>CP120627.1:4903604-9807209 GCA_029449355.1 Emydomyces testavorans
GAATTGCATGATTTATTTATTAAGTGTGTAATTGCTGTAACTTCAAGCAGTAAATTTATCAGAAAGAGAGCATGCATTAATTGTTTTTGAAAAAAAGTTTCAAAACATTGCACACTTCACTTCAATTATGCAGAGTCAGAGAAGACTGTCTCATCATTTTCAAAAACTACTCACATTCATTCATTCAAAAAAAGTGTCAAGAAGCTCTTCATTTTCAAAAAAATCAGAAAAAGCAAAAAATCAGTCATTAAGAAATTTTCTGAGTTTTCAGCATTGAAGTTTTTTCTAAAGAATTTTCACTTTTTCATAAATGACAAGAAAATCATTTGTGCTGCTCATGACACTGTGATCAAGCTTCTCATCATCTTGAACAAGCAAATTGCAGAGTTCTCCAACTTTAAAAACAAGAAGAAAGAAAAGTCTAGTAGTGACAAATGAAAGCAGTATAAGCTCAAGTAGATCTGATGATATTTTTTTGCTTTTTTTTTCTTTCATTTTGTACAATAAAACATTGTTTTTGAGTTCTAAACTGTTAAATTCTGTATCATAAGATCTGATTAGTTATTCTCAGAATGAACTGAAAGTTTCATTTGTGTTAGTTTCATTTTTGTGACATTCAATCAAAACAATTCTAAACTAAATTATAAGTAAAACTAAATTACAACAGCAATAAAAGTATCAAATGAGATTCTGATTCAACATGAAGTGTTCTTCTTGTCAGAAGATTTAGATTCAGAAGCATTTTTTTGCTTATTCAATTGCTCATTATTATTGTGTTCTGATGAAGATTTCAATTTATTTTTTTTCTTGCAGTTTCAGATTTTGCATTTTTTATTTTTGTCACAAAAAATTTAATCATCATCTTGTGTCATTCATTTCAATTTAAGTCATTTTATAACATTTCTGATGATCATTTTTTTCTCTTTTTTCAAAACTGACTTTTCTGCATTTTTTTCAAGTTTTTTTCATTTTTTTTTGTGATGACTGAAAGCTTCAAATAAAAAGCAACATCATCTTTATAAGCATTAATTATGTGTCAGACTTCAACAAATTTCTTAATAAATAATTTTTTTCATTTCAAAATTTAATTCACTGCAGACAAAAATCAAAGTTCTTTTAGATTTTTTACATTAGTCTTGATCAATCACAATTCATTAATCAGATTTCTGAGAATTCTATCACTAGATTTTTTCAACACATATGTTTTTAATAAATGTAACTTAATCACTTTGTATAAATCAAATCACTTCAGTTGAAACTTTTCAGATTCTTCATTTTTTACAAGAACTCAATTTTCAACTTCAAAATTTGTTTCTCAGATCATTTCATCTTTAATGCATTTGAATTTAATAATCTGATTGAGAAGAAATTCATTCATTAACAATCTTACATGATCAACTTTTTCTAATTTTTTATTTGAATTTTCAACTTCTGCATTATTCTGTATTAGTATGTTTTCATTCAATGAAATGCAAGAGTGTACATCATAAAGCAAATAAAAAAAACTTCATTTACTCATGATATATATTCATATTCATGCAGCAAATAAAGCTTGCAATAAATATTCATCTCATAAACATGTTGATTTTTCAAGAAAATATTTCATTAACATTCATTTCACTATCTCATTGAAATTTTCAATTTTTTCATTAATTCATGAATGATATAATGTCATTATACAGTGTCATGTTTGCATCTGCATGACATAATATCTTACAGCAGCTGACAAAAAATTTCAATCATTGTTTAATATCAATTTTCATGATGCTTCATAATTGATATAAATTTTTTCATGAATGAATTTTGCAATTTCAACATTCATTGTTTTTTTCAACAGTTTGACTAAAAATCATTCTGTTGCATAATCAATCACTGTAATGATTTAACAGTTTTTGTTTAAAGTTGTTGATAACAATTCAATAAAATCAATTCTTCACTGTTTAAAAAATTTGATTTACTCATTCATCATGTGTTGAGCTTTTTCACATTTCAGACTCAGTTTTGAGTTTTTTGCAATTTGACAATTTAGACACAAATGAATTGCAGCTTGAATATTTTTTTTATGTTTAATTAGTATTCACAAAACTGTAAAACTCTCAAAAATTCTGATGAATCAAAATGATCAAACTTCAAATGCATTCATTTAATTAAATCATTTCAAAAAACTTTCTTAATATAAAATGCTTTCATATTCTCATCAACAATTCTAATGAGCATTTTCTTTCACTCATTCTTCAAAGTTAACTTGTTTTATTTAAACATGTATTTCATCTTCTGAATAACTCATCATAGTGTCTCATCAGATAGCAATTTTTTGTTTTGAAGATATTGAATTATGACATCATATCATTTGTTTTTGTTGTAATTTTTTAAAGCACAAAAAGTTTCAATGACTTTCATTAAGTTTCAAAAAATGAAATTTGAACATTGACTGATCACATTTAAAACTACTGTTTTTTTTTTCAGACAATATTTAATCATTAAATTATATTTCTGAAAATCAGCAACTCATTTGACAAACTATTTGAATGATTTTCAGATTGTTTGAAGATATTAAAAATTTTCATGATTTATTATAATTGTTGTTTGAGTTTCATTATTAATATACTGATTGAACACTTTGAGAGTATACTTGATTAATAAAAACTTTTTTTCATAAATCAGATAATTCAATTTCACTTCTGAGAGTTTTTGTTTGTCAAATGTCACTGAGTGAAGTTTATTTTTTTTTTTTCATCTGATAAAGTGTGCAATCAATGATTCATTCAGAAACATTTATTTTAATAATATAAAATTTATTTTTGTTCAGTTGAATTATGACAGAGTTTTTTATCATTTATTTACATAATTCTAGAAATGTCAGTTGACAAGAAATATTTCAGACAATCAGACAAAATTTCTTCTTTTTTAGCTTCTCATCAGATTTTTTCAACAAATTCAACAACAGAGCAGCAATTCTTGCAAACTTTTTTATAAATCATCTGTAAAATGTAATCAAATCTAAAAATTGTTAAACTTTGTGTACATTTTTTGATTGTGATCAGCTTTCAATCACATCAATTTTTGCTGAAATAAATTTAATCACACTTCAATCAACAATGTGATCACAATATTCAAGTTTTTTTTTTGTGAATACACACTTTGAGATTTTAGCATACAACATGTGCTCACAAAGCTTTTGAAAAACTTTGTTTAGATGCTCAAAATGTTCATCTTTCAACTGAAAGAACACAAGAATATCATCTAAATATACAAGACAAAAAATGTCAATGTGTTTTGCTAATACAACATTTATCATTGTTTGAAATATTGATGAAGCATTGCAAAGTCTGAAAAACATAACAAGAAACTCAAACTTGCTTCATTAAATATTAAAAATCATTTTTTTCATTAAGAATTCTCTGATTTGAATTTGTCAGAATTCAGCAGCAAAATCAATCTTCAAAAAAATTCATGCTGTTCTGATGACATTTATCAGATTTTGTATTTTTGATAATAAATATTTGTTTTTCATCATAATCTTGTTGAGTGCTCAATAATCAATGCACATTCATCAAGCATCATCAGATTTTTTGATGAAAAAAATTGAAAATTCTCATGCACTTGAAGATAACTTAATCAGATTCTGTTTCAACAATTTTGTAATCTGATGCTTTTGTTTTTCAAAATGCATTTGTGACAAAAGATACAAACACATGTTAATAAATTTCACATCATTCATGTCAATGTTATATTTAAATGATTTATCAGAAGATAATTCTGAAGACAGTTCAATGCAGAAAATATTTTTATACTTATTAAAAAAAATTTTCAGTTTTGAGTTTTTATCAAAACTTTTCTTCTTCTCTTTCTTCTCTAATGCTGCTCATAGCACATAGAAAAAGCATTTTATTTTTTGTTAACACAAGATTCACAAAAACTAATGTTTCATTATAAAATTAAATTCTGTTTCAATCTTCAAGATTCATCATCATATATCAACAAACAATATAATGTGTATTCATTGTTTCTGATTTGTTATTATCATGCAAGATGTTTTTCAACAAATTTGTGAATTTCATTACTTGAGTAAGAACTGACTGAAAATAATATTGTAATCAAGATCATTGAGAATTCTTGCTTTAATCTTGCATTTAAAAATGCTGATTTGAAGATTTAATCAAACTCAAGCAGACAATATCATATACTGACTGTTTGAAAATTTCATGATCTTGTTTTCTGAAATTTTTTTCACTTCAACAGCATTCACAATTCTTTCACTTGTGTAAATAATGAAAGCATCTGAGTTGACTAAAGCTTTTATATTGTGTGTGTCAGAGCATTCAATTTTTTCAAGCATTTTGTTATATAACATTTGTTTGTTTTCTGCAGCATTCAAATGCTCAGCATCTGATGATGTATCAAAAATTTCATTTTTTTTGAAGAGTTTCAATGAGTTTAGAAAATCAGATAATTCAGACAAGTCATTAATCATAAAAACTTTATGTAATAAATCAGCAAGAGTTTTCTCATTTACTGATTCAACTTATTTTTTTGATTTTTTTGAGCTTCAGAATCATTATTTTTTTTATCTTCATTTTTTTCTGCAAACATTTTCAGAATTCATGATTTTTCACATCACAATTAAAACAAGTTTTGTTGCAACAGCATCATTTTTTTTATGTTCATATTTTTTTTTTAGAGAAATTTTTTGCTTATATTATTACATTAATTTTTTTCAAATTTTTTTCTGTCAAATCTGAAGAAAAATCATTATTGTCAAGCTTTAATGCACTGAAATTCATTGCATCTGAATTCACTGAAAATGTATAATTGTTATCACAACACATTTTCATTAATTTCAAAAATTGTTTAATGTTTTTCAGTACTTGCATAACTTCTTTCATTGTTGTTGATTTTTCATGTTTGTGTTTTCATTCAGTCAGAATATCATTTTTCACATCAGCAAAAACAATTTGAATTCAAATTACTTCAGATAACTGAAATTTCAATTCAATGTACACTTGATTCAGTTCAGTAAAGTAAAATTGTATGTTGATTTTTTGTCTGATTTCAGCATAATGTAATCAATGCTTTTGTTCAGTATTAAGCTTACTGTAGCATTATGTGATTCACTTTTCAAATTGTTTTTAAGTTTTTGATATATTATGATTTATTGAATTTTTTTCAATCAGTTTCTCTTTTGTTATTCAGTGCTTTGAGACATTTTCTATAAGTCAGAATAACACAAGAGCAATTTTTTGATATTTCATTGCAGTTTTTTTTGTGAATATGAGTTTTTTTTTTCAATAAAATTAACATTAAATCAATCATTTGAAAGCTGCTTTATTTTTAACTGTTTTGTTATAATTTTTTGATTTATTGAATTTTGAAACTTTTCACAAAAAAATGTATTCAGTGTTGACAGTTGCTTGTTGTTGTTGTAGTAGCAGTTATACATTTTCAGCACATAAATTTTCAACTTTACAATTTTGTAATGTTTGTTGTAAAGTCACAAACTGTTAACTCTGATTTTGAATTTACTTATTAAGATTTTGAATTTATTTTTTCATCATCATTCACAAATTATCAAACTTCACTTTGACAAATTAATGTCTGATGTGACAAGACTTCATAATTTCTTGTTGAATTCATTTCTCAATCTGTATGACAAGTTTTACAGTTATTGCATCATGATTTATTCAGTTTCAAAGCTGTTTAATTAAAATTGTCATACTGAGTACAGATTAAAAAAATGAATTTCATGATGATTCTGAAGTGTCTGTCATCAGAATGTCATGCAGATTTGAGATAAACATGATAGTGACAAGTAATGATTATTAATATAAATAGTTTTTGCACAAATAATAATGAAAGTAGTATGAAGTATAAAATAAATCATAATATTTGTTTTTGAGAGAAATTTTCTAAGATCTTAATGAAAAAAAAAATATAAATAAATTTAAAAGTGATAATCTTTTTTCATTCAGTGAGAAGCTAGTGTGAAAATCTCTTCACTGTCAGTTCTCAACAGAATTCATCTGAACTCAATCAAATTTCAGTATCAGTGACTGAATTAAATTGCTTCAACAAGACACTTTATCAAAAACTTTGTGCTCTGTTGAAGAACTTAACTTGACATGCTACCAGATGTGATATGAAATAAGATAGTTGATTATTTATCTAAAATTAGCAGCTATCATCAATTATATATTGCATTATATTAAATACAAACAAATCTAAACATTCTGAGTGATGTTTCAATATATGCAACTAGAAAATAAAAAATATGATAAGAACATAAACTAAATCTAAAAAACCACAACTGCATTAATTGTTTTAATCATTCATATTCTAATAGCATAATTACAGCAACATTTTAAAATACTGCATTATCATTATTTAATATATTTAAAAAATAAAAACACATCAGATTCTCAACAATGCAAATCATTATTTTTCATTTCTTCAGATGTTGAATAACAACAAACATTAATCATAGTGTCATACTTTTTGTTTCATTCAAGTCATTGTTGTAGCTCACTGAAACTTTTCATTTTTTTAAAGCAATATTTTATAATATATAAGAGATTGACACATCAGATTTTAATATTATTATGAGTTTTAAAAATTCACAGTTTAGTACTGCTGATTTTTTCACATTTTATGTTGTGTTGTATTGATTGCAGTTTTTTAAATAAACATTTTTGAAGTATTGTTTTTTAAACTCATGATAGCATTTTCAATTGTTGTTGCATCATTAAGTAATTGCAGTCAAAACTCATTGTTTTTGTGACATTGAAATGAAGTGAAACATTTATTAATATTGTGAATTGTTCAGAATTTTATCAATAATAAACTGCAGCTGTCACTTATTCTAATGAGTACTGAGCTTGTTTTCAATTAATTTTTTTTTGCTCAGCTCATTTGTTACTGCTTCACATAATAATGTATATTCATCATTATTAATGTTCAGTTTTTGCTTAATTCATAATATTGTTCAGTATCTCACAGTAAGCATTATGTTATACTTAATAAATATTTCATTAAAATTAATAAATTTTTCTGAAACTTCATGATTTATTTAATACATTATGAGGTATTGTTTATAATCATCAGATATTATTGACAAAGTAATTTGATTTTTTACAGCAAGTGAATCATTTTGTTGATTGTTCAAATCAATTAACAAGTTAACATTCATACTGAATTTTGAAGACATTTACATATGCTGCTGATAAATAATTAGTAAAAACTGAATCATCAGTTTATACAGAATGAAAAAAACACATAATAACATTTTTATCAGAATAAATATTTAATGAATAATGATTTAAAATGCAGATTTTCTAAATGAAAATCAACACATCTGAAAGAATTATCAAATGAATTGAAATCAACACAACAAAATTGTATTAATCAAAAAATGATTGCTGATTCATTATCAGATATACAGTAATACAAAAAGTAATCTGCAGTATTACTAGTAAAAAAATATTAATATATTATATAAAATCAATTTCTTGTATGACAATTCAGAGATTGAATGATGTCAAAATGCTATTTTATTCTTAACATGTAGTGAAATTTGAAATTAAACACATGATTATCAAAAACACAAGAACTGATGTAAATCTGTCAATGTAACTGCAGTATTCTCAACTCAAGTTGAAAATACTCAAGCTAGAAGCTTGCTGTCATCATGTACATATTTCATAAATTTTTGTTTTTTATTATGAATATTTAATGTACAGAAACATGCTGTAATTAAATAAATATATTGTAATTTTATTTTTAAACTAGTCAACTGCTTGCTTCAGATTTATTGTAAAGTTTAAACATGTATACAAACAAGTTGTAGATATTTTTTTGTTATTTTAAATTTTGTCATCAATATTATAAAAATTCTGAGCTCACTGAATGCTTTCTCAAATTATTAAATATTTTACATAATTGCATTATGCTTTTCATGAGCTAGCACAAAATTTTTTTAACTTAAAAAAACTATGAAATTTTATGTGCATTCACTCAGAAATAGTCTGTTTTACTTAAGTTATGTATTTTTAAATACTAATTGTTACATGATATTAACAAAATAAACTCTGTGATGTAGTGATTAACAATTTGTTTTTTTTTTCTTTTCAAGTCACAAGTTATATGTGATGAAAATTTCATATATATTAAAAAATTTATAATTATAAAATACTTTTTACATAATCTGAATATCATGAATTGATATAACATTTACTCAGATTTCATTTTTTTGCAGCATCATCATTCAGATCATTATAAATCAATCAACAATTTTGATATATTAAATTTATTAAAAAATTAAAATCATGAATTCAAATTTCAGCATCAGCAAATTAATTTTTTGTTCATCAATGCAGCTCAACTGTACATATAAATCATCAAACAAGTAACAAGAACATGAATGAGTTAATAAAAAACAAATGAGAAGTAAACAAGTCAGCAGATGTGAAAACTGATGAATAAACAAATGAACAAAAACACAAAAAAATTAATTTTGCTCTGAAAAAATTGAGAACTTGTTTGCAAGTCATTTTTCATTTATTTCAAAATTCAGTGTATATAATATATTGAATTGATTTCAGTTAATGTAGTTATTGATGTAAAATAATCATTTTTTTAATTTAATGTGTGTATTTAAATATGCAGCAAACACAATATGTGCTTCTCATACTATGCTTTCTGACTGATAAAATTGTTGCTTTTCTAGATTGCAATTTTAAAGATTATTTAATGAAATTAAAGTAACTTTCACTTTGTACATTTCATGAATTTCATGAATAATTTGTTTTTTAAACTGAAAAATATTAATAAAAACTTCATAATATGTTGCTAATTTTTCAGTGATTAATTCACTGAGATTTATTTGATGAACTCAACAGTATTTATTTGAAATTGTGATAAGTATCAAAAATTAATTAATAAATTTTTTATTCAAAATGTTACAAGCTTCATTTTCATTTTTCTGCATTCATACATGATTACAACATCACTTGTCAGTATTTTGTTAATTTGAGAAACAGCATATAATTTGATTATTAAGCTTTTCTGAATATGAATTTTTCTCACTTGCTCTGTGTGTTGTAATACTGACATAAATTTTCATATTGTAATTGTTAATTCAGAAGCAATTAAATTTACATTAATCACTGACTTCAGATTATTCTTGATTAACAATTGATTGATTTTGATCATTCAGTCACAGCTGCATTTGTCATACAAATATAACAAAAATTTTTAGAAACTCATTATGCAAAGTTTTCATTTGCTGTGCAATATTTAAAATTGTTAATTTATCAATTTTTAAATTCACACAACAAGATATTTAATTCAAGTTTCTCAACTCAGTATTTGTCAATGATTTGACAAACAAGTTATTTTTAGCATTTATCTGCTCATCAACAGCAAGTGCATTTTCACTGTTTGTGTTTTTATAATAAAAAATATTGTTCATCATCATTATATTGACACAACAATCAGCAATATAAATTATTTGTTTTTCATATTTTTTTCACTTATTGCTTCAGCAATATGAGTTTTTACAGTAAATTTTATAAACACTCTTATAAGCATTTGTATCATAATCAGACAAAATATCATATTTTTAAATAAAATTCACATAATGTGAGAGTACATGAAATTTTGAAAAGTTAAAATAATCATTTTTCATTGAATTTTTTTATTAATTTTGTAATCACTAAAAACTCACTTCAACTTGTTCATTTGATACAAAATTTGTTTCATATAACAAAAAATATCATTGATGTGAAAGTGATATTGAGCAAAAAACAAAAAATTAATAAAAGCACATGTGAAAAAAACTGCTGCTGATTTTTTTAATGTGAAAAGTGAAATAATAATTATCATTAATTGTTATGCAATAAATTTTTGTTGCTTTTCAATGCTTTGCTTTAATTCAGTGAACTTAACAAAACACTTCAGATTTAAATATTCTGAAATACTTTTGAAATATTTATTAAATTGCTCAAGCTCATTATTTTCTGACAAAAAAATTTTTATGTTTAAATGAAAACAGTGTCATATTTTATATATATTCTTCAAAAAAATTTTCAATCACATAACAAAATTTTTAATCATTTTTTTCAGCAGCTGATGAAGCAAATTCAGCATCATGATTGAATAAATATTAATCAATTTATAATGTCACACAAAATTATTGACATTATAAATTAAATTATTTTTTTTTTGACTTAAAGTACTTGATTCAGTTATCAACAATCATTTTTCTCTGCTCATTGATTTAATTCTACATGAATTTATGAGTTCTCAACAGTTAGCATTTCATTAAATGCTTTCATTTTTTTAATGAAATAGTGCAGATTAGACTGTGAACAAGCTCAAGTCAGATCAAGTAGTAGAAGTCATGATTCTGAATCATACAAGTTGGAGCACCCTGATTGGCTGGCTTGTTCAAACTCCAATTCAAACACAAGTCAAGCTGAATAACACACAAGCCTGCCAAGATCATGAGACTAATCTTATGAAGATAGTTTGTCTGAGCCTGATGATGTTGTCCACAGACTACAGCAGTCAATTCCAGCAGCTAACACATAGATTATTCAACAATGAATGTTTCTAGCAGCTAGTATAAGGGTTCAGAAGGTAGATAATTGACTGTAGCATGTAGTAGAAGCTTTCTGTCATGCTCTGAAATCTGTTATAAAAGGTAGGGTTGCTGTAGGGAGGGGGTCAACAGAGGGGATCTCCCACACATGATTTGCAGCAATTCAACACATAATAGCATGTTAAATTGATTGAATAAGCTTCTAGCTAGCTAGCAAAGCTTGTAGAAAGCAGGCAGCAGCTGCTGGCATCTAGTTCTCATGCATAGAATCATGTGTGTAGAAGTAGTAGGAGATGATGATGGCCTGAAGCTGTAGAAGCTGTAGAAGCTGAAGAATAGAAGCTGTAAAAGCTTTATGAAGCTCTAGAAGTCTGTACAGCATCTAGGAAGGTAGTTAGCAGCTGCTATAATGTAGAATTAGAGATATTCACCTTCTATAATGAGTTTCTACAGGTAAAACAAAATGAGACTCCTATATCAACTTGTTTCATCTCAATTTAATCAAGTAGTTGAGCATGTAAGATCAGATCAGAATCATACAGTTTAAAAACAGTTCAGACTCAAGTAATTTTTGAATTTGTTTGCAGTCTAGTGTGGATGCTGCAGTGTCTTTCATTTTTTATTGCAGTAATGATGATTTGTTTTTCATAATTTGCTGAAATAACAGCAATGATAAAAAAGCAATAACAAACATAATTGTCAGCACACTGCATCAGAATTTTCACATAAATTAATTGCTTTATGTTTATACAAAAAAAACAAATCAGTCATGAAAAAGTTCACATGCTCAATCTTGATCAATGATCACATGAGTTAAAACTTAAAATACAAATCACATTGCATCAATCTAGATCAAAAATCAGAAAAATCAAATGTGAGAGATAAAAATCACATTAGCTTGATCTTGATTAATGATTACATAAGCTAAATTTGAGATAAAAATTACATAATCATTAATCAAAATCAAGCATTCAGCAGTTGTGCTTATAATACATACTTTCAAAAATTTGTTTCATTGCAGCATGATATATTTTAATTTTTGTCAGAACATTCATTTTCTTTACATTAAAAAAAAACTCAATCAGTCAAATATTATTTATTTTTTGTGAATGATGAGCTTAATGATTTAAATTCTCAATTGTCAAATACATCAGTCACATTGTTTTATCTTGTTAAAAAATAATTAAACATATCTTGTCACTTGCAATAAGCAAGAGAATGACAGTAACTTCTTCAGAAAGTTTATTTTAAACAAATCATTATTATTTTAATGAATGTATTTTCATATACATTCTGCAGTCATTATCATCATATTAATGCACTGAATTGTATGTAAAATGATTTTTAAATAATTTGTGATTAAGAAAATTTCAAATAACAGTTTTTACATCAGCATAAAAAAATGTAAATTACTTGTTTTTTATATTTTCAATGCTTGAATTAATCATTAAAATACTTTTTTTTCAATTCTCATCACTTTTATATAAAGTATGATTAATTAAATTGTAAAGCTGATTTGCATTACAAAAATTAAAACAATTTATGATATTTTTCAAAATCAAATTTTAAAAAAAAATATTAATATTATTTTTAATAAACTCATAGTTGACAAAAAAATGTGTGATTACATACTTAAATTTGTTTTTGAATGAATAAAGTACATCAGCAGCAAAATTGAATACAAATGACAAATGATGTTCATTTTTTTAAATAATCATGTCAGCAGATTAACTCATTTTCAGTCAGTATGTGAAAATGCACATTATCAAAACAATCAAGCATGATGCAAATGATACTGTCACACAAAAATTTATAAGTTTAAAAACAAAATTTGATAATGAAAAATTGTTAATTTACATGCAGATTGTCTTGCAAAAATTTTTCACAAAATTAATAATATTAAAATCAATGAATTCAGCTGACATAATGTTAACAATGTCAGTTAGTTTTACATACAAATCATTATCATCATCAGCAGTAATACACATTGTGTTATCTGCATTTACTGAATATACATATATAACAAATTGCATATTTGTGTTAAATTCATGAAGAAAAATATTTATTTTTTTCATGATTTTTTTTTGAGTCTTACAATGTGAATGATGTTGTTTTTACTTCAAAATTGTCTTAAATTTCTTGTCACAATAAACACATGCTCAACTGTGTATGTTTAACATTTTTTGAGTAATTTTAACAATGATAGCAAGTTTTAACAATGTATTTAATAAAATATTGATGAATAGTTTCTTTCAGTGACTTTATTTGCTTACTAGATACATTAGTATGTAATTACAGAATTATGCACAAAAAAAAGTTAATTTTTTAACATTCATTTTAATTCAGCAACTAGTCTAGTTAATCTCAAACTGATTTTTACATTATTATATCATCAATCTTACATCTCTTCAGTAAGCTCAAGTCTCAAATAAACTGCTTCAAAATTATTGTCAACTCAAAAATTTTCTAAAAAAAAAACAAGATTTTTGATAATTTTCTTCAAGTCAGTAATATTACATGAATTTTTCATAAATTCTGACTTAATATTCTGAAATGAAACATTCAACAAATTTTTTTTTGTATTATTTTTTTCTGTCAGATGAATCAGATTATGATTAAAATACATTTACTGAAATACATTCAGCAGTGACTCATACTTTATATAATTAATTTTATTTTTTTTTTCAAGAATTTTAATTCATGAAAATGTCAATCAGATGTAATATAACATTATTGCTATTAATTTGCTTGTACACTGATTTTCATAATACTTGATGTAATTGCAGACATCTGAATATATCATATCAAGAATTAATGTTTGTCAATATAAAAAACAGTAAAAATGAACAGCACAGCTCAATGTATACATCATTTCATTTATAAAATAAATAAGCATATAACAAAAACATTAATTTTTGTATATTTTTCATACTATACATGCTGCTTCTGAAGAAATAATATGAAAACATTGAGAATTGAGACACAAAATATAATGTATGTAAAAATATTTGCAAATTAATTTTGTGAAAATTCAAAAAATGTGAAGCTGCAGATCTGGCACTGAACAGATCAGTGAGCTGAAAAAAAAAAAAGTGAAATATTTATATAAGAGTTCTTCATCAATTTTGCAAGCAAAGATCAACAAATTTTTATATATAATTGCATCATCAAATTATAATATAAGCAGATCTTCAAGTTCAGTATGTTTCTCAAGCAAGAGTTTTAAAACACATGCTATCACTCATCAAGCATCATGCAAATATCATTTGAAATTGATTACAATTCTAAACAATAGTCTTCTCATTCAATGCTCATTCAGAAACATGTGTAATATTTTTATTTTATGATAAATAACTCAAAAATAAAATGAAATGAGATCATCAACATCAGAGTTGAGATATTGATAGCTTTCATATATTAAAATTCAAATAATATGAAACAAAATATTGTTATATTTGTGAACACTTAACTGCAGCAGATCAAGAATATAAAAATAATGTAATTAGTAAAGTTAGAACAAATTAATGTATTTTATAATTAATTTTATCATATTTAAGCTTATTCATTGATGATTGATGATTGATAGCAGCATCAACTGAGTTAACTACATAATTACATTGTAACTAGTCAGTGTCAAGATATGCTAGTGACTTAAAACTTAATGCATGCACATGAAATCAAGTCAACACTAACATTGTATTGCTTCAAGATCATTGTTATGTTCAGCTATCATGTTGAAAATTGTTAAACAAACTTGAAGTTTTGAAATAATTCAAATTGATATTTGTTATTTTGATTTTTTACATGTTTGAAGAATACAAATACACTGAATATTTAAAATAACTTCAGACAGAAAAAATCATCAGTTTTGCATTTTTTTGCATTTCAAAATACTAAAATATTGAAAAATGAATATTTTTTTTTAAAAAATGATTTTTGCTCAATCAAAATCAAATGTTGTTAATATATTTTTACTGAGAATAACAACACAATCAAGTTTTTAATTGAAAAAAACTTAGATTTTAACTTTAACTTAATATTTCTTCTCATATGCTTTTCATTTCTTCTCAATTTCTTCAATTTTTTTAATTCAGTTTTTTCATTCATTCAAAAAAACATTTTACTTTCTCTTCTCTCTAGCATTCTGCTTTTTTTTATTTATTTAAAATTTCAAGTTTATTCTCAGATTTGAATGCTAGTTTGAGTTTTTTTTTTATCTTAATTGACATAAATTTTGTAATGTGTTGATCTGCTCAAGTTTATGTATTGAATTTGACAAATTGAAAACACAATTTTTGTGAATTATTAGCAAGAAAACATGCTGATTAAGATTGAGCACATGAAAAATCATTATTAATTAACTGAATTTAGAAGTTGTTATATTTATTATAAAATATTTTCTCAAAATAAATATTCTGATGTGTATCTGAAAAATAAAAATCTGAATAAAAATCTGAAAAAATTATGTGATTATTTTGATTTTGAAAATACTAAAATTTTTTGTGATTGATTGAACAGCATCAGTATGAAATTTCTTCTCAACTCATTTCAAAATGTGCATGCAAATATCTTCAGATTTAATGTTCTCAATTTTAAGAAAGTGAAGAAAATAACAATCAATATCATTTTGAAAATGCATAATTACTTCTACATTCAGCAACAAGTCAACAATATGAAATTTTTAATCAACACTTTAACAAAAAATGTTTCTCTACATGCATATTTCTGAATTATTAAAAAAATTATAGAAATTACTTCAGAAAAATTTAATTTCAAAAATTTTGAAAACATTTTCTGATTGATGTATGCTGTGAAATACACAGTTTGAGAAATTAAATTTAATCACATTTTGACAATAAAAAAATATAATGATAAAGTTGTTCAGTCAGATTTCTAATCACAACATGAAGAAACTTTGAGCTCAATCATAATTAAGCAGAAGCAATTCAGAAATTCTGATAATAAATTATTAAATAAAATTATTATTTTTCAGAAATTCATACAATCAGATATTGAATTAATTATTAAAAATAATGTTTTTGATTTTGATACATCTGATGATTTTATTTTTGTAAATGTTGAGCTGATTAAAAACAATATGAAAAATACATTCAGTGATATATTTCAAGATGAATTTTCATCTCTGAACTTTGAGATACAAAAAAAAATACTTGACAAGTATTGCAGGATGATCAAAAATATTATGTTAAGCAAATAATTTTGTTGTTAAACAAAGAATGAAATCATGAGAATTACATTCATATTTGAAATTGTTAACAATCTCAAGATTTAAAACATAGCAAACAAATTAATCAATGAAATAATTTTAAATTTGAATAAACTTCAACAAATCATGAATATCACAAATATATTTTTTTTAATTATATAAATGCATATAAAGAGCTGAAGCTTTCTTCAGATACATGTTAAGTTAATATTTTTTGATTGAAATTTTGACAAACAACTGAAGTAATCTGAATGTTTCAATAAAAATCATCATCACTACAAAATGATATTCTCACTAACAAACTCAGTTTGAAAAAAACACTACAATGTTTAACTGTCATCTACATCAAATTGAAATTAAAAATGAAAAAATTTTATTTTTTCACACTTATTTTTTGTCTGTCAGCTGTTATCATTATTTAAGTTGAGTAAATTATTCATTTTTTTGAGAATACTTTTAACATTCTTCTTTTTCATGATCATGTTGAGCCAGATGATACATCACATTTTTTGTTAAAGTTATTCATAATCAACAACATAAAGCAATTAATAAGCAAAGTATGATTTTTTAATTCTAACAATTCAATGATTTTGCAAACAATTGTTTTGTTCTTCTATATCACATAACATAAATATATATTAATAGAGAGATCAGTGGCTTATGAAATTGATTTAGATCAAAAACAACATCAAAAACAAGAATTTCAATTACAAGCAAATAAAGCAAAAAAGCAGAATGAGATCAAAAATCAGAATGAGATGAAAGACAATGATGAGATGAAAAAGCTGAAAACAAATAATTTGAAAAATAATGAAAAAAACTTGAGCAGTAAAGCTGAATTAAATAAAAAGCAGAAGTTAATTTTTCATTCAGCATGATCAAATAATGTTTTTTTCAAATAAATATTTCTTAATGAAAGTTACACTTTCAAAAACTGCAAGACACACATTTTCTGAAGTATTAAAATATTAAATGTTTAATTAAAATGATTTATTACAGCAACATCAATAATGAATTATACATCAAATTTTTTAAATATTTTTACTTTTTTGCATTGTGCTGACTTTGAACAATCAGCATCAACATACACATTTAATATTATGTTAATTAATGTTTTTAATGAGATCAGAAGCACTGATTTTCATATTTTTAATTTAAATTTATATCATTATTTTTTTACTGCTGACACAATGTCAAGTGAAACAACACTGATTGCAATTCTGAAAATTCTTAATTAAATTATATTGCAATGTTTTATAAAATAATCAATGATTGTAGAAAAGTCAGATTTAAATATCATTGTGATAAATGAAATTATTTCATCTTACAAAATTAAAACAGTTGAGTGTGCAATGACATCTCAGTAATTTTTTCAATATTAAATGATTCATGATTTTTTGATAAAACATTTACATAAAATGCATCAATCAAATAATGTGAACAACTTATAAAAAAATAAAAACAATGTGAGTGAACAATTCAATATGCAAGTTTATCATCATTTATGTCATGCATCAGCATGTTTTGCATTAGATCAGATGTACAAAACAATATCAGTAAAAAAAAAAAATTTTGCACAGAATATCTTATTATAATAATTCAAATCTGCAGAAGATTTTATTTAATTAGTTAGTCAGATATTTATCAATTTACAAATTTTATTTATATCACAAAATCATCAGTAAATAATTAAATATTTGATGAATGAAACATTAAAATATTTCATATTATTTACAATTATGAACAATGTTATTCTGAAAAAAAAATACTAATTATTTTTATTTATTTTATACTTAATGATACAATTTCATGTTGAGATTGTTCTGAAGAATCTGAAATTCAAAATGCTATCATTTTGTGCTGAAATGAATAATGATGAACAATTTACTGTTGTGAAATGATTTAATAATGTTAATGATAAAATTCAAATTCTTATCATGATTTATGCAACTTGCTTAATTAAGCTGAACTTGCATCAGCAATGCTTAGATTTAATGATGTTGAAGTTTGTTGTGAATGCAAACATTGTTTTTCAAGTTATAAAACATGTGCATTATTTAAATCAAAATCATTTTCAAAACATATGAATACTTCATGATGCACAGATTTTTAATTAATTTGTGAAATTTAATCAAGCATGAAAGATGAACAGTTAAATAATCAGAATGAAAAATAAAATTTTTAAAAATTTTGATTTTGATCAAGCAGAAGCTGCAGCTGAAACAAAAATTGTAAAAAAAAATAATGATGATGAAACAGAAAACAACATTTTCAATTCATTGTAATTAAAAATTAATAAATTACTATAAAAAATGTTTAAGCAATTTTTCTCACAATTGAATTGAAGAAAGTCAAAAAATCTTGATTTATTTGTAAAAAATGAATGTATTGCTGCAATGCTAACAAAACAAATGTTAAATCAAATTTCTCAAAATTGTCACAAAAATGTTTTATTTTTCACATCAGTGAAATTTAAATTAATGAATTTCACACATAATGATTTCAAAATTTGCTCTGTTGAATCTTCACAAGCTTAATCAGAAATTTTGTCTGATTTTGCTGCTTTTTTTGTTGATGATATTAATTTTATAACTGTTTAATTCACTTTCTTTACTGACTTTTCTGATGAAATTAATTTTATCACAAATTCATTAACATTTTTTGCTGTGTTCTTAGTTTCTGATGCTGCTTTCAAGCTTAAAATTGATTTTACAATTTCATTGAAGTGTAATGCATTCATTTCAATTACTAATTGTTCAAGAAAATGTTTTATACTTAATCAATCACAATTAAAATATGTTTTATTGCAGAAACAACAAACTTCAGATGAACAATATGATATAAATTGATTTGAAAATATATTTGAGAATATCACACAATTTTCACAATTAAAATTAATTAACAAAAATGTTGATGAAGTCAGTATTGAAAATATCAATTTCAAAAAAAATTTTAAATTTTCACAACAAGTTTATCATTCAGCTTGCAGTACTGCTGACAAAAAAAAAACTTAAAATATTTCAGATGTATGTTTGAATGAAAGTTAATTTTTGAATACAAATTTGTGATGTAATATAATTAAAATTGTGTTTAAATGTTAGTTTATTCTGATTGAATATTAAGTTATATGATTTCAAAATACAATTTCATTCATTTTTCATCATGATTATATACATTATTATATACTGAAGAAGCTTCAAACTAAATTTAAGTATTTTAATAAATAATGTAAAAATGTTATTTGCTTGAACAATTATGATGTAGTTATTGAAAATAACAAATGACATGCTTACATTAATTTCTTGATGAAAAAATCAAACAAAATTGTTGAAATAAATAAAATAAGCAATGAAATGAAGTTAAATAAATTAATACTGCTTTGTGATTGCAAGATTTAATTTTCATTTGCTGATCATGAGCAAATAACATTTTATAATAATTTCATGTGATGTAATGACAGTAACTAGTATTACTTGACATTAAATGATGTGAGTCAGTCTTTTCACTGTAAAAGTTTTGTTGAAGTTTGCCAGGAATTTAATATTGACACTAACTATGCACAAGTAAATTTCAGTGAATGAAGACTCTTTACTGATTTGCTGATGTCATGTTTTTTTACTTGAGTTTTGTTCACAACATAGCAGCAAACAATCTTCTGAACCACAGCCAATTATTGTTGATGACAAGAAAGAATGAAAAGTTGAAAAACTCTTGAATAAACAGATTTTCCATAATGAAGTTCAATATTTAATCAAATGAAAAGAATATTCTTCATATGAAAATCAATAGTTGTTTAAAATAATCAAGACAGTTGGTTGTTAAACTCATCATTACAGTCAGTCACACAAAAAAACTCATTTATTTTTGATTTGAATTTTCTGCATGTTTTTTATAAATTTCAGTATTTTTTGAAGTTGAAAGCACAAACTTTTGTATAGCTGCAAGATTTTTGTTCATTTGCAGTGAAAATGACATGCATTTTTTTTTTGTTTTTTTGACAGCAATCACATTTACTGTAATTATGTAAGTAAATACATCAAAATTTTAACTTTTTCTTCAATCACTTAACACATTGAACATATATGAAGTGTGACACAGTAATTTTTTCACTGCTATTCAGCAGTTTTTTATTAGATGATGTCTCAACAGAAATGACATTAATTGTCATAAATTCTGAAGTTAACAAAACAACAGACAGATTAATCAATGACATAAATGAAATATTTTTTTTTCTAAAATCAGATGACAATATGTTATTAACAATTAAGCAGATAAAAAACAGCATATTCATCAGCAACAGTAATTTCAGCAGCAGCAGCAAGAAAATTCAAAATTTCAACAGTAATATTTTTTTTCAGAATGATATTTTTTTTAATAATAATAAACAATTTAACAACAGTTTCATTGCAATTTGTCTGCTCAGAGGCAGAATGCATTATTTGCTATACTTAATATTAATTAGAAAAAAAAATATTAATTGAAAATTTTATAAAAATTTTCTTAAAAAGTAAACTCTTCTCAGTCAGCAGAACAAAATGTTTAGTAAACATTTGTTTGAAAAAATGCATTGAACAACAAAGCAAATTTTTTGTTATATCAATAATAATTAGCAATAAATTTTTTTTTATTTGATAACAACTTATCTGATGATGTGAACATTTTTACAAAAAAATAAGCTTAAAAAAAAGAAGAAAAAAAGTTGAACTGCTTGAAAAATAATTGAGATTTTATATTATTTTACAAGCACATATTTATGAACACATTGAAATTTTGAATATTTTATTTTTTAATTATATTGCTGCTATCTTACTGTTTATTATTTCTTTACACATATTGCAAAAATTACTCAAATGTTTAAAATTAATATCTCTAAGCTTGAGATTGAGCTTCAAATAAAAAAAAATAATTGTCATACTGATTTGAAGCTTTTTAACACATGAGCTGCTAGTTAGCAATTATGTTATGCTTTGCTTATGATATATTTTATATTGATTTTTGCCTGCATGTATATTATAACAAATATATTATTTTGTTTTTTGAGAAAAGCAAGTAATCAGTTCAATATAACTTGAATTATAAGCTGATGCTTTTTTTTCATTATATAGCTACTGTATAACTACTTGTTATCTTCTATCTGAAGCTTTGAACTTGCTTGTTCATCTATTGCTACATGAATAGTTGTCTAAAATAATCAAGATGGTTGGTTGTTAAACCCACTGTTACAGTTAGTTAGTCTGTTGGAAACATTATGTATATACCTTATGCAAACTTTATATATAAGTATAACTGTAAAAGTATTGTTTAGACACAGTTGATTCTGATTTACAGTTTCTTCTTATGTCACAAATTCCATATTGTTTTTTAAAATATTATGTATCAAATATTATAATATTTATATTTTTGTAACTGTTACAGTAACAATATCAATTTATAATAATAATTATAATAACAATTATAGATTATAATAACAGTTACATTAACAGTTATAGTAACAATTATTTTTTTAAAAAACAGTATAATTACTGTAAAGTATAAGTTGAGATTTAGTGTATAAATTCATTAAATTTATAACTTATTACTGAGTTGCTAACTTGCTAGCATTCTAGCAGTTAGTTTTTAAATTCAGCTTTTGCATTCAGTTCTTACATTCAGCTCTTGAGACTTGCATTCAGTTCTTGTATTTTTTCAGTTCTTGTATCTCTTGATTCTTGAGCTCTTGCTGTATCTTGTATTCAGCTCTTGCATTCAGTTCTTGCATTTTTTCAGTTTTTGTATTTTTTGAGTTTTTGCATTCAGCTCTTGCATTTCTTTAGCTTTTATATATTTTTTTAATAATTCTTGTGTATTTCTTCAGTTTTTGTATTTCTTAAGTTTTTGCTGTGTCTTGCATTCAGTTCTTGCATTCAGTTCTTGCATTCAGTTCTTATATATTCAGTTGTAAACTAGATGTCAGTTTCTAAATTTAACTTGTGAATTTAATTTAAGTAATAAACTTAACTCATAAACTCAGTTTGTGAACTCAGCAGTTAGCTTGTAAACTCAGTATATTATACTCAGCTTGTGAATTCAATAATCAATCTGTGAATTCAGTAGTCAGTTTGTAAACTTAGCAGTTAGCTTGTAAACTCAGTAAATTATACTCAGCTTGTGAACTTAACAATCAGTTTGTGAACTCAGCAGTCAGTATGTGAATTCAGTAGTCAGTTTGTGAACTCAGCAGTCAGCTTGTAAACTCAGCAGTCAGTTTATAAATTCAGCAATCAGCTTGTAAATTCAGTAGATTATACTCAGCTTGTGAACTTAGCAGTCAGTCTGTAAACTTAACAGTCAGCAATTATTAATTTGTGAACTCAGCAGTCAGTTTGTGAATTTAGCAATCAGCTTGTATATTCAGCAATTAAAACTTAACTTGTGAAATTTAGAATAAATATTTTTTATAATTAAAAAATTATAATAAAACAATTTTTTAATCATAATCAAATAATTAAATATTAATAATATAACTGTATTTTAAAAAAAATATTTAATTTTTGTAACAGTTTTAAAACAGAATTGTAATAATTATATTACAATTTAAATATATAAAATTGTTTGTATTTTCAAAATTGTTAAATAATAATAAATAATAAATTTATAATTGTATTTTTTTAAAAAATATTTTAAAAAACTTAACTATTTCAGTAATATTACAAAATTTTGTAATATTATAAATTTAAAAACATAATTTTAGAAAAAATATTATTATTTTTTAAATAAAATAAATTTTATTAATTATAACTGCTGCATGATTATTACTTTGAGATTTTTGTTCATTAATTGAATTTTAACTGTTAAAATTAATCATAAGCTTTGCTTAATGTATGTAGCAACTTCATGCCAAGAGCATCAACTCATCCCCAGTCCGCTGGCAACCAACGCACTCCTCCTAGCATGAAACCTCCTAGCATGAAACGCAGCGGCAATACAAAGATATCTTCTTACCCCTCAGCTGCCAATCGATATGGCCCATCATCGCGAAAATCTAGCCGCACAGAGGGACCGGCGCCAACGATGTGTCCGAAAAGATCCAGGTACGCTCTCTCGCCGATTCTACTCGTCCAAATGCTAACCGCTGCACTTTCCGACAGGGAGAGGTCGCCAGGGTGCCAGCAAGCCGAAAGCAAAATGGCCTTTCCCTAGAAGTGCGCGTCTCAACACTGGGCTTAATGAAGACGTTGAGCAGCTACATCCCCTTCCAACGAACAAAACATGCAAAGAGGTATGCAGCTTTGTTCCACGATGCTATCAAAGCTAACTTAAACCGAGCTTCTGCAGAACCGGTTGAATAGTCCTCAATTTAGAACTCGAAAGCGGTCGCGCGAAGGAGAAGGTCCACTCAACGACATCGCAAACAAACCCGTTCGAAAGCGGCAACGAGCGTCCCCTGCGGGCTTCGCAAGCCGAAAGACCACCTCAATTGATCCCATCGAGCATTGGCGACAGGAACAAACTTGGCCTGAGGAGTACTTCGAGCCCGAGGACCCCATGAGTCATCTGCGCGCAAAGAGGAAGTCAACGCCGCCGCTTCGACGCAAACGATCGCAGTCGGCTCTCGCGGCTAGTTCAAACACACCTAGCGACCAGAAGCCGAGAGAAGAGAAGAGCGCGCCATACCGAGACCCGCATTATGAAGTTTTACTTGAAACCAATGGTAGTTTTATGCGCAAATACGTAGGCATAGATGAGAAGGATGTAACAAGCGAAAGTACAGACCTTTGCCGTTCCCTGCTAGAGAGGGAGCAAAAAGTCCCGGGGGATTCGCTCTTTGACGATGATATATTCGACAAAACTTGCGACATGATCCAGAATACGAACGAAGCAAAGGTTATTCAGGACATCTCTCGATTACTCGTTCCCTCTGCTCAGGCACTGGCCATGCGTAGCGCCAAACTTGAATGTCTTGTCGAAAGTGTCAACGAGGGCTGGAACAATTCCATCCCCCTAATTGGGCCTCGTCCGCAGCCTGACTATGCCGTAGGGTTCAAGCGAACCGCCTTCTCAAACGATCAGCTTTCCAAGATAAAACCCATTTTAGGCGACATCATGGACATGTCGTTCTTCATGGCCACATACTACATGTACTTCCCGTTCCTAACGTGCGAAGTAAAGTGCGGCGCCGCGGCGCTTGATGTCGCAGACCGGCAGAACGCGCACAGCATGACACTTGCCGTCAGGGCTATTGTAGAGCTTTTCCGGCTTGCCCGGCGCGAGAAAGAGCTTCACCAGAACATCCTCGCTTTCTCGATATCGCACGATCATCGAATAGTACGAATCTACGGCCACTACCCTGTAATCAAAGAGACACAGACGACCTTCTATCGCCACCCCATCCGGGAATTTAGCTTCATAGAGCTGGAAGGAAATGAGAAGTGGACGGCGTACAGGTTCACGAAGAATGTGTATGATATATGGATGCCAACGCACTTGGACAGGATCCGCTCCGTCATCGACGAACTACCATCTGATTTTGACTTTGATGTCCCGCTGCTTCCAGAGGAATCCGGGCTTTCTCAAGGCTTGCAAAGCGAGCACCCTTCGCGATCCAATGCGGAGTCAGTATCTCAGCCAGGAGAAGGGCGGAGTCAGTCGGGCATTGTTGATGCAGGAGATATTACTCCTGACACGTCGTTTACTGACAAGCGAGCATCAAAGAGGCTGAGAAGAACCGCGGGGGAATAGAAGCACTACCTTGGTCTAAGGACACATTCTCTTGGGGATAAAGGAAAGGATTATGGTTGCTCTTTATGGGAACTGGGATGACAATGGTTTTGTGAACAAGGAGCAACCACCATCTGGCACCATCCTTGATTCGCTCGTAGCGGTCACATATGGAGATAAGGAGCACATCACTGAATGTGAAATGTAACCCACCGCCGTCCTTCGTACGCAGCATCCCCACCACCTCCGCAACCTCATCCGCAAACACTGGCCGCCTCCATCCTCTCCTTCACGAACCTTTGGTGGAAAGCTGCCAACAAAGCATTCAAGGTCAGCAGAATTCAGCCTCACCTTGCACTTCTTGTCAGGCCTAACATTCTTCTTCAGTTGTTCTTTTATTCCAAATCCCGTATTTGTGTTTGACCATTCTCAGATACCAAAGAACCTATTCTCTTTCTGTTCAATCCTCTTCTGGATCAAAAGAAAGCCAACATTCTACTATGAGGTTATTCTTTGTGAAGGGCTCATGGAATCTTTTCAAGAAGCTATCAATACTTTGAGTATGGGCTTGAGTTTATATCTTTCTGGAAACTCAGATTGGTCGCATTGGAATCAGGTAGGGGAAACAAGGAGCCTATATTGCCTCTGCAAATTTTATTTCTCTTCTCGAATTTGGCACTAACTCTCTTCCTAGTGGTGTTTTATTGGTTGATGGCATTTGATCCCCCATCGAAATCTCACATGTTAAACGCTCTTATCAGTCCACATCTACTCCTGCCTCCTATCTGAATTTACATCCTGTTTTCTATGAAAAGACACCGCCTCCTGATCTAAAGCCCCTCTCAGATTATAGTCTCCAAAGTGTTGACTTACCTGCTGGGTAAGGCTCTCATATCTTCTTTTTGATTCTTTTTCTGCCTTTCTCCCATCTCTTCTTCCTCCCTTTCTGACTACTTCTGAACCCTTTTCCAGAGACTGATTAGATGGTTGTAGAGCAAACACAACACAAGAAAGGTTTGGCAAAATAAGGGACAACAAATACCCAAAATTGACAACTGACAACCTGCACAAGATATTTGACAATGGCAACTCGGATTTATCTGCCGGTATCGTTGCTCTTCTTATCTGCTCAGCTGGCGAGAGGGAACTGGTATAAAAAGACGGTTCTTGGAGACCCTGCACGGGACTACCCTAACTATCCATGTAACAAGCCTTGAAGAGCTTTCGCTCAGGGCCTCGAAGGACTGGCAACTATATATTACTGGCACTGCAGTGTGTTTAAGCAATTAGGCGCTCAGCTAATGTATAATATACGTCTCAATGCCAGGTTACTTTACTTTACTCAGTCAGGTATCTGGAAAAGAAGATTCTGAATGTGGAGTATTATGATTCTTAGTGGGCATCGCCATTTCATGGAGCTGTCTACACTTGAATCTACCCCTTGTCCTTCGAGATAGAAATGACGTTGAGGGCATCTAGCTGCCGGTACTTTCTGGGTTGCGGAAGGTGTCAAATGATATGCTTTCTTTCGAATAAATGGATCCAGATTCGATCTCATTTGTCTGCGAATTGAGAGTTGAAATGCTTCAATCCAAGCATACAATTCTGATCTGCCGCGTAATCTCCTCTCAACTTTCACAATGCCTACTTTCCATACACACAGAGTAGAGGAACATATGCCGTTAATAAAACAACTACATGCCAATGGCCTCACGGGCTCATCCTCAACCCGCCATTCGCACAAACCACACTCCCCGTACACCAACCGCCATCCTTCGTACACAACATCCCCACCACTCCCGCAACCTCATCCGCAAACCCCGGCCTCCTACCCCCCATCTTCTCCCTCACCGTCCTCCCCTCCTCCTCACCCAACCTCTCCTCTCCCGTCCCCGCAAACCCCGGCCCAACACGCATATTACTCCCCGGCGCATTGTCCTGCCACCCCTGCATTCTGCGCCAGAACCCCTCCCCCGCCTCCCAGTACATATCGCCCACCACCGGCCCCGGATTTACCGAATTCACAGTCGCGCAATCACCCAGCTCGCGCGCCCACGTGCGCGTCATTGCTTCCAGCGCGCCCTTTGTGCCCGCGTAGACGCTCTGGCTGGCCAGGCCCAGACTGGCACTGACGCTGGAGACGTTGACGATGCGGCCGGACCGGTCGCGGGGCAAATACGGCGCGACGGCCTGGGTGAGAAGGAGAGGCGCAAGTACGTTGACGGTGTACTGTCTATTAAACATCTCGACGTCAATCGGGCCCTTTTCCGGGTCGTTGAGAAGGCGGTTCTCCGCGATGCCGGCATTGTTGATTAGGATATCGACTTGGAAGCGCTGGGTGTCTGGAGCTGTGAAGTGGTGTTTTGCTGCGGAGAGGATGGTGTCTACGGCAGTTATGGGGTCGCGGAGGTCGGCTTGTTGGGCGACGCAGTGAACGAAGTGTGTGGTTTCGAGCTTTTGGCAGAGCTCGTGGACGCGTGTTGTAGAGCTGGGGGAAGTATAGATCAGGAGGAGATGACAGCCCTTGGAAGCTAGATTCTCAGCGATGGCGGCGCCGATGCCTGGCACAAAAACAAGCGGTTAATTTCATGGGAGGACCTGGTATGTACTGTACTTGCCCCTTGACCCGCCTGTCACGATGCCAACCTTGCCATCTAGCGGTCTATTGGGTGTAGACTGCATTGCTGAGATTAATCTGAGAGAAAAGCCAACACTGAGCACAAGTGAATCAATCAAATCGTACTGCAGACACGCATATTCCTGTCCCCCGCAATGGGCCGAATTGGCTTTCGGGATGACCGCATGCTGTACGTATAGCTTCACGCCAACGAAAGGTTGTTATTTTTAGTAACAGATGGAGTTGCCTATATATACTGTGGTATGTACATCTATTTCTGTTCAGCAGGAGAGTAAGCTATAGTCATAAAATAAGAAAGCCACGGGTGAAACATCCACGGTTCATCATATTATGCAACCTCCAGAGCGATAAGCAGCCACCCGAAGAGAAATACAACAAGTTTCAGAATCAAGGCAACCCGTGGGGGTACACCGCACAGAACCAGCAATTTATCAGAGCAAAAGACAAAGCCAAACAGGATCAACCCTGCCCATACATATCAATAAAGCAAAAGAGTGCAGAGACATCAATCCCAAGCCTCTCCCCATTCATCCTCCTCAGCAGGAGGCTCAGTCTTTGGCTTCGTTTCAACAACTTTCTTCACGGGCTGAACTATCCTCTTCGGTTTCGTCGTCGTACTAGCCCCTGATACAATTGGTTTGGAGGACACTGTGGACGGCCGGGATACCGAACTTTTTGTAGTCGTGCTGGGTTTGCTTAATCCCTTTGGCAAAGCTTTCTTTGATTTCGCCTTCGATTGCGCGGCTAACCAACCTGCAAAATCTGGCTCGCCACCATCGTCAAATGGTACTGCTGGCGTTGCTGGTGTCGCGGGGCTAGGCGAACCTCTGGCTTCGAAAAATGCATCGGCTTCTTCTTGTTCGTTATCTTTATTTTGTTCTTCGTTAATGTTGTCCCATGCCTCGAATCCATCATCTTCAACGACGGATTTCTCTGGTGCTCGGTCGGACTGCGCTCGAGCTATGGGAGGTATGGTGGCTGGTGAAATTAATGTTTTATCTAGTTGTTGTGATGGCGACTTCACAGTTGTGCTCGGTGTGGAAGACGACCGATTGATGCTGGTTGCTGCTTGGCGAGTGGTGCTTTGTGGCTGAGCTGGCTGAATTTCACCTTTCGCACTGGCAGTTTTGTTTGTAAAAGAGGATATGGCCCAGCCGGCCCACGACGCTCCATTGGACAGGGCAACTTTTGCTGTTCCGGCTGCCGATGCCTCCGGAGCGGTTTGCGGTGACAGAGCTGTGTCAGGCATATTGGAGGCGAACTGACGAATTCGTTGCAGATACATATCAAAGGTTTTATTGGCTTGGTCGCGAACAAGTCTGGTATACATTAGTATAGATGCAGATTGGCTACTTTCACTGACTCACTTTTCCTTATCTATTAATGCTGGGCTAATTGTTGGGATAATTTTCGAAGCGCAATCCTCTTCACTGAAAAGATCCATAGTCGCGCCAAGAGCTAGCAGCCCGGCATTCCTAGCATGAACGAAAGGATCTCTGAGAGACCTAGTAAATGCAGCTATAAGAACCTTTGACCTTGACTAAATTTCAACATTAACAACGATTCTGCAAAAGGAGACATGCTGTTCTTACGCTTTGTCCCAGATTTCTCGCTATCTTCCCTAGACAAATCGTTGTATTCGTGCGAATACCAGGTTGCTCGTCGTTGGCGGTTTTTGCGAGGTATCGTAGCAGATCACCGTTGATAGTTCGATCCGAAAGTTTGCCAATTACTGTAAGGACAGCCTTGACAGTTTGCTCTCGCACCACCGGGGCTAGATCGGTAAAGCCAGTGACCTGCAGGAATAGCATCGTTAGCGCGAGCCAGCCAATTCTTGTTAACACATCATCATACCATTTGTGGGAATATCTTGTCATTGACTACTTTCTGTGGCAATCGATCGATCATCAACGGAAGGTTGTCTAGCAAGCACACCCGCATTGCTCTGTCTGGATTTGCGAACAATCGTACTATGGAGGGTGTGAGCTTTTGGCTATATTCTCCGTCGGTAAGCTTGGTCCCAATTTTCAGCACAGTCGTGAGTACTTTTGGGCCGCCACCACCAAACTCCACGGACTTTAACAATTCAGGGAGAACTTTCATCTTAAAGAACTCCTCAGGAAAGTCATCGGATAACTCATCAAGCTCACTATCAAGGTTAATTCTTGTCCGGGTCGTGTAAACAACGTGCTTTGAGAGAAGACATACTTGATGAACTCCTCCCGCTCTTCCTCGCTTTTCAAGCCCAAACTGTCAATATCCTGAGTCAGTCGAATTAATGGAGAGTCAAAGAAACCACCGGCTCGCTGTCCTTGTTCTATGAAATGTGCCACACTCAATCTTAGTTTCGGATTTGGATTCACCAGCTTCTTATAACTCTGATGCATGCTCGGAGGTATATTCGAAGTCTGGCCAGCCTGACCATTTTGAAAACTTCCATTAAAAATTTCGAAAACTAGGGTTCCAAAATTATATGAGTCCACGGCAAATAAAGGATTGCGCTTAATCGTTTCCCATCCTCCTTTTACGATTTCTGGCGGTGTATAGCGGTGCGAGTCTGGTAAAAGGCTGCCGTATGTCTGTGTAATGAAATCAGCAGCCGTTCCGCCGTATAATTTCCCGCGGATATCGGGCGAATGAACAAACATATATCACCGCATCATCCTCTTTCATAGAGCTCAAAATGTCAAATCCACCTAATTTCCATTCACCGCTCTCACTCATGTATATGGACGCAACTCGAATCGCACCATGTACGGAGGCCGCGTCTTCGTTTATAAATTTCAGAGTCGACTGGAGCACATTGCAGGACTTAGTTCAGCGACGGAATAGAAGAAGGTTAAACGACAGGAATCCCTACTGCAATAGAATACAACCCCCATTTTGCTGTCTCCTCTGAGAGACGCCGCTGCTTGACTGGCCAAGATAATGGAACAACACTTTCAGTCACAATGTAAAGCTGAGTGTCTGTCTATATCCCGTGTTAACTGTGACTGCGATGTCCCCCATTTGTTATCTCCATTGTCATTCCAAAAAGAAACCCACCTCAACGGTATCTAGCACCCTAAGAACTCCGGGGTGGCGTAACGTCCTTAACTTGCGTAACGCATTCTTTGCAAGCGGGAGTCGGGATCTGTTTTGAGCAATCTCGAAGGAGAATATGCTGCACGATGAACCATCTTCCTAAATTGCAAAAGAAAACAAAAAAGTTAGCAGTCACATATATAAACCAGGTCAATGGCTCCCATACTCGTTTTGTGCCATCGTGCAGGGTCCAAATGGACTCGCCGTTATCAACTCGATTCCCGAATGAGTAGGGCAATGAACTGCCTTTCGAAATTGCAGAGACAACGGCAGATTTTAAGAAGTCCATCGCACAATATTTTCCAATGACAACCCATACAGCTTGCGGTCCACTTCCGCGTCGTAGCGGAGGTCTGAGATGTGACCAGTTCACATACGGTCTTTTGGCGGATGATGACGATCTAGATGGCCACAGTACCTAATCTGGGGCTTCAACCATACATATATGTATCCAGGACATGAATCTGATGCAGGGCACCACACACTTCAATTCTCTTCTTCTTAGGACAGCAATTGTATGAATTTAGCAAAAACTTCCGCTCCCATGCTCTCCTGAATGATTCCCATCTGATCGTTACTTACTAGGTAAGGACTGCCCTGACTGTATTAGGCTTAGTCTGGACGCAGCTGATATCAGCTTCAATGGGCACTCTTAACTCTTCTCGCCTCAACTTCATCTCCTCCTCCTTCTCCTCTTCTTCCTTTTCATAGAACCTGTCCTCCTTTGCTCAGCTTAACATGTACCTGGTATTAAACACATTGCATTCTTCATTTATCCAGCTTGAACACAGGCAATCTACCTTCTCCTATCAAATTGTAACCACAGTCTCAAGCCTCCATCGGGTTGTGGAGCAAGAGATGCAGGGTCACCATCTTTCTCTTTCTCCTTTTCTTAGGAATCTATAATAGCTTCTGCCACAGATTCTATCTATCTTCTATTTCAGGATGGATTTGTTTCTACCTCCCCAGTTCTGAAAGCAAAGACACGGCATGCGTCTCAGATACATCAGATGATAATCATTCAGCATATCATCCTGCAACCAGCATCGCACATTCAAATATGTGTATGGCAGAACATCTCCTAGTGTTGCTTACTGGATACAGGAGCTGGAAGCACTGTTGCAAACATGTTTTTCTTCTCTTGATTCTTCTAAATCACAATTGTCCAATGCACGCTCAGCCGAGCTGCTAAGACTGCTGGAACACCTTGTTTCAAGCTACTGATGGTCTGGCCTTAGATGCAGCTACACATATTCGGTATTGACTAACATTTTATCAATGTCAAGGCCATCATAACATATGGCATGCTTTTGCAGCGTGCGAGGTTTTCTGCAAACTCTTTATGTGTCGTACAATTTTCCATGTGGCTTTTCTGCCCTTTTATGTCTCAATACAGCTTTCCACCATTCTCCGATGATGATGAAATCTGGTAAAAGGTCAGACAATGACAAAACACAGATATGATAATGTTGTCAGGTCCCTTCCTCAGAGTCCATCTGCATCTCAGGCTCTCGTCAACACTTCATTTCGCTTTCAACAATATACAGACGCGAAATAGCAACTGAAATCCCCGCCCAGAATTTCTGTTTTTGGCGAAGGTGTTTCCATTTCCTTGGGCAAAAGCGCACTAGCAGGCAACAGGGGCTCTGCTACTAAAGACCCATAACAGTTGACTGCCCGTGGAATTGCTGGTGCAGAGTGAACCGCACATGGCCACTTTCCATGGAGCTTTTGATCCACGTTACTCCTTGAGGACACAAGAGCTAAAGGCAGTGGCCAACATTCTGACGTCTTGTGGAAAATTTGTTGCTTATACCCCAAAGGAATGAGAACCCATCTTTATCCAAAGACAGAATTGGTATGCGAGTGGAATCCCTTTGCTCTTTCACAGAATACTGTTGAACAGCTCTGAAATGGTTGTTGTCACCTGGAGAAGTGATGCTCTGTGAGAAGAATCTGCAACTTTGATTTCTCTGTTTGTTGAATGATGACCAATTTTTTTTTTATATAAACTGAAAAGACCTGAGGAGAACCCTATCATCCAGCACATTCTGATGCCATTCTCAAACTTGTTGTACTCCACATTTTATACAATTCTACGCCCTCTGTGAGTGCTTATTGTTATTGCATTTACATCGCATTATTCTCTGTTCTCCAAGCATTGCCAACACAATTTTTCACCTCATTACCTCCACACAAACCCAATTCCCTTTTCACAAATTGAATACTTCTACTTCATCCCCTGAACCTTCATTTTTTTTTATGTACAGCATATTCTTGTCACCTCAGTGATATTTTAAAATCTTTGGCTCTTTCTGCCTTTATATAGTATCATGCAAGTCAATGACCTTAAAACACATGACTTCATACTGTTGACACCTCTGAAGATATAAGACCAGTTTAAAGCCAGGTCTTATGTTTTTACTTTACTTTGTTCTGAGAGGCCAGTGATACCCAGATTTTAGGATAACTTATGTTCATACCGAGCAGTCTCTTTATAGACTACACAAAATGCTTTAAGCACACAGAAGGGCCCAGAATTTGTCCATGTACCAGAAGAAATGAAATTAAAACAATAGGTCTATGTTGATTTCACCATATTTGCCATTCATCCTCTGATCATGAAGCTGGTAATAGACTGGACTGCTGTCAGCATTGCTCTCTCTTTCCTAGATCAAGAACCCAACCCAACACGAGAGGAAAAGCGGACACAAGCTACATCGACACTACATCAATAGTCCATTAAACGTCACCCACGTAGCCACTGTCACAGTCTGACGTTCAGTTCCTCAAGCACCTCGCCTGGGCAAATCACCAACCACCAACACACTCAAATCATACCAATCACTCGCAAATTTTGTCATCACCAAATCCGTCAAGAAACAAAAGTATCAACCTAATTGTTGCCCTGCTCATACACTACCATTCTTCAACTCCAAATCTTCTTGACATTCGTCTCATCAAAGTATATTTCCCACATTTCGATGGGGGAAAGATTTTTTGAATCCTGATTCGATATTTGCCTCGAACAGGAAATGAAATGTCAATAATGGCTACTATGGGCGGTCGGAATCACTGCAAATTGTGGCCCGAAGGAGCGTTGGCGTTCAGGCTCCAAAGCTTATCATGTGCTTCTTTTTCCGAAACGCGTCTAGTTAAAATACCAAGGAGATGGCCATGGATAATTATGACTTTTTTCGACGCGTCTGTGTCGCGTGTCCATGCCACACGGCGCCTCCAAGCGAAGCAAGTCAGTATTGAAATAGGGACTAAAAGTTGATAGAGCAACTTACTTTAAATGCGCAACTGACTCTTCACGATGAAGATATGGTAACCTCGACCTTAAATGCTGCCGATATTTCAATCTGGAAGAAAAGACCATACGCTAAAGGGAAAACAAGTGAAAACCGAAACGATATCCAGTCGGAATTGTCAAGGTCGTCGTGCGGCTCGTGCATCACAAGGGGAACAAGTATCAGCAACGTGCATAAATGGCAAGTCACCGTCACCTAATGGAGTAGACCGAATGTTTCAAGTGTTGTGTTCATTTGACGTCTTCAGCACCTTCGTTAGGATGAGGACCGGATACTGTTCCCTGCGGAGGTCCTTGAGAGTGCATGTGCGGTGGAGGCATATGTGGAACTTGATTGAAGTTATTGCTCGGTGTTCGGTACTGGTGATGGGGGTAATTATGAGTTTGGTTTGGGCTCGAGGTAAAATGCGGATGCTGGTGAGAGTAACCAGGGCGTCCCCCAGGCACTACGAAATGTGAGCACGGCAACTTAAAGACGACATTGGGAAGACTTACTGTGTGACGGCTGCTGAGGCGGATAGAATGGTTGCCCGTGTTGGCCTGGATTCATGACCATAACAGGCTGAGGAGGTTGGCCTTGCTGTGAACCTTGATGAACCATCATAGGTGCACCCCGGCTAGGGCTTGGATAGCCGCTATGCGGTTGCGGAGGTGGTTGTACGTGTTGTGGATAAGCATGTGCTGGGCTTGGGGAATACATTTGCATCTGTGGGTTATATGGGGCTCCCATACCCTGAGGAATACCCATGTACGGACCGGAAGAAGGCTGATGAACCATCATGGGGGCTCCCATGCCATTCTGAGGACTGACAAATTGCGGACCGCCGGGATAGTGCCTCATATGCGGAGGCTGTGGCCCTTGACCAACGTAGAACTGGGGTACACCCTGCCCAATGGCCAATTGCGCGTGGGGTCCCATTGGAGACTGGTACGGCATATGAGCGTGCTGGAGTCGTGGGGACGGATAAGCATGTGAAGTCGAAGCTGACACTTGCATGCGATGATGGTCATCAAAATGAGGTTGTCCTGCTGGATGATGTTGTGGAGGAAGGAGATGATGCGGACCGTGAGGCGGCCCATTGTTGGGGGACACGCTATTGTTTCCATGCTGAACATGGAAAGGTAATGGGTTCTGATGGGGCATCGGAGGGTTCGACGCTGATCGTGCTTGAGGTGAAATCGACGGAGCTCCAGATGACGGCTTAAACATATCGCCATAGGTCTTTTCCTCATTGATAGGAGCGACTTCCCAAGTTGGTGGTGTCTTGTATGCCGGAGGAATGCCACCATTGAAAGCAAAGTCCTTTAAACTCTGCTCTGTGGCTTCCTTCTTCATCCTTTTGACAGGATTGAAATGATCACTCAAGCTGGATCTTTCGGAGGGGGGAATCAGTTTTTTGGTACCAAAGAACGCAGAAGGGCTTGCTGCACGTGAAATAGATCGGGTTCGTGCGTTTGACGCTGGGCTCGAAGAAACAGCAGATACGCTTGCAGGAGTAAATGAGTGGGCTGCAGGGTTAGGTCTGAACTCCATAGCTCGAGCGTTGAACTTGGTAGAAACAGCCGAGGTGGGAGTTTGAGTCGGCTTGTGAGCATTAGCATGGTCAGCCATTGGACCACTTGGCGGAGCACGAGTAACTTGAATTGGATGAGGCGCTGGAGCGACCGCCATAGCTGCATCTTTACGTTCCTGCTGAATACCAGCTAGACGATGGCTTAACAACCCTGAACCAGCGCGGCCAGGGTGAGAGGATAGATGGGAGATAGGGCGTCCACTCTGTGGTCCCAATGGCGCATAGCCCTGGCGACCTCGTGGATACATGTGTCGATCAGGCGGTGGCATCGCGGGTGCATTAGCCACATCATACCGAGCGGGTCCAGTTGGCCCAGCCTGGCGAGGAATATGCTTTTGTTCTGTAGCGGTGGAGGTAGAAGCCGCAGGTGACACCGTCGCCGCCGCAGCCGCCGCCGCCGCAGCGGCAGCGGCTTTTGCAGCGGCCTCACTAGCGACTTTCTCTTCGTGTTGCCTTTTTGCTCTCTGAATGATTTCTTCCTGCTTGTTGGGGTCCTTGGCCAAGATTGGTACCAAGTCCTTTGGAACTGGAGTCCCTAGTTTAAAATTCTTGCTGAACTTGACCAGTTCATTGAGTTTAATAGTTCTGTCGTACTGAGCTTGATTACGGCGACGCTCTTGTAATTTCAGTTTCTCGTTGTTAGCAAACTGGCGGAATTGGTCGAGAACCTCTGTTTCAACGTTCGTAGCGGCATTTTCCACACCAGTACGTTTGGGCGGAGCAGTGAGACTTGGTGTGGGTTTAGCAGCGGTAACTTTGCCCTCCGTGTCAATAAATTCAGTGGTCGATGCTGGTTTCGGTAGATCTGCCGACTTAATTGTGTCTGTTGTCTTAGCTTCTAGAACCTTGGTAGCCTCCGTCAAGGCCCCCTGCTGCTTAAGGCCAGACTCTTTGGAGGTTTGGGCGGTTGGCTTCGGTTGCACCGGCTTTGGTTGAGCAACCTGGGCCGAAATAATCGCAGGGTCGACTGGAGCACCTGGTACCGTTGGATGACCCATAGGTGGCCTTCGGGCCGGGGGAGTATATTTGTTGGGCCCACCAGTTTGCAACGGAGGGAAGTCATCACGACGGACACCGCTATACTTCTCTTCCTCCCCGAGGTCGTCTTGGGAATGAATCAGGCCGCCGCGTTCTTCACGAATATGAACGTTATCGGTCTCGCTAGTTTCGATTTCGCGAGCAATGCGAGCAGCCTCTGCCTCTTTCCGTTTATAGGATGGGTCATTGCGGTCGATACGAGTAGTGTAGAGGTTCTCGTCGTAACTTGAGGTAGCGCCGAAGAGTCGGGCATTGGTTTCGAATTGGTCCCACGCACCGGTTGAGCCTGAACTCTCAAGGGCCATTTCCACAACAGCTTCAGTACCTGGCTCCCAACGCTGAAGTTCTCTCTCGCGTCCCGGTTGATTTCCAGAGATATCGGTGTCGGTTCGAAAACCAGAGCCTAAAACGTCAGCATGCGCGATATCAACATCCATATGCATTCCAGAAACTCACCGTTTTGCTCTTTTGCTCCCATCCCAGCTGTGGAAACGCTATCCACAGCAACATCAGCCACCTCTTGTACATCAAAGATCATCTTGTGGTCTGGACCAGATCCGAGATACGGACTGGTTTGATGGCCTGTGCCGTTTGGACGGGTTGAATCTGGTTCAGCGGGAGCTTGTCTGGTCATCTTCAAAATGAACGAGGCTTCGTTAGGTTCGAGAGCGGCGCCTGAAAAGATTCCAGAGAACTTCTCTCCATTTTTTGTGGTGATGGTAGTATTGGCACCCTAAAATGGACACTTAGCGCTGATGTTTGCCCAAACGAAGGGAATGTCTCAACTCACAATAAATGCCGTCATCAAGAAAATCAGGCGATCATGGGCGTGCATATCAGGTGTATTAGATTCCTTATTTGCGGCTGGCTTGGGTGAGATAGTCGGTTTTCTGCCATGGCCAGCGCCATTCTGCTGTTGCGCGATGGGACCGGCGTCCTTTCGAGTGATAGGGTTGGTATTCTGCATCCAAGCTCTGGGGGTATTGTTGCGTCTAGAGTCACATGTCAGCCTCGCTAACAATACCAGTAATGTTCGTTGTTGGGAGAAAATTGTGGTCCGGTTGAACAGCGCGATCATGGATACAGAGAGGAGGTTACGATGGGTAGGAAAGAGGGTAGCAGCAGCACTTTCCAAAGAAAGTCTCCGACAGCGCCAAACATGAAGCAACGAGGGGCAAAGACGATAATTAGAAACGGAGCTGCCTCACCTCTGGCCACCATCAACAGGGCTCCCAGACTGTCTGCGACCTCCGTCCTTGAAACCCGCGTTTGGTCTCATTGGGCCTCTATTTGTAGCTGTGTTCTGCGACATGATCGTGATCTCGGCTCGATTTACAGTGACTCCACTGAATTAAGGCAAGGTAGCTCTTTTTGGGTCGTGGTCGTCAAGCTCATTACCTTGCAGAACTGCAATCCCACGAGTAGATGCGTGGTGAAGAGGATTCAGTCCGACGGTGCAGGAGGCGAGGAAGAAAAAAAGAAGAAGGGCACAAGCGGCCACCCAACCGCCCGGCGGATAAGGAAGGATCGGCTGGCCAACGAACGAAAGGGGAAGAAGTCAATTCTCTCAACCGTTGAAGAGTTACAAGGCAGGTTGGGGAAGTAAAGAAGAAGAAGAAGACCGACGATGAGAAGGAAGATGAAGGTGGAGATTGAACGGGTTAGCAGGGGAGAGAGGGGAGAGGAAGCATAGAAGAGTCAAGGAGAAGAAAAAGGGTATTTTGACACTGAGAAGAGTGCAGAGAACGAGGCCGAGCGAGTGAAAAAGAGAGAGAGAGGAAGCGAGGTCGAGAAGAGGAAGACGAAGAAGAAGAAGAAGAGGGTCATGACCGAAACAATCATCATCCATCATGGGGGAGAGAAGCTGTACGGCGAAAATTTAGGGTTGGGGGATGGTAATTACAGTACCGTCATTTTGGTCTTGTATGTGATGACCGCGTTTGGTAACTTTGAGTTTGCTGCGCTGTGATTGGCGGGGGGTATGGGCTGGATGCAAACAGGGTGAGGCAAGCGCCAAGGCTGGGTTGTATGGTATTGTATTCTGCGGTGAACCACACCCAAGATAAATTACCAGAATTACGGCAAAGGAGCTTCACAGAGCGGAGTCGGTTGGGGCTGACACCGTCATTTCCTGTATCAGCAAAATTACAAACACATCTGACACAATTGCACTCGCTACAGTAAATCAGAGAGAAGCACAGAGTACGGGCCTGGATGGAAGCAAAGGACCGCCAGGCAAAGAGTCTCTGCATCTCCTGTGCTCTGCAGAGGCGAGCATGCGAACAGCGATGGAGTAGTGATGTCAGTGAGAGGATAAGCTTCTCCCCATAAGGTTATCCTGTCCCCGTCTTTCCATGGTCTTGTCCTGTTCCGGGATCTACGTGTATTGGCCCTAACCAGCGATGATATGAGGACGAAAGGACAGAATGCTGATAAGAAAAGCATTTTACACCACAATACCACCAACATCAATGGAAAGGACACAGATTAAGACAGCATATCTCTGTGAAGGACTGGATATTGTGGACTAACTGCTGCGCGTGGAATGCTCCGTCTCTGAAATGTTGGTACTCATCCGAAGCCTATGTAGTTATGCAAGGTAGAATGGAGGATACATACATATTCATTTGCTATCCACCAGTTCTGTTGCAGCCATATATGCAGAAAGCAGCAAATAGCTCAAAGATCCAGAATTACATACATACATACATATGATTAGAATTGACTGATAATAAGAAGAATAATCATAATAATAATAGCAAAATGACTGTTGAACTAGATGCAAACTGGCTTCAATTTACTCTGTACATACTTGTACCTCCTTGACTTCCCACGCTAAAACCGACTGGGATGTGGTTAGTGCCAAATCTCACCACCACTCATCTTCACCCGCTTGCTCCCTCACCACCTCTTCAAACCCAAAAGGAGACTCTCCAGTCCATTCATTCCATCACATCCCAGTCTCCTAGCTACTTAATACTACCATGCCAATTCTGATTCATGAGAAATAAAACATGGAATCCTATTCCAAATACCAACGTTCACCACAAAGACGAACCGCAAGCTCAGAGCAGAGTCAGCCCCAGCTACCGATGGCTTCAGGGAGCAATACCGCGATAGCCATGATGGGCGGTGGTGCGGCTGGAGAGGTCACTGCTGGCCGAACCTCATCAGGTTCAGCGAAATCAGCAGCAGCGAGAGCGACAGTGAGTGCGACTCTTTCTTCAGAACGACTGGAAACTCATTTGAAACGGCATGGTGTGAAGACTGACGATAACTGTATCTGCTAGCCGGACAAGCAGCTCTCCCAGATTGAGAAGAGTGTCACCCATCTTCTCGTGGCCACAAAGGAGCTCCTGGAAACCTTGACTCAATGGTCAAGAGGCCAGGCGACAGAAGTGGGAGTCTCCGACGTCTACGTTCGCCTTGGCTACGAATTTAATCTCGCGTGCCGCGCCTTCCAAGCCATTGGAGTCGATACGACGGATCTTGGACCCGTTCCTGATCTACTACGAACCATCCTGGAAGACACTCTCAGCCAAGATGCGTCTCCTCAGAGCCTCGATCGATATCTTCCCCGTATACGCGATATCATCATAAGTCTGCTCCACGGGCTGAAACGGAAGCAGGCAAGGTTACGATCCAGGCAAGCGAGAGGTCTTCCACCCCGTCAAGGCAGCCAAGGAAGTGTTGCCGCCAGTGGAGAGACAGCCGTGCCACCTCCAATGGATGAAGCCTTATCACAAAGGCAACCTCAAGATTCTCGGCAGACTACTCCACTGGCCAACGATCCAGCAGCCATGTCATCGAGAAATACCTCGTCCAACTGGCCTGCTGAACGCCAGGGTGCTACGTTTTCAGAAAGAGAGGCAATGAGAAGAGAGGTACAGCGTTCGATGCCTCCCTCTGTTTCTTCGTCATCCATATCCAGCTCTACCATGCAAAATATGCCCGTTCTTCAGCCTTACGACCAAGATTCATCAAGGGGTCGCTCCGCATCACCCGCGAGCAATAGCCAGATGCTTGGATTTCCCCCTCCACCACCTCCACCACCGAAAACAAACGATGCCATCGGTATGCTACAGAGAAGTGGCGAACTTGAGCGCAGGGCTTCGCGGAGATTCTCTGCATACCAGATACAGAAACATCTGGGTTCTACCAATGGCGTTCCAGTTCTCCCATCCTCACCATCTTCACAAATAGTTAGTCGGGGGCGGGATGTTCGCGAGTCGATGAATGCCGTACGCCTCCGCGGTACGGCCCATAGCCGGCAAAAACCCAGCAATCAGCGACCAGCAGATCCCACCAAATCCCCGGCAAATTCCGAAATTAGTGCTAAGACAAGAGCAGAACCACGGTCAGAACCCGCTGCGGACGATAGCCCGACAGCAAAGATCCCAACGGATAAGGGTCGGTCAGCGCGTGCGTTTGAAAACAGGGAAGCCTCCATCATTGATAAAGGGGTTCCCAATTTGCCGCAAATTCGTGAGCGAGACTCTCTTCCGGAGGAAGCAGACCAGGGGATTCAAGTTGACAAACGCGAGACTGAAAATGGAGAATTGAAAACGGCATCCATGGACTCGGATAATTCGCGCCCTGCCCAATTTACGCCAGAGATGTCACCCCCCCCACCGTCCAGCAAAGAGCTTACGTTGTTTCTGCAATACAAGTCGAAGATCAAGAAGTACGTTCTCGCGGAAGGCTACACTGGTTTAACCATTGGCAGGCTCCAATTAGCCTTCATCGAGAAATTTGCTTGGAATACGCATAATAACGGCGTGGATCTGCCTGAAATTTATATTCAAGATCCTGTTTCCGGTGTTCGGCACGAACTAGAAGATCTTAGTGACGTGAAAGACCGATGCGTTCTTGTTTTAAATGTTGAAGCGCTTGATGAGGTCAAAAAGCATATTGACGAGAGTGTTGGCGGTATTCGCCGTCTTGTTGAGGGAGTGCGAGATACTATGGACAACCAAGCTACTTCTATTCAACTCTTGACTGACCGCCAGCAAGAGGCAACCAAAGAGATTGCCCGTCTTGCTGCTACACCGACATCTGTGCCGTCAACGAGCGGACAGTCTCTTTCCTCTTCCGACAAGGGTGGCTACGTGGCAGAACTACAGATCCTGCGCCGTGACCTTGCTGTTCTTCGACAAACATATTCCAATTTCTCGTCGGATATTTCGGCGTCTATGAACCATGTCCGAACCAAAGCTGGCGTTGTGAAGACCGCGGCGGCTGATCTGAGTGTCCCAACCTACAAAGGCGATGCTGGTCGTGCCCGTATCAATGCAGGCAAGAAAGAACTTGCTGACGAATCTGAGAAACTTGTTGCTCGTGTCGATGATCTTCAAGACCTTGTCGAGGATCTCCGCAAGGACGTCGTGACCCGTGGAGTACGGCCATTGCCACGGCAATTAGAAGCTGTGGGCCGAGACATCAGCGCCGTCACCAAAGAACTCAAGAAGATGCAAGATTTCTTGAAGCGCGAGAAACCAATCTGGACAAAGATCTGGGAGAAAGAATTGCAGCAAGTTTGTGAAGAGCGTGACCAACTCACGATGCAGGAAGACCTTGCTGTTGATCTGGAGGATGACCTTGAGAAAGCCACGCAGACATTTGCACTGGTCGAACAAGCTACTAAGCAACAGGCTCTCCAATCGTCGAACGGTGATGGTAATGCTCCTGTTACTTTCAGGGTTCCATCTCGAACACTTCCCTTGGACTCAGCTGTGGATCCGGTCAAGGCGAAGGATAGCGTTCTGGGAGAAGTGCGGGCTCTCCAACCGAACCACGAGAACCGTGTCGAAGCTATCGAGCGAGCGGAGAAGGCGAGACAAAAGGAACTCGAAAATCGACGGGTTGGTCAATTCCAGAAAGAACTCGGTGCCTTTGTAGAAGAAGGAAAGCTCAAAAAGAGTGGGGGGTTTGAGGAAGCAGAGCGGTTGAGAAAAGCCAAAGATGAAAAGATCAGAAAGGAGGTGTGGGAGCGGATGCAAGGATTGAATCCTGGAGAGACTGAACCTGCCTCCCAGGCTTCCGGAGCGGAGTTGCCAACTGAGAGCGGAGCGCCAAAGGTTCCCAACACGGAAGAAGATGAACGACCTGGTGATTCTGAAGGCAACGATGAGATTGCTGCGAGGCGTGCTTCAGGCGCAGACAGGTTATCGGCTGATGCTCCTGGTACGTCTGGGCAAGACGAACAGCGGCAGTGAGGTTGCTGACATCGTTGTGTAGCATCGCCGAGTAAGCGGTCGTCCTGGTTGGGGTCCTTTTTTTCTGGCTAATTGTGTGTTTATGCTGTCTTTTGCGGTGTTGTGGTCACCTACCCGTTTCCTTCTGCCATATTTTGTTTCCTTGCTGGGATCGGTCATGCTGCGATGTTATATAATGTCTCCTTTCATTTGCGATCGGCGCTTGATGACCGTGAGCGTAGGCGTTATCGGAGAGACCAGGCGGGGACCGTCTGGTCTGGTTTGCATTCCTCTTTTTCCACTAATGATGCTCCTTCGACAACAATTTCCCTCTCTTTCTTCCATTCTATAGCACTGCGCTACTGGTTAGATGCAGAACGCGCTGTTGTTCTTCTATGGCCCATGTTTTCCCACCACTGCCGGCTCTCAGAACCCTGTTCTCTCTTACACTATGATACCCACCGGGCTGTTGTTTCGCGTACATATTAGTCTTTACTTATTACCCTGTTCACACTTTTTTGGTTGTTCATATGGATTTGTTGGAAGTTTACATGTCTTTCTAGTTACTGCCATTTGTCTGATGAAATAGCGTCGTAATGATTGGAATTTAATGTTTATTTGCGGTGTCTCCTTTCTCAACTTCATTAGAGTGTAATTGGTTTCTCTCAAGGTATTTTTCTTCAGAAGTGTAGTGAGTATGTAGATATGTCAGACAGAGTGAGCATCGACAAGGAGGTTCATTGGGTGACTGGCTGGCCAGATGAAACATCACCACGTTGAGGCCAATGCCAACATACATACAAGCTGACGTTTCGAAATAAACAAAATAAGAGTGAAGTTCTTCATCGAATTGTTGATAAACTGCCACTATAGCTATCAAGAGTCAAGACTGATCTCCTCGGACCAGCTGCACAGCCATATCCCATCCTCCAATGCCATCTCCAATTACCCTCCTGTCGCTACCCAGCTCTGTCCTGCTGCTCCTCCTCCTCACAGCTCCTTTCTCAGATACCTCGCACACTCGCAAACCAGCGGAAACAAACACGACTTTAGAGCTTGATCCAAGAGGGCCACCGTCATGGGCAAATATTTTTCAACACGAGGCCTCGATCAAACGCAGACTACGCCTGGAGCAACCCACGGCAGTGCGAAAACTGACCGATGACGAAGGCGAGAAATTCTGGGTGAATTACTGGCATTTCGACAGTGACAGCCATCATCGACGACGGGACTGTAATAGCTATATCAAGGGCACCAGACGAGAAGAATACAGAGATAAAACGAATAACGGCTCAATACTTCAGCCATCCTACCCCATGCACATTGCATACAATTCTCTCCTCGACTTTTCCCTGTTTGGCCGAAATTTTTCGATTCCCACTCGGAATTTCCACACGCACAATCTCTTCTCGAAGCGCGACTTCCAATGCCCTGCCAACACTCGTCCTTGCACCTCCATCTCCCGACCAAACAGCTGCTGCGCACTCGGCACAACCTGCCTAATCATCCCTGATACTGGCACGGGAGACGTCGGCTGCTGTCCCGGCGAGAACAGCAACAACTGTTCCGGGAAACTCGCACCCTGTCCGAACGGATACTCAAACTGCTCTGAATTTCCTGGTGGAGGATGCTGCATTCCGGGCTATACATGCGTCAAGAACGGCTGCCTGTTCGTTTCCACTACGACAGTAACAATTACTCCTTCGACCTCAACCTCCTCATCCTCACCACCTCCCACCACAGCACCAGCTCCAACACAAACAACAACAACAGCAACAACAACAGCAACAACAACAGCAAAAACCATCAGCCCACCCATCCGTCCAACTTCAAACCCTACAACCACCGCCCCCATTCCCTCCTCCAGCACCCCAACCCCAAGCCCCACCTCCACCGTCCCCGACCACTGCCCCCCCGGCTTCTACGCCTGCAGCGTCTTCTACATCGGCGGCTGCTGCCGCACCGGCCGCGACTGCAACCCGACATCCTGTCCGCCCCTCACCCCCTACACCACCATCAACACCAACGGCGTGACCGTCATCATCCCCGCGTCCGCCACCACCACTGCTGCTTCGCCGGGGCAAGCGCGTGTGCGGAAATGCGCAGCGGGCTGGATGACTTGCGGGGCTGATGCGGGAGGGGGTTGCTGTCCGGATGGGTTCCGGTGTGGGAGGGAGAGTTGTACGTTTTCTGGAATGGGGCCGAGTGCGACGGGGGCCGGTGGGGGCGAGGAAGTGGTGGGGAAGATTGCGCCGGAGAGTTTGGGGAGCAGGGTACGTCCCTGTGTTGTTACTGTTGTTCTTGTTGTGGTTTTGGGTCTGGTTGGGTGCTTTTGGTGATGTTTTGCCTCTTTTTTTCTCCAAGAGTATGTATGAAAGGATGGGTTCTGGAGGAGGGTCTACTTTAAGCGACTTGGGCGTATTGCATTTTCTGCATTGTTTCTGTTTCTTAATCATGGCTTATGATACTGATGATCATGACAGCAATGAGTTTTAAGATTTCTGCTTCAGCGGTGCACAGTAGCATCGAAGACTGCAAAATAGAAAACATGAATTGATATTCTAGCTTATCTGCAATCTATGTAGGCCATACACCATATATAGAATATGTATATATATATATATATATATATCTCCCAACCAAACAGAGCAAACTAAAGTCACTAGCGGACTTCATTTCGAGTCCGAACCAATGGGAACAATAATCTATTCCTCCCCACCTAGCGGAAACTTGGCGCTGCGGAGTCTCTCTGAAATGGGCCCATGAGTGCATATTCTGCTCTGGATGCAGTGAAGACAATGATTTCTCTTATGAGAAGAAACCACTCAACCAGCTGCTGTTCATGACATTCTGTTTTGTCCGACAATTTTGTAGTTGCAGATATGCCAGCAGCCATGATTGGCTTCATTACATACTAACATGACTCAGTATCAGAATGCCTGGATGGGGTTGGGTGAGTGCTAGGCATCAGAACTTTTTGATAAGAATAACTAACAAAACAAAAAGAAGAAAATAGAAACGAAAAGAAATAGTGGCAAATGGAGTGGTGAAATTAAGGGTGTAATTATACTCCGTACTATAGTATAGATATTTAAGCGGTTTGCCAGTATTAAGTACAGCTCTCATTTTCACCATTAAGCACCTGCACCTCGGCATCATGTCGACTTTGGGCAATAGTCACTGCTGGATTGGATCGAATCCGAATATTTTGCGTAACCAGACATCGAATGTCTAACAGTGCCAAAAAGCTCTATACCGTCGAAACCACTAAACCCGCTGCAGTCAGCACCACCCACAAATTTCCACATTGCCCTGCAGCCGATGACGCTTTGTGAGAGCGGAGAACACAATCTCCCTTGTTGCAGGTGCTTCCTTCAGCACAGCATTTCTTTCCGCAGCAGACTTCATTCTTCTTGCACACATGGCCTTCTTTCTCGCAGCACTCTTCCTTTTTCTGGTCAAAACATCCATTCTTTCCGCACTTCTGTGCACTATTGGGACAACAGTGACCAGCACTCTTGTCAACACATTTGTGGTTTTCCTTGCAGCAGGATGAACCGCACTAGAATACGAGGAAAGTGTTGTAAGCAGGTGGGCAGGGGGACAATGACGGGGGAACATTAGAAGCAAGCATACACATTCTTCTTTCTCCGCGCAACATGCATGATCGCATTTTTCTAAAATCAGCAACTGTCAGCTTTCACAGTCCAATGTCCATATTCTGCTGTGCCTTCATTTGTTAAAAGAATTTCTCTCCTATTCTTACGTTCGTTCTTAGGGCACTGATCGGCCCTTCGACTCAGGAAGTCTGGCATATTCACGTGTCCCGTATTCCGCTGATTTATAGCACGTGGAAGGACGCTGACTGAGCCACCTGCTTGGAAAGTTGCATTTTGGAATATTTGTGCGAGCACGATGTTCGTTGTGGCAGTAGCCAACAGAGAAAAGAGGTATCCTTGGAGCCGCATTTTGGGATAGATTCTGCTTGACCGGATGGGAGCTGACTAGCGACGCCGTCGATGGGAATTGATGGGCGGAATGACAGCCAGGGGCCAGGGATTCGGGGCTATATATACAGCCAATCTCCCAATGCTAAAAGCTTGTAACAGAGAATATCCCTCATCAACAAATATGGCACAGAGAGTCACGGCCTCCGAGGCAGGTATTCCAGCCCAGGGGCACTCAATGGAGAGCTGGCCTCTGAAGTCTGCAGTGTACCTGTGAACGCGCGGTTGTGCATTAGGAGTGCAATAGCAATTTAATAATTGCCTCAAAAGCATCAAAGCTTTGCAAATCTGGATGATCTTTACCTAGAGAATAAGTTTTCCCAGGAAACAGTGCATGTTGATTTGCTCAAAAGAAATCTCAAGCTGTGTTTGGGGATTGTTTGCAATCTATCTCTTGCTCCTTTTCAGCTAAACAGAGCATATTTGCTGCAGGTGACAGGCAGATCTAACAGGGAACGATTTCATGCTGCATAAGAGGCAATATCCTCTTGTTAGGCCATGAGAATCAAAAACAGCCCATCTGATTTTCAAGGATGAAAGCTTGCTAACCGGTAAAGGTCCGCATGACGGTGCGAAGTTCAACAGCAAAAACCGTTCTGCTCTCCAGGATTTAAACCAAATAACCTAGGTACTTCCATGAGCATCATATAATGCCATTAGAGACAATTTGTGGAGCATACATTTTGAAGGAAACTTGTTTTTGCAATGTCATCCAGTTGCAAAAATATGCCGTATTTCAAGAGATAGATGAAAAGGATTTGTTGAGTCTGTTGAGAGCAGCAATCAACAGTGCATAGTCAACCTCTCAATATGAAGAAACCATGGATAGTCAATTTTTAGTACCACATGCCGACTGCGCACAATGGTACAGCACTGTTCAATCTGCGGGTTTTCTAAGATGCTCGCACAACAGTATTTAGCTGATTTCGCAATATTAACACCCAAAGCATTGCAAGATTGCCCGAGTTAGTTCGTAAAAGAAGACAAAGGGCTTCCACATCAACGGCACACGGAATTGTATGCATGTATAGATGTGTTGTGTTCGATAACGATTTTTCTGCAGGATCTATGAGAATTCATTGGACACGCCTCGAAGCTTAAGCTCTTGAATCTGTAAGTGAACGTAGATCAGACGAAATCGATTTCTTCTTCGTTGCTGGCCTTTTGAGAAAAATAGCTCTCCTGTTGGGCGTTGGAGTATGCACATGCGTAGGCTTCTCGACACCGAAAAAGCTCGTTAACATGTAGTTTTTTGTGGCGTATGAACTGCCTCGAAGTAGCAAATTTCATTATCGGCAAACGAGACCCACGATGAGCATTCGAATGGATACTGACATGGCAGAGAAGAAGTAGGAAAAGGACTGTGTTGAGGTTGATGGATGGATGGAGTTTTGCGTTTTAGCGCGTCTCCAGTTCCGTGGTGGTCCAGTGACATGACTGACACCTTAGCCGACAACTACATCTCATGTCGTCGCCAAATAGCTCTCCAGCACCGCTTTGCATCGCTGTCTATACTCAATCTCCTTCGTTCGCATTAGATTGATCATATCTGCAACTGAGAGTCGCAAATCACCGCTGCGGATAGCAATCACCTTATCTGCGCCCCAGATCACCAACCGGAAAAACTCCCCCTCGACCCCTAGCTCACCCGCACTCCCTGCGCATTCATCAACAAAACATCGCCGGCCATGCCTGCCAGGCCCGTTTCTCTATCCGCTCGCTCACGCTGCTTGCTCCGTAGCCCAAGCCATTCCCAACGCCAGGCGTTCTCAACACGGAGTTCCCTCTGCGGCGCCCACGAGCCACATTACGATCCGCCGACAGGTTGGCTGTTTGGCGTCAAGCCAGGCCACAAGTATGTGAAGGAAGGATGGGAAGGAGTGTGGACGTATGGATTTGTGGGAAGTTTGGTGGTTGCGGGAATTGCATATGCATTTAAGCCAGATACTTCGTATGTGCAATCCGTGGCCTTTGTCCTACAGTTTCAAAGCATCCTTTTTATATTGTTTTTTCTACTCTTTACGGTGCAATAATGACTAAGTTTTTTTTTTATTGAACTGAACTAACTAATCTCTCAATTCTCTCAGGATACAAACATGGGCTTTGGAAGAAGCAAGAAGGCGACTCGAAAAGGAGGGCATCCTAGAAGATCCCGATATCGCGAAAAAGGAGTGAATGGTGTATCCTCGAACCTTAAACTTTTCAGATTCCACCTGCTGTACATAGAAGCTTCGCCATGTGAGATTGAAACAAGTGTATGGAGGAGGCTCTTTGGTCCAATTTAGACTGGTGATGACAATCACCAAACAACACTGCTAATGTTTTCAATGAGGTTTTATCAGTCATTACTCTTTCTAGACGGAAATGGCCTACAGGCATTATGTTATTGACAGTGTGGTAGAATTCAATTGCCGGCAGATGCTTCAACAGATATTATTTTGTTGGTCTGTCTTGAAACTGTTGTCTATATTCAAAATCAAAATTCTAGAATGTATGTACCTGGATAATCTAATAATTGTATCACCAAGATGTCCGAACATCGTCAGACTTCAGCATATATATCTGTCCTTCTTAGCAGGGGCATTTCCATCCGTATCTTTTCTAAAAGCTTGAAATCAATATCTGCCACTGCAATCTCTGGTTCTTCATATTCAGAACCCAATTTGGCAACAACTTCTCCCCATGGATTCACAATCATCGAGTGCCCATAGCTGGAGCGCTTATTGTTATGCTGACCGGCTTGAGCGGCAGCCATAATATATGACTGTGTCTCAATTGCTCGAGCGCGAAGTAGAATTTCCCAATGAGCTTGGCCGGTTGGTACAGTAAATGCGGATGGGTATGTGATCATCTGCGCACCTTGGCGTCGTAATGCGAGGCTGATTTCTGGGAAACGAAGCTAAAAGATCCCAAACACACATAGGCCGTGGTTAGAATTTGGGGAGCGTCCAATGTTTGAAATAGCATTTAAAACGCAGTCGCATCACACACTGAACATCAGCTTACATCGAAACATATACTTAGCCCAAGACGGCCGACTGGTGTATCGAACGGAGGAACAATCTTCATCCCCTTTTCGACACTCCTTCAAATGCAGATCCATGAATAGCATTAGTCTATCGGCTTGTGTCCCTTTGGCTTTCTGAGAAGTGACTTCCCAGCTCACACTGAAATCTTACCTGCTCTCCTTCAAAGTTGGACCTCCTTTTATATCAACGTCAAAAAGGTGTATTTTCTGGTATCTCTGCGTAACCTTGCCGTTCTCATCAATCCATATCAATGTATTTTTGACTTTCTCTCCGCATTGAGCAGGCTCATGTATGCCCACATTGATCGGCAGTCTTTCCAACCTAGCCTCCTTTTGCAAACCTAGTACAAAATCACTCTCCTGGATGGAGCGAACCAAGAAGAGTGACTCTGTAGGTGATGAGGCAATATAGTCTGACGCTTCAGGGAGAAAGAGTGCCTACATATTCCCAAACCATCAGGTCACTGCTACGCACGTTTCACCAAATAGAATTAAACTGGCAATCAACTGGAACAAGGTGCTGTGAAAACACAACCTTCGCACCTGCAGCAACAGCTTTCTGTACCAAGATTTGACACTGGATAAGGTTGTGAGCCATGCTGGCCGTCGAGCATAACTGGCCCACCGCCTGAGGATTGGTCAGTAAAACTCTCCGTGGGTGATTGGAGTATACATATGTACGCACCGCTCTCGTCATCTTCTATTCTGAAGTACTTGGGACTGAGCTATTGGTAGCTTGCAGCCAATCTTTAGATCTGTATTCCATGTTTGTGCTTGTGTTGTTCAGCGCACTCCGTATATATGGCATCCAGTCCCTGTCGCTGGGATTTGATATCCTCGGCAGATATTGCCTTTTCTGGCCCAGTACCCGTTTTATCACGTGATATAAAGCTCTGCTAGGTCAATCTGCTTGGAATCCAATCCGTATGCCTTTGGACATTCGCAGAGCATTGGAATGACCTGTCTGGGTCTGTCGTTTAGTTACGTGAAGAGACCTCGAGGAAAAACAACAATTACGCAACAGCTTTCCCTTCATCCTACTTCCATTTCTGCCATAGTCTTAGGGACCCGGAGCTCGAACCGGAGCTTTGGAATACTCGTGCTTTTACCGGACCGCGTCTGAGAAGCTGGTGGCCTAAGTTATGTCTGATGGGTCCATAGTATTTGCGATATATGTTTGAAAACCTGAGGAGCCGGCCCTCACCATGAAGAGCTTACGGAGGGATTGCTCCTCCCACCCACATGCCGCTAATGTCTCCAGCAAAATCTTTGTGAGAACAACGAAAAGCGGAAAAGTTCAGAAAATTGTACGTGAACTATATCTGAGACAAGATATTCCATGCTCGTCCAAATTATGCTCGTTTTGCCTTTCATATGCGCCAACGGACGCAAATGGTCACGGTGAGAGAAGCCAATTTCAACAGGTTTCGGGGTATGCTAATCAATTATCAGTCACGCCATTTGTCCTATCTGAGGGTCCTGCCGGTTCCGAGGCATTCCCAAAGGGCCACTATCTGATTCCTGACACCAACGCGCTTCTCAATGGCATGGATCTTTTCGAGCACACGGGTGCGTTCTACGATGTTATTATCTTACAAACTGTGCTGGAGGAGCTTAAGAACCAGTCGCTTCCCTTATACAATCGGTTGATATCTTTGATTCGAAGCGAAGAGAAGCGATACTATCTCTTTTTTAACGAATTTCGGTTGGAAACACATGTTCGGCGAAGTCCGAACGAGAGTATAAATGATCGTAACGACAGGGCAGTGCGGAGAGCGGCAAGATGGTACTCTGAGCATTTAAGCGAGGTCGCGAAGAAAGGTAAGAAAGACAGCACGACTCCAGCTATAGTTATTATCACCGACGATAAAGATAATATACGGAAAGCGAAGGAGGAAGGCATTGCTGCCCTGTCGTTATCGGATTATGTCTCGGGCCTCGAGAATGCAGATAGCCTTTTGGACATGGTCAGCGAGTCTAGATCAGCGCACGATGCAAGAATGCAACGAGGACAACTAATCTATTCGGAGTACTATTCCATGTCAAAACTAATGACTGGCGTTCGCGCGGGGACTTTACACCAGGGAATATTCAATGTCTCTCCATATAACTACCTCGAGGGTTCTGTCCAGGTGGCTGCTTTCGATAAATCTCTTCTTATCCTTGGTCGTGAAAATAGTAACAGAGCCATCGCCGGAGATCTGGTTGTTGTCGAAGTTTTGCCAAAAGATCAATGGAAGTCACCTTCCACCAAAATCGTTGACGAGGAAGCGTTAACTAAGGATGAAAGTCCTGAATCTGAGGAAACCGAAGCGGTGGTGACAGAGAAAGACCGAAGAATCCTCCAAGAAGAAGTTAGAAAGGTACATGGCGCAAACCCTGAAGGTCGACCGCAACCTACGGCTCGCGTAGTCGGTGTTATTAAGAGAAACTGGCGACAATATGTGGGCAACATTGATGGTGGTTCGTTCAGTACTGAAACATCTTCTGGCCGCCGACAACAGGCAGTCTTTGTGCTCCCCATGGATAAACGTATCCCTAAGATTAAAATACGCACTCGACAAGCCAGTGAGTTACTAGGGCAGCGCATATTGATAACGATAGATGCCTGGGATCGCGATTCTCGCTATCCTACTGGTCATTTTGTCCGGTCTTTAGGTGAATTGGAAACGAAGGCCGCGGAAACCGAAGCTCTTCTACTTGAATATGATGTACAATACAAGCCATTTGCGCAGGCGATTCTCAATTGTCTTCCTCCAGAAGGTCATGGTTGGAAGGTCCCTCAATCTCTAGATGATCCTTTATGGAAAGATCGGAAGGACTTGAGAGAATTGCTGGTTTGCAGTATCGATCCGCCAGGGTGTCAGGATATTGACGATGCTTTGCATGCCAGAACACTGGCGAATGGTAATTTCGAAATTGGCGTCCACATCGCTGACGTTTCCCATTTTGTTCGGCCCAATAATGCAATGGACTCTGAAGCCAGCATGAGAGGAACGACAGTGTACCTAGTCGACAAACGTATTGACATGTTACCAATGCTGCTTGGTACTGATCTTTGCTCTCTCAAGCCGCATGTTGAGCGCTTCGCGTTCTCAGTCATCTGGGAAATGACCCCCAATGCAGAGATAGTATCAGCAAACTTCACCAAATCCGTGATCTTCTCCAAAGAAGCCTTTAGCTACGAACAGGCCCAACTCCGAATTGACGATAAATCCAAAAATGACGACCTCACCCAAAGCATGCGCACATTACTCCACCTCTCCAAGATTCTCCGACAAAAGCGCATGGATGCCGGAGCTCTCAACCTCGCCTCCCCAGAAGTCCGTATCGAAACTGAATCCGAACTCAATGACCCAGTCGCTGATGTCAAAACTAAAGCCCTTCTCGCCACCAACAGCCTTGTTGAAGAATTCATGCTTCTCGCCAACACCACCGTCGCCTCACGCATCTACCAAGCATTTCCACAAACCGCCCTCCTTCGCCGTCACGCTACCCCACCACCCCAAAACTTCCAACAACTAATCGCTCAGCTTTCCAGAAAGCGCGGTTTCACCCTCGACGTATCCAGTTCGCTCGCCCTTGCCAATTCCCTAGATAACTGCATTGACCCATCAAACCCCTTTTTCAACACACTCATCCGCATCCTCGCCACCCGCTGCATGACATCCGCCGAATACTTCTGCGCCGGGGCCCACGCGGAGTCAGAATTCCGCCATTACGGCCTCGCATCATCCATCTACACTCACTTCACCTCCCCAATTCGCCGATACGCTGATCTAGTAGTCCATCGCCAACTCGCCGCCGCAATCGGATACGAAGGACCTGGCGCGTCCGTGGGCGAAGGCCTCACGACACGGAGCAGATTAGAAGACATATGCAAAAACATCAACCACCGCCACCGCAACGCGCAGTTCGCAGGCCGCGCAAGCATAGAGTACTACGTCGGCCAAGCGCTCAAGGCACGCGGGGAAATGGAAGCTGCGAAGTCGGGGAACGGCGCGGCGGCGGGTGTTGATGAAGAGGGGTATGTGATGCGTGTGTTTGACAATGGGGTGGTAGTGTTTGTACCGAGGTTTGGGATTGAAGGGGTGGTGAGGTTGGAGGATTTCTTGCTTCCTGGTCAGAACGTGGGGGAGATCGGAGCAAGGGGGGGAAGGCAGATTGCGGCGAGGAGGGAAAGTGAATTTGATCCGGAGGAGTATTCGTTGAGAGTGTGGGAGAAGCATCATGAGGAAGAGAATGAAGGCGGAAAGGGGAAGAAAGGGGATGTGTTTGTTGAGTTGTTTGAAAAGGTTAAGGTCAATATTAGTTCGGTGAAGGAGGAAGGTGTTCGAGGAGCGGGGAAACGGAGAGTGAGGATTTTAATACTCGGAAAGGCGTGATATATCCACTTTGACTGCGTTTGAGCTTTACTAGATCTCTGGTGCATTTCTGTCCAAAATCAAACAGAAAGTATTGCTTTTTGTCCCCCTTCGATGGGATTGTCTTGTTTCTATTCTAATTATGAAACTGCAGCTTAGCAAACGCATGCGAGAAAGAAAGCCCTGTAAATCCCGAGCAATGATATGAATGGTAGATACTGCATAAGCTGAATAATCGATTGAGAACACAGATTGCTGGTTGACCCGAAAATATATATGTCAAACCAGGGTATACGAGCATAAGTAAAGATATTCAGAGCAATGTCTCCCATATCTATCCAAGCCACTGCTTCTCGAAGCGATAGAAGACACGTGGAGGTAAGTTCTTATCCATCATAAAGTCAGAGGTGTGTCCTAAATGCTTGATTTGTAGACTTTCGCACTCTCCTCGAATCCTTAAACATAACGCCAGATTAGCATCCTGCGCACTAAATGAATTGGGGACCAAAGCCGAGTGTCCAATACAATCGGAGTCGCAGATGGCAGCGCAGGCACACTTGATTGGTGAGGAGGACTGTCAATGGCCTCAGCGGAAAGTTGATTGTTTGTCGCCTCTAGAGGAGCATCATTAGAAACGATTTCCCAAACGCCGCTCTTCAGAGTTGGAGTGCTGTGCACTGCAAGAACTGCTGCTCTCTTCTTCGACGCGATCTCTATTTCGCCGACCTTCCAGCCACGAACAAGCCACAGGCTGATTCCGGCTACAACATATACCAGACCTGCGAATATCTGGGCGTAGAAATAGACCCAATTCTTTTTAGAGTCGTCTTTAAGTAGGACAGCAATAGGCTCCGCCACGGTCGTTGGCGGCACGAGAAGAACCCAGGAGATACTTAGCCCAGCTGGCAGTTCTTGCATGCCAATGATTTCTGCACACACTGGCACGACAGTGGTCCAAAATGTACCAGCAACAGTGCCTGCAGTTATAGCAAAGAAGGATAACATTCCCATGTTAAAAGATGGAATCCAAACAGCGAAGCAAAGCAGGCCACAGAAAAAGGTGAAAACTGTTGCCATGTTGATTCGACCAAAACGGTCACTGATAAGGCCGACTACCGGTCGACCAAGTGCTTGCCCTAGATTAAGAAGGGCGCCAACAATACTTCCTTGATGTGCAGAAAGTCCTATAGAAAGCGCAAAGTTGGGAAGGCTGAAGAGAAGGACGACATAACCAAGCAAGCTGAAAACGCCCCAGATCTGAAGTAACAGGAATTCAGGTCGTTTGAGTAAGGGAAAATGGAATGCCCGGTAACGGCTTCCAATTGCCTTATTTCGATCTCTTAGCAGATTGCATGCAACCATATTGATGGTAAAGCTAGTAATTCCGAGGACGCGGAAGGCCCATCCCAATCCGAGATGTGGGATTATAGCGCCAGCTCCCAACGAATATGCTAACCCTCCGAGTCCAGAGCCTGCGGCAGCGATCGCATTTGCAACACTTCGTTTCTTAAGAAACCATTGAGGAGTGATTCCAACAGAACCAATGAAGATAAAACCCATCCCCAGGCCAAAACATACACCCTGGCTGAGAAATAAGTGCCACTGCTTTTTGGCAAACGACGCCCCGATGAAGGATAAAGTTTGAAGGCAGACTCCTACATTGAGGATTGTCCGATTACCGAAAAGATGGATTAGATGAGTAACTAAAGGTGATATGAAAAGGGCGCAAGACATGCTAAGGCCACCAGTAAAAGCGTATGCGACGGGAGTCACGTTAGGAAATATATCGTGGGAAAGGTAATAGGATAAAAAGACACCATATGACTGCGCAGGGTAACTGTCAGCAAACTCGTTGCAAGTCAGATGCAATGACTAGCTTACACTGTTCACTCCCCAGGTGTTCCCGTTAATGGCAGCTGCACATGCTACACAGACCCAGCCATAACCACCGTCTGGTGGAACATCCACAGGTGGCTTTTCTTCCATGTCCTCATCTGAGGACGAAGGAACCGCATCACCTCCAGACAGTTCAGGACCATTAGGGTCTCTTCTTTCATTCACATTAAATGCTTGACGTCCTCCTGCTGCATTAGCAGTTTGTATAGATAGTTTCTCGACCATCGTTTTGGCTAGTGATAGACTCAGAAATCGAGGGTCTGAAGCTCGTTGGCATAGATGAAGTTCAATTCAATCCCAAGCCCGGTTTTCAAGTAGTGGCTATAAGAGATACCATCTCAAACTGGAAAAAAAGCACCGCGGTGGTGTTTTGAAGGAAATGTGACTAGTCAAAGGGAATATGCCGACAACAACTACCGCAGCAATCCAACATAGGAGATCAGATTGAGGAAAAGTGCTGCCTGAGCTTACGAATTCTTGTTATCTTGCCATCTGAGAAAAGAAAAAGGGGGAAAAATTTCGGTGCGTTATCGTGCTATGGGAATGCATGGCTTCAAAATTGCTTTTGAAGATTCCCCCCGCTGTAACCAGCGTTCGCAGCGAGTACGGCGTAAAACTTTGTAAATCCAGCTAGAAACGATTTTGGGCTAAAACCTCCCATGAAAGGACCCGGGAGAAAAAGCCGAATGACCCGGTTTTGGGATAGAGAGGTGGAGAAAAGCACCCTGTCCTCTTCACAGTATCGACCTAAGAAGTCCAAAATTGGGGAAACTGGAAAGTCTGGAACCGCTCTCGGAAAAACTGAGTCAATTGACCACTATCTTTTGCCCAGCGGATGGAGTCAGTTGAGCGTTGTCCTGACTAATTGGTCATGGTTTACCAGGCAAGTGTGGGGGTTGATCGTATTCCTTGCTCTGCTTTTCCCCGATGGTGCAGTTAGATCCATGCCGATTGAGCCGGACATGATGGAACTCAATTGGCGGTTGCCAAAGCATGATTTTGAGCTTTCAATTTGACCTGCTAACACCCGTAAAATCATATCGATAATAATGCAAAACAGATGTCTCGAAACACGCGGGACTGGGTTGAAGGGTCAAACGCACATGCCATCCACGCGGAGTGAGCGTGCGGGTGGCTTGCATTTGGGGATCCACGGCGGACGGGATCCACATCAACGAAAAGCCAGGGCATTGGGATATTTCGAAGATGATGTCGGGGAATAGGTTGTCGCTGTTGAGGAAGCAAAGGAGGAAGAGATCCTGGGAAGAAGAGAAGTCGTCGAGGTAAGGCCACAGCCACGTGGAAGCCCGTGATGCAACGGATTCCGTTTTGGGAACTTATCACCGGTAATGATATTTTGGCCCTGCACCTTGTAGTTGCTCATAAATTTTGGGTCTGCACAGTACATAATGAATGCGCGCCATCAAAAGCTTCTAGATTTGGCAGCTGCTTCAAGTTCACTAATTCTCCGGTGTTCTTCAGCATGAATAATTACAGTAACTACTACTGAGTATGTAACTAGGTACGGACTTCGTACTTGCAATGGGGGTCTTGTAGCAAGATGTATGTACTTGTAAGTACCCCGAGGCTCTGCTCGAGATGAGCCCTAAACTAGCCTCAAACAGGCTAGTGTGGGGTTGGATGGTTGACCTCGCAACCAGACCACGTGACTGAAGCCAGCAAAACAAAACAAACTGATACGTCACTCGTCTGATCTGATGTGTTGGCATGATTGACGAGCAGAAAGCTCAACATCCTCATCTCCAGTCAGTAAACAGCTCTCATTTAGCTCTGATCTGCTGCGAAGATATCCGTTTACTTTATCGAGATTTTACTCTTCCCATTCCAAAACAATAGCTAAGCTTCTGTAACATCTCCGAAGCTTTCGGAAGAAGCTGGTGCTCCCGCAATTGACTGGCTCATGACGTTGATTATCGGGCAGGTAACCGATAAGCAAATTTCTATACGAGCAAAGTGAGATTCATTGTCTGTTGTTAGAAAGATTTCAAGCTATGGTGCATTCCATCCGATTCAAGTCCGGTGCCCGAAAGGTGTCTCCGCCGACTCCAACCTTCATGAACGACGACCAACTGGGTGAGTAGAGCAATATTAGCCATAGAGGCACAGAGGTGTCGATCGTGGAGAGAGTACACCGATCCTCAATCAATCGCATACATAATTATCTGTGAAATAAGAGATCTATGGCTAATCCTCACGATGCAGCTCACTACCTCAAGGACCTTCGGAACAACCGCCCACCTCGTCCCAATGGCTCACGACCGCTACCTGCAAGAGAAACAGCGCTGTCTCCAGCTTCATACGATAATGAACTTCCACCCAGAGCCTCATCAGCGCTATCAATGTCCAGGCAATCAGACTACTTTAGAGGCACTACCGATGATATCTTTCCACGCTCTTCCAGCGCTTTATCTCACCGTCGAAATCCTTCCGAGATCTCACCACAAACTGAACTAAGTGAATATCCAGGGATCCCAGAGGATGCTGTGCACGAAATTCCGAGAAACCTAACCACTACACCGACGGTTTCCTCAGTAAGGTCCCCGAGTGGCCAATACCGAGAGAGTGGTCACAGATTGGTGGAAAAGCAGGAAGCACGGTCATTACGGCATGCTCTGGAGGAATTAGACTTGCAGGATGAGGAGAAGCGGCTTTATTCTGCAGCACAGGAAGAGGCCGTGGACTTAGTTCTGCAACACCAACTGTATGGATTTCCGGAACAAAATCCCCATGCGCCCTATCGAAATCCGGACTTGAGCTATTCAAACCGCGTTCAACAGCTGCTTGAGAAAGGAGGTCATTGTCGTAGCCAGAGCGTTGGATTACCCAACTCTGAAGGCCATCGATCTGCATCGGACAGCTCTACAGGAAGCAACTCTGCAATTACCTCCCATAGACTCTCACTCCCAGCAGGGGTTAACGGTGCGAAAATAGGAGCTCCTTGGAAGACCTCCGCTTTAAGAGTGAAGAAAAAGTCGTCTCTGAAAAGGAAAGCAAAAGTGAATTTTGTTCTGCCAGAAGATGACATGCAGCAGGCTCCCCCGAGTGTATCTCCGAGGATATCAAGCACTGATTCTTCGAAGGCACTATTTCGAAACCCGAAAGACCAGATTTACGAGGAACCAGGAGACTCAGACTCTAAGAATGAGACACTGGCGGACAGATTTGCGCCAATAACATCAGCTCTCAGAGTGAAGGCCCGAAATTCCCTCCCACGTGGCGCTCGACCGTTTCCGGCACAATCCAACACGAGTAACGACAGGAAGAAGCTATCTATATTTGATATCCATAGAAACTCCCCGACTCAGTCCAGAAACCCGTTTTACAAGGCAAATACATTTCCCGTCATATGCAAAACCGCCCAAGAGGAGGACGTTACACCCACAAAAGATGGGCTTGAAATACGCGGCGATGACATACGTGCTGCAACAAGCATGAAGCTCAAGGACCGGAGTTCAAAACTCCCTATGCCATCAGCTGTCAGTGATAGGCCTGGACGTCCCATTGTGAGTTTTGATCCTGACTGGAAAGCTCCAGACAAGGAATCCTCTGCCGATTCAAGACGCCATCGACAAGATCTCGAGCGTTCATCTGCGCAGTCGTCGACTGAGGCTCCCTCTGTTTCATCAAAAGTCGCCGTGCCAACTATAACCGTGGACGAGACTCCTGAAGTTCCTACAATCAATGTTGCAAGCGTGGATTCTGCACAGCCGTCGATAGCTGTGCCAGAACTAGGCCCCCCAATCTCCGCGAAGGAACCACAAGAGCAAAAACCCCGAGAGCTCCCGGATCCTAAGAAGTACTCTCAGCAGGAGCGCACTAAAAAGGTCAAAAGCCGCTACAGCCACATCACCCCGACGAGCCTCAACGTCCCCACAGCTGCCTGCGCCGCCTGTGGTCTCCCCATTTCCGGGCGGATAGTAACAGCCTGTGGTCACCGTCTTCACCCGGAGTGCTTCACTTGCTACCACTGCAGCACACCGCTTGAATGCGTCGCGTTCTACCAAGAACCCGACCCCAAGCGGGCCGAACGCCTCGCCAACTCGGATGATAGCGACCTAGAAGCTAACCACCCCCGCTTCTACTGCCACCTGGACTTTCACGAACTCTTCTCCCCACGCTGCAAAAGCTGCAAGACGCCGATCGAGGGAGAAATCATCGTCGCCTGCGGTGCTGAATGGCACGTCGGACACTTCTTCTGCGCGGAGTGCGGTGATCCGTTCACTCCGGCTATGCCGTTTGTTGAGAAGGAGGGATACGCGTGGTGCGTACGATGCCATTCACGGCGGACGGCGCAGAAGTGTCGGGCGTGTAAGTTGCCAGTGTTGGAAGATGTGGTGGTGAGTGCGCTGGGCGGGCAGTGGCATGAGAAGTGCTTTGTGTGCTGTGAGTGTGGAGGTGGGTTTGGGCCGGAAGGACGGTTTTTTGTAAGGCAGGGACAGCCGAAAGTTTCTTCGAAAGGGAGACAGATCGGCGGGCCGGTGGAGCTGGCGGCATGTGAAAAGTGTGAGGCAAGAAGGTTGAAGGCTTGATTTGTGTGGCGTTTGAGGAAGATGTGGAGGGTCTGAATTGATGTCAAGACCGCATAGTGCTATTTTTGGCTCATATTCGAGATTTCGTAAGGAGTTTTGGTAATAGGGTTAATCTGATATTTGTCTTCTTTCAAAACCGTAGTTGCTGACTTGTCCAAAGACGTCAAATCCGCAGTGTCAAGTACAAATGCCATTGTAATGCAATGAAGCATGCCTTTCTCTAGCATTATTGAAATGCAAAAAGAACAGATGTCATGCAGGCTGGCGTTGCATGTAGGCCTGCTTTAATACCCGCAATGCACAACATTTGCTTCACAAATCCGAGAAATGAGCGGACAAAAAACAGTTCAACAGGTTTGCATTGTAACACCAGCATTGTCTGTATGAAGCCTTGTTGGTTCTGGGTCGGGGAAGAAGATAGAGCCGGGCACTTGCTTGATAATTTTGAGTAGCGTGCTGCTTGTCCACTAGCGTTGAAGAGCTCATCCATATAGAGGTTCCAGTATCTCCAGGCTCATAACCCTGTCACCTGGGGTAAAGAGTCAGCAACGGTTCAGATGTAGTCAGACGGAAGAAAGCACCGCAATGCTCGTTCGCAATCTTTAAGGGTATATATTGCGATGATTCGCAAACTGTCGACAAATAAAACCCGAGCGCATTTGCCTTGTGGTAGACATTCTGGCCAACCCAGCGACGCAACAGCTGGGGGCAATAGGTATATATTCAGCAGTGGCATTGAATTCATGGAATCCATTGCGGGTCCTTCCTCCTCCGCCATACCGCAACAAACTTATTTCCTCCATTCCTTGCTACTTTTTTCCCCTCTTCCGTCTCCTCCCGCATGATCCTCACGCATTCATCTTTCTCCAACTCCTCATCATCCACTCTTTCCCACAATTCGCTGACACCAACCATACCTTTTTCAGACGTATCGTCCGCAGTACCCTCAAAATGGCTCACGATCCACAAGTGTAGGTCCTCTACATCAGTGATAGTATACAATTTTCCCCCAGGCCTAAGCACATATGCATATTCCGCATTCAGCGTCGTGGAGACGATCCGCGCTTTGTGTTTCCTTGCTTTGAAGTGTGGATCTGGGAAGCAGATGAATATCGAGGAGAGTTGATGCCGCGAAAAGAAATTAGGGAGGAATTTCATCGTGTTTGTCCGCAGAGCAGAGATATTCTCGTATGATGCAGTAGAAGTAGTGGCCAGCGGCGAAGAAGGAGCTGCTGATGGAGATTGAGAAGAGTTTTTATCTGATGGAGACGACTCTTGCGGCGCTTCTGGAGGCGGCTTCCGTGAGCGGAGAGCCTGGATTCGCGCTGTGACGTACTCGAGGACCTGAGTGCGGATTTCCATTCCTATTGTCTCACGTTAGAAACAAATATAACTACAAAAGAAGCACAACGTCTTTCACGTACCGATCATCAAGGTATCAGGCATCACCGGCGCCAATGCGACCAGCAGTCCTCCGAATCCACATCCTATATCCGCAACCTCCACGTCTTTCAACAGTCTCCGGGCACCAGCTGAATTGGTCTTGGTTGGATCCGGATCGACGTATGCAGGGAAATGGACTGACCAGTCCATGTGGTCGGGGCTAATCGGGCTATCGTCCATCGTATGTAGTTAGCATTTGATATACATACCTGTGAGAGTTGACCTTCGTGGATGGTTTCAGCAAGGACTCACTAGCTCAACTGATGATCTGAGAATGGATTCGCATGAGCACGCTGGCGATAAAGCCTCTTTTTCGGCATTCGAATCTCGCCAGCTTCTTCCCTTTCCTTGCGGAACTCACTGCGCTTTTGGCGCTTTGGGGGCGAGGAGGTCATTGTAGCATCGACGGTGGAAATTGGAGGCTAACTTGCCGTGCTTGTTCCTCCTTATGCCTTTGAATTGGAATCGTGGATATTTTGTAGATTTCACTGATTGAAATGAGAATAACCAAGTCCTGTTGAGATGGGAGGGTGTCAAAGGGCTCACGTCCCAAAGTTGTGATCTTCTCTCTCTCTCTCAACCCACACTCAGTTTCTGAAGAAAATAAGAAAAAGGCGAATTGAAGCCAGCACTGCACTGCCCTACAATGCATTTGGCTATATGGGATCTCACTGCTAGCTGCAAAACCAGTTAACTAATATCTCTTCATTTACAGCCCGCCGAACGCGTCCTGAGAACGACATAAAAGGAGCTCCAGTCTCTTTCTCTCATCTACGCGTCCATAGTCTTGATAGCACTCGACGCAGGCTTAAATTTCTGCTAGCAAACAGAGATTTACAGAGTATGCTTATTCAGAGTAGAAGCGAAAATGGAATCGGACGATGAGGCGCCTAAATACAAATATACCAAGGAGGACTTTCTGGCACTCGTCGAAGAAACCCTGGTCAAGGTGAGAGAATCGAATACTGCATCGAACAAGGGCCGCGCAATCTGACTTTCCCAACCCTAGGATGCGAAATTGTACGCCTGCCTGGACAAATACTTCATGGGACTGGTCAAGACTTTTGGGAAGAAGGCTTTTCGATCACCGGAAGACTATTACCCCGACCGTTTTCCAGAGCTAAAGATCAGCGACCCGGGGCCTGTTAACAGTTTGAAGAACGAACTTGTTACTGATATTGAGACGCTTATCCCGGGATATTTTGACACTTTTCCTTCAACAGCATCTGCACAGGAGAAAACTGAACAATTTAGTGAAAAGTTACAGGAGATATATGCGACCTGGAGAGATCGGCAGCTCCCCTGGGTAGACGTGGACGAGGACGATGGTATAAAATCTTCCCATAACCTTTAAGCATCGATGAACGAGCTAATTTCCTCCAGAATTAGATGAGTTTCAAAAATCTCTGATACGAGTGCTTGCCCAGAAGCAAGCTGATTCAATTGGTGCATTGAAGTCTGGATCCAAGGCCAATGATGGTGTTTCGTCCCTTCATGATAGCGCATTGACAAACCTGCTAAAACAGTTGGGCTCTGCAGTCGACGGACAGCAAGCCATCGCCACATTCACCTGTGGAGGCTCCATTGAAGTCACGCGGGAACCTGAGCTCCGGAAAGAGCTGGGAGCGCCTTTGCGTGACTCTCAGGCGATTACCATAGCCTGGTGGCCTGAATCCGGTGGGAATCCGCGCAGGATCCAATTGCCGGCTGCCGATGGAGAGAGTTCCAACGGACTAAGCAGCCTGGAGCAGCTTGTCCGTGATTGCTCGCCTGCCAAGTTTGGTTGCGGGGATCAAGATGTTCTAGACCTGTCATATCGAGATGCAGGAAAGCTCGACGCGGAGAATTTCTGCTGTAGCTTCCATCCAGCAGATTTTGGGATTTTGGATACGATAGAGCAAATGTTGCTCCCGAGTATAAGTACCATGCAGCAGAATGAACTTGAGTTTCGAAGGGTCCGGGCTGAACTGTACAAGTTGAATGTATGTGTGTATTTCATGTTCACCTTTCTCGAAGGACTGATGTCCAGGCTGATGGCTTAGGTCTACTCCGGCCCATCGGGAAAATTTCGTAAACATGTCGACACGCCACGCTCACCCAACCATTTCGGTTCACTTGTCGTTTGTCTTCCTTCGCCACATGAGGGCGGAGCCTTGGCTGTTCGCCATAGCGGACGAGACGTAGTCTATGACTGGAGCAAGTTCAGCGAATGTCAGATTCAGTGGGCAGCCTTCTATAGCGATTGCGAGCACGAAATTCATCACGTGCACAAAGGTCATCGTATAACTCTGACGTATAATTTATTTGTCACTGAAACAATTGGAGCTGGACTGTCTCCCTTTCCAATTGTCCAGCCAACGTCTTTTCCTCTGTACGAGCAGGTCAAAGTCTTGCTGGACCAACGAAGCTTCTTTACCCAAGGTATGAGGAGGCGAAACGCTGTCATTTCCTGGAGCTAACAAGTCGTAGGCGGAGTTTTGGGGGCTTTTTGTTCTCATTCTTATGCGCATACCAGTGGGCAGTCCTACTGGTTATTCCCTCGAAAACTCAAAGGCTCAGATATGGCCCTCTATGCAGTGTTGCAATCTCTGGGGCTTCCGGTGAAGGTTCGACCCGTGCTTGAAGTTGATAGTGAATACTTCCCAAAAGACCCGCGGCTGGACGTACCAGCAAGTGCAGTGGCAGAATGTGAAGGCATGCGGGTCCGTGACGAATTTCAGGATTATCCGCTTCTTGATTCTGAGCGCTGGGAAGAATCGCAGAGCTTTGAGTATTTCCGAAGAACAGGAAAGATTCTTTCAGGGGATAGTTCCTCTGCCAATCGGCAGGAGATCGATTTTAAGCTGGATTACGCCCATATTCCTAGTAGCTTCTATACGTATGATGACATACATCAGCGGTGGAAGTTACGTCTACTTAGTATGCGGCCACTGGGAATTGGTCGCATTTTCGCCGGAACACTTGTGGCAAACGATTGTCACCCTTATACTGCCATTGATCTAGGTGGTGATGGCGAGCTTCCTCAAACGGTAAAGCCCAGTGACTTTGCTTCATATTGCCTTTATTTCTTTCTTTTCAACTTTGTTATTGTCTAAAAGCATCTATATTACAAACTCACTAACATTTCTTTTTACCAGGTCGTGGAAGAAAATTGGCCTCATTATTGCTTGCCAGGAATCACCTGGATCACTCCACCAAAGGCAGAGAAGCTAGCCTTGACGCACCTCTGCTACGGCAATGAGGCCTCCCTGGGAGAGCGATACACGTGCGCGGCCATTATTGCGATCATACCCCCGTGGCATGAGCGGCATCCTGCTGCGTGAGGGCCTGTGGTTGTTTGTGATTTGTTGACTGTGAGAAACTTCAAATGTTAGGCCACCTTTTTAGAGGCTTCTTGCTGAGCAGCTATAAAGCTGCTCTCGATTTTACTGACGTCGCAAGGCGCAGTTTTGCAGGATTCTTTTGATTCACTGGCTACATTTGATTGGATCCAACTGTTTTTGGGCTCTCTAGGTCAGGATCCCGCCATGTCTTATTATTGCTGAGATTGTGCTGTCATTTAATTTTGTGGTCGAGGGCACATACAAGTGATGCTTTATTCAATTTGGAAATGTTGCTAGATAAAAGTGATTTGATGCTCATATTGAGGCCATCAATTTTCTTGGGAGGTATTGATAGGGATAAAGCCCCTGCTGCTCGGTACTTTGAAAGGATGAGGGTTGGAAAATGCCATGGCCTCTATCAGGATAATAAATGAAGATGCATTTGCACTGTCGCTGGCCATCACCAGTTGATATCAGAGAATTTAGAAGCTGAAAAGATCGAGTATGCTTCGTGAGAAGCTCACAGACATCTCTGAGATATATACATTAACTGAAAAGCTACGGTAGATAGCTTCAAGATAACTGCCCTGGGAAGTTTCCTAGTATGGAGCGGGTTCTCCATAGGATAGAGATTAATATATATACTATATATATATATATATATATATATACTATACAACAAGCAATTTTGTGCATATTTGGGAGGACTCTGGTATGGAAGTGAAGATTGGTGATAGGGGATGGGTTTAATCAGTGAAGCCTGTCTTCCACTGAACACTACACTATTGCAATATCTCACAACGTTGATTCTACATATGTACATACAACACATACATAGACCTTCAAGCAACATCATTCCCAAATCCAAATCAGCCTCCCACCTCCTCAGTCCCTCCAACGCCCCCCAAACCCTCCCAAAATGACCTCCACAACCCCTCAACCTGAACCCTCCGCACCACCACCACCAACCACATCATCCACCTCCTCCCCCTCCTCCTCCTCCTCCTCACCCCCCTTCCCCTTCCCCGCCCCCTACTTCTTCCCCCCCTTCTTCACCCTCCAACCCAACACCCAAACCCTCCTCTCCCAACTCCACAAATGGTCCGCCCTCATCCAATCCTACTGCCGGCACCACCGCCTCTTCCGCCTCTCGCTCGTGCACGCCCTCGACACGCCGCTGTTCCACAACAAGACGATTCGCAAGCGATTGAGTCTGGGGGATGCGCGGCGCATTGTGGATTGGATGTGTGGGGTGGAGGGCGGGCGGCGGGCAGAGTGGGTGGAGGCGGGCGGCAAGAGTGTGGCGTGGATTTGGTGGAGGAGGCCGGAGGAGTGGGCGGGGGTGATTGCTGATTGGGTTAGATTTCCATTTCTTCTTATTCCTCTTTTGTTTCTTGAGGTTACGGTTTATGGGTGATGAGTGAGTGCTGACGTTTGTCATGCAGGTTGAAGAGACGGCGCAGAAGAACACGGTCCTTACGCTTTACGAATTGACGGAGGGGGAGGCTACGATATCGCAGGAGTTTCATGGGATGGATCCCGATGTGCTGCAGAAGTCGCTGCATGTCTTGGTCAAACGCGGAAAGGCGCAGGTGTTTGGAGATGAGGACCAGCAAGGGGTCAAGTTTTTCTGAAAATGCCAGAATGTCCAAGCAGAGCAGCAATCAAAAAAAAAGCTACCAGAAATCCTGAAAGATGGTCATTATTGGGAGACGCTTAGAGGGTTATATACATCTCTGCTAAAACAAGAACCAATTCACCATGAACGATCGACAGAAAGTCTGAGTTATAATCAATGCATCCAACGCTAGCATGATACAACGTATAGCATAAGCAACAGCGCTGGGGCACACGAAGCATTCGGAAGAGAATGTTAGGGCCAATCAACCCATCTTGAGTACCTACTTTAATCGCCAGCTGATCTCACATTTTCCTCTGTCAGCTCATACTCGTCCTTCCAACGCCACTCCTGCGACAAGGCGATCTCCAACAACCATTCGGTGCGCATGATTTTAGGTATTTTCCTTGCATCTCGAACCATCGTCCGAAATTTCGGCCAGAGTCGCATATGATTCTTGTCAGGGCCGCTGATGAGATACACTTCGTCCTTGTGCTCGTCGTGCTCTTGTTTCGTGCCACCTTCTGAGGCACGACGTCCAACAATCGTTACCGAGCGGCCCCGATACAGCGCGCACTGCCCGCCATTAGTTTCAATGATGGACTTGAAAGCGTCAAAACCGCCGTGAATTGTTTCAACACAGAATATCGTTCGGCCCTCGAGGAGTTTATTCTTATTGTTTTTAGCTCTTTGCCTGGCTTTTTCAAGAGAAAAGCCGTATTTCTTTTCGGATGCCTTGTCACGCAATCTATATTTATCTGGATCCAGCAGTTTATCTTTCTCGAGGCAATCTGTTACAAAATCACAACTGATGATCTTCGGGGCATACGCGAGTGCATTGACAAATTTGTGGGTTTTCAGGATAGATGGGGCAGCGAGATGCGTGCATTTGGATGCATCTCGAACGACCATGATTCCAAGGTCACGCAGATGACGCTATCAATCCTGTTAGCCATGAAGGAACCTGATGTACGTTGAGCGAAAATGGAGAATAATTGGCATACTCGGTCAGCATCTTCTAATTTTGAATTGCCTACCCACCGCGCATATCCAGATATGATTAAATGCATGGATATCGGTTGCTTTGTCGTCTTTTGCTTCTTTACTTCCGCATCCGTTACTTGCTCAGGCTCAACTGATCGCTTTCTTGACACAATGACCTGTTCGTCACTCTTCCTTCTTCCGCCATAAACCACGCCACCGGCTCGTCTTTTTTCTCGTTCATACAGGGAAATGTCGGGCGCAATTTCCTGTAATCGCGCAGCGGCAACGTCTTTAGATTTCCTACTTCCAGTGGTGGAAGGAGTAGTGTTCTCTTTCCCGTGGGCGATAAATCGAGATACATGAGGTGTTTGAACGGAGAGACGATCTCGTCTAGTCGCAGATTTCGACTCTTTTGCTGCCCGTGGCGTAACAGACTTGGAAACGGGGGTTTTCCTCATACTTTTCAGTTTTTTCGCTTCGGTCGTCGCATTCTGGATGGGGAGGTTAGCATCCTTCTCTTGCATAATGGTAGGTAACGCATTTTCTCCCGATACATTCTCATCGTCTCTGGGAAAGAAATGCTCCTCAATGGCGAATTTGTCAATCCTGGTCCGGCCCACGATTTCACCAAGATTCGTTCTCTGCGGAAAGTGCGTATATCGAGGGTCAGAAACAGCCTTCATTTGCCACTTCGCATAACTGTCCTCGAGCCAAAGGTGGTTGACGACATGAAGGTTCCATTCTCGTGCTGCGGTGCACTTTTCGCTGTTGCCATGTGCTGTAATGAGATGCGTGTTTTCTTGTTTCAAGCTCTTTGTGCATTCGGCGCCTGCAGCGACGATGAGATTTTCCAAATATATTCGCGATTCGCCTGCGTAATTCGACAGACTGATTTTGAGCTTGTTAAATCCTGGTATACCGTCTCTTGCGACTGGATAGTGCAAGAGTCGGCGAAGGGGTGAGATCCAAGTGTTATGTATGATAAGATGGTAAAGCCAGGACAAGTTGCCAACGTCTTTCCCCAACCTCGAAGCAGCCTTGTAATCTTCGCCCTCACGATAACGGCAAACATAAATATCTGTATCATGGACGTCGTGGGCAACGCTGCCACCTCCCTTTACTATTAACCTCTCAAGGCATTGTAATAGGCGTTCTCCAATTTTCAAATCACCTGATATCATCACTCTTTTATCATCGAATACATTCAGATCTTCCCGCACGTCTTCCACCGAAGACCAGGCTTTTGGTTCAGGAGTGGAAGCTCCAATAATGTCTTTATTTGCTATCAGTCTTACGGGCGCATTATGAGGCGCATGGAGGATTTCGGGATCGGGAAGCTGGTAGGGTCGCTCATCTATTCTCTTGCCCAGTTTCAAACAATCGTCAAACCTATCATGATTAGACGCGCATTTGGTTCAAGTAGGAAAGAAATGCCATACCAATGAGGTAGCACGATCTTTACGTGGGCCAGCTTCTCGTTTGCAACTTTACACAACTGCGAGTTCATGGTCAGAGCAACGAGGTGCGTCGTATTGCCCGTAAATCGAGACGCAAACAGGCCACCCATTGCCAATACTCCTCCGATGATTGCATCTTTGTCGCCTTCGGGTATATCAATGCAGTGTACGACCACGTCATTCAGGAAGAGTCTTGGGTCAGGGTTATATTGCCGAGGGTTTACGAGCTTCTTTTTCGCGATGGAAGCGTGGATCCACTGCGGCTTGACAACCGGAATCAGCGCATCGCATGCAGCGTCATGACCGGGAAAGTCAATGGTGGAGGAAACAAGGTGAGTAAATTCGTTTATCGGGGGCAGTGGGGCAGGAGACTGATGGATAAGGGTTTCTCCTCCGTATTCCTCAACTGTCAATGCTAACTGCAGAAGCTTTGTAAGTCTCGTTGCAAGAAAGCAGGATCGGGAGTACGGACTTGAGAGGCAAAATCCTTGTCGAGTTGATGAGAGCAGACAATACACATTCTGGACTGCGAGAAGAGTCCGCCTTCGATATAAGACGGCTCATCAGCCATGATTAAGGGTGACAGGGCACACAACGAGTGAGGTGCAAGGCTCGACGAAGAAAGAAGATTGAAAAACGATAGCTTAGCCAAAATGAATGCAAAACCTGCTTCCCCTTGATGCTGCTTGGTCAACAACAGCAGCGAGATTGAGATGGCAAGTCTGGATGGAGAATCGCGACTTGAGACGCGTCGGAATAAAGTTGATCAACGCCAGATCAGGTGACACAGTGAATGATGACTAAGAACGCGCCAAGCTTTGTGGCTGACGGGATCGAGGCTGGTACGAGCTTAACGCCACTGTTTGCGGCTCTGTTGCCTCGGCTCGTTTGTGTTGTTCTCCTCATCAGCTATGATAATTAATATAGATGGCTCTACTGCAATCGTCGAGTATTGATGGCGGGAGACAGACAGGATGCAACAATAAGCACAGACTGCGGACAACATGGCATCCAGTACCTTTCCCTTCCGTGTGGTAGAACACGTTACTCCGTGTCAGCATATTCGGGAATATCCCCACGCAACGAGCATCACCCAGGAAGAGACATTATACCTGTCCGTGAAGCAGTATATCCCGCTGGATAACCCCAATCCACAGCCTGGAGATATTACCATTATTGGAGCTCATGCAAATGGATTTCCAAAGGTGAGAGAGCTCACAATTCTACTGCCATTGTCCCATTGAAGAGCCGAATCTGACGCGATGGATTAGGAGTTGTACGAACCACTTTGGGAAGAACTCCTGGCTCGCTCGAAGAAGAATGGATTCCAAATTCGGGCCATTTGGATTGCGGATGTCGCGAATCAAGGAAACAGCAGCGTGATGAATGAACATGCCTTGGGAAACGATCGTACGGCATACATAGCATTCAGAATGACATATATCAAGACTGGTTACTAACGCGCAGATCAGCATCGTGGTTCGACCATTCTCGAGACCTGTTACATTTGATCAATCTGAAGAGGGCGGAGATGCCACGCCCCATTGTCGGCATTGGCCATAGCATGGGTGCCGGCCAGCTGTCCGTCAATCCCATCCCGGCAAACATACGTTCACAGCAGTAAATACTAACATCACGCATCCAGAGTCGCCCTCTCGATCATGCATCCCCGACTCTTCACCACTCTCATCCTCATGGACCCCGCAATCCAAGACAACAAATCCTTCCTCAACAACGAGGCCTTCATCTCCCCAAACTCCAAAATCCCCACCACCACCCTCGCATCCACCTACCGCCGCGATCTCTGGCCCTCCCGCTCCGCCGCCGCCCAAGCCCTCCGCAACAGCAAATTCTACCAATCCTGGGACCCACGCGTGCTCGACCGCTGGATCACATACGGTCTCCGCGAGCTCCCCACCGCCATCCACCCCCTCGATCCAGATTCTCAAACCCTACCCCCACACCAACGCCCCGTCACCCTCACCACCACCCTCCACCAAGAAGTCTTCACCTTCTCCCGTCCCAACTACGCAAACGCCTCACCCAACGCCTCCAGCGCCCCCATCAACCGCCTCACACACCCAGACCTTCCCCCCGACATGCCCAGCGGGCACGCCTTCTATCGGCCCGAACCACCCCACATGTCCGCTCTCCTCCCCCACCTCCGCCCCAGCGCGCTGTACATCTTCGGCGACAAGTCCGACATGAGCCGGTTCACATTTCGCCAGCAAAAGCTCGAAAGCACAGGCGTGGGAAGCGGCGGGAGCGGCGGGGTGAAGGAGGGCCGGGTGGAAGGGCACACGCTGAAGAACGTGGGGCATTTGGTTCCGATGGAGGCGGCGGGGGAGTCGGCGGAGCTGTGTGCGACGTGGTTGGGGAAGGAACTGGAGAGGTGGAGGCGGGAAGAGGAGATACTCGGAAGAAACTGGGAGGGGAAGAGTAAATTGGAGAAGATGACGATCGATGCGGAATGGAAAAAGCATATCGGGCCACCACCGGTGAGGAGGAATGGAAAGGGGAAAACAGAGGCAAAACTGTGAAGACATGGATGCATATAATGGTAGGTAAACTGGACTGTGTTTAATCTTTATATATAAGATGGTGAAGTACCAACTTCCCGCAAACCCACTGTTTTCTCCACACAGTACATGTCCGCACATCAGAAATTGTACCCAAGAAGAATGCTAAATAGAGTGGTGAATCACACTTTTTGCCAAATCCAAGTAGAGAGGATTCCCCAAATTGATTCCAATGCTTCGCAGCAAGAGCATAAACACCAGTGTACTTCTTTTACTCTGTATATATGTATGTTTTGCCCTCCAAATAAAAACAGACGCACAAGATGAAAATCAAACCATCTTTTTCGACAGACCGAGAGAGCGAGGAATGTGATTTTCCACCTCCAAAAACCAAATCGCAGAGCGAAACAGGTCTATAAACAAGAGAAATGAGGTATTCGCAATCCAATCCAACGAAAAGGAGCGCCTAGACTCTATTCCCTCCAACACAACGCCATGAGCCAAAAAAGAAAAAAAGAAAAAAAAAGTTACATAAACTGAAATCCACCATGAAAAGCCATAAAGAAAAAAGACTCAATGCGTCTTGATGGCTGCTGTTCCGTTCAAGTGAACTGGCTTCGGAATCTCCTTCTCGACACGAACAACATCGGGCCAAGTGTAAAACCGGGGCCAGTAAAGCTCGTACTCATCCTGGCGGCCGTTGAGGCAGTGGCGAAGCCAAATACCCCAGATGATGTACATATAGGCTCCAATTCCGGTCAGAAGATGCCTTTTAATGTAAATTAGTCGTCATCATTATATCGAGCACCACAAACTGAAGAGCACATACCACCATCCATGACCTTCAAGGAAAATGCCCCACGGAAGACCGACGCTCCTCCTCCAGCCTCTAATCGTGGAGCAAAAAGAGTTGTCGAGAGTCCAGATTGCGAAGCCTCCAAGAAAGGCACTCAATCCGCAAATGACCATATACCACATGGTATTTAAAATCTTCAGATCTCGTGTATTCTGGGACATCTGGAGTTCTCTTGAAGGGGTTGTCACAGATCCCTTTTGCGTTGTCCCGTCTGTGGCGCGAGCCTTGCGCCATCTTGATCGTAGGGTAACTTCCATCAGCCACATGCTCCGCAGCACCACGACGATTGTCAGAATTGCATAGGTATTTTGGTGGAATCTGGGATCCTGGAGGTAATGATAGTATGCGGTAATGAAAATGGAGAGACCGAGTAGACTCAACCCCAGTATGGTGCGATTCCTTGTCGACTTTGAAAATGAAAACGTAGCGTAGCACATTAAGCAAGTCGTATAGATCATGGAGAGTTCGTCAACCAGCTGCATTGGATCTGGATGCGAGATAGATGAGTGCTGACGTCCGACTTTTATGAACCAAGGGTAATCACGTACATTTCAACGTCGAGTGGAACAAAAAGCTTCCCAAGCCGACGACCATGTAGCCCAGGAAGGAGACCTGAAAGATGAAATCATGGCCATTTTTCCGACAGCTGAGAACTCCTTTTATTCCGAGTAAGAGGAACAATAAATTTGTCAGGGCGTTGATAATCTCAGCGGCATAAATGGTGGCATAATAATCCTGTCCGATACATAGACATCAGTGTCAGTCAGTCGATGGGTCCAAACACAACAAGCAATGTTCGACAGCAGCTCATACCTCTTCACACCAATTAAGCGTTGAAGTGACGGGGCTCCAATACCCTGTCCTGGAGGGTGGGTAAGGAATATGGAACATTTTTCGGCTAGAATGGAAATTGCGTTGTCGATCTCTGCATAGGCTGGAGAGACTGAGAATCACGACGACGACGAGCTCGTCTTAAGGAAGGGACAAGACAGTGGATTTTACTTATAAAAAGTGAAATCGAGGGATAATGAAAGCGAGAAAATTCTAATCGGGCGGGAGATAATGGAAAAGAATAGTGGTTGGTAGGATCTAAAAAGCTGACGAGGCGTAAAAATGGGTGACGACCTGTGACACAAGCAGTTGGAGCAAGGTACCTCTGTAGTTAGTTGGATAGGAGAGGGAAAACGACGACACGCGTCTCAGGCATGCATTGGTAGCGAAAAGATCAGAATAGCAGTTGAGTGAATCTAAAGAACGAATAACGAACCAGACGAGAGATAGCGACAGAGAGAGAGAGACGGAGAGGGGAGACGGAGAGAGAAGAGAAAGAGACTCGAGAGGCGGGCTTACGTTGCCCTGATGATGATTCCGTGGTTCGGACGAAGCAACCAGAAGCACCCACTTGCCCCGCCAAGAGCCGACTCTGCCGGGTTGGAGACGCCACACTCTCGACGCTAGTGAGGCCTAGCAACCTCCTCATTGGCTGGTTACGCGCCGTCAGTCCACGGTTCCTTTGTTTGGGTCGTCAGCCTTTTCTCCAACTGGTCCACCACTCACCTGTGGTGTGATTATTCCCTCAACTGGCCACCTCTGTACGGAGTACTCTGAACATATAGGAATAGCCTCCATTGCAGACTTTGCGTGCTTTAAACGGTGCGGAATATTCCTCTTGTCACCACGAGGTTGATTGTGATACATCACTACATTAGTACATATGGAGTTAGAATTTGCTGGTCAATCCCCCAAGCCGTATGATACTGTATAGTTTAGTAACTATCAACGCGGGGGGAGAGAGGACGTGCCCTGTGATAAGAGAACGATCTTAGCCGAGGCCAAGCCATGGTTTAACTGCAGCAAAGTTTTACAAGGAGATAGAACTAAATCAAGCAAACATCTTCTAATGAAAAGCTGGCTCAAGAGACCCTTAACAGCTGTTAGGTTGGAGTACAAGTATCAGAGCTGTAAAAGTACACTCTTTTCATTCTCAACAAACGACGAGCTCGACAACTGTACAGCTGACTTGGAAAATCGTATTGACAGAAGAAGTTCACTGGCCCTGGTCCTGCGATTTGTTGGGAATTGTCAGTCAAATAGAAATGCAATTCATCCAGAGTAAGCTGTATCCAAGTATTTGCTCGATATTAGAGAAACAATGATTGTGCGATGTAGGTAAACAACATTTGCACTTCCAGTCTTTCATCAATTTCATCTGGAGAGTTCGACTACAAGTACTAGTTATGCGCTCGCTGTCATTTCGATGTCCGGCCAGGCAGTTAATCCGACCCGCCCAGCTACTGTTAACGAATTGACATCCACCTTAGTATGGACATATTTTATGAGCTGCGAGCATTCCTCAAGAACAATTACTCGCGCAACATTTTAGCAATCTGCATTCTGCTATGAAATTCCAACTAATCGCTGAACAGTCTCTCCAATCAATCTAAAATATTTTACTCCGCCTCGAAATGTCGATCCCTAACGAAGCACTTCAAAAGGTGAGCCCAAAGTGCATTCCTGATATCCCAGTAAATAAAACCCCGCAAACCTGCTAACACTTCAACGCCTACTATCGAATTAATAGCTCGTTCAAGAAATCGAATCCCAAGCCATCGCCTCCCAGCAGCAGATCGGGCTAGTAAAATCTCAAATCACATCAAAACAGCGAGACATGCGCCTCCTAGAACTCACATCGAATGAGATTCGCCAAGTCCCCCAAGGTACCAATGTATATGAAGGCGTTGGGAAAATGTTCGTTTTGCCCTTCCCCTGCGGCCAGTGACGTATCTTGTTTTTGAACTGTAGAAGCTGATTTCGGGCCTGTTTTTTTGTATGGGGGGGTGTGGCTTTTAGGTTCGTCGCGACCCCTATAGAGAATGTGAATAAGCGGTTATCGAATGAACAGAAAGAATTGAAGGCGGATCTCACGAATCTTGAGAAGAGGCTGCATTATTTGGAGACGACGTTTAAGAATAGTCGGGGTCAGATTGAGCAGATTTTCCGCAGTGGTGGGAGGTCGTGAAGGGGTGGTTCTTTTATCCCAGTCAGCTGGATGATGGAAAAAAGAATTAAGTTATTCGTATATATATTATGATTAAAGGACATCGCACGCGAGCGCAGAATTGGTGGGATCAAGACCAGTCGGGTGGTCGGGGCCAAACTGTGCTGCTCTTGGGAGCTGGTATCTGTGGATGCGACGTCGTGGCCTGACTAGCTCGCTATCTGGCTGTGCGAGATTATCGAGGACGATGTTCTTGATTGGAAGAGAGAAATTTGGGCAACAGGAGGAGTTTTACTTTCATCAAATCAAGTTCCCCCTAGGTCTGCTATTACTTCAGCTACCTAATCTGATATAGGACTTGAAACGCATTGCTGTTATTCTGATCAAATACTATGTTATATAATGGAGGGCAAGGCGTTGTATTTGCTGTCTCTGCTGCCATTTGCTTCCACAGCGGACAGAAATGCGAATCTATACAAAAGATGTACACGCCACGGTCGAGCCAGTAGTGCTGCATGAAGCCATTGTACTCTCTGTGACGCAAGGCAAGGATCTCTAGAGAGACCTCCCATAATGTATCTTGTTCAATGTCCTTCTCCATTGCTTCATTCCATGCATACATTGCCGGATCCCAGTCTCGAGTGAGCCAAGAGAGATATTGCTCATTGCCCACAAGACAAGGAACTGCTGCCACACCATCCCAATCAATTAAGCCCTGCAAACTCCCATCCTTAGATACAAGGACATTCTGTATATCTAAGTCTGGATGTGTAAGCACTTTTTTTTTTTTTTTTTCTTGGGTCTTGCAGTGCTGGAATCCAGTGTAAAAAAATATGAAGAAGCTTTTGCATCCCTTTATGGACAACTTGCTCGGGCCGCTTTCCCCGATTGAGCAGTAGAAAGTAGAAATCCTGTGAGTTGGCAAAGGAGCTGCTTCAAAAATATAGTGCTGATGAGGCAGCTGTGTTGAAATGCTTCATTTGTCCCACAGACTGCAATCTTCAGGATCCAACGCAATCCATCTTGAAATCGAATTGGAAATAATAAAAAGAGAAGATTCGATAGCTATGGGCTCAATGGGGGCTTCTTGATCTTCCACAAAGTCTGCCGATTCTTTTCAAGTAACGGGATAAACGGTCAGAAGGACTTTGAGATCCAAAGTAGATAGAACCAGAGCAAAGATTGAGCGGAATTAGGCTGCGAAGTTTTCTCGTCCTTTTCCATGGAGGCCAGCAAGAGATTATGAGATGTGGCGAAGGGGTGTGAAAAAAAAAGTACTTGCTGAAGATCTCAAAAAAAAGAAAAAGAAAAAGAAAAAGAAAAAGAAAAAGAAAAAGAAAAGTGCTGAAAATGCTGAAACTGAAATTTCATCTGCTCATCCATCAATATAGTCACAAGAGAATAACCATGTATCCAACTGCAATGTGATCATCAACAAATCAATCACAGCTTGAAATAAAACTTCATCAAGAAGTACATAAAACTTGGTCCTATATATTCTTCATCAGACCTTCCACACTCTTAGTGGTATTCATTCCGCATTCTACTTTTCCTAGCTCAAAGGGAAGCTAGACACAGAGAAACCTGAGCGTAGAAAGAGACAAACGTGCCAATCAAGCCATGCCTGTTGAGCCCTTGACCGATTGTTTCAAGAAAACTCCAAGCCAAAGCCGATTCCTTGTCAATGCCAGCTTTGAGACCGTGCGCATGCCGTTGGGCACGTAAGCGGCCTCTTTGATCCTTTAAGTCATTTGTTAAATGCCTAAGACCAAGCCCGAGACTAGATAAGAGCCCACAAGCGGCCTTGGGAAAGCTGTTCACAACCGGAAGATACTGGTTCAGTTTTGGTCAGGGCTTGTCTATTGCAGCGACAAAGGTTGAATTGGCCTTAAGCTCCCCTGATGCCATCTTGCGGCAACTTCTACTCAGGCCGCCTTCTCACACATATAAAACAGGAGCAAACAAAGCTCTTCCGTCTTCATGATGGGCATCCATGTACTCATGAGGAACTGGTGTGCACTGTCATCTTCACTGTTAGCTGGCAGTTCTTTTGTGAATTTGTGTATGTCTCTAGATGCTCATCAAAGAACTTGACGAAAGTGAAGACTGTTATTGAGTCTAGATAAGGACGCATCCAGGGAAGAAAGCATGAGAGAAACCCCCAGGATCACAGCGAGAAACATCAAGAGATAAAACAAGCAAAGGTAACAAGACATCAAATAGTCTCAGATTTTGACCAGAAATCACATCCATAGAATTGCACAACTCCAGATCCCAGTGCAAAACAGCCACAGAGGGCGAATTATTTCTGAAAGTTCATTGAATAATTCAAATTTTCATGGACAGGTGACAATGGTGTCCAGACGACCCGACGAAAAGCGGCGTTCTTGTGATGCGCCACCTCCGAGGACGACAGGATGTGATTGGGGAGCGTTGTGTCTTCGCGAATCCACTCGCTGCCCAGGATGACTCCAGCAGACTGACTGACTGGTGGCTCCCCTCATGACTGACCGCTTGAGCGAAGTGATTACAGAAACGGGGGGCGCAGGCAGGCAAATCCCCTCAGAAAAGGGAATATCTACAGTCACAATTCTGAGAGCATTATAGTCAACGAACAACCTTCAAGGCTTCAAGTGCATCTATCCTTGGACTGACTGATTGACTGACTACGCTCGTTGATAACTGCCCAATGACTCTCTCGCCCATTTCCAAGGCCAGAGCTAACTCACTAACCAACTAACCCTGCTCGACGGCGCACTTCACCCACCGCTGTGCCCCGCCATCTCGCTTTTCTGCCTGAATAACTGGACGCACCTCCAGTCCACTCAAGAGAAGGAGTCGCATTCTCGCGATTTCGACGGCGTATTCACTTTGAGACCCTGGCTCCAGCTCGTCGTCATCATCCCTATCGCTGGCCATTATTTTAAAAGCGGGCTCCCTCTCCTCGTTTACATTTCAATAACTCACCCTTACACAGTTGTACTAATCCTGCTGGGACTGGCACGGCGTTACGGCCTAAGGCATCAGGGAATATCGCACAAACCCCACTGGCAAAATCTCCTCTTTTATTTTTAACCAAATTCAGCTTCATCCCTCATTATTGCGAGAAGCTAGTGTTGGCCTTCAGACGTCCGTCCTCGAGTCGTCAAGTGCAAAACCTACAATTTGTTCTTCATATTTAACCCTCCACTCTAGACTTCGACTTCAAGCATCTTTGTTTTTGCATACCATTGCTACCATTCTCCTGCAGCCCTGACTGTCAAGTGTCGTCTCTGGCAACTCCCCATTCGAACACTAGCAAACAAGGATTGAATCATGCCGCGCCTTGGAAAATTCAAGTTCGACGACTCGTCTAGCTCAGAGTCCTCTTCGCTTGAGGAGGAGGAGATTCGCCGAAAAATCCGCGTCCATCGACGTCCTCGAGACAAAAGTGCCAATCGAGTCAGAGCTGTCTCTGTTGGCGGCCGTTCCGATCCAGGAATCTTTATCGGTATCAACAATGAACTGCACGGCGATGATGAAAAGCGTGGCGGCCGGAGTCGGAAGCATGATGCGGAAAAAGTCGCGCTCGAGGCCCAACTGAAACTGCATCAGCGGAAGCTTAAAGACTTGATGGACGCAAATCTCTGGGACGAAATGGGAGCAGAACATGAATTATATCGACGTCGAAGAAAGCAACTGGAAAGCCTCTTGCGAGACAACGAAAAAGAGCAAGAACTCTTGCAAAATGAGCGGGAGAAGTTGCGGAAAGATCGGCATCGGGCCCAGAGCCAGGATAGAGGGCAATGCTGGACTCGGGATGAAATTGAGAATGAGCTTGCCCGTGAGCAGCTACGACAGTTGAGACAGAAAGAGGCCAACAAACAACAGATCGAGGATGCAATCCTGCTCGAACGAATCAGAATTATCGAAGAGGAAGAAAAGCAAAGGAAGCGCGAACGGAAGATTCGCAAGAAGATAGAAGCCGAACGGGCTGAGGCGGAAGCAGCCGAGCTGGAACGGCAACAACTTGAAAAGCAACTGAAAGAAGACGCGATCAGAGAGTATAAGAGGAAAGAAGCCGAGAAAGAGCTGAAGCAGCGTGAAGAGGAAGCACAAGCTCAGAAGGACTTCTACGACAAGCTCAAAGCGGCATTTTGCGCTGCCGGCCTAACCGAGGACGAGATGAAGGATATTCTGACTCCGAAAAAGGACAAAAAGAAAGACAAAGAGAAGGACAAACACAAAAAGGAATGCAAGGTCATTGAACCAAAGCCGAAGGAAATAGACGCATATGCGAAAGTACGTCTGTTCCTCCCCCAGCATCTCAAACATAGCTATGCTAACCACATGTCCTGCTATCAGGTCCACCACCGCTTCATGTCAGAAGAAACACTGGAGACATATGGGATACCATTTGAGGTGGACCCTGTAAGTTCCTACACTCGCACCCTAACCTACCAAAAAAGAAAAAAGGCCAACTAGCTAAAATACGTTCATTCCCTCAGTCCGACGCAGATTACCTGCTTATCCAATGCTGGATACCTGAAGATCTCCAGCAGGTTCTTTTCGAACATACACGGCGCCAGCGAGAACAGCTGATGCTCCCACCTCCTCCTCCTCCGCCGACGCATTCGCATGGGGCTAACTGTGTCCAATTGAAAGTCAATGATAAGAAACGGGATAGACTGTTTCTAGTGAGGACGAAGAAAGAACCCAAAGCTCGTGTTGTGATTGAGCGGTAATCAGGGACATCGTTGCTGGACTGTCTTTGGGAGACGTGTATTGGTCTTTTTGTTTTTCGTTTAGAAATCTGATTTTGCCTGTTTCTCGACGTTCGATTCTCGTTTTAGTCTTTTACTCGTCCATCCCTTTTTTTTTTTTTTTTGCTCCATTACGATTTTAGAAAGAAATTGATGATTATATTATGTACTGAATGACTTTGATGACTTGGGGAATTTTTGAGAGAAAATATATATACGTATCTAAACATATTGCAATGAGTAATGTCTCTTCTTATTCTTTTTATTCTGACACGAATACTCCGTATATAATTGTAACTACCGTACTCAATTCATCTTGTGGGGTTTCAAATCCATTCGCACCACTGCTTTTCTGCATACATACATAAACGCGTAGAACTCGCCTATGTCACTGCGAGTATGCCGAGATCCCTTTCATCATACCCATACCCCATATTCGTGATAGAGGACAACATGCTCCTTTCCCCCGAAAACGCAATGGTAAAAAAAATTCTAATGGGACGACATAGAGAATATCTTTAATATACATACATCCCATCTCAAAGCACGTCCGTGACTTCCCCCCCGTCTTCCGCCCACCTCTTCTCCGCCCACATAATCAGCTCCTCATACAGAGTCCACGCCAGCGCCGAACTCAACGCCTTCCGTCCCATCCGCAACCCCAACCCACCAAACAAACTCCGCACTCCATCTTCGCGCAACATTAACCTTGTTGCACGCACCATATTTCGATACTTGGACGGCATGAGCTGCACGCGCGTCTTCACCACGTCGAAGGGATTTGTAATGGTCGTAGCCAGACCGGCGGCCAGCGCACCGGAGATAAAATTCACAGTGGCGGTTGACGTGGGCGCTCGTGGATTTATCGGGTCCTTGCTTTGCACGCCAGACGTCGTGGCCGGGCCGAGGAACGCGGCAAGGTTGCGTTTTGATTGTTCGTAGAACACTACGTAAAGGCCGGCGTACGGGGCATCGCGGATCGCAGTGGCTCCGAAGCCGGAGAATAGGCCTCGCACGCCTTCGTGGCGCACAATGTCCTTTGCGGCACTCCATAGGCTGCGGTAGGTGTAGTAGTCTGATTCATAGCGGACTTTGAGCACGGTCACGGGCATCATGACGAACCCGGCAGAGACGCGTGCAACGGCCCCGGTTACGAGGTTTGCTGTGTGGGAGAGCTTGGGCAGGGCGGAGGATGATCTGCCTTTTCTTCGTTGTTCTGGACTGCTGGCGGCGACAGCCGTCCGTAGGGTGTTCAAGCTGGTGAAATACAGGGCAGAACCGAACCCTGTTCGTAGAGCAGAGGGAAGGGTCCCGCGCCATAGTCCGCGAATGGGATGCGAAGAAGACAGTATGTGGCGGATTGTGGGTAGGAGAGCGGCGGTTTCTCGACACTGTTGGACTCGTGTTTTGAGGAGATCGGCAGGTTGGAGGAGGATGGAGGAAGTGAGGCCGGAGAAGAGGCCGGCGGCGAAGTGGAAGGTTGGTCTAGAGAATGAGGCTATATTACGACTTTTAGCCACTCGTGAAATTGAAGCTTGACAAGGGGCATACATACTGGGAGGGCTCTTCAACTGCACATTGGAATGGGAGCCATCAGACATTCTTATCCTCTCAATCGACGAGCGATAAAACTACCAATCTCCCGAGAGATACTTGCTCTGTAAGAGGAGGAATTTCTAAAGTGTAATATTTTCTCTATCGTGGGAATATTCTAGCAGCCGGAATTTTCAAAAGCGGACTTTTGGAGTGGTGATTCCAGATCGCAACAACAGAAAATCATGTCGTCATAGTATTGTATCCTTCAGCATCGCCGGTATGTAGCAGAGTTGCCAGCACCACAGGCAGCAAGAAAAGTGCGATATCCCACAAGGAAGATGCTCCCTTGCAAGCTCATCGTCGTGGTGTCTGATAGAGATTCGGCTTCTACATCGCTGTCTTTCGTCCGGATTCCTGTTTCGTCATGATTTGAATTGGTTACATAATCATAGGCCAGGAACCGATTTCGGCCCGACCGAAATCCCGAGATTGGTTGCTGTGGTAACTACGCAAATATCGCGACGTTCCCCCCTGAACTCACTTCTTTGCCAACAATCTATACGAGTACACTGTACTGCAGACATGGAGGCAGTCCAGTCATAATTACTTGCAAAGCCGCAGACTCTTACGTTCAACGGAAGGTGTTTAAGGTTATGAGACGAGACTTGCGGAGATGGCGATGTTTTATGAATTGGCTCCGGACGGCGATATCTTGCTCCTTTTGTATAAGGAGCCACAAGAAGCCAAGGGCAGTGGGGAAGCCGGGTCCAATGCACACACCAGTCGTCCTGACACGGAGATCAAACGCGAAAACCCAGACGAAGCGGCGCAATCTACTGAAAGACCGGTCCGCATGCGAGTCTCTTCAAGCCATCTTGTTCTGGCATCTGTTCGCTTTAAGGAGATGGTTAGTGATAATCGGAGAAAGGAACCTGGTCTTCGTGATGGCCAGCCTCTAGAAATCAAAATCACAAACTGGGAACCCATATCCTCTTTAATCCTGATGAACATCATACATGGCCGTACAAGTGATATACCCCGACAGGTTACCCTTGACGTGCTCTGTGATATCGCCTTGCTTGTTGATCACTATGAGTGTCAGGAGGTAGTTGGCATCATGTCTGAGATGTGGATCAAACAGGAGAGCACTGCACTTCCAAAGTGCTTCTTGGACAAGGTTGTCACTTGGATATGGATTGCATATGTGTTTCATCAAGAAGATGTGTTCAAACATATGACGCAGCTCGCCATTCAGAGCAGCACCGTGAAGATTGATGCTCATGGCTTGCCCATTCCTGAGCGTATAATCAGTAAGTCCACCAAATCCTCTTTCCCCATGGACGCGAGTTTGTTTTAGAATTCAGGCCCAGCTAACAAGATATATAGACGCCCTTAATGAGCAAAGAGAGCGGTTGATTGGCCGACTTGTACAATCCCTTTATGCCTATCTCTTCAATATCCACAATCACAAGTGTCACTGCTCATTTGAGTGTTGCTGCATGCTGCTCGGAGTGCTTATAAAAGCAATGGCAGGGTTGAACTTTCTCATTCTGCAACCAAGTGAATCCTTCCTCGGCTGGAGTTTTTCAGGAATAAAGAAAGATCTTCACAAATTCAAAACACCAGAGTGGTACTTTAAAAGCAACTCAGGGTTTCAATTACATCACTGCACATTACAAGCTGCTCTTGAACCATGTTTCTCCAGTTTAGAAAATGACATGAAGGGCCTGGCATTGAAAGACTTCATCCACCCTGACTCAAACCCCAGGAAAAAGAGCAGAACAGCATGAAGATGTCAGATATTGGATGTATATCATGTATTATAAAGATCAAAACTTGAAATAACAGATTATGCAGGTTGATAATTGGAACTTTTTTTTAGCTAGTTATCAATGCCCATGCTGTTAATTGCTCAAGAATTATCAGAAGATGAAGCTTTCGCCAGAGCTGGCTCTGGTAAACGCACATATCCCTCTGGGGGCTCTTTCATGGCTTGAAACACCTTAACAGGCACCGAATTCTCATTGACATACTCCAACAACGCATCAAAATCCTTACAAACATGCTTATTGGTGAAGTCTGGAAACGGCTGATCCCAGCCCTCTACCCAGTTAAACAAAATCACATCCGTGCTACTAGTACACTTGATGGATTGCGCCAGGATGTCGATACAGTGTGAGATGTGCGCATTGTGCTCTGCGTCCGGCGTCTTCCCGTATTTGGGGAAGTAGTAATGCTCGTAGGAGATTTCTTTCCGGAGCATGTCGAGGCAGTGGAGGAGGTGAAAGACTTCAGTCTGGGCGAGATAAGCATCTGGCCCGAAGCCGTGCTGTTCGGGGATCTTGACGGCGAGGGAAACGTCTTTGCCCAGTTTGTGGATTTCAGCGGAGGAGATTACTAGAGGGAAGACACCGCTGCCGATACGGAACCATTCTGCGTCTGCTTTGGGGCCTTTGGCAATGCGGAGGAGGGAAGGAGGGTAGGTGTCATAGAGGGTGCCGTTCGCGGTTTTTTCTATTCTGGGAATTTCGAAGCGATCGAGAATTGGGGCTGTTGAGGTTTGTTTTGGTTATTAACTGGTATGTCTTTTTTTCAGATAGCAGAATGGTCAGGGGTTTTGTATACAACATACAATAAAATGAAGTTGCCTTCCACTTATCATGATCACTTAAGCGGCTTAGGCATAGAGTCTTTGGTATAGGAGAAAGGAGAAGTAGGAATGAGAAGACAAATAGAAGAATATTCAGAGCTGTTAGCAATATGGTGGGATTTCTGAGATTCTTCCACCGCGACCTTCGATTTTGATCCAAAAACCTAATGCTTAACAAGTTGAAGGAACTTGAGTCTGATGAAGGAGAAAGCAGGGCCTCCTCAGCATCAGAGTTGGACTTGGATATCTTTCTGTCCTCCACCTTGGGAACAAGACAAAAGCCTTTACGACTAAATTTTGGCATCTTTGATATACATCATCAAAGAGAGTAAAGAAAGCAGAGAAACGGCAACATTTGCATGTTATTGTGTGTATTCTTATTTTGTTTGATTCCATTAAGCAATATCCAAGCCCAACATGGCCTTGAAGAATTCTAGAGCTGCTTTCTCCAACCATCCCCTCAGCATAGCAAAGGAGGAGAAAGGATACTGCGGCTGAATGCTCCAAATACATGATGCAACACTGTTCCACAAATTTCTGTGGCATTGCTTCATGGTTTCTGTGTAAGTTCCCGGCGGAAAGCAGACATGATCAAGCAGCATTCCGCACAGAACAATGAAGTCAGTCTGTCCAGATATGACTAGACAAATGTATATGGCCAGTAGACAGGCAGATCAACCCCCCATAGCAAAACAGGCTGCTATTGCAACGCGGGGTAAGTTGTAACTGGAGATTTCACTTCCATGCAGCAGTCACACAGCCATCTCTCTTAGAAGTATTGCAAGGGAACCAGCTCGGAGGAAAGATGCTTTTGAGAGCAGGGATTGAGGCCATCAGATACACTCCGCACGGGAGGAATATGCATGCATGCAGATCCTGTTGATGCGTGTATTTTGTTCATTTTAGCTGAAGACTTGATCTGAGCAGTGCTCTGTACTAGGATTGTGATCAACATGGTATGGCAGCTTGTAAGAGAATATGGTGAATTTGCAGTGCTGGGAGGTAACTAACTAACAAGAGAGACATTAGCTGAATTGCCATACATCCATCAACAGTGAATCAGTCATACCAAACAGCAGTGTTTGTTGAATCAGCTCAGCTTCATCTGTGCACTCAAGATGGAGTTCAATTAGGCTCAAGACTAGGGTTAGTTAACTAGCTCAACCCGCTGCTTTTAATGAATGGTTGAGAACCAGGCTAACAACTAACAACCTTGAGTCCTGACAGATAGTTAGAAGTTGACCGCATCGCTGTCGTAACCAACAGCCAAGAGCGTGTTCAGCCTCTCTAGTCTAACCAATGACGGTCCTGCAAAGATGTTGGTTTCTTCTTCATCTTGCAACAGTGGAATCCATCCAGGAAGAGCGCGGGATTGTTCTACAAAACTAACATTGGAAGCATTTCCATTTCACGAATGCTACCCTTCTGTGCTCTGTGATGAAGCTCTTCCTTGCTTCATTGTCTTCGCACCACACACCCTGTGTAATGGGATTTCAGCTGGCCGCCGCTCACTACCAAGGATCTGAATGTCTTGGATGGATTCCCCGCAATGATATCTCCATGTTTCCCATGCTTTCTGCTTCGTCACCTGCACTCTCCTGGCGTGGAGAGCATCACTGTGTGTATCACAGAAAGCCTCTTGATGGATATCAGGGAATATATAACAGGATAAACCAGTCCTCTATCTGGTGACTGAATTGCCTCTCAGCAACAGCTGTTTGAGGAATGAATTTCTGCATTACCTTCTCTCATCATGCAAATCAAAAAGCTGCTGGCAATGCTGGCCCTGGGCCTCCCTCTCATCTCTGCTGCCCCAATCTGTATGTCCCTGTGACAGCATTCCTTTTCTGAATTAACCGTGACATTTGACTTACCGACTTATCAGCTGAGGAGAAGCGGGATTCGGAGAGTGAAGCCATTCCTTTCTACCCAAAGCGAGACGTTGAAGGAGAAGCCATTCCTTTTTATCCGAAGCGAGATACTGAAGGAGAAGCTATCCCCTTCTACCCCAAACGAGACACCGAAAGCGAGGCTATTCCTTTCTATCCAAAGCGAGACACTGAAGGAGAAGCCATTCCTTTCTACCCCAAGCGGGACACGGAGGGAGAAGCCATCCCCTTTTATCCAAAACGAGACACCGATAGCGAGGCCATTCCTTTCTACGCCAAACGAGACACCGAAAGCGAGGCCATTCCTTTCTACCCAAAACGGGATGTTGACGGCGAGGCTATTCCATTCTACTCAAAGCGGGACACTGAAGGAGAAGCCATCCCCTTTTACCCTAAACGTGACACTGAAGGCGAGACCATTCCTTTCTACCCATAAGGCCTTATTGCAAATCTGAATCAGGCTACAGAAGCTGTGTGGTTGTGAAGATCAATTGTAAATCGCAGTTCCGTTTGGCTGGTGATTTAACACTTGGAGTCAACTCTAGTTACAGAGGGTTGAGAGCTGCCTCTTGCATTTATATATCCTTTTCACTTTGAGAAATCAATTTGCAGGATGTCTACATACACTTCATTCACTTCTCTTGAACAAATACCAGTTTCTTACAAATTTCCTTCTTGCAGAGTAGAACAACAGAGAGAACACTTAGAGTAACAGTCAATCCATTCGCACAGGTCGCTATGGGAGCAGATTGTGTTCTTTTTTCTTTTGAGTACTGTATTAAAGTCAAGAAGCTCGTAAGTTAGCTGTCGAGACTGGACCATGAGCTCATAATAGGGCATTAAAGGGCACCGATTAACAGCACCGTCTACTACATACCAACTTATCCATCACCGCCGTGAGTCTCTCCTGGGCGCATCATCCAAGTCTTTGCGTCCTGGAAAGTCCAGAACGGCTTCAAATATGAAGCGTTGGAGCCAGATGTGCAACACTCAAGTTGCTTTTTCAAAAGACGCCCTGGATAGACTGTGTGGCGACGGAAGGGAAGCGAATTTCTTTCCTGCTTTGCAATGGTGATTTTTCACTTTTCTGTGGATTTGCTATGTGTGTGGATTCGTACGACGCAACTGAAGAATACGTACTATCTACTATCAAAACTGCGAGGTGCAAATCCTCAGGTGTAGTTATGTCAAGATGATCGACATTTCAGCTCTTTTGGCTGAGCACAAGAAGCTTTCCGGCTGGCCCCATGCAGGGAAGAGGAGGAGCGTCGTATCACTATGTACTCATGGCAGACTGGATTGTATAAAGGCCACTTGTATTCGACAGGGTTCGCTTGGGTCAGAGATCATCCCGATAAAGCGGCGAGGCATCTGGATATATGTTACCTGGGGATATCTATATCAGTCCTGGAGACTGTGCGACTTCTACTTTTCCGGATACGAACAGTGAGGAGGCCGATGCAGTTCTTTTCCCCCCACGGTTGCAGCGCAGGATTTGGAGAAGCTGGGGAACAGCAGAGCTGAGGCTGGCTCGATCATGGAAAGACGGTCAGCGACGAACCCCCCTGGGGAGTTTCGACTTCTTTTGAGGATAAGCAAGCCCTCGTTGCAGTCAAGCGTTCATCGAGGTTTTACGCTCTACCTATATGCTTTTGCATTCTGCTTGAACAAACCGGAAAACCAAAAAAGTGCACTATGTTCTCACGAGCAACGAGCTTCAAACACGACAAAGAAGACGCCCTCGACGATCCCAACTACGGCCGTCTTCTCCCCAGAGCCAGCCTAGAATCCAACCCCCATCCACACGACCCTGAACATTCACACTCCCTCAGCGTCAGCGAAACGCATCATCCTCGCCGCTCAACACGGTCCTCTCGCCTCCGCACCCTCAGGAACCTCTCCATCCTCCTCCTCGCCCTCTGGGGCCTCGGCGATCTCGCCTACCGAATTTCCACCACCATCCGCTCCCACAAACCCCGCTCCTGCAACTGCGGCGACACCATCGCCCAAGCGCTCGCCAACAACTGCAAATACGACTCCATCGCCGCCGCCTGGCTGCCGCCCGCCTGCCGCGACGACGATCTCATCGCGCAATTCGAGCGTTCGGGCCCCAATCCCGACGGCAGCTGGGGGTACTACGCCGACGTGAACAAGACCCGCACGCTCTCCCTCAAAGAGGTGTCTCTGCTACCGAACTCGGGCGGACACTTCTTCACGACGCACCAATGGCACGTGGTGCATTGCGCGTATTACTGGAAGAAAATGTATCTGGCGCCGAAGAAGGGGATCACGATTGAGCAGCGGTATGATAATCTGATGCATATTAATCATTGTGAGATGATGTTTTTGAAGAGAGATCCCTTGGATAAGATTGTCACGGAGGCTGGGGTGTCGTTGCATTCGGATAGGATTGTCATTGCGGGAAAGCATAGGCATAACCAGAAAGGGATGGGGATGGGTATGGTGCATAATCAACATGGAAATAAGCATCAGCATGAGAATGAACATGCTCATGAGCATCATGGTGATGGCAATGGTGAAAGTCGGGATTATTAGTATATGATATGCTCTGTCCATTTTGGAATAGGGAGTGCAGTGTGTCATTATTCTTTTCAGCAGGGCAAAGTGACGAAACAATTTCACTAGTGCCAGCAAGTCAAGCAATTGGCAGAAATAGAAACGGGAAACCAGCGAGAAACGTCATTCCGAGGGCTTATTTCGTCAAGTCGTTGTGATCGTCCCATAATTGCAAGTTTTGAACTTGAGAGAAAAGGAAGCCAGATTCCAGCCTCATCAGAAACATCATCTATCCAGCACATTTGTCTCAATCACTCTGGCACCACTCCTACTCCGTATCAGCTTCATGTCCACTTCCAGACTCGTTGGCCGCGGTTTCGTAGAGGGTCGTAGCACGAAGCCGGTTATACTCGCGCTGGGTGATCGGGAGATAGCTCGCAGGCTTCTCCTCGCTCACGCACGACGGGAGGCACTTGATAAGGGCGGTAGGGTCCGGAGCCACGAAAAACGGAATGGAATAACGTTCACGGACCATGCGATTGGAGCCCTCGTAACGGTCAGCGAGGGGTGGCAATGTGACCCGGTGAAACGTTGAACGAAGATGATCTAGCAAGTTAGTGCGGTACACGCAACAGAAGAACGATCCAACTTCAAGGAGGCAATATCTATACCGTTGCTCCACCTCTGCAGAAGGTCTCCCACGTTCATGACTATGGCGTCCTTAATCGGTGTAGCGGGTATGTAGTGACCCTGGTTATTAATGTCTTCGACTTCTAGCCCACCGCACTCGTCTTGAAACAAGAATGTAATTGTGCTCCAATCTGTATGCGACGGCATACGAGCATATATTTGCTCTTCCAGCAGTGCTGCGGGAAGAGAAGGATAGTGTAGCAACCGTAGCTGATTATTATGCCCTGAATGAAACTTTATCAGGTACTTTTCGTCTTCCAAGTCAATTCCTAAAGCAATTGCTCTGAGCAGATTCTTTGACACTTCGAAACACTCCCAGTAGAAGCGTGTCATAAAGTCGCGGAAACCAGGAAGTACTTCCTCAGGGATCCACACATTAGGTTGATCCTCATTTTCATCACTTCCCATGTCGTAGCTTTCCTGTTAATAGAATATATGAGTATTTTTGCGAACGAGTTTCAATCCCAATGTTCATTCAAGAAAAGGAGATTCTGCAATCACCTTGTAATCCGTTATCTCTCGCAGCTTCTTGGCGAGTTCACGGTCCTCTTTCTCACTCATTGTCTGCGATACCTTCTCTAGCCCTGGACTCGAGTATCCGCGATGAACGGAGAAACCGCTCGGGTGGGGTGCCTTCTGTTTCTCGTCTGAGGAAAGATTGAAGAATTTCTCCGACCATGCGAACGCTTCAGCCAGTCTCTCGGGATGGATGCCATGGTTAAGAATATAGACGAAACCGACATCTCTGCACGCTGCCACCAGCTCTTTGGCCACCCTCATACGCTCCTCGAACGAGCTGTCTGGCTTCCAATTGGTAAAATCCACAACAGGTATTTCTCGAGGAGATTTCTCAGAAACGCTGTCGCTGAGAACTTGGCTGGACTCCATCCTAAGTGGGGCATACAACGATCCAACAGAAACTGTAGAAATAAATCAGTGGATGCCAGCAAGTTGAAGACGAAGAGAGTATAAAAGCTTTGATTGAAACAGCATTCGATGTCTCTTTGTAGATGGGTTTAGGACAGAAGTTTGTCTATTTGAAACAAAATCCTCATAGAAGAGCCTGTCAGATGGAGATGTGAGGGGATCCCTAAGAGGTACTTGTGACATTGCCATTTGCAGCAGAGTGCAGGCCAGTGCAGGTCACTGCGACTTTGCTGCCAGAACCAGGCTCTGGACGAATCATCCCTTGACGTTGCTGCGTAATAGAATTCCAGACAGCGTGAGATTCCATCAACACAACGCTTGAGATTGGTCTTTGCAGACTGAGACTGTCAAGAACGAGCAGTTCATTCAGAGCACACATTTGAGGCTGCGACTGTGCTCAGTGTGCTGTGATTTGCAGCAAAATGGGGTTTGTTGACGTGGATGGTTGCCATGGCAGTGGGAGGGGGCTCGGGGGTGGAGACAGTCTGATGCCAGTTATAACCATACTACTAGTTAGTGAGTGTTACTTCAGGCCTCGAGGATGGTGATAGCCATTTTACCTTATTAGAGTGATTGTTCATTCTCACTTTTCCCTCGATTTTGCAGAACTTTTGACGATGAAAGCAACTAATTAACTGCTGGCATCTCGTCTAATCCAAGTTGTGTCTCGCATTAGGTCCCGCTTGTGGGGTGCAGACCGCCGTCTTTGATGATCTCAGCGTGCTGTTCCCGCGATGTATGTTTCACGCCCACTCGCCATTGTGTTTCTGCGACTATTGCGATGGAAATGTGTCTTTATCGATACTGCTTGGTGCTAATTGGAATGCAGATACAAGATTAAACTCAGCGTTGGATAGATTTCACTCCTATTCCCAACCCACTGCGGGTTCTGTTGACATCCGTCTTTGAAGGATGCGAACGAGATCATTAGTCTTCCTCCCTATTCTTGTGTCGGCGGCGGAGATCGACAACATTTCGCCATTCCACCATCCTCTTCTCGACGGGTCCGACATCATCGCTCGCGACGGCCATGAAGCTCTCTTGCTTCTAAGGCGGCAAAACGGCTGTCCCGCCAACTTCGACTCATGCGCGTTCCTCAATGCGCCTGGCGCGTGCTGTCAAAAGGGAACCATCTGCTCTCGCGACGCTGCGAATCATATTGCATGCTGCCCGTTGGGAGCAGCTTGTACCGGAGTCTTAACTCGTAAGCTTTCTGCTTCTACTAAATATGACAAAGGAACAAAGTCGCTGACGAAAATGGACTATAGAGACTGCCCCGTCCGCGACCACATCGTCGGGATTTATGTTTCCGCAACCAGGTACCGCGACGATAACTACAGCTCCAACACTGACCGGTAGCACGGTACCTAATGCACCGTACCCTTTCGTATACATCCCAACCAGCTTTCGAGATCAGGCGGAGTGCGTTCGATCATATTCCGGCTGCGTATCACAATACAACAGCTGCACAAACTCCCTGGGCGGCGTCAACGGAGTGACAATAGGTGGTGGAAATGGGGCTGGAACGACGGTGCAGGGGGTACCTCCTACTGGGAATGCTCAGTCAATTTGTTCAAGTCTCAGTCGCCAAGCCTGCTATGGCCTTCAAGAAGCTTATTGCACCGCTTTTCAGGGCGGTCGTTCGGGAGGATCGCCGCCATCGACGAGGAATTCGCCCTTATACGAGATCCTGGCTGGACTCGGAATCGCACTTGCGGGAATGATAGCTTAAAGAGTCCAGTTTTGTTTTTATGATACTCCTCGGCGCAGGGAAGTTTTCACTGTTATTTCTTTCTCCCATTGATTTAGATCTGTTGATTGTACATATGGGACACGCAGGGCATGGTAGCCGCACGCTTTACTTGAACTTCCAATAATGAGGTATGTATGTTGCTTAAAGATGTCTGTTTTGATCACATCCATGAAGGACTCTAATGTCTCATGTTTTTCCCTCCTGAGATCTGAAGATCTCTACTTATGTTCTATATATTTTTGATTTTGTTTTACTTTGATGTTTTTTTTTTTTTTTTTCTCAATTTTTCCCTCATCAGAATTCCCTATCACTTCATGTCATGATGAGCTAAACAGAGAAATTAAGTCAGAACCTTCAACACATCCACGGTTTCCATAGATCTTATGTTTGGATAGCATTGCGAAATCTACCAAACTTTTGCATATTCGACATTGCCCCAACCTGCTCACAATAGCTTCAGCTCGTTTTCCCTTTTGCAAATCGCCTGGCGGCTCCGGGCATACAGTCCTCTTTAATTGCTAAAGAGGATGGCAAGCTTTTTACATCCAAAACTAGCACCCTTGGGGTATCCCATCTTCAACAGCAATGCCGTTCTGGGTCAATATTTACCTTTTATCCCATGCCGACTTTCGACTCAATCATGTTTCCATGTTTGTTTCCCACGATGGCAGTGAGTCAATGGCAATCGCCTCAAGTTTGGTAAGATACTGCAGAATGTCATCACGAAGCTGTCTTCCACTCAGGTTCTCTGGGCTATTTATGGGAGAACCTGTCCTGCAGTTTTTGTCTTTTCTCTTCTGGTATTCCCTCTGTCTGGATAGAACAGTGCACACTTGCTGGTTGACAAGCTAACTTGCTGCTGATATTGTTACATTTCTATTCTTTGCCTCTCGTTTGGAGTGGACCATTATTCTTCAGAACAATCTATATTCCTACAATTATTTTTCTGCTGTTATATCTATTATTACTTTTCGAGGCTGTTCGGCCAGACCCTATAAATTAGCCAATATGTCGACGACAATCTGGCAAACCGTTTTGGACATGCCGCCAATTCTCCGTTTGCCAGAGGAGTTGCTCTATCTGCTACTTGACTGGCTCGTTGAAATAGATCCACCATACCGCTGTGGCGGAAGAGCGCGCCTGTATAGTGACTGGGCCATGACATTGACGTGCAAGAGATTCCACTTTGCAGCTATGCCTTATCTTTATCGGACCATCCGATTTGGAGGGAGACACGAAGCAAGATCCTTCCTGCCGATGGGCCATTCCGTCCGATGCCTCCACAGAACTCTCAGTGCAAGTGCGGATCTGCGTCCGCTTTGCAGACATCTCGTTATCAGAGAGGGAGCACCGGGTCCGCTCCCCCAAACGGACTTTGTTCAAGCAACGGAATTGTTAAAATTTCTTACAGGTGTTCAAAAGGTCGAGATTGATGGTAGAGTCCTTTGCCGGGTTTATTGGCCTACCTTTTCCCTCTCCAAGTGGCATACGCCCATTCAAGAACTTAAGATTAGAGCTCCGCATACGACTGAGGAGCTGTCAGACATCTTCCATCACCTGTCTCCCTCAGTTAGAAAACTGAGTTTCTCCGGCTTCTGGCTATTATGCGATGATCATCGTCCTACGCCCCTGATGAACACTGCGTCTGGTCTCTATTCTCGAGCGGAACCGTCACGCATCTCTACAGTTACTTCGTTAACAATCACAGATTTCTCGTACAATGGTAAAATCAATGTTTTGAAGCGCTTTTTGGCAACATTTACGGCATTGAAACATTTCAGCCTGGCGTTTCGCACCAATGGGAAAACCAACTCAGACTTGACACTGCCCATGCTCGTCGACTTTCTACGAACCCACCGTCATTCGTTGAAAACCATCAATTTACGTTCCTACAATGTTGCGCACGACCCGTGGAAGGCGTGTGATTTCGATTTCCCAGAGATGGAATTCCTACGTATCCCAGGCCATTTACTCACCGGCACCTACGAGAACGTCAAAGTCATGGCGGACAGGATTGCAGCTTCTCAAATTCGCTGCTTGGTTCTGGAGTATTTTTACGCCGATACATTTGCAGAAACCACGGCCGATTTCGGCGTGGCGGAAATACAATGGCTCTACGAATTTGTTCAGCAGGAGAGCATACGCGGATCGTCGCTGATGGAGATCAAAATTGCTTTCGACCAGAAGATCTATTTACGGAGCAGTCCGTACTCTTGTCGTCATCATTATCCGTGGAAGATGCTGCTGGAGCTTCAGAATGCGGTTGTGCGTTTTGGGATCAAACTCACTTGTGACAAGCTTCTGGAGCTGCCACCGTGGTATGGTGAGAAGCACGAACGGACTGAGGAGATGTGGTCATATCCTACGAGGATCACCTCACTTGCCGACGCGAGATTGGGATGGAAATGTTGTGAGTATGCGAGCATGGCGGTTCTACCGACTGAAATCAGTACATACGTGTGATTAACCTGGAGGAAATTGTCCTGCGTTTTCTTTTGAGTCGTTGCTTTTTGGATTTTATCTTATTGTTCTCGTGTCTATATTTTCTGGATCTGAGTTTTACTACTTTCATTCCTGTTTTCTTCTTTCTTCCTATGTCTGTCTTTTATATATATATACTCCTGTGGCCAGAAGGCAATTGGAAAGGAGACCTTTGTACTGCAAAATGTGTCTATCTGTTGCTCCTCATTTACTGTTGTTGGATATGTATATAATATAACTGTACATGTATCTACCTAATCTTGTCATCGAAGGCCGATGTTTTAACAGCAAACTCTTATCTTTGTTTATACATTCAATTCTGTAGATAAATGGCTTAATCAATATATCATGTCCATTACTCACCACTCTGTAGAGCTTGCAATGTAACAAGATACTCTATATACATATCCTCAAGGCATCACTATTATACGACATGCTGGCTGTGTTTGTGTGGAGAATCAAGCTGGACTGTCCTTGATGTGTGTTATATTATGTATTAGTACATAGTTAAACGTTTTGGTGATCAGTCCTCCGCATCACCACCTCATCGCACTGAAGGACTGAATGCTCTGTGGATGGCGATGTATCATTTTGCACTTCCAGCCCTTTTATTTATTTCATATCTGTTTCAGAACCAGAGTCTCCTGCCATTCGATTTCTGAATTGACTTACGAGAAATTGGTGGTTGGGCATCGCAGCAGTTGACTAGTTAGCTGGTTAGCTGGTGGCTGGGAGCTTCCCACCACCCATTCTGTGGTGATGTGAAATACCCAGCCGTCCATCCCAATTCCTCTCGTTTATCTTTTTTTTTTTTTTTTTTTTCCAATGTTGATCAGCTTTCTTGCATCTTATCTGACCAAACTCATCTCGTTGGATTTGGTGAAATTGCTGTGTTGTTGACAGTGTTCGCAAACTATCACTTGCGGCTGTTGAGCGGGGGAGTCCTCCCTAGCAACAGAGCTCGGAGCTCATAACATAACATTGAGACGCTGACTTCAATTGCATGAGAATATCCCCATGTGTCGAGCAATTCTTCTCTGAATCGACTCTTTGACTCTCGTTATCCTTTTAGAAGGCACCCTGCTCGATTGATTCCAATATGTTCCTATCCATCTTTGCGCTTCTTACGACACCGCTATTGATACACGCCTCACCGTTCCCTACCCAACCACCGACGAAAAACATCTTCGTCATCCGCGATTGTCCCAACCCATGTGGTTTCTACAAACAAGTATGCTGTCAGGCAACCGAACAATGTTATACCAATTCAAACGGCCAAGCTGCATGCAGAGCTGCCGCACAAGCCGAGAGCGGTCAGTGGGAATACTGGACAACTACTTACACTCGAACCGATCTTGTGGTGGTCACATCCACTGGTAGCCGCGCCCTCGCTGCGACTTCGCCCAGCAACAACCAATGTCGAGCGTCTTTGGGGGAGACTCCATGCGGAAATATCTGCTGCAGTGCCGCCCAGACATGTAATGCGAATGCCGTTTGTGTTCAAGGAGGTGGTTCCCCTTGGGAAACCATCCCTGCACCTACCGTCAGTCCACCGATGAGGCCGACTAGTAGTATCGTCATCACGGCTACAATTTCCCCGACCACGACGGTGGGATTTATTCCCGCCGTTAGCACGGACGGGTCGACCTTAATTGGAGGTGGCCATGGAGGCGGTGGTCTCAGTGGCGGTGCAATTGCGGGGATCGTGATCGGCTCTCTGTTGGGAGCTTTGCTTCTCCTGCTCCTCTGCCTCTGCTGCTGTGTCGGAGGCCTTGCCTCTCGTGTTCGTGGTATTTTCGGTGGCCGTAAACGTCGCAAGGCATCATCCGCCAGCTACTCCGAGTCTTCCTTTTCGCAGTCGGTTTCTCACGTGGGCGGTGCCACTGCAGCACCATCGCGACCACCAGTTCGCCCACGACCCAAGAAGAAGTCTGGATGGAGCAAATTGGCTGGGATTGGTGTTATCCTGGGAATGATTGCCTTGTGTCTGGGCCTGCGGAGGCGAAAAGCGCACGGGTCCGAAAAGCCTGGTTCAAGTTACTACTATTCATACTCGGGGAGTAGCTCGAGTAGCTCGAGTAGCAGCTCTAGTAGTAGTGGTGGACGGCCCCATGGCCAGGGCCCTCCGGGACCAATTCCTCCTGGGGCCGTGCCTCCGGACGCGAGACCTCCTGCTGGCTTCGCATATCCAATCGTTCCCGAACCTGCCAGATACCCACCGCCTTGATGCAGCGGCTATCTTCCTCAGACAATCGCATTCTTTATTCTCCTCATTTGTTTCCTTGCTCTCACTTCCTCAACAACATTAATGAACCGGAACAACATGTGACTCGTTTTGATGGATACATATGTAACTCTCAGTTTCTCGGACACTTTTTTCTTCGTTTTTTTTCTATTGGCATGACATTCTCAGGAAAGCGCTTTGGAGTCATTTGGAGTTGTGTCTAGGTTATGGGTGCTTCATGTCGAGTCGATGATATTGATGTACTGTACAGAATACATTTGGGGGATTGGGATGGGACATATCTTGGTACTTTATGAACTCTGAAGGGAAGCATGGGATTTACGGCACTTGATTTATGATGCCATGGGTGACAGATAATGGATCTTGACGAGCAGACTGGACTCAGATATCGTACATAGCAGTCTATGAAATAAATGATATATAACTATAGTAGTAGTATTGAGAATTAATCCTTTTGCTCTTCACCGTAAACTTCACTCTTCAAGCCTCATTGGGCACGCTGCTTAGTCATCGGCTAGCCTCCACGACCTCGATCGATCATCCCGAGATTCAACCTCACCGACAGCTCTCTCGCTCTCTCTCTCACTCACTCTTTCTGGCTCATTCAATTTGCACCTCTCTCGACGGCACATTCTTCTTCATGTACTCCTGTTTTTCAATCACATGTGCTTGGTGAATTTGGTATCTATCCACTGCATAGCTTTTCTTCTAGACAAACTGCGCTCGGGGTCCCCTTCCCCAGAGTGAACAACCGCAAGAGAATAGCAAGAAGAGAATCCCTCTCCATTGTTCGCAAAATGCTCCAGGCTCAAACTCAGCATCTCTTCTCCCACCAGCACCAGTATCCTCAAGCCGAATCCACCTGGTTGCAGCACCAACAGCACCAACAGCATCAGTCGCATTTCCAGCAACAGCAGCAGCAGCAGCAGCAACAGCAACAACATCACTCATCTTTGACGGCTGCAGCCCAGCATGCCGCCCAAGCACAACACGTTGCAGCAGCTGTGGCTCAGCAACAGCAACAGCAGCAACAACAGCAGCAGCAACAACAACAACATCCCCACTACAATCGACTCGCGTTGAGCAATACGACTGCAAACAATCCCCAAACCGCTACTGGAGCACCTGACAGCCTTGCCGCAGCAGCTGTTTCGAATATGGATGCCATGATCAGTGACGAGAACCGCAAGGTGTTGGTGTGGGTGGCAGAACTGTTGGACCCGAGTCGAAGGGAGACGGCCCTGATGGAGTTGAGTAAGAAGAGAGAGCAGGTGCCTGAGTTGGCTCTTATCATTTGGCATTCTTTCGGTATGCTTTTTCTTTTTCCTTTTATTAGCAGTTCACTTTGGTGACTGATTTGGATGCGATTTTAGGTGTTATGACGTCTTTGTTGCAAGAGATCATTTCTGTCTATCCATTGTTAAATCCCTCGCAGCTTACGGCAGCTGCGTCGAATCGGGTATGCAATGCTCTCGCTCTCTTGCAGTGTGTCGCCTCGCATAACGAAACTCGAACTCTTTTCCTTAACGGTGAGATCTTCTCCTGCACCCTCATGATCTTTTTCCTGCAGTGCCTACGAAGTTAACCAATTTCCTATAGCTCACATTCCTCTTTTCCTCTACCCCTTTCTCAATACTACTTCGAAATCACGTCCATTCGAATACCTTCGTCTGACATCCTTGGGTGTAATTGGTGCTTTGGTGAAGAATGACTCATCGGACGTCATTAACTTTCTTCTGACAACTGAGATTATTCCGCTTTGTCTGCGAATTATGGAGACAGGCTCAGAATTGAGCAAAACCGTGGCCATTTTCATTGTTCAGAAGATATTGCTTGATGATATCGGCCTCGCTTACATTTGCGCTACCTACGAGCGCTTCTACGCGGTAGGCTCTGTCCTGAGCAATATGGTTACTCAGCTTGTGGAGCAGCAGACAGTAAGATTACTCAAACATGTTGTCCGGTGTTTCCTTCGGTAAGTTGTACACGATAGTGGATCTGAGACATATTCCCTTACTGATAATTGCTAGACTTAGTGACAATAATCGAGCGCGCGAAGCTCTTCGACAATGTCTCCCGGAGCCCCTGCGCGATGCGACATTTTCTTCGGTTCTTCGTGACGATGCCGCTACAAAACGCTGCCTTGCCCAGCTTCTCATAAACCTATCTGATAACGTTGTCGAAACGGCTGCCGGCGCTGGCCCTACCATGTAATGAAAGAAAGCTTCCAACGAGACGATTTCCTTGCGAAAATAGTCGACAATATAAAAGGTACTTTACCATTTTTATAGACATGGTGACAGACGGAAAAAGAAAAGTGACCGCCATTACCTTGCCTTGGTATGATTTGTTTTCTTCTTTGGGCATTTGGGAAACTACAGGAAATAATCACGGAAGCCTTTTCTGCATCATGTACTAAATCTTTTCAATTGTTGTTTTCTGTCACCGTGCGGGTCGATTTGTCCATCCTGTCCAAAAATCTTTGTTTACTTGATTTGTTTCCTTGGGGCTGTGTTTATGCGTGTCTGAAGATTTACCCCTTCTGCATTATTACTTTGAAGAAACTGTTTTTCCTATGCTGGCGTGTGCGGATCATGCGGATTGGTCAATGATTCGGGGAATGGGGTGCGGCGATATATGGATTTCTGTCCTAGATTCTACTCATGGGTGTTCGCTGTGTTTTAGGTCTTTGTTGTCATATTTTGCATCTTCGGTTTCCTCCACCTCTTCTTTGCGATTCATATTGGTCCTGGCTTTGGTTGATACCATGGAGATAAAAAGCCATTTCTTTTCTCTTACGTGGATTAGCGAACTTTTCTGAGTTGCAAGTTATCTGGCGGCTTTTTCTTTTTTTTCTTTCCCCCCCCCCCCCCCCCCCCCCCCCCCCCCCCCCCTTCCCCCAACTCTAGCAGCACCCTTTTGTGTGGTGGATTCTTTGATAAAAGCAAATATTGGTCGTTTCTTTTGGGGGTTGGTGTGATGCATGGTGTGTCTTCTTGGTTTATGAGATGAATCTGTCGATGGACGTCTACACTGCAAGATCGGGCGCCTGGGTTAAACCGTCTGCTGTCTTTCTTGGAGGAGCGAAACCTCAGGAACGACTAAGAATTTGATGCGGATGATGTGCCGCTCCCTCGTTTTACTGTTCTGGTCCTTATACGACTTGCCTCTCGCTTTTACCTCGATCGTTTTATCCCGGTGAGAGATGTTGAGTGATATCGACATGACCCAATTAGCTTTTGGCTTCGTTCTATCAATCTCTCCAGCGGAGCATGTCAATTGGTGCGGTCTTTTCCCGCAGGGGTCTTCTTTTCCCTTTCTTCTTTTCCTTTTGTGATTCCTTTGTTCTTTCTTTCTTCTTTCCTTTTTGTTCTCCATTTCGCAAATAGCTCGCTACTCGCAGGACATATCTGATAACCCCTCTCGTTTTGTATGTATGTACGCATGTATGATATATAAATTTTAGTTAAATATTGTGCTTTGCAAAACTGTTTCCTTAAAAAAAAAAAACAATGGAAGATGATAAAGGTCCCCAGACTACTAGTAGAAGCTTTAAAACGGAATTCTGGTCGTTGAGTTTGCTGAACGGGCTCCAGAGAAAGGGGGGAATCGTCAAAATGTATGGGTACATATTTATTAATCGAGGGATGAACTAAAAAAAAACGGAAATGTGGCAAAACAATATCAAACTAGGCTCAAAGCACCTACTGTGTATGCTGAAGATTGATTGCGAGAGGGATAGGCTAGAAACAGTCAGTATGGCTTCGCATGGATTTACGAACGATGGATTACACTTCAAAATTAACAGAGCAAGGTTGAGGGAATGACAACTGATTTTCATTCCCCGGTTTTCGGGTTTTTCATCTAGGATACAAATAACTATACTCGGCAGTGATATCTTCTCAAAAAAAAAAGAAAAAAAAAAGAGATGGTGTCACAATATTAAGGCCACGAGTCAATCCTGTCGATGGCATCGAGGAGACGTCAGAACCGGCCGCAACAGACATAAACCAAGAAAGAATAAAACAAGGGGACTTAAGATAATGGATATAGGAAACAGGAAAGCTCGAGCGAATACAGTGTAGCTTCGAAACGGCAAAAAATCAAGCGCGATACAACAAAACTTTTAAGGCCGTAAGACACTTCATTGTCAATGCGACAAGAGGATCAAGACATGGCTCGAACCACCCATCATCACAGGTCCACAGTATCACACAAAAGCAGCAGAATATCAATTCGCATGGGGAAGTTGAGGGGAGAAAAAAAAAACAACCCTTCCACGAGCTCACTGTTTAGCTTCTGCCAGGGACTTCCAGTACGCTTCGCTATGACGACACTCTTCCAAGGCCTTCTCCAATTCGGCGATACGACGCTCCAACAGTTCCTGATGTTCGACTTTACGGGCACGAGACTTGCGAGCTGCCTCAGTATTTCGTGCACGCTTAGCGGCAATAGGATCACTGGTGTCATAAACTATTGGTGGAAGAGGCTTGTCTCGGTTGCGGGGCTTCACTCCTGAGATAGCGGAAGGGCGAGTTGACGAGCGGCCATTACGAGGAGATGATCCAGGAGACGATGAAGTGCGGACCATTGGTGACGATAATGCAGAAACTGGCTTTGGAGGACTGACAGTCACCTTTTCATCAAACTTTGGAAGCAGAGAAGACTCGGACGGGAACAACGACTCCCACTCTTCATGGCCAGGACCAAGTTCTGAATCAGTTGCAAAGAGCGGAGATGTTTCGTGGCTGAAGTAACCTGGAGAATCAAACGAGGGAGTACTCATGTCGGTGAAAGAGGTTGAAGGTGGAGCCGAGGAGTCCATAATCAAATCCTTTGGAGATACGGTCACAGCTGGTGAAGGTTCGTTGACGGAAGTGAAATCCATGATCTTGAAGTGATCTTCACCAAACAAGACACCATCATTAGACGCCTCAAGGTTCTCGGCCAAAGTGCCCGCCGAGAAATCCAAGAGATCTCCAAGATCTAGCTGTCTGTTAGAAGATACACTATCACCGAGCTTGGGGTTGAATCTCATACCGTGGGGGAGATTTGACGTCGACATAGCTCGACGATGTGGTTGGGTTTGAGCTTGTGTATACTGTTGCTTACTTTCCGTGCCGGGGAACAGGGGAACTGGTGGACGAATGGAATGGGAAAGATTGCCAGGAGCTGACAGAGCGTGGCCGCGCTGTGGTGAAGATACCGTTACTCCTGGAATAGAATTGGACCGATTGGAAGAGTTGAACACTCCTTGAGACCGATTAATAAGGCTGGTGACTCTGGGGTCTTGGGCAACTGGCGAGCCAAAGTACTGAGCTTGCAGCCTTTGTTGTTGTTGTGACAGATACAAGAGATGCTGACGATTCTGTCCCAAAGCGGGATTCAGCTGGTCGGGAGCTCTAAGGGTATTCACTGCACGTGGATTCCCGTCGCGAGGAACAGGGCGGGAGGGAGCGGGAAAGAGCACAAAGTCGCTCTGAGGCACGTGTACGGGATTCTGGGTAGCCGGAGGCTGCGAGGATGGGGGTTGAGGAGGCCATGTTGACTGTGGGGTATCCGTGGTGAACGACGTGATGTCGAACGCGAAAATGGTTCTCGGAGACGAGGAACTCGAGCTGCGCAGAGCGTTGCTGAAGTTCAGAGGATCTTCACAAGGAAGCTCTGAAGAAGTGAGGGCAGTAGAGTGGTCTGAAGCGGTTGGTTGGAGTATGGTTGCGGTGTCTCTCTGGAAGCAGAGGGAAGCAAGCGAAGACTAGCCAAAAGCTTAGAAGGTCGCCATTACGGACAGGTCCTTCTAATGAATGAATACTTCTCTGTGATGCTGATGATGATACTCGATGGGGGTTTGTGTGGATGAAGAAGAGTGAAGCGAGGAGAGAAAAAGAAGAAGAAGAAGAAGAAGAAGAAGAAGAGGGGAAAAAGGCAGCGAGAGAGAGAAGAGGAAGTCAGGCTGTTAATATACGCGGCTTACTTAAGCGAGCGGGCTGAGAAAAGGGCGTCCGCTCAGCTGAAAACCAAGCACGCTATCCCCAATCCAGCCGTCCGATCATGCCGCTAAGCCTAACACGGTCTAGAGGCTGTTCTGTGGAGCCAGAACTGTGACTCATACCCCGACTCGAGCGCTAATTGGCTGGTTATACGGGCTGCCATCCACGGTTCGTCACACCTAATTGGTTTGGGAATGACAGCGGTACTTGCTCGGTACTTGAGAATCTCCTACTTCGACACTTAGAATATAAGTTCTAATCAGGTACCGATCCTCATCCCCGTGCCCAGGGTCGTCGCGACAGACGCGTCCCCTGAAATGAGCCTGCAATTGTGATACGCCTGGAGAGTCGTCGCCTTTGTCCCCGGGATCATGAAGTCATTGAATACGAACCACCGTGGATTGGATTTAATGTGGACGGTGCGCTCGAAGCCTCGTTCAGTTCTGTTTCATTGACAGCCTGGATGCAAAATCAGTTGCGTGATGGAAGAGAAAATGACTGTTGAGATATAGGTAACTGAACCAAACCCCACATGATAGTCAGCGAACCCAATGGTTGACTCTGGCATTGCCCAGTCAATTAACTATGATTTTTAAGCAGACACGAGTTTTACAGCCGCAGTGGTTCTTGCGTGGGGGATGCAGATTTATAATGAGCTATCCAGGGTGCATATTCTACGGACTATGACTTCATTTTTTTTTTTTTTGATAGGAGATGCAGGCTCTTTCAGCATAGACGCTTTGTCCAGAACTTGAGTCCCACCATTATTGTCGCTGGTGTGGCTCTGCAAAGGCTCTCGCCTTCGTGACCACCACATCTACGGATCAGAAAGACTGGGCACAACTACTCCTGAATGGCCACGACCTACATAATTGCATAGCCATGCCTCTCCTCTAAGGGTTGGAAAAACAGCTCATGGTCGCTCAGAGTCAGCCGTTCTGTGTTCGTAACAGATATCTATATGCCCATTGACTGTAGCAGCAGGTAGTTAACTAACTACAAATTGATTTACTTTCAGACCACTATTATTGTGTGATAAGCTGTTAATTGCAAAGGCAGTGATTTGTCCTGTCCACCGCAGACGACCTAGAATCAATGAATTGCAATTATGAGCGAGTTCCGATGAGTATTGCAACCCCAGCTCTCTTTTCCGCGGGAATCGTGTGCTCGATGCATTGTCATTGGCCGAGCTAAGAGCAGGAAACGGCTTCTTCTAGTATGTACTATGTATGGTCCTGGGGCTTGAGAGGCAGGACACCGGGGCTAGTTACTGTGTATTGGCGGTAACTGATAGGCAAGCAAGTTCATTGAGCGGTTTCGTCTCGACATGAATACTGTATTTATACATATATAACTCTTCTTGACCACGGATTGCAAAAGCAATCTAGTTGGCTTCTCTGGGTAACAAGCACATAATGGTGTTGGCAGCAGAGACATGAATGAAATGAATTGTCTCTTCGATCGTAAGAGAGCAAGCCGGAACCCGTAAAGCAAGCATCGTCAATAGAAGCCGGGCACCCGAAAGGACAGATTTGCGAGTCCCTACTAGACCAGGACTATGAAGGTATGTTTCGGCTAGTTAATTAGGTGGTTAAACCTCAGTCTCCACCGTCTCCGCAGCGCCAGCCCTTATTATTAGTTGGTTAGCACATCTTTTTCGACCACTGGAGGAGTCAATCGTCATTGTTATTAGATATTTTGGGGAAGCTCACTCGCGTCGAGTTTGGAGATGAGAAGTATTTACGTCGAGTCTGTCATCCATCGCGCAAAGAAAAGGACTTGAACCTGAACTTCACAGACATCGCCGCATCACGTTTCATCATAGTTAAATAAGAGGCCTGACGATCTAATCCTCGAACTCCAAAATACCTTCCTTGGCCACCCCCGCACGCGATAGATACCAGTGCGACCCTAGCTCAAGTACCTAGTTAGACCGGCGCCTTTCTATATACACTCCTCAGCAGCACCCATCGAATGTGACTTGGCGGCCTGTATAACGCTCCATGGTATAACGCCCCATGCGCCGTTGTTGTTATTAGGCCCGGGGCTGGTGGTATTCGAACCCTCGTCCTTGAAGCCGGATCACCTGTTGTGCTCCCTTCGACGGCATAGTTGCATACATGCAACCCTCGACAGAGATACCTGCTACATCTCCCTCCTCCATAGACTCGCCCCATTGAATCTCTCAGCTTCGCAGTCGTGCTTTTTGGGCGTCAACCGTTGTGGCTGTCTAGCAGATGGTCGCTAGTCTGAGTCCGTCTACTTTCGGCGGACGAGCTTTCTGCTGGCAATTAGATAGCAACAATGTTGCTAATGGTGAGAGCCATTAATACTCTGCACCCGTGTCGAGCTGGTACTCGCGCGGGGTTGCAGAGACGTCTGGTTCTCGCGCTTTCTGGTACGTCCACGATCTCAAGAATCGACGGCTTTCGCCCAATTTTCGCACAGAGCTAACAGTACATCTTGCTTTTGCAGCTTTCCAATTCCGTGCATTCTCCTGCACCGCCCACAGGCAAGAGGATAAGCAAAACGCTCCGCCGTCTAAGCTCATTACCTCCGTTCCATACTCAGCGCTTACTGTTGGCATTCCCCTCGAAACGTATCTGAATGAGCGACGTGTTGCTCTCACCCCTCAGAACGCCTCGCTCCTCCTCAAGAAAGGATTTAGCCGCGTCCTCGTTGAACGCGGTGCCGGTTCTGAAGCAAAATTTCCAGACGAAGCTTACCAAGATGCGGGAGCTACTGTGGTCAACCGCAGGGAGCTCTGGGCTGACAGTGATATTCTCCTCAAAGTCCGTGGGCCCAGGATCGAAGAAGACGTGAATGAGGTGCAGCAGATGCGCGAGGGCTCAACGTTACTGTCATTTCTGTATCCAACACAGAATAAAAATATCGTAGAAGCGTTAGCTGCTCGACATGTGACTTCTTTTGCCATGGATATGATTCCGCGCATTTCGCGCGCGCAGGTATTTGATGTGTTGAGGTGTGTTATGGGTTCTAATAGATCCCTGCGTATGAAGGGTAATATGATAGAAGCTCATGGTGGTAATTGTACAGCTCCATGGCAAACATCGCGGGCTATAAAGCCATTCTAGAGGCATCGAATCATTTTGGCAGATTCTTGCCTGGTCAAGTGACTGCAGCTGGGTGAGTGTCACAGGCCGTCGGACAGTTGTATCCCTTTGAGAAGCTCAAGTCTAACCAATTGGGATTTGCAGGAAGGTTCGGCATGCCGATTGAAGCTATATATATCCTTTTCGTGTTAAACTGATATCTTTTTTTTCTAGATACCACCTGGAAAAGTCTTGGTCATTGGCGCGGGTGTCGCAGGCCTCAGCGCGATCTCAGCGGTAAGTCCCTTTCACGGAGCTATAACATGCAACTCTTGCCAGTGCTGATTGTACTCAGGCACGCCGAATGGGTGCAATTGTACGCGGATTTGACACCCGCCCTGCCGTGCGGGAGCAGGTTCAGTCGCTTGGAGCGGAATTCATTGAAGTTGATATCGCAGAAGACGGTTCAGGAGCTGGCGGATACGCAAAGGAGATGTCTAAGGAATTCATTGAAGCTGAGATGAAACTCTTCTTAGAACAAGCTCGTGAAGTTGACATTATCGTCACCACGGCGCTCATACCTGGGAAACCGGCTCCGAAGCTGATTACTGAGGAAGTATGAGTGTCTATGTCAATTTATGTCGTTTTGTTCTAGCTGACTCGGTATTCAGATGGTCGCCGCAATGAAACCTGGTTCCGTTATTGTTGACCTGGCGTCTGAAGCTGGTGGAAATTGCGTCTTGACTGTTCCAGGACAAAAGGTAATCCGGAACGACGTAACTATTATCGGTGCGTAGACATTCCGAGAATCTGAGACTTCAGAGATATTGATATGTGCATAGGTTACACCGATCTTCCCTCCCGGCTTCCCACGCAATCGTCTACTTTGTACTCCAATAATATCACCAAATTTTTGCTCTCTATGGCCCCTGTGGAAAAGCACTTTGGTGTCGACCCAACGGATGAGGTCGTGCGCGGGTCAATCGTGACCCATGGTGGTGAAATTCTCCCTCCTGCACCGCGACCCGCGCCTCCACCGACTCCACAACCAAAAGCTGCTGCTGCGGAAGTCTCCAAAGAATCTGCGGAGCTTGCGCTGACTCCCTTCCAGAAGGTGTCCCGTGAAGTCGCGACTGTGACGGCTGGGATGGGATCGGCCCTTGCCCTTGGCAAATTTACAGGCCCACTGTTCATGAGCAATGTATTTACTGCAGGTCTTGCAGGCCTTATCGGATATCGAGTCGTTTGGGGTGTAACTCCTGCCTTGCATTCTCCGCTGATGAGTGTGACTAATGCAATTTCTGGTGAGACGCGAATATCTAACTTTTGAATGAATATGCAAGTTCTAATCGTTTCCTCCTAGGTATGGTGGGAGTGGGTGGCTTGTTTGTCATGGGTGGCGGATATTTACCTGGCACCATTCCTCAAACTCTCGGAGCTTTGTCTGTCCTCCTTGCTTTCGTAAATGTGTCTGGTGGTTTTGTGATTACCAAGCGAATGCTTGATATGTTCAAACGTAAGCTATCCTTTCTCCTCACGAATTCATGGATCGGCTCTCTTACTCTTTCGCAGGCCCTACCGATCCGCCAGAATACCCTTGGTTGTATGCTATCCCTGGTTTACTTTTCGGTGGAGGATACATTGCCGCCGTAAGCACCGGAATGGCTGGTCTGGTACAAGCAGGCTATCTTGTTAGCAGCATTTTGTGTATTAGTTCAATCTCCGGACTAGCTTCGCAAACGACTGCACGACAGGGAAATATGCTCGGTATTTTAGGTGTTGGGTCTGGGATCCTTGCATCCTTGGCCGCCGTTGGTTTTCCTGTTGAAGTCTTAATCCAGTTTGCTGGGGTCGCTGGCATTGGGAGCATGGTTGGTGAGTAAAGGAGGATTAGTCTTTGGATTACTGGAGAGCTAATGGGGCTGTAGGTGCCATTATTGGTCGTCGCATTACGCCGACTGAACTTCCTCAAATGGTCGCCGCGTTGCACTCCGTCGTTGGTCTGGCTGCTGTCCTGACCAGTATAGGCAGTGTACTTGCAGAGGTTGGATCAATCTCTACATTGCATCTGGTCACTGCCTACTTAGGTGTTCTCATTGGTACGCTATTGTATTTTCTACAATGTGCAATGCGCCTTTGCTGATTGTTGTCCTCCAATTGCAGGCGGTGTTACTTTTACAGGTTCAATCGTCGCTTTTCTTAAACTCGCAGGAAAGATGGCCTCGAGACCTTTGAACTTGCCTGGACGACATTTGATTAACTCTTCCCTCCTTGGTAGCAATATGGCACTCATGGGTGCGTTCGTCACTATGGCACCTGGAGCACCTGCAATTGCAGCTGCATGCTTGGGTGCAAATACAATTTTGAGTTTCTTGAAGGGATATACAACGACCGCTGCTATCGGCGGCGCTGATATGCGTACGTTTCTTATTTCTCTTTCTCCCTTTGATAATGGCTACTGACTTGATTAGCGGTCGTCATCACTGTTCTCAATGCGTATTCTGGATTTGCTCTGGTTGCGGAAGGTTTCATGTTGGATAATCCGCTGCTGACGACTGTTGGTTCATTGATCGGAGTCAGCGGTTCCATTCTGTCATATATCATGGTCTGCCCCCTTTATAATTTCGAGAGTGATTCAATCCTGAAGCTAACTCAATTCCAGTGTGTCGCCATGAATCGCTCATTGACTAACGTCTTGTTTGGTGGCATCTCTTCGCCGACCCAAATTGAACATCAAATCGAAGGTCAAATCACGAAGACGTCTGTCGATGACACTGCTGACGCTCTTTTGAATGCGGAGAGTGTCATTATCGTACGTCCTCCATTGTTTTCTCAAGCCGATTTATCACTGACTGGATACTAGGTTGTCGGATATGGCATGGCTGTTGCCAAAGCTCAATACGCGATCTCTGAAATTACGCGGATACTCCGAGCTAAGGGAGTCAAAGTGCGATTCGCGATTCACCCAGTTGCTGGGAGAATGCCTGGACAGTGCAATGTCCTTCTTGCTGAGGCAGCTGTTCCATATGATAGTACGTTTCCGAATATGCGTCTGTTAAATACGCCGTCAACTAATATATTCGGGTAGTTGTTTTGGAAATGGATGAAATCAATGACGATTTTGGCGAAACCGATGTAACCCTTGTTATTGGGGCTAATGATACAGTGAACCCAATTGCGCTCGAACCTGGTTCCCCGATTGCCGGCATGCCTGTTCTTCACGTGTGGAAGAGTAAGGAGGTTGTTGTTATGAAGCGTGGAATGTCGAGTGGTTACGGTATGCCGTGCACTTTCCATGGTTGAAACGAGGCTTTGAAAAAGATTTGTATCACTGACAGTTTGATTGTCATACAGCTGATGTACCGAATCCCATGTTCTATATGCCTGGAACAAAGATGCTTTTTGGTGATGCGAAGACTTCATGCGACGGTAAGTGCATCTCAACGAACTTCTCAACCATCAGTTCACTAATAAATCTGTGACAACAGCTATTCAGCATGCCCTTGAGGCACGAAAGTAGACGACAAACATGTTGCTGTACACTGCACGCTAAAATTTATTTCACATGGTACAATACTTTCCACAGTTCAATAGTCAAACTCGCAGCAAGTTTGCTTGGATATCATGTAGTTACATACTAATATAGAGCAAATAGAGCTCAAGGCTAGAACTTGCATGCTTCCAACCTGTCCCCCTACTTCCTGCTACTTTTCATGAATAGAAGCAATCTGTGTATCCTATCAAAGAGTTTGTGCTATTTATTTCCTGATACTTCCTGCTTTTCGCTCATATACTCCTCCATACTGTGCACAATAGTAGTATGGCTGGATAAAAGTTGCTCCTTCCCCAGACATGCGGAACAACATCGGGCCGTACAGACTAGCGAGATCCACCTCTCTGACCGAATCGGGATTAGCGCACCTCGGAGAAACGCGAGGTTGTTCTTGGCGCAACTGGCCCTCCCTCCAAAATTGATTAACTAACTACTCCGTAAACTACATCAAATCGATCGCACTGTTTAACCGCTCCTCTGTAACTACAAGAGAGATCCACGACTCTCCGTTTCACATTTCTTTCTTCTCTAAGATTCAAAGCATCGTGGCACCCTCTTCACATACTTTTGTTCTTTTCACGATTCCCACCCACTCAGAATACCCTGATCCCTTAATCGGCCCCATCACCGTCAAAAGTTCCCCAACCATCGAAACCCGCGTCTAATCGTCGATACGTCGTGCTCTCTTCCGCACCCCGCCGCGTTCCAACATGGTCTCGCGCAAGCGTACCAGGGAGGAAACGGAGGAGCACGCGATGTCCGTCACGGACTCTGGTGCTCAAGAAGAATATGGCGGACTCCTCCATCAACTCCGCAATATGTGGGAGTTTGCCAATCTAGTGCAGTACATATACATGTTTGGCAAGGCGATGAAGATCAGTGATGATTTTGATATTGAGGTATGCCTTTCTTGGATATGTGTATGAGTCGCGTTATTCTGGGGTTTTCGGTGTCCCCAGCTTCTCAAATTCAGCATACGGACGCAATTCTAATGCTGGTCTGCTCTGATAGGATCTGGAGACCGAATGCTTGAAGCCAGGACGTTCGGAGAAGTTGCTTGAGATTGGCTTGTCGCTGCTCAAGTTTGTCTCGTCCCATCGTGGCTTATGGTACGTTCCCTTTATGTTCGTCTCGGTATTTTATCGTTCTTAATCCAATTACTTTTCAACTTAGTCGGGAGAACTTCGAGGAGTATACTCGTCGACAATATAACGCGAAAGCTCCAGGCCGAAACCCCTTTGGGGACGAGGAACAGCCAAAGAAGTTCGACGAGTTGGATCTATTCGAAAAGATACGCGTTTTGCAGCAGTTGGCCGCGTGGACATTATGGAATCCGGAGAGGTTTCGGGAAAAGATGCCAGAACAAAAGGAAATGGAGCAGACGCAATGGGTAAGGCTTTCGTTGCGTGCTATATTAGAAATGATTACTTACTCTATGTCTTTTTACAGCGCGTTGAGGAATTGGGCTACGATCGTGACGAGCGCCTTTACTACTTATTAGATGACAACAGATTGTACCGCCGTACCGACCCTCCTATTCCGCCCCCTAGATCTGCGAAGCCCAAGGCGAATAGTAAAAAGGCCAGAGCAGCTGCCAGAGCCGCGAAACGCAGAAAGCTTGCTGGAGATGAGGCGAAAAGCGAGGATGAGGAACAAGTGAATGTCGATCTTGCCGATGATGCTTCGAAAGGATACAAATGGGAATGTATTGCAGTTACGCTCCCTGATTACCAATCATTTGTGGAGAAAATTCGAAAGACAAAAGATCCGAACGAACAAATTCTTCGTGATCGTCTCCTGGACCAAGTCATCCCAGTTATCGAGAAGGCTGAGGAGGCCCAACAGAAGAAAGTCCAGCGTAGAGAAAAAGAGCTCCAAAACTTGCAAAAACTTGCAACGGCGAAGAGGTCGAGCAGAATTGCCAATAAGCAAGAGAGGGAACGTCAGGAGATTCTAGCAGTTGAGGAAGCGAAGAAACGCGAAGCTGGATTAACTGCTGCTAAGAAGGAAATGCAGTTGAAGGATAAGATTAAGAAAGAGCGACTTTACCGGTTGATGACGCGAGAACAGCGTCTCAAGGACCGCGAAGAGAAGAGAAGATTGCACGAGCAACGCCTTTCTGAAATGGAGGAGCAGGCGAAGAAACTCGAGAATGGAGAGGCGAGGATGTCGGAAAGGCAACTCAAAGCCATGTTGGAGAAAGGCAAACAAGATCTGGAAGCCTTGCAAGCTGAAGAGCCCTGGATCTTTGACTGTTCCGTTTGTGGAGTTCATGGAGAGAACTTAGACGATGGCTCCCATAGCGTCGCTTGCGAAAAGTGCAGTGTGTGGCAGCATAGTCAGTGTCTTGGAATCCCAAAAGAAGAAGCGGAGAGGGATGACTTTCACTTTATCTGTGCAGATTGCAAGCGACGTATTGAGGAGGCGAAGCGACCTAAAATCCCGCCATTGAAATTCCGTATCCCAGCATCAACGTCACCTCCGTCTGTCAAGGTGAATGGGGAAAAGCGGAAGCAGCCGCCTAGTGAAGAGTCTCCTGTCAAGAAGCCTAAGAAGCCGCGTCCCGCTCCCTCTCCTGTCGTTTCTTCTCCTCAGACTGCTGTTCCGCAAGCGACGAGCATCTCTGGATTAGGTCCTAACTTGAATGGTGCTGATGCCTCGGGCCATCAGGACGTATATCCATCTCCAACTCAGCTAGCCGTGAACGGGGTACCCGCAACGCAACCTCCGCTACAACCTATGCAAAATGGTACTCTTCATCATCCTATTAAACGGCCACACATACATTCTGTGCGTGCTCGACCTGGTCATTTAACGCAGCCAGGCCAACAAGCTCCTGCTGGGCAGCACCCTGAACCGCACTTTAAATTCATTCAACACTACCCGCCTCCAGCTGTGCCTCACTCGACCACTACTTCATTCAATTCTCAACGCCCATCGTCCTCCTACTCAGTCCCCAGCGCTTATCCATCTCCCATCCAGAACCGCCCTTCGATGTCTCCAACTCAAGGAAACCGCGATGTTGGACCATTAGCTGGTTTCCCTCCCTCCGCAGCACCGAACGGCACCGTACCCGGCACTCCCTTAAACCGTAATCAAGCAGCACATCACCCTGCAAGTTCTCCATACGTTAACCAAACCCCTTCTACTTCTTTCTCCTCCGCCACTCCCCACGCTTCCTTTGCCCACACTCCCCCGCCTAATTACTCCCAGACCGTTGCCACATCTGGCCTCAGCCCAACAAAACACTCTCCTCCTCGCGCCCCCCCTACTTTCTCCCCCAGCGTTGGAAATACATCCATCCTCCCTCCCGTGCAGAAATTGCATCCCAGCCCTAAACTGATGGGCCGATCGTCTCCCGACGCTCCGATTCCAGCTCCAGTGAAGAGCATGACTCCCGAACAGGAGGATCGAAGACGGAAGGAGATGGAATTGTCGGCTCAGAATATGGCGCAGTCGTCGGACCCGTTTTGATTACTTTAGCGTGTCTCAGCAACTACAAGGCGAGCACTATCAAATAACTAAATGATATCTCTTTACGGGGGGGAAGGTGGAGTGGAACTCGGGAGTTAACAGTTGAATGGGCACTATTCTATTTATTTATTTATACCCCTACCGTCCATAGCAAGCTTGGAAAAAAGTTACAGTTCTCAAAGTTGGGAAAATACCTGTAACCCGGCCGCCCACTCTTCCTTCAACGTTTCTGAAAAATCAAATCTAAACCCCCTTTTTCTATCTATTTCTCCTTGGGACATTTTACATAAATGTTATCTAGGTCCTCGTCTTCCTTTTTTTTTTTAAAAAAAAAAAAAATACATACATCATACGTACGGAAATGTCTTTCAATCATGGTTTTCTCGGCACGTGTTGGTTCCTCTCCCCATCTTCCCCCTATTTCTTCACACGCAGCTGGAGGTCTTGCTATCAAAAATCAAAATCAAAGGAACTCATGATATGAACAAAATAGACTCTTGTTTTGTCCTCTTTTTTGGCGTTGGGCCTTGGGGGTTTTTTTTTTTTTTTTTTCTCTTTTGCAAGGAATTCCGATATAAAAAAAAACACTTCCCCTTGAGAGCACGGCGAATAGACTGGTCTATCTATGCTTTACGAAAGAGGAGCAATGTTCATGTATAATATCAGCGCGTACAATCGAAATGGGAGTCAACATCTGAAAGATCTCAAAACTACCCTTCCCCAAGGGGAGACAAAAAACGGGTCTCTCTCTCTCCGCGGAGTTCCAACCCCGTTGCCCCATCTAGCAAAAAGTACGGGATGTGTCTCTTATCATCGGGGCCAGGAATGTCCACCTCGGCCACTCTTCCCCTGGATATGTATCTACCTAGATAAGTTTCTACCCAATTCGTCATTAGTGATACATATGTACCCAGAAATATCCAGAGACGTCTCCCTCTAATTCACACGCACCAGTTGTGCTTTGCAGCGTTCAGCTCTCTGTTCTCCTGACAAGAGACAAAAGATACTCAAAAAAATATATACTTCCCCCAGCGCTAATGCAGAGTCCCATGCCTAGCTTCGGGTATAAGTATGTATGTTGTATATCCACGTACATACATAATAGAGCGTTTCCTCATTTCCCGCCGTCGATATCAAATGCGGGTCTTCCCCCTCGCGGTACCTGACTGCATGGCCTCTACCAATTCCCTCTTCCGGTTAGACAACTCGAATTCGAATTCTCCCTGTGGGCTTTGACAACACACGTAGTTTCTCCTTTAAAAATGCAACCACACCGGTCGGTATCCGCTACTTTCCAGGTCGGCAAAGGGACTCCAGGGAGGGGAGCCGGGGGTGGGAGGGGGAAGCAGTGTACAGCGTTTCTCAACAGGAGCGAAAAGAGTATGCTTCCTCCTGGGATGGCAAAAGCGTGCCCGGAGTGCACACGTTGATTGCTCGGATTAGAAAAAAGCAGCTCCACTCCCCTGCGCTGCTCGAGCCTCTCGACACTGGCGCGCGTCCCTTTCCAACGCCTGAGCGAGTACCGGCTATGTATGTATGTAGCAGATACACGTAGGCGAGGTACTCCCAACAACTAAGGAGGTAGTTTATTGGGCGATTCTGGGCCACGAAAAGTAAAGTGTAATGCCTCGGGGATGCCATAGGTATAATAGCCCGAAGTTATTTGCGATATTGCTGCCCTTCTCAGGGAGCTGATGGCTAATGCCGGGTACCGAAGGTGTTTCTGATATCAGATTAAGTATCTGACGTTGCGCAATTGCTTGGGAATCACCCCCGTGAAACAACGCGGAAAATTTCGAAACCTAAACAAGTAATCTTTTGCAGAATGTCAGCGTCCCGAGGATTCGAGTCGTGGGGCCTCACGGGGATGTCTGAGAGGTTTCGTGGTACGTGGATGCTTGTACTTTTATGATTATCTGGGACTCTGATATTGAATTTGAAGTTTCGAGGCGTCTGTAGTATTGAGGCAAATTGCTGCCTGCATCTTGGGAGGTCAACATGCTTTAAGACAGGATATCATTCTCGCCGTTTTATAGATTCTGTGATACGCGGATTCGCGACTCGGTCGCGGGTCAGGGTGAAAAGAGTTATGCACAGAGACAGGCGATGGATCCAGTGCTAGGAAAACCACGCGACACGTACGTAGTATTTGAAATCTTTCGTGGTCCTAGTACTGCGAAGAGAAAGGTCCATATAGCCCATCATAGTACTTGGGTTCCTCGATACACACGTGTGTGTCCTGGGCCGATTTTGAACCCAAAAGAGGTCCGGCAAGCTTCTAACCACACCGTTGGAATAAACCCAAATGTCTTTTCTAGGGCAAATACCGATAATCCTATTCGAGAGAGTGTCTTGCGATTAGGCTTTAGATATGTCGGCGCTAGATATGTACTTTTCAACAGAAATGCTGGCGAGACGGAATTGCGGGTGAAGCAGAGGGCCAAACGGAACAATGCACAGCGAAAACAAGTGCCGAGGCGTTCAACTCACAGTTTCTGCTTGCACCCGTCTCTAAGTCTGCCATCCCTGAGTTCCTATTCTTCACAGGTTTCAATTGCGCTTTACCGTGACACGATGATGCTGACAGAGACATAGGGTGTACCCTTTGATAGGACGGATAAACGACGTTCCAACAGAGACTTGACCTGTGGATACCCCGCCTAACAATTGAATTATGGGATGTCGAGAATACCATCGCCTCAGCCATAATCCTGTGGGACGTGCCAGGCCGTTTTAGCCGTCACAGCTCTGGAGTGTCCCCAGCGTCTTTTCGGGGTCACACATTGTGAGACTTCGGCCAGAAAAGACGATATCAGGCGCATCAACCGATGTCGGGCGCTTGGCTGAGACTCGAGAAGCCGTCGAAGTCTCCCTCCAGCGTCAGCTCCCTTAACCGAACCGGTTGCATACCTCTCGATGCGATCAGGCAGTAGTGGCAGTGTGCAATCTGTGTCTGAAAGTCCGGATGTTACTGCGCAACACCTCAGCAGCGGCATAGGTTGTGGCAATTAGGCTGTCGCGACTGTATGTCGGGAGCATACAGTCTGTGGAACTATCCAAGTTGCAAAAATTCCCTGGGTAGTGAAAGTTGAAGCGCGGGCTTCTGATGGCGCCGAGGTCTCATCATGCTGCTATACTCGATCAACGTCATTGCTGGCGACGTGAAGCGAGCAAACACAGTGGTTTTGATGTGTAATTCTCATTTCTTCATGGATGAGGAGAGTCAGACAGTAAGTCAGAAACCTGTCAAACTGACTGAAATATGAGGCACATTTGCCATTTGGTAAGACAGGAAGTATTAGTATGCCTTCCGAGACTGTCATTGCAATCTTTCAGAAACGTCGCAATGACCAGAAACTAAGCTGTGACAGATCGTGAGATCTTGATTTGAGGCTACGAAAAAAAGGAAATAGCACGAAGCTAAGCTCCTCACTTCGCAGATAACGTCAGGCAGTATCCAGGCAGGCCATGGGGAGCGCCTTCAGGCTATACTGCCAAAGAGTCTCGCAACTTCCTTCAAGCGCGCTCTTGAATTCGCACCTTTCTTTCTTTTCCAGCAGCGTCTACTGAAAAACTCGCCATCATTGCCACCCATGGTGTCCTCTGGCCCCCTTCTAAGAACCAACTGCATCTTCAAGTAATCTGTTGGGTGGCTGCTCTGTCAATATGCCGCCCTTAGTTCATCAACTTCATTCTTTCAGTCAACCAGGCGCCTAATCTCAAGACTGTGTTCCGTCATCAGTGGCTGCCCAGGCCTATGAGGTCAAGACACATTTTCAACATGTCATATCCATCCCTTCCAACAGGCAGCAACCGGTGGCCATCACTGTCCATCACGTCGTGTAATCTTACTTCATCTCTTCAAAGATCGAGCTGTCCAGAATCACTCGGGGTCAAGAGATGCATTCTTTTCAACAAACAATGGCTTCTTGCGCCCAGGAAACTCGAAAGTCGTTGAAGCATTTCGGCAAAACTTACCTTTCACAACCATAGATGGTCAGATCATCGCTGTAGTAGAAGTTATACACAGGTGTACAGCAGTGACTTGCTCTGTCAAAGAAAACACAATAATATGTACTCAAGAAGCAAAAAACTCCCAGGCGAATGAGCTCAAGCTGTCACGCCAACGATTTTGTCAACGGTTTTGACCCATTTCTGTCTGAGATCAATGACAAACAATAGGCAGTTCTTTAGCGCTCAGGTCGATTCTGACACAACAGAATTGAAAAAAGAGTCGTTTGATTCCATGCATGTACTGTTGATCCAGTGCTAGAATGATTTACACCGCAGAAACCTAATTCCTGCCAACCCCCGATCGGCTGGCGTGCCGGGAGCAATGCGATTCGATAGTTAGAAGCAATTGCTGAGGTATGTGCACGGATTTTGGCTCTAGATGTTGGAAAATCCTAAGCAATACCTCAACCAGCAAGGGAAAAAAAAAAAAAAAAGAAAATGATAGCTCTTATTTCCAGAGTTGTGAAGGCTGGAACGAAAGTTTTTGAGGCGGGAGGAGAACCCGGTTGCTGGGACAGAATAGGATAAATAAGTTAGAAGTAAATGCACTTTCGTTGCGAATCAGATTCGATTTCTGTGTTTGCTGGGACGGCAGCATTTGATATCCATCGGCTGGCGACCGAAAGAGTTGCAACTTGCATATTTATGCAGGCCTAAGTCAGCGCCGTACCAGGTATTTCAGTGATCCGACAGAGTGATTCAGGTCGTTATTGGCTTGTCACTTCAGATCCAGAGCCATCAGCTACTCCAAACTCCAAAGCGACAGGCAAATCGTGAGGAATAGATTCTTGATCCCAACAGAAGTTGATTTTAAGCTGGCCCCCAAGTCAAAAAACAAGCTTGACGCTAAAATGATCGACGTATGGGGGGATCTTAGCATGTCAACCCCTTTGAACCTCATTCTGTGAGATCGCGATGAAGTTGCAAGAATCTTGCTCCACATACGATACACACGGAAACCTGACCAAAGCACAATCGACTCTGAAGTTGTCTTCAACTAGAGAGCCACCAATACTCCCATCATCAGCATCCCAGATAATCATGAGAGAAAAAGAACACCACCCTTCAACTGGGCCAGAATGTTCGGAATACATATGTATGTATTTCGTATATACGAATAGTGAGTCGTTCTTCAGCATTTCAGAGGAATAACAAAAAGAAGACTGATTAGATCGTTTCTTCCCCCAACCTGCTGAAAAAGAAAGATGAGGCGATCAAGCTCAGATCTGATGGACGCTGAGAACCGAAGAACTTCCTATTTGTTGGCGCTTGTTTCCGATACTTGGCATATTGGTTTTGACATGTAGGTTTGTTTTGACAGTTCGAATGGATATCATGGAGGAGACCCGGTGCAGCGTTCACTTAGCTTGCAATTAGATTTGCAGCAAGGGAGCGCGCGTACATTGATGAATGTTTCAGAGTAGAACTGCATGGTTCCTCACTGACTTGATTCCGCTGTTCAGATTTGAAGGGTGCAGCAAAGCTTGAAGGTAGCTGATGAGCAAGTACAGCCAGAGTATGTTGGCCGTCATTCATGGTGACAAGTGATTAACCCGTGGAGATACCTAGCTGATTGTCAATTGGAGAAGATAGAGCTAACATATTCCTCCATCGCCACTCAACGAACCGGGTTGGTAGTAAGCGTGTTTCCAGTGGCGCCAAGGTGTTCTTTAGAACCGTCAATGCATCTGTCCAGGTCGTCTGCCAGCATATCATACATGCGAATTTCCAAAACAACCGCAAAGCAGCTTCCCACGCAGGTTGCCAAGCATAAATTCTGATCTGAGACGATCATCCGCCCAACTTACCATCCTGATGAAGAAGAGTACCAGAATAAAGTCTGGCAACGAATGGTAATGATGACGACAGAGCGAACCATCCTACTCATCGACAGCCCAACCTGCATATGGTTATGCACAGATAGAAACTCCATGCAAGCAAGGTATGGCAGCATCAGCCCCTTGTAGATCCGGCACAGTCTAGCCCAGACATAACCCACCACCCAGCTGCTCCTTTCTTATGTACGTACATGAGAAAACATGCGGCTTGTGGATTTCGAACCAAAAGAGAATTCGTTCATGTGCATCCACCTTTTATGAATTCGAAGTAAGGAGAGAGCACTATGTATGTATCTGCGCTTATGCGGTTGGTGGCTGTCCCCAAGATATCGACCAAGTCACCAAGGGTTATAGTATGCTTTCATTTGCATCCCCAATTGCATCCCATACCATGGAACACCGCGTTTTTCAATGCCCCATCCGGCGACCGTTGATCGAACCACAAACCCACGCATATAAAGAAGGCTCATAGAATGGATCTCGAACAGAAGATGCCATACTTACTTTTTTTTTTTTTTTGGGAGACCGATCTTCTCTCGATCTTCATCCTCTCAATGTAAGTGTCCGATGACTGGAATGCTGCTGTTTTGGACATCTGGGCAGTGAGCGAAAGCAACTTGTTCTAGAAGATATCCGTCTTGATGATCAATGCTGATCTGAAGGAACATTCATTGTTGTGGCGAAAGTAAACCGTCCCGGATAAATACTTTCTGATATGTGATGATTCATCCCAATGAGCAGAAAACGCACATGAACATCCTGTCGAGTGGCCGCAGGAACACTGCCAATGCCGGTCAATATGAGTACCAATGCTTCCATGCATTCTGTGCTTTTTCCGGCATTGAGGCTCCCCAAACCATAGCTGCACCAGCTTTGCAGGTCAAAGCAAGACAGCAGGATAAAAATAGCAAAGAAAAACCGTGGACCCTACCCGGCAAACATCAACCAAAACATCCCAACACGAGGGTGGTTGGGATGGCGATCCTGAGTGCTGCAATCCTTGCTGGCAAGTCCAAAAGAGATCCTCATTTATATGCCAACAGTATAGTACTTTTCGGAGATGTGCTTTGAGTCGCACCGTACCACACCGCAAACGTTCTTCAGAACCAATCAACCACATTGCTGGACTTGGGAACAGCAATAATTTCCCAGGCACTTTTGGTTTCCGTGCTTCAAGGATGTTTGATAATGGTCAGTCCTGATGGGCCCCAGAGAAAAGGTTGGTTGCAGATATCCCGGGAGCGAGGAACATGGTATCACTGACATGGCTTGCACCTGAACTACCAAGTCTTATCTTCTTGTCGAAGCCCGACAAGAGGTGAACAGGGTTGATCAGTCACAGTCTGTAGATAAAAAATATAAATATAAAATAAAAATAAAAAACAGACATTAGACGCGGAGTCTGGTATTTTGTTTCAGAGCAAGGAAAGCATATGACCATTCTACGCCACAGACTCGCAAGTAGGTATTCAAGCACTAGTTCGCAGCCCAACGCTCGCAGTAGTAGTAGTGGCAGCGTGTATGAGCACTGTCACCACGCACTACAGACAAACCCCAGGTTTTCTTCGCGATTCAAAGATAGGGTTACCTAGAGATCCTGCAGGTAGACTTGGACATGAATATACACGGGGTTTGCAGCATGCAGCATGCAGCCGCGTTTGGAATAGGGGGAATGACCTGCAGGGCTGGAGTTGCCTTGGGTCAAAACTAGTCTCGTCCCATTCTTATAAGCAGGCCTGGAAGACCTCGCATTGATCACGAGGGAAGGGTGCGGCATTTTCCAGGTTGTGAGGTATTAGGGGGCTGACCAGCCGGGAGGCAAAGTATTTGACTCTCCAGGCTGCGAGTCTTGGATATCTCATGGCAAAATGATGAAACGGCCCCCCAGTACATACATGTTCATAATCGTATGGAGGTAATAATAATAACTGTTTGATAGAGGGGGTTTCTCTGAAACGTTGAGTATGTCGTACAACGCGGGCAGCTGGGGGGCTTATTGGACCACTGACGAAGATGTTAGCTTTACTGTCGTGGACGTGCCAGTAATACATACGATATGCACAAATGCTGCCGCACACATACATACGCATTACCGCGCGCCTTGTTTGAACCGGGTTTCAACCTACTCTGTAAGTATATGCAGTTCCTTGAATATCAAGATGTCCCATGGCTTGGCGTTTGCAGAACATGCCAGCCCCGTTTCGTACCAATATGTAATCCAGGCCTGTCAGTTACCGTATGCACGTCATACTTTAAATGCTGGTATTCTGCCGATTGGAATGGATATGAGCTTGTAGATGCGGTCATTTCTTGGCCACAGGTTGCTCAATTGGGCATCGACATTCCCCTCGTGAATAATTAATTGACTGGCGTCTATCGCTCGCTGTTTTTCGCCTTACGGGCGACCAGAGCCACGACGGTTTCCAAAGAGAAATAATGCCTCAGGATGACGTGGTTAGGATCCAGACGGCCCTATAGCTTCGGCCTGGCACTGGCGACCGCTGAAGAGATGCGATATCACCATATCAACCATCATGCTACCACAATATCTGTCAACGGTGCCCGCTGAGGTCCACGCGGGGAAAACCTGGATGTCGCCGGATTTGTCGAAGATCCACTTCAATTTCAGTTGATAGAGTTTTGAAAACTGCACGGGAAAGTTTGACATCCCAGTTGGGTCCCCTCCCACTGTACGGATGAGAAGCACTTTGCTGCTTGCAAGAGAATAAACAATGATTTAGACATCCTAACAGTCGAAGGTCCCGGAGTAAACGGCACTGAATAGAGCAGGATATCTTGGCAAGGCGTTTCCACTCCTTGCGATATGGGCATCAGCACCACAGTGAAAAGAGTGATTATTGGCAGAACTGCAGCTCCTTATTATTCAGCTGCTTTCAGAAAACATAAGCATGTTGGACAGCTGCTCTCACTGCAATGAGGATGCACCATGGATTGGTAGACACGCATGTAACAGCTACATATTTGTCAGTTGAGTGCGCAGAGGAGTAGTACGTAGTAGCAGTAGCAGTAGTAGTAGTGAATTGACTGGTAGCGTCCAATTGACTCCAGCCATACACAGTCCCACATCACCAAAGATTAGCGAGAGGAGGGATGAGGGATGGAGTGAGGTTGTTGACTCCCCTGCTCTTAGCTGATATTCGGTGTTGAAGCTGTGTCATCACTTAAGAATTCATCGGATGGATGCTTCACGGAGGGTCGGACGAAGCTAGTCCCAACACGGCTAGTGAGTAACTTCAGCGCTTGTTAAATGTGCAATTTCCCGCCAATCAAAACCCTCTGATCAGCAGGTGAAATTTAGCCAATCAGCATAATATTGCCGACCCGACAGAGCGGATAGACCAATGGTGCGTGCTCTTTTTCTGGTGGTCTCGCGTAAAAACACCCGGGCCGCGATAAAATCTCGCAGATTCTGGCCTAGTTGGTCTTGGCAGGCTAAACCGCATTGATCCATTATTGCCTCTGTGGGAATGACGGGCTATTTGTCTGATGTGTGGGATATAATTTTTCAATTATTGAGTGAGAGTCAGCCATCATCTTCATCTTCATCAATATCCTGCTCTTCACACTGCTTCTCCCTCGTCCTCTCCTCCTTCTCTTCTTCTTCTTCGTCCTCCTCATCGTCATCGCATTACAACGGTTAACTTTTACGTGATGCCAAATTCTTCAGACATCACCTGACAGAAATTGACCCGACAGACCGGTTCAGTGTATGTCTCCTCAGATGCACCAATCATGCTTCCCGTGGTGGCGTCCTGCTGTTTTCTGATCCATCCAAACTCCTCCTCTGTGGCCGCTGCTTGCAATTCCGGACTTTTTTTTTTTTTGGTGCCTTTTTCATCATCGATTCGGTCTCCTGGTAGCTTGAAGAATCCCTGGGCCAGATCCTCCAGATGGTTTGAACTAATCATCCCTCTTCATCAACTGTTGGTCCTTAAAAGGCGTCGTATACATGCTGTTCCCACCAAATCTCTGCACCAAAATATCATTCCGCCTCAGAGAAAACCTAGAGGTCAGCCGCACCAGGCCTGGCCGCTTCGGGCTCCATCTCCATGGTGGTCATCTCCTGAGCCCGCTCCGCCAGAGACATTCAGATCTAATGGCGATCATATTGGGCGAGAGGGCTCTTAACCCTCATGAATGAAGAGAGCAAGCATGGGGAAATCTATGAGAGACTCTTCCATCCTGAAGCAGGTCACTTCAAAAACACGGCCCCTTATGGCTAGTCTCTAGACTTGGATCTGGCCGCACGTCCTTGAAGGGCTAGTTTAAAATTCAGCCTTTGATGCAGAGCCCACTATCATCATCGTCATCATCAAAAAAAAAAAGGATCTTAAAATCATGCAGGAATGCACAGCTTACTGTCTTTGGCCCCCTCCCAGAACACGACCCGACAGAATGGAAACCAGTCAAAGCCAGAAACCACAAAGGTGAAGAGAACGGCACGGATTTTATATAGTCGCCCTCGGCTGTTATTTGCTTTTTTCCTGAATTTTATGGCATTCGTTTCTACTGCTGTTAAACTTAACCAATTCCTCTGCTACTAACACTATTTCCGCCCCATCCCGCCCTAGAGATTATTTTGAAGCTTGATCTGGAAACATCTTGCCGTGGAGGTCACGGACCAACGTTCCAATGTCGAAAGACTCGAGATACGGGGTGTACCTATGCACTAACAGAAATAGTGACACGATTCAGACAAGTATGTTGGGTGCATTACAGTACCCTATAGGGAGGACAGGGACATTTTCAGGTGGTCAAAAGAGGTACTGTAGCAGCATAAATGGTCTCAGGAGTCATATTAGCGACGTACAGAGTGCACACAGTTATGATTTCCCTTGAATCAGAAATGTCGATCACTGTCAGATTGCGCAGTGACAAGGATGATCCCAGCACACCGTTTGACGGGGGTGAAACTGGATCTCTGACCATTCCATGGTACCTGCGATCTGAGGATCCCATCTTATGTAGTGTGGATTCTAGACATACATCCAGCACAATATGATGTATGATGTATGTATCCTTTTCCCAGCGATCAACGGTTCGACTAAAGATGGGTCGAGTTAGTTACTACATACATAACTGAATATTCTGTTTGCGAAGAGGGGGAAAAAAGCAAACGAAAGTGCAAAAGAACTAAATATGTAGTTCACCACTTGATTGAGAAGGGCATCAGAACGAGGATATTACATCTTCGACCGTCGCTGTCGGTAAGTTCTTGTCAACCGTGGAAGTGACTCAACTCTCGCTGGCTCACTTGCTTTCCACGCGACTTCGTGTGTAGTTAGTTGACTTGGAGAGAGAGAGAGAGAGAGGGCGAGAGACGGAGAGCGATCGTTGGCTAACTCTAACCTCGCGCTATGCTAGCGAATTGGGTTGGTTGGTTAGTTAGGACTTGACTAGTTGACTAGATGAGCGGTAAAAAAGCAACAAAAGATCTCATCTCTCATAAACTAGTTACTAGTGAACTAGTCCAAGCCATCGTTGGCGTCAAATGCTAAATCACGTCCCTCATGCCCGTTGACGGCTCTAATAACTTAGATTGAAGAACTAGATGGGCTTCTCCCGTATGAGCGATCGATCTCAACCGCCGACCAGGTAATTAGAAGAACTATCGCCAGAGAAGAGAGAGACACAGAGAGAGAGAGCACACGAAAGCAGGAGGGCGGGATGGCAGATTTAATGGAATTTCAGTAGTTAATCCAGAGAGATGGATATAAAAAAAACCTCCCCGTCTCCTGAATAGAATTGGTTAGGCTTCTTTTTGTTTTCTCTTTTCCTCTTCTTCTTCTTGTTGTTCGTCTTCATCCCTTTGCTGCTGCTCAATGCTATCACATATCAAACAGAGAGAAGAGAGAGAGATAGAGAGATAGAGAGAGAACAGCACAACACCAATCAGCATCTTAAAAAGACAGAAAAAACATCTCTCCTCCTTCATCTCCCTCAATTGATTAAACACAGACCTCAGCATCAAACATTCATCCAGATCTCCATTGGCCTCTTCTGCCCTTCTCCTGCAGCTCCACCAGCTCTTGTCTCTCTCTCCCCCAGATTTAATAAACTATCACATATTTCTCCTGCTCTCTCTCTCCCTCCATCCTCCCCACTCCACCCGTCAAGCCATCAACCCAAGTTCCAGAGATCGAGGATCCCCCAACGTCCGTTGAGCAGAAGTGGAACCCCGTTTCAAAAGGAACTAATGTAAGTATGAAGCAGAAAACAAAATAAAATCCATCAAAAGAAAAGAGAAGAAGAAGAAGAAGAAGTCCATGCAGCCTGTCGATCCGTTTTTACTTCTAATTTGTGTTAACTTTTGGCCTCTGCGGCACTGACTCTCCTCCCTGACTCTCTCTCTCTCTGTCTCTTTGCCTCTCTGTGTTCAGTGTGCGTCTGTTTCTGCCTCAGTCCCTCCCCCCCCATCCAGCTATCCACACGCACCTGCAATCAATCCAGCCCACCAGTCTCTCTCTCCCGGCGTTGGGGTCCAATTTCGTTGCTTTTGCCCCCCCGCTTCTTGCTTTGCTTGTCTTACCTCGACCGAGAATTTTAAAATCAACAGCTGTAGCACTGAGCCCGGGCTCTCTCTATCTGGTCAACCTGTCTGTCATCCCCTTCGTCTTGTCGATCTAGAAGGCCTTCATTAGCCAGCAGTTCCACCCATGCTCGCCTGACTTACATAAAACAAGCCATCCCGTTCTTTTTCTTCTTCCTTTTCTTCTCCTTCTTCTGCTCGTGCAGCCCTTATACATATGCCCATTCCTCTCTCCCCACGCACACTCTCCATATACTTCCTTCTAACCTAATCCTGCCTCCATCATTCTCCTCTATCCCCTTCCAGCCTGCCCCCTTCACGATATTTTGAAACGCACGTCCAAGGTCTTCTTTTGGGAAGATTCAACAATAACACAAAAAGACAAACCAGCTAACCAGAAAGACTTACCAAAGACCAAAACCATCCCGAGACAAAGCAGAAACCTAGTTCCAAGATTCTCTCCCCCTAATTTCTGGTTTTCGTCTGAAGAGAGGGCTTGCGGCTTCAAAGAGAGATAGCTGCTTCCGCAACCGTTTAGCCTAGGTGAGTACAAAGATGTTTTCTATGCTGAGAAACAAAGAAACCAGCTCTGTTCCCCCAACAACAGTCACAACCACCACCAGCAGCAGCAGCAGTCATTGCTGGAGAAAGTCTCGTCATAGCAAGCTAGCTTAGCTAGCTGCTGCTAATGCTGCTGCTGCTTCCCCATCCCCACGTGGAATAGACAGCGGGAAAGGAGATGTCCAGTAAAACAAGCCCAATGCCAAACCCAATATCTTCTCTGCAGACAACAAGGCCGTTCTGATCCCATTGATCGATCAATTGATTGCTAACTGTCCTGCGCCAGCTTCCCGGGAAGAAAAGATCACTCCCTTGCTGGGAGAGAGCCAGAACAGGTGGTCGGACGGTCGCGTCCTGCATGTCTCTGATTCAGTCCCCGCTCTGCTTCTATTAGAAGAAGCTTGGTGGGAAGAGAAAAGGAGCATCTCCTGGCGCTGAGATTCCTAGCCAGTTTGGCTTAGCTTCTCCCAACCGGATGATTGCAACGGCTCATACCAGAAGCGGGTTGGTTTTTTACTAGCTCCTATTTGGACTGTGCTTGTCTTTTCTCGGGAGAAACTGCTCCCAGACAACCTGCTTCTTCATACCAATTTCCGCTGTGTTCAGGCAGGTCACCTGAAGTGATTGGCTGAGGCCTCCTGTCTCGCCTAAAAATAAAACCCATACACTCCTCTTCAGCAAGGAAGTATATCGATTGCTCCGAATAAATCAGGATTTCTTCGCAGTAGAAGTCCGAACTCAGCGTTTTGTGCTTCGTTGCCGGATTCGTGAACGATAAGGCTTCTATTCCTTCTCCACATAAAAACCCAGTCCCTAGAAACAAGGACAACGATATACCAGGGGAAGCTCAGACACCCTTACAATCAGGTACGCCAAATCAAAATCGGGCGGATTCCGCCACCGGATAGTGATAAAAAAGAAGCGAGGAGTCAGAACAAGAGGGAATCTTCCGACAAATCTTCAAAAGGTATCTTAGCGCAACAACTCTGCATTCATCCCCCTTGTTTCAGATTTTTCGATTCAATGGAATGATCGAACGAGTTCCGGATTGACGATTTTGTTTCTTCAGAAAAGACTCCACCGTTTACGCTTCGACCTTCGTCCGCACACCTTCAACAAAAGCGCCCGGACCAGGGAGGTCTTCCCCGTTTGAACGATCTCAGGAACTTCCATTCAAAGGCAATTGAGGACTGTAACGAGAGTTTCCTCAAGATTTGTCAACATTTCTCTCCATTCATTTCGCACCAAAGTCCATTTTCGTGAATCATATTGAACCTGAGCTCCATTCAAAAGGGAGCTTGAAACCCTTCCTTCTTGTGCGAGAAAAAAGATTCAGATATCAAGATTGAAGCTTTCAGAACGAAGAAACAGAAGGAGAAAAAGACAAACCAAGTACCCTTCATTAGTCGAAGGGATAACCGCGAAAACACCCTTCAACTGCTCTTTGACAATAATGAACCATCAACATCCCCCTTCACCTCCTCTGTCTGCAGACGGCGATACCAAACCCGATTTTCACACTCAGAATAATACATCGCGGTCTCCTTTCCTTCAAAACCAATATCCTTTCACAACCATGTACGTAAGACCAGGTACGCAGGATCATGCGTATCGGCCCATTGAGGTGGATCATAGAGAAGTGACAGACATGGTGGTAAGTCACAGCGCTGCGTCCTTGATGCGCGCAGAATGAACTATCGTGGCTAATGAAACAAAAAGACCACATATCCACAGAACGGTGTGTTTAACAGTGTGCCTGGCGCTGAGTTCCCGCAGGTCACTTCTGTCCCTCAACTGGTAGGCAAACCATCGTTGCCAGCAGATAAGGATGCCCCATCACTGACTATGATCAGACATTCGTCCGCGCAACGCAGCTCTCGGGCCAGCGTCGCGCTGCAGAGATGAGGAGAACGCGAAGTGCAGGATCTACTTCGAAGGGTTCACCAAAAATGCACAGGTTCCCAGAAACCGACAAGGCCAGAGTTCAGAGAATGACGAGAATCCGAAAACGAACCAGAGCCCCCAAACCCACCAAATGTGGCCCGATCGTCACGGCACCCTTGAGCATCCTGACCAAGGATATGTCGCATATTCCCATTCGCGACATGGGAGCATGGGTCAACCGCCCAGCTGAAGTTCGCCGAAAAGAGGTGACGGCGAAAAACGGTAAGATCGCTAGACCGATGAATTCGTTCATGCTATATCGCTCCGCATATGCAGAGCGAACAAAGGAGTGGTGCGCGCAGAACAATCATCAAGTTGTCTCGCGAGCGTCTGGCCAAAGTTGGCCACTCGAACCAAAGGAAGTCAGAGACTTGTATGAGCGATACGCCACTATCGAGCGAGATAATCACCAAAAAGCCCATCCGGATTATAAGTTTGCGCCAAACAAGGCTCAGAACACGCCCAAGAAGAAGCAGACAGCAGTGAAGAATGAGGAGCATAGCGACCTTGATGATGTTGGGTACGAGATTACTTCCTGTCCGCATCCATTGAGAACATGGACGAATCGATCTGAGGTGGATGAGGGGTTTGGAAGTCGCAACTCGACGCCATTTGACAAGGATAGCAGTTACGAGAGTCGTCATTCGACACCGTTGGACCAACCTGGTGGCGACGTGTATATGCACCATCCAGATATCAATCGGTCATCATGGGAGATGATCAATCCTGGTCGTCCCCTTCCAGGTGTCCTCTCTCCACCAGAGCAGAGCCACTACTATCAACCGTCAATCCATCAGAGTCTGCTGGGTCCTAACATTGAGGACGTGACGTATAAAAAGATGGGCATCCCTGGCATCACGTACGAAACGCAGGGAGCGTTAACTGGCCTCGCTGGCAACTCGCATCCCGAGATTTTACCTCACCAAGCGCCCAGCCGATCCCTCGAAGAGTCCACCCAGGTTGACCCCCAACTCCTTGAGTTCAACCACCATCACCAACCGGTTGGAATGCAGCCAACGGAAGCAACCAGTTATCCCAGCCACGTTGATATGTGGCAAATGCCCTCGACAACAACAAATCAGCACTATGTGCATAGTAGCATGCCAACGCATGAGGGAGAGGGATATCCGTCGGCGCATTCGCATCAGCCGGGTTTCCATCACAGCACGCCTTTGATGGAGGGTCGCGAAGTGTGGCACGAGGGACATTCTGCGGAGTCTGTGAAGCAAGAATTCGGTCAGGAGTTTGACCAGTGGTTGACGGGGCATCAAGCATATTAGCAAAGCGCCTGATGCCTCTTTTGTCTTCGGTTTTGGTCTTCGTTCAACGGGAATGGGAACGGGAACGGGAACGAAATAGGAGTTGCGGTTTGGTTGGGAATTCGACTTGGGACTGATGTCTTTTGTCATCAGGGCACGGCTTGTTTCGCTTCGATTCTCACTCAATGTCCTGGTCCCCTTTTCTCTTGTCTTTGGGGATTTGGCATTCTTGGTGAGAAATGGACAGGCTGCAACGCGGTGGAGGCTATCTGTGTGTATGTAGGTTTGAGATCTGGGCGGCGTTTATGATTTGCATGTCGATTTTCTTTGGATTTCCGATCACAAATTGGTAATAGGATCTATCTTCTTCTTCTTGAGGTTTTGTTCCATCCATTGCATTCCGGTGGCTGTCTGAATTACTTTCTTCGGTTTTTTGAATGTTGGGCAATATGTCTTCTGCGTCCCTTTTCTTGCTTGACAGATAGGAAGGCTTTGGCCGGTAGAAAATGCAACTTGCAAATTGAATGTCTTTAAAAGAAAGAAACTGCAGCCACGTAGATATTTCGATCTTTTTGCTTGCTGATGTTTCGAAAGTGTTTGGTGCGACATGATATCCGATGGTTAGCAGCCCCTGATAAGCTTCCATCCCACGTGTCTTATCAATCTGTTTGATCTGATCTCGTTACATGTAATAGTCACTGTGGAGTGACCATCAATATCAACAAGAGAAGATGCACCGCATTGGTAGTCTCCATGCTACGAGATATGGGATATATATAGCTGCATTTTCTGTCCCGCAACCAACCTCACAATCATCCACTAATTAGCCCTCTTTAATAAAATCACCATGTACGGCGACCTCGGAAACAAACTGGTACCTCCTCACTCTCTCACATTCACACACATACACTCCCTAATTAAACTCCAGGTCCAACACGCCAAACGCATCCAATCCCTCCCCCACCTCCCCCCACACCACGCCGACCTCGTCCGCACCCTCATCCGCGAAGTCCACGAACTCAACGCCAACGTCACACGCCTTCTCTCCCCCTACGACCACGACGGCACCCCAGCCTTCAATCCCTCCGCCGACCCCGCGACCGCCTGCGCCCTACTCGTCAACCACCTCTGCATGCGCCGCAACAAGCGGTGTCTGCTGGCGTATCATCGCGTGCGCGCGGAGAAGGTGGAGGAGCTGTGCTGGAAGGGGTGGGATGTGGTGGAGTATCGGCAGGAGCGGCGGCAGCAGCAGCAGTTAGGAGGGAATGGGAGTGGGAGTGGGAGTGGGAATTCGTTGAGTTCTGAAGAGGAGGATTATTTGCGGCGGTATGGCGATATGTTGTTGGGGTATAAGGGGCAGTGGACGGATGTTGATTTGACGGGGAGTTTGGAGCCGCCGAGGGATTTGTTTATTGATGTTAGGGTGTTGAAGGATGCGGGGGAGATACAGACGGAGTATGGGTATGTCTTTTTCTCTTCTTTTTTTTTTCGCCTGGGTATTTATTTCTTTCTACGGGGATGCTGTGCTGGGTAGGCTGACAGCTATGGGGGGTAGATCGATTAATCTGACGAAGAATAGTCAGTTCTACGTCCGGTTGGGAGATGTGGAGAAGCTGATTGCTCAGGGATACCTTCAGCGATTGAGCTGAATGTGTTGAGTGCTGGATGAGGATGGAGACGATCACTTTTACATGTTGGCGATAAAGGAGGGTGTTGTTTATAGGTTTGGTCCTGAGGTTCTTTAGGATCATGAACTTTTAAGATTCGTCTCTACCGGAATGAATGACCTGAGAAAGGTGCTGCTGAAATCCTTCGGCCCTGCAGACGTCTACGGCGTCTGTTTTGGTCACTGGCTTATCTTGCACGACACAGCTGGCTACGAACGATCTCGCTGTGAGAACTGGACATCCTACATGAACCCGCAGAAGACAATGCAGGAACGCCCTGCATGCATCTACCATGAGCAGCCAACAGGACAAAGGGGAGAATGGAATGCCACATGGTGTGTTTCGAGGCCAACAGTAGCCTTTTCCGGGCACTGGGAGGGAATATCAGAAGTGCTTTGATGATAGATAAGGAATTTGCAGATTGAATGCGGTCGTTTCTTCGGCTTTATATTTTCTCTCCATCTCAGCCTATCATGAAGTTGTTATGTAACTTATCTAACCATGCAGCCTCATCTTTTTCTCTTCCTCTGTTCATCTTTATAGACTTGTATGATTTAATTAATAGTTCTTTGAGCAGACTACTCTATAGTTGCATACATATACAGAGCACAAGGATGGCCATAGAACTTAATCCTTGAGCTGCCCGGATCGTGCTCTGCTCCACTATCGCCAGCCAGCAGAAACCTCATCCATCCGACTGGGTTTGCGGGAGTCACGGCCTTCGAATTGGCGAATAAAAGGCCCTTTGTCCTTGCAGATAGTGCTCCCTTTAAGCGTCATGGGTGCGAAAGAAGCGCGTTGATTGAGTTGGAGATGTCTCTGGGTACGTCATGGCCGCCAACATCCTCGTTCGGTGCTCTGCTGGCTAGAACAGTCGAACAAGCTGGCTGTGACACTCCTTGCCCTTAGCTTTCAACAAGGTTAGCGAACTGGTTAAGTTTTTCATGCTGCTGGGCCATCGTACACAGGGTATTTTGTGGTTCCGCAAACTCGAATTGCCTTTTTCTCCAGACACGTCGAATGGAGACTGAGAACTCGCAAATGCACATATTATGGATGGACGGAGATCGCCTGCTCCGGGGGCGGAAACCATTGACACTGACCTGAACCGAGGCGAGAGTGATGCTCGCATCATCGCATCACCTGCTCAGTCCGCGTTGGGAACTGAGGGCATTACTAGTCCGAGGAATATAAGAGGACGGCGAGCATCTGTGAGCGAGAGGACGCCAGCGAGGTCGTTTTATCACCGGGCCTTTCATGGACCGTTAGGTGAGTGGCACTTCTCTCTCTTTTGTTTGCCAAAGTTGATCTAAGTCGAATGTTTTGAAGCTAATACAAAGCTATTCACGCGGCTTCGACCTCGCAGAGGAGGGTCAGTATTCATTTCAGGGCGTCCGAGAACAAACCGCTGAACTAGAATCGCGCGCTCTATCCGATGCCGAATCCGTTCGTAGCTTTAGGTCCTCCTTCTCAGGGCGCCGCGAAGATGTTTCGTCGTTGCTGGACCAAAGAGTCGCAGAGGTCTTCGGGACCAGAGGGAAATCAGAAACTCAGCCTGCGGCACCAGAGATAATAATCGAAGAGGAGTCTGATTCTGAGACCTACAGAGAGGGTCCGTCCTCTGCCCACTCGGGAGAATCTGCGTTAACGGCTATGCTCCTTGGTCCCCCGTCTAGCCAGCAGGGAGAAGATTTCAACCAGCCTGAGGATGAACTTGAAGATGAAGCAGGTCCTAGAATTTCAAGGGAAACCACCCAGCTCCGTGAGGAAGACCAGGATGCTACAGAGAGGTCTCCTCTAGTTCGACAGCCGTCTAGGCCACACAGCGTTCGCGGCTATGGGACATCAGGAGATATAGAGAATCCACCGCTTCGCCTCCCTGCTTCCACGCTGCCCTGGGATACAAAGCTTCCGGTCCCAAGGCAAAAATTTGATTGGAAAACATTCTGCAACCCCAGGAAATGGAACCGGCGAGCTATACTTCAAGAGGGCATTATATACCCGGCAAGTCTCTTACCAGCTGTGCTTCTCGGCTTACTCCTTAACATTCTGGATGCCCTATCTTACGGAATGATCCTCTTCCCACTTGGAGAGCCGCTGTTCGCAGGTTTAGGTGCCGATGGCATATCCATTTTCTACGTCAGTACGATCATCTCCCAGCTGGTCTTCTCCTGCGGTGGCTCGGTATTCAAAGGAGGAATTGGGTCCGAAATGATTGAAGTTGTCCCTTTCTTTCACAAAATGGCCCTGATGATCCTAGCCAGAGTGGGCGCGGAGAATATGGATGCCGTCCTGGCGACAACCATTCTCGCGTACGCACTTAGCTCAGTCCTTACCGGAACTGTCTTCTTTGTCATGGGAGCCAGCGGTCTGGGTTCGTTCATTGGATTCTTCCCTCGACACATCTTGATTGGATGCATTGGTGGTGTTGGCTGGTTTCTAGTAGCGACTGGACTGGAAGTATCTGCTCGACTGTCGGGGAATTTTAAATATAATCTAGATACACTCGAGCGGCTGTTTCAACTTGATACGATCTTCCTCTGGACGACGCCGCTTGTTGTTGCGATTGGTCTGCTCCTTTTGAAACGCTATATCCACTCCAATTTTCTGGTTGGAGGATATTTCTTGTCTGTTGCTGGTTTGTTTTACATGATTAAATTTATATCTGGCATTTCTCTGGACACTTTGCGCCGGAGCGGATGGGTCTTTGAAGCTCCCGCGTCGGAAAATCCATGGTACCATTTCTATACTCTCTATAGTGAGTCTGCACGCTGAGTGGTCCCATAGCAGTCTTGATTCATATTGTTCTGATGCGCTTTAGATTTCTCTGCTGTCGATTGGTCTGCTCTTGCAGATACTGTTCCCGCCATGTTTGCCCTGACTTTCTTCGGGATTCTTCATGTCCCAATCAATGTTCCTGCTCTGGGTATCTCTACGGGAGAAGACAATCTCAACGTTGACCGTGAGCTCATCGCACATGGGATTTCTAATGTATTGTCCGGCTTGGCAGGAAGTATACAGGTACGCAGCTTACCATCCAAGCCGTACCTGTTTATCAGATACTGACGTATTTAAGAACTACTTGGTATACACGAATAGTCTTCTATTCATCGCAAGTGGTGGCAATCATCGTTTAGCCGGCATAATGTTAGCTGCTGGCACTTTTGGAATTCTGCTTGCTGGGCCGGGGATTATTGGCTTTATTCCTATCTTGGTTGTTGGAGCGCTGATATACATGCTTGGGATAGAACTTATGCAAGAGGCTTTGGTAGAGACATGGGGCAAGCTGCATAGGCTGGAATACATGACGGTTAGTGTTACCGCCATTTGGAAGATGATATCGCTTCATGAAATTTAACCTCCAACAATAGGTGGTCATGATCGTTGTCACCATGGGCGCTTGGGACTTTGTCGCTGGCATCATGGTCGGCATATTCTTAGCTTGTCTTAATTTCGTCGTTCAAGCTTCTCAGAAATCCGCGATTACCGGGACTTATACAGGACAAGTTGCCGTTTCTACCGTCCGACGGAACCCAATGCATGTTCGATTCCTCAAAGAAGCTGGAAGACAGACTTTTGTCATCAAATTATCGGGTTTCCTTTTCTTTGGTACCATTGTGAGTGTTGAAAAGCAGATCCGCTGGCTGGTCGAAGAAGAGGTATTCAACCATCGACCGATTCGGTTCTTGGTACTAGACCTTTGGCACGTCAAGGGGTTGGACTTTTCGGCCGCCGAAGCTTTCACGCGACTAAATAGGATGTTGCGAGCGCGGAGAGTGCATATGCTTGTGTGTGGTGTCGATGTCGCCGGGGAAGTGGGTAGGAGCCTGCGGAACGTAGGGCTGTTTGAGCAAGAGAATGAAGTTCGCGTTTTCGAAAACCTCAATTCCGCCCTAGAATATTGCGAAAACGAGCTCTTGCAAGCGTTGCATGATCGAAAGGATGCAATGTCAGGGACTAAAATAGAGCGATCGCAACTCAGAGGTACGTTGAACCAAGCATGAGCTCCATCATATACATACATACATATACCCTCACACCACTCTAACCCATTGACATAGAGATACTCAAACCCCAGACACCAGACCTCCCCATCAACTCCCCCCGCCGCTTCTATCTCCTCCAACTCGCCGCCACCACCCTCAACGAAGCATCCAGCTCATCCACCACGCCCCCAACTTCCAAAGCTCTCAGCACCACATCCCTCCAACAACCCCCTCTCCCCCTCCTCCTCCACTCCTTCCAGGGCCTCACCACCAAACCCCACGACTTCTGGGCCCCCGCGGCCCAGTACTTCACGCGCGCCGAATACCCCGCGTCTAGCGTGCTCTACCGCACCGGCGACGTCGCGCAGTATTTCTACCTTCTCGAATCCGGGATGCTGCGTGCGGAATACGACACGCCGCAGGGGAGTTATTTCGAGCTGATTGTTGCGGGCAGGCCGTGCGGGGAGTTGCCGTTCTTCGGGGCCACGAGGAGGACGGCGACGGTGAGGGCTGAAACGGCGTGTGTGGTGTGGATGATGGGCGAGGACGGGTGGAAGAGGCTGCGGGAGGCGGAGGCGGAGGTGGGGTTGGAGATGATGAGGGTGTGTTTGAAGTTGACGGCGGAGAGGATGGATAGTATCACTTCGTATGTCTTTCTCTCTTTTTTTTGGTTTCCCCCTTTCTTATGAGCCTAGGGTTTTTGGTGTTTGCTGTTCTGTTGGGTTTTTTTTGTGCGAGAGAGAGAGTGAGAGAGTGAGAGGCTGACTTTGAATATAGATATGTTCTTACGGCTACTCAGTGAGGATTGAGCACATATTCTCATGATATCTATTCATTGGCGTTGGGTAGAAACCATCTTTATCGAAGCCATTCGAGTTTTCGCGAGTGTGATAATGTTCGAGGCGGCTGCCCATTGATTCGGACGCATAGTATTGGAGCAATGTTGTGCATTTATTTAGTTCTTGTTCATTTCTTCTTCTATCTATATATCTATCTATCTAGGTGTAAGTGATGCTTAAAATGGGCGCAATGGATGTCGCATAAATTGATGACATTTATCAGAAGCTGCCACGGCCGCCAATACTCTCTCATTTTTCAGCTTCACAACCTCGTAATTGTATGTTCCTATCCTAGACAGTGCTAGAATGCAGGAGTCTGGATTTCGCACTGGACACTCCCTAACTTAGTTGCAGACTATCGCTTGTCTATCAGGAGATTTGGGAACACAATGTCCCCAGCCTGCGCGCTAGTGCAGAAGAGAACCTTTTTCAACTAATTTTTTAGAGCAATGAATTTTCATTGCACTCGCAAGGGAGAATCCACAAGAGCTGATTGACTTGGGTGTAATAAGCGATGACTCCCTAGGTACACACACAGTGTGTGCTTGACAGCTTCTGATATGTCGAGCGATACATGCAGTGAGGTAATTCAAGGCTTGCCCAACAATCGGATCCAACTGGCAACGAGGATAGTTAACGATACTGTTTTGAAGTTATAACTGATTGGAAAAAACGGTCGATCTGCGAGCTTGATACATCGTTCTCTTTTGCCACTTTTTCTCCATTTTACAATACGGGCTGGCAAAAGCGTGCAGCAGAAAGATCCACAGAGCAAAGAAAACTCACACATCAGAACCTTCCAGAAAACGGAGGGCAGATTTGGTATTCTGGCCCTTTTTTGCGAACGAGGACAGATTATCCGGCGCAACTGGCCGAGACTCGCTCCCAACCGACAAACCCACATCGAGATTGTGTGAATATAGACATACATCCACACTCCGTACATATGTATGTAGTTGTCATAGAGGATACTCAGACGACGTCATCTTGTAGCATCACAGCCGACACCCTGGCTCTTCGAAGTTCCCCAAAAAAATCGTTTTCGTCGGTTGACTGGGATCGAGCATTGGATTGGGTCATCGTGGGTCCGACGGGGCAGTATCGAGGTACCCACTGTTTGGTGAGCACAGGCAAGAACCGCATTGAAGATGGCTTGCAGTGACAGGTCTCAACACAAGACTCCTCCATCTGTTCACCTTGCTGTCATTGTCGTTGTCACTGGAGCTGTGCAAGGTGGAGAGAGGATAGCATGTCCGATAGTTATGTTTTCGACCAGGAGAGGATCTGAACCGCGACGTTTCGTCCAAAAAAAAGGAGTTCAGATGATCGAAAAGCATTTTTGCGCCAAGAGACGAGTGCCAAGCCACGTCCCACTTCTTTTGCGGCGCGTTTTAACGGAACTAGCCGGAAGAGGCTAGCGCATTAGATTATGTCATTTGGAGCTTGCCAATTGGGCCAATTGAATTGAAGGAATCCCGTATCATTACAGAGCTGGACACCCCCTTTCATTTCCTCAGAACGACGCGTGTATTGTAATACAGATGGTGTCACGGAATTACACCGAGGAACACCCTGTCTGGTAGTCTTGTTCTCTGCAGAGCACACACCCTGCTGTACCGGGAAGAGGAGAATTGTTGTGGACAGAAGACGAGTCTTCAGAGTCGAAAGAGCAGTCAAGGAGAAAGAAGTTGTATGATCATCGGGTTATTCCGACTAAAAAATGGCATAATGTGGAGGAATCCAACTGTGGTGTGAAACAGTCATGCGATCAATAATGATAGCATGGAGAAATACTAGTTATACTAGTTAAGCATCCTCCATGTGTTGCAGCCAAAAAGAGCTTGGGGCTTGGCCTTGTCCGGGAGAAACTTTCCCTGCATGGTGGCAAGACATGCTCTGGATATGTATGTACCTCTTCACAACAGCAGAGTTCTATATCAGTCAAATGGCAAATGAATCCACCTCACAACAGTGTGATACTGCAAAACAAACAGAGTGAAGAAACATGGGCAGAAGCTTGATGGTCTTATCCAGCCTGTTGATCAAGGGTGGGGGTACATCAACACCTCTGGTTCTGTTCTGTGCATGTATGTATGTACTGTACATATGTACTCAAATTACAAGCTGGGATGTTCCTTACTCACCTCCCTGAAAAGCAGCTTGGCCCATCTAAAACAAGACTGAGCTTGAGCTTGAATGCTGCACTTCTGTAACCTGCAACATTGTGTTAGTCCTTTTGTCCTGCTTTTTGAGTGGTTGAGAGGAGATTGAGAACTACAGCATATAGTACACAGTAGTAAGATGTTCTCAGCAATATAATAAGATGGACAATGTATATGGAGTATTGTACGATAATTACCACAGTAATAATACAAAGAGCCCAAGCTTTCAAATGAAAAAAACATACAGTCATAATACGTAACTACATGTTATTTTTACCCCTTCATGCTGATGTGAGACAAGCTTCATCCTCCTATCACAGCTGTGCTTCAGTGCTCCAGCAGATGATTTGGTCATGGCTTTCTGGACCCAATTGTCATAGCGCTAGCACGTCAGAACCTATCAACCATATCCTAGCCCTCAGCTGTTAAGCAGCATTGCTCAGAGATTCGGATCGACAAGTAACAGAGACCATCAAGGTACATACATAAATACATACATACATACATACATACCTGGCGTACAGTCGGATGTTCTGTCATCCTGAATACCGGTAGTGTATCGCGGTATCCACTTACCGAAATCTGACGACTATCAAACAAAATGACGGCGCTTGATTGGCTGACGGTAATTCAACAAAGCCCAGAACTTACGGGCGATCACCTGGCCTCCCTATTTTCCAGCCACAACCCCCCCAATTGCCCCGTTTCGATTGAATTTCGGCCCTCCTTTTTTTTTTCCTCTCGTTTTTATTATTTTCCTTCTTCTTCTTCTTCTTCTTCTCTCTTCTCTTTCTCCTCTCTCTCTCCCTTCATTCTCTTCAGCTTCAGCAGTCTTTCTTCTGCCAGCAATCGACACTGATACCCCCTGTGCTTTGTTGCTTGTTGTTGAGCTCTCTGTATTTGTTTACTTCTTCTCTTCGCTTCTTTTGTGCTTTGAGATACCCAAGATACCCATATTTTGCGAATACCAAATTATTTTAATACTTTAAAGTCACTGCTTCAAGGGCTCTTCCCCCGCAAGCTTCAAAAATTCAGAATCGTGTTCGAGACGACACACCTTCGAGTCAGTAACCTCCACGAACGAATCCGTATCAACGCTTGAGTGCCATTTAGCCACGATGTCGGAAGCTCAGAAACCCGTCGAGGAGACCCCCGTTGCTGCTCCTGCTACGGAAACTCCTGCTGCTGCAACTGAAGCTCCGGCTCCAGTCAGCGAAGTCACTGCTCCAGTGGATGCTCCAGCTACTGAAGCCCCTAAGGATACTCCTGCTCAACCTGAGGTACCAGCCAAGGAGGAATCAAAAGCTGAGGTGACTCCAGCTACTGATGGCGTGCTTGGGTACAAGGCACCTGGATTAGTCAAGTGAGTGTGGAGTAGAATCTCATGGACAAAAGCATGCTCGACTGATCACCTAACTCACTTGTAGGAGTCTCCGTTTCTCCAAGCGTTACTTCTGGTTCAGTGATGATGCTGTCGAGATCAAGGATCTCAGTACCTATTTTCAACATGAAAAGTTGAGCGTTGCCCATTCTACCGCTGCTTGGGCTAGTCAAACTGGAAAGGGGCTGCTCTTCTTCGCTAAGCGCGCCGAGGACAAGGCTCACCCAACTGGAATCATCAACTTGGTAGGTGATGGAACAATGGAAATCTACATGGGTGACACATTCGCTAACGTCGACGTAGGCCGAGATTACTGATGTGGTCAAGGAGGGATTCCACGAATTAGCTTTCAAGTGGAACGGCCACAAGCATGCTTTCCAGGCAACGTCCGGTGATGAGCGTGATAGCTGGTTGGCCGCCATCGAAGCCAAATCTGCGGAAGGCAAGGCTGAAAAGGAAACCGTTGTTGCCAGCGAGGGGTACAAGGCTGAGTTGGAGAAACTCGGTACGTATTGGCAATAATTTCATGAATTGGTGCCACAAAACGAGTAGTACTGACTCAGGCTAGCAAAACCTGCGGTTCCAGTTGTCGCTTCCAGCTCCCCTAAGAAGAGCATGGAAACGAAGGCTAAAGACGTCGTGAAAAAGGTTGAAGGTGACGAGACCAAAGCAAAGAGCCGCTCCCAGTCTCGCAAGCGCGCTAGTATTTTTGGAAGTATTTTGGGGAAGAAAGAGGAAGGCGAGGCTAAAAAGGAAGAAGCCAAGAAGGAGGAGCTGCCAGAGGGAGAAGAGGCCAAGAAACCTGAAACCGATGCTCCTACCGAAGCGCCCCCCGCCACTGCCGCCACTGTTTCCCAGGGTGAGACTCCCGCTGAGGCCACTGAAGGTAGGCATTGAACTCTGTCCTTTTCTTCGTCGCATATCAGCTAACAATCAATGCAGCTGCTCCAGCTGCGGAAACTAAAACCGAGGAACCAAAGCGACCTGAGGCCAAGAAGCGTAGTTCCATGTTTGGGTCCTTCTTCCAAAAGGTTGCCAACCAAGGCCACGGAAAGGCCGAAAAGGACTCCGCTGCCAAGCCCGCAGAAACCACCACCACCGTGTCTAGCACTGCACCTCAACTCGGTGACCCAGTCAATCCCACTGCCTCGGAGCCAATTCAACCTGAAACCGTGACCCAACCCGAGGCTACTACCGAACCTCCAAAGGAAGCTAAAGAGGAGCCCGCTATCTCACCGTCTTCTATCAAGGGTGGATTTTTAAACTTCATGAAGAAGGAAAAGCATGAGGTAAAGGCTAAATAATAACCCATTCACTGTGCACCATTACTTACAGTTATTCAGGATAAGAAGGAACCCAAGCCGGAGGAGAAATCTGACAAAAAGCCCGAGGAGACGCCCGCAACTGAGGAACCTGCTGCTACAGCCGAACAAGCAACCGGTGCTACATTGAAGGAGAAGAGACGTACCTCTTTCTTCGGTAACTTCGGTGCCAAGAAGGAAAAGAAGGCCGAACCAGCTGAGGGCGAGCACGCCGAAGGTGAACAGGCAAAAGCTCGCTCTCCTTCGATTCCCCGACTGGGTGGCCTTTTCCGCAAGCCAAGTAAGGCTGTACAGAAGGACAAGGAACCCGCCACTGGCGGCGCTGAGGGTGAGACGCCCGCCGAAGGTGCTGACAAGGCCAAACCCGCTGCCGAAACCCCCACTTTAGCCGTAAACGGAACCGAGACCCCTGAGAACAAGCCCGCTGAAACCGCAGCGCCTGCAGCGCAACCAGTTCAGGCTGCGGCTTGAAGGACCGAAGCCAGGACGAGCATCGTTGAGATCGAGAAGTGGTGGGACCAGCGGTACATATCTCGTCCTGGCATGTTTCCATCGTAATAAGATCTTTTCCGCGTTCCACCTGGAAATTTTCGAAGAACAATTCCATGCCTAAGCAAACGAAAGAAAAATCATGATGATCCCATGAATTTGGAAACCAACCAGTACATTCCCCACTCTCTTTCTTGGTCTCACATACAGACACATGATATTTCTTCGTTCGAATAACCCGCTCTCTCCCTGTTTTCTCTGTCTTTCGGTGCGATGTGTTTTGGGAATTACAAAAACATAAAATTGTGAGGTGGATGAATGATACCCAATACCCCGATACCCAATTGTTGCCGTGTTTTGATGTTGATATTTCTTGATTTTCCCCTTTTTTTTTTCTGGTCTTTGAACTGTATGGATGTGGTCTATCTGGCTCTTATTGTCATGTCGCTCTTTCAGAAGTCCGCATTGTGTACCCTGTGTCGGATCTGTCTTGGCCTATTTACTGTGGTGAATTGGGGGAGGCTGCAAAACACTCCACCTTCAATCTCTCCGAGTGATGAGTGGCCTGTAGTTAGTCTTCTTTGCCTGTATTGACCACTATGTTTTAATAATAATTAATAGTGACTGTTTTCATCGCTCCATATGGACATGGATACCGAGTTAATAGACCTCGTCCGCTCGAAATACTTGTGATATGAGGAGAACATTTGAGCTCCTTGATAGCCTCACTGCCACGTACTGTACATCCATATATGTGCTCCATGCAAGGTGCATATCCCCGTAACCCAGCGATACCTGGTATATCCTCCGCGGGGTACACAGTAGGAATACACAGTAAGTAATGTATGTACTGTACCCTTTTTTCAATCTGGAATCATAACCGATTGGCTAGACAATCGTGGAACAAGTGCGAATTCAGCTTTTGAATCTTGATTTTAACCCTACGCTTGGGGCACACTGTTATACAGAGAGAGGGGATTGAAAAGCAGATTTACTTACTTTCAAAGAAAAGAAAAGAAAATCCTATTGAAGTGGTACAATTACATGAGCTGTGATCTGGTTCCTGCAGACCCAGAAACTTCCTCCCATGAAGATTGAACTAGTTGATCGTGAGCATGGTTTCACTGGGGGTGAGGATTAAAAAAGGTCAAGAAGGGTGCTGAGAGGATATTCGTAGTGATTTCTTCTGCATGTTCCATTGTATGATGTAGAGATATAACTAACTAACCTTCTCTACCATACTAGCTTATGCTGTGTGTACATACATATCTCCATATATGAGTAAGAAAGATCACCTATGATGGTCCGGGAGAAGCTGTCTGTCAGTCGCTGGGATGGATATTATCACCACTGGGAACTCATGAGCCATGTTGGTCGCGAAGTGTTTTCGAAACAGTGACTGCAAAATTTATAAACATGCACTTAAACAAACAGAGCGAGGTCGTTTGATCTTTAAACCACCAGACCTATTCACCCAGAAACATAGCTCAGACTTGCCTTTATATCTCGTTCATGCGCGTACCTCCTATTCCCTCTCGCCCCCCACCCGCCAGTTTCTCCCTTCCTTTCCATTTCTGCACGTAGCCTTTCTAATCTCCAAAGCTCCCACTCTACACCACTGAACGGTGCATGGGGTGCAGAGAAGGAAAGATAGAGCAGAAATGAGGGTCCATGGAAAGAAACTAGAGCAGATGAGGTCGAGTGAGAAGACGGTTGGCTATCAGAAGTATCTGTGTGTCATCATCGCTATGTGCATTCGTGGATGGTCGGACTTTGAGCGGGAAAACAAAGAAAAAACGGCCTATGAAAGAACTTGCGTCCCCTTACTTCTGCCGCTCTCCATCTTTGCGGTTCTAGAGCCAAACTGGATGGCTCTTTTCTTCTCTCGGGCAACAGTTTTCAGGCCCAGATTCCATGCCACCAACCGAAGGGCCTTTTTGTCAGACTCAATATCCGGTTCCTCATAACACACAGCGCTATGTCCACCAACCGGTGCATAATCACTTGATGTGGCGCCAAAGCCACACTTTTCCCAAACGGGTTGTTGAAAAGCCCATGTCAGAAAGTCCTCGTCGAGGTACGGATATCTCACCTCGCGGCCCCAATTTGAAATAATGCGATCATCTCGGCCTAAATTCCTCTTCCCCAGTCGTCCCACGTCGAGGTCAATCTCGTCAATAAGGCCTTTGAAGCCTTGACGTGCGAATGCAAGCGCGTGTCTTTTGTACCCGGCAAAGACTTCATCGGCACCAAGACCGGAGAGGAGCACCCGGGCTGCAGTCATATACGGAACTAGTGCTTCCGCACAGCCGTTTCCGCTAAGTTCTCCGATGCCACGTGAAGCAAAATATAACGCGCATGATATTGACAGGTCCATCTCCGTGTTATGAGGCCGCATCAGACGGCGGATTTCTTCTCTGAGCTGGATTGTTTCCGTATAAGGCACGTTTATGCATACAAAGTTCCACGAACGAGTGGAGCAAACCTGGCGCAACTCCGCATACGATGATCGGCCAGTTTTGCGATCAGGACAGTCTTCGTAGATTGAATTTGAGCTGCCGCTATTTGCAAGGTTAGCTGCTGCCACTCGAGGGTTCTCAAAGGCGACGTTCAAGAGGTCGATAGGTTCATAAATTGGTAGTAATTCGTGTGCTAATCTTGCTAGAATTGTACAGTCAAGCCCTCCTGAGAAGAGCACGGCGAGCTTTGCGCCTCCTGATGAAAATGACGGCGGGTCAGGGATTTTTTGAACACGGAGTTCAACTGATTGACGAAGTAGACCTTCTAGCTTGAGCACCGATGATGAACTGGTGACAAGCGGAAATACTGATTCAGTTTCTGGGATGCGTCTATTCATGGGTGGTATAGGAGCACTCTGTGGCATTATGTCAGTTTCAATTGCACATTTTTACAGGAGCAAACATACAAGATATGTTGTGAAAGAAGTCACCCCATGTACCCATGGGATTGTTTCCACTGTAAGAGAAGAAACATCACTTTGAACATCACGAGTAAGGTCAATGATATGGATTCCATCAGTTGTCACTTCTTCGAAAAAGTTGGATGAGGTGCCATCACAAACACTAGAGATCTTCAGATTCCCCTTGCTATCACAACCACTTAGCAGGGACTTTCTCCCAAGGAAGTCTCTGCCATAGATGATCCTAGATCCGACGCCATCGTAAAGGACAAAGGAAAATGGCCCAGAAATGCTACTGATAGCATGAGCCAGCTTGGTCAACAGAGATTTAGCCTGAGTCGACTCCGTCGAGTCTACTAGAGGCTTCACCGATTCCAAGAATAATTGGAAAATCTGATGGGTATCATTACCACTGACCAGCTCACTGGATATCTTCCACGCTTCTCCATTCCAACAAAGGACAGACTGGCTTGCGGTGTCTATCAAAGGCTGCACTTCTAGGTGATCGCCTCTGAGAGCAAGTACAGAAGATGTGAAAGTGAGATATCTGTTGCATTCTGGTTCTCCACGGCAGTCACAGTCACTTGGCTCACGACGTGTGAAGCGCACTTGGTGGGTTCGATAACTGTCTGGTCCTCTGTTCCTGATGATACGCTGCGTATCTTCCTCCGGATTGACAAACCCTGTGTCACTTAAAGAGAAAAAGATACCACACATTGTGTCCTGCTCCAAGATGACCTTGAGTGCAGATGGTGAGACGACGTTCGAGTTCGATCAATCTCTTATCACGGAGCCGGTGTAACAATAACCCGCGATAAATCTCTCGTGACCAGTTCGTCTCGAGTTAATGATTGACTCCCTTCACCTTCTCCCCCTCGGCAGCACAAGTCTCTCGAACAGCTTAGAGAGCTTGTTTCATGGGGACAGATCTGCTAAGCTTTTGACTATATATGTGCTGTGCGCTTCTTCAGAATGCTCGTGTTTTAATTTTCTGTTGTTAAACCACTTCTCTCTCTACGTCCTGTCGAGTCTTCCAATGCTAAACAGCTGAGCTTATGCCTTTCTCTCCAGAAGCTTATATCCCTGGTCCACTTTCACCAAACAGTAGACAAAACCATATCAAAAAACTGTCTGGAGCTGAAGGGCCTGACAGTGCACAAGCTGCTACTCCATCAGATCGAACAAACAACAAATGCGTCGCTTCTACTGAAGATGGTGACAAGGCTACCAATTCATTCAGCGAGACCATGGATGAACCTCAGCAAACACAAGATAATACTGCGTCCTCTAGAACAGCTATAAAAATGGAAGTTGAGAAAAGCATTTCCGGGAAACAGGCCGAAACAATGACTGAAATAAATGCCGAAAACCCTACGCAATCAATGGAACGATTGTCGCTCTCAGCCAAACGAGCGGCAGACGGCATCCCTTCCCTAAATCTTCAAACCAATATCAGTCTCGATTCTACTCCTCCCCCTCCGCCGCAGAAAGACAATGCTTATATTGACCCTACTCCGAAGACCCCTCAAGCTCCACCGTCCCCAATCGGAACCTCGACTTACGCCAATAAAGACCTTCCGGATGTGCCTCAAGATGCTCAACAAGGCGACACAAGTGGGAAGCAAGCTGGTACGGAGGGAGAAGGCAGGAAGAGTCAGGATTCGCAATCGGAGATCCAGAGTATAATGGAACAATTCGCTGACGAAACGAAAAGCTTGCGTCAAGAAGAGATAATGTCTCCAAGGCTCGAATTAGCTGCACATCCTCGTTTCCCTCCTCGTAAATCGAGCCTCGAACCTATCACAACAGGAGAACAACAAACCAATTCTTGGCAACAACGAAGAACTTCCATTTTATCGGGCCAGTCTCGTCGATCACTCTCACCTCCTGCTGTGCCACCCAAGTCCCCACCAGGCACCTCTCAATCAGTGTCTGTTGGTGAACAAACCGAAAGCACTGGCGCTCGTGCAACTGGTCCCCGTCTCCCAGAACCGGAACCTGATCAGCCATTTGATTTTCACCGCTTTCTAGAACAGCTGCGACATCGAACAGCAGATCCAGTTGCCAAGTTCCTTCGTTCTTTTTTAACAGAGTTTGGGAAGAGACAATGGATGGTTCATGAGCAAGTCAAAATCATAAGTGATTTCTTGGCTTTTATCACGAACAAAATGGCCATATGCGATGTATGGAGAGAAGTTTCCGACAGTGAATTCGACAATGCCAAAGAAGGAATGGAAAAGCTAGTTATGAACCGACTATATTCCCAAACGTTCTCTCCGGCAATACCGCCTCCTCCTGTCCTCCCTCGAATTAAAAGTCGGGGCCGGAGAAAAGACTTGGAAAAACATCTAGGTCCTGGAAGACGGGGACAGCATCAAGAAGATATTGAACGGGATGAAATCTTGGCCCAGAAGATCCGTATATATGGTTGGGTGCGAGAAGAGCACTTAGATATCCCGTCCGTCGACCCAAATGGCCATCGCTTTTTGATTCTGGCACAACAAGGTAGGTTTCATTACCTCGACTTACAAACTGAGGATTTCTGACGGTTGAGCTAGAATTGCTGAAGATCAAGGGTTATCGTGCGCCAAGAGATAAGATAATCTGCATTTTGAATTGCTGCAAGGTTATTTTTGGTAAGATTTAACAATACTTTTTAATTGGATTCAAAGGCGCTCACTCTCGAAGGTCTATTGAAGAACTCCAAGGATAGCGACACTTCTGCCGATTCTTTTATGCCCCTTCTGATTTACGTCGTGCTGAAAGCCAATCCTGAACATTTGGTATCAAATCTCCAATATATACTTCGATTTCGGAATCAGGAGAAGCTTGGAGGGGAGGCAGGTTATTATTTATCGTCACTGGTATGATTGTGAATGAGTGTCTTGAGTTACAAATCAACTAACACCTGCTGGCAGTCCGGGGCGATACAATTTATTGAGACACTTGACCAGACTTCTTTGACAGTCAGCCAAGAAGAGTTTGACCGGAATGTTGAAGAAGCGGTCTCTGCTATCGCTGAAAGGAACAAAGTAGCAGAAAAACTGCTCCATTCGGAGGCAGAAAAATCCCCTGGATCTCGTGAGATGACGCCGCGAAATTCAGAAGAGCAGGGTTCAAGGTCGACGGACTCGCCTTATGCTTCTAACCCAGAGGATAACGCTTCGATGGCTGGCTTATTACGGACGATCCAAAAACCTTTGACTACCATCGGGCGGATTTTCTCGGATGAAACAGAATCCCAACAACAGCGCGGGCCAATGCCACCGCAGCAGAATGTGGGATTGCCTGCGACATATCAACAGCAACAAAGCAATAATGGATGGCAAGAAGCTGAGAGGCAGCGAAGTCGGAATGAGGGCCCGCCGAAGCAACAGAGCGATAGATTCGAGGCGCAAGAGGCAGCTGCGCGGCAAGCGAGCGCTGAAGCAGCTGAGGCTCATCGTATCCAACGCGCCGAACATGCTGTTGTGGTAGAGTAGGCAGACGACATTTCTCACATTTCTTTTATAGGCTTTGAAGCTAATATGTCGTTGAAGGACATTATCCGGTATGTTTCCGAACTTGGACAAAGATATCATTGATGATGTCGTTAGAATGAAGGAAGGAAGGTAAATTTAACTCCGCTCTCCTAAGTTCGTACTACCCGTCTCTGACCAGCACCCACGCTCTAGAGTCGGATTGGCTGTGGATGCATGCCTCGCCCTCAGCGCCGAATGAGCCGCCGCGAACGGCGTTTTGTCGAAGATTTAGGCATTTTCATTGGGTGGTAGCTGTGCGCATAGTGCTGAGGATATTCTAGAGCAATCAAGCATTGATATTCCTTTATTTCAACTGAACACTTTAGAGCATTGGGTAATTACGATATATGCTGTATCTACTATGGCCAGCAAGGGGAGCCAGTTGCTGGCACCTCATAGATAACTAATCCTAATTCTTACATGAAGATTTCACAGCAAGATTCAATCTGAGAATTTGAATTCTCACACATTAAGATTCTGAATTAATGTTCAGTTGCTTGAGATGTGCAAAGTTTCTGAAGCTCATTTTCGTCATCAGCATCCCATTCCGAGTAACTCACTAACTAGCAATCAATTTGGCAAGAGACCAGCAAAGCTTCAACACCACCCAAAAAAGTGAACAGCTTCATTTCATTCCACACTGTGATTTTCAGCCATACTTTCTCTGATGCACAATGCCAAAGAAGAGGGAATCACAAGCAAGCCTGACCTCCAAAGCCAGTGAGGAGAGTCCAGCAGCAGCGAGTGTTCCTGCATCGCCAAACGCTCCGTCGCCGCCACCCACAGTGCAAGGATCCGGAATGAAAAAAGGCGAAAAGAGCAAACAAGCTCAGCCTTCGACGTCGGCACTAATAATATGTCGGAATAAGTAAACTGAATCCCGCCGTAATTTCATTTGTTTTTCTTCTGTTCGGATCTCGATTTTGGCTGACAAGTTCACGACACCTTTGCAAGACACTGGCGGTACATTTCATCCTTTCACGGCCCTTGGCTCCAGTTACCTCCCGATATCCTCGAGACTCTGTCATACAGTAACTATGCCTCTCCACGCCCCCACCCTATCGACCCGGCCGTGTTCTTCGATATTGTCAAGATCCGCCGCTCAATTGATGAAGCCACCGACCTGGCTGTCCGAGCCGCGAACGGAACGACTTCTTCCGCCCTCGGAAATTCCCTGAATGCGGCCAATGGGCTCTTAGGCGGCGGCAGCAGCACAGTGTTGGGATTGGGAATAGGTGGAGGAGGCGGACATGCGAAATTGAGCCGGGAACGGCGACATCGGATGCGAGAACATGCGACGCAGAAGCTCTCCAAGGCGTATCGATTGGATGAGATCGCGGCGAGTGTGGCGACAATGCAGTCTGCCTCTGCGCTGGAGGAGGTGGCTAAGTTGGTGCTGCAGCGGAACGAGTACGATTGCGATGCGAAGTATGTGCATTTTTTCCATGAGAAGATCCCGTCGCGGTCGTTGGCGCAGTGCACGAGTTTGGAGTCGTTGGATGAGATCATTGCGACACGGCCGAGGGAGGGAGCTACGTTTAGGACGAGGGCGGTGACGAGAGTGTTCAAAGATGATTATGCTGGTGCTGCGAAAGACCTTACGGAGGGTTTGGGTGTTTACCGACTTTACGTGACTCCACATATGGAGGGCAGTGGGAAAATGGGCTCTCCGAGTGCTACGGAAGAAAAGAAGAAGCCGCCAACGATGGATATTCGGGAAGAGTTGAGAGTAGATGAGAAGGATCAACCTACTGGTCTGGAGACGCAATTGTTGTTCCATCGAGCTGGTGTCTATCTGAGCATTGCTTGCCAGCATATTAAATCTGCCTTGGATGATTTGAAACTGTCACAGAGTGAACATGTTCCGAACGCCGAGACAGATAATGAAGGTCGGGGCGTTCCTGCGTCGTATTCTACTGGAAAGGAAGCATATCGTCGATGGTTGGAGGCGCGAAAGATTGTGAAAACAAACGCTCGACGTGCTCTTCGTGATTATCTGAGCTTTTTGGCACATTTTGACTACACACCAGGGCTTTCTTGTGAAGTCGCCGAAGCATTCCTACGAAAGGTTAACTATACGTCGTCGGGAAATTTTGGCAAGCCGCGTCGTCCACGGAATCATCCAGGCCGTCTGCTTGAATCCGGCAATGGCGATGACGGCAGCTCTGGAAGAGACAGCAATTCGCCTTTGCCTTCAACTATAGTATACAAAGTCTCTGAGCTCTTTTCGGCACAACCTCCTCCCGATCTTCCTCCTTTTCCTGCGGAAACCAAGGAACTAGTTCCTGCAACTGAAGCTGGGGGTGCGAGTGATGACCGTTCGTCCCATGAAGCTGTCACCTACCACCCTCTTCTCACCGATGCCCTTCACGGCCTTCTTCTTTGCCACGCCCTCGTTCAAACCTCGTCCAAGGAGCTCCTCCGCCATGCCTATATGGTTGCCCGGATTGCCCGTGTCTGCGACGGATATCCCATTTTCCTAGCCCCCCGTTCCCCTTCACGTGCCGATTGGATCGAAATTATCAACCATGTCGAGAATTGGATCGACTTGAAACAACCATGGGAAACACTCTGTGCAGCAGCACCACTGGCCCAGGCTCAAGGTGGCGAAAAGAGTGGGCTTTCGGAAGAAGAAGAACGCGAAAATCGAAAGCACGAAGCGATCCTCGAAGCATTAGGAGACGATCGGGTCTTCGATGAAGCGAGCTTTCGCGCTGCGGTCCAAGCACGAGAGAAGAGAATGGAACAGCAACAGCAGCAGCGAAAATCAAATGGGCAAAGTGCTAGTCCGGTGATTAAACGGTGGGCGCAGGAGGATGGCAAGGAGTATCCGATTTGTACGGAGAGGGCAGAAGGTATCATCCGGTGGATCCAGGAAGCTCCTCTCCTGACTGGAGAAGGACGCTCGAAGGGGAAGAAAGGCAAGAAAAAGAAACCTGCCAAGGACGCGGATGAAAATCCAGTTGAGGCTGTTGAGGAACATGCAGAGTCGAAGACCGCACTCCATCATAGCTTTGAGGGTACAGGCATTCACTGAAAGCTAGTGATACTTCGCAACGAATTTGCCTCGGTTTCTGCCTGTTCTATTCTTTGTTATGGGGATTTCCGGAAAGTAGTTTCACGGACCAAGCTACGATTTTCCCTAAAAGCTATACGCGTTCTCTCCATGGAGGGGATGATGGAGACATATTCTGCAAAAAAGTCATCTCATCTTTCTAGCATTTCACTCAGGGGTTGATAATGTGGCGGATATTGAGCATCAAACTTGTATATAATTCCTCTTGATCTTGTTACATAGTAATATTCCAATAGTCCATGAAGCAGAGACATCGGAATCATTTGCTTTGAGCTCGACCAACAACCACTTCGTTGTACGGAGTGCGAGATAACCACCTGCAATCAGTTAGTTACATAATCCATCACATGACACTTCAGTTTCGCCACTCAACCCATTCTGGCCAATCATACGTCGCGGAACAGACCTCGCTTAGCTTTTAGCCAAACCTAATATCTCCTCCCTGGGTATAAATACCTGGCCATCCCCCAGCACTTTTCAGTTTCTTTTCTCTTTTTCTTTCTTCATACTTACCTTGTCTCGGGAACCGCGATCATGAAGGCGGGCTCCCATGAGATGGTCCCTGCATTGCACAGCGCGGCGGACTCGTCTTGTTCATCGGCCTTCGGGTCTTTGAGAGGCGCAATTTTTGACTCTTTACTCTGCACTGAGCAAAATCTTTTTTCACCAATATTTATCCTCTCGCTTTATGTGGGAGGTTGGAGAAGAAAGTGTTTGCTTTAGTGTCTTGCCCTTAGTGTCTGCTTAGCAAATTTTTATTAAAGAACTGTACTGGTTTGATGTACTGTATGTAGTTGCAAAAGCTGCTGCTTGGTATTGTGGCCATTTTTATGTCGAGAGTTGCATTGCGGCATGTTGTCAAAGTTGTCCTATTGAGTATGGAGGTGGCGTTGACTTTCACTGTGTACATACAGTAAAATGACGTATAAATTCGTCGCAATCAAGGAACGCAAGCAATCGATAATCAGCGATAACTACTTAAAACATTAAAATCATAATCATTGAATTGACTGGACCTTTTAAAAATTTTTGATACCACCCTCTTATCATTAAAAGACTTCAGTCTTTACTGCCTTTCCAATCACTTAGCCTCCCGCAACTCAAAAGAGAAGCAAGTTACTTTCATCATGCCAATCCCGCTGACTTCGCCTTCTGGCCCTGCGAACTCCTCTGGTGACAAAGCATCGAAATCCCACAGCGACGCCTCTTCCTCGTGCGACTCCCAATCATCCGCCACGCAGTCCACCACTTCTTCGGCAACCTCAGAGACTGAGCATGGCACAGGGAGAGGGGAACAATTGAGCAAGGAGGAAGCCGATCGTTTATATGAGGAGAGAATGGAGGAGGAATATGCGAAGCGAGAGGGAGGAGCGTAATCTATTTCCTCTTAGAAACTATCGCGACGGGGATCGTTGATTACCCAGGACATGTTGGTTATTCATTATTGCGATGCACTTGGGAGCTCTTCGGGAGGAGGGGCGATAACCTGTTCGGATGAGATATTCTACGATGCATGAGAAGGAACTTAATGGGATAGAATTCGCCTGAAGCGGTATCTCGAGGGATGTTTTGGGTTTAATATGGAGGAGTTCTCAGACTACTTTCTACTTTACCGGAAGGTCTTTTTAAGTGTTCTTTGATTCTTATGAACGGATGTAACTGCGTATTAGGTGTGAGGATGTTGTGGCATAGTATGTATGTACAGTACAGTATGTATTGCTAGAGCTGCGCTATGTGCCATGTGCAATAGAGTAAAATGGTTCGACATCCTCTCCAAGTAATCTCCAAGTGAAGTCGCTTAACTAGCTGGGGGCCGTGGAGACGAAACTGCTCATTGTTGAGCTTCTGGGGTTTAGAATCTCGAAGTAGATCATGTCTTCGACAAGTGCCAGTTCTCTCAACAATCTGCATTGAGTCCCATCAGCTTCCATAATCAAAACCAGTAAAGCCAAAGACAGAACATACAAATACCCCATATTTAAGGTGCCAAAAAGCACAATCAAGAAGTATATTCCAGGACTATGCTCTCAATCCGCCGAGATGTAAAGAACTAAAAGACGACATGTCAGCGATACAGTATATACAAAACTAAAAATACAAGTTGGCTTACCGTTGTTCCCTCGCACAAACACATCTCCATAAGACTTTCTCAGCTTGCCATTGACATATTCGTCTGTCTTCTCAAGGGCAATGTTCATGTACCCATCGATAGATTGCAGTTCACCTAGAGCCCAATATCAGAATAAGCATGCTTCACAAGAATTCAAGTAGCGTTACCCCGCACCAACCTTTGTAGACAACTCCAGAATTCAGTTTTACAGTTACCGAAGCACCAGTTATCCCGCTTAGGAATGCAGAGGGATCTTGGCCCTCAGAAGCTCCTCTGCCCTCCATGGCTGTAAGTATTGTAGAAAATCAATGTTAAATGGACAGATGGGCTTGTGATCAACTTTCAGAAGGAGACTAGTACTATTTGATAAAGTCAGCTGTCGAGCAATCTTCAAAAAATGCCAGAGAGGTTTTCATGTACATTCATTCCATTAGCTGTTCGGCATGTGGTGGATGAGATCTGACGCTAACAATGGGGACTGAGCCAATCACAGCATGGAAATCCAGCTTATTATCAGCTCTGCTTCTATTGGCTGAGATGCTAACCCTGCCGATATCACCGTGAAGCTTTTTCGCCGCAAAACAACTGAAGAGAGTCCTCATGAGCATCTGGAGAGTGTCTAGAGGTTTCTCGCTGTTTGCCTGCTAGTGGGCTATTTAAAGGCTCTAAAGAAACATTTCTACAACATCATGGATGTGATGTTTCTGTTCGCTAGTGTCATACTGAATATCGTTGTATACATGCATAGAGGTTGAGCTCCAGTGCAGATCAGACGAGAGCGACTCATTACAAAAGCTGACAGCAAGTGAGAGTTCTTTCAATTTACTGCTGGTTGTCGTCTGAAAAGTTTCACCGTTGCGTCTCAGCGGAGCCCATAAAAGGCCATTTGAAAACATTGCTTCACTTCTTTCACCTTCTTCTCGCCATCCTCTACAACAATCTTCATCAGATTACAGCAGCAAAAATGGCCCTGGTGCTTCTTAAAAAGAAGGTGTTTGGCCTATCACAGCCTTCAGAAACACTTCAGGAGCGCCTGCATAAGAGACTAGGTGAGCCTAAGTCTTAAAACTTTTCTGAACTCTGTTCTGACTGTCATGCCATAGCACAAGGCTCATTTCTTGATAATGATGGCGAGCCAAGCAACTCCAATCAAACCAATGGTCAGAACCGCCGTCTGCTTGACTTAGAGTCCCAAAGGTATGATACGTTTGAACGTTCCGACGATGCAGCCAGCACCGCTTCAACTCGAGTCCGCGTCAGCCCAAGAATCGTTTCAGATGCGATTTTGGGTCTTTCAGATGGCTTGACTGTTCCGTTTGCCCTCAGTGCGGGTCTTTCTGCTTTTGGCAACACCAAGGTCGTCGTCTTGGGCGGCCTGGCAGAACTCGCTGCTGGAGCTATTTCGATGGGCCTTGGTGGTTATGTGGGAGCGAAGAGTGAGATGTAGGTTCTAACCGCAAGTCTTTACGCTTTGAAAACTGTCGACTGACATTGATGCAAGGGAATCGTATCAAGCTACCAAAAGAGAAACGGAGAATCTCATCAATGCGTCGCCCGAAGAGACCGCCATCCATGTCAGAGAAGTGTTTGCTCGATTTGGGATTCCAGAAGAAGCTGTTGCCCAGATAAGCAGCAAATTGCATGATTCACCACACTTACTTATGGACTTTCTCTTGACATTCCACCATAACGAAGCAGAGCCCAATTGCAATCAACCCTGGATTTCAGCCTTAACTCTTGCTTTGGGTTATTTTGTCGGGGGTTTTATTCCTTTGATCCCGTACTTTTGCGTTGATAAGGTCGTCATCGCGCTTTATTGGAGTATTGGTGTCATGGGAATCACGCTTTTATTCTTTGGATATATAAAAACCTGTGTTGTTCGTGGCTGGAGTGGTAAGGATAACATCATCGCGGGTATAAGAGGCGGACTTCAAATGGTTTTAGTTGGTGGTTTAGCCGCTGGAGCTGCAATCGCCTTGGTGCGTGGTATTGGTCAAGATGTCAGCTAGGACTTGCCGTCTGTCGGTTGGAGAAACCTCTCTTTATTACTCGGTCTTGTGTTTTGGTGTCCGGCGCCGAAGACTAGGAGGAACATATCAAGCCTTTACTGGGATGTCGCGAAAAATTTTTTTCGATATTAGTGTTACGGATGGCCCATGAAAGAATAAACTAATAAATGCTAACTTATGATAAAGCTCTCGTTATCAACTCCTTGCCTCTACATGACAACGAAACCTCCATGGCTAATTCCCGTCCTCTCGCCGACATTTTGCCCCAAGTCTTCTTCAAGATCCCCACAACCTTCTCCTCATCATGCTCCCGCTCAAACTCCTCAAACTTTCCATCCAAAAACACCAAACACGCCACATCCTCTAGAATCTGACCCTCCTCGTCCTGCTTCATATTCTCCTTCCCCACCAGCGCCGCAACCCTCTCCGCCTCCTGCGCCGAATACCCACAACTTAAGCAAATCTCCTCTGCTAAACTGGCATGACGCTTCTTCAACGTTGCTCGCCAGGACAAATAGCCCATTTTATTCATCGGATATGATGATCGAGGGATCTCCCATCGGCGGATGTGCTGCGCGCGGACTGCAAGATGGAGAAGCTCTGAGGCAGAGGGACAGTGGAGGGTGAGGTATTTGGTCATCTGGTTGGCATAGTGGAGTTCGTACGGGACTTGTTTGTTGTTAATTGTGATGGTGTTGGGATCGTCGGAGTGCGCATTGTCGATGGCTTGGAGTGCCTGTTGGAAATTGGATGGCATTTTGGGAATTGAGATATATGAACAAGTTGCGGGGAGTTGCTTCATTCATTCGATGTATTCTGCTGAGGAGTACTCCGTAGATTTCTCAGAAACTTTTATGGCGGGGTGGATTGATTTTGTATGATAATGTACGGTAAGGAGAGCTTTCATCATTTAGTTTACAGGGCGAATTGGTGTAATATTACAGTAAGGTTTTGTATCAAACCGACATTTCGAAGCATTCTGAAGGGCTCTCTCCGTCTTAGATGATCTCAAGGATACAACCATGCCGAGTTGTAGGTGAATGTCCTTGCTTTCTGGGAGTGAATTGGCTTAATGTTATCGTTGCAAGCTTCAATTGCTAACATGTTGTCAGGTCTCTGCATATTAATACATATTATTCTGTCTTCATCATGCTTACTCGACGCCAACTCAACTTCAGGGTTCAAATGGTGGTCGGAGGGCCGAAAAGTGACTCCAAGCCACTAGTTATATGATGCCCCTCATGCGAAGCAACACGCCCTACTGCATCTCGATACTCCATAAAGCTGGAGATGAAGCAGAGTTGTGCTGTCGTGGTGCAAAGTGGCAGTACGCGGAGAGCTGAGGTTATAATTGAGGGTCACTGCGAACCAGGTCAATCATTGGCACTGCACATCTCCCATCTCTCCACATGGCTCCAAATCGGCCTCTCACCTCATTCCGCCTGCTCTCCTTTGACATCTACGGCACCCTCATAGACTGGGAAACCGGAATCCACGAAGCACTGAAGCCACTTACATCCCGTCTTCCGGAACCGCATCCCTTAAAATCGGACGCTCTCGCATTAGCCAAGGCGTTCAGTAACTACGAGCGAGAAACGCAGACCGCATACCCATACCTTCCATATTACCGTGTTCTCGAAATTGTGTATGAGCAGTTAGCAGAAGAGCTACATGCCCTTCCTCAACCCACAGACGGCAAGGATGCACGAGAGCTCTTAGACGTGGAAAAGACTTCCTTCGCAGCAAGCATAGCCGCCTGGCCAGCGTTTTCAGACACCGTCGACGCAATGCGTCGTCTTAAAAAGCACTTCAAACTTGTGCCCCTCTCGAACATTGACCGCGCTTCATTCAATAAGACCCTACATGGTCCCCTATCTGGCGTGCATCGCGACCTTCCAGAGTCCAACCAGACCTTTTTCGACGCGATATATACCGCGCAGGATATTGGATCTTATAAGCCTGATCTGCGGAATTTCGAGTATTTGATAGCTCATGCTAAGGAGGAGTTTGGGGTGGAACGCGATGATATTCTGCATGTTGCGCAGAGCTTGCATCATGATCATGAGCCGGCGAAGAAGATGGGTTTGAACAGTGTTTGGATCGCGAGGGGAGAGGGCGGGGTGAGTGGAATGGGCGGGCAAGTGGAAGAGTATATTGAGACGGGGAGAGTGGCTTTTGGGTGGAAGTTTAATAGTCTGGGAGAATTGGCTGATGCGGTTGAGAAAGAGGTGGCTGAAAGTGCATCGTGATAGATTGAGATTAGATGATCAAATAATAATATATATCACAGCCGAAAATCATCCAGAGCTTCCATAGTTAACAACACTTGGATCGCTGAACATGTACCCTGCATCCATCTGCACTGGCAAGGACCAAAGAAAGTTTCTGCTTCTCTGTCCCCACAGGCTCTATTTTCTCGCCTTTCGGCAAAGAAATGTCTGGGAAAGTTTGCAAGAGTCGAATGATTGTGTAAGAAATTACCATGAGAGCAAAATCCTGCCCGAGACAGATTCTTGGGCCACCGTTGAATGGAAAATACGCCCATCCAATGTGGCGCAGCTCTCCCGTCTCCCATCTCTCGGGACGGAAGTCGTAGGCATCCAAGCCATAGAGATTCATTTTGCGTGAATTGACATACTGTGAGAAAATCACTACTTCACCTTTTCTGACTAATATGGGGGAGTCTCCATCTGGCCCACCGCCTGTGGGAAGCATGGTTGCCCTGATTGCGGTGCGGTTATTGAGCGGCACTGGTGGATAGAGTCGGAGACCTATTCATTTTTAGCTTCAAATCAAAAGAGGTTTGGTTGATACATAGACGTACTTTCTTTAATGACATTGGCAAGATACGGCATGTTTCTGATCTGCTGGCGAGTTGGGTGAATGGAGTCACCCATGATGGAAGTGACTTCCTCTCGAAGACGTTGCATCGATTCCGGATGGCGCACCAGGAGACGGCTGGAAAGAACGTCAGTATGATGAAAGCATATAAGACGATTTGGACAGTAGAGAACAAACAATGTCCATGATAGGCAGGATGCCGTAGTATCTCGTCCCGCGAGCAAAACATTCAGGAGTTGGTCCCGTAAGTCCTCCACGCTCGCGGATTCTTTGGCAATCTGATCAAAGAATTCATATGATTCACTGGCGGTAGCATTGTCTTTTGGCGTGAGTTTCCGATGCCGGATATAGTTTTCCATAAACCGATGAACTTTGGCACACGCATTCCGGAATTTTGGAGGGTTGTATAAGAAGTGCAAAGGAGCGATTCGAAACCGTTTGGCCAAGCCCTCTTGGGCAATGGTAAATGATCCAGCAAACTCCTTATTTTGCGCGTCCTGATCTTTGTCCGCTCGCAGACTGTACACGGACTGCCCAAGGAGAAGGGCAGTGCTTGTGTCTAGAGTCAAGCTGAAGAACAGAGGTTGCAGATCGACAACTCCTTCGTTGGCTGGCAGGCGCTGAATGAGGTTGTCGACGTGTTCGTGGAAGCGGTCGAAGTTCTGATACTGTGTGCGCACGAATTGCTTTCGCAGAAGCTCTCGAGAATGCTTCCATGCAGCGCCCTCCTGTGTGAAGATTCCGTTACCCAGTAAAGGCCCAAAAACACTTCGTCGATCCCCAAAGCCATAATCTGGAATTCAAGTTAGGATAGAAGCAGACATTGAAGACAGCTTTAGGGGTGTTGCCTTTGAAGTTTGTTGACAGCACGGCCTCGACATTCTTTGGATGTAGAGTCTGAAAGGTCCTGGGACCAAAGAGCAGCCATTGTGTCAGATTATTTCCGGGCTCGAAGTCTTTGGCAACGGAGCAGAGAAATGCTAGCAGGTGGCCTTCCGAGTCAGAATCCCATACTTCTTTCAAACGGTCAATGCCCAATGGCCATCTATAGGATAGTTGAGGAGGTCGCTGACAGCCATGCTGACTGAACACTGTATCGGCCTAAATTTTGTTTTAAATCAGAGAAGATGAATCAAAGATTGCCATTGCCACATTCCAACAGGCGAGTGGGCAAAGTACCTTATGTTCAAGGTGCTTTTGCCATAAAAAATTAAGGATACGGCCTGCTACGAAGATGGCCAGGGCATATATGACGGTTGATGTCACCAGAGGTTTGTTGAGGAGAAGCAATGGAAGAAGGTGAGATACATCAACTTGAGACATCATCGCGAGTATATATTTACTGAACGGAATGAGGTTGAGTCTCACCGTCAACAGGTCAAGGAAGACGATTTAACCACCGCTTCGATCGCCTTTGACAGTCCTTGTGAGATCGCGAAAGTCCAAGAAGCCGTCTGCAACCCCGCTGGCTTTCCCATCCCTGCACCACCTGCAAGACCACGTCTGACCTTTGGGCTCATTGGATTCTCAGTCATGATGGATCCTCTATCGTCTGCTGTGGAACTGTGCTCTCATCAGCTAGCTACATGCCTAGACTCGTGTAGGAGCCAATGACCAGCGCTACGGGGCAGCTCTAGCATGCTTGAATGCAGAAGTGGCGGGACATTGAGGAGTCCAGTCGAGTGTCCGCATATTTCAAGAGCCCACACCGCGAAGTCAATCAGTATGGGAGAAAGAGAAGATTTCGTTTCCTTCTAGTCGACAAGATGAATTGGTAGGGGTTCTGGGGAAGAGCGAGTTTTTCTCGCCCCAGCGTGGAAAACCACCGTCTTTGATGAGGCTTGTTTAAGGGACTGGAAAATAATGCCCGTGATTCCGCTTGACTCTGATCAATGCGAGGCCGAGAGGCCAGATCGCAGCTTGCTGGTTGAGTAAGTGGATGACTTTTATCGTGGAATTGCCTGCATCGAGTATTAGTTCTAAAGATCGCTGGTTAGTATCATCGCCGTTCATGATGTGAATGGAAATCCGATAGATACCTGGACTGATCCAGATTCACAAATACTCTGGCTTCGGGATCTACTTCCAAAGGACATAAAAAATGCTCGAGTCCTGGCTTACGGTTATAGTGCGGGCCTGACATCCTTCTTTGGCCCTGACTCTGTCCGCAAAATTAAGAACCATGCTCATACCCTTGTGAAGGAGATCCAGGAGTATCGAGCACTGGAGGACTGTTCCCAACGGCCTATCATTTTCATTTGCCACGGCCTAGGCGGCATGCTAGTGAAAGAGGCCCTGTATTGTGCTTCGATGAAAACCGAGTCGTCAGTGCGACATCTTCGTTCTGTATTTCTGTCCACGTACGCTATAATGTTTTTTGGAACTCCTCACAGCGGATTGGATCAAGGGAAATGGTCCATTTCTTGCTTGGAAACATCGCAAAAAGGATTATTTGGACACCATAAAGGAAGTCTGCCGCGAATCGCACTCAGGAGAGACGCGCCGACTTTAAACATGATAGCTGAAGATTTTGCGCGCTTGATGAAGGAATTTCAGATATTTTCCTTCTGGGCACAGATAGCCTGCCATCACAAAGACGCATTGGAGATTGAGAAGCCATGGGGTACCGAAATATCGCCCTATGGAGCAGACTACTTCATACGAGATACACACGTCGGTATGGTAAGGTTAACGAGTGGACATCCAAGCTATCGTACAGTTATTGTTACTCTCGTTCGCTACTGTGGCAATGCGCCGATCGTTATTTCTCGTCGATGGAGTAATGGCGACACCCAACTTAGTCAAGAAGACACCAATGGTTTAGCTACCATATTCGACATGCATAAATACAATCAGCCCTTCCAGAAGAATGCCTATGAGAAATCCTGCAATAAATATTTCCAGATCCCACAGGCTGTAAGCAGTATATTCACAGGACGTGAAGATATTTTTCGGATTCTGAAAACAGCTCTCTTCTCCCAGGACCCTGAATTTGCGAGGCAGCAGAAGAGATTCATAATTTATGGCATTGGTGGATCTGGGAAAACGCAGTTCACCTGCAAATTTGCGCAGGACCTTCGCGAAAGGTATTCTAGATTAAATCTACTTAAGCTATACCAGCTAACCTACTATATCACAGCTTCTGGGGGGTATTCTGGATAGATGCAACCTCTACAGAGACCGCCAGACAATCTTTCGCTAAAATAGGGAAACTAGGAGGTCAAGAAGAGACCCAGGACTCCGGGAAACACTGGCTTTCCCACTTGGATGAACCTTGGCTCCTGATAATCAACAACGCTGACGACCCAAATCTGGACTTGCACAGCCTTTTCCCCGAAGGTGAAAGAGGTTGCATTCTAGTGACGTCGAAAAACCCGAACTCCTGTATTTATGCGACCGTGGGTTCTACAGAATTTGCGGGCTTGAAAGAAGACGACGCTGTCGCTCTTCTCCTCAAAGCAGCCGACATACCGAAGCCATGGGATGAAGGAAGCCGTACAACTGCCTCTCAGATTGCAAATGCACTCGGGTACCTTGCATTGGCCCTTATTCAGGCTGGTGAACTAGTGCTACAGAGGATCTGTAGCTTAAAAGAATTTTTAAATTTCTACAATGCATATCGGTTTCACCTTCGCTGTGACTCATTCCGGAATCGAGAAGGTACTAAAAGGTATATGAATTATTCCACGTGGGATCGTTCGTTTCAGTCCTTGGAAAAAGACCAAAACGAAGCTAGTCGTGACGCAGCACAGCTGCTTTGTGTGGTCGCCTTTTTCCACTTCAAACATATTCGAGTCGATATATTCTTGAGAGCCCTCTACTTCAGGGGCAAGGCCCTCGAGACCCCCAAACAGACAATGTTCTCAGGAATGGTTCTCCGAAGCACCTGGAAACGACTTCGGTCACCCGTGGCACTCCCTGAATTTCTTAGGCAAACCCCCTCGAGTCTGTCCCGATACCGAGTGAGAAAGGCCCTCCATCAACTAAGGTCATTTTCACTAATAAGCTACGATGGCAGCAACAATAGCTTTTCGCTGCACCCTGTTGTTCACGCATGGGCTCGCGACCGCCTCAGTGCTGGAGAACAGCAGCTTTGGGCAGAGGTTTCGCTCAACACCATTGCTGAATCTATTCAATTTCCTTCAGATGCTGCCGGAGAATCTTATGAGAATTTCCGGATGGATCTTCTTCCACACCTTGATTTCTGTCTCAAAGCATCCCCAATTCGAAGCTTGGACCTCAACATTCGCTTTGGGAGGTGGAGGACTTTGCTATCTCTTACGCTACAGTACACTTCACTCCTCTCCTATCGTGAGGAAGTTTTACGAGCTGCTAAATGTGCTTATTTCTATGCAGAATGCGGGCGCTTTACTGATGCAGCTCCTCTGCTATCGAGTGTTTTTGCAGCGTTAGTCCAGAGCCGAGGTTGCGAGAAGGTGTGGACGATGCGGGCGATGTTGACCTTGGCAGGGGCATACTAGAACTGGGGAGGACTAGAAGAGGCCATTGCGCTGCAAAAGGACGGGTTATGCAGGATGTTAAATCAACGAAGCTTTTATGAACTATCACCAGAAGACTGTATACTTGCAGTTCAAAGAGCTGAAATGGGACGAACGAAAAACAGGAAAGGAACAAGTTACTCAGATATTAAGGTCATTTGTATGTGTGTATATACAGTTACTCGGTGCACGATGAAGACATTGATGCCCAAAAGCATTAAAACAATGACAGCACTCAACCACCCTCTACAGGCAGCCGATCGCCGTTGTAGCGGAGGATCGGCCACTTCCATCCACGTCCTGTACGATAAACCACTCCTGTCTTTACGCAGTATATTGTTCTCGGCTGGCTTTGACGATACAGAAAGGTCGATCGACGCTTTCAATGTGCGATAAGATAGATCATTATCTCGAGACCCTGACCTTTCCATCTCCCAGGTCCAAGGAATTGAAGGTTTCGGTGTGCCAGCAACAGTTTCGATGGTTTGTTGTATTGGACCATATCCCTCTGAAGAGGATAAGGAAGTCTCGCTTGAATTTTCATGTAAAAATACCCGTTGTGACGCAGTTGCGACGCATTCTTTTAGGATTTTCACAATTTTCTTAAAGTCCCCGGACTCAGAATTCTCAAATCTGACCATCCCGCGATGATCACTGGCAATCCCCATGGAAATGGTGCCTTCAATCGTAGGAGCCGCGCTACTCTTTTCCACGATGTAATCCCGCTTATATCCGAAATACGTCTTTTTCATTTCCCAGAAGAAATATATCGAGAATTCAGGAATCAACGGCTTGAATTCGACACTAGTCTCTTGCAGAACCTCTGATCCTTCTATCAGTGAATTCACCAGAGCAGATTCAACTTGGATTATTCGTTCAGATATGGAAAGTCTGATTGAATTTTGGAGATTGAGCAGAAGCCGAGCTTTGTTGCTTCCGCTGTGGGGAGTCCCGAAGAATAGAACGGCGTGGGTGTGAGTGAATATGGAGCGGAGATAGAGCACTTGCGGGTAGATTTGCCTTTCGGAATGGGCAAGGGCCTAGTAGGGAAAAGAATTAGAGGTATTTCATATAGACCGCTGAAACGGGCAAGTCATAAGATATTCCGTATATATGTATTCTTAGACCAAGATGGGGGTTGCACAGTGTTCATACCCTCTTAACAACGATTCCGCCAAGGGAGTGGCATATAAAGATGATAGGTCGTCTCGTTGCGTTCCCCAACTGCAACTTGTTAGCTCAAATCCTACGCCAGCTCTCTTCTTGCAAATAAGAAGTCGCACACTTCGGTCAGCATACAACTGGGCGACAAGCTTGATCGCATGCCCTTTTATCCGGTCTGAAGTGGGCTGTATCCCCCACAACGACGAGACGTGCGCGTTATACCCATACGAAAGAATTCGGGCCGTTTTCAAGTGTTTCGGAAGGAATTCTGGGTGGCTCAACCAACAGATTTTGCGTTTCTCAGACGTCCAGGTTTTGACTGCATCGCCGTTAAGACCATGGACGGCAACAATGCTGACATGTCTCGTAAGTCATGATAGTCAATCAAAATGGTAGCCCGTCTTCGTTCGAAATGACAGGGTGAAGGACTCAACTCTACGGTTGCATTGCCGTCAGGCGGACTGTAGCATTCGTGGATGCCCATTGTCGGTTTGAATCGTCGGAATTTCATCGGCATCTTGCTCTGAAGGGATAGTTTGCAGTTCAAATGCTGATATCGTTTATTTTTCAGATATTCAATAGTAGCTTTATTGAAGCAGCAGGACTCCGCAGCTCTGACTTAAACAATCCTTCGAAGTAACAGGTGCAAGGTTCACTGAGATACGGCGCACGAAGGGCACGCATGTACTCCGTAATGCCATTTCTATGCAAGTGCATGGTGGAGATAATTCATCGAGAACGAGGTATTTGGCCCCACGGCAGGTCCGCTGGCGATTGGAGAAGCCTGCAGATGCAACTTTGGAGTGCATATGTACAGTGAGGCAAGATGCCCATTTTTCTGTGGTCGACTGGCTCACACGGATGAAGCAAATCACTGCTGAAATGATATTCTATGCTCAAATAACATTACCCAGCATCTGACAGTTGTTTTCTAAAGTCTTTCTGTGTACAGCATCATCTATGAGTGTATGTTAACCTTTGGCACCCCTAGGTCTGGGAATGAACTTACACATTGGGATCACTTGCAATGAACAACATCCTCCATCTGTATTTGCAAGGCTTTGATTTCCTATTTTGAAGGCCTTGTTTATTATATTGTTGTGTACACAGTTATGTGAGTGACACAGCAAATGATAACTACATGACTTCATAAATCTGGATGTAGTTACTGCACTAGAACTTGAAGCCAAGAAAACAATGCAATCTTTATATTTGAATCTTTCTGATGGATCAGACTGGGAGTACCAATATAAATAGCCAATTTTGGCGCTTACTTTGATGTTGCTACTGGTTCCTATTCTCCTTGCTAAGATTTGCTTATATGTATGGGAGATTTCGGCGCTTAGCCACTGTGTAAATGATAATGATAGGAGCATAGAATTGAAGCTATATTTCTGACTTATATAGCCAATAATCTGCACTTAGTTTCAATGTTTGCCTGAGTGCTGCAGGCGTAGAGTAATAGTCAGTTCCATTCAGGTTGAAACACTGTTAACTAAACTAGCCAAACGTGTGAAAAAGTTCCAGGATCAAATCAAAATCTAAAGTTCAAAGTAGTTTTCACTTCTTCTCTACTCAATCTTCCACAATCCCATTCAGTCTGACTATTTATTATTCCTCCAAACTCCCTTCATCATTCTCTTTATCCATCACCCACGACTTTCCTTGCTTGATGGTTGCTGTCGAGATCGATGGACGTCAAGATTGGGTGCTGACTAAGACACCAAAGCGAGCCTCACTAGTCACGAGACTCGCTGAGTCAGCCACTAAACCCGACTAGGCAAGTCCCTTTCGCCAGTGCTAGGGTAGGGCGGGCGACAAAGGCCGTCTTCCATCACCGTCCTCTCTCACTGACCTTGGCCTCTCCAGACTGAACAATCAGTTCGGGATCATCGTCGGCTCTCTGGACCTTAGCACCTTGAGATTGATTGGGGATCCTGACAATCTCCTCGCCTTTGGGACCCTCTGATGTTCTCATGTTGCGACCCTTGAGCTCAGTGTCGTTCGCATCCGTCCCTCATTCGCCACTTCTGGAGCCTCAGAATCCCCAGTGGCACCATCGACTGCCGCTCTCACACCCAACCGCTCATCTTGAAGATCGAGCTGCTCACCTCCGTATCCCTTCTTCATTTATGACCGCCACCCCTCAGAACTATGCATCGAGCTTCTCAACGACACAGTCGACGTCACCCGCCCAGAGCGCTTCTCAGTCGGCTCCAGACTCTTCATCCCCTCCCTCCTCACTCGCAATGTCGACACAGCCCAGACAGCTCTCCGCTATAACAGCGACGAACGCCTTCCCTACGCCTGCGAGTAGTGTGGGTGGCGGTGCGAAGGATCCTCAGGAACCACCTGAAAAGGGAGTGCGCGCGGTATTGGAGACAGAAGGCGCGCCAGAATCAGCAGAAATTGAAAATGACCTCTCACAGAATCAGGAAGATCCACAGCAGCGACAAGAAATCACCACAGGGTCAAATGTTGAAGAAGATGCAATGGATATAGATCAAAAAGATGACATATCAGAAGACCCAAACATTGCGGCGTTACAAAGCGATATTGGACAGGCATTCCATACTTGCAAAACCTGTAAGGCCTCAAATCTACTGTTTGGTTTGTGTCCTTAACCTGTTCTATATTAACATGGTTAGCCTATTCAATATCTGGCCCGAATCCTCGCTTTGACCTCGTTTCTCTTTACGGATTAGGTCCTGTGGCGGCCTCGGTTGCTCGGACAGACCCAATCACTGGCGAGAAGATTAACAGGCTGAGGAAGTCTTACGAAGGGAAAATCAAGGGTTTAGGGCTTGCTGGGAGAAACAAACCAGTCAAACATGAACCTGGAACACCTGGAGGGTTAAGACAGTTGACTATGTGGCCGGAAGAAGAGTGGCAGAATCAAAAGGTCATCGGGAAAGATATTAAGGTTGCAGAGCCTGATTCTGCATTACACAAGCTCTATATGCGAGCGATGAAAATGGAACCGGGACCTGTACCAAACAACGAGTACTGGGAAGATGTCTTAGGGCATGAGAAACCACCTAAACAAGTTGCAGCCGCCGTCCAGCCTAAGAAAACTGGAGATGGCGTTACTGGTGTTGCTGGACAGCCAAGCCAAGTCAATGGCACACAAACATCAACGCCTGTTCCGCCCGTTGAATCTGGTAGACCGAAGCGCACAGGCAAGAAGAGAAGTTATAATGATAGCAGCTTCGTTGGGTATGGGGAGGGTTTCCCGGATGATGAGCCTGAGCTGGATGGTAGCTTCTATTCAAATAGTGAAGAAGGAGGAAGAAGTTCAGTCAAGAAGAAACGAAAGAAGGTGAAGCTGCCTCATCCCTCTCTGCTGAGGGTCTTTCGTTTCCTTACGAAATTCTGTTGACCAAACTAACTCATATCTTCGCAGGATCATGTTTCAGTCGTACCGCCCTCATTAACGGAACGGAAAGGCAGCTACGGTGTCGGGATGTTTGGCGTTGGTGCACGATAACGCAAGATACGATGAATAGCATTAGGATTAACGGACTCCCCACGCCTTGTTAGTACGCGCAAGGAAAGTTACCATAGCGAAATTTGGGAAATTACTTTCTCAACGACCCAAAGTATCGCATTTTATTCCTTCGCGTATGTCCAGAACGGGACCTCGGCGATTCGGGCCCTACGAATGGACAGGCCGTCTGATTTCGATTTCGACTTCGACTTCGCTGTACACAAATTATGTTTTTCCAGCACTTTGGTTTTATTTCGATCACTGCGGCGAATCTGCATAATGGCGTAGGATATACCCGCCTCGGTCTAAAAAAGGCGTTTGACTATTTGGTTTTGCTTTCTTTGCGGTTTCTGGTCTGGCTGGGGGTGGTGTTTTAACTACAAAGGATTTCAGCTTATGCGCTTTGCTTTGCCTTTCTACATGGCTCCGTGTGTCTCGATGTTTAAACGGGTGGCCTTGGTGAAAATATTTGGGAATTCGAGGTAATAGCTCCTTTTTTTTCTCTCGAGTTTGCGGTGTTTCTGCTCCGATTTGATTCAAATCTATGACACAGTTTGTTTTTTTGTTTTTGTTTTATGACTACTGCTCCGCATGACGTGTGATTGTCATTGGAGCGATATGGAGACGTCTGTTTCTTCTGACATTTAGCTTGCACTGAGCATGAAGAGCCATGCCTTAATCCTTTTTTTTTTTTTCTCTCCTTGTTGGGTGCGAATTGCGGAAGTTCCTGCTCTTACTGCCAAGTCAAAGCACTAAAGAAGCAAGCCACCCACAAGAAAGAAACACAGAGAGCGATGGAAGAAGCTCAAGTGAGCCCTGTTCAAACATCCCATATGAGAACGCAAGTTTGATGGGAAATAAGGACAATATTTTGTTCCCCCGCCCCTGCAGAAAATATGCATTAAAGAGGCAAGACTATTACAAGATGCTTTCTTAAACTCATATTGTCGTCTTTTTTATCATACCTGTATGTATGGATGTACTTACTGTACATATATGGATGCGCGCCTCTAGATAGGTTCGATAGGATGAATACAGGACATGGGAACTTGAAATAGAGATTCTTATTTTTTTTCCAAGATGGAACCATGCGGTGTTGTGCAAATCTGTGCAAGTGAAGGGACAAGTAGGAGAATCTTCAGAAAGCTAAGAGGTTTTCCGATTGATCGCTTTCCTTTGTGATGGATCTGATAAAGACCGTTTCCTCAAACTGTTCTCTTAGTTAGTCGCTCTATTGGCTAAAGGTTTCTCAAACTGCTAGCATATTGGAATTGTATACCAAGTCCCAGCACTGGAAGTGGTTTTCATTGGAGCTTTGAAAACCACATAACTATGTAACTAGCAAATGTAACTAGTTTAGTAACTAGTTGATAGACCACCATCAAATTAATAAAGGACTGCAGATTTGAACATACTTCATCTTCAAAAAGAAATCTCCATCTGAAAATTTTTTTTAAATTAGTATCCTGTTAGATTTTAATATTTATACAGAAGAATGGAAATATCCCAACTGCAAACACACAACCTAATTTCGACAAGCCCAGAAAAAATAGGGTCCCCTTTTTGTCAATGGAAACAAGCACCACAAAAAAAAAAACCCCCCCTCTTGTAGGGACAGGCGGAGAAAGCCAATAAATAAGTGAATAACGCTCAGAGTGCAAAGGCAGCTAGCCTTGGTGAAGGCTAAAAGTACTGATTTTCTGCGTACAGAGGAGGTGGTATGCAGCGTGCAGGAAAAGGTAAGAATAGGGACAGGGATGCACGCAGCAAAGGAATTCATTTGAAACGACCAGCGTTACTGTATGAATGGCTTTTCCATTTTGCCCAAAAAGAAAACAGCGAAATGGAGACATTGAACAAAACATATTTGAAAAGTTTGGGTCCAGAGCCTGACCAATACCAGGCCTTTTATGTCATGGCATTATAAAAGGTAGCAGACTCATTTACAAGGTACGACACATCCGGCAATTCGTCGATAAGGTGTGCCATTAATTCTGACTGCTCTTCTTGGCTTAGGCTTCGATCCCGCCAGCCAGTGTTCGGATACGCCTGGTTGAAAAACTGTGAATACTGTTCACCAAACGTGCCAGTCCAAACCATGGGGTCAAGCTCGGCATTGCAATGGGAGAGATGGCCAGCCATTGTCGATGCAGCCCGATAATTTGTATCCCAGTTCTGTAGGCCTGGGACAACGGATGGAAAAGAGTTATGAAATGAACTTGGGTCAAAAAAGAGGTGAGATTGTGCTAAGGAGGAAGGAGATTCGCAGATCGGCATGGATATGGGCTGCTGCGCAGGACTGGAGTCTGTAGGGTACGAAGAGAGGGATGGCTGCGAAATGGTGGTTTGCGAGTCGGATCTGCAATAATTGTTGTGAATGGAATATGGTGTTCTCTGCTCAAAAGAGTCACTTGTTCCCTGGGACCCTTCGGACGACACAGTTGCTGATCTCTGGGAAATAGACGGATGCTGAGGTGGCATGAGCGTCGCACATGTACTCGGATCGGGGCTTGACGCTTGTTGCGGGGTTGTGATGTCGTGGGAGGAAGCAGGAGACGGTCGATTCGATGGCGATTGCACAACGAAGGATTCGTTACTGCCATAAGCCTTCAGACACCCAGATATAAGGCTTTTATAGAGTTGTCTGCAGGATTCGACTCCTGGCCAACGCTCAGCGCTAATGGCAAGTACTTCCATCGCGATATTAATATGTTTGATCACTTCTTCCATCGGATGTTCGTGGCGAATGCCAGGGTAAGAGAGCGACCAGAGAATCGTATTCAGAGCCATACATAAGGACTGGGTCCAAATCCAGGTGAGATCTACTGACCCTGTCGTCACTTGCTCTTTGTGCATTTTAACGTTGAACACACAGGCATCGTAACATTTTCGTGCCGCCTGCAACGAGGGCTCCGGAACCTGCGGTGAAGGCCGGTACATAAACACAATCATGGTATTCCGCCTTCCTTCAAACCTATAGTCTGTCAGTCTATGCAAGCCCCTCCCCCTTCCATACAATGATAGCACATACCAAGTTCGGCTGAGTCCACTTCCCTCATCATTCTTAGGACAAGATTCCACCCAGTGATCGATCTTCCCCATCATTTGTGTAAACCATGGATCCTGGTCATCGACGGGCGTCTCTCGTTTTCGTAAATAAAGTTTTCGCCGAATTTCGGCTTGGAGCAGCCTCATCTTCAAGAAATGGATCGCAATGCACTTCTTCATTATGGGTCGCGCCTCTGGAGCCACACCTTCAGGAGTAATGTACCTATCATCCACCATTTCAAAAAACTTCACGTTAATATGATCATGGCTGACACAGAAAGCACTTGGCCGGCCTAGACTATGTGAGAGGCCGTACTCCATAGACGTTATAATCCAGAACAATCGTCTCCGCATATCAACTTCAAGACAGTTTAACGGTCGACCAGTAGGCGACCTGGTAATGGTGGCTTCATCTGTGAGACGTAAATCCTGGCACAGCTTCACGGCGGTTCCGACGACCCAATAAGCGGCAGTCCGTGTGGGTGTCAGCAGCGAATATTGACCAATGAGTGCCAGACATTGCAGAGTGGAAATATCCATCTTCCTAATGCACGCGTCCAAGTATCGTAGGGCAGCTAAATAGAAAGCGTCTGCTAACCCGGCGAATTGCGTGCTCAACTTTTGCATGCTGATAGCAATGACAATCCTCAACTGAAAATTTTGACAAGGGTCTTCGGAGCCGCCGTAGACTGCATCAACATCCTGTCTGAAAGATGGCTCATGCAAGGTGGGAAGCATATATTGAGCTGCAACTCACAGTCAGCCGACCAGAATGCACGATGGATCTGTGCGCGAAAGGCATATATACCCTTTGCCATAAACAGGTCCACCAATCTATCAGTCAAGCCTCGAGCAGGTAGTTCAGTTTGAGCAACAGAGCTTATCAACGGATATATCTTCGACGTCGGCTTCTGACTCTCTTTTGTGAAGACATATTTAATCTCCTGAGCGGTTGTCTCGTTGACGACCTCCTTTATGCTTTTTGTATCTGTGTTCTGCTTTGCCATTTCCATCACAAAGCGTGTAATTGCAATGCCACTCGATGGGCCCAGAAACCGTGATTCGTCATTCTCCTTGAATTTGATAAGCCCGCCTCCACGGACCATGAGTTCTGGGTCCGGTGAATGTTCAATGTCTTGTTCAACTTGTGCAAGCTCTTCATGGAGTCGTTTGACTCGGTCGCGCAATTGCAGGATATATGTCCTCGGTATGGTTGTGTTCTTAGCTGGGTCGAAGTAGGCGCACTTGGAGTTGCTCCGCTGACACGGACCGCATCGCGGAATTCCCGTATCGCATCTAGATTTCCTCTACTTGAACCCTATCAATAACTGCCGCAGTACCGTGCGACAAAGTAAAAAAGTCAAGTGAACAAAGAGACGCAAACAGGATCAACAACAAAAATGCTTGCTTGCGCTTACCTGTCTACATCTCGTGCAAGCTGTTAATGTATGAGCGATACGCCCGCTCTTTTGCTCGTCTAGAGACTGTGATGAGCCTCTCGCGGACGGGGCTTTGCGGGCGGTAGTATGTGGCCGTTTCGAGGCGTCAGTGGCCATCGACATGGTGTTGACAGCTGAAGCAACTTTCACACCTCATCGTCCTTCTCCCAGGCAGCGAGGGTGAGGAACTCAAGGCAGCTCTCGAGTAGAAACAAACTGTCTTGGCCAATTCGGGAAGTGGGGAGATCACTAGTTGGCTGACTAAGACGGTTGTTTTAGTTAAGCGTAACTTTAATCACGGTTGAGTCATGTGACACGGCTATTACCCGCGTGATTATGTAATTAGTCGTCTGAGGTTTCAATCCCCGCCTTTCAGCCGCATTGTTGTCTCGTCTCGTCTGGTGGTTGTCAGTACATCATCAGTCAACTATCAGCAGCTTTTCAACGATGGGCAACAGCAAAACGCAAGATTTGATCTGCGTCGAACAAGGCAGACTGCCATGGAATGTATGGACAATACATACATTCTATCACCAGTGACGCTTTCAGCTGAATCTCAACACCGCAAAACCGCAGTCCAAGACCAGATAACCTACTAATGCCATGCCGATCGACTTTGCAACTGAGCCTAGCAGCGGGGGAATTCTCCTGTACAACGCGGGGTGAAGACTGCAATTGGCCGATTTTTCTCCAATTGAGCCCTCAGGCTAGGAATTCCTCCAGCTATTTCAGCCAATCTGCCTGCCGAGGAAGCATATCGTCCATAATATTTCCCCAGTCGCGCGATGGAGCCCATTCTGCTTCATCACCAAGCAGCCAGTTAACCGGATTTGTTCCTTGTTCATTATTTCGGTTTGCCTGGGCGAGTTGCGGTCAAACCACTCCTTAGCGCAGCTTCTGTCTATCGGTTCAACAAGTTAGGAGGCTGAGGAGCTTTCCCCGTGGCCAGTCACATTAGTCACATCACGGTTGTTGAATATATCTCCACACTCTCAAATGTGACCATGCTGCTGTTACAGCCCCTACTCTCGTGCCGCTAAGCTGTAATTGATGCAACCGTTCCCCTGGCACCGTTGTCATACCTAGAATATTCTGCAGCCTTTAGAGCCTGGCGATCCACAAGAATTCCTCACAGCACTTACATACTATTAATTCTATGGTACTACTATAGAAGTTCATGGCGGTCAGCAGAGCAGAACAGGACTTGACATGAAGAAATACTCAGCCAGGTATTGTAGATTTAAGTTTGTTCCAGACGCTACTTCATAACATTGCAGCCAAACACACATTATACATAGCTTTTCATAGCCACAATAATAAGGACTGCATTCCCGAAGGCTTTTTTTGGTTCTAGCGTTACTTCGTACAAGAAAGATTTAATACTAAGCTCTTATTAAACAGCTTTGTCCCGGGTCTCTACCTATGCTGTGCATGCTATGCCTATCATTTATCCCTAGTGTGTTTCGGCAGGTGATAGGGTTCCACATGCAATATGAGGTATACAGCTGTGCAACAGATTTGTGTGGAAGTTGTGTCAACTTCTAATGTTATGACAGGGACATGGCATGATGGCAGATAGCCTGACAATATTTGAAATACATAGATGCATAAGTATGTACTAGAAGTATAAGGTATAGCCTAATATAGCTGAGGAATTGTTTCCACAGAAAACCAATGACGTGCACCATTTGATTTCCCTTCACTCACCACAACTACTGCTCGTCGTCATAGTTCATCTAGAGTCTAGCAAACATAGCCTTAACACCAGCCCAGGTTTCCTCGCCACTTGGGATGATCTGGTTTGGTGGAAGCATGAAACCGTATCGACCAGTGTCACGGAGCTCAGCAGCGAAAGCGGTTTCAACCTTACCGACATCAACGGCCCAGTCAATGCTGTCTCCGTTGGACTGGTAGATGGTGTTGCAGATCGGGCCAGTTTTAAAGGAGGTATCATGAACGGCGACAGCGGCCTGAGCGAATGCGTTTGCAAGAGAGATGAGCTGGTTGTGGTTGGGAGGTCGGAGGGTGCAGCTGTATCCGTATGCTGTTTGAGAAAGAAAGCGAATGTTAGATGTGTTGGATCAAATTTAACTCATTTGGGCAGGTATGGCGGATAGAAACAATAGGGAGACTGATCACTTACGGGTCATGAAGAGTTGAGAATATGAGTGCCAGTCAATATACTGCTTAACCTTCTGGCTTTGGACGGTCTTCTGCAAAAAGGCAACCCAAGCCTTTGTCTCCGGGGCATCACCAGGGGCACGACCTGAAATGGTATTGAATGAGCTGGAGGATGCCAATCCTGGTTACTTTGGGAACCACGAACCTCTGTAAGTTTCTGAGCATGGATTGGGTGAGGAGCCTGGCCCGTCCCACTGATAGGGCCAGTTGCGGTTGAGATCGGTACCCGGGCATCTTGCGCCAGGGTTCGGCGCACGGTTCTTACGCCACAGACGGTCACGAGTTTGAGTATAGACAAAGCCTGGATTGTTGCCGTTAGGGCCAGGCCACAAGAACATACAGATTAAAAAGCATTCTAAGGAGAAAAATACCATCTGGGTTGGCAACAGGGAAGACGTAAAAGTCATATTTGTCAAGCATGGCCTTGACCGCGGGATCGTTCCCTTCGGTCAAGAGACGGTGGCCCATATATTCCACAACCTGGAAGCAATATTAGAAAACTGAGTGCACATACCGACCTACCATAACGGAGAATACATTGGAGTAGAGTCATACCATGGTAGTGATCCATTCACGAGCATGAATGGTTCCGTGCCAGACAACAGCTGGTTTTCCTTTTTGGCTTCCCCAAATATGGATACCAGTAATTGGGCGTGACTCGTAACTGTTGCCAATAGTTACGATTTCGGAGTTTGACGAGTGCTGTCGCTGAAGATCCCTGAGCCAGTTCAGGTGGTCATCGTAGTTGTGATAGTTTGTGAACCAGTCGGCTGTCGCGTTGGATCCAGCTGGACAAAAGAGTTAAGAAATGCGAGTCTCACTTCTTCTAATCGCAGTGACATACCTGTATACTCGCTGAGCTGGGCTGCCTCGGCCTCGATAGCAGCTCCGAGATCCTCGTGCATGATCTCGGTCTTTAAGCCAGCAATAGCTTTGTTGAATTCTGACAACTGCTCTGGCGGGATGACAATGTCTGCATTTGAACCAGCATGCTTAGGGTATTTCCAAGTTGACAATTTCAAGGTATCAATGACATCCACAACCTTGGCATAGTTGCTGCCCTCAGTTGGGATACGAACCACCTTGTACCCATTGTAGCTTACGCCAGGGACAGCCGCGGCGAGGACGGACGCTGCGAGCGTCGAGAGAACAGCGAGCGACTTCATTTTGCAATGGGAGAGCCCCAACCCGAGGTACTAGACAGTGATCGGACAGGTCGAGAAATCACGGTCACAGCTGGCTTTGTCTGTGGCACTGCAACGCCTCAAGATTCTAGAAAGGAGAAAGAAGGTCAGGTATTGCGGGATCCACTGGCTCTTTATATAGAATGCCGCATCATGAACTAGGTGCCCTCGCGATGCACACAACGAACAACTATATGTTGTACTGCAGTGTGCAGATTGCAGGGTCTCCAATCTCAGCAGTCTCCACAGTGAGGACAGTTATGGGCTCATTGGAAACAAAGGCAAGGTATTTTGCTGCTGATTCGTTCATCGAAACCTTGAAATAAATGATAACGCCGATCAACCGACCCTCCCCTGATCTTCCGCCACATCCTTACTGTGTCGTGGAATGATAAACAATTGATCTTCATCAAGGACAAGCAGGTTTCGGGAAACCTACTGATTCTGAATTCAACACTGCTCTGTATTTGCCGACGCGAGCCGTTTCAATGCCATTATGCTGTCCGCTACCCCGCGGGAGATCTATATTAAACTCCAGAGAAGCGCTCCCAGTAGATATAAAGACCCCTCTTTCACGGGCATTGCCATTCTTCCACAAGAATTCGGAAGGGTCCCGTGAGGAGTACGAAACGCCGGGAGAAAGTGTTGTTAAGTCTTCATGCCGGTATCTTTTTCAAGATACTCGAAAGGGATATATAAAGATGACAGAACTCATATTGCTGTTATTGTCAAATACACCGTAAAGGCAAATGAATCGCGCAAATTATGGTCTGCTCCAAAGTACTCCGTAAAGAATGAAGAAACTCGGGGGCAGTCCAAACACAGGCTGTATTTCTCTCGTCCGCAATAAAATTCGCTAGCCAGAAGTGGACATCGTGAGGATTATACTAACCAAGACTCAGGGTAGGATTGCGGAGAACACAGGCATTTTGAAGTCCTTCATATGTAGTCAGCATCAACCAGGGGTTCCCCAGGTTCGCTCCGACACTGACTGGACAAGCCGAAAGCCCATCCAACTTGCTGGGGCCTAGAGCGAATGTCAAAGCATGGCTGGGTTGATGAATGGGTTGTAGTAGTACGGAATAGCTCGCAATGATAACATATAAGAGCATGCAGTGTGATTCGAGCAGATCGTTGAGCATTGAGCATTGAGCATTGAGCATTGAGCATTGAGCAATAACGAGTAGAGGGCACTCGTGGAGACCCTAAATTAGCGAGTCACACCAACCCCAGCATTCCAGTCATTATTGCCACTTCAACAGCGAAAGACATTTTCATCATAGACAATCACTTGACGGCTATACTGGAAAACAAATGCTGTTCTACTCTGACATGTAGTTATTTGACTGATTGAATCTGCTGAAGATGAGTGACCGAGGTGGACTTAAGCATAAATGAAAACCAAGCCTGTGATTGGCTGTATGCAGTGGAACATCACGTGAAGGCTCCGACTGTCAAGTCAGCCAATAGGACGAGACACCGGCCATCAGATGGAGACACACATTGTATCCATCATGTATGTACATACTCCGTACATACAACACGATATTGTCCATTTAGCTATGGATGTATGCAGCACAGACACTCCATGGTGTAGTTGCGACGTGGATTTGTGATAACCCTGCCATGTTACCTTCTTCTAACCAGGACGCTTCCGAGTGGGAGTAAGCATTTCTTCAAGGTAGGACTTAACTAACCAGGCATGACCACAGGCTAGGCCAGAGCCCCCCATTTTGCACTGGAGTCATTGAGAAGAACAGATGAGGAGACCCATGCGCAATGCACATCCCAAATATTTGTGCAAGGAATCTATATTTGGTGATAAAACCTTCATCATAGACACACTTCACACTGGCAGACTGGAATGCACTCCGCGTATGCCGTGGAGTTTCGGGAAACCCATGAGAAGAAAATGATTCTAGAACTCAGCCAGATGCACCTTTCTGCTGATCAACAGAGCGTACATGCCTACTTACCTACCCAAGGTTGTGAAGAGTATCTATCAGTTAATGCTGGACTTGGAAGAGTGTGTATGATATACAAGTATCCCCCTTTTATGGAGCCGGATGGAGTCACTGTTGAAGGAGAATATTCGGCAGCATTTTCCAGCCTTTGTTACCCAAATGATGTACAGGATATAGGTACTGCCTGCGCGTTTCACTGTGATCCCCGCTTAAATTGTGAACGACCATTCCTATCTCATTATCATGTCATTACCAGAGAACTTAACTGCTTTTGTGGAGAAGAGTACATCGAATTTCTCAGGTACAATCAGCACAATGGGAAGATGCGCCGAGTCTGAGAAGTACTCAATCTCATACACAGGCCATAGAAGGGCGAACCTCTATTAAATGCTAAATCAACACTTTGAAACATATCTCGAGCCAAAGATGGGGTTTGGAAGCCGACTTCTCATGAGAAATGTGGAACATAAAAGCTGTGCCACTTACACTCCGCTATTGTTATACAACAGCTTGTTTGTGGTGCCTGCTCCTTGGTCACTGATAACGGGTTGTGCTAAGCTCTTGATTCGGTTACAAACTTGGTCGGAGGTAATTCCTTCAAGGGCCATCAGGTAAGCCCCCACGCCGGCAACGTGAGGGGCCGCCATAGACGTGCCAGACAAGACCTTCGAACCTCCACCGGGCGCGGCAGAGGTGATCTTGTCACCTGGAGCATAAACGGCCACTAAAAAAAAAAAAAAAAAAAAAGTAAAAACGGTCAGCGAGGCAGTCCCCCTTTATGTACGAGCTCTCAAGGGACCAAAAATGGAGAAGGAAGTATGCATACCGACAGCCCCGAAATTGGAAAACCTCGCTCGGGCATCGTTTTCTGTACTTGCAGCAACTGTGCATACTCCGCGGGCGGAGGCCGGTGAAGTATTGGCAGCGTCTCTCTGTAATAGTGTCAACGATTTCTGCTTATGTCTAGGCCACGAATCAAGACTCACGCCATCGTTTCCGGCTGCAACTGCTAGAAAGATCCCAGCATTGACGGCGTTTGTAGCTGCCTGGTTGAAAGCACGTGTTCCGCCGCCACCCAAGCTAAGGTTCATGACGGCCCTTCCGAGAAGGTTATTTTGTTTGGCATGGTTGACACAGAAGTTCATTCCACTAATAATCCCGCTAGCACTGCCTCTCCCTCTGCCATTGAGCACCTTAACAGCGACGATGTTTGCTTGCTTCGCCACGCCGAAGGTTGTTCCAGCGAACGTCCCAGCAGTATGAGTACCATGACCGTTCTCGTCTTGATCAACATTGTTAACCTGGTTAGATCCCCAGGTGATACGGCCTTCGAATTCTGGATGCTGGATATCAATACCAGTGTCGACCCCATAGATAGTAATGCCCCGGCCAGCGGACCTGTCGAAGATATAATCACGGTTACCTGGGTTCTTGTGGGAGATCCGTCCAAGTCCATACGATGGAGCGTTGCGTTGGGTGACGAAAGCAGACGTCTCCATCATTCGATCAGGCTCAACGTATGCCACCTGCGACAAGTTAGGAAAATGGTAACCATCTTTAGATAATGCAGAAACGCCTCACATCGGAGTTATTTGCTATTTCCTGAATAGTCTCCCGGTCAAATGAACCACAATAACCCTTCATTTGGTGCGCATTCCAAGTACGGGACACTCCACTAGTTGCTTCTTGACGTTTCTCCACAGCCGTATTGTGAACATCCATAGCCCAGGTCATATGCGAGTCAAAATCGGCGTCTGACAATCCCTCATTCATAACAATAATGTACGAGTCGGGCATGACATTGGTATCATTAGCAGCAGCAGATAGCAATTCACCCGCCCACGCAACGGGCAAAGCCGCCACCAGAATCAGAAGGGCTTTCATGATGAATCTCATGGCAAATTTCGGCTAGGGGCACGCTGGGGCCCTTCTAGAAAGAGAAAGGAGAGTAAGAAAGAAAGAAGAAAAAGAGAGTAAGGGAAAAGAATATAAAAGAGTGTGAGAGAAAGAAAAACAGGTTGTTTATGTGTGTTCCATACAGGAAAATGAAGACTTTAAAGATTAGATAGTGAAGAAGGCTGAAGTTTTCCAAAGACTTGTGCTGACAATGTCGGCAAACCTGTGACACCTCAACCAGGAGCCAATTTACCCCATTGGGGTCACTTCTTTTCAAAGGCAAGACTTTCAAAACAGCGAGTGTACGGCAGTATATTCTGTTTGATGTTTACGCCGCGATAAAACATCCTATGCCTGGGCATTCCCCAAAAGTAATGAGATGGTTGGTATCAACCCGAACTTGCGCAGTCTAGCACCAAACAATCAATTGAAACTGGACAAGACAAAACAGACTCAATTTTCCGCGTTATACTCGGAAAAGCCATTAATGTCATACGAAGACTATTTCGAATGGACGAATGCAATACAGAGTCCATCTTCATACTCTAGGCAGGGTGCAATATGGCTATGACCACGGCGTTCAGAATGTCCAATCCAAAAGGAACGAGCACTGAAATCAGAGCAAGGCTCAAACCGAGATCAGACCCTTGAACTGATGCCACGGTTTTGAGACATAGCACCTCATGAAATATCCACTTTGCAGATGTCACGATGCCATAGCGCAACTTCACATCGTCCGAGGTTGCAAGGCAGAAAAGTTCCGCTCCATTATCATGGTGCTGTACTCCATATACGGAGAGGGTTAGTTATGAGGGACTATAGATCCTTAGAAAGAAATTTTAAATCAAAACGCTCTCTGGTTCGAAAAAGCTGAGCTGTATCTGCGACGTCTTGCGTTCCATCGCGACAACGACTCCGCCTCCTTGCTATCGACATGGCAACGTTGATTCGGATTCATATCCGATGTTTTTCACAACTGAAATATCCGTTCTGTAAGCATTAGCCAACCAGTCACTCTCAATCCCCGTTCCATCAAGCAAGACTTCTCCGTTCTTAATAACATTGAGATGAACAGAGTCGCGATCAGTGCGAGAAGATAAGAAGAGGTCGAGCAACCAGCGATGCTATTGGTAGAATTACTTTTGCGGCTAATAAATTAGGAAATATCTTAATTCGGCCAATCAAAGCAGCAGCATTGACCAAGCACGTGAGCTGGGATGGGATTCCTCCGATTCCGAACTCGTCGAACTGAAACCAACGTCGAGGTTTGTGACAACGACGACGACAAGGTTGAATCCATCGGCCATGAAAAGGCCTAATAACCTGAGTCAGTTGCCCAGCTTTTTTACTGCTCCAAAGATGAATCCTTCGTTGGTCCCCCCTGTCTTGTCCGTTCTTATTTTTCCCATTTCCGTAGCAGTCTGTTACGTCTGAACTATTGGCATTGCCTGGCGTCTTGGGGAAGAATGAAGAAGGACTATGAGAGATCCTTCACCACTCGCCATTCCAGTGGTTATTATCCTTGTTTGGTGTCTAATCAGTCTGACCAACGCCAAAAGCGATTTCTCATGTTGGCCTCGTCTAGTTAACTAACGCACTGTTCCCCGTGGGATCCGAGTCTTTGTCATCTAAGTTACGGATTGCCTACCACTGAGCCACCAAGCGTCGATATCTTCAATCCGTCGACTCCACAGATCATCTCGATTGCTTGCTGCCACACTGGAAAGGTCAATAAAGATATCAAGTTGCTCTTTTCTGGGCAGGGGAATCATGCTGAATTACCTTACAAGCAAGGCTTCAGACACTTCGAAGCTCAAGTGTTGCAACTGATGACAGATGCATTGATGGTCGCGGCTATTTAGTCATACTTGCACTGGGAGAGCGCCCCAGGTCAGTCAGTGCGTTCATACCAGTCCTCAGCGGGTGAGCACTCAACAATTACCCACGAGAGAGTGTTAGAATCGTGGCATCTCTTAGGCAGGTATCGATACCGACAGGAGCGATCAATGCCCTTAAACAGGTCTAAATTTGCCCTCTGTTTTCACCGTCATTGTTCGACAGTGAGGCTACAAGCTTCTGCTGAAGAATTGGACTGCGTCAAGGCCCACTAGGTACGTCGAATCTAGATTCTACTCCACACAATATAACTGTTAAACATAATCGCGAATCACGTCGTTCTTATGTAGGTAGATTGAACCGCGTAATCCAGTAGAATCGTATGACTTCCGTATACGTACAAGAATTCTGGGTGGTTGGATTGATGTTAATCGTATTTTGTGCGACAGACCTTCATATCATTTTTCCGAGGAGCCGCGCGAACCATCATTGGTGCATGGAGAGGCCAACAGAGCTGCTACATATACGAGATCCTGGGCTCAGCTAACAGTTATCCCCTCAAGCTAAACGCAGCGACAGGACGAAACCTTGATATTCTATTTCTCTTCAGCCCCGTTTATAGAGCATCACCGCTAGTTGGACGGATCTGCCGATAGGGCTGAACACTAATAACATGAACGTCTTTGCGTGACAAAATCCGAAGCTGATCTCCTCTCTCGGTGTTGCCCGCTTGAAGATGCGTGAGGTTCGTCGCTCTGCTCTGTTTTTCTTTCTGCGAGCAAGATTTCCGTTCCATGAAACATCCGCTTCAGTTTGCTGAGTTCACTGGTTATATATCGTACCTCACACAATCAATTAACTATGGGTGCTTTTGTTACCTATGTCGAGTTGTCACTATGGTGCCATGAGATCAGTAGACACTGTCGCCATCCCAAGCACTATATTGCCCAAGGACTCTCATCTTCGTCGTACATGCATTGAGAAGCTACTTCTAACACTGTCTGTTGTAGCTGGCTTCTGACGATGGCATCAGCATATCCAGACCTAGATACCCCACTTCTTAAGGTCAGTCGCCCCGTCGCAGCATGCTCCAGGTGTCGCAATGCAAAAATCAAATGCGATGGTAAGCTACCAGCTTGTTCTGCTTGCGAGAGAGCCGGGAGGAGCGGCAGCTGCTCTGGCGCCACGGACGAGTTTGCCAAGGGCAAGGAAAGAAGCTATGTGGCTTCACTCGAAGCGCAATGTGAACGACTCGAAAAGAAAATCGAAGCAGCTCGACGGCACCACGAGGGAATTACGGGACACATTGACGCAGAAACTGGCGGCGTTAATGCGACGGCAACCACTACGACATCTGCCAGTGCTGGGGATCCCAGCTATGGCAAAGAGTCTTGTGATATCGATGATTTGGTGGGAGATTTTGGCTTCTTGTTAGTTGCTTGCATTTCCCAAGACATTCTAACCCGCTTTTTACTGACTTCATCCTGACGATGACCACAGGGCAGTGAATGCGACGTCTAGAGATTTCTATGGAATCCGTTCTTCGACGTCGTTTGCGGGCCTGCTCCTTAGAGTTGCCATAGCGGAACCGCTGCCTCGCTCAATTGGGCGGATCGAGCTGCCTCCTCACTCTCAAATTGGGAGTCTCACCTTACATTACTTTGACTATTTCCATCCTTCAATACCGTTTTTATCAGAGACAAAGTTCTGGACATCAGTGGACGCTATCTACCAAGACAATGGTCGCTTTGCCAACAGTCATGACCATTGGACGCTGCGAATGGTGTTGGCCATTTCGGCTGCTTCAAAATCAAGAGGTATGAATGATCGAGACAGCCAGATTGCAATGTATCACGCACATGTCGCCCTTGGCTATTCGGAAGAGGTTCTTCAGCCGGGCACTATCGCAGGGATTCAAGCCATCTTGCTTTTGGCACTATACTCCATGCTCAACCCCAAGTATTTTAGGACGTGGTATCTTATTGGAATAGCGGCGCGCGTAACCACTGATCTAGGAATTCATCAAGAGCATGCCTCAGCAAGTCTGCTAGATAAAGCTCTTCTGGACTCTCGCCGGAGGACGTTTCATTGTGTATATTCTCTCGACAGGTATATCGTCCCGGTTTTCGGCTAGCCTGGTTTAAATTCGAAACTAATTGTGCCGCTGGACATTTAGGTATGTCAGCACTGCTTTAGGTCGTGCGTTGTCGTTCTCAGACGACTCCATTAACGTTCCTTTCCCAACTGATCCTCCACTATCTGCCTCCGTACGAACCTGGCAGAGCGAGCTTTTCCTTAGGAGCATTGAGCCTGCATTGTTTCTTTTCCAGATCCGACATTTTCAATCTGCGGCTTACCAAGACATGTTTTTTGGCGGACGTCAAACTTGCTCTATGGCGCAGTCTTACGTCTGGGAACGTTGCACAGCAGCAACGACCTGGTTCCAAAGCTGTCCCAAAGACCCACCAGCTCAATTCTCAACTTTATTTCATCTTGAATATCTATACACCATTATCATGGTACTATCTCCGTCGAATCGCTCTCCGACCATCAGCAAGACAAATCAACGTCACCTCTTCGAAAATTCAATCAATTTTGTCACCCAAGTATATAGTGAAGTCACCAGTCACACAGGTTTTACTTCACTACTCACATATATGGACATCGAACGCACCTATACTGTAGCATGCAAGCTTGTCAATCTCCTACGCCAGAATCACAACGAAGTATTGCAAGATGAAACTGCGGAACAAACAGAGCTACCACAGCTCTCACCTGATGGCGATTCTGCTCCGGCACCATTGGGCGTAATCGCCACTGGTCGACATAGTCGTACCAGACGTGCCCTAGTATGTTTATACAACGCACATTCAGTGTTTGAATACGCTCTTCGTCGATGGAATGTTCGAACCCTTCTGGATGACTTTGAACGGAGTTCCGTTGATCTCAAGGCGATTTTATCTTCCAGGCTTGGACAGCAGCAGAGTTATTACCCGCCAGCACGGGGAACAGCTGGTCAATCTCGTTCACCTGAGTTTGAGCATGGACATGGTTATGGACACAGCCAGCCACCACCCGAAACACACGTACAACATTTATTCCAAGTTCCGCAAACTCAGCAACCACATGGTAGAAGGTGAATGAGATCGTTGCCTTCCTGGTCTCTCTTGGAGGGGTGCTCATATCTAGATATTGCCTGTGAAATACTGTTTCGCCCTCTGTTCTCCTTACTTCGACTTATTGTCCTTTTTTGCTGCTGATGCCAAAATCTGCTTTGGCTTACCGTTACTCCAACACATAAATCTTTTATCGTTCTGACTGCCCCAAAATCATCTGCATCCATTGTGGTTCCTTTCTCTTTGGTGGATTCGTATCATCTTTCAGTGATGATAGCGGATACATAGCCGTACTGTTTAATCAAATTCTTAATTCAAAGACCCAAACCAAGGGTAATTGCGTACCAATGGAAAGCATACCTGCCTCACACGCGTCCACTGTCTAAAATGCCCTAGCCTCAGGAAAGACCAACCTGATGCTGCTCTGGAATTTTGCAACTTGCTCGATCATCACCAGATGTTGAGTGTGGAACTGCCAGACTTGAAAACAATATCCTTCACCTCGACATTCAGAGAATTAGATTCTAGGAGAGTAATTCCATCTTTAAGATCTCACTACACTTCAGAAAGAGATGCATTGGCAATCGACCTTGACAGCCTTAACGACGGCTTTAATCCTATGTTGTAAGTCTCCATCCTTTGAATGGAAATGCTACAGACTAAGCGATTTATTCTCAGCAAGGTCAATTGGAACAAAACCTAGTCCACGTGAAGATAAAAGAAGCTCGCAAATATCTCAGCCAGATCCTGAAATAGAAACCCACAACCACGAAGAGATAGCCGAGCTCTTTCCCACCACCTCTCTCGAACAACTTAAAGACGATAATATCAAACCATACAGCGATGCAAGTCCCATTTATAAGCACAGACTCCTTCGTTCCGAACAGTTCAGACGCTTGATCGGAGATCTCGAAACCTGTGGCACGGATCTCCTTCCATATGCCTCCGAAGATGTTCTTGCAGGATCGTCCTTGGTGACAAGATCGAGTATCAGGTCTTGTCGAGAGGCAATATTCACGTTCCTCCGATGGGCCAAGGGAGATAGCGCGTATTTAAATCTCTCCACTGTGAATCAGGCTCAGTTAAGAAAGAATGGCCTGGATGGTCAGTGTGACTGTGCATCTTCACATAACTCGATAGACCCTCATCCCACAGCCTCGAACACAACGTGCGAATTTGAAGACAGCGGATGGAATTGGACGAGTCGGCGAATCATCGACATTATGGAACACCCTCCAGTTCTAAGCCACACCCCATCTAAGAGATCATCAAAGGTCCCCAAGGCTGATACTGCTGAGACGCTTGATATGCCGCACACGCCGCAACTGCTTGCCTGCGAAGAAAACGTATGCAGAATTGGCGATCTATCGAGAATATGTACCAAACCGAAGTCACGAATGACGACTGGCGAGATCGATGTGTGCAAGATGTGCTATCCCAGAGACGAGAAACGTCTGCAAGCTTATTGTGTCGTCCGTGAGCAGCGTGAACATCGAGCATTCTATGTTGCCGCTGGAATGCTAGCTTCCTTCTCCATTGTCTTGGCAGGGTTGATCTTGTATCGTGATTGCCTTGAGAAAAGAGCAGCAAAATCGTTCGACAATGCGAGGGAAGGAGAAAGAGAAACTGATCAAGCTTCGCAGGCATCCAGGAGTATTGCAATGCAAAATTGGGTTTCGCAAATGTTTCGATACTTCAAAAGTCACGTAAAGATGTCAGGCGACGTTGAAAAATTCCAGCCAAATACAGCAGCTGCTGACAAAGAGGGCATGTTTGCGCGGGGATTAAATGAAGAAGATGATGGGAGCAGCATAAAAAGCGAACTGTACAGCGCGCCTACAGTCAGGAGAATTGAGAAGAAAACCGTAACAAGAGTCCGCAGAACAGGGGCTCCTGAAGATGGGGTAGCAGTTGGAACAGTCCCTATTATGCCACGGGCTCGAACGCGCAATGCTCGAATACAACACTCAGTGCCAATAACACCCACATCTTGGATGCTACAGAGAGAAAACGTCGATGCCCTGATCTATCAATCCTCAGGCCCGGAGGACGGCAATGAATAGAGAAGGATGTATCAGCGTGTGTGGATGATTAGGAAGGTCGTAACTCCTTTAAAGGTGGCAGAGGACAGTGCCATTGCTTTTTATGCAGATGTATTGAAGGTAAACTTGAGATCTCCGCGATTCAGAAAGGCTTCACAGGTTCTCTGTTTCGATAATTCTCTGGGAGATCTGAGCTGTTACCTGGGCGTTAGATAGTAAGAGTAGTAATCTTGATGTCAGGAAATTCCTCCCGCCCTTTTTTTGAACGCGTGTGATGTTCCATCGACAAATAGACTCGAGATGGCTAAGGTTCGGGCCAGTTTGGGGAATATGTAGTTACTAGCTAGTCTGATCTGACTCCGTTCACGTATCCCCGAGACTTTTATGGTGTGTCCTGAGGTTGGAGAATGATCGTGACAGTACAACTGAAACTAGAACCGATATATACTATCCCTAAAGACCCTTTTCTAGACATATATACACATCATTTACCATGCTAAAAGCAAAAATCTATTCCCCCCTTCCCCTTCAGCCATAACGCATAAACACTCATTTACCCACCAAAAGCCCCCACACTTGCTTTTTATTCCCTTACAAATCTTTCGTCCTCACCTCGCTCCCCCGAATCCACGCATCCAACTTCTCCCGATCCCTCACCCGAAACCCAACCTTGAACTGCTTCGGATCCAGCGTCAACGCGCACTTATTCACCCCGGCCTCCAGACAATCCAGAATCGGATCGTCCGCCCGGTTCTTCGCGGGGACGATGCGGAATGCAGAAATCAAGCGCAGAAACGCGGTGTAGAGCTCGCGGTTGCCGAGGTGCGAGCCGGCGCACATGCGGCTGCCGGCGCCGTAGGCGTAGTGTGGGGTGCCTGAGCCGTCGGAGACGCCGAGGTAGCGCTCGGGACGGAATTCGTGCGGGTGCTTGAAGTGGTTCTCGTCGTAGTCGGCGGCGTAGGCGTTCTAGGAGGGAGGGGAAGGGGGATTGGGTTAGATGTTCCTTTTTCTTTGGTGTGGTTTGAATGGAGAATGGGGGGTGTTGGGAGAGGGAAAGATTACTTACCATGAAGAAGGTCGTGCCGGCGGGGATGGTTGCTCCCTTCCATTCGATATCTTTGATGCTGACGCGTGGTAGGCAGATGGGGATGACAGTCCAGTATCGCAGAACTTCCTTGACGAAAGCAGTAATGTATGGAACTTTTTCTTCCACGAGACAGCGCTCCCAGGCGTCGCCGTCCGGGTAGACCGTCATGATTTCCTGGTAAGCGCGCTCCTGGATTTCTTGGCCATGTGGAGAGGCGAGATATGCAATTCCCATGATTAAATTGCCCGGAACGGTGTCGAGACCGGCGGAGACCATCGTCAAACAGATCGATTTGATTTCAGCTGGAATCGAGGTGGTCAGTAACAGGATCCAGTTACTTTCAGGGAATTGAATATTTACCCTCATTGAGTTTGGCCTCTGGGTCCTTCAAAATATTGCCGGTAATACACGGCTTATCGGTACCCTTTGCGATTCTGTCTCTCAACTTATCCAAGAGCAAGGACAAATACCTATCACGACGTTCTCTGAACTCCTTGGCTTCATTATTGCGGCTCGGCCACAATCGCAGGAGCGGAATGTAGTCCTGCCAGTTGTTACTAGTGCTTCGAAAATTGCTGACCACGCGCTCAACATGACAGATCTCCTTCAGAAGCTCATCCTCAATGCTACCGTCGATGCGAATACCATAATTCAAGGTCAAACTGGTGTTGAGAGCGAATCGTTGGAAGTATGGGTTAGGATCAATGTCCACAGTTCCATCCTTGCTGTCATTCAGCAGCTCCTTGATGCTGACAGTGGACTCGAGGTCAATGATTGGCATGTATGACTGCACGGCCGGCCGATTAAGAGCAGTAGCAGCAGCCTTCCGGCGGCGCTTGCAAGACTCATCCCATGGAGAAGTTCCGATTGTGAATCCCTGCGAACTCGAAACGACGGTATGAAAAGTGTGCAATGTCGGACGGGAGATCAAGGCGGATTGGTGGGTAATCCAGAAGTGTTTGACAGAGTCGAATGTGTTTGCAAAGATGATTCTCTAAAAGGAGGAACGGGTGCCTCATTAGCCAGGTTCCACATTACACATGTCGAATCAAGTTGTCATACCTTGTTCCCCAAGCGGACCTGGAAAACCTCTCCGTACTGCTTCACCCATCCTTGAGCTCTCTTCGCATGAGAGTCACCCAGCTGGATCAAGTTCCCAAACATCGGCACGCCAGGAATCTCTGGAAGGTTCTTGATCTTCGGAATATCGGTCTTATTCAGCTGTCTGATGACAAAGTAGACGACTGCAATGACAGCAATTGCTATCGTTTGGTAACCCATTTTCACGATTTATATCTCGTATCAACAAATCGACACTATTGAAGCATTCGATACGACGAAGAATCTCATATCACAGAGCGAATACGATATGAAGCGATTGAGAATTGACTCTTGGTTCACACGGAAAACATCACTTCTCGTAGCGGCCAATCGTCCTGAATAAAGTACTGTCAACGAAAGTTGAGGCTGCAAGATCGCGGCAAGTCCCGAGGCTCAGAGAGGTCGTACAGGGATTGAATAAATACATACCCTATGATCCGAGCTCCAGCCAACGTCGTCCACTTCACCATACAGACACAAACATCAGCTACCAGGTACGTCAAAGAAGAAAGCTGCCGTTTAACCGTCTATTTTGGTCATGCTCTCCCCGCATTTATCCACTAGTCGCATTGCATCTCAGCATGGATAGTGGGCAGTATTCCGCGGAAAATAAGGAGTTGCCTCCACGTACGGGTACTCTGTCGTCATCTCAGGAACGGAAATCAAAGCACATCGATGCAGATTCAGTCTCTGCATGCCCCGATGGGTATCTTCGTTTGATCGAGAGTTGTATGCATGTATGTACATCACCACGCCCGCTACGTACTAACTAGATACACGAGAGTCCGAAAGTGGAAAGTAACCGGGCTCAACGCGAAATCTCCGCATCCTTGGCATTGGTTCGTGCGTAACTAGTGGGGTAAGTGCGGAATTCACCCGCGCGGCTCGGTCTCGGATTCGAACATTATTTGGATGGATTGGCGTCGGTTATGGCGATAAGTTGAGCTAAAACATAGGCATACTGGTAAATGTTTGAAACCACCTATTAGTTCTATGCATATAACTACATAACTACATAACTAATTGATGAGAGGCTGGGTAACCTACTATTCTCATAGTTTCTACTTGAACACGGATAGGCACCTGTTTAGCCGTTGCAAACGCACCATATAGCTACATATGTATGGAATCTGAATTCAGGTCCACCAGAGGAAGTTCGCATCATATGGCATTTCCATCATCATCATTGTTGTTGTTGCTGCTCAATCAGAGGAGAGGGATTCATTCCGCATTGCGACCTCCAGACTTGAATAGGGCCGTTGCCCAGGTTCGTGGGGGCTCACCCTAACTAACTAATGTAGCTTGTTGACGGAGATTTTGTTTTAACTGAGAGTCCGCCTAATACAACGACATATGAAGAGAAAAAAATAAAAGAAAAGAAAAATACCATGGTTTTGCGCACGAGCTTGAAACTGATATCCGCTTGGCATCAGGAATTGAGGGTTGTATATGTAATTGATAACAATAGAACCATCATGCTCAACTGCCTGAGAAAATTGAAACATCGGAATTTAAGATTGCATGGTTTTGCGCATACCTAGATCATACGTATTTATAGATTCAGCCCAGCTTGTGGGTACCACGGTCATCCAGGATCCATCAAGAGGAATGGAGCACAATGGCTCTTGATAAATGGTTCAGGGCCACAGACCTCAGAACTGCATTTCAGGCTTTCAGCTGAGTATCTGGAGCAAAAGAGGGTGCATTGAGCAGGGATAGTAAATGCCGATTTACCCTGATCTCCTGATTCTCGTAGGAACCCCATTTATATAAGAAACCAAAGCAATGCCCTCGTAACGAGAAACTCGAGACACAACGTATGTATCAGTCACTCAATTTTCAGCTCCATTGCCATTTTCCAGTTTTTCTTGACTAAGATGGCAGGTGGCCAGCAACGCTGAAACTGCTTATATGTGACCCAATTGCTGTTATGCAGATATTGAGCTTTCCACTCTGTGTGAGGCTTCATCTTCCATCACATGTTGATGTTTTGCTGGGAGCTGACATAAACATTGCAGAACTGGAGTCGAACTCAAGTTACACAGAGTGCACAGTTCACCTTGTACTGCACTTGGTGAACCAGGACATGTTAATATCCAATTCCTGATGAGAATCGCGGACAGCCACAAGGAATTGAAAGACTGAAGAGATATGGAGAAATAAACAAACAGCGAAGATCCCTTCTAGTAGTTCTGTTACTGGTTGGCAATATGAAAAACGCTCCTGAGTTCGACGCCTCCGGTTTTGTTCTTCATTGGAAGCTGAATGCAGTGCTCATATTTCGAAATTGACCATTCCTTCGTATTGCTGCTGGTCAACCATTCCTGCACAGATTCTCCCAACAGACAGAGAATGAAATCTAATTGAAATCGAACTCATGCACAGGCGTTCTTAGCCATCAAGGTGCGTATTATTGCCAAACGCGAGCCATTCCTGATGGATGAAGTCGATTAAAGTCTCGGTTTAAGCGCGCTGTTGAGACTGATCAACTTCTCGAACTCTTGGCAGAAACCCGAATGATCTTGGCGAAGTCACCTTCCATTAACTAGTATCACGGCGCTAAACCCAGTCAGTTCAATCAATTATCATCCTTGAAGCACCATTTCGCAATCATCCAACGAACAACCCTCGATGCTCTCTTCCAGAAGAAATACGAGCTAATTGCCCGAATGGGGGACTGGGTTTCAACACACCCATATGAGGGTGGTATTTGGACCCCTTCCACATGCACCACAGAGAAAAAAGGGATGGGTCTTCCCTCCAGTTGCATGGTGCTGTGCAGACAGTTCTGCTAAGCGCAGAGTACTTGAAACTTCCCAAATCATAATCTCCCCAGACAGCCACAGGGAAGAATTCCGCTGTCAAAAGTTCACGAAACTCGGGCTGACAAGATGTTAAAGAGGTCAAATCATCATTCTCAGACTTTGTGGGGCAACCAAGTCCCTCTTGAAGGCAGCGCTAAGTTCTGAACTTTTTCCCCCAGAATCCCCCAAGTTTTGGGTGTGACTAAAAGCCCTCCTAGGTTCCAACTCAGCAGGGGTTGTCAGCATTGAGTGACTATATACACATGGCTGGCCTGGTGGAGACATTATTAGTGTCCAATTTCATGTTTTGAAAGAGCGGAATACTTCCCTACTGGGCATTGATTGTGCATGGAATGCCTGTGTGCAGTCTCAAAGCTTTGACGTGCTTGACTATCTTTATTAAAATCTCAAGATATGCTGCATCTTTCACCCTTGCATGGACAAGGCCACATCCAGGAGCGATCAGCAGCTTTTCCTTTCTTTTTTTTTTCTTGTTGTCAACTACCAGCATTGGTAGTTTGTCACTTGCTGTGTCGCCTATGAAAGACATCTGGTGAATCAAGCAGTTGACACTGTTGCACATTTGAGAGGCCTTTCACTTCTTCAGTTTGTTGTTATTCTATTGTGTTCCCGACAAATCAACTGATACCAGCTGCGGTCACCAGCACAGCACAGCGGTTTGCATCGCTGACTTAGCGACCAACTTACCTCATCGGGTGTATGGCTTCACATCAAGCTAGAAACTGGCGGAAATTACAGAGAGCTTTGCACTGTGCACCCACATTTTCATTTTTTCTCTACCACCTTCCACGAACTGAACTGTCAATCCCACAACATAGCAGAAACTGAACACGTCTGGCTTCATGCTAATCAGTCCGCCCTGCAACTGACAACAGACACTTTCTCAGTGCACTTTCAGTGCCTGATTGAGTCCATTTGCTCCCCACTCTCTTCTTCCACCTCAGTTCTTTAAGCAGCTCTTCGTTTTCAACCTCCATCAGCAAAATGGCGGAGGCGAAAGAATCAATTCCCCAAACAAACGTCAAAGAAACACCACCAGAAGAAACATTCGATCCAGCTGCGGAGAAAGCACTGTTGCTGAAATGTGATATACATGTCGTGCCCATTCTCTTCCTTTTGTTTTTGCTGTCATTCATTGATCGTATCAACATTGGAAACGCGCGTCTCCAGGGTTTAGAGAAGGACCTCAAGATGAAGAACCACGATTACAATATTGCGCTTTTCATCTTCTTCATTCCATATGTCCTTCTTGAAATCCCCAGCAATCTTATTCTTAAGAAAGTTGCGCCGTCTACTTGGCTTAGCAGCATCATTGGAGGCTGGGGTAAGCATTCCTTGAACCCCAACTCCAGTTGGAGCGAGACTGTTCTGACGTTGTAAACTTTAGGTATTGTGACTGTTTGCCAGGGCGTCACCCAAAGCTTTGCTGGCTTGGTGGTATGCCGATTCCTTCTCGGAGTCTTCGAGGCAGGATTTGTTCCAGGTACACTCTAGAACTCTGCGCTCAATTGCATACCAGGCTCACAAACACAGGATCTATTTACCTGATTTCCATGTACTATAAACGGCATGAGCTTCAGACCAGATTCAACTTCTTTTTCTGTGCCAGTATTATTGCTGGTGCTGGCAGCGGTGTGAGTGTACTTCCGGCCCTATTAAGGATACAAAAAAAACAGCAGCTCATATGAAAGTAGTTTTTGGCATACGCGATTGCGAATATGGATGGGGTTTCTGGATACCGTGCTTGGCGCTGGATTTTCATCCTCGAGGGAATTGTAACCGTTGTCGTCGCCGTCGCATCAAAGTTCATCATTCCTGATTGGCCAGAAACTGCCAAATTCCTTAATGAGGACGAGAGGAGACTCTTGATTGCCCGGTTGGCGGCTGATAATAAGGGAGCTACGATGGACCGCCTTGACAAGAAAGCAATCAAGCGCTGCCTGAAGGACGTCAAGCTGTACCTTGGGTAAGTACAAACCTGCTCCCCAAAAGGCTGGACTTGTATCTTCTGACCGTAGTGGCTCCTGGGTTAGAATCCTTATGTATTTCGGCATTGTGAACACTGGTTACGCAACCTCCTTTTTCACACCCACGATTTTGAACCAGCTGGGATGGACCGCTGTCCGCGCTCAAGTCATGACCGTTCCTGTTTTCTTTGTGGCTACCGTTGTTACTCTTTCTTGCGCCTTCGCCTCCGATAGGCTGCGCCATCGTTATGGCTTTACCATGCTCGGATGCTGCGTGGCGACCAGTGGATACGTCATTCTCCTCTGTCAGAAACACGTCTCTGTCGGTGTGCGCTACGCCGCCGTCTTCCTGGTTACGGCTGGAGGGTATATCGCACAGCCTGTGGTCTTGGTCTGGTTGAGCAACAACATGGGCGGTCACTACAAGCGCGCCATCTCATCTTCCATGCAAATCGGAATCGGCAACAGTGGTGGCCTAGTGGCGAGTAATGTGTTTATCAACTCCGAGAAGCCCTTGTATCCCACCGGTTTCGGTACCAGTTTGGCCCTGGTGTGGCTCTGCGGACTGTCGTGCACTGCATTTTTCTTCTGGTGTCGCCGGGAGAATCAGATTCGCGATGCAGGTGGTCGTGATGATCGCTATTCTCTGCCAGAGGATGAGTTGAACAATATCGGCGATGACCATCCCGCGTTCAGATTTACATACTAAAGATACATCATACTGTACTATGTATGTGCATTCTTCCCGAACGCCACGGAAGATAACGGTCCTTCTGGAGGCACTGATGGAAAGAAACTTCCTCCCAGGACTGAATGATGAGGTTTTCTTTTTTTTTTTTTTTTTCTGGCCTTGCTTGGAGCATCTCCATGGCTCTTCTGTATTTAAAATACCAGAGCAAAAGGTCTTATGAATTAAATAGTAATTTTTTCATCTTCATTTTCCCACGCTTCAATTGAATTAGCCACTAGAAAAGTCACACTTCACTCCTCAATAATGCGCTCCCCCGAGGCTCAACTTCGACCGTGTTCGTCCAGAAGAGCATGTTGAAGCTCTACATGTGCACTCTCTAGGTACGTCCTCCTCACTGCTAAAAGACAAGGCAACGAAAATCCTGACAACAGCCCCATACGGAGTGATAGCACTAACTCAAAGCAGAGCTCCTCCGTCTTTTAATTCCTGGGGTTGATGCGGGGAAACCTCTGGATGGAGACCTCGAGACCCTCGCGGAGGATCTTCTTGCAGCAAGCACTAACTAGTTAACCAGTCATCAGCACTCAGCTTTGTTCAGTTCATCTGCTGGCCTCATCCAGATCAAGCCTAGAGCTATAGCGTCGCCGCTTAAAACGGTCCGCATAAATCGCCGATCGCAGTGTAACTACACAGTAGATGAGCCAATGAGGTCATGTGCTAATCTGTCTTTTTTTGCCTTTTTTTTTGCTTCTTTTTCTCCCTTTTCTTTCAACGGTTTTACTCTGAAGCCTTTTGGGGGAGAAAGACAAATTGTTGCTCTTTTTTTTAAATTTGAGGAAGATTGTCCCGTTATATTCCGTGGTTGATTTTATCTTCGACTCTTACTCTCCACGTTCTGGTTGTCAGTCCTACAGAGTGGGAGTGAGATCTTCAGGAGATGACTGCGCTGGGAAAGCTAACAGGATGATTCTTTTATTACTTGATTTGAGGCTATGATTCGGCTTGAAACCCACTCTAGCCTGGAGCGATGATGTTGAGGGTCGAATCTGTTCGTTTTTGAATCCAGGTTGATTATCGCGATATGTGGTAGTTAGTTATATGGTGAACGAGCATCCAGACTCGACACGCAACGAGGGCTTCCCATTCAATGCTCGTCATGACTACAAGCAACATGGCTCAGACTCAACCCGCCCAGCAAACACCACCAGACGAGCTTGACTCTCAAAGACGACGACTCAGACTCCTCCCACGCCCCATCCGAACGCTATCCTTCTCCTCCAGAAACACCACCTCCTCTCCCACCACCTTATCCTCCCCCGCCCACGCAGGAACACGCACAACAGCCTCCCGAAACCTCACAACCACCGCTACCACAACACCACCACCTCCATCGCCTCCATCACCAAATCCTCCATCGCTCACCGCATCTCCGTCCAAGCCACCCCGACGCATCTCCAGCAAATACTTCCGTCCCTCCACCCTAAAACGCCTCTTCACACCAACCATCCCCACCATCACCAGCACCCACCGCACTCCCCCAAAACCTCTTCTCGAAGCTCCCTCCCCCCCGCAACGACGACAACCACCACCACCACTCACCCGTCTCCGCGAAGCCTCCTCCTCCATCCTCCTCACCCACCAACGCTCCAGACTCCCCGACAAGGACAAGGCCAAGAACCCACACTCCGAAGGATACTCCAAAATCCCCATCACGCAACTGAACATCGAGACCCTCCAGATGGAGCTTGCCGAGATCCTCCGAAACAAACCACACAGCACCAACAACAACAATCGGAAGAATGATGATAATAACAATATAGCTGCTGCCGCTCCGGCAGAGGGAGAGCGACAAGTCACAGTTGATGATGACGGCGTGATAGTCCGGATGTTGGGGCCAGCGAATGGTAATAGAGAAGGAAATGGGAACGAGTTGACACAGTCTTGTGCTGTTTCTAGTCGGCGGAAGGTAGAGGAGTCTGTTTTGTCGTGGTTGGAGGGGGTGACGATATAAATCAACGACCTCCTGCCTTCGGCGGCCTCTTCTTCTTCTTCTTTTCATTTTGGTTAAACTCTTGGGCGTACGGGGTGCAAGCTTTTCTCTTTTCTCCTTTTTCTTTTTTCTCAAATATCGACAAGATATCCCTATCCGCAGTCTACGTGTAGCTGCTTCCTGTCAAGGGGCAGTTTCCTGGTACTATTCCCCGCAATTGGCACACAGTACACAGCACATATCGCATTTTGGATGGCCCTTCTGACCGGCCCTATTCTATTTGGTATCCATATCTAATTGATATATATTAACACTTCCGGCCGAATGTTCCTCGTTGGATCCGAAGTCTTCTCATAACATAACTCATACAAGTCCTCATCAACACAAGAACCAGCCCGTCAAATCACATTCTTCCACCCGTCTTCGCTTATTAGCTAGCTTCACACGCAGCAAGCAATCGTTCAATCATCGCCAATAAAAGGTAAGAACTCAAAGGGCACTGAAGAACCTCCCAACCCTACTTTTTCGTCATCGTCATCATCGTCGTCGTCAATTCAATGGCTCAGCAAATCATGCACACTGATCCCCTTCTTGCTCCCGTCGTCAGAAGTCCCCCTCGAAAACACGGGTCTCGACATGTCAACCACCCCGCTTGACGTTCTCCTATCAATATTCAACATCAACAGCGCCGCTGTGGCTTCTCGGTCCATGTCCACGTCCATAATCGTACCCGTGTTCGAATTTCCCTGGGAGCAGAGCGAAGGCGTAGACCCGCCTTGCTGCCGTTGATTCTGGGGGATGACAGGTGATGTGGCGCTCGACGCAACTGAGGTGGTCGAAGCAGTTGAAATGGTTGATGTATTAGATGAGAGCGTATCGCGGTGGATACGTGGTGAGAAATGTGGTGTGTTTGACGGTGGAAGGGCCGGACTAGGCAGGATCATGGGGATGATTTCGAACGAAGAGTGTGAAGAACGAGTGTGCACGTCTCCGCTAGCTCGAGGAGAGGTGGCTTGGGAGAGAGATACAGAGGACTCAAATTGTGGGTTGAAATCCGGGGATGCAGAGTACGACGAGATACCCGTCTTTGGTGCAGTCCATGTCGGCGAGGTGGGTGTGGAATCTCGACGATTATTCGCAGCTTTGAGATCTGCGATACATTGTTCGAGATAGTTTACATATTCGATGCTTGCCTGTCGTCCACTATGGTTAATTCCGTCGGTTACTGTTGTTGTGTTTACCAGTCGACATACCTGCAATATCGCCAGCTTATGCATTTCCTGGCCCTTACAAGCGGGAATCATATTCTTCAGCGTGGCAAACTCTTCGTTCATCTTCGATCTACGCCTGCGTTCGATCAGACTATGCGCTGTTCTGCGTGCGATCTTACGGCCTGCGGCCGTCGTGGCACTGGGCTGCTTCTTTTTTGAGCTATTTCCGTCTGCAGGAACATTTTGTCCGTCCTTCCCCTTTGCTTGTGTAGTCATACTTGGGGCTCGTGGTTGCTCTTGACCCTTGGGCTTCACCTGAATGATTTTCCTGGTCCGGGTGGGCGGCGGAGGGAGAGTGAAATCGGCAGCTGGTCGCTTTGTCGTCGATCTCTGGCGCAGAGTACGGGAAGATGGTTGGGTGGCATGGACATCGGGAGACGGAGGAGAAAGAAGATGGAATGGGGTTGAGGGTGTGCGTGGGTTGTTGGACATGGCAGACGGAGGAAGAGCAAAGTACATCTCAACAGGGGAATTGCCGCTTTGATCTAGTGCGGCGATCTCCGCAGACGGTGCTGGAGTCAGCGGCAGCTGAGCCTTGGGCATTCTGCGTTGATTTCGCGGCAGGCAAATTGGCTAAGAACGACAAGCACGCGATATAAAATCGGCGTTCTTTACTTCCTTGAAGGTTCAGAAAAAGTGCTATCAAGCAGCTTACTGGGGAAAAGAAAAGAAAAGAAAAAAAAGAAAGTAGAGGAGAGAGATGGGAAACAAGGATCAGGACAGAAGAGAAAGGTTTCTTAAAGCGTGACGCTTCGACATGATGGGTGGTTGCATGGTTGCCGTGATGGAGAGAGAGTGTGTGAATGAGTGAGTGACTGACAGAGAGAGACGGCGGCGACACTGAGTCAAGAAAGGGGAATGACAGCAAGATCAATAATGACCAGCCATTGATCTCACCACAGGGAGCGGGCAGCCAACACTTCTTAAGTAACTATTTAACGAGGAGGGGAGGGCATTGCTGCTGGCCAGTTGCCATTTGAGCGAGCAGAGCTCAGGTAGTGTGTCGCGTGCCTCGTGCTGCGACTGATAGGCTGGCAGTTGTTCTGCTAGCTCACATGGACGCGATGAGCTGTGTGATTGGTCGAAGCTGGGTTGTTCTCGAAAGCCGAGCAAACAAGCCCAATCCCTTCCTTCCTCGGCCATTCTCCTGCTTCATTTTCCGAGACCGGCCCGCTGAGCTTTAGCACTCGCCCACTGTGGAACCAGCAATCTGCAGCACAGCGGTTTTTCTTATCGCGGCAATCTAACTGTCCTTCCGGATCTCGACGGAAATGCGTCACGTGCCTCGACTGGACGACCTCATCAGATCTTGGATCCCATTTTGGTTAAAAGCAACGCCGCTGGCAGCATCCAATGCTGCCGATCGCAACCAACTACATGCAGTCGGCAATAATTACTCATGACTAATCTCTGTTTAATCCTTTTTTGGATTCTTCTTGAGTGCTGTCGATATGAACTACACCAGAGTTTTGAGAGAGCAGTTGCATCTGCCATGTCTGGTTGGTATTCAATAATGTTTTCAATTCTACCACCTTTTGAAGCCACGTCGCGTGACCAATCCGCTTCATGGCTTCACAAATAGCCGATCCAGAACATAACCTGCAAACACCTCGGATCCTGGTGTGCACACCACCCAGTCAATCCTGTTCCCTGACCGGTTGCCTAGCCACATTCCGTTGTCACTGGTGTCCGGATCGTCGTGGTCTCGACGTTTCCGGTTGCGTCTATCAACCACGCACATTCCACGCGTCCACTGCCCCGTAGTCTCGACGCGGAGGTCCAGCGGGGAGTCCAATGAAAGCATCCATTGCGATGAATCCGGCATAAGTGCATACCAGACGCACACCGGGTCATGCAGACTCAACGCCGCCCTGTCGCCCTCGTGACCAGGGTGCATGGCATCGAGCTTGGCGAAACTGTGCTCAAGGATCGCGGACGTCCATTCAGCGAGAGGCGAACCAGCAGCGGCTACTGGAGAGACTCTCTGTTGGAACTCGCCTCGTATTAGATTGTGGGACCTGGTCACGTCGAGGGACATGAGTTTGAGTTTGAGTTGTTTGCTCAGAGCTGTTGGGTATGATTGTAAAGCTGATGGGAGATCCGCTGGCGGCATCGTCGAAAGTGGCATCTGCGATGTCAATGCATATAGTCGCGCTGCGGCGATGGGATCCGCATATGTGTTGAATTCTGCTGTGGGGGTAACCTAGCTAGAAGGTTAGCAGAAGACTTTTATATCCACTCGTCAATGCCCTACATTGCCGGGACAATCAACTGCGCCGCCCATCACGACCACTTCCTTGACTCTTAAAAACGTTTCCGGGTCCTCTGCGGCCGCCAATGCCAGATTCGTAAGTGGCCCAAGTGCCACAATCGTAACGGTACCAGGGGCATTCTCTTTCAGCAATCTGAGCATCTCTTCATGAGCCGGTCGCTTCGAAGCAACAAATGATGGATGATGCCGTGCGGCAGCTTCCAATTCCTCTACTGAGGCAGGAAGAGGCGAAAACAACGCTTCCCACGCTTGAGCTGGTGTAAGATGCGGGTGCTAGTCCGTATATGTTAGAGTACTCCGTACTTGTAGGCTTTTATATTGAATCTTGGTATCCAGCAAACAAGACCAAACATACAGTCGTATGAACGCCACCAAGGCCATCTTGACCATCTTTAAGCCCCTTGTTAGAAGCAATTCAAACCTGCTAGTATAGAAACTTACGAAAATAATCTGCTAACATCTGCTCGCCGCTCAAGGGTCCGTCAGCACCCACAGCAACGATAGGCTTAGACGCTTTCAATGATTCAAATCCCTCTGATAAGCCGCGACTGCGTCGCCACGAGAGCTCTTTCTCGACGATATGGAACATGGACACGGCATTTCTAAGACAGCTGTCGAAAAAGGAAAAAAGGTGTGAGCAGCCATTGCAATAGGTAAAGACAGGTAGGTAGAAGAAGAAACATCTGGCTCGCGAACCTTCGTACTTCGATGTTTCCATAAGTGAGAGACACGAGGAGGACTTCGATTTCCTCTGCCTTGGCGGAAAACGCGAGAAGAAGAGCGAGGATGTCGTCGATTCCCTGGGGGGATCAAGCATCAGAATTCGTTTTACAGCTTAGTTTCTGTGAATTTGGAGTCGTGGTATGTTTTATAACATAGGACCCAGAAAGCTACTATGTAGGGGCAATGCGGATCTGGCCTTACAGGATCTGTATCGATAATGACTCTACTCTTGGGAGCCATTTTCAACTGGCCGGAGCTCCAACTGTTTTTGTGGGTAGGGATAGAGAGGGTGGATAGTTGGGGGCTTAACTGCCTGATACAGCGCAAGGATAAAAATATAAGAGACTGATCTGAGTTGCTCAGGGCGATGTGGGTGGAAATCAAGAAGCGGAGCGGGGAGCGGGGAGGAACGGCAAAGGCGGAATTGAGCCCCGGTTGACTCCGGGTTGGTTATTGAATACTGAGTTTTAAAATGCAGAGAAAACTACTGATTAACTAGTGGTATAATATCCAATTTGCATTCTTTGAGGTTTCACATCCCAAGATACTCTTTTTAATGTACTGAGATGCAACAGTTCAATGGATTTCAAAGAGAGTTGCATTATGTAATTCTTCTACTTAGGACTCTTTATACCATGGAGCCACATCCAGACTAGTTATACATACATAAGTCAAAGAAGTTAAGCAGTAGGATTCTCACTCTCCCAAGATTTCAAGAAGTGCTAATACCCTGGAGCATCAGTCAAACTTTGAACGAGGTTAGGGAAGAATCTGAACAATGCCAAATGTTTAGATACTCAATCTCTTTTCCAGAGTGTCTTCGCTGCTCAGGTCGTTTCTTTATGTGAAATATCAACGCAAGATGCATGGATGATAAAGTCAACTGGTCTAGAAGGAGATGCCTTAACTCCACACACTCATCATACCTTGCATGTCAGAATTGATAAATAGTCATTGTGACCAGCCATGAACCCTGTGCCAGCGCGGCCAGGTCTTTGACCACAGTGCGGCCCGTCATCTCCTCCATTTAGGCTATCCTGCCGCAGCGATGAAACACACACAAAAAAAAAGAGAGAAAAGAGAAAAAGAAAGCCTTCTTTTGTGCATGCTAAACACCACTGCGCGATTTGCAATGTAAAAATTCTTTTTCCCTTGTGATACCTGAGGACTGTGTGACAATTTTTTTTTGGTTTAGCAAGACTCCAATCAAACCCTGCCGAGGCCTTCTCTTCATCTTTGCTTTTTCGTTCCATGAGGACCGCGGTAGGGGTGCAACGTGTCCAATTCCTGTATGGTGGTGTGTACTATAGTTATTCTGTATGTACACCGTTTTCGTGACTGTGTGATTCGAAGAAATCAGTGTAGGATCCCGAATTCTGTCAACTGTGGGGGAATACACGTATACATATAGCACCCTAGACGTCTCTCGCCAACAGGAATGTATGCAGCAGATAATATCGGCAATCCCCACACTTCCCGTTTCCTGGTGGGGAAGTACAGATTACTGCTTTGCACTTGGGTTAAGTACTTACAAGGTCATCTGGGAGTAAAGTGATAGTAATATAACTAATAGTAGCACAAGACCGACTTGATTGAATGACTCTTATAGTTAATTGAGTGTGGAAATGTCTGCTAACTAGAGACTTGGAAAGGGACATTGTCACTGAAATCTGCAACCTGAGTGTCTTCGCGAAATAGAAATCCACAGCGGTAGCAACTGCATGTACCGTACCCTGTATTTACTACTGATATTACGTACTTCTCCTGTGGAAAACATTCCTTTTTTTAACCACCCAATAAATGAAAAATCAAGTCGGCTCATAGGCCATGTCAGGGGAGATGTCATCAGGGATAACAGGAATACTAAAATTATTCCATGCAGTGTTCCGGAACACTTAAATGTGGAATGTCATTTCCATCTCATGCTGTCTCTTCTGTAGTGATAGGGATTAATTTGGATAACTGTAAGCCTCACACTCTTTATACTTCATATATATGTATATACTTACTGCAAGTCACAGCTAGTTAGTAGTTATAGACTCGAGCGATTAATAAATGGTTTGATAGTTATAGCAAGTGGAGCAGCATCATGTTCTGCAATATTTTAGGGGGAAGAATGCATGACTTACATACTCCGTACAAGTTCCATAGTTACTTCCTTCACTGCCTACATACCTCCCTCCATACATACATGAGGTAGCTAGTAGTGGAGTCAGTTTGTGTCCTGAAATCAATCGATTAACCATCCCTTGTATACATACACAGTATTCTCTCTCTCTTGGTTCATATCATGTTCATGCCTTGCCTTCATAAGAACCCCTTTGTAGTGTGGAGTTAATTAATGCCATCACGCTTAACCAAGAAGCGTTTAGCGTCCCCAATGTTTCTAGTGTTGATACAGAGAGTTTCTGGATAGCTGGTCTCAACCAACCGCAATCCGTCACCCCCTTCAAGAGACATAACTTTGTAACCACATCCCCCCCCCAAGTTCAACCACGGATTCGAATCTCATCCTACCCTTCGTTGCTCTCCTCTCTTCCTCGCTCCCTGTCTTCAAGAGTCATCGACTTCTGTTCTTTCTGGTCGTTGACCATTGCTCTGGCACTCGCTCGTTGCTTTCGAGACGTGCTTATCATGCCACGATGACCTCGACACTCCAATTGAATCACAGTGCACGGTACATCAACTGTAAGTCCATGCCTTCGACCCTGAACGGCATTGCAGTAGCTGAGGACCCTAATCTTTTATCAGGAACCGTTGAGATTTGATAAATTGCGATATCTTGTTCGTCTCAAAGCGTTCAACCCAACCGGCAATTCGCATCTCATCCTTACCCCGTGCTTGCGTGTGCTTGCTTGCCATTTTATCCCCATTCCGCCTTTGGCAGTCCTCATCAACGACTCAGTCTACTTCGCCTTCGAGGAGCTTGCCAGGGGTCGTTCGTCCCAACGATTATTAGTCCTAAACACACAGTGCCGTCAACCTCACCGTTAATATCCACCACTCGAAACGTCCCTCTTGAATCGGACAACACATCTGCTGCTTCGAAGTAAGTTTTCCGGTTCTCTCACAGCCCATTCATACATGAGTAATTGACGCACCGTGGCACGATAGAAACCGCGACAATGAATCCATACCTGCGATGGGCAATCCTGCTGTTTGTAATTGGCGGACTAGCCTTTTATTACCGGAAAGGGTCTGCTAAAACGAAACTCGGTTCCGCGAAGTCACTTCTGGAGAAAACAGATCATTCCTTGTCAACTAAGAAACCAAAACAGCGCAAGGCAAAGAGGGCACCCGAAGGGACCAGTGCCAGCGATAGTCCTACTCCAACGCCTAAAGTTCAGGCGCAAGTGGTGCCGACCGCAGTCTCTCACGCTGATGATGGAGAGGGCATGAGCCTTGAGTTCGCCAAGCAGTTCTCGAAGGTTAGGGAAGGGAATGCGATCTCGACTGGCGTCTCAAAGAAGTCGACTCCAGCACCAAAACCGGCATCCCGTCCAATGACTGGAAGCAGCGATGCCTATGGATCAACTAGCGCCTCGTCAATGGCTGGAGCAGACGCAGATGATGATTTGTCCCCTATTGGATCTCCGGTTGTCAAACCAGCTGGCGACGTATCCGACATGCTTGAGGCTCCTCCCCCGGGAGCATCTGTCCTCCGTCTCACTGGATCAATTGAGAACGAGCAGAAGAATCACAAAAACAAGAAGTCAGATGGATTTAAGCCAGCAGAGACTAAAAAGCAAAGACAGCAGCGAATCAAGCGGGAGAACAAAAAGCATATGGTTCAGGAAGCGGAAGCACAGAGACGCACTCTTCTTGAGAAACAACTGCATACTGCCCGTGAATTTGAGCGCCAGGAAGCTGCTAAGTCTAAGCCACCAGCCTCAAACGCGTGGGCATCTGGTGCTTCTGCAAACGGACTGCAGAGCTCTATAACTGCTGCTGCTGCGTCGCTTTTAGACACTGTTGAGCCAGACAACAAGCAAATGGCATCTAAGGATAAAGAGAACAACAGTGTTCTTGCTAAGAACTGGACAGATGATCTGCCTTCAGAGGAAGAACAGATGCGGCTTCTGAGTGCGATGAACAGTGAGAATGAATGGACGACAGTTTCAAACAAGAAGAAAGACCGACGCCGAGCCAACCCGCCAGGTGGGGCAATGAGTGACACCAGCAGCTCTGAGACCCAGGTTGCTAAGTCTGCTGTTGAGCCTGTTGTTCAGAGCCAACATGTGGTCCCGACAGTGCAGAGTCATCCTCTTGATTCCGAATGGGCCGCCTAAAGCAGCAACCAATTGCTTTATAGTCAGAAGATCACCAGGGTGTGCTTGCAGCTCTCCAATGCCTTTGTAGCCGATTCAGTGTAATGATTTATCTCAGCATTATCAGTGCACATGGCGTTTCAAGGTTGTCAGGTATTCTGCTTTCTTTTTCATCAGACACCATCCAACATACCACCTCAGCCAGCGTTTGACTTTCAAACAATCTACGACAAGTCCCAGTTTAAAACTCTCGCAGTTCTGTTTCCATTCCATTTCAGTGCACATCATCTCCTTCAAACAATCCTCGACCATGTTGAGAGAGAAAGATGCTTCTGCTAATAGATCAGATTTTCTCTTTTTTCCTTCTCTTCCACTGCAATATCACTATACCCTGTGTCATTTACCTTTTCAACCCCCCTTCATATTCCAGCTGTACCACTTTAAAAAAAAATACCCCTACTTGAGCCATGACCTTACAAGCAGTCCAAGTGATACTGATGTGTTCTTGGTGCTTTTTTTTTTTTCAATTTTTTCTTTTTTTTAAATCCATCTTGATTGTGTTTTTATACATGACAAGTTCCTTGTTTGCATATACTATTATCAAAACAGAGACCAGTGTCAAGCACCCAAGGTCCACCAGAATATCTCCCACCTTGCTATTGAATGCTGCGGATCGATTCTTTCTAGCAACGTATTAATGTTGACGTTCTTTTCTAGTTGTAAGTATTCCTGCATGTTTCCTTGCTTTATGTATCTAATATGATGGTGGATTTCTCATTCGAGTTTCTGTCTGGGCTGTGAGAGATGAGGATCCTGATGCAGTGGTTCAACTGTTGCTCAGGGGAAAGAAATCTGTTGTACGCTATTAGCTACGAATTTGCTGGTATCAGAGATTAGAAATTCCAAGGCCTGTCAGTCCTTCAGTGTGTACGGTATATTGCAATCTGAGGCTGCATCTCTCTCTGTTGCTGTTCTAACTTCTCTGCACTGTTTCCATCCCATACTGTCATAATGAGTCAGCTACTTCGGTCCGATGTTAAGCCGATGCAGATCCCGTGACCGATCGACCTCTATCGCTAAGCCTAATTGGTGCAGCACTGCACGGGTGGTTATCGCTTCGTGGCCTGTACTGTCACTTGCTTCTGTTCATCTTCCAACTCATTCTCTCCTCTCCCCGCGCCTCTTCTGCTTTTACTCTCTTTTGTTTCTTATTCTTAGACTGTGTGCCAGTGCAATCTGTTCATGAATCATTGAATTGATTGCATTCGGCAAGGAACAGCAGTTCGCTGATCGGTCGGTCTGATCTTGGTTTCTCTTCCCCCGCAACTCGCCACGAGCGAGACATCTTCTTTTCTAACTTGCCTTTACTCACATTCCAACCCTCAAGCTTGAGCTTGAAGCATCGTCATGGCGCAGATCCGTGGCACCGCCGGTTACAACCTCGGCCACAGTAACCCATTTGTTGGTCCTGGTAGAGCCGATGCTACAAACGACCCAAGTCCGTTGGATGCGATTCGCGAGCAGACTAGCAAAATTGAAGATTGGTTGGAGACCATTTCGGACCCTGTGAAGCCGTATGTTGTCACTCCTCAGCACCTGAACGTCTTGTTTCTCTGCTGCGTGTGTTCTTTTGACTATGGAGGGACGTCAATTCCTGGTGCTTGCGCTAATGAGGTGTGCTGGTATAGATACCTTCCTGCCATTGGCCGTTTCTTGATCGTTGTCACCTTTCTTGAAGATTCTCTGCGCATATTGACACAATGGGGCGATCAACTCGCGTATTTGCACGAATTCAGACATTGTAGGCCTCCAGTTTCCAGTCTTCACTGGTGATGGCTTTGGAGCTAGTGGTGGTAGAGCGCTAACAGCTAGTTTTCCATGCAGTCCCAAGAGGCATCTCTCATCTCTTCCTTCTCTTGAATGTTATCGCCATGTTGATCTGCTCGGTTCTCGTCATTGCCCGGAAGCATAGTGAATACGCTGTCGCGGGTCTCCTTGGGGTCGTTATCTCTCAGGCTTTTGGATACGGTCTGGTGCTTGATCTGACGTTTTTCGTTCGCAACCTCAGCGTCATTGGAGGTCTTCTTATGGTTCTCTCAGACTCATGGGTTCGCAAGAAGTTCGTTCCTGCTGGTCTCCCTCAACTTGAAGAGAAGGATCGCAAGATGTACGTCCAATTTGCAGGGCGAGTATTGCTTATTTTCTTGTTCATTGGCTTCATCTTCTCTGGATCATGGGGCTTCTGGAGAATCTTGGTCAGCCTTCTTGGATTTGTCGCCTGTGTGATGGTGGTGGTCGGATTCAAGGCCAAGTGGAGCGCAACTATTTTGGTTGTGTTGCTGAGCATTTTTAATGTCTTTGTGAACAACTTCTGGACAGTATGTGCTTACCCCAAATCGAAAATGAGAGGAAGATGACGCTGACCATTGAACAGCTTCATTCCAAACATCCTCACAAGGACTTTGCCAAATATGACTTTTTCCAGACTCTCTCGATTGTGTGAGTAATTCTGATATCTGTGTCTCACCAAGATTCCCATTCCTGTTGTTGAACACGGAGCTGAACAATTACTAATTTTCTGCTTCTCCAGTGGTGGCCTTCTTCTCCTTGTTAACATGGGTCCCGGACAGCTCAGCATGGATGAAAAGAAGAAGGTCTACTAGCTCAGCTCGTCTGCTGCACACACTACCATCATATTTCACTTTAGCCATTCACGAGCACTTTCTGTTTTCCCACTCCAGAAAGCTTTGGATCATGATGCTACATGATGAAATAACATTCTTGCACAAACAATTTACTAGCAAACAGAAAAGTTCATGTATCCATATCACCAGCTTCAATTCCTAAACCCAGTCCTTAACTCTGAACTTCAGTGAATTGAACTACAAGCAAAATATGAAAGAGATCCTCTTTGTCAAAGTTATTCATCTGTCAATGGTATCAACAATTGTTGAAATTTTCTGACAAGACCGACTGCCTGTGTCAAGGCCTTGACTTGTCACTTGCATATGGGGTCGCTCTTGTAATATTCCTTCAGATTTGATATGTACCATAGGTCGCGGATTCTAAAAGCCCTCAATGTATGTATGTACTGTACGGAGTACATTGTCTCGTATTCCTTTGAGACTGTATACTCCCCAAGTCTCTCTCGCCCCATTTTTTTTTTTTTGAATGAATTGTACCGGATGGTTATACAGGCTTTGTTCAAGCATGTTGCTTCCCAACAAGCTTAGCTATCTGAGCTTTACCACTATCTATGTACCTAAGGTATGTATGCTTTGACAAGAAATAGAAAAGTTTTTGTTTTTTTTTTTTTAACTTTTTGTTGTTGGATGTGCGGCATTTTTTTTTTTATTTCCTGCTGCATACATATGCATCATACAGCAGAAATGCGGAGTCTACCCTCTCCAAGTTTTGCTGCAGTGTGTCGGTCAGAGTAATCCTGGTTTGTATGATTACTGCTGATCTGTCTCAAGGACATTTTCATTGCTGATTGTGCTGATGACTATTGATAATTAATATGTATGTCCGAGGAGTGCATGCAATTCCATTCCTCCTGGGTCCTCCGCGGGACAGAGTTAGTTATGTATGTACGTACCTCCCAGATTTTGGGCGGGAAAACTTATTTTGTAGACTACTAATGTATGTATTTGGTGCACCAATCTAACCGCATAGCAGGTTACAGATGAGGTCCAATTCTGAGAAAAATGGTTAATGATAGCTTGTTAAGACGATATGGCATTTTTGTTTCATCAGTATGTATGCTGAAGAGCATAAGCTAGTGTTCTCAGTTTCATGATGACTGGGAGGAACAGATAGAACCCAGGAAAGTCAAAATAGTAGAAAGCAGGGGAATGAGAACAGGTAGACTGCTTTTGCAGAAAGCTGGAAATTTCCTGACTTTAGTGCATGTTTCTAGGGAATATACAACATCTCCACCAGCTCCTTTGCTGAGTATTCTGGGATCGATTTCGAGGATAGACCAGAAGGCGACGATTGTCCCTCGGGTCTTGTCTTTCCTGTTGATCCTAGTACCAAGAAATGGTGGTGGGAGATGTCAACGATGACGATCGATAAGGCTGAGCAAAATGGGGTCTCAGTAGTATTAGAGGTATCAAAAGGAGAATGACTTTTCCCTTCTCTTTTGCAAAACGAAAGATGTTACCGAAGTCCCGCTTCGGCGCAGGGGCACGGGAGAGGCGGTATGGCTGGCCGCGTTAGAATAGATAAGACGAGAGAGACTTGACAAAAGATCGGAGCCAACGGAGAAATCGGAGATAACAACTGAATAAAAAAGCCAACGTTCCAAAGCGTAAACAACAGCAAGTTTGTACTTTTCCCAAGTAACCAAGGTATAGTGTCTATATATCCATACTCCACCGATACGGTCGTATATGTTGTAAGTCTTCCAGATCGCTGATATCATCGTCGCTGAAGTCATCAACGCCCATTTCTAGTTGCAAACCGAGATACGGTTTAGTATTATTATTGGAATTGGTTTTGTTAGTGTGAGATGCCGATGCCGGCGTTGATGGAGTCCGAGGATGAAAAGCTTTTCCGCTATCAGTCGTTCCGTTCGTGGAAGGACGGTCTTCGGCACACATAGAGGCGGTTTTGCGAAGTAAAACTGGAGACGGTACTTTTAGACACTCAACCCGAGGGGATCGAGGAACAGGGGAATTGGAACGAGATTGTAATTTCGGTGATGGACTTAGATAGATGTTTTCGGAGGTTTGCGTGCTGGGTGTTAGGCGGGAAGTAAAGGGAACTGTTGAGAGTGCAGCAGGAGGAGATTGGAGGGAAGAATCTGAAGGTCCTGGCAACCGGCCCGAGTCATCGAATGATGGAATTGGCGAAAGAGCTCCACGTGGTCGTTGTTTGCGCTGCTGGTCACTGTTGGAAGTTATAACTTGCGGGATGTTGGGTTCATGGATAGATACAGGAGCGGCTTGTGGACGTGATTGACGCGACGAGTGTGTGTCTTTGTTATGCAGTGGTCCAATGTCTTTTGGAGATTCAGATTCTTCGGGAATCGGCAAGGGCATTGCGCGAGGACTAGTATCCCGATTTTGCCGTACCGACGTATCAAGCCTCACTTTACCTGCCATGACCTTGGCGCTGGGGGGAGGTTGCAGCATCCATCTCGTTTCCGCTCTGCTTCGTGGGCCACAAGCAACAGGAGGATGGAGATCATTAACTTCGGGGTTTCGAGCAAGGTAGTATTTGGATGAATGATGAGTGTCTGATCGCCCTCGACCTGAAAGTCCCACCGAAGATCCTTTGATCTCTACTCCCCACAATTCCTCGTCTTCACGCTGATAACGAATTTTATTCCACGCATCACCAATAGGATTCTTTAAAGCATCTTTATCTTTCTTAAGGCTCTGCAAAACCCCTGTCAAAACTGCTGGATCAGCTGGTGTTTCTGGAGACACTAGATTCCTCTGACTACTGGAACGGCTAGTGCCATTCCTATGCCCTTTTCGTGACGGTGGACCAGGACCCAAGGAGATTTCTTCACTCCAATAAGAATTTGTAGTAAACGGAAACGGTTGATGGAAGAGCACAGGTTGATCGGTAACTATACCCTCCCTGCTCGGTTCTCGAACGGTTCGGGCCGCGTCTCTCCGTCGCTTTCTTTTGTACGAGGATTCACCGCAAGGCGTGCAGGAAGCATAGTAGAACACTGCGGATTGTGCTCCTCTAAAGAGCCACATTCCGCAGTGTTCAGATCGTAGAATAGCGGGAAGTTGACAAGTCTCTGGCGGGTAGCTCGCGAGCGTACATTACGGAGACTGTTATCGAATCCACTAGAGCACGGAATAATCTGACCAAATCTGCGCCTTTCCGTGAACATGAGTGATGTTGACAGGGGGAGCTTCTCCGGAGTTATATCTTCGTATGGGGAAGAGGGGTCGAGTCGGAACAATGTGACTCGTGGCAACGGCAAGGAAAAAGCAATCAAACACTCGTCATCGAACCAGCGAGACGAGGCATACAAAGCAAAGGGACCAATCCAAACTATGCAGCTCCAAGTAATTGAAAGACGATGAGGGAACAATTATTAGAGATAGAGAGATGGGAGGGAGAGAGTAGGGATGCACCAAAAGTGATCGATGAGGTTGTCATGATGATGTTGAGATGAATTGATAAGGGGAAGACTACGCATTCAAGCGAGTCCCGAGCTAACTAAATGTGGCTAGAGCAGTCGCTAGAGGAGGAGCTGCAAGTGGATCCGGAACATTTCGTTGGTTACAATACAGGCCCTGTTACTCGGCCATTACACGAATACCTGGTATTGCCAAGCAGTGTGGCGGTGCTCGAGAATGCTTAGCAGGAGCCCATTGGCTGGCTTGCGAGTTAAGCCTTTATTGTGGCAGTTATAACCGAGCGTATCCATCAATTGCCAGCGATCAGTGATCCATGTTTCAGTACAAGTACAGAGTATATACGGAGTACTAGGCAGTTATTCTTCTTGAATTGTTGATGGTGTCTACTAGTTACATAGCTACCAAGTTACTCCTCCGTACATGCTACAGAAGATGTATCCGTTCATGAGGTTCTAACGTGTAACAAGTGAACTACTTATGCTGCGTAGATCTGAGAGAATTTACATAGACTCCGCGCATACACAGGACATACATACTTAACCACAGAGTACACCAAGAAACCCTCAAAACCTGCTTGACAACGCCCACGTCAGCCAATCCATGCAGCTTCTCTAACACTCATGAGCCTTTCATCAAATTAGATCCTAGGAATGTGGAACATGTATTCCCCCGTCGCTGGGAACTAGGAGAAAGTGTCCTGATATTCACTCAACACCCAGGTGCGGGATTTGACTACGTTTGAAGGCATTTATTCACCTTCCTGCTGTGTCCAGACTGGGCCGTAAAATGCCGTATCGGACGGGCAATTCTGTAGTTGTTACTCACCTGGCCCACTGTTTGCTGAATGTCAATAGCCCCTGTTCCGTGAAGCATAGCACGCGACACTCGATGAAGGACAGGACATACGTATCTTAGGTATTTCCAGACTGCAATATGATAAATTCCAATTGTATACAGTGTATTCTCATGATTATTGGAGTCTAATGAATCAGCAGGTGTAACCCTTGCAGGGTTCAAAAAGAAATTCTGGGAACACCGCGAGGAGAGTCAGCTACTTTGAACAGCGTCCGTCAAAAGAGTCCAGCCATACTAGTCAAATGCATTCCTAGCCATCATAAACCTGGATCTCCTTTGCGACGCACATCGATTTCGATGGCTCGTTGACGACGGTTAGAACCAACTACACCAACTGCTAGTCCCTAAACTTGGATTCCAACAGAAAGGGCCTCCTCTCCCTCCAGGGCAGCCGAATCAATTGCTCGCTCAATTCTTTTTGAGCCGGACCGGGATGCCATATCAAAGAGGATATCGTGAGGCTTCCAACGATATCTTCCTAGTCTCGCACCACAAAAATGCCACCGTCAGCCACCCTCTGATGTGCCAAAGCCTTGCTGACCCAATCTCCGTGAAAGCCATCGTGTTCCTAAAGGTCAATTCGGCCCAGCAGCCATTGACAAGATTGACCTCTCAGATATTTTTTGATCCTTTAATGACGTCGCCTTTTACTTTTGACCAATCTATCTTCCTATCAACTTCTTCATCAACTTCACCACAGATAACCACATTATCGCCGCGAATCAGATATAATCCATGGTCGACTTCTGAGCTCTCTTCAGGGTCATCCGGCGGCCGGATTATCCGCTCGACGGTTTGTGACAGGACGAGATTGGTAAGTTGATCCGTTGAGAGAAGGGTGCCTAGTAAGGTACGGCCGTCAACTGTGAGGATGAGGACCTTTTCTGGAAATGATGTAAACGAGACGTGTTAGCTCTGCGTTTACCTTGGGAAATGGAAAATGGTGTGTGTAAGCTGTGCACAACGGGGACGAGAACATTGGGTTACCAACTGTTGATGTAGGTCTGGAGAGACATGGTTTGAACTGTTTCCACCCAGGTAGGAATTCTGGTCGTTATTCAATGTGGGATTGCAGCCTTCTTTTTTTCCTTGTCGCGAGATGTGGGCGGCCTCCACGCACACAGCTGTAGCCTCTGCGGGATTCGGAGCTAAGGACAATCGAGGTTCAACTGAATGCTAATCACATAAAAGGATCGTAAAAAGGCTGAAGTAGTGATATTGTCATAACATGACTTGCGTGACCGAGCGCACTATTGACGTGGAAATGTCTTCAATTCTATCTTCTCAGGCAATGATAAACAGAATGCCCATCCAGCCATGAAAGGGATGGAGATGGACTGATGTGAGTGCTTAGTCATCATTCGGCTCGCTGGTAGTACTGCGAATAAAGTCTCAAGGACATGCAAATCGGTTTACTTTGACCACATTCTTATTTGAGGAATCTAAGGTGATATAGATCAAAATTTGTTAAAGATCACTGGTAACATAGACAAAAATACATATTACCCAGATTTCCCCTACCAATTATCAGAACGTGTAGCAGAACAGGAGCACAAAAAAGTAAACCGAACCCCAGACCAAACGCTTAAACTACAGGAACTCTCAAAGTCGAGACAGGAAAATTGCAAGCACATTCTTAAAAGCAGAGTAGCACATGTATCGAAGGCTTTTTAGGTGACAGGCATTTCCGTGCTACCAGAATACATAACATAGCTCAGGGAACCACAGAAGCCATACTGTGTGATTTCCCAACGCGATTCTCACTCAATAGCTTCACTTTATCATCTCTCATTTCAGGGCACTCAAATCCAGCGGCACGCTACTCCCTCTTCCTGCCCTATACAACTTCTGCCCACCTCTGAATTCCCTAGGTTTCGGTAAATGAGATTCGTTCTGGAACTTAAACCGTGAATCCTGTATGTAAATTCGCGAATGGCCCCCTTTGGCTGAGATCGTCGACCCAGTGCTTAGCTGTTGCAATCCACCACCATTTGAAAGGGTATATGCAGCGGGATCAAGCATCGAGCGGTTGGGCGGTTGATGTGTAGGCCGAACAGTGTGATCTTGGTGATCTGCGAAGGAGGATGGTCGGGAGGAGAGTGGCGTAGAAAGAAGGGACGATGTACGCGCGGATGACGCAGACGGGGGGGATGCCGGAGGCGGGGGAGGTGGAGGAGCGGAAGGAGCTGTGGATGAAGGAGAATGTAAAGCTTGCGAGTGGCCCAAGGCATTGCGAGCAGCTTGCATTGCTATTGAAGCTGCAGCTGCAGCCTGACCGCCATTCGTGGTTGGTGGAGCTGGAGGCTTAGGGGCTGAAACAGAGGGAGGTGGAGGAGGGGCAGATGGAGGAGCGAGAGTGGACGTGAGAGGCGGTGGTGGAGGTGCAGACACCTTTCGAGCAGGGCCAGGAAGGGGCGGAGGGGTGCGTCCCGCCCCAGGTAACGGCGGGGGTGCTCTTGGTGGTGGTAGATCGGGTGCAGATTTTGTTGAAAATGTTGACGATGGTCTCGAAGAAGGTTTAGGTGGTGGTTTTCGAAGGTTCGCTACCAAAGGATTCACGGCGGGTATTGTTGAGGCTTCTACGGATGGCACATTTGATGTCTTGGGTATTGGTGACGGTTTTGGAGCGTTTCTGATTGGTGCTGGTGGTTTTGGCGTTCGAGAATCTGTGTCTGACAGATATGCAGCGTCGGGTGCTGCGCCGGTATCAACTCCACCGCGTTTCCTCAGCTTAGGCATTCCACCCGCAAACAATCCTCCTAGTTGTGGCGCTGACGGAAGTGCAGAAGCGCCATCCCCCCCGTAATTACCTCTACCACCGTCACTATTACTTCGTGCTCGATTCGAACCTCCGGGAGGAACTGGAGGAGCTAAGCCAGTTGGCGGCTTCAACATTCCAGGCACTGGTGGTGCGCCGCCAACCGGAGGCCCACCAGAGCTTCCTGAACCTTTCGAAATCATCGGAGCCGATCTATCATTCGTGACTGTTTTCTTCAGACGTGTGCCTTTCGAGATATCTGTTAACAATGCAGACTGAAATGATCATTAGCTTGCGGCTCGTGCATCAATACCCTGAGTTTGCTTACTCTATCTCTAGCCACTGCTTTGGGAGGTTGTTTGGGAAGATTGCCACCACCCGGTGGTCCGCCAGGAGGAGGAGGAGGCGGAGGAGGACCACTACCAAACCCGGGCAAGGGCGGCGGTGGTGGAGGTGGTGGCCCTGGCGGAGGAGGCATGGCGCCAGAGGAATTGAACGAAGATGCGGCCTAGACCGTTGAACAAGTAGAAACACTTATCAAAGTTCACAAAGAATATGTGATGCTGCTGCCAATAATGCCAGCTCCGCACAGGCAACAAAAAACAACCGTGAGCGAATCTTCAGCATCAGGCACAATGATGTCGATGTCAGGAGTCGCTGGAATGATCAGCATTCAAACATCATCAGTCGTGGCGGTGCGGATAAGGAGATTAGATAAGCCGCACCCTACCTAACTTCACCCTTCGTCGTGGAGAATTTGGAACGTCAACGGATGGAGAGCGAGTGTCTGAGCTTCGGTACAGCATCAAGAACATGAAGCGGATTATTCTTCGAGCTCCAAGAAGGGCTCAAGGCTCAATTTGCCAATTCTGCCAGTCTTATACCTCCTCGTCAAGGCAATTGGCTTCACACTTCCAGCCAGCTCTCGTCACAGCAAAGGCCACCAGATCTCCGAAAAATGCCTACAAATCTCGAGACCATTCAAGCAATTTCGGATTGCCTAACTCCTCTCTACGCCGCTTTGCCTCAAGCCCTCCGGCTGCACAGTCGCGTGGTGATCCAGACCTCATGCTCCGTGATGTGCTCCAGGATTCACATGCAATAATCACCACTGCTGCGCTGCCTACTGAAGACACGATTATTCACCTGCTCGAACGCTGCAAGGATATTGCCAATATTGCTCTTTCAGATAACAGTGTCTCTACCAAGAAGACTGAAGATAATGCGACATCCTCGCTTCTCGACCTTGAAGAAGGAAATGGTAACCGTAACAAATCAGCCGCCAAAGCCAAAACAACACCAATGAAAAACTTCCGTCAGAGAGCAACGATTGCCATCTCGTCAATGCTTAATGAATTACTCCGCGATCCCAAAATCTTCATATCACCCAAAATACTTCGCGAATACACCCTGATCCAAACTCAGCTCAGGAAAGCTGACCATTTCCCCGAAATATTCACCCTCTACGCCACAAAACCCGCTCCACAAGCTACCGGGTCAACAATCACATATCGTACCGTTAATCCCAAAACTGCGAAGAATGCAATACCACAAGAACTTGCCGACATGGCCCTTGATGTAGCCATCGAGCAGAAGAATTTACCACTCGCGATCGCCATTGTCGACAAAACATTTTGCACCCCAGCTTTCCGCCGCGCCAAAATCCTCCGCAAAGCTTCCCTGCCCATAGCTGGCGTTGTCGGTGCTCCGCCCGCAGCATACATAGCTGCTAGCTATGCTTCTACGTTTCAAAATACCATGAGCCCTACTACTTCGACATGGATTGCGTTTTCTGCCATTTTAGCATATCTTACGTTTACCTCATCGATTGGTTTGGTGGCTATCGTCACTGCAAACGATCAGATGCAGCGCGTTGTATGGCTGCCTGGGATGCCATTACGGCAACGGTGGTTAAGAGAGGAAGAGCGTGCAGCGATGGATAAAATTGCTATGGCTTGGGGCTTCAAGGATCCGTGGATGCAAGGTGAGGAGGAGGGAGAGGAATGGGAAAGCTTGAGGGAGTTTTTGGGGATGAGAGGAATGATTCTGGATAAAACTGATTTAATGGAAGGGATGGAATAATTGGTGGCTACTAATACCAGCATAGGCGATCGGAGTTCAGTATTGTACTATACCAGGGCAGAAAAGGATTTACTTTTTATATAAAATAAAGATGATTCACTGCATATGAACCTCCTGAAAAAGAAATCCGTAGTGAAAAGAACAATCTTAAACATCTGTTTCTCACTCATTGATTGCCACAGATCATAAATACACATTTGATTATGCGACGCTACAATCTGAGATGCTGTGCAATGGGCTTAGTAAAGTCTCTTGGGAGGAGACATAGTAGCCTTAATTGTCAAGCTGCCAACGTTTTGCCATCCCTTCTTCAACAAGGAAACCAAGTAGTTGATAGCCAGCATAATGTTGGAGATCAGCTCGTCCTCAGTCATGCCAACGTTTCCAACAGCGACACCCATACAGAGCACCTTCTTAAGCTGGAACTTGATGGTGGACTTCACATCGTTGATCTTGCTCGCGAGATCTTCGTTGTGAGAGATGGGAGTAGGGAATCTCCCGGCTAAAACACACACACAAAGTCAGTAAACAACTTGTCTCCGGAATTCCAACGCATATACTAGTTATAGGCACCCGACGGACCTTTGGAGAGACCTGGACCCAAAATACGGGGGATCTGTTTAATCAACGTCTCGGAAGCAACAAAGGCATCGTACTTGCGAGCCAACTTCTTGACGAGCTTCTTGTTTTTGTTAAGTTTCTTCAGGTCATCGGCGGACATGGCGTCGATGCCGTGGTGCTTAGCACGGTCAATGTCATGCTGGTCACCAAGAACGCTATCCATCACAAAGCACCTTATCAGCCAGAACCCTTGCGCAAACACTTCCTCCATCCCACAACTAACTCTCGAGGGCAACAACATACCAGACGCTCATTCCAGGGCGAGGTACAGAAGACAGTTTGATGGTGCCGGAGAAACGCTTGTCACGCTGAGGGTCATAGTTCTTCAAGCCGATCTGGAGCTCAACGGTCTCGAGGAAATTTCTCTTCTTCTGGTTATTGGAATAATCCAAAAGCTGCTGCACGTTTTGGCGCACTCCGGCTAATCAAATTTCGTTAGACCACGGTAGCCTAACCGATCTACTGGCGTTGACGGACTCACCGACTGTGACTTTAGACATGATGAATACAGTCTTCCAGAAGAATAACTTGAACAGTAATTCTTATGGTGAGGACTTTGCGCTTGATGTGGTGCTGATTCTCAGGGCAAAATGCTCTTTTAAGAATTTTGTGGATCTCGAAGATTTGTGGAAAACAGCCGGTAGCTGAATGCAGTTTAGCGCAGCCCTACGTCACATGATAATAGCTAACTAGTTTATTACATAATCAATTATAGTACGTACAATACACAGCAGGTACAGTACATACAACTGTACATACACACTGTGGTCATCAATCCATCGATTCGAGCTCAACGCACAGTATGTCCTCGGATAACTGAATCAATCGCAATATAAAATCGCTGGAGCGTTGCATTTGAAATGAATGTACAGAGCAAATGTGCTCCATATGACTTAAAGTCGCTGCCATTTGTCTGATTCTCATCCCAACTCCGTGATCTTCCCCATTGCTACCAGCTCCTGCTGCTTCTCCTCAAATGCCTCCAGGTCCAGCTCTCCTGGTAGAACCTCAAAACCACAATTGCGATACAAACTGATCGCAGCATTGTTGTCTGCTTCCACTAGAAGACAGACATTCACTCTCAACGCCCCCAACGCTACAGCTTCCTTGCTTACAGCCTCTGTGCTCTCAGTGATCAATCTGCGACCAATGCCCTGCCTTCGTGCGTCTCGCAAAACGAACATGGATGCTGCAAAGTATGCAATCTCCCCACCAACGAAAGACGAGGCGTCTGCATTCGAACATGGTCCCTTCGAACATGGTCCCATCGATCGGAAAGCCTCCCATGGCGTGCTCGAATCAGAACCATCTGCTGCCAACGCCTTAGGGCCCAGCAGCACGATCATCCCCACCCATTCATTATTTGCCAACTGCGTTAGATCATCATCACCATCACTGCTGCTGTTATTGTCGTCTTCATGGTATTTATCAGAATTTTGAGCTCGTGGTACATTCCTACTTTTAGCCAATGCCACAAAAGTTTTAGCCAATGGGTTTTGTAAGCGTTGAGCCCATGTTTTATCGTCGAATTGACATTCTTTTTCGTAACTCGAGGAAAATGCTGATGGGTCAGCTTGAAGGGCGCTGAGACGAGCTGTTCGGAAGCGTTGGCATAGCTGTCGAAGGGCCGTGGAGGGGATGCTGGGCCCCTGGGGAACTTGGATCACCGCCGCCATGACCAGATTCATGTCCATGCAGGGAGTCAATATGTAATGGTTTTCCGTTTAGAAGCCCGCCTCACCAATGAATTTTGGTCTTTTGTGATGGGGTGTGTATGTGACTTATGCATGCAAGGATGAAGAGGAGCAATTGAATGGCCTTAAACGAATAATCCTATACTTCACGGTTTATGCGGTCAATTTGGCGATATTTATGTTCGAATCTCCTCCAGCCTTTGAACCCCCATGAGTCAGGCTACTGAATCAGTAGATAATCAGATTCGCTAGCCCCAGCATCGTCTTTGCAAGCCACTTCGTATCGATGCAACTCTCGCAGACACTACATCTCGTTCAGGGAAAACCTCCTGGCTGGGGGCCCTGGGGGCTGATTGGCACTGATTAAGCGCCGGGCAACACACATGGCTTGCATATGTACTTGCAGAACATAAAATGAAATAAGGATCAATGGACTGGATGACAGGGCCTCTGTGATAAAAAGGGCCGTGAATCCTCTCATCTTAACCTTGAAGTCCCAATATCTATGAGTTATTGTGTTAGAAGACACATTTGGACCCTCCTCTGACTCACAGCGCTTCGGTACGGCAAGCCCTCACCCAACCCCAGAGCTTCAGAGAGGAATTGAGTTTGGCGTCCCCCTATTTCTCCATAAATATGCCGAAACAACCAACTGCTCACAAGAAACCACCCATTCCCGAATATTATCAGAAGCTACCGGACTGTGAATCGCTACTTGCGAAAATCCGGAACCTCGACGACAGTTCCGATTTCACTGAATGTCAGTACCGCCTTGGGACTGAGGAGACTCGCAACTTTGTCGTTGACTTCGATGATAATGGGGCTTGGTGTGCGTTTAATGTGGAGAAAGATGAGCTCTCTGCCTTGATAGATAGGAACGTATGTCATCGTCATGTCGCCTCATGCATTGCCTACGAGTATGCCATCGCAGAGCGAGAATGCTAAAACTACGTAAACCTAAAATAGACACCCAAACCTTTTGAGACCAGATGGATGTAAGATGAAAACATGGCCTCGTACCGTTTCGTGTCTTTAACCATTGACCTCTTGGATATACAGACACATATGGGCACCTGAACGGCAGATAGAATTTATACAGGTAATGTTGGCGGCCGTTGCAGCCTTATGAGGTCTCCGTGTCGTCAGAGAGAGAAACTGACATATATAGGCGCTGACCAGTCGCTATGGAATGTCCCATCGGCTTGGAGGGCTGATGTGCTCGGACCCTTTCAAAACGAAAAAGATTACTCCAGTATCACCAAAGCTTGCATGCGACAGCCCGACTAGAGAAGAGGATAACGGGGATGGACTACCTCAAGAAAACATTGTGGAAGATGTTGAAACTGGGTACAGGTCCGAAAAGGCTCTTCCAGTGGAAGCTTCCAAGGCCCTCGAGGAATCACAAGGCTTCGATACGGGTGGCATCTCATTTTCCCAACTCGTGGATAAAATTTGGCACTTTTCGTCGGTAGATTATGGAAATGAGTGTATGGTTTCGCAAACAATCCATCATCCAAGGAAGTAAGACCTTGCTGACTTTAGCAGACCTCTGCATCGGATACAACTCGCTTTATGTGATTCCCACCGTAACCTTTAAGCAGCAACCAGGCCGACCTGATGGAAAGAGAGTCTGGTCTTGGCTGATACTATGCAACGACGGTAAATTGTGGCTGTTTGCGTTCTTCCTTTAATGGCACAGCTAACGGCCCAAGGAACTGTTATCTCTATCCAGGAAAATCCCTTCGCACAAGAGACATTAACCCCAGATCAAAGACGCGAAGCTTTGAAAGTAATCCGACGAAACACCGGGTTGGTCCTCTTCGGAATATCAAAACAACACGGGGAGAAAAAGAAGAAAAATCCACTCATGGGAACGCACATTAGAAATCCTTCCAACTCTTCCCACTCTTCCGAGGTGGTGAGGGTAGGAAAAGGTGAAGGTCCAAGCTTGCTGTTCTATTACATTTTTGACGATTGGGCAACCAATTATAGCTTGGTCATTGGAAGAGAGCATTCATACAGCTCTGCCCTTGGAACCCTGGTGAGTAAAATTTGCAGGTTCTAGTCTGGGAATCCAAACCAGAATACGCTGACATTTGTAGCGAACGAATATGTTAGAAAAACCGCAAGTAAACTTGGTAACTGACCTCCATCGGGTAGGGAGAGAACTTGCAGTCTTGAAACGACTATATCAGAGCTACGAGCTCATTGCCACCAGGATCCTTAATCGACAATGGCAAATGACTGAGCAACTTCGAAATGGTAGTCAACGAACAGCCAGCCAAATCCGTGGCCTGAATAAGTATACCTGTGAGGCATTGCGACAAGATACTTGGAGATCAATTCCTGATGAGAGAGGCCTCGATGAAAGTGCAGATGATTTTGGTCCGCAACACATAGGAGGCGTTCAATTGAAGCCAGCGGCGCTGAATCGCATTGAGCGGCTCGCTGACCGAATAAGACTATACGCTCTGAGCGAAATCGAGGAGTGTCTGAATGAGAAGGAAACCCTCACATTCCTGGTAAGTTGCCTGGTACACCTTTTGCCCAACGACGATGTCAAATCTAACCAGAACCAGGTATTCAACTTGATCGCAATAAAAGATTCAAACGCTGTTGAAAAACTGACTCGAAGCACTGTTCTGCTTTCCAAAGTCGCAATTGTTTTCTTGCCAGTGAGTTTGCTGACGAGCTATTTTTCGACAAACATCGACGGCCTCAAGAGTTCTTATACTACCAAAAACTACTGGATCTCATTTGCCATAATCATCTTCGTGTCCGTTGCAGGTCTCTCTCTGTTCGGGTGGATTAACAATCTCATTAGGGGAAAGTCAACGCACCAGTCTATAAAACAGCGCTTTATCGAGGCGCAGAAGGCAATACACCAGAGAAGAGCGAAAACGTACTGATGATCCAAGTGGCCTGAATTTCTTTCTTTTCTCAGTTTGTGTGAAGAAGTCTGCACTCTCGCTGCGCAGTATAGTATGCAAGGCACGGAGTATATATGGAAAACACTTGTATTTTGGATTTATTGCAACTGCAGCATTGGATCAGTGACACGTCTCCAGCAAAAATTGGTCAAGAGTTCGCATAGGCACAGAGATCATCTTTTACCTTGAGACTCTGAAACGATCCCATTGCTAAAAATGAAATAGTTATTGATATCAGCTCAACCCAGTGATTTTGATTACATGGTAAATTTGGGAAGTTGTGGTACATAGGAAAAGAGCTAAAACATTCGAGATCATCACATGTGCCACTCAGGATTGATACAGTGGCCTTTTGGCAATGAGCCATGGCTAGCGGAAGGCAGCATCAATTTCGCTGAGAAATAAAAAAGACCGTAACCCTGCTCTTGTGAAGCAACATCTCGATCAAGAGCAACATTCTTTTGCAGAGACTCGCGTGATATTTGCCTGCTGTGAGGTCTGCCCTTGCGGTGAAATCACGTTTTTCGTTTGGTGTGGTGGGCTTTTCTGGTCCTTGGCTGGGTTTTTTTAGTGTGGGAGAGTGACAAAGGCTACGCTGGATTCCTCGATCTGACATTCTCCCCAAAAATTCAATCTCCATCACAACAACTATCAGCCATCAGTGGACAGGACACTCCATTCTTCCACACAACGACTGCCATATAACCCCATTTATCGTTCCTTGACTTTACCGCCTCATTCTTCCTGGTGAGTTGCTGTTTCTTCCTGTTTCTGAGCTGGTTGTCAAGTTCATCGCGGCACCTGTCTCATCCCCTGGAGGCCTACCCTCACCTTCCTCCGCCTCCCACTTCAGCCCACGCACTTGGCAGCTTTTGGTGAAATATTTTTCCCTGCAAAGCTTTCCAAGTACATCCATAATATCATTTCGAAGCATATGCTAACGACTGCTTTTGTCTCTGTTTAGTCTTCCCTCCCCTGGCCCATTCGACGACAGAACCGCCAAGATGGGTTTGTCATTCTCAAAACTATTTGACAGCATATGGCGAAAGAAGGAGATGAGAATCTTGATGGTTGGTCTTGATGCTGCTGGCAAGACCACCATCCTGTATAAGTTGAAACTCGGTGAAATCGTGACAACTATTCCCACAATTGGTAAGTGTTAGACTTGGGGCGCGCAAGTCCCCCGCAACTGTCCATGGAAAAGCATAAAGGACTAATATGTGCTGGTGCCCGATAGGCTTCAATGTCGAGACCGTCGAGTATAAGAACATTCAGTTTACCGTGTGGGACGTTGGTGGTCAGGACAAGATCAGGCCTCTGTGGAGACACTACTTCCAGAACACGCAAGGCATCATCTTCGTCGTTGACAGCAATGATCGTGACCGTGTGGTCGAGGCCAGAGAAGAACTGCAGCGCATGCTCAACGAAGATGAACTCCGTGATGCTCTTCTGCTTGTCTTCGCCAACAAGCAAGATCTTCCAGTATGTTTTGCTGAAATAGATGCATTTCTTGCAACGCTGCTAACACCATTGCCTTCCAGAACGCCATGAGCCCAGCTGAAATCACCCAGCAACTCGGCCTGCAAAGCTTGACACGTCGCGCTTGGGTAAGGGACATTCTCTTGAGCCATACGGTGCTGATTATGAGTGCTGACTATTCGAAAAGTACATCCAATCCACTTGCGCTACCACCGGTGATGGTCTTTATGAAGGTCTCGAATGGTTGGCCAACGCCTTGAAGAAGTCTCCACATGACTAGATGCTCTCCAAATGATTGATGTGTAATGCCAATACCTGGGATTACGTGTTGCGTAGGTGCAGAAACATGGGCTTGGTGGAACGCGTTTTGATAGGGTTCTTTTTTCATCCTGGCGTCATGTCTTACTTCCCGTCCAGTATGATTGTCGTTGTTTTTACCTCGTATATTCGCTTATTATATAACTTTGCTCCTTTCTTGTCAACTGTAGCCCTGCTGTACCTATCTACACATCGGGTGTGATCCTCATGTCAAGGAAGATGTGTTGTCTGGCCAATTGTCGCGTGTCCCCAAACCTGTGTGTTCGAAATTGTCTGATCATCGACGCAATGCAATACCCACAGAGTTCGACTGCTTACTACTTCTCTGTACAACTCATGATCCTTAGGATGATTTGACCGTAACAAATAGGTCCGTAACCACTGTTGAGCCCTTTGGTGGGTCTCAGTCCTCTTGTCGACAGGCGTTAGAATTGGTTGATTTGCAGAATACCTCTGTCTAACCAGAGATGAGACTGAGGGTATCTCTCCTTGTCACATTGGCCATTCTATTCTCTATAATTGTTCAATGAATCGCTATGGATGAACAGCCTACTAAGGTAGCCCGGGTTATTCTAAGCCATGCTGGGTCGATAGGCACATTTATTCATTTATTAGCTGATATGTTTGTGGAACATTGATCATGCCTCTAACTAGACTTCAGAGAGTGAGTGTTAAGGAGACGGTATTGAGAGTTAAGAAAGGGATAATAGTTGCTGGTTGTCAGGGAAGAGGGAGTAAGTATAAAAGAGAGCTGAACTGTATGAAATAACTGCTGATTTTCCCATAGGAAGATAACATTGATGGTAAGGAAGAAAGAAAAAAGCAAAGAAAAAAAAGACACAATCTAGCATAGTGCTCATTCGGCTATATGTGTATGCATGCCCCTGCATCGTGACCAACTTCCGCATCATGGCAAAATGGCTAAAAACAGATTCGCTTAGCGCCCAAAAAGACGTTCGTTCAGTCATTATTGATTCATTATCATCATCAGGTCATCACCATGGTGATTATGCTGTAAATGTTCTTAGAATGCAGTTACATCGATCCCATGGTATATGCCGGTTTATCGCATGTCAAAGCTAGAGATTGCTTTGCACCAGTATGGGGTGCTGGCTGAGAATCATTCCCTCTTTCCCACTGAGCCTGCAGGGCGGTAGTCTTGCATTTCAAAGCCTGACAGTGTGTTTCCATTCCCGTCACCCACCACGCAGCAGCATGGATGATCTGAATCACACACTGCAGCTCCTCCATCGTTTGAGGCGCGTAGATCATGACAAATCCCACAGGTACGAATCTCAGTTTCCACCACCAGCTTTCTCTGGCTAGGGGATGGCGTTCTCCCCATCCCTTTTCGATTATGAGCTTCACATCCGCGGGGTGAAGGGTTAAATGCAGACTACCATCACTGGGGTGGGAGTGGCATACTTCACCGTTGCAAGTGGCTTGATTTCTTAGTTTGGGTACGGAGAATAGGCCTGTACTGTGTTTCTCGAAGCAGGAGGTGCCGAGGTATAGGTGGTCGGAATTGCGGATAGATATATCTTTGATGGCTGCGGTAAGGGCTGAATACATGGTTGGAGAACCTCGTTGGGTAATTTGGCGCTGTGGAGCGATTCCAGCAATCTTGGGTCGGAGGCCACTCCTCTTGGGTAAATTTTTCAGGATGCCGGTTTGGATATGAAGATTAGGAGGAAGATAAGGGGGATTTAGAGGATTTCTCAGAGCGAAGATTTGCAAAACACAGATTCGAAGATAGCCCATGAATGTCGAGGGAGTACCTCCTGGTCCTAAAGCCAGGAAGGCACGATATCCAGTCCGCACTCTCTGAACAAAAAGACTAAGAGCCAGCAGGAATAACGTGGAGAGAAGGGCAGCCATGAATGGCGAAGAAACATAGGAATCCCCATCCATGAGTGTCATGTGTGCGAGGTGGGCCTGTTGTTTCGGGGACTGGTTTATCTATCAAGAGGTGAGTAATGCAGATGCTTTATTAAAGCAGGAAGCGCAGGAGAAACTGGAGTCCTTGAAGTGTATGTCTGGCAGCATACCATTTGTGTTTCCAAAGGCCCAGTCATATGGCGCTTTCTTTTCCCAATGTGCAAAGGGTGAATACGAAGTGAGGTCCACAGGCAGAATAGGTGAAATCAATCACCACCTTCAATAAGCTTGAAAGCAAGAAGCAAGTGATATTTTGCCTTCTATGAACAACATCAAATAGAAGAAAGAAATAGGATGAACAATCTACCAAGGGAGATTTTGTAGCAGTTTCATCACAAGACTCATTGTGCGATATCGAAGCAGCTCTAATCTGAAGGAGCCGACACAGCAGATCATTCAGAGCCTGACCAGTCATGCCTCACCATTGATCGGTTAACTATTCACTTTTGGAGTGTTGTGACTGTATGTAGACAGCTGTCAGCATGATTGAAGCTTGCAGTTTAGTTATGTAGCATTTGGTCTAGGCCAGCGCCAAACTAAATAGTCCATGGGCTTGTTCAGATGACATCCAGGCACACCAACGCCACAGCTCACAACCGGATTTTTCTATGGATCAAACTGGAAAGTCTGTTTGTCCTTGAGGCTTGAGCGCCATTCTATGTATCTTCCTTATATAACAAGCTGGCAGCATTTCAGGATGTGATGAAACGTATGTAGCTTTTGGAGGGAGAGTTTCTTGGTTGGAATTGAGTCAACGACTGGATTTTGGATGACGATCAGTTTGGACCAACTTTGAAGTCACGAAGAAGCAATCAAAACACTTCATCACGAAAGATGAGGCTCGATACGACCTATAACTGTTATTAGTTTCGTCTTCTTCTTCACCGTATGGCTCGAAAGACGGCACTTCCGATGCTCTCCTCCATTGAGCGCGGACGTTGGTTGAGATGCTTCTCGGGTTCTGGGGCCATTACGTAGCTCTGGGCGTCGAGGCCCCACGACCAGCCATCCCATTGATCCACGTTCGTTTCCTCAACGTCACAAACTCAAGCGGCGTACCCAGCCAAAAGCATCTCTCAAAGCTTTAAAGCAAGTTCAAGTGTACTACTAACAAGTTGCGGCACTGATTCCTTCGCAAGAAACAACTCAGTTTCGGTTGCAGGGAGTGGAACCGAATAGGCTGACAGCTGCGTTTCAGCCCGACATACACTCAACTCTTTTTGAGAATGATAATTGCTGGTGAATTCTAGATGCAGTTGAATGGAATCTGCGCTTCTGGATTGAGGAATGGGAACTGGCGTTTGAAGTTGTCAATACTTATCGCAGCCGTTAGCAAAGGCGGGCCAGAGAAATCAACAATGTCTATACGTCTATTCCCCGGCGCAATAGCAAATGTACCAGCACAACCAGGTTCGTGGTTGGGGCCTTTCTTCACAATTATTTTCGCCAGGACCTCATTCATGTTTATGGCGTCAGATCTACACAGGGACCTTCAAGAATGAGGATTATATTCCTGATATGGAAGAATTCCAATATACTTCTAAACTTACTCTTTGCGGCTTGTGCTGCATGCCTCCCGGACCGGTTTGCGCTTGAAGATGACACCAGGCTCTCATCTACGATGTATGTACGGAGTATAGTTGAGCCCAATCACGCACCAAAGGCTCTGTTTCGGGTATCTGGTCCTGACCGTTCCAGGTGGATATGCGTTCAGAATACCTTTGCATAAGCACTGTGCAGAATTAAACCGCCAGGTGATTTCAAAAAGGCATGCTGAGATTGGTTGCAGACAGCCTAGATTTCAGCATTGACTCGAAGCTGATATTGAGCATTTGGAGAACGAGGTCCCGAGTCCTACCGGCATCCCGAAGCTCGGAAGACACCTTACCAAATGGAGTTAGTGTCCCTGTCCAAATTGCTTACATAATCAGATAACTCCGCCAAGACTTGGTTGCCATGGTGAAGAGCATGTGGAGCTAGGACTAATTGGGACAGTGAGCAACCAATCAATGCAGGCTATTTGGTTTATAGGTCCGAAGCATATGCGATGATTGGTGGGTGAATTTGAATTGCTTGTTTACATTTCATGTTCGGAAGCTACGGAAGAAAAGAAACCATGACCGTTGCAGTAAAGGATACCAGCTGCAGATGCCGCAAGTGTTGCTTCAGATCACTGAGCATTCGTTTCCAGTCAGCACTTCTCTCCGTTCATAGAATTACTCTCTCCGGCCCTCGAATTTGAGCTCTCGTGGAGCTACTCCATCGGAAACGTGATAGAGTCTGGAACCAACCGTGAGATGCTTCAGTGACGAATCCGGCCAATGCCTACGCTTCGAATATGATGGATGGTGCTAGTGCCATTCCCAGAGGTGATAGGATAATGAAGCAGAAAGAGGACACGACTCAAGAAAAGGACCGATACTCCTATCCCTCTCGCGAGACCTCCTTCGAACACGACGAAGAATCCTACTCTTTTTCCGATTGCTCGTACAGCACATCCTATTCCGCAAGGCCCATTCTGAAACCTTCAATACGACGGGGAAAACATATAATTCGACCTTATCGACTCCCACATAGTTTGATGAGATGTGTGTGCCTGGGTGTTTTCTCGGCCTTGATTCTTTTCGTCTTCGCCCTCTTTCGGGTTACGTTGATACATACTTTTATCAAACCTATAGAAATCAGACTACCGGAGGACGAACTAGCGTTAAGGCCACATCAGTGGGAAAGCTTTCCTTTTTTAGCACGATATTATGGAGGTATAAGGACACTAATATCGAAAACGAATAATGTGCCCGAGTACCCCAGAGAGGAAGCTGAAGAAAAAAGGGAGAATACTAAAACCCCGTCATCAACTACAGTCACGGGAGAAAAACGGGGTCCCCAGAATTCGAGCATTATCTTTGATCCCTATCCGAATTATACTTCCCCGGAATACATTCAGAAGTACGGCAGTAAACAGGACTGCTCCCTAGATACCCTGGGAAAAGTATCGATTCCACATCTCCATCATTATAATGGCATTCCAGAGGGGTTTCCAGACCCTATAATAGGTTCAAATGAGTTGCTGGGAATCGAAGACAACATCTGCTTTGACCGATTTGGGAGGCTTGGTCCTTATGGCTTAGGATATGGACTCAATGCTGGAGGTAGTGGAGCAGGGCTCGAGGGTGACAGATCTGGGATAGAAGTCATCTGGGAAAATACTCCGCCTGTTGATTTTCGACACGTCAACTGGGCTGATGCTCAGGATCGCTGCATATCTATCAACCAACACCGCTTTCCAGAATTACCAACCCCAAGGACTGATCGATTTCGGACACTCCCAATTGCAAGAGGATATAAATGTGAACAGAGTGGTCGCGGAGAAGGTCCTGTCAATGTCACTTTTGGAACTAGTCGTCTTCAACGGACCGCCTTCATCATTCGCACGTGGCACGATTTTCAATACAATGGCGAGACCATTATGTTCTTGCGGTCGTTGATATCCGAACTGTCCCTAATGTCTGGCGGGGAGTACATGGTGCATTTCCTTATTCATGTGAAAGATGATAATCTTCAAATTTGGTCGGACGACGAAGTATACGATCGCATCCTGCAGAATGCGCTTCCTGAAGAATTTCAGGGAATGGGAACTCTATGGTCAGAAAGGCAGATGGGACTGATCTATGGTGGACTCGAAGAAAAGTTTGTACGGAATCTTCCTGTTCATGGTGTTTACAGGAGCACATTCATGCCCTTGCAATACTTCGCTCATCAACATCCAGAATACGATTTCTACTGGAATTGGGAGATGGATATACGATACACTGGCCACTGGTATCATTTGCTGGACAAACTCTCAGAATGGTCAAAAAAGCAGCCACGCAAAGGCTTGTGGGAGCGAAGTTCAAGATTCTACGTTCCGGCTGTTCATGGCTCATGGGACGATTTTCGACAGCTAGTCCGCGTTCAAACTGAAACTGGAACAAATAGACTACCAAATATATGGAGTGCGTTGAAGAAAGACCAACAAAAAGGTCACCAGCCAGAAGCCTTTCGAGGAGATAAGCCAATATGGGGCCCTGAAAGGCCGACAGCAGAACAAGATATCCTCAAAGTCGACGATGAAGGGATACCACCAATAAAATATGAAAAAGATAAATATGAATGGGGCGTTGGCGAAGACGCTGACCTCATTGTCTTGAACCCATTATATGATCCTGAAGGTACCACCTGGCTTCTCAAGGATGATGTCACAGGGTACGAAAAGGGCAGTGGACATCCTCCGCGTCGAGCATCAATAATAACAGCGTCTCGCCTTTCACGCAAACTGTTGCAGACCATGCATCGCGAAACGAGTCTGAAGCGCCACTCCATGTTTTCTGAAATGTGGCCTGCCACAGTTTGTTTACACCACGGATTCAAAGCCGTGTACGCTCCTCACTCCGTCTACATCGATCGCCTCTGGCCCCCAGCGTATTTAGAATCCATTTTCAATGGAGGCAAAAACGGCGCCAGTGGTGGTGGGAGAATGTCTATATTTGGCGATGGCGAGCATAACTTTAGAGGTACGACCTGGTTTTATGCAACAGGACATGCGCCGAATCTTTGGAATCGATGGCTAGGATATAAAGTGAATAATGACGGTGGCGAAGAGTTTGAGCTCGCTAATGACGGGCGCATGTGCCTCCCACCAATGTTGCTCCATCCGGTCAAGGAAGTGAATTTAATCGTTGAAAGCGGTGGTAGATGACCATTCATATCACAGCCACAAGGGTTAAGGCGCCAGCGAAATTGATCTTTCACTTTGGTTTGGTTGTTAATGTTTATCTTGCCCTTCCCCCATTTGTTTGCACATGATACCCTGTTCAGAGATCACCGAAAGATCTCAGAAACAAGAGTTGGAGTTGAAGCAGGCTCAATCTTTTTCTTCTGCATTCCCATTCATATCACATCAGTTTTGATGATCATATGCACGCATTGTTTATGACCTTCTCTTCAGTGATCAATTTTTTTATCAGCGAGGGAATAATGTGGTAAATGATACTGGGCGTCTGGAAGTGCCTTGAGTGTTCTGGTGTTACAGGAAGGGTACATATGCATCAGGGGTATACATGGTCATGGGAATGATTTTGAATAGATTCAAAATTCAAGCATACATTTGGACGAGGTGTTTGTTAGAACACGAATGATATCTTGCTGAGAATATTATTAATTATTGTGAGGCTCAAACAGGATCCAGAAGGGCTTGAGTAGAGTATAGACGAACAGATACAGCGTAGCTGTCAATATAACAGCTTTAGATCAACCGATACACCCAGTGACGCCTTGGCCGTCCTCATAAGAATACATTTATTGTGAGAATTGAACTGGAGACTACATGCAAGACATCCTCTTCCAGATCTGCCTGGCTGCCCTCGGGACCAATTTGATAAGGCTTAACCAGCACCCAAGTACTATTCAGTTAGTTAGGTCCAACTAACGAGAATTGAAATGTTTTTGTTTGGCGGAATACGGGGATGCTACATATGTTCGGTGTTTCACGTTTCCTGAATCCACACGGGATTTTCTCTAGCAACACTGGGAGATCAAGAGACTATCTATCAGTTTATCAGTTGTTAGTACTTTCCAAAGTTTCGTCCATTTGTAGATAGCATCAAAAAGCCTCATCGGTCTAGGAACAGTACTGTATACGCGTACAGTGGGGAAGGAAAGGCAAGCTGGGAGGAAGAGGGGGCCAAAAAAGACGCTGAAGATGGATTTTATTGTAGTTTCTTCCCCTTTGATGAGTGCTTTTTTATTATCAAAAGCAGAACCTGCAATCAGTGTGTTCTCGTATGGCTCGCGCTTTGTTTTTGGTCGAGTATTAATTAGCATCAATATCAACAACCCATGTCTTAGGATGTCTTCGAGCGGGCTTGAGGAACCTTTTAGTTAGATCTCGCCGCAGATGGTAAGTTGGTTTCAGATATAACTATATGGCTGGTTAGCAGACTTTCACCATATGTGGCGTGCTTTTCTGGATTTGGATCAGTATGTACGGATTAGGAGGAAAAAGGTGTCTTAAAATGGAAGTATTTTGTTGCGCAGGCTCTTTCGGGGTGGGAGAACAGTGGCTGTGATGTTTTTATTAGGAATAGAAAGATTTTGCCTTTCTTTTTTTTGGCCGAGATAAGCGTAGCTTTAGGCTGTGTCGGATGGATTCAGCTATTTTCTTCGAGATGCGCTATTTTGGGAGACGGGCGTTTTGTCTTTGAGTCAGTGGAAGGTTAATGCTGGGAAGATGAAGCTGCAGATTCGAAAAGTTGTCTGCTGAAAGGGATGTTGGGTGAATGTCAGGATAGAAATCTCTGTGATACAGCAAGTGAATATGATCTTCAAAACTGTCAGTCATTACCACAGGCCTTGCACACAGGACAGAAAATTCTAACCTTCAAGTAGGACAAATATTCCAATATCCACTTCCATCCTGGTCAGCGTGTGTTCTCCACAGTGCAAATTTATTCCTTTGAACTGCTCCAAGTCCGGTGTTCAGTGTTCACTCTGCGACATGAGGCATCCACAAACATGTTTGTCACTGTTCTAGCGTAGGCGCTTAACAGCAACACGCTATTGCTCAGGATGTGCAGATCTCCTGTGTTTCAGAGACTGATTTAGCATGGGCTAAGCTCCTCACTAAATATAGCTTGGGCTGCGTGGTTTGGCATTTGGTGATGATTTTCCCACTACTGCTCACCGCTGGGGCTGCACATTCACAGCTAATGCTGGTCATCAGAGAGGACTCGATGACAATTGGCCAGTGAGCAGACCATCTGTGCCCTCTAGACGCCCAATACTCATCTCTGCTGGGGTGGTGACTGATACATGGATTAAGAACCTATCTGGATCCCTCTGCCACTGGTGGTTGGCGCCACAGGGAGACAAGATGTCTACATATATACCCGCCATCTGTGCAGTGGAGCTGTTGTGATTCACTATTTTTGCGTTTCTTTTTGTTGTGACTGAATGCAGGAGCTATCTTGCTGTTCATTTCATTGATTGCCTATTATTATTTAAGAATCTTCTCCAGTCTTCTTTTGCTTCACTCTCGCTGTTCATTGTTCAGCGTGTTCACTGCTGACAGTTGCTGTCACTTGTGGTGTGCAAATATTCATATTATATCGCACACCCTGGCTGCTCCTGTATAGCCATAATACTCTCCTTTGTTGTCCCTTCATCTCAGGTCGGCGCCTTCACTAATCGAAACTCGCCTCTCTTGACGAAGCCACCTATTTAAGACCTGTGAACTGCACCTCTATCTCCATCTCCAGTTCTCCACATACTCCTATTCTGTACCTCGAGATCACATTTGCGAAACATATCCTATTCATTATTCTTAATTCTTAATCCACAATGTATTGCAAAGCTCTTCTTGCCTGCTCGCTCTTGAGCGCAGGCTATGTTGCTGCACAGACAACTGGAAAGCTTGGAGATGCAGAAGTGACCACTTGCAACCCATCCGACACGGTCTACGAAGCCACTCTGCTTAACAAGAAAAATACAAACATTCGAGGCACTGTCCTTGTTACTGGTGCCTCTGAAGGCCGTGGCGTCATCTTCAACGTCGACTTCACCGGGTTCCCCGAGGAAGGAGGCCCATTCAGTGAGTGATACCCAGCGGACTCTTTGATTCGATTCAACTTGCCGTCTAACAAACCTTCGCCTTTCTGCAGTATACCACGTCCACGACCAACCCGTTCCTGAAGACGGCAACTGCACTAAAACCCTTGCGCATCTCGATCCCTACATTCGCGGCGAGGTTCCTCCGTGCAATTCTTCCAAGCCCGAGACCTGCCAGACTGGCGACTTGAGCGGCAAATACGGCAGCATCCAAGGTGTCAAGGGCGATGCGCACTATAAGCAGACATATCATGACCTCTACTCGTCCACCAAGCCCGGCCTTGGGTCTTTCGTTGGAAACCGCTCCATCGTGGTCCACTATGCCAACAAGACACGCGCCAACTGCGGAAACTTCGTTTTGAAGAGCGCCAACTCGGGTAATAAATCTCCTTGCCGAAACGGACCGTGCTCAACTGGAACTCTAGGAACGGGTGGAATGCCTCGCCCAACCAGTCCTCCCATCTTCGAGGGTGATGCTTCGAAGGTGAGCGCGTTGTCCACTGCCGGGATACTTGTCGCGATGATTGGATTTTTATGGTAGTTGATATGGAGCATGAATCATGATGGTTTTCCTGGCGGCGTCTCGGAAAGATTACGCTTTCTTCTTCTTCTTCTTCTCTATATTCTCTTGAGTCCATGGATAGATTTGGGAAATGGTGCCTGGTTTATCATGTAATAGTACGGACGTCTTTCTCTTTCGAATTAATACCACTAGACCTATAAAATTTCGTTTCTGTATTTGCTTGCCTATATTGGAGGAGAATGGTGGGGTGAACTCGCTGTTTCCACGTCAAACTTGAACCTCTTTGTTTCCAGCCTATCAGAGTTGCTTTTGGGTGAATTGTCATTGTTCTCTTGCTTTTGATTGATTGGAAACAAACCACATTCTCTCAGAAGGAAACACCCCCGTGCACTCTTAACAAACAGTTGCCCAATCATCCAAGCGACAACAAACATCCCTCTTTTTCACTCACTCCTTGACTTTTCATTGTTGTTGCATTCTTGTTTCTTTCTCTGTTAATGTTTCATTGCTGCATCTTTCAGTGGGGGACCTACTGAGTGATTTCTACCGAGTACATACAGCTGCCTAACTCCACTAGTTAGCCATGCATCAACTTACTGTGCGCTACTCTACCTTCAATAGGTAGTTAGTTGTGGGTCATGTGCATGGCTTAGCTAGCTAGCTAACTACTGTGCCATGGTCGTGTCTGACCAATGACAATCTGTGTTGATCACCTGTGGCTGTGATGATGATGTCATTGCCTGTTCAGTCTGTCTAATTACTACATACAATTAGTACTGTCTGCACATCATCATGACTTCAGATAGCCTGCCCAATTGAAGACTTCAGTTTGTCTATTGATGGGATCTCCATATGTATTTGCTGGTGTTGTGGACAATGATGGTGTTGATGTTAAGAAGCAGCGTGTGAGATAAGTTTGGTGCTATCATTATCACACTGCTGTTGAAACTCCAGATCCTTGATCTCTTTGCATAGAAAGTATCAAAGCCGACTCTAATTTTTCTCTAAAGTAAGGTGTGCAGTGTCTCCATCATCTGCATGTACACTCCATCAGATGCGCAGCAAACCATGACGTTGAAACTTTGCAAACAGACAGCTCTAAATCCTCCCTGGGATGTGTATCAAGGAAATCACCAATGCCTCACACTCCAGCAATTACATGTATGCGAAAAGATCCAGGTCATGAATTCAAAAGACCACACCAAGAAATTTCATCATAGATGTCATCACCCACAGAAATACAGTTTTAGAGAGAAAAAAAAGCATTGAATAAAACTTAACACATCAATGACAAAGAGAAAGGACGCTGAAAAAAGATAATTTGATCTATTAGGGACTGGTATCAGAGCATTTGGCTAGACCTCTTGTGCCCACCGCCGCTCCCGAAGTGGCATTTCTTCGCCCGATTTTGCCCGTGCGCCGTTCACTTCCCGTCGCCAGGCCCAGTACTCGCCGAGACGTTCTTCAGCGTACGTGGCATAATCGAAATCGATCTGTGAGATTGTGGCTTGAATCAACGCCCATACGCCCCTGTTGGATAGTTATGTTAGTCCCTGCGCTTTTTGTACCTCGAGATGTAGGTCCACTAAATGATAATCCTACCAGTAGAAACCAGGAATGCCTCGGAACCGATCAACATCCTGAAACAGCTTTTCGACAGCCTCTTCTTGGCTGTTTCCTAAATCTGCGTATTTGCTGTAGCTTTGGACATATTCGGTGAGGAACCCGCGGCGAACAGCGCGCGTGGGCATCATGTTGTAATCACAATCGTAACCGCCCCACTCAGCGAAGTGGTTTGCAATGTCGAAGGCTGCGGGGGAAGGTGTGGCATACTCGTAGTCAATAAAACTCACGGTTTCAACAGAATCCTCCTCAGGGGCATTAGAAATCACAGATTTTGGCTGCATGACGACATTCGCACACAGAAGATCGCAGTGTGCGAAGACCAGCTGTTGTAAATTTTAGTACAGATCACGTTCAAAATACAAGGCTCCAAAAACTTACTCCATTATGCCCCAGACCCGACCTATCATCCAGTTCAGCGACAATTCGCTCGAATTCTTTTTGGAGCTGCTTCCGTCTTTTACGCTCTTTGTCGGTTCCACAAGGGAGCGCAAGGATCCACTTTTGCAATACCGTCCACAAAGTTGGTCCTTCTTGTCCCTGTGTGCGAACCGGAATGATATCATCCTTGACTTCAGCTGAAGATTTCTTATCTTCACCCACGAAATCAAGTGGATATGCATGCCCATTCAAGGGAACTGACATTGCTGGGTTAGTGGCATTGTCACTGATCGGGAGCACAGCATGCCACTGGGCAAGTCGCCGGGCGATTCCCCGCCAAATCCGTGGTTGCGTAAGATCATGTGGCGAGGCTACCTGTCCGCGAATGAAGCGATACAGGAGGCCATTCCTAAACCGAGCTAGGAGGGGAGGAGCCAGTCCTTTCGATGCAAGCAAGGCGTGGGATCGGACTTCCTCTGTGGACCATACAATTCGTTAAAATAATTGTGTATGTGAGAAGGGGTGACCGCAACACACTTTCTCTATCGATAAGGACTTCTGTATGATTCCCATAAGCTCTCATCAACACAGATTCATTATCAATCTCCTCGTCCGTCATTCCAGGAGCCCTTCGGATGATTTTCAGCAGCTTGGTGGTCTGTCAGCGAGCCCGCACAGCACTCAAATGGTACCTAACGAGAGAAAAAACATGAAAGTACACACCGTGTTTGTAATGCCATCAGTGAACCTCACGAATTCAATTTTTCCTTCAGCATGCTCCCACTCAGGTCGCAATGCCAGCACGAGCCTCAGTGCTGACGCTTGAGAGTCGGCATGGTTATATGACAGCGGAATGTACCTCACAGATACGTGACCATTCTGCGTGGAGCGGCTGAAAGTCATCTTGCAGACTCGGGCAGAGGAGAGGCTCAGACACGAGAGAAATTGTACGAAAGCAAAGGAGCGTATTCAGTCTGTTACACTGGAATTTGCCAGTACTAATTAGCGGATATCTTCTACTGAATAAAAGGCATTCCTCAGCGTGTAGAATGAGAGAAGAACAGAACAAGGCAGGAAGACGGAAACGACCTGAAGAAGGACGATTTATCACATGGTTTCCCCCCACAGGGCCACAGCAAGATCTAGAGTCATGAACCCTGGCCCTCCCAACAAAATGGGAAATATACTCCGCAGAAGAATCCACGACGCTCCACAAGAAACAAACATACCTGGTGAGATACAAAGATATTGATTGATAGGTAGTTCTCCGCTGTATCACTGCCTGACTGCTTCTGAGACTTGAGACGAGGCGAGAGCAATCAGATGAAAGGAGGAGAGAATTGGAAGAGCAAAGTGGTCTCGTGCTCAACCTGCTGTTCCTGGAAGTGGGCACCTTGTTAGCGTCGACACGGGCACCCCCTCGAACAGCCGTTATTACGCCATCTTCCTCTTTGTGCGACCAATGAAATGCCGCAAAAGGGACTCTAGCCGAAGGTTGGGACCCGAAGAACCACTGACGGACGAATGGCAGCGTATGTAATTACAGAGCCACTAGACTATATGCGGCTAGTTCATGGCCCTTTCGCAGAACGTCTAGACTTTTATCTGATTCGTCGACGGCATATTCCAATGGTCCAATCATCTCTCACCCCAGCACCATTACTTACATAAGCTTCGCCTGGCCATTTTAGGACTAGCATATCTTGTGTTCGTTACCTATGTAGTTACCACGTGATTCTACATACAAAAACTTTTCCACACAACTTTTTTCCTCTTCTCTTTTTTCTTTCTCCATCTATCATCAGTAGAGGTTTACATTGACCATGTAAATTTCGCACCGGAGCTCCGTCAGATGACGGCTTGCTGAGGGTTGTTCTGTTTTATTCCTCTATGGATTGCCTTCCGTTCCCGGCTTCGGAGAAGAGAGTCGATTTGACGACTCGCGTCTTTGACACTTTTTGCATGGCTAGGCTTGTAATTGTGAAGTTTGGCTATGGAGGAGACGTGACATTTCGCTCATTTAGAGCCTTTGCTTTGAATTCTGCTTATGGGATATGGCGATAGCACGCTGAAGCTTATTGAGTTTTGGTGGACAGGCTCGCTGGAGCGCTGGTTATCAACGTGTGATGCTCATCAAATGGAAACCGCTTCAATAGGGAGCACTTTGAAATGAAAATCAAAGATTTTACAAAGTCTAGATCGTTCGTCCAGTATCTGTGTCATATCTTGCAATGTGTGTTCTCGCTCCTCAATGCTCTGAACATGCCATTGTTTAACAGCCATTCTTCAGTTATTAATAATAAGCTATCCTCCAGCACCTTCCCGCTTCTCTGCGATTTGCACACCAACCATGAATAAAGCATTATCAGTTCATAGTCATATCTGTCACACATTCATGCCTTGGTTGCGCGTCCAGTCTGGATTATCTCCCCAGTCCATTTATCATCGCTTCGTAAAACTGGCCAACTTGAACCATCAGCCTTGACCAGTGTCAGTTCCAATTTTGTCCCCATGATCTTAAACTCCGACTTTTCCGGATCAATAGGCGCGAACAGATTATAAGTGTCTCTATAACGTTTGTTATCGGTAGTTGGCAGGTCGAACTGGATTGTGGTCGGGGAGGAAAACTCGACTTTGGCTGTGTTTTTATCGATCTTCTTTAAATAAAACGAGACAATCACTGTAGAAGCGGTTTGATAGAAATCCGTGCTGCACACCCAATAAAAATGCGTTAGAACGAGCTAAGATCCTGCAGCATTGTATTTATGTAGGTCGGAGAATGAACTCACCGAACTGTGTCAACCTTTTCTTCCCCTTTACTCCCTTTGCCAATAAACAAATGCCTCTTCTTCGTCTTGCACCCAGAGATTTTCATAAATTCATCGAATTCCAGCACTCTCCTCTTGCAACAGCTCCACCCTTTACTCCCTTCATGGAAAATCGGCTGTCCAGGGTGATGCGCGCATTCTTCTTCATTTCTTGACGCGCCAGACGTGTATTTCGTCGTGCAGCCTCTTCGACGACATTCCGAATTTGCTGGAATTTCCAACGATGGGTCGTCGGATTCTGATTCTGGAGGTGCTGGAGTACCAGCCCGTGCAGGCGTGTGTATACCAGTGGCACCAAGCGTGACAGGAGGATGACTGGGTCGTGTTTGGGAGATCGGGGCGGTTTTACGAATAGCAGCTTCTGTTTCTTCTGCAGCTTCCACGCCCGTTTTTGGCGGCTCTGCCGCTGGTGTGTCGTCAACCGTCGAGTGTTTTCCAACGGTACACGGTGGAATCGCCAGGAACTCATCGAAGTTTAGAACGCGCGGTTTGCAGCACTTCCAGCCTAGTGAAATGGAAGTTTATTAGCTCAGTGCAACGCATTTGCACATGTAGAGATTCCCCCTTTTTGCATCCGAAAAAAACACGAGATATTCACCACTGGAGAAGTGACTGGAGCATGTATCTTACCGACCTTTATGTCCCTCGTGAAACTCTGGCGGGCCTGGATGGTAGTGGCATGGTTCATCAGGGTCCTCAAACTCCTTGCCGCAACCTTTATGAACACACTTTAGAGGCATTTTGGTGGATTCAGGCCCTTCAATCAGCTTAATATTGTATATCGGGAGAGAGAAGAGAGCAGTGAGGGAGGGTGAGTTGATGGCGGGTGTTTTATTACACAGTAAGGTCAGCAACGTAGTTAACTATGTAAATGAAGCCATCGAAGCTTCTGGACAGTCTTCTTTCTTCTTCAACCTGCAACACACATGACATTTACAGTTCAATTGGCTTTAAGCATAAAAAAAATTTCAAAAAAAAATCAACGGTTCTACTTTTGGCTCTCCAATGCCTTTGCATGATGCGTCCTACAACATGCTTGTGGCAAAACCTGCGATTGACACTCTTCACGCGGGTGAATTGCTCCCTTTGCGATGTCGTTAAGCACACTCTGAACCAGGTACAAACGCGACGACCTTTCGACTATTCCGAAATCGACGTGTTGGAAAGCAAGGAATGGAAACGAGCATATCAATACGAAGTCCCTGTTTTACATATTCAAAAGCTCGTACGGCCGAGCGGCAATTCAGAAATGCTTTCAGAAGCTAAAAAGCTATTCCACCGCTTCACTGAAGAAGAGCTGGAGAAAGCAATGGACGAGGTCGAAAGAAGAAACTAAATTAGTAAGTTGAGCTTTATTGCAATCTATATAAACGGTGTCACTAATGAGATTTATGGGGAAGTCAGCCTAGAAGATACGCCGCTTGCACCGATGATGCACCCTGTGCCGTGCTCAGTGAACTCCTCAGATGAGCAGATATCGCGGAGACATCAGAAGTAACGGAGATCTAGATGGTTAAAGCAAGCATATTAGAGAAATTCTTTTACTTAGAAGACGGGAGAAATTCGAGAACCTGGGCAATATACCATGTGAAATCCTTGTCCAGCAAACCTTTTCGCCATTTCACCATTTGGACTGTATATACCAGCCCTCTTGCCATTGTTAACGGCAGCCTCGCGAATACGCTCGATTGCCGCCTCTAAATCTGGGTGAAATTCAGCTAACACTGGCCGACCAATGTTGTTTCCCAGATCAAATGGACCGATAAGCAGGACGTCAATTCCTGGCACCTGCGCAATCTCTTCGACCTTTATTTCAAACCTCTTGTGTTAGCTATGGCGAATTTATTGGTAATAGAGAGAAATCTCTTGCCAGGTGACCTGTTGGTGACGCACATTCTTAAGGCCGTCCTTAGTTTCAATTTGCACGACCGTGACCAAAGCGTCGTTGGCTTGGAGCAAGTATTCCGCCTGAGAGATATTTCCCGTGGACCCCATAGGAAACGGACTGCCGAAACCTCTCTTCCCCATGGGAGGAAACTTTGCAGACTCTACCAATTTTCTGGCGTCTTCAGCAGTTTCAAGTAATGGCACGATTATTCCATGAGCTCCGGAGTCGAGCGCACCTTCAACTTGATGTCAGCTTCTTCAAAACTCTGTGTTATACCTTTGAACTGGAATCCTACGTTTGACCATCCATGCTTCGTTTGCCGCGATGCGGACTATTGGGCTCACCCCCATCGCCGCAATCGCAGCCACGGCTTCATGCATCTGGCCATCTATGTAGGTTTGACACACACGCACAAAGTCAGTAAAACAGCTCCACCCTTTGTACATTTAATACAGAGCCCTTTCCCCCAAACGTATGTTATCTTTCAATTATCGTCGGAGCCGCGGAGTTCGTAAAATCCATCATACCTGCAATATTTCCATGCTCGGTGTCGACACAGATCCAGTCAAAGCCGCTTCGGGCCATTATACGCGCATGGTTGGTCCCCGGCAGCATCTGCCATGCGCCAAATGACAGACCCTTGCCCGTCCGTAAGGCTGCTTGCAATCGATTCGCCGCCTGCATTGTCCGTTTATCTGGCTGGTTACCAAGAGATCGCCTCGTGCAACCAAAGTTTTTTCCTTGGAAATGTAGTTACACTTCCGCTTTGTAAAAAAGATAGCTGGGAAACTGAGCGTTAAAGATTGGTTGAGAGCTTTTCATTTTATATGATTGCGGGCTCTTCTGAAGATCAGCTTCTCCTCGGGGTTCGGACCGAACTTGCCCATTCCCACTCTTCCGGCGGTGCGGGGGCGACTTTTCGGAGTGCTCAGATGGAGCGTCGAAGGGGCTGGCAACGGCCTGGGGATCTCGTAGTTAACTAACCACGCTGGAGGCATGAGTCACAGCTTGCTCTAGATGGACTTTCTTGATTCAAAGTTACAAGACAAGAATAGCTTTGCTGGACAACTACTACATGTGTAACTTAACTACATACGGAGTACATACATCTTGTATGCAAGGGACCTTCAACTGCTAAACAAACTCTGTCTGATGCGCGTCATTGTGCTCTTAGTTAGCTTGAACGCCCTGACTACCGAGGCGCAAATCAATTAACTACATATGTACTAGTCAACATGCCTGCCAACCGCAAAACTGCACCAGCAGCCAAAGTCTTCCATCATAAGAATAGCACCCACCTAAGTCAGATGTGCTTTTTAGACCTTGCGGCCTGAAAGTAAGAAAACAAGAGCCCGATGCAAGAACTGGTGTCTGAACAGACCACAAATGCTGAGCGACGAGCCAATCATTGACGAAAAGCCTGTGCCTCACATTTGGATATGAGAATTGCAGCATCAGCAGTCTCACGAATTGTACGCTGAATCGCGCACTCAACACCAAAATTCTTGGGGCGATCCGGAATTCCCAATTGAAAAGACTCGGTGCCTGGGGCAATAGATAATATCCAAGACGCTTGTGTTGGCCTTAATGGTATCAGCCATCCCTGCCAAGGAAGTATATGGCTTGTGAAAATAGAATCCGAGATATTGATTCTATCTGGTCCCATATGGGGGCCTTGGTGCGAGATGGAAGAAGCAAGACCAGGAACAAACAGTAGTGATGAACAGCGACCAGAACGTAGTCTGGATATCCTATTGGATCTTATGATCGAAGATGAGATTTGATCAGACTCAAAGGTCGTGGCAAGAATAGTGATGGTCGAATGTAGATATTCTTTGGATAGCTTACATCAGGTGGAAAATAGAAAGAAGCGCAGCCAAACCTGATGATTATCCAAAGAGACAAAATTGAGGTTAAATAGGCTCATAGGTGTGAGCTAGAGCTTGCAAAACATTTTCCATGGTGTTGTAGCTGTATCGAGGTCGATTATTCCTGTATATAGACTTCATCTTAGTGTTTCTCGTTCAACTTTTTGCTCTTTCCTTCGCCTATTGATTATAGAGTCACCACGCCCTTACCAAATGAGAACGTAATGCCGCAATATTAGAGAGTCGGAACTCGTACAGTGGATGCAATCAAGAAAGTGCTCAGTAGCCATAACGTGTAGCTAGTTCCAAAAATTACCCAGCAGTGTGTTGCTAGGAATCAGTGGCTTCGTGGGATAACTTTTTTGAACGCGCAAACCAGCCACCCTTCTCCCACATACCAGGTCCGTATGTAACCCTGGCTCTAACGTCGACTTGCTGAATACCGGTAAGAATGAGGTTCAATTGGTTGAAGTCAATCGGCTTCATGATCCAGCCATCGAATCCAGTGTCGATATACTTTTTCAGGTCCTTTTCCACGAGAGACGCAGAAACAGCGAATACCGGTATTCTTCCATTCGACTTTCTTGTTTCAGAAACAGTGATATTAGAGTCGGTATTCTCGAATTCACGGATCATTGCGGTAGATTCCATTCCATCAACAAGTGGCATCTACCGCCCGTATTAGTATTTGTGACAAGATAGCGTTCTGTAAGACCAAGGTACGGGAAGGTTGTGCTCACTTGTATGTCCATCAGCACCACATCGAAACTAGCCGGGTCTGTCCGATATGCAGTAGCGCATTCTTCACCATTGATGGTCAGATGGACATTGTGTCCTGACTTTTCTAACCTCTTCTTTACAATCTTGCTGTTTATAGGATCATCCTCCGCTACCAACACATTGAGCGTGGTCTCAGACTTACGAGGCACATCCAGTGGGATTTGGGGTTGTATCACGGAAGCAGAGGGTCGAACTGGAGAAGGCTCTTGCGCTAACCGCGGGTGTCCATCAGGTGATGATGGTTTTTCCAAACCTTGCTCAGAAGTCTTTAATGCGTCTGTTGATCCCCCCGAATCAGTTTCGGCCTCCTGGACTGGCTGAGCCGGGAGATTAAATGGCGTCAGGCTTGGAGTCCTGACTTTCGGAAGACATCCATTTGATACTCGCCGTCCCAAAGCTCTGACTGGCCCTTTGAACACCCCAAGGGCAGGATCTGAGTGGACTGATCGACAAGTGCTCTCATGCCCGCTTGGTCTCAGACTTCGAGAGTTAGTTTCTTCGCTGATTTTTCTGTCATCTAGCGGTGGTTCCTGCATTGCAGTGATCAGACGATCAGCTTCCCCTTTTCTGTTCCGTGAACTACCACCACTCCTGCTGCTGTCGGTGCTGTGCCGCCGGCCAGCGCTCCATGTAGCCGAGTTGCTCTTCACCAACATGAATTCCCCTTCGGTGATCAGTGGTGTTGAGGGTGTGGAAGTATTGGCAACACACAGCTCATCCGCTATAACAAGCTCCTTCTCTGGTATCGGAAATTGAAGAAAAATCTTGAATCGACTGCCTTTTCCCTCTTCTGACTTGACGCTCAGTTGACCATTCAGGTTACGCACAATTCGAGCAACCAGAGCTAGTCCAAGGCCAAGCACGCGCTTTCCAGGTACCTTTCCATTATCTGAAATTACACGTAAGCCTTCTTGCTCCTCCTCCTCGTCGGTAAGACAATCATCGTTATCTATAGAAACCTGCTCTAAATCATGGAACAATACATCAAGGGTCGCCTGTGACATCCCCGTACCTGTGTCCAATACGGTCATCTCGACACATGTATTGCCAGGCTCTGGTAGAACCAGGGAGCGCCAAAAATCCACTGTCACAGACCCGGACATGGTGTGTTTGATAGCATTAGAAATTAGGCTCACTATGACTTGACGAACGCGTCTCTGATCGCCAAGGACAAACTTTGGAACGCCTGGGTGAACGGTCACGACATAAGCAATTCCTTTTCGTTTAGCCTCCACCTCGAACATTTTCGTTGCTTCTTTAATGGTTATATGAAAATCAAAGGATTCGTCTTTAATAAGAGTACGGCCTCTTTCAGTGTTTGTCAGGTCGAGAAGGTCATTGATAACGTAAATGAGTGACTTTGAGGCGGAATGAGATCTGACCAAGTTTTCACGAGTTTCATGGTCCAGCGAATTCTCCAAGGCGATTTCCAAGTAGTTGATAATGGCATTTAATGGCGTTCGCACTTCGTGAGCAGAATTGGCGAGGAGCAACTTGGTCAAGTGCGATTTTTCCATGGCAGCTTCTTTTTGGCGCCAAACTTTTATAAACTTGCCGTATACCAAGCACAAAACTGCCGCTGTATCCATGTCGGTATCTGTCCACTCCCTCGATTGATTCAGAACAATCTCTCGCCAGGTTTGAAAGCTTTTCCGAGGTTCCAGATAGTTCAATGTCCCCTCTTTTATTTGTTTCTCATATGGATTGCCACCCCACTTAACTTCAGTCACCTTAGCCCGACGGAAGTAGACTATGAAGTCGCTACCACCCGCAGAGAGCGGTACGTAGAGCAGACCCGCGACATGCTTGAATCCTGGCGGGTATCGAAGGTCAGGAAATTCTTTGGTGATACAGTTAGAAGCCGCCACGAAAGTGAATTGGCGCATTCTCAAATATTCAACTAGAGCCAAGACTTCCTGAGAATCAGCAGGCTTTCCGAGAATTTTGGTTTCGTCACCTATCGATACTGCCCCGTAATCGGCTTCAAACAACTTCAAAAGGTCGTCTGAAGAGGCAACAATGTAGCCTCGGGGATTCTCTTCGGTTGGAACAGTGTTGATCAGCTTACGAGCCTGAAGGCGAGAAGCATAAGAAAGACGTTCGATATTCCGAGAGACGGCGCTGCTGATTAGACGACACATCTTACGGATTGGAAAAGAGACCCTCATGCCCAGGTCTCCATATGAATGACACGAAATTAGACCCCAAAGCTCATTGAAGGCAATAATACTAATTGACATGGATGCACGAACAGCCATATTTGCCAGGTACTTGATGTGGATGGGAGACATGGCTCGAAGGTAGGAATGAGTCATGTCGACAGGGGTTGCTAAGTCTTCGACAGTTCGACACACCAAACGCGCAGTGACTAGATCCCGGTCATAAAGTAGACGGACTTTGTTAATTTTATAAAGGTCGCGGGCCTGTTTGGGAATGTCCGATGCAGGGAATCGTAAACCTTTATAGAGGTCTTTGGAAGCCTTGGGATCAACCAACTCGGCGACAACCATTCCATTCCAGCTGGGATCAAACTGATAGATCATAACGCGGTGAAAACCTGTCAGTTCTTTGATAAGGCCTGTGGTTCTGTTCAAGAGCACATCTAGGGATTCCGCTTTAGACAGCTGCTCTTGCACCCGGGATAAGATACTGAACACCTCCATTGCAGCTGCTTCTCCTCGCCTCCTTCTGGCATTTCGTAGAATACGCAATGGCTGACTGATATTAACGGTGCTGGCCTCAACCTCATCCGGAGATGGATCAAGTCCCAGAGTCCTAGCCGGCGTGAGCGGCATTGTTTCACCTGCGACATTCAACGGGTGGATATGGTCGATTTCCAATTCAAACTCGCATATAACAAGGTCTGGCTTGGCTTTGTTAAAATGAATGGCGCACCAGAACCGTCCGGGGGGCCCAGCGGGTTGAATAATGGACAATATAAATACTTCCGGGCCGTCGATGGAAGGATCCCAAGTATCATCTTGGATGAAGTCTAGATGATCTAGGAGAATATCCGCTTGGTCATCGCCCAGCAAAGTGCAAAAATTGTCCAAACTGAAAAGATCGTTCGGGGAATAGCCTAAGATCCTCTGAGAGTTTTCGCTGGCAACCCGAACCACTAGCCTCCCATCTGATTCCTGGCGCAACGCAAGCATAACGCCAAAACTCTGCACCGCTCCCGGGATATGAATGGGCTCATCTTCACAATGCTGAAGCACTCCGTCATCTCGGCCTGTGATCACGGCGTGGCCTTTATCGGTGACGATATGCCTAAAGCGCGTAGTAACATGTTGGTGTTCCTGCATATCATCTTGAGATATTGTGTTCTCTTGTATGTTATCACCAGCAGGAAGGTCGTTGTGTTCATCCTTGCTTTGATTCTGCGAGATGTTGTTGTCAGCTTTTGATACGGCGGCATGTGACAATGAATCTGCCGCATCGTCTACGGCCTGATTCTTCCTTAATTCCGCGTCTTGCTCGACCTGAGTCTGTAATTGTAGTTGATCCTGGACTTCTGTCTCCACATTGATCGCCAAGTACTGGCCAGCTTGTCCTTCATTGGGGGACCGAGGCTTATTATCCGAGATCTGTGCGGAATTCGGCTGTCCGATCGTCGAGGGTGCAACAGAGACCACGGAGCGAATTGGAAAGACTCTAGCGACATTTTCGGGACCAAACTGGAAACTTCCACTTCGAGAGGAAGCTCCAAATGGCTGCTCTGTGCGATCTGTGGAAGAATCGTCCGGTGAGCGTGAAGATGGTGAACGGACGGCCTGGTCTGGGGTGGCTGCAGATTCGACATTGAGTGGCGACGATGGGCCGGAAGCATCTGCAGCGTCGTTTTTTCCAGGGTCAGTTTGCGACATTTAGAAAGGAGGACAATATTGGGCAGGTTGCAGCATTCGTTCTCGGAGGCGACAGATGGATTGTTACGCCAGCGGACAGGAGAACATCTGGTACATGATGGGAACTGGTGTTAAAACTGGCCACTGGATGCGCAGAGGCGAGTCGCGCAAGGGCTTGATTCAGAGCAAATTTGACACCGACCAGAGAATTCTGGACGTATAACTAATGCTCCTCAGCTAGGCATCTCAGAGAATGACTTGAGGAGGCGTTTTTTTAAGGGTGAAAATCAATTGCTGGATGAGACAGGTCGCGCAGTTTGCCCCTCCAACGTTCATCCCAGCTCCCAGAAGAGAGCTTAATACACATGGTATAGTTCTAGTAGTTACTATGTCTGTGTGTGGGTTACATTTGTATGTTGTAACCAGTAGCTATCTTGTACGTACTGCTCTGTAGTCAACTGCATACATACATCCATACATGTTAGTCCTACTCTGTTCTCTGTAGAATTGCTGTCTGACTTTCACTGTGACTGTTCATACACTCTCCTCTCCAGTATATAGCACATGTGATCTTCCTTTTTGCATGGGTTGGGATGGAGTATTACTAATACATATGTAGTTACTCTGAAGATATTATTGAGCTTGAATCATGGAAAAGTGGGAAGCGCGATTGTGATTGGTCCAGCTTGGAGCTATCCGGGGAAAGCTTCACCCACTGCTGGTATTATGTAAGCAGCACTCCATCCACTCCACATCCTCACAGGAGAGACGTCGTGTGTTTCGTGTCAAGATACATACATATAGATGAATGAAATTGAATATCGACAAGTCAATTGAATCAAGGGCCAGTGCCTTTCCCATGTGAATTGTGTTGTGCTGCACCAGAAGAAATGTGATGTATTGCTTCCAGGTTCGTTGTTTCTGACCATCATCAAGCTGTGACTCTATACTTTTACTCCCTCAGAGATTAACGCTCATAGTAGCATGTGGACAGCGTCTAAACAGAGATAGGGAGTGTGCATATCTAAAACCAGCCATGGCCCTCCGCCCTGGTGAAGCATGTTTAGTATGCAGGGCCAAAAAGAGAAAATGTGACGGAGTAACACCAGGTGATAGAGATTGGATCGTCTGATTCCTTTTGGCTCCGACAATGAACTATACCTTACCGGCTGCCGACCTTCATATGCGAACTTAAGAGCTGACGATTGATGTGTAGTTTGCGGTCCTTGTGTCAAAAGAGACTCGCAGTCGGAATGTGAATTTGATCCAATAGTTCCCTTCAGTCGCTCATTGTGAGTCAGTCCTAAGTCTCCCTTCCTGTCTTCACAGTTCTCCTTTCTGACCAGCTGCTTGCCATTACTCAGACCTGCAAAGAATCCCTTAGTTCGTCCAAGATCTGATGGAGGAGGCGAAGAAAGCCCTCGAAAACATCCAAGGCTGATTGTTCCATCTTCCGTCAGAAGCACGCTTCCAGCTCCTCCATGCTTTGAACTTAAACCAAATGGCGTCGATGGCCGCGAAAATGAAAGCGAAGCCCCTTTTGTACCCCATGGTATACTTGAAAGCCCTCCGCGACCAGGGCTTGGCGCATTTTCAGGCTTCGAAGAAATCCAACGGACGCTTGCGCAGTCATTTAATCAGCGAACTCACAGAAAAGCGTCAACTATCCCTCCTTCTCCCTCAGTCCTAACCGGGAAGTCCGATGATGTTGAAGATGCAAATGGGGACATATTGATCGTACCTGAGCTGAAAGAAGCGATCTTTCAGCGTACGGATACTTCCAAGCCAGGTTTCTCCAGGTTATCACAATATGAGTTGCAGAGGTTATCCACAAAGCTAAAGGCAAATAAGGGATTCATGAGATCACGGCCAGATGCCAAAGACCTGATTCTTCCGTCCCGAAAAGTTGCGGATCATTTGTTGGCGATCTACTTGACCCGTGAATATGTCAATTTACCAATCATGCATCTTGCAGACTTTCAAGCCAAGTATCTAGATCTATGGACGAGTGAAGACTTATTAAATGACTTAGGTGTCTTTCGAGGCATTGTAAACGCTATGTTAGCGCTAGGATGTCTTGCTACCGATCCTGCGAATCAGAGCGATGCATCGATGTACTTTATCAAGAGTCAAAATCTTATCCGTTTTGGAGCTTTAGATGGGGAGGATCTAGTTTGCGTTCAGGCTTACCTCATTTCTAGCCAATATCTACTTGCAATTGGAAATCTAGATACTGCTTGGAAGTCAGTTGGCATTGCCATTCGAATTGCACAGTCATTGCATCTTCACCTTAAATCTGGGAGCCAACATTTGAAAGAGAGGGTTGATAGAGAACTGGCCAGAAGAGTGTGGCATAGTTGCGTTCTGCTAGAAAGGTGAGCCTGATGGAACACAAGCTTTTGACAGTCCCAACTAACCTGCTCTCAGAATGATTGCGGTCCATTATGGAAAGTCGGCAATCAATTGTCCGTTATCCCAAGCGCCTTTGCCTACGCCGCTTGAGTCAGAATACGTTGATGTCATATTTGGAGCCGAGCCCATATCTGCCACAGACAGGCCATCGATTATCGAATTCTTCACGGCCTCCTGCCGTCTGTACGAGAGATATGACGATGTCGTTTCTGTTCAAGACGAACTCCGTATTTCGAATGGTCGGTCGGCACGCAAGATTCTGGGGACTTTTGACCCTCAGAAGCTCTTGAATGCCGATAGATTGCTATGCAATTGGAATACCGCCTTGCCACCGTTTCTTCAGTCAAATTCCCCATCCCAAGGCAACCCCATTGCACTTCGTCAGCATAACATCCTTCGCATCCGATACCTGCATATGCGACTTCTACTCTACCGTCCGCTGTTGGCCATGCTGGCTGCTGACCCCGAAATATACAGACCTTGCTCTCCTCCTGACTTAGGCCAACGCACGCAACAGCGTGTCGACACTCCCCTCATGTACATCATCGCTAACAATAGCGCTATCAAATGCATTCTCGCGGCCCGAGAAATTGTTGACATCCTCACAAAATACGAGCGCGTGGATGAGAAATCGCATCACGTGGGCCCCGTTCCTTCCTGGTGGGATAATATCGGCTACGCATTTTCCTGTGCCACCGTCTTGCTAGCCGCTCGAATGTGCCCCAGCGCATACGACGAATTGCCCGAGAACACCGTTGAGGAAGGCTGGAATCGATGCGTTGATCTTCTGATTCGGTATCGCTCCTTCAATTCCGAGGCTGTGAACTGCTTGAATGCGTTGGACAGGTTGTCTTCGACGGTGATGGAGATTGAGGATGAGGACCAAGTTAAGAAGGAAGCGAATGGCGTCGAGTCATCGGTTCGAGATGTGGCGTGGTTGGAATGCTTGCCTGTTGATTTAGAGTGAGGGAAACAAAAGAGCGAAATGGGTAGTATGTTTTATGTGTCAGGGTGACATTGGAATACTGCCCAAGCAATTTTTTTCTTGGAATAATTATGCTCCCCGCTGTTTCATTCCATCTGTTCTATTTCATTGCATTTCTTTTTTTCTACTGACTTTTTGTTTCAACATGCAGTCCTCCTTGAAAGGGATGTGCAGTGCTTGCTCTAGCATTGTTGCAAGCTGTTTAGCTGTATTATTTATAGTATTTTGGCTCCCCCTTTCTCTCAGTCATCAAGAGACTCATTTCTTTTGTCGAAGGGTTTCAAGTCTCTAGCAACAAATCGAAAAAAACTCTTGCCACACAATGCAAATGTTTTAAAGTAGTACTTTAGTATATATGCGCGCAAGGAGCTCTTCTTGCAACCAGCTCACGATAAGCTGGTCTCCCGGCCAAAGAAGAGCCATTGAAAAACCCAAAGTTATATCATTATACAGTCATTCCATCATATCGTCATTAACAATTCACAGAAGCCATAGTACAGGAGGGGAACACGCTTGCTAATTCAAGAGGACACTATTCCGAGTGTCTCATGGTGAACGCCTTTTTTTTTCTTCTTTTTTTTTGGGCTTCAAAGCCATATGACTGCGACAAGCAAGCAAATGACGAGGCCGAAACAGCTGCGCTTGATTTCCTTTCTGGTCTTGTCGGCGAGCGCTTTGCCAGAGTTGATCTTTGAGGAGACAATGTTCGATGCCGGTTGCCTCAGGGGGCTGGAATGTGGTAATGACGGCGGTCTGCTGGGTGCAGACGACGAGGGTTTTTGGGTTGTTCGATGCAAAGGCGCGAGACACTGCGGAGGTTGGAGAAATGTGAGTGGGATAGTGACATCGCTGGAGAGAATCTTGTTTATGGGTTCGGAAGCCAGGTTTGAATGCGACTGTGGGCTTGGGAGAAGGGCATGGTGCAGGGGATTAGGTCGGGGGTTCATGTCCGCTGGGAGTGGTGGTGGTTTAAATGCTTCGGGACTCGACTGGGTTCGATTCCTCTTGAGGGTGCCATCTGTGCAGAGTCGAAGGCTGAATGCGGCGCGATTTGATGGAAGGCATGGATCTATGATTTGCGCGGATGCACTGTTAAAGCGTGGACTCTGGAGAGCCTGGAGGGGGAGAATCGAACCTTTGCACCATTCAAAGACTTCAGGATTCTTTGACAAATACAGGGCTTCATTCCCTGTTGATTTGCAGAAACACAGCAAGATCAAAGACACCGTCCAGATCATTGAGATCCGTAGAGGCATCCACATTTCTGCTTATACATCATTTGATCCTTTTCATCACACCAAAGCTGACCCCTGCGATGGATGCTTGATACAGCAATGAGTTAGAAAAAGGAAAAAGTAAAAGATGCCAGAGTGAAAGAAGCCAGCTCTTTCAGTGGGAGAATTCAAGTGTTTTTCCACATATGAAGTAGCTAGTTAACGTACAAATATGGCGGAAGATCTGAACATGCCACTGTTCACAGTGCACACAGCTCTCATCCTCAGGAGAGAAATGAAGCACAGCAAGGACATTGAGGCTGTTGGAGCTGCTCTAAGGCTGGATTTTTAGTGAGAGATTAATTAATCAAAATGGGATTGCGTACGCCCTGTCTGGGGAAAAGGGATGCGAAGCTTCGGTTGTGGGGGTTGAACTAATAACAAGTTAGTAGCCAGGAGGAACGCTAACTAACTAACTAACTATGTATGTAGCTAACCAGCATCGAGTTATCACGATTGCTAACTAGTGGCTGGTTACACAGTACTGCACAGCCATCTCTCTCAGCAGCTATGGTAGTGTACGATCAAGACAGGGCAATCCCAGCACGCAGCCTTCTATCTATTTTAGTCCACGCGTTGCGCCTCGATCTTCCTGTTTTAGAGATCAAAGCCGGACAGACTACAGAAGAAGAAGAAGAAAAAGAAGAAGATATGGCGAACCAACTACTCCCAGCAATTGACTCTATTATGGCTCCACACGGGGAAGCGTGTATTCGAAACTCTCCCAGCTTTTGTCACCAATCTTCTCACACAAGGTCATTCAGGAAATCTAGTCAATTGAATTGCAACAATTCCTTTGGCGTATACGGGGATCACGCTGTCACTACTACGAGTCCAGTGGCCACCTGCATGCTGATTTGACGGGCTCTGGTTTGAGATAGAGAATGTGTCTGTGGCTGATTATCCTGATCCACCGATTCTTGGGGGTTGTCTCCATGGGGTCTAAGGACCAGGATGCGTGACGGACTCTGTGCTCCGTACGTGTCACAGAGTCTTCGGTGCAAAGATCCGATTCAGAAAGTTGAAACATACGCACAACTGAAACACGCTCGAGGAAACCCCTTCGAGAGCCCGTCTGGAGCAGGGAATGTATGTAACTTCACCAGTGGCTGGACGGGCTAATCCAAAATGAGATCAAGGCTATAATCATTCCGAGTCTCTAACTCGCATGTCGGTGATATATGTACATACATATATATTTACATCGAAGGTCAAGAATCAGTTCATCAAAGCCTTGATTTCCCCAGCTTCTTCGTCTCCGCTCGATAGATCTTGACAAGCTGTCGGATCGAGAGATCGAGCAGCACGTCCTCTGAACCTCCTGGAATACGCGCACCCCAAACTTCACGAGAAATTCCTACCAGCGAAAAACCGGAATTAGCAGAAACCAGAGGATGCGCGAAACAAATCGACAAAACTTACTCTCAATCAACTCCCCCTGGCCCGTCCTCGTTAGGCCATTGCCACCGAATAACAACACAGCAACTTGCGCACACTCATTCAACACCATACCCGCCTTTGCCTTAGCCAGCGCAGTCAGGCCTCCTAGCCGACGATCACCGTCCTCCTTAGACATATGCGCCACCTGATACAAAAACTGCTCGATCCACGCCCACATCGATTCCAACTCCGCACCCGCCTTGGCCAAACGATGCCTAACAACAGGCTGATCCATCAACGCCTTGCCAAACGCCTCTCGCTTTAGACAATATTCAAACGCAGAGCTGAGCGCGACGCGCGCCTGGCGGGTGACGCCAACGGCGATGGTGAGGCGTTCGTGGTTGAAGTTGGTCATGATGTATCTCATGCCCTGGCCCTCGTGGCCGATGAGGTTTTCCACTGGGACTTTGACGTCGTCGAGCTCGATGTACGTGGTGCCACTGGCAGCCTGGCCGCTGACGTAGAAGCGACGCATAGTCACTCCGGGGTAATTTTTCAACGGAACAACCATGATCGATAGCCCGGCGGCCCCAGCTCCGCCGGTGCGAACAGCCATGGTGGTGTAGTCGGACCAGATACCGTTTGTAATCCTCCAAAAATACATCAGCGTACACTTGTTTTAACAAGTAAAATATATATATATATAATCGAAATTAATACACACCATTTCTTCGTGCCGTTGATGATATAATATTTCCCATCCGCAGATTTCACCGCTGTAGTAGTGATGCTCGCAACATCGCTGCCCGCATCCGGTTCGGTGATCGCAATGCACGATCTCTTCCTGCACGTCAAGAAGTCCGGCAAGAATCTCTCCTGCAGCTCCTTGCTACCAAACTTGATTATCGGAGGGATACCATATGCCAATCCCGCCGTGAGAGAGCTAGGCGGACCCTGCAGTCCAGATCGCGTCATCTACTCCCCATAGTAAAAAATCCATCACGTATAACTATCAGCTCTCCATACATACATAATCGAAAAGAAGAATGCAATGCACCCTACTTCATCCAAATATATCCCCGTATATATCATATCCCAGTCCTCCACCCTCACTCCCAAAATGTCACGGATCCCCAATCTCTTCAGCCAGTCGACGGGCAGCGGCGAGGGCAAGTTCGGTAGCAGCATGTTATGTTTGGCAAAGGTCTCAAAGACATGTGCTGGAACTTGGCTCTCGCGCTCCCATTCGAGAGCATGCTGGTTCAGATTCTCCCAGAGAAATGCCCGACATCGCTTCTGGAACGCGCGATGGGCGTTGGTGTAGTAAGGAGAGGGAAGGCCGTAGAGATAGGGAGGTTCGGAGAAGGGAATGGGATTTTCAGGGTTGGTTGCCATTGCGAAGGGTGTTGTGGTTTTGGGGGTTGGAATTGGGCGCGAGGGAATCTAGAGGGTTCAGAAGGTGTTTGGATGAAACGAGTACTTCCGAGAACTACAATGCCGTAGTGATGCGATTCAGGTCTACGGGCAAAAAGAATGCAAATTGAGAGAGCTTTGAAATACTATAGCTTTATTATTGATCGCCATGCCTTCACCTCATGGATCTGGCTGCTATATGAACATAACCACCATTCTGTACCACACGCTATGTAAGCCCTGCAGATGTGGAGAAGATTTGGGGTTTCCGATGAGCAAGTCAAAGTCAAAGCCCACTCGCAAAGCCGAGGTACATATATTAACGTCGTACTGTGGCTGAAAATGTAGGATGCTGCACAGCACATATCTGTCGAGTCAGAGAGCTGATAGTTGGTGTCGGTACAGAGTATAGGGCACGTCTATCGTAGTTTTACTTCCTCCTTATCTTTGGCAAAGTTCCTCCAGACATGTCAAGAACAGTAACAGGAATGGAGGCCAGTGAATCCGAGGTCTCATCGTGGCAACTTCTTTCTGCTGATGCCTCCAGGAGTAGATATTCTCCGAAACAAACCAACTGCGAGGATAGAGGCCTGAATTGATCCAGAAAAAGGAGGTAAAAAATCATTTAAAATAGACCAAAAAAAAAAATTAGTAAGAACGCAAAACTAAGACACAACAAATCTGGGAATCTAATAAGAACATTATCACCTGAAAGACAAAACACCACGCCAATAGTTCGACTCACGAACTAGGAGGGAAAGGAAAAAGGGAGTAGAAGAACAAGAAGAGAGGCAGCGAAGACGGGCATCTGCTCTATACCACAAGTTCTTGTAGATTGGAGGGGTTGATTATCTTCATATCAAATCGGCTGTCCCATTGCCGGGTCTTGGACAACTGGCGAAACACCAGGCGCACTCGTGAGCGTTCGTTTCTGCCATAATCGAGGCGTGTTCTCTCCACTTACCGCTGCGCGCGTGGGAGTGCTGTGGCTGCCATCGCTCCAAGACTTATCGCCCCCAGCCGCACTGCTAGTACCTACACTGCTCGGTTTCCCTCCTCTCTTGACCATTTTGCCCAGAATGCCAACTAATTCCGCGGCATCTTCAAAGCTCTCATCGTCCATTCCTTCTTCGGCATTGTATACATCAGCAATTGCTTGTTTGGCGAGTCGTCTGGAACCTTTGGCGTCGTTGAGGCAGTCGTACAGGTACGCCGCGTATTCAAGCTTGACGGATAATCTAATGGGGTGAGAGCCTGGGAGGAGTTGGTCTGCGAGAAGAGCAGCGTAGTTGAAGCATGCGGTCGCTCGAGGAGTGTAATCTAGCGCTGGAAGAATAAATGATGCGGCAAATTTGGGAATCTCCGGTTGTATGTCGAGGCCAGGTGGATGAGACTGAACATGACTCCCGCCTCCTACCGGTCCGCCCATGCTCAGCGGCGGAGAGGGCACGATAGAAGCACGATGGCTTGCCGGGTCAACTTCTGTTCCGCCGTTTCGGCTGTCATGGGGAAGGTCAATGTGTGAAGTCGAGGAAGGGAACGTATGAATCCCTGAATGATGGATCCTCGGCTGATTGTGGAAGAGAACAAATATGTGATAAAAAGAGGCTTGGAGTTTGTACGATAGGACTTTCAATCCAGCATAGTCAGCGACCATCGGAAGGATATATTGCTCGACGATAACCAAGCCCTCGCGTGAAAGCCATAGGATATGGTGGTACAGATGTAGCGATTTGGTTTCCCGAGTTGGATCAAGTCGACGCAATTTGCGGGCCCGAAGAAGCTTCTTTGACAGGATCACTGAAAGCCCAAGGATTTTATAAAGCATGCCAGAGAGAAATGGATTGGTGTAGTTTGTGACTGCTGCAAAGTGGCCCAAAAACTTTTGGTCCACCTCTGAGGAGGCCATCCATATAGCGAATGCAGGGGGGGCTGCCGAGTCTTCCCACTGAGAGGAGAGATTTATTAGCTCAGATACATGACTGGAAGCTTGTTTTAGGTGTTCAACGCTTTCGACTGAAGGGGCTTCCATGGTCACTTAAGGAACTGAAAATGGTAAGAAAAATTGCTCCAAGCATCCAAAATAACCAAAGAAGGAAATCAAGTTGGGAGAAAGCAGGCAGAGGTCCAAAGATTTTAATATAAGAAGTGTTCTCCGCCTTGTATGTATTGCGCGAATGTTTGAAGAATGTTTGCTGGGACGCATAATGTCCTCGGCGGCTAGATAACCAAAACTGGCACTGAGTAGATATGCTTACCTTTAGTCCGTGCGATGATCAACCAAGCCCGGCGCTTATGGTATTTCCAAATCGACCGAAGCCAGAAAGACGTTATTTTTGGGATATTATTGTTATTTCTGATTCTGCATCAGGGAGATATGAGCCGATCTCAGTCACGGATTTGCAGCCGTAGCGCTGCCAGAAGCCAGATTTCCAGTCAGTCCAAAGCGGCCGAGCAGGCGAGGTGATTGCAAAAGTAGCTCTGGGAAAAATGTGAGGCGACAAAGGCGTTCTCAGCTGGTAAAAATAAACACAAATGATTGCGGACGGATCGCATACGGTTGTAGAAACAGTCGATCTATACAGAACGCCTTTCGTAAACCCAGACCAAAAGCCACAATATGAAGCAAACGTATCAAGACTGTATATAGTACAATTTTCCGGAAATTTGAATAAAAGGGGCGTGTTAGTTGAGGTGGTCCGATTCACAGCGTGCTTCATGTAACGAAAATCGCGCAGGAGAGTTGCAAAGGTAGAGATAATGTACAGATGGAGATGGCAGGAAGAGGGCTGGGAACAACAACAGCTATCTGTTTTAACCCATTAGCTATCGCTTTCAAGAGTAGTAGTAGTCCAATGGCATACCGTTGCAACAGCTTCATTCAATCTCCTCGAGACACCCGTTTGATTCGCCAAATGATATCAGATTGCAGCCAATGGGGCGCGCTGAGAGCAAATCGAGCTGATTGGCAACTGGTGACGTCGAGGCGAGGTTATATATGTAATGCTTGAGGAATTCGCAATTCATTGTTTGCAATTGAGAGCAGAGAAAGCTGATATCGCGTGTCAGGCAGGGAAAAGGCGAAGGGTTGGGCGCGCATTCAAACTGGGCGACAGGGTCAAACTGGAGCGGTCTCGAAGCGTTTGCAGGGTCGCAACTTCAAGCCGTATAAGAATTTGACCGGTATACATCCATTGACAGCGTGGATTGAGGATATGTTGTTGAAGATGCGAGGGTGCGAACGCCTCGTCAGCGCAAGGCAAAGAATCTGGCGATGCTGGGGGAGACCCTAGAAGAAATTCCAATGTCAATTGAACTTTTTGCTTCTTCCAAGATCCCGTTAATTTCCCGAAGCTGCAAATCCCACAGTGACACAAGAGAGCAATTATCGTGAAGAGCAAAAAAAAAATAAAAATAACGACCTAGTTATGGCAGAACAACGCTGTCGTCGACAACACGATGCCGACCGTTGAGATGCCAGAACCATCACACATGGCACACGACAAGACAGCGCCTCATCGTCGACGTGCTGGCCTTCGATGCTCTTACATTACATCAGGCTCGCACACTTCGAACCCAAATTGACACCTAAAGAGCAGATTAGCCTCACATTTTCTCGTGAGTTGGTCCTGCAGGCTCCATGCAAGCGGTCAGAGAGACTAAGGACACCGCCAGTTCTACGTGTCAGGCCGGGAGTAGTCGGTTCCTCAACCCTGGGATCCTCTTTTGTCTCCAGTTCGCTTCCACTCTGATGGCGCTCTCTGGACATCCAGGTAAGACGCATGCTCGGGATCTCCTCGTTTGCCATGGGCGTCCCTGGTCTGTTGCGTGAGAGTGACTGAATGCCTCTTTTTGGGTTCTGATGTCAAGCCTGCGCCGTCTTTTTGCTGACTAGTCCACTAGTCTCGCTAGTCGTTCGTCACCCAACCGCATCACCAACCCTACCTAGATGGACTGCAGAACAGTCCATCTTCGATCGCTGTCCATCCTCAATGTTACCCTCTATGTGAATTTCTTTTGGTGTGTTCGTGAATTCTATGGCCCAGTAACAGAGTTTGTGGAGCAGTTATGTCCATGCAGAGAATATTCGAGATGATCCAACGACGTATCCAAACGCTCCCAGTCGTCGTTAGAATCCTCACCTGGTATAAGCCTACTCGGTGGAATTTCAGATATAGAGTGTTCCAGCTCTTGTACCTGGACAGTTCACATCTTCGATCTTGTATAAAAAGACGAAACAAAAGCTGTTTTCCCTTGACCTTCTTTCTTTATGGCTTCTGTATTCTTTTGGTAAACGACTTCGGTTTGGCTCAGCTTTCAATCATCTCCGCATTTTGGCTGCTGTGACCTCGATTTCTAATTTAAACCTTTAAAATATTTTATTCTTTAATTAGAATAAAAAAATGTTTTAAAACAATTGCGTCTGCTTCAAAATTTGTTTCCGAGCACGATTGTCATAGAAATCGAAGATACCGATTGTATATCAGCGAGAAGACCAAAACCACAAGGCATCTATTACCCTCCTGTATCCAGTGGGAAGCCCGAAATAATTCTTTCTATATCAAATCTTTTCCACCAGTTTCTGCTTTGAGCATATGAAAGAGCCCCTTTATCAAGCCGCCTACGGCTTCTTTGAGTCTCTTCTCACTTCGCCTTGCCTTTTCCTTTTCCCTTATTCCCTCCCTCCTCACTAGCTTCACCACGTTCCACCTCTCGTGCCTGAAGCGAATCTCTTATTGCCGTATGGATCTCGTCCAGGCCATTCTTTTCCTCGCGCCGAACTTCTATGGCCGCCTGGCGAATCATGACCTTGTCTGACTCAGCACTAATCATGTCGTGCTCAAGCAGAATCAGCCGTAGTCTCTCTTCGATCTGCGCAACAGTTTCAACGAGCTCCGTATCCTGGCAAAGATAGGCTTCTCGTTCGAGAACAGCACCGCCAGCACGATCGTTGGCGCAAAACTTCTCCGCTTCGAGAAACGCGCGGCCCGAAACGTGCCATAAGAGGATTTCTGTGTCTTCCTCGACCGTCCATGGTTTATCGTGGTTCCAGGTCTTCGCTCTCCAGCTTCGAGAGAGCCGCCCTTTCAGTCGCATATCGTTGAAGTGGCCAGAGATGGAATTCATGGTTCGTGCAGTCCCTCCTGGTAGGTTTCTTAATAGCCAGTCATTCGAGACGTTCGGATTCATGGATTGGATGACAAGGAAGTTCTCCTCTCGTGTCGTCCATTTCGTACCTGAGATGGTTAGCGAAGGACTGTTTGTCTTCATGGAACTCGACCGCCTACCTCTGGACTGCTTGATGTTAGTCGTTTAGTTACCTCAAAATCTCAGTATTCGAATAAAGAAAGCAATCTCAGGGTCCAAGAATCTCAATTACCTTCGAGGCTTGACTGCTCTCTTGGGGTTTGTTAGACGTCATTTAGCCTCGCGTTATAATGCAACTGCAGATTAACCGTTGCGATAAATGTTAGGAGTTATGTGTGTGAAAGCAAATGCAAGACTTGACAAGAGATATATCAAATTTGATGAGCAAATTGCTAAGTTATTAGCTATTTTGCGGATAGAAATATGGATAACTGGTGTATAACGTGGAGCAAGCGAGGTTCGAACCATCTGAACTGCGTACATGGAGAACCTGTTATCAAAGTAGTTGGGAGAATGATATAATCCCCCTTCTCCCTTCAAACAGGTCATTGTTCGACCAAACCGTCGGCAGGTTCCTCTTGATTTGCTATCTGCTCGTCTCCGCAGTGAAGGAGTATATATAAGCACACAGCATTCGAAAACTATGCTTCAGCGCAATTCTCCGAAAGACATAGAGCCACAGAGGTGCGATTTGTGGCAATTTTTTTTTTCCCACACTTCAAGGGACTAGCCATGCATATGGCTCCCATTTTGCAGGACAAATATCAGAGTAACATTGAACTCGAATATGATGACATCTTCTGGAAAAAAACGAGAGTGATATATCAAAATTTCCTTGCATGTATGCAAAGAACGCTCAAAGAGCCATTGATTCAGTCAATCTATCCGTTGACGCCGCCATTGTGCACTGGCAACGATGAATGTTGTCGACTTATGGAGAGCGTATGGCTGGGCTTCTGGCCCTTGAGACAAGTCGTTATATGCCCGTTTTCTTCGGGATTAACTGGCAATTTTCATTTGCCATTGTCGACTTCACCAAACGCCAAAAAGAGCCCATGTGCTTCATGGAAATAATAGGAGTATAAATCCGAGCACAGCCTGGCTTGAAAAGAATACCAAAGTAACAGCCTTTGATTCTTTGCACATATGACCATTCTCTTGGCGGTAATTCCACAATATACATTCCCTCCTTTTATTCAGCGCCATTCTTGATGAAATAAATAATCTCAGAATCAAGTACTGTTATTGTAAATATTAGTATCAACCGCTTTGATGCCTATGTTAGAAAAGGCTTTTCTTCCGAGCCAATACATTGCACTCGAAAAATGCACCAAACACCGTTGACTAAACAACAGGGTAAATATTCGACTCCAAAGAAAAAGCTCAGAACCTGTGCTGGCTGGAGGGGCATGATCATTCTCGAAATTCCCAAGAATGGGTATTGGAGGTGAGTGTTCATATATCATATTAAAGCAGACAACCTGCAAAGTAGTATTTCCAAACCCTGGAATATGCACTCCACTGAAAGTTGATAACTTTCGTCGTAACTCTTCAGTTTGACCTCACTTGCTTGCTCTAAATGAGATCAGTAGGAGAATTCATATCATGAGAAAGTTGACGATAACTTTCGTCGTAACTCTTCAGTTTCACCTCACTTGCTTGCTCTAAATGAGATCAGTAGGAGAATATACATTTCATGAAAATTAGTTGATAGGTGTCATTTTGGACCTTGTTAGGAAGAGTAGCTCTGAGAAAAATAAGGTGTAAACCAACAGGAATCAGATGCCTTCATGTTGGATCTCAGCACAGAATCATTCTGGCAAGTGGTAAGGCCAGTTAAATATTGCGACGAAAGTGGCATCGAAGTAGTGAAAAGCTTCAATCTTGTTCACTGATAAACAGTGTCCATCAAAGTCCTGGACATGGTCGGCCAGAGAGTGAAGGCACTGAAACAGTATGTAATGTGCTGAAAAAAAGTAAAGAAGTAAGATCTGGGTGAGTGCCGCAAGGATTTCATTGGAAGCCTGGAAATTATCAAAGAGGCTGAAGAAGCTGGAAAATTCTTAAAAATCAAGAGTCTCATAGCAGATAATGCGATCAAAACACCAGAGAAGTTGGAACATTCTTAAAAATCAAGAGTCTCACAGCAGATAATGTGATAAAAGATCAGAGTTGCTGTGAAGACCCTTCAAGCTTATTCACTGCTGTAAGGCTTTCAATAGAAACTGGGGGATGAGCAGAGGGAGATAGAACATCCTTTGGAAAAAGAGGTAAATTCGACGAAAGAGCAGAATGATTTCATTTGTGTAAAAACACTTCCAGTTGAAACCCAGAGGTGGTTAAGAGAATGAGTGAACATTTCTAAGTGATGAAATGCTATGGTATGGTATATATAATGCGACGAAAGAGTAGAGTAAAAGGGTTGAATTTTATTCACTGACATTGAAGCAGCTAGAGTGAATGAGGGAGCTGAAGCATTGTCAGAGTCACAAATGTATAGTAGGTAATGGGACGAAACGTTGAGTAAATATATTGAATCTTATATTCACTGGTGCCCAGCTTCCGGCGAAAGCATAGAGATGGTCAGCCAGAGAGTAAAGAAACAGAAAATAATTTTAAAGCTGTGGGGAATACCTGGATAATAAAGAATCTCTTTCAGAGAAGGATTGATGTTATCTAAGATGTTGCAGACATCAGTCAAAACTTGCCTGCCAAAGAGTATGTAATAATGAGAACCCATTCCTCCATGGAGCTGTCAAACACGATCCCTTTCTGCAGGCCCTATTAGTCTAAGGTCAGCACTATTAGAATTCTAGTCAGCGTAACTTACATATTTGCGACTTATTTGTCCTGAGCTTATGGATCATTGGTGACTATGGCAGTTAGGCGAGGATATCCGCCTCTCATGGAGCATTGTATGCAGTTATGTACATACGACCCTGAGCATTCCAATGGTCAAAATGTAAAGCTGCAGTGGAGTAATCGAGAAATGAGAGTTTCTTAGGAGTATGCCTGATTATCAACAAAATATGCTGCGAAAAAGGGTCAACTGCTATTAAGGTGACCGTCATTACCCTGGTATATGTATCAACAGCAACAATAAGCAATATGCACAATCCACATGGTTGAGTACATAGTGATAGTAGAATAGGAAAAAGAGTATAATCCATCTCTTGGTTCAGAATAAGACCCAGCCGAAAGCTTGCTATGCAAAATCAAAAGAACAACATGTGATATATCCCATTGAACAGAAGTGTGGAATACCCGAAAAAGTGAAGGGAAAATGTATTGCATGAAAGCTTCGCATGAATTTTCTCCCAGCGTGATGCCAAAGTGTGCTATGCAGGTTTAAAAAGGAAAGATAGAAAGAAAGTTACTGAGATTGTCAACGCACTGACGTACATAACCGTACAGAGTTCAAAAGAAAACACCTGTTAAATGCAATAGTTTTCCATGGCAGCATAAGAAAGCTACCCGCCAAACACTTTAGGAGACGTCAAAGAAAAAAAAAAGAAAAATTGGCATACCAGACCGAAACACCGAAATGCGAGAGCAGGTTCGAAAACTAAAACGGAAAAACGGGCTGACTCTATCGGAGTCTAGACACCTCCAATCAAATCACGCAGCTCAGCCTCGTCAAAGTATCCAACGAATGCTCGATGTAAGAAAATCTTCCAGGCATTCTTCCGCAAGAGTCTGACATCTCTCTCGCTTTCGTCAAACCCGTGGCTGCCTGCGTTTTCGAGTTGGAGATCAAGCTCTCCTGGGGATGCGCGACCTTCACAAGACTGAGATCTATCGTCGACACAATTGCTCTGGATTTGAGTGAGCTCAGGGCTCCTCGCAATTTTTCTTGCCAATTTCAAATAACTCTTGACAGTCATATCCTTCAGCTGAAAGACCTCATCTGAAGTGGTGTTGTATTCGACCTCGAATTCAAACGGGCCGTTTCCAGAATTGTCTTCAGCTTTCTGCAGAAGATATTCGCGCCAGTTTAAAAGCCTTTTTGGGGGCTCAGAGGTCCTTTCGAATCTCGAGTTTATCTTTGTGATGTTGGCAAAGTATTGGGTATATCCTAGCCAAGTGAAGGGCTGATTTGAATACGCCGGTCCCGGTGGCGCCGTACTTGAAGGTGGCATCGGTATTGTGAACTTTGGTGGTTTCTTTTTCTTTTTGTGTTTCTTCTTTCGACCCTTTTTCTTAGACATTTCAGTGTCATTTCCCCAGATGAGCTCAGACAATAAAATATCTGAGTATTCACCAGGAAAGGAACCACCATTAACTTCGGCATTGCGGTGAAACCATAACTCAGAGCTGTCTAAGCCAGATACGTTATACTCTATAACCCTCAGAGTTGGAAAGTAGGTTGGAATGACACTGGGCGACACCAAAGAAACAGCATATCTTTCAGCCCATTTCCCGCCCATTTCCTGAAGATATTTCTTCTCTGATTTTCCAACGGTGGGTTTGACAACAAACTCATGGTCAGTAAGAGGTGATCTGGCATTCATAGAAGGTGGTGATGGTAACTTTGCCCACAGAGCCCGGAGATCGCGAAGATAGGCTGTTCGTGATTGTGTAGTTATCTCGTCGGAGGAATCGATTCCATCGTCAGGTCCGAGACCGGATTCTTGATCTCCGATTTCCAAATCATGAAAGTCATGCAACATGAAATGGTCAATGTTCATGTGTCCAAATACACTCCCCACAATCACATCACGGTACTGTTTCAGCCATAGTGAATATTTTTGCCAACAAGTTTCGTCCCAACTGGTCTTTGAATCCGTCCTGGCCGGCGGTACATGCCCTATCAGGATGGCTTTCATGTTTCTGTCTCGAATAAACTGAAGTTGGATTCGCAACCATTCCATGTGCTCATAACCCGGATCCGACTTACAGTCGCATCCATCAACAGCATTGTTGGAGTCAAAGAAGTACATCGTATTCAAACTGAAGACAGCCAGCTTCTTTGGTATCACTTCGACGTAGAACCAACCTCCTTCCACAAAGGAATGGCGCTGCTCTTCCGGGATGAATTTGCTCCACATGTCAGCGTAGGTCCTTGTCCAGCTATTTGGGCCACCCTTTAAGATATTATGGGGCATTACGTCGTTGTTGCCAATTGTCGGAACGACTGGAATGCGCAGTCGATTCACACCTTTCCTCTTATCAGAAAAAGTCTCGAAGAACTTATCAACCATTGCCTGGTTTAACGAAGCAACTTCAGATTTGGTGCGGGGATTCCGTTCATCGTTATCATGACGCGCCGAATCTCCGGTCCACAGCACGAAGTCAATTGAATCGCTCAGATTATCTTCTATCCATTTAAACGTAGCGTTAACGAGCGCGAAGGGGCTGTCACAACTGCTGCCGGCCGACCCGAAATAACCAGCATCCCCTTTGCCTCTGTGACACTCGCGTTTAGAGTCGGATTTGGAAAAGGCTTTGTAGTAAGGATCTGGGTGTATATCTGAAAGTGGTCAGCACATGGTGGTCTACAACCTTGAGATAATTAGCTGCGCACCTGTTATGTGCAGAAACCGGCCATGCAGCTTATGCGGGCCTTGGGCTTGAACATGTTCATCGTCACCATCGACCGCGAGCTGCAAGGGACTCTGTCTTTGCCCAGTGACTCCAGATATGCCAACAACCAGGGCGGATATTATCCAAAGGCATTTAGCCATGGCGTCATAAGAGGGCGCTGCCGCCCAAATAGCTCAGATCTGTATCATATGAGAAGAAGACTTTACGATTGAAGAAACGTAACTCGATATCGATACTAATGTAGATAGTACTTAGATATGTAGATAGATAATAGTAACTATGTAACTAGGTATGTTATCGAAAATCAACAAGAACGGCAGCCCAGCAACAGATTGCAAAGACCACGCCTGAAGACTTCCCCATGATTCGAATCCAGTGCAGAGAAGGCCACAAAAACATGGACGGTGCTTGCTTTTTATCCACGGATTCAGCCCTTCTGGATGGATGGATGCTCTTAGCAACTGACTTGCTGACTAACCAACGCCTACGTAACTAGACAGCTTATTAGAGTTTCGGAGTTACATAGGCCCGGTTAGGTGCCAGTCACAGCGCTGTTTGATTGGCTGCTGAATGCGTGTGACATCACGGTCCGTGACCAGATCTAACCGATGACAAGTCTGTGCCTCAATCTTATCGACGAATGCCAGCAGACACACGGCCGATCAGATCTATTATGCAGTATGGGGTGCTAGATGGTAGAAGTTGGGCTGTTTGCAAGGATCCAAGTACCCTGGTGGTGAAACGAAACCACAGCATTGAGACTGTGATTGTGGTTAAATCTTGTGAGCACTTCGTATACGGAGTACAGAGTCAGAAGACGGAGACATCTAGTTATTGCAGGGAAGTTCCTGTTGAGAGACTGTAATGGGATCGAAAGCGTTTACAAACATCTGACTACAATCTCTGTTTATATGACCTGGATACTACTATGTTGGCTAGGTTTTTGAACTCCGCGTTGGCTGGGCGCTTCATTTCAAACATGACCGTCCTCTTTGCAAGACTCCCCGCTGCCTCGGATCGCCCGGAGGGGTGGTAGGACCCCTGCTCTTTGAAGGGCCGCAGCACTTTAATAGTACATCGGCCTGTGAGAATGATCGCAACGTGCCTTCTCGTATTTCTCTACAGATAATATTGCACCATACAATCAGATATACCCAGCAATACTTCATCCCATTGTTAAACGAACGGATAATGGGGGACTTTCCGGGCCTACAACCTGCATTCACTATCCAGGTACGTCCTTCCTCTTGCTAGACGTGCTATCGACAGAAGAAGATTGAGAAGCGACGCATGGAATAGGTTCAAATCGAGCCACCTACGGATGTTGGTATGGCAGCACTCCAACCCTGACGCCTGTGCAACGATTGACATCACAACCGTATAGGAAGCGCTTCGCGGAAATCCACTCTCCTGGTCACGGTGTGTCGCAGAAAGCCTGTTATCTGAGAACTACGAAGTCCTAATACTGTTCAGCCAATGGTGGGTGGCTCAGTGAAGAGTGAGCCTGGCTTCTCCCCAGCGTTCAATGGCGAATTCGTCGGCTCCGGGAACGATTATATCCATGTTGATCCTGATGGAAAGCATTTTAGACTCGATGCACACGCGGTGATTCGGTAGGTCCTTTTCAATCTTCTGCTGCAGAGATTAGAAACAGTAAACCAAATGGAGGGACTAAAATCACTTTCCTAGGGCGTATGACGGTGCTGTAAGCAAGTCCTGTTGGCATCATGCTTGCTACGTGCTTTTACTCATGAAGGTGCTATCTGGTCTTCTAGTCGGTCTATCTCCATTACACTGGCGTTGTTAATGTCACCCCTGAACTCAGCGCAATTATGAGCGGTCAATCGGAGTCAGTTGTCACGCCGTTCGGCGATTCATGTATGTTTCCATGTCATCGTTGATAAACATTGTCTGTGATCTGCTAACATGAAATTCTGCAGTTACGCACTTTACATTTGAGGTCTTTCCATTCTGTTGTTTCGGTGAAAGTATTCTGGCCAAAAACTGACATCTCTGTGTTATTAGACCGGGGACGAAAGATATGCTTTCCTCGAATGCGGAGTGTTCGTCGGAGCTGGACACTTTATCTATGAGAAAGGCCAGCTCCCAGTTGTGGAATACAAAGTCAGTAAGGTAACTATGCAAGAGACAGAAGTTTGAAGTAAGGTAGTTATATATGCTGGCCTCATCATACATATGCACAGACTGTGATAATCTGAGCTGCTTTTCCAAGCTCAGGACTTCTCTGCTCCCTAGAGACTCTAATATATTCAACAACATCAAGATGGTAAAGGCCGAAATCTTAGTAGTTACTTTCCAAATCTCTATTCCAACAGAAAGAAACGCCCTTGGCCCTACCCCAATAACGGATGCCTCACACCCCTATCTTCATGTCCACTATCACTATCCTCTTCAGAAAACGCCAGTGCTCCCACCCGCTCACTTCCCTCATTGCTCTGTGTCCCAAACCCGAAATTCCCCCACCATTCACTCAGCATCCCAAGAACCCCTCCTCCGGAATCCATTCCCATCCATCCCTCTTCTTGATCTTCCGCAGCTTCGCGCTTCCGTCTCAATACATTCATGATCCACATAACCACCAAACACACAATCGCACCCAGTACCAAAGTCCCCAGCACGCCTACCACAGCCGTTAATAGCGTCACCGTACTAACAGCACACCCGAAAGGCCTGGAGCGGAGTTCCCATCGTTCTTGAGGACCTAAGGGGCAGATCGAGTCGTTTCCCAAGGGCGAGAGGATTGGAAAGCTGGATGGATTGGGAACGCAGGCTGAGGACTGTGAATGGGGGAGTGATTCTTTTTAGACACTTTTCGCCTGTAGCAAAGTGTATAGAGAGGTTGATAGAGAAAGGAGGAGATGGGATAGTAATAAAGATATTCCAACATACGAATGGACACCAGCTACAGAAGCTCGCTGCCTTCAGACAGCTGGAGCAATCTTGAATACGCCAGCAGAAATGGAGGAGCTCATCATAGTTTGAACTAGCACTGTTGACGTCGAAGTTCGGATTGTCCATTCCGATGGAATGCAATTGGGAATCATGAGTAGGAGAGCAATAGCGAATGTATAGTTATATCATCACATTGCGAGGAAATCGTTAGCCTTCCCGAGATATGCAACGGGCTGGCCTGTCAATGAATATGTAACTATGATATACAAGCATATCTGCATGTACTCCGGTACACCGAAGACTGGAACCAGATCGCTTACGAGCCTCTGTATACCGTGGGCCAGGTATGTGACTACGCCAAGGAATACATATTTAGATAAATCAGACAACATGGGAGGTCCTGACAGGAGCAAAAAGAGTCGTCTTGAGGGATTGGGATTCGAGCCCATGTCATTCAATCAGTATGTATTGCGTCCATATGTTTAATTCATTAGCAGGATCACACCATATGAGAAACCCAAACAAAAATAATACAAGTACGAAATGAAACGCGGAATCATCGGCCCTCGAAAAGAGTACCACAAAGGGTCGCATATATAGGAAGACGCTCCCTCCATTCAAGTCGTGTTAGAAGCGAAACTTCAATTACTCCGTATACAAAACCACGGTGACTCTAGTAAGCATTCCATTCCACATAATACATTTCATTGGGGGTATTATGGTCTTCTAAAGGAGGAAAAAAGGAGAACTAAACCACCCGTTTAACCTACAGCAATAATACTCGTTAGCGGAACCGCACAGAACGTATTTGAAAATCTGACAAATGCCATCTTACCTCAAAGAATCGTTTCAACCACCAGACCTGGAAAACGCCGTTTGCAATAAGCACGCCCAGCTGGAAAAGACTCCACCATTTCACTCTAGCATTTGTGCTTTCAGCAGTATTTCGATGCGTGCGTTCACGGACAATAATATACTGCTGCTCGTCCTTCACGTGTTCGAGCTCTTCGTATAGGCGTTTCACTAGTATTGGAATAAGCATCTGCCCTTTTACACATAACATTGTATCAGGCCCGCGGCAAACAGACCTTCAGTTTCCAGTGGATCGGTTGGCAATTCAGATTCAGGCACGTAGACGATCCCATGTACGTTAAAGGAAACTTCTTTGCTATTTGAAGACCATGCCTCGTTCCCAAAACAGTATACGTATCTGCCATCTTGAGCCGCCGTGAAGGAATATTCGTCAGAAGATATCGATGACTGGCTATACAGATGGTAACCGGCTGGATCCTCAATCTAGGAAAAAAACACAGTTATCAGTAAATGAGACTCGCCAAAGAACTTCTCAAACTGGTAAGTTAATTTTGAGGGTGTGAGCCATACCCAGAAATTGATGTCCAGGTTGCTGCTTCCGCCAAATTCTCTATCACCGGTCTGGAATGTGACCGTCATCTTATCCCCAATGTGCAATTGCTCGAAGAAACATTCTCTTGCATGTGCACGAAGGAGGATGTTGTGTGCTGACGCTGCCCCTATCCATCCCAGCGTGGCCACCAGGAAGGTGGAAGAAAAGAGTCTCATGTTGTTGTCTGCACTCAATATGCTCAATTCAGGTCTTAGAAGGTAATCATAAGAAAGGTAGAATTCGATAAATGAATGGATTACAGCTCATGTGCCAGCCTAGTTTTCTGCACCGACATATCTTGAGGACATTAGATGTACCTGGAGTTCTCTACTACTGACACCAAAGTGTCCACACAATTTCTGGTGATGAGGTGCACGGACCAAGTCCCTTTAGCTCAACTACTCTGTGTAGGGGATCGATATATGTAGATTTGTACCATTCACAACAATTGCTTACAATCAGCAACCACAGACTACAGAGTATCAAATGATAAGCAGCTACAGAAGGCTGTAGCTTTGACTGGGTATCTCTTTAGATAGGATGTGGAAGTTTTTGTTTCACTCCAACTGTTCTGCTGTGGTTTCAAGAATGTTCTATTCGGGGCTTACCAGATGTCTGCCTCCTTGAATCAAATGAAAGAATTCTTTTACAGGTTTTTGCTTCATTAAGCACAGAATTCCCTTTTCAGAGAAGTCCCATGATATAAAATTCACGGGTGTGTCCTGCGTTATGAGATGGCCGAGACTGTAACGCGAAGTGTCTTCACTGTGCCCTTCCTTCTACACTCGGCTTGACCAGAACCAGAAGTCTTCATATCGATTTTTTCTGGCCAGCCATCATATATTTAGCTAACAAGATGCCTCCTTCAGGGCGTAAGCCTGAGTTCAAGATCTCACTGGCTGATGTTTTCAAAAGCACAAAGACTCTGCGGGAGGAAGCTGCTGCTGCTGCTTTGAAGGTACTTATCTCTCAAAAGCTCCATACACATTGCTTGAGCCAACCTGAACATCTCAGCGGTCTATATTAGAAGCCAAAAAGAAAGCCGAAGAAGTAGCAAGTCTTCCACCGCCACCAAAGGAGCCTATTACTACGCCAGCACCGGATCCAAATGCAGGTGCAAAGCCCGCTACTTCAGACTCTGCACCGCCTGCAGCTCCAGAATCAGCTCCAGCTCCCGCTCCCGCTCCAGCTCCAGCCGCTCCGGCAAATGCTGCCGCTCCAAGTAATCCCGTTCCTGAGTGGACAGCTGAGCAAGATTTGCAACTTTTGAAAATGAAAACTGAAAATGCTTCGTGGAGGGCTATCTCAACGGCTATTGGGAAACCGGTATATGCGTTGAAGGACCGATGGGGTGTTATTCAACCGAAGACAAATGTGCTGAAACAACCAAAAGCCCAGGGAGAGGCGAAACCAGTCATGACGGAAGGGAATGGTAAAGGCACTAGACGCAGGGTATCATTCTCTGAACCGCTGGTTACAACGGATAATAATGTAAGTGCCAGTAATATTGACTGCTCTTCCCTCCTCCCAAGACTGTCACTGGATTATGATTTTCTGGCTTTTCCATTGTCATATAATTGATTGTGCCTAATAGGACGGTGCGCGGGACACTGATTCCTCTAAAAAAAGAGGTTTCCACCTTGACGGAACCCTTACTCTTGAAGAGACTGTCCTCCTCAACAAAATTGCTGCAAAATATGAAGAGGAGAAGTGGATTAGGATCAGTTCGCGGTTTTTCGATAAAACTGGCAAAAGGCATGCGCCACGAACCCTCAAGAAATACATTCTCACAGAATAACGATGACATGAGGATAGTACCCTGCATCTTTGGATCGATCAGCTTTCCCCCATGAAAGTCTTCTTTTTATGGGTATTTGTTCCTATGTCGAGTCATGACTGGTGTTTTATCTCACACCTGTTGTAGTGGAATTAATTGCTCGGTTCTCAGGGTGTAGGCCTGGTTCACAATCTAATTTCGTTACTCCGTACTGGTACTCCATATGAAATTTCTGACCCAAAGACCCATGGTTCGTCTGAGCGAAAAGTCATAGCCAGACTTGTATACATAACTTTCCAGCAAATACTCGTTTTCCCATAGTAGAGCACAGAGGTATATACATATACCTGTTTGCAGGAAACTTCTCCATGTTTCCCTTTTGTTCCATTTCACAGGATGTTTGAACGTGGCTGAGTAGTAACTCAACTAATAAAACTGAGGCTAGAGCCAGCAGTTTGTGAAACAAGGCCATCTGGCATCCACATAGCTACTAAACTAACCTGTAGGAATGCGAATTTCCCCTGAATTCGGTTCCACTGACGCGCAGAATTGCAGGCGCACTTTTCTAATTTTGGCTTGATCTAGCAGTGACTTGGTCATTGTGAGTGTAGTGTGACGGGAGTGGTGATATTAGCCTGTATACGTACATACGCCGAGGAAATCCAGATGAAGTTTACATAAATGTGGTTCTTCTCATAACTCTCTTCCTTCAACCAACTTTTCTGGCTGAAGACATTGAGGTGGATTCTTTCTTTCAAATTCCATTCCACTGCTATCATTCATTTTTGCCATTCAGTCTTTATTGCACCTTTTTTTTTCACCTCTCTCGCTCTTATTGTTTCTTTCATTAATTTAATATCTTTTATGTGAAGTCTGAGTCGCTTTCCCCCTGTGTACTGTACAACTATTGTGAAATCAGTCCTGGTAGAAATTGACAATGCGTTTCTCGACACTCGTTCCTCTCGCTTTGGCGGCTGCTCCTGTTGTTTCTGCAGCTGGCAAACTCGGCTTCGCTCTTGGTGTCAAGAATGCCGATGGTTCCTGCAAATCCCAGGCGGACTTTGAGAAAGATTTCGATGTCTTGAAGGCTCATTCGACCACTGTTCGAACATATGCAGCAGCCGATTGCAACAATGCTGAAGCCATCGTTCCTGCTGCTAAGAAGAAGGGATTCAAGCTCATCTTGGGCGTATGGTAGGTTAACACGCCCATCCATGATTAGCCGCCCTGAATGTGATCCTAATCGGACGAAAACTTTGGTTAGGCCCGATGTCCCAGAATCGTTCAACGCAGATACAAAGGCTTTGCAAAAGGTGGTTCCTGGAAATGAAGATGTGATTACCGCCATCACCGTCGGTTCGGAGACTCTATACCGTGGTAATTTCACTGGTCAGACACTGTTGGAGAAAATCAACCAGGTCCAGCGGATGTTCCCCAAGGTCCAGGTTGGTACTGCAGACAGCTGGAACAAATATGCCGATGGTACTGCTGATCCCCTCATTGCCGGAGGTGTTAAATACTTGTAAGCAACTTGTCTCCAGCAAAAGAATTGTGGACTTTTGCTGATTGGGTCGCGTTTTAGGCTTGTGAATGCTTTTGCTTTCTGGCAAGGGCAGGACATCGGCAATGCCACCGCTACTTATTTTGATGACATGATGCAGGCCATCAGTCACATCCAGAAGGTTGCTGGAAAGGATGCTGACAAGATCTACATTGCCACTGGAGAGACTGGCTGGCCTACTGGTAAGGATGACCTGTCACCTCGTTTGCAGGAAATAGAGAGTATAGAGTGCTAATTTTATTGCAGATGGTGGAACTAGCTATGGCGCTGCCAAAGCCAGCACTGAAAATGCCAAGACCTTCCACGAGAAGGGCGTCTGCGGAATGCTCGCTTGGGGTGTTGATGTCTTCTACTTTGAGGCTTTTGATGAGCCGTGGAAGCCAAAGAGTGTTGGCGACAACGGTAAAGCTGCTGATGAGACCCACTGGGGTATGTACACCGCCGAGCGCCAGCCCAAGTACAAGGTTGAATGCTAGATGGTTTCGCCATGGTATGCGTCTTATTATCATCCGAGGCCAATGTCAAGGCTGCTGCTTTAGGAACAAGTGGCATTTGTCAAGAGCCTCAAAGGAGCTGCGCAGAAAATATTGGCCCGGATTTCTGGGAGCAACCGAGATAGAGTCTTCTACGTGTCTGAAAACATCGGATAGCGGTCTTTAGATCCACCAATTCTAATGTTTAGGAGTCTCAATTGAGATATGGCCAAGGGAAAATGGGGTGCTGTAATTGATTCTTGTTGCCGCTCATTTAGACTGATTGACAAGGCTTCTGTTGCATCTCTGCTTATATATCCATTGGCAGCCTTTTCCTTTTCTTTTGATAATTATATTATTTGACATATTACGTTGGGTGTTATGGCAAAGTGGACGTGAGACGCGACGATCCATCTTCAACGCGTTTCCGCTTTGGTGCGTCATCGGAACGCCCCTAGTTAGGGTAAATATAGGTACATTGTACTTCAATCATGAGAGCGTAGAACGGGAGAGTTCCTCTTCTCGACAAGGCGTGTTATCCTTTTCACAGTCTGAGCCCGAAACTTGACTTGTGTTGCGGGACAATTTTCAATTTGTAGTTATATGTATGTATGGTGCAGCAATCAAAAGCGAAATTAGATAGTGTGGGAATTCAATAGTCGAATTCTCCCACTCCAGGATGTTCCCCTGACTGGCCTGAACTTCTTCTCCAATATTTTTTACTTTGATCAACCACAGAACACTAAAAGCAATCAGAGCGTCCTCCCAGTGCCTTTGGTGGGTGCACACCATGGTTCGTTTCCTAGATCACCCAAGTTTTCTCTGACGGGTTTGTTTACTACTTACAATACCTGCTCCGCTCTTCTTGTTGCTTGTCGACGCTCTCGTGGCACCAATTCCCAGGCGTGATCCAGTCCTGTTGGCTGCGTCAGCTGCCCAACGAAGGAAGACTCCTCACCAATCGACGTCGTGCACCGCTGTTTGACGACGACACCTGGTTGAGCGCGAAGACTCGAATCGCCGGCGGTTAATCGGTGTGAGAGATTCCATGCTTCAAAATCACGCTGAATACCAAGGGCGGCAAGCTGGTGTTCGCGACTGCAGACTCGGAAAGTAAGTGATAAAATGTCGTGTCTGCTTCATCGAAACCTTCTCCCTTCGAAACGTTCCCAGATGGTTGAATAGAGGGGAAACAGTGGACGTTCTCATACTTTTCTGCCCCCGCGTTTTAATGTCGACATTTTGTGCATGAATTGCGGGCTTACAGGTCACTTACTGGCAGATCCCGCCAATTGGGCGTCCCAATTGCCTCCCCTCGGTTCGAAGCAGAATAATACCCACAAACTGATCGTGCCTGTGCCGGTGTTGAAGCGGTCCGTGGCACCAGGAGCGTCAAGCCTCGCGGCTGCTCCAACAGTCCCTGACGGCTCCCGGTCTACGACTCCTTTACAGCTTTCGCTACCTGGTCTCGCAAAGCAACACTTTGCGGCGGCTTCACAACCACCTTCTCCAAATAACAGGCGAACCGAAAGCAGGCTTAGCAGCGCCTATTATACAACCGCTTGGGGCTCTCCATATGCAACCCCTAGCCCCAGACGGTTGTCTTCGTCAATAAAAAGCCGCCAGGGCAATACTGATTCTGGGTGGGACGCTTCCCCTAATCATTCCATGCACAGTGGCCAGCCGGCGTCATTGTCGAGGAGGAATAACGCTGATTCGCACGACACCGGTGTGACGCCATCAGAATTGTCTCAGCAGTTTTACGGCTCGCTTGGTAGACGACTGGAAAAGGATCGCCTGTTGCGACAGGGCGGAAAATCCATCAAGGATTTCACTAAAGACTGGATTGACCAGTACCTCTCGGGCCAACTGCATTCCGAGCGGAGTAACTGGTTAAGTGACGACTCAGGTGACGACGTAGCTTCGTTTCTCACGGCTAGAAATAATTTCAGTGAATGTGAAGATTGGCTTGGTCTCGACGACAATCCATTGGAAGACGACCCGCTGAAAACTCCGACAGCGGCCACTTTCTTGGACCGAAAATTTAAAGAGCGCGCTGGAAAGCTTGAGTTTCCGAGACTGAAAGCAAGGCACCTGAAGACAAGCAGTACCGACACTCTAAAACAGTCTGATTTTTGGGATTTTGGATACGACCAAGACGCTGTTCCTGCTGCAGCGATGTCCAACCCTGAGATGTTAGAGGCTACAGAACTTGAGTCCATGGCTCAAAGGACAAGTGTACCTGTCTCCCCTGCGGAGAAACCGCTTCCTCCTCCGCCAAACGTGAATGAAGAGTCTGCAGCGCAACCTTTACCTCCAAGCCCCAAGCCCCCTTCTGTTAGTCGGACGGCATCGCAAAAGCCCAAAAGCAAAAGGCGCGTGGCTTGGCGTGGGAAACAATGTGTCATTGCATTTCCGCGTGATGACCCCCGTGGCACGGTCGAAGGGATAGGCCCATTGCTGTCGTTTGCTGATGTTGAGCAGCGTCTAAAAAGGTGGGAAGCAGAAGGCTACAATGTCCGGACGTTTGGAACGGACTCTGCACAAAGCTGTCCTGCATTTCCCGATGATGCTGAATGTCAAAAAGAATGGCAAGAAAAGAAATATGCGGTTAGCTTCCCGAATCAAGCAGAATGGGATGCGTATGTCAACTTTTTGAAAGAGGAGAAGCTTAGAGCCCTTGGAGTGTCTCTTGGAGGCGATGAACTCGTGCCTGATTCAGCGAATCAATCCTCGTCGCAACTCTTTGGAAACACGGTTTCTCCACCCATACCAACGTCTTCGGCGGCCAGTAACCATCTCAACCTGGTTGGAAATCCTCTCGCAGCAATTTTGGGCCAGACCGGGAAGCCAAGTTCTAGCTTGCTTTCGTTAACATCTCCGTCATCGCCCTTTGGGTTCCCTACGAGTTCTCCATTTTCGAATCCGCCTGTGTCCTTTTCAAGTGAGCCAGGATATCCTTTCTTGCCATTTCAGACACCAGCAACTACTACCCAAGGCACTCTCACTCCTCAAAATCTTTACGGCCTTCGAACCGGCGTTGTGTCGCCTGTTGGTACTGCAAACTTGCCAAACCTCAGCTCGTTGTTGCAACCGGTATCTCCGTTGACTCCCGACGAGTCCAAACAATATCCGGCAGGTTTTAGTGTGCATCCTCAATTAAATCATACCTTTGCTAGTCAATCGCACAAACCACAACTCGGAGATGCCAGTAATATCATCTCACCTCCCTTGGAAGACCCGGGCCTCGAAGTTGAAGCGGACTCGGACACAATACAATCCTCCTCTGGGCCTGAAATCGCTCACCCAACTCCGAGAGGTCATCGCCATAATGTGAGCGAAAACCTTCAGCGCGGTGTTGAACGCGCCGATTTCCAGCTTGAAAATTCAGTGAGGAGACAGATTGAAGATGACCAAGGGGCTCAGGCTCGTAACGATTTGATGAAGTCGCGATGGGCAATGCCTGATGAATCTGTCCAGAAGGCCTTTAATCAGCCGGCTCAAGTTAGCCAGCAGCATCATTCGTTACAGCAGCAATTATTTAACGAGCAATCTCCTGAAGATGCCCGGTTGGATGGCTTTGAAATTGACACAAATCCCAGCCTACTAGGTACTCCGACACACGAGAACATGCAACATCATGATTTCGACCCTATAGGCCACCGAGAGAGCAATGCGAATGCTTTCATCCCAAGTCATCAGCCAAGAAATTCGCTATCAAATCTCAACATCGCTGCGAAAGCATTCGATCCGACGGCATCTTTCTCGCCAAATAATTTTTCTTTTATGGACAATACTTTCCAGCCTGTTACCACCAAACCCAGTTCCATCTTCAGCCCTGGCCTTTCACACCAAAGCGCCAGCTCTGGTGGCTTCAAAGTTACTGCGCCATCATTTGCAGCACATTCAAACCAGAATTCTATTTCTAACAATTTCAAATTCTCGTCCGCTTCGTTTAATGTCGAGGCTCCAGTTTTCAATCCTGGCCAAGGCATGCATGCTAACGTTTCTCGAGATGCACCCACCGAAGACAAACCCAAGATCTTTGGTGGCTTTGATCCATCCGTTATTGTGCCACCAGTTAAAAAGTCAAAAGCAATTCCGATTGTGCGACCAGACGAACATAAAAAGGAGGAAAAGAAGGATAACGACATTGTTGAAGACGCGGCTGGTCGCATGGGCGCCCAGGGTCGCGAGAAGCGTGTTCGAAGGTCACAAGACGATGGCGACCAGGAAGTGTGTTTGCCGACTCTGGAAGATATTCCAACGGATTCCAGGCATGCCATTTCAAGTACCGAAAACTCAACAAGACCTTTGGAGATGGATGCCCTGGAGGAGGAAGTCACTGCTGAGAATAAGGCCGATGGTGGAGATGGAGAAAATAAAGTAATTCTAGATGAATTCGAGGTGGAAACGGAGAAATCCACCAATACACCAATCAGTGAATCCGCCACCTGGAAGCCCTTTGAATTCGAGAATGAAGATGATGCAGCCGCCTTCCATACTGCCCTTCCTGTCAATGCTGCTCCTTTTGGCTCTAAGAAACATGAAACTTCATCGACGGAGCCTTTGTCCCCGATTAAAAAGCCTAAGTCAGATGCTGTCGTACCAATGTCTGATTCAAATAATGAACTTCCACTTATGCGACAAGAAATAGCTGAGGATATTGAACCGAAATCCTCCGGTCTAAAACCGACGGCAAAACCGTTTGAGTTCAAGCCCACGGTTTGCCCGTTCTCGGTATCGAACCCAGTGGAACTACCCGCAATGGAATCTCAGAAACCAGTCGGCTTAGAGGGCTCCAAGTATGCTTTGGAGAGTCCTTCACCAGTTTCAGTGACCAAACATGCTTCTCCTGCGCCAGAGCCTTCTCAACGCGAAGCTAGCTCTGAACCGCAAATCTTGAGTGATAGCGTCGAGCACGATTCCCCTGACGAGCAAGAGATTGATGCAGTTATGCGTCAATTGAATGAGGATGACTCGGATCTTGGTGTTGAAAGAATAGAACTTTCACCTCATGTTGCAACGGAAGACCGAAATGTACCACGAAATCAGTATGGTACCCCTGAGCTCGCCGCATCAATTTTAGTTCGCAGCAACGCTCCCAGTCCGAGCATTCGTAATGCCCCATTGGTGCGAGGAGATTTGCCTAAGCTGAACACTGGTCTAACCACGTCTTCGCATGCCTTGTTCAGCCCTCAGAGAGTATCTAACCTCGACCCTCGATCTCCAGTTCGCCATTTGAACAACCCTGACATCGACCACATTAGTGACTGGGATGATGCCATTTCATCCGGCCAAGATGAAGAGTTTCAACAAAGAGCGCACTTTTTTGAGACACATGTCGACGAGCTTATTGGCAGCGTACTGGACGATCGTCTCCTTCCCCTGGAAAGGGTTCTGGATACAATGGAGAATTCAATCGCTTTGCTTGTGTCTCAGACAGCCACACGAAGAAGCGCGTCTGCTGATGTAGGGCATAGCGATGCGGATGATGAAGATGATGAAGAGGCTCCCAGGCACCGATCCCGATCTCCTCTGAATAGGCAAAATCGACTCATTGAGAGAATCAGGCAGGTAGTTTCGGAAAGCATGGCTATTAATCAAGCTCCGAAAGAAATTCCTCCCCCCGTGGATCTCTCTGGGATTCGTGAGACCCTTGCGGACTTGAAGGCCTTGACAGTTCAATCTGCAGCTAAGGAAATTCCTCCTATTGATTTTTCTGAGATTCATGCATCTCTTTCGGTATTAAAGACCTTGATGGCATCCAAACCTGAACAGACCGAAACAAGCAGTCTGAAAGACGATATTGTAGATTCCATCGTCAACCACCCGAAACTTGTTGAAATGATGCATGTTTCTAATGGTGAAAAAGATGCGGAGAAGCTTCGGATGCAGATTGAAGGGCTGCAGAGTATGTTACGCCTCGCAGACGAGAGGGCCGAGGAGGAGTACGATAACCGGAGGAGATTTCAAGATTCTCTGGCTGAATCCCAAAGGCTCCTGAGGAATGCAGAGGAAGATGTCGCACGACACAGAAAAGCGGCCGCAGTCGCTGAGAAAGCATTGCAAGATTTCAAGGAACATAAATTGCCAGAGATGGAACGGCTGGAGAAACAATCTGCTCTGCTTAATGAAAATCAAGAAGGACTTCAATTAACACTTTCTGAACTTTCCCAAAAGAATATTACTCTTCAAGGCACGCTTGACGAGTACAGAGAAACTGGAGATCATTTGCGCTCTCACCTTAATAAAGTTGAATCTGAGAATAAGGAATTCCGTCGAACAATCAGTCTTTTGAAAGCCCAGATCGAAGACGGGATGCATGCTAGGCAAAATCTTCGGGGAAAGTTTGAGAAGCTCCAAGAAGATATGATTACTGTCACCGGTGCTGTTACTCGAGACCAGGCGTCGTGGAGAAAGAAAGAAGAAGAACAGAATATCAAATATAATATCCTCAAAGCGCAGTATGAGGATGAACTTAAGCGCCGGCAGAAATTAGAGCTCCATGTTAGCGATCTAGAGCAAAAGGAAAAGGAAGCCACGAAGCTGAGATTCATCCTTGGACAATCTCAAGAAGAAAATGCGAAACTGGAGGAATTATTGATGATGGTGCGACAGGAGAGCCACGATTACCAGAGCAAGGCTGCGCGGTACGAACGTGAATTCAACGAAGCTCGTGAAAGCAGTCGTATTGAAATCCAGAGAGTGAGAACCTCAATGGAGGCTGACCTTGAGAACGCAAACCACCAAGTCAACTTCGTCCGTGCAGAGCTGGAGAATCAAATCAATAATCTTGAAAATCAGTTAGAGAGTACAAAGATGGATACCGATACGGGCAAAGCGAAATACGAACTTCTTCTAGAGGAAGCCAGAGATGCAAAGATGGCTGCCCTTCGCGAAGCCGCTGAATCCAAGGAAATAGCTCTCCAGGATCAGCGACTCATGCATGAACGGGTCCTTAATGACCTTCGGGAACGACATGCTCGTGCCTTGCATAATGCCTCTGAAGACAGGCAGCGCGAAGAATCTCACTACATGGAGTTGCTTGCACTGCGTGATGAAAAGATCGATCATCTTTACGATAAGATTACCCACATGGAAGATAAACTCGAAATCGCTAAGACAGCAGCGCGTACAGCCGCCCAAGCCGCGCAGAATGCAAAGGCTGCACAAATTACGTCGCCAACTCAAACCAAGTCACCGTCATTAACATTCGCTAAAGGTACAAATATTCCTGAAAAGATCTCGCCGCAGGCACTGCGAGAATCTATTATGGTGTTACAGGACCAGTTGCAGCAGCGAGAAGGACGTATTGAAGAACTTGAGCACGAGCTCTCGCTTCTCGATAAAGATGCACCAGCCACCATAAAGGAGAAAGAAACCGAGATCACTTGGCTTCGTGAACTACTTCACGTTCGCTTAGATGATCTGCAAGACATTATCAATGTGCTCTCGCAGCCCTCATTTAATCAGAGTGCCGTCCGTGATGCTGCCATTCGCTTGAAAGCGAATCTACAGATGCAACAGCAAGAAAAAGAGAGAGCTATGACTGGTGGTAGCCCTCAGTCTTTCCCTTCTCTTGCCACCATCTCGAGTTTCGCTGCCTCACCTCGAGCTCTACCTCTCGCAGCTGCAGCCGCATGGGGCAATTGGCGAAAGGGAAAAGAAAACTCCGTGGCATCAAATACGGCCGACAGCGGGACCAACGACCAAACACCGTCCAAAGTGACAAATTCACAAACCTTCTTGTCTGGCCTCTTAACTCCTCCTAACTCGAACATACGGCAGATGCCGGGAAATCGTTCTGCACCCCCACCACGTTCTTACTCTGAGAGCCGCCCACTAAGATCCTCCGGTCCAAGTCACCGTAGGCCATCAACACTCCAAACAGGACACGCACGCCGACCAATGGAGCCTCCAAGGACGCCACCTTTTCTGCGAAAGTCAAGCTATGATCATGACGCAGAAGCAACGAACTTTGACGAGGCGTACGCCGATGACACCGAGAGTATAATCAGTGGGATCCTAACCCAGGGTTCAGTCATGGCAGCCAATGACGGACCCTTCGGTCCAGCCATCTAATAGTGAATATGGCGAGCTAATTTTCTTAGAATAATTTGCTTTCGAATTTGAATATGGACACAGATTGGGATAATTTCCTATGTTTTCTATTCCTCTGCAGCACTGTGTTTTTTGTGGTTTTTCTGGTTTTATCGATGCATATTAGTGATGACGATTTATTTTACGCCATTTACTCCATATCACTGTTTAATAATAGTAATTTCTTTTGAATATTCCTCCTGTATATTCTCCTTTTCCTTTGTTTTTCGTTATTCCAATACTTCGGACTTCCGGGACACGCCATTCCCAGGACGTATTGAATGCCTTTTGTCAGCACTTGGCCCAGCTTTTTATACCCCCTTTTTTGGAATTTTTCCTCTTGATTGGATACCAGAATGTCGTTGATTAGCTGTTTTCTCCGCTCGATCAGATTGATAGATACATATATATTTGGGATTTATTATTAGTATACTCGACTTTCCCTGTGATGAAAGTGAATGAATTACCAGCTCTATAGTTATATTCAGTATAAAGCCAAAAAACAGACAGACATCTTGGGATATCCAACTGGCTAGACTTCTGCAGGATGTAATCAATGAGGAAAATACTATTCATCGAACTGGCCATGGATCTGGGATGTAGGACATAACTAGTTAACCCCTGAGTTAGCTCAGCCTATGTCAAGAATATTTCAGTAGCCCTATCCATAGCAACGCTGATGTTTTGGTAGAACGGCCGCCACTGACATCTTCCAGTTGGACCTGTGAAACCATGTAGTTACATATGTAGTTATGTAATTATTTGGTTGAAGAGCCGAATTGCGAACTGCAGAATCACATAGTGAAACAGAAACAATTTCAACAGAGTAGAGGGAATAGTTAATGCATGAAATGCTTCTTAGGTGCCCAGCAAGCAGTCCTCCAAATGTTGCTAAATACGAAACGTAGACAAGGAGAACTTGCTAGAGCTTCAGAAATGTGAATGTCTTCTGGCTTTTAGTTAACATAATATTTAGCGGACTTCACTGTTGAGGGCATATGGGAGATAGTTATTTTACTATGGAAGACTGAGGTTGTCTGAGAACACTGTTGATAAAAGGTAACTACTGGACAGTTACATGCAGAGAGACAGACACAAACAAGTCAGTGAAGGCATCAACATATCATGTACTCAGCATTCCATGATCCCCATTGATCTTACATCTTATCTTTCACAGAGATATCTGGGTTGTTCACAAATATGACTTCTCTCATTACTTGGGACGTTCTTCTCATGCAGCCTTGTCTAGATTTGTTTATATCTCTAGAATGTGCACTGCAGTCCACAAAATACATAGAAAATGGTCAAAAACAGCCAGGCTAGACGGTATATCAAACACATGGGATCATTCCCAAGAAAATCCCCAAGCCAACCCTATCTTACGTCGCCAGAGACATTCAACGCCATCTAACGCCATGCAATCCACGCAAGGGGTATGACCGGGCCTTATTTGCCCGTCTGATGTCTATCAATCTGGACAATGCGATAGAAAAAAGATTGGGAAAAAAAGCAAATACTGGACCATCTTACTCCGCTTCCACAGCCATTTCAGATAAGGATCCGATGCTCCCTCGCATACAGCTCCCTCAAAATCTCCACCGAAGCCCGAGCGCTTGATTTCTTCGGCAATGAAGCCGGAAATGTCACGATCGCATGCCTTAGCGTCAACAGTCCCAGGTCGCCCCAAAAGCCAACAATCCGCTGCGCAGAGAACTTCAACATCGCGCCCAAAACAGTCAAGTGCGTATCCTGCACTTCATCCGGAGGAACGTTAACAATGTTTGCGAGTGCTTTCCAAAAATGCGTGTTCGGTAGCGGGTTTTGGCGAGTGGTTTTGGAAAAGTCACGGAGAGATATGGCTGCAAACCCAGCACCAAGGCCGATCATGCGTTCTTCATGGACCTGACGGGCGACGAAGGAGCCGTTTGGCTCGTCGCGCCACCAGCCTAGTGCTGCTTTACCTGCATCGGTCGATTCATTACCGTAAAAGCCCCAGAGGACGGGACATACAAAGTGGTATTTGGCGAGTAAGATGTCTATCATGGAGCAGCCTTTGTAGACGAATGCGTCCATGGAGAGTATCTGGGCAGTCAGAACTCCAAGGGGGCTCGCACATTTCGGTGTTATTCCTGCTTCAGCCACTAGCTGAGCTACTATGGCTTTGGAAAATATATTGAGGAGGTATATTAGCAAAGCGGGAACTTTGCCTTCTTCGTTTGCAATATGGGGAGGAGGAAAGGCGATAAACGGACGAATGTCGACGATGGGTTCTTGGAAAGTCGAGGCCTTTTTTAGGATGGTGACTATCTCATTGGTCTAAGAAGGGTTAATGTGGATGTGCCTTGGAGCTCAACCAACTCGAGACTTACTGGGGTTCTGTTGGCTACTTTGTCATCTGTAAGGAGTTGGCCAACGCATTTCTTGATCGTTCGACGCATGTCACCCATGTGCTGTTTCAGGACTGGATTTCTCTTTGTTTCGTCAACCATACCCTTCCTGAACTGTTTAAGGTGTTTGTGTAACTCGAGATATCGCTGATGTTCAGCCACTTCCTGCGGAGTCCGTCGAGTTTCTCCCAGAAACGTTCTCTCAACGGGTTGTTTCTTCTGTTCTGTAGCCTTTTTCTCCTCCAGATCCTTCTCTGCCTTCAGTTGCATTTCTTCTTGTTTCTTTTTTTCATGCTCCAAACGGTCGCGCTCCCTCCGAGCATTTTCTTCGTCCTTGGCTTTCCGAAGGCGTTCGGCCTCTTCAGCCTGCCGCCTTTTTTCTTCCTCCCTTGATTTTATCTCAGCCTCGCGTCTTGCAGCTTCTTCTCGATCACGCCGTTCCCTCTCAGCTTTCTCATGCTCAAGCTTTGCTTTCCGTTTTCTCTCTTCCTCTTCCTTTCGTTTGCGCTCTTCTTCGACTTCTCGTAAGTGTTGTTGCAATATTTCCTCCGCTTCCCGTCGTAGCCGATCGCGTTTGGCGACAGCAGCACTTAACGCTGCGTTGTGCGCCTCTTCCCGCTCACGATCGATGCGGTCAAGTTTTTCGTAAAACGATCGGCGCTCGTATTCTTTGACGCGTTTAAGCTCTGCATTGTGCAAACGAACTTGTTCGAGGTCCTTGATGAGGTCTTGCATGAGCTGCTTGGAGGGACTGTCCAGCAGCCCTCTTGTTCGAGCCATGTTGATGTGATATCAGATGAAAACAAGTAAACACGTGACTGAATGAGTATTGGGAGCTTGCAGTCACACAAAGAGTCGATTCCAACTCTGCAAAAGAATGTCAAAACTGTTCTTTGGCTGTTTGATGATGCTGTGGGCACTGGTAACCTAGAGAGGCAGAAACGAGAGAAAACATATACAAAGGATTGTAAGAGTTCACTTGTGCAGAGTCTGCAGAATTCACTACAGACAGCATGTAGTTTTCGCAATATCCATCTCTCAGAATAGGAGGAAAAGTTCCATTAAGTGAGTCAAGTACACATTGACTGACCACCCCACGGTGAATTGGGGAGGATTGGGGTTGGATTCCACGCCGCCTTTTTGTGCAACAACGATACTGGCTGGCTGTTATAGACACCCTCTACGCAGAGTCTGCGTCCCTGGTAATCGAGTGCTTTGTTCTTGAGATCGCAGGTCGAATCGCGTAGAAAGGAGGAGTCTTCCGCGGGATAAGGGACGTCGCCGAGCAGGAGTCGTCTGTCCTGATGGATGTCAAGGAAGTCAAAAAAATTCGCAAGTGGAAATGGACTGATCTGCAAACGAGCGGATTATCTGGTCAGTTAAAGCCAAACACACTGTTTCAGAGAAGGACGTCACGGTTTTTACAGAAGCTATGTATCCAAAGCACGGCCAGCCCTCGATCTTCAGCGCGCCCTGTCGACTCCTGCTTGAGACAAAAGACAGCAATAAATAACGATAGATTGCACTAAACTTTATCAGCTTCACCATTGACGGCAGGCAAACCACTGCAAGTCAGGGCTGCGTTAGCGGTGGATCGCGTTCCAAAAGCTTCAGAGTTGCTACAAGAGAGGAGTGCTGTTGTGTGGTTGACGCTGACCAGAGTAAAAGCCAATATCGAACGGCCTCGCTGCTGAAACACCACAGCACTCGAGCATTCTTTGGTCCTGTTTACATCACCATTTCGAGGTGCAAGCAATCATCTCTGTCTACCGTTTTTGCTGTCAAAGTCAAAATTCACATCATTCTCGCACCATTCCTTCAACGACTATATTCAATACAAGGAAAAAAAAGGCGATTTTTAAACGTTTTCTCTCTCTCTCTCTTTCTTTTCTTCACCACTATTCCCTCTTCAACATCTTCGCTTTTCTCTCTACGATCCTGCTTCCGATCTTTGATTTGTCTTTTCTTCTCAGTTCTCCAGCGGCTTGTTTATTCCCAACAACAGTGCAGTCTCTTCAACACCACCCATTCCCAGACAAACCCTCGACTGCACAAAGTCATCCGAAGCTACTCGCTGGCAACTCGCTCTGGGGAAGCTCGCTCCCAAAACCGGTTTAGCCCCGTTCTCTGTCACGAGCATTGTCACGCTAGTCCCATTCGGGGTAAGTGTTCGCCTGGCTGGTGGAGCTGTTTCCCCGCTAAGCCCAAAGCGGCCAAATCTCCCCCCCTAAGGCCCAAGCTGGCCATTCTGCTCGCAGTGAAGAAACTGGCTTGACTGGAGGAGCAACCGACACCCCCCTTCACCTCTTCATCTTCAGTTCATAATCCCTGTTTCTTCTTCCTCTTCGTCTTCTTCTTCTTCTCCTTCGCCTCTCGAGGGACATCGCCAGTACTGTTTCTTCGTTACCTTTTTAATCTTCTTTCTGCTGCGTTGCCAGTTGTGCCTTGTTAGCCTGTCTTTTCAAACCCACATCCTTTCCCTCATTATCAGAGCTCTTGCTGTATTACACTCCCGCAGCCTACCTCGCTCCCTCTCTCTCACTTTCTCTCTCACTCTCTCCACAGCTACCTTCATTGCAACACTTGGGCAACTGATGTGGTACTTGTTGCTTTCCTCCTCTTTCTGTCCTTCTCAGAGCTGACAATCTGTTCTTCTTGCACAGCAGCTCCTGCTCTTGATCGATCGATCGATCGCGACGTCCGTATTGCTCGGCTCTTGCGAATCAATCCGTCTCTGAGTGACTCGGTCCCTTCCTTCCACTGCCAGTGGATACATACAGACAAAGCAACAAACACGGCCAGTCAATGGAAATAATAAAGGCTGCCGTGTTGTGACATCTATCCTTGCCATCCTTTGCAACAGCAGACATCATATCTGGACTGTTTGTCTAGTCGTTTGGTGAAACTGTTCATCATACAGTAACAGTTTGTTCTATCTCTTGATAAATTGTGAGTTCAGACATGATTTCTATTGCACGTGCAAGTAACACCTGCTTTCGTCTGAAGGAGTTGAAAGCTGTTCTTGGTGGGGGTTGTGCATGAGCTAACCTTTCGTCGCATGTAGAGGACCAAGCAGCTTAATTGACATCTCATTTTGGCTTCTGCAAAATATTCAGTCACCATTCTTTGACCTTGAGTTATCTTGACAGGATCGATTTTCCTCCTGAAACAACGCGTAGCTTGTCAGCTTTGCACAGCTCTGTTGTTTTATTACAATCATGGATCAGCAAGGGCAATCGAGTCTTCCTGGTCCGGCCGGTCGACGGCTCCATATCGCCCATCGAAGAAGCCCATCAGAGCTTACTCCTCTTATGAGTAAGTGCTCCCAGGTCTCTTCCTTGTTTATGGCGAACTTGGTGCAATGTACTACTTAATTGTCGCTAACCTATACATTAGTGGAGCAACTAGCTTTACAGCAACAAATTGAACTCCTTCAACAGCAACAACAGCAGATCGCCGCGACACACCAGCAATACGTTAACATGGGGTATCTGCAGGCCCAACAACCACTGCAGCACGTGACTACCGCATACTCTCCCACCATTCAAGGCCAAGCCGGGATTCCTAGTATGCCGTCTCATGGGAATGCGTTTCAGTTGCCCCAAGTACAGCAACAGCAGATTGGCATTTCCATGAATAATAATCCGAACCAGCCCTCACATCGCCGTAACCAGTCTGCAATGCCTAATGTTGGGATGGGTCCACCTCCTGCCCCTTCATCGGGATCGGCGTACAGTGATTTTAGTCAGCAAGGTCAAGGCAATCAAGGTCGCGAAAATGGCGGCCAATCTCGTGGCCGTGGTGCTCCTGGAGGTGGACATCAACGTCGTCATTCTTTGGCTCTTCCTGAGGCAAGAAAAGCCGCCGAATTAGCACAGCAGAAACGAACTACTTCTGGTTTCCAATTTCCAATTCCTGGTGCCTCTGGAGCCTCTTCCACAAGTCAAGGCGAAGGATCACCGTCTTTTGAGGAAAAAGTGAACCAGGCTACTACGGCAACCATCCCGCATGCTCCACAAGGATTGGGTGTCCAACGAGCTGGAAATATCCGCGCTGGGGCTCATATGCGCAGTCAATCTCTAGCAGTTGGGAATGGCCGTGGCCCTCCTGGAAGAGGAGTCGCAGGATTTCAGTTCCAGCAAGCTGGCGATGCCTCTGGGGATGGCCATCGTCGTGGAGGTCATCAAGGCCATGGTCGAAGCGGCTCAAGGAACTTTGACAGTAACTGGCGTCAACAAAGCAATCAGAGCCAGCCGCAAGACCAGCAGCAAAGGGGCTCTATGGGCGGTTTCGGTCAACAGCAAAGCGCTGGCACTTTCCAGCCAGGTCATCGCGTACGAGGTTCGATTAATCAGTCTGTTGGTTCTATTGGTTCATTCCAGTACACTGGTCAACCGCAAATCATCCAACTTCCTCAAGGACCAGTCGTGATGGCTCCACCTCAACTCTTCGCCGGTCAGCATCTCACACCTCTTCAACTTGCTCAGCTGCAGGCTATGCAACAGGGCGGGCAATTGAATGGCCAGAACATTGCATTGCAAACCAATCAGCAAATTGCACCACAGCTAACTGCACAACAACAGCAGCAACAGCGCAAAACTTTGTTCACTCCATACCTCCCTCAAGCGAACCTGCCAGCTCTGCTTAATGACGGCCAGCTCGTGAGTGGTATTTTGCGGGTTAATAAGAAAAATCGTTCCGATGCTTATGTTACCACTCCTGACCTTGATGCGGATATCTTCATCTGCGGTAGTAAAGACAGAAACCGAGCCCTTGAAGGTGATCTTGTCGCTGTGGAACTTCTAGATGTCGATGAGGTCTGGAGCCAAAAGCGTGAAAAGGAGGAGAAAAAGAAACGTAAGGACATCACTGATACCAGAAGTGGCAGCACCGCTGGGCTTGAAAAAGCCAGGTCCGATTCTGTTACCAATGGAGAATCGCAAGTCGCGCCCGATGGAAGTATTCGTCGACGGGGTAGTCTTCGCCAACGTCCAACGCAAAAGAAGAACGATGATGTTGAAGTTGAAGGTCAAAGCCTTCTCCTCGTTGAAGAGGACGAAATTAGTGATGAGCACAAGCCATTATACGCAGGCCACGTTGTTGCCGTGATCGAACGCGTGCCTGGCCAGATGTTTTCTGGCTCGCTTGGACTTCTCCGTCCTAGTAGCCAGGCAACAAAGGAGAAACAGGAAGCTGAACGGCAGGCAAGAGATGGCAGTCATAATCGGCCTCAGCAAGACCGCCAACAGGATAAACCAAAAATTGTTTGGTTCAAGCCTACGGATAAACGAGTACCTCTCATCGCGATTCCCACAGAGCAAGCTCCTAGAGATTTCGTGGAGAAACATCAGGACTACGCAAATAATATTTTCGTGGCTGCTATCAAGAGATGGCCTATAACCTCTCTTCACCCATTTGGAACACTTGTCGAGCAGCTGGGCTCAATGGGGGACTTGAACGTTGAGACGGATGCCCTTTTGAGAGACAACAATTTTGCTTCAGATGAATTTTCCGACGCTGTCTTAAAGAATGTCGGCTTCGAAAATTGGTCGGTAGAGAGTGAAAATGCCACATCGCTGGCATCTCGTCGTGATTTCCGCGTTGAGAAGACGTTTACCATTGATCCCAATGGCTCAAATGAATTGGACAACGCCATTCATGTGAAACGGCTTGCTGATGACAAGGTCGAAATCGGTTTCCACGTTGCTGATGTCACTCATTTTATTAAGCTCAACTCTCTGGTGGATAGAGAGGCTAAGAAACGTGGTACTGGAGTGTATTTGATGACGCGCGTTGTGAATATGCTACCCCCGCGTCTCTCCGGTGATATCTGTTCTCTCAAGCCGGGTGAAGACCGTCTGACAATTAGCGTTGTCTACCAAGTCGATCCGAAAACAGGTGCTGTCGAGGGTTCGCCCTGGATTGGCAAAGGTGTGATCAAGAGCTCCGGTAAATTGACGTATGATGAGGTCGATACAGTTCTCGCTGGCAACGACGTCGAACTTCACGGCCCTACCGTTGCTGACATTAAGTTGTTGAACGTAAGTGATTGATCCAAATTAAGTAGGCTCGTTATAGCCCACTGACACATCAATTTTAGTGCATCGTATCCAAGTTTAGAGAAGCCCGTTTTGGCCATCGGTCAGCTGATGTGTCTTCATTGAGGCTTTTTTACCAGCTTGATGATGAGAACGTGCCAGTTTTGCATAATATTTTTGACTCGTCTCCGGCTCATGAACTCATGGAGGAATTGAGTCACAAGACAAATTCTCTCGTTGCGAAACGCCTTTTTGCAGCGTTCCCCAAAAAGGCCTTGCTTCGTCGTCAAGCTCCCCCCAGTTTCAGACGACTCGGGACGTTTGTCGACAGGATGACTAGACTTGGCTACGAAATGGACCCCACCAGCAGTGGAACTCTGCAAAACAGTCTTTTCAAAATCCAAGATGTAGATCTGCGGAAGGTGTGTATTTATTTGTCTGTCAATGTTACAGCGGAATGACTGATTTTTCCAGGGTATGGAAACACTGCTTGTCAAAGCCATGCGCCGTGCGAAGTATTACGTTGCTGGTACTGTCCGGGACGAGGAGCGACAGCATTATGCACTTAACCTACCTTTTTACACTCATTTTACTAATCCATCACGGCGCTATGCGGACATTATTGTCCACCGACAGTTGGATGCGATGATAAATAACGTCGAATTCTCAGATGATGTTGAAAATATGATTAAAACAGCTGACCACTGCAACAATAAGAAGGATTCGGCGCAGAATGCTCAAGAGCAAAGCGTACATATTGAATCGTGCCGTATCATTGACAAGAAGAGGCAGGAAATTGGAGGCGACCTTATTAGCGAGGGCATTGTCCTTTGTGTTTATGAGTCGGCTTTTGATGTACTTATTCCGGAATACGGATTTGAAAAGCGAGTTCATTGTGATCAGCTTCCGTTGAAGAAAGCCGAATTCCGCAAGGATGAACGTGTACTTGAACTGTACTGGGAAAAAGGAGTACCGTCCTCAGCATATATTCCCGAAGATGAACGTCCGAAACCCACTCTGAGCACGCGCGCTGCTAACGCTGCAGCAGCAGCCCGCCAAGCAGAAGAGGCAAGACAGAAGGCTAAGGAGAGAGAGGAGGCGCAAAGGAAGCAAACCGAAACTGGAACTATGTCAACCGATGACGTTGATGCGCTCTTTGACGATGATGACGACATGTCTGAGATGGCAGAGATGGCGGCCGGTGTGTCGTTGAATTCGCCAGTGGACCGTTCGACTCAGAGTATGCCGCCGTCTCCAACAAGAAATGGCCGTGTTCAGACCCCTCACCGAACCCAATCCGATCCAAAAATAGCAAGCAGCGCTGTCGAATCCCCAGAGGTCAAGTTAACCAACAAGGAGAAATACCTCAAACTCTTCAAGCTCCGCGAGGAAGATGGCGAGTACATCCAGGATGTCACGGAGATGACCAGAGTGCCAATCATCCTCAAGACTGATCTTACAAAGAGTCCACCGTAAGTGTCCTTTTCACCCCGTGACAAACATTTCAGCTTCACTAACGCGATTGAAATAGATGTTTAACTATTCGATCGGTGAACCCGTATGCTCTTTAAATTCAATAACGACGAACTGAGTGGATCCCTGCCCTGCGCATGCTCTGAAATTTATCATCTTGTTTGATTATATTCACGAATCGCCAATGTCTTCCCCGCGAGTCTTTCTAGTCCAGTGATGCATTTTCTGCCCCCAACTTTTCTTGTGAACTTGTGATACAGCATTTAATACATGAGGTCTCTCTTCAGTCACTGGCGTTTGGGTCCCTTTTTACCTGTCGCGCATGTCCCAATATCTTCGCATCGATTACAGCTTTGGGTTGAGTTAAGGAGGTTGAACTCTACGATTGCGAATGCAAATCCGATAGTTCGGCAGCGAATATTCATTAGAAGAATCCCAAACTACAATTGACGAAAGCTGTGGCTTGTGTTTATAGGTTGCTACCTTGACAGCGCTTGTTTGGTAGCTTGTCTATACCCTTATCTCAAAATTACATGTTTGAAGGAATTGTTACGAAAGGGTGCTACGCAAATTGATCCAATACTATTTTAATCGCGGGTTACATACATTCTATTAGTATTGTTAATGCTCTTTTTTAACATAGTAAATAAAAGCCGATTTCCGTACTTCACATTTTTCTCCAGCAAATCCGGGTGCCTTCTACGTTACTCTCATATATTGCGTGCTTATCTCCAGCGTGGCAGTGGCAAAATGTATGAGCGAGAGACTAATCTCAGTCTGGCCTCTCAGTTGAATCCAGTCTCTCCGCCGTATTCAAATCATGGGAAGGCAGGCTGCAGAAACGGAGTCTATGATCTGTTGTCAAGACAATCGTTCAGGTCGATTTGTTTTATCTTCAGTTTGAAGTCCCCTGTTTCTTATGTCGCTAATACTCTTAGCAAAAATGGCTGGAGACATCTATCCCTAGGAGATGGACGTCCCTCCCAGGTCTTGTGACAGTTTGAACGCCAAATTCGTTTCACAAAAGAGTGACTTGTTCTCTGTATGTATGTATTGTGAAGGTCTTCTTTTTAAATGCAGCAGGTCTTGGGAGATCAAACAGCTCCCTTGACCACATCCAGCAAGCCCTTGGGTCGAGGGGAAGAGAACAGGTAACTACACATGTACATGTAACTACTCAGTGAGGATGTAAACATGTATGTAAATGGGTGTGTTTTTTGTTTCTTTGCAGCCCTCCATAGCTATCCATGTCTTCCCCCACCCCCACCTTTGATGGCTCCTCATCTCCAGCTTCAGTGGGATTCCAATTTTTATCATCTAATTGCTTGTTTGCGTGTGCCAGCATGTTTCATGTCGCCTCATATTTATTTTCCATATTTTGTTTCTAATGTCAGTGGAAGGAGTAGATCCTATCTCTCCATCTCTGCAAGAATAAGGTCCCTTCAATATTTGATTCGAATAACCCAATTGCATCATCCAGCATTTCAAAAGAAACCCTTTATATTCATATATGCGCCGATCGAAAGAAAAGACCAGGAATGGGTAGCTATAAGCGTCTAAGCCCTGTCCGTGGCTTCGCCCTGGAGGTGAAACCCGAAGCTTTCCGCGTGGCTGAAGGCATTTGTTTACACTGGTGAGATAAATTGGTATGCAAATGTTTAGATAAAACAGAAGAGGCAGGAGAATGAGAAATAATAGACTTTGAGTGCTCTGTCACAGAAGCGGAATTGGTCATGGACAACGCTGAGACGCTAAGAGAGGGACAGGTGCCAGCGTTTTGATCTGGTTCCTTGCCCATTATTAGCTTAGATATCGTGTTTTTAGGCAAGTGGGCATCTGGAACTTGTGTATGTTCACTTGATCCTCTAGAAGATGACTTTTCAAGCGACGGCTGCAGTCGGATTTGAGAAGGCCCATTGATGGATCCTATCTCCAGTGTTGATAATCTTGGGGACTTCCGCTGTGACTGCGTCTGATATTTGTCATTTCTGGTTATATTCGCGGCAATGTTTTGCTCAGAAGCAGTCAGACCGTCAAAGCCATGGTCGTCGTCATCAATAACGATCATTTCAGCCGGTTGCGGTGTTGCCAGGGCTGAAAGCGGTCGCTTGCCAAGAACGCTCTTGCGGGGGCTTGGCGATGGGACGATGACAGGGGATGGAGAGAGCGAAGGGTCATTCTCCTTAGAGGCACTGCTCGGGTCGTCTTCACCATCCGACTCATCATTATTATTGACTTGTGGCCCAAGCAACGTTTCTTCCCGTAAGCTGTCATTTTTGAGCCTAATACCCAGGCTATGCCCGGAAATCGGTTGATTCCACGGTACTTTGTCCTTCATCGCTATAGACGAGGACGTTTTTAACTCTTTTCTCGCGAGGGAAGGAAGTGACGTCTCTTCATTCTCTTCAGTCTTCGTACCCGGATCTTCTCCTCTTCTCTTTGCGCCTGATACTGCGTCCCTTAGCTCCAGAGGAATAGGAGCATGTATCGATGTCATTAGCTTTGCCTGGCGCGCAAATGCTTCATAATCATCTTGTAAGAGTGCACCAGCCGCTGTATTCAAAGCTGAATCTGGATTAGGGTGTATAAGAAGACAGGATATTGTCTATAACACTTGTTAATAAACCCCCTTAATCTGCGGATCATAAAGCTGGCCTGGTCGCAAGCACTACCCAGCCGACCGACTTGTGAAGGCGGCTTACAATAAGTACGTCTCGCAACGTCAATTTCGGTTCCCAATCTCTCTTCAAGGTATCCACACACACAGCGCCAGTTGAAGCCTCGACGTTTGGGTGCCATATTCGCGTTCTGAACGTCGCTTTCGGGGGACTTTTCGGATAGTCTTCGGGAATTCGGAGATGTAACCGCCACAGGCCTTGTGAATAGGGTGTTCCCTGGGGTCCCGCGAGAAGAATTGTAAGTTGTCTTAGGTCATCCGGGATGGAAGAGTGGTTGCTTGAAGGAGGGAAGAGATAGTTTGGTGGGAGGTCGGAGTTATGGAGGGACGCGTGGTCGGCAATAAGACGTCGAAAGCCTGAAGCCTGCATTGCATAGGCAGTTATTAGCTGATCCAAGGATAGTTATATGGGTAACAAGGAAGAAGTGCTTAATTCTTACCATTATGCTCCTGCAGCTTGATAATCTCACCAGCTGACCTGCTGGTGTCAAAGGAATATATTAAGAATTGGAACAAATATTCAATATTCTAGATTATCTGCGACAGTCAGACTTGATAGAGAAAGCTTCCAAAGCATGTGTGCAAGAGTATGGAAGGTCTTTAGGTGCTTTGGGGAGGTTGTCAAAGTCGGCTTCACTTTTGTTTTGATTGTTGTTGGCGATGCCCGTTGGTCCAGCTACCGTGCTAGTTAACTAATTGGAAAACAAACGCGTGACATATTTTGTTTCAGCAACGCGTCTGCCATTTCACGTGACTAACTCGAAGCTACCTCTGCTAACTTCTAAGTTGGTGGTAAAACTCTCACTGGTCGATCAATGAAGTTTCCCCTGGCAACTGGAGATCAATAATGCGTTGGAAGCTGAAAACTCGACCGATAATGTGGCATTTTCTGACTGGTTCTATGTATATATGTATCTATGTCTGTGTGCATATACAAACAGCAAGCAGAATCGGAAGCACTGAAGATCTCGTGTCTTCAATGATTCGCTTTGCTGCCAAAATATCGATCTGTCTCTAGGGTAACGACAATACATAACTCTATCATACAGTACTGGCTGTGCAACTTTGGGCTCTTGTTGCAGTTCAACTTCAACATGCGAAGCCAGTGCCTTATAATTTTCTCATTCTGTATCATTCTGTATTATGTGCAACAGGAGGTATAGTTTGCTCAGATGATATGTATAGATTATCATGCTACATATTTATACTAAATTTAAACAGGGGACTATCTCTGTGCATGTTGATAGCAAATCCAGAGCAGCCATTCACAAACAGATTAGACGAAGAGCATGACAATCTAAACGCCAGGTCATAATAGTCGATACACACAAAAATTAAGTAATACTAAGGGTATTTGAAACAAAAGTCGAATTCTCAACCAGTAATCGTCTTCAAATTTTCTTTCTCATTCTCAATCTCGCACCAGTCGGAAGAATAGTACAATTAATGCCCGTACCGCCTCCATTCGCAGGATGGAATCAAATCGTGAATTTCTCCCACCCCAGAGATCGATATCGAAGGGTATTTAAAGCAGGGCAGCGACGAGAGCACCGAGGCCAAGACCAAATCCAACAGCCTGAGGACCGTTGGTTGGAGCAAGACCAGCAGAGGAGGCAGTCGTTGGTCGAGAACCAGTTGGTCCGCTGACGGTACGGCTATCAGTTCTTGTCGGGCGAGTTGCGGTGCTGTTTGAACCAGGACCGCTAGTGCCGGATGGAGAGCCAGTCATCGTTGGGACGGGAAGGATGGTCATGCTTCCTGTCTCACTGCTTGGGCCGCCGGAAGATGAACGTGAGACGGTGGGGTCGTTCAGAGTGATAGCGGTTTGCTGCTAGAAAGGTTAACATCCCAGAGCATCAAAGATATGAACGGCGGGATCAAGTTGGAACTGACACTTCCACTGGTGCTTGAACTGGCTCCGAGAGCAACAGCTGACAAAGCAAGGACAGAGACGAGAGAGAAACGCATCTTGAGTGATGTGATACCCTTAAGTCTGAGAAATTTCTTTGTGACTTTGACGAGGAAAAGGAATCACGACAGTTTTGATATACAAGGTGGTCTTTGTAGTAGTAGTTGTTGTAGTAGTAGCGGTGGAAGGAATATTGTACACGAGAGGAATTGGGATTTGAAAGCAGGAGAAGAAAAATCAAGAGTGTGCACAACAGGGGGATTCGTCATCCTTTATATTTCCAAACATTTCCATAATCCGAATCGGTCGCATTCTCTATCCCGGCGATGATCTCGCGCTTCCATTGGGTGCAGCTGGCCCACTGTGGTTTGATTTGTTTCAGTGGGATCATCGCCCCCCTGAACAATTAGCCCAGCAATGGGGCTTGGCCTGGTGGGACAGACCCGAAATTGATCCCTGTTGGGAGTAACTCTCCGTCTCTGCAGCCCGTAAGACAGTACGTACGCGCTCAGGAGGCAGGGATTGATATTGGGCGCTATCGTCTTGTACTCATTCTCACAGAGACCAGGCAAATATGGACGGTGCTGTTCGCTTCAATGCTTCTTCTTCTGGTCAATTGAAGTACATATAAAGTCTGCCGTATGGAACCTGACTACTTCTGCGGCATTTTGCTTTAAAAAGTTCTCAAACATAGGAGAAAGGTTGTCGTCTTTGTGTGATTTCCTTAGCCCGCTCTGGAAAACGCCACACGAAAAAGTACATCAAGTCGGCATCATACATAGTATACATACTACATATACATACTACTACTACGGAGTACATATGCATGTACGTATCAGTTATAGTATTATTATTATTTCGACCCCAACTGGCAACCAAATAAACTCCCAATATTGGACTAACATGTCAATTTGTCTCAGACTTACGTTGCCCTGCCAAAGTCGTTGAATCTACCACCTTCAACCAGGTGTACCATGTACTCTGTCAATAGACTCAATACTTGCGGTAACCAGAAGTATCCAGAAGTTGGCCACCTCCATGCTAATCTCTCAGGCAACGCTCGGAATTGGTGAGATTGTCCATGCAGTGTGTCATGGCGTCTGAGACCGGGTAGTTGGCAACCGAAGGCGGGCGGCAAACACAAAAATAGTAATAATACTGTGGTTGACAACGCGTAAGTGGAGCCGCTGGTGTTGGAAAAAAAGAAAAAGTAAAAAAAAAAAAAGAGGAGTTGCTTTATACACGGATCTCAACCTTGTCTAACATGGTTTGCATACACAGTACGCCAATGGCGCATAAACAACCTGTCGAGCAGCATTGCTATATGTATGTAGGTATGTATGTAGGTACCTGGTACAGTACATCAATTGAGAGGGAGAGAATTTAAATAGCAAGGCCCCTGAAAAACAACCAGGAAGAACAGGTAGCTGCTCCATATGGGGTACGGAGGTCTACCGAGAGTTGATTCACAGACTGTTTTGCGTAAAGCCCTCAGCTACTGGTCCAGCCCCTCTGACAGACTGACCAGGGATTGTGCTGTATACTGGCTGGTCCCTGGCAGGAGAACGGCGTTGTGTCGCCACGAGTCCGCTCACAAGAGCCGCAAGAACTTGATCCCAGATACCCGTGAAAGAGGAAGACGAAAAAGCTCTCGTCGTGATTAAGTGTCTTTTCCAAACAGGGCTGTCGAGTATACAAGCCCTACTGTGGGCGATTGCTACCAATTATTTGCTTCTACAACCCGCTGACAGTAAATCAATACTAACACACTGTTGAAAATGATGGGTATAGATAGAGCTGTAGCTCCAACCTCCGACAGTATCAATGTCAAAGTGGCCATTATTAGCTCTGGGATGTACCCAGTACGGAGTACTCGGTACACTAACGGGGACTAGATTCATTAGAAGCACTTATATCGTTATACAATGTTTCTCTGTGAGACCAAAGACGTCGCGAAGGAGGTATATGTATGGACCTCTCTGGTGGTTCACTCCTCTACTTGTTACTATGTACGGAGTAAAGCCAGGGATATGTAGAAGCTTGTTGGCCGCAATGCCGTACAAATTGACGTATCTCATGCAGCAACCCAGTATTTAGAGGTTTGAAAGAGAATCATCCAAAAGAGAAGCATTCAGCACTCCGTAGACGCCGCTCAAATGTCCGACTTCGCATAAGATAGGTTCTAAGCTGCCTACGCGTCTTTCTCGTCACTCAGGTATTGCCATAATAACACTCTCGAAGCAAGCTCTGTGATAATCTGTCTATCCATGGAGTACTTCAAGCTCTTTGTTCTGAGACAGTAGTTATGCGCCAGATTACGGCAACACCTCTCTGCTTGAACACCAGCTTCAATGGACAATACCGGTAGCCCAATTCGTGGATACTCGACTGACTCTTAAAATGCATAAGGGTATGTTCAAAATGCGTCTCGATGAGGGTTAACTATCGCGGCTGGCCGTCAACCACTATCTTCGAGTTGGATGTATACCTCAGTTCACATACATACCCTTTGATTCAAAAAACACATAAAATCGTGAAAGTAAAAAAAAAATGATAAACCACACAGACTTCCCCAGAAAATCACCGCTTCACCGAAGATCCATCTTGCTGCCTCATCCAATCCGCAAACTCCTTCCGCTTCGCCTGCCGAACCCATCAGCCATTGCACTATCCACGGTCGCAACCCTTAAACAAAAGAAGGATCTCTCGCCCAACAGGACGAACGTTACCACGCTCCAACATACCCTAATATCCAGAAAGCCCGGCCGTTCCTCCAAAGCCCTAAACGGATTATCCGCACCCCCTTTCCTCTCAATCTCGCCAGCCCACACACTCCAGCTGATAGGCTGCGGTTTCTCAGCTCCAAGAACCAGACCGAACAAAACGAATACAACCGCGACCAGCGTTTCGAGCGTGATGTCTAGAGGAATCGGGTGCGTGCTGCCGTATAAACTTGAGTGTTCGTGTGCAGAGTAGCCCCTACATAAAAAAAATAAAAAAAAAGTTGTCAGCGAAGGAGAGCTTATGGCTGAAGCAGTCGAGCGAAATAGTACTTACGCATGGGCGAGGAGGATGAGACCAAACGTGATCAGTAGACGCGGCAGAATAGCCATGACTGTAAATGTTATGCGAAATCAGTTGACATCAAGAGAAGAATGAGAGTCCAAATATTGGCCTCTGAGTTGAAGGGCGTAATTGTGGTTGGTGGACGATGGGTAACCAAGTGCCAAGACCAGCTCCTGGCCATCATCCTCTACAGAAATGGTCCTCGTGTGTAGCTATGGAGCCAGGAATACAGTATGTACGATAGATCTCATGTCTATTTTAGATGCGGGCTAAAACAACGAAATTGGGCAATTGTTTAATGAGAAATTCATTCAGTCGTTTTCAATGTTTTCCGAGATGCTAGTATATTTCTAACTTCCCGCACGGCATGTCGCGATGACCTCGTGTAGATAGATTATCATGTGTAATCATTATCAGCCCTTGCCTTAACCCATAATCCATTCAATTGCCTTGCTTAAAGTTTTTGCATAGCAGCCTGTATACATATTAGACACCAATCTCGCAGGTCGTGGTTAGGAAAAGCTCTTACAATATCGGTGGACTGGACATGGTCCTCATCAGCTTCAATCTCCTCCTGAAGGTCACTGAGAGAGATCTTCTCGTCCTCAACAACAAGAGTGATCTGCAGCTTCTTGATACCGAAGCCAACGGGAGCAAACTTGGAAGCACCCCAAACCAGACCGTCCTTCTGGATAGCTCTGACATTGGCCTCCATCTCTTCTAAGCTAGTCTCATCGTCTTCGGCACGTTAGTAAGTTTCGTTTTGCATAACGCATAGAGAATGGCTTACCCCAAGGCTTAACCTCCAAAGTGACAATAGACTTAGCCGCTGGCTTGGGCTTAGCAGCTTTCTTTGCTTTATATTCAGCCAATCTTCGTTCTCTCTCAGCCACGACTTCAGGGTCTTCCTCCTCCTCATCGCTGCCGAAGAGATCCATATCATCATCATCTGCTGCAGGCGCAGCCTTGATATTTACTGGAATTTCCGAGTTCTCTGGTCCATAAGCGCTATAGGGTTTGGAAGAGTCTCCTGGAAGGGAGGAGAACTCTGACTCGTAGGAAGAAATGTGCTTATACCAACGAGCAAGGTGAGGATATTTGGCGACATCTGGAACAGTCTTGATAGCCTTATACGTCACGACGTCAGCTTGGGTTGGGGCATATCTGATACACCGGTTAGACATGACGATCCCACAGTTTTGAATCGCGGTTCAAGCTAGTACTACTGCATTCAACTGCAGCAAGAAATCAGAGGTGCGAAGATCGCTATTGTAGTGTAGTCATGCAGCGGTGTCTTAAGCCGCCTCATAAACACGGACCAATTTTTTTCATCATGAAACAAAACAAAGAAAGCAAGGAGGGCCTGAAAGGAAGATGATCTCGAGGTAACTTACCCCTCCACGTAGCTCCGTGTAGACAGGAACTGGTTGGCGACTGGGCAGAGTAATTAGCCAAAGCCAACGAATGTACGATTGAACAGCAAAGGTAGCTTACTGGCAAGGCCAGAATCCGCAGAAAGGTCGGCGAAACCCATGATGAAATGATTTTTGACGAAGAGAAGTAGGAGGTGAAAGATTGATTCTGCCTGAAGGAGGGGTGGTTGGGAGATGCTTCGCTTGTTGTTCAAAATTTTCTTACTATTGGTGGTGAGTGGAGGAGTAACCACCAACCTATGAAGGGAGGCGAGCTCTGCTTAGTCAAAACTAAGTCACATGACCCCACACCTAGTCCACTATGACCGCATCAACAGTTTTGCCATTCTGAAGAAAATTGAAGCTTCCGGAGCTTTCGAGAACTATCTCTGAAGACAGTTATATAAATTCTGCAGATTTTGTACTGTGTATTACTTTGGCCAGATTTTGGGTGACTAGGATATGCTTGGTTCCCCTGCCTGTGTCGAGCGACACTGTTATTTTTGTTTTATTGCGTACTCACAGAAATGGCTTCAATAACGTCTTCACAGCTCTCGAAAGCGGGTGAGCGGTTTGCAGTACGAGCAGCCGGACTTTCTCGACCTTGGATCTCCCCTCGAGTTTCTGTACGCCGCACTGCACTTTCCAGCAGATCCTTAGCTTTCTGGCCGCTTTCATCTAAGCAGTTTCCTCCGTCTGCGGCTTTTGTCCGACATTACGCGAATGGTCGACCCCATCCTCCAGGCGGCACTCATCGCATGAATTTGGGCGGAGAGCCTGAGAAACCAGCTCTCGAAGAATTTGGAATTGATCTAACTGCCAGGGCTAGGGATGGGAAGCTTGATCCAGTTATCGGTCGCGATGCAGAAATTCATCGAACAATTCAAATATTATCGCGGAGAACAAAGAATAATCCCGTTCTGATCGGCGCAGCTGGGACTGGGAAAACTGCTGTTTTAGAGGGACTGGCGCAGCGTATTGTTCAGGGCGATGTACCTGAAAGTATTAAAAACAAAAGAGTGGTCGCTCTGGACCTCGGCCAGCTGATCGCAGGCGCGAAATTCCGGGGTGATTTCGAAGAGAGATTGAAGCGAGTGTTGAAGGAAGTCACCGAAGCTCAAGGGGGCGTGATTTTGTTTGTGGATGAATTGCATACCTTGCTTGGCTTGGGAAAAGCCGAAGGGAGTATTGACGCGAGCAATCTCCTCAAACCTGCATTATCCAGGGGCGAGTTACAATGCTGTGGTGCGACCACATTGAATGAATATAGACAAATCGAAAAGGACGTGGCACTAGCACGCCGGTTTCAACCTATCTTAGTCGACGAACCTACGGTTGCCGATACCATTTCTATTCTACGAGGGATCAAAGATCGATATGAGGTCCACCATGGCGTGCGAATCACGGATGGTGCTCTCGTGGCGGCTGCCGCATATAGTAACAGGTATATAACCGATCGATATCTCCCAGATAAAGCAATTGATCTGGTTGATGAGGCTGCTTCTGCATTGCGATTGCAGCAAGAATCGAAACCTGATGCTATTCAAAAGCTTGATAGAGAGATCATGACGATACAAATTGAGCTTGAGTCACTTCGGAAAGAAACAGATATAGCCAGCAAAGAACGTCGAGCAAAACTTGAGGAACTCCTGAAACTGAAACAAGATGAAGTTGGGGGTTTGAACGAGGTGTGGGAAAAAGAACGAGCACAGATTGAGGAGATAAAGAAAACCAAGGAAGATCTGGAGCGTGCCAGGCTCGACCTTGAACAGGCACAACGTGAAGGGAACTTTACCCGGGCGGGTGAATTAAGATATTCCATCATTCCGGGTCTTGAGTTAAAGCTCCCTACGGAAGATGCTGCGGTTTCTGCAACAGATGGCCAAGTTCTCATCCACGATTCCGTCACCGCTGATGATATTGCTGGTGTCGTGTCCCGCACAACGGGCATTCCTGTCAACAAGCTAATGGCTGGTGAGGTAGAGAAATTGATTCACATGGAAGACACCTTGCGAAAATCGGTTCGCGGGCAGGATGAGGCTCTTGCTGCTGTTGCCAATGCTGTTCGAATGCAGAGGGCTGGACTCAGTGGCGAAAACCGCCCGTTGGCGTCGTTTATGTTTCTCGGCCCGACGGGTGTTGGAAAGACGGAACTTTGCAAAAAGATGGCCGAATTCCTGTTCTCGACAGAAACTGCAGTTGTACGGTTTGATATGAGCGAATTTCAAGAAAAGCATACCATTAGCCGATTAATTGGATCACCCGCTGGCTATGTTGGTTATGAAGACGCTGGTCAACTAACGGAAGCAGTGAGAAGAAAGCCGTACGCTGTTCTCTTATTTGACGAATTCGAGAAGGCCCACCACGACATATCATCCTTGCTTCTTCAAGTTTTGGATGAAGGCTTCCTTACTGATGCGCAAGGCCATAAAATTGATTTTCGTAACACATTGATTGTGCTGACCTCCAATCTCGGTGCTGATATCCTAGTTGGAGCAGACCCGACACATGAAGACGAAATTTCACAGGAAATCAGAGCAGCGGTTATGGCTATCGTTCAATCATCATACGCGCCGGAATTCTTGAACCGAATAGATGAGTTTATCATCTTCAAGAGACTCTCGCGTCAAGCCTTGAGGGATATTGTGGACATCAGACTTCGAGAACTACAGTCTCGATTGGATGATCGACGAATAACCTTAGAAGCCACTGATGAGATCAAGGACTGGTTATGTGAGAGAGGTTACGACCCCAGATACGGAGCTAGACCTCTAAATCGCCTCATCTCAAGGGAGATTGGCAACCATCTGGCCGACAAACTTATTCGCGGCGAGGTTGTAACTGGTCAAACAGCCTATGTTGTCTTCAATTCCAGCAAGACTGGACTCGACATATCGACAAAGCCACCTGCATAATCTGTATATCAAGCTGACTTCTTAGCGTTTCTTCTTAATGATATCCGACGATTTCTCTTTCTACTAGCCCTTGGATTACAACGGTTTTATGAGAAAAGGTAATTTTTACTGTATATAGTTACTGTACCATAGCGGTTAATCCCAACTCCTATACCATAATACACGGGGCGCGCGTATTTTGCGAATTACCGAATTTGGTATCTTCAACGTCTAGGTTCCCTTTCTTCTTCAAAGGAAAATTTTTTCTGAATTCGACGTCTTCTGTCTCTTTCTCACCATTCTTCTGGTGGAGTCTTCTCTGAAAATTAGAAGATGACGCCGCCACTTGCACGAAAGGCAGGACGGCTACTTGCGAGTCGAAAACCCGCCCAGGCTACACTTTGGGACCGGGGCGCTTCAGACCTCAGATCGTACTGGCATCATGCTTCACCAACGCCATTGCAATCCCGAAATTCATCAGTTAACCAAAGCACCTCAGCAACGCCTCACAGAGCAATGCCCGAGATTGAATCAAACGAGACTGATAGCATTCCAGAAGAGAACAGAGATGACGATCTCTGTCAGGTTGTGATGGCTATTGATATCAGGGAGCGGGGAACAGTCGGCTGTGCTTATTACGTCGCTGAACAGATGAAGCTCTATATCTTGGAAGATATTACTTCTGGAGGAACCGATGTCGTGGAAACTTGTAAGCATTTTGGCGAAGCTTTGACTACTGGAACTGACACGCGACGACAGTGAAGCTTGATGTTGAGCCGACAGTTGTTATTCTTTCTACACGTGCCGATCGAGATATACAGATACCTAATAGAAAGGACAATGATGAGATGCTTCCTGCCAACGGTGGGATGTCAAGTGGTTTCCCCCATTTTTGTTAAATCAATTCTCATATGGTCTCGTTTTAGACATTCAGTTTCAACTCCCTTATCACCTCGACGTTCGGCCTTCACAGGAGTTTAGTTTTGAAGCTGCCAAAACTAAACTTATGGGCCTGAATCTTGGGAAAGGAATCGATGACACTCCCAGATTTCTCGTTCCTGGAAACGCCTTCTCAAATGGCCACGTTGTTCATGGAGAAGATGTTGGTTTCACAGAACAGCAAGGAAAGTTCTTGCACCTCGCTAGCATCATTGATATGGAGAACTGCGTTTCAATCGGATGTGCAGGTGCACTTGTGACTTACCTACAAAGAAAGCGCTCGACACATTACCTGCAACGCGAAGCAGCTGGCGATCAGCCATTGAAAATAAATGCGGCTGAGATGTTAAGCTTGGAAGGGAGCATGTAAGCAGAATGTCTCCCACCTTGCTACCGGAATTGATCTGATCGTCTTCTGAGCCAGGTTCATTAACAGAGATACCCTCGCATCACTTCAAATCATTCAAACAGAATCCCACCCAAACGCTTTCAATCAAGGTCCTGGTAAAACGTCATCTGGCTCTAAGGAGAGTCTTTCTATTTATGGTCTGTTCCATCGGTTTGCCCGCACTCCGCAGGGCAAAGGAATGCTGAAAAAGCTTTTCCTTCGCCCTACCATTAAACCGGACATCATACGCGAACGACATGACTTTATCAGTACCTTTTTGCGACCTGAAAATTGTGATACCATGGAAAGACTGATCAAGAGCCTGAAAGGAATGAAGAATGTGCGTCCAGTGATGGTTCATCTTCAGAAAGGTATAAGCACCGGAAATGCCAAGTTTAAGGGATTTAAAAGTGTTGTTTGGGCCACACTTCTAGAGGTATGATCATCTGGCAATCTTGAAAGAATGATATGTAACTAATGCCATCAGTTTTCATTCCATGCTATTGATATCCATGAGAATCTGAAGGACGTTGTTGGGTTGGAGAAATTAGATTTGTGTTTGAAGGTAAAACAAAATACCTACAAACCAAGCCTTATGCCAACTCTCAATAGACGTTGCATAAACTGGAGCTGGCAAAACTACATCAAATTGGAAGAGCAATTCACGAGACTGTGTGTACATATCATCAGGCCGAAATGACGTGAAGCCTAATGTGTGCATAGGTAGACCTTGAGAGTTCGGTCCGAGAGCATCGGACTGTCGTACAACCCAGAGTGGATCAGGAGCTAGATAAGCTAAAAGAAACATACAATGGCATGGATTCATTGCTCAGCCAGATCGCTGCTATTATTGCAGGTACCCTTCCAGAAGGACTAAGCAACGAGCTGAATGTTATTTATTTCCCTCAGCTCGGATTTAATATTGCAATCCCACTTGACGAGCATGGAATGCCGGTATATGATGGAGGGGACGAAGCATGGACACAAGTGTTTAAAACAGAGAACCGCGCATATTTTAAAGATTTTCGTATGCACGAAATGGATGAACGACTGGGTGATATGTATGGGAAGATATGCGGTATGTCTATTGTGGGCCTAAAAGGCGATCCTGATGAGCCGTTTAAGTTCTAACCGTTCAAAGAAAAAGAGATTGAAATCGTCTATAGACTCGCCCAGAATATTCTAGGATACGAGACGATGCTCACTGAAGCATCAGACCTGTGCGGAGAGATCGATAGGTTGTGATAGCAATTTACCTGCCTTGACTAGTTTACCAAAAGAGATCTAATCTAGATTTCAGTCTTTTAGCACTTGCTCAGGGGGCTAGTTTATATAAACTTGGACGGCCACAAATGACGGATAAGAATATTATTGTGATAAAAGAAGGGCGGTAAGAAGATTAAACCAAAAAGGTATTGAGATACTGATGTTAGGCAGGCATCTTCTTCATGAAGCCACTGTGCCTTCGTACGTCCCTAATGATACTCTCCTTGTGGGTGGAAAGAGAAGCACGGGAGGGCAGCCTTCTGTAGATATTATAGAATCCTCAGGGGGTTCCGCAGCTCCAGAGTGCCCGACGGGTCCAAGCATGCTTCTACTTACGGGCCCTAATTACTCTGGAAAGAGTGTGTATTTGAAGCAGGCAAGAAAATCGAATCACATACCAACAAAAACGAAAAGCTGATAAGAATCAGGTGGCGCTCATCGTCTACATGGCGCATATAGGAAGGCGAGTCAATGTGCCTCTGAATCTGAATGTTATTTGGTAGCGCAGAACTAATAGTTTGCCAGTTTTGTTCCCGCTGAGTCGGCAACAATTGGGTTCACCGATAAGATTTTAACTCGCATAACAACTCGAGAGACTGTTTCGAAGGTAGGATATTACTTATTAGAACCCTGAGTGATATCTTAGTTTAACGCAGAGGATAGACCCAGAGTACATTTGCAATCGATCTGCAGCAAATCGCGTTTGCAATAGCATACTCTACAAGCCGGAGTTTATTACTTATTGATGAATTTGGAAAGGGGACAGAATCAACTGGTCCGCTCAGACCACGCTATGATGTCTTCTCATACTAACATATTTTACAGACGGGGTAGGCCTAGCTTGCGGACTTTTCGAATACTTCTTGAGTCTAAAGGATGAATGTCCCAAAGTTGTCGCCGCTACTCATTTCCATGAAATATTTGAAAATGGATTTTTACTCGAAAGGCCAGAGCTCCAGTTTGGACACATGGAAGTTCGAATAGATCCCGCTGCGTTGGAGTTGGAGAACCAAATCACATATTTGTACAAGTTGGTGGCCGTATTATATCGTCAAAGAATTGGCATTGTTGAGATTATGCTAATTGAGACAACTAGCTTTCGAGTCGGTCGGAGTAGTGAAAGCTTTGGAACCATGTATGATTCCGATTCCTAAGTTTCTTCTTTTGGGCGCTAACATTATGTACATAGTTGCGCAGCAATAAATGGTATCGACTCAGCGATCGTCTCGCGGGCGAACGAAATTGGAAAACTGTCACGTCAAGGGGAAGACCTTGTCGCTGCTTGCGCGAGAATGACGCCTGCAGAATTGAACGTGCTCGAAGACGCTGTAAGTTTGCATTACGAGGTTCCTATTATTTTTGTTATCGGGGCATTGGGGACATTGCGGTACCAAAAGGGATACCTGGAGAGGGCAGAATTGCTAAATAGCTTGATCAGGAATGCATTGCAAGAAGGTTTCTGCAGGCCGATTTCTCTAGGCCAACCTCGAGTATCAGCAGGGAAAGCCAATCTGCAAGCATTGTCTCCATCCTCAGTAGTATCGTCGGGACCTCAGATGGTACAACCGCAGATGCCAGCCGTGGGGATATTTCTCTGAGTGACAGCGCTCCCGATGTTTCTACGGAAGAAGCTGATTAAGAGCTCGATCAACTACGGAGTCGTTGCTCCTTATATGCCCAGATATCACTATGAAGAACGACACGGTTCGAACAGTTTCAATCTAGCGATGCCGAACCTGGCTCAGTCTTTGACTACGTGTGAGTGAGCAGGCATACACGCGGATGTGCAGATGTCGTTACAGTGGGACGTCAGGTTGGTGCTAGAATAAAATGTAATTTCCTGACAGATGCGCATTTCTCTTTTCAGTATTACATTTACTCCATTTACAATTTAACACTCTTCACCAAGTTCTTTTTAATACCCGTTAGTTCTCCTCCATAGCCACCCGGACCCTCGCCACCCTTATATACCGGCCGTATGCTGCCTAGTTTCTTCTTCTTCTGCTCAAACTTTTTCCTCTTTTTCACGCGGGGGTTGCGAACATCCTTATTTCTCTTTGGCGTCAAGCCTTTATTCTTTTCAATAGCGTATGTGATGGCTCGCTTTCCATCAGGGCCAATTTCTTCTTGCGCTTCAACATGACCGCCTTCACGAGCGGCTTCAGCATATGCTTCCGCGAGTCTCTTCTTATTTTCCTTCTTCTCCTTGTTCCGGGCAGCAACTAGATCATAATAATCCTCGCTATCAGAACGACCGTCGCCTCTGATCTCCTTTGCAGCCCTGAAATCATCGTCGTCACTATCACCGCCAAGCCGTTCACGCTCATTAGCTTCTTTACGACCTCTCTTCTCAGCCTCTTTATTTAAACGGGCCTGTCGGTCCTTCAAGCGCTCTCGATACGGTAAATCCGCATCTCCACCTGCATCTCGTCCTGCGACGTCGCGTTTGTTCGCTTTCTGTGCAATCTGAGATGTATAGAAGCGCAAGGATTTCTTCTTCTTGGCTTTTTCTGCTGCTTCATGGGCTGTAAGCGTGGTTTCATCACCAAAATCTGAGTTTTCGTCTGAACGAGGAAATGTGCCTTGTTTGGACTTAGGCTTCCGTGGTTCACGGGATTCTAGCTGCCTAGAAAGCTCTTCCAGTCCGGCTTCAGTCTGGCGGATCCTCTCTGCGCGTCGCAATTCTGACTCTTTCAGAGCCAGGTCTGCAGCTTTTTCGGCTTTCGTCCTCTTTGGCTTCTGCGACGATATTGTCTCTTTCTGGACTTTTAAGTGTCTAGCCTTCAGTACAGCCTGGACGACATTTTCTTCTGGAGCTTCGCCATTGACGGCCTCAGGGGATCCGTGCTCTTGTAAATTCCGTACTTCTTCCCATTGTGTCCGGCAGCTGACCAGAGCTTCCATAATCGGGTGTTCTCGGAGTTCAGCTGGAGCCATGGCAAGACACCGCTCTTTGAGACCTCTGGAAGGCGAGGTCAGAAGAAGGAAATACATGCTGATAGCGCCGAGATAGGCCGAGAGAGCGCGCCCCTTGACCAACGAAACTGGGATATCGGCATCAGGATTTAGCGATGCCGTTTTAAAAGCTTCCAACAGTTCCAGATGTAATGGTTGCAGAGTCACAAAATCTTTTGATAGCGACTCGAATTCGGGGTATCTCTGCTTCAATAGTCTCAAGCGATTTTCGACGCTCATGTCATCAGGAATCTGTAATTCAGGCAAAGCCTCTGTGATAACATCTCCTTCAAGTTGTCGATGTTTCTCTGGCTCATCTTGCTGTGACAGCGCCCAGTCCGTCTCGTCCAGTCCAAAATCCGCTGCCTTCATGGACTGTAACTTTTTTTGCTGAATCCTCTTAGCCTCCGCCTCTTCTTCCAAAGCATCACCTTCGTTCTCAATAACATCTGCATCGTAGTAATCTTTTCTGGAAGAACCCCACCCGCCCATCTCCTCGTCTTCATCCTGTGCGGCCTTGGCATCTTCCGACAAAGACGGGCTAAAAGTGGCTCGATTTCGTATTCTTGATGATCGTTTCACTGCAGAAGATTTCACGTCCTCTTCCCCGTGTTCCTCTTCGTCCATCTCTCCATCTTCAAGATCAAAATCATCCTCGCCGTCGGTGGTAGATCGGTACACATGAAGCTCTTCGTCGGACGGCTGCAAAAGCTCCTCTAAAGGCAGATACGCATTAGCAATGACTCATTAATTCTTCGGATCATGCTGCAGTGTACCATCTTCTGCTAGCTTCCGTCTCCGTTTAGTCTCTGGACCTTCTTCAAGCAAAATGCGATCTCTTCCAGCCTGAAACTCATCGGCGGAGTCGGTAAACTGTTCATCAGGATCGAACCGCGAGTTCTCGTAGTATGCAGTATCCCGTGAGGCAGACTGACCAGAAGTCACTCTAGACTTTCTCTTCTTACCCATGATGTGAGAGCAATATGCAAATTCGCAGTTCCAGCATTTGCAAATGATGCGATGGGAACTACAAAATCAAAGAAATAAGTGTGTAATTAAAATACATGATGATACGAGAGGCATCCAATGATCGTACGAGAGTGAGGCTGACATGTAATACGGTAACTTATTCATAGATTGCGCTACTCCATTTACGGAGTGACGGCATCCAGCTCTCTCTCCCCGTGAAGAGCGTGATAGGGGTGAAGGACTTCTAAAAAGGGGCTTCATTTTGCGATGCCAAAATTCCATTCCGACTGATACACTTCAATTTATTTTCTATATTTTAATTTTTTTTGCTTGAAGATTCATTTCTATTCATTTCTATTCAATGCTAGATGTGACTTGGACGGCGGTTGCTGTCTGTCTTTTCCTTCCGTTTGATACCCAAAAGATCTCAGAAAGAGCTTTCAATTGCATTCCTCTTTCTCTTCTTGCTGTTGTGCTACTGTCCTATATATTGTTATGAATCTCCTCTCCTCGAAAATATTTCTCTTCCGGATGACACCCTCAAACCTCGAGTTAGGATTAGCATTCATTCTTTTTATCCTAATTGTATATTCATCCGCAACCATGTTGGGCTTCACCTCAATCAACAATTTCGTGGTGCAGGACAGGGTACATGAATCCTTTCTGAAAAGACTACATTGTGCTATGAGTTCTAATGAGACTGTAGACCGTTGTGATCACGGGCGGTTCGGAAGGAATGGGCAGGAGTGTTGCCCTTGAGCTGTCTCGGAAGGGTGCAAACGTTGTCATCGTTTCTCGAAGTGTAGCGAAACTCGAATCTGCTATCAAATGTGTAAAAGTATGAGAGCAACTCTTATAGACCAGAAACAGGTGCTGATCTTTGCTTTAGCTTGCTGCATTCAACTCAAGAAAACAAAGATTTCACTACATCAGCGCGGACTTGAGATATGCGGATGAAGCCGATCGAGTGCTCACGGAGGTGACTGCGTGGAACAACGGGATACCTCCTGACGTCGTGTGGTGCTGTGCCGGTCAATCTTTACCTGGCTACTTTATCAATACCTCTCCGCAAGACCTAAGAGACCAAATGGACACGGTCTACTGGACCGCAGCGTTTACTGCTCATGCCACCTTGAGACGGTGGCTCGCACCCACTAGCGCTGGCCAGAATCCCGAGACTTCTCGACGTCGTCATCTTATCTTCACTTGCTCTGCGGGGGTGTTCGTTCCTATAACCGGATATGCACCATACACTCCCGCCAAAGCAGCGATGCGGGCTCTTTCCGACACTTTGGTCCAAGAGGTCGAAGTCTACAATGGAGCAAGAACTAATCCGCGCAACGTTGCACCACCGGCAGACGTGAAAGTTCACATCGTGTATCCAATGGGCATCCTTTCACCTGGCTTCACCAATGAGCAGAAAATAAAGCCTGAGCTGACGAAGCTGCTGGAAGAGGCAGACAAACCGCAGACTCCTGAACAGGTCGCGAGAATGGCCATTAAGGGACTTGAGAAGGGTGAATACATGATTACAACGGTGCTCACCGGAACTCTTATGAAGGCAGGTGCCATGGGGGCGAGCCCACGCAACTATTCGTTACTTGATACCGTCACAAGCTGGGTCAGCAGCCTCGCCTTCCTTTACGTTATTCCAGACTTGACTTCAAAAGCACGGAATTGGGGACGCAAACATGGTGTTCCGGGGGAAGATGAACGTTTCCAAGGCTAATTGTTTTCACCCTGAGTAAGCCCTTATTTTTATCATGGCATTCTTATGACATCCCAGTCGCTGCGACGAATATGGACTCCAGCCATGCATACAATGCGTGTTATACCTAGATGTTATCTCTTGTCCACAGATTAATTCAAAACTGTTGACATGCATCTTTTGCTAAACCATGTTAGAGGGTAGACGATTTTGCATTTCCCGTTGATAAATTCTCGTATGCTGATGCCACCTTCACTCTTCTGCATTGGTGCCTCGAGGTCTAGTCATCAAATGCGGTCACAGTGGAATCGTACTATTCTGTCGCGGCATCGCATCAAGGCAGTTACAGAGACGGATCACAAAGACCATAATGAGTCTCTTCATTTTGAGGATAAGATAAATAAGCTCTTGCCTTTAGTTTAAGCACGCATTAATGTATGTCAACCCATCCTTGGGCCACTCTCCTTCGAGAAACCACAGAGTAACCAGGCTGAATATTCTTTCAGAATCCAACTGAAACATATATGAATGAACAAGTATAGAATAAGGCCTGACTATCTATCCAAGTGCATCGGTTTTTCACAGACTACATACATTGTAGTTAGCAGCTGTTGTTGTCTGGGATGGTGCAGCAATCCTCCTTGTTGTTGCAATGACGCAATGTTAGTAGACAACTCCTATAGCTGGTATGGCGCGCAGAGGGTAGCAAAAACATGTTGCGCACTGTGAGGTGGATGTGGATGTGATATCTCTCTCATTGTTAACTAGATCATGTCAAGATATGAATTAACTAACTAGTTGCATCAATTCTGCAAAATACCTTCTCTCATGTCGCAATCGCAATGGGCCCTCTATTTTCCCTCCCAATGCTCATGCTGGTTCCCGCCATGTCTTCTTATGGCACCAGTTTAAATCTCTTGTTTTTCTACATAACATGGACCACTTTAGTGCTCTCGCACTCTCCACTGAAAGTTGAGGTTGTGGGAACTGTTGCTGTGCGATTACTGTTCTACTTGATTCCTTCATTGGTGTTCTTTCTGTTCGACGTCCTTGTTCCGTCTGCCGCAGTGGTGCTGAAAGCGCGAGGAGCAGATGGCCTACCAGCGGGGAAAAAGAAGAAGAGTGGGAAGAGAGAGGCCAAGGTCGCGGCTTGGGCGGTGTTTAATCTGCTCTTGGGAGTGCTGGTGCAGGCAAGTGTGGAGTTTTGCCTAACGAAAGGGTTTGGGATGAAGAGCGCTTTGAAAGTGTCAACGCGATTGCCGCTGCCTTGGGGGATTTTGAAAGATCTGCTGCGTGGTCTGCTTGGTCGTGAGGTATGCTCTTGCGATTTTGCGCATTTTCTCTCGAACGAGGGGGAGTGTAAGTGCTGTGAATTGTTTTGCTAACGACAATTTTTCCTAATAGGTCTTGGAATATATTGTCCATCGTTATGCTTTACACTCTCCCGCGTTTTTTGTGGCCAAATATCATGATACATGGTATCATTCGCTGCATACGCCCTTTCCCTTGACGGCTCATTACGACCATCCTATTGCCTATCTCCTTTTGCGATTCTTTCCAACCTTTATCCCAGCGGCGGTCTGCCGTTTCCATCTACTCACATATATTCTCTATCTTTCGATCATATCTCTGGAGGAGACATTCGCATACTCCGGATACAAGGCCATGCCCACGAGTTTCTTTATTGGAGGAATCGCCAAACGAGCCGAAGCGCATTTGTCGAACAATGGAAGTGGAAATTACTCTCCATGGGGCATTATGGATTGGGTTTTTGGAAGTACCATTGGCGAAAGCATTGTGGATGATGCGCTCGAAGACATGGACGATCTTGATGTGGATGAGTTGGCTGAGAAGTTAATGGAGAGATCAAGGAAGAAAGGGAGAAGTCTGAAGAGGCGTGCGAGGAGCAGGATGGATTCATAGATGCAGCGGATATGTGACGCTTAGGGCGGATGTTTGTGGCTTTTTTGACTTGCGATATATGAACTGTACAATGTTTCAACGCTATTTGATGCTAATCTAAATGGAGAGTTGGATACTCAAGAAGACATATTTGATGATCGATCAAAATTCAGCCTGACGTATCGAATGATAACAAAAAGGGGCACTCAAGATAGAGCGCTCCGTCATCGAAAAGGGAATCAATTCAGCTGATGAAGATGATATTGAATGAAGGTAGAGTTTTGCACCGCAAGTTTCGAGGTTATTATTTGCTTCCTGCAACAGAAGGTGTGCTTCAAGAAAAAGATCACCTATGTCGATTGCATAAGTGTACATATGTGTTTGATGAAGTTCCGCAAATTTCCCTCTCTCGCATCAAAGCAAAAAGGAACATTAAACCGTAGCTCCCCCAACCCGCATCTACCATTTCATTTCATGAGGCTTATCACCCGTTCTCAGGCTGAAAGTGGAGGCAAGGTAGCTGCCAAGAAAAGGTTCTTGTTTGATGGTGGCCAAAAGAGTCTGATCTATGGCCTTCTGGTCGGCGGCGCGTGCACTGGCAACCTTCTTCTTCTGTGTCCAGGTCCAGAATATTAGCTTTCAGTTTGTCGCCGGGCGGTTTTTTGGCCGCGCCAAGAAAGTTGCATATTAACAATTTCCATTTCTTCACGTACCTCTGGCTTCTCTCCCTGTTTGAAAAAAGCTTCTTCGCCCTTCTTCTGCTCGGCCTTCTCGCGAGTGAAGTATTCAGGCTGAGATACCTTCTCCAAGGTCTTCTGGTCCACACCCTTCAAATCGACTGTCGAGCTGGTGGCGATGACATATCTGGCATTTACTCGTCGGAGAGGAACACCATTGAGCTTGAAGGGACCGGTAACGAGGAGGACACCTTGGCCAAGGTGCTTAAGCAGGATCACTCGCTTTCCACGGAAACGGCCAGCGAGGAGGATGAGGATGGTTCCCGGCTGAAGGCTGGGACGGAGCTTCGTAGGATGGGCAGTCTTGCGAACCTGAGTGAACCACAAAAGTCCGTTAGTTTTCTTTCTCAATTTTCGAGAAGAGTGATACAATCATTCTGTGTGTAGAGTGTATCGTAGGAGCGTCGTTTTGTTTGATTCGACGAATCTCAAGACTGCCCCGTACAACTAACATGATGTCGCGCGCACACAATTACCAAAACAACAAATAGCAAGGCGGTAGGAAAAGACATATACTGACTTTCTTCGGCTGATGCTCATCGTCCACAGGATACCACTTCTGTGCCTTTTGGCTAGGGTGTGGAATCGTCCTCTCGCCCTTCCCAAACTTCTTCGTCTGGCCAACAGACTTTGAGTCCAAAGTCGCCGACATATTGGCTGCTGTGACGAAGATTTTGGAAAAGAAATTGGAAATGTGACTGTTCCGCGTCGTCGACGGTGGGTGTTGCTGGAGTTGAACAGTAACTGACTTGGTCGCCCAGAACGCACACTTGATGTGAGATTGATTTTGTGGGTTAGAGTGCCCTACCCATTAACCGAATTGCGCTAGTGCGAATCTGGCGCTAGTGGCCTTCACAGCCAATCAGAATGTAGAATTACAAGCCCGCTGCTTTTGCCTCATCAACATCATAATCGTCATTCCTATATGATTGTTTATCCAGGTAGCTTGCTCAACTGTTTTGACGTGCTCTTCATTCTCTTTTAGCCTTACTATATGGGATTTCACTTTAATATCTACTAGCTCCAGAGTGCTTTCAACATGCCAATATCTCCAATAATCACCTTCAAAGGTGGCATCTGCGACTTTGATGTAAGTCCATTGACCTGTTGCCCTCATGCTCCGCCCCTGTTCTTACTCTCTGAATTGAAACTTGATGCAAAGCAACATGACCTATGGTGGAAATACGGTTACCATCTTGAAGCAGTGCTAATATTTTCTCCTTTAGGCAACTGTCACCCCTCCGAGAGTAAAACCTAAGCCAACGCCCGGTTACATTTACCTCTACTCTGAAGATGATCTTGTTCACTTTTGCTGGCGACCTCGCTCTGCTCCCCTTACTGAGCCGGAACTGGACTTAGTCATGGTCCCTATGGATGCGACTTTTATGCCGTACAAACCCACGAGCGCACAACACCCAAATCGTGATCGACCAACGAACGGCAGAATATATGTTCTTAAGTTCTCCTCAAGCTCCCAGAGATTCCTCTTCTGGCTACAATCAAAAAGCCAGCATGAACGTGGCAATCCCGCGTGGTTTAGTGCCCGAGATCTTAAATTGGGCCAGATTGTAAATGGGCTTCTCCAGGGTGAAGAGGTCGATGTTCATGCGGCAATTGCGAGTTTGCCAAGGAATGATGATCATCATGATGACGATGATGAAACCATGGAAGATGTTGAGGGCACCGATCACAGTCCAGACCGTCATCGGTCAGGTGGGCCGGGTGCTGGCCCGGGTGCCACTGGTGGTGATATACGGGAGGAGGGAGAAGAAGCCAGGGAGGGTGGTGCAGACGGTGGACGAGCGTAGGTATTACTCTCTGCAATTACAGTTTTAAAGATGGGTATATCCGTGTATCTCTAGTCCGACGGGATGATTCTTTTGTCATTGTGACAGCAATTCAGGAATTTCGATGTTTAATTCCATATATTAACATCTAGTTTATCCGTTGCTAAGGTAGATCTTCTAGTGCCGCCAGTGGGTCGGATCCGTCTGCAGTCGTTCAAGATTTTCTCCGCTCGCTTCAGGGCAATGCTGCTGTCCAGCCCGAACCCGCCGAAAAGCCATTCACCACACTTAGCGACCTGCTTCCCCCTTCTTCAACATTGCCATTGATTGAATCAGGTGATATGAACACAGTCGATAATCTCCTTACCTTTCTCCCCCCTTCGCTATTCGTCCTAGCACAGAATCTTGATATCCCGAAGACGGAGATTCGCCCAGAAGAAGCACAGAAAGCGCTGCAGTCTTTGAGCCTAGATCAGAAGAAGGACATTTTGAGAAGAGTTCTTCGATCACCTCAATTTGCACAGAGTCTTGGAAGCCTTACCATCGCATTGCGAGATGGTGGGCTTCCTAGCATTAGTGATGCTTTGAATATTAAAGTGGAGAATGGAGGATTTATGCGTCGTGGAGGTGTACCGCTGGGAGGCGGAGACGCTGTCCGGGCGTTCTTGGAAGGCGTGAAGCGTCACGTCGAAGAGAGGCCAAAGGCGGAGGATGTCATGGAGACGGATTAGATTTGTTTCAATATCTCATATAGGTCTTCAGACCTTTCTTTTTTGGCTCCCAAACACTTGTATCTTTTCAGCGAACTTGCGAAACTATGTAGGAATGCAACGAGCTAGGAGATCCTTCTTGTGGCTCTGAGGAAAGTACATATCCTTCCTAGAACTCTAGGAGTATAGGGACCATGCTATCTAAGGTATGCTGGTTTACGGTCTTCTGTGACTCGCAGTCAAAGCTTAATTGCTGATTCAGTTTGGGGAGCTTTCACGGTGAGCCGCGGCTCATGTACTCCGTAACTCTGGGATATTTATAGGATGCCATTACGTATACTGTGTATGTACTCCGTACTGGACGCATACACATATTTACATTTGAATTGATGGCCTGATATGCGTACCTAGTTTGACTCCATGATTGAACAATTATGACAAGCAAACAGCACAGATACTTATTATTCCAGCGATGAAAAGCCTTGTCTGCTTGTACTTTGACTTTGCATAAGGCTCACGGAGAACACCGTAAGATTGGGGTAATTCTTCCGGCGGGACCGAGAGTAACCCCAACACGTGTGTGCTGAACCGCTTTACCTTCCAAATACTAGCGCATACTGAGACTTGACCAATTGGAGATGCAGGTTGCTGAGACATGCACATGGAATCTGTGACGAAGACTGTATTTTACGACTGGTATAACTACAGTATCACGCGTAATCTATTAGCAATTCGTTAGCCTGGAACGTCGTCAGGAACAGCTCATATACTTCGCATTTGAGCCAGAGGAGAAGACAAGAACACTGGAAGACAACAAACACACTCGTTTGACATTTGGATCAGCTCTTGATATTCGATATCAAGTCTTGGAACAATCTTTACTCTTGGATTGTGACGGTGTCATTTGCCCATCGAACGCTCCTTCGTTGCGAACTTACCCTCTCTTAAGAAGATCTGGCGAATTCGAGACGAGAATTGAATCGTGGAGATTTCAAGTGCAAAGCTTTTCGCGTTGCCATCGATTTGAACGATTGAAACCCAACAGGAGCGGCCATGATTGGCTTTGAATGATCGGCGTCAAACACAATGGCGTCTTCCGGTAGCGGCAACAGCACTTCCAACAACCAACGGGAAGACCAGCCGATTCCGCTCCGAGATCTATCGCGACCCCCAGATACAGTGATTGCTGAGCATACAAGTGGTCGAGCAGGAAGATCGAGAAGCATCGACAGCGAAGACAGACGTGAGTTGGGAAGACGATCGTTACTGAGTGGCAGAAGTGGCGTTCGAAGGTATGAACGGCTTGCGGAGGACTCCCCGAGTCGGGAGCATGCAGAGAATTTAGATGGCTTCCAGACGATTAGTTTATCTCAAGACTACAACCCAAGTGCGCACGGAACACAAGGACCCGGTTCAAGCGATGTACAAGCTCCCGATGGGCGCTATAATACGGGGTTGCGCTTTGTTCAATCTGAGCAAACTCCGACTCTTTCTCAACCGGGAAGCATTGGCGGAGGAGATCATGCTGGATATGAAGAATCAGACAACTTGGCGTCGCTCTCGCACATGGAGGCTGAGTATTTCAATGAGAATGCTTCGCCGGTCGAAGCTGGGGAGACCGATAGAACACCTTTAACCGATCGACGATTTCTACAACCGATAAGCGGCGCTTTCGAGCCCGAAGCGGTTCGGAGCAAGAGCTTCAGTGGGCATAGTGGGCACAGTGGGCACAGCGTTCGATTTGCAGATGGTGGCTCACCCAACCGCCTTGGAGATGATTTGCCGCATCTCGAGAGTGGCCTGCATAGGAGAAGTAACCACAGCTTCCGACAAAGTGTGAGCTCGAAACGCTTATCGCCTACTGGTTCGAGCTCAGCTTTATCTCGAGCAGGCTCGATGATGAGGATGATGTCTCAACGTGTGGTTAATTTGAGTAACGAGCCCGAGCTTGTGGAGCAGACACTTCGGAGAAAATCTTCTCTTAAATCTGCACGTTTAGAAGAACCACCCTCGTTACCGGCTATGACAGACTATGCTCACGATATTAGAGATAGTTCCTCAAAAAGTCATCAAGGTACACCGGAAAAGCGCTTTCCTTTCATAGACCTCAAGCAACGAAGCCCGAAGGTTAATCCATTGAGAGGAAATTCATTGGGCATTTTCTCCGCGGAAAACAGACTACGGAAAGCCTTGTGTGAAGTACTGATTCATCCCGCAACCGAGCCAATAATTCTCATTCTTATTATCATCCAAACCGTTCTCCTCGCCGTCGAGTCATCAGTTGAAAAACGTTCTGTGGTTAAAAGATGGGGCGACAGTGTGTTTGATTACGTCTTCTTCGGTCTCTTCACCATTTATACCCTTGAATTGGCTGCTCGGATAATCGTGTCCGGCTTCATCTTTAATCCTCAAGAATACAGCACCCTAGATCGGTCCTCCGGCCTTAGGAAAGCTCTAGTCGCCAAGGGTCGAGAGCTCTTCATGCCTCAGCGTCAATTCTCGAACAGGAAGGCTGCAAATCCGGTGAACGGCCAAACGTCCATTTTAAGATCATTCACGGGTATGCAGCCCCAAGCCAATCACGCTGACGAAGCAGCCCAGCAACGCGCCAGGCTTGCCAGACGTGCGTTTTTACGCCATTCTTTCAATAGACTCGATTTTCTCGCCGTGGTGTCTTATTGGATATCGTTCGTGTTGTCAATTCTGTCAGTGGAATCAAATCAACGTTTGTTCGTATTCCGAATGCTCAGTAGCCTCCGTATTTTACGACTACTGGCCCTGACGAGCGGCACGACGGTTAGTTCCATCACCACCCCTTCATTATTTTAGATGTCTAACTAAATCTAGGTCATTCTTCGAAGTCTTAAAAAAGCGGCCCCTTTACTCGTCAATGTAGCCTTTTTCATTGGCTTCTTTTGGCTCATCTTTGCTGTAATAGGGATCCAAAGCTTCAAGTCTAGCCTCCAACGGACCTGTGTTTGGGTAGATCCAGAAAATAAACAAAACTTCACAAGGAACGATGCGCCAGACAATATTCAACTCTGCGGGGGATATCTTGACAATGTGACTGGCAATGCACGACCTTGGCTTCTACCAGACGGGAGCTGGGGATCACCTAGGCCCAAAGGCTATATATGTCCACAAGGCTCACTGTGTGTACAAGGAAACAATCCCTATGGTGGTACTGTTAGTTTTGATAATGTGGTCCATTCCCTTCAGCTCGTCTTTGTAGTAATGAGCTCGAATACGTTCACCGACCTTCTCTACTACACTACTGATAGTGACTACCTGGTTGCTTCGGTCTTTTTTATTGCAAGCTTTGTTGTTCTGAGTTTATGGCTTGTCAGTCTTCTGATTGCAGTCATAACCTCGTCCTTCCAAGTCATACGAGAAGAGAGTAAACGAAGTGCGTTCACAGCTGACACTATAGACGATATTCAGCTGGAGGAGAAGGCGCCGACTCGCATAAGTGCATTGAAACGCATATACGACAAAACATATTGGCTTTGGATATTCTTGATAAGTTTCGATCTCGTCGTCCAGGGAATGAGAAGCTCCTCCATGGGAGAAGATCGCAAAGTGTTCATCTATTCCACGGAACTGTCGGTCACGGTTATCCTTTTGTTTGAAATATTCTTTCGATTTGCAGCGGACTGGAGAAACTTCTTCAAGAGCTATCGGAACTGGTTCGACTTGGTCCTCGCCGTGATCACCGGGATTATTCAACTTCCGCCCATTCGCAACTCAAGTCGAGTCTATGCGGCATTGACCATTTTCCAAATTCTTAGGGTTTATCGCGTGATTCTTGCCTTTTCTCTGACTAGGTCCCTGATCATGACAGTCTTCAGTAATATCGTTGGATTGTTGAATTTAATCCTCTTTGTGTTCCTTATCACATTCCTAACTGCCATTTTCGCTGTCCAGTTATTCCGAGACCAGATTCCCAGAAGCAAGGATGGTCAAGTAACCCGGGTATCGTTCTATAATATATACAATTCTTTCTTGGGAATGTATCAGATACTTTCGAGTGAGAATTGGACAAAGATTATGTACAAGGCCACTGCGACGAGCGCACCATGGAATACTGCATGGATCTCCGCCGCATTTTTTATAATGTGGTTTATTCTTGCCAATTTTGTTGTTCTCAATATGTTTATTGCAGTTATTCAGGAAAGTTTTGATGTTTCAGAAGATGAGAAGCGACTTCACCAAGTGAAAGCGTTTTTACATCAAAAGCAGCTCAACAGTTCCTCGCAGGGGAATCCTGCACTCTCTTCCATCTTCAAATTTGGTCGAAATCCCCAAAGATATCGGGATCCTCTTGACCATGGACCTGCCGCCCTGGAAATGCTTCTTAAAGACGCTGTTGTACATGAATTCCTAGATGAACCTGTTCCCTTACGACCCACAGAGAGCCAACAACCCGACACATCCCCGGGTCCTACCCATCCTGGCCCCCTTTCAAATTGGTTCAGCAAACTCAAAAGTCGGATAATGCATCAGGAACCAAACCCGTTTTACTCAAAGTTGAAGATCTCTAGGGACCACGATGAACTAGATCCTACTGCAATGGCGAAAGAGGTGCTTTCAGCAGCTGAACAAAGAAAACGAGCTCAGCGACAGTACTTGCAGAGATATCCAAAATATAATGTATCTCTATTCATCTTCCCCCCCACTCATCCGGTTCGTCGTCTATGCCAACGTATGGTGGGCCCTGGACGTGGCAGCAGTCGTATAGAAGGTGTCGACCCCTATAAGCCGGTCTGGTACACCTTTTCCGCCTTCATTTACACTGCTATTGTCGCCATGGTGTTATTAGCTTGTATCGCTACTCCACTGTATCAGCGGACTTATTTTCAAACGCATCAATATGCGGTTAAAAATTGGTTTGTGTGGACAGACATAGGATTCGCCATTGTCTTCTCAGTCGAAGCACTTATAAAAGTAATCGCGGACGGTTTCTTCTGGACACCTAATGCCTATTTTAGAGGCTCATGGGGATTTATCGACGGACTGGTTCTTATAACACTTTGGATAAATGTGATTGCTTCTCTATATCGGAACGGAGATGTTTCTCGCGTGGTTGGAGCCTTTCGAGCTTTAAGGGCCCTGAGATTACTCAATGTCAGCGACAGTGCAAGGGAAACGTTCCATTCAGTTATCATTATAGGTGGATGGAAGGTCATTTCCGTAGGTGACCTCTCCAACTTGCTGTTTATCATCTCGTGGCTGACATATTCTTGATCCAGGCGGCGTTCGTCTCCATGGGTTTCTTGGTTCCGTTCGCCATCTACGGATTGAACCTTTTCAATGGCCAGATGAAAAGGTGTAACGATGACCAATTTGGTTACAGTTCACTTTCCCAATGTGTTGGAGAGTATAACGCTTCTCCATTTGCTTGGAATGTGCTAGCGCCCCGGGCAGTAGACAACCCTTTCTATAGCTTTGATACATTTGGGGATTCACTGTTCATCCTTTTCCAAATCGTTTCTCAAGAGGGCTGGACGGACGTGTTATGGAGTGCTATGAGTATTACAGGTGTCGGACAGCAGCCTCAACCGTTCGCATCGCAAGCCAATGGCCTCTTTTTCGTGGTTTTCAACCTCTTGGGCGCTGTTTTCGTTTTGACGCTGTTTGTCTCCGTCTTCATGCGAAATTATACAGAACAGACAGGAGTGGCATTTTTGACTGCCGAGCAACGGTCATGGTTGGAGCTTCGCAAGCTGTTAAGGCAAATCTCGCCATCCAAGAGGTCGACAAATAAAAAGACCAGTAAATTTAAAGCATGGTCCTACCGGATAGCTGTTAAAAAACATGGGGCATGGGCCAAGTTTATAACCGCTTTACTTCTCATACACTTATTACTGCTTGTTCTGGAGTTCTATCCCACTGTGGATTGGTGGGATTTAACAAGAGGTAGTGAACCCCTTCTTTTCACCTCCAACTATTGGGATATCTTACTGATGGTTTTCAGAGGTTCTTTTTTTCATTTTGACTTTCTTTTATATCGCCAACATTGTCATCCGCCTTATTGGTCTAACATGGCCACGATTTCGTCGGAGCTCCTGGGACCTCTATTCTGTGTTAGCAGTGTCAGGAACGTTTGTCACCACACTGCTGTCCCTTATCGGCCACGAAAACCGTGCTTTCATGCAACTTCACAAACTCTTCTTAGTGTCTATAACCTTACTGCTTATTCCGCGAAACAACCAGCTAGATCAGCTGTTCAAGACTGCAGCTGCGAGTTTAACAACGATATCTAACCTATTGGCAACTTGGTTTGTCTTATTTCTTGTTTTTGCTATTGCACTGACGCAGATATTCGGACTCACAAAGTTCGGCCCAGGCGAAAGTAGCAACATCAATTTTAGAACTGTTCCCAAAGCCTTAATACTTCTTTTCCGGACGAGTTGTGGAGAGGGCTGGAATCAAATAATGGAAGACTTTGCCAATATGGAGTCACCTTACTGCACCTCTGCCAAAGAGTTTTTCGAAAGTGACTGCGGCAGCGCTGTCTGGGCTCGGGCGCTTTTTATTTCTTGGAACATTCTTAGCATGTACATCTTTGTTTCTCTTTTTGTTTCATTAATTTTCGAAAGCTTTTCATATGTATATCAGCGGAGCAGCGGCTTGTATGCTATCAGTCGAGATGAAATTCGCCGCTACAAGCAAGCGTGGGCGACCTACGACCCCGAGGGTACAGGCTTTATTTCCAAGGAACAATTTCCGAGGCTTCTTGGGGTAAGATAGTCACAATTTTGCATCATGTTAAAGCGGTTAACAGTATTGACACCTTCTAGGAACTTTCTGGAGTATTCGAAATGCGGGTTTACGATGGCGATTTTACGGTCGGGTGTATTCTTGAAGAATGCAAGGTCAATCGTCGTGAATCTCAACAACCTCATGTCCGAGCCGTCGACGGCGTAGATTTGGACAGATTGTCTCAAAGGCTTGAAGGCCTCCCTGTCCAAACAATCCGTCGAAGGCGAGCTCGACTTAATGCATTCTATGAAGAAGTCCTTGTCTCTGCTGATCCGGAGAAAGGAATCTCTTTCACATCATGTCTTATGATACTTGCTCATTATAATGTCATCAATGATAGCAAGAGCTTAAGGTTGGTTTACTTTTGAGTCTTGTTTACAAATTTGCTGACAAGGCCATTTCTAGACTGGAAGAATTCCTAAGAAGACGCGCTCGACTCCAGCGCGTAGACGAAGCTGTACGTCGAAATGTGGTGGTTGGATTCTTTAATACCTTATATTGGTCTCGTCGATTCCGCCGACATAAAGAACTGAAGCACAACTCCCGACTGGTAGAGGTGCCACAATTCTCTGTCCCAGAAATCTATGTTGAAGGCAACGATCACGATGAAGAAGTTTCTGAAGGCCATCAAAGCGGGCCGCCAACCCCATCAATGCTTTCGCCTACAAGCGATTGGTCGAGAATATCAGATCGCAGCTCCCGAACCCCTCCTCGCATCGATACGACCATATCCGAAGATCCATTTTTTTCGCCCACTCACTCAGAGTGGTCTCAAATTGGCTCGCTGTCGCCTCATCGAAGCATTCAAGGCGATGGCGATTTGGGACAAACTAATGCCACTGATGGCCGCTCGCATGCCGGCAGTTCAGTTAGCGTTGAAGGTGTGATGGATTCTTTTGACAATTCTGTATGGGGCGAGAGTATACGACGAAGTTTTAGCCAACGACGCTCGCAAGGTAATTGAAGCCAAAAACCACAGTCAATGCGCTTGGTGATACCCCTTTCTCCTTAATTTCGGACTTTTTATATCTCGACAGCCAGCAATCTCCGTCAAAACCTCTGGGAACATACCCTGTATTATATACGATTATTTGATGCGAACATGATAGACATGATGGTGAAGATTTCAGGTTTTGCGGGCTATGTAATAATGGGGGTAAAACAAAAAAAAAGCTATGCTGGTTCACCATTATGGGAATGATCGTGGCAATAGCCAGGGCGCACTACAAACAACCAATTTCTTCCTTGGAAATGAATACCTTCAACGGCGTCCGGATTTGGGGTACAACTTTCTCCTTCTGAGTACATCTGACTTATTTCTACCTATTCACTGCATATTCTGACTTTATGGTCTGGGGTGGTATTTTGTACTTACGTTGCTTTGCATATATTGGCATTGGCCTTACTGTGGACTCTGGGTTTCATCAAGTATTGCTCTCTTCTTCCTGCATACCCCGAACTGCAGTTGGTTCCTTTTCATTCCTGACTTGCCCCTTTTTTTTTGTGTTGGGCAAAAGTGCAGCCCGCATCAGAAATCTAATCATTAATAGTGGTGTTTATAGAGCGCCTTCTGTTAGTTACTCAATTATGGGTCATAGAATCAGATTACTTAGTCACAGTTGCTTCTATAACCCATTCGGGGCCTCGAAGGAGCAAATGCACTTATTACTATGGCACTTATCCTTAATGCTCCCTGGATAGCAGACTGAGCATGTACCCATCCAAAATTCATGAGAACTGGGAACACAAAGCATCTGCCACTGTGGAACTGCCCACAAGATCCTCACTCCACGGGCTGTGATAACAAAGGTAGTGGTTAGTTATAAGCTCACTGTGTGTTCTGCAACTTGAAAAAGCCCCCTCTCCATCAATCAAGCCAGCGAAACTAAGCTTAATTTGCGCAAGGACATCTTCGAAACCCAATGTGCCGTGAACCAGAGCCTAGCTGGGCTCGAAGACGAGACATATTGCCACAATCCAGAGATCCTCAAACAAACGCCCGACGGCTTAGATGTCATAGGGCTTGATTTTGACGAAAGCAGCTACTCCGCAATCCCGCTGAAAATTGGGCAGTTTGGGGGTCAGTAAATGATTGCATTCTCGACTTGTTTCCAATAGGGATTTTATTTTCATGCACCACTAAATGTTGATGGTGTGCGTGCAACATTCAATTGGAGACGGTTAGATGATGCTCATTTCTGCCTTGTCTTTTCGTCAGTTTGGAATGCAATTTCGAAACTGGTGGAGCCCCAGCCTAGTTATTAGTTAGTAACATGTAACTACATATGTAGTTGAAGTCTCGGAATTGAAGTCGACGAGCACTCACGCTGCTCTCAACTCGCCATCGGACGGTGTGATAACCGCCAAAGAACGACCGCTACAAACAGTGGCCTAAGTTAAATGACGGCTTGATTGCTTTTTGCTGTTTGTCTTTTCATAAAGGCAGTGTTATGACGCTGAGACTCTTTGCCCCCCCTCTCCCTGTGTGGATCATTTCCATGTCTTCTGCAGACTGAGACAATCAGGATCCGCTAGCTGTCTCCGTAGTCGCGTCTTTCTCCCACTAGCCCTCCAATCTCCTCCAGCGATAGATCATGATCAAGCTTGATTGTCACAGCTTTTGACTCAAGTCAACCCTCTTTTCTTTGCTTCTTCTTCACCTGTACATTCTTTTCTGGTGCCTATCAAAGCCCGTGCTTTGTTCCACCAGAGCTTTAGGATTCTGGTTTTGACTTTCCTCTGCGCGTTAGTCTTCCTTTCGTGGCCTGGTTGAAGCACTGAGAACTAACTAACGATTCAGATCTCCCTCTTTAGGCTCGTCATTCCTTTTTATATTTGCTGCTCTCCTGCCGTCCACCTTCCTCCGTCCGGGACGTCCTTGACCCACGGCTTTGCGAACCGTCAAGAGAGTAGCAGTTGCTGCTCATAATCCCGCCGCCATTCTTTCCATCTCGATCGTTGCTGAGAGCTTCAATTTTACGCGTATACGGTCGATCCGTGTTTACATTCTTTTGGTCACCAGATATTTGAACCACGCTGTGCTTGGATACTTCTGCAGGATTAAAGAAATCTTCCATCTTTTTATCGATATAAGCGGCTGTGCCACATCTCTGTTACCCCAGTGTTATACGACAGTTGTCTGGCAACACCATCCTCTTGCTTGAAGCCGACATCAAAACAAACCCTTCTCAAAACGGCCGTACAAGACTTAATTAGCCTCTTTGAGGCACTCGCTCCAACTGAACGTAAAATGGCTGATGACAAACGCCAACCTCCCGAGTTATTACCCTCTCCGTGGACTGACTTCAGTCCCCTTCGCAACCCATTTACCTACAACAAATCAAGCTCCACCGATTCAGACCGAGGGAGTCCATTGACATCGGCAACCTCCAGTCCTACCTGCTCTCCAACTTCTAGCCCCATAAGTGCGATCCGGAGCCATACTTTTGGCCCATCTTTTCGTCGTGCTCGTAGTGGAAGCCGGAACTCCTTCGCAACCCTCTCTCGTGGTTCTTCCCGATTTTCTTCCTTACTACTTCGTCGCCGTCCGTCCGCTGTAGATCTTGCACTGAGCGAAGAGCGCTTTAGATGCTCCGGAGATGAAATCGAACGAAGGGGTCTAGGACTGATGGAACCTCGTCCGGTAGACCCGATGCCCGTGCTTGTGGATATCGACGAAGATGGCAATAGAGCATTGGGTCTCCAAACCGACGCGAAGAACGCTATTTCTATTAATTCTGCATCAAATCACCAACCGCGATATGTGATGGGCGGTATCTTTGAAGTTATGGAAGGAACTGCATAGATCCGATTTTGAGTTGATGCGTCAACGGTGGCTTGCAGTTATACATGCGAGTCACATATCAATTCCCCTCCCCCTTTTCAACCTCTTTTCGAAAGCACATACATTGACCGAGAAAGGCGCGATATGACTATTGAGTACTAAAGGATTTAATACTTCTTTCCATACTTCTAACCGCCGCAATTGGGGGTCGGGTTCTCACATTCTATTATCCACAGAGTCAGGACTATTTCTATGACCGTGTCCATTCCGATGTATCTATATTTCTGTATATATGTTCAGAAAGCGAATCAATTCATGTTTCTATTTACGACTTTCTCACAAGTCAAATTCTTACAACCTCAGGTTGATATGCTCAAGGATATACCAATTCATGTACCATTATAATCATGATCCAGGTAAAAAGTCATTTGCTCTCTCTGAGACACAACTGCTATCATCAACATTAAGCAGGATGAAGCAAGGTTACAAAAATGCAACCTCTTGCAGTGTGATTTCTGGTTTACACAGGTTTGAGCACTGTGGTCTGAGAATATCCCCAGGGTTGAACCCTGGTGTGAGTATGGACTATGCTTATTAGATTTTATTTGCTATTCTTAGGAACACAACGCCTGTGATCAAGCACACGGCCGGCCATACACCAGTGGTCAATACTCTTGCCCAAAGTGCTGCCCACCATAAAGGCAATAAAAATGATGCTGGTGATGGGTGTAGAGTTTACTCGAGGGGGACATAATTACACACCCAATGGCAATGCCCAGGACATCAAGAATGATACAGTGTGGTTGTCCATGTTTTGATATTGTTAATCGCATTAACTATAGCTGATCAGTGTTTTCTTTATGCCTGCGGACCATAATTTCACTTTCAACTTGAACAGTATGGAGAGAGATATGGGATTGGATAGGTGCCGGCCACTGGTGAACTGAGCTGGGATGACTTGGTGGTCACCTTTTCCGAATGAGTTGCTTTCTTGTTGAAGAGGCCCAAGGGCTAATGTGCATTTTCATGCTACAGGCCTACATGTGGCATATAGAATCAAGCTGAAAGGGAGGGTGCAAGATGGAACTGGCAGGTGTAGTGCTACAGGTATCTCTGGCACAAAGCATTGCTGAGCTGGACAGGGTGTTTCTTAGTTATCTTTCAATCTCGCCATACTGTATGCAAAGCGGGTGGTCTCGAGATTCGAGGAATTGAGAAGAACGCAAACTGCAACTCATTCTTGCAAATGATTAACTAACTCTACCAGTCTCCTCTGTTTTATTCCGGGTCAACCCACCCTAGCATCAGTGTCAGGAACAGCCTGATACTTAGAATCTTTGAAGTGCAATCACACAGACTCTTTCTGCCTCTACAATGAAAGTCACTTTCAGCATAAAAACCCCTATTCATCAACTTCCCTACCCACTTGATTCCTAACCCCATTAGTTATGTAGTTAAGCTGACCAGTGTCTGAGTGATTGTGATTTCTTCAAGTGTCTGACTTACAGCTGCTTCTATCCAAACTTTTTGTTTCTCTGTCTCCAGTTTTGGTGTGTCTCTTCTTGTCTCATTCAAACTGTCAAATGCTGGATGATGATTCTCCATCACTCATTGCTGTCAAAACTTGATGGTTTCAACACAGGCTCACCTCTTAGCATCATTGCAACCTGATATACAACTTCTGAATTTAAGCTTGAGTCAAGACTTCATACTTTGCCCTCTATTTGTCTTCTCAAACAGGGTGTTCATGTTGTCTGACTAAATCTGATTTCTGAAGTTATCAATTCTTGTTAAACTTTCCAAGAGCTACACTGTCAATCAGTATACAAACAGCAATTAGCAAGCTTTTGTCAGTCTATCAGTAAACAGTTGATGATTGAAAGAGGTAGAGCTGCAGTTCTCAGAGCAGAGTCAGACAGACTGAAGTAGTTTAGCATTAAAATTTTTTATATTTAAGCATGTGATATGACATTATGAGACTGGCTTCAGTGCTTCACCAACAGATTCTATACTCATATTAATATAATACTGACATAATCTTAGAATTTAGACTGCATTACAGTAGTAAAGTAACCAGTTTATATAAAGTATACATTGAAATACTAGTTTTCTCCATCTCTAGAGTCAGAGTCAAGACTATAAATGACTTGTGAAGTTGCAGTATATTTTTTAAAAAAAACTTCAAGTTGTTTATTATTTTAATACTTTATAATAAAAAATCTAAAATCTAAATATGAATTATTATTAATTTATTTATTATTATGATATTATCATTATTCCAATAGTAGTAGCAGTAGTAGTATAATGACAGAATTCTATTAGTAATAGTAGAATATAAACTTAGTATTTAATAAATTAATAATTTAATACCTGAGCTAAAATGACTAAGATAATTAGTTAAAAAATATAGTTTACTTATTAAATTAATCAATTTTCTTTGTTTCTTGATTTCTTCTGCTGACAAATTTTTCTTCTTTAGTTTCAGAATTTAAAGAGACTAGTGACATCTCTTTTTGAATTTCTCAAGTTTAACTTCCAGCAGACAGTTAATTCAAACTGTCTCAAGTCAAAATTCTTATTCTGAAAGAAAAATAATCAAAAAATCTTTGCTGTGTCAGAAGTTCATCTTAAAGAGAAATTTTCAGAGGAAAAGAATTAACCACTGCTGAAACTTGAGGCAGTGCCACAGACGTGAGCACTCGGCAGCCCGGCTTTGCTTTTCCCAGTAGGGTCAAACCCGGGATATCTTGGCTTTTTAGATTTGCAGCATTTTTGTCTGTTATATTCCTGCAATTCTTCACTGGAAGGTGTCTTGAGGTGGGCCTGAGGTGTTCAGAGATGGTGATTGATTTAACTGGAGATTCCACCTCTGAAGAAGAACCTCAAAATTGTCGCAAGGTATGAAATAAACCCCCATATTCAGGATATGTCTACAAATCTCCTGGCCTGGGTCTATTATTTATACCCAAAAGCTGTGGTTGCTGCCTTGGAGTCACGCCGTCTCTGTGCCGGGCCTCGTTGGATTGTCACTTCCTGGCTGGTGTGGGATGCCCAACAGTGCTAACTGTTTTAGGCAATTGGGACTTCACTCCAAAAATCAGAACTGCTCCTTGCATCATTTCGACAAGCACGAGTAATTCAAATTCCAAATGGAACAGATGTCCACTGCAATGAGTTATTGCTGCAGCGTAAAACGCAAGAGAAGCTACAGAATCTAAACATCACTGCTGTTCCCATCAGAAGTTCTTCGAGTTCATCTGAACCTAGAAGCCATGGCAGCGAGAACAGTCGCAAGCGGAGACGCAATGACGAAATTTCTTCGACATCTTCACTTCCCGAGCATCATGGCCTCTCAAAACACTTCATGGTCGATGACATGCAAAAGCGAACGTCAGGGTTGTATGTGAAGGTTAAGGATAGCAAACCCGGTTTAACTAAGATTCGTCGAGGTTCACGAAAATTCCAACCGCCCCACTCCTCCAACCAAACGTTCTTTAGCTTGCAGAGTCTTTATGCAGAAAAGCTGGCATCAATAGACGGGCCTCCGGTCAATTTCACTTGCCGAGATGAGATTCGCAAAGTTGACTTTAACTTTGAGTTTATCAGCAACTACAAATTGCAGGAAGGTGTCGAACAAATCGACCCTAACTTCCATGCTGGCTGTGATTGCTCGGAGGAAAGGTGCAATTTAAACAAATGCACCTGCCCTTCCCAAGAAGAGGGCTCCCACCAAAGAATCGTACCTTACACATTTGGCAAAGATGGCGTTGTTGTTTTGCGCGAAGATTTTATGAAACGAAAGTCAATGATTTATGAGTGTTCGTTACTGTGTGGTTGCGGCCCAAGCTGTATGAATAGAGTTGTCGAGCGTGGAAGGACTGTAAGCCTTCAAATCTTTGAGACGCGAAATCGAGGTTTTGGTAAGCCCATTCTCAACAATCTGATAAGAGAACCATGCCGCTAATAAATATAAAGGATTAAGGTCAAGAGATCGGATTCAAGCGGGTCAATACGTTGACTGCTATCTTGGCGAGGTTGTAACGAAAGTCGAAGCTGATGACCGCGAAGAGGCTGTGTCAAATAACAGCGCGAGTTATTTATTTTCACTGGATTTCCTCGTTGATGATGATGAAATCTATGTGGTTGATGGAAGAAAATTCGGTTCTATTACACGCTTCATGAACCACTCTTGCAAGCCAAACTGCAGGATGTTTCCAGTTTCCCATAATCATGCTGATCAGCGTTTATTTAGCATGGCATTTTTTGCTCTAACTGATATCTCCCCTGGTACAGAGTTAACTTTTGATTATTATCCAAATTGGAAAAGTGATGGAAAAGATGTTGATCCAGAGGCAGTAAAATGCCTATGTGGGGAAAAGAACTGCCGTGGCCAACTATGGCCCAACCAAAGAAAGACTTTACAGCAGGATTGAAGCAATGAAGACCATGTTTGGGTTTTGGAAGCTGTATTAAGAAAATAGTAATTTAAATTACTTGAGATGAAAATTGAAATTGTAAATAAATTTGACTTAAGAGTCAATCTATAGTAATTACTTTTCAATATAAATGTATATTTATTTAATTTACTTAATCTTTGGAACTTGAGCAGTTAGAAATAATTGATAAATAATAATTTATATAATAATTTAATTTATATATTTTTTAGTGATAATATAATGTTAAGTCTACTATAATACTTCTGGCATAGCATAGTCTCACATACTGCTTGTATATAAATCCTTCATCTGCTACTCTTCTCTTTTTGTCAAGTTTTTGAAGATCAGTGGTCACTGACCAGTGATGAGCTCTACTATCTCAATAGCCTTTGATATATACTGATACTTGAGAAGTTGAGCTATTTACATCTTTTCATCTATTTATCTTTGCATATAGTGTCTCATAGCTTGGTACATCATTCAACTAGTTGCTGTTTATTATAATTTATATAGCATCCTCACACAAACTCTGTCACGCTGAATAAAATTAACACAATAACTAACTATGTACTCTGTACTCTATACTAGTTCATACCATGTCAAGTACTCTGTACTCCATAATGATTTGTGTATTAGAGTTCGCCGGAGGCGAGCCTGCTCAAGGCTAGTTCTATAGAAACTAAAATTTTAGACAGCTGATTAGCACAAGAACTGCTTTGCAATATAGCATAACTAAGAAAAGCAAAAGATTTTTTGAGCATATCAGATCACTCCAGAGGCCGGTGTTTGCTTTTAGGGCCTTAGTGTATTAGCTACTAAATATAGTGCTTTTTGAATCTGGGCATGATTTTCCATTTAGTTAAACAGTTCACTGAAGGTGCTCGGCCAAGTCAAAAGCTACCAGCAGCAGGCTGGCAGTGTGTACTATGAGTTATTCATAGAATTTCCTCTGTCTTGAGGCATAAGTTGTAAGGAATCTAAGGATAACTCTGTCCCAGATGCCTGTGGCAGCACAGCAAAGCAACAAGAAGCTCTACTAGAATACAAATTTTCATTTTCTGACCAACTTGGCTCTTTTATTGGAATATGGCTTTATCAAGATGTGGTTCTGGAGTCATACTGTGAGACTGAGTTAAGTTTCTGTTGAAATATTACTATTATGTAGTTAGTGAATCAAACTCCACTGCTCCAGCCAGGAACTGCTGTAGATTTTAAATACAGACAGCAAAGTTCAGCTGCTCAGTGAATCTAGCAACATGACCTGATTTAAATATTCTGCTATTAGCACTCAACTTTGTCAGAACAATATTAACTAGCATGAAAATGTCAGTTGGCCAGGTAGTGGGGTGTACCATGTGTGGGCAGTAGTATAACTATTGATCCCAAACTCTACATGTTAATCTGTTCCATCTCTTACCCACAGGGCCTATAATTATAGGAAACAGCTCCGCCATGGAATATAGCAAAAGGGGCCCAAGAATTAATATAGAAGTAAGTAACACTTGTCAGATCAGGTTTCAATTCTGACCTCTTCCTGCAACAAAACTAATGAATTTAGCATTAGCAATCACTTGCGGTGACTTGGAAACTCAGCCCTCTAGGTAGTATGAGTTCAATTACTTAAATCACCCGATTTATACTGCAAAACTTCATAAACCACACACGGGAGCAACTGATTACCATGCATTTAGCAAGAAAAGTGTGTGTGCACGCCCTTTCTGGGTTATACTATTCTCACTTTTGATACCCCCTCAGCTTGAGAAGCTTATTGAGCCTCAGAGCTAAAGCCTACAGTGATCCTTGAACTCCTGCTGAATTATATCATCCAGGACATGAAAATGACCTGTTATCATGCAGAGACTTCAATTTCAATCCCTGTGCTCTGATCCATGTGAGAAGAGCAGTATCAGACTGATCTGAGTGTTTGCAATGACTGATATAAGAACTCTCTCAATGTCATCACAGTCTGTTGTTCTAGACGCACTGCCAAATCTTTACTTTCCAATATCACGGGGGACTCATCTGTCTGAGGAAACAGTTGATAACTAGAAGTGTATAGAAGATGGCATATGAAATGATTCAAGCCATCAGATTCAGAAGTTGCTTTCAGCCTGGACATGATTGAAAATTGCTGGTGATACTCCCTGCAGAGATCATCCCGCCCATGCACCTCTAAGGTTCAGGTTTACTAGAGGTTAATGCTTCATTCTCTACAGGTGCCAGTAAGCTGAACCCTTTCTCAATCTCCACCCTTGCCAATTGTATGGCCATGGAAAGTACTGGCCTGGTGACACATATTTTGATATTAAAGAGACATATCTACATTGTAGCAGAATTCAATATGAGTAAAGCTCAAGCCTAGTTAATTGATTTAGCACATGAAGGGTTTGATAGAGCCAATCCCCGCCACAAGGTAAGGAGTTAAGCCTAACTAATTAAGGCTGCCTTTAACTAAGTCGTAGTGGAGCAGCACCCAGTTCTCAACATGGACAGCAACCAGTTCTTACTAGCCACAGGGCAAGACGCAAGCTCACCCTTATTGATCAACTTGAGCAGCATGTTGAGAATGAGGGAGAAGAGGACCAAGCTTGGCCTGTAACTTCTGGTCATTTTACATAGCTACTATATTTACTGCAGATCAGAGTCATAAAATGAAAGTGTTATAGCTATATTGATTTCCACGTAAAGTATACCATAACATCCATCAAAAGGCTAAAAGCTGAGATGCAAGGGAGGAAAATCAGACATCTTCAGAGAGCAGACAAACAGGGTCATAAACAACACAGTGCTCGTAAAACGCGGAGTGGTTTGCATGGATATAGCCAGCTAGCTTTCCATTTCGAAGAAAAACGAAATAAGTCATATGCGAGTGGAAGAGGTAATAAAACATTATACATTTCTAAGGTATGGCAGGGCCAAATGGACGTTGATAAGTCGGCGGAAAAGGCGACAGGAACGTAAGAAGGAAAAAAAGGGCTCGTCATAAAAAATCCGATGCCGTCAACAGCATTCTGTCGGCATATAGTTTTCCTTCGCTTGAATTAGGCGGAGCTGAAAAAGTGTAGAAACATCAGCATGACGTACTAACAACTGCTTTAGAACATGTTAGAACAAATTAAACTTCGACAATGAGAAAGGAAAGGTCACCCATAAAAGTATGTGGTACAGGCATAAGAGAAACCGGGTTGTAAATTAAAATGATCAAGTTGAACAATGGATAACAAAAGCGTAGAATTGAAGTATGAGGGAGACGTGGTCGAGCAGGTACGAATCGTAAACATGTCGTAATATTCACAGTCTGCTTGGGATTAGAGCCTGAGTGCATCAAGGATCTTCTTAGCCATTTCCCTATACTGCCACATCCCACCAGCCACCTTTTTGAACTGGATTCCATGAAGGGAGAAGAGAGGGACCTTAACGATAAGGATTTCAAATCGAAGAACCAGGTTTTCACCCGTATCACTCTGTATTCTAGTCGTGGTTTCGCCAAGGACGCGTTCACCGGCATTATTTTCACGGTTAGCAACGTAGTCATCAGATCCATCTGAGTTCGTAATAAAGCTCTGATCTGGGTGCCGCCGGGACGGTCGTTGATGGTGCTTAGCATCATCTCTATTATCCTCACGCTCATGAACGCGAAGACCGCCAAAACTGATCCGACGACGGTGACCAGCAACCATGCCCTGCTGTTCAGGGCTTGGCGGACGAGCATCGACGACACGCTTAAGATCTATGCTGGGCGCATGCCGACAACTGAAGCCGCCTCTGATTTCGACGTATTCAACACCCAACTGCTTCAGGACTCGGACGATATCAGCCCGAATAAATGGTAACGGCTTGCTACTCGTCGTGGACACACTAAAAAGACCTTTGAGATATACGGGCTTTATAAAGTCCTCGCCAACAGTGCCATTTTCTACACTTGTGCTTGCCTCTGCTACCTCGGCATCAGTTTCTTCCGGTACATTGGCTTCTCTTGCCTCTTCTCGGCGGGCTCTCCGAGCTTGGATGCTTTCACGCCTGGCATGGCCTAATGACTTCGTTCTCAATGTTTGTGACTTTGGCGATCTTCTTGCATCGGAGGCAGCGCTATTCGATGCTTTGGTCCTTTGGACGGTCAAGGTCGAACGATCAGAACCACTGGTTAAAGGAGGGTCGTGTGCGGCTGCTGGAGAAAGACTATCTACTCCATCTCTTCGGGCGTCCTTTCGAATTCTGAAATCCGCGGAATTAACACTTGTTGACCTCCCTAGAAGGTTGTTGGCTCTAGAAGACAATTCACCATGAAGGGTCTCTTGTTGTTGAGGATGGCTGCCGCTAGGGTGAAGAGTTGTAGGCACAGCCTCCCCACGTCGAGTTCTTCTCACACTAAAACTCTTTCGTGGAGGAGGAAGGGTATCCGGTGGCTGCACATTCAGTGTCGGGCCATGATGGTTAATGATTTTTTCTTCCCGGCCCCGATCACGGGTTCTTCTCGTGCTTAAACGTCTTAAGAGGCCAACAGCGGGGTTTTCTTTTTTGGGAGGTTGTTCTATCTGCGGTGTAACAATCGCAGGAGAAGCTGGACCGGGAGGCTTGCCCAATTTAAGATTCTTGATTCCATCAGCCATATCATCGTCTCCATGCGTCCGGGCTCTTGGTCTAGATCTTCCTCCAGTATCCCTGTCTCCCGGAATCTCATAAGCATTTTGATTTGTATGAGCAGCCTCTGGTGCCGAAATATCTGGGAACTTGACAACCGTTTCATTGGGGCTGTGTGGAATACCCAAGCCACCTGGATGTGTCTCCTGTTTCTCCCTATCAATCTTTTCCTTAACAAGGTTATAAATGGCAAGAAGCGGGTGGTAGCCGTTGATCGGATCAACAGCTTGATGCATTGTTTCAAGAGAGGTGTTGGAAAGATTGTCTTTACTCGTCGAGTTCCGGCGCTTGTAGAAATCGAACACACCTCTCTTCTTATCATTTATCGGATTAGGAGTATGATACTCCCTCATAAATGCTCGAACAGCACTTTGATAATCTTCCGATTCGATCACTTTTGTGAGTTGAGTAACTATAAAATCTGGAGGCCCGAAATCAAATCCGGTCATTCTGTGAATTACTTCCAAATCTAAAGGTAGTTGCAACGGTTCTCGATTTGGAAGATAGTTTTCAGGCGGTCCATTATATCCTTTTGTCATCCAAGGGTGGTTCATAATTTCAGTCAGGCTAGCCCGGTGTTTGGGGTCCGTCACGAGCATTCGAGAAATGATATGGCGACAATCTATACAGGTAAGCTGTCAATGCTACTATCAAAGCCAAAAGTGGATATCACTCACCAGATGAAAGCCCTTGCGGATATTCAACCACTCCCTTCTTTATCTTCGCGTGAAGTTGCGGCATACTCTGATCATCGAAGGGAACCTTGCCGCAGACCAACACATAGAGGACAATTCCGAAGCTCCATACATCAACTTCCGGGCCAATGTACTGTCGAGCTTGAAGGAGCTCAGGAGCCGCGAAATATAAGCTGCCACAAAAGGTCTTGAGTTGACCTTTAGGAGAAAACAGGTTGCTAAGACCAAAGTCGATGATTTTGATATCTCCTGTTTTGCTGATCAAAATGTTCTCGATCTTTAAATCGCGATGGACAATGTTGTTCTTGTGGCAGTAGTCAAGGGCACTTGCAATTTGGCGGGCAAATTTTCGAGCTTGCTTTTCTTTTAATTTTCCATGTGAAATTATGTAGTCCAACATCTGTCCACCATTTACGTATTCAAAGAACATGTACCAGTGGTTGTTGCTTCGCACGACGTCTCGCATTCCACATACGTATGGATGATTCAATAGCGTTACTATTGCAGCTTCTCTTGCTGTCCGAATTTCCTTTGAACGATCGGCTCGTTCGCTATCGCGCGTGCTTCGATGCTCTTCGGTAGAATGTCTTGGTATAATCTTCACAGCAACCTAAACAGAACGAATAAGTATTAGAACCGAAGTGTCGCAAATACATCCGCGACTTGGCAAGCTCAGGGATCGATTCTGAATACCTGTTCACCAGTCTCCACATTTTTAGCAAGCTTCACCTTCCCCATGCTTCCAGCCCCAATAGTTTTGCCTAAAGCCCATTGCCCAGATGGAGCAGTAATTGTAGTGCGCCTTCTGGCCTGGCTGGTGATGCCAGACCCGTTGGCAGGTAGGTGGTGAGACGCGTGAGTCGAAGCGTACCCATCTGCTACCGCGGCACTGGGGCCAGTCATTTCGGTGCTATTTCGAGGATAGGACGCCTTGGAAGCACTGCGATGATGAGAACGTGAATCAGCTCGATATGACAAAGGAGGCTCTTGGGTGCGATCTCTAGAGGAGCTGCGACGAGTTGTGTTGGAATGAGGAGCGCTAGACGATTCGTACTCTCGTCGAGGGTGGCTCACTGGAGGCCCTTTATTCAATATTGAACGGTCGTGAGATCGGGGATTTGAACTGCTGTGGGAGTGGGAGTGCTGCGAAGATCCCCCACCACTGGTTCGAGTTCTCTGTGGAAGGTCAGTTGGAGGAGGTCGACAGGATGAATGTGGGTGCGACACAGTGTGATTGCGAACTACAACTGGTGAGGCTTGCGATGCTGCTGTGGACATTGCGATGAGGAATTGAATGGTGGTGCACCAACTGCAGTAAAATCTCCCCAGATCGTCTGGTGGTGTAGGGATCAATCAGGCACTTCCCGACCAGCTGGCTGGAAACGAGAGAGGGGAGACCCAAGTGCTTTAACTCAACATGAGGTGGCGGGAGCAGATGGTCAAATTTCACTCCACAGAATGTCAGTCAGCCAGACCCAACGACCAAATTAAAGATAAATGCTGCATATCTCCATCTGGTTTGTATTTAGTTTATCAGAAAGCTTTTGATGAATTGATGGATTGAGAGAACCCCTTGGGGTCAACTGGCACAGGATGAGATGGGTGTTTTTGAACGTCAGTTGTATGTAAGTACTGTAAGGTTCAAGGAAACTAGTTAATTACTGTGACAGCTGCCAGTTACCTACAACATACAGTACGCACTTACACAAAGCGACCTGAACAGAACCATGGTAGCTTGTCTCCGTCTAAGGATGGGCGTAAAACAAAAGAAACAGTGATAACAATCCTCCAAGCAGATTTACTACTACAAAGATCAAATATTGAACTGTTCTGCCATGCATTGGAATGAGAAGAGACACTCCTGTTGGCAATCATGTATGTACCTGCTTGTAGGTATGTAAGCAACATGTATTTCTGTAATTTAATCCCGTGCCATTTGGCTGTGACGAATTTGTGAATCCCGTGATTTTACCAGCTGCCCAACGGTTTTGTCACGTTTGCACTCATTTCCAGGTGACTTCCGCAGCCCTAAGGCTGATTATATAACACAAGCTAGTACCTATGGGGTATCAAGTACGTCGGGTATATACTAATAGTATTCCCATGCTGAAGGTGCATGATTCAATCAGCTGTCCTAGAATATGTTGATCTTGGTATAAACAGCACGACCTGGTTTAAAGCTCGAGAATTTATGAACCCGCCCTTGGTAAGTACCGTTTTGTGTCTGGGGCCTAGATTTGTGAGTTGCAAGCGGCTCCCTAAGAGGTTTCCCACTGACGATTGCGAATGACATCCTAGGCCCTTTGGAGTGTATCAGATGATTTCCAAGAGGAAGACATGTTCTGTCGCTGGTCTCTAACCTTTTTGATGCGCGTTTCTTGAGCTGTGAAACAACAGGACAACCACGACGTACGAGAAGTTTAACCAGCTTGTCTCGTGTCTTGAAAGGCAAAAGAAAAATGTCCTTTAAGAGATCCCGGGATGTCTTTGAGGAAGACTCTGGGCAGCATCCCCAATCCCCGTTTGTTTTCTATGGCACCCCTTTACCGGCTGCAGATCACCAGTCACGAGATGATGGCTCCTATGTGCCTATCTGGAAACAGGAAGTGACTGACGAACATGGCCGAAAACGATTACACGGTGCCTTTACAGGTGGATTCAGTGCAGGGTGGGTTTCAAAATCGAGACTTGTGAAATGGCTATTCGGAGCACTAAACTGTTTTCAACAGGTATTTCAACACTGTGGGTTCGAAAGAAGGATGGACGCCTTCGACCTTCGTCTCGTCCCGTCGCGATCGCGCAAAGGATAAAAAAGCGCCAGTACAGCAACGGCCTGAAGATTTTATGGATGAGGAAGACCTTCGCGAAGCCGAGGAAGCCCGGAAGTTACATACCACGGACGAATTTACCGGCTTTGGGTCAACGGCAACGGACCCGAATCGAAGGGCAGGATTAATGGACATTTTCAGAGTCAATGGAGAAACTATGGGTGTAAAGCTTTTGAGGAAGATGGGATGGAAAGAAGGTCAAGGCATTGGACCAAAAGTCAGGCGAAGGGCTGATCTGGCTGGTGAGAGCGATTTGAGTGGCCAAACGTATCTTTTTGCATCGGAAAATTCACCAATGATATCATTTAATAGGAAAGATGATTATAAGGGACTTGGTTTTGAAGGAGAATCTCAGTTACAGCCTTCGTTGAAACCTGGACGGGAAATAAACGGTGACGAGCATGACGATACTTCAAAGCTATCGCTACATAAGATGGCAAACAAAAAGCGTCAGTTACCTAAACGAGGAGGGTTTGGGGTTGGTATACTTAATGACACTGGCTCGGACGACGAAGATCCGTACTCTATGGGCCCTCAACTCTCCTATAATCGAGTCCTTATGGATGATCGAAAATCAAAGCCGTCAAAGCCCACTATCATATCATCCAACCCAGTGCTAGACGATAAGCCTGTTTTTATTTCGAAAAAGGCAGCTGCAGCGAAAGCGAAGCTAGGAGTCCAAAAGTGTAGTGATGGCCGCCTACCCATTGACGGCTTTCTGCTTGGAACTCGCATGCCAGCTCTGTCACTATCTACCGATGCAAAGAAATATGCCCCTCCCGAAATTCCCAAGGACTGGAAATCCTCGAAGCAGCCGACTGCTACAAGGAACATCACTGGTTACGCATCTGTAGCAGAAGTCGCAAAATCTTCACCACTAGATCCGAAGTCAAGGGCCGCCATGCTTGGTGAAGCCCAGCTCCCTGGAAAATCTGTATTTGATTACATGACACCTGAAAGCCGCGAAAGATTGGTAAGAGCAACGGGGCGCACAGATCTACCACCTGCTTTAGGTGAAGGACCACCAAAGGGCTTTGAGCGGTCTGAATCCCAGAAGCAGAGAGATCTTTGGAATCTTGTTCCTCACCTCGACAAAGAGACTGCAATACAAGCACTTAACCGCGGTGCCAGTGGATGGATGCCGTACTCTGAAGATGAATCCAAGCGAAGTCGCTATCGTGCGTTCCTAGAGGTCCAAGCTGGGATTACGGATAAACTTCCACCTCGGGCGTCAGGGGTGTCAACAGATGAATGGGTCGCCGAGCTAAATGAGTTTGCTCGCGCAGCCGAAGTCTTCAAGCCTATGTCTGGTTTTATGGCGTCGCGGTTTACATCATCCACGTCTCGTACTCTTTCCCCGTCCAACGGTGAACCATTACTTAGGAAACCAGAAGCGAAACCCGAAGATCCCGCTGAAGCTGCCGCTCGGCTTGGCATGTATGGCCCAATGACTCGGCTAACTCTGCGATTTACTCCCACTCGACTGCTGTACAAACGATTCAATCTCCGATATGCACCGAACAGGACAGACTCTGGTAATGGCTCTGCTGAAGAGGCGGCAGAAACGGGAAATGAACGTAACCTTGAGCTTCTATCCAAAAGCACCATGGATAAATTGGTGGTGGAATCTCGAATACATGGGCCCAGTATGCAGCCAAAAAAAGAACCGCAAGACCAACAACCGCTCGCTGCGAGTGTTGCTCGTATTGACCCCGATCGCAATGAGGTGTTGGAGGCTACCCGTCCGGGAGATGCTGTATTTAAGGCTATATTTGGCACCGATGACGATGACGGCGACGAGCTCGAGTGACTCTGGCCATCATTGGGAAAAGCATCAGGAGAATCTGTGGCTTATCGCCAAATGTCTTGTCAGATTTGGGCTGCTAAGGAGCACTGCTCGAGAGCGATCTAAACAACAAAGGTGCAGACGCAGACAGGGCTGCGTGTCATTGGCCAAGACGAGCCAGCTCGCATCGGGACGATGGGTAAGACTATTTTGTATTATCTTGATGAAACAAAACAGTATATCAATGAAATGTCTCTTGCGCTTGGTGGAAAAAGCAGTCACTAGACAAAAGAAAAAAAAAGGGAGAGAACTGTGTGAACGAAGCTAGGATTATATGAGCATTCTAGAGCAGTGCAGATGAACCTTAGGCCGCTAGCACGTACCAGATCATGTTGCAAGGAAGATTGGTGGTGGTGATTGTAGCGATACCTTGACAGGTCTCCAGATAATAAGTCCACTCAGGCTTGTTAGATGCTCCATTGTAATACACCTTGATCGGGGCTGGAATGCAGCAAAACATTTGTTCTTTTTGATTAGTACTCTAAGACGAAGATTAGAAAGTCTATCATTAAGTCGTTATATGCATTTGTCAGGAAATCTCCGAGACAGACTGGGATAATCGCAGAGAAAAGAGTTCAGGAGCTGGAAGGATGCTATGAATAGTTCTGCCATTGAAATCCATCAGGTGAAATCGAACTAAATGCTCTGTTTTTTGTGTTGGAATTTGATATTGGCATCTGCACTGGAAGTACATATGTACATAGTTGTAGAAGCTAAATGAACTAGTTAGTTGACTCCCCCACATTCATTCGTAGGCGTCGTCCATGGGTCTCGGCGATGGAGTGATGGTGTAGACTGTCTTCTAGTCAAACCCAGACAGCTTTGCAATGTTCTCATTTGACTGGGAGAAAAACATCACAGTTGGCTTTTTTGGTCTTCTTTTCTCATTGCTTCACTGTGTTCCTTTGTTACAGCTGATGAAGTAGCCAACAGAGCAGAATATTGATATACGTCATGAGCCATGGTGAGTTGATTGCTCCATCTGCGCGTTCCCCCCCCCCCCGGCTATGTACTGCGGAGAGGGGAGGTTTGCTCTCTTCCATTTTTCTTTTTTTATATTTCTTTGAAATTTATAAATTGGAGTCAGCTTTGGATTGACTTGCATCAGCTATTGTCGCTCAGATACTGCTGCTTGACGGATCTACCAGTTTCTTTTTGCTGGAGAGATTCCCAGACAAAGGAAGCCCACGGAGCAGCATGGTGCATCTTCATTGATCTTCTTGCAACGGCTTATGCACGTACTTTGCTATAAAACCTGATGCTAACCTCTTGCTGTTTAAAAATAGGGCTGCTGTCTGTCGCGAGACCCTTCGGGCTTTCCCTACGCCGCTAATGTCAACCAAAGCCAGCATGCTGAATCGACTCGACCCATTAACTCCGCGAATGAAGACACTTCTGCGGACCCCTTAGCCTTGCGGAACTCTTTGTCTCGTTCTCACTCCAATGTCTCTAATTCTCACCCCTCCCATTCAGCCCGCCGTCGCCGCCGGTCAGTTGCGCTAAGCGAACACTATAACCAACCGATCCGCCCTCATGTCTGGCGCAGCAAGCGTCGTATCTGGTCTAAAGCTCAGATAGCTCGCGAACGCCAAGAATTTTTTGACACTCGAGTTACTGGGAAGCCAGAAGTCTGGGCAGCTCTGAAAGTTGCCATCTCGCTTCTGAGATCTGGTGACGTCCTCACAGCACAGAGCATTGTCGATGCTGCGGGCGTGACCGTTCCGTCGGGTGATCTTTGCGATGGCTGCTACGATGAAAATGGAGGACTGTATCGGCTTCCTCAAGTCATTGTCTCGGATCCTACGAATGCTGTGGATGTAGTGGCTGAAGAGCGGGAAGATAGAAGAAGCGGCGAGGCTGATGATGAGGTGAGAAATAGCAAAGTTGGGGTGGATATCGATTCGGACGATGAATCGGAGGCAGATCTTGAAAGCAAAAGCGAAGAAAAGGGGAAGGGGCATGAGCGAGACCTGATCACAGTCTATGCAAGGCTGAGCGATCGAGGTGGCCCTGATCTTAGGATTGAAATCGATAAACATCAATCTGTCGGTGTGTTGCTGCAAAAAATACAAAGTCAGGTAGAGGTAATATATATCCGCTTTCGACCTTGCGCATCTACTCCATGCTAACATTTGCTTCATCAGCTCACGAGTACCCAGCGACTTCGAATTGGCTACCTGGGCAAGATTTTGAAAGAGCATGAAACACTGCATGCCCAAGGGTGGAAAGAAGGCCATGTTGTCAACGCCCTCGTCCTCTACCGTTCTACGTGATTTGCCGTACGCGGATTTTTCTTCCAATTTTGGCGTTTTAAGGATCTTCCCTCTCGACGCCTTTCTAATTTACGACCCACTCTCTATTGCTAAAATTCTTTTGCACTTGTGATTGTCCATTTGATGATGATGCATATACGGCGCCCGGTCTCTGACTTTGTTTACGACCTTCTGCTCTGAGTTCATTCCCTGTTACGAAATACTTCTCCCTTGTCCGCAATCCGTCTTTCACAACGTCTATTTCAAAGGGGTTTAATCATAGCCACGGATTTTCATTTCTAATTCGTTATGCCCAATGGTTCCTTTCCCTTCCTTGACCCTGACTGCGTTATCCTACATGAGGTGCTTAAGCGTTGGTGTCTCAGGCGTAATAATCGATTTAAAAGGGGGCTATCTCGCAATCTGGGGCCCCTTTTCTCAACTTGTTATTCCTATTAATGTCTGAAGGATGTCCGGAGTACTCGGTACCAAGTGCTCTATATCTAATCTTTACTTCTTCTGATCTGTTATGAGCACGGCAGGACCTGCAGATTTTCAAACTAATCTAGTTACATACTTATTCCAGAATGTCTTTGACCTGTTTTTCATTGCCCCCTGTAATGACATACAATTGAAGCTACGGCTAGTTCTGCAAAACATCACTGTTTGGATTCTTACAGTGTACATACATAGTTATACGGAACACAGTTAACTACATGATAGGAGCAATCTATGCAAATCATACAAACAAACCAAACCATGCAAACGAAAGCTACGAATCTGATACTCTATCACTCCACAGCGTGCTGCGGTACGAATATCGCAAAGTGTTCTGGATTCTTTTGAGCAGCAGCAGACAACTCCCGCCGTGCTGCAGATATCTTTTAGACTGCGGCCATACTCATGCTGTTTCTTACCTGAAGAGACATTCGCGTGTCTGTTTTTTCCTGATCCTCAACCAATTGCAAGTGCATTGACCGATCAGACCGACGACAGGATCTCTCCCGACAACCAGGCCAATATGACAGAGCTACAGCAGTCTCCCTTTCTGAGGGAACTGACTTCAAGTGGTAAAAAAATTTTTTTTCTCTTTTTTCTTTCGCTGCTATCCCCCAAAACATATTTGACTGACCACTTGTCTGGTTGAAACAGACCGAAGAACTCGCGACAAAGCCCTCGACTCATTAACATTATTCCTAAAAAGTCGTCGCGATCTACAGTTACTGGATCTTCTGAAGATATGGAAAGGGCTCTTTTTTTGTCCGTTCTAAAGCTGCTTTTACACCTGCCTTTCCCTTTCGATTACTGACATATGCCAAACCAGGCATGTACCATTGCGACCGCCCTCTCAACCAACAGTCCCTCGCCCGCTCGCTCTCATACACACTCGTCCCCACGTTACCCCCGCAGATCGTGCAACCTTTCCTCCGTGCCTTCTGGATCACCATGTCCCGAGACTTCCATTCCCTCGACCGACTCAGACTCGACAAATACCTATATCTCCTGCGCTGCTACGTCGGCGTCGCATTTGATCTTTTCATCAAAACGGGCCTCCGCAAAGACCACAAACCCTCTCAAACGAAGAACACCACCACTACAACGAATACAAACGAACAGACCGGCCGAAAACGAAAACGAGCGGCTGCCGCCCCCGCCGTCGCCGCCCCCGACCACAACAACAACGACTGGGCCGATCTAGAAACCTACCTCGACATGCTAGAAGAAGGCCCTCTGTGCCCAATCAACTTCTCCAACAAACACCAAGCAGACTCTTCGGCGATGCCAAAGGGCCCAGACGGCATTCGCTACCATCTTATGGACATCTGGCTCGATGAGCTTGAAAAATGCGCCACAGATCCGGTTGAAGGTGACGAGAGGAGTGAGGATGATGGTGCCGGGGGGGCTGAAGAAGGTGAGGATACAGTGCGGAAGACGAGGTTGAAAGGTGGGGTGCCGATGGAGTTGATACTTCGGCCTATTGAGCGGTTAAAGGAGAAGAGTCCGAATAAGACGGTTCGAAGAAGGGCAACAGCGATGCTGGAGGATGAACGTTTAGTGATGTGGGGTGTTAGAAACAGAAAAGGGGCTGAAGATTCTGATGAGGATGAGCAAGAGGAAGAAGAATGGGGAGGGTTAGAAGATTGAGGCTACCTCTCATGTTTCAGAATTACGAGGACCTACTTTTTTTTTTACAGCTTCCAAAAACCCAAGTCGCTGATGTAACTTTTTAGAAATATGGCATTTATTTTCTACATACAATGCTGATAGTAATATAAACTCTATGGACCGGACTTGTAGGACCAGAATAACCCCCATAAACCAAGGATAACGACCTCTATCGTCGTAGGCTGGCCAAAAGCTAGCCCCACGGCAGAGAAAACTATTCCGATCAGTTTCTAATAATGTATCGCGGAGGACTAGGTCATAGTAGGGCAAGACAGGCGTTGCAAGCAAATCATGCAAAAAGGACTATATACTAACATTGGACTGTGCGTATTGACGAGGCAGAGACTGGCTTAAAAGTCAGATGGCGGCTTCGTTGAAGAACGTAGGGATCGTAAAAAACCACGCCCAGGAGGACGGACATGTCGATGAGCGAGAAAACAGAAGCGATAAAAGGTACTTCGGACAAAGGCTTGAATCATTAAACGCCAACGCTCTACAGCAAGCAGCCCAGCCTGAAACAGGGAAGCTCCACGCTGCAATATCAAAAGACATGCTTTCGAGGGAAAAAACAGAGTAACAGATGGACACGTGAATAAGAATATAAACACGGTGCATTTGAAACCTGGCGATCGTGAAAGGCCGACTCCCGTCTTCAGAGCGAGTCCAGAGCTCATTGGACTCCTGGGTTTTCATATTTGTACCCGGATTTCGAAATTACCATGCCGAGTCCTTTGTGAACTTCTGCCTGAAATGGTTCAAAGGGTACCTTCTCTCCATCGATACTGATGTATCCTTCTTTCCTCTCACGAGGAATGATCCGGTATCCAGATACTTTTTGAATGTTCACTTCAGGCATATCCAATAGCGTACCACTTTCAACCGCCATGAGCATCTGAAGCGCAGTTAGACGAGGAATGTCACCGCGAATGGTTATCAGATCCAAGAGTCCATCATTTGGTAAAGCGGTAGGAAAGAAATTGGCATCTGGCGCCATATACCCCATGTTTCCGGCGTAGAAATTGCCCATTTTGTCATGAGTTGTAAGTTGCCAATCGTCAGGAAGTGGATCGTTGACGGTGCCGTACCTGAGAGGTGGGAGTCCCACGCTTCTGTACTCATCTTCCGATACGGAGCCAGATCTCTGTTTCGACTCTGCTCGATAGTGATCCTTGATGCGCTCCTTATCCCCAACTTCAACTTTGACAGCAAGATCGCATGGATAGACTGTTTTCCCGAAAAGTCGAACTAAAAATCCATAGGTAAAGCGAGCGCTGCCCATCCACCGGATATTGTCTGTTCCAAGATCACTTTCAGCGACAATACCAAAAGACTGTGACAGAAATGATAATGTCCTTCTATCCCCTTGTGTAATTGATACAAGATCTAACGGAGTTCTCAAACCCTTGACGATAGAGAGTGCGGCCATGCTCGGGGAACCTGTCCCGTAAAGATTCCAGCTCATCGCATTTCCTGATCCGCATGGAATATGAGCGACCGCAAGTTTGGCGAGTGCGTCACCAGCATCAGCTCTTTTACCCAAACCATTAAATACCTCATATATCACACCATCTCCCGATGCAGGCGCAATCACATCGTACGCGGAAATATCAATATCTTGCGCAATCTCCACCGCATGACCTTGGTGCGTTGTGGTTTCCACATCAACTTCACACCTTGCTGCCGCGAATATCGGTTCGACGTCTTTATAATACTGCTTTCCAGCTCGGCCTTTCCCACCAAACGGATTAATCAGTATTTTAATCCTCTTTTTCCGTTGCGCGTCCCCATACGCCAATTTTAGCAGCTCTTCCGTCCATGTTTCAGCCTTTGATTTCTGTTCGGGGTTGACAGCGTAGTATACGGAAGCAACGGATACGTCATCGCCCGAGGTAGGTTCTGCGTATTTTATAGTGAGGTACTCATGAGAAATATCGGCCCATAGCACGTTGAAATAAGGGATCGTATGTCTTCGTGTTTGCGGTACTATAACGAGAAAGCGGCAAAGGGGAAAACCAATCAGCAAACAGTGAAATAAAGAGCGCTGAGCAGTAGTAGTAGTTGGAGACACACAGAAGGGATAGCATGGAGAACAGCAGCTGCGGGAATTCTTCTTCTTTCGCCCATCATCTGCGAGCATCAAATGGGAATTAGCCCCTGCACAAGCTACATGAAATCAAAGAAGTGAATGACATGCCGACAACAACAAGAGACTTAGCAGTCAGAACCAACGACGCCTTATTCCCAACTGCAAGGACAGAATCCTGTTCTAGGGCCGAACGCTGCAGCTGTTCCTCTTCAGATGAGGAATACCCATCTGGAGACCGATCGCAATCGAGCAAACTACCCAGAGTCATCGTTTTACCAGCGTGTTAAACCATGGTGGGGAGCGAAGAATTCGGTAGTATATATCCTCAGGGCTGGGACTCGTTCTTCTGTTCACAGCTCTCCACACTGTGCTGCTGGTGATATTGAATTCCTTGAAGCTGTGAAAGGCTGAGGGATCTAGCTTTCTGTGACAACGGACAAGGTTTTGCGCGGTGGTGGTGAGTCTAGTTCCTGAGTTTCCAGCATAAAGTTCCGCAATCAACTGTGGCAATTAACTATCTGGCAAAGGGATGGCTTGAATGAACAAAAAAAAAAAGGACTCGGAGAGAAGAGAGAAGCCTTTAGGTTGAGAGACAGTTTGTCTTGTACTCAGGTGGCCATTTGGATCCCTCATGATCACATGCAGAGGGCTGTTGTGCCTTGGTTCATTCACTATAACCAACTATGAATACGTCTGGAGAGAGACAGCCAGGAATCGAAAGAGCGAACAAGCACCCCCTCAATGACACCTGCAGCAAAATGGAACCTGGGGATGCTGTTCTGTGAGTTAGCAGGGGAGACCTTGGCTGGCTGTTCAGATATTTGCCATCACTGGAGTATTGTGCTGGCCTTCAAAGGATTACCTAGAGCCTAATATATTCACTTATAGAGCACGCTGAAAGCTTCACACCTACTCCGTCCGCCACATAGAGACAGCATATCCTCCACACTTCCTATCTTTTTGAGCAGAAGCAGGGCATTTTGGTGATACCTCACATGAGAAAATCCAAACAAAAAACGGCCGGTTGCATCATGAAGAGTAGAAATAAAGACGAACAGTACAACTCGGCCACTGAACTGGTGATATTGAATGTCAAATCCCTCTCAAGTTATCGTTACGAGTTCCCCTTTAATCCCTTTAAAGACCCCAAACTTAATGCCAACCCTTGAGACCGGCTGCGTATTCTCACAAAGCCGGTAATCGGGCCATCATCGCCTTCTTTTTCGATACTGACATTGGCAAGAGCATCCTCGCCTGAAATGAATGATTATTAGTGAGTGCTCATAAGCTGAAAGAAAGACGCGTCGCTGTTTAACTTACCGAAAATGCTCTTTGCGTAGAGGTTTGCACTTAGGAACTGACAATCACCTTCAAGCGAAGCCTCGGGTGTCAGACAACTCATGTTGGTGCGTTCCATGATCTGTTGCAGGAAGGATCTTAGACTCTTGCCCTTCGAATGGATATTAACCTTATTTTCCCACTCGAACTCAGTCCACATGCTTCGAAACTGATTCTCGGTGCAGTGAGCCGGCTGGATATAATCCATAATGTCAGCCTTAATGTCGTTGAGAATAACGACGTGCGACTCTGTCGAACTAGGTCCGTCGTAAACAACATTACCAAATATAACTCCTGTATCCGTGGAAGAAACCTTGATAGTAGCTTGCACATTCAAGAAGTCATGGGGACCAAGGTTCTGTGTAGTAGGCCGTTCGACAACTTTCAGGTCACCGAGTGTTGCGAATTCCACAGATAGGTTCTGCAAAGTGTCCATCGTCTGATTAACCAGTAATACGTCCAATACAATGTCAAATTGATGGACGTTTACATAGGCTTCGACATAAACCGGGTCAGAATACCCAGTGAGCTGGACAACTTTGCTCAACTTGGAAGAAACATCCTCCACTGTCGAATCGCTGCCAGTGGCCTTCGCTAAATCCAGTTCGATTTCGTCACCTTCTTCGACCCCTGATTTCTTTGAAAATTGTCTGATGGGTATCGCATCGTCAACTTGTACAGCCGTTTTGGCCTTCTCATCAGCCTCTTTAGCTGCTCGCTTTCTCTCTTCCACTTGAACCATAGCACGAAACGCTTGTCGTGTGTCTTCTAAAAACGTTGTCTCAAGCTCCTTCCGTTCAGCGAATTCCGCTAGCGATCGAACGCATGACATAATGCGGTCTACGGAGTCCTCGTCGATATGGGCTTTAACGAATTGAGATTGTCCCACCCGAATTGTAGAAATCATGATCAGCATGGCCTCTGCGCGCAAGGCGTTAGTCCGAGCAGCATCATGGGAGACTTCAGAGTGACGCATGACCAATTTGGTCAACGTTGAAGAAAGCACTGTCGCAAGATAATAGTCGCCATCGAGGATGAGTTGGCGAAGAGGAGGTTTGCGCGCAGCCTTGACAGCTTCCAATTTAGCTGCTGCTGCCGACTGGCTGGTAAGAGCCGTCTCCTGTGCATAAGTGCCGTCGGCTAACACCTTAGGGCCAGTTGATGGTTTGGAATGACCGTTAACCTGTTCTTTGGCCTCCGCACTTTCATCTGAGTCCTCGTCTAATAACCGCTGCTCTGAAGCCAAGATTGGGATTTCTCCTAAGCTTGCTCGAATTCGCTTCCACGCTTCTCGAATATCGTTCTGCTCGAGCGAATATTCGCCGACAACCCACAGAACTCCGCGGTAAACCTTTCCCGCTCGTACTTCGCTGAGTGTCGACACCAAACGCTCTAAAATTGGTTGACGTAATTTGGGAAATTTTTCCACTACCTCCTTAACAAATGTGAGAACGTCGACAGCAGAATTGTTATTGAAATCAGCAATAAATTCCATTAGAAGATCGACAACACTCGCGGCAATTTCTGAAAACTTGATGGCGCATTGATGTATTGATTGAATCAGCAATTGTCGGTATTCGTTGTTCTAAAGCTCGAGTTAGTCTGCGAACAATTAACAGAAGGAAAAGATAATCCATTACCTTCTCATACTGCTCGTCAACGGTCTTAGCGAGTTCTTTCTTCAGTATCAAAACAATTTCCTCAACGTTCTTGCTCGACACCATCTCTAATGCGATACCCAAAGCTTTCCGTCGCACGTCAATATCTGGGCTAGATAAGACCCGTAAGATTTCCATTGTGAGGTCCTCTAAGACCCCCTCATTGCGAATCCGTAGCTGGTCGACCCTGTCTAGAACAATCAACTTGACATTGTTGTCTGGTTCTTTAATACTCAATTCAATTAGTTTGGCTGCGGCGGCTTTGACAGCAACTGGATTCGACGTCAGGGCAGTTAATGAGGTAGCTGCTTCATACACGACAGTGCTATCACTAGCATCTAAGAGATCAAATATCAACCGAAGGTACTTGGCCTATGTCAAATTAGCTTGCAATTCGGGACTCTAGCTGACAGTGATACCGACCTTGTTCTGCGCATTCTGTACAGCATCCTTTCTGATAAATTCCAACTCCACCAGCTGAAGCAGCTCGTCCGCATTTGGTATGCTATCAAACGTCTTATTAAGGTACTCCAGAGCTTTCTGGTGGCTGATAGTGAGCAATGCAGCGAATGCGTTGCGCTTGCAAGTCGGATCACTTTCCTCCTGGAGGAAGGAGTAGATGAGATCTGGAGCATCGGGAATAAGAGATTCAGAGTGCTGGAATATCGATGCAACAGCCCAAACAGCACTTTTCCGCACATACGCGTGTCGGTAGTCCAGGCATAGGCGTGCCGACGAGAGAAGGGGCTCTAGCAGCTCGGGTTCTCGTAACTTGCAAAGGAATCGAAGAGTATTTCCACGGACATACTCATTGGGGTGTTGGAGGTCATTCCGAATGCCATTGCTATGTATTATTAGCCCAGCCTACTTCAAGTCTGCCTAGAGTTAAGACAGGCGCCACTCACCAAACCAGAATCATCTCCTGCTTCAGTTTTCCATTGCTGTCTAGCTTTGGACATATCTCGTAGTAGAAATAAAGCAGCTTCTTCAGGGGCTTACTTTTCGAGGGCATAACAAAGCGAATGATGTGCATGAGTAATTGAGGCATTGGGTCTCCATTCAACATCATTGTCAGGACTCGTCTCATTGTGTCTAACTTCGATTCATCTGTGCCCTTCTCCAACTGTGTCTTCAGTTCCTGCAGTGAAGGCTGGTCGGCTGAATTGTCCTGATGCACCAGGCTGTACGCATTCTCAAGATATAACGCCATGATTTCGAAACGTGTGTTAAGAGGCCCTCTAGCGGCGTAATTCGGGGAGGAAGAGATAGGTCGTCAGTCGTGGCGGGATGCAGTTTCGAGAGCAATCGCCCACTGAGCAAGTCAGCAAACAAGAAACTAATTCTGTAGGAAAAGGTATAGAGTCACAGCAGCTCTGTTCCTGACTACCCACAGCGCATCATCCACACATCTGCACGGTAATTGAGGTCAAATGGAATGGGCTGTTGTTGCTGCACATCTGGCCATTTTATTCTTTGGGAGAAGCGATTCACAACCTTCCGATTGTGGATGACTAAGCGAGAGTGGTCCTCTGGTTGGAGTGACTTTATCAACTCGGTTCCTTTGAAGTGAAATCACTGCTTTGGAGAAGTTTACGACCAGTGCCAATACCCTCGCAGTCGAAAAGGCAGGCAAAATGTCGAATGTGAATAACCAGAATGAGCCCTTTTACCTTCGCTACTAGTAAGATGTGACTCTTCAATTGCCTGGATCTCCTCAGCTGCTGACTCGCCCGTCCAGCTCAGGACATTCTGGGCGGTTTGGGCATGAGTTTTTAGGTAAGAAAACCCATGAGCAGCTATTTCATTGTATCAAGCGGCTTACGGAGTTAGAATTCGACTTTCGTACCCTCGGCGATGGCCGCAGCGCTGCTGTACGATACGCGAACAACTCGAATTATCGAAATGACTCGCTGATCCGGAAAGAGAGTGAGCTTGGAATCCCTTGCGGACGTATTGCGGAGTATCGTACTGAAATACTGGCAGTGTGCGTGAGCTCTCTTATGATTGCGGAGCTCAAGCGGATTATCAAAGACAGTGAGATCATGAAGTACGTGGTTGCGGTTTTATATTGATGAACTTGTCGCCACTGACAAGACTTCAACAGAGAAGACGATTCGAAATGGCCACAGAAGAATAAGGATGGACGCCAGGAGCTAGAGATAAAACTTGGGAATGAGCATATCTCCTTCGAGGTAATAGCTGCTTGGGGATCTGTTCTGCAGAAGTGAAGCTGATAGACAATCGTAACTAGACCGCGAAGATAGGATCTCTCGTCGACGTAACCGAGTCTGCAGATCCCGAGGGGCTACGTGTTTTCTACTATCTCGTCCAAGATCTAAAGGCGTTTGTTTTCTCCTTGATCTCCTTGCATTTCAAGGTAAGCCTCGCTGTTCTGCTGTTTCTCCCCAGGTTTGTTCGATCTAACTGCAAGACAATGATACAGATTAAGCCTATTTAAAATTGAAAACTATCAGATACAGAGAGGGTGGCAAAATGGAGTCTGGTGATGGGTGTTATTTCATGCATGGAGTTATGAAGGGCTTTTTGAGAGACACAGTACTATGTATTTGATATTTTTATTGCACATTGTATGTACTACATACTGCGGAGTTCTGAAGGCACAAACAAGCTGCTGGGCACAGAGTGACATGAGGATTTCGTCACATCGAGGCCACGTCTAATTCTATCTCTGTTCAAGTGTATGCGAGCTTCTTCTGCTCTTGAGTAAACGCATGATAAAAAGCAAGCATTGTCCTACTCCTACTGAGATATCGCCTGAAGGACTCGACTGGGATGATTTCTCTGTTTTTCCCCGCAACCATCGCATGACTGTTTAAGGTTACGTGGGCCAACTACATGGAGGAGAAGAACTCAGCTCTAACACCACCCTTGCTGCCAGCCAGAACGAACTCCCTCTTAACTGCTCTGAACTCGCCTCTTCCCAGAATTCCAGCCCGACTGACCAGATTAATCGCACAATGACCTGCTTATTCTCTTCTCTCCTCTGAATTCTTGCTGCGTTCTTTTTTTGCTTCTGAGAATCAACGACCAACTCTTGGTTCAGATTCGTGTTTGTGGCCGTCTCTCGCTTGTGGATGTCCTCGTGCTCCTAGTGACAATCGCCTCTCATGCCGACTCCCAGTGTCACTTCTCCACGCTTGACCTCACTGTCCTTGGATGCGTTGTCCGTTCGAGGAACCTGTCCTCCGGAGTTTAATGATAGCATAGACGACTGGGATACGCCTACAGAAGAACATCTCCCACACGATGCATACGATAGTGGTGCACACTTAATTGCAACCTCAGAATTGCTCAGGGGGTCGAACACGATCCCAGACACCCCCTCGGCTGGCCCTTCGCCCCAATCCACTGATGATAAGGATATCAAAGTGCACGATGAAGTCGCTGTTGACACCGCGAGCCCTACGGCGTCGGTATCCAGTCAGACGACGGAAATAAAAGATGAATCACCAATGCCACTTGCTCAGCGGCTTTCAACTGTCTCTACGGCTTCGTATATGACTGCATTGAGCCATGAGTTCTCTAACGTCAGGGTGAGCTATTCAACAACTCGCCCATGCCCAAGAAGCAAAATATTCCTAACTGATGTCATTGTTAGTTGATTCCCGATCATCCGTGTTCCTTTCTCCGAGCAGGTAGCAAGTTCGTCGGAACGCAACAGTCTGACCGCCAAGTCTACAACGTGGACGTGGAGGTCAAAGATGTCAATATGGAAGAATCCTTTCTCTGTGGTTATCTTCGCATTCAAGGTGTGTCAGGTTGACTCCAAGTCCGATTTCGCTTCTTCTCTGATGAATTCTAACCACGATCCTTTGATCTCGTTCTAGGGCTCACTGAGGACCATCCTACGCTTACAACGTACTTTGAAGGCGAAATAATAGGCACGAAGCACACTTTCCGAACGCGAAACCATTCCTGGGGCGCGACCGATAAAACTGACATGCATCACTGGGCGCGATTTCCTGCCTGGCGTCCCCTAGCCAAAATGGCCAAAAAGCCCGATTTCACTTACAAGAACTTTGCCCAAAGAGAGCATATCTTTATGAGATGGAAGGAATACTTCCTGGTTCCTGACCACCGCGTTAAAACCATTAACGGCGCAAGTTTCGAAGGATTCTACTATATTTGCTTCAACCAAGTCAAAGGCACCGTTAGTGGGATCTACTTTCATGCAAAGAGTGAGAAGTGAGTCGCATCCTGGATCTATCTTGAATTCAGTGGCTACGATACTTACGATATTTGAAAATACGTAGATATCAACAACTCGAACTCAAGCATGTCGAAAATCGTGGATGCTTTGCTGCTATGGAGTTTCGCTGAACACAACGAACGCCTCATTGTCGATGCGCAATTGACCTGAATACCAAAGCTTGGCTTTCCAACATACTTGTTTTATGCTATTTGAGATCTTTTGCTCCCAAGAGACGAGTTTACATGGGGCCGATATGGAGCACCTTATTTAGGCGCAGATCCAGCTCACAAGCCCTGGTTTGAATAAGTCTCTTCCGAGAGTCAAGGTTTCTCTAATAGCTTCCTTTTCGTTCAATTCATGATATCCACAGGGTTTTCTTTCTGGTTGGTTACTGGCATAGGCTATATATATCTGCAAGCTTTGTCTTTTTTTCTTTAAAAAACCCTCGCTCTCAGTGCTCTCTCTGCTTGATCATCTCTGTCGTTTTCCCATGGATATTGAAATGGGCTGGTCGGAGCTTTGGCGTTTTGTCTTTCTGCATTAGTCATTTGGTCAATTCCCCTCTTCGTCTTTTTTTTGCGCACTCGATTTTTGTGGTTGTGCTGTGCATGGCGTATATACTCTCTTATCTGGTAAATTTTTAATTTTCCTATTTACCTTCGCTGCATGGACAATGAATCGGTTCTTGGAAGTTTGTTCCTCCATTGTTCCAGGGTTTGTATAACTTTGTTCGAGACTTCGACCGCGGTTTGCCATAAAAGAGTCTGAGTTCGATGTAGACGAAGAAGTCTCACTTCATCACACAGTGGGTGTGTACCATGGAGCATATGCTTGTATTAATGCACTCAGGAACTAAAGGGGGTACTCGCAGCCAAATGCCACCGCCAATTTATTATACATGGAACGCAACTAAAAGAAAGCAGAAAACAACAAAAAAAAAACGCCATTCAGGCCACCCCTTGATAAAGGATTCCGTGCCTATTTTAGGCATGTTTTGTAGTAGGTGGTAATTTCATGAAATGTTGATCGTTGATCTTGCATAAAAACAGAAAAGAATACACAGTATGTATGCTCGCACGAGAGAATGCCAGGGTTCAGAGGTCAATTCTCTCCCGCCCCATGTCCATGGAACTGAACGGATCAGGCCACGACATGGATAAGATTTGGTCGTAGATCATTAATTCCGGACGAATCGAGTATTGGAAATTCAAGTGTTGCTATATATGGGTAAGTTGGCAGAAACACCAGAATGGAGGGAACAGGGGGGTTAGACATACACAGTACGGAGTAAGCCTGCAGCAGATGTCAGAACCCGTGAGGAAGAGCGGAGAAAATAGGTACCGCAATAACAGAAAGTCAGGAAAAATCAAAACATGCTTGAGTTTTGCCTGCTGCTCGTCGAACTCGATGTCTGACTAGATCCACCGTCACTGCTTGGTGTCTGCGGCTCGGCAACAACCTGCCGTCTTATAGTAACGATCCACTCATGTTGCAATAGCTCCACTGCGCTCGGTCGCTTAGCAGGATCAAGCACAAAACAACGCTTGATAAAATCAATACCCATCTCGCTCAGTTGGTCTGGCGCGGGGAGATGAGGTTGATTTCCTTGTGCAATCTTATACATGATCGCCCACTCATTATCGATGCCTGCCCATGGACGTAGACCAGTCGCCATCTCTAGAACCACACAACCGAGAGACCAGATGTCCATGGAACCGTGGCGACCGCCAGTATTACTAGCTTCTCCACGGACGAGCTCTGGGGACATGTACATCGGAGTGCCAGTGACAGATTTCTGATTCTTGCGCTGACCATGAGGCTCTTTTCCCAGGGCACTTGCGTCCTTATAATTTCCTCCATAATGGTGATCCATCGCGACTCGCGTCTTACCTTGACGAGCAATGATCATCGCTGCGCCAAAGTCGACATACTTGATAACTCCATTGTGGTCTAGTAGAATGTTGGCAGGCTTGATATCACAGTGGACGACGCCTGCTTGGTGTAGATACGCGAGACCCTCAAGCATTTGAAGTGCGTAGACCATGATAACGGTTTCGTCCTCAATTCGACCGTGTTCGAGTAGAGTTGCCAACGATCCGCCAGAGCAATATTCCATGAATATGTAGACTTTGTCACGATGAACTTCAATGCCACGATAAGAAACGATGTTGGGATGGTCAAGGACCTCCAGGACGGCCATTTCATCTCGAATCTGCTGAGCCACACCAGGAATCACTGAAGGCTCTTGGAGCTTAATCTCTTTCACCGCCATCAAGTAACTCGTATCAAGGTCGATCGCAGCATAGACCGAGCCCGACGCACCTCCACCAATAAATTGGCCTTGTTGCCATCGAAGCGTGACATTTGTCGCCGATGACGACAGTACCGTAAGAGATCGATCCGCTTCGTTAACACCTTCTAGAACTCTACCTAATGGCTGTCGCTTACCATCTGACTCTGCTCTAGATTGTTCTAGCTCGGTAACGCGTAAGTATCGCTGTTCGTGCATTGCTTGCGCCGCCTCAGCATCATCTACGGCCTTGCTAAGGTCCATCTTCCCAGACCCAAGTTGCTGCCTCTCCGCTTTCGCAGCGAAGGTCGACCGTGCACCCATGATGTCGAAGTGAGAGATCAGTGTTGACATGCAGCCTGCGACTTTGACACGCAATAAGTGGTAGTCTTCGTCGCTCAATGCCAGAATGCTATGGCCATGCGTGATAGCCATGGCAAACTCAAGAGCCGCGACAGTCCACTTAAAAGTTCTGCGATCCGCAGCATCACAGTCATCACAAACAAAAGAAACCCAGTCTAGTCCCAGCCTCAACAGTTTGCCATGATTCATTGAGCGGCGTGTGGGCTCCATGTACATCAATGATCTCTTGCCAAATTCGGTGGCAAAGGCGTAGCAGGACTGAATTAGCTCCTGATTTTCAGCTCCCTGATTCTGTTTCCTAATGATATCCACACTATCAACGATGGTATTCGAAAGTTTCCACGCGGTTTTCCTAATTTTATTCAATTCGACATTTACCCGACCAAGGTTGGCCCGCTGTTCTACTGTAACGTCAAACTCCAAGCCTGTTAGTCGAGTAAGCTGGGTCCGGGCGTCCTGCAGTCGCTGCTGGGAACCATCTGCAACTAAACGCAATTTTCCCAATCGTACGTCTGTCGGATGCTCCAAAAGGTCGACCTCCATCCTCTTACCACTCCAGGTAAAAGATTTCTCAGGACGAATGACAAGAATGTACGGATTCGATGGGTCTTCAGGGCCATCTTCAGCACGGAATGAAGTTCCAAGAATGGACTGAATATCTTTTGGCCGACCATATAAAGAAGGTGATGCAATCAGAGATACCCCTTTTTGGCCCACGGAATCAACAGATATGACTAGAAAATGGCCTGATGCTAATAGGGCCTCTGAAAATGTGTCGACCATATCATCTTTTAATTGGAACTCTGTGGCATTTTCAAATCGCTCACGCAGAAATCGAGAAAATCGAAATATCTTCCGCTGTCGTACTCGTACAGAGTCAAGAATTTGCTTATAGCGCTTTTCTGACTCAACAGCATCCTCCTCTGGTTTACTGAGAAGCTCGCGCTCAAAATGAAGCATCAATCGTTGCAGCGCTTTGGCAGTTAGGGTGCTTAAAGAGCATCATATTAGTTTTGATCAACACGGACGAAAGGGTCAATATACCTGAACTGTTCAGCGACTTCGATATCTCCACCTTCGAACTGTCGGCCAATCTCGTTTGAGAAGTCCCATTCCTGCTCCAGAATCTCCGCTTCACGGAATGTGTTTTTATTTGCGCTCAGCTTCCAGTTCAAAAGCTTGAAATAGTATTTTAGCGCATCGACTACAACCGTATCGAAGTTTTCCTCGAAGCATGGTGGGAGGTCCCATCCAGGCTCTGGTTCGGAGATAATCAGATATCGCTGCTTGATTTCAACAGCAATTTTCATCAAGATCTGAAACTGCACAATCATCTGGTCAAGTAGCATGGGGGACTGTTGTCCAGGATCCTTCATTTTCTTAGCATATGAAAGCCGAACGCGAATGATCTCCACAATGAGGCGAGATGGAAAACTGATCAGGATCAGCAGTTCTTCGATGTATGGAGGTAGATGTCGTTCTGCAAAAGCTTCAGAGTTCTCAATTAGGGTACTCTTGGCCTTCTTGATAACTTCGCCGATCCCATCCAGTACGCTAGTTTTTCTTACCTGCCCATACGCATCCACTTCATCGCCGTTCCCTTGAAGAGACTTCAAACTATCTTCTTTCATGATGCGATCAAGGAAAGATCCTTCATCGGCAAGGTCTGCAGCATGAGAAGGTTTGGGTATCAGTAAAGTAAAATTCAGTTCTTCATTGCCAACCCATCTCTGAAGAATGGCAAGCTGAGTATTGATAAGTTGTGTTGTATTATGCCACGAGATAATGGCATCGCAACTAGCTGCAAACTCTTCAGATTCCGCACGTTTATGGTGATTTTCAAGCTCGCGCCTGGCGGAAAACAGACTTTCAACTTTTTCAATTTTTGCAACCACGTCCTCCACCTGCTTCAAGGGTGGCTTTCCGATTTCAGTTTCACCTTTAATCTTAAAGGAAATGATGTCTTCCAGTATAGGCCCGAGCCGAGACCTCTCGTACTCGATGATCTTTTTCTGCAGGGCTTCTGGTCGACCACAGGCCCTTGCTCGGATCCCAATCCAAATATCATCGTTGAGATCCGTTAAGCTCTTCGGCTCACCAGTCCCAATGAGTCGCCGCTTCTCCTGTTTGATGACATCTCCTTTAAGAACAGACGCCAGCATTGATTGCCATTCTAGTTTCTCTCGGATCCTTGGGTTTTGAAGCTCTTCCAAAGTTGGCTGTATATTTTCATTCTCCAAGATTAAGTGTGCATCGGAATCGTAGGGATCATTGTCAAACTGAGCCTCAGGCGACGGAGATTCTTCTTCAACGTCAAGCTCATCATCAGGTATGCGAGGAATTTGCGATCCAAAGTTGAACCATTCATTTGGCGCTCCTTGCCTCACTCTCTGGACGTAAGCCTTTTCTTGTGCTCGGTATTGTGCGTTGGGATCGCGTCGCATTGGTCGCTTGGTGGAATACGGAAGCTGGCTATTCGAATGAGTAGAGAATTGGGGAGGTCTCCGTGGTGGCGCATAAGTATTTGACGGCGTTCTCGCGGGACCACTCGGCCGCTGTGGTCTCAGTTCGCGGTCAGGCATGTCGGAAGGAGTCTGTCTGTCAAAGCTTGCCGTAGAACCTCCCGCACTGCCACTGCGAGAGTGTCTGGGTATTTCCGCTGACCATTGGGAATACGTTGCAGGCGGTGTTATCAATGGTGATGGCAGGTTACGGTAACCCGAGTTCGTTGAACTGGCCGCGATTCCCGAAGAGGAGGCCACAGGAGTGTCCTGCTGGTCGTCATTCACGTCCTGAATATCGCCGTCAAAGCCGTCCTGTGGAGGAAGAACGAAAGGAGGGTGTGGCGGGTAGTAATCAGGGAGTGCTGAAGAATCTGCACCGTGTAAGGAATGCCTCCGGCGTTCCATAATGTTTGCAACAGGGTCATTGCTGCATTATTAGCAGTGAGTCTGGGCTCTTTGGGGGTAGGTCTGTTCATGGGGTAGGACTCTTGAGATTTTTGCAAGGTGCCACAATGTTGTGGAGATTTTGAGCTAAAGTGGTTAAGATTTGCCAACGACAACCGCCCCAACTCCATTGGGACTAGTTCACTCACTATGTTTTGAGCTTAGAGAGCTTCTTGCTCCTTCACAACCTTATTAGGCCACTTACCTAGTCCATGGAGTTGATATTGGCATTTTCGTATTGTAAGTGCCTAATGTGCTGTCCATATCGATGCTCTGCATGTCTCACAGCACTTCAGGTATGTGACCTGAAGCTGTAGTATAACTACATACCTACATATGTACGGAGTACCTAACTATGTATGTAGGTAGCTGACAATCGAAGATAATAGGATGCAAGCATTCTGAGCAGTGTTGTCACTGTGGATCAATTGTCTCTCTGTTGACTACATGTTATTGATTCCAACACCTGGCTGTGGAAGAGGATATACTACCTGCTGTTGAAGAAAACCTGCATCCTGGATCCTGGATCCTTGTATGCTTCATAAAATGATGAGATCTGGGCTAGAAGACCGTATGCGAATTATGGGAAACCTTTTACACTACCCTTAAGTGGGTTTTACGGGACTCAAAATTTAGGGAGCATAAATGGGCATTATGGGACAAAATGGTTGAGCATTTGAGACACAGTGGCAGAGAAAAGGCCAGGTTGAAAGTGGCGTTTGCAAAGAAGTGTTTGAGAACAGTGGTGTGTCTCCATCGCAAGCGTCCAACCTGAGATGAAACTGAGCGTCTAGAATCTCCTAACATGGACATCATACTCACAGGTTGAAGTTGAGTATCTAGCTGTTTCCGAGGTAACTATCATCAGTTCCTGAATATACTCAATGCTCAAAGGAAGACATGATGCGAGGGAGGGCCATTGTCCTAGAGAGCGTGCAGATGCTGGGTGGCTGGAAAAGGAGAAAACGCAACAGCTATTGGCACCGCAACTGAAAGGGCTGGAGGATCTTCCACATCGAGCCAGTGTGCTTTCAAAACCACAATCGATCGTCTATGTTGCTGGATGGCTTCAAATCGCCATGGTAACTGAAAACACGGCGCCTCTGTCCAATTATCAAACACTGTTTATGAATCCCGATACCTTGGAGTTTAGCAACTAGTCAACGCACAAAGCCAGGATTGCTTTCGATATCACAACATGCTGCCTCTTCGGGAAACAAAGTAAGTCGTATCACAGTTAGAGATAGTCCAAAAATCATATTCCACTTGAAAAAGAAAGCCAGCCCACTAGATTGGTTGATTGAAAGGGCACTCACTCTATCCAATTCTACTTCAAAAAGAAGCATACTGTGCAGCTTCCACTTGGCATCCCATCCCATCCCATACATTTACTACGTAGATGTACGGAGTAGTCCCAAGGAACTCTAAATTCTGCACGTTGATTGGTTAGGGTTAACTACGCACTCTGATTGGTCTGTAGAAATGACCCATCACGTGCCTGACAGCTGTCACATGGCGCTCAACACTTTACACACCTGGAAGTTACGGGCTCCACGGGGGCGAGGTGAGGCCTGGAAAATCAAGAAAGATAGCATATGCTCGGGGCGGGCGCGATCTCTGCGCCCTCTTACCAGTGAACTGCCCTATGACTACTGTTGCGTTGGCCAGCCCAACCCCCAAGTCTCAGTGTGCGGCCCTGTAGGCTGTATGTGAGTATTAAGCAGCTCAATACGGAGGTGTGGCAAATATATCTTTGCGCGATCGGCAGTACCTAGTACCTAGTCACGTGACATTTCCCATATAAATTTGTATGTAGCTAGACTCACGTGACCAGGTACCAGGTACTGTCAAGAGTACAAAGACTTTTGTTCCACACCTGAGGTCCATATGGAGTATTAGTTACTTCTTCAGTGACCGTAGGAGAGATTAGTCATATGCTAGTCTTTGATTACTTAGAAGTAGGTACTACCTACATATGTAGCTACTAAACTAAACTAACCAGTTGAGAACAAAGAACTTCAAAATGAATTTCTAGTTTCCCAGCTGAAATCTTCCGATTGTGTCTGTCAAATGTTGATACAAGCCGAAGCCTCACAGGTAGCCCAGATAGGGCTGCTTCAATGTCAAGGCTCAGTTGTGAGTTCTAGAATCTGAAATTTTTGCCATCAGACCTGCTATCTTTCAATTGCCCCTTATCTGACGTGAAATACTGGGTTCTGATTGGCAGAGATTTCTCTATCAGAATCTCCCTTATTGCCAAGACCAAGGGGGTGGAATGTCTCCCACATCCTGCTAGTCAAGTACAAGTATATATGGCGGGAAGTATGATAACGACAATTGACGGCGCTGAGTCGCGTCGGTTGGCCAAAAGCGATTAGCAGGAGATTTTCATATCAAGATATGGACAGTGGCTGTCTGACACGCTGATAAGATTTAGGGCTGGAAGCAAGATACCCTTCGTTTGCGCAGTGTTGGATGAGAAAGAAAAACTCTACTCCTAGACGATAAGTAACTATCAGAGATAGAATAGAGAAGAAGACCTCGAAGTCATACAATCTCTAGTAGTCGCAGCTTCGACGTAGCGAACTGCGTAAGTTCATCTTAGTGCGTTCACGGCAAATTCTCTTCGGGCAACGAATTGTAAGTCCTACTAAACTGGTATCTGAGTGATAAGCTGCGAGCCCAAGCTCCAGTTATCGTGGCAGCAAAAGGTGGTCATAATTAAGCTCGACAGTCCCACTCATCGTCGAGTATATATCCAGAAGTGAGACCTCTCTAGGATGTGATATAACTTATGTGTCTATGATGATCATCAAAACGGCGCTTTGTTTCTCCCATAACCTCCAACAGTGAGAATAGCCATAGCAATCCAGTTGGTAAGGAGCATCATATACGAGACCAATCTCCGTCATGGCAGAGTCTCCGAACCTGAATGCCTTAAACTATACGGTGCTAGTTCCCTACAACGGGACTACCCCCACAGGGGGAGACTCAATGGAGACCGATCTCAACGTCTTCTATAATGTACGTTAGTCCGACTGTTCCTAACATGCTAGAGCCATCTAACTCGTCGCCTGCTCCTTATAGGCGGGTGATATCGCGTGGCTCATCACAAGCACGGCACTGGTGCTACTCATGATCCCAGGTGTTGGGTACGAGTTTGTTCACTCATCGCTGTTAATCCCCTCTTCATGTGTTGGTCCCTAACAACAAGGCAGATTCTTCTATTCTGGACTCGCTCGCAGAAAATCCGCTCTCTCCTTAATATGGGTTTCAATTATGTCGCTTGGAGTCGTCTCTTTCCAGTGGTTCTTTTGGGGTTACTCCCTCGCATTCTCTCATTCAGCGGGGAAATACATTGGCAATCTGGAAAACTTTGGTTTCAAAAACGTTTTGGCCCAGCCCTCCGTTGGGAGTTCGAAGGTGCCCGATCTATTGTTCGGTTTATACCAAGGAATGTTTGCTGCAATCACGTAAGTTAAAAGTAGAAATTCCAAAGTGATTCCTGAGATCCCTAATCGGCCATTATCTAGAGTTGCCTTGGCGGTAGGTGCGGTCGCCGAACGCGGTCGAATGGCACCGTGTGTTGTTTTCATGTTCGTGTGGACCACGGTCATATATGACGCCATTGCTTGCTGGACATGGAATCCAGCTGGTTGGGTATTCAAAATGGGCGGACTTGACTTTGCCGGCGGAACTCCAGTGCATATAGCCTCTGGTGCTGCAGCATTAGCCTATTCTCTCATGCTCGGAAAGCGACGAGGCCACGGTACCCAAGATCTCAACTATCGTCCTCACAACGTCACTCACGTTGTAATTGGAACCGTCTTCTTGTGGTTCGGGTGGTTTGGTTTCAATGCCGGCTCAGCTCTCAGCGCAAATCTTCGTGCAGTAATGGCAGGTGTTGTAACCAACCTTGCCGCCGCTGTTGGCGGTGTAACATGGTGCCTCATGGATTATCGCCTGGAAAGAAAGTTCTCTGCGGTGGGTTTCTCCTCTGGGGTAATATCAGGCCTGGTAGCTATCACGCCCGGTTCAGGCTACGTCCCACCCTGGGCAGCCATAATTTTTGGAGTAGTTGCAGCCGCTGCATGCAACTATGCGACTCAGTTGAAATGGGCGATGCGAATTGACGACTCGTTGGATATTTTTGCTGTTCATGGAGTGGGAGGATTTGTCGGAAATTTACTTACAGGCTTATTTGCAGCGTAAGTCGACTGCGGCTCTGCGCGACGTCATCACCTTGATCTTCATCTTTTGACATGATCATAGTGATTATATCGCAAGGCTCGATGGCGTTACTCACATCAACGGAGGTTGGCTCAACAAGCATTATATCCAGCTTGCATATCAACTCGCTGACTCCGTGAGCGGTGCCGCATATTCCTTCCTAGGAAGCTGTATCATCCTATTCCTCATCAACCTGGTTCCTGGCCTGCACCTTCGAACCAGTGAGAAGGATGAGATTTTGGGAGTTGACGATGCAGAAATCGGCGAGTTTGCCGTAAGTTTTTTCCTGAATAACACTTTTTGCTCCATTGCACTGACGTCGCGTCTCTAGTATGACTATGTGGAAAGAACCCGAGACCTGACTAAGGGATTCGAAACTGATTTTTCTGAACGTAAATCCGACACGGACTCTGTCGGTCGAGAAAAGGATAGAAAGACGGAAGGGCATGCAGGCATATAATATTATTAGAAGAAAGCTATCTATTTTTAAATCTTCTTTTCACCCTCGAGAACTGAATCTGGCGCAGTTCGCTAATGAAAGCCGCCTTCCATATTATTATGTAGTTATTTTAACAAGATAGCTTCATTTGGGATGGCAGTTCCATAAGCCATCATAGGATGCATAAATAGAGAATTTTAATAAGAAGACGAGGGCTGTTTCGAGAGTGATAGTGCGATAAATCGAAGAGATCCATTGAACTCTTTGATACCACCGCTGAAAGGCTCGCCTTCGCTTCAATATTTATCCGGCCGCTCTGGTCTACACAGTACTTCTTCAAGTGCCAGAATAGAAGATGACTAACTAAGTTAACTAATGCACTTCACTACACAGTATGTAGCTACTAAAGCGGCGTGCTTTTGCCCGCTGCCGAAGTACCACAGTACTTGTATCTAATCAACGGGGCTAAACCTGTTAGGGCGAGCAGTGTGGCTTCAAGCAAACCAGCGATACCACGACATGCTGGAGCTTCAACCATAACGAAGGTAACTAGAACATCGTGATATCTACAGCTTCATAATCGTTTCCGATTTTCCTGCCTGAAGTACTTGATTTGCTCACGGAACTCGAGAGACCATAATATGGAGGAACCGCCAAATCTTCTGGCCGACAGTGCCATCCGCTCAAGCTTCCCGCTTGATCCTACCGAGTTCGACAGTGACCCCAGAATCTCCTTTTCCAAGCTCGATGACAAGTTCATCCTGGAAACAGAGGACGGTGAAGAGTATTTGTACGATACAATCCTAAAGAGATGGGTACACTCGGTAGGCTTCATAACCATTCCATCCTTTGCCTGCGCATACCTTAAAGCCTCCTCTGGTGCTGTGAAGCACTTTTGTGCGAGGGAAATACAAATATGACGGTTGGTAGCTTAGGCATACATCCTTATGCCCTTTGCTACTAAATCATGTGCTTCTTGTCCCTGCGCGGGCTCAATGCTTTCATCATTACCACCAGTTGGACGGATTGTGATTCTAACTGTTTGGCTCATCACGCTGGACGGATGCACAGTTGGATGACTCTCTGGTTGAGCAACAGAGAGAAGCGTACAAGGTTGAGGGCGTTGACGAGAACGAACCCGCCGTTAAACAGCAAAAGAAAAAGCGGAAACAGAATGAAGACGTGAGTCCTCGGTTGTGCTTGCGCCGTCGATCTCAGTCGAAATGCCAGGAACTAATCCATTTCATCTGGCCCGTAGCCTCAGGAACCCAATAATGCCAACATCCATAAAGCTAAGAAAACTCGCACGAACACGGCAGTATACGTCACATCCATCCCGCTAGATGCCACCCTCGATGAAATAAACGAGGTCTTCTGCAAATGCGGGGTTATCGCCGAAGAAATTGATAGCCGTCGACCGCGAATAAAGATGTACATGGATGAAAATGGGAAGTTTAAGGGCGATGCGCTAGTTGTATATTTCCGGCCTGAGTCTGTCAATCTCGCAATTCAAATGCTCGACGATTCGGATTTTCGGTTTGGTGAAGCCGGGCCGCAAGGAAAGATGAAGGTGCAACAAGCGGACTTTTCATTCAAGGTACAGCAGGAAGCACCAGAAAAACCCAACGCGAGGGATAAGGTAAAGATTATGAAAAAGACGCAGAGGCTAAAGAAGTACGTTACCAAAGTTTTCCGGATATAAGTGCTATACTTGGGGATTACCCATACATGTGCTAATCCTTCGTTCCACAGTAAACTTGCGGACTGGGATGACGAAGATGGCTCTACTCTTCAGCCCGCGGGGCGATGGGAAAAAGTTGTTATTCTTAAGCACATGTTTACGCTTAAGGAGATCGAGGTGACACGTTCCAGTCCCCCTACTCCCGGCCTCAGAATTTGAATGTAGAACTGGCAGAGGTTATGCATTTGCTGTGTTTTTCGCTGACTTGATAACCATCAATATAGGAGGATCCGGCGGCTATTCTTGACATTAAAGAGGATATCCGAGACGAGTGTTCGAAGATTGGAGAGGTTACCAACGTTGTGCTCTACGATAGAGAAGAGTCTGGAGTCGTGACTGTCAGATTCAAGGATCCCGAAGCAGCGCTCGCTTGCGTTCAGGTCCGTATCTCCGCCACGCTGGTTGCTAGAGTGGTTTGAAGTTAGTAGCTGTTTACTGACGATGGCTATTGTATCTAGATGATGCACGGTCGTTTCTTCGGCGGCACTCAAGTGGAAGCATACATCGCAGATGGGCGAGAGAGATTCAGAAAATCGAATCCGAAAGCCCACGACTACGAAGACGACGGTGTAGGCTGGGAAGTCGACAACGATAACGATGATGAATCAAAACGGCTGGAGAAATTCGGCTCTTGGATCGAAAGTGAAAAGTCCGAGACACACATCAGTTAGTACCGCAGTGCGTACGTTGTAGTGGTACAACGTGGGAAAGCTATTCGCGCATCTTGTATTTATACTGGGCTCTTGCGTTAGTCAGCCTTGATACTGATAGAAGGATGTTTTCTGATTTCCTGGTGATTTCCTGCGTACGCTCCAGCGAAATGTCTTCGTGGCGATTGTTTTCAGATTTGGGCTGTGGTGTCTTCAGAGAGCCAGGGCTCCAAGTTCAAGACCTACGATATGTAAAGCACATACTGTGCATGCTTCGCCATTTTTAAAGATGGAGTATGTAAAAGAAATCTGATCTTGGTCTCAATCTCCAAGCAGTATGTATGTACCCATATTTCCGTCATCTGCTAGGTCTTTGGGTGAGCGCTGCATCGCAATGAAATACTTCGTACCTGGGATGAACCGTGGAGCTTGCCCGAAATTTAAGTATCTTCCAACCGCGCTAATCCCCATTTGGATTGTTGATACGATTACGTAATCCGCTATGGCCCACACCTGCTCAACGCGGCAATTGAGGTGGCTGCCACACAAACCGTGTAAACAATCATAGCTCAGACTGGCTTAGCTTGGTTGATTAGCCATTTCTTCTTTCTCTCCCCTTTTTCGACCTCACCGCCCCATCCTTCTTCTCTTCTACCCAACAACCTCCTCTCACTTCTCACTGTTCTCGTCCTCCAACCACTGCCCTTATATCTTCGATTTCTTTATCACACGTCCGCTAGCTCTAACTTCAATTCAAAATGCGTGAAATCGTAAGTCCATTCTCGTGTTCGTTTGAGCAGGGAACTCTTCTGCAATGCACACCCCACCAGTGCCTGCCATCCTAATCCCCCAAGATCCCTGAATGATTCTTGAATTTGACGCCACTGCTAACTTGCTCTTTTCTTGTATTGCAGGTTCACCTTCAAACTGGCCAGTGTGTAAGTTTGGAACGGTTCTTCGGGGTTGTTTTGAAAATTGACGTTGTTTGACTTCGAAAACATAGGGTAACCAAATTGGTGCCGCTTTCTGGTAAGCTCAAATAGCGCAGAAGATTGTACACCGGTGTATTTACCTTCGTATCATGTCTAACGTGTACGTGTTTATAGGCAAACCATTTCTGGCGAACATGGCCTCGATGGCTCTGGCATGTGAGTTACGCAAAATGATATCCAATGATTCAAGGAGATAGTTGACATCGCGATAGGTATGCTGGATCTTCTGATCTGCAGCTCGAGCGTATGAACGTTTACTTTAACGAGGTATGATACAGTTGATTCTGGCTTTCTCTTAATTCTTGCTAAACTCTTCCAGGCTTCTGGCAAGAAATATGTTCCTCGCGCTGTCCTTGTCGATCTTGAACCTGGTACCATGGATGCTGTCCGTGCTGGTCCGTTTGGCCAGCTTTTCCGTCCTGATAACTTCGTTTTTGGACAATCTGGTGCTGGAAACAACTGGGCCAAGGGTCACTACACTGAGGGTGCTGAACTGGTTGACCAAGTCATCGATGTTGTTCGTCGTGAAGCTGAGGGCTGTGACTGCCTGCAAGGTTTCCAGATCACCCATTCCCTTGGTGGTGGTACTGGTGCCGGAATGGGTACTTTGTTGATCTCGAAGATTCGTGAGGAATTCCCAGATCGTATGATGGCAACCTTCTCCGTTGTCCCGTCTCCAAAAGTCTCAGACACGGTTGTTGAACCATACAATGCTACTCTCTCCGTTCACCAACTAGTCGAGCATTCTGACGAGACCTTCTGTATTGACAATGAGGTAAGGCGAATTTACGTATCTGTTTCAACCTCCTTTTAGCTACTGACGAGTCTTAGGCACTTTATGATATCTGTATGAGAACTCTCAAGCTTGCTAACCCATCCTACGGTGACCTTAACCATTTGGTTTCGGCTGTCATGTCCGGTGTCACCACCTGCCTTCGTTTCCCCGGCCAGCTTAACTCTGATCTCCGTAAATTGGCCGTCAACATGGTTCCCTTCCCTCGTCTCCATTTCTTCATGGTTGGCTTCGCTCCGCTTACCAGTCGCGGTGCTTATTCTTTCCGTGCAATTACGGTTCCAGAATTGACTCAACAGATGTATGACCCTAAGAATATGATGGCTGCTTCTGATTTCCGAAACGGTCGCTACCTTACTTGCTCTGCAATTTTGTAAGTTTTTGGCCCCGCGTTCCCTCATCGTTGGTCTCGCCTTCTGACCTCATTTACAGCCGTGGAAAGGTTTCCATGAAGGAAGTTGAGGATCAGATGCGCAATGTGCAGAACAAGAACTCTACCTACTTCGTCGAGTGGATTCCCAATAACATCCAGACTGCCCTTTGCTCTATTCCCCCACGTGGTCTCAAGATGTCTGCCACCTTTATTGGAAACTCTACCTCTATCCAGGAACTCTTCAAGCGTGTTGGCGACCAGTTCACCGCTATGTTCCGTCGCAAGGCTTTCTTGCATTGGTACACTGGCGAAGGTATGGATGAGATGGAGTTCACTGAGGCTGAGAGCAACATGAACGACTTGGTCAGCGAATACCAACAGTACCAGGATGCTAGCATCTCCGAGGGTGAAGAGGACTAGTAAGTTTCTCAAACCCTTGCTACACACCTGGCCAAAGCTGATAATCTTTCGTTAGCCCTGAGGAAGAACCCTTGGAGGGAGAAGAGTAAACAGCACATAACATATACCCCGCGCGCATGCTTTTCAATCCGGATGTTAGCATCAACATGTTGATTTTGAGCAATCACTACTTCCTTCCTTTTTTGATACTGGTGATTGGGCCCGTCTGAACGTGGATAGTGTGGGACTTTGCCGTAGTCAACTCTGTGTATTTTCCCGTCATCCTAGACGTAATACTACGGTGCTTCCGATATTAATTGACCCAACAAATTCGTAATGTCCTCGAAAATTCTAAACCTGTAAAGCAGTCGAGTTAAGGAATTAAATTACCGAAAGAGTAATACTTTTGTATACAATATCCGTCTAAGGCTGCCCTCTTTGTCTCAATTTCCCACGTTATGAAAACAACCCATCCCGCTTAAATAGAAAAGCCGCGATATGACGTTGTAGTCATTCACTTGCCTTTACTCATTGCTAGGGTACAACACCTTCTCGATAGCAACGAATTCCTCCTTAATAGATCGCATACTAACGAATCTGCTCAGGAGCGCCTGGCTACCGGCCTTGTCGTTTGTGCCAGACGCCCTCGCCCCACCAAATGGTTGCTGACCAACAACAGCACCAGTGCACTTGCAGTTGATGTAGAAGTTTCCAGCCGTTGAACGCAGGGCATTTTCCGCGTAGTAAATCGCCTCGCGCTCCCGAGCGAACACCGCGCCCGTCAGGCCGTATTGGCCGGTGCTATCGATCGTTTTGCAGATTGATTCAAAGGCGTTGGGGGCAGCGTCGTCATAGACGACAACGACGAGAACGGGGCCGAAGAGTTCGGTGGAGAGGAGGTGATGTTTGACGTCGGTGGTGGAGTAGATGGTGGGGTGGATGAAATAGCCTTTTGATTTGTCGTATTTGCCGCCCGCAAGGAGAGTGAGCGATTTATCGGATTTGGCGTCGTCAATCACTTTCGAGAGCTTAGCGAAGGAATGTTCGTGGATGACCGGGCCGATGAAGTTGGTGAAGTCTTCGGGGCCACCGATCTTGAGCTTTTCCACTTCAGCAACGAGACCAGTGCGGAATTCATCCCACTTCGAGGCGGGGACATAGGTTCGAGAGCAGGCACTACATTTTTGACCTTGGAATTCGAACGCACCGCGAATGGTGTTTAAGACCGCGTTGGGGATATCGGCGCTGTGATGGACGACATGGAAGTTCTTGCCACCAGTTTCACCGACGATACGTGGGTAACCTTTGTATTTGCCTTCGGCGACACCCTGAGCGATTTTACCGTAGAGGGAGCGGAAAACAGCGGTACTGCCCGTGAAGTGCAAACCAGCGAATTCTGGGTGATCGAGGATGGTACGGGTGACCAATTCAGCATCACCAGGAACGAACTGGATCACACCTGGAGGAAGACCAGCCTCAACGAGAATGCTATAGATCAGATAATTGGCAGCAATGGCATATGGTGATGGCTTCCACACAACGGTGTTTCCCATGAGGGCTGGAGCCGCGGGTAGATTCCCACCGATCGCGGTGAAGTTGAATGGGGAAATGGCATAAACGAAACCTTCCAATGGACGGTATTCCACTCGGCTAGGTTGAAGTTAATGGCGATTTGTGATATACAACCGGGCAATGGAATGAACGCTTACTTCCAAACACCAGGAGCATGGTGGACAGGCTGTTGAGCATACAACTCGGAAGCATAGTGTACATTGAATCTAACGATTGTCAGGACCGCTTAGGAACCCACCTCGAGCCGTGAGAGGGCGTGGAGAACACACCTGAAGAAATCACACAATTCGGCAGCAGCATCAATCTCAGCTTGCCAGGCATTTTTGCCTTGGCCAAGCATCGTTGCCGCCATGATTTCATATCGATACTTGCCGCCGACCAAATCAGCAGCTTTCAGGAAAACTGCAGCCCGATCGGCAAACGGGAGACTTTCCCAGCTCTTCTTTGCTTCCAAGGCAGAAGCAATTGCAGCTTTGACATCTTCTTGTGTGGCATTGTGGTACTTTGCGACGACCTGAGCATGATCGGAGGGATTGTGCTGTGCTTCGACGGATGATGTTGTGACCTACGCGGGGAGGCCCAAGAGGTCAGTCAGGTGTCGCTGTGGAGCTCAATAGTGACTTGCGGCTTTCACTTACGGCTTTTCCACCGATCATCAGAGGTACTTGCAGGGGAGCTTTGCTTTTGAATGCTTTTAGCGCACTCTGAAGCTTTTCTCGATCTGGAGAGCCTTGGGCATAGTGTTTCTACACCGCCAAAAAAGCAAACATGGTTGGGTTAGCAACGAACGCCTCAATCAACAATCAAGCATTTTTCGTTTGCTGGGTTGGAAGCTATATCCGCCAGGAACAAGAACCTACATTTGGCTCATTTTGAATGACTGGCGGTCTGAAAGCTGCAAGGGTCGCCATAGCTGGAGCAGTGGTGGTGGTGAATCGGCGGTGAATGGAAGGCGAAGGAGTGGAGGAAGATGCAGAAGAAGAAGATAGTACTGTTATTATAGGCCGTTTACAGCTCTGCGGTGGAGGAGACCGTCTTAAGCGGGCAGCCAGGCGAGCAAGGGTCGTCGCACGGAGAGACAGCATATTTGAAGAGAAAAAAAGATGGGCGATGGAGGGACGGAAAGCGAATCGACAGGGAAAGGCGATGATGTAGCTTGGTTGTATTGAGCAAGGTACACGGCCAGCAAGAATTGGCTGTGGGGGAACCTGGGGAGGACCTGCAGGCTGTAGCTGGGTAGCTATGGATACGGGCGGAAACTCCCGGTTGGTGGCGCTAAGTGCCGAATCGGGACGATGACATAAGCAGCGGAGATCAGACGGATATCAAGGCATCAAACCAGTCGATTTTTGACTGTGGAATCTCATCGGTCAGTCAAGCGATGAACTAGTATAACTACCTAGTTAACTAACTAGGTGTACCCTGTACATGACGGCAATCAATCTCTCAAATAGTTATAAGAAAGGCTTCCGTATGTGCCCCTTGCAATTCCCACTGTCATTGTCATTCGTTGCTGTCATACGAACTTCGGCACGCGGCCCGTGTTTGTGCTCTTCTGCTAGTTATGTAACTTACGGATTCATCGAGCCACGCCAAACGGACATTGGCCCTTTCGCTCGGCCTTCAATCGTGCCGTCGTTTGCTCGACATATTCACCCCCTTTCCCCACAAATGCACGAGGTCCGACATCGGGCGTATAATAGCCTCCGGGGAAATAGGTCTCGTCCTCGTCCCCAGGCAGGGGCAGCTGGAGCAGCCTCTTGATCCGAGCCGACGGTCCCCAACGGTTCCACAATGTCGGCTTTACGTAGAACGGTGCACCTTCCCATGAGAGCACAAAATGAGGCGATTTTTCGGCGGGATCGGTGGTGATGCGCCTGACCCTGAGGCATTCGGGTCGTGTTAGAGCAAGGTAACGAAGGACAAGTTTTCGGATGGCGAAGATATTAGAGAATACAAAGCGATAGAGCCAGCCCGGAGGATCGTACCTAAATCCCAAACAGTCAGAGAAGTCCAGAGGACGGCCGTGCTTGGAATGGAAGAGCAAATTACTTACATCATGGCAGTGCGCAACCGGTCGCCCATGAGAAAATATACCATTTTCCGTCCCAAAGGTCGAAGTATACGAGGAACGGTCCAAAGCAAAATTTCCACCGTCTCTTCGGCCGTCTGATTATTATCCCGATGAGGAAGCATATGCTCCTTTTCGTATGCTTCACTCCACGCCCGTATTTCATCCAACCACTCCAGCCCGTCTCTAAATCCCGTCTCAGAAGATGGCAACCTCTCGTAACTAATCTCCATGGCATCGCCAACCGACTTCCAGAACGTTCCCAGAGCACACGTTTCCAGGTCACTTAACCCCCGCCATTCGTATCGATTGATCCACCGAATGGGCTCTAGCGCGAAGAGGCTAAGGGTGTAGAGCATATCGTCCTCAAGGATCTTACCACTTTTGCGATACACAGAATGGAGATAGTTCATGCGCGCGATTCCTTCACGGCTTCGAGGCGAAGACGGTGGATTTGCTACAAACTCGCCAATTAGAACCGAGGTGTCAGCGTAACGCTTCATCGCGGTTTGTGGCCTCGAGAACTCGGAGGTTTTCACAAGAAGGCCGGAGATCGTCGGAATGCCGTAGGTCTTTTTCATATATCAATTATTACAATTCGTATTAGCCAACGCTGCGCACAGCATTGAACGTTCATCCATGATCGTATGGGCTGTATACAGTACCTTGAATAGCGCAAACTGCAACGCTTTCAGATATGTAAACGGAAACTCCAACTGCCCGAGCTTCAGCTGGATCTTCCACGCATCGTCGTCCGTCATCTTGGCAAGAGATTCTCGCGTGGGATATTTGAACTCTTCATGCATCTGCTGCACTCTCCGGTACCGTAGGGTGTAGACTAGCAGCAGGTATGCTGGAACCAGGCTGACTCCAACAACTCTGTGATCGAGGGCTAGAAAGAGATTTCTCCCCTCTTGGAGAAGGTGAGTGAAATCCATGCCGCTGCATTGATAAAGCAGGAAATGCAGGGGTAGAATGAGGTGTCAATGGCCAATATCACAGGTAGCTGACTGCTTGAAGCTCACTGGATTTGAACTGTCTAGACGTAAATATATGTTCGAGAGCTGGCTGGTCACGCAATCACGCTATGCCTTGAGACCAACCAATCACCTCGACGTCGAGGACAACCTCTAAGTTCACAATATACTTGGTGATTTCATATCAGCAGCAGTACTTGAAGCCAGCTCCTAGCATCCTCGAAGCTCAGTTCTCTGGAAGGATTTTCAAACAATCATCTCCGCCTCACGATCCATGTTTGGCCTCCTTTATCCCTGCATGTACTCGAGCGTCTACCAGACCCCATAGGGTTTCTACAATACTGACATAGTATCGAGCTATTTTACAGCATCTCCTTGATGTCTCCACGACTCGATCTCCAGACCAACGATATGGGCGGGCCCAGGTTCCCTGGATACAGCAATGTGAGCACTAGAACAGATCACTACTGTATATTTCCGTCTTATCCGTCCCACCAAACCTGAAATCGAGCTCTGGAAGCACTAGCACCGGCAACCGACAAATAGCCCCGAACAGCCCGTGCTATCAGATTCCCGTAGATCATGGGCCGCAGCTGCTTAGCGCCAGAAGGATAATATCCAGGTGAAACAGAGAATTAAGCTCCCAAGCTAATTGAAGACGGTGATGAACTTGTAATTTCATTTTGAGAATCTCCACCGACAAAGACACTGATTTGATTGTCGTATGAAGTAGTTGCTGGTGACAAAATTGAAAGTATGAGCAATGAAGATCAGACGCAAAGTACAGAGAGTATGGGTAAATCAAGAAGAGCAGGACAGCACAGCAGACAAAAAGAGGAAGAGAGAAAGGAAATGAACAGATGCGAGCGGACTCTGTAAACTGGAATGAACAAAAGAAAATAAAAGCAAAAAGGAGAGAGCAGAAATTCTCCAGCCCAACCTTTTCAACCTAACACCATACACCTGATGCAATGAAAATAAAAGGGTACGTGTGGATTGTTGCAATATCTTTAGAACTCAGCAGCTCTCCATTTCGCCCCTGACGAGAAAGATTTTTTCGCCAAACAGCAGAAAGACACAAACCGAACACCAGCCAAAGGCCACAGAAAATTAGTCTAAAGAGCCACTTGCGGAAAACAAACCCTGGGAATGCAGAATAAGACTCAATATTACTTAACCATTAGTAAATATTATGGCAGGAGGGAGTGGTAATGAAAGTAGAAGTGGTAAAAGATCTATCAGTGAGAGAAGTTCGAATCAAGATGGCCTGGTTAAAAAGTATACCGTACAGATTCCTGAGAAAACCTAAGGCTTGGGTTGCTGCTGTGCTGAAGACGTAGCGGAGTGCCTGGAGGTCGAGTGGCGAGAGGTTGACCGGCGAGAGTGGTGTGAATTATTCGAAGACGCGTTATGTGTAAATTCAGGAACTAGGTTCGGATTTTGACTGGGAGGTATCTTGCTCACGGAATAATCACAGACTACCGGATCGTCGTCGCGGGTGTCGGGATGGATTTCAATGCCTTCTTGCTGACTGAGCGCGCCGGGTCCTGTCCGCGAGAATTTAATCGAGTCATTTTCACCGTTCCCCCTTTCCACGGGAGACCAGCCAGCAATGCTTCCGGCGACAACACCAGCCATGGCAGCGGCAGGACCAAAGGCAGAGTTAGATCGGGATCGCCCGCGGCTCCTCATGCGTGAATCCGGTGTTGATGGGACGCGACCGCTCAGCTCATGATCGTTATCGCCTTGAGGAGTTTGGGGAGCCGAATGATCACGGGACCTTGAGCCACTTCGTGACCGAGGAATTAAGGTCGCTGGGTGTTGAAGCTTGTACTTCAGGTGGTTTAGCCTGCCGCCTCGGATTATCTTTAAGAACTGTAGCTGATCGCGAATTTCTTCCAATGCTGGATTCCATTCATATCGTCTCTCCTCGTCAGATACAAACACTTTCGGACCACACGATCTCCGAGTCAAGAAGCGCGGCACCAGCTTGCGGATGAAGTCATCGGGTATTAGTCGGATGATCACTGCAACAGGAATCGATATGAGACCGAGGATCAAGGAGACAGCCCATTCCATTCCATTCAGGGGAACAACGGAGAAAGCGTGGCCACCAACGAAAATAATCAAAACTTGACCTCCAATGATGACTAATTGGATGGCAATGAACCATTTGTTTTGAAGCAATCCCTCGAAGATATTGAGGCGATTGTCGATACGTCGGGAGCTGTAGCAAGAGTAAATGTCAATGATTTGTATGTATTTCAAACACAGCGAGAGAACTACTTACTTGTATTGGTTGAATATCTGCATAAAAACGAACGTGTTGAAAATAAGGGCACGAAACTCCTTTTCGTCCTGCTCGCTGGAATCGTAATTGAGGATGTCGGCCCCTGCAAAGTTAAGAATTAAGGTAACGACCAATTGATATATTGATTGTCCGATTATCATTTTCCACATAGTCAGGGTGATCAGGGGAGCTGATCTCGGTTCTGGTTTGCGGTCAAGGATAGTACGGGACGGTGGATCCGTTGCTATGGCAAAAATTAGTATTCTGGGCTATGCTACATATGCCGGATGAGAGCAAAGATAGCTTACCGAGAGCTAAGGCAGCAAACGTGTCCATGATGAGATTGACCCACAGAAGCTGGACTGCAGTAAGCACAGATGCCTCTTCGTCGCTGGCAACAGCCGAAATAAATGTCAGAAAGACCGCAGTTACGTTGACAGTAATTTGGAACTGGACAACCCACATTAGAAGATGCGGATAGCAGAAAGATACAAGAGCTCACTCACCTGCAGGAACTTCTTGACAGCATCATTGACAGTTCGGCCCCAAGCCATCGCCTTAACAATAGAATTGAAATTATCATCCATAAGGATGATGGCTGATGCTTCTTTCGCAACTTCTGTGCCAGCAATACCCATCGAAAATCCTACATCCGCTCCTTTCAAGGCTGGTGCATCATTGGTTCCATCGCCAGTTACTGCAACCGTTTCACCAAGCTTTTGAAGTCGAGAAACTAGAATTCTTTTATCTTCCGGGCTAGATCGCGCAAGGACCTGCAGTCTGGGAATAATCTGGTTCATCTGATAAGTGCTTAACTTTCGAAACTTGGGGCCTTCCATGGCAATTCCGCCAGCAGTGAAAATTCCACAAGACCCAGCAATTGCTTTCGCCGTCGTGAGGTTGTCGCCAGTCACCATTCGTACGAAGACACCAGCTTTCTGGCACTGACGGACAGAATCAGCTACACCGGGGCGTAGAGGGTCCTGAATGCCCACAACACCTAAAAATATAAGATCTTTAAAGACACCATCAAAAACGGCAAGTCGGCGATCATCTTCTTGAGTAGGTGCTCCACGAGGTGGCCATTGTTCATAATCTTGGTATATCAGCCCAATGGTACGGAGAGACTGGGATGCGTAATGCATCACAAGGTCCTGTAGGGTCGAACGATGCTTTTCCGACAGGGGAACATTGGAAAGGTCTGACGTAGGATCCCGGAGTATTGTTGTACATTGGGAGATCAAGATCTCAGAGGCACCTTTTACAAGCATTCTGAACTTTCCGTTTGGCAGCTTGATAATTGTTGCCATGCATTTCCGACGAGAGTCGAATGGAACAAGCTGGGCCACCTCAGCATTCGACCTTTCTTCATTCAATGGACCTAACGCTAGATGATCACGCGCAAAGCCGAGAAGTGCCGTTTCCGTTTTGGAGCCGATGAAGGTTGTTCGTCCCTCCTCTTCTGTCTCGAAAGCTGTTGAGTTCAGGGCGATACTCTGCTTCAGTATCTCCTTCACATCTGGAGCCAGACTATCAATACATTCACTGGGTGAAACTTCATTTGCATCCGAAGCCTCTTGGTCAGTTTCTGATTGATGCCCATCAGTGGGAACTGTAGTAACATCACCGAATCGCGAGGATGTCCCAAAGGTACCAGCAACAACGGTCATCTTGTTCTGGGTAAGTGTGCCTGTCTTGTCGGAACAGATAGTCGTCGCATTGCCCATGGTCTCACAAGCTCTCAACAATCGCACCAAGTTATTATCCTTCAACATCCGAGTGGTTGCGAATGCGAGTGCCAAGGTAACCGCAAGTGGCAGTCCTTCAGGCACGGCGACAACAATAACGGTGACCGCAACAATGAAAATCTTAAGAAATGCCTGTCCTTTTTCTGTAGAACCACCCTTGATGTTGCCTAGATGTACCAGGAATTTAATGAAGAGCACCACAAATAGTAGCAAACCAGCGGCAAGGCCCAGTTTAGCAATATTCTCTGCCAAAGCATTGAGTTTCGACTGCAATGGAGTCGTCTGGCCCTCCTCCTGCAACGATAGCAGCGTTTTGCCATTGGTTGAATGAACACCAGTTGCGGTAACAAGAAAGGTACCAACTCCTTCTGAGACTTTCGAGCCGGAAAGGATAAAAGGGTCCAGCTTTTTAAGTGGCTCACGATTTTCAATTGCCCGATAAACTTCGTCGCCAGCAGTTTTTCGTAAAAGATCCGATTCACCAGTGGCAGAAGACTCGTCGCATTTGACATTGTGACCTTCAATGAAGATACCGTCCACAGGCACCATATCTCCGGGTTCAAGGTGCATCACATCACCAGCTAGGATGTCGTAAACCGATATCTCAATCGACTTTCCGGAGCGTATGACCTTCACTTTTCTATCCTCTTTCTTTTTGTTGAGTTTTACAAACTGCTGTTCCTTTTTCCAGTCATTCAGTGCGCCGACAATGACGACAACCAAAATAGCAACTATAATCGCGACCCCTTCCACCCATTGAACCCTTGGCTGCCCCGGTTTAGCTGTCACAGACTCGTAGATGCCCAAAGAAAGAGATATGGCTGCGGCGATCGAGAGTAGAATCAAGACTTTATCATTGTAGGCGATCCATGCAAGCTCCCAGATGGATTTCGTTTTTCTGGCAGGTAGTCGATTGTCACTAAACACACGCTTCCGGTCGACGAAGGCATCACTGCTTTTGCTTATAGACTCTGCATGCGCTGTATTAACCCTAGGAGGCGCTTTAGGTGGTTTAAAACTGGGCTGAGGCGAGGGGTCCTGATGCGTTGCATCTTCAAAGCTCACTGTTCCATCCAACACGCTCTCGTCGACGCTGAGTCCAGTATCACGGTTAGTTCTTAGACCTTTCTCAATTCCAGCAAGGCCTCCAAGAGCGTAAAATGCAGCCAGACTTTTCGGATTGAGCATCTTGTTCAGTTGCCCTGGCGAGAAAGCAAATTTGTTGTTTTCCACTTCAAAATCGGCTTCAGTGCCGGGGTCCGGTGATAGCGCATCTTTCGCTTTTGTTATTTCCTCAGCTTCAGAAGATCCTGGTTGGGTCGGAGTGTCCGTCGCAGAGGAAGAGGAGGGCGCGACAGTATCTCCACCATATGAACTGAACGAATTCACCGCATCTTCGGAGTCCACAGAATTTCCTCTTGACCGAGCTCCAGGCACGGCCAAGAAGTTCGAATTGCTGGTCTCAATCCATTTTGAAGTTGGTGACGACACGTTATGGGGCGAAGTCGGTCTACTCTCGCGAAGCTCTTTTCCCTCGAGCGAGGAGCTGGGACGTACTTCAGTTGGCGAATGGGATGGGTTTAATTGACCAGTAGGTAGCGTCCTTGAACCCGGCCGCGTGCTTTCGCTTGATGCTCCCCTTGCTTCTTCCACCGGGATTTGCTGATTCTCAGTATCAGAGGAGACATTGACAGCGGAAGTATCGATGGTGATTGTGGGAGCTCGTTCACGTCGTAAGGGGGTTGCTGGGTGATGTGAGTCCAATTCCGCTTTATCAGTCATGGCTTCCGTAGTTCAACCCTCTGCTCTCGTGTCTCGCACGCAGCGAAAGGTCAAACGGAGGTAGACAAATGATTGGTGTGAAGCACGCAGGAAGTCACGAAAAGGTCGTGACTATGGATTGCATTTGTGATGCTGCAACATTGCCAAACAGTAGATAAAATTAGCGATCGCAACGATATGGTTTTCGGGGGTAGGAAGATCTCGGATAAGCGGAATATAAGAAGACGCGGTGTTATGAGCTGCACGACGGAAACTCCCGCGAAAAACCAAGCGTCTAGGAGTATCCCAAGCCCTCAAAACAATACAGCGATGGCTGGCTTCGAGAGCAGAATAGTGACGCTGACGGGGTGACGGTTCGGTCAATGCCTCAGCCTAGAACAAGCAGCTTTGGGGGAAAGGAGGACTGCGCGCGGGACTTGGTGGCGGGAAGGAGTAGCTTCGTAGAGGACTTGGGCCATCAACCAGGATTTGCCAGACAAACCGATAGATGAGCTCTTCTGGGCGAGGCAGAGGAGACAGTTCCAGGTGTTTCAGCAGGAAGAACGAAGAGAATAATGAGCAGTGTCGGGGTATTAGTGAGGTCTCATTGTTCGATCAAAAGGTTATCAACCCAAGAAATCAGGGTTGTTGTTGTATATACATATACAAGGTTCCAAAGACAGACACAACTTAAATACATAAAGAACCCATTTACGCCTGTGAAAGACTAACTGAATGTCTTTTCTACGCAATATCAAGTTTTAACCATTAATCTCATCACTGGTTGACTGATTACAGGGAAAATGCCCACTCTTGAATGTCGTCAAACCTTGCCCCTTGCCTCTCCGCTGGGCTGGATGCTATATCAAGGCAGAATCAAGGGCTGTTTTGAACGGGTCATCGAGTCTTCCTCTGTCATTATTATAATAAGCTGGCTTGAACCAGCACAGCCTAAGCGGTCCTTCAAGATAGAATCTCGGCAGCCAAGGCACCCTTCTCCCCATCCTCGGCGTTACACGCACGAATGAATCCCAGCTTCCCGCCATGATGATTCCACCGCGATACAGACAAGGAAAAACCGGCGAACAGGACCGGGTTCCTAGGGGGCAAAACTCTCGCTTCTGTTGCATCCCAGATGCCCAAGGGCCCTTTGAAAGTCTTAAATTACACAGTATAATCCCACACGTGCAAGAAAAATTCTGAGTTTGGGGGACAGCCAAGCAGACGATCGTGATTGCACTGCCACTGCCAATGTTCTCGGTTCCCGCCCAACAGCAGATACCCAAGAAACAAGGCATCTTCCGGGTGCGAATTAAAAGGAAAACGCTTTGATAGATCACATATGTAGAAGCACAGACGGCTCTTGGTTCGTACTCCGTATCACTCTGCGAGAGAACCAGATTATATCTCTGCCATTCTGGAGACAGAGAAGTTGGTGGTAGTAGTTAGAGCCAAGAAAGCCTGAACAATAACCAGTTGTTTCAGAACATTCACTGACAGGCCCTGACGACGGTCACAGGCAGCGAGGAGAGTTGATTCTCGACGGACACTAGGCTGAAAAGAGCGCGCTGGTCCCCAGAGCTCTCGTCGCCCACTAAAAAGAAGCGGAAAGATAATGCTGCCGAGCATCAACAACCCCGTCTAGACCCTCTCTGCATTGCTGGGCTTTCCCACACTAGGAGAATCCAGGTCGCCCACGTTCTATTAGTTATTCGTTCAGCGTCAAGCGGGAAGTGATAGCAGCAGTAACCCCGTACAGAGTCGATACGAAGCTGTTGGCTGTTGAAATATCGCTGCTTGTTTCACCAGCAGAACCAGAACAGAAAAAGAAGAAGACAAAGAAGAATCTGACACATTTCCCCAAGACTTTTCTTTTGTCATACCAACAAGCCATAATGACGCTGCTAAAAGTCGAAAAGCTTCATCCAATGACAGTGTGATCTGATGTTTTGTGGCCGTCGCAAGTTAGGATATCCACAACCAATTAACCACAGTTACTAGTTAGTTAAGGTAACCGCTAGTTATTTGTGAAAGGTAAAGCGGCTTCAAACATCTGTTAGTTTCACAGAACATGCTTTCAGAAATGTGCCCTGACTGACTGACAGTCTGCTGGTGGCGAGCTGAACTGTACTGTGTCTGCAGTAGTTAGCTAGTGGGAGAGCTCACCATGTGAAAGGAAGAAAGAAGCAGGGGGAGGCCAGTGAACATCTGCACACAGCATGACATTAATTCTGGATCCTCGGTGGAGAGAGAAGCCTGCAGCAGACCAAACACTGCCTACCTCATCCCAGGAATGCCTGCAACCATTCTTGTTTGGCTTGGAATGTACCAACTAGTGGTAGAATTCGCGAGTGTTGCAGGGAACAGTACAACCCAAGTCTTGCAATAATACTAGTAACCTAGAGTCAAAGTAATGATTTCTAGCAGTGGCATGAAAAGTCATGATCTGAACTCGATTTAATGAAAGCTGCAAAGGATCTTGCTAGTTTGCAGCTTCATAGGCATTAGGGGTTCTTGTATGTGTCTACATGATCTTATAACCAACTCTATCAAGGGGAGATACACAGATGGAGGATAGAATGAACCCTATACCAGATGATATCTCTGGCATTGTTGCCTTTATTCTGAATTCCACACTATCTATTCCCAGACAAACACAATCGCCCACCCTACAATTCCAGAACAGCCGATGCATCAAAGCAAGAAGCTCAATATACAAATTGAAGCAGAGAAGAACTCAGTGAGCCCTGGTGGTTGGGAAACTTCTTGAACTCGCTAGTCCTTTGGCCAAACAAGAGTAAGACCGGCGGCATCTTCCTCGATCGGTTGAATCTTCCAAATATCCAGCGTTGCGTTTCGGGGAAGTTTCTTCTTCAGTTTGGGGTCTTTGATGGCCATGACAGCCATACTCGACATAGCCAAGGCGCGAACTAGCTCTCGCATACGGCCAGCCGACACGAAACATTCGGTCAGCGATGGCGATCCGGCAACGGCGATGGCGAGCGTCATACACTGGGCCAGAACCTCACGACCGATGGTGCATCCGGCGAGGTAAAGCGAATTGTGGTATAGAAGGACAACTTCGGGGAGGTATGCGGTTCTAATCATTTCAAGTTCCGTGACTTCATCATCTGTTAATTGTTAGTCCCTCGAGCTTGCCGGTTGTTGAGCTGGTTGGAATTTGAATATAATTACCATCTACTGGCTGGCAAAGCCAGTTCTGACAAAGGGGATTAACATTTTCGGTAACTACGTCGATGCTTTGCTGTAACTGGTGTTGCAATGACCGTTTTCGCTCAGGATTGGGTAGCCTGCGAGTGGTGTTAAGGACTGATATCTCTAATAGAAAATCTTATGTCTTGATACGTACTGCAAGTACTCATCGCAAAGGTTACCCCAATCTTCCATGGCATCAAAAGTGCTAACGAGTAGCTCCAAGTCTTCCACCGTCTGCGCTTGTAATGATAACCGTCGCGCAGTCGTCTTGTTTGCCTTGATGGAAGAGCGCCGCCGTTGATGACCACCTGCTGACTTGAGTGGGCTCAATGACCGGCCAGATTTAACAGGGCTGGCAGGTCTATCGTCACTTTGTTCTTGAGCATCAAGTTCTTCTTCAGAACCCACGGCAAATGGTATTATGCGAAACTCCGCAGGAACCGGAATTTTTGAGAATTGGATGCGTTCACATAGCTCACGCGCCGCGGCAAGTTGCGAATGTCCTAAAAAGGCAGATAATTAGCAATACCGTACAGCCAGCACATTCTGGACGTGAACCTTACTGAAGAATCGTTTGTATAAATAGGCAGCATGCGAACATAACGCAGGCCATTCGGTACCAACAAAACAGTGCCACTCCAAGCAACGGATTAATCGCTGGTGTTCTAAAGCCACATCCCTCCCAATAATATTCGGAGGTAGCGCGGAGACCGATCCAGGCTTATCTTCTGTTGCGACAAATTTTCCAGCAATGTCAATGTGTTTCCGTTCGTCTGAGCCAGCCTCAGATAAGACCCACTCCCATTGACTCCGCAAAACAGCCGACACGTCAATTCCAAAGGCTCTCATCCGCTGGAGCAAGCCCTGCCGCATGTGTTCACCCTGCACATCTATCAAAACCTTTCCGAGGATAGTGTCGCCCATATGGCTTGGTAACATAGATGCATAGAGCGGTATCAGGTCCACCTTTTCCTTGTCCCGAAGGAGCTCAATATATCTGATCACGTTAATAGCAACAGTGTCAGTGTAGTAAGAATCGCCCCGGACCATTCCAATCGTGCTCAACATTAAATAGATGTGAGCCACTATTCGCAACGAGGATTCATCGTTAGCAGTGATCAACACAAAGTCATCGGTATTGACCATGGGAGGGAGCTTGGGCAGAAGCGATGGCCCTCTCGTAGTGGTCGCAGCTCTTGACATGGCATTCGCATGGTAATAAAAGAAATTTTCAAAGTTTCGACTTAAAATCGCAGCTTGTATCTGACGGTACGGATTCTTCGCCTCCTCCGCTATCCGCTCGTCCTTCTTCAAATTGCCTAGGAAATTGAGTATGCTCTCATAGTTGGGTGGCTCAATATTGGCGATGGCGTTTTGATTAGAAGGAAGGCTCAACTTTTTGAGGAACTGTTTGCAAAAATCGTTGTATCGGCTAAGAATCATATGGTTGTAGAAGACGTAAAGAAAATCTCCCCAACTTTGACATACCGCATACGCGGGCTCGGTTTGGCCACAAAGCAGAGCATAAACAGCCTTTTCATAGCGATCGGTGTGAGGGTCGCCTGCGAGAACAGCGCACGCGGATCTCCAAGACTCCTGAGACCGGCAGCTCATCATTCGGACAAGACTGCTATTGGTAACATCGCCGGTTTTCGATGTTGTATCTAGGCTTGTACCGGAGACACTTATTGCTCGCCAGCTTTCAAGGCGTTCCTGCGACCAAGCCCGAATTTTACTCCAGCTTTGGCCTGACCTTAACATCTTCCAGCATGTCAGCCAGGCGGCTTGCTCGTAGAATTGATCTTGTTTTTGAAGCCCCAACCCTTGCCGTATGACTGCATCAGGGTCGAGTTGCGTAATTAAAGGTGCTTGCTTCTCTGAGCCCAATAACGACGGCGTGATGCGATTGTCCTCTGGATCTAATGGCTGCGGCCAAGATCGTAACCGTTTTGCTCCTTTAATTGTTTCCTTGGTGTACAACCAGCCATGAGCCCATAAGCCTTGGCCGCGATCGGCCTCCTTCTCCAAATTAGAAATGATAGCGTCTAGATCTGTAGTTGATTTCACGGTCTTCTCGAGCCATTGGAGCACAATAACGCTCTCACGAGCAAAATGATCGGCCTTTAGAAATCCTTCCCAAACTTCATGGTCAGAGGAGTATCTGTGGAGAGACTGCAGAACGGTTTCTTGGCTTCGTTTTGCCTGCTCTCGCGTCTCGGGGTCCGCTATCGAAAGAAGCTGGTATAACAAATCCCAAGTTTCCGTCTCGAGATTCCAACGTGCTACTTGTTCCTCCACCTCATTTAGGGAGGTCTGCTTCTCATCCTCCCTGGTCAGCCTGTGGGGTTTCCGAGTTGGACTGGGTTTTGAAAGATCGCTGGCGTTCTTCTCCGCGATAGTCTGGTAATTCTTCACCAATTTACACACTTCATGGAACGATTGAGGATCTCGGAGACTGGGCGCTCGGCGGCGAAATTGGTCTAGATTGTGAGCAAAAGATTCGATCTGTTTGAGGACGCGCTCCGCCATATCCTGAAGCGGGTGTAGGGTCTGCTTAACGTCGGAGCTCAGTAAACTGGGTGAAATGAGACCCGAAGATCGGGACATAAAATCTGGTCAACCGCTAATGTTAGTTACTGAACGAACGGGATAGGATCGGTGGTGAGGTCAGGGAGTTGCCGACCTTCTCTTTTCACTTCGAGTTTAGGCTTCTGCTCCTCGGTCGAGTGTATCCCATTAATGATTCCACCATAATCGCTGGCAATTTCTTCGACTTCTTCTTCATCTTCGTGCTGATCGTCACTCATTTCGTCTTCGTCTTCGGTTTCTTCGTCGTCACTATTCTCAAATTCCAACTCCTGGTCTTCATCCTCATCATAATCATCCTCCTCTGTTTCATCTTCTTCGCTTGTACCTTCGTCGTCATTGCTTATGTTTATCCCTTTGTCTTTTATCTCTTCATCACTATCGTCGTCTATCTCGATTATTTCCGCGTCGTGAGGAATCGCAGACGAGCCCTGCAGCAGGTCGGCAAAAGATCCGAAGGCAGGTAAGGAATACATATGAGGACCTACGTTTGATAGTACCGAATCTCGGCCATCTCCCGAAGAATGCGAAAAGGTCGCCATGACAAACGACCAGCCAGCATAACGCAGAAAAGCAATCAGAATCAAACTTGAGGTTCTGGTTTCAAGGTTGGTCTGCTTCTTCGAAAATCAACGAAGCTTTGACCTGGCGACAGGAAAACAAAGCTAGTCCACAATGGGATTAGCACATTCACGCCAACAATTCAAGTATGGAATTTTTCTCGCTGTCCCTAAACCTCTCTTTTCTTCATATCAATGTCATTTTAGGTGATCATTAGAGTCTCGGTGCAGAGTAATTTAATGTCTGTTCAGGTTCTTCGGACCTCTTGCGCGCTCACGATCACCTTAGAGCAAGCACAGTGGTCAGTAAAAGTCCTTTGTCGAATCTTTTTAAGGTCATGAACTGGGATACAAATATCATTGTGACAATCGTTACGCAACACGGAGTAGGGGCTGGCTCTGCTTTACAGAATCTTCGGCGGTAGGTGATTCTACGACATTGTGGTTCTGTTAGTGTCTAAGAATTCATGTGTGCATACATTTCCTTAATTCTAACACGTTGGTAATTTTTCAGCCTATTCCAGTCCATATTGTTGAAGTTTGAGCTTGAGCGCGTCAGGCCTCGGACAGCTTGGGGTCCTCGCTTCTTTGCCATTTTCCTGATAGAACGATTTGCAGCATTTATATAGAGCAACTATCTGATCATAGCACTTATCCTCCTGATATGAGTTCTTGACCAAGCAGTCTTCGAAGTCGGCATGATTAGCCTCAATTATATGTTCACCAGCTTCGTAGAATATATCACCTTGTATAGCACACTAAGTAGAGTCAGCATCTATTATCCATACTCTTATCTGGGTAAACGAATATGAGATTGAAGGACACGACGCAGGACGTACTGCAAATGCATGGCATGGAGGGCTAGAAGAACTCAGCTTTGGGTCCTTTAGTTATACCATAAGTCAGCTCTCGGAGAAACACAAAGACAACGTCTTAAGTGATGGGTGCCACTTATCTTACCATCGCGGTCACTTTGCTTGACTGACAAAGATCGAGAGGTTTGTCATTGGAGTTCCCTGCCGCATTCCGATGTGTTTGTTCTCTTCAACACAACCTTCAACCCGGCTTTGATTCATCCGCAAAATAGTTAATCCAGCACCGCCCATATAAAGCAGCTCTTGCGGGGGGGCAAGTGGAGGGTTTCCTCCATTAACTGAACTCCAGATCTTATTACTTTTGAAGCAGATTTCCACCTCTTTGGTCTCTCGCATCTTCAGTATATCTCTTAAACACACATTCTACGCCTTCTGTCCTTCAAAATCTCACAATGGATACCCCCACGACCCCACCGCAGGAGGCCCCACGTCCAACTGAGCATTTGAATATCAAAGTTACAGACAACAACAACGAGGTCTTCTTCAAGATTAAACGCACAACGCAGCTAAAGAAACTTATGGACGCGTTTTGCGACAGACAGGGGCGTCAGCTCTCAACAGTCCGCTTTCTTTTCGATGGCACTAGGGTACGACCTGAAGACTCTCCCGATACTGTAAGTTCGCGTCGTGTTCACAGTTCCTTATCTTCTCTGAATATGTCTGTGTCTACTACAATGAGCATGTTGTCTTGCACTTGACTTTCCTTTCAGGCGAAACTGATATTGACCAAATCTACTATAGCTCGACATGCAAGATGGGGACACTTTGGAAGTCCACCAGGAGCAAATCGGCGGCTAATGGCGACGCAAAAGACTTTTTATGATAATGAAGTTGGTATGTTTGTACCCCCAGCTTTTGACGAGGGCTTCTCTAACAACATTCTTTTGCATAGTTTATCCAGATTCTTTAAACTCTCGAAAAGACCGGTGTACCAATACTCTCCACGGCGAACTTCTCTTTCGACTTAACCTATTTACATCTTCCTTTATCTTAAACTGGAGTTAGAGAGTAGTTTCTCGGACGTTCTGCGATTGCTGTAGTTATGGGGACTTGGTCTGGATGATATCAAAGCCGTTGGAGAGAAGGGTGCAGCTTTGAGTGTAGTCATGTACCTCAGCAATGCAGTTTCTTGTTAATGCGCTTCCGATCAACTCTTGACAAAAGTGGGAGAATAATGGATATCTTGCTATTATGGCTAGGAGGCTTCAAAAACGTGTATGCTACGAGGTATTGAGCTGCATAAGAAAAATTACAAATCTACTCTGACGGGATGAAGCGTTTCTATACCTTCATTCGGCATTACGCCAACAGCATGGATGCATATATTAGATTTGTCATTGGTCTCATCCCCTCATCTTCCTGCAATTTCCAAAATGAACATATATGGAAATATCATAAATTCAAGGCCCTGGTACAAAATGCCAGGGGAATTTCGAACCAAGTTGTTTGAAAACACAGCAGGAAAATCGCGGCCGTAAACCCAGTTCTAAGACTCCCAAACCGCCTGTTTCGCCTTCTCCTCTTCCGCTTGCTTCTGTTTGCTGAGCTCTCGTTCGCGCTCGCGCCTTTTTCTTTCATTTTCCATCATGGCGCGATCATACGCCTTTTGTTCTTCTGTTCGCTTAGTGCGCACACCCAACGCGTTGCTAATTATTCGACTGGCGACGGCAGTTTGTTTTTCGGGACGTTTGCGAGGCACATCAATGCTCGGGGAACTTGAAGAAGACCACCGATAAGGGGCTGCCGATGGTACCAGGGGAGGGCCGTCATCATCGTGGACCACTTGCGCTGGTGGGGAGGGTATGTTGTTTGCGGCATTCTCATTCTTCTCATCCTCTGAAGATTCTGACGATATTGACTCGTCTTCCCATGAATCTGCGACTTTGGGCTTTGACTTTTGTTTTATCTTCGGAGGGCCAGGCGTGGCAGAATCGTGCATTGGGCCTATTGTAGGATCACCTTGTTGGTCTTCAGAGTTGACAACAAGCTGTTGCCAGCCTTTCAAATACATAAAGCGAGGTGGCTCAGAATGAGAACTTGTCACTCACCTTCAGCCATTTGTTTCGATGCTGGCTGCAACTCAGTCAAACGAGGACTAGCTTCGATCAATCTGAATGGTGCCAAGAGGTTGACGCAGAAGCAAAAACTGAGCCTGGAATCCAATCCCCAGGAGTACACAGATCACCCAACCAAGTTAATAGAGTTAGCCATCTTCTTGGCGGCTGATTAGTCATACATAACCTGATCTGATCTCAATTAATTCCTTGTAACATAGTGAAAAGTTTTCAACCTCTCAACCTTTCTTAACATTTCTTTCCCCTTCCCCTCCCAAAATTGACATCATGGCATCAACACTTCATGAAAATGTAAGTAATTACTTAAAAATTGTTATTTAATCACTTGCAAAATGCTTATGTTTGAAAACACAAAAAAAAACACTCAAAAACTGATTAAAATGATAGAAATGATATGAATATTATCTTCAGAAGATGAAAGAGAAAAAAATCATTCTGTCATCTTATGAAAAGATAAGCAAGTCAGAAACTGACTGTCAATTACTTGTCAATTATTTATTAATTATTTATCAATTAATTAGATCAATGATTATATCACAATTTATCATGAAGAGAGATTTTGCCACATTGAGAATTGCACAAGTAGAGTAATTAATTTTTAATTAATTTAAATCAAGTATTCAGCTGCCACAAATCTGAGAGCTTATATTAAAATTCATGAGAACATTAACATGACAGATGCTGTGTCTGAAAGAGTTCTGTGCAAGATGATTGACAAAGCAATTAATAAGTAATTGATAATTAGTTTTTAATTAGTTTAGAAGTAATTGCTAATTAATTACAAAGTGATATAAATTTTTGTTCAACAAGCTTCAATCATCATCATCTGAAGAGAGTGAGAATGAAAAAAAATCAGAAGCAGAAAATGAAGTTCAGAAAGCAAAAAATTAATTAAAAAAAAAATTAAAAATTATTGCAGTTGAAGAGAAGCATTCAAAACTTCAGATTATTTTTTGAAAGAAAAGTCAGATAAGTAATTCACAATTAGTTTTAAAGTAATTAACAATCAATTTCTAATTAATTATAACATGTGAATCTCATCAAAATGCAGAAGCTTTGCACTCAGAATAACATTTTTTTTTCTTATCAAATCTGTGAGCACACTGATGTTAGTGAGTAGTAAATAATTGATAAATAATTTAGAATCAGTTGTGAATTGATTGCTAACTAATTATAGCTTGCATGACAAACATCTGAGCTTGTGAAATTTTCAATCACTTTGAAATGTCACAAGAAAACTAGTTTGAAATTGCTTATAAATTAGCTGAAACATATGAAAAGTACAGAATTGATTATCAAGTAACTGCAAATTATTTGTGAATTAATTGCAAAATAATTTTTAATTAATTGCTGTCTTCTGAAATTTTTGTCTTTTCACAGCAAGTTCAAGCTCTTTCTCTTTCAGTTTAATTTTTTTTTATTAGCAAGTTGAACTTTTCATCATTCTTTTTCAGTCAGTCTGATTTTAATTTCTTGCATTTGCTGCTGATGCTTCTGATTTCATTGAGATGCTGATATATCAAGTGCATTCTGAGAAGCACAATGATGCAAGAAAGAACTATTAATTAATTTCTAATTAATTTTCAACTAATTTGAAAGTAGTTTCAAATTAGTTATCAATTATTTATCTTCATGAAGCTGTTTCAGACTGTCTTGTAAATTTTCTTGATTCTCTTACTGTTAAAGCTTGAGATCTTGTAGCTGAAGAGTTTCTGAATCTATCTCTTGATACAGTTCTTAATGAAGATGAATTAACTGATGAATTCTGCTCAAATCTTGCTGCTGAATTAGAAGAATTAAGTTCATCATCATCAAACAAATCATCATAATTATTATCTTGATTTTCAGAAGAATTTCAGCAATGTCAACAATATTTTAATTGCTTTTAAATCAGTTTTCAAATGATTGAAAAGTACTTTCAAAATAATTATCAATTACTTATTTTTTTGTGTAATATGTTTTTGATAATTTGCTGCCATGTTTGTTGTTCAGTAATCATGTGATATATTGAAATCTGCATGAGCATCATATTGACTGACATTTTGTTGATTAAGTCTTCAACTACTGAAAATCAGTTAAAAATTAATTGCAAAATAATTTCTAATTAGTTGTAGTACTCATTGAAGTACATCTTGCAGCACTGTTTGTCATCTTTCAAATAGATAAGATTTATTATGAGATTGTTCAGCAACATTAGTATGATGTTGTAATTTATCAAAAATATCTGCAGATATTAAACTGCAACACTTGACAAGTTCTGCTGCAATTACAGAGTTTTTTTTATATTTTGTTCAGTTCTTAATCTTCTCATTCTCATGAGCTTAATTAGATATAAATCAGTTAGTAAATGATTGACAAGTAATTAGAAATCAATTGACAACTGATTAGAAATTACTTATTCATAAGAAGATTACAATATCAATAGTATTTCTCTTGTGTCTGATAAGAAAGTAATGAAGTCATGCATCAATATGATTCTGTTGTTTTATTTTGATGATTCATTATTTAAGTGATGCTTCAAAAAAAATGCATCTTGCAAAAGATAATCAAACTGTATAAATATCATGATCATGAACAATTCTGAGAATCAATTTTTTGAAGATACTGATCAAGATCTGAAGAATTGATTAGTAAGTAATTTTCAAGCAATTTATAAGTGATTGTCAAGTAATTATATCTGACATTTGTTTGATGTCTATATCTAAGTCAATACTTTTTATTTCATCATTATGAATGTGATGAAACTTGACTGAATTATCAGTAAGATGTTCAATATGTTGAAATATACACTTGAAAATAAAATAATATTCTTGTGCTGAATTCCAGATAGTGAGAACACAAGCAAAAGTCATGATTAGAGAAATTAATTGAGAATCAATTAGTAATTAACTGAAAATCAATTATTAAATGATTCAGAATTACTTCTTATCTTTTTCATGCTGAGAATTGAAAGCTGCAAATATCATTTCATTCATGTTCTCACAAATTCATCTGTATAACATATTCATCTCAAAAAACTTGAGCTTCAAAAGAATTTGTGTTTGTTTTTTGAGAATGCATATTATCATCTGTTTTTCATCATTTTTATACATTTTCTGAATATAATTCTAAAAGCAGTTGTCAATTAATTAGAAATCAGTTCAGAATTATTTAGTAATTAATTAACTTATTTAAAGTTCTGATCTGACAGCTCATTTTATCAAAAAATCATTGTATCTCTGATTCTCAGAAAATTTGATCAATTGATGTTTTCAAATAATTGTTGCAAATTTATTCATATTTGTGAGACTTGCATGTATTTCATCAGATGTTTTGACATGATACTCAAAACACAATTGTGTCAGAGCTGGTGACTTGAGAAATCATGTTATAAATTAATTAGAAATCAGTTCTCAAGTGATTTAGAATTGATTGAAAATTAATTTATAATATCTAGTGTAAGTGATTCTTGTTCTGCCTGAATCAAATGAACAATTCAGTTCATGACTGTTTGAGAAAATCAGAAGAGTGATGAAGAAAAATGCTCATGAATGTCATGAGACATAAATAATATTCAAGAACACTGTTGCAGATCAACAAAAACAAGAATATAAAATACTGTGAAACACTTTATTAACTGTAGAACTTCAGCATCATCAGAATGATTAATTTCTAATCATTTAACAATTAATTGATAAATGATTGTTAATCAATTCATAACTAATTAATGAAGATTTATCACATTTTTTTCATTAAGTTGAAGTTTGAAGAATGACATTACATTTTTCTGATGCAAAATTCACTTGTTCATGAAAAAATTCTTTCAATCAGATATAGTTCAGCTGAGTGTGATCTAAAAAAAATCAAAAAAATATGTTAATGTTTTTTCATCATTGTAAAACACACAAGCAATATATAATTAATATTCTTCAGTCAGATTTTATTTTCAATTAGATATAAATCAGTTCTTAATTGATTATCAACTGATTGTGAACTAATTGAAATTTACTGCTCACTAATTGTGTAAAATGATTAAATAAAAATGCACAATGATTATTTTGATGAGCACAAACTTTTTTCTGCTGAAAGAGTTTACAGATTGATTGATAATAATTGTTTTTAAAAAATAATTGTCAATTAATTGTAAACTAGTTGAGAATCAATTTCAAATTGATTTACATATTTATATGCATTTCATCTTGTCTGATTCTCTTTTAAAAAAGTGAAAAATCACTGAGATTTTTTTAAAATCATCAAATCTGTTGATTGTATTTGTTGATGCTGCATTTGCTGTAGCTGTGAATTAAGATATTCACAAGTCATCACATCAGAGCATGTGAATTTGTGTTTCATTATTGCACATTCAAAATATGCACTGAAAACATTCTTTGCTGCATGTGCTCAAGTTTTTGAGTATTGAATTTATTTAGAAAGTAATTATTAATTAGTTAAAAAGTAATTGATAATCATTTCACAATTAATTAATTCACTTACACTTTACATCATCTTTTTCACATTCTCATGATCACAATCAGTGACATTTACAACATATGTATAGTCATCAGAATCAGTTTAAGAATACTCTGAAAGATTAACCACAAACTTCATCATTTTTGTTGTCAAAAAATGAAATCTTGATCTTGTAAGAGCTGTCAAATCAACAATCTCATTTTAATCAATTATCAATCAATTGAAAACTAGTTAATAATCAATTGCAAATTAATTATCTTTTTCAATTCTTCAATCTCTCATCATTGCAGATCAGCTGAAAGATTTTTCTTAAGAAGTTTCAGATCATCAGAATCATTTTGAATCACTTGTTCAGTCATTTTGTTGATGATGAAAAAAATAAAGTGTAAAATCAGAGAATAAGTGAGAAATAAAAAAGATTATTTAATCTTGTACAATCAGCAGTTTCAAGATTACAAAGGTGGCTGGTTCAATGAAAAAAAAACACCAAGATTCAGTGCCAAGAGGTCAGCTAACTCTATTAACTTGGTCAGGTTATCTGTAACCTGAATCCCCAGTGAGGTGCGATGGATGTGATTCCGGTGCAGTCGAGTGCAAAGTACTCCCATATTCAACGCGTAATAAACTTAGCTTTGAAGTTGGCTGCCACCCACTTTGTGTTAGAATTGTCTTGCCTTTTTTTCCTTTTTTTTTGGAGATTGGATATCAAACAGTGCGCAGTTTCGTGTCATTAAAGAGATGAATTTACAACTGAGCAGGGTGGCTATCTAGGCGAGTTACTTATGTATCAACAGCTGAGTTTCTCTTCATCTTGCTTTATCTCAAGGAATGTATTACAATACATAAAACCAAATAAGCGCCAGTTCTTCCACTTATTACGTGACTCTGTACAGCTAACAGGGACCTTCAACCCAGGCCATCATCTTGGTTTCACATCTTTGTTGTTAGCTGCCGCGATTTGTCTGCCTACTTCTGCTCTATTAATATGGAGAAGGGCATGGATTCAAAGTTTCTCAGGCTCGATCAACTACAATTGGCTGGAGGAGCCTATAAACCATGCTATTTTGTGAGGGGTCTCATTAACTACAAAACCGCCGCGCGATTGGAGTTGAAAAAGGGACATTGGAATCTCGACGAGGTTGAGAATGGTGGTGTGCCACTGGTTACGGAATCAATTGGCTATGTACTACTCCATAGAAGTACGAGGTCACCGTGCAATAATCGCCAATAAGGTCGATTTCGCGCTTTTCTGTTCGCTCCTCGAAGCAGGTCCGTTTGAAACTCTGTCAGCCCGATCTTAGCTCACAATTAGTTACCTCGGAACGATCTCAATGACGTTAACGGGAGGGTTCCGAGAACCAACAAATCTCGCTTCCCGAAGTTTATGGAGGGTTTCACGCAAAGGTTCGAATTTCGAGACGCAATCGCGGAGGGGAATCTGTTCGACTGCTGTGCAGACAAACTTCAGAGTGTCGAATGAATTGGTCTTGCTTCCCCGTCCTGGGTACCGAGAGGTCAATAATGTGGAAAGGGATGCCTCCGCTTGCACAGTATCACCCGATTCACATGGCTAGCTCCTACCCGAAGCGTGATTTTGGGTGTGTGTTGCCTGCTGTTAACCATATACATTAGTACTATGGATAATGCTGGGAATGGTTGGGTATATATATCACCATCTCCTTATTGCACCTAGCTGGTAACCTTTCGTTTCTCGACTTTCTTTCCTATAGCTGACAGAGCCACTTCCATATCTTCAGCTCATCGGTTGGAGCTCGCAATGGCGGTTCAATTTAACACTACTAGAATGCTCTATTGTCACCAGAGTCTCACACGGCCCCGCTGTTCATCTCTGCGTATCACAAGATGCTCAAATGCAAGCTTTTCCACCACATCGAGACGTCAAAGCTATGAAGATACATTGAAAAATCTCAAGATCGGTTCTCACACTAGGGTTTTGTTTCAAGGATTTACAGGTAGGCATAGCTCTAACATTCCTAGAGAACGAGATAGATACAAGTTAAACATACCAATAACTTTTGTTTACCTATGGACATAAACTATGATATACTAAATCTCAGGGACAGGCAAACAGGTATAAAAATCTCTAGATTCTATCAGTCCGCAAACATAGTCACATTGGCCAGCTGAGACTGCGAGTGCAGGCAACCGCCAACGTAAAAGAGTCATTAGAATGGGGAACAAGAATTGTAGGGGGTGTCAAACCTGGCGTTGAAGGCGAGCATTTAGGACTACCTGTGTTCCCATCTGTTCGCGTGGTATGTATGAGCAGCTGCAGAGAGCATGATTCCGCTCACAATTCGGGGTGAGATCCTGATTCTTGGAAAACACAGGCACAGAAGAAGGCGAAGCCGGACGCAACCGCAGTCTACGTCCCTGGAAACCAAACAGCAAAGGCAATCGAAGAAGCAATAGAAGCAGAGATCCCCCTAGTGGTCGCAGTGGCAGAACATGTGCCAATTCACGATATGCTTAGAGTTAGTTCTCATATTTCCCTAATAGTGTCTCTTTCAATTGCTCTCGACGTATAACAGGGTATGCAGATTCATTCTATACTGAGAACGCAATCGATAACTCGACTAGTTGGGGCAAATTCCGCCGGTATTATTTCAGCCATCGGGAAGTGTCGAATCGGTTTCCAACCTCTTCCATGCTTCTCGTCCGGTCATGTTGGTATCGTGGCCAAGTCAGGGACTCTCAGCTATGAAACTGTGGCCTCAATAACGAGAGCTGGTCTTGGACAGAGTCTTTGCATTGGCATGGGAGGTGACGTGCTGGCGGGCACGGATTTTGTGGATGCGCTGAAGGTTTTTGAGCGTGATGACGAGACCCACGGGATAATCATCGTTGGAGAAGTAGGAGGTACTGCTGAAATGGACGCAGCCGAATGGATTAAGGACTATCATAAGAGGACCGCAAAACCTAAGTAGGATCCCACGAATAGTACCCGTAAATCAAAGCTGACTTCCGGAGACAGACCGATTATGGCTTTGGTTGGCGGTCTTGAGGCTCCGCATGGCCGGATCATGGGCCACGCTGGTGCATGGAGAGCGCCGGGCGAACCAGATGCGCAGACGAAGCTGAAATCTTTACAGGATGCTGGCGCCGTAATTGTGGACCACCCAGAGAAATTTGGAGAGGGAATGAGGACGTTATTGGGCAATATTGCCAATCGGCCAGCATTTGAGGTAGGTTCTGCATCTATAAGGGCTGGGAGTACTTACGAAAAGAGAACCCGCAGACTGCGTCTCAGAGAGTGGCCCAACAGCAGCGGCGGTTTCACACCTTACGGCGGCCTCTGATTGAGAGTCATCCTCATGTTTCCGTCCAACGCAGAAGGCTCTACCTTCAACAGCCTCACTCGTTCAATCTTTTGAAAGAGAGAAATATCTCGGTCCGTGAATCGAGCGTATCGGATGGATTCTTTTTGGGCATTGCAATTGACCGCGCCACACACTTCCCAAGCGTGATTGCATCTCCCACAGCTGAGACAGCAACATATATGGACTCCGCTCAAAGATTCCCTTTCAATTATGGAAAAAAGGAATTTCCTGCAGACAGCGCCGACATCAAAGCCATAGCCAAGCATGTTGGACTTGGTGGGTCTGCCCAAGAGCCGTTATCGAAGCTTGTAGAGGCATTGGTGGATATTTTCGTCACTAAAGAAGCCTTTTCACTTGAAACAAAAGTTGCTGTCACTTTCGCTGGCACACTAGAAGTTCAAAGGGCACACTTTGGATTCGATGATGCCGCATATAGAAGTGCAGAGAGGCACAAAGACATTCACATATTAAGGGACAAGGATCTGGAAGTGCCGGAGGAAACCGAGGCTGAGAAACATGGAATTGTTTATGTGAAGTATCTTTAGCCCACCCCCAGCCTGGCGACGCGGCTAACTCCCTCCGGTTCTATGTAAGGCTCGAGGGTGAAGGAAGCATTGGTACGCTGGGTAAGCTCAAGATCAATCCTTACTGCTGTTAAGTGCTATCATCGGAGGCTTATATTACTTTCTGCAGTCAATGGAGCCGGCCTTGCTATGAACACCGTTGATGCTCTCACCATCCGTGGCGGCCACTGTGCAAACTTCCTTGATACTGGTGGCAAAGCGACTTCAGAAACGGTCAAGTCAGCGTTCCGAATTGTGCTCTCTGATCCACGCGTCAGAGCTATCTTCGTGAACATTTTCGGCGGGCTGACGAGGTCTGAAATGATCGCTGAGGGCATCATCATGGCATTCCGGGATTTGGGTATGACCGTGCCTGTCGTTGTTCGACTGCGTGGCACGAATGAAGAGCTCGGCCAGAAAATGGTAACTGCTTTACTATCGATTTTGCCCATCCGATTTTGCGAAAGAAATTTCCATAAAGAGGCGACGCTGACGGGTTTTCACGCCAATATCAGATTGCTGAAAGTAAACTTCCACTGCATGCCTTTGATTCTTTCGAAGACGCTGCGGCCAAAGTCATCAGCCTTTCACGCCCCTAGCTTTCGCACAACGTTTCTTTATTAGCGATTTACGCGTTTGAATATACAAAGCAAACGAGATTTTACGGGAATCGTCCTCGCAATGAGAGAGTTGGCTTCAGCGATTAATCATCAAGAATTGTGCTGAACCTCGGCAACTCAAGCGTAGTCTAGTTCCATAGCTAAACCAATGACATTGTATGTACACCACATACGATGCAATATGTACTCTGATCAATTTTTTGGGATTTTGTTCCTGGATATGAGATTTCTCTAGTCATAGAGGAGAGGCGAAATCGAGAGAGTGGGTTCCCACTCCCTCGAGCACGCCATGGCAATCTTTCAGGGTGTTTCTTTGACCACAGTGAAAGGCACAGCTTCACTGTTAACGGCTTCACTGTTAACACCAAGGCATCTTCCTTCATTATCATCGCCAACATGCGCTCAGCTAGGCTTGTTCATTCACTCTAATAGATATAGATTTTATTGTTCCGGTATGAGGAGCTCTTTATGCGGCGTGACTCAATGTTGTTCAAATTGAACAGTGAATCGTCCGCCTTTCACTCAGTTGCTCATGTTCATTTCTATATAACTAGATCAAACCCTCACCTCTGCGCCCCCGCCTCCCTCATTCAAGAATCGATCTTTCTTCCGTCGTCTCTTAGGGTTTTCCACGATTGCCATCTTCTCATTCCTTGTGGGGCTCGTCGCAAATTCCAAATCACACACTATGCATTCTATTGTCAACAACATCCCGTCGAGCGAGGCGTCTCGCGAGTTATATAAACCGGAGGATGAAATTGCCCGAGAAGTGGAGGAATTCATTAATGCACATCCATTTACCCAGTCGATGCGTGACAACCCACTTTTTAAAGAGTCAAGACCGCATATGCAGATTCCCGTGGAACTCAGACTGCATAACCTCACTGGAGGAACCTTGGTTGGTCCCAACAAGATTGTCGTGCCGCCATATACGTGGAGTGAAGCGGGAGGCAAAAGCCTGGTGTCCATGTTTTATCTCGGCCCCCATGTCTCCGGCCATCCTGGCATTGTCCACGGTGGGCTACTGGCTACATTGTTAGACGAAGGCCTCGCCGAATGCTGTTTTCCAGCCCTTCCCAACAAAATCGGCGTTACTGCGAACTTGAATATTGACTACCGTCGTCCTGCGCGCGCAGGGTCGTACTTTGTTCTACGAGCGAAAACCACCAAGGTGGAGGGGAGAAAGGCTTGGGTTGAAGGGTGGATTGAGACGCTCCCAGAAGATGGAAAGGACCCGACCATTCTCGTCGAAGCGAAAGCACTCTTTGTGGAGCCGAAGTATGCATCGGTATGTTCATGCTAGCTGGGTGTGCTCGTTTCTTCCTATGCTAATCCAGACACGTAGCTTCTCCCTCGCTTGAGACCTGAGTGATCGTTTGCTGGGTCCATGAAATTGCAAGTTTCTCCAAAGAAGTGGTGCTTTGCATTGCAGGTTAGAAAACGGTCCATGACTCTAATTGTACTCTATCATAGACAGCGATTTTGGGGATTTTTTTTTCTGCTTTGGGCGCGTACATTTAGAGCATGTCTCCTCTAAGAAGTAAGGGTGGTGGACTGCTTTGAATTGTGGACCCAAAATTGCGAGCTAATGAGATAAAAATTTCTTATACGTACTGCATATAAACAGACTGTAGAAATTGGTTGGAGAAGACATACAGTAGCTCTGGTGTTTGTCTGTGGTGTCACCAGCAGGTATGAAATCGTCCTTATTTTTTCGAAAGGGAAAAGCCATCATTCTAAGGCCTATATACCTATATGAGATGACGACGTGAGCTTCAAGATATGATATAGAGGACGAGGACTATCCAATGATGTTTATATGTAGAGTACAATGTTAGTTTGTATGTAGTCAACCATTCGAGGAGAGGAGCGTGGGGGGAATTCGTCAAGCCAATCACACGAACGCAACAACCTCATCGACAGCTCCAACTCCAACAGCTTGCTTCAATCATTCAATGCCAGTGTGCGAGAAAGAAGAAACCATCAGCTTTTACACCAAAGTAATACAGCTTGATGCCCGATGACCGCGTCAAGGTGACATCCTCCACAACCTCTTTCCTGGTCAGCCATGTCCAAACAAACGAAATACATCCTCCTCTCTCTACCCAGCTCCATCACCCCCTCCCACCACCGCGACGATGCCCTCGAGGCCATCAATAAAACGATCGCTTCAGACAACGGGACAGTAGTGCCGTTTCCAATTCCGGAATTCAAAATTGGCACTCTGGATGCTTTGGTGCAGCAGGCGGAGGAGTTGGCAAAAGCCGAAGCGACATGCCAGGCTGTGGTGGGGAAGGTTGGAGATGCGCTGAGGAGCGTGCTTGAGGGCGACGAGGCACAGATTGCGCGCATGAAGACGGTTAATGACAGTATGAAGAGTCATGACCTTTTTACGCTTGATGCGGGACTGTTCATGAGTCGTGACTAACGGGTTGTTTTGTAGAACCGGTGGACCAGTACTTGCGAGCGTTCTCATGGAATAAAGTCAAGTATCGGGCCGATAAGCCATTATCAGAGCTGATTGATTTACTGCAAAAGGTCAATGTGCTTTGGCTGAAAGTTGCTAGATGGATTGAGGCTAACACTGCTTGGTTTTGCAGGAAACAGCGAGCATCGACAACGACGTAAGGGCTAAATTTACGCAGTATAATCAAGTCAAGTCCAGTTTGGCTACGTTACAACGAAAGCAAACGTATGTATGCATGATACGCTACGATTTCCCAGATAAACGAATTGTTTAGTTGATCCATATGGATTGCAGGGGAAATTTAGCTACCAGATCGCTTACGGGAGTCGTAGACCCGCGCCAACTCGTTCGGCATTCTGAGTATTTAGAAACACACCTTGTTGCAGTACCCTCACGAGATACGAAGGACTTCCTTCGCTCATACGAAACGCTATCGCCCATGATCGTGCCTCGATCAGCGACACGCATTGCATCAGATGATGAGTTCACCCTTTACGGTGTGACGACGTTTAAGAAACATAGCCCTGAATTTGTTCACAAGTGCCGTGAACGTAAATGGACACCGAGGGAGTACAAATATGTCGAAGGTGGAGAGGAGGAGGAGCGACGGGAGTTCGAACAAGTCGGTGCCGATTCGAAGAGATTGTGGGGAGAGGCATTACGACTCGGGAGGACGGGCTGGGGTGAAGCAGTGATGGTCTGGATTCATATCCTCGTTCTCAGGGTATTTGTTGAAACAGTTTTGAGATATGGATTACCCTTGGATTTTGTTTGCGCATTGATAAAGGTATGTCTCTGTTTTGCTTCCGGTTTTTGATATCCTGTCTCGCGATATCATCGTCACGTTTCTCCGAGAGCTAATTAACACAACTTTTTTTCTATATCCAGACAACTCCCAAACACGCACGAAAAGCCAAGGCACTACTAGACGAGTCATACTCCTACCTTGGTGGAAACGCTTTCGTCAGAGATAAGAAAGGCCGTGTGCGAAAGGATGATTCGGACATGCAACATCTCGCTGGAGGTGAGGGTGGAGCCGAATATACGGCTTATGTTTATTATGAGTTTGAGATCGAGTAAATAATTGAAACAGGGACTTGAGCATTATCTGCACCAGTTTGGATTCCTTTTTGAGCTAACTCCTGATGAATTTGTCTTTCTGCAATCTTCCTTTCAGGAAACACTTGGGGAATTCCAGTGAAATGAACATCGTCAAGTGTTTTGGTCATGCATTCTATATGTATGTGTCTATCATACCCAGATGAAAGAAAAACGAAAAGGCTTAGTTCTTTGCCTCAGGCTTAGGAGGAAGGTACCCCTTCTCATCTAAGTACGCAACAATCTGCTTCACAGCCTCCGTCACCGGCAGTTCATGGTTTCGAATATGAACCTCTGGTTTCAATGGCTCCTCATATGGCGCACTAATACCAGTGAAATCCTTAATCACACCCTCTCTCGCCTTCTTATACAATCCCTTGGGATCTCTCTGCTCCGCAACCTCAACAGGAACGTCCACGTAGACTTCCACAAACGGCAACCCCTCTTCCTGGCCCTCGGGCCCACCATGCGTCGGCGCCTCATGCAGAGCCCTCGCCATATCACGGTCCTTTCGGTACGGCGAAATAAACGACGTCAGCGCGATGGTGTTGCTGTCGGCAAACAGCTTTGCGACCTCGGCTATGCGGCGGATATTCTCATTGCGGTCGGCTTCGCTGAAACCAAGGTCTTTGTTGAGCCCGAAGCGGATGTTGTCGCCGTCGAGACGGTAGGCGGCGACACCGCGCTCCGCGATCAGGTAGTGCTCGAGTTCGACGGCGATGGTGGATTTGCCCGAGGCGGAGAGGCCGGTGAACCAGATGGTGAGGCCGCGTTGGCCGCGGAGTTTGGTGCGCTCGGCGCGGGAGAAGGCGGCGTGGTGGAATGTGATGTTTCTGGGTGTGAATGGTGTGAGTTTTACATTCCGTTTCGGATTGACATTGGTGATTGAAAAGTTACTTACGTTGCCATTGTGTCTGTTGTGTTTTTTGAGGGATTGGAGTGATAAGATAATTGAAGAAAGCTGGTCGTCAAGAGGGGGGTATGTTTCTGGCTTTTATTAATCCCAGAAGATTGCCGTATACTGTGTCTTTCTAAGGCCGTGTCTATAGTTGACCCCCGTGAGATAATTTGACAGGGCCTGTCTGCGAGAAGATGCGACTGCAGATGTTTGAACAGGGGTTCTATGGCATGATATCGACAAGGGTTTCAAGGATCGACCAAGGAGAATGCAACCAGAAATCTGGAGTAGTTAGACTATTAGTTTACAGGGCATGAAGAGAAGCCTACAAGCCTTAGAAAGAGAAGAAAACACCATGTTCTGCAGAAGCGAATATCGGTTTTCCGTTTCGCATTCTCTGTGGAGTCGGCATGAGCATCGCAGAAACCAAAAATGACGTGATTTGCTGTCGTCGGCGGTATCGGCCATGGTTTATCCGAACCAGTGCCTTCGGAGCGGATTAACATGATTCCTCAGCATCACTGCAAGTCCACCAGTCTACCTGAATATCAATCAGTACTGTGTAATCATCTTGCAAGGCTGTCCATGCACTCTCTTCCTTTGAAACAACCGTTTTGATTCGAAGATCCTACAAAGCACCTCGATTGAATCAGCAGTAGTTACACCTCTGCCAAGCAACTCGACTGTGAGTCTCATGCCGATCGCATTCTCCCAAACACGACGACGCCCTTTTTGGCCAGACAAACGGGCATCGTTTTTACGAAGTCTGTGGCATTAATAGCATATCTGGAACCCCTGTGGAGGGGGTTCCAATGTGGCTGGCCCCATTGCATCGACAGGACCCTGTTTCGCCGTTTTGATATGCTGTTCTCTTATCGGCCCGAGGGATTTTCCCTTTGTTCTGGACCTTTTCAGTTGATAATCAATTGGTCTGGGGATTAATAATTATGTATATGCTTGAAGTGCCTGGGGTGCTTTTGAAAGGATAGATTAATAGCATGTGGTTTGCTATGGATGTGAACCTTGCCTTTTGCCATTATTTAGCTGACAATATGTAATTTGAAGTTGTTTTGATCTGAAGATTCCTAACTTGAGCTGTACATAGTTACTCTGCTGCAAGAATCGAGCTAACCCCTTTTTGGCTTTATTCACTGTGCAGTATGCTCCCTCGCAATAAGCAACTATACCTTTGGTGAAATAGTTGAATTGAGGAATAAGTACACTCTACAATATAACAAACAAGCTTGAAAAGACAGCTCCTCAGCGATTTTATTAACCTCGGTAAAATTTGCTCTCAATCCACGGCATTGGCGTAACAGTCGCCTTTCTCAACTTTTTCCTAACCAGCACGCCCACCTCGGTGCCTTTCTTATGTAAACCTTGCTTGATATATCCCATAGCAATGTTAGTGCCGTTCAGAGTCGGGCTTGGTAGACCAGACGTAACAACGCCGACTTGCGTCTTGCCATCTGCTATGTCGACAATAGGCGCGCCTTCACGAGCCGGGGCGCCGGCCTCAATCGTGAGGCCAACACGTCTCTCCTTTAGTGTTTTAGCGGGAGAAGCAAGTTGAGGGAGGATGACCGAGGAACCATTGAAAGCTGATTTGGGCGACGCTGGGTCTCGACGGTCTTTGCCAACAACCCAGCCTAATGCGGCAGACGGGGGTGTTTGGGCAGTAGTGATATCGTGTCCATATAGACACATTCCAGCTTCTAAGCGCAGAGAATCGCGAGCTGCGAGGCCAGCCAGGCGCACTTCAGGGTTTGAAAGCAGAAGTTCGGCAACACGGCGTGGGAGTTGAGGATCTTGATCGGTAGGTATAGAGATTTCAAATCCATCTTCACCTGTATATCCAGTTCTGGAAATCAGGAGGCGCGCAGGGGTATGAGAACCATCCGGTAGGTCTAGGTGCATTTGTCGGCTTTGGCCGAAATAAAGCGTGCTGAGATCAGCCTCCACAGAGGCTTCTCCTTGTGTAAGGAGTGGCTGCAAAACAGCCGCGCTGGATGGCCCTTGCAAAGCCAAAAGCGCTCTCTTATCCAGGATCGACCAGTGGATAACGGAGGCACGAGTTGACGGATGATGAGTCTGCCGGAACGCTTCGATTTCCTTTGTTAAGAACTCTAGATCTTCCTTCCGTCTGCCAGCATTTGTGACAAAGTAAAATGATTCTGGCCCGAGTCGGGTAATAACCGTATCATCAACGATCCCACCAGTTCCCTCTTCCAGAAGACAAGAAAGAGTCGAGTGGTTATCTTTCAAGGTATCGAGGGATGACGGAGAAACCTTCATAAGTAGGTCTCGCGCTCCGGGCCCGATAAGGTGATGCTGGACCCTAATTGCTCATAAGAAGCGATGACTTAGAAATATATTCCATTGTCAAAGCTCAGAGGTCAGGGCGGCCTCCAGAATGAGTATGAACATACATATGGCTCACATCGAATAAACTCGCATGTTCTCTCGTCCAATGATGGCTCTCAACATGACTCTGATCTGCATACTGCAAAGGCATGGAATACCCAGCAAAGGGCACCATTTTGGCTCCGTGTTCCACATGAAAATCATATAACTGCGTTTTGTTCAATTCCGATTCCGAAGACGTCGAAGAGGCATATCTTTTGCTCGATCTCGTTCGAAAGACGCCATTGAAGACTTCGGATCTGGCATGAGGTAAAGCTCCGACCGCATTGATACAGAGTCCCCGCTGCCGAGGGCAATGAAAGTTCAATTGAGAGTTGCATCGAGCTATGCTTGAAGCTCGCCAGGTGTGTGAGGGCAAACTGAAGGCATTGGGCCTTTTCAAGACGGGAGTTCTCATGGCAGCTTTCATGGCCGACAGATGCAATGGCGAGCACGACAAACGATGGCAAGACGGAGATGCAACGTCGTTCAAATCTCAAGTGATGTTGGCTGGCATTCGGATGAGCCCGATGCGTTAGTTATGTAATCCCGATGACTACCCAGGTAGCGGTTACTACCGGCCATCACTCATCGTTATCAATTCACAAAGTATGAAGAGATGAGTAGAGCATCGGTGACGAGGTGAGAAGCGAAACTTAAAGGCGGCTACAAGTTCGCTTGTTCAAAGGATTGTAGTAAAAGAATGCCATTAATTAATATACTATTTAAAATAGAGCCTGTTCTTTGCTATTATACTATTACTCACTCAAAATGAAGCCGAAAAGCTACGTAGAGAGACGTGAGAAAGTGCAGTCCAGGTGCAGTTACTATTCCATCTTATTTCGATGCTGCTTGATGCGTCGCCAACTGCAGGAAGTAGTTCTGGTATTGCGGAACTGAGGCACCTTTGTATAGGGCCACTACAGTCCGTTGTCCGCACAACTGAATGGACTGCGGGTATTTCCATTTTTATAGTTGAGGAGGAGGCTCTGAATAGATGCCTGTAGAACGAATATCAGCATACCTGCGCAGGAGGTTTTGAGATGAAACCTGGAATTCACTCACATAGGTGCCAGGTCCCAAGAAAAACAATCCAATTCCAATGAGGATCCAACTGAAAATGTAACCAATCCAACCTCCCACGCTTCGGGTAGCATTCAGCCGTTTTGTCTCTCTTATCACCTGTATTCGCATATACGCTACTCCCCAGAAAATGAATCCAAAAAACGAATCGAACAGGGAACTCATAATGGAAAGTAAATCAGAAAAGAACGGGATGGTCTCCGCAACAAGAAAAGCAGCGGACCATGTGCCGGCTAGTATCCCCGCCCACGATAGCCATCCAGTGATGGTGTGAGTGTCTTTGTGGCGTGTGCCCTCAAACAAACGAAAGAAGATAAATCTCGCGGAGACGCAGGAATATAGCACGCCGAGGAAAATGAGCGTGGGAACCATAAGCGTAAATGCCATCTTCTTGGCACTATCGCTGCTGATGGATGCAAATGCCAACGGCGTCACGTACTGATTTCCAGTGCAAGCGTAAACAACGGCGCCAAAAATGCTGAAGACAGCAACTTCAGCGATGGTGACTGCCCACAGTGACTTGTAGAAGTCTTTTGGCTCCTTCATTTCCGCAATGAAACTTGGTAGCATAATCTGTCCGATAAAAGTATAACTGATATTTAGAAATGCGCTCATCGCGGCAACAAATGTTGTTCCTTTCGCTGGAAACGCTAGAACCACTGGCGCAGCTCCTTGCATTCCGTCGGGTCCGATGTGGTTAGGATTTGGGGGGTATCCTGCTGGGTGAGGTTGACTTGCGACGAATATTATTATAAACAGCAGCGACATAAGGGTACAACAAGTAGTAACGAAGCCAATTATGGTAAGCGACTGGAGCGTTCTAGGAAGGGAAAAGATCCAAGAGATAAGTGCCGCTATAGCTGTGAATGTAACCGTACAGGAGCTATGATACGTTACGGTGTTCAAGTACTGGGCACCAACCAGGCAATGCAGTCCCTAGATTTTGCAGTTAGAATTACAATCGCCGAAATGGCTGCTGGACAAATTCAAGTACCTGGATAAAGGTGTTGTTCAGCAGAAACATGGCTGCCGCGATATACCAGGCGACTGTCGAATCCGAAAAGAGATACTGGGCGATGTCACAGATATCCCTTATATTAGGATAAAGAAGGCAGAATTGCCTATTTCATTTTATGAGCATCCACTTCCAGTACCTGTAAAATGGAATCAAAAAACCCACCAAATTATCAAGGATGTGTATAAGACGAGGGCGGCGACTACAACAGTCAAGATAAAGCCTGGTACGAGGCCTAACACAGAATATGAATACGGAAACGACACGATCGCCAAACAGATGTACTCGGAGAAGAGCAGTACTGCCGTCTGTGAACGAAGGCACGGTCAGTTCAGTGATTCAGGAGTCTGGGGGGATGAACAGACCTGCAACCAGTTACATGTCCGGTAGTTGATGGTATCGTCAGATAACGTTCGCATGCCAGAAGCCACAGCCAAATCATATCCACATGCTGGTTCGACATAACGAGGTGTTAATATACTCCCGGATAAATCATAGCCTTCCTCGATATCTTTGACACTCTCATTTTCCTCCCCTCGCTGACGGCAAGCATCATCATCCGAGGAGCGATTGCTCATTAATTCTAAGGGGATCGCCATCGTATGAATATTATTGCAGTCATCAGAAGAAGAGATTGAATCGTTGTTGGCGGCCAGTGACATCCACTGTTCCTTGCTCAAGGAAGCATCGTTTCTCGTCTCCAGTCAAACATAGATAAGATCATTGATAAAAGCCATAAGTAAACATGAATATGAAGCAATGGATAGAGCAAAAGAACAATCTAATTCGTTTTGTTTTTTTGAGTGTCAGCATCAAGAGAGAACTTTGGCTTGGAAACCGCGAGAGTCTGGAGGCTCTGGGCATATTTAAAGAGGGAAACAGAGATCGACCTCGCAGCAGGAACTCGCATGGGGGATAGTTTCTCAGAGTGAAGTCTGAACAGCGTACCAGCATCTTCACGGGAATCTAATCTGTCTGTTTCGAGTTCGTCCACTGTAGGTTGCTGAAATACGCTTATGCATATCCCGCCTGTGAGTTGGGGGTATCATGCTCTTTGATGGAGAAGTGATACCTGTGATCATGCCTTTGTTCGTGGGCCCTAATGTAATTGAATTTTCGTAAGTCGCATTCTTCAGACACAATGGCACAAGAAAGGCCTGCTTCCTCCTTGGTCTTTCGGCGAACAGGGCCCATTTTGCATATTTGGGAGGCTGTTGAAGCTGGTAGATGTGAGCTGGCCGCGTTTGTCTGTATATAACTTGTACATACTCTGGGAAAAGCGGTTTCAAGCTTGATCGTCTTTTAAAAGAACCATAGCAGGCTCATACAGTGTACGTACCTTGCAGAACTCATTGATTTAATTTTCTTTTTTATCTTCAAAAACCAAATGACTCCGGTACATAAAATTCATGCAAGAATTTGTTGTCTCAGCAGGCCATACTGGAATCCCAGAACGACAACATCATTTGCATTGTTTGCAAAGTTGCCAGTTGTTGAGAGAGTCTGGTCATGTCTGCATCAAGCTGTCTTAAATGCGGTGTTGATAGAGCATGCCAGATTATGGAGCCGGCAGGTCTTGTCTATTGTATGCATTAGTACATATGTAACTAGGTAGTTCGTTCAATACATCAGGTTAATATGTAACTCATCCTAACCCTTAATCAAACCCATATTCTTTTCGAATCTTAACCAACCAGCTCTGGATCGGAATAACATCATCTCCAACCCGAACATGTCCTTCAGGGACTTTCTCTGCAGCCTCAGAATCCCACCGGGGAACGTACAAGAAGCTGTGATCTTTGCTGCACACCTTCTGTTCCAAGGTACCGGCCTTCAGCTTTTCATAGCACTCAGAACCAAATTGGACATCGAGACAGTCCTTGCAAGCGTAGGTATCATCGGCATAGAACCATTCGCGACCACAGGCCCCGTCGCAAACAAAATGTAGATGTCCCTGGAGTCCGCTGCTGTCTCTATTCAGGCTAGTATTGGATGGACTGGGCTTATTTGCAGAAGCCTCATGAAGTGCAGACGCGAGCGCATCCCCATCGACATGTTCGGAAGTTTCCTCCTCCTCCTCGTCGTCGTCTTCGTCTTCCCCTGCGTGAGTTTGCGAACTGGTTTCCTTGTCTTTCTCTTCCACGTTACCATTCGGAGCTCCAAGTTCGCTTTTCTCGGATTCTGAAGCCACTTCTTCATCTTCATCCTCATCTGAATCGTCTTGCGGATTATCGAGTATTGGCCCAAGTAATGACCATGCAGCCAACGCATTAACATCATCGTCAACGTGACTCAAGCAAACGGAGAGTCTCTTAAAACCTTGCCAATCATTGGTCTCATCGTCATCATCCAGAATATCAAGCGCAAGCTTGATATGGCCTCTCAGGGTCTCTATAGCCTTCTGCTTGTCCCCCATAAGATGATAAAACCTCGCCAGCATAAGCTTCGCGTCAATATGTAAGTAGTAGTCATCGTCACTTGCTGCACGGTTGCTACTAGAGAGGAAGATCAGTTTGTTGCGATATGTCTCTGCAACATTGGTGTTGAATCCCGCTTCTTTCGCTTCCTGAAGATAGACAGAGGCTAGTTTTGCCACCGTTGACCAGCGCACATTGGATATGGTCTGGTTAGAAATGCGAGGAATAGATGCGACATTCTGCTCCCAGACGGCAATGGCCTCCTCATGCGCATCATGATCGGGATAGTCATAGTAGAGAGACAGTGCATACCAATAACGGAGCGCTGTGAGGGCTGTCAGCCTAGATTCACTAGATTTGGCAGCTTCCACTGCAATTTGGTATGTCTCTTTGATAGTTTCAAGTTTGTGAGCGGCTCGCCCGGCTTTCGTGATAGTTTGATGGTACAGTCTCGAGTCTGCGTATTGATGAGCCATGGCGACGAGTCTCGTTAATCCTTCCTCATTTACCTCGTTGCCCATACTCTGGAGACGTTCAATGATTTCCACGTATGCTTCCTTCGCTTCAAGGATCAAAATGATCCTTAGAACGGGCTCATAGCTATCCGGATCATGAGCTTGAATCTCCCGGAATGCCTCCATAGCCGCCTCATACTCGTGAAGCTCCACATTCCACTCTCCAAGGTAATACAGTATATCCTCATAGAAAACGCTACACCATTGTTCCATAAGCTTTTCATCCTTTCGAAACATCTCGATGACTTCTGCTAGAACCTCGAGAGCTGGTTTGTACTCTCCTTGTAGAGCGTGCGTCTGAGCTAGGCAAAATTGTGCGCGCCAGTTCGACGCTTCAAGATTTTTGGAGATGGTGCTTCTTTCAATAGCCTGTTCATAGAATCCATAATGACGAAGCGTGATTGCCATCTGGACAGCCCATAATGAATCTTGTTCGGTCACATCAAGCTCCTTCATTGCCCACTTTTCCACGTCAAGTATTTGCTCTAAAGTTGGTTGAACATCACCGGTTACTCGTTCACCCTCACCTATTCGCTTCTGAATCTAAAGGCAATATCAGGCTTTTTGTCTTTTGAGCTTGCGGTCTGGACTATGTTACGTACCTTTGTGATGTAGCCCAGTAGCCACCAATATATATCTTTGACAAACCATAGACCACATGTTTGAAGCCATCTCTTGGCCATGATTTTAGCAATCGGCTTGAGAAGATCATCATCAGGACTCGAACTGGAGGTAAGACCATGCACCCATTTTCTTTGTTCTTCAGTCAGGCCCTTGACAACAGCAGAGTCTTTAAACCACTCCAGGACAATATTGGAATAGTCGTCATCGTAAACCCACCAAGTTCGCATCCACATTCGCTCCTCCGTCCACCACCGGTCAACATACTTCTCCTCCAGGAACAGCTTAATCAACTGAGACCCAATGGTGCTTTTAGGACCAGGCGGTGTAAGGGCCAAATCAACTTCGTTCAAATGGTCAGGAAGCCAATAAAAGGAGTACTCCAGGAGCTGTGTCACTTCGCTTCTCTTCTCGCCGCAAATGGCTTTGAGGCTAGAAAGAAGAATATGAGCATGCATGTTTTCCAAATCAACATGAATCGAGGTACTTTTGTGGCTCAATTTCCGCTGAAAGAATTCTTCAAACCCAAATTTGTTGAATAGCTCTTCGTCGCAAACATTGCGTAGGAATCTTTTAATAATGGCAACTTCTGATTCATGGAGCGCCGTATGTGTAGCTTCTTCTACGGCTTCCTGTTGCGCCTTCATCCGGAAATGTTCAATAATCGAATCGGAGGTAATCGTTAAGGTCTGGTATTCCGATACTTCAAGCAGGGCAGAGTACTTTTCTCGAACTTGCTCCTCAAGAGGCATCAGTGAGTTTTCTCCATTCTTGACAAACAAGGCACCTTCAAGTGTCGTAAGCAATGGCCATTGTTTCGCACCAATAACCCAGGTTAAAAGCTCGTTTAGATCTTGAATGTCTTCGTACCCAAGGGTTTGTCTGAGTCGCTCTATCTCGCGACCAATTGTGGCTTGGCGATCTTCGTCGGCATGTTCCAGCACTTCTTCAACCTCTTTTCTTCTTCTTTTCTTGCTGATTTCAGTAAGCATATAATTAAGCTTGAAGAAATCTCCTCGAGCACCATCAGTAAGCTCTGTGCGAACACGTTCTTTGAGTTCTTGGATATCCGACTGGTCCGACTTTTTAAATATTTCCATAGTTTCTAGCCGTATTTCCACATATTTGAGAATATCTTCCTTATTACATGTTCCAAGTTGGATGGTTGACATGGCAATGTTCGGTGTTTTGTTGATCTCTAAAAATGATCTCGGCCTCCCAGAGATAAGCAATCTTAAAGACAATGGACGTTTTTCAGCAGCAAATAAGGAAACGTCACGAAGGATCTGTATTAGAGGGTGACCAGTCTCCGTTTCCGCCTCGTCAATGCCATCCAGGACAACAAAAACGGTAGCTTCGGTTTTGGCAGAGAACTGAACAACAAGCTGTTTCCAGAGCTCTAACGTATTTCCAAATTCTTCGGGTTTGTCACAGGCTCCAGCGACGGACTTTTGATAGACTGCATCGTGTTGCGTCAGCTGCCAGATTATAGCTCGAAGGGCTTTGTTCACGGACTTTTCGTCCTTGTTGTCTTTTTGGAAGAAATAATATGCAACCGAGACACGGGCTTCCTTGTTGCTAGGAGGATAAAGTTGAAAGAGACGCCTTATCGCAGTTGAACACAAATAACTTTTCCCGAAACCTTCTCTAGCTTCGAAGGATAGAATAGGATCTGCGTATCCCTCCTTGTCTACCCAGGCGACGAACTGAGGGTCTGTAAAAAGCCATTCACCTGAGCCCGGTACTAGTGTTCTCACAAACTCTTCCTGATCAGATCGCCACATTTCCTTCTCTATCTTGAGTGCATGCTTTATTTTTTCACGGTTCCGCTTCGACAGTCCATCAGCTTCTTTTAACTGTTCCGCCTTTTCTAAGTAACTGGAAACCCCGGCTAATTGGCCTGTGATTCCATCAACTTTCGAATCAATTGTTTTCAATGATCCTTTTGTCTCTGCGAATCCCGTGGCTACCTTTGATTCATTGACCTTAACCGACTCCAAGATCAACGCAACGCTCATTCCCGTCTCGCGTTGGACGAGTGTTTCAAGCCTCGATAGCTCTTCAGAGACTCCCTTATCTGTTCCGAAGCTGAATACTTCTAGTGCCAAAAGCACTTTTGATTGCTTGCATATTTTGATTGAAAGCGCGCAGATCCGCATGAAGCTTCGTAGCAGCTCATGAATGATCCTACGGAGATGCAAGTCGATCTGTACACCCATGGTTTTCGACCTCGCATAAACCTCGAACCGATCAAGGAAAGCAGAGATACGGTCGAATAAGTCGGACACGCCATCGAAAATCTTGGAATAATGTTGCGCGGTGGTAATGAGGTAAGATACGGCGTTAAAGCAGAGTGTGGATGGAGCAAATGCCTGCGCTCAGCCGTATTCAGATATCAGTAAAAATGGCTACTTAGTACACACAAATACTATGGGTCTAACGTAAATCGGAAAGAATATGTGACCTTCGATGCCGCATCAGCAGCAATTGAGCCAAGATTTTGTATGCATAGAAGAGTCTTGTTGACAATGTCCTTTGCTCGCTTGTATCTAGCATTAGCCTTCTCATCCGCTTCTTTCTTCTGGCTAATCTTCGCGATAACTTCGTCCACTCGGAGCACAGCGAAAGTTTTCGGATCTCTCCCACTTATTTTCTGAAACTCAATCTGGGCTTCGTTCCACATCTGATCGAGGTCTTCCTCGTCGATTATAACTGGTGCACCCATGACGAAGACTTGATTTCTCAAAGGTTTCGATTCGGACGTAGTTATATCGCCATGTAGAGATTCTTATTGAAATGTATTCCAGCCGATTGCGAAGGTCTCGAGACTCCTGCTTCCAGCTGGGAGGTGCTCTCCATTTTAAGCTCCTCACGAAGCATGCAGGGTAGAAGGGCTGAAAATCTAGCCCCATTTTTCTGAAGATTAGAGTCATGCCCTGATATCCAACCAGATGGTTTTATGTTTTTATCATTGGCCCCCGTTTTGCAGCTCAGAAGTTGAACGCGGCATCAGAGGTCAAGTGTCGCCAAGCATATTTGCATTTTTCTGAAAGAAGATTAGTTAACGGTGCTCAAGCTGGGGGTCCAAACTGTAAAAGCTCATCACGCCAATCATCGTAATTGAGCTTCCTGCTAGCGATCGGAGAGACCTTTGATCGTTGAAGCTTGACAAGAGACACAGTACGCGGGCCGGAAGGCCGAACCCTGGCCAAATGCGGGGCAGAATCGAGACTAATTATTAGCAAGAGTAGCTGATACCCTCTAGTTATATCGTGTTGGCATTTTCTTCTTGAGGAGAATGGTGGAAATTCGCGGGATTCAAGGCTGAAGTACCCATGCAGCCCAAATAGCAATTTTGTTATCAGAGGCCATGGATGTCACGATGGCGTTCCCGAGCGGCTCAGCCTCCAAGCCAGCGTATTCCTGACAGCCTGACAGGAGCCAGACTCGAGTCCTTTAGCTGCGCAGCCATGCCTCAGTCGATTTATATCCATCCATCATCTTCCCTAGAGTTCTTCGTCAATTCATCGAGGTAGACTCATTAGACTGTGGTAAACTGGGGTATATTATGTATGTACGGAGTACTCCGTACATACTAACATAACTTACTAGATCATTCACTAATCTGATTTTCTCTTTCGTCATATCTGCTTCAGGCTAACAGAGTGATAGAGCAGAAAGGCACTGACCCGAACGCATATCACTACGAGAAGAGTATATACACACTCATCTATTATGTATACAGTACAATCTCGACGGAGAAGGGAAGAATTGGTAAGAGTCGGATGACGTCATTGAACTGCGCTGCCACAAAACACTCTTCAGCGCAGAGAGAAGCAGAGATCATCTTGTCAACTCTGCAAATAAGCCGTCCATTGTCTAAAAAATGGCTTCTATTAAACCTCAATATTTTAAAAACAATCTGCGGCTGATCAGAGTCGACAAGGAGACCCTGAGTGAAGCTCTATCAGAGCTTCGGAAAGCCGTGGCACAGGGAGTCACAGTTATTTCAGCCAATGCCAAAGTACCGGATGCCAGTGACAACCACGAGTTTGGAACTATTTACAATGGCCATCTTGGTAGGCTCAGCGATGCTTTCACGAGCTCTAGAAGAAACGCGGAGAGTGGCAAGTTAAGCATTTTAGCACAGGCATCGTGCTCATGTCGCTCCGTCTCCAACGTCAAGCCAAGCATCTCCAGACGGAGGATATGTCAACCGATACCTTAATATCGGAAGTCCAGGGACTCGCAAACACCAGACTAAATCCCCAGATAGTGAAGGCCCATCTCCATGCTGGCAGGCTGTCGCCACTTGGCTCTGCATCATTTGGTGCGCCAGTGGTGCGTATCATAGCTGCTGGTCAGGGGCTCCCTCTTCCCACTGGAGATGGATACCATCGTATCCACAAACGCGATATTGCGGAGGTCCAAAATGCAGTATGTGTTGCCCTACACCAAGGCAACGAAAGAGGCGGAGACGAACTGCTGTACGGTCGCGTTGGGCTACTGCATGCGATACTGAATATCCGAAAGCTCCGTCTAGACGATGCCAGTGCGGAGGCACTAAGATCGTCAGTGTTTGAAAGTATCCCACGGTTGGTGGACTGTATAATAAGTGCGGGTAAGCTGGGAGCACGAGACTATCTTGAACTGTACGGAGAAGAGGAGTATATGCCACTCATGTGGCCATGGCATGACAAGTTTTATATTGGCGCGTGAGTGCTACGTTCGAATGTGCAGGTTTGCCATAGAGATCCATTGCTGACCATAGCAATCGCATGATAGTATTCATGGTACATGTAAGTATATCGGTGCGCTTGAATACGGTGACTGAACTGACACATTTCCAGGCGGAATTCTCGACATGCTGCTAGCTTGTGAACCTGGAGAACTCGGCTGCGGACACTTCCGCAGCCACGCCTCAGTCATCGCCCAAACTATTAACGCCCTTTGCAACCTCTGTATTCTGAATCATGGCCATGTTCCCTCATCTGTACCACATCGCTGCTCCTCACGCACATCACCCCTCGTCCAGATCTGCCATGGGGCACCAGGACTCTTGATCCTTCTCTCGAACGCCCGAAAGAACGCCGCCTTCTCAGCGTCTTATTGGCGACCAGAATGGGATGAAGCCATTCGTCTCGCCAGTGACAAGGTATGGGAGCAAGGCGTACTCTACAAGGGCGGTTCTTTGTGTCATGGCATGGCAGGAAACGCGTGGCCGTTCCTTATGCTCCATGATATTTATGAATATGGTCCCCAAGGCTCCCCAGAAGCAAAAGAAGCTCTCAGTCAAGTTGTCGCTAGCGTACTGCATAAGGAGAGGCCGTCGAGTGACTATTTCCTCTCCCGAGCGATAGCATTGTTACTTGAAGCGCGAAACACGCCGCCGTTTAAGAGGGAGGAGGCTGGAGATGGGCAGTATCGAATGCCGGATAATCCGTATAGCTTGTTTGAAGGCCTTGCGGGGACAATTTGTGCATGGGCCGAAGCGTGTGTGGTGATTGCTGCGAGGCTAAGAAGCATAGAAGTTGATGAGATAAAAGGTAGTGACGCACTCAGTAGTGACCGCGAGTTCCGTAGTGATTTGCAAGATGAGCTGGGAATGCCCGGATTGGGTGTTCGTGGCTTTCTGTAGAATGGCATTAATAGCATGTGGACCTGGATCGGAATGAAAATCACGACGAAATTTGACACATCTGAGATACTCCATAAATCGAGTAGTTTTTATCTGTGGCACAGCTCAGGTTCCTAAAAAACAGTACATAATTTCAAATATCTTCACCAGCTTCCTGATCCAACAGAGTGGCGTAATCCTCAGCGGATGCGAAAGTGGGTAGATGCTTGAGTTTCCGCCTCTTCTCCCGCCGCGAATATTGGTGCTTTTTGCCTGCCATCTCATCCTGTTCCTCATCAGCCCCGATATCGAAATCAGTCGGAACGTCTTCATCACTGTCGTGGAAGGCGTCTTCATCTGATACGTCCATATCAAATATTTCTTCTTTGTCAAAGCCGTCAAATTCGTCTTTATCGAGTCTACCAGTAACCTCTTCTTGTTCACTTTCAGAACTTCGATCATTGAAAATGGCGTCTTCATCATCACTGTCTCCCGAGGCAGATTCCAAATCTTCCAAGTCAATATCATCATCACTTCCCTCTGCACCCTCGAGTTCTGGGCGTGAATCAATGAGAGCCTTCCAAATCTCCGATTCGGCGTCGCTATCATCCAAATCTTGTTCACCCTTGGCAACTTTCTTCGGCTTCTTTTTCACCTTATCCTTCGCTACACGATTGAAGTACGCATGGAAGAAGACGTCTTCTGCGGCAACATCTTCGGCTTTCTTTGTCCAGAACGCTTCGTTATTGACGGATTCTTGTGCCTTGGATGTATCGCCAGATGTAACCAAAAGACCACTAGTGTCGCCACCAGCGAGCGGCTGCATAATTGAAGACCCACGTAAGCCAGAAGATGCCTTCGGGCTGCGATAGACAAATCGATCTAGAAAATGGGAAAGTGTGTGGATGGTCAAGTCAGGTTTACCAGACATCTTTTGATGTGACAAAAGTTGTGTCGCAGCAACTGAAACTGAAGGATGGAAATGAGAAAGGTATGGGAACTATGAGAAACTCTGTTAGTATTCTACAGATTTTCCTTCATAGCAATGAATACAGTCCTTACCAGCTCCCAAAGACAACTATTATCAGCGTTGCTTTGTTCAGGGTCCCTTTTTCGAGAATCGTAGCTGCTTAGCTTCTTACTGGCGTCATTAGACTCCACAACAGTGTCGGCAGCTGATTCGCCTTCTTCTGGAACGTCTTTGAAAACTTCCTCATCGTCGTCTCCATGATCTTCCGGTTGGTCTAGCAGTGTGCTTAAACCAGGAAAAGCTGTTTCCAGCTCCCTAATCAAGTAAAAGACACCACAAATAAAAGGGGGGTGATGTAAGCCGAGTATTTGAACCAAGCGCTTCACGAACGCTTTGACTCGCTTCAGATTCACATCTGACTTCAGCGCTTTGTAGAGTAGATTCAAATACATGGCCTGTTTGGAAGACGTTGTGATACGCGGATCTAGCAATGATTCGTATACAGTCCGGTAAAACCTGTCTGCTGATACTTTGTGAGAAGTGGATAGTTGGTGAATAAGCATTAGAGCTTGTATGCTGGTGTTAAAGTTGGAAGAATGAGTGATTCGAAAAAGCGTGTTGATATGGTTTGAGAGCCTGGAGGTCAGATATTAGCTGGTGTAAATGCGGATCAGATGAAAGGGAAAAGAACCGTACCTCTCGGTGCTGGAAGTAGCAAATGGATACGCTCGATTGACGCCAGTGAGAAGCGCCGAGATAAGCTTTTCACTCAGTTCATCGTCTTGACTATTGTTCTTCGCCAGCTTACGACGCTTTTTCCCTTTACCTTTCATGAATTTTCGCTCATGTTTGCCAGTACGGTTATCGTCGCCTTTCTGTCCTGCTTTCAGGATCGAAAGAAACAAGCTAAAGTATATGTCAAGCAGCCTTTCGGCAACCTTCTCTTCGCTGCCGCTAAGAACAGTTTGATTCAGTGTTATTACTGCATAGTATTTAGCGTGTTGACTTTGGCCCGGGCGAAAAAGCAACTCCGACTCAACTCCCGAAATGATTATCCCTTTCATCAGAGGATGAACCTGCTGAAGCTGAAGGAGAAGGTAGGAAGCTCGGGATGCAATCTTCTTGCTTGGATCGCCAAGCTTGTTAACAAGGAGTCGTAGAAGGTTTGACTCCTGCTCTGGCTTCTCCTTAAGTAGTTCATAAACATAGCTGACCGCTCTTGATCTTGAGAACTCGATCTCATCATTACACCAGATTTCTAGAATCTTCAAGACCTCAAAATATTGCTCTTTCAGGAAATCCTCAAATGCCCAATAGATCAGATGTCGCTTTTCTAAACCTTGGGGTAAAGCATCTCCGGAATTCCAGTCGCTCAGACCAAAAAGAGCGGCACCTAGGGCTGGCTGATTGCTAAACGATTTCAGCCTTCGATCATTAGGAAGCACGGTTCCTTGAGCAAATAAATCTTTGAGGGATCCTAAAACTTCTACGGCCTGCGCCCGGCTTCGTTTCTTCGCCAAGCCAACCAATTGTTCAAGCGCCTTGGTGTTGTGTAGAGGAGATTCTTGAACTTCTAAAGTCAAAGCTGATATTTTATCGTTCAGGGTACCGGAAGATATGATCGTAGAGTAGAACTTGTAAGTTGACGAGGATGAAGCTTCCCGAGAAGCGGCGTATATTTTGTTCTCTTCTTCTAATAAGGAAAATGAATATTCTCGGATGCGATCCAGCACATAGCGTGGGATATTAAGTGGCTGTTCTGAATCAGAGACTATTTTGGGCAGGGGGTTGAGATACCAATCAGGTCGGGGTTCAAAATGCTGTGCAAATGATTTAGTAATGATAAAAGACAAAAAGTGCCTGCTAAAAAACATACCAGATTGGAAGAGTTCGACTTCTTTGAACGAGAGGGAACTTTTTCTACTTTCCCCTTTTCTTGTTTTCCTGGATTCCGTTTCTCCTGCCTTTTGGGTTGTCTCTCAGACATTTTCGATGGCTGTTGGCTTCCGTCAGTTTTGGGTACAGTGGGCTTTAAAAGCCCATGCGGTGAACCCGTAGGCACATCATCTCCTTTCATTATTTTCGCAATGCTCTGACGAAGAGCTTCCGCATCCGTAGCATTTCCATCTGGCTTTAGAGACCCATTATTTCCATCCTCCATTTCGGAATCAGATTCAACACCAGCAAGTAACTCGTAATCCTCCTTCGTACCGCCAACAGCATATATTTCTTGTTCCAAGACATTGTCGTTCGGAGCATTCTTAGACTCGGATGCTCGATTCGACTGGGAATGGATGATCTGACCACTGCGGTCCCGCTTTTTGCCCTTTTTGTGCTTTGAAAGAGGTTCAGATTTCGAGCTCGAGTCGATGTTCTTCGTGCTCTTCCCGGAAGACGCGTGTAGGCCGGATTTTGGCTTCTGGTCTTCTTGCAATTTTTGCTCAATTCGTTTCGTGAGGTTCGCAAGCGATGCACCCGAAAAATCTGGCAAGGAATCTGCATCACGCGCAGGACCATTGTGGCCATCTATAACTGCAACTCTAGCTTCAGAAGACCCTTTGCCTTTGCCTTTCGCCATGCTGACTGACGAAATAAATGAGAGCAAGCTATGCTCTTCACTTCCTTCATTGCCAGAATTGCAGGCCTGCTCTTATTCTGGGATTTGCGATGGTCCTGAGCAAAATAAGGTTTCGAACCTTTGGGATCATGTGATTGGCTAACATTTAGACGGATTATCGATGTTCCGTGTCACTAGTCCGAAAGCTTGAGGGAACATGGGATGAACTGCGAAGATTATACCCACTGCAGTGTGATATTGCTCGATCATTTCTGTTCCTTTCTCGTTCTCTTTTCTTTTATGCCTCTGGAGTGCTGTTGGATCGCGCGAGATTCTATGCTACTCTATTCCCGGCCCAAAACAGGCACTTCTTCTTGCATCTGGAGTCCAGGGCTTATCAAAGGATTGTATTATCAATTCCAGCACCAATTTCATGTATGAAAACCCAGCCTGTGCTGCTATGCCTTTGGGTTTACATTTTGTAAACTAAACGAGTACGGAATTTGCAGAATGATGCAAGAAACAGGCTATCTGCTTTTTGGGTTCCAACTGGTGGCATCGCCAAAAAAGCGGAGAATGAAGGCATGTCGAGTGGTTTTGATAGCCGCAGAGAGATTAACTAACTGTATATCTTATAGATTCACATCAGCTTTTAATTCGAGCTGGATTTCTTCGACAGGTCAGAATTAGGAGTAATGGCATGTAATTGTCCACGTTCTCATGCTCAAAGCAGGCCTACTCAGGGGTATTTCACCTCCTTCCTCTGGGTCTCCGAGTTCAAGAGAAGCTGGAAAGCCTGATAGATCAACACATGAGATCGCTAGGTACGTGTAATTTTCCCTTTTGCTTCTTTCATCACAGGAGCTTACGTTGAATAAAGGGGCCTCTAAAGTGTCACTCTCCTCACTATCTTCGCAACTTTTATGGGAAAGGTCGGGAAGGCTGAATGATGATTCTGAGGTACTTGGCCCAGGATAAGCAATTTTTAGACGTGACTGTTGCAAACCGTACTTCTTGACAGGTATTCCGGTTCTATGACCGAAGGGATACTCCTTTTCTTCTCGCACCTACCCACGAAGAAGAGATAACTACACTTGTGGCCGGCTTGGTCAAGTCATATAAAGATCTTCCTCTGCGAGTATATCAGATCTGTAAGTGTTACGTACTTTGATATCAACAGCTGCAATGCTAAATGCTCCCAAACTGTAGCAAGAAAGTACAGGGACGAACCTCGGCCTCGCCAAGGGTTGCTACGGGGAAGAGAATTTCTGATGAAAGATCTCTATACGTTTGACCACAGCACAAGGGAGGCTATGAAGACTTACGATTTGGTGAAGGAGACTTATATGCGACTCTTCGATGAGCTGAAACTTCCTTATATAATCGCTGCTGCGGATTCTGGGAATATGGGCGGGAATCTCAGTCATGAATTTCATTTCCCGAGCTCGAAGGGTGAAGACACTGTGATAAGTTGCAGTAAATGCAATTATGTGTTTAATGAAGAGCTAGTCGATGGCCGTGCCTCTGAATCCTCGACTAAACGAGAATCAGAGAGATCAAATCCGTCTTCTGGACCATTCGGTCAGCAGGAAGCGCCCGCAATATCTACCGGAGTATGGACATTTATCTCTAAAGATAAACGAACACTTGTCCGTGCATATTACCCGAAATACCTACTGAACGAAAATACACCAGAGCCTGTTGAAAGAGAGGTAAATCCGCGTGCCGTTCGATCAATTGCGGCTTGTCATGGAATTGATCTTGATCTTGGAGTCAAGGATTCGCTTCAGGCATGGAGAGCTGAAGCCCGAGGCATTCCTAACACTGAGTCTAAGGGTCTTAATGTTTTAGATATATATGACTTCCGCGTGCGACCATTTGACAGACCGCCACTAGATGACTTGCTACGCGGCGAAACCGCCAAAATGGTGAAGGTGCAGTTCTCATCAATTAACAGCTATCCAGGCACTGAAAATTCGCTCGACTTCATTCGCATTCAGCCTGGTGATAAGTGTCCTAAATGCGGAGAACCTGCATTGAAAACTGATACAGCTATCGAATTAGGTCACACATTTCATCTAGGCACAAGATATAGCGATGTACTACAAGCAACGGTAGCTATTGATCCCTCCAAATCGAGAGAGTCAGCAGCCGCGAACCACCGTGCCAATACCATCGTGCCCCTTCAAATGGGTTGTCATGGAATCGGCGTCTCGCGTATGATTTCAGCCGTGGCCGATATGCTTGCGGACTCCAAAGGCCTTAACTGGCCACGAGTAATGGCTCCATTCTCCGTGGTGATTATCCCTGGGAAAGGTTTGGAGAAGGAAGCAGAACAGGTTTATGATGCTGTTGTTTCAAATTCGGTCGGCGAGATTGATGCGATTCTAGACGATCGAGCGAAAGATTTCCCGTGGAAATTGGGAGATGCCGACCTCATTGGATTTCCGGTGATTCTGGTGCTTGGGAGAGGATGGAAATCAGAAAAGATGGTAGAAGTGCAGTGTCGACGATTGGATGGCTTTCGAACCAATGTTTCTTTGGAGGAGCTTCCATCGGTTGTCTCTTCGCTTCTCAAAAAGTTATAGAGAGAACGCTGTGAGATCAGGATGGCCTTATATGTACGATTGCAACTTGGTGAGTGTCTGGAGTTTAGGAGGATGGCTTAAAGGATGTTTGCAATGCGTTTTTCAGTGCAGAAGCCCATGTTCATGGTATCTATCAAGCATGCCCTGTATAATACACATTTTCAAGTTTATAGGATTCAGGAGTCACTCACTTGATCCAATCGCCATAATTCCAATATCTTTGCTATGATCAGACTTGTGAACTTGAGTTTTTAGTTGACTGTTTCTTTTGCAGACAACTTCATACTTGTATGTACAGTCTTGAAGCTTGATAGGAATCTCTAGAGCTTCAAGCATTCCCCACCAAAAGCATCATCAACATCGGACAGCCTTTTGACTCCTTTTTTTCATACCTTACCCAGCAGTTATTTGTCAGACCAGGCACTTGTTGTTGTTCAGTAGCTCACCCAGAATACATATTATCTTTTTGCGCCTCAATTTCATGTCTCACGATCCCCTATTTACATAGCCAGCGCGGCCTTCAGCAATCCGATTGAAAAAACATGTCTAAACCATCCACTTCCCCAGAGCCAACAGGTGCAGGTAACTACGCTCTCCCCGCAGCCCAAGAATCAACTTCTTGAAATACTAACTACATTTCCATCACCACAGTCGACATAACCACCCTCTCCGTTCCCCAGCTCCGTGCTCTCCAAACCCGCCTCAGCAGCGAACTCGAACACCTCACCACCTCTCACGCCAAACTCCGCACCGCACAGTCCAAATTCCGCGAATGCATCCGGTCGATCAACGACGGCCTGGCCGCCAATGCCGCAGGCAAAAGAGCGGAAGAAAAGCGAGAAATTCTCGTCCCGTTAACGAATTCGTTATATGTGAAGGGACAATTGGCCGATAGGGAGAAGGTCATTGTGGACGTGGGGACGGGATTTTATGTCGAGAAAGTATGATATATATGCTCCTTACCTTTTTTTTTTTTTTTTTTTCTTTTTGCTCGAGCGGAAACCTCTCATTTGCGTGGGATTATTGACAGATTAATTCTTCGTGCGTGCGCGCGTGGTGCATCTTATGTAGTCGACGTCCAAAGCTACCGAGTTTTACAACGGAAAGGTAGAGGAATTACAGGCAAATCTGCGCGATCTGGAGAAGGTGCTCCAAGCGAAAAGTACTAACTTGAGAGTTATCGAAGACGGTATGCATATTCTCTCTTATCAAAAAAGCCGATCCGCATGCGTTTATTGCTCGTATGGAATTGCTTCTAATCCACCCTCCTCCCCACTGCCTTGAAAAAAGTTTTTGAAGGTATACTAATGCGGTATCAGTTCTGCGGCAAAAACTTCTTGCTGGCGAAGGGGTCGCTGTGCCGAGCTCTTCAGGAGGTGGAGGAGCGCCCTAAGCCACAGCCTCCGAACTATCTTCAGCAGTGTTTCCAATTTACGGGAGTCATCTCATAAGAAAATTCCCTCCCACAGTCGTTCTTTATAAAGGACTCCTCGTGCTGGCATCGGGGGAATTGAGCGCTATTCCAAAAAAAAGAGTTATGTATATGCAGTAACTCTGAAAGCTGGGGGTCAGATGCTATGACCATGATGAGGAATGACATAGAAAAGGATATACAATATGCACAGAAAACATAAAAGTAGCAAATGCAATCTCATCTGTGCTGCTCCTATTACTACCCTCCGATACGCATGAAAGTTAATCCCAGTGAGATGATCGGCTACATCTATTTGAACTTTAGTCCAGTAGTTTCCCTGTCTGATGAGCGGAACATGAACTAGTGATTTGAGCCAAACATTTTTCCTTTCATCAAAACCAACGCACTGCCAATTCCTGCTCTTGATTGTCCCGTCAGGGCCTCATTTTGGAGACTGCAGTATTCAACGCCATGACAGTGCCGGGTTTAGGCGCAGGACTCAGGATAAACGCAACACGTTTGACCAGTTCCATGAACTGATCGAAGCCAGTGCACACATCCGGTGGACCCGCAATCTGAACACTAGGAAAAAAGGTGCTTAAGGATGGGATCCATTCCGCTTTATGCCCAAGTCTGAAGTTTGCATGTTGCCCAAGCATATTATCCCACTGTAGGTCGAAAATCGAAGCACCCCAGGAGGTCATGGGAATTTCTGTTATTTCATTAGTGCCCGGCATGGCGCGGAAATATTCATCGTAGCGTGCAACCTCTAAGATATAGCTGGTTCCCTTCAGGCGGTAGCGCAATGCAGTTTTTTCGACGAGTCTGTTGACCGGCACAAGATTCGAAAATGTGACTCTGCGCCCTGTATTCTGCCTAAATCCCAACACAGCACCGGGTTTGAAATGAATCGAGTGGGAAAATGCTCTAAGAGACTGTGCAATGCTTGAAGGCTCTTGGAAGTCCAGAGCGCGGATCTCAAGCTGCCAATCAGAGCTAACAAACGGTTAGACAGTGACTATGGGACATCTTGCACCTTTGAACTCGTACCTTTCGAAATCAATGATACCTATTTGTAACGGTGGGCGTTTGTCTCCAACTCGGTTGCTTTCCTGTGGTCGTATCCACCGCCTCTGAGAAACTTCGAACAGCTCGGAGCCTGGTGATCTCGCAAATTCAGCTTCAAGTCGCAACACAGACGCATCTTCTCCAGCAAATTCGAAATTAACGGCGTACAAAGGCTTCGCATCTTCAAGAGAGGTTGATGTCGCATCATAGGGCGAAAGCAGATCCGTTGCAGTGGCAATTCGAGTTAATAGATCTTGACCGGCATGTCCGAAGTTAAGTCTAGAAAAATAACAAATACTTAGACAGGCTAATTCGAACTATTGGAGAAAGCCTTACCCAGGAATCAAATGGCCTTTCGTTTTGGAGTGGAAAAGCATAGCTCTAAACTCTTCATAAGAATATCGAGGCTTGCCCTTCGGGACACGATACTCGTCAAGCACGAATGTCCCAAAGTTGACGCGCATCCGAACATGACCCCTGAGAAAACGAAGTCCTTGAAGTGACCGAGTAAGTGCTTCGCGTAATCGGTTCTCGTTTTTGGTGCGAATTAATTCTTGTTTCCTGTTTTGGTTCGGGGCGGAATCCATGCACACGCCGTGAAGTGTTGGGATACTAAGGACAATGCCATTGGCAGTCTGCGACCTGCTAATCTCAAATTCACAATTTGTAAAATTTCTAGGAGGCTGCACCAGATAAAGCCTAATTTTGACATGCATGGTGGCCAACAGTTCCGCCCACTCCGCCCGGAGCCGGTCTACAATTTTGAGAATGGTGTCATGATCATAAGCGTCGACCCGGATACAATTTGGCAATTCGTCGTCAACATAGATAGGGCAACCGAATTCCACACGGAGCGGATCAAGGGCCTCTAAATGCAGTCCAAGAGAAGCATCCATAGGAAGCTCATCAGTCGGCCACAGGAAAACTAGCTACGGCAAATTAGCGCATATAGATTCAGCAGACGTTTACCAACAATACCGTCTCAGGAAATTTGGATGAAGGGTCCGGTTTTTGTCTGAGCAGCTGAAGTACCAGATCGTGCTTTTCAACTTGGCTAATTCTCTCTTCTTTCTGCTCGCAATAGGACTGAATTTTTACAAAATGATCCGACTTTTTCTTGGTCGGTGCTTCTTGGGGAGTGTACATCGCAAGGCCTCGAGAAACCAGTAGACGAGCATGCCTGACTTGGTTCGAAGTGCCCCATGCACGTAAAACCTACAAGATGCGTCAGAAACCAGGAGACCATAAAAACAAACGACATGGCGTGACAGCTACCTGATCACCGTTATGAGGTGGCGCAATGAAAGTACCCGACTCTGCCATTATTTGACCAAAGAATATACGTTCCGCTTCCCCCGGAGACTTAATTCTGTTGTGGTCGATAACCCTGTATCCCGTAAGTTAGGATCTCTGTGTGATTGCGATGAAGAATCGTACTTTTGTTTTAGCTGCCCATACGGAGCGGGAAGCTTGATCCGGCCTATGATACTTAGCGAAATCCAAGTAAGTCGTAGAAAGGAAGAAAGGAAATACCAGTACATGGGTGACCTGCCCTCCAAGCTGCCTTAGCTGGGGTATCTTGCGAACTTCGAGAAGGGTTATTCGCTTGCGGGAGGGATTCCCGATTTGGCGTTCTCGGACTGTTAACCCAAACCGGTCGTGTTCGACTGGCCGATGATGCAATTGGGACACCTTGATTTCCTAGATCTGGGTGTTTCGCAGCCTGTACAGTTCTACCGGTTGTAGGAAATGGGGTATAGGGCTGGGCTGGCGATGGACCCTTCGGAACCAAGCCAGACGTGGTACTATTTTGTAACTCATATGTGTTCTGAGTTCGAGCAAGGACAGCATGCTGAGTACTGGCTTGAGCCTTGATATTATCTAAAGTCACGTCTTTGCTATGACCGTGTTGGAGAGAACGGTTTTTCGTAGGTTTCGGCGCAGGCTCATCCCCATCCAACTGCCATTCTAGAAATAATTAGCTGACATGTTGAAGATGAAGAATTAAGGGGGTAATGAAAGGCAGTATTCGCATCATCTCCATTACCTTGTGCTCCAACAAGTTCATATCTGTGGCTATTAGTATTTGAAAAAATCTAAAGAGTGCGTAGACAGAGATGTCCTCTTACTCCTCCATTTGTGCAGAATATTTCAATCTGCTAGCACTGGGCACAGCGCATACACTCTAAGAAACAAAGTAGTCAGAGATGCAGGGCATAATCCTGAGCAAATTCAGACGGATGGGATAGCCAGAATGACTCTGAGCAAGAAAGCAAAGGAAATATCTGAAGGTGAGAGAAGAAAGATATGAACACTGTGGTGCTCTGGGTGACTGAAGAGGTTCTGGGTGAATAAGCGATTCAGCCCTTCCGGATGCTTCCATCTAGCACAGTTGGTAGCTTCCTTGATATGCAAACAGACAGAATCAAGTCTGGTTTGAAACGGAATTCAGGTTCACAGTCTGCAGCATCATTTGGTTGTGCTGGCATTCAAAGAAATGGTAAGTCTGGAGTGCTGCAGGGAATTCATTGACCTCCAGTTCTTCTGCACAACCGGCTGGTGGCATTTTGGTTCTCAGGTTTGATATGCCTTCATCCACCTGCTAACCCAGTGATTGATATATGTACAGCATGAGCACTAACAGTGAGCTATTTGGCATCAATGCTGACTTCAAATTGATAATTTGATACAGAGATCAAAAAGAGCCCTCCAAGCAAGCTGGGATAAGATTGAAGACTTGGAGAAACAGTGTTCATCTGAGATTGTCGGTGAGTTAGCTCAATTCCTAGAGGCCACTGGATTGAAAATCTCTGTCCTGCGAGTCCATATCAGCGAGTCGAATCCCCTCTCGCTCACCTCGCCGTCGCCCTAAAACGGCCAGCTGGGTAAATATTGTTTACGTCAGCATAACTAACATATTCTGAGCTTGCCATTCTCAGCCAATCAGTGGAACGCAGAACTAAGCCCATCAACATTCAACATCGGGAGACCTGAGGGAGTCGGTTCTGAAGCGCTCTCAATTGCAGCAGAGTAACCTACTAGCCGTCAAAATGTCTGGTACTCGACAGCCTAGGTACGTTAAAATTGCCTCCTCTTATTAGAAAAGTTTAATTCCTAATTGTTCTGCTACTAGGTTCAATCAACATGTCCTTATCGACACGACTGCTATGCCCGATCACATCCCAAAAGTGGAAGAAGTTGGAGCAAGTTCAGCGCCTTTAATGAGCGCCTCGTATTTTATTGGCGACCGATGCAAAGCTTTTAACGACGATTATATGAAATGCAAGGAAGAGGCGAATGGGAAGGGAGAATTGGAATGTTTAAAAGAAGGCCGCAAAGTCACTCGTTGCGCTGCCAGCGTGTATGCTTTCTTGTCATGGATAAAGGCTGAGGGAAACAGTCGCTGACAAGACTCATGTTTTTCAGACTGAAAGATATCAACACACATTGCCTTAAAGAATTCCGGGGCCATTGGGAGTGTTTAGAAAACAACAACCAGCAACTCTGGTACTGTCGGGGCCCAGAGCAGAAGCTAAACGCTTGCGTGTTTGACAAGCTCGTGCGTACTTCCCTCTGAAATATTATTGCTGTGCCTCCTTTCTTTCCATACATTCGATTCTAACTTGGATCTCGTCCATCTAGGGACTCAAAAAGGTTATCCCTGATACTCCAGAAGGGCAAACCCCAGTACACCTCCGAAAAAAGCAGATTTTTGCGCACTCCCAAGCCCCACAGTGGTAACGTTTTCATTTATCCTACAATTGATTCTAACATGTATATACTATCTCGAAATGACCGCGTCGTTAGCCGCTTTTATGTGTTGTTATAGAAATTTTGACTTGCTGCACCTCTCAGAATTTGATCCAAAACCACCATATTTCTCTCCCTTCTTTAATGCAGCCTGTATTGAGATACTGGGGAAATAGAGCTAATAATAGGTACGGAATTCGAAGCTCAACGGCGATGATATGCCAGTCTCATATCTAGCACAGCCACTGGTATGTATTTTGTCTTAAACTTGACGATTTGATTCGAATCCTAATTATTCTTCAGACTCGATTTGCTTCTACGCGTGATACCTTTCTCGGCTAGCTTGCATGCTCGGATCTTACTGGCACAAGCCCTTTTTGATACGTAGCTGGGACGTATACTCACTTCTCGTTGATGGATTCCATAGATGTCGCAGTGACATGGCCTGTTCCATATTGATTCACACTCGCCGAACATGTGTTGCTATCTCTTCAGACTTTATGAAATCGTTGATCTGGGCGCCCATCTTTCAAAGTCACGCCCGCGAGCAACTTTAAAGCTTTTAGCCAGGCACGATGTTTTCATGGATATCCGTACTCTAAGAAAAGGGGGACAGATACGCCCAATAAGCGTTTCTCGCTATTGGATTTACGATAATTTCAGTGTACAGTTCTTTTAATGGATGTCCATATACATGTTTAACACCGCTGGTTATTTAATACCATAGTGGTGGAGATTAAATCCGAGGGCGTCGGCAAGATACGCATCTCAGCCAGTGGACACAGCGAGCGGTAGATGTCTCAGAAATCGAACTCTTGCAAGGCTCTTTCTGAATTCGCCCCACAGATATTTTATCCGCTCCTCTAGCCGTCTGTCTCCCCGAAGTCTCATCCAAACGCAGAGCATTCCAAGGATGACTATATCCCAACACAATTGCCTTAGAGCAACCCACGCCAACCACTTCAGCCACATCCATATGCTTCTTTTCCTCCTGTCGTGATGTGCACGAGTATCCATAAGCTCTCTCATTGCAGCGACTTCGGCAGTCATTTTCGTCAAGGCCTGCTCGACTCGCCTTCGCCACCTGCGACGTCTTTTCTCTCGTTGTATATCGGAATCAATATGTTGTTGCTGTGGCATCTCACCCTCGTTCTCTTCTTCGTCCCCGTAAAAGCTATCTCGCGCTTCTTGGAATTCTTCTTCATCGTCTTCCTCCTCCTCATTGTTATCCTGGGTTTCTTCTGGCGACTGCTCGTGATGATTCCTTCCTATCATTTGTTCTTCAGGCTGGCTAACAGGACCGAGGACTCTCAGCCGAGAATCTCTTCCTGAATATCTCCCTGTGTGATTATCGTCTGCTCGCGCTATTCGGCCTCCAATTGAGCCATAACTGCGATGTGATTGTAAATGCGATATGTCAATTTGAACTGGACTCGACGATGAGGACGAAGCCGTATTTGATTTTATCTGGTCCCAAACAAACTCGAGCTCTGATATAAGTTCTCGCCCCTCAGGTGTTGGAGCTGCATATCGATGCATTGTCTCTATCAATGTAGTGATATACCGTCGCTTCGCTTCCGTTCGTGATAGATTCCGTTGTGCGTACCATGCGTCCCTAAGGGCAGATGTATCGATGCATTAGTCTCATATCCCAGCGCAGCCAGCACCCAAAAAAAGGTAAAGCAATCTCAAAAACGTCTTTGTACCATTTCTCCCTCTCGGCCTGTACGTCCGCGCCATCATCAATTGGCCGATCCATAACTCCTTCTACGTTACCCTCTAAGCAGTTATGCAAAAAGACTCCATCAGCTTTCTATCCCGACCCAAAACCAGTGGGCTTTCATCGAAAGGGGCGCAGATACCCATGCTCTGCTTGTATAATCCATATAGCTTCAGACGGTCTGCGGGAGGCGGTCGTGCCGACCCAGTCCGTGGAATCTTTTTCACGGTATTGAGTGCATGGACAAAGACCCGATCTAGAGCAATGAACAAAGGGCATAGTTAGCCAAAGGAGCCTACACACAGATGAAGCCCGGTCACGGTTTTTCCTGTGTCAAAGAATCAAATCAACACGTACCGACAGAGTCCGACATGGTCAGGAAACACGCGACAGTTTCTAGCTAAATCACTACCTGTCTGGGCGTGCGGCAGGAAAGGGATAGCATAGGCGCAAGAAGCTGGGTTTTGCAGTATACATTAGCCAGTCATTTATATTTTGTAAGAAAAGTAGTTGCTTTCTATGGTTTACAAGTGCAGAATAAATTGATGCCAACAGCACGCTTCCACTATCGTGATGAACTTCAAGGTTTGGGACGACTGCCTGAGCCGCGGTTGTAGCAAGCAGCCAATCATCGGGCACAACTCCAGGGCTCTAACTACTAGGTCTATACACAGTGTTGTACACGTGAAATTGCATGTTCAGAATTCATTTCGACTCCTAGTAGACTCTTTATTGCTGCTGAATGATAGCTAGTGCTACAGAGTACATACGCAGGCCTTAAACCGAATCAAAAAGCCGGCCACAGCCCACGAAAAGGTGGTCAAGCTGGGACTGACCAATGGTACACAAACGCGGCAGCGGCTTTGCTTATATTTCAGATCGTTTTGGTGCTTTATTCCATCCATATGTTATAGGCTCAGCGTGCACCTGATCTCCATTCCCATCGTACATTTCATAAGGTGAAAAAGAACAACAAATTCAAGGAGGATCTGAGCCGTTGAATAGAGAAAGAGACAGAGGGATGCAGCCCAACAAAAAAAAAATAAAGAAAAATACGCAATGCTGGAGGTCCAAATGACTATAAAACAAGGAAAAAAAAGGAAAAAACGGAATAACGTAAACCCCAAAATGGACTGTGGGTTCAGGGAGAACGCATAGAGAGTTCAACCTGACTGATAAATGAAAAGCATCAGCGCATTTTCCACTTGCATCGCTCATCAACCCAGCAAAACCGAGCCCATCCACCGAACACCCCGCGCAAAAGGGAGAAAAACATTCAGTATCATTCAGTTGACGAGACAAAGGAAGAACTGCCCTCGCAATACGGGAACTAGGAGGTATGAAAGTCGTATGTTGAGTGACGCAATGACACGTAAGGTTTCGTCTGATCGATAGAACCTGCCCGAACTCTCATGCTTTGACTTTTTATTCTGGATCTTAAAGGGCAGACGCACATGCAATCAGGCTAATATCGTAGAGCATCAGAAAGACAAAATCGAAGTATGTGAGGGAGAGCATCCGGGGGTATTCCGATTATGATGTTTGAGCAGGAATGCCGCTGCTATGAGAGGCATCACGTCCACCCCGGAAATTTCCCCGCCCACGACCACCGCCATGACCACGGCCATACGATCCCCGACCGCGACCAAATCCCCTACCTCTTCCGCGTCCTCTGTATCCGCCACGATAACCTCCATCAACGCTTCCTTGTCCAAAAGTTTCCATATTCTTCTTTTCTTCTTCTCCACGGCGGCCACGGCGGACGCCGTCTTCGCGATCGCGAGCTTCGCTGGAGAGGTTATCAAAGAATGATGATGACTTATCGTATGCGACACCCGTCGCAAGGTTAGTGACGCTTGTTGCCGCAGTTCCGTTTGCTCCATTAGTTGCACCGACTCCATTGATGCCTTTTTCCTCAGATTCTGCTAGCGGAGATCCTGATGCAATAGCTTCTTTGGCAACGTCTTGTTTGTTGAACTTGGCATTAGCAGACTCAAAGTCGAAATCGGTAGCTGGCACTTCGACTTTCTTGACATGGGGCTGGTGATACCCGCCACGATGACCTCGTCCCCCACGGGTATTTTGATGCCCACCGCGAGCCGGGCGTTCATTCTCAAAAGGTTTCATGTCTCCAACTTTCTTTGTCACCGATTCAACAGCTGCTTCACCTGATTGCGGTTTCGCTTGGCCAGACGAAGGTTGGGGCAACTTCGCCATAGCAGCAGCGACAGCAGCTGTAGCAGCTCTAGTGGCCTCTTGCATAGCCGCTGAAGTAGTACGGGCACTTTGAGGAGTTGCTTGTGCAGCTGCACCACCAGAAACAGGAGCACCGGTGGTTAACGGAACCGGAGGCTTTGTTGCAGGAGTCGAAATTGGAATCGCTGGTATGACCCGCTCGGTTTTAGGTGCGTTACTGAGAGGAGATTGAACAGGTTTTGAAGGGGCAATAGTGCCATTCGTCGTGGGTGCCAGTGGAGCGGCGCCTGCAGCGGCACTGGACTCACTTGGTCGCGGCTGGATTTGCTTAACGTCGGGTTTTTGAACAATTCCACCGAGTGGCCCTGCTGCTCCCGCAGACCCAGGTGTTGGAACGGGAGTCGCGGGTTTACTCGAAGGTTTGCTTGCTGGCTTTTCACCTACTGGGAGTTCTGAAGTTGGCTTGGGCACATTCGGAGCTATTGGACCCCGTTGGCCGCCTGAACGCAGCTGTTGTCCCTGCTGAAGCTGGGGAGGTCCACCCGACATTTGTGAAGGAGCAAATTGTCCAGGTTGTTGTGGAAAGCCTTGGCCAGGAGGAGGGTACCAGCCCTGGGGGGCGGCGTATGGTACACTTGGGAATCCAGGACCTGGCGGAAATCCTGGAGGACCAAAGCGCTGACCATATCCATTATAATAGCCTGGAAATGGTGGTTGCTGAGGAAATCTAGGAGGTGCCTGATGTGGCGGCTGGGGGAATTGGTTGGGCTGCCCGCGACCTGTTCCCTGTGGGGGGCCGGGGCGTGATGAGCTCTATACATGAGATTTTGTTAGGCATATTGAAAGAGCATCAATAGACAAACAAAATTTACTTAGAATGTGAAATCAGAAGGAAGGCAACGGAAAATATCCACATCGTATCTCGAAACAAGTCTGTAATTGACATCCGTATCATTGCATCAAGCGGTCGAACTGATACCGGGACGAAATCGAAGGAAAGAGTATGGAATACAATGAATGCTAGTACTTACTCCAAGGATCGCAGGGTCATTTGGCATCTGTGGTGGCTCTGGTGGCTGATTGTCTCTCTGTTCATCCGCAAAACTGATATCCTTCACATCACTTCCACGAAACACGATATACTCGTAGACGCTGGCGGATGGGGCAATTTCTTCAGACGGGTTACCTCGTCGACCTTCGGTGCCATGTGAGATGACATTTTCAAGAGCAATAGTGGACGCTTCGGGATTGATCTCATGCAGAGTTCCAACATAACTACTCGGTAGATATGGGTTAGTTGTCGAGAGCCACGTCACCCAGAGATAGGAAATCAATCATACCGGATATCACTCTTCGAAATTAAACTGAAGCGACGCCTGGAGTTTGAATATCAGTCGGACATACTCGACATGTATTGAAATGAACTTGTTCATGTCCCTTTCACGTACCCGATGAAATGGTTCATATCCATGACTGCAGTGGTTTGCGCGAAGACGCGCAGTAGAGCGAAAGAGAGATTTAGGCTATAACAATGAAAAAAAGTAAAGTAGAAAAAATGAAAAGAGGGAGATAGGAACTTCACAACACTATAAACTTGTTAGAAATGAGCAAAGTAAGAAATCTTGAGGCGAAGAGAGGTCGAAAAGGTGGAGGAAGGTTGGAGCAGAGAATCTCAGCCATTTTGTGTTGCAGAGAAATAGAGCTGTATGGCTGATTACGTGAGCCTACGCAGAATGTTCACCTCAAAGAAACCCAGAGACACTTAAGAACTTCCCCTTTATTGTGATATGGGTGCCAGCAGTCTACCTAGCTGAAGTACTAAGAGAGTTGAATGCAAGATGCAATCCGCACACCGTGATGATTTTTTCCAGACAACGTTCGTTACCTGTCCCCATTTCCAAGCTGTGAACCACCACTGACATTTGCGATTCTAGAACCTCGTTGGAGGAAAGTCATCGACGAGCCGAGAAATCTGGAAATAAAAATGGAAATCCAATCAAACTCCCAGGCAAGCTTCTAGCGATTGCTTCCGACCCATTTAAGAATGATTCTGTGTTTGTCGCAGAAAGTTCTGGTGTCCTAAGGGCTGTTGCGCTTGAAGTGGGTGAGCGAAAGGTATCCCCCGCTATTTGCTCTGCAGAAATGCCTAATCACAGGGCAATACTCAGACTGGTGAAATTACTGCGACATATAGAGGACCCACGGCACCCTTGACGAGCCTTTGTTTCTCCGCTGATGGAATGACGGTATTTGCTGGGTGTTGGGACAAAAATATCTGGAGCTGGGATGTGAAGACACACAAGCCTGGACGAAAATATGTCGGACATACTGATTTCGTCAAGACGGTGTTCTGCCCGTGGGTTGCTGATTGTAACTTGCTTATTTCCGGCGGAGCCGATGCAGAGGTTATTGTCTGGGATGTAATCAATGGCACCAGGCTCCATGTACTCAAAGAGCATTCACGCGGGGTTCAAGACCTAGCTATGGATCCAGTCGTGGCTGAAGATAACAGCTCGATCGTCATTTTCAGTGCAGGCAGTGATCGCAAAATTCTACACTTTCGCATACCCTTGAATGTGGGAAATCTTAGCGTCTCCGAACCTATACTCGAACACGAAACGAGTGTCTACAGACTATTCTTTGATGAAGATGGAGATTTGTGGACGGCTTCTGCTGATAAGACTGCAAAATGTCTTACGCGAGAAAGTGGTTGGAAATCGGAGATAAGCTTAGAGCATCCGGATTTTGTGAGAGATGTGGTAGTACATGAGGCCGGCGGGTGGGTGATTACTGCTTGCAGAGATGAGGAAGTCAGGATATGGAATCGAGCAGTGAGCAGACCTCTTCTCTTCTCATTCCTCGACGGTGCTGACCGATCAAGACCGGCAAACTGCACCACACGTATTCTGGCCACTTTGAGGAAGTTACTGGCTTGCTCTTATTTGGATCTAAAGTGGTAAGTGTTAGCATTGATGGTACTATTCGACAATGGTCTTTGCATCCAGAAGATCTCCGACGTGCAAAGCTGGAGGCCAGCGGCACTGCTCTCCAAAACGAAGAAACGCCTCCTCAACAGGGATTATTAACAGAGGAAGAAGAACGAGAGCTCGATGAATTACTGAATGAGAATTAATGCCTGATGATTTCAAGCAAGTGATATATGAAGTAGCAGGAAATAACTCTAAGCAAAACTTCCTCACTTCGCATGGCCAGCTTATTTCGAAGCCTGAGGGTGGATTTGTGGAAGAATTTAAGGATGAATAGGCATGTTCAATTGGAGAAAGCAAGGTTGAGTAAAAGGCCTGCTAGATACATGCATACTGGCGCTAAATCTCATCAAATCAACCGCCATCATTCATATATGTGAAGTTATATAGCTGTTGATCTCCTGCAACTGCAAACTTCAAATTATGTGTCTTTTTATTTATTTTTATTTTTATATCATTTTTCTGGCCAAATCACGTGAACCGATGATGTCAACTTCATGATCCTCTCGCCTCTCACTGGACATTCTGTACTGCATACTGTGTGTACTTACTCCGTACAATGATGATGTATGTAGCATATACGCATAGCAAGGTTGGTTGAATGCCTTGACAGAACAAAGGGCTTTGTTGATGAATTGATTCTGATAAATACACTCAGTTATCTTGTATGATTCTCGCTATCTCAATCATCCATCATTGCGTCTCTAAATCGAGTCTGTCGCCTTCTCAATCCGCGACGAGGCTCCGGTGAATGGCTCATCAGGACCGCCCCTCTACTTGGCGATAGGCCTGCAAGAGTTAAACTTCAATTTGAACTGAATCCGCAAATTCATTCTAAATTTGTTGCGTCTTCGACCATGGCCAGTCGTTTGCATATACAGTCCGCTGAGGCAAAGGGTGAAACAGCTTCGTCATCTCAGCTGGTGAACAGGCTCTCTGAGAGTCAGTCTCCATACGTATGTTTACCCCTAACTGGCGCCTCCATTCTGGTTCAAGACTTGTTCGAATGCTGAGCGTGGCGGTTTAGGTCCGTGGGCATATGACCAATCCAGTTGCATGGCAACTATGGGACTCAGCTGCTATCGATCTTGCAAAGAGGCTTAACCGTCTCATTTTCTTGAGCATCGGTTATTCCGCCTGCCATTGTTCGTACTTTTGGAGACTCATTAGGCGTCGGAATTGCTTCGGCTAACGCTTGAGTAGGGTGTCATGTAATGGAAAAGGAATCGTTTATGTCACCAGAAGTTGCAGCTATTTTGAACAAATCCTTCATTCCCATTAAACTCGATAGAGAAGAGCGACCGGATATTGATGAAGTCTATATGAACTACGTTCAAGCTACCACAGGCTCTGGCGGATGGCCTCTGAACGTCTTTTTGACTCCGGACCTTGAACCTGTCTTTGGTGGTACATACTGGCCGGGACCGCATAGCAGTTCGGTTCCGAGACTTGGCGGCGAAGAGCCTATAACATTCATTGATATTCTGGAGAAGCTCAGAGACGTTTGGCGGACCCAGCAGCTACGATGCAAGGAAAGCGCTAAAGAAATTACAAGACAGCTTCGAGAATTTGCGGAAGAGGGCACCCACCTGAGACAGCCCGACACCGAATGTGAGGAAGACCTCGAAGTGGAGTTGTTGGAAGAGGCGTATCAGCATTTTGTCTCTCGTTACGATCCAGTCAATGGAGGCTTTTCAAGAGCACCGAAATTCCCGACAGCTGCCAATCTGAGCTTCTTACTTCGTCTTGGGAGGTACCCAGACGTGGTGTTGGATATAGTTGGCCGGGAAGAATGTGCACGTGCTACTGAGATGGTATCTAAAACACTTACTCAAATGGTGCGAGGAGGGATTCATGACCAGATTGGCCATGGTTTTGCTCGGTATAGTGTCGCGGTAGATTGGAGCTTACCGCACTTTGAGAAAATGCTTTATGACCAGGCCCAGTTGCTAGATGCTTATGTCGACTGCTTTGAAATAACGAACGAACCCGAACTCCTAGAGGCGGTCTACGATATTGTCGCGTATCTAACTAGCCCTCCAATACTTTCCCCCGAAGGCGCTTTTTACTCCTCTGAAGATGCGGATAGCCTTCCTAGCCCAAATGACACTGAAAAGCGTGAAGGAGCCTTTTATGTGTGGACACTCAAAGAAATGCAGCAAATACTAGGTCAGCGAGACGCGGAAATTTGTGCACATTATTGGGGCGTATTACCAGATGGCAATGTAGCACGCGAAAACGACCCTCACGATGAATTTATGAATCGGAATGTATTGAATGTTCGAGCAACGCCTAACAAGATTGCAAAAGATTTTGGCTTAAGTGAAGATGAAGTCGCAAGAATCATCAAGTCATCCAGAAAGAAGCTTCAAGAATTTCGGGACGCGCACAGAGTACGACCAGATTTGGATGATAAGATTATTGTTTCGTGGAATGGCCTTGCTATTGGAGCCCTTTCCAAATGCAGCATTCTTTTCGATAAGATTGACCCTGAACAGGCGAAAATCTGTCGGCTTGCTGCTGAAAACGCGACGAATTTTATAAAGGGAAAATTATTCAACGCGGGAACAGGTCAGCTGTGGCGTGTCTATCGTGATGGTGTAAGAGGAGAAACTCCTAGTTTTGGCGACGATTACGCTTATCTCACTGCTGGGCTGATTAACCTGTATGGAGCCACTTTTGATGATAGATATTTGGAATTTGCTGAGCAGCTCCAGCGTAAGTAGCTCGTTATTTGCCGTCTTTATGCATATTTTGCTTTTCGAGTTACTTACAGCCTTCGCAGAATACTTGAATAGCCACTTCCTCGCTACCGCTTCCGACGGCACAACACCAGCTGGCTATTACATGACTCAAGAAAGTATGCCAGGAGACGTCCCTGGCCCACTCTTCCGACTCAAAACTGGAACCGATGCAGCCACGCCTTCAATCAACGGCGTGATCGCACAGAACCTTCTTCGACTTGCTTCGTTGCTGGAAGAAGACTCATACAAGCTCCTCGCAAAGCAAACCTGTAGCGCCTTTGCTGCCGAGATCCTGCAACACCCCTTCCTCTTCGTAGGTCTCTTAGACGTCATCGTCGGTCTAGAGGTGGGTGTGAAGAGCATAATCGGAGTCCTTGGATCTGAGAATGGACAAACTCTTTCCAGCGAGGGTGCGCGCATGGAAATGGGAGGAGGTCAGCAAACCGTGGGGACAGAAGTCTCCGATAGGCCTACTGCAGCTGCTGTGATTCGAAGAATGCGCGAGGAAGCTGGTCTCTCCAGTGCTACTAGTACAGCAGTCCTTGCGCTTGTCGATGCACGCGCGGCAGACGCTGATCCACAAGGTGGTGGGAATAGGTCTGTGTGGCTTAGAAAACGGAATACGTTGCTGAAAGACATTCGGCCGGGGAAGAATTTCTTGTTGGTGTGTGAAACGGGGGTGTGTCGGACGGTTGATCTACCAACAGGTGCGTGAAAATTAAGAGAGATTTATAATGAATGGACCTCGGTCGATACAGGCCTGTTTCCCGTGAGATGAGGTACGGACGCAGCCTAGTAAAAGTAACACAATTGCTTGCACTCTTGACTGGTGTGGCTATGTATGTTCTCAACAGTGAATGAAGTCAAATACATCTCTATACGTGACTTTCTCAACTCGAGTTCGGTGACACGGCCAGCAATCCATTATATCTGCCTCCTAATATATTGCTGTCCCATAACTACTCTTGTACCACTGCATCCTACGCCATCTGTACAGCAGTTCTGAACACCATGTTTATCTTGCATCCATGCCACTCGTTCACACGTGGCTATGTAGTTTTTAGTGATACATGTAAAGTTCATTCAGAAGATTAACTAGAAAGTTAACTACTAGGTACGTAACTATTGTAAAATGCCTCGAACTTCTCAAGCTTAAAACTCTGTCCACTTGCACAACGAGAAGAAAGAGAGCGAGGTGACAAACTCGAGCCACGGATTTAATCCCTTGATCTGCGCTGGGGAGGCTTTGATTGGAACAACGGAGTTCGGCTTCAGTCTCACTTGCGATCCTGTGTGGTCGTAGGAACACCTTTACACCACCTCCGTCCATAGTTACTGTACGTAGACAGTGGTGTGGTTCTACCGTACCAGTGAAATCTCGACGTACGAAATGGAATTCTGGTACGTATGTAAGTTCTGCAGATGAAATGGAAGCTCGCTCTCGGAATTGTAGTACTAGTTTACTATTTTATTTTATATCCGAATAATCCCGCTACAATTCACTGGGTGATACAGAAACGTTTTACACCCTGTGAGAGCATACAACAACGAAGCTGGTGGAACTTACTTTGTGCATATATACTATCTGGTCACTCCAGTGCCATCATAGACATTGACGACTAGCATGATCACAAAGGAAGTTTGAAATTAACTGAGGATCCTTCTGTGTGTGGATCACTCCAATTGAACATGACGCATCCAGATGCTTAAAGTGAAGAAGATTTCGTATGTGCTTGTCGCATATTGACTCCTTGAAGCTGCTTCTGGGCAAATCTCATGGCATATTTTGCTGATATGTCTTCTGCTACGTCCTGATAGAGTGAGCTCAGTCATTGTGATAGATCATAGCATTCATCACTGTCATGCAATCCCTGTTTCCACATCTTGAAGCCGGACAGTAACATATCATGTTGTATGAGTTTATCCTCCGGAAATGGTTTATAGCAGTTGCACACAGCACGCGCAACAACAAGTAATAGTTCACTCACTGTTGTGTTGTGTGCTTCTAATAAACCCAGACTGCGATGGCTTTCACCGTGAGTGACTTGTGTGTTGGCATCGTAACCAACAGGATTCCCAGGAAGTGAAAATGGTGCCACAGATACATACTGTGAAGGTTATAAGCATTTATTGCGATATCTCGTAATGTTAAACAAGATAAGCAACATTTAAACATGATCTGGTTCATTTCCTCGTTCTCACAGCGGGAGGTTCATCCCTGAAGATTTTACCAGGAGAGACACCCAAGTCCAGCAGCCATGCTGAGTCCAATCCGCCTTGGGCGACCACTGCTAGCAACGACATTCCTCATCCGCTGAACAAACAATAGAGTCTGGTGGAGAAAATCAGGTCTGCTCCACTGATCAATACCTCAGTCAGTTTCACTACCCGCCTCAGACCCCGGTAACGACTCAGAACGAACACGGTTATAAACAACAGAGACCACTATCAACTAAGAATTTCCCGGATGCGGGTCAGGACCAGTGAGCCACAAAGGATCTGTGTATGGAATTAAGTACTTGGAAGGTGACTCTGGGCAAGCTCTTTGAGAGATACCCGCAAATTCTGGGCGCTTCATGAAAGGCGCAGGGTAATGCCTGATATGGGTCGACACGCGGCCTGTTCCGGCAGCGGCATGTATGGCAAAGTCCACACATACATACAAATGTATGTAATTATAGCAATTAAATGATCTCCGCAGCAGCTCCCTAGCTATCAGACAGGAAGCTAGGGATACCGAGGTCCAAGCCAGCTTTATTTCTGGACTCCCAGGAGTTAGCAGGGCTAAATAAGATACGGGAAGGCCCGTAGATGCGCAAGCAAAGACCGTAAGAATAAGCTGTCAATACACTCACTTATTGACCTACATACATAGGTACTCCGTAGTTATGCCACTCTGATTGCCAGTATTTTGTACTGTACGCAGATAAGTTGTCGGGACTCCAGACGTGTAATGTAGGCGGATACTCTTCAACACAATACCACAGTACACAGTATGGGGACATCATTTAGCATGCTCCATACCACGAACTGATCATTTCTTCGGGCCCATAATAAGAATAAGAATACTCTGTAATAGTGGGCAATTTATTAATTCCAGGACTTTTGGTGATGTGATCAATCAATCATAAGGGGGCGCCAGGGCATCTTTTGATCCCTTCATTTGCGATGCGGGTTCGATGAGTTGAAGTTTCTCAGACTTGAAGTGATCTCCAAGCGAGCTAACCAACTAGGGACTGCCAGTTGAAAACCGTACCGGAGCATTCCAGCCAGCCAATCATGCAACGCCTCCACTGCTTCCAGCACAAGGTCTGGCCAATTAGAAAGCTGTCGTTCCTGGAAAATAGTAGCGCTGAATTCTAATAGGATCGTTCCAAACAAGCAAATCTTCCGGGGGAGGGGCAGGGAAGTAACATTAGTCGAAACCAAGCCTGTTTCATCCGAATGAGAAACAGAACTGAACTGCCAGCAACACACAGTAACTACAGGACATGATACATGAAGAGTTGGTTAACGACACAGTAGTTACCAAGTGCTTTTTCTGCAGATTTTGTAGGGATGAATCAAGCTTTGGTGCCTGAGTCAATTCGCTCTAGATCTTGTTTCCCCTTGTCCATAGTTCAACATGGCGCTGAGAGGGTTTGGTCGATTGTGTGTGTTAGTCTCACCACCACGGCCCGTGTCCTGAATTCTGATCGAAACAGATCTCTCATCTCAGAGGGTCCACGTCTGGATTTCTTAGGTAAGCCCTCGATTCGGGCAGTTTTAGCCTCGTTTCAAACAACGACAGCAAATCATAAAAAGCAATCATCTCTCCGGTTCAAACTCAACTGCATCGTCATGATCGCGTATGTCTGTGGTGGGCCCGACATGGAGAGCATCTCGGATTACGATCAACTGTTCTTCCTGCACAGACAGAGCACGGAGTATTGCTTCGTATTCCATCCATGTGTACGCAGCATATCTACACGATACAGAGCATTTCCGCTCCAAGGTCCCCCAGATCCTCTAGGAAGTTGGAACTGACCTTCCGGCCACCCAAGCGCTTAGCCCGCACTAATACCCACCAAATCGCTCAGGTGTTCAGAGCGCATTCAGTGTGCCCTGGACGAATCAGGGCAATTCTAGTGTGTTTCATGTCTAATTACTGCTCATGATGGTTCTTTTCCACAGTTCTCCTCCACCCAATGTCGGACTCCACTTCCAGGGGCGTAATCCCGCTAAGCTGTTAGTGGCATGCTGGTTCATTTTGTGTTCCCCCTGTTGTCCTATTTCGTTGCTGGTGTGTGCTTTAATAGCAGCTTTATATATATTCCGCTTTGTCTCGCTATCTCACTTCTTTCTCACCTTCTCTTCAGCTTTGTCTTCATTGCCATACGCTTTCTGCTCCTTGTGTACACTTTTTCACTCCTTCAAAGGTGTCCAAGTGGCAAGTCACTCGTTTACATACTCTTGCATTCAAAAGCACTCTGCCTTGGCCAGAAGTGCTATCTGCAGATTCTCGTACTTTCCAACCGGGTTGGGCTACTGCTATCCTCTCTTCCTCTTAAACCCCACACTACCCGTCCTGCTTTTGAACGAAACTTCAAGGTCTCAGAAGGCAATCTCTCATTCAATCAACTTCCCTCCCACGGCTACATACTTCCTGCGGAAGTTCGGTTTACATATCAGTTGACCTGTGACGACATTTCCGAGATTAGACCTGCAAAAGGCTCACGTCTGTCCTATCCTTCAGCCCGGTGTTATTATTGACAACATGCATTATTCATCCTTGGTTGCCGCACTCTGCGTTGGTGGAGTGCTTGCATCCCCCATTGAGAAGCGTGAATACGTCACGGATCTTACCATCGTCACAAAGACTGTCTATGTGACTGCTGATGCAGAAGCTACTCCCGCGCCTGCAGCCAACGGACTCCCACGGTGGAGTTGGAAGATCAACTACCCTCCGACCCAGCCTACCTCAGAAGCTCCCCCACCCCCACCACCTTCAACTGAGGCACCTCCACCTCCTCCGGAGCCTACACACGATGCTCCGCCACCGCCTGCAAAAACTCAGCCTGAAAGCGCACCTCCATCCAACAATGACTATAAGGGGACAGTTCTGTACCACCACAATATCCACCGCAGCAACCATTCCGCTGAAGCTCTGACCTGGGATGACAATTTGGAGAGCAGTGCTAGACAACTCGCAGAGACATGTGTGTACGGGCACAATACGTAAGAGCCCCCGGCCCTGAACTCTTTACGGCCCGATATCTTGAACTGACAAATAACTACAGTAAGTACGGTGGTGGTGGATACGGCCAGAATATCGGTTATCAAAGTGGATACAGCAGCGTTGCTGCTATGATTACCAACCTTATGTATAACGGTGAAGCCCCAAAATTTGATGGCTTGTATGGCCAATCCAATCCTGGCGGTAACTTCCATGATTGGGGTCATTTCACCCAGATTGTTTGGAAGGGTACTAAGAATGTTGCATGCTACACTAAGCGTTGCTCAACCTTGAGAGTTGGGGGAGGTGGATCCTCTGTGAACAATGCCGATTTCATTGTTTGCAACTACGGCCCTCCAGGTAAGCTATTGTCTGTTTGCAATATCACATCAACACTGTTTTAATAAAATTCTAGGAAACTATGCTGGCCGATATGACCAAAACGTCGGCAGACCATTGGGCAACCCCACTGTTAGTGTCTAGGCATTTCAAATGATATGATATACTGCGATCGGCCGCTAATGAGGTTCTTGTTCTTGTGGTACATGTCACACTGTCAACCCGCCCGCTGCCCCATTTATCGACATGAAATGCACTAGAACTTATTACTCTGATCATGTATATCTAAATACAATTGCTTAGGTGGTTCGCTCAAACCACTTTTTCTTTTATTTTGGCTTTGAAGCCCTTGATAGCTTGACTTTTTCTTTTCAATTCGTGTGCAGTTTGTCCAGCTCAGGGTTATATTGTCCCTTCCACCATCAGTCATGTATCCAGGAGCAAAACAACCTTCGAGACAGTGGTGCGCTGGTGGGGACACTCGCCAGGAGCGCAGTTCAAATTTGTGCAACTAGGTTATTCTTTTCTTTTCGAAGCTTGTTCGATGCCCTCATAGAGGTCTCTAGCATGTCTTCATTTCCCTTCCAGCAGAGAATATTTATTTGAGTCTTCATTCCAATTTTATTCTAGTATTAACTTCTAGGGGACTTCCTTTCGGTTGTTCTCCCTCAAGGGGGAAAAAGGAAGGATTCGGAGGAGACATTGGTTAAAATGGCGTACCACAACAAAAGGAGAAAAAAGTTGTTTCTTTTTCTTTTTCACCCTCCAAGCTCGCAGCTTGTCACAGCCTTATCTTAACTCTAAGCATGATGTGGGATATGTTTTCAAAATATACAATGGAGATGCACAGCATTGATCCTACCCAACCTGGTTATACTAGCGAGTAGTCCCTTCTAAAGTGTATTTCTGTCTACGTTGAAAGCAGGTCGGATGATAAGAGATTAGCTCCATCGAGCCGAAGCGCGGGCACGAATCAGGTCTGGAATCCCTCGGCAGAGGCGACGCGCTGTCGGAACATGGAGAATGCTCCCATTCGAAGGCATCTGCATCTTTCAAAAGAGATGTTACAGAATCGTTAGCAGTCACATTCATTTGCTATAATAAGGAGTGAGTTCAGTTTGTTATTGGACAGAGACTGTTGATGTGGACATCGTTCCAGCTTCCATCATTCCATCGTGTGGCTAGATCATTCACTGCAGAGAATTAACGACATACCTTGAAGCCGGGGTTCTGGGGCGGGGTACGGGGAGACTATGGTGGCATATCTCTGCTGGGTAGTATGTACAATTGGCCACTGAAGCCGTGCAAGGTGCTAATGTAAGTCGAATCTTTTTGTTCGATGTTGAGCGGTGTACAGTACAAGTATCTCGCTGTGATAGAGGCATGTGCAGTTCACATGCCAGCATGAGGTCATCTGTCACCTTGGACTGCGGAATACTTCCATCACCACAGACAGACAGGCAGGCAGACTGACTGACTGACTGACTGACTGACATGCTGTGCAACCTCCCCTCCAACATCTTTTTCTTCTGCTTACCACCAACAAATCCCTCCGGTAGTCCGACACTTAGTATATCTTCTTCCTGCGATAGCTGGTTTCATCTTGCCTTGTTGTGATTTGTCCCTTTCCTTGGGCAGACCCTTGAAATTCTCACAGATGCCCGTATACTGCGCTCAAGATTGTCATTACTTCTATCGCAGTGCACTGCGACTTCTCTCAGTGCCTACTTTCATTGCTGCGCAATACGCTTGATGGTCGTTTTGCAATTTTGAGTCAGTATATTTTGCTGGCGCAATGTCTCATTTATCCCAGCCAGTTCGTTTCTTTACCGCACCGAAACCACTGGGAGATCCGCTGGCAGCTTCTGATCCCCAGACATCTACCGCCAGCGGCGCCAATAAAAGTACAGATACCGGAGTGCCAGCTTCCACCAAGCCCAGTGACGCCTCGGATATAATGGATCAGCGAGGCATTACGTTTGCTAAACAAGATTCGTTGCCAAAACTTCCCATTCCGGATCTGGAATCAACCTGTAAAAAGTATCTGGACAGTCTAGCTCCTCTACAAAGTCCAAGAGAACATGAGGAGACGAAAGCAGCAGTTCACGAGTTTCTCAATGCCGAGGGTCCTGAGCTACAAGAGAAATTGAGACTCTATGCATCGTCAAAAACAAGCTATATTGAGGAGTTTTGTACGTCTTCACGATCTCCGTTCTACCATTATAGGCGATGCTAACGAAACCTCTGTTGGACAAGGGTACGATTCATACTTGAGCTATGACAATCGTGCGTATAACTGCCCTACCTAAGTCTGAAAACCAGTCTAATAAGTGCTATATTAGCGGTCGTGCTCAACTTAAACCCTTTCTTTCTTCTGGAAGACGATCCGACTCCCGCACGAAACCATCAAGTAACGAGGGCGGCCTCCTTGGTCATATCTGCTTTGTCTTTCGTGCGAGCAGTTCGAAGAGAAGAATTAGCTCCAGATACTGTGCGCGGGAAGCCTCTCTGCATGTTCCAGTATTCCAGGCTGTTTGGTACGGCGAGGATACCCACCAACAACGGGTGCGTTATAGGCCAAGATTCGGCATCGAAACACTTGGTTGTCATGTGTCGAGGTCAATTTTACTGGTTTGATGTCCTCGATGAACACGATGATCTTATACTGCCCGAGAGGGATATTGCCCTTAATCTCAGAGCGATTATCGAAGACGCTGAGCAGACGCCGATCCAGGACGCTGCGAAAGGGGCAATTGGCGTACTGAGCACTGAGAATAGGAAAGTTTGGTCCACATTGAGAGATATCTTGAACCGACAGTCAGGGTCTAACAATGCCGAGTGCTTAAATATTGTTGATACTGCGCTCTTCGTCCTGTGTTTGGACTATACGGAACCTTCAAATATTGTCGAGGTCTGCGGTAATATGCTTTGCGGAACGAGCGAGGTAGTTAAAGGGGTCCAAGTTGGTACCTGCACCAACCGATGGTACGATAAGCTACAGATTATCGTTTGCCAAAATGGCAGCGCAGGCATCAATTTTGAACATACTGGTGTTGACGGACATACAGTTCTTCGTTTCGCGAGTGATGTCTATACGGATACCATTCTCCGTTTTGCGAAAACGATCAATGGGCAGGCACCAAGCTTATGGGCATCAATTAGCCCAACTCCCTCTAAGCGCAAACCGGAAGCCTACCGTCATGCGAGCACCACGCCACGTAAACTGGAATGGGATTTGAGCCCAGAGCTAAGCACAGCCGTAAGGTTCGCTGAATCACATCTCGCGGACTTGCTTCATCAACACGAGTTTGAAGCCTTGGATTTCCGGGCTTACGGAAAGAACTTCATAGTTTCGATGAACATCTCCCCAGATGCATTTGTGCAGATGGCATTCCAAGCTGCATACTATGGATTGTATGGCCGGATCGAAAACACGTATGAACCGGCCATGACCAAAATATTTTTACATGGTCGCACCGAAGCTATCCGGACTGTTTCATCAGAGTCGGTTGATTTTGTGAAAATATTTTGGGGAGATAATCCCGCAGCGGAGAAAGTGAACGCTTTAAGGAAAGCTGCACAGAAACACACTGCAATTACGAAGGAATGTTCGCAGGGTCAAGGTCATGACCGTCATCTTTATGCACTCTACTCTCTTTGGCAGCGTTCTTATGACGACGGGCAAGCTGGTATTAGTAGCGGAGATTCTAGCCCGAACGGCTATTCCACCAACCCTGTTGGGAATGACGCCAACCTTAATTCTCCTACTCGAATTTCGAGTATCTCGGAAGATGGTCTCTCCTCGACCAGCTCCCGGAGCGGACGTGGCCAATTACCTCCTGTTCCTGCAATCTTCAACGATCCTGGATGGGATAAGATCAACAATACCGTCTTCTCTACGTCAAACTGTGGAAACCCATCGCTTCGTCATTTTGGCTTTGGTCCAACCTCTGCCGATGGCTTTGGTGTTGGTTATATTATCAAAGATGACTCGATTTCCATCTGTGCTTCGTCGAAGCATAGGCAAACTAGTAGATTTATGCAGACATTGGAGTCGTATTTGCTCGAGATTCGGAAGCTCCTTCGAGCTACTTCATCTCAAGCTAATGGGCCTACCACTGCGGCACCCAATATGGAAGTAGAGAGGTCTGGCACAGGCACCCGCACTCCTCGTAGAGGACGTCTTATCCGAACGGACTCAGTGGCGCGGGATATCGAGACCCCTCTGACTGAGAGCGGGTACCTTGACGATGATGGGATGGGTGGTTGTATGTTGCCCCATTTTCCTCATTATTTTCTAACCTGCCTAATCTCCTATGTCACTCTGTGAATATTTGAATTCAGATAACTTGCTAACTTCACTGATATAGATGGCTTCTTTGATGCTGGTATGCTTCTGCATGCCTTGCAAGAGATTCAGGAGGACAGTGAGGGAGGCAGAGACAAAGCATCAAAGAGAAAGCTGGTTGGAAAAACGTTGAAGTTGAATGAGTATTAGTCAAAGGTTCAAGGTGAAGGGAAGATACTATTTTGATACCTGTGAGAGCTCAATTTCAATTATTATTTATTCATTATTGATTATTGCCAATCCCTATCACTGCGCAAGTACTCTATATTCAACTGCTTCATCAAGTGTTTTTATATTTCCTGGGTGAGCTGAGAGGCAACTGCTTGATGATGTCATCCTATGGCAACAATGATATTGATGATTTACATAACCAAATGTTCTTGATAATGTAGCTATTGTATGTACCAGCAGCACAGCAAGCTTTACTTTGATGAATTGGATAGACAAATACATACTCCATACTCTGTATGAAAGACAGCTGTTTCAGGAAAAAGATATGGACTTTTACAGGCAAGGTGATTGTTTCACCCTGTGCTGTGTACAGAGTAGTTACAGTACTGACCATGGCATGAAAATAACTGGCATGTGATAGCTTCAGAAAAGGTTTTTCTTTAAAGAGTCTCAAGCAAATACAATGCCTTGTTGCCCATTCTGTACTTTGTAGTATGTAATTATACATATGTATGTTCTTTCAATGACTGAGAGAGTATCCAGTTCATGTTTTCCATGTTTCCCGTCGGCTGATCAATAGTCATTGCGTCAGAAAATCAGGTCACTTTTTTTTCCGCCCTGAAAATTCATCGGAAGAGAATTTTTACCTCGATGACATTCCACGTGACTTTATTGAATCAAACACATCAAACTATTGACTAATTCCACTGGTTAGCTCAAACCTGCAAAAACTGACCATACATAATCCCTCTTCTGCAAGCAATCAATTTTAACCGACGTCCTGTAACAACCGTCTTGAGCCTCATCTTCATCTGCTTTTCTCAATTACTGCACTCTTTATGGTGACTGCCCCTTCTGCGAGAGCATCAGCAGCAGCTCTCTCTCGCAGTCTTCTGTTGCTGGTATTTCTCACGCTCAATACGTTTCAATCCCTGTGAATATCTGATCCTGCAGCCTTTCGTCTCGAGCAATCAGTCTTACCACATTAGGTTTAGCGGTGAGCTCGATCCGCCTTTGGTACCTCATCTTTGCCCAGTCAGGACTTGCGCTTAGGAGTCAACGGCAATAATATCCACTCCATTCCCCTCCAGCGAACCTCCTCGCTCTCCTTGTGTACAGGCCGATCTATCGTCGATAGATAGAACGGTTCTGTTATTCTGGAAATTGTTGAACGCAAGGGGGGTCAAATTTCTCGATAGCTCTTTTCGCTTGCTTCCGTAAACTATCCGTGTTTATCCATCCGCCTGTGTACCCCCGTCCCTGATCCCACGACCGCTGGGACCTTCGAATTCGCCGTTGGTCAGCGGTCGCTAGGAGACGACGGCAACGAAAACACAATTTTGCTCTAGAAATATGAATATGAATACACCCCATCCTGTTCCTGTCGGCGATGCAGCCTCCATGACTCCTCCTGCAAGTGCCGATGGGGAGAAAACATCTCCTCATGGAGATTCGCCTCGAGTATCCGATATGGATGTAGATTCGGGCAGCTCGGTTGACGAGGAGGAGATTCAACCTGACCACTATTACGGTGGTGGGAAGATTCCGGTCTTCAAGCCGGTGAGTCGTTCTAAGATATAATTCGCTCCAGAGACGTGTTTCTAGCCCTGCACCACCAGTTGATCCTCGACATCAATACAAGCAACTCTTTCGATTCGTTCCAGCAATTCCCCTTTATAGACCATTGAAGCTAACGAATTGTCTCCTTTGGTGGGACTTTCAAATAGACCATGAACCAATTCCGCGATTTCCAAGCCTTCATTCGCAAAATTGACAAATATGGCATGAAATCTGGTGTGGTCAAGGTTGTTCCGCCACAGGAATGGTAAGTAGCATAGGTTGCCATTGTTTGATATTGAAGCCGAGTTCTCTCACGTCGTCGTGGCTTGCCGAAGCTCGTCTCTTCTGCCTTTTCGCGGAATACTTCGATCTAGCAATACTCTACCCCGTATACTCTCCAGTTGTTTTGAGCAGAGAAATTGGTGAACATTTGGCCAGCCGTATTTTGGCACAGCAATGTTGCTGCCAGTTCCATCGCCCTGTGCTCTACATCGTTTCAGCTGCCCAAAGGATCTGGATTACTGTGTCACATTCATATACACCATTCCGCTGTCGTGCCGTGCACCTTGATTTTTGTTTTGCTTGCCACTTGCCAAGTGTCCCCTTTGCTAATGCTCAAGCAGGTTGAATACCCTTCCAGTATTGGATGAAGCTGTGAAAACTATTCGTGTCAAGAACCCTATCATGCAAGAATTCCATGGTTCCCATGGAACATATACTCAAGCAAATATTGAAAAGCAACGATCCTATAATCTGCCGCAATGGAAGGCATTGTGCGAGGAGACAAGCCATCAGCCCCCTGCTCGTCGTGGAGAGCGACGACGGGCCCAAGAAAAGCCTGCACGCGGTAGTGCAAGAGGCCAGGTTGGTAGATCTGACTCGCAAAAGCGTAAATCTGGACCCACTAGCTCCAAATCCACTGAGCTGGACAAGCCTGTTGACAGCTCTCATGAAAAGAAACTGGAAGGGCCGCCAACTCCTGTATCTCCACAATCAAATCCAGTTGAATCAAAATCCGAGGAACTAAGCGATGGAGAATCCTTGCCAGCTCCAAAGCCCAAGGGAAGACAGCCCAGATCTGTCAATGCTCGACGCAAATATAACCGCGGCGATGCAACGGACTTTATTGACGAAGAAGCCTTTAAGGATTTTGATTACCACCTTTCCGGAAGCGAGGATTATACCACTGAGCGGTGTGAAGAACTTGAGACTGCCTATTGGAAGTCGCTCATGTATAATAACCCCATGTATGGTGCAGATATGCCAGGCTCCCTCTTTGATGATTCCGTGACGTCTTGGAATGTTGCCAAACTCCCCAATTTGTTGGACATCCTTGGCCAGAAGGTTCCAGGAGTGAATACTGCATACCTTTACCTGGGAATGTGGAAAGCTACATTTGCATGGCATCTGGAAGATGTGGATCTGTATAGCATCAACTATATCCACTTTGGTGCTCCCAAACAGTGGTATAGTATCTCTCAAGAAGACTTTCCCAGGTTCGAGGCTGCCATGAAAAGTGAGTGCTTACTTGATGGACAAGGAAACATCTGCTAACAATTATAGGTATCTGGCCGACTGATTCCAAGAATTGTGATCAATTCCTGCGACACAAAACTTATCTGATTTCTCCGGCCCTCCTCAAGTCACAATACGGCATTACTGTCAACAAAATGGTGCATTATGAACGCGAGTTTGTCATCACGTATCCCTATGGATATCATTCCGGATACAATTTAGGATACAATTGTGCTGAATCCGTCAATTTTGCTACGGAAAGGTGGCTGGACTACGCACGGGTTGCAAAGAAATGCAATTGCGAAGCAGATAGCGTATGGATTGATATTCGCGAAATCGAAAGGAAGCTGCGCGGAGAGACGACTCTAGAGTACTACGATGAGATGGATGATCAGTTTGAAGGCGCTTCTGACCTACTTACTCCCCCTCGCAGTGTTCCCGAAAAATCTGTCACTCGCAGGAAACGGAAGCACGATCACAATGAGGTTAAAACGAAGCGCGTCAAATTGCATCTGGAAGGACCAAGAAAGATACCCTGCGTTTTGTGCCCTAATAGTTTGGACTACGAAGAGCTCTTGCCCACCGAAGACGGCTTGCTTCACGCTCACAGAAGATGCGCACTTTACATCGACGAAACCTCCATTCTCAAGGACGAGTCAGGTAAGGAAGTTGTATGTGACATTGACAAGATACCAAAGGCAAGAATGGGGTTAAAGTGCTTGTTTTGCCGCGAAGTGAAAGGGGCCTGCTTTCAGTGCATGTATGGCAAATGTGCTAGAGCATATCACCCTACATGTGCACTTCTGGCTGGCGTACAAGTTGAGTTTGGCGAAATTTCAGTTACCGCGGATGACAGATGCGAGTATACGGTTCCGGCAGTTGATCTCAAATGTAAATATCACCGACCGAAAAGACTTGGGTCCCAATCGCCTGAAACTATGGATGCGGATTTCAAACTCACGGAAACGGCAAGGAGATTGCGTCCTGGAGATTTGATACAATTCCAGGCTGATAAAGAAATCAACGGTGCGGTTGTCCTTGAAAACAGACCCGAGGAGCGTTCCTTATTGCTCAAAGTGCTTCCACGAGGGTAAGTTACCTTCCATTGTCAAATCAAACGTAGCCTTGGTACTGACTCTTTTTTAAGTGATGTGATCGAGTTACCTTATCGCTGGATACTCATTGTGAAGAAATCCAACTTCCTTCCGCTTCCTGCTGGCATTAAACCACTTCCAGCACATCTGGCTCGGAAACCGGAGTCCAGGAAAGATATAGCTTCAACCATTCCTTCCCATGGTACACCTTTTGGAGACCCATGGTTGCCGTATCAATGGGCCGAGTTCTCTTGCGTCAAGCCTCCTTTCAACCCAAATGCTACCACAGTTGACATCTTCAAACCCGAGCAGATTTGGTACTACCTTGGGAAAACGTCATCGGAATGTCGTGCACAATACACCGACAATCCAGCAAATAATGTCCATAACCCTCGATCTAATTTCCTTGAGAGTGTAAAGTCATTCAGAGTCCCTGTTGCAAATACACCTCGCCCCCAGTCTTATTCATCAGATCAGCCCAAATACCCAACAGGAGGCATACGTCTTTCCGCGCCAGTCGCAGCTTCTGTTGCGCGTTCTGTCACAACTCAAAACTCCCAACCATCATCAACTTCGAGTTCGTCAGTGCGAAATCCTCGAGACAACAAAGCGATGCATTTAGTAACTGCTCGAGGTCTTATCGCCTCAATCACGGAACATGCTAATGCTGGAGCTGGATACACCATTGTCGACCCTGACTTTGTGGCTCAGATTCTCCTTGGAGATAACAGCTCCACGGTTCCAAAGAATGGAATCGAGAAGCTGAAGAAGGCGATGGCAGAGTCCATGATCCGACCCAAATCTAACAATGGCTTGCTTCCCTTGCAGCCTTTAAATATGCAAGCAGACGAAGTCGATCATCTTCTGCGAATGCTTCGTTTTGCGATCGTAGATCTTACTCAACGGATTAGTGAGAATGACTCAAAGGCTGGTAAAACAGTCGAGCGAGCATCCGTGAAAGAACTGCGTCCGTCCTTGCCTAGCATTGGAATATGGGGAAATTTTGAGGGCCAACGACGTCAGCCTGCAGCTGTATACCATTCACCATATGCGCCTGGATTTGGGTTTTCAGAGTACGCAATCAAAGAATATGGTCTCGGTCCCCAACGATTAGCTCAAAAGGAGCATTCAGCTGCCGATTTCTTTTCAAAACTGTCTTCAGAAGACAAAGAGAAGGTCATGCAAGCTTGTGGCTATTATTCTTCAAGAAAGGAAACTGTGGATATATCCATTGCTCCAGGTCTAGGGACGAGTCAGGTTTCAGGCCTGGAGAACCCAGCTACTACGGCATCTATGGATGTCATGAACGTTGATCCTCATCACCTATCAGTATTTGATATGACTCTACATGCTGATTCGCCAGCCTCAAGCTTCAGCAGAACAGCAATCCAATACCAATCTCCTCAAGACTTTTCCGCCCATGTCGAACATGAGTCATCTTTACTTCCCAGGCACGTCCAAGATCATCACGACCTTTTCGGTGACCAGCAAACGAATCAACGCTTCTGGCAACGAAGTATTCTTTGGAACGATGGGGATACTCAGTCCCACGACGATGAGCATCGACCATTCTTCGGTCCTCATCTTCCACCTGCTAGACATGACTACCCTTCCTCTGATATGGACTTTGAGCGAGGACCTGGGTCGCTACATTCAATGGACATGGCCGGTTTCGGTTTCGATGGCCCCGACGATTTGTATCCTGATCCCAGCCCATAGGCCGTTTCTACCCATGGTCTCTCCCAGTGTCTCAATAATCGGGCGAAACTTGATTCCCAGATGTGCTCAACCACTGTCAACGGAATCGCCTCCGAAAGAGACTCCCAAGACACTGCTCGTGAATTTCTCAGACTCTCCGACCTGTTAATGGCATCACGACTTTTGTTTATATTATTTCATGAATGCATTGCGACCTTACCAGCACATGGTACGATAGAAATTCCGGCGTCCTATGGGTTTCGTAGCGGCTGGGTTTATCGGATACATTGATGGCGTTTAACGACCATGTTGATGACCAAAAACGTTCGTGACGAATCGATGACAACATCTTTTTTCCTTCTTACAAAAAGCCATGTTTCTCTCCGTTCTGCACTAAAGGCTCATGGGTATGGCTTTGCCCCCTTGCTGTTTGTCAAGGGAATATTTCTAGCGACGATTCGGCTTGGCACAACTTGCTCTGTAGGACACCAGCTTAGTGTGGTTCTATGTTTGTCATAATATGATTAACGCGACTGGATGTGGCCTACCCACCCGTCTGACTCGAGTCATAATTTATTTTGGTGAACACGTGCCAATTTGAAGCTTCGTTTGCATCCAGAGGAGGAAGACGACAGGTTATACATGATTTTTCACGCTACAAATTATAACACATCCCGGCGATCCTTTCAGAGCCTAAACCTCGGATGTGTTTTGCATGTATATGGCCTTCTCTTCTCCCCATGTATCAACCTCTTTTTCACATATATTGGGTGGTGTTTTATTATGCTTTGCTTTTCTCATCCCTCTTCACACCCTCTTTTCCACCATCTGCGCCTTTCCCTCCCTGTCGCTTAGCCATTTTGTGATGATACGCCAAAAGCCTCGTTCTTTCTGTTCCCCCGGCAAGAAACATTTAAAATCTTAATTATCATAACTTGTTTGTATCTCTCCTTTCCTAATCTATTTCAGCATCTTGTCTTCTTTGTATTGGTTCCCTTGGTTGTTTATTCCACTGCTTTTTTCTCGACTTTTTCCTCTCTTGCCGTTTTCATTTCCTCGAGAATTACTTTCCAGAGGGGCGCGGCGAGAAGGGGAAATTGCGGGAAAATGAGCGCCTGTTTCCTAAAGGCACAGTGGAGGGGATTGTAGTATCTCCCGACACTGCTTTTCCTGTCCTTTTCTCTTTTTTTTTTTTCACCAACGCTGAGGTATTAAATGGATAAAGGAGAAAATTCATTTGATATACTCTTGAGTTCGGATGGCATCCGATTTTTGTTGGTGAATTGGTTTCTGTAGATCACCATAGGAAGGTAGTTATGGCGTACTGAAAAGCTGTAGAAGCTTAAGATTCGAATTTTATCTAACACTTCACGCTGAATAGTTTTACTTTCATAGAGAGTGTCGATACAGAAGTGACTTTAGCCGTCGTGTAAGTCACTGAACCCTGATATAGTGATACTGTTGACACTTGGAGCACCACAAAAAAGGCTCCCAAGGCTTGCAGTGCGTGTCCAGTAAGTCATTGTGTTTAGTGTTCAGTATTCATATTCACAGACGTACAAGTATCTCGAAAAGATTTAAACTGCTGGCAGGATTGTCAAAGTTGCCTCCAGTTCCTGCTGCTGAACGTCACTAAGCATATCAGAAATATCTCCCTCCACCACGAGAGAAAACTTTTGTGTCAAACATCGATAAGCATTGATTAAAGTAGCGTGTGTCGATTTTGTATGCATATTCGATACACCCTGCTTCTTTGCCATGCCTTTCCACGGAAGAAAAGGCCTCGGTTGGAGCGATCGACTGAGCGAGCGAGTCCGGCGTTCTATATCTCAACCTCCGCACAGAATGCAAGAAACATCAGAATCTTCCAAGCCCAGAGAATACCCACCAGAAATCAAGCAAAGCCTCGAAGTCGTTCAGAAATTCATCGCCAACTGCATGGCGAAGAAATGCCACTTTTGTAGTTCAATCCTGACAGAGAAATTTTCGGCAAGGGATTGGATCCGTCGCTGGGGCAAGCATGCCACTGGTCACCCCGAAAACGCCGCGTACTTGTGCGCTGCGAGCTGCCCTAACTGTGAAGTTCTTACATGTCTTGGATGTGGGCATAGGCCCAAGAGAAACAATCAACCCCAGCAAATAGATGGCCGGTTCCTGGATTGGTGCTGCCGGGAAGGAAGACTTTTTGGAATGTGGGCGTTGCTGGCCAGATTTGACGAGACCGAATTGCGGATCCAGGCGGAATCCAGTTCGAATTCCGAAGACCCAATGTTGAAGCGACGCTTGTCAAGGAAAGGGAGAACAGGGACGCAGGATTCAAGAGGTATTGGGTATGCTGATCGTGGCGATTTTAGCCCTTGGGTGAATGCGTTTTATGACGGGTCTGGGGGTCATCAACCAGCTTTGTCACGGCCTCTCGAGTTCCACAGCTCCGATTTAAAGACTGATAAACTCTTGACTTCAACTTTGTCTGTGGTGCGAGAAATGGTGCCTAGTCTCGCCAGTACAAACTTACCACCAGAGCTTCGAGGGATGTTTCAGCTTAGCATTTTGATCGACAAGGTGGCAGAACTGTTGCGTAACGACTCGCTTGAAGATATCACTTCGCGCACAGAAGTGTACATGGCTGCATCCCAGTTTGTAAAAAAACTGGGTGCTCATCCAGAGTTAGTCACAATTGTTCAAGCATCTCGCCACCATAAACAGCGCACCCCAGGGTTGGAGAGTCTCACTCTAAGACCAAGCAAAAGTAAGAAGGGCAAGAATCAGCAATTAGTGCTTGGTGACAGCATCCCTTCTGTAGCGGAAAGGTTGCATAAGTTGGCCATACAAAGCGGCATCGTCCTAAGTCTTAGACAGAATGAGGACTTGACCTCGAGAGCAGGGCAGGAGATGCTTTACATATGTAAAGAGATATCGGAGGTTTACGAAATCATTGCTCCACGAAAGACTCAACACATAGCAGATGGTCAACTGGCAGACAGATACCAAGCATACCACCAAGCGTATTGCGTAATCCGAGATGAGAGGATTCTGACCGATGGACACACGTTCAATTCTCACGCGACCCGCATGATCCATTCACCTCCCGGGCGAATGAAACGATTGCTTACAGAGATCGCCAACATGGCGACGTCACTTCCGGTTGGGATATTTGTCAAAGTAAGCGACAGTCGCCCCGACATGATGAGATGTCTTATCATGGGTCCACCAGACAGTCCATACGGATATGGACTCTTCGAGTAAGTACTTCTCCTAACAAACTTCAAAGCTGCACTTCAGCCATCTTTACAGCTGCCATTAGTTTTGATCTGCTTTGCAAAGAAACGTACCCGCAACAGCCACCTCTTATGGCATGCCGCACTGCTTTGGAGTGCAGAGAGTCGCTTAACCCAAACCTTCACCGAGACGGAAAAGGTACGTAATGGAGCAAAGACAGTTCTCCAATTATAGTATTTTCAAAGGTTAATACGTGGAGGCAGTTTGCCTCTCCCTGCTTGGCACATGGAGGGAAGGCGATGCCGCAGCACAATGGCAGCCTGGAAAATCCACCATTCTCTCCGTGCTCATCAGCATTCAGGCAATGATATTCACAGAGGATCCTTTCAGAAATGAACCCGAGAACACTGATAAGCTTGGGGCCAGAGCCGATAGAGAGGCGCAGATGACTATCCACAGGGTCCAGCCACGAACGATCGAATATGGCATGTTGGCCTGGCTAGAACAATCGCAGAAAATCAACGGAGTCTGGGGAGATATTGCCAAAGCACATTTTATATTCAATAGCGCAAAAATCTTGGCCAATGTTGAGAAATGGATACGTGGCAATCCACTGATTGAAGAACGTGAATCTTTGCATAGAGGCGAGTCCCGGTTTACCCGGCTGAAAAGAGCCTTGGATAGGATTAACACAAGATAGTCTCCAGATTGTCTTTACTGGTTAGACCTGAGCTGATAGCATCAACTTGAATTCTTGATGTAATTTAGTAGCCATATTCGATGAGTAGCAATGAAATGCTTGAAACCATTGATGCCAGTGCCATTTTAACCATTCTGGCTTCAACAGCATTCGAGTATTTCTATCTTTTGTTTTCCGCTGCAAGAAGGCCAGCACCATTGCTTTATCGTCGTGATCAACGAAAGATGAGGTTGTGTCGATGGGCAAGCATGGTGCTGGGTGGACTTCACGTTGAATTAAGCTTTTCATGCTAGTCCGTATACGGTTAAAACCTGGATGCGGGTACAGACCTGTAACTTTACTCCGCATCCTCGATACCCCGCGAAGTTACATCACAATGAAGGGAGATTGGTGATCAATGCGGGGTTGAACTTCCGAGAAATGCCTTTAATACGAATATCTCTGTGATTGCGGACTATTAAAGACCAGAATCTCCTGAACGTGAAATGGACCGTATATACCTTTATCCAATTCACTTTGAAAAGAATCAATAGTATCATCACAAACATCATCATGCCTGGGTTCTCACCCCAAGAGATTGAGCAGCTCATTGGTCGCCATCCTGTAGACTTTGCACCCTACGAGGAGCTCTACAAACACCTCCACGCCCACCCAGAACTATCACTTCAGGAATATGAAACAGCCAAAACCATTGCTTCGAAACTTCGTTCAATTCCTGATCTTGAAGTGCACCAGAAGCTTGGTGGCACTGGTGTTGCAGCTGTCTTCCGCAATGGTGAAGGCAAAACCGTCCTTCTACGGTCCGAACTGGATGGCCTGCCAGTGCAGGAGAAAACAAATCTTCCGTATGCGAGTAAAGATACAATGAAGGATGAGAACGACGGAGTGGAAAAGCCTACAATGCATGCTTGTGGGCATGATATGCACATGACGTGTCTATTGGCTGCGCTCGAAGTCCTCGTTGCCTCCAAAAAGGAGTGGTCGGGGACTCTGGTCATCATCTATCAGCCTGCCGAGGAAGCTGGAAGCGGTGCCAGTCGCATGGTTTCTGATGGCTTATATGATAAGGTTCCAAAGCCCGATGTTTTGCTCGGGCAGCATATCCTGCCTCAGCGAGCTGGTCGCATGGGAGTTAAGCCGGGAACCATGATGGCTGCGTCAGACTGTTTGAAAGTCACGTTCACTGGAAGGGGCGGACATGCTTCGATGCCAAACCGGACAATCGACCCGATAGTGATGGCTTCAAGCGCAGTGTTGCGATTGCAAACGATCGTCAGCCGGGAAATTGATGTTGCTCAAGAATTCGCCGTCGTGACTGTTGGCAGTCTCAAGGCTGGACATGCGGCGAATATTATTCCGGAGATGGCGGAGATGCAATTGAATGTGAGGTCCACAAATGAAGAGACGAGGCAAAAGACGCTATCCTCGATCAATCGCATCATCAAAGCAGAAAGCCAAGCCAGTGGTGCACTCGAGGATCCTCAAATAGAACAAACGCAGAGTTTTCCTCTTACAATCAACGATCGAGCTGTCACCGAAAAGGTCCAGGGCACTTTCAAAGCACTCTTTGCCCCTGAGTTTGACCCGACATGGCCGACATCAAACGCCAGTGAGGATTTCTCAATACTGGGTACCTCGATTGAAAGGCCGTGCTGCTTCTGGTTCCTTGGTTGCACTGAGGCCCAGACCTGGGACGAAGCGGAGAAGAAAGGAAGAGTGGCAGAAGATATTCCAGTCAACCACTCTGCGTTTTTCGCTCCTGTGATTCAGCCCACAATGCAAACCGGTACGAAGACACTGGTTGCAAGCGCATTGACCTTCCTCTCCAGAAGCGAATAAAATGTGCACCATAAGCTTCAATGTATGTACATCCCTTGCAACTAGGCATTTGAGATCTGCCTAAATTTATGCAGAGTTTGACTAAGGAATGTAAAGAATTCGTTTTCCTGCCACTTATTATTTTCCAACTTTGACAATCTGATCTGCCAAGGGACCGTATAAATGGGCATTTTAGCCTGGACGGGGGTGTCTAGGATCGTTTCTGGTACCTGCTGTCCTCGAAAATCGTTCTTGTTCAATGGCGCGTCCACACTACTTGGAGTTCCTGCGATTGGAAGAGGTTTCACGTACCCTTAATATTGCATTTACTGCATGTATGCCCTCCTTTGCATAGACTGTGGAATCTGTACACAGTATGACTTTTAGATAACGCTCGAGTGCTAGTGTGAGGCCAGGTTCCTTTAAGCTTAAATGATATATATAATATCAGGGAAAGGATTGGTTCTGTTGCCTTGTAGCAGTTTGAAGTACATTAAGCAAAGCTTATGACTAATTTTAACAGTTAAAATTCAGTTAATAAACAGAAATCTCAAAGTAATAATCATACAGCAGTTATAAGTAATAAAACTGTTTTTTTATTATAAATTTATAAAAAATATTTTAAAAATTTGTTTTGTTTAAAAAATAATAACATTTTTTTAAAAAATATATTTTTAAATTTATAATATTACAAAATATTGTAGTGTTATTGAAATAATTAAATTTTTTAAAATATTTTTAAGAAAAACACAGTTATAAATTTATTATTTATTATTATTTAATAATTTTAAAAATTTAAATAATTTTATATATTTAAATTATAATATAATTATTACAATTCTGTTTTAAAACTGTTACAAAAACTGAACATTTTTCTTTAAAACATAATTATATTATTAATATTTTATTGTTTGATTATAATTATTTAACTGTAAATCTAAATATAAAATTACATAATTCATTGAGTTCACAAACTGATTTTTAAATTAAGTTTAGCAGCAAATTTTCATCAACTGAGTTTTCACTGCTAAATTCACAAACTTCACAGATTACTGAATAATGACTGATGAATTTACAAACTGAGTTAAAGTTAAGTTCACTTCTTAAACTGAATTCAGAAATCAAACTCAGAAACTGATTATTAGTTTGCAGTTACTAGATTTACAAGCTGAAGAAACACAAGAACTGAATACAAGAACTGAATGCAAGAGCTGAAGAGATACAAGAGCTGAAGAGACACAAGAGCTGAAAAAAAACAAGAAGAGACACAGAAGCTAAATACAAGAGCTGAATATAAGAGCTAAATGCAAGAGCTGAATGCAAGAGCTGAATGCAAGAGCTCAAGAGATACAAGAGCTGAGAAGACACAAGAGCTGAAGAGACACAAGAAGAGATGTAGAAGCTGAATACAAGATCTGAATGCAAGAACTGAAGAGACACAAGAAGAGACATAAAAATTGAATACAAGAGCTGAATACAAAAGCTGAATGCAAGAGCTGAAAAGACACAAAAGCTGAAGAGACACAAGAAAAGACACAAAATCTGAATGCAAGAACTGAATGCAAGAGCTGCTGAATGCAAGAGCTAGATTCAAAAGCTAGCTGCTAGAATGCTAGCAATTCAGTAAGTTACTAAGTTGTAACAAGTTATTAATTTAATGAATTTACAAACTAAATCTCAACTTATACTTCACAGTAATTATATTGTTTTAAAAAAAACTAATTATTACTGTAATTGTATAAGAATAGAGTAAAGAGATTTATCCAGTTGGTGTATAAAGTAGGTGTGAGATGACTACTATTCACTTAATCAATAAGAAATCAATAAGCAAAGAATATAGTTGTTAGGCAAAAAAGATTGCCACTGATTCTCTCAATGAAGAGAGAAATCAGTGTGTTATTTATATGTGTGTTATGCTCACTAAAGCTAATCAAATTAAGACTAGTTACATTTAAAAAAAAACAGTGTTAGCTTTTGCAAAGCTTACAGCTGAAGTTTTACAATTTTTTTTTCTGCAAAAACTTTGATTTCTTCAAAGCATATAAACTCAATAGTTATTGAAGTTTTAATAAAAAATTTTCACAAGAACTAAAAAATTCTGTGAGAAAAAAATTTTATAATATAAATGATATCAGTTATATCAAATTTCATCACAACAGCTTTATTATTTACTAAATTTTTGTAAATTAAATCTGATGATGTAACCATCAGCTTTTATTGCTCTAGCTTTGTAAAATATTTTTGCAAAAAAAAAAACAAAAAAAAATCTGTTGAGACCACTTAGCTGTGCATGATCTTGAAGAAATGTCATGCATTTTTTAATTAAAATGCATGACAACTTCAATAATCATAATGAGATTTAAACTCATGATTTTCACTGTTGCAGCTGTACATAATACAATTGTGTCAATCAGACAATTGTTGCTGTAATTTTTTGTTTTGATTTATAAAAGTTCATTTTTTATTTGTAAAGATGAATTTTTCTCAATTAAATATAACTTAACTTCACAAAAGTGATAACAACAGCTTTTAGCAACTCAGCTTCTTTCTTTGTTTTTTTTTTGATCAAATTAAAATTCATTTTTAGTGAATATAATTTCTTCAGCATCAGATTCATCAGTTTCATCAAAAAAAAAACTTTACAAGAGATTTTTATCACTTTACAGTCAAAATAAGACTTCACAAGTTTATAATAACTTTGTGAGCAATCAGCATCACAAGCTATCAGCTTTGCAAGTCATTCTAGCTTTATCAATCAACATAAGTTGAGTTAAGTCTTCATAAATTAAGCTAACTGAAAGTATAGTGCACAATCACAGTTAAAATTAATTTCAATAATAATATATCATCATGTTTCATTCAAACACTTTAGAAAAAAGTAAATTTTGATTTATTGTGTTGTTAAATACAAAAAATTTTGATACTGAAATGTTAATAAATGCTGACTTTGCAAACAATTTTTATGTTTCACAAATAAATTTAAAATTTCACAAAATAAAATTATGAAATTTCAGCAAAACTTGTTTTGCAAATGTTTTTTACAAGCTTTCATGCTAATAATTTCATAATTTTTTTCTTCACAACAAATTTTCAAAGTTCAAATTCACATTTCAGAAATTTCTGATTTATATAAAAAACAGTAAACTGACTTTAATGTTTTTTTTTATAAATAAATATTTTTTGATGTAAAGTCATTAATTAATTCTGATGAGTTTAGCAAGTTCTTATAGTCAAACTCTGATGAGTTTTTTTTATAAACAAATTCTGATTAACTTTACTGTTTTTTGCAAGCAGAATCAAACTCTGACAAGTTAAATCTGCTATGAAATGTTAAAGTTTAATATTCAAGTATAAACTCTGTGAGTCATTTCTGCTGTTTATTTCATTGAGCTCAAGCATTTATTTCATTATGTCAACAAAATGTCATCAACTTCACAAGCAATAAATTTTGCATCTGTAATACAAACAATTTTAATAATTTTTCATAACTTCAGTGCAGATGATTTTGATGATTTTTGCTGATTGTGCTGTCATTTTTCTCATTTCACAACAAATTTTTGTGAGTATGTTTGTTCTATCACTGAACAATCATAAAAAAAATATTTTTACAAAATAATTTTGAATAACAAAAAACTGATTGCAATGTGTCAGTCAATATTTCACAATATTATTAATGAAATTGTCAAATTTCATCAGTAATTTCACAAAATGTTTGAGTAACAAATCATTTTCATAATTTATTTTCTGAGAATTGCTTTGAAAAATGTTTGTCAGTCACATCAGTGACATTTTCAGAATTATCTTCATCATCAATTAATACTGATTTCAGATTTTTCATTAGAAAGCTTTGCTGAATCAGAGCATCAATTTTCAGATTAATTAATTTGATTGATGTAATTAATCAGAAAAGTTTCACAATTTAAGCTCAGTTTTGTGAAATGATGTTGATAATTCAAATCAGACAATTATTCTCACATAAACAAAAATGTAATTAGTGTCAAGAACTGAAAACAACTCACAGAACTCATCAGTTCATCTTATGTGTGTTTGATGAATTTCATGAAAAATGCAATAATTGTTTTTATTAAAATGTTTTTTGCTTTTTTCAGAAGTAAGAACATTTCAGTATACAACTATAATGAAAATAAAAATGAAATATCATGATATGCAATAAATCATGTAATATGAATTTATTATTAAAAATATAATTATCATTGAAATTTAATCAACTTTTCACATAAAATTGTAGAATAAGTAACTAAAATCATTCACAAATATTATATACATGTTATGCTTTCTCAGAATAAAATCTTTAGTTCTTCACAAAATAATAAAAAACTTGCAAGTTAAATTTGTCAGAATTAATATTATAATATTTAACAAAAAGCTTTTGTAAGTGTCTGAAATTTGCAGCAGATTTTTAGATGAATTTATTTTTTTTATTTTTATATTTTTTTATTAAACAAAATATTGAAGTTGTCAGCTTTTCTTGTAAACATCAGTTATAATTTTAATTTAAAATTTTTGTTTTTCTTCAAGTGCTTCACAAATTGAGTGATGAGCTGTGTTATCAACATCATTCATTTTCTTGTGATTACAAAGCAAGAATATATAAAAAACATTGTGAATGCTTGTGAGATTTGATGAAAATTTCAGATGATAAACTTATTTGTTTATTTTTTTCATAATTTTACAAGAGTTAGTGTGTAAAAAATCAAGCTTCTTACTCATATGAGCTGTCTTGATATTTTTTAAGTTAAGTCAAATTTTATTCTCAACAATGTAAAACTTTGATATGTGCTTTTTATCATAATATTTTTTTTAATAAACTTGTGTCTTCACAAAAAACTTTCTGACTTGATTTTGACATTCATAAATGATGTTCATTTAATTCTGAGAGTTTTTTATCTTCAAAGTATACTCACTTGATTTCACAAGAGTCATTCACAGATTCAGCTCATACATAACTTGAAAAAAAAATTTTTTTGTTAAAAAATGCTAAAAATTGTTGTAAATAAACTCAGCAAGAAACAATTAGAGTATTTAATCATCTTGATTGTAATTAATAAAATTTTGCAAATATTGTTTTAAAATATTATTTAATCATTCAGTTTGATTATTCATCTGAAAATGAAAAACAGTACTTAAATTTTGTAAAACTTTCAGTATATGTAAAAAATCATTTCAGAATTTACTGATGAATAAAAATTCACAATTAAAAATTATATTCAGAAATATTTTATGAAATTTTATAATTTCACAAATAATAAAATGTGTTAATTGCTCTGCAGTGAGTTTTTAGATTACAGAAATGAAGTAAATCATCTTGCTAAAGTGATTAACAATCACTAAAATGCAGTTAAACTCAGTTCTCTTAATGTTTTTACTTTGCAGAAAATTGATAATGACATTCATGCTGATTTGATTTCAAGAATTTGCAGAAATCAGCAATGAATTAAGTTTCTCATGTGATTTAATTTTAATAATTCATAAACTCATGCATATTTTACAAACTTTGCAGTATTTCTGAATTATATTTTTCATTTATGATTAATAATACTTTCACAAAAATAACTTATAAATTCATTTCATAGCAAAGTAATTTGTCAAAAATGTATCATGACATTGTCTGATTAACTTTAGTCATAAAATTTTATTGACTGAAATGTATAAACAATTATTGTAAAACAACATGTTTTTATTAAAAATTTATTTTTTTGTGAATCAAAAGTGAAACTTCATTTTCTTTTTAATTTTTGCTGCATGCTTGTCAGCATTTAGTAATTCAGATAATGCTGAAATAAAATTGCAGAATGTTTCATTTGTTTTGTGAGAATTTTCAGTATCATAAAAATTTTCATCATGAATTAATTCACAAATATTGACAATCTTCAATTTAAATTTTTTATTCTGATACATTTCATCTGAGAAAATCTTCACAAGTAGTTTTTTGATTTGTATCATAAACTTTGCAGAGAGAAATTGCACATTATTTTTTTTTTAAAAAAAACTTGAGTGAAGCATTCATCAGCTCAAGTTTTTCATCAGCACAGTTTGTTTTTTCAAGAAAAAGCATGATACAAAATTAATTTGCAGTTTTATGCTCTTGAATGTTTTTGCAATTTGTTTTTTTTGCATAATCTGATTATCATGAAAACATATTAGTTAAATTTTTTTCTCTCTTCTGATGTTTCACAGTAAATCAAAAAATCATTAATTTTTGAGCTTAACAAACTTGTTGTCTAGATAAGTTCTTTGCTGTTATAAAGTAACAAAAATTATCATGATTTATCATTACTAGAACAGACTTTTGTGAGTTCTCTAGTCAATAATGTCAGTGTTTAAAAAATTCAACAATAATCAAAAATTCTTAATCATGAATATCATAATTGCATTCTGCAGATTTTATTTTTCACAAATACATAATTACAAATATTCAATTTCAGAAGTTATTCAATTGAGTGATGATTTTTAAGATGACAAAATCAGAAACATCAATTTCAAAACATATTTAACAATCAAAATTAAAGTGATGAAGCATGACAGCATTCACAAATTTTTTTTTCAAAATATAAAAAATTTCACAAGTTTTTTTTGTGAGAAAATTTTTTTCATTTTTTTATTTAATTTTCATTTCTTGTAATATCTGATTTTTTTATTTTGTTCTTCACTCTTCAGCATATTAATAAGATTTAAAACAATTTTTAAAAACTTTGAAATGAAACAACAGTAAAAATTCATAAATTTTAAAAATACTTAAATATTTTTTTGTAAGTTGAGTTTCAGTCAGATTAAAATGATTTTCACATGCAACTTCTTCATAAATATTTCATCAGTTGATATAATATACTTAAGAAAATTTATTTTGTAAACACTAAAATAACACTTGAAGAATTTGCAGTAAAAATCTGCTGTCATGAGCATTTTCAAGATTTGATGAACATGTTAAACATGATTTTTTTCATTCACAAAGTATATCACAACATCATTCAAATAAATTATCATAAAAGCATCACAATCACAAAAAATCTTGTTGATATCAAATTGAAAAGCAGCTGAAGCATTTAACAAATCAAAAAAAATCATACAATATTCAAAAAGTTCTAGAAATATGCAAAAAACAGTTTTTCATTCATTTTTTTTTTCAGATGTAAAGATGATGATAAGCATTCTTAACATCAAGATGAGTGAAAATCTTAGCACTCACAAGACATCTCAAAAGCTTCTCAATTAATGATAGTGAGTAGCAGTTCTTCACAATCTTGAAGTTCAAGTCACAATAATTCACACAAATTCATAAATCATCATTTTTTTGAAAGCAAACATAATTGATGCTCTCACAAGAAATTTAAAAAACTGAATGAAATCATGAGCAATTGTATTGTTAAGATATTCACAAAGCATTGTAGTTTCATTTTCTGAAAATTGATAAATGAAATCAAAAATGAATTTTTTTTCAGACTTAAGTTTAATAATCAAGTTTTTTTTTCAGTGAGAAGTCAGATTTCAAGCTTTTTGTTCACTGAAAGCTTTTGTGAGATTTTTATAAATTTCAATTATTTAAAAATCATAATTCATAGTGATTATTCTCTCAATTTTGTAACATGTCATTACACAGATAAACTTCTTCTTTTGCACTACATTTTTCACATCAACTGATTGAATCATCACAAGTGAATTACACAGAATTTTCTGAAAATGAATTAAATGATTTTTTCATGAAATGATAAAATCATATTACAAAAATCAAGTCATGTCTAGAATCATATCATCATTTATATTGACAGTAATGACTTGCTTGTGAAAGATTTGTGCTTGATTTCAAGAATTTCAACACTTGAAGACAATGTTTGTGATATTTTTAGCATCAAGAAATGCTTGAATTTTTTCAGCAATTTTGAAAGAAATCTTCATTGAATGTATCTTCAGTTTTAGTAATTTCATAAAATCAGAACTGATGATAAGAAAAATGCAGTAAAAATTTACATAAGCTGATCATTTATGCTCAGGAAATGATTTTATAAAAAATGCACTTAATTAAATAAAAAATATGAATAAAAAATTGACATCAGATAATTGCATTATTCTAAAGTTATTTTTTTTTAATTTTTAAATTTTTATTTCTTTTTCTTGAAACAATCAGAAGATTTATGTTTTTTTTCATCACAATTGTAACAAGTAATATTCATAAAATCAGTCTTGCTATCAGATTTGTTTTTTTATTCTTTGCAAAATTTTTTATTCTTTTCTTAACATCAGCAAAACTCTAACAACATTCACACTCTCAGCCAATCTTGTATTACTTTCAGATTGTTGAGATTAATCATACATCATGTTATCACTCTCTGAACTATCTCAGATGCAGCTCTGAGTATCATGAATAAATTTTAACAAATTTTTGACAACATTATTGTTCAGAACATCTTCTAATGACTCAGAAAATGTTCTAAGTGAATTATATTTTTATTTTTTAGCTTCAGTAATCATTCTGAGTTTAAATCATCAGTGATCAAAAAAAAGCAATGTAAAAATATAAATAGTATTACTGATAATAATAAAATATTAGTTCTCATCTCATCATACAACTAGAAGTTTGTATACTTTGTCATACTGATCAGATTGAATTTAATTTATTTATCTGAATACAGTATCAAATCACAGAAAGCTTTTCATAAATCAAATTAATAAAAAATTATGAAAAAAACACTGCAGTTAGCACTGTGAATCATTTTTTTAATCATTTAGCAAAAATCTTTGTATACATTACATCTTCAGTGCATTTGCATTTTTCACAACATAATTCTTCATTCTTTGCCTTTGTATCAGCAGATGACAGCTTATTTTTTTTTTCATTTTTGCTTTCAGTGAGCTTGATCATGATACAATCACTGCTCTGTTGATTTGACAGTTGTTTCATGAATCTGCTTGCTTTTTGTATAGATTTAAGCTGACAGATATTTTTTTTTAAAGTTATGATCAATTTTGAAATAAACTCAACTGATTTCTTGACTGATTTATCTGACTGAACAGATAATTTATCTTTTTTTTGTTTCATTTTCTTCTAAAACACATCATTCATCAAATTAATTGAAATTTAATGTGTGTGATGTTTCAAAACAACAACATCAGACTGTGTAGATTGATTTTTGTCATTCATGACATTAATTGAAGTTTGTTTCTCAACAAATATATTCTCAATAAATATCTTCATGATTTGCAGAACAAATGACTCATCTGCAGTATGATTTATTTGTAACAATAATTCATTTTTTTTTCAGCAATTAAAAGTTGATTTTCAAATTGTTTTGAGTTGTCACAGTCTGATTTTGTATCTTCTGAATTATCATCAATTGCATCAGAAATGATTTGCTTTTTTAATAAAATTTTAATTATTTGCAGAATTTTTTTGCTAAATATTATTAACTGAAAAAGTTTTTTCATTTTCTTCAAAGCAGATGATACTCATTTCATCATTGATGAATTAATGTCAAAATCACTAATTTTCTGAAATTGTAGTCAAGATATTTTCTGATCAAACATACATCAATAAAACTCATTCATATAATTACAAATTTTATTTTCTGTCTGTACAATCTCATCATTCTCATTGTTTTGCTTTCTGAGTCAAACATCAACTGCTTCAATGTTCAAAAATAATTGTGAATTTACATTTTTGTTACTTAACACATTTTCATTTTCTGATTTTAATTTTTCTGCATCTAGTCATATGATTGATTTTTTCTGAAGATTCTCAAATTCTGTTTATTTCATGTTAATGATTTGAGACATCATCTTACTTATTTAGTTAAACTCAACAAATCTGTTGAAAGTATTTGTCTCATGTAGTATTCAGATATGCTGAGATTGTGTTTGATCAAGATAATGAATACAACTCATTATCTGAAAAATTGTATTTGTATTAATCATGAATTCAAGTATAATCATGTCTGAACAGACACAATGAATATTCACATCAAGAAAACAAGTATTGTAAGTTACAATGAAAATTTCAACTTTCTCATTGAGATTATTAAACTGCTGTAAAATACAATTTTTTTTTGCATACTGAAATCAGCATGCAAGACAATCACATTGTAATCAAGTAACTTTAAAAAAATTTTAATATAATACTGAATGATGAAGTAAGCAGCAAAAACAAGTAATTAATAACTTTCAGAATCAATCACACACTGTACAATTTTTAAAAATGTTAAATATTTTGATGTGATTTCACATAAATATTCAGCAATTCAAAAACAATTAAGAGAAAGTTTTGATATATTGCAATTCATAATCATACAACTGACTAATCATACAAGACTGCATTCAGATTTTTACTGACAATTTATGTTAGTTGCTAAATTTTCTTCACATTTATTCTATGTGAACTGAAACATATATTCAAGCACAAATAAAAATGATGCATGTCAAAGTTTTTTATAAATTGTAAAATCAAAACATTCATTAATGTCATCATCATTTTTTATTAATTCATTTTTTTCTTCATCATTTTTCTTCAGTCAACAACACAGCATAAAATGTATCATATAATACTGAATCATTTGCTTTATCTTCAAAATTAGACAATTAATGATGCAGATTTTATATGAAGAAATAAAGTCTTTAATGACAACATGTGTGTCATCATTTAGATTTATTTTATGCTCAACAACTCATCAGAAAAGAATGTAATTAAAAATTTTGAGTAATGCAATCATTGTTTTGTAGATAATCATGAATTTTCTTCTAAATAATTAATAAAACAAAATTAAATGAAGAATATACAAGTTTGTCATTTTTCTATCTGCTACATCAATATAATATTTTATTAAATTGTTTTTTGCACTGAAGTTAAAGTCAGCAGAGAAATCAGATTACAAAAGCATGTGCAGAAATTCTTTAAAATCTGACACTTAATTCATTATAAAAATGACTGACACAATTCAAGTGATCTCACAAAAAATCTTTTCAATCATTTTATGAAGAAAAGTACATAAATTTTTGACTTTGTGACTTTTGTTCAGAATTATTCATTTAAACAAAAACTTTTTAAGTTATTTCAAGATATAAGTCATTTTCAAGTCATCAACAGAAAAATCATTTTGTTTTTTATTATCTAGTCATATAACACTTTCAGTGTTTGCTCATTGTACAGCTAGTTCAACAAAAAAGCAGTACATTCTTGATCATTATGTAGTATAAACTATTAAAAACACAGTTTGTACAGTCTTTGAATTGTTTTGATTTAGTTGTGAAAATTTTGATTTTATGTTGTTCTTGTTAATCATATGTTTTTTTAATATTGAATCTGTAACTTCTTCACTTTCAAAAATCTCATAAAATAATATCAGATGTAACAAATCATCATAAAATTTGATTATGTATTTAATTCAATTCACAATCACACTGTTAAAGCACACAATGAATGAAGATAAATAAAAATCAATTTCTTGTAACTCAATTAATTTCACAATATGCAAAAAACATTATATCATTTTGCTCAATTCAGATTCATTTGTTAAAATTTCATCATCAATTTTTTTTTGTTTCTGCTGAATCAATCAAACAACATCAGTTATTTATCAAAATTGTAACATCATTTTTTCAATTGTCAGATTCTGTGAATCAAGAGATAGAAAATCACAAACATTTGTGTAAATTGATGAAATAAATTTAATGATATTCAGTTTTTGATTTAATTTGAAGAAACTTTTTTTATTTTAATCAATGTCAATTTTGTACTTTTCAGAATCTGTATCTTTAAAATTTTCATTGTTATTATTTTTTTGTTGTTATTGTTTTATAATTATTTTACTCATGAGAACATCTGCAGTTCAGTTATCATCAAATTGAAGTATATCAATGTTCTCAGCATCTGCAATATATTTCTTGAGTAAAGTTTTTTGTGCTGTGAAGTCAATGAGTTTCAAAAGTATATCTGAGCTTACATGTTTAAAAAATTTGTCAATTTGCTCAACAATGTTCTCATCATTGCTATCATTAAATTCATGATTAAGATTTTTGTTTCTCAGATTAATTTTGATGCCAATTTGAAACTTTGTAATGAGTTTGTTATTTTCAGTAGTTTGTGCACTCTTCACTATTGTCTTGTTTTTATTATTATATAAATCACTCTTGAATTTCAGCAGAATGGCAGATTGATTTAATTTATGATTTTCTTTCTCTTTATGAAGTTGTTCATCAAATCAGTATCTAACTGCATACTTCAAAAACATAAATATTCAATTAATATTTTTTCAGTTGTTTATATTGTATTTTTCATTCAATTTCACACATATCTTTCTTGTCACTCAAATAACAGCAACTGTGAACACATTTTCATTTGATTTGAGATTATTCAAAAAATTTTCAAGATCATTAACTGCTTTGATGATTTCTTTCATTTTCATTTTCACAAAAAAATTGTCTAGACAGATTATCATTTCAATGCAATAATTTAATGTATTTTTGTGATCAAACATCTTCAAGTATTGAGCATGATACTTGTCAAGAATTGTCATTATGAGCTTCAATTTCATGAATTTCTGCATGAATCATGTTGAAAAAAATTGCAAATATTCAGTCATTCATCTGACACTCTCATGAATTTTACTTTCTTTCAAAATATTTATTTCAGAAATTGTATTTGATTTAAGATCTTCTGACTTTGTGTTTTTTTGTTTTTTGAGTGTCAACATTGTTGAAGTTTTGAATTTTTTGATTATTTTTTTTTTGGTTCAGAGATGGTTGATTCAGTGTTATTAGCTTGACTAGAGATTGATTTTTCTGCATCATTTTGTTTTTCAAATACATTTTCTTTCATTTGTTCATTAAATTCTTCAGAATTCATTAGTTCTGAGAATATGCAAATCTCATCATATGACAGAAATAAAAACTATAATTATAAAATGTCAGAATTATTTAGTCATACAGCACATTATAATTAATTCAACTGAATCTCACAAAACTCACTGATGAAATTAATCAAATTCACTACACAATTTCTTCAACTCAAATTGTCAAATTTTTAAGAGCAAAAAATTTCTATCTTTCAGTTATTTTGTTAGCAGCTGAATGTCATTTATTTCAGTGTATTTGAGTCAAAAACTCATCATAGTAGTTGATGTGAAAAGAATAGAGAAGATGAATCTTGATTGTAAGAAGAAAGATTTGAAAGAAAAATAAAAAACAGAAATTTCATCTTGATAACTTAAGCTTTTAGCATTTGACTCAATCAGAAAATCAACACAACATATATAATGAGAAATTTATCTGCCATACAACTAGAAAGCTGCATACAAAGTTCATTTTCACATGTATCACATTAATTAATATCATAACACACATCTAGTTTCACAACAGAAAATGCAATCTCAAATAATTCAGTCATACAGCTAGCTGATCATTCATGTTTTGAATACAAAAAAAATATATTTCAGAAAAATAATATTTATGCTCAAGTTCTGATTTGAAATCATGCTGACTTGTAATTATTTTTTTTTCAGAAATATAATTCATATAAATTATATTGTATTATAAATCATTCAGATAAACTTGTTGAAATTTGTTTTTTTTTCATGTTGTCAAGTGCAGAAACAGCTTTATTAAGCTATTTAAGCAATTCTTGTATGTGTAATTGTCTCAATATCAATTCTCTGACAACAATTTTATTAGCTTTAAATTACTTTGTATCAATGATTTGTAGAATAAACAATAAATCAGTTAACTTACTGTCAAAGAGTTTCTTGTATTTTTTGTAGTATTTCATTCATCTCAACTTGATTTCATTAAAAACTCATGAAACAAGCATTACTTAATGAAAACTTGATGATCATTGATTAACTGAGATTTTGCAAATCACATTCAGTGCAAACTTAAATTTTTGTTTTAATTTTATGATTGCAAAAAACATATAAAAAAAGTTATGATGAGTTGCAATTCAGATTGATGATTGCACTTTTTATGTGAGATGATGTATCAGATGATAACTTGATGAATAAAAACATTGTTAGACAATAAAAAAGTGTTAATTTAATGATATATTTAATCAGAACAATTGTATTGTGTTTTTTAACAATGATTGCAATGTTGAATGTTTATGTAATTTTCTAAAATTATTGATGATGATTAATTAATACTAATAACATTAAGTTACTAATGTAACACACAATGTTCATCTTCTGCAGTTTTTACAACTTGTGTGCAGTGTATACATATGTATTACATATTTAATGATATGATATCATACACATTCTCTTTCATTAATTTTATTTATTATTTTTTCAGTTTTACTGATGATTTTTTAAATTAAAAAATGTGTGAAGCTTTAATTATGTGATTTCAACACAAATAATATAAATACATATTGATTGCATTCAATTATTCAAAAGCAAATTTTGTGTAATTAACTGATCATTGACAGAAAATTCTGTTGTTGCATGCAATAAATTACTTAATGAATTATTTTGTGCAAAATTTGCTGTGATGTTGAACTGATGATTTAATATATCATTCATCACACAACTTGCTTGCAAAAAATTCATTTTGATACAGACAGCATATGAAAATGCAAGATGCAGATTGAATGAACATAAAAATGCATTTTTTTTATTCAATTCATCATCAATGAAATGATGATATGATATTGTCAGCAGAATATTGTTAATCTTGAGTTTGCATATGATTTATTAATGTTGTTCACAAATTATCATGTACACTTGATCAGAAGAACACACATTCACAGCAACAGCTAAACATGCAGTGTTTTCATTCAAAATGAAGTTTTTTTTGCATAATTTTAAATTCAGTTTTTGATAAACTGTGATGACAGATTTGAAGAAATAGCATTGTCAGTTTTGATTTGTTCAATTCATACTTCAAAATGAAAATTAATAATAAAAACATAACTGTCATTCACTAGCAAAATTCAATATGCTTCATTATAATTAGCACATGCAGTGATGTGACATTTGATATTGAATTGTATATTTCTTAAGAGACTCATCATTGCACAGCAATTTTTCATACTTGATTTGACAAGCAAATTGATTGTTAGAATTGAATGTGATTGCTTTTGTGATTTTTTGAATGTGAAACTTAGTTATGAAAATTTCAACAAACATTCATCTTGTGATTCTGATTTCAGAATTTGAATTTCTTGCTGTGTCAGTTTCTGATATTCATTCAGAGTGAATTTAAATTGTATCTTAATCATTTTAATCTTTGCTTCTTGAATTATTTTATGCTTCAAATTGCACATCAGTTTGCATCAATTTGCATTATTATTCATCAGAAATTTTTGAGTTTCTCAATTAAAATATTCTATTACTGCTTGTTTGTGTTTGTATTCAACATTGTGATTATTATTCATTTCATCAATGATCTGATTTTTGTAATAAGTGTGATATGACTTCAAGCTGAAATCATCATTAAAGTTGAGAATCATCATTTTTCTTCAAACTTTTTCATCAGCAAGAGAGCTGTGCATGAGAATCAAGAATGTAATATGATGAGTTAAATTTATTTTCTGAACACTCTCATAAAATGTGTCTTGAATAAATTCTGACAGTGTCTGATTGTGTCACACTATAGAAAATTGAGTAACATTTAAAAACTTACTGTCATTGATCAGTGTTGCCTCATTACATGTTGAAATTTCTTTTTTCAGAATTTCAGCAGCTCTTACAGCTCTTGCAGCTCTTGCAGCAACAATATTGTTATACAGAAACTTCATTTTTTAATAAACTTGAATTGCAGAAAAGTTTTTTGATTGAGTGAAAATGCATTTTTGTTTTGATTAAGAGAAATTCAGAAGATTGAGTAAAGATATTATCAAGTTGAACTTAAGAAATATGCATGTGTAATAAATAATTATGATTTTTGAGAGTAATTTTGTGAATGAATTATATGAGCAACAAATGTATAAATAAATGTGATGAAAAAATGATTGTGAACAATCTTACAGTCAGAAGAATTTTTAATACATTTTAAAGTAAAAGTTCTGAATTTGTTGAGATGATGTGCAAGTCAGTATATTTTATGTGTTTACACAAAATATAAAGTATTGTGATTGTGATTACAAGTTTTTAGTTCAATGATGATGAAATATTAATATGTTGACTAAATCAAATGAAGTATCAAAACTTATTTTGATATATGTGAGTTATGAGCTTTTCTGAAGTGAAAAAAATGTTGAACTTGATTTCTGAAATAATTACAAGAATAAAATTGCTTAGCAAAGATTTAGTTATAAATGTAATATAAATAAATTTCTAATGAAAATTATGCCATACTTCAATAATACTAATGATCATCAAAACTGTCAGAAATACATAATATTATCAGTTTTCTAAGTTTACAATGATTTTTTCTTTTAAATGAATTTCTGATAATGTTTAATTTAGCTGTACAGTCTGTCTGCTGTACAATTAGAGCTCTGAAAATACAAATGCTTGATTTAAGTGAACATTTCATTAAATTTTATCTGATGAGAAACTTTGTTATTCTGTAACTTGAAATCATTAAAATCTGAAATTAATATTATGATTTTCATAAAAGATACTCAAAACTTTCAAAATAAAGATATTTAAATGTCAATTGTGTTTTTATCAAAGAACACAATGTTTCAACAAAACAAATCATCAAGTTCACTTAACATCACTGTCAAAGTCATATTAATTTTATTTCTTCAATTCAGCTCAGATGCTGAGCAGAAGATGAAGTTCACTTCTGAAATGAAAATATTTTGCTGACATTGTGTCATTGTATATATATTTTCTCACAACATGAATAAATCATGTCAAAAAATCAAAAAATTAAATCAATGCTGTTTTAACTGCTTTAATATCATCAATGAAACTTGCTCTGAATTTTTAGAAGAATTGATTAATAAAATGCAGAAGTTAAAAAAAATGTATGCAAAATATTGTGAATTCACAGTAATTTCAAACAACAAAAAAACATATAAAACTGCAATCATTATGACTGCAGTATTTTTGATATAGAAATGATAAAAAATACTGATCAAGATGATAAAAAAAGCTTAATGCATTGAAACTGCATTTGATTACTCTCAGAAATTTTTTAACAATCTGAAAATGTCTGTAATGAAATGTATTACTTTTCAGCTTATTGCACTGAACTCAAAAACTGAAGCAATTTATCATGTTATTGAATTTTTTGAACATATTGTTAATGTAAGAACTTCAAGATTTCTCAAGAAGAAGTGAAATATTTAAATTACTGATTTAAATTTAAAAAATTGAAATTATTTATCTGAGATCAAAACTTTCTACTGAAAAGAAATTCTCAAGAACTGTAAGTGTAATATCAAAATCAAAATCACAATTTCAAACTGATGACATACACAGTTGAAACATAAAGCAACATCAATGAAGATGACAAATAGCAACAATGTTTTCTTTGAACTCAATTCATCATTTTTTCTTGAATAATTCAGCAGTGTATGCTTAGTTATTTGTTATTTTTTCAATTGTTCAGTTGTATACTATAATACTAAATTAAGCTGTAAACATGATTTCATCTGCAGATGAATTGAATATCATCAACAACAATAATTCTTCATTTTGTGTTATTTTTTTTTTCAATTCTTAAAAAATCATCTGACACATTCTCTTACTTTTTTTTTTTGCTTTTCATTATCATGAGAATCAGATTGATTTTATTTTTTTCATCATCAGAAGTTAACATCTTCAACATTTTAGTTTAGTTGCATTTTCAATTCATGCAATTTTGACAAGCATCAAGTAGCAAGATCAATCTTTCAATTTTTTTTCATTTTTCAAAGTTTTTTACAAGAGTCAACTTTATACTGTTGACAATATTCTGTCAAAATAACAACAATGAATTTTTGCATCAGAAACAAGTATTGTGTTGATTGAAAAATTAATAACAGTAGTTTTGATAATATTTATCTGAGCACAAATATCATTTCAGATGAAGAAATTGCTATTAAACTCAAAAGCATTAAAGCAAAGCATTCTCAGCTTAAATATGAAACTTGTGTTTACAAGTTTCTCACAGATGTCATTGATATTCTGTTTGTCTGTTGATTTGACACTGAATGTGATTATAATATCATGATTATAAATTTTTTCAGTTTCAGTTTAGAAAATTTATTCAACTTCAGCAACTGCAAGTTCTCACTGAACACTGTGCTACTGTTAACTGATTAATTTATTTCTCACATTGAATACATTCACAAAAAATCATTCATTCATTATGACATCAAGTTTGACAATTTTTTAATAAGTATTGAAAAATCTGAAAATCAAGTTAATGTGATTGATTTTGATCTTGTTAAGAAATATCTTAACTTAAAAACTCACTTTCATATTTCATACTGTAAGAACACAAACTTGACTGACACTGCTTGTTATGTCAGTATCAACATTCATTTAACTGTGAAGCAGTTTAGATGTGACAACATGTTATTAATTGCAGTACATAATACTAAATTGAGCTGTAAACATGATTAATTTCTTGAAGTTATCTCATGACAGAAAGAAATTATGTATATGTATAAATTACTTTATGATTAATACATACACATAACATTTGTGTTCAGTAATAAAAAAAATTGTCAGCTGCAATAATTGTTATAAATTTCAAGAGTGAGTTTTGTTAATTTGAATATAAGAATATAAGCATCATCAAAAAATTTTGTTAGAATTTTTACATTAAATTTATTTTTTAATCTCATGTGTATTCATTTGTTTTACAAATCACAGCTGTAGCTTGCTTATTTCCAACAGAGTTTTTTCTTGACAATATTTTACACATGATTATACTTTTAATCAATTGAAAATCATGATTTTGCATTTTTATCTTTCAACAGATTTTGATAAATTAACAAAATTGCTTGTATGCTTATAAGTATGAAAATCAACATAATAAACTCTTAATGTGATATATAATTATACATCATCTGCTGAATTTACTTTCTTGATGAAAGTTCATGTTTTACAAAAAATGCATTAATGATATGAGTCATACAATTTAGTCATATAATCAACAATTTGCTGTATGACTAGAGCTCAGAAGAAAAAAAAACAACAATGAAAATTAAATTTTTTATTTGTAAAATTGCAAATTGTAAAACAAAATGAGAAGTAGTGATATTGAGTTATGATTAAGATATGTACAACAAAAAACTTTATCATCACATGATTTGCAACTCAAAACTTTGATACTTGCAAAAAAGAAGAATTTTTTTATTAATGTAGATTTTAAAATTTATAATTATAATCATAATGATAATTCAGAGTTATTACAGATTTCATTTTTAAATTTTATTAAATACTTGTTGCAAAGTTTTTATCACTGCATCATTTTTTTTTGATTAAAATTTTCTGAACATTTGTGCTTTACAATTTCATGTAGCAAAGCTGATTTAATTCTGTTGTATGACTAAATTAATAAGTTAAAATAGCATAAAGTTAAATTGTGCTGTATAACTAGATTTATAAATCAGTATTATATTTGATGAAAAATAAAAAAATTAATTACATAAAAATTGATCAATCACAATACAACAAATTTATTAAAAAATTTGCAATGCTGACATTCAAAAGTGTATTTATAGTTTATATTTTGTCAACATATGAATTCAATCATTCACTTGTTTGAAAGCTGATGAATTTTCAATGATCATGAAAGTTTGCTATACAAATGTAATATTCATCATTCACATTGTTCTCTTTCAGTAGCTTTGTCATCAAGAATTGTTTGACAGCAGATATCACTGAAAATTTCATAATTTAATCATATAATGAAATTTCAGATATATGATTAGAGTTCTGAGTGCTGAGTATGACTGTGACAAAATTCAAATTTCACAAAATGAAATGTATAACTTCTTCATGAGCAATTTTTAATTTTTTTTTCACAGCAAACATTTTTTTCTCAAGTACAAGTTGAGCATCAACTATCATTGCATTTTCATTTGCAATGTCACAATAAGATTGATTCATTGTATGACATTTTATTCTTGATCTTGTTGAAAATTTCACTTCTTTGTTAAATTGTTTAAAAAAAATGATGATTTGAATTTATGATGACAGTGTTTGATCTTGTTTTAGAATATTAACTGATGACAATATTTGAAGCTTGAATAAACTTTTTCTTGTTATTAAGTATGTCACTAAAAATTAAAATGTGATATTATATACTGCTGTAGATAAAAATCATTGACTCATTTTCACTTGCTTTTTTTTTTCTTCACTACAGCTGAAGCAATCACAGTGCAGCTTCTTCATCTGTGAAAACAAATTTTCTTCAATGAAATTTGATTTATTGATTTTAAAAACATTAAAACTCAAAAATTAGTTTTTTTTTTGAAATTCATTGAATTTTTCAAATGTCAATATTAACACATCTGAAAAAATGAGTATTCAGATTAGCTTTATATCTTGAATATTGATGATTATCAACAAAGTCTGAAGTTTGTTGCTTTTAAATAATGTGTAATAATAAAATATCATTCTCAATTTGTGATCACTGTATCATAATTTCAACACATAACAAGCAGACTCATATAAAATTTGTTGACATAAACATGTTTTGCACATTGATCTCTGACATGAAAAATCAAGATTTGTGTAATAATCATACATATTATTCAGTGCTACATGCTGACAATTGCTTAAGACAGCACAAGTGCAAAAAATTTCAATAATTGAGCTCAATTTCTTAATGTATTTAACTGTTTGAGATTCATTAGTGTCATCTTGAATTTTAGTGATTTTTTTTCTGACTCATTTTGCAACAGTGAATTGTTGTTGACAGTCAATGCAGATTTCACAAATAAATTATTAAATGCTGAAACTGAATTAAATAATCATTTAGCAAAATCAGCATCACATGAAAAACTGCAAGCTTGATATTGTATATTTTGAAAAAAAAATAAAATATAATATGTATAATGATATTTGCTGAATGTTGAAAAATAACTTATTGTTAGTTGATTATTTTGCTGTCTCAACAATTGTAATCTGTCACTTGATCATTAATTAAACATTTCAAGCTTTAGCTGATTTACAAACTGATTGCTAGTATCATATGATTAACTCTGATTAATCTGAAATGTTCTCAATACTCATTTTGCATCATGTTTTCATTATTTTGCTTTTTGTGATAGTGTGATTTTTATTGATGATTTTTGAGTTCTCAAGATTTGCAGTTACAGTGATAAACACAATAGTAATAATAATAAAAATAAAATCAACAGAAGTTGTATGCAGCAATAAAATATATAAATAATCAAAAATATAAATACTAATGAGATGTGAGCTATAATTAATAGTAAATATAAGCAACAATGAGATGAGTGACAGAAAAATGTAAATGCTGATGAGCTGTAACTAATAAAAAAAAAGCAAATTGTGAAATGTACAAGACAAATAATATTATGATTAATTAAGTAGTTATATTACTACTAGTGAAGCAATTATATACTACTAGAATTCATCATCTGAAAAAATCAACTAATGACAGCATACATAAAACTTTACAAATTCTTGTTGATAATCACTGCAAAACATACAACATTGATTGATGTACTTTTTACATCTAGATACAATATATTACTCAGCAAATGAAATATTTATCATATAATTAAAACTCTGAGTGTACAAATGCTTCATTTGAGTGAATATTGAGTTGTGTTTTTCAGAAATGAGAAAATTTGTTATTTTGTAATCTGAAATCACAACAATGTTCAGCAATGATGTGAATTAAAATGATATAAATTGCTTATTTCATGATGAAACTCAGTGTTGAAATAATAGCAATTTGTTCTAATTACATAAATTTCACAAGTATTTTCTTTTAATGCATCATTTAATAATTAAAATAACTGATACTGTCATGTATGTTTCAAATGCTGTTATATCACTTATGAATTAAAAGCAATGAGATCAAAAATCATGTTTTTAATATTTTTAACATTATTTGCATATCAACTGAAATCATCATAAATTTCTTTAAATGAAACTGTCAGCAAACTTTCATCATTTCTTCATTTGTTATGTGAAGTAAGTTTGACATAAATTTCTTGCATGTATTTATATGCTGATGAATATTTGCTGTGCAGAATGTGATGTGTTGCAAAAATAATTAATTTATAAAAAAAAATATTATCAACTGTGATATAATTATATTGTGAATTTAAAATGAATTAATTTTTTAAATACTGAATATGACTTCTAGCATCATTATGAGCAGTAATCAGAACATAAACTTGATGTTGAAGAATATGAAACAAATAAAAAGCATAATGCAGTGTTTTTATCAATTCATCTGAAAGAATAATTTCAGTATGTCACTTAAACAAAAAATGATTATGATATTTGACATACTATTAATTGTGAAATCATAGTGATGAAGACTGTAAATCATTTTTGCAAACTTTGAACTGAAATTGAGTTGAAGAAATGATATTATTAATTGAAGTAGTTTCTTGAGCTTGCACAACAAACATAACTTTAAGTTTTGAGATGCTGCAGAGATCAGCAGATGAATGAAAGAAAAGAAAAAAAAAGAAAAAAAAATTTATTTATGCTTCATTTTTCATTTCATCTTTAATTTTGATAATATAAATCTGATAAAATCATTTGTTTTTTAGATGAATGCATTGACAACATTGACATTAAAGTTGATGAAACTTTCTGAACAGCTTTTCTGTACAATAGAAGAAAATCATCAGTTATAATGTTAATTTGCAAATAAAAATATACACTGTAGATCTGAATATGTGCAGATGATGAAAAATGATTTAAAGAAAATTAAAATCAACATCATGTGAGATATGTAAAATTTTATTTTTATATATGATGATAAACTCAGATCAATAAAATAAGAAACAATGAAATACAATTTTAAATTTTATAATTAAGTATAATCAGAAAAGTCTGACTCTGATGTTATAATGTCAGAGCTTTCATGAAATTATCAGTATTTTTACAAATTTTTGAAAACAGTATAATATATACATAATTGTACAGAGTACAATTCAGTTTCTAGATGAAAGTTAATATTGTCAATCACAAATTATTTAATTTAGCTGTACAGCAAAATGCTTGTCATACAGTTAAATTAATCTAGCTGAAGTATAAAAGTTTGTTTATGTATGAGCATGTGACTAATTGCTTCTACATCACTGAAAATATACTTCTTAATAAACTGCTTAAGTTCATTATTAAAAAATTGTGAATTTTAATGTATCTGCTCTGAGCATATGTTATTTTTCTTGATTTCTGAATCTCTCATCTCATTTTCTGAAATCTGTAATTTTTGTGTAAAGTGTTAAGTGTTGTGACAGCTGTAAAAAATGTGATGAGTCATTTTTATAAATCAATCATAAAGCATATTTCAAATTAATGAAAATGCAGCATTCAGACTTTCTTGACACTTTTTGAAATTACATTTACACAGTAGTAAAAGTACTAATCTTAAATAATATATAATAATTTTCAAAGTATAGAATTTTGCAGCATAAATCATAACAAAAAACACTAGACAACAATTCATATTTTTTTTTTGCAGATTATATAATTGTCAACTTCTGAATAAGTGACTAACACAAAAACAAAATAATTGAAATTTGTCAAAAAATCTTCAAACTGAAATCTCAACATGCATATATATCTGATTGATGTACATATCAAAAATATGTAGATATCAATTGTTTAATTTGTAAAGCATGTGCTTTGTTGTTTTTCTGATAAGTTATAACATGTTATGTATGAAGAAGCTGATTGATTTCTGAAAGCATCAGAATTTATTATATAAATGTAATGTTTATCATCAATAAAAGTTTTTGACAGTAACATTATCATCAAGAAGTTTTTTAGAAGCAGATTTAAAAATCACAAAAATTTTCATAATTTAGTCATACAGCAAAATTTCAGTCATACAACTAGAGTTTTGAGCACTGAATATAATCACTGCAGAGTAAAACTTTAATTATTCAAGTGTAAAATTACAGAGCAAACTTGAGATTTGAGCTACATAATTCATGACAACAAGATGTAAAAGTCATCATATCATATGCTTGAGATATTTGATTATTAATTCTCTGAAGATTAACATTAAATGATTATAATAAAATGTGAGTTTTTTCAGAAAATGCATTCTGTGTGCAATGATGTATATGAAAAAAAAACAAAATATAAAATTATTAAAATTCATGTTGTCTGATTTTTTTTTGTTCAATTGAAAAGCAATGTTAATTAGCACACAAAACTTTGTATGTATCACAGTAAACATAATTAATTTTTTTTTTACAGCAACTGAAGCAGTTACAGTGAAGCATTTTCATCAACAAAAAAAAATTTCATTAAAAAATTCTTCATTTTTTGTTTTCAGAAACATTGAGACTCAAAAATCAGTTTTTTTCTTAAATTCACAAAATTTAAGTATAAAGTTTCACACTTCTAAATAAATTGTAATAGCAAAAAATCATTCTTCATTTTTAATCATTATATAAAAATTTTAACATCATCATCTGTCAGAATCAGAGCTGCATAAAAAACAGTGAGCTTGAAGTTTAATATTGTTGAAGTTGATAACTGACATGAAACAAAATGTATGATTTTGATTTGGAGAGATTACTGAACATTGAGAAATCATTAATCATCATTAATTAATTATCTTTTCATGTTTCTTGACTATAATTTGTGATTTGCTAATTAATTCATTCTTTCAAGCTTCAGCAAACTGATGAATTGATGAATAATATCATTTGTTTAACTTTCACTAGTTTGATGTGTACTCAGTATTCACTTGTCACTGAATTTTCATTTTCTTATTTTTTTTAGTGTGATTTTGATCTTTGATTTTAGAGTTCATAAAATTTAAATTTACAGTGATAAACATCACAGTAAAATGTAACTGATAAAAGAAACAACTGTAATATATATAAATAATGAAATATATTAATGCTGATGAAATATAACTGACAGTAAGATGTTGATGCTGATAAAATTTAATTAATGAAAAATGTAAGCAAAAGTGAAATCTAAATGAGACAGAACATATAACTAATAAAACAACAATGAGATAGATGATTTAATAAATCATTTATCAGCATGACAGAAGCTGTTGATAATTATGTGTCAGTGTTCATTGTTTGAGAAAATCAAGCAATTACAACATACATAACTGAGAACTGATGATTAGCTGTATAACTAAATTTATGAGTGATAATATCATTTCATTATGCACTCAGAAGTAATATTATATTAATATGATTTATTTTTTAATGTATATTATTCTGACTTACTTAATCATTATTACAATCTGTAATAAATTAACAAGTGTTCATGATAAAGCTGTTTGCTATGTACAATCATTATTATGTCATAAATTTACTGAATGAATTCTCACTGAAGTTAATTTATATTAATACTTAAACTTGATGTCAATGAATCATGATTTTGTGTTTTTATTTAATTATGCTTTCTGATTAAATCTGCACAAAGCTGCAGATTAGTGTTCATACAGATTTTTGCTAGACTTAATCAGATCAAAATCAATGAGATGAATTACATTTCAATACAATTAACAAATTTTTTCAGTTGTTTTGATAAATTCAGCATCTGTGACTTCAAGCTCAGTGTAACATTTCACAGTTGTTTTGATTGAATTTTGTGAGATTCTAAATAAATTAACAATGTTTGCTATGATCAGAGCATGTTTGCATTGTGAAAAAAATGTTAAAATTTTTGCAAATCTCATCAAACATCAGTACAAATGTTAAAATGCTTTTGCAGCATTGAACACACTACAGAAAATTAAAATTTCAATTAATATAAATATTGATTAGATACATGAGAAAACAGCTGAAAAGAATTCAGAATTGAATGATATTTATATATTAAATACTAAGTGAGATTTCATTACTGATGCAAATGTGATTTTGTATGATAATTTTAATTTAAAAAACTTGAAAAATCAGACAAATAAATCAGACATTAATATGTTTCTTCAAGATATTTTGAAATCTCATTCATCATTTAAAAATGCAAAGTAGCAACATTTATCATTTTTAGATTTCTACATACATGTTTTCAGCATCAGAGTTTCAACTGTGTCAAGTATTGCAACAATTACATATATTTCAACTGATTATCAGACAAATCTTGCAGTGAATTCTGTCAATTTTTCAGATGAAAAAATTCTTAAAGCTAAAAATGAGTGTCAGAAAAATGCATTTTATTCATTTAAAAGCAAAATTAACTACAATATTGCACAGTTTTTTTTAATATGTAAACTAAACAAAAACAGCATTGACACATTCATGAAAAATTCATGATTGCAGTTAGTGCATTCACAACTGTCATTTCAAAATGCAGATGAGTTTTTTGTGAAGCTGTTTCATTTTGCAATGAGTCATTTCATTAAAAACTGAATGATGCAAAAAATATAAGTGCTGTTGAGTGTTTCAAATTTTTCAGTTAAAATATATTATTTGCATTATCAATGTATTAAATATGTTATTTGTCATTTTTTTTTCACAAACTTTTTGAAGAGCAGTTTACATATACTTCAATTCAACAACAAAATTCTTAACATTATTAAGTGTATACTGAAATACATACAGCAAATTGATGATGAAATATACAAAAAAAATTTCTCAATAATGTCACAGTGATATTTGTATTAATTGCAAGTAATAAAATACAGTTAATCAATCATCATGAAGATTTTGATGCTTGATTAATTTATTTTATTATTGAGAATCTGAGTAATTCAGCTCAACAAAGTCAGAAGTTAAATGAAACAATGTTGATAAAAATTTTTTCATTACTCAAGAATGTCTCTCATGAAGTTAAAGTTTGTGTGTATCATGATGTCATGCAAATTATATTGAAACATAAGTATAAGCATTTTATATTACTGCTCACTCTAGTCATACAGCAAAATCTGTGATTAAATCAAACTGCTGTCATATAACTAGAATGAGCACTCATGAAAACTTGAAAAAATATTTTGTATATAAATATGCTTGTGTGAAATTTTACTGACATTTATTTTATTGAATAGCATTTGGGACTTTATGAAAAACTGAAATGTTAATTCAATGTGCTGATGATACAATTTGTCAATGCTTTTCAGTTTTTGCAGATATCATCACAGACTATGAAAAGCAAATTTTAATAACTGAAGTCAAAAATGAAAAATATTGTATCATGTGTACAATATCATCTCAACAGCACAAGAATTTCTTAGCATCTTGATTTATGAGAACACATGAGTATATGATTCAATAAATGAAGAAACAACATGCTGAGAAATCTTAAATCAATAATATTTCTGCAGAAGTAAAAAACATGTATGTTTATTCTGCTTTAAACTTTGTCTGACATTATTTTTTAGTTAATATTCATGATATAATGATGATTGATGTTCTTCATCAGTTTTTAAAGAGTATTGTCAAGTATTTCATTAACTAAACAACAGCATTGATGAAAAATCTTTTCAAAATCAAAATTTAATGAAAGAAGCATTTCATATCAAATTTCAGTATAACAGATACTGATAATATTGAAAAATTGAATGCTCACTTTGCTCAAATTTCTAAGTACTCATCATTGAAGAATTTCAGAAAGTTCAGTATCATTACTTAATGAACAAAAGTGCAGCAACAAGTCATGATTCATCAACAGATTTCAGTAATTACATCATTGCTTTCACAAGAAAAATCAGCAGCTGTGCTGTTTGCTCATGCTGTGATTGAATTATTGTATTTTGCATAATATCAATCACATGATAATGAAACACTATCATACATTGAGCATAATTTTTATTGCATTGACAATTTGAAGTGAATATTCAGTGATTATCAAATGAATGTTAAGAATTCTCTTAAGACTGATTATTTTAACTTTTTAAAATTTTATGTTCTTACTCATTATGTTCAGTTCATTCATGACAGTGAAAGTTTAAATGAAATTGATACAAAAAATTTTGAGAAAAATTATAAAAATCTTGTCAAGAATTCATTTCAGCAGACAAACAAGCAAAAAACATATCATGAACAAATAATTGCACATAATATTCATCAAATAAACATGATGTTAATTGAAAATGCTTTATTCTTTGAGAAGTCATCTGAATAAAATGCTGTTACTGTCACAAGCAATTTAAAAATTAAGATAACATTATTATCAAAATCTATGTTTCTGAAAAATTTCAATTGAAATATTATCTGAGAAAATTAAATTAAAGTTTGTGATCTTGCTGCACAATTTAATGATTTAAATGATGAGTTTCTTAAAACTCTAGTTTCTTGCAGTTTTTGTTTGTGAGATGAGAAAACAATTTTATGAGTTATCAGAAATCTTCTGTTTCAGTGATCATAAAAAATCAGAATCTACATGAATGCATCATTATAAATTACAGCTTCATGCATTCATATCAGCATGAAAGTCTGATGATAAAAAAATAACAGATTTTAATATTTTCATAAAGAAGTTTCTTCAGTATTCATCTGTTTGAATGAAGAAGATAAACAATTCATAATGCAGAAATTGTATTTGAATTCAGAAATATCAGTCTGAATTAAATCAGACACAAAAATCAATTTTTAATAAATAAATAATTGCTCATTTTCTTGTGATTTTTACAGTATTTGATTTTGAGCACAGAGTGTACACAAAAAATGTGAAGATTAATCTCATAACATTCAGCAATCAAAAATATTGTAAAATCTTTGTAAATATTCTGTGGTCTTGCTTGAATACATCACATAAAATTCATGATATGCTTGAAATTAAATCAATTTCAATAAAATATTCTTGTTTCACTGCAAGTTGCAATCTGAGCTGATGATAAATTTACATTTTTGATAATATTATTCAAAAAACTCATGTTGTTTCAGCAATTCATGACAGTAAACTTGAGAGTCTTGAGATTGACAGAAAGATATTTTATATCAATAATTACATTAACTGACATCAGTATCAAATTTTATATCATTTTAATTTTCTTCAACTGAAAAAAAAATTAATCAAAAAGTATGACTGAAAATTAAAACAAGAAATGAAGCAAAAATGAGTCACTTAAAAATAACAAACAGAAAATGTGAACAATGATATGAAGTGAACACATGTTATTGATTTCACAAAAAATTAACTGATGATTGTCAACACAAATTGCAGATCACTTAAACACAAATGTCATATTATCAATATTTCAAATAATTTCTGATACTGTTTACATGTCAATCTTGTCATACAGCATACTGAGTTTTGCATATTAATCAATTTCTTGTCATACAATTAAATATATCATTTTCAGATAAAATTATATTGTCTTTTCATTCAGTGTGATTATTATACTGTAGTGATCTTCAAGTCATCAGCAATAACTTATTAAATAAAAAAAATGTATATTTAATGCTTTTGCTATTCTCTGAATATATAAATTGCTTAATTATAATATTTATGACATATATTTTCAGCCTTTAAATTATTATTGTGATCATTGAAAGCAAGTAGAAATCAAGTACATTATGAACAAAACATAATTATACTAACATCAAGTAACAAGATGTAGCAGTATACATTGTAATTACATTAACTAATTAGCTCACATGTGACAATGAACTAAATACAACATATTAGTGAATGTAATATTGACTTCAATGAAATATATATTAAAGTCATTTTTAAATAAAACATGAACAAACAGTGATTATTCTCAATTATATTTTTATTTTCAATCATTTTTGTTCAGTAACTAAAACTGTTCTGATTTCAGAAAATCTTCAAAGCTGAGATTATGCTCATTCTCAATCTTGAAGTATGTTATCAACACAAATATGCTCACATTTTGAAATGAAAACAAATCAAACTGTCATCACTGTGAACAATTTTTTGTTAGAGATAAGACACTGAACAATTTCAATGACAATGATAAAGCTGAAGATAAGTTGTGATAACTACAAATTGTTATGTTATATTTTGAAACAAAAAATGTAAAAATATTACTTTTTTGATGCAAAACTTAGCACACACAGCAGCAAGCAGCAACTACATGAAATTAATAAATATATAATTCAAAAATACAACTCAATATTTAATGATTATTCAGAAATGCAAGCACACTGCTATCTAAAAACAATGATTCAAAAATGCAATAATAATTTAAAGCATCAGCACATGAAAAAAAAATTCAGATTTATGTGAATGCTTCAGCAATCACATAAAGATTTTTTACAATTGTATAATTTAGTTATGTTCAGATTTCAGTTTTTTGATTTGTAATTGTTGTTAACATAACATTTTACATGCATCATGAACTTGCACTTTATGATGCAGTAAATATATTGAAAACAGCATAATTTCAAAATATGAAATTCAGAATCATGATTTTTTCATAAGTGAACAATTTTATAAAATTAAAAAATTGTGATGATGTTCTGAGAGCATAATCAACTCATATCATTATACAACATTTAGAACAAAAAAACATAATAATATGTTTAGTAAAAAATTTTATATTTTCTGATAGCAACTCAGCTGAATTGCAAATACTGAGCTCAAATTTCACAACTGAAAATTATATCATGTCATTTTCAAGAGTTTTATTTAATCAACTGACACAAATGCTTCACAAAAAACTCTCAGTGAATTTTGATAATCATCAATTATGATATTTTGATGCAGTGAAGAATGAAATTCTTGAAATCTGCAGAAAGCACTCATTTCAAACTGTACTGAAGAAAATGCATCAGATGAAATAACAGCATTTTCAATTATTTTTAATAAATCAGATGAGAATAAAGCATCTGCTTGTTAATGATGATCAGATATTTTAATAATCTCTCAGAAAGTAAGTGTATCAAATACATGATAATACTCAAGATAAATTATGATTTAAGTTGTCAAACTGATGTTGAAAATGTGATTCAATTGAGCATCAAATAATATATTTTTTTTTTTGATACTAGTTTCACTTAATGTGCATCACACTAGTTTCTTGCAGCAGAAGAAAATATACTTTCAGAAAAAAACAAACTTTTGAGTTATTAAATTTTTTATAATGAATAAATTTGCACTGTGCTTGTTTTTTTTTCAATTTTCTTACAGTAAGTATATGCTGCTCTTAACTTGAAACAAATTTCAGAAATTTTATTGAAAAGCTTACAAAATATGTAAGCATCATGTTTTTTCTTCATGAATTTAATGATAAATAATCTAGTTATACAGCTAGATTATGCCTTCAAGAAATAATTGTATTTGTGATTGTTGAAACTCTGAATATTGCTAATACATTTTGATGCATATATTTTTTTAAACATTATGTTTCAGTCAAGACTTCAAAGACAACAATCATCAATTAATGATGAAATGTCATCAGCTTCAAGAGTTGTTTTGAATGTGAATAGCAATACAAATCAGAATTCATTGAGAAAACAATTGCAAATTGAAGTAAAGTTTTTTACTGTTTATAAATTGCAAAAATATACTTGCAAATTACTGAATAACAATGCTGATATTTTTCAATATGTGATTTAAAACTGCAGTTTCAAGAACTCACTCTGTCAAACTGAAAAAAAATTAATATTTCATATCAATAAACTTTTTATGAATTTATTCTGACTGTCTGAACAAATCTTCAGTCAGCAGCAGTGACATGTTTAATAAAAATATCACAAAAATTCAGTGTGTGCATCAGAGTTCAGATGAATAAACTCACTTATTTAGCATTGAAAAAATATCAAAAAAAGTAGTTTATATTTCAGAATTCTAATCTTGACAATAAATTCAGTTGTGTCACAAAAATCTTCAGCTTTCATAACTGATGTATCATATTTGTGTAATGATTTGAAAGTTGAAATTGAAACAGTAAGTAATATTTTCATAAAAATTTTTTACATGTGATTTGAAATAATGACACTTGCTTATTTAAAGTCAAATGTCAAATCTCAACATTTATGTTTCTGACACAAAATGAAGAGCAACATGTTGCACAGAATGTGATGAAACAAAAAAATGCTAAATTTTTTAAATTACTAAATAACAAAACATCAGCAGATGATTTTTTAGAATCAGATGAAACAAATTCACATTTTTATTAGACAATAACTGACTTCAGTTGCTTCTCACATGAATATTCAAGATCAAGTGACACAGATGCAAATAAATCAAGTATCTTGAAATGAAGTTAAACATTAGATAAAAGTATAATCACTCAATGTTGCAAATAAACAAATGTTAAGCATAGCAGAGACTTTGCTGCAAGAAAAACTATTCAATGATTTGAATTATGACAGATAATCAGTTCTGAACTTGAATTTCTGGCCAGAATGAAATAGCAATCATCAAAATTCATTTATTAAAGAGACATGAACTCTTGCAGTGAACAAATGACAGAAAAAACAAAAAAATCAGTTCAATACTTATAAAAATCACAGCACACTAAGTTTTAAATCATTAATGTTTACTCAACAGTTAGTTCAGACAGAAACAAGAAGAATATGTATCATTATTACTTGATGAGTATTGTTGCTGATTTTATTTCTTACTAGTTACATGATATGACAGACTTTTTAAAATGTCATATTATGAAAAAAATTTGAAACATGCTTGTTGTTCACTATAAGTTTGAGAATGCAGAGCATCAAAAAAAAACTGTTCAGAATTTACTTAAGAATGATAATTTTTTCTGTTATAACTGAAAGAACAAAATGTGTTATGTTTTATCACAAAATTTTGAACACTGTAATTTGAGATGATTGATAATTATATACAAACTAACAAAACTCAATGATTAGTTAACATTTTGTATCTTGCAATAGCACAATTTTTTTTTTATTTTAAAAAATTTGCACTTGCAATTGATTCATTTACAATACACTTGTTTGATTCATTGTCTGTCAACTGCATTATTTTTGTTGCTACATGTGTGTGTCATACTTTAAGAAAGAATGAGACAGAATGTCAGCAGCAGTTAATTAAATTTGAGATTAATGAAATTTTACATAAGAAAAAATATCACACATTCTTTTTGTTATGATATTGAGAACAATGATTAATAACTTTTCAATGTTTTTAGCAATCTGAAATCAGCTGAAGAAACTTTGAAATCAACTGTCAGTTGATCAGCAGCTCATTTTGCAGAAGTTTATTTTTAATAAAATGAAAACACATGTTGAATAAAATCAGCTATCTTCAACAAACTCAATTGTTATAGTGAAGAAAAAGCATGCTGACATTTTGAATGATCTCATTGAACTAAATTTTATATCAGTTAATTCAACTTTAGAAAATGCAATTATTAAAAATACAAAGAAATAATTTATGAAAAGATAGCAAGAATTCAAATCACAACTTAAAAAGCAACAGCAACAATCTGAATTGATAAATGAAATAATTTATATTCACTGATTGCAAAATATGTGTGATTAATTGTTCTGATGTAATTGACACAAATTTTCATTAACATCAGTGAAGAATTAATCAAATTTAAAAACATAAATAATAAAATTATGAATTTAACAACTCTGACTACAAACAATTATGTGTCAAGAAATGAAGATGAGTTCAGTGATCAATATGATGACATCAAGTTTTTTGTTGATGATTATAATAATAAATTTGTGATCAAGTATATCAACATTAAAAATCAGAAACTGAATGATGTGTTAAATAATAATGTTAAAAATTAAAAAAGTGTCTGATTTCATTATATGATCTGAAAGTATTGTTTTTGACATACAACAAAATTACTCATATTGTTGATTCAACACTAATTATTACACATTGTGTTGATAAGCAAAAAAAAATTAAGTTTTTTTATATGTTCAATCTTATTACACAGATCATGAATGATTTGAAATAAAAATAGCAGTAATTATAATAAAACACTAATTTTTCAAATACATTGAAAACATATGACAACTTGAAACAATCATCATATCATAACAAACAAACAGTGATATGATGACTGTTTCTCAGAATATCATTAAGTAAATTCAAAAACTCAGTGTACTTCAGATGCAAACATCATTTTTTAGAGCAATACATGATTATGTACAAATCACTTTGAGCAACACACATTGCTGTAAAAAAGATGACATTTCTCTGAAAAAACTAAAAGATACTCAGATTTTCTGTAAAATACTCAAAGTTTTTGAGTGAATCACAGCAATGCTCAAAATTAATTCAGAGTATACTCTGAGAAATGCATGATGCTCAGATATTCAGTCAATCTCTAAACTCAGAGTGTGTTCTGAATCATCTTGAATTTTGCCAATGAAACTTTTTTTTGAATCAGTTTTGTTGAGATTTATTTGCAGAAGTTTTTGCAAAATTTTCATTTTTTTTTTGAAAATGAGAATAAAGCACAATCATGTGACAATGACAGCTATTTCACAAAAAATATCTGAAAGTTTCTCTTGTTCATTAAGTTTGAAATGCATTGATTTATTCATAACTCACAGAAATAAATGCTTCATTCATTCAGCATGATTCTTGATTTTATTATTTATTTCACAAAGCTTTTATTTAAATTGAATGTGAAATTCATTGTTAATTTCATTATCATTTTTTCACAAATGAAAAAAAAATCATCATGAGTTTCTGATGATATTTTACAAATCATTTAGATTAGAAAACAGAAAAATTTTCATTTTTTCTTAAATATTTTTTGTTGAATTTTTCTTCACAAAGTTTTTTTATTTTTTTTAAAGTGTATAATGAAGTTCAGTTTTTACATAATTCATTTTTTGAGAATCTTCAATCTTTGTGAGTTCAGTTGAGAATTCAATTTTGAAAAAAAATTCACAAAGCTTGACAAAAATGATAATCTTGTAGTCAGACTTCAGTTTTAACAGTTTATATCATTTAACTTTCTTGACTGAGTTTTCTTGTTGAGTAAACATATTTAAAAACTTCATTCAAATGTGTTTTTCTAGATTAATTTTCAGTTGTTCTGAAAGTGAGATTATATTTTTTAGAAGTCAGTTTCATTTGCAAAGCTTTTCAAGAAACATGATTTCAATAATGAAACATTCATGAAGCATAAAAAATGTATTAATGAATTTTTCACAAATAAATTCAGAGTCTTCTGACTTTGTGCTTTGAGTAAAAAATGTTTTTTCACAAAAAAATTCTGCTGTTTCATGAGACATTTCTGAAATCACTTTCATTTGAGAATTGATAAATGATGAAGATTTTTTGTGAGAATTCTCATGAGAGATGAAAGAAACAAATGTTTTTCTCTTGTCTTTGAGAGTCATTTCAGGCATACTTTTCAAGAAAGTGACAAAATATAAGAATAGAATAAAGAGATTTATTCAGTTGATGTATAAAGTAGATGTGAGATGACTACTATTCACTTAATCAATAAGAAATCAATAAGCAAAGAATATAATTGTTAGGCAAAAGAGATTGCCACTGATTCTCTCAATGAAGAGGAAAATCAGTGTGTTATTTATATGTGTGTTATGCTTGCTAAAGCTAACCAAATTAAGACTAGTTACATTTGAAAAAAGAAGCAGTGTTAGCTTTTGTGAAGCTTACAGCTGGAGCCTTACAAATTGTTAATGTCACTGTTATTATAATTTATAATTATTATTGTAATTGATATTATAAATTGATATTGTTACTGTAACAGTTACAAAAATATAAATAAAGTGACACTAGATACACATCACATTTATTATTCTGACATTACATGCTTAGTCATCATTATTAGCACACTACATATAAATTCATAAGCAGTATAGTGAGATGTTAACAACACACTACATATAAAAGTTCAATAAAGAAGATGCTAAGCTTTTAGTAATTAACCATCTCAATATTTTCAAATTATGAGATGATGTGTTGAGTTCAAATCACACTAAATCTAAATAAAAAACAGAGTCTGATTTTGAAAAAACTGCAGATTTGAAAAATTTGAAGCTCAGTTGCTCAGTGAATTTGCTTCTGAATTTCTAGTAAATTTACTTCTGAATTTCTAGCAAATTTGCTCACAAATTTCTAGTGAATTTACCTCTGAATCTCTAGTGAATTTGCTCATGAATTTCTAGCAAATTTATCTTTAAATCTCTAGTGAATTTGCTTATGAATTCTCAGTGAATTTATCTTCAAACAGCTAGTTTAGCAGCAAACTGCTTGATGCAGTTGTTGACTCATTAAATTTAATAATTTTTTCATGCTTAGTAAGTTGAACTCATCTGCTGTCTCATCATTTGTTTTTAGAAGATTGTGATAAAACTTCATTTTTTTTCTGCAGATATATTTATATTTCATACTTAAATAATACAATTTTTTTTAATTGTTCAATTCTTACAATTTTTAGTCTTTACTGATTTTTTTTATCTTTACAATTTATGAATTCATGAGTAACTGTTGCAGATTAACATCTTCAACAACATTTTTCTTGAGATATCACTGCAGATGAAAAAAAACTGACAAAAAAAATCTGCAACAATTAATATGCTTCTGAATTATATAAATACATAATATATTAAATGTTTTTTTAGTTTCTTCTGAACAAAAATGAATCAGTGTTTTTTCATTTTTCAAGAACAAATAACAGTTATGAATCTCAATCATCTTTTTGATGACATAAAAAAAATAAGTTTGATGAGAAAAAATAAAAACAATGTTGTAAATTACAGAAAAAACTTTATAATTGCATTTTCAAGCTTCATTTATTTCTGTTCATATTGATTCAGAAGAGTTTGCTCAATTGATTATACTGTATGAAAAAACTCATTAACATTACTTTCAAAATCTCATTTAATTAATGCATGAGCTTTTTCTGCTTAAGATGAAGTCTCATTTTTTATATGAAAGTAGAACTTAGTATAACAGTGAACTAGTCACTTCTTGCACTCATTATTTAGTCATTTTTTTATATAACTAGTTAATTTCAGTCATTTATCTTCTTCATATTTTTCTTCAAATTTCATTCAAGATTCATAAAAATCTTGTTCAGTTTTTGAGTTAACAATCTGACTTTAATGACAAAAAATCTCTGCTCAAATATCATTTACAGCAGCATCAACATTTTTTGTTGTTGATTTATGTACAAGCATTCAAATTTGCAGATAAGCTTTAACAAATATAATCTTGTTGACATATTATATACAGAAAATTTGATTGATGAAAGAAAATACTCTGAACATTGCTTTCAAAAAACTCTTATTTTTATCTGTAACAAATGTGTGAAAATCAGTTAATTCAAGCTGTGTATATATCATTTTTAGAGTCTTCAAGATGAATTCATAGTATTTCTGAATCTCTTCATCTAGAAAACAGAAGTTTGTGAAGAAAAATTTGTATAAAGTATTTATTTTAATAATATTTAACAGCAGCATTTAATATTTATTTGTTTTATAAATGCAATTCATCACTAGAATATATGAATTTCATTTAAGCATTTTAAGAGAGATTTTATGCATGCAAAATAATTCACTTATCATATTATCTGCTTTGTCAATTTGATAGTTGATTATTCAGTTTTCAGAGTTAAAAAAGCTGAAAATTAAAATTTGTATTAAAGTTTTTTCATTCAGAAAGTTACAAGCAAGCAAAATCTTGTAATTGCAAAGATTTTGATTTTTAATTTTCTTCACAATTTTAAAAATTTTGTTTTGTAAAAATGTAAAAATTTATTAAAACATTAGTTCAGCTGTGAACTGAATTTGTATTTGCTCAGTTTTCTGATTGAAAATCATTTTTTGAAGCACAAAATGTGTAGAAATGTTTGTTTCTGTATGATTATGCTTTGCTTTGTTCATTAAAATGATTAAACTTCATCTTTGAAAAACATAACTTTGCTTTAGAATGATTTGAAATGAGTGTCATATCAACTCAAAGCTTCTTAGCACATGAGCTGCTAGTTAGCAGCTATGTTATACTTTGCTTATGACATATTTTATATTGACTCTCATCTTCATGTATATTATGAAGAATACATTATCTTGCTTTTTGAATAGAGCAAGCAATCAGTTCAATACAATTTGAATTATAAGCTGATATTTTTTTTTATTATATAATTATTATACAACTGCTTGTTATTTTTTATCTGAAGCTCTGAACTTGCTTGTTCATTTATCATTATATAAATAATCATTTAAAATAATCAAAATAATTGATTATTAAGTTCATCATTACAATTCTGATCACTTTTTTTTATATAACTAGTTTGAAGCCATGTCATCACTATCTGAAAGAAATATATTAAAGAAGAAACAGTTTTCTAGAACAGCAGCTTAATTTAAAAAATATCTTGATTACATACAAAAATCACAAAAAAAGTCTACTGTTCTGAAAAATATTTCTGAATCAAATAATTTCAAATCAGCAAACTCAACATCTGAATTTACTGTTACAAGTTTATTTAATCAAAAGCAATTTAATCAGTTGATTGATGTTTTAACACTGACATATCACAGCAAAGAAAAGAAGTTTTCTGAATCTGAGCTATATTATAGCAAAAATTGCAAGAAATATTGATAATGAACACATTCAGTAAAAAATTATCTTGATGACAAATCAGATATATATATTACAAAAAAAAATAAATTTTAATACACAACAGCAAAATTACAGAATAATGTTCAATCAGCTTAATTTCTTGAGCAAAAGTCAGTTGATTTGAACAATTATACATAAACTTAATTTAAGTTATTTCTTCTGAATTATATCAAAACATCAGAAAATCACAGCATGTTAACTAATAAAAAATGACTGAAACTTCATCAACACTCTACACAATTAATTATCAATTTTGAACATGTTTACATTGATAAATGAAATGAGATGAAGCTTTTTATTTCATTACATCAGAAGAATGAATTTTGAGATCAATATTTTTTTAATAAATTAATCTCAAAGCTTCACAATGCTATCATGTCACATCAGCAGATATTTCACAAAGTAATCAAGATAACTTTACTGAAAGTTCACATGAAACAACTTGTACAGAGTAAAATTGCTAAAAATTAACAAAATTTTGAACATTGGCAGCAACAAAAATCAAGATGATGTAATTCTGATAAGAAATAAGAAAATGATTCAAAAAATCAGAATCAAGCAGCAAAGAAGCTGTGATTTACATCACATTATACTGAAAAAGAAAAGTAAAAATATAAAAAAAAACAAAAAAAAATCATTGTTTTATTTGTAATAAAATAAATTACATGAATTTGAAATGCTCAAAACAGCAGCAAAAAGAATTTGATCAATCAAAAAAAAAACTAATTCATTATTAAATTCACAAAAGCCAGCAGTAAATATGCTGCAAGATGACAAAAAATTAAAATGACAAACAAATAAAAAAAATTTGCTTTAATCACATTTGTTCAATTTGAAAAGCATTTTGTATTTTCAAATGCATTATTGAATTTTGAAGCTACTCATAAATTCATCTCATATTGCAAGTTATTGCAAAGTGGCTGAAAACTCACTGCTGAATTGCAAAAATCAGCTGAAATGATAAATGAAATAAAAACAACTTGTTATGATGAAATTGATATTTCATTTAAAATTTTTGATTTATTTGAAACAGCTAAATTATTTAATAAACATTTTCTGATTATTGATTTGTTGCATTACAATATGATACTAAATAATTATTGATTAGCTGAGATGAATTTTTTAGTTGATTAAACTATTGCTTCTTGATGTTATTGTGTTAAAAAATCTGCAAAATTGCAGATTGAATCTTCAAGAAGATTTTTCAAAACTATCAGACATGATATGATTTATTTTTTATTAACTGAAACAGTGAATTTGCAGAAAAATTCAACAAAAATGCCAGAGTTGTCAGATAGTTATTCTGATTTTAAACACATGTTTTTTAAAAAAAAAGCAGATATTTTTTCAGATATTTTCATGAAACATGTTATTGATTTTCAAAAAAATAAAATATCTTCATGAAAGCAGTTATATTCTCTCTCAGCAATGAAGCTTGATACTTTGCAGAAATATTTGAAAAATAATTAACAAAAAAATTGAATACAATCATCAACTAGCTCAGCAGATGCATCAGTTCTTTTCTTCAAAAAAGCAAACAGATCACTACAACTATGCATCAATTATCAAGAATTGAATGCAATTATGATTAAAAATTGTTACTCTCTACCTCAAATAAACAAGCTATTGAATTGATTGAATGATGTGAAATATCTTACTAAATTTGACTTACATCATGACACATATCATCAATTTTGAATTAAAAAAAATGAATGAAAAAATGCTTTTCAAACTCAATATAAACATTTTGAATATCTAGTATTGCTGTTTAATCTCTGCAATGTTTTTGCAATCTTTCAGACATATATCAATGATGCTTTTTGAGATATTTTGAATATATTTATTATTATTTATCTTGATAACATTTTGATTTATTTTCAGACTGAAGAGAAGCATATTCATTATGTTCAAAAAGTTTTTGTGTGATTATCTCACTACAAGCTTTATGCTAAGTTATCTAAGTGTGAATTTAATAAGATGAAAGTTAAATTCTTGAGATTTATAATTGAAAAAAACAGCATTCATTTAGAAGCTAGTCAGCTGAATATTATTCACAAATAACTGAAACTCACATCAATTCACAATATTCAGATTTTTTTAGACTTCACAAATTTTTTTTAAAAATTTATATATAATTATACTAAGTTGACTGCTCTTCTGACTGATTATTTACAAAACAGTAATTAATTAAAGCAATTTATGTTGTCACAAGAAGTTCACAAAGCTTTTGAGAATCTGAAGCAAGTTTTTGAAAAATCATCACTGCTTATTTATTATGATTCAGATAAGAAAATCTTAATAATTACTGATGCATCAGAATACACAATTGCTGTTATATTGCTTTAATCAAACAGTGAATCAGAGAAACAAATTATGCATTGACATTCAGTTGCTTTTTATTCATGAAAAATGAATGACATCAAAAAACATTATGAAGTGCATGATCAAGAGCTTTTAATTATTATGAAATTTTTTTGTCATTGAAGACATTATTTAAAAAACACTAAGCAGTCATTTCACATTCAAACTGATCATGTCAATTTGCATTATTTTTTCATTATAAAATCATTAAATAACAAACAAATTCATTGAGCTGAAAAGCTCACAGCATTTGATTTTACAGTAAAATATAAATTAAAAATACTGAATTTTGTCAACATCTTTTCACAGTGATGAAATTACAAATTTTCTGATATGCAAAAGCATAGAATTGAATTACTTTTTATTCTACAACAGAAATTGAATTTCAGTTTAATGAAAAAAGTTGTGAATCTCAACATGTTTATTTCAACAGAAGAAAATTATTCAGAAAATCTTGCTTCAAAATTACTAGTGATAAAAACAGCTAGCAAAAAAAATACTTATATTTTGCTGAAATCAAGCATGTGTGAACTGCTACAAAAAATTCAGAAAAAAAATGCTTTTTTTATCAATACTTCTGAAGTTTTAAAAATCATTAATAAAAAGCAGTTTTTTTACAGTAGAAAGACTGAAAAATCTTTTCAAATTAAATTTTATTAATGCAAAATAAGCAAATTTATGTATCTCAGAATTTCACTTTACAGCAAAAAATTCTACAAATTCATCACAATAACTTATATGCAAATTATAATGAGATTCAACAAATTTTGAAGCTTATACAATAAAAATATTATTGAAATAAAATGAGAATTAACATAAAAAAATATATATATATCTGCTACATTTATAATTGTACACAAATACATCATCACAAGTTTTATGACAAAATGATCATTATTTTCATTACTACAAAATCATGAAAACACTTGATCATAAATTTTATCATCAGTTTATCATCATCACTGCAAGACAATGTTGTTTATAATGCTATATTAATAATGACTGATAGATTTATCAAAATAATTAAGTATTTTTCAACAACAGAAAAAATTAAAACTTCTGAGTTAGTGAATATATTTATTAATAAAATTGTTAAATGTTACAAATCTTCTGAGTTTATCATTTCTGATAAAAATTCATTATTTACTAACTGCTACTGAACTGATTTTTGCTATCATTTAAATGTTATTCATCAGTTAAGCACTGCTTTTCATTCTCAAACAAACAATATAACTGAATGATTGAATCAAACATTGAAGCAATATTTTTATATTTATAACTTTTATCAACAAAATAATTAAGCTAAATTATTACTGACTGCTGAGTTTGCATACAATAACAGCAAGCATTCAATTATAAATCAGTTCTTTTTTTTATGTTATATAATTATAACTTACAGATTTTTACTGATTTTTTATTCAATTCATTTTTTCAAGTTTCAGAATCAAGTCAACAGCTTTAAAAACTTTATGATGTTCAGAAACAAGCAGTGAAATTACTGCAATAAGTTTTTGAAACATAAGTTATATATTATAATAAAAAGCATAAATTAATGCAATTTAATATCAGCAATATGATTTTATTATCTAGAAAGAACTTAAAAATTTGAAAATTTTTAAAAAAACTAGATGATTAATATCTGAAATTTTTTTCAATGATTGTTATTTGTGACTCACAAGCTTATACATTGCAGCTTTTCAAAAGTTACAATCAAATTAATTTAACATTTCATGTTTTTTTACTTAAATTTTGTCTGCAACATAGCAGCAAACAATCTTTTAAATCACAATTAATTATTGTGAATGACAAGAAAAAATGAAAAGTTGAAAAAATTCTGAATAAATAAATTTTTCATAACAAAATTTAATATTTAGTCAAGTGAAAAAAATATTCTTCATATGAAAATTAGTGATTATCATTGACTAATTTAGCAAATGCTACTGAATTATTACAGAAATTTAAAATCAAACAAAATCTTCAGACAGCAGTTAAGAAACAGCAAACCAGAAAATAAAAAACTGCTACACAATAACTAAATTTGATTTAAACTGCAACTAAAAATCAATTTCTATTCATAAAAACAAATTGAAAACAACTAGATATCAAACTGAAGTCACATCACAAAAAAACAGCAGTTAAATAACTACAAAATCTTGTCATCATTAAATTTAACATTATTCTCATCATATAATGCTTTCTTAAACTTTTTTTCAAAATGCTCATTCAACAATTCATTTAAAGCATACATATTATTAACAAGAACAATGATAACATTATAATGCTTTTTTGCAATGCTCTGATTAATTATAGTTTTATTATTATTATTTTTTTTACTGAACATCAATTTGATATTAGCTGCACAAAAAAATTTATTTATTTTTAATTTAAATTTTCTGCACATTTTTTCATAAATTTCAGTATTTTTTAGAGTCAAAAATACAAATTTTTGTATAACAGCAAAATTTTTGTTCAACTGCAGCAAAAATAACATGTATTTTTTTTTTCATTTTTCTGACAACAATCATATTTATCATAATTATGTGAGCAAATGCATCAAAGTTTCATCTTCTTTTTGAATTATTTAATATATTAAACACACATAAAGTGTGACACAGTAATTTTTTCACTGCTATCAAGCAGTTCTTCATTAAACACTTTAACAAAAACAGCATTGATTATCATAAATTTTGAAGTTAATAAAGCAACAAATGAAGCAATCAGTGATACAGACAAAATATTTTCTTTTTCTAAACATTAAATTGTAAAAAATTATTAACAATTAAACAAATAAAAAACAGCATACTCACTGATGACAACAATCTCAGCAGCAATAGCAAGAAAATTCAAAATCTCAAAAATAATATTTTTTTTAAAAACAGTATTTTCTTCAACAATAATAAATAACTTAATAGCAGTTTCATTGCAGTTCTTCTGCTCAAAAACAAAATACATCATTTGTTATACTCAATATTAGTTTGAGAAAGAAATATTGATTAAAAATTTTACAAAAAATTTTTTTGAAAATAAATTTTTTTCAGTTAGTGAAACAAAATATTTAGCAGTTATTTGTTCAGAGAAACACATCAAACAATAAAGCAAATTTTTTATTATATCAACAGCAATTAGCAATAAGTTTTTTTTTATTTAATAACAACTTATCTGATGATGCAGGCATTTTTATAAAAAAATAAACTTGAAGAAAAAAAAAATTGAACTGCTTGAGAAGTAATTGAGATTTTATATTATTTTATAAACACATGTTTATAAACACATTGAAATTTTGAATATTTCATTTTTTAGTTATATTGCTGCTATCTTACTGTTTGTTGTTTTTTTACATATATTGCAAAAATTATTCAAGTGTTCAAAATTAATATTTCTGAGCTCAAGATCAAGCTTCAAATAAAAGAAAAATAATTATCATATCAACTCAAAGCTTTTTAGCACATGAACTGCTAATTAGCAGCTATGTTATACTTTGTTTATGATATATTTTATATTAACTCTCATCTTCATGTATATTATGAAGAATACATTGTCTTGCTTTTTGAAAAAAGCAAGCAATCAGTTCAATACAACTTGAACTATAAGCTGATATTTTTTTTATTATATAGCTATTATACAACTGCTTGTTATCTTCTATCTGAAGTTCTGAACTTGCTTGTTCATTTATCATTACATGAATAATCATCTAGATTCTAAAATAATTAAAATGATTGATTGTTAAACTCACTGTTACAATGAGTAATTAATTTTTTTTGTATTGTTTTATCATTTTTGAGAATTTTTTTTAATAAAAAAAATATTTTTCTTCATAATCACAAGCAAAATATGCTTAAAAAACAATATCATCAGTGATCACTTCATTATTTCTGTCACTTTGTTAATTGCTTTATAACTGCATAATCATAAAAAGCAGTAAATTTATTGACTGCAGCAACTGCTTCATTAATTATTTTATAAATTTTGTTAAAAAAAAATAAGAAAGATTAAAATTTGTAAATTTTGAATTTATTTCATCAAATAAATCAATAATTTCTGTTTGAAATTCTGCATTTACAACTACAAACTGATTTGTCAAGTTAAGTGATTGAATAAAAAAAGCAGTTAAATTCATGAGAAATAATTATTTGAGCAATAATTATTGTTGTTGTAATTTATATTGAATATTTGAGAGAGCAAGTTAATTTGTGAATGACAGCAAGAAGATTTGATGAATGATTTTGATGAATTAGAATAAATTTTCATTCAATCTCTTGCTTCTTCACTTCACAATTTGAAAATATCAGAGTGATTGATTACTAAGAGCTTGACACCTTCTTTATTGAGATTTTATATGTAGTGTGTTGTTAACACCCCACTATACTGCTTATGGATTTATAGGTAGTGTGCTAATAGTGATGACTAAGCATATAGTGTCAGAATAATAAATGTGGTGTGCATCTAGTATCACTCTATAAATATTATAATATTTGATACATAACATTTTAAAAAACAATGTGGAATTTGTAACATAAGAAGAAACTGTAAATCATAATTAACTGTGTCTAAACAGTATTTTCACAGTTATACTTATACATAGAGTTTGTATAAGGTAGTTAACTTCTCAGGGTGCAACAGATACTTCATTGGTCACCATGTGATGATTGTACTATGTGAGAGAGGACCGCGGTACTTCAACAGGAGAGTTCAAGAAAACACAAATTTTCAACCGTGATAAGAGGTCACTGGTTAGATGGAGAATCCTCTCTGTTGATGAAGGCTCAGTTTCATGAACGCACTGTCCTCCATCCCTCCATGAACTGCCAGTCAATTGGAATCAGTTAAGCATTCTCAAGTAATTTTTTTCCGGAGAAATGAGAAGTGCAGCCACTCAATTTGATTGATAGAATCTCCCTTTTCCACAAGGGTCTCCGTAGGAGCATCTAGTCAGTTACTAAGTGGGCACTTTTCATCTGGTGCGGACCTATTAGGAGCCTGTTTGTTCCTTCACAGTTGCTGATATGGGGGTCATCTAAGGCTTAAAACTCAACTATAACTATTCCCATTCCCACTAACCATGATGTCTCCGTCTTCTGGAACCCAACTCATCAGTGATGACACTACTCTACGCTTTATTTAAGTTAACCTGGACTAGTCTGAGACCCCGAGTCAGTTGCCCGAATCCCGACTGCTGGGAATACGAGATGCCATTTCCCACTTCTCCGCATTTTTTTGTCGCACCGCTGCGCGGCTCACGACCAAGCAGTATGAAGTCTTTCATCAACGATGGATCCCCGCCTCTGTTCTCCGTATGCCCTACCGAGCCCCCGGGCTCATAATAAATACATACTTAAGGCGGCTGAGCCCTACAACTGGTTAATAGAAGCTGCTCGAGCTGCCGATCCTGGTATATGCGGAGGCCAGGTTCAGGGGAGTTAGAACCTAGAAGTGCCAACGAGATCTGTGTCTGCGATAATTCCAAGTACTTTCCGTTGTTAAACAGTCTATTAAATAGAATCCGTCAAGATTTCAGGCGCCAGGATACGATCTCTCCGTGAAAATGCGCCGAGATCCTGCATTGGAAGATGGTGCGAAGGAGGGGAGAACGCCGGCAACCGCCAATGCCGATGAGGCTCTCGCGAAGATGGGCTATAAGAGTGAATTGCCCCGGAATTTGAGCATGTTGAGTGTTTTGGGATTGTATGCAGCTTTTGTCCCTTCTCTCCCGCTTACCTGTGCTTTGCTCCGATATCAAAGGTTGACTCACCCTCCTTTCCCCAAACAGGTCCTTTGCGATCATCGCCGCTCCCTACGGTTTGAGCACGACATTATACATTACACTTACTGATGGCCAATGTGTGACGATCATTTGGGGATGGATCCTAGTAACGCTGATTTCGATTGCCATCGCAGCGTCCCTGGCCGAAATATGTTCGGTCTATCCCACCGCAGGCGGTGTATACTATTGGAGTGCGATGTTGTCAACAAGGGAATGGGCGCCAATGATGTCCTTTATTGACGGCTGGCTGACGCTTGTCGGAAACTGGACTGTAACGCTGAGCATTAACTTTGGCGGTGCACAATTGATTTTGAGTGCCATATCACTATGGAACGAACGTTATGTACCGAATCAATGGCAGACGATCCTCACCTTTTGGGCTTTGATGCTCGTATGCGCGCTGATTAACGTGTTTGGTTCCCGTTTTTTGGATCTGATTAACAAGATCTGCATATATTGGACCGCAGCTAGTGTCGTCATTATCATGATAACGCTGCTTTCGATGGCAGATACGCGTAGAAGTGGGAAATTCGTATTCACCCACTACGATGCTTCTGCGAGTGGCTGGTACGTTCTGATTCCAAGAAGGCTTTTGTCAATAGCGGCCTCGACTTCCAATCAATAGGATGTGCTAATTGTTCCTACAGGCCGTCAGGATGGGCATTCTTTGTTGGTTTGCTCCAGCCAGCGTACACTCTGACTGGTTATGGAATGGTAGCCGCTATGTGCGAAGAGACCCAGAATCCTCATCGCGAAGTACCCAAAGCGATCGTTCTCTCAGTGATTGCGGCTGGAATAACGGGTCTGGTGTACCTGATCACAATTCTATTCGTTCTTCCACCTGTGAAATTGCTCCTGGCTGTCGCAAACGGGCAGCCGATTGGCTTGTTGTTCAAAACCGTCACCGGATCTGCCGCTGGTGGCTTTGGCATGCTTTTCCTGATCCTTGGTATTCAGCTCTTCGCTGGCATTGGCGCTCTGACCGCAGCCAGTCGATGCACCTACGCCTTCGCACGTGATGGCGCCATCCCTGCATCGAGAATCTGGCGAAAGGTGGATCACAGACTTGATGTTCCCTTGATGGGCATTGTTCTGTCCACTCTGGTCGACTGTCTTTTGGGATTGATCTATTTCGGATCTTCTGCAGCTTTCAACTCTTTCACTGGCGTAGCGACCATCTGTCTCTCTACTTCTTACGGGCTGCCGATTCTCATTTCCGTTATCCGCCGACGGAAGATGCTAAGAGACGCCCCGTTTTCGTTGGGCAAATTTGGATATGTCATCAATATTGCAACGATCCTCTGGATCTGCCTGGCCGTTGCTCTGTTTTGTATGCCAGTCTCGCTTCCCGTCACCGCGTCGTCGATGAACTATGCCAGCGTCGTGTTTGCTGGCTTTGCGATAATCAGTGTCGTGTGGTATCTTGTGCGCGCCCGCAAAGTGTTCAAGGGTCCACCGGTGATAATGGACGATGTTGCACGTACTGACGCTGGCGTCCACTCAATGAAAGGCACGACTCACCTGGAAGGTGGTTCACCGGAACAATATTCCATGGATTCAAAGACGAAATAGTATTATTGGCTTAAGTATGAAATATGGTGGGATATTATGACCTGATCTTTTGATATATACAAGCGAAGTATTAATGGAGTACTTTTTCAATCTTATAGCCCTATACATCAAACTGCTGCTTTTCTTCTCTTGACCAGCGACTGCTCCAGACATCTTGAGAAACTTCCGTTTTGCGTCTAATAACCATTTCCGGAGAGTATTACCATGTGTCTCTTAGCATCGCGCATCCTCATCGACTGGAGCTACACAATGAGCGCATAATCACCTGTGCTTGGATCCTGAGAGCCATTTTCTGCCATGTTAAGTGAACAGGTTCATCCATGCACACACCGTGACACAGGGTCGGTAGAGATGCGACCCATTATACACTCCACGAAGCTGGAGAATTCTTTTTCTTTGTCCACAGTAGATCAATGTTGAGGATCATGCCGAGGCAAGCGGAAGAGCCTCTTTATGTACTAAGTTTATGTAGCTTGTTGCGGGGAGAGTCGCCCGCAATAACTACTAGCGTCAACAGTAATGAGCAGAAACCTTTTGGTGGGCTGACTTTTTATACAACTAGTTAAAGAGGCGGAGAATTTACTTTAGCTGAAGGATGCGTACGCTACACGTATCTACAGATGGACAATAATGTACTCCGTAACTACAAGGCAAAATATCCCAATCTACCTACATAGTGACACTGAAGTCTGATCTGATCCCCCAATCCAGCAGACGGGCAGCACACCGGAGTAATAGTATGTAACTTATACTACGGCTTTATTTATAGCTTGAAGGCGGTACTTCATGCATCCATCGTCTGTGATCTTGCATACTACATAAGGAATCTAAACTGTCACGTCGTGCTAAGGTTGGAGATCAGCCTCACCAGGACGGACTGGCGATCTAGGCCTTGAACAAACTAAGTTAGTTAACCACTCAGCAGCTGCAGCATCCCCAGTGGTGGTTGGCAGTTGACCAACCCACACCATACCTGGCTTTCCAACCCCCGTGGGAAGATGCTGCTTCAGGAGGGCGAGAACTACTTATGATTTGGACTCATTCGCTTCTCTGGGTGTGATGAACAGATCCAACTAACTACATAGCTACAATTTAGTCTGTAGCACAAACACAGTCTTTCCATTTTCCGCAATCGGAGATTCAACATGAGCATGTCAAGTTTCATCGACTTGAAAGGAATAAGAAATACCTCATTCGAGCTGTCGACTGTCATGCAGGGCCTGCTTGACATCTCACTTCACTGCGGGGTGAATTGTCTCTGTTTCTTAATGTCTTTGATTCCCAGGCCCCAGGAACTGTGCTGTTCAACTTGCTGTAGAAGCTGCTCGTTTGCTGGATACATAGTATGTAAGGAAATCGAACTCCGCTTTGCTGTGCATTCCCAGTCCTTTTAGCCGGAAAACTCCGCGTATCAACAAAGCCAATGAATGCGGGGATTAACTACTATAAATCAGTTCATATGACTAGTTGATGGACGCTCATACATGCATCCACAGCTCTAGAGGAACACTTGGTTGCTGAGCTGGTATACATATGTGCAAGTGCTTTCCAGTTCAGTTCTGTTGAGCGCCCCCCACTAACACTTCATCCTCATCATTTCTGAGAGACATCGTCATCTTCTTTTCCTAGTATTCTGACTTGTAGCACCTATCATGTCTGCCATCAAAGACAAAGTGGCTCAGGCAATCGAGAGCGTAAGTGGCTCAAAGTCTCCTGACGAGCTTCCGTGGCATCCAGACAACACGAAATTGCCGACTCGCAAGAATTTGCCCTCTATTCCTGGAGCACCAGAGGGTGCTGCTTGGGTTTGGGGGAAAGATGACTACGTGAGTGCACTTGATGCTCCCCAGATGGTTAACGATATGGATATGGTAGGCCTGAAACTGATACTCTTTTTAGCTTGGAAGACTTAACCTTCTCACCCCGGCTCGCGTCAAGGCTGCTGCTGCTGCTGAGATCAAAACAGGAGAGCTGGTCCCCCTCAAGTAAGCTTCATTCTCGATTTGTATTATGGCTGAATACAAAAGCCTGGTCTAATTTCACGGATTCAGTCTGCCCTTGAACGTTCCTGAGACCCCAGCTTTCGGTCGAGAGAAATTCGTTCACACAATCAAGCCTCTTCTTGAGAATATCGCCTACGACGACAAATATGAACTCAACACTCAGAGTGGGACACAGTGGGATGGTTTTAGACATGTATGGCACTTGATGAATGTGTTTGTTTGGTCTTAAAGCTACTCGTTGAAACTAATCTTGAGATGCATAGTTCGCCCATTTGCAAACCCAATCATTCTATAACGGCGTAAGACAAAACAAACCGAATCTCTTTGCTTGGTGCTGACTGTTCTCACTGTGCAGACCAAGGGAAAGGATATTCTAGGGCCAGAAGCAAACCACAATTGCAGCATCCACCACTGGGCGAACCACGGCATTGCTGGACGTGGCGTGCTTCTGGACTACTGGGCATACGCCAAAGCTAACGGTGTCGAGTATGATCCTTACACTTCCCACGCAATTACCTTTGACGAACTTTACAAGTGCGGGAAAGCCCAAGGCATTGATATCCGCCCCGAAGCCCAAGGTGGTGACATCAAGGTTGGTGATATCTTGATGATTCGATCAGGTTTCGTTGACAGCTACTACTCACGCACTCCCGAGGAGCGCACTCAGTTGGCTCTTCGACCTCACGTTGTCGGCCCAGATGATGGACAGAGGTACGCAGGAGTCGCCCAAGAAGATGCCATTCTTGACTGGCTTCACGACTGCTACTTCGCGGCCGTAGTTGGCGATGCCCCTGCCTTTGAACGGTGGCCAAGTTTAAAGGAGTACTATGTCCACGAATACATTCTGGCTCTCTGGGGAATGCCATTGGGCGAAATGTGGGATCTTGAGAAACTTGCTGCGAAATGCCGTGAAGCAAACCGCTGGTCCTTCTTTATGACAAGCGCTCCAGCCAATGTTCCTGGTAAGTTAATTTGTCTAGCCAACATCTCAGATTCAGAATCGATCCGTTAACTATTATGCACTTTTAGCTGGCGTGAGCTCTCATGCGAATGCGACCGCAATCTTTTAAGGCAAAAACACTCGCTTGTTGTTGAAGAGGACATTGGTCTGCCAGGAGACATCCTTACAACCATCTGCTGTATTATGATTATATGCAGATTCGGATCCAAATGATAAACATTGAAGCTAGCTATGAACTCTCTTATTTTGCTCGCGAAGCAGATCCCATAGCTAGATCATCATTAGTTTGAAATGTTAAAACACTCTACCCGAACTCGGGATGCAGCCTACATAACCGCTAGTTAATTAAGTTTGTTTTGTTTGAATTTCTGACATCATCCAGGCTAAACATTTTGCTTTCTCAAGCAATAAGTTTTCTGCTCACCATCCTCTCCAAGTCAACCATACATCAATGACTCTGTCCTTTTCAATTCCTTCACGAGTTGAATCAACGACAAGGAAATAACTGAACCCGGCTGCACAGATACAACAGTGATTTGGCCAGATTCTCACTTTTTCACCGATACGGAGCTTCCGCATCTTCCCTATCGGACCTTGCCATCTCAGAATACCGTGTTCCTGGCTTAGGCGATCGATTATCCACCCTGTTTGATTTCCTTCCGGGTCATACCATTCGATACTTGTCTGACTCTCCGGATTGTCTTTGTTGTGCAGCCACGGTGTCACGACACCCCATCCGTGGTAGCTCCTGCATGGCTCTCGGCCCATGCAAAGTTGACCGCACGCAATGAGCGCTTCTGGCGTTTCTCGATGGAAATAGAGGCTAGCAACCTCTGCAAGAACTGTCAAAGCGAGGTTGTTGAACGAGAAAGTGTTTCCGGCTGGGCGTGCATGTGCCGCGAGCTGCTGCATATCTAGTGTGACATACGCGCCTGCGTGAAGTTCGATGTCGTACGTTTGCTGGACCCTTTGGATCAATTCCTTAACTCTTTCCTCTGTTGTTGAGACGGGTTTAGGACCAGTCAAGTTTTGTGCAGATGTAGTCGTGGGCGTTGCGCCTACGGCGATAATAAACCTTCTTTCTGAACCTGTCCACAGTTTCGACGCCAGCAAGGCAGCAATTTCGCACTGCTCGATTTCCATTGCGAGATAATCCAATGCTTCTGAAGTGGTATCAGAACCATAACTACGGCCCATATGACTGTAGAATCCACGGAGATAAATGGCGCCGGAGCTTTCTTGTTCTATTTTGTAGATGGCATCCAGCAGCTCCTTGAGCTGCGGAGAGTTTGGAGAAAGGCCAGCCCGGTTATTTCCAGTGTCCAATTTGGAGAATACTCCCAGTGCATACCCGGTGAGCTCGTGATAGCGGGAGAGGGATGGGAGAATGTCCAGAGAGTCCACCAGCACTGTGATGCTCATCTTTCCCAAAGCTTTGCCAAGAGCAGCCAGGCGTGGGAAGCATGATGGTTGAACCGGCAGGCCATAGATGACCTAAAACGTTGTTCAGTGCCAATAGTCGAGCATCTACTTTTCACAGGATAGAAATCTGACATCAACTGCTCTTCCCGTACTTTTGCACTCTTCTAGGTAAGGCTGCAATTGCTCCGCTTCTGCCAGAGTGGAGACCACAAGCCTGACAGTATTGGCTTTCTCTCCAACTTGAAATCGAGTAAGCTCTGTAGTCTAAACCCTGTAGTCAGCCTGTATTTTGATATCGCTCATAAAGATGAAGACTCGGATTTTTCAATACAGCACATGCGTTGACCAGACCTTGTGTGATTTCACATGGGAACGAAACATAACACCAAGTTGCTCTGCGGCATCAAGCATGAGCTGACAGTTCTGGCGTGCGACAGCAATGTCTATAATAGCAGCAGGACCGTCGATGTCTTGGAGAAGGCGGCCGACATACTGAGCCTTGAGGTCGTCTGGTGAAGCATTGGGGTAGTTCTTGACGCCAGACATGGTTAAGAACGCTTTTGAAGGCCTGGGGATATATTGTGAACTCAACAGGCCAGTGGAGATGGCTAAAGAGTCTAAAATTCACTGTATAAGTTAATACTTTTCTCCAATTCGAAGATATGTAGCTGATGTTCGCCATCCTACATCTCATCACGTACTTCCTACTCAGTGTTAGTGCCCTCCGTAGTCAACGACCATCCATACCCCTCCATCCATTATCAGGGGTTAACCCCCACGATCACACTGTACAGTGTACCCTCAACAAGCTTTTGTCCCTGTCAGCGTTAGCCCTACATGGTAGTCCGTGGAGATGATCTCGGGGTGGAGTTACACCATTTGTAAGATCAGTTGCGCGGTTTGCATCTCGAGCAGATCATCTAAAGACAGTTTTGACAGATGTGAAAATTCCCACTCCCTTTCTATGTGTGCTTCTTGCTGCTGAAACTTACATGTTTGCTGATACCTTGGTTGTTATCATCAAATCGCAGGGAGACATCTACTTGTGGTATGTATATATGTGCATGCATACATGTTCCCTTCAAAATCATCAATCTTCCCATTCGCTAACAGTTCGAGGGCAATCACGTAACTATGTACCCATCAACCTAGGGCTAAAACTGCTGCTCGACAGAGGGAATGTGATGAGGCTGTCAACATCCAGGATCCAGGACAGGAGCTCCTCGACCACCAAGGTTCTCAAAGCAAAAGACTATTGGGAAATTCAAGTGTAATGATAGCCACTGGAGTCCCCTGTGACAGTGTGGTTACTTTCCCTTTTATCTGGCTGTGTCATATGAATCGTTGCAGGCTTTCAGGTTGCATTCTTGATACCCTTAATTCGTCTGTAGGAAAAGCGGATTCTGCGGCATATAAAGCGATGAGATTTGTGATATATCGGCTGTAGACCAGAGTCAAGAAATGGATAAGGCAGCCTTGTGGTAAATGAAAAAAAAACAATATATGGTATTTGTTGAGGTATGTAAGTTATGTTATGTACGGAGTATGTATGTATGTAACGATGACAATTCAATACCGACGTTACGGCTGACAAACAAGGAATCTTTCCGGAGGTCCACTGCCAAGCCGCTAACCTAGAGCTGGCAGAGGCTCCACCAGACCATCTCGCTGTGGGATTTTTCGTCACTCCACAGTCCACATTCCATCGACTCAAGTCGCGACTTATTTGACTTCAATTCGTTGACTGAGTTCAAAGCGATGGAGGGAGGGCTAAGAATGTTTTCTTCTGTTAATGCTGGTTTTGCCCCCAAGCCCGCCTTTTCTGATACCGGGTAATCCGTAGTCGAGCCTGGCTTCGAACTAGGCCTATTTTCGGGTTCAAGTTACTTGGGCATGGCTTTCACTTCCTTCAAAGCTCCTCTTGTATTTGTATAAAAGCTGACCTGTTTCCTTATCTATTCTTCAGACTTTCTCCCTCTCGATACTGCAAGTTCCACCGTGCAGCATCCTATTCTTTTCGCGGACAATCTATCCTCCTCGCTTCCACCATGACTCCAGTGCCTATGGAAGACTCCAAGAGAACAAACCACACGAACGACCCCATGTTACGCCCCCTGGTTCCAGGCATATACGTGCCAACTATATGTTTCTTCGATCCCAGAACTGAGGACCTAGACTTCTCAACTATTGCCAGACACGCAGTGAAGCTTGCACAAGCTGGGGTGGCTGGGCTCGTTGTGCACGGATCCAATGGAGAGGCTGTTCACTTGTCTAATGAAGAACGGATTGAGGTTATTCGTACAACAAGGAAAGCTTTAAATGACGCCGGGTTTTTATCGATGCTCTTAATTGCCGGGTGCAGCGCAAACTCAACCCGTGAAACTATCAGACACTGTCACGACGCCTACACGGCTGGTGCAGACTGCGCTCTGGTTTTGACACCTTCTTACTATCGCACACTTTTCGCATCGGACTCGGTGATCGAATATTTCCGAGACGTGGCGGACGCTTCGCCCATTCCCATCTTCATCTACAACTATCCACCTGTGGTGGGCGGGCTCGACCTAGATTCTGACACTCTTATCGCTCTGAGCAAGCACCCGAACATTGTTGGTTGCAAGTTTACTTGCGGAAACACAGGGAAGCTAAATCGCGTTGTTGCTGCGCAGCGTCAAATAGCTTCAGGCTCCTCTGGAAAACCACCCTCATCAGGGTTTTTATGCTTCGGAGGATCTGGCGACTTTACACTTCAAACACTGATTGGCGGCGGCGCTGGGGTTGTCGGCGGTATTGCCAACATTGCACCAAAAACGTGTGTTCGAGTTTACCAGCTTTATTGCCAGGGAGAGGTAGCCGAGGCACAGCGTGTTCAGGAGATTCTAGCAAGAGGGGATTGGGCCGCAATTCAAAGCGGTATGGTTGGACTCAAATCTGCGATAATGTCCCACTATGGATATGGAGGCTATGCAAGGAAGCCACTTCCCCGTCCGACACGAGAGGAGCAGAACTTGTATTGTGAGCAATTCCGCGAACTTGTTGACTTTGAAAACTCCTTGTAGGATGATATCAACTCAACCATCGAGCGTGCTTCACGACTCCACAAGATTTCTGATTGATAATTCACTTTGCAGAGTATGTATTTAGAACGGAAAGCCCAGAGTTTATTAGAGATAAATTACATTGACGACGTTATGACTACTATTATTGAGTCATGAGGCGAACAGCAAGTGGAATTTGCAAAGTCATCCATCCACTACCAGCCCTGGTACTATATCTCAAAACCCACGCGGGAGCAGTCTGAGGAGGTTTATTAGGCACTATAGACCCCTTATTTACACAGCATTCAGGAACGGATATTTAGACCAATAGCGAAGATCGCCGGATGGAGAATCCCGCGGGTTGGAGCTCCCGTAAAAACCGCTTCTGTCATGCGAAGTACTAATAGTAGACGCGATTTTGGACATCCCATTGATATTTTACTTCTGCCTGCTTTCTTGCTCTTCTCTATGGCCAAAACTCTTTGAATAAGAGCATCCCACTCCGTACAAAATAGTAGCGAACCTCCACGCGGCGTCTGCAGCACGCGTACCCCACTCGTTTGTTAAGGTCCGGAAGAGGTTGGATTCCAAAGGCGGTTTTCTTTCCGGTATGCGATCTGCATTGACTGGTGGCGTTTAAGCGAGCGAAGTTACAGTATATATGTACGGAGTATATGTACTAATGTATCTGAAATTTAAGCATGCCCTAAGCCTTGTCCTAATGCACTGGCTTTATGGAGTGGCTAGTTACATAGTAGTTGTTTTCTGCAGCAAATACAGTATGTATGTAGCTTGCACATTAGTGTGTACAGTATGGATTTGCTGGACTCAGCATATGTACGTTTTCAAGTCTACAATTGGAAGGTATAAGAGAGAAGGTGATTGCCGATCGGGGCAATGGATGTCCCAAAATAGGAATCTGGATGTTCTAGAGACCCGCTGGGCTGGTTGACATGTTTGTATTAGTCTAACTAAGCGTCGTGGGGGTGTGGGGGGGTGAGTTGAAACCCCACGCTAAACGAGTTCAATACAATACAGTACGTGGTTTGGTAAATTGTATTGTTGTTTCTTAATACCAACTAGAACTGTCATGGCTTAGCGCATTCCCTGGTTCGAAACGAGAATTAAAGCTTATTATGTAACTTTAACTGCCATCACCAGGCACTTATTCGAGGTGGCCTTCATATAGTGTGAGGTGAGGAGAACGCGAGTGAATACCTGGGATATCAGGCCATTGGAAAAGGGAGATGAATTGCACTTTCTGTCGATAATCACAATGGGTGTATTTTGACAGCTACATGTTAGGAGATGCGGACCCAGATTTCGTATAAATCCGAACCTCGTCATTTGACTATTCCAATATGACCAGTTGATTTGAAACTAACAGGAGCCAGACTTGATCGCGGCCCTGGGATGTATACCGCTTGCAGATTACTACATGTCTTGTTAATACTTTTTCTCGTTGATTCGAGGGTCGAGGCTAACTATCAGAGCATCAATTCACCTGAACGCTGTTGGGACTTGGCTAAGCCAAATCACTGGCTACTCCATCGCTTCATTCTCGTAACTATGCCCGAACCGCCGTATCCTCTTCACGAATCTGTCCGAGACCTGATCCACCCCGAGTACGTCGCTTTTTACAATGAACACATTATCGATAAACAGCAGGTCCACTACCAGCCTGTGGCAGCTTCACGCACGTCTGGGATCCTGATCCCCGGCGCGGGACCAATGATCCCTGTCGGCAAGACGCAGGACATAGCAATCAAGCGGCGGGAATCGGAAGGGCCAGATGTGATGATACGATGCTTTACTCCTGCTGCGGAAAAGGAACCTGAGCGTGGATGGCCCGTTTTGTTGTATTACCATGGTGGAGGATGGGTCCTGGGGAACATTGACACAGAGAACGTGGTGTGTACAAATATATGTGCAAGGGCAAACTGTGTGGTGGTGACCACGGATTACAGGTATCATTTATGTTCGAATCGCCCCCCTTGTCCGCATTGAAAATGACAATTGCTTTTTGAGCCTTGCACCTGAGAATCCATTCCCCGCCGCTGTCGAAGACTCTTGGGAAACTGTGCTCTGGATCCATGGCGACGGCCGCAAGGCTCTGAATCTTGATACCAGCCGCATTGGCGTGGGTGGCTCCTCTGCCGGTGGCAACCTTGCCGCCATCATGGCTCACCGCAGCGTCGCACGAAAATTTCCATCACTTAAAGTCCAACTTCTGAACGTCCCTGTCATGGACAATACCGCTGATGTTTCTAATAACCGCTCATACAGGGACTATGAGTACACACCTGCTCTTCCTGCAGCCAAGATGCTCTGGTATCGATACCATTATTTACCAAAGGACTCAGACCGTTCCAATCCAGAAGCTAGTCCGCTACTATATCCAGACGATGCTCCCACATGGAGCGGACTGCCACATGCCATTGTGGTGGTGGGCGAACTGGATGTGTTGCGAGAGGAAGGAGAGCAGTATGCTGCGAAGCTCAAGAAGCATGGAGTGAGAACCGATTTGCATGTGATGCAGGGCCAGCCACACCCTTTCCTGGCGATGGATGGAGTATTGGAAGCAGGTAGGCAGGCGATCACATACATGGTGGAAGGCTGCAAGGCAGGATTCTCATGATGACAGGCATAGATTTGGAAAGTTTCACTTTTCATTTATTCAGTACATTTAGACGAGGAAGACTCATCCTGGGATATTCTGGCAAGCTGTGTTTTGATGAATCAGATAGATATTTTTAGAGAATAAGTGCTTATATCTTTGTTGCTCCGACATCTCAACATTCATCTTTGGACAATAATTGGATATAAATGTCAATCCTGAAAAGATGCAACGAGTCACCATGATTGTACCAATCTAACCCCGCTGTTGGATGGGTATCGCAACTTTTATTGGGCTGCTCCAGAGTTGCCCATCACACTGTCACACTATCACACACTCTGCAGGCTCCAATGATTGCTGTTTTGATGCCTTTTCTCGAGTTGGCCCTTGGTGAAATATTAGTCGAGATACTTCAAGTTGACTTGTATACAGCTTGAATACTCCTCATATCGATAGGTAACTCTAATGTAACTTCACCTACGCGCCGGTTTTCCGGAATAGAGATAATCCGATCCTGCTGCTGCTGCCTACAAGTAGTCTTTGTGGGGTCAGTTCGCGAACAGTACGCATATATATATCTCGCCGTTGGCGGCTCCCGCCTGAAGCTGGCCATCCATCCTCTCTCTCATGCTACTGTTTCAGCACGCTCTGGATATTTTCCCGAACTACTATCAATATCTTTGCTGGCGATGTCTCGCGACGAAAATCAGAGGCTGCTCCAGCTTTTGGAGGAAGAGCGACAACTTCGGCAGGAAGAGCAGCGACTTCGAGAGCAAGAGCAAGAACGCCGTCAGGAGGCTGAGGAACGGCTCCTTGCTGTGGAAAAACGAATGAGAGAAACTACACTCCCTGAATACCTCGATGCTTGCCACACGCTTCTGTATCTCGGGCTTACTCCTGGGAGTCCCGGGAAATCCACCAAGGGCGAACCAACTAGGCCTACGGGCAAATGCCGCCCTGATCACATTCGAGAATGGCTGACGTTCCCTGAAGAACTGAAGTCCATCTGGGAAAATCTTATGGATGTGGACTTTGTTACAGAGCGCCATTTCAAATCCTTGTTGGTGTTAACGGACAAGGGCGATGACGTGGACAAAAACATACGCTCAGAACTCGACCTTCGCCATTTTGAACGGGATGCAGTTGGGAAACCTGTTGCATCAGTGATTAAGACATTGTATTCAAGCGAGCGACTCCGGCAAAAATTTGGTCTCCGGGGAAGTATCACCTTTGAAAATCACGGGAATACTCTCACTGATGAGCCCGATGAGTCTTCGGAAGAGCCTGCACGTCCATCGAGGCGTCGATCGAAGCGTCGGAAAACGAGCAAAAAGGACTCAACTTCCGCCACTCCAAAAAAATCTCCCCGGCCTCTGGCAGATGAGTTTTGTGTGTACAACAAGGGCGAGAATGAAAAGGTACCTGCATTCATTGTTGAACTCAAACCACCACATAAACTTCAGCTGGGGACTATTCAGGCTGGATTAAAAGACATGGATCTTGATGAAATCATACCGTATCAACCGCAGGAAAAGCCAGACCTTCAATGTCGTCGTCTGGTGGCGGCAGTAATCACCCAGGCGTTTTCTTACATGATTAAAGCCGGGCTTGAATATGGCTATGTGTGTACTGGAGAAGCCTTCATCTTCCTTCATGTGGCTGGTGATGACCCAACCACTGTGTTTTATTATTTGTCTGTTCCAAAGGACGAGGTTGGTGAAACCACTGGATTCACTGATGAATTGGACAGTGAAAACAGATTGCATCTTACGGCAGTTGGACAAGTTTTAGCCTTTACTCTCCTAGCTATACAAACTGCTCCACATTGTCAAAATTGGCGAACCGCATCAGAGAACCGTTTGGAGGTATGGGAGGTGGAATACGAGGTTTTAGAAGATTTTTCGTCTCCAAAGGTGGCGTCATCGCCAGCACGACAGAGCAGCATGGCGTATATCCGTGTCTCTCCTGTTCGTACTAGATCGAAAAGGCCACCAACGCGAGCTCCAAGCTGCAGATCTCCAGGGAATCTTCCGACAACTGCAGATAGTAGTGATGAGGATGAAGCTGGATACGATCCTGACTCACCCACCCAAAGACCTCGCCGTGCGCCACGTATCATGGTGGTGCCGCCTCCTGCTTCCAGCAAACAATCCCAAAGTACCTCAGTTACCAAGGACAAAACTCGGCAATACTGCACACAAAAATGCCTACTTGGCTTAGCCAACGGGGGACCGTTAGACAGAGCCTGCCCTAACCTGAGAGAACATGGGACCGACCAGCACCAGATTGATCAGCCTACTCTTGTCTCCTTGTTGGAGAAGCAGATCTTGAAGGAAGACGTACGCCCTGACACCTTTGGTGGCTGCGAATCGCTACACAAACATGGGACCCGTGGAGCATTGTTTGAAGTTATCCTCATGCCATATGGCTATACCCTCGTGGGAAAGGGATTCCCAATTGAATTTCGTCGGGTGCTAGAACACGAAAAAGCTGTCTATGAGCATCTTGCTCCTATCCAGGGTGTCCACGTGCCTGTATGTCTTGGAACTATGGATCTCAGGAAGCGACCCTTGTGGTACGACGGCATCGCTGAGATACCTCACTTCTTACTTCTCAGCCACGCCGGGACTGCTGTCCGGTACAGCGGCATTGACAGCAAGCGGATTTCTCAAGGGGCAACGGAGTCCCTACAGGCCATCCACCGCCTGGGGGTACGTCATTGCGACCCCCACACCAACAATATGTTCTGGAGTAGAGAGAATAACGGCGTGCTATTCATCGACTTTGAGCGGGCAGAGATACGGAAGGAGAGACCAGCCTTGGGACTTGCGTCCCCGAACGAGAAACGAAAGAGAGGAGATATTGAGGCAAAGAAACCAACGTCTCTGGTATTTCAGAAAGAGATGCAGGAGATGTTGAGCAATACGCGAGGATAGATCGGACGTTAATGGCTAATAAGAAACAGTAGGAGATCTATATATTAGGTAACTATTTCATAGATTTTATCAGACATCCTATACTCTGTACATCATAGTACTATGTACTCCGTAGATGTACATACATATAGTAGTCAAATGATTATGCCAAGAAACTCTAAAAGCTGCACACTGATCGGTTAGAGCTAACTTACGTACTCTGATTGGTCGGCTAAGATTGATAATCACGTGCCTGACGGCTGCCACGTGCAGCTCAACACTTTACACAGTTGTTGCAGGCTCCACAGGTGAGAATCGGAGTCACTGAGTGATTATGCTCGGGCGGGGCGCGACCTCCGGCCGCGTCCTCTTTAGCATTGAACTTCCCTATGACTACAAGTATGTGGGTATTAAGCAGCTCAATATTACTTCTTCAGCGACTGTCGGAGTGATTAGTCACACGCTCGTATAGTTAACTAGTATAATTCACAGTTACATATATAGTCCGCGCTGAGCCTCCGAAGCACCAGAACAGTTAATATTTCGAGTCAAATGGAACAGCTTTCAGCCCTTGCTATTGTGATACTCATTATGCTCGCCCAATCTCAAAGTGTCCCCAATGCGTACATACATCCATACATAGTAGATGAGGTCATCAGCCCCAAGTCGGCTCGGGAGTCGGGGAATGATCAACAGAACTACTGTTACTTGTAATGCATAGAAGGGCTTGGCAGAACCAAACTGGAACCATGGGAGCCCGGCAAGTTGCCAACCCCTGCACCTGGACCCTGGGGGCTGATGAACCCCCGGTTTCGGCAGCTCTCCAAGACACACTTGTTTAACATCCGGGACCCTGGACCTGGAATCCCCGCGTCTTGCCCTCCCTTCTTTGGGCAAAATTCAAAGCTGTCTGTCCCATTTCATGTACCATTCCACGGCAAATCTATCCCCCCAAGATGCGATTTTTTCTTGATTGGGATCATTTCTTGATGGCAAGGAAATATAGGAAACTGAGCTAGACATTTGCTATACAAGAGTGTTCCTCAGGGTATGTTTACTGTGTAAATGCATATATGGTTACATGTACTCCGTATACAGAGTATACAATACATATAGTATTTTGGAAGTCTCGTGAACCGTTATCGATTGACATTTTTTTTGTACACATAGAGTATGGCCTGCTTTCTAATCTTACAAATTGGAATTTGAATCAACTTTTTTTTTTAACCTGTTAGCTGACATGCATAACAAGAATTATTCAATGCTGGAGGAGTAGAAACTAGCAATGTTGCATTGATTTGCTAACTTGAATATTCCCATCACCCATCAAGTATCATCTTCCAAAAAAAACACCGGGCTGGCAAAAGAAATCGTCCAACCACAATCATGACAGTCGTTTAAATCATAAGGCGTAAGAATCATTAGAATATCTCGTCGGGCCACTGGAACTCCCCCTTCTTCGAGCTGCCAATTATCTTCTCCGGCAACGGAGGTACAGGAGGAACACCGTTTTGTCCTGGTGTCGCTGTAAATGCTTCTTCCTGAGATGGCCTCCTTCTGAGACGCGACGAGTATGCATGGTTTCTGTGACTTGGCGTTGAAAGATGAGATTTATAAATATCCTGTACGTGAATATATCCGGGCATGGGACCCATCTTTTGGGATTTTGCTTTCCTGGGTGGCTGGTGGCGCATGGGTGGACTGACAGAGGGCGACTTGCTTCTCTTTGCGCTAGGTAAGTCCCCAATTTCCTCTGCCTCCGCTGTTTCTTCTGTGCACCCATGTTCGGAAAATCTGAAAGTGGACGTCTTCCGCTTCTTGTTGTTTTCTTCTGTTTCCTTAATCCTGCCAATGCTTCGTCGTATACCTCGTTGCAGAGTCGATGGTGGCGCTTCAGACATTCTAGTTGCATTTACCCTGCTTCCGGTCTTCATTTGATCATCGTCCCCATTTACCTGCCTCTGAAGCAGCCTTTCGGAGGGTAAAGAAGGAAGTTTTCCGGGAATAAAAGGATTTCTCCCTCGTACTGGAGAAACAGGTGTTGAAGCCGAATTAAATTCGCCTTCCGACGACAAGGAACGAAGTTCTTTTTGAGCCTTCTCCCACTCTTCTTCTAATTTGCTCACTTTTCTCGTCAATCTTTCCTTCAATCTTTCTCTTTTCAACAAATCTTTCATAGAATGCTTTTTTGGGAGATCCTTAGATATAGGCCCGTCTGCAGTTTGTTTTTTGCTTGGGGAAATCGACATGAACGACCTAGTAGGTCGAAGGGTGGAAGTAGTAAGCAATCCAAATTCCGCGGGAGGCTGAGGAAGGTCCTTGTTTACATTTGTATGTACAGTAGTGTTCTCCCGAGAGGTATACTTCAGGCCCCTCCCAGATACTCCGCTGTTAGCAAACTTGACTGGACTTGCTGTTTTTGATTTATTGCCCATGTTGAAGTGACCTGCTTTAATGGTGCCTGGGTATCCGGATGCCTTGAGCTCTGCATAGGCCGCTTCTGCTTGAATTTTTCTGTCATTAGATAGTTCTCGCGATGACGGCTTACTTCCATCCTGTGGCCCCTTCCAGATTTCAGAAACATTATGCAGTACGTCAGAGAAGCCGAAAGCAGAAGCAAATTTCTTCCCAAAGCGGAGTATTCTGGGCTCTCTTGCACTGATTGTCTCCGTTGTCATGGTAGGCGTAGGTAAATGAGAGGTAGATTTTGCATGTCGTTGATAGAAAGCTCTCTTTTCTGATCTCTTTGGTCTTCCATCAACTGACTCTTCTTCTGTCAAGTAGCAGGCCGAAGACTCTGAGTGTTCTCCAGTAAATTCAGGAGGTGGCTTTAAGCTAGCACGATCTCTCATGCTACCTTCCTGGAACCGCGATCGACGTCCGGGCGAGATAGAGGATGGGCAGCGCACGCTGCTCACGTATTGACCCCTTTTCGACCTCAATGAAGGTTGAACGCTATTTCTAGCAGCCTGATTTTCAATCAGGACCGAAACATTGGTACTAAGCGGCCAATCATTGGATCTGAATCGTTTTGGAGGGGTTGCCTCGCTGGGAACCGGGTTGTAGTCCGTGTCTCCAAAATTTGAGCCTTCATGGGAGATTCTGGAGGGAGAATATATCACATCCTGATTTTCATCATTGCCAGCCGACAGTTTACGCTTTGATGAACTTCTGGGAAGGCCGCCCTCTTCACCAATTGATAGTCGAAGTGACGCTTTTAGCTGACGAGCAGCACATATATTATCCCATGCAGTGTCATCCAGGGGATCATCAATCTACACGGAAGAAATCAAAATTAGAAATGGTAAGCTTTTCAGTCTGTAACCACTGAACACGAAATAGTATGAAGAGGCAATGTGGGTCGAATATGAAACATGGTGAAGGATATGAGTCGGATAGCCACATATACATATTCACCTTGTATACAGCATAGAAGTTTCGAGTCCAAGAGGCTCTGGACATACATATGTAGAGCGAAAGAAAACCAAAACGTGTAAAAATTGGAACATCTTTGCTTAGGGTAGGTGGACTTACTTCAGACCTTCGTTCTCTCGCCATTTCTGAGCGACTGGTGGAGAATACAGGGAAGCCGTTGTCACAATATGAGCGAGCCTTGAACCCCGGTACCCTTCTAAGTTCTCGGGAGCCACACCAGATGTTCGACAAACGAAAGTTTGAAGGGTCGTTTTAGCCGAAGACAACAAACGATTGAGAGGCAGAAAGTGGTTGAATCAGTCAAGACTATAACAGCCTATGAAAGAATAACAAGATGCAAATATTAAAAGGAATTAAACCAAGAAAAACACAATGCTATATTGTATCGTCGATCATTTACCAGTAAAGAGACATGTTGTTCTGTGCTGTCTCAAAGAGATATCAAATGAAAAAACTGTCAAGTGAAGCAGACAAGAATTTCTTCAATAGTAAAACCAAATCATAAGCACAGAAAATAGAAAGAAAATCATCAAGACAGAGATGAGAATGCAGAGGTTGTTGGTGATGAGAAGCGTTGAAGCTGTTTCTTTGAACACAAGCAGTTAAATTTAGGTTGTTGCCATGCATTGATGCCGGGAATCGCCAACCCAACCCAGCACCGTGATTGGTTCTGACAGTGCCATAAATAAGTCTCACATGATTCCAACATCAACAAGGAGACATATTCATGAGAAGACTCTGCATCTACTGGTATATATTGTTGTATTGCCTTACAGGTAACTTTCACATCAACTCCAGAATAATTCATTGGAATTTTCAATATGTATCTACCCAACAGAAAAGCCAACCAAGTGGACAGGCAAGGAAATAAGCAAGACCAATCTGGGAAAGAGAAGAACAAGACGTAACTAGACACCAGTTCCTCCCAGGACGACGAAAGGAAATCATTGGTCCAAATCAGCATTGCCCAGTAGAAGTGCATTTTCAGGATACAAAAGCTGAGAAACAGGAGAAAAGGAAACTTCAAGTATATCAACCAAAACAATTTTTGGCATCAATCGACAAGAGCCACCCACTCAAAACTGTTCCTTGTTAATGGCTCCCAGACACCCAAATGGACTGTCTTATCTGGTCTTCCTTTCAGATCAATTACTCAAACACTTTTTCATTTCACCAACATACATGCATGGTAAGACCATTCATTGACAGAGGGTGAAAGGAAAGAAGAATAACTTTCCAGCATCAGCCAGATAATGTTGTGCCAATTCGCAGGCCATGAATACACAAGCACCAGTGTATCTTCCTGGTGGATAACTGCCATCAGCTCCTCCATGTATCCATTGCACGTATGTACTTCCAAGCACAGACGAACATAAACATACTGGTCGTTTCTCAGCAAAACCAGATTGCCACCACTTACCAACATTTTAAATGTAGAAGAAAATAAACAATCAATAGATTTAAGACAAGGAAAATGTATGGTCACCAAAAAGGTTAGAGTAAAGAGAAAGAAACTAATAAGCACCATAAAGACAGTGAATAAGAAATATATCTTGAATGAATGGCAATGACTGCTATTCAGCAGACAAAATAGGTAAGTAGATAAATAAAATCTCATCCCCATATACAGTCAGGACATATGAGCTTCAAAAAGAATTGTTGATTAGGCAAGGCGAACGTTTATCGGTCGAAAGGTTTGCAGACGAGCGGAAAGCGGGAGTTATATGCCAGATAGAATATCGAATACGTTTGCTTCAGGAATTCATGCCTGTCCTCTTTTGAACCTGCCTTCCATCTGCTCGCAGATACGTCATCGTACCAGACAGATCAGAGGGAGCATCGGCATCAGTCGGGCCATCCGCTTCGGAGATTGAATCGGGGCGTGCGCCGTCATAAAGACGACGACTAAGATGAGCCGAGCCAAATGTATCACCGTGAGAGCGTTTGCTCGACATGGGTTCTTTAGACATCCACCGGTTCCCGCGTGCAGGATCAAAGGTTGGAAGATATGGATGAGCTGGGGCCAAAGACACTGCTGGGATCTCAGAGACGATGGGAGTCGACGGCATGATACGGTATTGCGCTTTACTGATTGGCGGCTTATGTAGCGGAGACGGAGGCGGCATTTGTGATGTTTGAGAGTATCCCTTGAGGTCGGACACTGGGGAGTCAAGAACACGAGGATTGTAGCTTGACGAAATTTGCGTCGAGATTGGCGGCAAACTTGTCCTTCCCAGTTCTGTCCTTGCTGGCTCAGACTTTAGAGATGGGGTAAGTGGATACTTTTGTATTTGTGATCCGGAGGAAAGCTGCCTATTATGAGCATATGCCGGGCGGGTAGGATACGTGGCGGAAGAAAGAGGTTGAGTAGCAGCGGGCTGTACATTAACGGGAGGTGCACTGTACTGAACTTGAGAGGTTCCGAAGGTCAGATGAGATTGGGGCATTGGTGCGGGGCTTGGACCAGGTGGTGGAATCGCCATTGGCTGCTGATACGGTGCTGGTGCGTATGAAAACCCTTGGGCAGATGGAACTCGCCGAGGTGTCGGACAGTAGACATACGGGTTCTCCATGGAGGTATTGCTTGCTGAACGAGGGCGTTCAATCGGGGTGCCTGGGTACGTATCAGGGGTCATGTGTCGGTCATCATAACCACCATTAAAGTCCTTGTTACCCTTTTGTTCACGGCGTCTCATACGCACATCACGACGAATCCGCACACGACAACCTTGTTCCGCCACGGTGCGACTGAGCATAGTGCTTTCAGCCAATCCAGGGAACTTTTTCGCGCTGTAAACAGTGAAAGGCGTCGTCTTCACATCCAGACGGAAGAAGATATACTCGTCAGGCTCACGAGGTTCACCGGTTCTAGGCCGTGTCGGCAAAAGTGGCCGCGGAATGCCTCGATCTTTGTCTTCATCTTTCGGATCCTTCACTTCTTCGTACAAGCTGAAATTCAACCGATAGTATCCCTCGTGACGAACGGAAAGATCTGGGAAAATGAAATAGCCCGCCTGAACTGGCCGATCCAGATATGCCACACCTGCCACCGGCACGCCAGTCAAAACAGGTGGCGTGGCAGAACTCTGGCCCTGGCCTCTTCCATGAGCCATAGGACGGGCCCATTCAAGTGTGGTGAATAGGAAAAAGTTCGCATTGTACGCAAATGTGATGTCCGTCTTGTTCATGTCATTTTGGTCCGATTCATAGACGCGAAGTTCAACGACAGGAGGCGGGTCAACAGGGCGACGATCCGCGGATGCTGCACAAGCCCTTGTCAGCTCAAGGTAACCAAAAAGACCAGGAACAAACAAGAAAGATACCCACCCTTTGCTCCGGCGCCGCATGCTCGTGCCCGTTCGGGCTGCTGAATGACCTTCAATGTATATGTGAGTTTCTTGCCTTCTCTCGTGGTTCGTACGAACGAATTCTCCGTCTCGTTCATAGGGTTAAGAATAGATTCTTTCGAAGCCATGACGACGAATATACTGCTCTGTGTGTAAATATTCACTTATAAGTCCTATAGGGCTCAATTGTTAGCCAAAGCGAGGACTCGTCGCTCCCTCAGCGTACCATAGATATCGAAGGTTGTGCCTGTTCAAAATGCGAGCACCAAACACCAAATGCTGGATCTTTTTTCCCAACGGCTCACAACAAACTATAGATAATAGTCTTTCTTGTCGACAAGCTGTTGTGTTAGACAGCTTTGGTGGAACAAGGTCACTGTCTCACTGGCTGTGTCGGAAATTCGAGAATCGAGGACAAACTCGGCTGAACAAGAATAGGCCAATATCAGCGTAGACTGGTTCTTTCTGATTTAGCCTCCAAAATCGCGGATAAGGACTCCTGTCATTAGCAGACGAGTAGCCGGGAGGAATATTCGAAGTTGGAAGTAGTTAAGATAGATAGTCGTACGTGGAATTGCTGGTGGAACTAGATGGGGATGGGGTGAGAAAACGGGGGATGGGCAAACGGTGGGCGATATCGAAAAAGAGCACCAATTCTGGGGACTGGGATTGCATTCATCCTCCACACTTGCTTGAGTTGGCGCCAGGCTAGTTGGTTAGGGAGCCCTTTCACCCATTATTCAGCTTCGCAGAAAGGCCATACATATTGCCTGAAGGTTGCTGGCTGGGTGTTCATGTGGCTTAACTCAAAAGTGGGACCTCAAAGTATGTACATCCCCATTGTATCACGCTAATCTTGTTTTGCCGTATCTATCTCTCAATACCGCACCAAAACAGACCTGTCTTGTGCTTGGCGACAAGGGATAGCCTGCAAATTGCGAAAAACAAAAGACAATGATAGGACAATCTTGCATCGTTTAGATACGAGACGGCCTCAGGCGAAAGGTCAATACGGTCACTTACGCACTCCTCACCAGACCACACTGTACGTATTTTTGGTACCGGCCAGGTTACGTTCGACTGCAAGCAGTATTCAAATGTCTTTCCGTCTTTGAACATGCGATGCATCTTCCGGCAACCTGGTTCATCGGACACACAGACACTCATGCCTCCTCCTGCTCCGGGAACGAATCACTTGCCATTCCCACCACCCGGATGAACACTTACCGCCACTCAAGCGGTTTCAATTCAGGAGGACACAAAGGTTGTTGTTCAAGGGAAACAGGGTGCTGCACATGACAAATAACCGTCTAATAATTGAGGTAGTTAAGAAGATGCTTCCTGAAAAGCATCCATAGTAAGTAGCTGTATGAATTTAGCTGAAATTACGTTGCTAGTGTAGAAATAGTCGAGTCCACCATGAGTGCTAATAATAATAGCAGAATGAAGGAGGTTTCAGAGTGGATATGGCTTATCAGTGCAAATATCCAAGCCGAATTCTTTCCCGCCTGCACTCTTTGAGTCTTTCGAGCAGAATTGCAACCAGCAGCTTTTATTGTGGAGCCCAGTACAGTAACCTTAGGTATGTGTAATAACGCAAGCTAACCCTGTATTCGTCCCATTGTTCTGCACCGTATTTCCAGTCTTCGGTGGGCTGGTAAAGTCTCTAGCGGTCTTGGCGGTTCCATCAATGCCGTACCAAGAGCCAGCCAAGATCATCTTGATGGTGATCTATCCATCATGCTTTATTTTCATTTGTTGGAATCGTCACGACAAACCCTATTGCTGGAATTAACTTCGGCCCCAGTGCAACTTCTGGTCTAACGTCTCCTGATCAAAGTTCGGCGTGACAATACCTCCCTCTTCCAAAAGTACATACTACCATAACTACTCCGTATACTATGGTACTGTGCACAGCATTATTAGCTTACTTACATATAAAGATGAATACAAAGATCTGGATTGTGGTATTTCTGCATGGATGCGTCGTGCTTGCCACTTTATCCTCATGCTCCACGCCATTCTCACCTCAACCTCACCCTGTGTTCATGCATCTTCATTCATCATCACCCTGCCTCACCTCACTTCTTGCTTTGTCAAGTCTACACAGCAGATTGTCTGAGCTCATACAAGTTCAGCAGCCAGCCAGGATGGTTTTGTTTCTCAGATTTTCTATAAGGGTAAAACCTGAGGCCTATATAATTTACAATAGGTAAAATGTAGGAGGCATGAAATGGCAGCTGTTTACAGAGTACTAGTAAGAGATAACTACTCTGTAGTAAGAATAGCAGTTCTTATTACTCCATACAGAGTAGATTGCTGTGGATTCCATTCTCAATTAAGATGGAAGAATCAGCTGGATATTTATGTGTGTGAATCCTTCACAAGAGCTAATTGCTTTAGGACTAGTGACATTGGGCAAGGGGCTTTGCGGAAGCCCTCAATGGCAGCCTCAATAGCAGCCTTAGACTTTCATTCTTCCTTTTCCGTTTTTTTATGCTCTGTTGAGTGTCTCTGTCCAGCTGTTGTCAGAAATCACCTTTTCCTTCTCTTAATCTCAAGTTTTTGCTTTACATGGCAGACTCTGTTTCTTTTCTGTTCTTTTTTTGTTCTGAGTGCCATTGTAGAAAACTAGAGGGAGCACAAGAAGAAACTACAAGTCTATTTAGAATCTCTGGAAGGTGGAAGCACGCCTTTTTGCCTGAATGTAATTCCAATCTCAGGGGCTTGGAGTGCTCAGTTTTGATTCTCACAGATACTGCCTTGTGCATGCTGAGCATTTTATCATCTACATCACACAACACTTCAGATAATGTTTGAGAGAGAAGTTGTACATCTACCAGTGGTGGAGAGATTTTCTGACTTGGTGGATTCAGAGGACTGGGGACAACCTCTGTGAAACTATGCCCACCTTTGGCACTGTGGTACATGAGTACTTCTATCGATTTCCCTGGATGAGATGGAGATCAAAAGATGATGATCATGATTATTGACTCTTCGTTCACTGTGCAGTTCATTCAGAAGAAGCCACATGAGCACATGAAAAAAGTACTTGACACTGGTGCATTTTAAAAAATATTCTTCGGCAGCTTTGGCGCAATGACGGACACTTGTATCAGTATCTGATCTATTGTGTATCATGTCCAGTCTGCTCAAGACTCATCTGGGTGACTGTGCGCTGTGTCTCATATTTGGGATTGAATTGCAGGTTGTATGTTCCAGAAGTGAGTTTTCTGTCTTTGCTTTGTGTTGGCAGAAGTAGCTGACCAGCTGGTTGAGAGTCTGATCATTCTAGTGATTCATAACAATAAGAAAGGATCAGAAATCATCATCATTCTAAGAGAAATGTGAGGAACATGTTCGACTGACAGCAAAAGCAATATATGCAGATTTTTCTTTATTTTTCTGAGCAACTTCATTTTCTGAACCATGTTGGTCATGCTTCATGTGGCTTCATGGCAGCTCGCGCCATTTCATGTCCGAGGATATTGGTTTGCTTCCTCTCAATCTGAATCTCATTCTGGAGCCACTGGCATTATGTCTTGCTCATGGTCTGTTCTGCACCTTCAACACTGTTGACAAGATATCTGTCTGAATCCTCCCCCAAACAGGCTGTGCTATGAGCTGATGCTAGTGCTGCCTTGGATTCTTTTACTTTGGCCCGACTCTCAAGGATGTGCCGATGTGCCTGAGATTGATACCACCATGGCCAAGCTTATTGGTGGTTGTGGCAGACAATCAGCACAAGGCATCACTCCATTCTACAACAGAATCTCAGACAAATAAACAAGAATCTCCCAGAAACCAAACCAAATTACCGAGGCATGGCGCCATCACCAATTACGGAGGATTTCTACCTGGTGCTTGAAGTGGAGCAAAATGCCCCGCTCGAACAAATCAAAAGCTCTTACAAACAGCTGGCGCTGAAGCTCCATCCAGACTGGAATCGATACTACTAAAGTTTTCCAATTGGTGTATCAATTGCTGGGGGCTAAGCTAATCCTTTGGCGATCATCATATGGTCTGCAGTGAAATCAAATATTGAAGCTCGGACAAGCCTACGAGACATTGAAGGACAAAAGCAACATCAAGCCTATGACCTCATCTACCCTTCCATAACACAAAGACACTCCTCTCCTCAAAAATCACAAAGAAACATTTGGCGGCTGGAGCAAGAAATCAAGAATTTGGATAGTATTTTCACTGCTGAGGCGGCGGCAGAGGCACAGAAGAATAAACATGGTGCTTGTCACCAGTATACAAGAAGATAGAAAATAGTGAGGAGGTAAAGGCACACAAGGATAGGGAGAGGCACGAGAGGAGAATTGAGAAAGATATGAAGGAGTGGCGACTGGAGTCAAAAAAGGTGTACTCGAAGAAAGAGAAAAACCTTTAAGAAAGGAGAAGGAGGTTGATGCTGCGGTTCTGAGCGACTGAAATTAATTTCTTTTGCAGGTGGAGAGGGGACAATACAAATGATTCAGGCAAGGATATGGGGCAGAAAAATTCAGGAGAAGACAGAGAGACAGAAGATGGAGAGAGAGAGAACGGCAAGAGTGTGGAGGCAGTACGATCAGGGAGCAGCAAGCGAAACGAGTGCGGGAAACAGTAGTAGCATTGAGAAAACAACAGGCTGAGACGCGCAGCAGAACAGAAACGACATAAGGAAGGGACAAAAAGTGGCAGAAGATTATCAAGGCCAAGAAACGCCCCGAACAATACACACACTTCAATTTCCCCAGGGGAAGCACTCACCAGGCTTACACATCAACCTGCTGCCACGGCGGCTAGGGGCCAAAAGTACAACGTCATACAGCATGCCCGAGGCTCTTTCACTTATCTGCTGCAGTGCCCGGGCTGTGGGATGAAGGCGTGTCCCAGATGTCAGGCTTCTATACGGGCGAGGATTCCGCGTAATGCGGTGAGGACGAATCGAAGAGTCCCTACGCGGGTGAGCACTCCGAGCCCGGATCTCGGTTACGACTACTACTAGTAAGATGGGGTTGTGAAAAGCCCCAGCTATTAGATGTCAGCAACCTCATCAAGCACTTACGATCCTGAAACACTGGCAGAGGTGTAACAGCTGCTTGGACAGGGATGGCACATTTATGTGGACGTCGCTGGTATGCAAAAAGCTAGAGAGATCGCCGCTCTACCGCACGCGTATGCCACCTGCCTTGACCCGCTGTGCGACCGGATGATGGCACAAATCATGGCTCAGAGCAAATGATTGGGCAGCAACGCTCCATGAGAACGTTCTTGGGTCATCAAGGGGCCCCAAACAAGCAATCGGTCAGAAGGAAAAGAGATAAAAGTGTAGGCTCAACGAAGAGGCCGCGCCAAGGTCATACAAGGGAAGTCACGATGGGGCCTTCTCGCCAGCGGAATTTTGACTGGCATTAAGTTGTCAATTTTTCTAGAGGAGCTGCTTAAGTGAACAAGCTGATCTAGAGAACACTGAGCTCTGAGAGGCTGCTGACATGTCATTGCCACAATTTGCCTGGGAACAGAGCGTGAAGAGAAAGAAACAGTACAATAACCTCATTCTATGTTCACAAAGAAGAAAAGACAGAAAGATGCATAACTTTCTTGGGATCTGTGGTATTGCAAAATATTACTGATAACTGTGCTTGACACAGCTCTAGATTCTCTTACTGGCAGAATAACACTCTGAAGAGTGGTGATATGCCCACAGAAAGATTGATCCTCAATTTAGCCTTGAACCCTTGTTTTTCCATTGTTGGCCTCATATCAGCACAGAAGAGCAAGCAATTGTGCTTTCATATATGACTTGAGATTTTGCTCTCTCCCTCAAGCATTATCTTACTACAATCCAGCTTTGGTGTGACCTATTATTCAGAGCACTGATGGAGATGTCTTGCTAGTGAAGGCACAAATCGTCATATACAACATTGAATTGTCACCTCCCCTGTGGCCCTGTGAGGGCCTTGTCAATAATAGTCAAACAAGACACTCCTCTGTGAGGTGGTGACTCTCAAGAAGCAAGAGGAATCAAGTCTGTTTCATCTCCACAATCGAATGTGCAGGAAAACTCTTAGCTAGCAACCAAGTGATCCATAACCCAGGGATCGGAACTTTGTAGAAATGAGATAGGCAGGATGCATGCATAGTGTGTATTAGCCTGGGCGGTCTGGAATCTGTATTGGGCGTACTGAGGCCAAGCGCGCTTTATCCCCCGAACGACAGGGTGTTCTTTTGGGAAATCTCAGATATTGAACACTGCATATCGTGCTGAGTCCCCTTAGAGGACGGGATGTAATTATGTATTTGAAATCATCACTACATGGGTATAGACGGGGATAGACAGACCGGATGGAACATAGCGCGATACTTGGGGCTATGACCTCAAATGCTGGTGGGAATGAGGTATGGAACATCTTGAAGTGTTTTTCGAGGGAAAAAAGAAAATGTCTAAAATAAAGAGAAGTGGTCCCAGAGGGGGTCGAACCCTCGACTTTGGCGTTATTAGCACCACACTCTAACCAACTGAGTTATGGGACCTTCCAATTTGTCGGAAATCGATAAAATTGCTTCATGTATCTAATTCTACTGCTGCAGGAATCTGCAGGTCAAGTTGATATCAACTGACATTACTCCGTATACCGCAGTTACCCTATTCCAGATTATCATTCTTGTTAGAATTGGCTTGGTGCTTTAACTATGTGGCGGAAGCAAATCCAACAATCGTCTATTTTTTCCAAGCGCAGCAGAGTTAGCTAACCAGCCACCAATTTCCTTCTCTTTCATTTGTCCACCTGAAATAGAGAATTGACAGATCAAGTCAATGGAAAAGCAACAGCTATTGTGACAAGCCACAGTTGAGGAGGCAGTTACCCAAAATCATGTTTATTATTCAGTAGCTTTTCAGCAATACTACAGAGTACATAGTAACTAATGGAGCTTTTTCATGCGTATCTCTAGACTCACAGTTGACACACCTTGAGTCCACTGTTTAAGTCCTATAACTACATAGCTAGACTACCTGCATCGAACATTCCTTTTTTTTAATGGGTGGTGTTGCATGCACACCACATTTATTATTCTGACACCACCAAATACTATATAAGCATTATTAGCACACTACATATAAAATTGGAGGCAGTATAGCGGGGTATTAACAACACACCACATATCAACCCCAATAAAGGAGGTGCCAAGTTATTAGTAATTGACCACCCCCCGATATTTTACTTCGCGGGGTAGTGGAGTGCTGATCCTGAAATACACTAAAATGCTTGTCTAACCTAACTACGGAGTACTCCGTACCTATAGGCTATCCCCTCATCTGTAGGCTAGGATCTTTTAGCGCCTTGGCATCTATTTCAAGTCTGTAAGTTTGGGTGGGTTTCAGCAGCCAATCAGTTTTATTAGTAGTTTCCTTAGAAAGTTGATTGGCTAGAGAATGAAAGAAAAAGACAACATGACATGTTTGATTATTTCTGCAGATTCATCTCACATTCACATTCTTTTCTACTTATGAACTTGTTGATACAAAAGTATTAGCAATATACCAAGATGAAAAACAAGAGAAGTATTGATGAGGTTTTGAAGAAATTTCCTAATCAACAAGATCTAGATTTCCAACCAATGTCATCAGAATCCTATCTTCCAAAGCTCAATATTTCAGTGAATATGAATATGGAGAGTTCTTTAGAACCATTCAGTCTTTTCATCTCAGCAGAGATCATTCAGTTTATCAGCAATTCCACCAATCTCTATGCAAAACAACAGCAAAATATGAGAGAGCCAGTTCTTCATGAGCAAGCATGAAGTTCAACTACATCTTCAGAGATTCTTGTCTTTTTTGCTATTCTTATATATATGGGTGTGCATGATTCTCAGCAGATTGATTCTGATTGAACTCTATTGATGAAATGATTTTTCAATGAGATCTCTACATCTTTCTATTCAGTATATGGTGCTTCTTCATTTTCAGCAGATAAAGCAATATCTACACATCTCAAACCCCAGTACAAAACCTGATTATAGTGGAAAGAAGTGGTGGTATAAGCTGGAATCTTTGACCTTGCATTTTCAAGCAGCTAGTCAGAGATTATATACACCTGAATCTCATATATTCATAAATGAGATTATGATCTGATGCTTTGGCAGATCACTTCATACCTACAAAATGCCCAATAAGCCAATAAAACAAGAATATAAGATATTTGCCTTAGCAGAAAATGGTTATATTTGGGCATTTCACTGGGCTAGCAAGCAACTTGACATTATTGAGATATTTAAGTACCCAAATCTAACCATGACTGGATCCTTGGTTATGAAGTTGGTTGAGCAATTACTGAGTATGTTAATAACTTATTCCTTTATTGTGTTATATGTCAATGACAATGACTAATAATTAAGTAGAATCTTCTATTCAGAATGATTCATTGATTTCTATCTCCCTGGAGGTAGCTACACACTCAATTTATATGGACAACTACTTTACATCTGTTAATCTATTCAAATTTCTATGGGATAGAGGTATTGGAGCATGTGGAACTACTAGACCAGGCAATCTTCCAAAACCTCTTCCAGAAATTCAAAAAGACCATGCTACCTCCATGCCATGAGGAACTCTCTTTGCAATTCTCAAAGATGATGTTCTTTGTCTTGTTTGACAAGATAATAATGTGGTTTTGGCACTGACAACTGTTCATTCAAATGACAAGCTTATTTCTTGAGAGTGCAAACATTCTTCTAAAACATTCACAAATGGTATCATTGTTCAGCAGATTTTTGGTGACAAACCAAAAGCAGAGCTTGAGATTCCTATCTTCATCAATGATTATAATCATTATATGAATGAGGTTGATCTAGCAAATCAATATAGATCAGTCTATGAGATTCATCAGCAAGATCATCACAACTGGTTTTTCATACTATATTGAATTCTTGATGCAGCAATTGTTAATTCATACAAGATTTACACCATTTACCATAAAGAGAAGCAGATGGGCAAGATTCTTAGTCATCTAGACTATAGAGAGAGAGGCTATATATGAAGATTTTCTCTATATATGGTTCTGATAAGCAATCCAGACCTCCATTGGCTTCAGTATCAGATTCTTCTTCAATTCACATCCAGGTCAATCTTGAAATGTACTGACCTTGTGTGATTTGCTCATACAATCAAAGAACATCCTCAGATAAATCAAAAAGAGCCATCAGATCAAGGTCAGGGTGCTCAATCTGCAATGTCTATTTTTGTGTAAAGGGAGGATGCTGGCAGGTTTATCATTGAAATGTAAAATAAGCTTTCTATTACAAATTGATACTGAAAAATACAACTTTCAACCAATAAGCACGCGTTTTAAATTACTCGTGGTATTCACCCTATGCCAAGGCGCTAAAAGATCCTAGCCTACAGATGAGGGGATAGAAGTTATACTCCATAGTTAATACAGAGGGGAATTCAACTAAAGTAAAAGTAGATCTTCTGTACTTCTAAGTTCTGGTTGAATTTATTTTGTTTTTGTTTTGTTTCTTGTTTCTTCCCACAGAATCAGTACTATGTAAGTACAAAGTTGCTACCAGCCCTGAACAATTTGCTGCACATGAAGCAAAACAGCATGCTCAAGCGGCCATGGCTGTAAGAACTTTAATACAGCGTTATCCTTGATCCATTTGCTTTCCCAGTCCGGATAGAACAGCGCCTTGACATATTCCCAGTATTCGGGATAGAAACCCGCCATTTCCCAGTCCAAAAATGCGACAATCTGGTCTTTGCGCACAAGGATGTTTCTTGGGGCCAGGTCTGCGTGAGTAAAGACAATGTTATGTTGAGGTAGAGCTCTCAAAAAATCGGCGACATGCTCCACCCATATAGAATCACGGGACATCTTCATGACTTTGATAAGCCCTTCGTTGAATTCTGATTCCGTCTTGAAGGGCCCGAAAGGTTCTTCAGTTTCGAAGGTAGGGTCATAGCCGGGAGAACCGTCAACAGGCCCAATGAATATGCCCTTGAGCGTTCGGAGCTCTTCCATATATCCTTTCAGCTGGGCCACAATGGAGCATTGTTGTTCAGCAGTCAGATCGGCCCAAACATCTTGAAGAACGTCACCTTCGACGTATTCCATAATGACAACACCCCTGTTGGCATATTCATCAATGTAAGCATCATAAACTTCTGGAACCGGGAGCGACGTCTTTTCTCGGACATATTGCATCGCCTTTGCTTGTGCGAGTTGCGCGGGTTGACAAACTTTGGCGACTTTGCGATCCTCAAAACGATATATCTGAATGAATGAGTCCGCGACTACCTTGTCCGCTGGGGATAGGTCTGAGATTCTAATACGTCTTTTCGAGTCCCGTGAGGGCTTCAAATTGCAGGTAGGCATTGCAGAATATAGAGCAAGTAAACTGCTTCCGGAAAGCTTAGGATTAAAGCGGGTGAGTGAGTCTCAACTCAAAAAAAACTCAAATCGAGAACCCAGAGCAATGTGATAGAAGGGTAGACTTTGTGTTGAAGTCTTTTAGGGCTGAGTTCGAGTCAGCTATGTAGTTGCCTACTGTGTAGTCAAAAAATAAAAAAAAACTGCGAGCTCCGTGTGGTCAGCAGGCGTGAATCCAGAATGGTCGCCTTTACCACAGGACTTTTGTATAATTTGATTATTCCAGCTCAACTGTCAAATCATCTTCTCTTAATTGTAATGTACAGGCTTCTCCTTTTTATTTCATACATCTGTTTTCACTGAAAATTTTTAGGGCTGGAAATTCAGGTAAAAGACTAAAAATGCCTTTGTCAGTTGAGAGTTTGGTTGCCATCTGAGGACAGCAGTTGAGTTTGCTTGTGAGTTTCCAGTCATGTAATAGTTATGAAGCAAAAGTAACTAAACTATGAATCTGCTTGTTCACCACATAGTTTTCTGTGTGATTTTCTATTCTTCGCTGTGTGCATGGAGTATTACTCTGGTGTAGCAAGTATGGCATAAAACTCAAAGCCATCAAAGACACAATCATACATATTTCTAAAATCACACAAAACTGAATGAGTTCTAGATCTCATACTTGTTTGTGCTTGTTTTCTATTTTGTTGCATGGCTTTTCAACATTTTGAAGCTCATATGAAATTCATGGAAGAGCCATATTAAGAGCATATGCGTAAATTTTGTGCATATAGAACTCTGAGTGGTTCCTACTGGCTATGTGTCTGACATGAGGGACTGGGGATGCTCCTCCACATCAAGTTAAGTGGCAAAATGCTTGCAGTATCTCTGTCCTCTAATTGAGGAACGCAGCTGTACTTTGTCTTATCACAGTTGACCTTTTTGCTCATCATATTTAGCCTCAGCTGCGATTTCTCTAGAGCCTCACATTTTTAATTGCTTTCTTCCACACTGTGAATGGTATTCGACCATAGCAAGGCAGTGAATCAACTTCAACATGCCATGGAATCATCGTCCACCACTTCCTTTCTTTTGTGTCTTGTCGACCACATCAATCCATTGTGACTTAACTCCTCTATCACGCAGCATTTCATCCACTGTTCGACGATGGTCACCTTGAACTAGCAGCTCCATAGATCCCTTTGCTGCTCCAACTGCTTGAGCCACGCTGGTCCTACTGGCACATTTCTTTTGCAGCTCATCACCCAACATCTGGGGAGACACACCGAATGTTTCTAGCCCAGTGATTCTGGTCACAACCTTTGATCCGGCCCGTCGTTCGATCAAAACTACCACTTTAGGCAGGGCTCCCGCTCTAGGCTTCACGTCTTTCAAGGTTTGCTCCGGTTTAAGGATCGCATGGTACGGTGAACAAAGAGACGGATCTTCAAGCAATCTTTTTAATAGCGCATCCCTCAGTATTGTGCCCCGCGACAATATGGCTAAATCATTTTGGGAGTTCGAAGAGAGGATCTTGTTGCCAATAAAAGCGTTGAGATTGATGGTCCGTGGATTTGAGGGAGAGATTATGGGTGGATCTTGTGACGAAAGGTAATCGTTGAGGCGTTTCGATACGTCGGACGCAGAGTAGTAATTGTTCGGGTCAGTGTTTGCAAGTGGTGGAAATAGATCTGGCGTAAGCTTGCCGGAGGGTCGATAAAGTGTTTTAACCTCAAACGTTTGTCCGACTCTCGCGACTGCCGGTGACTTGGTGGACATTTTGCTTTCAGGTACGGGTTTGCATGGAAGTTTGTATGGTTCAAACTGAACCACCCTTGTGTCGTCAAAATCAACATCTTGGATTATTGTTTCCCCTCCGCTTCGATCCTTTGATTTGACTAATTTCTCCTTATCAAGATATTTGACGAACTTCTTGACATTTTTCCACGACGTCTTCTTTATTTGGTAATATTGAGCCTGTTGTGGGGAAGATATCGGTAAAAATGGAGTTATGAGATTAGAGATCACAAAGGACGGTTGAATAGGGAAGGATACGCCATAATTTGGCTGAGAAGGATTCTTTTCTTTCTGGTGATAGAGAGCATAAAGAAAGGCCCTAAAGAATGCCTCGTCAATTTCTTTTTGTTGTCAGCTTCAGTTGCTTGCAGTGGTTGAAGAGGAAATGACAAGGTCGCCTTACCTTGCGTGGTCGGCTCCTTCTCAGGCTCACAAGATTCTTTAGGCTTCTCTTCCTTGTCCAACAATACACCTCCATCTGCTTCTCCTGGAACAATCGTCTCGCCTTCATCCTCTTCCAGTTTTAGCTCTTCCACAGCCTCGTCCAAGTTCTCAGGGACATCCAACCAGCCTTCGAGCCTTTCAGGGGAGGGTTGCCCAGGACGTCCGGTCGGACTCCAGCTCCACAACTCATCTCCCTCCCATTGTACTCCCTTAACGGCATGTCCTTTGACTCCATGTACCTTTTCCAACTTAGAAACGTCAATCTCACATACACCAACAAACGTTGGAACGCTTGGCTTCTCTATATTAGCAACCGCAACTACCGCATCCTTATTCGCCCCTTCCGGGAAAGGAGGGCCGTTTGTTAAACCTGGAATCATAAGATCTGCTCCACCATACAACTTATCCATCACTAGAGCCTGAGTATGGAGTAACGGTACTAAGCCAGGATTGCGCCACAAGGTGTAAACCGTGGGATAGAGGCGGCCGTCCGTGCCAGACCCTTGTTCTAATCTGAACCACAGAACTCTTTCTTCACTCTCAGGATGCGTGCCGACATAGATTGTTCCTTGTACAGGATGAAGATCACGTCCCGCCGTTGTGGTAAAACGACTGGATTGAGTATTCTCTGGAAGGAGGGCGTTGCGGATGGTAGCAATACTCGAAGTAGTTGCCTGTCTGGCTGCATTCGCGTCATCTTCGGTTGTCTCAGGAGGAGCTGTAGGAACTTGTATTCTGTAATGTTGAATGATCTGATCGGCGATCTTGCGTCGGTCTGACGACCGGAGAGGAGCAAGAGTTTTAATCTATGCAGATTTGCTCAGTAATGACTCGTACGCTTTGTAGAAAGGTGTCCAGCAGGACAGAGTCTGTAGACCTTGTATCTGATACTAGCGGGGTTGGATGAGACTTACTGCTGGCTTTTTCTTGAACATATTGAAGAATCTTCCTTCAGAAACACAATATTAAAAGACCCTGAACTCAAAGAAGATAGAGAACCCTGTCTACTTTGGGTCCAATGATGTATTTACAGCTTCTGGGTGTCTCCAATAGCTGATGTTGATTCTGTAGAATATATAACCTATATGTTAGGCATGTATGGAGTTGATGATGAACTAAACGGTGGGGCAACAAACAGTCATCTCATGCTGTCACCACAACTGTGAGTGACAACAATATTTAAGTAACACATCAGAAAAGCAAAACTTGATCTCATCTCGTTTGATATATGTGCTGCAGGCCATTGAGTAAGGAAGGTAGCCCTACAGCCCTACAAGATAAATGGATTCAATATGAAAGCAGCTCGGAGAGAAAGACTAAGATGATGTCGAGCATCAAAGCTTCAACAGGGGAAATCGTGGTGAAGAGGCTTTCCTGGAGCAATCAGTCACTTATGCCAATGTTCAATGATCTCAATGAGAGTTGCTCCAGCACATCCTATGTCGAATGATACTAATATATGGATCAACTCGACAGAAGCGCGTTGTGAAATGAAAGGACAGAGAGAGCAAATCCGAAGCCATGACAGGTGGAAAAAAATCAGAAAATCCAAATGCCAGCTTTCGACGAGTTACGCAAATCTTTACGAGGGTAATGGAGTGCATCACCTTCATGGAATGAGAGAGAATCATGGAGTTTTATTAAGGCACGATGAACGTGAAAAAAGGAAGGGAAAAGGAGAATGGGTCTTTCAAATATTGCTGCTTTACAGCCTGTGGTTGTGAGAATTGAAGCAAACTCCATGCAATAATTGCCAAGTTATCGTTGATGTCTTTTCCCATCTGCTGCCCAGGGATAGTGTCTGTACGCCAGCTAACCTTCTGAAATTTCAATCAAGATGACGAGGTAAATCGGCATTACCACGACGTCAACGATTTATCAGCTTAGAATCCAAAGTATTAACCACTGGCTGGGTTCTTTCGACCTCATTTCCGCCATAAGTGGCAAGCGCACATATACGATTTCTAGACTTCTTGAAGTTCGTTCTTCACCAAAACTCCTCGGCAATGATTTCAAGAAAGAAGTTGTGTGTAATAGATGCGATATAAGCCTGCACCTCTGCGTACTCTTCGTTTGTTTCCCAAGCTTATGGAGTCCAGGCCTTGAAGCTCGAGCATCGCTCAACGATGTGTAAAGCACAAATATCGACCTCTAAAGGAAAGAAAGACCGTATGGTATGAGCCTCTTGAGCAATGGGCGACTTTGCCTGGCACATCTTTCCTTACTGCAAAGAAAGATGCGCTGAGTGTCTGCCAGACAGACCATAATGTCCATTTTCATAGGTTTCAATTCCATTTTTCCATCGTTTGCAATGCATCGTTTACAAGTCATCGCTCTTTCTATCATTCCCTATATCCTTTTAGCTGGTGCCGCACCATTAGTGAAGCCGAAACTTTTCAAGCATTCCTGTTTCCAATCTGTACCAGTTCTGGAGGAAGAACAACTGTATTTTAATGACCCTGCAGGATATCGAAGTCCTTTTTGGAATTTTGCAGCAAGCAAGGACATGAGCACTGGTGGAACAGCTGCTTATAATCCAGGCTCGGCACGCTGGAATTCCTCGACCTTATCCCCTCAGATAGCACCGGAACCAAGCAACTATCGTTTTCAGCCTCCCGAACATAACGGTAACTATCATCGCGAACGGATCTTGACTTTGGAGACGTATCCATGGAATACTATCGGCCAGCTATCCTTCAAGCGCTTCAGAGACGACAACGGGGGCTGGTGCACGGGGACGTTAGTCGGAAGGGACCTTGTACTCACAGCTAGTCATTGTTTTCCATGGGGATACAGTGATGGTAGATGGATGCGATTCATCCCGGGTTTTGGAAATGGCTCAGAACCCTATGGTAGCTCTTATGTTTCCCGTTGCCGTGGAGTAAAAAACACGTTCAACGTGACCGGGATTGATTATGTCGTGTGTCATCTGTGCCAGCCACTTGGAGACCGGGTCGGCTGGATGGGGACAAGATGGTGGAAGGAAGAATCGGCCTATACGCGTCGATCGTGGTCCAGCAGTGGTTATCCGATCGACTCCTTTCATGGCCAAGCGCAGATGTTCATTCCTAATATAAATCTCTTCGAAATCGAGTACCATGGAGACCTTGGAGTGGAGCTCGAGTCCAAAACCTTTGCATCAGCGGGTTGGTCGGGAGGACCCATGTGGGGCTATATCGACGGGCAGCCAACGATTGTCGGCGTGTGCAGCGGAGGAGAGAGAGATTGCAGTGAGCGCGTCGGAGGCTGTCTTGGTAGTGACACTGGGGACTACCATGATGTATCTGCGGGCGGAAAGCTCATGACGGATCTCGTAACCCATGCAATGGCTAACTGGGGACCTAGATGATACTGAACCTCAAGTATCCCAATATTAGTTTCTTCTGAAAAATGGGAAATCGTTACTAGTCCAGAAGTTGCTTTATGGTAATTAAGTACTCCGTAGTTGACCTCCCAAGGGAACGATCATAACAAGACGCAAGCTGTGTACAGTTAACTAGCTATGTGCTGCAAACTGTGAGTACAGTAGGGCAGGTAGATCTGATCCCAAGTTCCTTATAATAACTAGTTTAGTAGTTACCACACTATTTGCCGCCAATCGCTTGATACATACTCAAAAACATTTAAGAGTAGCAAATTTCAAGAAGACTGATTGTATGGATAGATCCTCCCAGGTTGCAATCCAGCCCCATCCGCAAAGTTTCCCTTCCCCTTGAAAATCCATAATTATCGCTTTCGTGATTCGACAGCGCCATCCACCCCCAGTCCAGCCGCGAATTGTGTTTTCCGATTCGGGTTAGCGCCATCCGCATCCGAACTCGCATTCCTTCACATCGTCAACGTCACGATTGTTGATGAAGGCTCTCTCGACCATTTGCAAGACCTGACTCTGTTTTCATTTCACGGCTAGATTAGGGCTCATCCCACAGATCTTCTGTGTCATTAATATCGTTGCGAAGCTCCTACCACGGCGGCCTAGGCCGCAGCGTGGCCGCCAGATCCCCTTGCCATTTCTCAGGTAGGTCATCCAACTACCCTGTGATTTCTGCTTTCTTTGGATTGCGGCTGCAAGCCCGAGGAGGATACCTGCTAAAATCTTATCCACCTTTACGACGTATCTAAAATCAGCTTTTCTGAATAGGTGTACTGGCCGTCCTTCAAGCACGCCCTCGCCGACTTCTACACTCATTTCGCTCTTAACCTCGTCGTTCTTGCTCTCAAGAAGAGACCATGCGACCTCCAGACGGCTCTATGTCCCCTAAATTCGCGAGTTTTGAGCCATTCATCGTTGATAGTGACATGGAGAATGTGGACGACGACGGCGACCTTCGCTGTTTTGATCCATCTGTACTGCAAATTTCAACATCCAATACCAGTAATGAGTTCGAGGATCTTTTCTTTCGCCCATCTAGCGCATCTCAAATGTCTGACGCGATGTCATGCCTTTCCAACCTAACCTCCAAAGTGACTGCGAATGTTCCTCCGAACGTCCCCGAATCCACGCTATCGCCCCCTGATACTCGATCCGAGTCTCCTGAAAACTCAAGCAATGCTTCGTCGGCTAATTCACCATTAGGACATGGGAGGAAAACCTCCTTGATTTCCAATCCTTCTGAGGCCTTTAGCCCTGGGAGCATTGGACCTGACCATTTCCTGCCGACCCCCTGGCCAAACTCTGAGGTCTTCTCCCTTGCAGGTGGAAGTTTTGTTAAACAAGATGGCAGTTCATTATCACTTAAAGGGGAATATGCTGCAGATATAGATATCGAGATGAGTAACAAAGCGATGGACTCTGCATTTGACTTTGATAGTGCCGCTAGCAGCCCTAGCCCTTTGGCGACTGAGGCCGCCTCGGAGAGGAATCGGAGACCTGAGTGGCCCAAGGGGACGCTTCATAATTCGTCGAGCTCCACTAAGTCGAACAGCGAGCCTGCTTCAACTGTGAGATCTCCACTCCGTACCCTGCACATCGTATGAGGATTGTGCTAACATTCTACAGCTCCCAGCACAAAATATATCTCCCTTTGTTTTCCAGCATCCCGCTGGTCCTCATTCCACCTTCTCTAAGCCGGTGAATGGTTTTAAATACTGGAATGGCGTCTGTCCAACTGAATTGGGAGGAATGTTCGGCAATATCAATATGAATGGCACGTCGCCATTGAATGCTACATTGTCGCCAAGTTTGAATTTCAAGGCTTATCCAAGCCCATTTAAGACTGCAGGGTTTCATCCAGCAGTAGTGTTCCCTATGAGCGATGCGAATGCCATTTTTCACCCGGCATTTGGTTTTGAGAGCTACATTTGCCCACGCCTGATTGTTCATCCCACAGCTCTGAAATCTCGAGTGGAAACTCAAATACCGATTAAATTAACTCTGTACCCGATGCCTCCCGGAGTTAAGAGATTACGCCTTCCCAGCTATACAATTTCGAAACCGAAATTTTTTGCAAAGTCTGACACGCCGCGGTCCCCTGACATCTTTGAACTGAGCGTTAGCGTTGTTTGTACGAGTGCGATGCAAGACAATAAGAAACGGGAGAGAGCTTTTGCCAGGGCACGAGGCGAACAACTGTCTCCCAAGTCTCCTCCGAAAGAGGATATTTCAGAAGAGGCTCGAGATGACGAAGATAATCCGCTGAAGGGTGCCGAAGTGAAGATCTGTGCAGGTTGCATTCAGCGAGAGCGCAAAAGAGCGTCACGAAAGAAGCAAAGAAAACCGGAGGAGGATGAAATGTTCCAGAAGGACGAGGACAAGCGAGTCGTCGTATTTAACACTACTGAAATAAAGGATTGGGTTGATCCTCCAAGGATTACTTCAGCCAGTGGTGCTGAGGCATCTACGCCAGCGCCTCCTCTTGGATCAATGCAAGTCGAATTACCGATGCGCATTGCTTGCTACTGCCGGCACCAAGGAGAAAAGATGGGATTTCAGTAAGTGAAACGCCACAGCCAAAATACGTTCTGCTAACACCTAGGTTAGGGTGATATTTACCATAAAGGATTATTTGGGCAACGTTATTGCTCAAGAAATGACAAACTCCATAATGATCACTGATGACCACAAAACACATACACCTTCATGCCAAACTCCAGCGAATTCCGTCCCACCAGAGAGTCAAGCCCCAATTGGGAGAGCTTTCACGCCGAAGGGGCCTGTCGACTTGGGAAAACAGTTTATTCATCAAGCGCCATTTAAACTGTCTCATTCTGCGACGGATTTGCAGGCTCTGCGCAAGCAGCAGTATCCTTTAACTCCTGGTCCTTTCGTCCAGCCTCAAGCCTCGTCTGGAACAGATAGTACCTCGACTCCTCGTGGCGTCGCAAGACAAGCTCCTTCAAAGGACCTACACTGTCCTTTACCAAAACGGAGAAAACAAAATGGTCCGAGTAAAATCCCAGGTGGACTCACCATGACTAAAGTGGAAGCTCCTCCAAACAAAGCAGTTCCGAAACCCAAGGCCGCTCCTCCTGAGTCGTCTTCAAAGCGCCTCGCAACCCCCCCACAGGGACAAAGTGAGCAACTTTTCGTAATGCCTTCATCCATGGTGACTCAGTTTGGAAATGGCCCACCAACGCCAATTACGACCGATTCGACGTTCTTTAGTGTGAGAGACAGGCCTCAAAATCTTGAAAACTTTCCTCAACAATCACTTTCCTCTGCGCCCAATTCAGCCCAGACTAGTCGTCCCGGAACTCCTGGCGGGCCCTCTCGCCATGGACCACAAGATCAAGCTGTCAATGGCGGCCCGAACCCTGTTTTGCAACCCCAAATGTGGAATATCCCCCCTAATCCACCCCAGCAGATGCCTCCCATGATCCATAAACTTGTTCCTGCCGAAGGCTCAACGACTGGAGGTAGCGAAGTGACTCTGTTAGGTAGTGGTTTCTTCCCAGGAATGGAGGTTGTATTTGGCGATACTCTAGCTACAACCACTACGTTTTGGGGAGACAAGTGTTTGAATTGTCTTACACCTCCAGCTTTACAGCCGGGAACAGTGTCTGTAGTGTTCAAGCATGAGCATCCACGTTTTGGCCAGGTACAACAAACGCAGCCAGTTATACCAAAACAACAAACCTTTTTCCGATATGTTGATGACCGAGAGTTGCAAATGTATCGCGTTGCTTTGGGAATTCTGGGGCAGAAACTTAGGAATCCTGCAGATGCATACCAAACTGCACAGCAAATAATGGGGGGTGACCCAAATACTCTATGGAATATTCAAAATGGCTTCCAAAATGGGCAGCAAAGAGGAGGAAATACCATGTCGCAAAACGGAACAATGGCCGAGTTGGATGCGAAAATGCTTATTTATCTTGAGTTCATGGATCTTGACGACACTCCAGGGGTGCCAAGGTTTAATTTACGATCACCCGCCGGACAGACCCTTCTGCACTTCGCTTCTTCATTGGGTTTGACTCGATTTGTTGCTGGACTTCTTGCTAGAGGAGCCAATCCTGATGTCCAAGATAACAATGGCAACACACCTATGCACCTCGCAGCAATTAGTGGCCACACGCATATCGTCCATCGTTTGCGACTATCTGGTGCCGATGTGGGGGCACGCAACCTCCGTGATTTCGCGCCTGCAGACCTTGCCTCCTCATTAGAGGTTCATCAAGCTGTTCTAATTCCTTCTCGACACTATCGGTCAAGGAGCGTTGGCTCAACTCCGTCGTTACGCCGTCGTTTAAGCTCTGTATCCCTTGACGAGTTTTGGGACACATCTTCGTCTGGCGAGTTTATGGACGCTGCTGTTGATCCTTCGGGAACTTCAGATGATGATGCCACCGAAAGCAACAGCGATGTTATGGTGACGGATTCTGTATTCTATCAGCCACATTCTAGACAAGCCAGCGCGGTTCCTCAGAATCAACCTGGATACTATATTGCCACTCCCTGCGAAAACATCGCCCAGCCTCCAGAAGTGGTGCCTCCCACGGACAGCGAACCACACATAGAAGTGGGAAGGGGCTTTTCCCCCCCAGCCGCTCTCCTTGCCTGGCGAAATCAGCTTGCTGCTCAAATCAATCAGTTCCAGCAAAGCGTTAACCGGGCGTTTCCTAATTTGCCTGCTTTGCCACCAATGCCTACATTGCCTGACTATCAAACGCATCCTATGATTCAGCGCATCAGTTCTCTTGTTCCTCACCGACCGACCACATCGTGGTCTACAAACATCATGAAAGATAGCTGGGATCGATTGACTGGCAACTCATCGCCACCTGCCTATGAGGAGTTATACCCAGGGGAAAACAGCCATGATGATCACGAAGTGAAGAAATCGTCTATGGTTGAAGCTGCGCTTGATGCCGCCGTTGACCAACATTTCGAAGAGCAGTCCAAACTGTCTTCTGCTACCTCTGCGGACGTGAAGGAGGATATAGGCGATGTACGGATCGGGCGGAAGACCATATCACGACAACAGCAAGAGCAGCTTCGAAAAGCTCACGCTCTGAAGATGAAGCGTATTCGCAGTGATCGAAACCTCTTTTTTATCTGGGTAAGTGTTTAATTCAGGTATCCTTTCTGTTCTAAGATTTATACTAACTGGAGCATAGATTCCACTCTTGATCGTCGTCATGTTTGCCATGTTGCAGAACATCTTCCCAGGTTTTTGGCACGGCGTTGCACAGGGATATCAATTTCTAAAGACCCGCTATGTAACGGGGCACGTGGAGGCTATCCCTAGTTAAGTCGCTTCGTTTCCGAGTCTTCTAGGGAGTGCTTTGAGTCTATTCAGCGTAATTATTTTATATTTCGTCTGGAGCAAATAGGTCGTTTATTATTGTGGATGGGATTGTACGGATTGAGTCCAGATGACGACTAACGTTCATGAGTTTAGCTCATTTCGAACCTTTGTAAATTATTCGTGACGGATGTCTTTATCTTTAGATAGCTTTTTACTTAATTAATCGAAAGAAGAATTCCAGTTTCTTTGCTCAGCCAGAGTCCATATTAGATCATGGGCACCGAAAAGCGATTCTGCTCATTGATATGCCAAGGAACCGCCATCCCATCTCGTGGGCCGAACCTCGACAACCCCAAAGTCTCTACATAGTAACTTTCCAAGCAGCTCAAAGCAACCTCCATGCTTTGAGCATGCAGTAAATTCTACTCCGCCTTTCGAATTTCGGCAGTTGAAAGCACTGGAGGTCTATATTATGGTCGTTCTACTCTTGATTTTGCTCTGGTCGTCATGGACGCCAGCCCTCGCTCGAGTTCCAGCAACGTAACTGGTTTGTCTTATCCTATCAGCGCTGATCTCGGCTTAAAGCTCACGTATTCTTTGTAGTTGAATACACTGATCCTTCCAACCTGTTTCCTTTGGTACAGCCTTTATTGCTGCAAGTTCGACAGCTCCGAAATCTTCATTGGAAATCGCCCACTCGACCTCTCCGCTCCATAGGATGTTTGCAAATCGACTTCGTCCCAGCCCAGACCGGGGAGGAGCAGAAGCGACTCAGCGACGGCTCTGGGGGTGCAGTTCTACATAGAAGACACCAAATACCGGGGCTCTGTCGGACACCATATCTGAAGATATATCTATTACGCTGCGACGATAACGAGACTTACAAAACAACGTCAAGGAAGCTCGTGCGGGAGTGGGTCAAGACCAGACGCAGCGGCTTTGGTGGCTCGCAAGATAACCACGATGCCTGCGAGTGGCTGATTATACATGTTGTTGAGGGCAACGGGCCTGGACCCGAAGGGCCTGAGAAGGCGGGTCCTATGGCCAAATGGCCTGGACGCGGTTCGGCTTCTGTTCTGGAGAAAATTAAGGCAGACTTTAATGGGTCCTCGAAAAATGCGGTCGATCGTGTCGTTCAGCTAAAGTTACCAAAACTGGATGCGAGTCAAACGCCGCCGGAGGTATCGGGACAGTTGGAGGATCTCGTTGCAAAGCTAAAGTCCTCCATCTTAACGTCTTTTGATCTTCGAGTGGCACAATACGAGGAAGACGTCCGGGAGAAGGATTCGCAGAGAAGCCTTCCTGGGTGGAACTTTTGTACCTTTTTCATACTCAAGGAAGGGCTTGCGTTAGGATTTGAAAATGTTGGTCTGTATGAAGATGCATTGATTGGCTACGATGAACTCTCGGTCGGCCTCGATGCCGCTCTCCGAGATCAGCTGTCTGGTACGGGGGATCAGCATGGAGGAACGCTGCTTGCATATAGCGAAGAGATGAAATCCAGAGCTGAAGCTGCTCTATTGTCAGCTTCCATGGTTTCAGAGAAGCCTTCCGCAAGCAATAACGGAGCTGGCGAAATCAATGAGAGACCGTCAGAGCACATCACATTTTCAGATCCTGTTGCATTAGATCAAGAGAATTTTCCATTTAATTCACACAAGAAGCCGTATCGAGATATGATTGTGGCCAATAACATATCAGTCTTCGATTTCCGCACTTATATATTTTCGAGACAAATGCAACTGCTTTTGAAAGCAGCTCAGAGCCAGTCGTCTGGGAAGGAGGGCATGTCAGCCCTTCAAGGACCGCAATCAAGAGAGACCCAAGATTTGACTCTTATTGCTGAGATATGTGATCGAGCCAGCGAATTCATTGCTCTAGCGTCGCGTACTCTGCGCAGAGATTTGGAGAATGGAATATCACAACTTGAACACAAATACGCCCGCATTACTGTGACAGATGTTATTAACAACCTTGTGCATTCATGGTCTTATGCTGCCGTTTCTCAAGTTCTTCTCCAAACTTCTATCGGCTCTTTGGATGTTCCCGATGTGTCTCTTACGACCAGTAAAGACCTGATAGATGCGTCAATTGTTGCGGCATTTGGTAGTGATCCACGACCTGGGCTCCCTCAGCGATCAAGCTCTCTGGCTACCACGCCCACTAGTCAGGTCGGCCCGTCGAGTCCGGGCTCCCATTCATTCGCGTTTACTAGCAACCCTGCAACAAAACGGCCCTTGGCTTCATTGAAACCTGGTGGTGCCACGGTACAAAAGCCAGGTGCAGTTGAATTGGCATCGGCAAGAGGTGATTTATATATTCATGCAAGGCGAGTTCTGGAAGCGCTTGGATGCAGACGAGGATGGGGGCAACGATGGCATGATTTATCTCTGCTCTTCAATAAAACCGATTCTCAAATCGCAACGTTTACAGAGGTCCCCCTAGACAATGATAATGACGTATCAGAAAGCCAGCCACTTTCGGCACAAGCCTCGCTGGCCCTCCCAACTGGCATAGACACGCCGATATTGAAGGAAGCGGTGAAGTCCTCAAATCAATTCAATGCTTATTACGAAAAGCTTACCGATGAGATATTCCGTCATTATGTTGCCGCAGATAGAATCAAATCAGCCGAAGTGGCCATGGCAGATATGGCTGTCTTGAAGTATCGGCAAGGAGATTATGGAACAGCTGCCCCTTATTTCAATCAACTTGCTACTTTCTACGATAATACCAGGTGGGAAGCTCTGGAAGGGATAATGCTTGAATTGCATGCGCGCTGTTTGAAGAAGTTAGGTCGGAAGGAAGATTTCGTACGGACATTACTTCAATTGCTGGGCAAATATAACAGAATGGTTCGACCAAAATCAAAATGGGCGAGCTGTGAGGATTTAAACCCAGACCCTGATTCTAAGGTTCCTGAGTATATATGCGAACTTTTTGAGACGTCTCGTGTTCTGCCGCAACATTATACCGTCCGGCTGGAGGATTTCTTTACTACTCCTACAATAGAACCGCAGATTATCCATTTTAAGGACAAAGACGGCTTCCAGCTGCGGATGTCTTTGAGATTTCTCCTTGCAGAGAGTATTAGAATCGAATGTGTGAGGGTGCGACTGGCTAATAGTTCTGATGTCCAAACGAATGAATTATGGTTACAAACGCCTGATCCTGTGATTGTAAAAAGGACAAGAACCAAGATTCTCCTGGACTCATCTGTGAGTTCTTCTTTATGACTCTACAAGTTCGTAAATGACCTGCAGCTAATGAATTTATCTAGACAACGTCTCAAGGCAAATACTTCGTGGACCGCATTGAACTACACGTGGGGAGTGTTATTTTCACACATGGCTTCAATGCTGATGGCACACCTTCTTCTATGTATACAGGCTTTCCTAACGGAGGTTCAGTTGATGAGCATGCCCGAACTTTCGTTTATTGTTATCCGAGGCCTGAAGGACTTGAGGCCAAAATCTCACGTCCAAAAGTCATTAATCTCGTCGGTCGCAAGTCCATAGAAGTTAAGCTAAACAGCGGATCCAATACAATTGCCAATGGCGTCATTCGATTAAAGCCTGCTACAGCTGGACTTCGGCTACTCGTTGCGGAAGTGGAAATTGTAAATGGTTCTATCCAACTTCGAGAAAATATCAAATCGGGACAGATTGACTTCTCCAATTTCGGGCCTGGAACCTTTGCTACCTTGAAGATACCTTACACGACAGAAAGCGGCCATAGCACACTGGTAGTGCGCCTGGAAGTTGAGTATCAGACCGATCACGGAAAGTTCCTATACTCGACGGCGACATCGATCTTGACGACTTTACCAGTGAGCGTGAATGTTCAAGACGTGTTCAAAAATGATGTCCTCTTCTCCAGATTTACAATAAGCCCAGCGATGATGATACCGCTGAGGGTGTTTGACTGTCAAATGCTTAGCTCTCAGGCATTTGCTGTTCAGTCCAGCATGCAACGTGGAGAGATATTCGACATATTCCCCAAACTACCAGCGTCCTTGGTTTACAAGATCAAGCCGCAAGGCATCAGTAGAACAGCGTCAGAGCCCGGATCTCGTTCTCTGCGCCTCACGATCGATTTTACTTGTTTGAATGAGGAGTGCCTTGCAGTCCTCGAAGACCAATTTTTACAAGACATAGAGGAGTGTCCACTTTCACAACTTCGCTGCCTCCTCCTCCCGCATCTTCTACAAGCTTTTAGCTCACAATGGAGTGCGAACACCCTGGAAAAATTTGGATTACTAAGAGAGGTCGACGTGTTTCCCTATGAACGAATGCAGTGGCAAAATATTACCCGAACATTTGATCGGAAGCTAGAACAACAGGTTACAGCATGGCTGATGGCTTGGCACAGGGTGAGAAATTCCAACTCTTGAGTTCAAGCATCAAACTAACGCCTGAATGCAGCAGCATCAAGTCTTGCCGCTTAAAGATAAACCACCCGCAAGAGCTGTTCGCCAGATTATAATACCCGTTGACGTCCCTGCAATTCAAGTCGTGCACACGGCAGAGCTTGTGCTGCACAATATATCTCCCACTCAGCCTCACGCTGCTGTGGGAGAAGCTATCCAGGCGGAACTAATCTTAGAGCATACCCGCCGATGGTGTCCCGAAGATAAGAGGGAGCGCCAATCTACGTTGGAGTTCATGTACGAAATTGTCTTCAACCCGGACGTCTGGCTCGTCGGTGGTCGCCGACGTGGAAATTTCACTGCCGCCGAAGGAGAAAGACGATCATTCCCGCTAATGCTACTCCCTCAAAGATCTGGTCATTTACTCCTTCCCAGCGTGGAGGTAAAGACTTTTGTCCCGCAAGAGCCCCAACTTGAACCTCAATTGACTTTCCAGCGGCGGCCAGTCTTTTCTGAGGTTGATTATCGCAGTCATGGTGTAACCGTGCTCGTGACTCCAAATCTGAGGAAGACAACTGTTAGTCTGGAGGAGACAGGACCGTCTGGCAGTGGCCCCCGGTTAATAGATTCAGAGCCGCGAATCATCTCCGCAAGCTGAGCCGTGGATTACATTGCTGGGAGACGGTTTAGACAACATTTGTTTAGCCTGATGGAGAGCATGGGGCTCCAAATTCCACGCTTCGCAATTGTATGTATGTCCTTGAATGATACCCCTACTTTCAATGCCATTCTGTATCAACATTCTTAAACCTGTGATACTTGTAGAGTGCTCCGTAGTGCGTTTGGAGGAGTCGTCTGGTTGTGAAATAGAATATGGTCAAAATGAGACCTCGGAACGGCAGTTAATCCAGCGCCATCTAGCCAATGGGAAACAGGGAACTCAACGTGTTCGGAGTACTGGTAAAGGGCCAAGCATCCACTTAACAAAGTTTAATTGAGCTAAAATGGATACAGACACAACAAACCCTTGTAACAACCAACAACTTCCCCCCAACAAAACAGCAAAAACGTGACTTGGCTTCCCCAACATCTCTTAAAGTTTCCAGGGGTGTTTCCCTGGATTCGGTTTAGTGCAGTGGAAGCTTAAAGGACCCCTGAAGAGCAACGCCGAACTTTGTATCATCAAAATGAATCGCGTAATCTCCCTCGGCAGCCATTCACATGTGAACTCCGTTGTTGAGAGATATCAGATAAAAGTAGTCTAGCTGTCACATGTACTTTCAGGAGAAGAAATCCAAAGTACTGACTGTGAGCTTGTCATGCTGAAGGGGCAGGCAAAAAATACCTACTACTGATTGATTGTTCTATAATTTTCATGATCGCCATCGAGCTGTTGCTTTTTCCGCTGGATGTTCCGAGGCATACATGTGTACACACCTTGGCGAATGTGCACCAACCAAATCGCCTATTCCTGGCGGCAGATACGATGTATGCAAGTCATGATCAGATTGGAAAGCTACCCGTCTTATGTATAAAGTGACCGTCTCACCTTGTCATAAAAAATACCGCCAGATCCTTTTGAATGTATTGGTATTGTATATTTATCAGTGCTGAGGGATTGACCAATTATTGAAGAGGCGGTGAAAGAGCTTGGCCAGGCACGTTCTCGATTTTCGTCTCATCAAGGGACCACTTCTGTTCCTGCGAAGTATCAGACGAAGCATCTCATGATCGGAAATTCCGACATCAAACGAGTCAATTGGGGCAAGGAAGCCTCCCACATTTCTGCCCCAACCAAAAATCCAGAAAGTTTAAAAGCTGCTCCTCGAATCGTGAGTTCGGAATATTTCGCGGTTGTTGCAAATGAGAAAAATCGTACCATGGCAGAAAAAGCTAAATTGTGACCCGTTCCTGAGTGTAAATTACCAGAGGTATTTCAACCGTAATTTGGGGTTGATTTTCAATACCGTACCATCTCGGCAGCACTGTGATATCTGGTCCAGTGTGATGCAGTTGCTTCGCCAGACTCGTGTTGCTGAAGCTGAAATGCTGTGAGATCAACAGAGTTGATGCTGGTGATTGGCTTCCAGATGGGGCAGCATGATTGAGGAGGTAGTATGTAGGACTGTGAGATCAAAAGATTGTGAAAGCGTCTGGTCCAATCTGGTCATTAGGTACTTTCACTTATCACTGTTAATAAGTGTTACATACAACTCCAGCTCAGCAAGCCCTATCTTCTGGAACACACCAAATGCTGTCATTGTCATGTTCTGCAGCCACTAGGTATTGCTGGATATGTCTTCAAGCTGCTCATGAGCACTTTTGTGAGGCATATCTGGAAACTTGAAAGGCACCAATGCCTCCAACCTTACTGAGTAGAACATGGAGTGGATCTGATAGATGTGGTTCAATGTCAGATGAAAGTAATCACGCCACAAACAAATCATATGGATCAAACACTCTGTGATCGTTGAGCTGAAGCTGCAGAAAGTATTGTAAAGTTCACACCTCAGCCATTGCCAGTTTTGTGGCAGAGCTGAATCATGGGCTGTCCACAAGCAGCTCAAAATTTCAAAATCAGGTGGTGTAATTTAATACGACAGTACATCCTTACATAGCTCAAACGAAAGCTTGGCGCTGTTAGAAGTTCACAAGCTTCTCTGGAAACGAAAAAAAAAAGATTCCGTGGACCCTTCTTTGCACCCGCCCTCTTTTTCATCTTCTCTGGTTCACCCCCTCTTCACCACTCTCTCTCCCTCTCAACCATCAGTGTTCTCTTCTCGCCTCTGTGAGCATGAGCCTAAACTGAGGCCCTTCTCAGATTCGCGTCATCTGGATGGTAAGTTGTTCAGGAACCCGAGTCAAAGTCGATTCGAAGATATTCCCACATTATTGGCCTTATCTTTCGGATATGATTTCGCATTGCGTCAACTCTCATATTCCAGATACTAATTGATCAAATCTGCAGTGTTTTTGAAGTTCTAGTCAATCCGTTTCGCTTCTTAAGCACCACTCGGGAGGTGTGCTGAATCCTCGACGACTTGCTAAACATCAGTTCGACAGAGGCTTTGTACCCAGTATCAGCCTCAAAGACGGAGTGCCGAGTTCCTAATCGCTCTTGAACTCTTCGTGAGACGAAAGCCAACGACACCGCCAGCATGGCTTCCACAGCAATTCCGAAACGCATGGCGTTGCACCGCCAACTAACTGAAAACTCGTCAGTCACGAGCTCCGTAACTGCTTCGCCGATGGAAAGTCCTCGACATTCGCCTTCCACAACGTCTCTCTCTTCGTTAGCTTCTGAAGCATTGGACGAAGGTCCGGGGAAATTGCTGGATACTTATGGAAATAACTTTGAGATTCCCGATTTTACCATCAAAGAGATCCGCGACGCCATTCCCACACATTGTTTTGAGCGAAGTGGTCTTCGAGGCCTGTCATATGTCTTCAGAGATTTGGTGTGTCTGGGCGTGACCTTTTACATGTTTCATAATTTTGTGAAACCGGAATATATCCCTTCCACTCCTGTCCGCGCTGGATTGTGGGCTCTGTATACTTTCATTCAAGGACTTTTTGGCACTGGTGTCTGGGTTCTCGCACACGAATGTGGTCATCAGTCCTTCTCGACTTCCAAGGTCTTCAACGACACGGTTGGATGGATCCTTCACTCCGCTTTACTTGTTCCATATTTCTCCTGGAAAATATCACATGGAAAGCACCACAAGGCAACTGGCAACCTTGAACGAGATATGGTATTCGTTCCCAAGACTAGAGCACAATACGCTTCGCGCATGAAGGTTTTCGTCCATCAGTTAAGCGAGGTCATGGAAGAGACGCCAATCCAGACGGCCACTCACCTCATTCTTCAGCAGCTGTTTGGGTGGCCAACGTATCTGATTTCCAACGTTACCGGGCATGACAACCATGAATGTCAACGTGAAGGTCGAGGCAAGGGCAAGAAGAATGGCCTGTTCACTGGGGTCAATCACTTTAATCCTTCGAGTCCATTATACGAGGCGAAAGATGCGAAACTTATTGTCCTCAGCGATATTGGCTTGCTGATCATGGGCTCCGTTCTGTATGTCCTTGGTAACAGATACGGTTGGACCAATCTTTTGGTTTGGTACTTCATTCCATATCTATGGGTGAATCACTGGCTCGGTATGTAATCTTACCTTAGGGGAGGTTCTCAGGTGTCCCTAGCTAACTCGGGCAAATATTCTCATAGTCGCCATCACCTACTTGCAACACACTGATCCCAGCCTGCCTCACTACCATTCTTCAGCCTGGAATTTCACGAGAGGCGCGGCAGCGACGATTGATCGCGAATTCGGTTTTATTGGCCGCCAGCTCTTCCATGGTATTATCGAGACTCACGTCCTTCATCACTATGTTAGCACCATTCCATTCTATAATGCGGATGAGGCAACGGAAGCCATCAAGAAAGTTATGGGCAAACATTATCGTGCAGATACTGAGAACGGCAGTATTGGATTCATCAAAGCCCTGTGGCGTAGCAACAGGATGTGCCAGTGGGTCGAGCCGTCCGAAGGAGCCCGAGGTGAAGGCCAAGGCGTTCTGTTTTTCCGAAATCGCAATGGCTGCGGCCCAAGACCACTTGTTATGGAGCCAGCAGATGGAAAATCCAAATAGGAAACTCTTGGTTTTTTGAACATATGGATACTGATAGAAGCACGCAGAAATCAGGTCGCGGTTGCTACATAATTAATATCCACAAGGTTCCAGTGGTTTTGGTCCGTCAAATTATCTTCCGGTTTCGAGGCCCCTAGAGGATGCATGTTCTCAACTGGGTGCGAGATGTGCTCTCTGGGAATACCCAGTGGCGCCATGCTAGAAGAATGCTTCTCCTGAGGAAGATCGTATTCACTGAATTGTGGATTTCAGGCTATTCTATAAGCAGTGGTTCAGCAGTTTGCCAGCATCACAACTCGCCGCCGACATTCTTTCAGGGTGGCCATTACCTCCATTTTATTTATACCTTGCCTGGCCTTCTGGATACATACATTCTACTACTTTCCCTCGGGGTAAACGAGCCTGTGTCATAGATCAATAGATATCATGAATAGACTAATTCTTCATTAGCTTTGCCTTCGAGTAAAATCAATCTGAAATCAGCACACTCACAAAGTAGTAGAACAGGTTACGCGAATACAAGAATCAAGTGCATCAGGTTTCAGAGTGTCGAAATTGACGCTTCTGGGCCTGCTGAATGGTGATGCAGCTCAAAGCAGCCTTGGGCAGCTTGTTTACTTTGGGCGACTGGTCACGTCAAAAATTGTTGGCTATTCGTTATCCTGCATTCTCGTCCACAACGATGATCCTTTTCTGATCACACTACAGGTATATACACAGTACAACACATATTGTGGCAAATGTACTGTAATTCCCGACAGCACTATCTGGAATCACAGGAGCGTAAACTTGCAAAAGCTTGAAATCGGAAAGAAGTGTAAAGCAAGAAAAAAAGAAAGAAAAGAAAACAAACCGCAGAAAAAAACACCTCAGACGGGACTCGAACCCGCAATCTTCAGGTTAGAAGCCTGACGCCTTACCATTAGGCTACTGAGGCCTACTCAGTAATTAGGTTTAACGCATTTTAGCCCTATTACCTAATCTTAAGTAGACGTAACTTGATGGCAACAGCCCTCAAGCAGATGCGATTCAGTGCTCTCTATCACAATATTAAAAATGGATCAGTACCCAAGACATGATGATGAAGAAGATGATACTCAGAGAAGAGGTCAGGATATACTAAAATGTATCTGATATGACGATCATGTTGCCCATCAAAAGCAAAATCTCCAAGATGTTTTACAGGGTTGAAGTAAGAATCAGGATTTAAATGGCAGAAGAGCTCATGGGTTTTCAATTTGAGCCACATGTGCCCCGGCAAGGATGCCTATGTCAGGAGGTTATAGAGTGTGTGATTGTGGAGGCGATGGTTACAAAAACAAGACTTGTTATTGACTGACAAGAGAAAAGAAAAGTCACCCAAAGTAACCCAATGATGTCCAATCTATACAAACAAATGCATGCGTGCATGTATAGCACATATATCGGGGGAAATACTACTAACCTCTGATACAGCGTCACGCCGCCCCTTTAGGACATCCACAAAACAATATGCCACGGATTCCACTAGGCAAGATCTCAAATTCTGCAGCATCTAACAGAGTGAATGCTGACCTGTTTTCATATCCCGACACTGGTGCTTTCTGGTCACTCTCTAACTTCGAAATGGAATTTCCCGACGTCCAAGGTGAGAAAATTACCTGCATCTTTCGTTTTCGGCGAGACATTGGGGTTTGGAACAGGGTTGTATTTGCCAATTGGCTGGCACTTTGATCTTGAGTTCCATGGTCGGAACAAGTTTGAGAGACCCGATTTCCGTTGTCCCGCATCTTTTCAATTACCTCTTGGTCCTCATCTTCACCTTGGCCAGGTACGTGGCTCCGGTTGTTTCCTTGGGCTAAGAAACAATTGCTGTTCTTTGACACCTCCTTTGAGAGACTCTGCGTTACTTCGCCGTCGGCTCGGTGTTGATCTGAGGAATCAACAGGTGGGTTTGGATTTGATTCTGGCTCATGATTGGGGATGATAACAGTGGGAGAATCCTCTATCTTCAGAATAATTCGACAGCCCAGTTGATTTGTCCAAACAAGCCCTAATGCTGGCGTTTTCCAGGCTTCTGGCTCATAAGGATCACCCCACCCAGTGTAAAACGGTTGTTGATATGCGAAACTTAGCAATGAGTTAAGATTGCGAATATTCAGATGGGAGACCTCATTGTTCGAATGATAGTCATTATCTGGTGGTAGTGGTGTAACACCTTGTGCGATGGCTGCAGGGCTCTGAGTTTGTCGTAGTAACAACTGAGATGAATGCGAAGGAGGCGATTGGTATGTCAGGGAAGAAGACATATGCTGAGAAGATTCAGGACATTGTGTTGAAATCTGGGGCGGAAACGGTTCAGCCAGTCGATTAAGTAGATATTCTGGTTCTTCTGCCCACGTCAACCCATCTGAATGGTTTAACCTGTCAGATATCTGGTTGGCCACGACGATGGCAATATTATGCTTCACGGCCAAACTCCGTAAAAGCTGCCCTAGCTTTTTAAGCTCCCAAGCTCGATCAAGTAGACCAGTAACGTTGTCCGTGGAGCTCTCGGCTCGGTAATTTGCTGTTATAGAATCGATAACCACAAGGCCAATATTCTGTCTCAATATGGCGGCTGGAACATGGTAACTAAGTATATGGTCTTGGGTTTCGAGGTCGACAGTGGTAATACTAAGCACATTATCCAGAGAAGGTCGCTGGGTGTCCGAAGGAAGAGTCGACAGGAAAGAATGCTCTTTAAGGAGCTGAGAGAGCCTATTGGTAGCTAGATGCGCCTCGGTTGAGACGTATAAGGCATTCTTGCATAGCCCGTGGGGAGGTGGAAGCTGGACGGAAAGGAGCAAATGAAGTAGAAGCTGGGTCTTCCCGCTGCCGCTACAGAGCACAGTCCCAGTCAGTTAATCATGAAGCAACGAGTTGGGCGTCCGGATAAGCCAGTAGAAAAGTACCTTTCTCCAGATATTTCCGTCACATAGCCAGTCGATATCCCACCTGCAAGAAGATGGTCTAGGACAGGGTCCAACGTGCTGACGAAGGACAGGCTGGGTGGTTGAAGAGCCACGCAAGCATCCTCACCATCGTCCGCATCCTCGTACCGTCGTTCCACTCCTACCTGTCTGTTCTCCCTTCGCCTTGTCTGGTATCCGTCTAGCCCAAGATCGCGGTGCAGCGCCTCCAACACATGGTTTGTGAGCCTGCGAACCTCCGCGACCGGGATCCGCGTTCGTTTCGCGACTTCGAGGGTATCAAGCAGCAAAAGCTCTTTTACCGATATTTCTGCCTTTTCAAGTTTTGGTAAGATATGAGCATAGGGTTCAATGGGAAAATCAGGGACAGTGGTCAGCAAGTCCATAAGTGACTTGTGACTTGCATTTCAGCGAGTGTGAAGTTGTGAGGTTTCTTCCTCCTGAACGTCACCATTTCAACCACTCGGTTCAACAGGCTGTTCCCCTCGACTTGTAAGGATTTACTGGACGAACTGGCTACAGAATGTCTGCTATGTATATCGTGGCTAGGAAATGCGTCAAAAAACTCCTACAGCGATGAAATCGGCTACCAACGGAATCTGCTCCAATGCTCATGGAGAGCATCTCTGTCGATGCTTTCGATTCTCTAGCATGTACCCCGAGTCTAAGGAGTACGTATACATATACCATACTTCCACCTTTCTTGCTAGTTGCCATGATAGTATCAACGGCTTCCAGAAACTCTCGGAGATTTCTCATCGAACTCGGTCAACTTGATGATATGCAATTCAGGCATCGTCATGTCTTCAGAGTTACATCCCAGAGACACACCTTGCAACCACAACCAGCCTTCAAGGTTCTGGCGTCGGTGCATGGCGGGATAGCTTGCCCAGCCAGGCTTGAATGCGATTTGTCGATTACTAGTGAACAGCGGGTTCCTTAACGCCTACTCTTTGGAATATGTCCGGGTACAAATACAACTATCACAGAACCCTGCCATACCCATCATCGCCGTCTCCAATCGTCTCCAGTCAGATTCACCTTCGAAGCGTGGACCTGCCGCTTTGGCTCATCTCCGGCGGCGTTTTGCACCCAACGTCCCCTGGTCTCTACATGGTTTCGGGTCGTTTAGCCATGCTTTGACCACAGTGGGCAGCATTGAAAGCTTCTCTGCAGTCCCAAGCGGGGTATTCTGACCACATCCTTGCGAGGCGGTTGAACCACGCTCAGTCCTGTTAAAAATTATATGAACCACTGGTTATCCGCAAGCTTACCATGACTGGGACATCATTTTTCCTCTTTCGTTCTTAAGACGCATCGAACTAGCCTAAGAAACTGGCCGTCATCAATCATCTTACATATGCTCTTCTGAGATTCGTTCTTGGGCTTTAAATGATCCAGAAGGCCCTTTCTTTTCCCCAATTTCCTTATTTATTCCCGAAAAGCCCCTGCGTATTTTTGAAGAGCGCTGTACCGGAGCGTAATCCTCGTTCCAGATACCATGACTCAACTTCATCCTTTAGATCAACTGCGAGCAGAAGAGATTCTCCAAGCTCGAGCAGTTATACTCCAAGTCTGGCCTGGAGCACTACTTCGATTTCGTTCCATATTCCTCGAGGAGCCTACTAAATCGTCTTTGATACCGTTTCTCAACGCAGAACATACTGGCATCCTCAGCAGTGATACTCCCCGTCCTCCTAGGCTGGCTCGTGTGCAATACGATGTGGTTGATGCAAATAAAATTCATGGATACACAGAATCCGTGGTGGATGTTGGTCTGAAGAAGGAGGTCAATCGAGAGGCATTTGACCCTTCTTGCCAGCCCTATCTGACCATGTAAGTTCTTTGCAAAACTTGAAAGAGTTCATCCCTATTGATCAACAAATTATTTGCATCTAGGGAGGAAATGAAGCATTTTTTTGATCTCTGTCTTCCATCCCCGCTGTTCAAAGAAGCTGTATCCAAGTTCACACTGCCAGAAGGCTACGAGGTAGAGGTTGAGCCTTGGCCGTACGGTTATTCTAATCCAGGAGAGACCCCTCCTCGCTATATTCAAGGACTATGTTTCGCGAAGGACAAACGCAATGGAAACTTGGATTCAAACCATTATTCCCACCCGATCCCGATCATCGCCGTTCTGGACGTGTACAAACAAGAAATTATCAAGATAGAGAAGCTAGCTACTGGGGGAATTGCAGATGGCTTGGCGTATGATACTCATCAAGCCAATGTTGTTGATCATTGCTGCCCAGGGGAATATGTGCCAGAACTGGCAGATGTGGAATACCGTACGGATATCAAACCATTAAACATCATACAGCCGGAAGGACCGTCCTTCAAAGTGAGCAACCAGAGTTTGGTTGAATGGCAAAAATGGCGGTTCCGGGTGGGATTTAACCCTCGTGAAGGTGTCACTCTTCATGACATTTATTACGATGGTCGCAGCGTTTTCTATCGTTTAGGCTTATCTGAGATGACAGTCCCTTACGGGGATCCTCGGCCACCTTTCCATCGAAAGCAAGCTTTTGACTTTGGCGACGGAGGTGCTGGTCGTTCCGCAAATAACCTTTCTCTAGGATGCGATTGTTTGGGTGCCATCAAGTACTTGGACACTTTCAACGTTGACTTCTCTGGAGAGCCAATTCCAGCTCCAAACGTGGTATGCATCCACGAACAAGACAATGGTATTGGATGGAAGCACACGAATTTCCGCACCGATCGGCCAGTTGTGACAAGATACCGTGAACTTATTGTCCAGGAGATTATTACGCTCGCCAACTATGAATATGTTTTCGCATACAAATTCGATCAAGCTGGAGCTATCAGCCTTGAGGTGCGACCAACAGGCGTTATCTCAGTGGTGAACATTGATCCAGGAAAAACTTCTCCATGGGGAAATGTAGTCTCACCTGGCGTGCTCGGCCAAAATCATCAGCACATATTCTGTTTACGTGTTGATCCTGCTGTTGATGGATATAACAACACAATATTCCGTGAAGAATCTTTACCTATGCCCCTTGAGCCCACTACCAATCCTTACGGAAATGCGTATAAAGTTATCACGGAGCCAATCGAGACATCCAGCGGATTCAATGCGTCTCCATTCACCAATCTTGTTGTCAAGATGTCAAATACTAATACTCGAAACCCTATATCGGGCAAACCCGTGTCCTACAAGTTTATACCTCCTCCCTCTCAACTTCTATTAGCAGATCCTGAGTCAATTATGGCTCGTCGCGCCAAGTTTGCCAGACACCACGTTTGGGTTACCTCTTACAAAGACGGCGAACTCTATGCTGCAGGAAACTTCACCAATCAGTCCCATGAGGAACGAGGTGGGCTTTCGGATGCGGTCGCACGTAACGACAATACGGTCGACTCAGACGTTGTCCTTTGGTCGGTATTTGGATTTACGCATAATCCGCGAGTGGAAGACTGGCCAGTCATGCCGGTTGAGAAAATCGAGCTTCAGTTCCGCCCTGCTGACTTTTTTAATCGCAATCCAGCTCTGGATGTCCCAGCAGTTAAGAACACGGCTAGCGTCCTGGTTGATAGTGAAGTTTGCTGCCTGTCTAATGGTCGTTCTTAATAGAACAAGCGAGTGAGACTCGAGAGATGGATATGATCTCCCTGAAAGATCACCCTTTTGATGAAGTACTTTCTTATCCATTGTCTTGAAAGATTACGCATATAGTTAACTATATGGCTCTACTGTGTAATTGCACTGGTTAAATACCTGGCTATTTTATATATGGAGTTGTGGGCCACGTCGTTACTTTTGATACGGGAGTTGTGTATGACAAGTTTCGGCTGGCAGCCTGAAGTCCTTTGAGTGGTATATACGCATTCAATGTTTAGATGGACATAAGATAAATATCACCACTTAGCACAGGTAGAGCTATTGACCAGTCGATTGCTGAGTGGTGCTCTGTAATGTCCATTATAGACGGGATTCCAGTAGGCAAATCATCTCGGGCCGCAACAGCAAGCCCATCCTTCATCTGGAAGTATCTTTGAGAAGTCTATTCCCGCAGGCTCTTGCACTTCCACATCATGAGGAGGAAGGACGTGTGTGATACCAAACAAATTATCGCCATGGTGATGGTTACATATTCAGCACACCGTTATGCCCCAGTCAGGGCCTTGGAGAAAAAGACAAAAGTTAGTCAATCCACGAGTTGAACGAGGAAGGGTAAAGAAAACTGACCCAATAGAAGTACCAATAACATTCCGGATGAAGAGCATCAAGACCAATGCTTCTGGCGCAATGCGCGACTAGCAATCATCTGCATAAGTGACTGCAATGGCTGCACTGCTTTTAATCCCAAAAGCAATGGAAAATGTAGCTGGAAATATCAAATGCACTCCGTGAAGTGACCCTAGAGCATACATGAGGAGGCCGCCAGTACTGAATTGACCCTTGATTTTTTGTCACTTTTGATTCGAGGGCGAGCAGGCCATTGATGCATTGTTGTGAAGTTCCTGGGAAGTCTTCATTCCATCAAGACTGACTGTCAACCCTTCTCTGGACAACTTTGATTGCTGGCAGCTTGCCTTTCACAACGCTTCTCACTCCTAAAGAATCGCCTTCAATGGATCAGAGAGTCTCGATTCCAGTCACCTTCCCTCGGGATAACCCCACCATTGCCTATTGGCAAGATCCGCCCGATGAAATAGCAGACCTGCGATCTACCTCGCAGTTGCCGGAGACTGCAGATGTTGCTATAGTTGGATCTGGTATTACTGGTGCTGCTATTGCGTATAACATTCTTTCCAGAGCGCCGAAGACGAAGATTGTGATGCTCGAAGCAAGACAGGCATGCAGCGGAGCAACGGGAAGAAACGGTATGGTCTTTTGAATACATACTACATCTTCACTATCAAGTAGCTTCTTTGCAATTGTATGCCCTTCTCTCTCAATGAAACTTGGGGCCAGGCCACAATGAAAAACTGATGCTCTGATTTTTGATATGTACTATATTTAGGCGGGCATACCAAACCAGCATCATACATGACTTTCTCGACCAATGTTGAGAACCTAGGGTTGGAAGAAGCCATAAAAATTGCCAGATTGGAGTACAATACCATGAAACAAGTCCACGCCATTGCTCATGCGCACAGCATTCCCTGTGATAGCTGTCAAACTGGCACTGTGGATATTGTATATGATCAGAAGACATGGGACGATTGCGTCAAAACGATCGAACTCATGAAAACGAGCATGCCCGGAGATCCAGGCAGTCAATATACATTATGGAACAGCAAAGACGCTGAAGACAAATTTCTTTGCCCTGGAGCCGTTGGTGCAATTACCTATGAAGCCGGTTCCATCAGCGCATACAAATTTGTGATAGGAATACTAAAAATATGTCTGGACCAGGGCTTGAACCTTCAGACGAAGACTCCAGTGACACAGCTCTCTCGTCAGGGCGGACATGGTTGGGCTGTTGAGACCGATCGAGGAACTATACATGCCTCTAAAGTCGTCCTGGCAACAAACGGTTATACAGCAGCCATCTATCCAACGCTTCAAGGCGTGATTGTGCCCCTTCGCGGGCAGATAACCGCCCAAAGACCCGGGTCAAACATGCCGAAAGCCGGGTTGCGAACAACCTATTCATTCGTATATGCAAACGGGTTCGAATATATGATCCCCCGACCGCCAGGCTCGACGCATGCAGGAGACATTGTTATCGGCGGTGGTTTGGCCATCGCTAAAGAGGAGGGATTATATCAATATGGCACCGTCGACGATACTGTCTGTGATTCGGAAATCATCGAGTATCTCACTGCGAGCCCGGAGCGATATTTTGGAAAGAACTGGGGAGAAGATAACCCAGCTGGTCGAATTCGGAGACAATGGTCAGGCATCATGGGATATACTGCGGATGGGCATCCGTTGGTTGGAGAAATACCCGGAGAACCTGGCTTGTATATCTGTGCTGCGTTCCAAGGTCATGGTGAGTGTGGTCATCAAGTTTCCTGGATCCTTTCTTTTCTCTTTTTCTGTTTTCGTTTCCCTTCTTTGTAATGGCTGTGTAATCACTGACCAATTTTTGCTTCTAGGTATGGTCCTTTGCTTTCCTTGCGCACAGGTGTTGACAGGTATGCTATTTGGAGACGACGAACGGCCCCTTTTTGAATGGTTCCCAAAGGCCTATAGAGTAACTTCAGAGCGTCTGAGACGGAAACTTGAAAAAAGAATAACCCACTCGGCATCTGATAATGACTGTTGAATTTTGCATTCTGAAAAAAGAACAACTTGTTTCTCAGCATATTGCTTTGAGTGGTTATCAGATTTGAGAATATTATTTTCGATCTAATAAAGCTCTTGCTATAGCGACATATCCGCACATTAAAATATATTCATATTAAGCAGATGCTCATACATGATTGAGAGATCAGAAAGAGTCGCGCTTTTCGTACATATAGTACAGGTCTGAACGTCTATGAGAAAAACAGGAGGCATAGGAACCCTCAAACAGGCTGAAAAATCGAAACTCCCCAGTGACAGCCCTGAACCTATGAGCGTCGAGATGCGATGATAAGGCGCCATGAAAACCCAGTCCCATCCTAGCTTCGTTTAACTTTTATCAAATGCAGTTTATATATCCTTTAACCGTCTTTAACATCCACCTTTTTGGCCAGTCGATCGCCATTCTCGGTGTTGCCTGATGCAGCACCGGTTCCATCTGCGGTGGCATCTTCTTCTCGAGCCCGTTTCTGTCCAGCAGTTGCGATGGCTTCTGTTGACTTGGGGAATTTTTTGGTCTCTTCTGTGGGAACATGGATGATTGGAACACCGCTAAACAACGGCAAATTAGCTTAGCGTCGAATTCGAAACAAAAAGAAACGGGTTCACTCCAGCAAACAAAACATACCGAGCATCTTTTGGCACTTCACGGCGTCCACCTTCCCTGTTCCTATTTCCGCGCCCGCGCTGACCACCTCGACCTTTATTGAATCCCCGCTTCTGGTCGTCGCCTCGGCGGTCTCTCCTGTCACGGTTATCCCCGCGACCGCGACCTCGACCTCTGAAGCCTGCACGATATCTGTTCGGCTTAATGTGTCCGGCTTCAATCTCTTTAACTTTCTCCTCACAGTAATCCTTTTTGCTCTGAATGATCAGCTCGGTGGTTCCCTTCCACTTTGGCTTCGGGTCGAGATCTAAGAATTTCTTCTGCGTCTCTTCCGAGTCGAACTCCACAAACACGCTTCCCTTGAAGATCTTTTCGTCGGTGCGTCGAAGGCGGACGGCATTTGTAGGTCCATACGGAGCAAAAAAGGCTTCGATGTCGAACTGGGTGCTTGGTTCTTCTTTGCCAAAACCCTTAGCGTAGATGCTGCGGTGCATAGCTTTGTCTTCGTAAACCTTCGCGACTGAGGAATTTGCATTTTCTGTCATAGTCTCTGGAAGAGGCACTTTGCGGCGGACACAGGTATTATCATCCGTCAGTTCGAGAGTCTCAGATTCTTTAAGGGCCTCGACGATAGCACTGAAGGGCTGAAAGCGGCGCATCCTCTTGAACGAATGAAGCAGTGACAGTTCAATAGGTCGATTCTCGCTTCCACCAACTTTAGCGAGCAGAAACGTGTCCATCGGAAGGTTAGAATCAGAGAAGTAGAATTCAACCTAGCGAGACATATGGTTTAGTTGATCCTCGCTGCAAAAATCCCTCCTGCATCTTAAGTACTCACCTGTTTGCGAATCTGCTCAGGATCGCTAGTTTCCTCCAATGTCGTAAGGTCGGACTTGATGTTTTCTCTGTAGTTCACACGCTTTCTTTCTCCCCGGCCACCCCGAGAACCTCTCTGATCGCCTTTCTCCTGCTTAAGCTTCTCGTCCGGCACAGCCTCCTGACCTAGTTTATTCGCAGCAGCAATGATTCTAGCTTCTTCTTCAGCTTCGGCATCAGCTTGCGTGCCATTAGCAGCTGGGGCTTCCTTTTCTGGCTTAGCTGAAGCAGGCGCATCATTCTTTTGCTTCTCGGTTTCTTCCGCCTTCAACTCTGCAAGAACATCCTCAACATCCTTCTCTGCCTCCACGTTTGGATTTTCGCCCGTTTCAGTAGGTTTCTGTGGCTCTGCCATTCCGGCGCGAGAAGACTATCTGCGGGGAACTGGCAGATAGGAATAGAAATGAGATTTCAGGGTCCGGGACTCAGACTAATGGGTGACAAGGAAGAGAAGACTCGTTGATTTTGGCAGTGAAAAGAGCTAAGTTTGAAAAAGATCTGTTTGAAAAAGTAGGTCAGTATGGTGGAGGATAGTGAAGGTTTCCTGTGCAAAAGCTTCCATCCTCTGTTTAAGTAGTAGGAAATCTCAAACCCTGGAGAAGAGAATAAAGCTGAAAAGGAACAATAGGACAGATACCTAAATAACCATTCACACATCTGTGCCTTGAACATCAATTCGTACTATCGTACATGTTGCATTTTCATTTAATTGTTGTGTTGAGGGGAAATTTAGTGGAACGGCAGCTTGATTTTCAGAGAGTCGAACATGGTGACTCTGTAAAGCATGATGTATTTTACACAAGAATAATGGCTACAAATGTGGAAATTTACATACAATGACACCATGTATGTAATTTTCCCAGAGCTACATTCAAGTGTTGTCAGTGAGCCGCTTGTAAAGAGAATTGAATAGTAACTTGTCTCATATTATTGCAGCATTCAATGAGGACAATATGGATTGATCAATGGGCAATGCTCTTCAGGGATTTTAGTTTATTCAACACTGGCATCAATGGTACAGTTATGTGACGATTGAGAGAAACACCTTGAGCTTTGGTTGCTGAATAACACAGACATAGGTTCACAACCAAAACTACGTATTAATCCAATCAGGTCATCTATGGATAAGGAAGCTGGTCTCTTTTAATCCAACCATTGAGCTAAAAAGCTGGTAGTTTGACTGAACAGAGATGATTCGAAACAGACTTTCTCCTCAGAGTGGAAAACTGATATGCAAAGGTATGGACTGGTTGAACTTCTTCTATCACAAGTCTTTTGATGAAACTCATCCAATCATTGCTTGTCCAGTCAATTTATTCTACACAGGATGACGGCTTTAATGCCAGTCGCATCAACAATCTGCCTGACAGCAAACTGCAGGTCAACAATTTCAGAGGCTGAGCTAGCCGTCTTCCTAAAAATAGAGACATTCCCGAGATAGCGGAACCCAAGGCGGCTTACTAGGTTTCATGCCACCATTTGTCTGATGTCCCAGAGTTTCCAGTAAAATCTCTCATTAATGCCACTCAAAAACAAGTGCGGAAATTTGCAATGAAGCGGCCAAAGGGAGTGGAAATAACTAGTTAACTAGATCATCAGAGATTACATATTAATGCAAGAGTGAAACAACACTTAGCCTGTGCCACCACATGTCAACTCCAATAAGGTACAGACGACAAACAGATCTGTCTCATTGCCGGAGGAGCGGGAACGGCCCTTTAGACAGGATTTGCCAACATTGAGAGTTGGATGCGACCCTGAAGAGACGATCTGACCTGCCGCTCTGTTGGCAAATCACACCTGCTGTTTCGAAAGCGCAGAAACAAGTCAATTCGAATAGTATGGAGTGAGCCTCAGACCGTGTACATATATCCTTTGTGCAATAAAACATTAATATAACTACATGATGTACGTGGGATTGCTCTGTTTAAGCTAGGTATGGCTAACTCAATATAGAGCGATTCAGAGGTGGACCACTTGACTGCTTGCATAGTTATAGGCCATTGAGGGAGGCCTTCATCGTAGGGATCAAGAGTTCAAATAGATATTCAACTCTAAATCTCCAAGTCCGGATGAACAAACCTCAGCATGGCCCCTTCGAATGGCCAAGGATCAACAAACTCTCCCAAACCACTGAAGGAGGGCAAAGACAGCTGCATATTCCCAGTATGCAGGGATACCAACCAGCTGTTTCCCAATCAATGACCGCACCTATCACATATTATTTTGTTGTGGAGTTGGGTTCAACGGTTTGCTGAATGACTATACTCTGTGGATGCAAGTCAGAGTGCGTAAAAACACTGTCATGGCCTTTGACTTTGGTGGGGAGATTCGAGCAAAGAAGTCTGAAATCCATCCGTGTCTATTGTTGCACGCCCAGTTCACTCGAGAGCGCTCCGCTACGGCCAAATGGAAGTCTTCTTCTTTCTGAAAAGGCCCAGTGACAGCTGGATCCTTATGCAGGAATTAAAAATATTGATGTGGTACTGGGCCTCCTTCAACATCTCCAAAGAAGTCCCGAGGCGGAGATGGTCTTATCTCACTGAAGATGCTCCGGAGCTGTCCCAAAACTGATTGCTTTTCGAGTGAAGACCAGAGTGTTTGCAGGTCTATTCCGGGAACATATTACATGATAAGGTTCAATTTTTCTCCTCTCCGATACATCGCATATCTGTAGGCGTGGAACTGGGATCGGAAGAGAATGTTCGATGAAACGCAATAATGCATGGCGCTCGTTCTCGACCACATGGACACCATATGTACTTGACGACATAATGATCTCTGATAAGTACAATGCGGCCATCTATATCGAGATTGCGAATTGTCAGGGATGTCGTCGTTGCTGTTTCAATTTCCTGCTGCAGAGCTGGCAACAGACTCGCTTCTAGAGCAAAATCCAATTAACTTTGAACCTGGAAGCTGCCGGGTCTTTTAATACTTTTTCTTACTAGTTACACAGCAGAGGCACAAAATAGGTATACACTACTGACCTTTGGTATGTAGTTTGACAGTAATGTTTCAGCGTTGCAACAAAAGCAAAAGCAACAACCTTACTGCAGATTGCAGAATGACCAACCAGTTGACCAGTAGACCTTTACCATATACATCCCATAGTTAATGCCTCAGGGTCTGTTGTCGCATGCAAGGTTTGCTGTTGGGTTCAGAGTTCTCCAGGGCTGAGCTGGATGATCCTGGCTGGATCTGATGCTAAATATTTCGCCCAATTGTGGTTGGCCTCCTTCTTCTGGCCGTCAACTCCCGATCTGTTGCATTGGCCTACTTTCCACCCAGACAGCTCATCTACTCTGGAGAGTATTAGGCACGTACTGTATGGAGGAGATCACTAGCTGCATAATCTACCTGAGCAGGCAGTTATGTAGCAATATGTATGCAGTCCTCTGTAACCACATCCTGCCTAACATGCCTTTTGAGGGAAAAGCTCCAGAGACACCACACGGACAGCAAGTTAAAAGTCGAAACGGGCCCGCTATTCCTACTCCTCACCCAAGGTCTCTGCTCTGCCGCAGTCGGTGAAACGTTCCCATCAGGCTCCATCCCGGCACCTAATGGCATTTTTCTCTTTTGCTTTTTACCTTTCTCTGGTTTTTGAATTCAAATTGCATGTCCTCTGTATACCAGTGTGTTTTTAAGATTTCTCTTTTTTTTCTTTCGGTTTGAACATTGATATGTTCCATCTTCCTCCACACCATTACTTCCTCTGCGTGAAGTGACTGGCCTTGAGTGATTCTCCGCCTAGTGTGCCTTCCTCTGGTGAATGTTAGGTCATTCTACCGTTGGCAGGAAGCTCCCAGTCAACTCACTTCCAACTGTTGGTTTATTGAGTAGCACTGTTGCGACTGATGGGTGTGTGACGGACTCAAATCCAGCATTCCCAACGGCAGTTCTAGCCTCAACAATTTTTTTTAGCTGGTATATGGATTATTGCTGATTTATACCATGTATTGTTGCTGGTGAAGTTTTTCTGTTACTCTTGAGTCATTGAGACCGCCTTTCTAACCCTGCTGAGTCGTCAAATGTGCCTCAATTGTGGGATGTCTCTGTGGTAGATGGCGACTTTGACGGTACAATGACAAAAGACGTGATTTCGAGCTCATATTTATCTGCTGGTGAGTCTTGTTCAAAGAGAGCTATTCTTCTTGTTGTCATATGTGAATCTCCTTTGTTGATGATCTGGAATAATCCTACCTAATACACAGCGTTATTATATGAGAGTTGAAGATCGGAAAATCCACCACCTCCTTTTTTATTCTTTTTCGAACTACTAAGGAATCAGCAGTGCAAGGGGATTTGCAATGGAGCTATCGAGAAAGTCGGTGGCATCCGAGCCCCTAACTACATGGCGTACGGCGGATGTAAGTAAAAAAAGAAGCCATCTCGACGAGTCTGATATGACAACAAGCTTACAAGACAATCACTTATTATATAGATCATTTACGTCTCGATTATAGCTCCTGTGATGATGGCCGCTGTGTTGGAGTGGTTCCTTTGGATCGCTGCCTTCATTTATTGCCTATACAAGGTCTACGTCAAGGCTGATCATTGGAGTGTGAAGCTATTAGCTGTTGTGATTACAGTTACATTCACTGCTCTACGGTATGTCAAAGCCCTCCTGTGTGCTGTGCTATTCTTGAACTGACTCTTTGTCTGTGCAGCGGTGTCTTTCTCCCAGTCATGGTGGTTACCCTCCCTCTTCCGTATATAATCACACGACATTTTCCAGAGCGTTTGGTTGCATTCCTGCAATGGTTTGCTTTCTGGACATTTGCCGTTCTTCTCATAGTTCCATGGCTCTTTTGTGTCTACAGATTGGTGACGAACTCGCTTGGACGAACAAAGCGCATTAAACAAGTCCTTGACGTCCGAACTGCCCCGAAAACGGTCATTGTGATGCCTGTGTACAAAGAAGATCCACCAACTTTGATAAAAGCAATTGATTCTGTAGTTGATTGCGATTATCCCCCTGAGTGTATCCACGTTTTTCTTTCCTTCGACGGCGACCAGGTGGACGAGCTGTATCTCAAGGTTGTGGAACATCTCGGAGTGCCGATACATCTGAAGACCTATCCACCAAGCATTGACGTAACATACAAAGCTTCAAGGATAACAATCTCCCGATTCAAGCATGGCGGAAAGAGACACTGCCAGAAACAGACTTTCCGGCTCATTGACAAGGTCTATGCAAATTATTTGCAGCGAAGCGACGACTTGTTCGTGCTATTCATCGATTCAGATTGCATTCTAGACCGAGTTTGTTTGCAGAACTTTATGTACGATATGGAATTGAAACCCGGCAGCAAGAGAAATATGTTGGCCATGACTGGTGTCATTACGTCGACAACCCAGAAGACCTCCTTAATCACCTTGTTGCAAGACATGGAGTACATACACGGGCAATTGTTCGAGCGATCTGTCGAGTCGGGTTGCGGAGCGGTTACATGTCTCCCTGGTGCTCTCACAATTCTCCGTTTCTCCGCCTTTCGAAAAATGGCGAAGTATTACTTTGCGGATAAAGCAAGCCAGTGCACGGATATTTTTGACTTTGGTAAATGCCATCTTGGTGAGGACCGTTGGCTCACGCATTTGTTTATGATAGGAGCTAGGGAGCGGTACCAAATCCAGATGTGCACCAGCGCCTTCTGTAAAACTGAGGCTGTCCAGACATTCCGCAGTCTCCTCAAGCAAAGAAGACGTTGGTTCCTGGGGTTTATCACCAACGAGGTTTGCATGCTTACGGACGCTCGCCTCTGGTATCGCTATCCAATTCTCTGCCTTGTGCGCTTTATGCAAAACACTATAAGAACAACAGCATTGCTATTTTTTATAATGGTAATATCAATTATGACCACATCTAATCGGATTGCGAACCTGCCTGTGGGGTTTATTGCAGTGTCGCTTGGCTTGAATTATCTGCTCATGTTTTATTTCGGTCTCAAATTGCGGCGGTACAAGGCTTGGTTGTATCCGATGATGTTTATCCTGAACCCATTTTTTAACTGGCTCTATATGGTTTACGGAATCTTTACTGCTGGGCAACGCACCTGGGGAGGACCCCGGGCTGACGCTGCCGCGGCAGATACAAACACGACGCCCGCCCAAGCCATTGAGCAAGCAGAAGAGCAGGGCGATGAACTCAACGTCAAGCTTGAAACGTTCCCAGCCGCGATTCAAACTCAGGAGAGTGTTCCAGTGCATCCTTCTCAGGGTATCGAAGGACGCTTTGCCGCGCCCCAGCTCAACGCAGAAGGTTACTACAACAATACAAATCTCTCAGGTCTTTCGATCCCAACGCATTTTATCCGCGAACCAGGAGTACCACGTCTTCCGTTACACCCACGAAACTCGTTTGACTCGGATTTCACAAATGCATCAGCGACGAATTCCATTTGCTGGCCCCGCCGGCTCGAAAGCATCATGGCAGAAGAAGAGGGTGCAGACCAGGTCTATGTCACAGCAGAAGACCAACGCAAGATGAATCTTGCACGGCAGGCTCGACTGTCTAACGTTTCGGTCGATGGAGTGGCTTTCGATTCTGTGTCGGACTTGGAAAAGGACTCGATATCACGGGTTTCTGGCCCGTATAGTTCTGACCGGTGGGCGAACTCCCAAGATTTCCGACCTCCTGGCAGTCCGTTCAATCAACCGCCCCGCGCTGGTCAAAGTCCGCTGCGCACAAGCAGCGTAGCGGAGCCAGATTTGGATGAAATTGAAATGTTGCCTCCGACGGTGCCACCAGAGGCTCACCACGCTAGAGATTCATCGCCTGACGTTGAACCGGAGTCTGGAAGGAGAAGAGGGAAACGAAGCCGCCTGAGCAAGCTGCCGCGGGATCCATCTGACATGGTATGAGTTGGTTTATGTAAATAACGATTGGACTTTCTACCTTTTTGTTTGTTTTACTCGTACATTGACTGCATTGGATTATAAACTGGGACACGATATTGAACAGCGTGATAAAGCAGAGAAGGCAAGGGGTTACCAATAGATGGGGGTTATGGAGCATTTACAGAGCTGCGATGTAGATAATACAACAAAAAGCACAGTCAATCAGAAAGTGGGATTTCTGCATCACGACTACCATTACTCCGTACACAGTAGTATGTATGTATGTATTCATGATGGGAGCGACGGGACGTTAATTACGTGTCAGGGATCCAGCATGCTCGAGGCGCCACTGGAGGAGAAATACCTTGCTAGTCGCATGGGCGCCAGTTCCATTCCACCAGACGGTCTACGTGCACACAGAAGGAACTGGTAGCAGTTGGAAGTTCTTGTAAGTGAGAGAAGAGCCGCGCAGGAACCAGAATGTTCGATGAGCAGGGCGCCAAGACTAGAATGGAAGCAAGAGAATATTTAAGGAAAATTCCCAGCCAAAAGAAGCTTAATGAAGAGTGACGACAGCATTTCATATTGAAATTCGAAAGGTCAAATCATCTAACTACATACCTGTTACATGGTTAATTAGCCAGCAGAGCAGAAGAGAGATCTTGGTCCAACTGAATGTAAGTGGATGGTTGTGTTTGCATGAAGTTTTTGCTGTTGTTGTTGTTGTCGTTGTTTTTCTTTCCTGCTCGCCCTCATCGAACCAGATCCCCGTTCAGCGCCTTGATGCTCCCTTCGCGCTGTGAATTCAACTCGCATGAACTATTCGATTGGCTTCTGCGCGCCCAATTCCAGTCGCCTTACCTTGATGGACTGCGTGGTGTGTCTCGCGAGAGCTGTACTCAAGACTGACTGATTTGTCCGCGTCCCACTTGGTGTTGAGCAAGGATCCAAAATATCTTATCAAGTTTTTTTTTTTTTTTTTTTTTTTTTTTTGTTTCTCGAAGCATTTTAACCACAACAGCGCCCGACTTACTCTGCCTCATTCATCCTCCTCCTCATTGTTCTAAGTTTCGTTTCAATTAGTTACTCACTTACTTGCTTGTAACAGCGTCCTTCACTCTGTCTACCTTAATCGCGATCGATTCGAGTTTGCTGAGCCTACCCCACCTTCTACCTGCGCGAAAGAAAAACACCGTTGCGGTGAGATTCGTCGCTGCTAGCCACCATGAGTGTCGTTGGCATAGATCTCGGCTCTATGAGCACCAAGATTGGTGTTGCGAGGAATAAGGGTATTGATATTGTGGGTACTCCCTTGCTTGATTCCCCTGTCTGTCTGCCTGTCGTCGCATGCTTGCTGGTAGTCTTGACGTTGAGCTGTACACTCAAGCTTCAGCATGGTGATGAATTTCTCCCTGGGATGAGAAGCCCTCTGTGACGGCTTGTGTTTCTCTTCTTTTCAGTTCAACGTTGAATTTTGTTGCGTTCTTGTCTCACTGACCAAGGACTCTCCGCGAGGAGCAATTTAGATCACAAACGAAGTCTCCAATCGATCTACACCGTAAGTCTACACAGAAATTCAATTTGTTCACGATACCTTCTCTTCTCGTTTCGACCGATATGCTGACGGCTGCTTGAACGCCTGTAGCTCCTTAGTGGCCTTTGGACCTAAGAACAGATTCCTCGGCGAGGCAGCCAAGACCCAGGAGATCTCCAACTTGAAGAACACTGTCAGTTCGTTGAAGACCCTGGCGGGTCGATCGCTCAAAGATCCCGATGTTCAGCTGGAACAGGAGTACAACACAGCAAAATTGGTGGATGTAAATGGGGAAGCCGGCGTCGAGGTCAGTTTTCTCGGGAAAAAGGAGCAGTTCACGGCCACCCAGCTTGTGGCGATGTATTTGGGAAAAATAAAAGGCACCGCTTCCAACGAACTAAGACTGCCTGTGTCCGATGTTGTTATCAGTGTTCCTCCGTGGTTCACTGATGCTCAACGGAGGAGCATTTTGGATGCCTCTGAGATTGCTGGATTGAAGTGCCTTCGTCTGATTAACGATACTACTGCCATTGCTCTCGGATACGGTATCACCAAACTTGATCTCCCCGGTCCCGAAGAGAAACCAAGACGCGTGGTGTTTGTGGATATCGGGCACTGCAATTACTCCTGCGCTGTCGTTGAGTTCCGCAAGGGCGAGTTGAATGTCAAGTCCGTCGCATATGATCGTCATTTTGGTGGTCGATATATCGATAAGGCTCTTGTGGACCATTTTGCGAAAGAATTCAAGGAGAAATTCAAGATTGATATCAAGACAAATCAGAAGGCGATGGTACGAACGCTTGCTGCAGCAGAGAAGATAAAGAAGATCCTCTCTGCCAACGTCTCTGCTCCATTAAGTATTGAATCCTTGATGGACGATGTTGACGTGCGGGCATTTGTGAAGCGCGAGGAAATGGAAGAAATGGTCCGGCCGCTCCTGGAACGTGTAACGGCTCCCTTGGAACAAGCTCTTGCCGATGCTAAGCTTAAACCTGAAGATATTGACAGCATTGAAATGGTTGGCGGATGTACGCGTGTCCCAATCATCAAGGAAAAGATTAGTACTTTCTTTGGAAAGACTCTTTCCTTCACCCTCAACCAGGACGAGGCCGTCGCGCGTGGCTGTACTTTTAGCTGTGCTATTCTCTCTCCCGTTTTTCGTGTCCGCGACTTCTCCGTACATGACATCCTCAACTATCCCATTGAGTTTACCTGGGAGCAGTCTCCAGATATTCCTGATGAAGCAACATCCTTGACCGTCTTCAACAAGGGTAACGTTATGCCATCCACCAAGATTCTTACCTTCTATCGCAAGCAGCCATTTGATCTGGAGGCCCGCTATGCTAGACCTGAAATGATTCCTGGTAAAGCAAATCCTTGGATTGGGCGTTTCTCTGTCAAGAATGTAGTCGCAGACGCAAACAATGATTTCATGGTCTGCAAGCTCAAGGCGAGAATCAACTTGCATGGGGTACTCAATGTCGAATCTGGTTATTATGTTGAGGATGTTGAGGTTGAAGAACCTATTCCGGAGGAGAAGAAAGAAGGCGATGTAAGTATACGATCTCGCGTTATGATCCCTACTAACTTCTCGTTTTTTCGCATGATACAAAGAAAACCGTTTTTTCTAACTTGAAGAAACTTTTCAAACAGACCATGGACACCGATACCACCAACGGCGAAGCCGAGAAGCCAAAGATGCGCAAGGTCAAGAAACAAGTTCGCAAGGGCGATCTTCCTGTGGTCAGTGGGACCGCATCGCTCGACAAGGCGCAAGTGGAGGAGTTGACCGAGAAGGAGAATGCCATGCACATGGAAGATAAGCTTGTGGCCGACACCGAGGATAAGAAGAACGAACTTGAATCGTTCATTTATGAGTTGAGAGACCAGATTGACGGACTTTACGCTGAATATGCAAGCGACGAGGAAAAAGAGAAGGTCAAAGCCAAGCTTGACCAGACAGAGGTATGTCTTTGGCGAAGTCACTCGATTTTTACTGCGTGTCAAGGTGACTAATGACTTTGTAGGATTGGCTGTATGACGAGGGCGAGGATACTACCAAGGCGGTCTACATAGCTAAGATGGATGAGATTCGCTTCCTTGCTGGGCCTATTATCCAGCGCTATCTTGACAAACTCGAAGCCGAACGACAGGCTCAGATGAAGGCGCAGCAAGAAGCGCTTGCAAAGAAGAGAGCCGAGGAAGAAGCGAAGAGAAAAGCAGAAGAAGAAGCCAAGAAGGAAAACGCTGATGCGGAGATGAAAGATGCTGATGGAGAAGGTCAAAAGGCTGGCCCTAATGATGCCGACATGGAAGAAGTCGAGTAGACATTTGCACTGCGCTTTATTTATTTTCTGCGTATTTCTATGTCTTTCTTCCGCTGTTTTGAACTTCCCGCGCATGCTTGCTTTCTTCATAATGCCTGGTGACAACAATGGCACTCTGAACAATTTCATGAAAAATCAATGGCAATAGAATTAGAAAGATTGAGCTTTGCTTTACTTTACTGATGACTTTTTATCTCAACTTCTTCTAGCGATTTATGAGGGACTCAAATCAAATTGTATGTCAGCCATTTACTTGCACTCTCTGCATACGTACATACCTATGTAGTTACATAGTTAGTTCGCTGATGGTCCAGGCCTTCAGAACTTGCCTCGGCATAGACTGAACCTCAAGAGTCGAGAGTGAGTCTCAGACTAAAGAATTCGGGAATCGGCTCAGCAACAGCTCACTGCGTGGATACAAAAAGCAGAGCGCATCTCTCCTGTTCTTGTATATAACTTTCTCTTTTTCTTGCTCTACTCTTGTTCTAGTGTTCTTCTTTGGAAACCTGTAAATAAGTGCCCTCCATTTTGCATCTCATCTTCACCTGAAGCACCTGGTTGCTGTCCCCGCGAGACATTGCAGGATACTATCGTCTTTTTAGTTGTCTGCGTATCAATTGTTGACCGGTTGATAGCATCTAATTAGCTGCTCTCTTCTACCAATGGCACTTGAGAGGTTAAATGCTGTCCTTCAACAGCTGAGGCCTAGCACAGGGGGAAGCAGTGCTGTGAATAAACTGTGAGTGATGGTGCAGCTTTGATACCTTGAAAGACTGTCTCTTTCTCTCAGATTTGATGAGGATATGGAATTGGTTGCTAATATCAAGTGTTTAGTTGTGAGAAGAACTCCGACGATGTTGTCATTACCCTCGCTGTTCGAAGTGCCATGACAAAGGGCTTCAAGGGTGGATTCAAAGACACTGAGCTTGACATCCTTGTCTATTCTCTTCTCAAGGAAGTCCTTTCTCGATCTAACATAGATCCCAACTTGATCGAGGATGTTTGTCTGGGAAATGTACAGTACAAACCTCCCTTGCCTTCCCCCACCTTTACATACAACGAAGGAATCCGCCGTGTTGACTTTGTGCTTTAAAACTACCAGGCTCTCCACCCTAAGGCATCTTATATCGCCCGCACCGCCGCTCTCGCCGCTGGTATCCCACACACCGCTGGCGCAGCCTCCGTCAGTCGATTCTGCTCTTCTGGCCTGAAAGCCATCCAAGATGTCGCCTACCAGATCTCCCAAGGCGCCATCGATATCGGCATTGCGCTTGGTGGAGAATCCATGTCTCTTTCCGCCGATAGAGGCTTTGAGCCTGCTGAAACCGAAATCATGCAGTGCCAGGAGGCTCGGGACTGTACGCAGCCGATGGGCCAGACATCAGAGAACGTGGGTGCCGATTTCAATATCACTCGCGAGATGCAGGATCATTACGCCGTGGAGTCGTTTAGAAGAGCGGAGGTTGCGCAGAAGGCGGGCTGGTTTGATAGTGAGATTGTCCCTATTAAGACGAAGGTTAAGGATCCAAAGACGGGCGAGGAGAGGGAGGTTGTCATTGCGAGGGACGAGGGACCTCGGTATGGAACTACTTATGAGGGATTGAGCAAGATTCGTCCGGCTTTCCCACAGTTTGGTGATAAAACTACTGGCGGTAATGCTAGTCAGATTAGTGACGGAGGTATCTTCCTTATTTACTATATCAAGCAGTTCGCGACATGGCGCTCTAGCTAACGTGCAGATAGTTGCTGCTGTTCTTCTCATGAAGCGTTCCAAGGCCATCGAGCTGGGACAACCTATTCTTGCCAAGTTCGTCGGAGCCACCGTTGCCGGCGTCCCTCCCAGAATCATGGGTATCGGTCCTACGGCTGCCATCCCGAAACTTCTCTCTAAATTTAACCTCCGCAAAGAGGATATCGATATTTTCGAAATCAATGAAGCTTTTGCTTCAATGGCAGTGTACTGTATTGACAGGCTTGGTCTTGACCATTCCAAGGTGAATCCTCGCGGCGGTGCTATCGCCTTGGGCCATCCTCTGGGGTGCACAGGGGCAAGACAAGTTGTTACTATTTTGAGTGAGGCCAAGAGAACGAAAGCAAAGGTTCTTCTGACCAGTATGTGTATTGGGACTGGTCAGGGTATGGCTGGTTTATTTATTAATGAGCAGAATTAAAGTGCAGTACAGACATAGTTGTGATTTTAAGGTGGCGATTTAGTTTATGGATATACCTACGGAGTACATAGTATGTATTTAGGTTGGATTTAAAAGGCACTGCTTATGACAAATTATATACAAAATCTATGATCATAAATCATCCACACCACTGTTCACAAAATCGCAACAAATTCTCAGTCCTGAGCCATATTACTTTCCTCGTCTGCACCTTCCTCCTTGGCCTTCCTAACCCGCGACTCAGCCGCTCTCGCCAAGACCTCCCGCCGACTCAAACCAGTCTCCGCCCCGCCCTCTGTTCCCAACCCTCCCAACACAAACTCCCCACCCGTCCAACCCCCTTCATCCACCACCACCTGCCCCCCACCACCACCCCTCACCGTCTCCTCCCAATCCGCCGGATTATAAAACTCCTCTTCCGTCAACCTCTTCCCGCCTCTCCCCCAATAATCCGCCCTCTCCACCTCCCTCTCAATCTGCGCCGTCAGCTCCCAAAACGCGCGATCATGCTCGCCATGCACGCAGTGCGCCAGCTCGTGGCACAGCGTCTTGCGAATCGTGCGGTAGTCGCGGTACCCGTCGTACGCGTCCGTGCGCAGACGCAGCTCGATGACTTCGCCCTTGTTGCGGTTGAGTCCGAGCGTGCGCGACGAGAGCGTGGTGTGTTCGATCGGGTTCATCTCTGTGAGCAGGGGGATGGAGAATTGGTGTTTGGTCATGGCGGAGCGGATGCCGGGGTCGGAGCGGAGGCGGGAGAGGTAGGCGAGGCTGCGCTCGGGGTGGGGGAGGTAGGGGAGTGGGAGGAGTTTGTGGAATGTGTATTGTGAGGATGAGGGGGAGGAGGGAGTTTGTGTGCGGTGGGTGGTGAGGGGTTTGGTGGGTTTGATGATGGGGCGTTGGCGGGGTTGGCGGTCGGAGATGGATTTGTTGAGGGAGGATATTTCTGAATTGGTGCTTCCGAGGAGGGTTATTTTGAAGCGTGGAGAGGATAGGGGGAGGGAGGAGAGCGGAGTCGGTGGGAATGGAGGCCTTTGGAGTCCGGGCTTGGGAGAGATTAGGAATTTCTGGTTTTCGGTAGGTATGGCGAATGTGGAGGATATTATGGTCGAGAGATCCTGAATGGTTGATACTGAGGGCAAGGAAAGAGTGTGAGTTTCGCCATGGAAGTGAATCTTGAGGGATATTGTTTCGTCCGATACTGTGCTGCGTTCCGCTGGGATTGGAGTAAGATGATCGTCCATGGCTGAGTCGTTGATAATATATTGAGGGCAAGACGATGAAATCAAATCCAACAGCACCAACAGCTGGCTATATAGGAAAGGTTTCGTGAAGCAAGATAGTCCCGTAGAATTCGCACGCTCGGTGGAAGTGCGGAGAATCTTCTTCTCGTCGGCATTAATAATCAATTCTGGATCTTATCTTATCTTATCTTATTTAACCCCCAGATCCGGACTATCTTTTTATCGCATTAATATTAATCCGCAGGGGATGTGACGCGAGAGTGACACTTTACTGTATGACCTATAATGTATATTAAGATGATATTCAAGTTGCTATGTATGAAACAGAAGTACGGAGTAGATCAAATCATTCAGCCGTATCCAGTAGATCGGTCGACTTCTGTTGCACACTCTCTGACAATGCATAACTAGAGAAGGGAGTTATTAGTAGAACTGTTGAACCTATGGGGTGCATTCCAGCTATCATCCAAACTTTCACCAAATAACCCCAACTTCACCTAATAAATCCTGCATATTGTCACTATCTTTCAACATTGAGTGACACAAGATACAAACTTTTCATCTTTCACTTAATTTCATATGTTCAAAATTGTTATTAAATTTGCTGTTTTTTCACAACTTTTTTTATTATTTTTATAAACTTTAAAATGTATAAATAATTCATAATTGTTTAGATAAATTAACAAAAATTAGACAAAGTTTTTATTATTCATAATATTTTTTAAATTTAATAATTATAAGTTTAAATTTTTTTAAAATTATTTTTTCTTGCTGAATTTTTATATATTGCTCTGAATTTCATATACAGTTTTATATAATATATTTCATTAAAATTTATATTATTTCAATATATATTAAATCAGTATTTTAAGCTTTTGAGAATTTTCAAAATTTATTCAGAATATTTTACAAGATAAATTTTTTTTATATAAAATCTTCTTATATAAATCAAATATTATATTCACACATTATTAAGACTGCAAACATCAAATTATTATTTATAGTTATATACAAATTTCATTCATATTTCAACTTTTCATCAGCTGCAACAAACACTGCAGTTTTTTTGTACAAATTTTATTTATCAAATATTTCTTCATTCAAGTTTTTTTTTATAAATAATTTTAGAAGCAACAAGACTTCAACAAAACTCAGAAAAGTTTATTAATTTGTCAACAAATTATTATTTTGATTTGTTCTAATTATAAACTTTAATCACAAAATAACATTTTTGTTTATTTTTATTGCAGCTCAATTGTCAATGATATGAAATAAAATCTGACATCAGTCACTCACTATAAATTATGTTATTCAAATAAATTTTTAACATCAGCAATGACTGAAAAGATTAAATCATTACAATTCAACAGCAGATTCAAGTTTACAATATTTGAGAGTATATTAATTTATTAATTAATGAATTTTTTATACTAGAAAGATCAACTTGCAAAAAAATTGAAGACACAAAAAAATATTTAATACAAAAACTTGTCACATTAGACTTTAAGCAAAAAAAAAATTTCATTAAAAAAATGTCATAAAGCAGATACAATTTTATATAAAAACACATTTTCATTTAAAGCATTTTTTTGCATTTTGCAACAACATCATCATTTATATTTTGCTGATTATTCTCAAAAAAAACTTGTTAAAATCATTAAATAATAAAATCACAAATTTTCAGATCACTTCATGATTTCTTAAAAAAAATTTAATTATAAAACTTCACTTGAAAACTAACTTAATGACTGAAAACTCATCATAAAGTAATTTATTGAGCATAAAATTACACATGTGCTAAAAAATAACAGCATTATTTTCAAATTTCTACACATTGTTGAAAAATTCAATAAAAATTTCACAAATTATTATAACTTCAAGTGTATGAAGCAAATTCAAAAAAATTTCATCAGCATCAAGTATAATAAATTTTAAAAAAATAAAAATTTTCAGCATTTTCAATCTCAAAAAATGAATCAATCTTACAAAACAAAACACAATTAAAAAAATCAAAAATCAAGTATTTTTATAACAAATGACACTGAATGTTCATTTGTTATTATTAAACTGATTGTGAAGATCAGAAATTTTTCTTTCTTTCTGTCTCATTTCAGGTGTTTGAAATCAATCAGAAACAGAAATGAAAAATCAGTCAATTACATGAGATAAAGCTGAGATCAGCAGTCAATTATATGAGACAGTACTGAGACCAGCAGTCAATTACATGAGACAGAAATGAAAAATCAGTCAATTACATGAGACAGAACTGAAACTAGCAGTCAATTAAAAATTACAAAACTGAAACTAAAATGATTGAAACTGATGATTTCAGAGAGTGTCAAGCTCTACTATTTTTGCATACAAAGTCACTTAGTTATCTGAATTTCCCACCAAAAATCTTAGTAAAAACAAGTAATTACACAACTTTACACTTGATAACAGTCTGAGGTAACACATTCATTTATTTTTTGTGTGTGAAATTGCTTAGTTATCTGAATTCCTCATCAAAAATCTTAGTAAAGACAGATAACTACACAACTTTACACACAAAATCAAATTTTTCAGACTTGGTAATGATCTGAGATAACAGTCTCATTATGTAATTAACTGATTTTGTGTTTTCATCTCATGTAATTGACTGACTTGACACAGAATCAGAAATTTCTGATCTCAACTGATTTCAGCTCAGTCAATCAGATGAAATGAAACTGAAATCAGCAGTCAATTACACAGAACAAAAATGAAAAAATCAATCAATCAGTGAAATGAATCTGAAACCAGCAGTCAATTACATGAAACAGAAATGAAAAAATCAATCAATCAATGAGATGAAGCTGAAACTACAGTGAATGAAACTGAAACTAAGTTTACTGAAATGAAATGAGATTTTCCATTTCATGCAGTCAGTCTAGTTATTATCTCAACTCAAAAATACACTCAAACAACTGAAAATTAGATCTGAAAATTATGAAGTAAATAAAAAAAAACTTAAAAACTTTGCTTTCAGAGTACAAGTTACAAAACTTATTGAAAAAGCAAAAAAATTTAAGAAAAAAAGTAATAAGAAAAGCAATGACTCACTGCAAAAAAATAAAATTGAAAATCAGTCAGATGATCAGAACAAAAATAACTTAATGTTAAATATTATTAATTTCATCATCATAATTTTTTTCAATTTCAACAAATCAGAAGCACAATTTAATTATTATTTTTACAATAATTTTATAATAAATTCAGAAGCTGATATACATATTTGTAATAATAAATTAAAATTTCACAAATTTTACTTTATTAAAAATACTTTAATTTTGACTGAAAACAAAGTTTCAAAAATGAAAAATTATAAATATATCATTGTGATTGTTGATATTCTGAATGAAAAAATTATAATAAACTTCATTTAAACAGTTTACATTTCAAATTTTCATACTAATATAATAATAATTTTTTTTATGAAAACAAAAAATTAATCTAAACAAATTTAATTTTATTTTAAAAAAAATAAAAATAATTTATTTACTTACAAGAAATAAAATTCAAATTAATTCTTAAATACAACTCATTTAACTCTGATTATGTCATGTTTATGTCTCAAGCAACACATTTAATATTCATTACAAATGAGTTAAATACAGTCAAAGAAAATTCAAAAACAACTGAAAAAAAAACTACAATTTTAATCACAAAAATTGCAATTGAAAACAGTTTAGTGTCAGCAATTGTAATTTCAGCTCAGAAAACTGTAATTGAGAACAATTTAAATTTGTGACATCAACATCTAAATCATTTAAATAAAAAATTCTTAAAGCATTTACTTTTTGTGATTAACAGCATTAAATAAAAAAAAACTCAACAGTTCATCAATTGTTGAATGCAAAATTTATATCTTGAGCAAGATATATCAATATATTTTTAAAAAATTCATGAATTATGACAATAGATTTTTCATGAAGCTTCATGTCAATTTAATTTTTATGAACAAAATTTATAATGAAGATAAATACATTTTTCACATTTATTGTTTTTATCTGCATATTCATTACATTAAGATTATAAAAATTAAAATAAATAATCTGAAATATTTACAAAAAATCATCAATTTAATTTGTTGATTTTACAGATTTAAAATTCTAATTATACATTTAAATTGAAAAACATTGTTAGAGAAAAATCTCATCAATTAAAAAATTGAAAAAAAAATATCATGTCAAGTATTTAATTTTTAAAATTTTTCAGCAGAACAGTTCAGCTGAATATTCAGAAAATATAATATCAACAACATTTAAAATTATAATTATCACAGTGAATTTATTCAAAAATTTATAAAACAAAAATGCAAGAACAACAGTTTATATTTTCAATTAAATCTTCATTAAAGTTCTTAATTGAGAAATGTTTCTTACAGCTTTCAAACATTATATTAACTTTAATTTCAAATCAAAAAATCAATCAGATGTTAATTATATTCATGTGTTCAACTGCAGAGTTTATTCTCTTATAAAAAATACAAAATTTGAAAAATCTAAAAAGATAGCTTCAAAAGCTGAAATTAATTATTTAGTTGAGTACAAATTAATCAACATATTCAGAGTTTGAATTTCTTAATTCAAAAAAATTATACTTACTAAAAGTCTAAAAATGTTATTTTCAGCAAGAAAATGTTTTTTTATTTTAAAAAAATCTCAAAAAAAATTCAATTCTTCAGTTTGAATTTGAAATTAATTTTATATACTTTTTTAAATTTACAATTAAAAAACAAGCTGAAATTGATAATGATACAAACAAAAAAAATTTTCTAATTAAAAAATCAAGAAAGAAAAATCAAAATAAAAAAATGAAATCAGTTGAGTAAACTGCTTCAAAAATTGTTCAGTTCAATCTTACTAATCAATTTTCAGTTAATGACATCAGCTTGTTAACATCTAAAATAACATCAACTTCTGACTTTATATTTAAATTCATTAATGAAACATCAATGCCATTTCTAAAAACTTTATAGTAAATTCTGAAGATGAAAAATCAAGCAAAAAATTAAAAACTTGCAAAAAAAATGAAGATTTTGAACAATTTAATAATTTACAGTTTCAGACAGAACAGACTGCTCAAGAAATTGTTAATATAAATTTAATTAATTTAAAATTAAAATTATATGATATATCAAAGCTTCAGATTTTAAAAAATCAACACAGATCAAATCAATTTTGACAAGTTACACTGTATCAAACACTCAGCTTACACAAACATTTTAGCTAACAAATTCAAGTTTATAAAGTTTCATTTCATATTTGCTCAAGAATTAAAGTATTTATTTATAAACATGATTTCTCAGTTACATCACAATGAACTGATCAAACTGTCTAGAAATTGAAAGAAATTAAAAAAATATATATTTACAAAAAAATTTGAAAAAGTAATGAAGATTAAAATAAAAAAATTAAATAAAAAAAATTGCTACAAAGAAATGTTTATTTCAGCAAAGTATTTCATCAAATTAGTTTTTTTAATATAAATTTATAATTATAAATATGCTACAAACAGTTATTTCATCAAATTCAAAATTCATCTAGTGATTAGAGAAAATTTACAGTCATTTACAAAAAAATATATATACACAACTACACTTGCAGTCAAAGTTTTTCATTTTTTTATAATTTTAATGATAATTTTTGATTTAAAAGCTCATCAATACAATACAATTAACATCTTCATCAATGTTAATCTTGACAAAAATATATATATTCTATCATCAGATAGATACAGAATATCAAAAATTTAATGAAAATTTTTATAAATTTTATACAACATGCATAAATTTCTTCATTTTTGAAATATTAAATTTTTTACTACTTTAAAAAATCTAAAATTTAAATAAATTAATGATAAATTTTATTTATTTACAAATGACATTCTTATATTATTTTTTTACATTGATAATATAATGATGCTATATCATCATATCAATCAGAAAGCATTTAAAGTTTTTATTCAACACTTACAAGTTGTTTATAAATTGAAAAATATAAAATTTTTTATTTGATTTCTAAACATATAAATAAAGTTAATCACAAAATTCTGTAAATCTGAGCTCAACTCAGCTCAACTCACTCATTGATCTGATTTGAATGAATGAGTTTTCAAAAGCTACTTAATGAATAAAGCAGAGTCTATGACTTGTAGATCTGAAAATCTGTCAGGCAAATTCAATTCTGATTATTTAATGTTAATAAAGTCAAAGCAAATCATCAGATAAATGTTCAGATTTAATCATCTGAAAGTAATTTGCTAGTAGCAGTCAATTTACAAAACAATGACACTAAAATTTTTTTCATAAATTATGAAGTACAGATTGCAACATTAGAATAAAAAACAATATCATAATTCTAATCTAAATTAAAATCAAAAACATATGCTTTACAAAATGAGATTATTTTTTTATTATTAATTTATAATCTGCTGCATCACATAAGAACAACAAGTTTAATATATTATCAGTATTTAATATAATCTGAATGATCAACAAATTTTCATTGTCATGCAGTACAACATTCAATCTTCATATAATCATCAATATTTGATGATTCAACAAATTATAATCAAAAAATTACTTCTGTTTATAAATTTTGAGATTGTCAAGATTGTTTCACAAATTGCACAAACAATTTATTATTATTTTTTTTTCAAAAATTTTTGTGCTAGTCATCTTCACTTCTGATGTTGACATGATGTTTGTTCTCATTTTTATATGAAAAAATGTTATTATCAAGAAACATTTGATTCATCATCACTGAACTTTAGTATCATATCATCATCAGAAATATAACAAGACAATTTTAAAAAATTATCATTCACATTATCATTTTGTGTTAATTCAGAAGTGTCATTTTTCAATTCATTCTCACTGTCTGAATTTCAGCAAAAAATTTTTTTAAACTTAAAATCATTATTAACAAGCTGAAGTATTGTTGTTTTTATTATACTTGAAGTCAGATATGAACAACAATAATGACAAATATCACAAAAAATGTTGAAAAGTTTTTTCACTTCAATCTCACTTGCTGAAACTGCAAGTACATCACAAGCAATTCAAGCAAGAATTGAAAATCAAGCAGCATTGTTTGATCAGTAAGTTAAAAAATTCACATCATAATATGTTTTTAAATTCAACTTAAGTTAAAATTGTGAAAATGAAAATCATAATGATTTTTAGATATACAAAGCAAACATTATCTTCAGCAAGATAAGCATTCAGCTTTTCAGAGTTATTTTGTCTTTATGATTCATTGAAATTACATTAAGATTTTTTTATATCATATGTTAAATAAATTGTCAACACAATAATCTGTGAAAACAAATTCTGCTTGCCAAATTGAAACTGAAATAATTGACTTTGTGATTGTGTGAACATTGTTTGTGCATAATACAAATATAATTTTTGAAAAACTGCTTCATATTCAACATATCAGTTAGCATTGTCATTCTTTCAAATTTTTTTTTTAAATTCATGAAACTTTATGTTTGAATCAAAAATTGTTTTCATGACATAAAAATAATCATGTTCACTGTATATCTTTGTATAATAATTTCACAGTTTTTTATATACTGCAGCAAGATGATTTTTCAATTCATATTTTCATCATGTAATTTTTAAAACAAGTCATCATCATGAAGCATTAATATAATCAAACAAGATGTTGTATATCATAAATACTATATATATACTTGAATTTTGCACATTGAAAAAACTAGCAGTAAATGCATAAAAAAAATAAATGATTTGAATAAAATACTTCATCTGCTTTCAGTTTTTATCAGTGAGTTGAAGTTGTGCACATACTGTTGCATCATAAGTTTCAGTAAACTTATTCACTGCACTTCATAAACAAAAAACACACTTCAGCATCAGAAATGTTGAATTTTAATATGTTTTGTAATTTTGCAGCAACAAAATTGAATTTTTTAGCAGTACATTTTATGATAAATCATGTTGTGATTCTCAAAATATCAATCATCATTGTAAATTAGCATTTATATAATATGTCAGTTTTTAAATCTAGAAGTGTGCAACAAAATCATCAGCAGATTTCAACTTAAATTAAAATTAAAGTATGATATATCATCAATGATAATCAGTGTGTGAGTGTATTTATTTTCTCAAAAGTTCATGAAATGCTCAATTGACTTTGCAGATTTTGATTTTTATTATTTTAATTTTTCTCAATCTCATCATTAAATGCTGAAATTTTCATGAAATTCAAAAATGCATTGACAACTAGCTGAATAACATGTGTCAAATATGAAACATGCTGATGTGTATCAAGAATTCATCATAATGCTGAATTCAACATGCTTTGAAGCACATTTTTCTTCAGCAGATCATGAGTTAATTTTCTTGTCAATGTGTTGTTGTTTGAGACATTGTCAGTTGTAATTAACATGACTTAATTAAAAAGCTTATGAATTATTAAAGCTGATAAAATTCAATTCATTAAAATAACATTTTTGTGATTTTCATCACATGATTCAAACTCAAGTAACACTCATCAAAGCTTTTAATTATTGTTAATAAAAAAATTTACAACTGCCAGAAATGAATGTCACATTAAACTTAATCAATAATCATAAGCAATTGCAATTTTAGAGTTAACAAAAAAACACTGAAGTATAAATGAAATTAATTTAGTTGCAGAATTCATCAATTGTCACTGAATGATTTGTTATTTTAAAATTATTAATGATTTATCATCAGAAATAATGTAAAAAAAATATTAAAATTATGTATGTTCAACAATTTAAAATAAAAATCAAATTGCAATCATAAAACACATGAGTTGCATTTTAATATTTTTTTGAGTTGATGTAAGCTTATGCTGATTCTGATGAATATTGTCAGTTTTTGATTCTAACTTAAATTAAAATTGAAATGAAAGAGTTTTCAAATTTTTTCATTTCACAGAAGCATTTTTTTGAGATTTGTATTTTTTTTTGCACATCAAGAAAACTTATCATTTGTCATGCTAGCATGTTTTCTCATTGAATTGATTTCATGATTCTTCACTTGCAAATGCTCTAAAAAATTTTCACAATGAATATATTGCATTTTTGAATAATCATCAGCATGAAAAATCATTTTCTTGAAATGTTTTCATGCTTCAGTGAATCAACAACTTGAGTTTCATGAAAATGTTTTATTGCAAGCAGCAAGTTTCTGTGAGAATGAAATAATACATCATTAATTAAAAAATGTAATTAATTGCTCATCATCATAAAAAATACATCAGATTTTTTTTGACTGATTTAGTAACTCAAGACTCTCAGATGAAACTGATCAAGTATCAAATAAAAAAACTAATGTATTTAACTGAAATTGAGAAGCTGAAGCAGAAGAAATAAAATTAAATGAAGTTAATTTTAATATAAAAAAATCTGATATAATAACATTTTTTGTCAGATGTAAAATATTAAATTGCTGAAATGATTTGTGCAGTGAGAAAAACATAATTACTTGTATTCAACAAAACACACATGAAAAATTTGAAGAATCTAAGAAGCAAGAACAATTCATGATGAAAGAAAAAGTAATACTTAAATTTAATAATAATAAAAAAAAATTCATTAAAAAATTAATAAAATGCAAACTGAATTGTCATCTGCAATTTTCAATGTTTATTATTGTCAAGCTTGTATGAAATATTCACAATTTAATTTAAGTTAAATTGCATTCAAGTGAGTTTTCATCAAAATTTTTATTTATCAATACACAGTAATAATCAGATTGTTAATTTAATTACTGTAAATATTTAATGTTTATCATTATTTCTGCAAAAGATTTTCTTTTATCAAGAAAGTTAAAATCTAACTTAAGTTAGATTGCATTTGCTGCATCAGTTAAATTAATTTTTTGTTTGTATTGTGCAATTATTTAATTTAAATTTTTAATAATTTTACATATGAATAATTCAGTTTTCAGTCTGTTTGAATTTAACTGAAGTTCATTTGATTTTCTTAATAATGCAAGTTTTATTTACAATTTCAGTGACTTTTTGTTTGAATGATTCTGCTGATTAAGATGCTGTGACTGATACTCTGAAAAATTTCAATTACAGTATTTGTGACAAAGTTTAAAAACTAGTTTGAGTTGAAGTCTCAGTCTGATTTAAATTTTCATCATAAATTTCTTTCTCATCAATATTATTATTATTATTATTTTTTTTTATTTTGTGAATTATTTTTGTCAAATTTGCTGATGTTGTTTTTGTCAGATTAATTTTTAAACAAATGTAACTTTGCTCAAAGTTGTCATCTGACTGTTTTTGAAGTGTAAATTAAGTCAAACTTTTATATATATTATTAAGATTTAATGATCATCTGACATTGATTAATATTCTTGAGTATTTTGTAAGCAGCTCAAGAATATAATAATATTCATTTTGTTGATTGATTCAGACTCAATTAGCTTCAATCAAAAAAAATTTTTAAATTTAACTTAAGTTAAATTTAGACTTATCATGCTTTCAGCAATATGCTTATTATTATTGAACAATTTTGTTTGATGCTTTAACATAGTGAATTCATATTGAAGTGAATTCAAAATGATGATTTTCAGATGAGAATACATTCAAAAAGCTCTGAACACACTTTCTTACATAATCAACTTGTTATGAAATGCTTGATGAAAAAGCATCTTAATTGAGATCAACTTGTAATTTGAGCAATATTGAGAAACTGTCAACATACTGTTTCATGAAGTTCATAATGCAAGATTTTCATTACATTTTAATATTTCAGTATTAATATCTCATTGAATAATATAATCTGAACAAATAAAAAAACATACTGAATCATGTTCATTGTAATATTTCATTATATTTTTTAAAAAAAATTCAACACTACAAGCACACAAAATTAGTATTTCTTGTTAATGTTTATAATTAAATCTTGATCAATACTTCTCAGTCTTCTCACTAGTAATTGAGATTTTGACAATTGTAATTACTTTTTTTAAAACAGCATTTTGTATTCAGTGTCAGTTTTAAAATCTAACTTAAGTTAAATTTTAAAATATGATGTATGTACATATCAAATTTTGAAGTGCAAAAGTATTAAAATCAGTTTTGAAACATTTAACAAAATTTCACATTTTCTCAATAAATTTCATCATGATTTCAAAATTCATATTTGCAGTTTGCATGTTTATCTTAGTACTTGAAGTAGTGAAAAAAATATCTGATTCAGTGCTTACAGTTAAAAATCTTATATTTCTTGTTGATATTATTTCTGACAGATTATTTTTGTTTGCATTATGATTTTTGAAAAACAACAACTTTATGATTTTTACTCATGTAAAATATTGTAGTTTTTTACTTGTCAATTGAAAATATTTTCATGCTGAATAATATCAAAAAATCACATGCTGTAATACTTGTTTAGTAAATTCACAAATTTTATTTACAACATAAATGAATGTTAATCACTGAGACAGTGAATGTGCAGAAAATTGCTTGTTTTGTGTCAACAACAAAAACATTTTATTGTAATTTTTATCACTCAGTGATATTAGAAATTCTGATTTTTGAATGTTATAAGTCATCTGTTTTTATGACAGTGAAATTGACAAATGTGAAAGTAAATGCATGTTAAAATACTTAGAAAAAACTGCAAAGATTTCTTTCAAATGATTATTGATATAATTGTTTTTTGTGAAATAAAATAATGATCAGAACTCAGTGTCAGTGAATGATAACTTAAAACTGAAAAAAAATTAAAAATCATTGTATTGTAATTTTGACACAGCTTAATTAAAAATTATTTAGAGTGATTGATAAAAATTATTAAATTTAATTTTTCAAATTTAACTTAAGTTAAAATTTTTATAAATTAATAAAAATTTTTGAGAAAATGCAGATCACTACTTACTTCATTTAATCAAAAATTTATCATCTTCTCAGTTAATGTGACATTAAAATGTCAGCAATCATAATTTGTGATCACATACTGAAAAAACATTTCACAATATGTCAAGTTTTTTAAACATACAAGTCATTTTGCAGAGTATTTCATATTCATCTCAAAATTCTGATACATTCATTCTTTCAAACATTTGTTAAAACTCAATAGCTTTGTTTGCTGATTAATATTTTTTTTCTTTCATGCATTTACAGCATGAAAAAACATATCTTCATTTGAATTTATCTGATACATATTGATTTTGTTTGATCACAATGCATGCTGCACATCAGAATTATCAGACATAATTTAATAATTAAAAAAATTTGCTGCTTAAAAATATTTCTACATTGAAATTGAATGTCAGTAAGCATCAATGTCACTTTTCTTGTTTTAATTTAAATTAAAATTGCTAAATAATTAATCTTGTTATTTACATGTTGTTCAGCTGTCTGTTGCTTTTTGAGCATTTTCTTCAAGATAATTTTTTAATGATTATCTGCATCTAAAATTGATTGCAGCACATTTAAATTTTTATTTAATCATGATAAAGTGATAAATGTTTACTCATCAGCTTTATATGCAACTGCTAGATAATTGATTTACTTGAATTTATTAATTTCATTATTTATCATTTTTTTCAATATGAATTTGAATACATTTTTATTCATATTAATTTTTATGTGAGTCTTCATAACACATTGTTGAATTTCAGTATTAAAAAACTTTATGAGATTTATCACATGATTTATGTTCACAATTTGATTGTGTTTTTTGACATCAAATTACTGAACATTCAGAACTTGCATGTTGATCAATGCAGTTTTTATATACACATAAACAATATACTGCTTGTTAATATCATCTATCATTGTGATGATTTTTTTTGCTTGTTTGAATGTAACATTTTGACTTTCTTGCTTTAATAATATTGTGTTATTGCTCTGTCAATTCAAATTTGCATTAATTGTACTTGTTTTTCTTGCTGATTGCTTGTCTGCAGTTTTGAAAAACAAAATTCATTTAATTTATTAAAGCATGATTTTAACTTAAGTTAGAATTTTTTGTTGAATTTTTTTTTTAAACAAATGATTTGATGCTGCTGCTAAATTTAACTTAAGTTAAATTTGAAATATTCAAATATTTGCAAAATCATGATTTTAATTTTTTTTGATTACTGTTCTAATCAACTTTCAATTCAATGTTTAAAAAATTTAACTTTTTTTAATTTTCAATTTAATCTTCTTCTGAATCTGATCAAAATACTTGTAAGATTGAAGAAAAATGAAGAATTTAAGCTGAAAAATGATATTTATACTGTTTGTTTTACATAAATTAAAATTCATTAATTTATATAAACTGATTTTAATTTTTTTTGATTTGCAAGAAAGACTTCATTTAAAAATATGTTATTAAGATTATTTAATTCTAACTTTTTCTAATTTGTGAGAAAAACTTCATTTGAAAATGTGTTGTGTGCACTGTCAATTTGTCAATCAGCATTGCATTAATAAAGCAAGATGCTAAGCATCAAAATTAAATATATTGCATGATGTATTGACAGTAATTACTTGACATTAATTTACTATATTCATATGTATTTTGTTAATAACATTTCAAATCTAACTTAAGTTAAATTTAAATGACTGTTGTTGATGATTTAACTTGAGTTGTGTTATGTGTAATCATCAATATGTAATTCTGTACTTGTATTGTAGTATTATGTGTAGTTACATGATAATAATTGTTTTGATGTCAACATTATAAACTCAAAAGTCTAGATATTAACTGCATCTAGCTTAGTGTTTTTTTATATTTAAAATAAGCAAGCACATGACAGATAGTAAAATCAGATTCTGTCTGATTTGACATTACATTCAGTTTTGACAAATTAATAAAATCAGATTTTGCTCAAGCTCTAGATGCTTACAAACAAACAGAAGTCAACTTTTCAAGATTTTAGATTTTATTCAGATGAATAAATTTTTTCTAAAATCTGATTCAATTCAGAAGTTGATTAACTTTACATATAAATTTTATAAAATCAAGTATTTTAAAAAACATAATTTTGTCAAAATTCATATATTGAGAAAATTGCAACACAATTTCATTTAATCAATTAAACATTTTTGCAAAATTTTATAATCAAAAAACTTGCAGATTTAACACTTTACAAAAATTAAACTTCAGATTAAAAAATTCACATTTATCAGAGCAAGATAAATTTTATTTTCTACACAATTATTACAATTCAATCAAATGTTGTTTTTTTTGTTAGCAGATTGAGTAAATTCATGAGTAATTCAAATTTAAAGCATTATATGACAATAAAATAAATAATTAAATATTTATACATAATTTAAAGTTATGCTTTTGAATATTTCACTAATAAAAAAATAATTAATTAATTTTTTTTATTTTAAGTAACATTTTATTTGCAAATAATTCTGCAATTTATTAAAATTTATAAAACTTGTTAATATTTTTTCAGCACATTTATTAACTGAAAAACATTTAAACAATATTTCATAATAATTTTTTTAATAAAAGCAAAACTGCACATTTTTTGTAAGGTTTCAGCTGTAAGCTCTGCAAAAGCTAACACTGTTTCTTTTCTCAAATGTAACTAGTTTTAATTTGATTAGCTTTAGTAAGCATAACACACATATAAATAACACACTGATTTTCCTTTTCATTGAGAGAATCAGTGACAATTTCTTTTTGTCTAACAATTATATTCTTTGCTTATTGATTTTTTATTAATTAAGTGAATAATAATCATCTCATGTTTACTTATACATCAACTGAATAGATTTTCTTACTTTATTCTTATATTTTGTCACTTTATTTGAAAGTACACTCAAAATGACTCTCAAAAATAAGAGAAAAATATTTGTTTTTTTCATTTTTTATAAAAATTCTCACAAAGAATTTCTGTCATTTATTAATTCTCAAATGAAAGTGATTTCAGAAACATCTCATAAAATAACAAAATTTTTTTGTAAAAAAATATTTTTTACTCAGAATACAAAATCAGAAAACTCTGAATTTATTTGTAAAAAATTCATTAATATATTTTTTACATTTCACAAACATTTCATTATTGAAATCATGTTTCTTGAAAAGCTTCACAAATGAAATTAATTTTTAGAGAACATGATCTCACTTTCAGAACAACTGAAAATTAATTTAAAAAAATATATTTGATTGAAGTTTCTAAATGTGTTTACTTAACAAGAAAATTTAGTCAAAAAAACTAAATGATATAAACTGTCAGAACTGAAGCCTGATTACAAAACAATTATTTTTGTCAAGTTTTATAAATTTTTTTTCAAAATTAAATTCTTAACTGAACTCACAAAAATTGAAGATTCTCAGAAAGTAAATTATGTGAAAACTGAACTTCATTATATATTTTCAAAAAAATAAAAAATTTTTGTAAAAAAAAACTTAACAAGAAACATCTGAAAAAAAATGAATTGAATTTTTTTATTTTTTAATGTAAATAATTTGCAAAATATCATCAGAAACTCATGATGATTTTTTTTTCATTTATGAAAAAATGACAATGAAACTGACAATGAATTTCACACTCAATTTGAATAAAAACTTTGTGAAATAAATGATGAAATTAAAAATTATGCTGAATGAATGAAACATTTATTTTTGTGAGTTATGAATAAATTAATGTGTTTCAAACTTGACAAGCAAGAAAAACTTTCAAATATTTTTCACAAAATAACTGTTATTGTCACATGATTGTATTTTACTTTCATTCTCAAGAAAAAAAATGAAAATTTTGTGAAGGCTTTCACAAATAAATCTCAACAAAACTGATTCAAAAAAAAGTTTAAAAAAAAACAAAAAATTTTGTAAAAAATAAGAAAAATAAATCTGATAGCAAGACTGATTTTGCAAACATCACTTGCTACAATTGTGATGAAAAAAAATATAAATCTTCTGATTGTCTCAAGAAAAAAAAATAAAAATTTAAAAATTTAAAAAAAATAATTTTAGAATAATGCAATTATCTAATGTCAATTTTTTGTTCATATTTTTTATTCAATTAAATGTATTTTTTGTAAAATCATTTACTGAATATAAATGATTAATTCATGTGAATTTTTATTACATTTTTCTCATCATCAGTTCTGATTTTGTGAAATCACTAAAACTGAAAATACATTCAATGAAGATTTTTTTTAAAATTGCTGAAAAAAATCAAGCATTTCTTGATGCTGAAAATGTTGTGAACATTGTCTTCAAGTATTGAAATTTTCAGAATTAAGCATAAATTTTTCACAAGCAAGCTATTATTGTCAATATAAATAATGATATGATTTTAAATATGACTTAATTTTTGCAACATGATTTTATCATCTCATGAAAAAATCATTCAATTTGTTTTCAGAAAACTCTGTGTGATTCACTTGCAGTGATTCAATTAATTAATGTGAAAAATTTAATGCAAGAAGAAAAATTCTTTTTATGTGATAACATATCACAAAATTGAAAATATAATCATTATGAATTATGATTTTCAAATATTTGAAATATATAAAATTTTTGTGAAAGCTTTCAGTGAACAAAAAGCTTAAAAGCTGACTTCTCATTGAAAAAAAAACTTGATTATTGAATTTAAATTTGAAAAAAAACTTATTTTTGATTTTATTTATCAATTTTCAGAAAATGAGACTGAAACATTTTGTAAATATTTTAATAATACAATTGCTCATGATTTTATTCAGTTTTTCAAATTTTTTGTGAGAGCATTTATTATATTTGCTTTTAAAAAAAATAATGATTTATAAATGTGTGTGAATTATCACAACTTGAACTTCAAGACTGTGAAAAATTGTTATTCATTATCATTAATTGAGAAGCTTTTGAAATATCTTGTAAATATTAAGATTTTCACTCATTTTAATGTTAAAAATGTTTATCATTGTCTTCACATTCAGAAGAAAAATGAATGAAAAACTGTTTTTTACACATTTTTAAAATTTTTTGAATATTATATAATTTTTTTTAATTTGTCAAATGCTTCAGCTGCTTTTCAGTTTTATATCAATAAAATTTTTCACAATTATAATGCTTTTATGATAATTTATCTGAATGATGTTGTGATATACTTTGTGAATGAAAAAAATCATGTTCAACATATTTGTCAAATTTTAAAAATGCTCATGACAGCAAGTTTTTACTGCAAAATTTTCAACTGTTACTTTAGTATTTGTAAAATAAATTTTCTCAAATATATTGTATCAGCTGATGAAATATTTATGAAGAAATCACATGTGAAAATCATTTTAATTTGATTAAAACTCAATTCACAAAAAATATTCAAGTATTTTTAGAATTTATAAATTTTTATCATTGTTTTATTTCAAAATTCTCAAAAATTGTTTTAGATCTTACTAATATGCTGAAGAGTGAAGAACAAAATAAAAAAATCAGATGTTACAAAAAACAAAAATTAAATAAAAAAAATGAAAAAAAAATTTTCACAAAAAAAACTTGCAAAGTTTTTTATATTTTGAAAAAAGTTTTTGCAAATGCTGTCATGCTTTATCACTTTAATTTTAATTGTCAAATATGTTTTGAAATTGATGTTTCTGATTTTATCATCTCAGAAATCATCATTCAATTGAATGATTTTCAAAATTAAATATTTGTAATTGTATATTCACAAAAAATGAAATTCACAAAATGCAATTATAATATTCATAATCAAGAACTCTTAATCATTGTTGAATTTTTTAAACACTGATGTTATTGACTAGAAAACTCACAAAAGTTTGTTTTAATAATAATAAATCATGATAGTTTCTGTTACTTCACAACAGCAAAAAACTTATCTAAACAACAAATTCATTGAGTTCAGAAGTTAACAATTTTTTGATTTATTATAAAATATTAAAAAAAAAATTTCAGCTGATGAGTTTTCACAGCAATCAGATTATGCAGAAAAAGCAAATCACAAAACCACTTAAGAATATGAAACTGCAAATCAGCTTCATATCATGTTTTTTTTTGAAAAAACAAATTGTGCTGACAAAAAGCTTGAGCTGACAAATGCTTTACTTAAGTTTTTTGAAAATAAAAAAATAAAAAAATAATACATAATTTTTTTCTGCAAAGCTTATGATATAAATTAAAAAATTTTTCACAAAAATTTTTTTAGACAAAATGTATTAAAATAAAAAATTTAAACTAAAAATCACAAATGTTTGTAAATTAATTCATGATGAAAATTTTTATGATATTGAAAATTTTCACAAAACAAATAAAACATTTTGCAATTTTATTTCAGCATTATCTAAACTGTTAAATGCTGATAAGCACACAATAAAAATTAAAGAGAAAATGAAATTTTACTTTTAATTTACAAAAAAATAAATTTTTAATGAGAACATATTGTTTTACAATGATCATTTATACATTTCAGTCAATGAAATTTTACAACTAGAGTTAGTCAAACAATATTATGATATATTTTTGACAAATTATTTTGCTACAAAACAAATTTATGAGTTACTTTCATGAAAGTATTATTGATCATAAATAAAAAATATGATACAAAAATACTGCAAAGTCTGTGAAGTATGCATGAATTTATAAATTATCAAAATTAAATCACATAAAAAACTTAATTCATTGTCAATTTTCACAAATTCTTGAAATTAAATCAGTATGAATATCATTACTGATTTTCTGCAAAATAAAAACATTGAAGAAGCTGAATTTAACTGCATTTTAGTAATTATTAATTATTTTAGCAAAATAACTTACTTTATTTTTGTGATTAAAAAATTCACTGTAGAGCAATTAATACATTTTATTATTTACAAAATTATAAAATTTTATAAAATATTTTTAAATATAATTTCTAATCATAAATTTTTATTCATCAGTGAATTTTGAGATGATTTTTTACATATACTGAAAGTTTTACAAAATCTAAATATTGTTTTTCATTTTCAAACAAATAATCAAACTGAGCAATTAAATAATATTCTGAAACAATATTTGTGAAGTTTTGTTAATTACAATTAAAATAACTGAATATTCTGATTGTTTTTTGCTGAGTTTGCTTACAATAATTTTCAGCATTTTTCAACAAAAAATTTTTTTTTTCAAGTTATGTATGAGCTGAATTTACAAATAACTTTTACAAAATTAAATGAATACATTTTTGCGATAAAAAACTTCTGAAATTGAGTGAACATTATTCACAAATGTCAAAATCAAGTTAAAGAGTTTCTCACAAAAACACAAGTGTATTAAAAAAATATTATGATAAAAAACACATGTTAAAATTTTACATTGTTGAAAATAAAATTTAATTTAGCTTAAAAAATATCAAAACAATTTGTGCAAGTAAAAAGCTTGATTTTTTACACACTGACTTTTGTAAAATTGTAAAAAAAATAAACAAGCAAGTTTATTGTCTGAAATTTTCATTAGATTTTGCAAGCATTCACAATGTTTTTCATTTATTCTTGCTTCATAATTACAAGAAAATAAATGATGTTAATAACACAGCTCATCATTCAGTTTGCAAAATATTTAAAAAAAAAACAAAAATTTCAAGTTAAAATTATAACTGACTCTCACAAGAAAAATCAACAACTTTAATATTTTGTTCAATGAGAAAAATATAAAAGTAAGAAAATTGAGTTCATCTAAAAATTTATTGTAAATTTCAGACACTTATAAAATTTTTTATTAAATATCATAATGTCAATTCTGGCAAATCTGATTTGCAAGTTTTTTATCATCTCACAAAAAATTAAAAATTTTATTCTGAGAAAGCATAACATGTATATAACATTTGCAAATGACTTTAGTTACTTATTTTACAAGTTTTATGTGAAAAGTTGTTTGAATTTCAATGATAATTATATTCTTGATAATGAATTTATATTACATAATTTACTGCATATCACAACATTTCATTTTTATTTTTATTATAATTGCATATTGAAATGCTTTTACTTCTGAAAAAAGCAAAAAACACTTTAATAAAAATAATTATTACATTTTTCACAAAACTTATCAAATATGCACAAAATAAACTGACAAGTTTTGTGAGTCATGCTCAGTTTTTAACATTAATCACATTTTTGTTCACATAAAGATAATTGTCTGACTCAAATTATCAACATTGCTTCATAAAACTGAGTTCAAGTTGTAAAGCTTTTTCAATCAGTCACATTAATCAGATTAATTAATTTGAGAATTGATGTTTTAATTCAGTAAAACTTTCTCATGAAGAGTTTAAAATCAATATTAATTAATAATGAAAATAATTCTGAAAATGTCATCAGTGTGACTGACAAATGCTTTTCAAAATAATTTTCAGAAAACAAATTATGAAAACAGCTTGTTATTTAAACATTTTACAAAATCATCAATGAAATCTGATGATTTCATTGACAATGCTGTAAAACATTAACTGACATATTGTGATCAGTTTTTTGTTTCTCAAAATTATTTTGTGAAGATATTTTCACAAAAAAATGAAATACATTTTTTTTATGATTACTCAGCAGCAAAACAAACACATTCACAAAAATTTGTTACAAAACAAAAAAAACAGCAGCATGATCAGCAGAAATTATCAGAGTTATCTGCATCACTGATGCAAAATTAATAATTTGTAAAATTAATTGCATTTTGTTGACATAATGAAATAAATGCTCAGATTCAATGAAATGAACAGCAAAAATGACTCACAAAGTCTGCACTTAAATATTAAATTTCAGCATTTCACAGTAGATTTGACTTGTTGAAATCTGATTCAGCTCATGAAAAACAGCAAAATCAATTGAAGTTTGTTTGTAAAAAAAATTCATTGAAATCTGATCACAAGAACTTACTGAATTCATCAGAATTGATTAATGACTTTACATCAAAAAATATTTGCTTATAAAAAAAGCATTAGAGTTGATTTTTTATATGAATCAGAAGTTTTTGAAATGTGAATTCAAATTTTGAAAACTTGTTGTGAAAAAAAAATTATGAAATTGTTAGTATGAAAACTCACAAAAAACATTTGTGAAGCAAGTTCTGCTGAAATTTCATAATTTTATTTCACAAAATTTTAAATTTATTTGCAAAACATAAAAATTGTTTACAAAAATGAATACTCATTAATATTTCAGCATCAGAATTTTTTGTATCTGACAATATAATAAATCAGAGTTTAGTTTTTTCTGAAGCATTTTAGCAAAACATGATTGCATATTAATTTAAAAATTAATTTTAATCATAATTGTGCATTATACTCTCAGTTAACTCAATTCACAAAAACTTAACTCAATTTGTGTTGATTCACAAAGTCAAAATAATTTACAAAGCTGATAATTTGTGATGTCAATCACTCACAAAGTCAATATAAACTTGTGAAGTTTTATTTTAATTGTAAAATGATAAAAATTTCTTGTGAAGTTTTTTTTGATGAAACTGATGAATCTGATGTCAGAAAAATTATACTCACCGAAGATGAGTTTTAATTTAATTAAAAAAAAATTAAGTTGTTAAAAACTGTTGTTATCACTTTCATAAAGTCAAGCTATATTTAATTAAAAAAAATTTATTTTTGCAAATGAAAAGTAAATTTTTATAAATTAAAATAAAAAATTACAATAATAATTATCTGATTGATGCAGTTGTATTACATACAGCTGCAACAGTAAAAATTATGAATTTAAATTTCATCATGATTATCAGAGTTGTCATGCATTTTTTGATTAAAATGCATGATATTTTCTCAAAATCATGCATAATTAAATGATTTCAACAAATTTTTTTTTTGCTTCATAAATCAGCAACTGCTTTTGTGAAGATATTTTACAAAACTGAAGTGATAAAAGTCAGTATTTACATCATCAGATTTAATTCACAAAAATTTAGTAAATGATAAAACTGTAACAATGAGATTTAATATAACTAATATTATTTGCACTGCAAAGTTTTTTTGCTAGTTAAGAAAATATTTTTTTTTCACAAAAAAATAATTTTTTTCTCATAAATTTTTTTAATTTTCACAAAAATTTTTTATTAAAATTTTAATAATTATTAAATTTATATGCTCTGAAAAAATCAAAGTTTTTGCAGAAAAAAAAATTGTGAGATTTCAGCTGTAAGCTTCACAAAAACTAACATTGTTTTTTTTCTCAAATGTAACTAGTTTTAATTTGATTAGCTTTAGCAAGCATAACATATTACATACATATAAATAACACACTGATTTCTCTCTTCATTGAGAGAATCAGTAACAATTTTCTTTTGCTTAACAATTATATTTTTTGCTTATTGATTTCTTATTGATTAAGTGAATAGTAGTCATCTCATGTTTACTTATACATCAACTGAATAAATCTTCTTACTCTATTCTTATATTTTTATTCACACAAAAAAAATCATTTAATGAAAATAATTATTTAACAATCTGAATTTTAAGTTTTACAACTCAAATCAAATAAATAATTTTGTTATATATATAAATAACTGATAAATTTTACAACTGCTGATCAGCTTCACTTTATTTTTTATAATTAAACTTTATCATGTTAATATTCATCAGCATTAACTTCACAAGCAGATTTAACATAAAAATTTTTTTATTAATTGAATTTTAACTAAAAATATATTCACAAATGATTTCATTAAATTTTTAAAAAATGAATTTTTCAAGAAATTTATTGAAAATTTTAATTTAGTTGATATTACAAACTTGCTGATTAAATTAAATGAATTTAATCTGAATAAATAAATAAAAAATATTCAATAAATTTAAATTAAAAAAAATGTGTTGAATTTATAAAATGCATTTCAGTTATCATTCAAACTTTCATTAAATAATTCTGATTTTGTTTAATAAATTTCACATATTGTTACTATCTCTTAACATTGAGTGACACAAGATACAAACTTTTCATTTTTTGCTTAATTTCATATGTTCAAGATTGTCATTAAATTTGCTGCTTTTTCACAACTTTTTTTATTATTCTTATGAACTCTAAAATGTATAAATAATCCATAGTTGTCTAGATAGATTGACAGAAATTGGACAAAGTATTTACTATTCACAGTATCCCCTAAGTTCAACAAGAACCAACTACTGTAACTTCATACACAGTAACTACATAACTAATTAAATGTGGTGCACTCGCACAACCTCAGTAAAGATTTCGGTACTTGGAAGAAGGTTGTGGATAGAAACGTTGAGCGAGCTATTGCTTAAGTCAGAAAGGTGCTCGCGTCCTTTGGACGCCCACTTGCTCCGCTGCGTAGATATAAAATAAAAATACACATGCTGGGCTTTAATCCCAAGGTGCAGAGCAGCCACAGTCTTTATGAGAGGGAGGATGCATGGTGCTCACAATAGCCCAACTTCTTCAAGGTGCGACCGTGTTTCTCACCTCGAAAGAATTCCAGATCCTGCTACCCCGTACACTGTATAGATTACAGATGTATATGTATGTACATAATGAAAGAGGGACCAAAAGAAGGTGAATCGCTGGGTGGAAGTGCTTTCCAGAAAACAGCAGTATCATGCACCTCGCAAAGATCACAAAACGCCAGCAGCAAACCACACCATGTCATACAAAGCACATACTCCAACTCAAAAGTCAAACATTACTGAGCGTTCCCATCAGTACTGCTGATGACACTGCCAACTTCAGACCAACTGACTGGGGTGTACATGTCTTCACGATCACGGCCCAGATCGCTCATGGTACCTTCTGACGTTGTATCAAATGTTTCATTCTGGATGTGGCTGAGGCTTGAGGCTATAGATGGTGCAGACGATACTTCATGATTCCAGACATTTCCTGAAAAATCGGCCGGGACTGAATTCCCATTCAGGTGATCAGGATGCGCATAGTAAAAATCATCTTCTGTGTGGCTGGATGCTGCGGACGATGCGATAGGTTCACGATCAGATACGTGAGATTGAGCGTCTTCTGTGGTATCTGGCAGAATTTGCGAAGAAAACGCCAGCTCTGATTCAGATAATTCCGACGTTGGAGTCAAATCAATCAAAGATTCTGAAGGGTGATTAGAAGATGTCTCTGAGATGGGTGGTATATGGAGTCTATCTCTATCCATATTTTCAAATAGATTTCGGCGCTGTTCATTATTAACTTTCAAACTGGTATCGGATATCGATGGGGTAAAATCGGAATTTCTGTTAAGAAGTCGGTTGGTAGTTTCAGATTCGGTGATTTCAACCCCAGAAGATTTGGATTCGACAACGTTTGTCTTATCATCCTCCCCTGGTGTCCTTAGTCGGCCTTCACCATCGACAAGCGTATTGAAACTCCTGCTGCTCACCCCCTCTCCATGGTGTTTGTAAGATGCCAGAATTTTGCGGCGGTGCTCTATGTCTTCACGTATTTTTCGTCTTCTGCATTCCGCCTCTTCTCCTAGTTCCTCTGTCATAGAAATATCTTCTCTGCTCCCGGATCGGCTAGAGTTGCGCTCATCTCCCCAGTTGCTTAATGCTATCGCTATTTTTCGACGTGAGGACTGGAGCCATTCTTGGATCTGAGGGCTCTCATAAACGGCAATGCCTGCAGCAACCAAGACAGAAATTGTAATCACAATACCTAAAACCAAGAATGTCCGTCAGTTCTGAAAGATCTCTATAAGGCAATAAGGCTAGAGACTGATACGAGCCGTGGCTTTAAGCTTTATATAATTACTGGAGAACGACAAATGGCTCAGCATGAGGGGAAGAGGGGCGACTAACCTTTGGCTAATGGCATTTTGTCTGATGGTCAAGACTCACAGCACAATCAATGTCTGGTTTTAAAAGGAGAAGAAAACTGACGTCTCAAGAGAAATATCAAGCAGAAAGCAGAACAAAAATGAGAAATATGTTGCTGCCTTGATTGCGATGCCAGCCTAGTTGGAATCCAGGAAGCTGAGTTAACTGACTAGTGGCTAGTTATCTATCTTATCGGTTGAGGCGGGAATGACTAAGCAGCAACCTCTTAGAATCGCGACAACAAGATGGAGGATGCTTCAAGTCAACAGGACGCGTGGGTTGTATGATGCCTGGTGATTGAGGACATCCTTTGAAAGTGCCGTAACGATGTCGCGCCCTGTCTCTTCTTCCCAGCGAAGTCTCTCCTTAACTGAAGACCTGGAGCGATTGGAGCAGCAAATAACCCTGACACTGCAAGGTAAACAGATCGCAAACTCGTTGCTGGATTTTGGCAGAAGCGGAATCGATACTAAAATTTGTTAGAAATCGATCATAACTTTAGTAAAGCCCATCGAATTGTAACTTCGAGTATTCTGCCAGTCATCGAACAATATGCAGAACAGTCGCGAGACGTGTGGGAGGCATCCAAAGTCAGTGTTTCGAAGGTATTCTCCGCTGGAGTTGACGATGTGGTATTGACTGATGATCCTTTTTGCTTCAGTTCTGGAAGCAATTCTTCGAATCTAGCGCCAATGTGTCTCTATCAGGCTACGAAGAATCACCTCTAGATGAGACTGGGCAGGAGACGATGGTGACTGAGGACTCCACAGACGCAGCTCAAAGTTCTGTCGACGAAACATCGGAAACCTACGATACGTCGACTTCAGAACATCTAGATGCCAATCAGCAAGACGCGGCGCCGAATATTTCCCCTCTATCTATCTGCGATTCGCACAGTACTCCTCGAGCCACGAAATACGTTCCTTCTCATGAAGATAGTTCTATTGACTATGCCTTGACATCTGACGGCCTCGACGAGGGTGTATCCTCAATTGAAACGCCATCCCAAATAAACAGAGCGGCCCCATCAACACCTGGCAGAGGACCAGCCAGATATCCTCGAAATATTCCAATGACGCCCGGTTCCACAGTCTTCCCTCCACCCACTTCGCTAAAGTCAGAGAAAGCCAAGGGGAGAAAGCCAGCGGTAGATCCAGTTCTTCACCGCGTTCTTGACAAGACGTATCGCGTCCAAGCAACTCCGCTTGGAGGTTCTCATACAACATATAAAGTGCATCCCGGAACTACCACTCCTAAGTTACGCTACAACCTCGACCCTTCACCGATGTCCAGTCCAGAACTCGAAGTCCCCAAGCTCCACTCAGAAATCTTCTCTTCTCCAGTCGCACCTGAATCTGCTAAGCGTCCTCGTAAACCAAGTAAACCCCGGAGCCCAAAACCAGGCATAAGTGTGCTCACTCCCGCTAAGCCAAAAACGAACCATCGAAGTCTCTGGGATAGCGACGAGGATTTCGACGACGATAACGTCGACCCTACCGCGTATTTTGGTCATAGTCCGCCGAAAACAATGCAGTTTCATATTCCGCAAAATAAACTGCTTAAAACGCCTGGTATGTACACTGTTCCATTCTCTTTTTTCTCGCATTGATTTTCCATTGTCAAGGTTTCATGCATGCAATCTAATGTGTCATCCAGCCAAGGAAGCATCGAAACGCATTGTGTCTGATCTTCTGCACACAGCTGGCGCTGGCGACACAACTGAAGAATTTGATGAATTTGAGAACAGCCCTACCGTAGTTCGTCGCGCAGAGGGGCTGGAAGACGACACTTTCTAAGACAGTGTGGTGACCAGTGAAAATATGATTCATATTACCTAACATGTCAAAGGCTGTAGAAAGGCATCATGTCCAGATCCTATATTCTGACATGTATTTTTTGCATTTACTTGTTCGCTATTTCTGTTGAACCCACTCATCTTTCGTCTGTACCCCACGTCTTCGAATATACCGCAGTTCAAGAGGCCATACACCCTATGCTTGGTGTTATACTCCGGACGGAAGATTTAACTCCCCCAGTTTACCCAGGATTCGCTTCACAAGTTTGAACATGCGGCCTGAGTTTCAAGGTACTTCAGACAGGTGGAATTTGAATCAGACGCCTTGGCTAAAACACACACACACAGCAAAAGGCCTGCATATTTAAAGCCTATCTGACAAAAGTGAGATGGATGCATACTCGCATCAGAGGATTCAACAAAGAAAGCCAAAATTCAAAACACACAACGACACTACTTCACGCAGAACTCGAGACATGCAATATCGCAGCAAAGTGACTCAGACAGGACCTAGGTCTTAGTTCCTAGCTTGTGAGTAGACAATAGTTATCAGACAGCATCGAAGTGGGCTTGTTGGAAGAAAGGAATAATAAATGTTGGTACACGCATACATACAAATAGCCAGGTCACCTATGAACAGTGTACACTCCCTCAGGGGAAGGTACTAGTAGAATATTTCTCTTTGAAACGGATTCAGTACATTCAATACAAAACGTACCACCACTCAAAACGTGTGGCTAAAAGCAGAAAAGAAAGGCGGCGACTTGAATACAGCCAGCTAAACTTCAAGGAGTATTCTCATAGCGTCACAACAGAAACAAAGTGTACGACAGTAGGTTCAAAAAAACAAGGGGTATTTGGCCAGCAGTGCTGTGTTCCGTTTTGCCTGCAGATTATCAACGACGGATATTAAGAGATCAAGGGTAAAAAGTCGGTTATAAGAGGAAGAATCCATATGAAAATGCACAACCAGAGGAGTTGCATCACATATCATAGAGACAATCCTCTGGATTCGGCATTGCGAAGCAGGCAGAAGCGCTGTCAGTCGCAATTAGCAAGTAGAAGTTCACAACCAGTCTAACGGCCTATTCCTGCATCCCCATGAATATCTCCTGACAATTATCAACAAGGAACTGGAGAGTTTCATTTTTTCTCTGCACATCGGTCATCTCGCGACTGAGGCTCTCAGGGCGCATGATAGTAGGCGCGAAAACGACTGCAACGTTAAGACTGGTCATTAGATTTTCCTTTTCTCGGTCCACGACGCGCTTGAGGTGGAAAACAAGGAACTCCAGCACATCTCGGTGTACTCGAGGCAATTCTTGGAGTCCCCGTTGCATGACATCTATTCGCGAGGAGACTGGCGTAACACTGTCGGCATCGAGAAGTCTATCATACACATCGTAAGTGATGAGAGGTGTAGGGAGTGTTCGAAAGTACTGTTTCAAAGTAGAGGTGACGGCATGAATGTCAAGGTCTGGATCTGAAATGTCAAAGTCACGGCTGCGTTCGAAACCTTCGCGGACCATTTGTACTTGTGAACTGCCACCAGATTTACGATAAATACCCTCGACATCCATTCCTATTAATTGCTGTTAGTACCAAAAGGAGTTGAAAGCAAAGTGAGGTTTTCCTACCTCGTAGTTCAACTTCTTCAATACATCGAGTAACAATACTAGGAATAACTCCCTTTTCAACCTCCAATCGTTGTTCCAAGTCGGAACCGAATAGTCCTAAGTGGTGTTAATACCGAAGAAGCAACAAGGTGAAAAAGGTACAAGCTTACCGACAGACGCTTCAGGCAGCGCTGAGGAGCTGCCATTGTTCTGTGATTTCCATGGTGAAGGCTTGCTCTTTTGATTTCCGAAAAACCCGAAGCCCTGGCGGGACGGATCCTGGGTTTGCGAGCGGGAAACCCCAGAGCTGTTGTCATTCGTTGAAGCAATGCTTCCGTACGGATGGGTTTCTGTAAATTGACCATCTCGTTGCGTTTTGCCCTCGCCATATAAGAAAGCACCCTTCAATCCCTTAGTGACACCCTTTGCAACATTTTGGCCTCCTTTTTTCCAGTTGAATTTCTTTGGTTGAGCTTTTCGAATGCTAACTACTTGTGGACCCTGGATCACTGTCACGGGTTCAGCTTCCTCTGGCTGAACTATTCCTGGAGATGGTTCAGGACCTGCCAAACGCAGCTCACGCTCGACAGAAGTCGTAGATTTATCTTTATGATGGTAGATACCTAATCCATTGGGTGCTTGGCGGCCACTGTCGGTAGAGTTTGAGTTGGCTTTGTAAAGCTCTTGAATTTGATGCACCAGCTGGTTATTGAGTTCCGCCAATTGAGCATTTTTCATTGAAAGCTGTTCGAATTCTTGGAAGCTCTTATCTTTCATTCGCCCAAGGTTTCCCAATTCTTCGACTAGATCATTTCGTTTTTGGATCAATTCCTCGATTTGAGGTGTGAAAGACTCTTTCAACTGCTGAAGTGCATCGGCGAAATCACGTAGTACCGCATTACTCATTTTCCCTAGATCAAGCGGCGCATTGCTCTGCTTCTCTGTTGCAATATGCTCCCTTAATACTTCAAGTTCACGTAAAACAATATCCTTCTGCGCATCTAGGAATACCATTGTAGATCGTTTCTCGCGTAGTTCAGTATTGACTTCCTTGATGGTCACCGTGGCATTGAGAGCAGACTCCAACTCCGCTATTTTTTGGTCCTTCTCCACTGTCTTCTGACGCTCTCGTCGAAGCTCATTTTTAAACCAGTTAAGCTCCTCACGCGCCTCCGGTGAGCTAGTGCTTGGACTGCTAATATCCTGGGCAAAGGTACTTCCACTCGAGGGGGATTTGGGCCACTTTAATTCCTTGGAAAAACGAGAACCTTTCTCACTGAAGCTTCTACCATGTCGAACGGAATTTGAGACACGACGAAGGAAAGATTCCTGGTTCTGATTATCATCGCCCAGGATTCGTGCCATGTCTTCTTCCATAGAGAAGTCACCACCAGAACTATAACGAGGTAACGACGGCGATGATTCGGGGCGCCGCGATTCCGCTTGTGGGGTATTAAAAGGCTCGTTGCGGTCATTTTTAAGGCGCCTATCCGTAGCTTGGTCCTTTAAAACAACTTTACTTGAAGGGCGACGACGCGGTGAAGCAACAGGGGTTGAATCGTCAAGAGAACGCGTGGGCTCAGGTTTTCTAGCCAGCTTGCTATCCTTTTTACCGCTATCAGTTTTATCTGCCCTAGAATACTCCTGATTCTGATTAACAGTATCTTTTTTTGAAAAGCCATGAAGTTTGCTTTCAAGAGAATCACCCCGCTTCGGTGGATATTGCAAATGTGCTGGAGACGCAGAGGTTGCTTGGGGCGAATCCATGCTGGATTTGCCTTCTTTGCGTATCGGCCCTGCGTTGTCAGAACCCTTCGCAGTGTTGGGGTTCAGATCACGAGGTTCATTGCCGGTGTGAGGGGTGCTGGTTCCGCTCGATTTTTTTGATTTCGAAACCTCAGTAGGTTGAAGCTTTTCCGCTTCACTTTGCGCGTCGCTCTTGTATTGGTCTCGGCTTGCCAGGGGGGGCACATCGGATGGAGACGAATCTACCGAGTTTGTAGACCCGTCCTGGTGTTTACGTCTTAAATCATTATTTTCAGAACGTTTGTCTTGATATGATGTTTGCTGAAGTTGGCGATCCGATGAAGAGCCAGAGGGGTTGGATTTCAGTGGCGGCCGTTGCGGGTCATACAGAGATTTTGCAGACGAGTCGGAAGACGTAGTTCGGGCAAAGTAACCACAGGACCTCTCGTCGATGGATTTTGAGGTTTCTGGGGAGGTAATTCGAGGCGAGGTATGTTCTGATGGTGTAGGGTCAAAAGCAACAGGAATAAGGAATTCTTCGCCGGCAGATCCATCTGATTTATGTGAGTTCATAGACTGGCGTTTGCCATTATATGTGCTAGCAGGTAAAATTAGGGTGTCTGGGCAGAGACGGCGTCAGTAACTATGTCAATCCTCTGTCTACAATATCTTACCTTGCTGAGCTTGTGACCAAGACTGACCATCCTGCTTCGAAATACCGCGATTCTGGTCAACCCGCGATTGAGTTGGCACTTCAGTCGAGGCATCAGAATAAAGATCCGTGGTTGGGGTTTCATGTTCCCGGGGAAGAGAGGGTAGAGATTTATCGAGGTGTACGGCAGGATTTGGTGGCTTTTGACGAGTTATGGCGTTCCTTGCGGTGCGTTTTCTTCGTCGAGCCATCAACGACTCGTGGCAGTCCATGCAGAAAATCCCTTGCGAAGTCCGCGCGTAACGGAGATTCTCGATCATTCGCTTACAGTTACGACACTTGAAGCATTTTGCACAAAAAGCTTGATCTCCCGTGAGAATGGCAAGATCTTCAATTTTACTGCCACAAGAACTGCAACTATAAGTGCAATTGTTGCAAATGAGGGATCCATCGCCAAGGAGAAGAAGATTCGCGTCTGAGTCGAGGTAAGTGGTGCAGGTATGGCAGCGAAAACAGTCGATATGCCATCGGTTACCAGCTTAAAAATCAGAATTAGAACCGGCGTCACGCCATCTACCAGCTGAAGGTTACTTACCTAACTCAAAGGCTTTTCCTTCCTCGAGAATCTTTGAATAAAGAAGAAGAAAAAAAAAAATTCAGTGTTGATCTAATTTGTTGACCTTGTATTAACGTACCTCACCACAAGCTTTGCAAGCAATTGGGATATCATCCTGATCCTCAGGATAATCCGCAACCGTCGGAGACTCCAGCTGGCCTTTCTGTATCATTTCAATCGCGTGCTCGCACAATGACACGAGACACCAGTGCTTCTTCCACAAGACTAACAGAAAGAAAAGAAATGTGCGCTAACTGGTCGCGATCCAAACCATGCGAAACCAAACAATGCAGTAGGCGAATTGATATCACAATTTCCTCGATCTGACGGTCGATTTCCACGTGAATCCTGGCATGAATCGCGCAAACGAGAGTTGAGCTCACAATCGAACACGTCTTAAAACCCTATTCTGGGTCTCAAGTGGAACCGAGATTCAAGTACTTGACTCGAATGCAGCTATGATGGAAAAGCCCGCAGGCTACGCAACGAAGAGGCACTGGAGGCGGGAAGTCCGATATACTTGAAGTCTAAGAGTAGTTAAAATGCATTTAGTAAGATGAAGATAATGCAAAGCCAATAAACAGCCCTCAGCTGAGAATGAGAGTGGATGGCCGAAGGGAGAGAAGTGAGGAGTCTGAAGTGGTTGATGAAAGCCATTCAATGCAGGCAGTCTCAGGGCGACAGAAGATTTCAATACAAAGGACTCACCAGATTACCAATGCAAAACTGCTGCTTCAGAAACAATCTCAAAAAAAAAAGGAAGATGAAGCAGCCCAGTAAGGAGTCCAACAAGAGAGGGGATCCGCACCACCAGGGGCACTGTACCTGCTAGTACATTGGAAGCCTAGGAGATGGTTCTCTCTGTCCAACGCTCACTCAGTGCTGGAGAGAATAGTTAACTAGATATGTCAATAAGAATAACAGACACAGAGAACTCCAGACAAAACAATAACAATGAGGATTAAGAGAGATGACTTTACACAGCGACTGACCTTCTTGTTGCTGGCTCCAGAATCTGCATCTGGGGGGGATTGAGACAAGGTTAGTTAAACTAGCGCATCGAACATTTATTCGTGGCGGCGGTAGATTGGGAATTGCAGCAAAGACACTAAACTTAGTGGCATCATTGGTCAAACCTTCAACTCCAGGATGAAGCAAATGGACAAGAAGTGTTTCATCAGAGAAGCACAATGGCACTTCTGTTTAATAATGATGAGGGGGAGAGATGGAACACAAACTGTTGCCGTGGTCTGATAGTTAGTTAGTTGGTTAGTTATGTGGCACATTATTTTCTGCAGTTCAAGCAGACAATGAACTGGATGATCGAGAACTGACTGACTACCAAAAAGACAGTTAAATAGTGCCTATACTAGCACCGTCGACGAGTCTGTTCATTGACTTTGGCTATAATAGTATCTACGCGTTGGGATATCTCTGAATGGTCCTAACGAAGTGGCTGACTTCAACCCAAAAAATGCATGTCATTCTCAGTGGTGTCAGGCATTCCTCAGACCAATTTCTAGGAACCAGCTAACTAGTAACTAACTTACTACCTGGTAGTCTCGCTGATCAACCTTGCAGCAAATTAAAGATTCGACAGTTTATATCAGCATGGTTTCTCTCTATTCGGTATCGCCATGAGACAGCTGCTGAGCACCAAACACAGTGCCACTCAGGAAGTCATTAGTACTTAGCAGTGAATATAACCAACAGTTCACTTCGTGGCCCGAATGACAGGATTCGATGTTATTTTTGGCAACCGATCGAGGGGGAAAAAAAAGAGGAAAAAAGAAAAGATGCCCCTGACCCAGGGTATCGACGAAGAACTCTCTTTTGACTCTTGACTCTTGAGCGGCGAAGTTTGGATCCATGGTCACTCGATGGGCTCGACCTCATGCATGTATGTATATTCCGTACGAGTCCCGAAGGACAGGCTCACGGCACATGTGGGCTTCTATAAACATCCCTCAGCGACAGTAAAGGAGGGATGTTTGTCAACGGTTATGTATGTATGTATAACTGCTGCTCAGCCACGAACCGAGGATCTGAGCGGCACAAGAGACCCCATTCCAGCTATAGAAATAATGAGGATGACGATGATGGCGAACTAACGACATCCTTCAACGAAGCCACCAAGGAGATTGCCGGATGCATACGTATTACTTGCGGGCCGTCCTGAATTAACAAAATAGTGATAAGCCTGACTATTGAAAACACCCCAGACCTGATATTGCTGATGGTTATCTATTTCCCCATGTTTTTCTTTTTTGAGTTGAGATCTGGGAGCTCATTCAGTGCTTAATAATGCTAATATTATCTTGTAGAGGGCACTAGAGGCAGTACTGGGCTCGATGAAGCATATGGACCACAAGTGCCGTTGGCCTCGAGATTGAGCTTCTCTACTCCTTGAATCCGGCGATGATGCTCAAGTTTGCAATGACTGGGAAAACCGTCCCTGAGCAGAATACACATTATTATTGGCGTGATCAGAGAACGGTTTCATTTTCTTCACCATGATCCCCCGTCTATACATCTCCGCTCTTTAGACCATGAGTGCATATCATTCCGCAATGGTTGGCTATCGAGCGTCAAGGAGGTCTGAGCGCAAGGATGTGCATGCAGTACATGCATCTCCGTAATAATGATCTCTTATAACTAAATCGCTGATTGATGAAGCGCCTATGCGAACGCTTCTAGTGAACCAATTAGCTGAGAAACGGCTTCAAGTATGTATGTACACAGTATGTACTTGGATGTATTTACTGGCTAAACTGGTGATCTGTAGCACATCCTAGGCTAACTGGCAATCCGATACCCATTCATGTGCTTCTAGAACAGGGGAATGGAAAACCAGAACTGTATGGAGTACTGTGTACGTACTTGTATGTTTTCAGATTCCGAGACTTGCAGTCCTGTTTCAGCATGGGGGCACATAGAGATACTACCATGCATCCTAACCGTAATCACTTTGCTGCTGCTTCCCAGCCTCCAGTAGTCGCTACAGAGCAACTTGCATTAGTACATAACTATACGAAGTGCAGCAATATAGCACCGCTGAGTCTGTAATAAGCTACCTTCTGTATGAATGTATTAATCGCCAAGGCATATTCCGCAGCAAAACAAAACACAATATACCTAAACTTGATTACATCCTGTGTACTCCGTACTGGTACATACTCCGCAGATTGCTTCATTCTCATTGGCTCCCCCTGCATGAAAGCGACCAATAGCGTCAGAACCGCCAAGCACGCGGTTTTAGCGCCATTAGTCAGCGAAGCCCGGCGGCTAATAAAAAGAAACCAGCCAATCGAAACAGGCTGTAAGCGCGACTTGAATTACTCCTGAAACACTTTATCTTATGAGACGGAAACTGCATCCAGGGTTGCTGCATGCCGTATCTGACTCCCCTCGCCCCCCTTTTTACAGTGACAATGAGATGCCTATTTTCGTTATGTCTGCTGGACTCTAGAGATGTCGAAGCCGTGCTGGAGCAAAAAAATCTGGCTGTGAGGTACATTAGTATATAATGTATGTAGCTGTGTGGAACACTGTCTCTAGTGGCCCCGCCTCTGGAGGATTTGCATGATAGAGCCACGTTTAACATAATTGTTTCCCGAGGTGAAAGTACAATGAATGTATCTATAACTTATTATTGTTAGACATGTGTTACATTCGTGCAGAGTGAGTCTCTCTCCCCGGCGTCCTAGATTGCGCTGCTTAATGTGAACGTTCAAGGTTCAAATAACCACATTTTCAAGGAACTACTGTGTATGTAGGTAACTATTCCATATACGGAGTATTTATGGAGACTCATGATTGTAGCAAAATGTGTTCTAATTCAAATGTCTTTAGAAAGAGAAAATGGCCCAAGAGACTGAAAGAGCCATATGAATAGAGTCCTCAAGAACATTCAATAAATCATCAAAAAGTATGTATCCAGCTGCGTAAAGGCTACGTGTCAAGAGATTGATGTATGACATTTGCCCTATACTTTTCACTCCTTGCCAATAACTCAAGATGAGTTCCCTGTTCAACGCACTGTCCATTTTCAATGAAGAAAATCCTATCTGCCCGATGAATCGTATTTAATCTGTGCGCAATCGCCACAATCGTCGTCCGTCGGGCAATTTTCGCCAATGAATCCTGCACCTGCTTTTCAGACTCAACGTCCAACGCACTGGTTGATTCATCGAGCAGAAGTAGTCGTGGCCTGCGGACGAGCGCACGTGCGATTGACAGCCGCTGACGCTGTCCACCTGAGAATTGCTTCCCCTCCTGGCTGCAGATGGTTTGGTATCCGTCTGGCAGAGCCATGATCGTTTCATGGATATTTGCGAGACGACATGCCTCCTCAATTTCGGTCTCAGTGACTTCGTAGCCAGGGCGGGCACCGAGGCCGATATTGAAGGCGACGGTTCCTTCAAACAAGACGTTTTCTTGAGGAACAAGTGCAATACTGTCTCGAAACGATGTCTGCGATTGTTTGGTTATATCCGTCCCATCAATGATAACTGAACCAGAAATCGGATTGTAAAACTTCTCCAAGATTGCAAATGTCGTTGATTTGCCAGATCCACTGGGCCCAACTAGCGCGCAAAATTGGCCTGGTAGAATGTTTATACTCAAGCCATCGAGGGCAATCTGATCAGGTCTGGTAGGATATGAGAAACGCACATCTCGAAATTGTACGCCCATCCCACTTTCAATTTTTGGCGGCTTGTTTGATACTTTCGTCATAGGGTAAGCTTCAAGATCAATGGCCTTCTTCTCCGCTAAAATGCCAGCTGTCTCATAAAGCTTACTGTGTTTGCGCCTGGGCTGCGTTTCGTCGCAATCGGTAGTAAGCAAATCCACAATATTTTCTGCCGCGACCCGGGCCCTGGACACATCGGGAGCCAAGGCAAACATCTGCCCGCAAGACTGGGCGCTAAACAGAAGTGCTGGGAGAACTATGAAAAACTGTGTTTGCGAGTAGTTTCCAGACAAGATTTGTTTCCCTCCCCACCAGTAAGCAAGTGCATAAACCAGGTTGCTTATGCTATATGCCAGAGATAGCCAGAAGTTCCCATGCGCAACACTCTTCAGAGTGGCTTCATATGGTGCTCGTAGTGCTCGTCTAAACACTTCATAGGCTTCTTTTTCTAAACAGAATGCGGACACAATTCGAATGTTGTTCACAGCTTCCACAGTAATTGCTGTCGCCTGTGCAAATGCCTTTTGGTGTCTTTTCTGATACTGAGCCAAGATCCGGAGGCGCAAAACTCCTGATGCAAGGAGGACCGGAATAGTTGCGAGCAGAACAATGGCAATCTTCCAAGCGATAATGTGGGAAAGAATAATACCAGTTACCAGATTTGCCAAAATTGAAAACAAGATACCTATTGTCGTGCCAGTGAGGTTGCTTAACGAAGTCGCATCGCTTGTAACATGTGCTATCAGTGTGCCAGGGGTTCTTCCTTCCGAATTGTGCCATGAAAGGGGCTGGCGGAGAAGTGATCGAAGTGATAGTATGCGAGCCCGATACAGAACCTTCTCCGATGCCCATCCAAATGCTGAGCCGTTGACTAATGTAGACGAGAGCTCAATTAACGCAAGGATGAAAAACAATAGACCGAAAAGCTCTCCGCTTGAGCGGACACTCGATGCACCTTTACACGGGTTAAGGCTGCCAACAGTATGACCAAATATAACAGCCTCGCCGGAATGACTTCCGCCAATGATCAGGGACGTTATTAAGCCGATGGCAACATGCAACAGGTTTGGACGAATGAGCGGAAAACAACCTTTAATAGTGGAAAGGACGCCTCGCTTGGGACGTTTCTTCGATTCAGCTGTCTTCAGGTCTTGACCTGACGACCTCCGAGCTTTTTTGTCAGAATCCACAAACTCTTTCTTCAAATCATCATGTTGTGTGGTTTCATCAGTATACAGGGACGCCTCGGCGAAAAATTCTTGACTAGAGTTGCTAAGGATAGAACTCGCGGCGCTGAATTTGTTGAGGTTTTGTAATCGGACCATGCCAGCATATACGCCACCCTGAGCCACCAGTTCCATATGAGTACCTTGTTCAACGACCCGGCCATGCTGGATAACAACAATATTATCCGCATCTTTGGCGGTTGCTAGTCGATGAGCGATCGATACGGTTGTGACCTTGTCAGAGATTTTAGCAAGGGCCGCCTGGATGAGCTGTTCACTAGTTGAATCGAGCGCAGCAGTGGCCTCATCCAAAAGAAGAAGTGGTGGTTCCCGAATAATTGCTCGTGCAAGGGCAATTCTTTGTTTTTGCCCTCCACTCAATTGCCCTCCTGTGTTGCCAACTCCCGTGGCAAATCCATGTGGAAGAGCTTCGATGAAATCGAGCGCATTTGCTGTAGCGGCGGCCTTCTTGGCGAGCATCACGATCTCTCTGACCTCCTTTCCAGACTCACTGATGGCTTTCTCCTCCGACGCACCGCTCCGAATTTGATCCACGAAGCGAGTAAGACTAGAGTCAAGCAGCGTGGAAGTAAGATGCTTGTGCTTCTCCATTGCAGAGCTAAAAAGACCATGCGCGATGTTCTCCAGAATCGACCGGTCAAGTAATGAGGGTTCCTGCTGCACTAGGCCGATACTACCTCTCAAATATCGTACATTGACTTGTCGGAGGTTTAGTCCTCCAATCAGCACATCGCCTGCACATGGATCGTAGAATCGCTCAATGAGTGCAACGGTGGTTGACTTGCCACTACCCGACGGCCCGACTATGGCAGTATGTTTATTTGGAGGGATCTTGAAGCTTAGACCTTTAAGAACCGGAACATCGGGTCGAGCGGGATAAGTGAACTTGACGTCTCGAAATTCGATCTCTTGAAAGGAAAAATCGATTGCTTTGTCTCCATCTGAAGATGTTCCGTCAATTGCGGAGTGGCGTTTGATAGTTTCCATGAGACTGTCTGCAGCAGATGCTGCGGCCGCAAAAATGTGCAAAAATGGGGCCATCTGGCTTAGAATAAAAGAGGCTATATCTTCCCGTCATTAACTGCAACTAAATGTCTTTCATAATGGAAACTAACCGTCTAAAAGGACGAATATAACAGTGTATACAGCCCCAACAGATACGTGTGTATTTTTCCCCTCCGCGAGGTCAGCGATCATTCTACTCCCTTTCCAAAATGCAAGAGCATTCGACGAATATGCCACGAAATAGAGGAGTCCAACTTGGCAGGCATGGGTAATGGCCTTCTTGAGTGAATCCCGTTGTGTTTTGAATAAATGTTGTGAGAAAAGATATTCCAATTTTGCATTTGCATTAAATGCATGGACAAGGCTCATATGGGATAAGCTGGAAGACGCAATTGAGGTAGCAGCATCAACATGGACACTGATGCGCTTCGTGTACTTTTTTAGGTAATGACCTCCTCCGAAAGCCATCAAAAAGTAGATTGGAATCACTGAGAGAAGCATTGCAGCGATGACTGGAACCTTTGAGAAGGCAACGACAAAAGCCGCCACGCAGTATGAGATGGTTCCAATGAAGAGGCCAACCTTCTCTGAAGTGCCTGCTTGGATAACCTCAATATCACTGACGAGCCGGGTTGTCACATGGCCGGAAGGTAGCGTGTCCATATACGCTGCTTCCTGTCTCAACAGGCTGTGGAAGTATCGAGTTCGCAGTCGGCGAACCAAACGCTCTCCAACCAAACTCCAACATCCTGTGTGGATGTACATGAACACGAAGTTTGCGACCGAAACGTATATGACCTGCAAAACTTTGGCATTTATTCCTGCCTGAAGATGTTGTGGGTCTTGCTGCTGTTTGACGCAATTTGAGGCGTTCAGATCATCCACAAGCTTTCCAAAAAGAATCCCGAGCAATGGGAACGGGATACCAGCGCCGATTGCTGCGCAAGTTCCCAATATTATCAAATAAATATCAAGCTTTTTAGGCTGCGCAGCGAACAGCAGTCTAAAATAGCCAAAGGTCGTTCTCATTCCGGTTTTGGTGGGTAAGAATTTATCACATTTTCGCGACTGCAGCCCAGTCAGCATCAAAGTAGGCATTTTGTAGCTGGCCAAAGTCCGCTTTAGTACCTTTTTGGGCTGCGGCATCACTGCCCCTGGTGGTTTATCTGACAGTGCTCCATCGGACGTCTCCACAGCATCTCCCTTCACGTCGACAATCGAATCATGCGTCGATGCTTGCTGTGCCATTTGTCTTTAACGGCCAGAGCAACCATAGAAAGGCCTCAAATTGACTGTGCAAAGAGATATTGCTGATATAGTTCCTGCCCAACCAAAGGAATCGTCCTAGAAGGCTCGATGGTGAAGAGGCTTGACGCAATCGGGAGGGGGCATGCCGAAAATGTCAAGGTACCCGTGAATTTGGCGTTGAATTCGCAGAGATGATATCTGCGAAATAGTTGCACATTGAAGTTTGATACCAGAAAGAAGTATAGAAATGAGTCAGAGAAAATCTGAGAGAGGAATCCCTCTCTGCCATGCCTGGACCCATTATGGAATCGGGCCCAGCGCAATGTTTCTCTGATTCAAACGGGACACTATGGCCATGGTGGAAACGCTCCATTGAAACAGAGAGCATGGATCTCATTCTGCATAACAGTACTGTAACCACTAGTTTTACCGCGGACAGCAGGGTTCGGTCTGACACCGGCCATAAAAAGCTCTAATAATTCAAAGTTGAGTTTTGTTTTCTCGTTTCCAGAGTGGCAGTAATGCACGGAAACCCTGTCGATGCCAGGGAGTCCTGCAAATGCTGTTTGCATATACAGCTCATAGGCTCTGCAGTCTCTTTTCCCGTTGAATAATGTTCTGCTCACACTTGAGTTCCGCGTAACTGGGCCCATCGATGAAGTATCCGTGATGTGGATATGGACAACTGGAGAACGCATCAATGTGGAGGAGACGAGAGTGCTTCGACCAGTAGCAGACGAGACGCCAATCAGATAACTATTTAAGTGTGATCCCTGTCCCCGAGATGATCCACCAGGATGCTGTGCGTATTGACTCCAGATGCATCCTTGAGACGGGTCCTGGAGTGGTGTCGCGAAGGTCTCCTCTCGCTTGGTTGATCGCGGGGTCGGGGTGTAACTGTGCTGCGAATGAATCTCCAGGGTTAGTTAGTGAATTCTCGAAAACAAAGAAGGTTGAACAAGTGATACTCACCATTTGTTTCTGTGATCGGTTTTGGATGTTTGACGAGAGTTTTACCAATGAAGTAGCTCTAGCCTCTAGATCATGGAGGACTGAGTTGCTAATAAAAGTGGGCTGATGTCGTAAAAATTCCCGGTTATGATATGCCGCGGGAGTGATGAGAGGAATATTACTCCGTAGTTCTAGTATGCATGTATTCAACTTCTCGACAGATTCTATCATACCTTTTTTTTTTTTTTTCAAATCTATTATAGCTTAATCAATTGAACAATTTCGTAAATAAGTAGGATTTTTTAAAGAATCCTACATGACTGATAGTGAACACTTCTTAGATTCAGTCGTCGTCTTCTCGAGCTCAATCATAGTCACCAATGAAACATGTCTTCACAACGCGTAACCTCTGACCAACGTCCTACCATCCGCCTCCCCGAACCGTATCACGGTGTTTATGAGCTTCATGAGATTTCGACCACAGACTCTCCTGCTAAGACGTACCAGCTTCAACTATCTCCAGATTCCGACCAAACGCGCCTTCCACCAGAGGCTCTTCACCACGATTCTCTCCAATTCACTGGTCTAACTCACGAGGATGCACCATCGATTCCGGATGGGAATAACACACCTTGGGCCAGAGCTAAGCGAAGCCCGTTGTCAGTGATTCGATGGGAGGGCCCTCGTGTGCCCACCATAGCGCAAATATGGATGGTTGTCTACACTGCTTTCACAGTTCGCCCTGATCTGGAGACCTTTAGACTTAAGCTCTTGGGAACAGAGGCGTCGGGGTTGGCTCAGCAGCTTCAAGCTGTCGGTTTAGCCATCGAACATCCCAGTCCGTCTGCGCCTCCAGGACAGCCAACTCCCGTCTCACACGATCATGAAGATGCGATTGTGGTTTCTAGAAGCTCATTCTGGCAGGGAGCTGGGTCTCCGTTTGGAGCAAGACCACTGTGGATTATAGGATCCGGGAATCATAGTCCCGCTGGCTCTACGCATCCTCTGCGTCCTCTGGAATATACCCTCACGACGAAATTCCCTGACGCGCGAGTTCACGCACATCACCCCATCAGACCTCTCAAGCCGACACCTGGATCAACAATCTACAGTCGCTACATCCCTCACCTAAAGGAGACCTTCTCAATGGTTGCGCTTGATTGGCAGAATGAGGAGCACGTTGATTATTTCCATGTCTGGCAAAATGACCCACGGGTTGCACAAGGCTGGAACGAGACCGGTACTCGAGAACAACACCGAGAATATCTTCGCAAAATGCATAACGACCAGCACCAGTTTGCTGTTCTAGGGAAGTTCGATGAGCATTATTTTGCTTACTTTGAAATCTACTGGGCAAAGGTATGCTCGAAGTCTCTTAACATTCTGCGTTCTGGATGAATCGAACGGCTTCTGACCTATTCGCAGGAGGACCACGTCGGAGCGTATTATGACGCGGGAGATTATGACCGAGGTCGCCATTTCTTGGTCGGAGCTGCAGAGTTCCGCGGGCCGCATCGAGTCAAGGCCTGGCATACCAGTTTGACACACTACATGTTCCTCGATGAACCTCGTACTAATATTGTAGTTGGTGAACCCAGGGCGACTGGAGTTAAGGTCCTCGGGTATGACCAAGCAAATGGCTACGTCATTGACAAGTGGATTGATCTGCCTCATAAGCGTGCTGCATTGATTAGATGCACCCGCGAGAGATTTTTCCAACTTTGCCCTTTTGAATACGAAAGTTCCGATTAGGCAGGAGCTTCTTGTTTTACATTTTATTTGACGGTAATACCATCCGCCATAACCGGAATATATGAAGCAATAGTGGCGATATCTATACAGTACTCCGTATGAGTGAATTCTTAATTTCCCCAAGGGCCAAGCATCGCATGTAGTAGAAACCCAGCGATATCCACCCCTTCACCAAATAGTGGTGCCGCAAGACCATGGCAAGAAAGTGATCGACAATCAATGATATCCAGAGAAAGCGAACGAAAGCGAACCTGGTGCGACGTCGCTTCGCTTCCTGCAGACCTCACGACCGGAAGGACTTCGGCATGTTCAGATATAGCCGACGTCAACCGGTATTGATCCAGTACGCAGACATGTTTCAGAAAACAAGGTGAAGATGCTACCTTTCGTGGGATAGTGACTCAGAAAAGTAGATTTGTAGTCAATTGGCTAAGCAACTTGTCATCCCGGTGGAGGCATGGATTGTCCATAATACAATAATAATTTATTACTGTATTGATCAGGGAATGCTGCATACTGTGTATAGTATGCTTGTGTTAATCAAGATTTTTCTGTTACTTTTAATCAAATCTAATCTGATCATCTACTGCCAATCTTATCAAATCAGATAATTACCGTAACTCTGTGTTGAAACTTGAACTTGCATAGTTACTCCGCTCGGAGTAACTAGTTAAAGTCACTCCATTGCGCCAAGCCACATGCTAAAGTCAGATCGACACATGGGTGGATCATCTTGTCCAATTGTATTGCCCCAAAAACATCTGATAAGGCAGGTCATTGTTGATTGGCCTTTTGACATGATCCTGATTTATATTACAGCAACGAGATGAAAGATAAAAAAAAGCTGCGTTTGGTAACGATATACACTCCCTAGGGTAATATACAGATATCCAGCCCAAGAACCCACCAGTACCAGCGTCGAAAAAAACATTTGCAGAAGAGGGACATGCGAATCAACGTCGAACTCCATAGCTAACACGAAAGTATATCACAATGACGCACTGTAGGCTCGGAGAGAAGAATAGCAACCGAATCCCACAAATACAATAGACACAAGCAGAAGGATATCAAAAGAATAGCAAATGCCAGAAAGTGTAATCAGATGGCAGAGAAGAAAAAAGAAAGTAGGGCGGTGGTGCTGGTCAGTCGACTTTAGCTGGTCTCCGCATAATATAGTAGGTCAGCAAGGGTCGGAAGTCTTCCACGGAAGAGTTGACCATCGACCAGAAAATGTCCTCTGACTGAACCATATCGTAGAGCTCTGGGCAAAACTCAATAATTGCTCGACGGACATCCGGCTGGGTACTTCTTAGATTCCGATTGGCGAACCTGCCAAGCCTCTCCAGTTCCGGCTGCGTAAGATACAGTTGTTTGTTATTCAATCTGCGTAACAGGCCACCGAGGATATAACTGCCCATAGCTACCATTCTTAGGCATTCGTGGGATTTCTCTTCCGTCTCAAGCAGATCCAGAATCGCATCTATGACCTCTGGAGGATCACAAGCACTGACTATGTCTTCGGCAGTCTCTTCCAATCCACTGACGATATGGTTGGTCATTTCATACTGCTTACGCGCTGTAATAATGGCAGTCATAGCCCTAGGGTAAAAGGCCGCAAAACCTTCCCGATTTAGGGCAAGCAGCAGACGGATAGTCACGAGCACTTGCGTCTTAAGATCAAGAGACCGGCTCAATGCAACGCCTTTATCCCCATCAGGGGCTTCCAACGCCGCTAACAAAGCCATTAATATCTCTTCGAATCTGCTTTCATCCTTCGATATCGACTCGTGATACTTGATCAAAGTCTGAAATTTTCTATATCCGTGGACGTCTAGCGCACCAGCTCGAATTCGAGTCAAGCCGCGCATAATCATATCCTGTGCTTTTGCAGGATCTTTCGACCGAGGGCTGAGACTTCTTCGTCTTTCTGAATTCTCTACCTTTTTCCATCGTTTGTGTGAATTCTCGCTGGATGATGTTAGGATAGGGCTAGGTCGGAGTAATGCAGTGTGCTCCGGTAATTGATTGTGTTTACGGTTTGGAACAGTCATAGGTTCGTTCAGTGGTAGCTCTTCAAGAGGCATTGTCTCTGCCTGGAACTTAGGAGTCTGTGGTGTTTGTGGAGTTGCACCATTGTCAGTATTAGAGCATTTGGAACTCGGAGACTGGGGGTCTTCGTAAACTTTCAGTGTATTTGACAGTTGCGAGTCTACAGCACCGACAATATGAGGCTGCTCCACTGGGGCAGGAATTTGTGATGCGATATCACCACTAGCGTCACGGGAATGGCGGCCACGAATAGGAGTTCTAGGATATATAGATTCTTCGTTGCTTTTCCGGCCGCTATAAGACGGCGAGATGGGAATACGTGATATAGATGGCTCGTTGCTCAACCGATGATTACGGCTGGGAGGGCTAAAGGCTCCTTTCAATGGCGTGCGCAGAGGATACGTGGGAATAGGGGAGGACTTGTCACTCTCTTTAGAAAGAGTTTCCTGAAAAGCTCCTCCTCTGTTTCCAATTACTCCATGTTGAGGTGAGACTGCGGCAAAATTTTGTTCCGTTGTAGAAGGGCTCAAGACCCGGGTTCTTGTGCTGTCAACGGCAGAAACTACATCTGTTTCTGAAGGTGCCCTGTGGCGAGTTTTGTGCGAAGCTAGGTCGGGCCTTTGTTTATCTTTGGCTGTAGACACTGGTGCATTATCTATTCTGGATTTAGGCCGAGGAGGTGGAATTCGGGCGCGAGGAGTTGCCGTTGATTTGGATTTGGATTTTTGCGGGCTCTCAGACGGGCTTGATATTTTCGATTGTGAACTAGGGTGGACAGATCTCCGGGAAGAATAAGGATCCGCGGTAGCGGGCCTCATGATTTCAGGTCGGCGGGGACGAGATGCTGGTCGCATTGGAGCTGATGACAACGACGCACTCTGGGATAGTTTTTCACCAGTGGGTACACGAACAGTGGAAGTCGACGTAACCGCTGGGCGACGCATGGGAGGCCTGGTCGATTTTGCGTCCGAAAAGGTAGATTGTGCAGATTCGGGACGAGGAGGAAGATTCTTTGATGCGGCTATCTGCGCTTTCCGTTGTGCATTGATGGCTTCCTTAAGGCTTGGTTTCCCCGACGCAGCGTGAGACTGAATTGATCGAGAGCCATTAAAAGGTTGAGAGGCACTACTGCCATGCGGGTTATTGGGGTTCCTTTCTAAGAGCGTCTTGGATTTCGGTTCCAGAGCAGACATTATACTAAATTGTCAGCATCTTTGAGGCCTAAGTTGCGGCGAGGGAGAACTCACATTTCGGCTTTTTCAGGCCAAATTTTGTAGAAAGCCCAAAAGGTCCCACGCATACCTTCTCTCACGCCAGGATTTGGGTCCCCTAAACCCTTCTTAATACACTTTTCAATAAGATCCAAACCTCCGCTATGTTCAATGGTTCCTTTATGCTTTCCATGCCTCGTGAGTATGGTTCGAATCCAACCTGTTGCGAATTGGCGTGGTTGAACATTTTTATCCTGACATGCAGCCCACATATGTTGAAGGATCCGGGACGTATATGACACATTTCCGACAATAACGTCTACAGTGACGTTTCCATGTTGAGCGGTGATCTTCTTAAGGGCTGCGCTGAGTTTAATTAAGCTTTGGAGAAGGATTTCAACCATAGGGTCAATAGCAGGACCACACGTCCGGGAAATGTCTTGAAGAAGATGACACCCAGCGGCTGAAACGGTCGTACGTAAGGAATTGGCGGTCTTTAATATTCCGTCTAATGCGCTTTTAATGCCAGTAAGGTAGTATTGCTGGAAATCGTGAAAAGCGTTGCCTTTTGTCAGTCTGCGAAGTTTGATAATGCTCTTTTCACGTAGAATCCAGTTCTGCTCCGATTCCTTTCCTTCAAAGTGAGGGAGCATCTCACGAATTATGTCATCGAATTCTCGATGCGAATTAACATAGAGCGGCTCAATCGTCTCTGCGTCTGTCGTGTCCGGGCTCGCAATTGAGAGAGTCTCAGTGCTGGTCGTGTGAGATAAGGTAAGTTCCTTACGAGAATGGTCATTTCTCATCGGCCGTGGTTGATTCTGATAGACAGCATCGCTCTTAGACGTATCTAGAGAAATTGTAAGCTGATTGTCAATCCCAATCTAATATATATCTCAAAACATACTCTGCACGTCAGCATTAGAGTGCGAGTGCACAGAGAGCACCGAATTTGGACGTAGCACATCATCTCGACGATGAGAGAAGCTACTAGCAGGTCTAAGAATGTCAGACCTCGACTGCAGTTGAGATGACGACATATCTGGATCGGCAGTGATATTGGCGCCAAGGCTAGCGACAATCGCGGTGGCTATCGATTTCCTCACGTTATGCAATGCGAGCTGTTTCTTCAAATCGGATATTGCTCGTGGAGGAGCACTCCTAAATCCAAGTCTATCAGTGAAGGCTTCATGATGTATTTCGAGAAAAGCACGTACTGAAATAGCTCGATCACAGTTGCTTTCGCTGTTTCCCTTACAGTACCGTCCGCGTCTTCAAGACAACTAACAAGAGCAGGTACGTGAGCACGAAATAGCAGACCGTGTTCGCTTGTCATCTACATGCACTTCAAAATCAGCCACTATACGCTAGAAAAGGTCAAAGCAGCCATATTTTAATGATTACCTTTGCAAGCCAGGTCATGCTCGTCTCTTTCGCCCTAGGGTTCTTGCCGACCAAAGCCACCTCAAGAACATGATGCTCAACATCGGCGGGAGCAGCCGGCCAAAAATCCGTAAAGGCCTGTGCAGCCTGAGCTCGTATCCGTTCTTTATGATCACCTAATTTCTCAAGGAGCAGCTGATAAGTGACCCGACCTTGAAGCGTAATTGCTTGATGCTGCTCCTGAAGCGTAAGTCGCTTTAACAAATGCCCAAGGGCTGAGAAACCTGCTGACGCGAGAGAAGAATGTTGTGAAGCAATGGCTAAGCGAAACGCTTCGAAGAGGGGGGAGATGGCTGCATCTGGAACATTTCTTTGTTTGATTTCGGATTTGAGCTTCGCAAGGGACGTGGTTTTGGCATCCAGGGAAACGTTGCTGTTTCGTAGCGATGCTAGGAGCTCAGTTGCTCTTGCATCCATTGTCGAATGAACGTCTCGATAAGTCTCATTGGATAAGTTTATAGTAATGGGTGCCGCGGGAGAAACTGAGCAAAGCCTGGCGGATTACTGGCGGGAGATTTTGCTGTGTAATCGGGCTGCCACAAGGCAAGAGTACAGTAATTCGACAAGTGAGGGACGGGGAATGCGTAACTAACATCCAGATCCAAACATGTCAGCTTATCGATGTTTGAAGTTGCGTACAGTTTTGCAGTCGAGTGCGCTCAAAGACATGGAAGGCTTCAAGAAGACAAAAGGGTGCTAGTGACCATACCTGGGTTGCGAGACTGATGTTTGTGATACACTAATCACTAACAGTTCAATGAATCTGCTGCAAACAACGAGCTTGCGTCGGCAGAGATAACTATCTTCACAATTCAAAGCTTTGGCAGCTCAAACAATGGCCAAACAATTGAGGTTGTCGTCGCAAAAACATTAACATTGCTCGCTTCTTGGTTGCTGTGTTGATGGTCTTGGCACAATAACTAGTTACCCTTGCTTAGTCAGAATGCACGAGCCAATCAGAGCAACCTGCTTCTCATCTCGTTTACATTCAGTATCAGCCCAACTTCGCGATTCTCTTCAGCATTCGCAATGGACCTTGCATGGGTTGTTTATACCTGATCAATTGACTTCTTGCAAATAGCCGGACCAACGGATCTTTGGATGGGATCCACGGGTTGCTTTGAGCTTAACAGCCTGATTCTGCCCTACCAGGATCCATGCGCCGTTGACGGTTTGATGCCCAAATTCTACCTGCTGGCTGCAACACGAAGGTACTGTGAAGGTTACACTTCCGGCCCTCGACTAAACTTCTAGCATTGAGGCTGGAGGCCAAACTCCATACGCAGTCTTTCTCCATGTTCGCACTCTATCCTTGAGTTGAGGGGAAGAAAGCATATGCTCCCATCGTTGCATTGCACGGAGATTGCATCAAACCCGGAATTTAATAGTCATTACCATCCACTCTCTAGATTTTGGGTTTACTTTGATCGAGATGTCTGAAATGCTGGCGCCGTCACCAATTCCTAGAAGGGATGAAAATGAAAAATCAGCCTTTGAACAACAATCAGCGAAAATAAGCAATGCTCATCACGGAAATGACGTGGCATCCTACCCAGCTGCTCCGTCGCCAAAACTTCGCCTTCATCTCCAAGACATTAGCCACGAATCAGCCAAAATCTTCCTCGAATATGTCTTTGACCCCAGCGCTGTGCTCAGGGCAGCACTTTGTAACATCATCACCTATTTATACACAAGTCCAAAACCAGTGTCAACTGCATCGTCCCAGCCCCATTGTGTCCATTTCACGCCCTCTCTGCCCAAAACTCGATCTGTTACGGTGATTCTCCGCGACTTTTCAGGCGTAGCATACACTACATCGATCGACTTGGATTCTGACCACAAAGAAATACACTTTTCTCTCTCGCATATCGCTCACAGCGCAACTCTGAAAGAACCCAGAGATGAGCTCGTCGGAGTTTTAACGCATGAGCTTGTGCACTGCTATCAGCATACCTCTCCGCCTGACGACAACGCCGTTCCTCACCCGCCTTCAGGCCTGATAGAGGGCATAGCAGACTTTGTGCGTTTGAAGGCTGGTCTGTCACCACCTCACTGGCATCGTCCGCTCTGCAGTGCAGATCGTCCGGACTCGTGGGACCGAGGATATCAAGACACAGCATTCTTTCTGGAGTGGCTCGAAGATGTTAAAGTTGGAAGTGGTGCTGTAGGCATGCTCAATGACAGATTGCTCCGAACAGGATATGTGGGTGAAGAGGGTGAAGCATCGCCTACCTCTGCTAAACAAAGCTTTTGGAGAGGCCTCTTTGGTGCTAGCGTACAAGCACTTTGGGACGAGTACGGGGAATATCTTAATAGTAAGGAAATGTTTGCTAATTGACGAGCTTGATGAAACAGGCTACGTGATTTTGCGTATACTTGGAAACCCCCCCCCTTTTTTTTTTTAGAGATATTTCGGACTATGTGTTCGACAACCGATTTCCTTTAATGAACGAATTGAAACCCCGAGTTTCCACCAGGATATCTCAGAGCTTCAGTCCGCCGTGACCCTTTTCCCATGCCCCTACTCTCTGAGCTCGTTCCTTCTCCATGTCTTCCCTTTCCTTTAAACGGCTCAGCCGACCTTTTTCGTTAACATCGTGCGATTGCAGTACTTTCAACATTTCAATATATACCTCCTCTTTCAAAGAAGGATACACGTGCGTCTGGCCAAGCTTGACCAACGAGCGATCCTCAGTAAACTTGAGCGTCTCTTCTATCCCTCCTGTAGCATCAATAATTCCTGACGACAAGGCTTCTTTGGAGTCAAACCGCCTTCCCGCCGTGATCAAGTCTCGTACAATTGCAGGGTTTCCAACTTTGTGCTTCACAATACTTGCCATGGGCGCTGGTAGCCACGCTCCGAAGTGAACTTCGTTCAGGCAGAGATACCCCCTGCTTGGATTTTGGATTCTGTAGTCATGAAGTAGGGCAACGAAGAGCCCCCCTGCATATGCGTGCCCATTAATAAGAGCGATGGTTGGCATGGGAAATCTATGGATTTGTTAGCTTATGTATATATATTCACAGTTCGTGATTTTTTCTTTTTCTTTTCTTTCTTTCTTTCTTCAACAAGCAAAGGCAGCGAGAAAGGATAGACTGGTAGCCTGTCTAGAGTCAAAAATTCGCTTATTTCATTCTTAAAACTTCCCCATGGTTCGCAGTAAGAAAAAAGATAATCCAGATGAAACCTACGTAAGTAATTTCTTCCAGAAAGGCCAGTACGTTTTTGCGAAAAAGCTCTCTGTGCCCATTGCATGTTCCAAATCTAGCCCATTGCTGTAGAACTTGGCGATCTTGCTCGTCGTTACAAGAACGCCCGTGGGGTATTTCTCCTCCACAATATCAAGCGCAAGACTGAATGCGTCGACGAATGCGGTGGTCTGTCGATTGTCCGGTGGAGAGTTGAAGGTCAGGAGGTATACTCTATCGGCAGGGCGAGTACATTCAAACGAACCGCCCGTGGCAATGGGAACGGTGAAGAGGGACATGGTTAGAAGAGGAAGATGGGGTTCGTCTGCGACTCGATATTGATTCTGGGATGATGTACACCGCAGCTATATTGCTCGCGCGATGAGATGAAGCGGAGTCTTAGTGGGGACAGAAGCGGCGCCTTGGACGGACGCGGATGCACACTGGAGGCAGCGAATTTGAATTCATTTGAGAAAAGAATTCGCACTTATGAAAGCAAACGAGTTCAACAAGTGCTTGGGAGGAAATCCCTCTCTGATGAAGCAAAACGGTCAATTTAGAGTTGTCTGGTTGGGCCGAGGCACTGCAGCTAGTTATGCTGTTAACTAGGTAGAGCTTTGTGGTCAAGATGATATAGTTATATGTATGCAAGGACTCGAGAAATGCAGGAGCTTATTCAAAATCTTTTAATCACTCGCACTTCTCTGACCAATAACCCATGGAGTAGCTGAGATCTAAGTCTATGATGAATTTTCGGTGCGGAAATGTGCTCTTATGTATCTCAGTCCATCCATCACAGAGATCCACAAACATGTGAAGTTCCCAGATAAAAGGGTAACTATATCAGATGTAGTCAATTGACTACTGGCCGCTCCCAAGCTGATAAGGCAGGCACTGGAAGGGAGAAATATGATTATTATTGAACTGCTCTACGTTCTGTCAGTCTCACCCATTGACCAGTGTGATGACATTAGACATCTGGAGAATCTCGCAGAATCATTCAATCTTTCCTCAGAGAAAATGTAAACATGAAAGTATGTAGCTTGCAAAGCTGCGGATGGCTAAATAGGTGGCCTTGTCGGATGGGCTCGTACTATTGGCATTCACATCCACTGGAGAGAAGCAGTGTACTTTGTTTATGGTAGCAAACTGTGAAGACTGCATTTTTTTTTAATTTCTTTTTCTGGACATGTGCTGCTAGTTTGAGCTGCATTTAATGTCTGCTCATTGATGCGATGACAAGGTACCATAATTGCTCTTGAAGTAGGGGGAGAAGAGATGTTATTAAGCACAGGGGGTTCTTTTTATATTCTGGGGTGGGTTCACTCATGATTGAATATCTCTGGCTGTGCATAACCCAAGCATCTATATGAAGATCAGGCAACACAATGAATAGCCATTTTCCCACAGTGAGCAAACTCACTATCATCATTCCCCTTTTCACATGGAAATGTTGTGAAGGCACCTTATTGAGGGTATCAGCATAGAAAATGAAACCCAACACGAACAAGAGTGTGGAGTCATAAAGGTATGAATTATGAGCAATGGGCAACGCCAAATATTGTACAAAATAACAAGAGAAGCAAACCCAGGTTCTCCAGTACCCCAAATTTCTCTATGTCCTTTTCTTATACAATAATTTCACCGGGATCCACCATTGCGGGTTCCCATGGTTTCTCATCGCCCTCCTCCATTGAACTTGGTACTCTCACGGTCAGGGGGCTGTAAAGATACCACCCCTTCAAGGCGGCCGCCGCTGCTCTGAAGCGTGCTTCACTTAAACTTGCACCTGACCCTTCGCCTAGATGATCCTTTCCTGAGAATATTCCCACCACAAATGCCGGGTGTCTGCTGAGCCGGCCGGTTTCACTGATAATCTTTGCGATCGGGGGTTCGAACCCTTCTCGGGCACATAGTTTGCTTAGATCTCTTGTAGGCTGGGAGAAGCTGAAAAGACCCGCTATAGGAAGCTGGCGACTCATGAAATGTTCTTTGAAAAATGTTTTGGCGATAGGGCGCCCACAATGCAAGTAGATAGCGCCCATCAAAGCTCGAACAAAGGTAGCATGCGCATGAGTTGCTGTGACCCCACCAGCACTGAAAGCGGGGTCTAAGTGCCAGGGCTCGCCAAATTCGTTGTCGTACACGATCCGTCCACTCACTCCACGGTTCATCGGACGTCTGGTCTTTTCTATCCCAGATGGTGTGCCTGGGGCCACTCTTTTAAATTGAAGAAGACCAGGATCAACTTCGTTACCTGGTTCGGCGGCATGTTCGACACCCCATTCCTTGCTTATCGCCGCTAGGCCCTTGGGGCCCACGTATGCCCACATAGCTGCCCAAATAACACCCATTGGGAGGCGCGGATAGGTTGAGATAATGTGTTCGGAAGTATAGTAGGATAGGAGGTGTGTTCCCAGCACGGAAAAGGAATGGTTATTGAATTGTAAAGAGGAATCGGCCGAGGAATCGATTAACGTTCTAGCGAGGGTTCGGAGCGGCAGTCGCTCCGGAAGAGAAAGTCGTGAGTGTAGGGCCGCAAGTTTCGCGGACCTTAGAACCGCGTCGTGTGATTGTGACGGGGTCGATATGTCAAGGGCCGGACCCTGAACATCGGACAAGTCGCAATCATTGCTCTCGTCGGTTTCTGACAACAGTGGGGAAGATGCGGAGGATTGCTGCCGTATGACAGTTAGGATATAATGTCGTGTGCTTCCGCTACAATTGTTCGGCCTTATCCGCGGTGAAAGCACTGAGCCGCTCCATCTCAGGAGCTGTAACCTTTTCATTGAGTGCTTGATCAGCGATGATTTCTGTTGACGAAGGAGAGTGTTGTAACTCTGCAATTGAGGTCAGCAAGAATAAAAGCAGTCGACTTGAATTTCCTTCGCGATCAAAAATCTTTTTGGATGAGAGAAAGCTTCATTTTGTATGGGTCAGGTGAGGGAGACGCTAACGGTGGTCACCATTCCTATCCGGGACTAGTCCGTGATTGACCTCTATCGCAACGACCGCCGACTTCAAACGATGATGGCTGGATGTTGATTTTCTCGACACCAGCGTTCCCCCCCCTCGAGCATTCTGAGTCGTATTCCTACGTTTCATTCACAATGGGAGGAGGGCCAAGAGTTCGGTAAGAATCCAACAGCTCAGATCCTCCTGATTGTCTCAAATATTGTACTGACTGCCAGTACTATTGCAGATATCCTAAGCACGTCTGGTCTCCAGCTGGTGGTTGGTATTGCCAGCCTGCGAATTGGAAAGCCAACACAGCTATTATGGGTGTGGTGATCTTCGGAATAGCGGCAATGGCATTTAACTTGAGTGCTGAACGAGAAATACGGACACAATTCCCAGAACCAGGCAGATTCTTCCCGAGCCGGTGGTATGTTCGCCCAGATCACATTGACAGGAGAACAATGTTGCTGATCTACATCACTAGGTGGAGCAAACAAATCATCGAACACGAAAGAGAGCAATCGGCAAAGGGGAGCTCATCAAGTTGACAAATTCTTTGGAGATTCTGCTCTCTTTCCCTACGTTCCCGCGGCCTTTCGTCCCAAAAAATGATGATTTCGCTCAACTGATTGGATTTCTGTTTTCCGAAAGTGTATCATACATTTCCATGAACTGTTTCTTGTACAGGCGGATTCGTTCCGTATACCGAGCCCCATTCCAATACTCGAGGCCTTCGCTTGAGAATGAAATCCTGGGCACACCTATCTGCTCAATGGCAAAGCTAGCTGCCACAATAGCACAGATCAATGCAGCAGGGATTTTTCCTTCATCTTTCCACGCGTTACGAATATTCTGCCACGCTTCTGAGGTATTAAGCATTTCTTGCACGACATTGAATGGGCCCCTTTCGGAGCTCACTAGACCTTGTGCCAACGCACCTAAGAACGTATTGCCTGCACCAGTTGGATCCACCACATTCACGTACTTAAATGCCGGCAGTTCCAACATCCCATGTCGAGAAAAGGCGTAGCAACCTTCCTTTCCAGCTCTGATTACGAGTGTTCCGTTGCTCTCGGGACCAATGCCTGCTTTAACAATAGTTTCTGCCAATGCTTGATCTTGCTCGTTTCCTTTCTTCCACGTTGTCTTGCCGAAAAGCCGAGCTAGTTCATTCTCATTGGGACTGACCACATCAACGTAACGAATAGCCTTGTAAAAATTTGGAAGTTCCTCTTCACAGCACCGGTCGGGAACGGGTTCCCAGACAAATATAGGTCTAGTATGAATTATAGAGGGCTCAGTGCCTCCTTGCTTTTTGAGCGCTTCAGACCTTCTTTCCAAAATGCCTTGAATAAGTTCACAGCAGCGCGATGAAGAGCAAATCATGTGGAATGCTTTAGACAGCAACAGAGGCTGTGTAAGTGAATTCTGGTCAAGACGCAGCTTGGGGGTCAAATATTTAAAGTCTGAAAAGCGGATGAGCCTCATCAACACTCTTCGCTAAGGACTGATGTGGCCATTTACCTCTTTTCTCGTTCGGACCATATCCATTCCAGCCCCTTGTAGTTAGCCGTCCTGGGTCTTCTCGAAAGATACAATGGGTGTTCCATGATGAAATGATATGTCTGATATGTTCTGGGAAATCTGTGCCGCAGTCAACAATCCAGCCCACAGCGTTTGAATTCTTTTTTCCAACGACAATGCGGGCTCCGACAGCTGCATATGCTCCCGCACCTCCGATAACTTCCTTGACTGGGGGTTTTGGCGCCTCAAATTCGATTTTATCTGCTCTTCGATCCCGTCAGAATTTCGCAGTAATACTCAGCATACGGGGGAGTCATGAAGTCAAGCTTGCCGATTATAAACATTCCAAGAGTGCAGAAGTCAATCTGCGATCCAGGCGCTGCATCGTCACAGCACGATAGAGGAGCCATCAAAGCAACACCGCTTCTGTCAGCCAGGAAAAGAAAAGAATGTAGCTGCCCACATCCTCTCTGCTCTATCCTGTTGATAGAATTATTAGATGGTTTCGCGTTAGGATAATTACCATACCGCCGTACAGCAGATTACAAATCTGGGCTACAGAAAATGGTAATATTACCAAGCTATGACAGCGTTTGTCTAAAGTTACCATCTGCTCGACCCATGAAGCTTTTCATCTTCTTCATCTTCCCTTCATTTCGCAGTCTAATTCTCTGAGTTCGAGCTGATTTCTACAGAGCTAGGAAGATCAAGCTTACGGAGGGCCCTTTGCGAAATTCTTCTTGGCAAGCATTCTTGATACACAATTCTACGAGCTATCTGGTATAAGCTCCTCACTCTCCTGAAGCTTGACCTGAACAGATCCCTCGAGTCTCAAACAAATCTTTTGTAGCCATGGCTTCCAACAATCATATGCATAATTTCACAACCCTTATCAAACGGTATGTGTATTTTGGCTTTATTTCTAGCTCGAGTCTGCAGTTAATATCTGACACCGTTTCAGGCTTGAAGCTGCAACCTCTCGGCTCGAGGATATGGCCTCCTCAATCGAAGGCCCAAGCCCATCAAGCCCTGCAATTCCAGAAGCTGTTCAGATCACCCCACCCCATTCAGTGCCACAGCAGATCGCCCTGCCTCCTCCGCCGTCAGTCGAGACGCTCCCAAGGTCGATTGAAGCATTTGATGAGCTGATCAACAACGAAGTGAAGCCATTCGTAGAACTTGCACAAAAGATCGGAGAGCCAGTTGCTGAGCAGGTAGACCAAACTTTTTAGCTCCCAAAAATGTCAGGCGTGGGCTGATCTAGAATCCCATCCAGTCAAAAGCGGTCCTAGAAATCTTCGAAGCTGAAAGGAAATATCTTCTTGTATCAACCAAAGCCAAAAAGCCTGACCCGCAGCCGCCTGAGCTCTTAACGGAGCTGCATAGAGCATCGGACGAGATCAATAGTATCCGGGAAAGCCACAGACCCTCTCCATTTTTCAACCATCTGAGTGCAGTTTCGGAAGGAGTTATGTCAATGGGGTGGTTTTTTGAGAACAGACCTGCGGAATTTGTGACAGAGGTATTGGGCGGTGCCCAGTTCTATGGCAATAGAGTGCTCAGCGAATATAAAGAAAAGTAAGGGGTTGTTGCTTCTTGATTTGAATATATTATGCTAATATTGTCACTCAGAGATAAGACGCATGTTGCGTACATCCAAGCTTATTACAATATCTTCAAGTCCTTGATCGCATATATCAAGGAATATTACCCAAGAGGTGTGACATGGAATAACAAAGATGGCGTTGATGTTACGGAAGCGTTAAAACAAATATCATCGACGGCGCCTGCTACCAGTGGCACTGCACCTCCTCCTCCACCTCCACCATTGCCTAATCTCGAACTTCTGGGTGTACCACCACCTCCGCCACCACCACCCGGCGGTGCTCCAGCACCAAAAACCTCACCTAGCAACGATATGTCAGCCGTCTTCGAGCAACTAAACCAGGGTTCAGCGATCACTTCGAATCTCCGCAAAGTCGACAAGTCCGAAATGACACATAAGAACCCCAGCCTGCGTACAAGCTCCTTGGTTCCGGACCGCACTTCTTCTCAATCATCAATGACTCGAGGCAAATCTCCTGCGCCAAGCAAGAAGCCGAAGCCAGAGAGCATGCGAGCTAAGAAACCGCCACGAAAGCAGCTTGATGGCAACAAATGGTTTATTGAACACTTTGATAACCATGGAGACGTCATCGAGATTTCTGCGCAACTAAGCCAGTCTATTCTGGTATCCCGCTGCAATAAGACAATCATTAAGGTCAGCAACAAGGCAAACGCCATTTCGATCGATAACTGTTCCAAAGTTTCTATCATTGTCGATTCACTAGTCAGCAGTTTGGAGGTCATCAAGTCTCCCAATTTTGCGCTTCAGATTGACGGAGTAGTTCCCACAGTGATGCTTGACCAAGTGGATGGCGCTACTATCTATCTCGGCCAATCTAGTTTGGGCACGGAAATACTCACGAGCAAGTGTACGAGCGTGAACGTTGTCTTGCCTCCTAAAGAGGGTGCGGACGAAGCGGATGGAAAGGAATGTCCGGTTCCAGAGCAGATTAGATGTTATATCAAAGACGGAGTCCTCGTCAGTGAGATTGTTGAACACGCGGGATGATAAGATTGACGCTCTTTAGCTTTTGGGCTGATGGCTCTTTGGAGATATTTGAGCAATTTTTGATCTGTAATTTTACTAAGTTTGGCCAGCATCTTCGACTTATTGGATAACCGCATTTCTACTTCTTCGTTGATATTTGGATATAGAATAAAAACTTTGGATGAAAGAAAGTGATATTTCAGGACCAGATCATGTTTCAGCATGTTTATATTGCCATGAAATATGTACTGCCACCTCTGCTACATATCATCAGTAGAAATGTATTAGAGACAATGACAACAATTTCTAGTTCAACCTATAGGTCAAAAACATATTGTAAGGTTTCCGATTTCCTTCATTAACCGTGTAAAAGAGTAAGGTAAACCATCAAGGTCAAGAAGCGGAGCGCCATTTATTTCATTAATGGGTATAGAGCGGAGTAAGAATTCATGAAGCTCGATCCAAAAAAAAAAAAAAAAAAAGGTCGCCGTTTCACTCCAAAAAGTTCAAATAAGCAAGCCGGAAGCACAAAAGAAGTACTGCTGGTGATTTATATTCATTGTAATGCATACGGAATGTGCAATATAAATGGGTATTTTGCAAAGAAGATCGAATTTGGGTCCGCCCATAACGTATAGGATTGGAGGAATCAGAAATAGAAAAAGATCATGCTCATATCCAGCTTTTCTCTTCTCTTTACCCGTTTTCAAGTAAAAAAAGCCCGTCTTAAGGTTTCTTTCATTGGGCGGTGCTCAAATATCTTCCGGGGTTTGAAGTTCATGCTTTACTGTATTGTACTTGCGCAATTTCTGCGCCAACAGGCTCTCAACACCGCTGAGGCCTGGATTGGGCGATAGCATCGGCGTGTGTCCACCGTAGCCGGCGTCGCCTTTGCTAAGCTTGTTATAGGTCTCTTCTTCGGCCCCTGAACTGGGGATATCCGCTAATGGTTGCGGGATAACTGATTGTAAGGGTGCGAATGACAGATCCTCAAGGGGTCGTAAGTCATGCGGTGCAAAGAGATATCGATTTGGCAACATGCCATCGGGGTCAGCTGGCATTGCCATTTCGCGCATCACTGCAGAGCTGCTTCTGCCAGTAAGTGGTGATGGAGTTGGAGACTGCTCAGGCGGTGGAACCTGTGCTGGAAATTTGAACGGCTTCGCTTCAGCAGCGCCAAAGTCAACGAGATCCAGAGGCGGTTGAGCGCCGAATCCAAGTCCAGCGCTTCGTCTTCTCAAAGCGCTCTCCGAACCCAGCTTCATTGTACCGTTGCTCATGTCCTTCGCCGGTTTGTAAGGACTGTAACGCGGTTCGGGGTAGTGGACTTCATTCCGTAGCTTTTCTTTGCCATCGGGGACTCTGTTTGCGAACACAACGCGAATTCCGGAATACAGATAGTAGCGCCCTTTCGATGGGCAGCAAATGTTAAAGTGAACGAGATATCTGAGTACTGGTTTATCATCAATGGTGTCATGTGGATGTTGGGAAGTCTCGGTTGCGTTGATGCTGGTATTGGTTCCAGCCGACAACGGTGTGTCAACTGCAGGGCCAGTCGAGTAACTTCTTTGGCGGACGAAGGTTTTCGTCCCAGGCTCCATTCCTTCGAGGTCATAAGGAACAAGAAATAACTTCACAGCCGTCTTGTTTGGATTTTTTATGACAATCTGTAATTGGCCTTGTTGTGGAATCCGATAGCAGCCACCAGGAGGAGACTTTGGTGATTGTGATCGCCTTCGTGATCTCTTTTCCCGCGCCCGTCGTTCATGCTGTAGTGAAGGAAGCTGTTTTGAGACACGCTCTTCGTTGGCATGGTGAGGACAAGGACATTTTGGAGGTATGATTATCTGCCTTGGGCTCTTCTTAGGGGCACGAACTTCATTTGGGAATGAGTTCTCAATATCGATGTACCCAACATATGGACTGGGGCTATCATCTGAGATTGTCCTTCCACCACCTGATGTAGGATAGCTGTAAAAGACAGCCGGAAATGACACGGTAACATGTGGGGGGCATTTCAAATTAGATTTGCAATTGCCCCGTCCCAGAACTCCAACTTGAGCTGTGAAATCTAGTGGTTTTGATGGAGACATGGACATTCTGCCTCGAAGAATAGATTCTTCAAAGGAGCCAACCATGGATGCATGGTACAATGGGCCTGCTTCAGATGGTTGGGATGGACGCCTGGCACGAGTAAAAGGGTTTTGAGGGGACGCTGGCTGCAGCGTCAACCCGGATGTCAAAGACTTTCGTGGCCGATGTTGCTGGTAAGAGAACAACCCTTCTCGATGGTGAAGGCCAGATGACGTTCCATAACTGTGACCCCAACCGTGATTTCGCGGCGATGCTTGGAATATTTCTGGGGGTAGTGTCCGTCGGCGATTTGCTTTCTCAGAGCACGGAGACAACTCAAGCGGATCAATACTATGAGACATGTCTAGGTCGGGATTGTTGGCTTGATATACAAGGGGGCTCGTTGGGACTTTGAGAACATAGTTTGCAGGAAAGGAGCCCAGTGAAGGAGCTCGTAGTCGGCCAAATGAGCGCGCTGCTGACGTGACACTCATTGGTGACGACTGTTCCTCAAATGGAAGCGGTTTGGGCTCCGACTGAGGCTCGTTTAAAAACCAAGGAACTGGGGGTGATGTGGATAGTATGTGATGACTAGGATGGCTGTCCAAATGGCCGAGCTGTGGCTTTGCTGAAACATCTGAAGAACCCTCGCAGAAATCACCAGAATGCAAGGCTGATCTTGGACGTTCGATTTCTATGGGAGGATCCGTTGATAGCCCACTTCCTCCTTCACTGCTCGAACATCGTTTCGGAGACCCCAATATCTCTTCATCCTGAGGTAAGGCAGGTTGTTTCTCCCTCTTTTGCAATTCTTCAAGTCGAGTTTGAGGAGTATCTCCATGCACTGCGAAATATTCCTCCAACTTTCGCAAATACGTATAATTAGCACAGCTTTTGCCAGGTTAAACCACATACAAGAAGTTCGAACTTGGGTTTATGTCTCTTAACGCCCATATATCGGGAGTCAAGGAGATAAAAATAGACGATCAGACACTCAGTCAGACCACTTTTCTCTCCCCTAGTTTCTAGGCCATACACACATGGGTTTGAAACAGCTCCAGGGGGTGTAAAAATGGAATCAAATCGCCATATATGGGATTACTCACTGAGCGACTCGGCACCCACGTAGGACTTTCTCCTCTCTTGATGCTCTGGATCAATTCCTCGCGATTACTTGTGTGGAGGGTTGAACGATTCTGTGCTTCTGTATTCGAGTCCCGAGATGTTATATCCGTCATGACTTCGTCTTGTAGACCCTCAATGCTCTCTCCCAGTGCCATATCAGCTGGACGTTGGATCCGACGGCGGCTATGATCATGGGACCACGGCTGGTAGATACCATCTTTTTGACGACCTGGAGCGTGGAGAATGGGCATACTGGTGGTGTAAACCCAGTCATCTGGACATCGTAAGGAGAGAAGAGAGCCGCTGAAGTGCGGATTAAACGTGGCAAGCTGCTTGACGAGGGAATGAAGGAGTCATGAAGTGGCACTGTGGCGGGGGTGCAGGTGGATCAAAGTAACCAGAGAATAAGCATATCAAGTCAGTTCTAATCCGCCTTCGGTCTGGTATGAACCACGAAGCGAATCTTGCATGGTTGATTTGATTTTCTTTTTCGCTTCTACGAGAAGGAGATTATCGTATCTGGAGGGCTTCTGGGCCTTTTTTATTCATCATTGGTGAAGCTGGTTTGCGAGTGATGACACCTTGGCTGCATCAAGGATACTTTCAATTTAACCAGCTCGACAAATCAACCTAGCTAGACCATTTCCTCACCCTGATGTCCATGTATCCTTCGTCATCGACAACCCGTTGATTAATCGCTTCCTTGCTGCCGTGAGCAAAGTCTTTGCCTCTTGAACCTTGTTGACTAGTTAGTGATTCGGAAAGAGACTGCCACGAGCATAGCCTACCACGCAGCCGACTCGTACACGATGGCGCCAAAAAGACCACGCGACGACGCCAATGACGTTGAAATTGGCCGGCAGAAGAAGAGAAAGGGATTTTCCGTGGGGCCCGCAAATCTTCCTGATGGGACTTATAGACGGAAAGGTACGAATCTGCGCTACATATCCTTGCATTCCGGCAGCACTCTGGAACTGATACTTACTCTACTTCTCGTGCAGTACAGAAAATCAAAGCAGATCTCATCCACAAGGCCAAAATAAAAAAATCTTACGCAAAAATAAAAGCCCAAGAGCTCGCAGCTACACGCCCAAAATCAGTCTACCATGATGAACCTGCAAATGAAACAGTTTCCGACCAGTCAACCAGCAAGCCAGCCCCTCCTCCGGCTTCAATGGAGCTGCACCCCGACCGTCAAGCCAGGTTGGACTCACAGGTGGAAGAACGCAACAATCTGCCCCCGGTTGTGAACAGCACAAAGGGAAGGCGGGGACGCAGGGAACGACCACCTAAGCCATCGCCATTCACCAAAGAGATGAAAGCCGCACAGAAGAAAAAGGACGAAGTAGAGGCAAGGAGAAAATTGAGAGACGCGAAGGAAAAAGAGCGTCAAGCTATGATGAGAGCGAAAAGGCCCGATCAATTTGGAAGACAGCGCCTAGGTCGACAGAGCAAAGTTCTCTTAGAGAAAGTCAAAAGGGTAGTTGGGGAGCCGTAGTCGACTATGCGAGAGGCGTTGAAAGTCTTGTGCCCTGAGGTGAGAAGCAATTTGGTCCTCATATTGGTTGGAGCCGCAAGCTGCGAGTTTCGGTAGATCAATGTCTCCAGCTACTTTGTCGAAACGCGACTTGTACGTACAAATATATTTTAGATGGCTTGGGAGCTTGTTTGTTGAAAGAGATATAGAACAAAACGACTTGGTTATACTAGACACCAAATATCTGGGATTGTCTAAGAACCTTCAACGAAATTCGGTGTCCTTTAAAGCCTGAATCTTGCGAAGTCAAACAAGTCAACGCGCGGAATTCTCTTCGACATCTACGCATAATCTAGGCTGGATGCTTTCAAAACTTGTCTGAAGGACCTAGATATGCTAGGCATGTCCATTTGATCCAGCAGGAAACGTGAAGGTTCGGTTTGTAACTCATGAAAATTGTTCATAAATCTGCTTCATAGGTATCTTGTTATCATATCAGTAAAATTCCGTCATGTCCAGTCTCAACAGCAGATGATCAAAAACACTATCGATGTCGGCACCCGTAACCCTCTTACTCCTCTGTGCCGTCAACTCATGATGTGCTTCCCTTTTGCGAGCAAATCTAACGCTCCCTAAACTTCTCAGGAACCGAATAAAGCCCCCAACCTTCTTTTTGAACCCCAAATATAACTCCTGCATTGACTGTTCATGGGAATCAGGCAAGTTCTCCCGATTGCTGGTTGACCTGAAAGATAATGAAAAGGCGAGTATCGTGCCGAAAATGTTTTCCAGTAAAGTATTCGCCTGCACATGCGTCTTACTTAGCAGCATAGCGAACAGAATTTGATCGAGAACACTTCCATGGTATTCCCTAAGTCGACGAAGGCTTTTTGCATTGTCAATGGTCCCGTCAATGTCGCCATCATCAATACACTTCTCGACCTTTGAGAGTGTCTTTTCGAATTTGTGCCATGTCGCGCCAACACAAACATGAAAGCAATATTCGCTGACAGCTTGGACAAAATGTAGCGCCTCGACGCAGAACCTTCTTTCAACAGGTAAGGTAGAGTGCGAATTGCGATTCGATAGGCTGCGTATAAGACCACGGACGGTGGAGAGCAGCCTTAATAATCTAAGTAGATGTTTGAAAATGCGGTCGTATTTGTGGAGGCTTCGCGATGTTATGATATCTTCTAACATGGGAGGAGGTGTATATCGGAGACGGAGAAAATCGAGGGCCTCGACAGAGTCTGGATCCTTGCACTTGATGAGTTCTTTGGCAGAAAGCTCTCGAATTGAAAAACTTAGTCCACCTGGCAAGTCCTTATTTGCCCTCTGTGTTTCCAGCCACCTTGTACAGTCGAATTTTGCATATTCGGCTTGGCACTCAGTCAGTAAGCCCGTTAATACTAAGCGGAGCTCAGAACTAGCAGGCGGCCATGTATCTCTATTACCGAGCCGAAGACCTGTAGACGTGCCACCTCGAGCAACTCCAGCTTTCCGCTCACCACTGTGCATATCAGGGTCAAAAAGAGTCTTGGACAAGCGAGATAAAAATGCACCATCCCCGAGTAGCTGAAAGCGCCACTGCAAATGCAGATGTTCTCTAAGCTTGTGCTTCTTAAAAAGAAGGTGGAGACAGGAAAAGTTGATGAGTCTAGTCTGCGCTGATATAACTGGCGCAAAAGACAAATAGAGCGCAGACATCAATGGCGGTCCAAAGGGTAAATCAACTCCCAAATTTTTCTGAAGATTAACGCAAGGACTCTCTGAAACCAGATGATAAAGTTTATGGGAAGAAACCGATTGGGCATTCTCTAGAACAGCTTGACTGGCAGTCAATTCCAAATCAGAGAGCTCGAAAATATTGCCGACTAATTTGTTGTTATCCTGATCTTTTTCATGTGGCTCCATATTTTCCAGTTTGTTTTCGACGATTCTTTTGCTCCTTTGATTATATTTTAAGATTTCAGCACGCAGGCCTTCCTCATAGACCTTTGCCTTTCTTTGGATTCGATCCATATCCTGCCATGTAAATCCACAATCCAAAGACAGCGAAATAGAAACTTGCAAGTTCGATCGCTGAACAAGTGGATGGTTAGCGTAAAAGGACCTTAGGAAGCGGAGACTTCTCGCACTCTCGATAATCGTTTCGGAGTGTTCAGAGTTGATTATTTTGGGCATGAAAGTGAAAATAGAATCCGACTCTCTCTGGAAATCTTGCACAAGTTCTTTACCAAGCTTTATCTCGTTAGGTAAATGGTTTCTATTAGGGTCAACAGACTCGGGAGGATTTGCAGGGAGACCAATTAGCCTTGCAACTTGGAAGAGCCAACTTCCGGCCGTCATAGTTAAAACTTCGTGCAAGATATCGGTCAACCAGAGAAATTCATGGGAAAGATGGTCGCATTTGATAAATATTAATGAGATGATTTCGCCTTCCGTTGTTGCATTTGACACGGTCTCAATTATATCCACAAGACACTTGATCATACATTGTGAGCGTCTAAAAAGCATCTGAGTCTCCAGCAACGATGGACCGGATTTAAATTGTTCGAAAAGCTGATTTTCAAGGCTATATAGCAGTATGTAGACTGCACGGGAAAGATTAGCCAAGGCAGCGGGCAACTCATCTCTGGTAGGTACAGAGGTAAGAAATCGCCTGATCTGGCGAACTTGAGATCCGCAGTGTAGCAGTTCATCAATAAACGCATCCAACGATGTTAGGGTTATTCCAGATATGCGTATATCTTTCATCCATTTCTCAAATTTCCGCTTTTGTTCATTGAATCGAAAAAAGATGGAATTCCAGCCCATACCGAGTTTAAAAAGGGAGGCCATAAAGATGTCCATTCGCACTACACGCCCTGAGTCTTCAAGACCGGTTTGGCTTGCCTGAAAGGCCAGCGCAGCATCGAAACCAGCAGATCCAGCCTCGCTGAGGTATGTCGGGCCGGACTTGTATGGTCGGTGACGGGGGAAAGTATCCCAGGATTTGAGCAGGGTGCTATCCGGGAGATATTCAGAGGCATCCTTTAGTTCCCAGATATCTTCGATGTCGCTTAATCCGCGACTATCAACGCTCTGATCCTCGCCAATACGACTGGAGTGAAGGGAATCAAGGGGAGAAGAAAGCGATTCTAATGATTCAACCCCAAATACATTTAAGGAATATATGTTTGATTCATCTTTGGTGAACACACGAGATTGATTTTCGAAATTGCCGCCGGCAAGATCTGGTGCCGACAATCGAATATTAGTACAAGACTTAGCGAATGCTCGCGTTCAAATCCCATATAAACAGTACCTGGTAGGTTATCATCCCAGCAGAATTGCTCTAGGGGCTTTATGGACTGGAGTTTGAAGAAGAACGGTTCCCATGACGCTTCGACAGTAAAGGGATCATCGGCGTTTTGAAGCTCCATGCTTTTCAGCGTGTTGGCAGCAAGTTGATCCTGGTCCACGGATTCGCGGACCAATTGCTACTGCCAATCCCAACTGCTGTCAGTCGAAATCATTATCAATCACACACTGTTTATGCTGCCTCCATCAGCCGCCAGTATTACCTTTTGACAAGCAGGGTGTGTTGACTGGCGTTTTGTATGTCTTGAGAAAGTTGATCTGAGGTCGTGTGTGTGTTGGCGCTAGTCCTTATCAGGAATCAGATGGAGCTTGGGCAGTGCCCACCACCAGCACAAACCAGCTCTGCACTCTACCTAGCAGTTACTCTAGGAACTATGTATGTACATACGTAACCTACCTGGTCACCTCTGGGGGCACTGGAAGACATATCAACCTGAAAGACGTGTCTGTACTGGCTGATTGTACTATAAAACTTACTCTATACAAATGCTATTACATTGAAACTGGTAAGTTATCAGAGGACATACGCTTCATATTATGCAGGTCTAAGAGAAGAAAAAATCAAATATCAACTAATAGTAGTATAATTATCCAAACAGTCAATAATAGCTTCGAAAAGTGATTGCTGAGTCCAAGCTGTGCTATTAGAATGATACAACTCTAGCGGCATTAATGCCACTCATATCCCACTTCCTAGGAGCCGTGAAATCCATCCATTGTTGCCAATCTTGGTAGATAGAGGGCCTCCTAATACTGATATACTCCCAATAGTCAGGATACCATCCAGCTCTTTCCCAGTCGACTATACCAGTAATTTGGCATGTTTCATGGTTAAACATGATGTTATGTGGAGAAATATCAGCATGCGTGAAAACCGAGGTCTTTGAACAAGGAAGCATATCGAATAGCTTGTTTTCATATGCCCGACCGTTATTTGCATAGTAGCAATTATAGATTTGTTCTTTGACAGCTTTATCGTCGGTAAGTGGAGGATGCCTAATATCTAAGCCATACTCTGCAACTAGTGGGTCTGGACTGCCAGAGCCGTCGGCAAGGCAGAGATAGTGATGCCGGAGATCAGGAGGTTTGGGGATTTGGCGGAGTTTGTTGATCATAGTCCATAGCTCCTCACAGACATGTTGTTTTTTCTTGGTATCCAAATCATCCCAAACATGTTTCAATGGTGTGCCAGGAATGAAACTCATGGCAAGCCGGCCTTCATCCATATTGTAGGTTGCCTGGTATAGCTCGGGGATTGGAATATTTGTATGCTCTTCCACAAGCCTCATAGCTGCTTCTTCAGACTTTCGGACTCTAGGACCAGCTTTCAAAACCATCTCATCATCAAACAGCAAAACCTTGGCTCCTGCTTGCTTGCTTAAAACAACAACTTTATCATGAGCCCAACGGAACATGGCTTCAGAGCCCCAGTCAGCCATGGTGGGTGAAACATCAGTGCTTGTGAAAGCTATCAAGAGCTGAAAGGAGTGTAGTTTGGCTAATGGTGGAGCTTTATCATCGGTGGGTGCATGGATAGTAGTAGGCTGAATTCTTGAGGTAGAAGTGTTAAAGAATTAATGAGAATCTAGTTAGAGGCTTGGGGTCCTAATATATAATATAGCTTCAGGTGAGGGAAAATACTTTAGGCAGCTACATGAAACCACCGTGTGACTACATATGCTACCAATGAATGAAGCTAATTATTAACTACAAGCTAGGAGGGCTCGCCTCCGGCGAACCCTATAGTTATTGTGTTAATGTTAGCTAGGGACAGGGTCCGCCTCACCTCCAGCAAAAGCTATTGTTTAGGTGTTGTAATGTCAGTGGAGATACTGAGTTAATGTTATCTAGAGAGTGGCATTTGTACAGTTGAATCTGGCAAAGATTAGGGCTGTACAAACCTTACTGGCCATCAGATGACTGCACCAAGCCCTAAAAGTGAAATGTTTTTAGTTTTTTAATTAACTAGCTTTGTGTTCTGAGCTGTGTAGTTATAGGAACACAAACCCTCAAGGAATGTATCAACCAGGCGACTTGTAAACAGCTGCAGATTACAGCCAAATTCAGTGGCCTCATCATATTTCTTACTGAAAGCTCTTCATCTTCAACAAGCCGCAATGCCTCCCAGGAAAAAATTGAAGCTCTCGTCACAAGCTCCATCCACGCCATCGCAAACCGACAATGCCCCATCCGTTCCACCAGGCCAACAAATCAAAGCCGACCTCGAAACGGATTCTCTTGTTGCGGATCCGTGGACTGACGATCAAGAAACATCATTGTTGAAAGGGATAATTCGATGGAAACCCGTAGGTTTGTTCCAGCTGGCCTCCGAGTGTCCTGTGGAAGTATTCAAGTGCTCAGCGCGTTCCAGGAATGCACAAGCACTTTCGCATGCTCGCGATCTCAGAACACATGAAAAGCCAAGGATATGCGACAGATGAGCATACGCGAATACCGGGTATATGGAAGAAATTGGGTACACTGTATAATCTCGCCGCATTGGACGAAAGGGTTGGTGGTGCACCGGATTACGTTCTGTATCTCGGGTAACTGATATCTACGCGGCATTATTAGGAAGATCCGTTCGCAAGAGATGGATCCGAAGAAATAGAAGTGTCCAGTGAACCGTATTGTCCATTTTCTCCAAAAGAAGATGAATATGGTGATATGATGTTTGCGAGGAGGCTAGCCCCGGATGGTTCATCATCGCCTCCTTCTAGCCTTCACGCTCCCTCCCGAAGGGAAAGCACGATTGCAGACACTGATGGTTTGAATTTCTGCTCTTTATATGCTTAGCTCTTCTATCAATTCTTGCTCAATTTTTCTAATCCACTTCTAAACTTGCAGAACCTCGATCGTCGCCCGCTCCACCCCGCGGCGGCAGACGCAGAGGACGCCCTACTCGCAGAACTATTGGCACCCGATTATCGAAATTACAGACTGAGCTGGAGTCCAGTGACAAGGCGAGTTTAAATGAGGACATCGCCGGGGAGGAAGGTGAAGGTGACGGAAATGACAGCGATGCCGGCCAAGAGGACCATTCGCCAGTTGCAAAGTCAACCCGGACACAAACCGCCAGGGCTAAATCCAAACGGGGAAAGGGGCCAACAAAACGCGGGAGGAGGAGATGAATTTATTTAAAAAAAAAAAAAAAAAAAAAAGCCCTGTACAGCACAACTGCGCGTTGCTTATTTAAGTGAGGATGCATTGCTTTATTGTCGAAGTGCATCCAGAATCGCCTTATTTACCAGGGGCTACACAGGGCTCCTTTCTCGGCCTACAGCAAAGAAGACTCATAGCATCACGGAAGTTCTTATCATTCATCTTATATACAATGGTATATGGAATGCTGGGTCATGCAGACCCGGGTAAACCTAACATTATGAGAGGTAAAAATCGGAATTGAGGCTCTGCAAAAGTGCCACCGTCTAAAAATTTTTTTTTCTAATTGCAAATATTTGCTGGAGATACGGTCGTAGGCGAAATTTCGAATCTAATATCGTACAGAGAAATGTTTATAAGTGTTTGACGATGGCACTGGCATATTCGTGCGTTTTAGCTTTACCGCCGAGATCACCAGTGAGCACCTATCAGAAGAAATATTAGTACTTGATCAAGTTGTGGATTGTAAAAATTTGATGATTTCGCGACATACCTTGCCCTCCGCCAGGGTAGCGAAAATGGCAGTTTCGATCTTCTTGGCGTGGTCGTTCAATCCCATATGCCGAAGCATCAGAATACTGCTGAGCAGGAGAGCGGTAGGATTTGCCAGTGCTTTACCAGCGATATCGGGGGCAGATCCGTGAACGGCCTCGAAAATGGAGCATTCATTCCCGATGTTGCCAGATGGAGTAAGGCCAAGTCCGCCGATGAGACCAGCACACATGTCGGATAAGATATCTCCGTAAAGGTTAGGCATCACGAGAACCTTGTCGTTGTATGGGATTGGGTCCGTCACCATCTTCAAGCATGTATTATCGAGGAGTTCGGCGTCGAATTCAATATCCGGAAATTCCTTTGAGACTTCTCTGGCAGTCCGCAAGAAGAGACCATCGGACATCTTCATAATGGTGGCTTTGTGGACAGCGCGGACCTTTGGCTTGCCCACCTCTTGCGCGTATTGAAAAGCAAAACGGAGCACACGTTCTGATGCCTGCCTTGTAATAAGTTTAATACTCTGAACCACGCCATCCACTACGACGTGTTCAATGCCTGAGTATTCGCCTTCCGTGTTCTCTCGTATAAGGACTGTGTCGACATTGTCATAAGGAGTTTTGTAACCAGCAATTGAACGGCAAGGGCGAACGTTGGCGAAGAGATTAAACGTCCTTCGAAGTGTGAGATTTAGAGAAACATGTCCTTTGCCAACTGGGGTCTGTTATAAGGGTTAGTGGGCGTTGGGATCGTGTCGACGGCCAGCACGTACTGCAAGGGGACCCTTCAACGCAACATAATTCTTTTTCACGCTGTTGATAGCGTCATCTGGAATAGCAGTTTTGCCGTCTTTCAAAATTGGTGTTACATCGACAGGCTCCCATTTAATTGGTACCTATGGAGATTTAGCATCGCAATTTCGTCAGTTGGCGAGGCGCTTAGGAGGTCGTCACGTTAGCAGCGGTGAAGATATCTTTGACGGACTGTGATATTTCAGGTCCAATCCCGTCTCCTTCGATCAAGGTCACGGTGTATTTGCCCTAAAAGTCGCGCAATTCTCAGTTGGGACCGCTTTCGAGTAAAAGGCTTCAAAAGGAATTGGAACGAGTCCGTTTCAGTGGAAGAAACATACGTCAGATCCTTTCGTTCCTGGGAATTTAGCGATTTTATCAGCGGCTGGCACAGCATAGCATCGAACCTGTAAATTCTAGATATCTCGTTAGGAATCTCTTCAAAGGTATTGTACTAGCGGTTGGGCTTACATTGAAGGACGTAGTTCGTTGCCAGCATTGTCGCAGAGACGATGTGGATAGACGACCTGACAGCATCTTGCCAGGGTTGTCGGATATAGCAGTGGCTATATAGATATCTCAACAATCCACAATTGGATAAATCAAAAGAATTTTTAACACGAGAAAAGGCCTGGTTGATTGAAGATGGATATGCACATAGAAAAAGTTGCGCATCAAGCAGTATCGGCTTATGTAATGCTGCGTTTTACATGTGTTTGTCTTGTTTGACCATGGTTCCAGTGAGCTTCAAAGAGTCTCACCTTATTGACTACAAGCTGATGATGATGACGCGGAAACGAGGGCTACGCCTGGAAGTCGAATCACATCGGAAAACTTCAAGAAATGGAAGCTCAACAAGACGTCGCCGGGCATTACAACTTACCTAATGCCTATCCAGAAGAGTGGCCTGCAGAGCTAGATGCGAGCGATGAGTCTGGGGATGAGCAAGACACTGCCTCCCAAGAAAAATGGAGATCCTCGGGCCATCATGGCAGTCGCAGGAGAAGCACGATGCCCCTTGCTGGAAAGGCAGGTGCTGCAGTACAACAGGATGAGCCAGACCCGCTTGGAAGTTCACAGAGTATTTTGGAGCTGTTGAGGCAGCGGGGTTTAGCAGTTGACGACGATCCTCGCTTGCGAAGTCGATTTCTTTTATCTTCGACCTCGTTTTCTCCCGCACTCTTCCTTACGCAGACGCGGCCCGCTGCCTCTGCACAGTTATTGCTTCAGGGATTAAGTTTTTTGACCGAAACAATTGAGCTGCAATCCGCATCGCTGAAAGTGCTAGTCGAGTCAAACTTCGAGAAGTTTGTCAGGGTTAAGGCTGCCATTGACAATGTCTATGAGGAGATGCGAGATCAGGGCCCTCAAAGCGATATTGGATTACAACGCTCGCTGTCTCAAACTAGCCGGCAAATCGGCACCAATTTCAACGGTGACCGGAAGAACGCCCTTATAGAAGCAAATGAGTACGGTACTAGAGGAATAGATGCACCTTTGGTTGAAGCTTTGGATATGGCAGAAGAGCTATGGGGGGAGGCGCTGAGTGGTCGACAACGTGAGGAAGGCTTGAAATTGGTACTGGAGGCTGTGGAAAGACAACGGGGCATTTACGAGATTGGTGCGGAACTGCAGAGGTTCATAAAACAACGAGACTACGATGCCATTGTTGAGAAGTACACCCTCGCTCGGAGATATGCAAACGACGCAAGGCTTCTCGTGGAGCGTACTACGTCTGCCCAAAAGGCACTGACAGACGATCAAGTACATACCATCCTTGTGACGGGCAGAATGTGGATGGATGCTGAGAGGCAGATACAAGCATTCAAGCGGGACTTGTGGCGGCAACTTAGTGACACTCAATCTACAAAATCAATTCTCGCTACCAATGGCCAGGATGAGGAATACATGGACCTGATAGCGGTCCTTCTCGAACTCGGAGTTGACGATAATCCTGTCTGGGTTTGGCTTCTTAGCCGTTATGATTATCTAAAGACAAGAATCACGACCTTTTGTGAACGCAGCAAAGCAGAAATTGAGATTTTGCGACGCCGTCTTGCAAGCAAGGAGAAACCTAGCCCCCAAACCGTCGCGCCATATCTGCGCCTCTCAGTTCGGGAAGCAGCTAGAAATTACTCCGAGCCGCTTGACACGGAACCGATCCTGGAATTCTGGGAGTGCATTCATACGTTCCTCAAAAAGTTGGTATCAATACAAGGCGGCCTTCTTGGCGATATAATCGAATTCTGGGACACAGCGCAGTCATTTATTAATGGGAGCCGACAAAAGCTTCTTCCTGCAGGTTTTGAGGGTGAGAGTCGGAAGCATCATCGTCTGTCCGCAGAAAGGGTTAATGATCTAAATGTGGGCATTGTTGAGCTTGTAAACCGTATTCAGGCCAACGTCGTATCTCTTTTTGCAGATCCTCCACCAGAAAACCTCTCATATCTTTCTGCTCCTTCATCGAGCACTCCTATGGGCAGTTTAACCCCTACCGGATCCAGGTTTAATCTGGATCCGAAAAATATCCCACCCCCTGTCCCCAAGACGGGGCAGGTATGGGAAGAATTTGCATTTTGGCCTCCGTATGCAAATTCGCTTAGTGGAGTTCATTATCTTAGCCAATACTTGGTTCTGATTGGGACAGCAGCAAGCGAGATGGCTGATCTCAGCCCTGTATCAGATGCTAGCGACACACATGATCAGCTGAGGCTTCTCGTCAGTGCAGCACGAGAACGATGCGTGCGCGCCACTTGTGCAGCGTGGAATAGCGATGCAGAGCACTGTAAATACCTTGAGGACTGGACTCGGGACCTAGAGCGAAAAGCCCTGACAAAGATGCCTGGGCACTTTATGGCATTCGAGAGCGCTGCTCTCTCTGGAATCCAAAAAATCCTTTATATTTCCGAAGCAATGACAAAACCGGGATCCGTTGACGTTGTTACTCCTCCTCCAACAAAACTCCTTCAAATGGTGCGGTCACAGTTTGTGACCAGTGTATACAAGGCGCTAAGCGGGCTTGTCGAGAATGCGGAACGACCGGTCAATGTTGACGGTGACGATGAGTGGGTGCTCGTAGGACCGTCTGCACCAGGAACTGGCCCAAACGCTCCAACTTCAGTATTTGTTTATGGAGGCATTGATTCGAAAAATAGGGTATGTCATCATTATCTGTCATGTGCTACATATACGAACCTTTCTTACTTACACCCTCTAGAACGTACGCATGCTTTTGACGCTGTCCAATCTCAAAGCTCTTCGTTCTGAGCATGTATCTCAACTAATAGCCAGTTTCGAGAGCGCTTTTGCCGTCAAATTGGCCGAGGAGTCGAAAACAATCCAAGACGTGCTTGGGCAAATCGACACTCGTCTATTCCAGTCGTATACTCGTCCTATCGTTGAAACATTACATACGACAATTATAAATGGAATTTCGTCACCAGATTGGGTGCCATCAACTAGCCGACCAGACGAGCTCCGCCCGTACGTATACACGACCATGCTGACCCTTGTAATGGTGCATACTGAAGTATCTACGACTCTACCGGGTTCTATCTCGTCAACATCTGCGATGTCACCCAGCTCTCCCATCCACCCTTTAACACATGCAATACTTGCCGAACTTCTCACCCAAATTTCCAAATCCCTTCTAGAAGGCTTCATGTCGCGACCCAAATACTCTCTTCCCGCTTTGATGCAGGCAACGCTCGACACAGAGTTTATTGCCCAGACTATGTCGCAGTATGCGACTGAAGCTGCAGGCCAGGTTCAAAGCCAGATTTACCTTGAGCTGGATCGAAGGACGAGCAATGAAGCTAGAGCTAAACTTCAAGCTGAGTTTGGGGAAATGCGAGGTGTGCTGAAGAGGTTGAGAGAAAGGACTCGAGGAGAGTTTGCCTGCTTCAAGAAAGTGAGATCCGCAAGCAGCAAGTAGTTTTGCGAAAATATATCCCTCCATACGTGGCCGAAAATATCCTCCCATTTTGCTTATTACCTTCGATTGGGAGTTTGTCGATTGAGGTTCGGGAATAGCTCAGGCTTACACATTCGAAGTGTGGGCTGTCGACGATACCGGTCATTATTCTGAGCCTGAATCTGAGATGCCATTTTTCCCGTCAACAATTGGCTAGGGTCGTTTACAGTGAAATTTATAAAAGCTCTCGTTACATATGAGACTTGCTCTTCAACTGTCAGATTGTTCCCTGCAGCGCTACATGCTTCAAATAGCGTAAATAAATGAAGCATTGAATCAGACTGTCTACAGTATTCATGGAGCTCGGTTTACCTCCGCTAGGTTAGATGGATTTCTCCGATTTTCACACCACGCTACGCCTTATTAGGCTTCTACGGACTTCAGGCACGCATTATTTAAAGATGATACCACTAGCTAAAGAGCAAAGAACGGAAACAAGCATAAAAATCGCTCTTCTATCTCACTAGTGAACCAAAGAGAGTTCGAGTCTCACACCTCAGAGACCCAAATTTGCCTGCGTTGACTTGCTCCGAACCACCCGCAGACGCTCCGCCGTTTCTATACAACGGCATTTGGAGACATGGAGCTGAGCGAGCTATACACTCTGCATGGCTCATCCGATCTTGGGCAAAAGAACGGATCCATTGATTACTCAAGCACCAGTCCTTCTAGTCAATGGTGGCTATCATCTTTATCTAGAATAAAGCAAAGCTGTTCATACCACTCCACGAGGAGGGTATCAACTGACAGCACATTACACCAGGGGCTGGTTCCCTTTGTTTGGATTATACTTGAATATTCCCTGGAGGAAAGCTGCTACCTAGTTACTCTGTTTGTCGAACTCATGAACTGGAAACTCACAGGTTCTTCTATGCACAACAGTTATTCTCGCCTGGTGTCTCTTAGTTTTGCCACCAGAAATACTTTTAAACTCATTGAATCCATGATATGTGGTTGTCCATTGATAAGAACTACAATCTACGGATTCTACTGGGGGCTCCCAGTTGCCACAATAAAGGTGAAGGAAGCAATTTTTGGAAGCAATGTTGTTTATGATGGAATAGTTGAGCCTGACAGTACTTCATTTCGCAACTACTAAAGGGCATGTCACCTTTAACTTCCTTATTAATGGATTTATCATAACTCACTGGCGTTGTGCTCGTCACTGATTTGTGCGTTACTTTTGCCCCTCCAATTGTCTATATGATTGCTCACTCTCGAGCGTCACAATGAGTTTGAGGAAATACCATTTGAAAACACTGCTCTTTGGTTCATACCGGTCTTGCAATTGTTAATGAGCGGTCACTTCAAAGTTCCGGGTTCCAGGGAGTAACATGCTTGCCTGAAAAGCAAATTGTTTGGACAAACATGTCTCGAGTATGTATTTGCGAATTGCCATCTAGAAAACAGGCTGCAACAAGACTCGCTGTGCCGTGAAGTCCGAATGTACTCTGTATATACATGCATATCGGCCATACTATAAATTACATATGTCCGTCACATGCATGATCTACACTGCTCGTCACTCGAACGCTACCCATACTCCAGGACCTTTTCTCATACGTATTTGGCAATGGCTAGGCCTGACGCACCCTTGTTCTCCATCTATTTCTCCGTCAACGTATATGATCGAGATCCGCCCCACAACAGCTATCGCCTGCTGTATTTGTTATCAAAACCCGGGGAGCAGCTAGGGATTTGGGTTAACTTGGTCATGTTTATAACATCCAAAAAACAAGTTTTTCAATTGAGGTTTCAGCTACCTCCCGTTGTGCAACACACACACGGCAAGCGAGGACTTTCGGATCCAGCACTGGCTTCCGATACCTTCTCTCCTTTGTAGAAAAAAAAGGCTTTTTTGTTTTTTGTTTTGAGTCAAGTAATCCATGCGAATGTGACGATTAAAAATCCATATCCTGCCAGTGGGTAAGCTGGATTGTTCGTCGGGAACCCTTGTTCGCGAGACTGACGTGTATGTAATCAGAGTAGCAAATTCCCCAGTTCAATAATATAGTTGAGTAGGTATGTATTGATCAAGCGTAGTCCAAAGAGAGTAAATGTAATGATCATCATTTTTTGCTTTCCGGTGCGATAAGCAAAAGCAGTCATCCGTTGGTCCTTGAGTTCAGCTGTGCCCAACATCTACTGTCCCAAGTCTAAGGTCGATCATAATCCAGATGCTTCTCCTGCGATCAGACGCACCATATGTTCAAGAAAAATGCATGTTGGCATGAAAAGTCTGACTCATCCGTAGGTCCGTAACGAGCTGGAAATACTGAATCATGCATGTCGGACGAACGAGACAAAAAGCAAAAACGGGAAAAAAAAGGTTCATGTCCGCTAGCATCGACTTAGTGCCCGCTGGTGGCAGAGCCTGCAGATGCTACGTGCATGCGTTTCGAGTCCAGGAAAGTTGGTCTTCCTTGATTCTGCTAGAAATCGAACGGGAGCTTCTCTGTGCAAGAGTTAATACTTCACTGGGCCAAGGGGCTCCGGATTCACCTGAGAGAAACTTCCGAGTGGCTGTAGCATTTGTCCTGAACTTGTGTTACTGAATGTGAATTTGAATTGAATAGTGAGGTGGCATGGCAAGTTGGCAACCAAACATCTCTTTTCACCACCCTGCAAGACCAAGCCAGCATCACTTTTTCCAAGAAAAAAAAATAAAAAAAGAAAAGGAAATAGAGGCCAGAACGCATTTGCTGTCATCATTCTGAGCGTCCACCACGGGGAATGTGTGTGTTTCTTCCGCAGTTCAGCCTTGTGGTGCCGTGTTGCGCGACTTCAAGAATCTTTCAGGGATTCCGGGGACCAAGGTCCGCCTCGAGAAATTCCATACAGGTATTCCGAACGGACTCAGGTACAGGTATGCGCAGGATCCCATGAAGAGAAGGAAAGAAAACTGATACCATGTCTATCAACTACGCCAGTTTCCTATGATCAGCCAGGGCCTCTCAATGTTCAAGGACCAGAAATCTGGAGTGTAAAACAGTGCAGGAGGCGACCATTGGGCCAAGTATTCTGTGCAACATGTACGAGAAGACGAGATTTCTGCTTCTTCTCTCTTTCTTTTCTTTCTTTCCTGCCTGTTTTTCTTTTTCTTTTTTGTTTTTTTTTTCCCTGAAGCTCCCGAGAAAATAGCATTTTGATGTTGAGGGCTTCCTTTTTTTCCTGCAGGTAATAATGCATGCATCGCACGGGAAGACGCCCTCTTTCGACTTCGGCAGCTAACGTAGGGACCTTCAGCCGTGGGGATGTTGGTTATTTATGCATGTATGTACCATTCATAAACACGGCATCCCTTTGCAAAAGAGGTTTCTAGCAATTTGCAACAGTAGACTCATAGTTCACTTTCACCAGCGTATAACTGGTGGTTGGACAGCTGAATCCGAAGCAAACCTCCTGTGCGACTTCGAACCCGATGTAGGCCTAGGACTCTCCGAAGATAGGGGATTAGACACGAGGATCTTGCAGCCTCAGGTGCCTTTAACGCCGTATCCAGCGCACGCTTGCGCTGATTGGGTTTGAGAAGCAGCACGCTCCCGAGAGGCGATCCAATTGGATTGATTCCCTTGGTTTGTTCCGGACATCACAGATATTGAGATCACTGTGCATCAGCGCAACGTGTCACGCACATGACTCGCTTCGCCATGTAGCCAAGCCCCCGGGACCATTGTTTATTTTTTATCCTCCTTGCCTCGAGACGAGGTTTGATCGATGTCAGTGTTCCTCGAACGATCATGATTTTGAGGACTATCCAACGTTGGTTTCAATACAAGTAGGAAGATTGTTGGGAGTTAGGTCCCATACTTGGTGGATATGTAACTATACCAACTGACGTTCGCATTGAGAGGATCGCAAGTGAGCGTAAACCATTGGTCAGAGAGAAGTGCGAAATCTTTGCCTGACAGATAAGTTTCCAGTCTGCTGGGTATGTGAATCCTGGGATGCTCATCCAAACAGTGGTAGTGTCACCTGTGGCTTTTGGCGACATCGTATTATGTACAACATTGTAAACTTTGTAAGTTACAAGAAAGTCGGTCAGTGAACCGCATCGACAACGTCCAATAAAGCTCTTTCATGAGTGACTCAATATAAGTTCGTATAGCTTGCAGGAGGAACGGATTTCAGGTTTTTGTACAGAGTACTCCGTACGGCATACGTAGCTTGTTAGAAGGGCAGCGTGTGGATGGTGTCATTGCTTCGATCAACTGGGATGAAGTTGACCTCCTTTTTCTGATCGTGGAACATCCTGTTATCTTCAGAGCCAGTAGAGAAGAGAAGAGATAGGCAAGCCGATTCGGCTCCTCTTCGACGGTATGGAGCGGCCGGGAATGATGCAATGGAAGATGCTGCCAGGAGCCTAAAGAGATGGACCTACAATTAGGACAGTCCAATAGTTAGTTACCCATATGGAGCACTTCGATCAGCCTCTCCAGACATCGTATTTGTCAGTCGCTGCAGCACCCTGTAATATGCTGGTCGATGTGCCTGATAGCTCGTATACATCGAGTAAAACCTCCGAGCATAAGAACTCAACGCTTGCTAGCCTACTTGTTATGTAGGTATATGTGTCGATATAGTAGATATGGTTACGCGTCTGCATTGCGCACAGGACAATCTTGGAAGCAAAAGAAATCCTTCACGAAGGATCGCTTCAAGACCGCACAGAAACTGGGAATTTTTTTTTTTTTTCCACCCCTTCTCCTTTTCTAAATGTCTCGTCTGTCGCCTTGACGCCTTGTTGATTATGTATGTATGTATATAGTGATGCAGTTGCTTTCCTTCACCCCAGCAAGCGTATTTGGTTGGTTCAATTGGCTACATATTTGAAAACAGGCTGTCCACTTACCATCCATGCCAATATCGCGCCTGACAGGTACCAGCCAGTAACAGATCTCAAAATTGGAATTTAATTGTTGGTATGTATGTATCATCCACAATGCACTAGTAACGACATCCGTTGTAACGATATTGCAACGTATTACCCTGGACTTGGAATCGTAGCTTTCTTCGAATGAGCCATAACACAACCATTGCTTTGGAAAGACCTGATGCCAAATGGAGCGAACCGAGTAATCCCTGGAATGGTTGAGACGAGGACTCATAGGGCTGGAGGAACAAAGGCCCAATAATGCCTCGGAGGCTTAGTGACGGCACCAATGGCCTCATGGGAACTTGTGGCTGAAACGGTTTCTATGTCGTTTCAGTTGTGTGATTGTTCCCATCCTCAGCTCCATCAAGGATGGTGTCGAGGGAAAGATATCTTCTCAGAAAGCACCAAGAAAATGCCCACTGACACCGTTGCTGTTTTGCGGCTGAAAGAGTGCTGGGATGCTTGGAGTGCTAGCCACTTAACTAGCCCAAGAGGACCGCGCAGCCCACATTCTCCTAAAGAGAAACTGGCTAAGGAGCACTACATAAGCCTAGCGCTCCGACAGCGGCTAACGTTTTTGTCAAAGGCTGAAGAGATTGGCTGACTGGTGCTGCGCGACTGTGATCGACGACGAGATCTCAAAGGGGAACGTAATGCTTTTCATCATCAGAAATGCTACACAGTACGTATTCTGGTCAGCATCTGCGAATTACGCACTCTTGCTCTTCGAGAGGATCACCAACCTTGAAACGTGTTTTCAGGACACGCTGGCAAAGCTTAGCGGTGTTACGATTCCAACCTTATTCATCCAAAAGACTTAAAACACAAAGCGCATCGAAGGGATTATCTGTATTATCCTTCTTTTCCGCAACATCCATTCTCCACCAGCTTTGTACGGTAAACATCCTCAGTATTCGTACAGTGCGTGTAGCAGGTATGTAAATCTTCTGCGTACAGAGGATCAGGATCATCATTGATGACTGTTCACTTCTCTCCATCAGATTGAACCAAAGTGACTTGCCAGAGATTCTCCCGAAACGAAGTACTCTGTAAACTCCAAAGAAACAAGAAAATACATACAAAAAGAGACAAGAAAATCAACAATTGGATGCTCCATCAACACGCGAAGAGCATAGTACATACATATATATAGAATATAGACACGCCATCTACAAGTATGCAGTAGTACATAGTTGTTATTATTAGTGCTCTAAAAAAATGATGTGATTGTGTGCCCAGATAGTACTGTACTGTTCATACATTTTGCCTTTTAGCTATTCCTTCTTTGGACTAGTGTATCAAACCCAGCAAGCATGACATCATTGATAGCCTTGCAGAGCTGCGCGTGTAATGACAAGGCGTTGTATTGTGACCGTATAAACAATACATGACATGCCAAGCTCTCAGCTCTGTAATTGTTGGTACCAGTCGCGCTGGGGGTGTTTCAAAACGCTTTTGGCAACAGCGCAGGAGACCGTTTTCTGCAAACTGCAAACTGCATTCATTGGCTTGTTGATTGCCTTCAAATGTGTGTTCTGTTGAATGAAGTCTCATAGGACAGCCAATGTTCAGAGTGCAGCATGTCTTTGACCCATTATTTTATCTTCTTTCCAAAAAAAAAAACAAAACTCAACAAGATTGCTGGATATGTCCGCATCATCACAACTAGTTATTGATACCCCCTGGCAATGCAATGCGCTGGCTTCCATTCCATCAAGTTCCCCCCTCAACTACAACCCCAAAAGGCACCCTCACGCCTGAAAATACCGCAAATGGTTGGTTGGAATTACCACATTCTTTACTGTGGAAGTGCCCCGCATTAACCTTCTGCATGTTTGTGCAACTGAGAGCTACTACAGTTCAGTACTCTGTACACGCTCATCACAACTTCAACAAATGTCCAAGTGGGCACTAATAATGTTACTTCATTGATCTCGCTGGATAACTACCTAGCCTCTTGTGTGGCTGGGGAAACGCCACGCCACATCGCATGCGGAGACTATTAACAATGCTACTAATAAACTACTAAACTAGCAAATAATAGCTAAATCTTCTGCTCATGACACTTGCCCAGCGAGATCCAGCTTGTCAGGTCGTGGCAGGAACTATGGATGTATGCCTCAAAATTGCGCCCAGAATTATCCCAGAATATCAAAAGCTTGCATGGACAGAATCAGATGTGGTCAAAGCGGAATACCCCCGCCAGCTCATGGACTGGTGAATATCAAAATGGCCTGACAAGCCGGGACGATCGATGATTTGAGCCGTTCCTGGGGAAAATGCTGGCAGAGTCGACAGCATCAATAATAATAGTCAAGTTACATGTAAGTGACACTCGGACCCTCTTTTGAGCGCGAACAGCAAAAACAAAAAACAAAAACTGACTGCATTGCTGAGCCAAATATCCGCAGGTGCCGTGGAATAAGAGCAGTTCGGCTCCTAGTCGCGAAGACGATATACGATGTATAGGGATGTAGTCAACATCTTGCCCACATTTTAGTAAAGCAGGCATTCCTACTTCTTATTTTTTGGAGAAATCTCGTTGGGTAGTACGTCTGACTAGCAGGGTACATTACACCATGGCTGCAGTTACAGCTACGCTCTCCATGTCTGACAAGCCTACAGACCTCGTACACAAAGCCATGGCATTCGGCTTCCATGCTGTTACTCATGAAACAGACTGCTCATGCCCCGGATAGGAAGCTTGGAAAAAAAAGGAATAATATCGAAAATGCGATATTCACATTCTGAAAATAGTCTGAAGGTACTGCAACTGAGTGGATCTTGAGCTTTGCTTGCCACATGTCTGGCTTCGCACCACTATCACGAAATGATAGGTACCCAATAGCTGCTAGCAGGATGAAGCAGCGGCAGGAAATATGAAGCAGCAAGTCACTACTCTGGACATACATACCGCATCTACCACACAGCTGCACATCATCAAAAGGAGAGGGGATGTCGGTCAATCTTCACCGCTTCTGCAAAATCCCAAGCATGATCATCTGCACCTCTTGACCACACAGAAAGGAGAGAACGACATTCGCGCTCCTCCAGGGTCGACATGTGCCAACCATTCAAGCCTCATTTTTCGAAATAGCATTAGATACTTGACCCCTGTAGCGAATCGCTCGCCTTGCGCGGTTCCAGCGTTTCAATGTTTCAAAAAAAAAAAAAAAAGAAAGAAAGAAAAAAGGTAGAAAACAGGGGTTTCTCTTTAGTTACATAGTTATTGTTCATGCAAACAACAGTCACATACTCCCCGCCTCTTCTCTCCACACGGCTGCTCGAGCATAGAGCACACAGTGCATTTCTCTTGGCGGCTATTGATGCACGATGATAAGCCATTCATTCCATGGAGAATTCGAGATTCACCCGGCGCAGTCGTGAAACGGCTCTGGAAGGATAGTATTTGCTGCTGCTACTGCCCACACATTCATACCTCCCCACCCTACGGGTCTCCCGCGGAATCCCTGCTTCGTGGCTTGCACGATAGGTACAACTTACAAGATCAGGATGTCCTAAATTTGGCAACCAGAGCTACACTGCCCTCGGCATGAGGGTGTTTTCGTCAATAATGACACGGGCCCTGCGCAACTTGCTGCTCTGGTAGAGAATAAGTTAGAAATGCAGGAAAGAGTATGAGGTACATATACGGTAGTGTACTCCGTACATAAATTAGCATTCCATAGAGAATGGTTCTTATCTGTGGCGGAACTGAATAGTAACAGCCAGTGCAGACTCGAACCCTGTCCTGTGTAAGCTCCAAAGTCTACATACCCAGAGCACATAGGGTGGCTTGTATAGGGGAGATTAATAGCCATGTAACTATGTATCTTTACGGAGTACTCTGTAAGATTGGTGGTAACAAAAATAACTTTCACGTACTGTAATGTCGCGGAAATAACATACTCATATTAAAACCCCTGTTGTGGGTAATACACTAGTAATATTGAGTTATTGAGATGTTCTCCATTTGCTCTTACCACCTTAGGCGGCGCTGAATGGAAATTATCACAACAGGAGCTGTCGACTCATTTGAATGCGCGGGTCCGCCCAATCTCTTCTTCTTCTTCTTTTTCTCTTCCTCTCTTCCTCTCCTTTCTTCACTTCACTTCTTCTAACTCTCCTTGCATCCTGTGCTCTTGTTTGACATAAGATTCTGATTCTATTTGTGTGACTCCTCACTCTCCATCACTCCTTCATATCTTCCTGTAAGTTTAAAGCCCAAATGTCTTCCTCTGTGCTGTTTGTTGTCAGGGCATATGCTGCCTAGTACGATCCTACATACTGAACAGCAAACATGCTCTTGAGCACCTGATGGTCTTGAGAACCTGTTGGACCTTTTGTCTTCATGGCGCATGTGCTAACCTGGCAATGTCCAACAGAAGATTGCTCCAGCTCCCAAGTTTCTGCACATGGGCGCTATTGTCCAACATTGAATGCGCACTGCACTTTAATTTGGCTCTCACTGCCTATCCTGCTTGCTTCATTTAGAATTGCAAGTATATGTAGACTGAACCTCGAAAATCCTTGCGGGGGAGACCTGTTGCTCTGGGTATGTAACATGCACCAAAGCTCCTGCAATACTGATACTGATTCATCCATAGCTGGACAAGCGTTTGACTTCCTCTCTCAATCCTATCATCCTCTTGAACGGTTTGCATCTCGTTGCATAATTTCCTTCTCGTGACTCGACAATCATTGAAGCAAACATTAGCTCGAGGACGAGCATTCTCGGGTGGCCGACGTCCTTTGGAAGCGCAGTGTAGCGTTTCCGAGTACTGAATAGAAGTGGAAGCACTAAGGAATTGGTTGATATTTGTGATCTTTTCAAGCTCATTGAGCAAATTCAACCCTGTCGCTTTTTGTCGAAGCATATGTGCTAGTTTGCTTTCGCGGCGCTCTCCGGAAGGGCATAATACGCATCATACTGCCGGCCAAGATGCATTTAACACTTAATATTGCGTATTGAGGCCTTTGCCCCTAGCTTTCGTCTCGTTTGAACGTCGTTTCCCGTTTTATCTTCGTCATATATCTTTACCGTCCCAGTTTACGAATCCAGCACCGTTGCTTGTTTATCCTTGAGGTAGACTTCACTTGTTTTGGCGGAACATTCTCCGGATTGATCTATTTGATCAACATTGCTGCACAGTTGCCTGAGACCCGTGGGAGTCAAAGGTGTGGAGGTGGGGCACAATGGCTTACCCTTGCCCAAATGATTCAAATGCGCGCCCTGGATTAGGGTCTAAAACTTCATCCGAGTTTCCTCAACTCATTCCATTACAAGATTCGCTCACATTGTCAAGCCTTAGTTCTTCTGCTCCTTCCGGTTGGGCTTTCGATGGCTCCACGGTGGTATCGAGTACTTTCATTGCTCAAAAGCCATGTCTGAACTCGAGTACTGTCGCTCGACCCCTGCATATATCGGTAGACACTTCAATGAGTGCCATCCAAAACGACAACGCCGATACTCCTTTGCTTCCATCTCCCGTGCCATTGGAGCTTCCAGAGTCAGTGATGAGTATGGCTGCTCAATCAAACTCTGTGGATGGAAATGTACCTTTGAACAAATCCCCTGGATTGATGCGACGGCTATCTAGAGGTGCTGCAAACAAACTTGGTCGTCGAAGGCCGTCAAACTCCCATGACAAACGGGATCACAGTTCAGGGCCCGTCATAATGCGCAGAAGGAGTGACAGTAAGACATCGGCCTCCAAAGATAGTGCTTTAGATTCAAGTTATGAAGAGGACGAAAATTGTGAGGCTCGTGGAACTTGGTGCGGACCCGAAGGAAGTACACTTTACGGCGAATACGGGATATCCATGGCTGGCGTTGCAGGCATAGCGCCAAAAGTCGATCCTCTTTTGCGATGCGGCTCTCTGCTGACAAAGGTAACGAAGCAGAGAAAGAAACATAAAACCTTCTTTCTCGACGTTGATGCCGCAAAGGTTTATTGGGACTTCTCAAATCCATCCAAAAGATTTTATATCGATGATATCAAGGAAATAAGACGGGGTCAAGATGCTCGGAATTATCGAGAGGAACATCAAGTCCCAGAAGAATTCGAAAATCAGTGGTTCACAATAATCTTCGCCCATCCGGAAGGGTCAAAGAATAAGCCCGTTAAAATGATGCACTTGATAGCTCCAAGTCAGAGTGTTTTCGAGCTGTGGACTAGCACCCTGGAACAAATTTCCAGGTATAGAATCGGACTCATGGTTGGCTTAGCTGGTTCTGGCCAGAGCGAAACCATATTAAAAGCTCATTGGCAACGCGAGATCGGAAGGCGCTTTCCTGGAAGTCCACGGCCCGCTGAAGACGAATGTCTCGACTTTGGAGCTGTAGAAAACCTTTGCCACAGCCTCCATATAAATTGTTCAAAAACTGTTTTGCGTGCACAATTTGCTAGAGTCGATGTAGGTGGAAGAGGAAAAATCGATTTCTCTCAATTCCAATGTTTCGTTCAGGATCTCAAAGATCGCAAGGATATCAGAATCATTCTTGGATCCATAGCATCGGAAAACACGCAGGCCCTAGGCTTTGAAGAATTCTCAGACTTTCTTCGCAATACACAAGGAGAAGACGTTGACAATAACAAGGATTACTGGTTTTCGGTTTTCGAAAAATTTGTTCGCAGGTCCAGACTTCGGTCGCCAAGTCTTCCTGAACCTGTCTCTGGCACGGCTGCACTTATGAATCTTGATGCTTTTTCATCTTTTTTAATGTCCCCAGCGAACAGTATATATCCCGCCCAAGTAACCCCGTCCAAACATGAGCTGCCGCTGAATGATTACTTCGTCTCAAGCTCTCACAACACATATCTATTGGGAAGACAAGTTGCTGGGGCGTCAAGCACAGAGGCGTATATCGCCGCTCTTCAAAAGGGCTGCCGTTGCGTTGAAATTGATTGCTGGGACGGCACAGAGGGTCGTCCAATTGTGTCTCACGGCAGGACAATGACCTCCAGTGTCTTATTCGCGGACTGTATAGATGTCATCAACCGTTACGCGTTTTTATCGTCCGATTACCCTTTGATCTTGTCGCTTGAGGTCCACTGCTGTGCTGAGCAACAACTTGTCATGTCAAGTATTATGAAAGATGTATTTGGTGAAAAGCTTCTTCTTGAACCACTTCGAGCGGATTGGCCAATTCTCCCGAGTCCAGAAGCATTAAAAGGCCGAATTCTCGTCAAAGTGAAGACATCCGACGAATGCGAGGGGAACAATATAGTCGCCAGCCCTGTTAAGCTGGAGGGTCGCAAACGAAGCTCAAGCTCTCCGTTTCTACAATCAGCAGCCCAGAATTCGTTACCCAAGTATTCCCCCTTATCTTCCCCGCCGACCATCGGACCGATCGATGGGTTGCCCCCAATTTTGACTCAGCCTCGACGCTCCCTCACTGGTACTAGTTTAAGCAGTGCCTCTGACGAAAGTGATGTAGCATATGCGACCATGGCATCCCAAAAGGATCAGAAAAAGATGCCGAAGAGTAGGGTTATCAAATGCCTTGCTGACCTCGGTGTTTATACTCGTGGCTATAAATGGCGAAGCTTCGACGCGCCGGAAAGTAAACGATTCAACCATGTATACTCTTTTGCTGAGAGATCCTTCGAAACAATATGCCGAGATTCCGAGAACAAAGCACTCCTCGAAGCACACAATCGGTTGTATCTCACGAGAGTGTACCCATCGGGATACCGTCTACGATCCTCAAATTTTGACCCAAATATCTTTTGGCGACGAGGTGTTCAGATGGTTGCGCTGAATTGGCAGACGTATGACGTTGGAATGCAAATGAATCAAGCTATGTTTGCCGCTGGGCACGATCGCACCGGTTATGTGCTCAAACCTGAAAGCTTACGTGTGCCGCCATCAAGGCATCCCGTTGATGGCAAGCCAAAAATTGACCGGCAATTGGTTCGTTTTTGCGTGGACGTCATCTCTGCTCAGCAGCTTCCTCGATTTAGGGGCATGGGTCCTGACGATAGCATCAACCCATACATCGAAATTGAGATCCTCAGTGCCGATGATAAAAAGAAAGGTTTAGCATTCGGCGAAGGAGGGGTGAGCGCCTCTAATCGTAATGGGTTGCTAGGGATCGGCCTTCCTCACCGTCGCCGGACTAGGATTGAGCAGAAAAATGGGTTCAATCCTATTTTTGGTGACCAGTTTAAATTCTCTTTAGAAACCAAGTATCCGGATCTTGTCTTCGTACGCTGGATTGTGTGGAGCTCCGCCGATGGCCGTGGTTTCGGTGCCAACAACAGTGTGCAACTCGCTACATTCACAGCCAAACTGAGTAGCCTATCTCAGGGTTATCGATATCTTCCTCTCTATGATGGAAGCGGTAATCAATACCTGTTCTCGACTCTCTTTTGCAAAATCACAAAATTTGAAACTGTCCCGGCTCAATGCCGATTTAATCTTGAAGAATCGAGGAGCGAACGTATGGGGATCTTTCGGCAGCTTGGGCAGTCAATGTTCAAACGTGCTCTTTCAACTGACAGAGAGAAGGAAATTGCTCGAGAGAAAGGCAGGCTGTCTGATGGCATTCGAAAATCAGACAGCTTAAGTCGAGAGAAGAATATTACATCGTCATCAACATCTTCTCTCTCCACGCCCACCACCCTCCCATCTGCTCAGTGAAAGCTAGCTGGTTGTTTGTTCTGCCAGTTTGTTCCTTGCAAAAAAAAACATGAACTGTTGATGGATTAGAGTCAAGTGGTTGGTGAGCAGGGCCCATCAACACAACAACCAAAGTCGCGATTTCCCACCCCACATTTAATGACACGTGATGACATTTTGTCTGTTGCTGTTTATAAAAGGAGAAATGGCGTTGTTGTGTGTGAAAAGTAACAGGGCAAACTATGCTTTCTTCAGAGCTGGTGTTTTCCATGTCATGTCTACTACTGCACGCATGCCCAGGGGTTTCTCAGTAGAGCTGGGCTCTATATTTTACTATTTCATTTCTTTTTATTCTCCACAATACTGTCCTCTGCTGCTGCATCTGAAGTGGACTTTATCCTATCACTTAGCCTTTGATCAGGGGTGGCATACATGGTCATGATATGGTTCAAGCTTATTTGCATGGGTGGAAAACATTGTGGAAGCATACAATGGGGGATATCTCTTTCTTTTTTTATTTCTAATTATTGTATTAGTTAGATATTATGGAGTAATCCAGTATTACAAAGGGGCTTTTTTTTTCAACTTCCATGGGTTGCTTCCAGAGAACATATCTAAGGGGTGGCACTGACAGCTGCATCAAGAGTGTAAGTTTGAAGACATGTCACTCCTCTGTCTATCACTCCCAGCACAAGCATTTTCAAAATTGTCTCCCAAGAGTCTTGATCAACCTTCGAGCAGCAATTTTCGGCCTCACAACACGCTTGGTACATATCACTGCAGTTGTCGGGGTAGACCGCAGCACACTGCCATTGATTACATTGTAACTTGCAACTACATGCCCTGTAGCTTGCCACTGTCTAACTATGTCTTATTCCAGAGACAGAAGAGACATAGTTCCGTTGCATAGATTTTGCTTTTCCATGAATTGGTGAAAGCATATGAAGATACATACGGTATACAGGCTCGAGATTCCACGTCCGGTTTGTTTTATTCTCATGTGTCGTTGGCGTTTCTGGCAGGCCCGTGTTTGAATTTAACCGACGTTGATTTATCTGCATATGTACTGTACATACATTAGTACATATGTAGTCAGGATGTCGGTTATGCAGTATGTTTTATTATATTTCTGCATGTATGTATGCGACCGCCAGGGTTAGGGGGGTTCCTTGAGGTCGTCGCGCTTGAGGAATTCCCCCTCTTGCTTCAAACTCGTCTGCTAGTAGGTACGATGACTTTCGATCGTATGGGTCTCCCTAGCACTCTGATGGACGGACTTTTGACGACACTGAGGAAGAATGGAGATTAGAGACAGAAGATGTTCGAGCAGCTACATAGTACATATACATACCTACACCCGTCTGTTCGACACTACTAATGACCTAGAGTCCGCCCTTATAGACATCTCTCAACACATTGCCAGCATACCTTGGCCATTGGGTGAAGTCGTCCTGCTCACAGGGCATTTGACCAGCGGGCCATGGATGGCAGCTCGAATACTCACACACGGAAATGGCGATAAAATACACTCTGAATATGATATTTAAAAAAAATCTCTCCAATGGACGACACACACAGCAGCAGTGCCGTCATCCCAAAAGTGTGACTGGAATTCAGGTGTGGATTATTGTAGTTATTTACATATTTACATTGGTGGTTTTCGACATTGACAGCATTCTTGGATGGATCGGTGATGAGTGGACCAGCAAAAAGAAAGAAGGACAGAAAGGACAGAAAAAAGCCCATTGGTGGATAATAAGGACTTGAAAGCCAACTGGCCTCCTTTTTCTATGAAAATAAAGCCGATCTTGAGATTCTGTGGGCTATGGTCGCATCCTGCTTCCTATCTCGCTATGGTGTCCGGCACTTATGTCAGTTGCTCATCGCGGCAGTAATCTCTCTCGAGGACATCGCATTCAAAAGAAGCAGGGTAAAATCGAAAATAAAGTAGGAGTCTAGATAATCTAGGCCAAAAGATACTTTCTTTTTGGTCCTTTGATAGCAGAATACAAGAATTAAGATGATGTAAAAATAAATACAAAAAGAAGGCACATAGAAGAGGGAGCCGGAAGCGGCCGTAAAAAGACCGCCCCCGACAATAGCTCCGCTCGCATAAATGCAGAAACTGACTCTACTCCTGCAGTTTAGTTTGGCATATTCTCGCCCAGCTGCTTGAGTCACCCAATTTCATTAATAATGTCCAGCATATGACGATCAACCTCGGTGGGACTCGTCTTCATAAAGGATCTCAGAAAGCCTGCAGCGGGCGGGCCAAGCTCTTTTTGTAATCGGACCGGGCCGTCACTCAAGGCCCATGACTCGTTTGAGTACCCGAGCTTCAGTATGATCTCGCGTCGTTTTCATCCGGTGGCACCAAATGGCACTGGTTTTGCTGGCATCTTGCTTTTCTTCTTGGTTTTTTGATTTAGTCTCGAAGAGAAATTCTCCACCGACTTGTGCCATATCTCCAGACTTCAATGCATCACCGTTGAAAGTTCGCTTTAAGCCTTGCGAAATACCTTTGACCACCAGAGAAAACGTCGAGTGTCTCAGGTATTCAGGGGCCGGCCCTAGACTCCAGGTGCGTGTCATACCAAAGATGGAGTATAGCCGGCTCGTTGGGTCGGTGTATATTGGAAAGGGGCAAGATGTCACTTTTGCGTACATGGGAATAAGACTGGTAGCACCGCAACCGATAATCACTAAGCTCGTTCCTTGTGGAAGCGACGTTGATGGAATAGAGCAAGAAAGGGTTTGGATATAATCCTGGCAGCTCTACATGCAATAGTCAGCCTGGTTTGTCTCTTTCAACCTGTGGGATTGCTTATATCAATTACTCTCCAAACTCTCGAGAGCAACTCCCTACCGACACATGATAAGGCAACGGATGGATAACATGAACTGGGGCGTGTAGAGATAGGGCACAACTCACACCACAGAAGAAATGCCGAACGAACACAACCATGAGCTTGCTGCTTTCCAGCGTCTTTGGCACATCGAATAGATCCCCAAACAATCGCTCTTTCCCATCTGAATTCAAAATGGGTATTCTGAAAGCTTGCTCTATGTCATTTTGCGAAGGCAAGGTGTCTGATAACTCAGTATTCCTCCTGACGTTCTCTTCACTGGCCACATGGGTACTGCTGCCAGACGCTTGTGCCTGCACTGCCAGGCGCCCATCTGACGGGGGCGACGGCAGTGGCTTATCCATCAGAGTGAAAGGAAAAATGAACGGTAATCAATGGCCAGTTATCCGAAGGGAGGAGTCAATCATCGCATGGGGAATAAAACACCGTTCTGGAGGCAATTGGGACGGGTTCGGCGTCAAGGAGGAATACCACGACAGTGAGTCAAGAGAAAGAGATTGTTATCGTAGTTCTTCGAGTCTTCAGGAAGACAAAAAGAGCCAGAATAAGCTGGTAAGGGTTGCTTACGACCCCTTTTCTGGGAGTGATAAGAAATCGAATATCACCAATGGCAACCGACATGTATGGTAGGAAAGTATGTACTAGTTATTCAATTGAAATCTGTTAATACCGTCCCCAGCACAAAGAATAATTGCCATAAAGCAAACGAAGTATTTTTTTTTTTCTTAAAAGAAAGAAAGAAAGAAAGCTCTCGACTTTTCATGTTTGGGATGCTTGACTTTCCCTCGGTGCTCCACGCTGGCGCCAAGTAGCAAAGGACAACAGGCAAAGGAGGCTAACCGGGATTGCACTACTTCCCCGTCAACACGGCATGAAAAAAATCCAATTGAGATTGAATAATGGAAAACGGCGTTGAGTGAGACGCTGCCAGTGTATCAGAGACTCTCGCCGTCAACCAGCTGGCGGTTTGATGTCATTGGATGGCGGTGGGCGATGAGACTCGAGATGCGACGAAACCGAGACTTTGCAGCTGGCCCGCGCTAGTCCGAAAGCAGCTAGTGACACCGGAAGTGGAAATACCTTGTTTCAACCTCACGCATCGGGAAATCGTCCGAGAGCGGGCGTTGCACCTTTTGAGACCGATTGGGTCACATCCAGCAGACTCAGTCCTGAAAGGCTGTTGAGATTGCAAGAGTGGGCTAGCAGACTACCAAAAAGGGGTTTTGACACCAGGGCCGTGTAGGAACATTTCGAGACCACTGTCAGACGTTCGTAGCGCCGATGTATCACCGTTGCTATCGCGTAACCCCCTTGACCTTCAATTCAAACGAATGACTGCTAGACCGCTCATTCTACTAGCCAGCCAGAGTAGTTATATATCTCCGACCGTAGGAGCCCATCGATTACTCATGCCTTACGGATAACACTTGCCAGATAGCTGTTAGGGAGATTTCCAAAAAAGGGACAGGAAAATGAGAAAGCAGAAAGTACAGTACAAATGTAGGAGTAGAGAGAATTTGATCTAGTTTTATAAAAGAGAGTTAAAACTCGCGACTATATCAATTTGGGTAAATCGCTTGAGGTGAAGTGCATCCTGCATCCTGCCCACAAGAGATGCCGCCCTGGTAGCGAAGCAGTTGCCCGATGTTTTAACTTTGACCTCCTCCTCAGATTTCTGCTTGCTCGTAGCTCCAGCTGCTTTTTGTCTGAAAGCCGGTGGTGAGATCGTAAATTGAATATCGCTTAGGAAAATCAACAAGAGCGCCTCATAACAATCTCGTTGCTGCGATGGACCGGACGGCGCTGACGTTCTGGATGCTAGTAGAAAGGCCATGCCTCGGCTACGAGACATAGCTCATGAGTTTGGCAGCGTATTTTGACCAGAGAAAACAAAATTGGTGTTAGCTGCAATCAACGGCTATGACCAGCGTCCGTGGCACAGATTCGCTGAAGCGCCATTTGCACAATGCATTGCAATCGTTTTTCGTTCGGTGCCCCGATTTATGCGATTTCATGTGATGATCTAACTTCATGCAAAGGTGCAGTCAGCCTTGAAAACGCTACACTCAATCATATGTCCCTCCTATTTGGCTTGCGAAAGCCGTGGAGATGCTGCGAGCGTCGTCATCATCAGCCACATGACTAACATTACCACGAGAAATCCGTATGCTCGCAGAACTTCCGCCAAAAACGCTGGTATTTTCGTGTCCTCTGTAAGGTTCCGCGCGGCCACTGGACTCAACATAGTGTTTCAGACGGTCAGACTGACTGAGGCTAGGCTGTTTGTGCACATCATGAATGCTTAAACCACTAAGACTGACACCTCCCTGACCAACACTCCTTCCATCGATCAGACTTGCAGTCACATCGGATTCAGTGGCAGCTACAGAATCTCCAGCGACACTTGGAGCGCCTCTCGCGCGGGGCCCATTCGCACGGCGGTTATTAGGAAGTTGCGGCCACATTTCGCTGAAATTTTGGAACATTTGAGGATAGCCGGGTGGAATTGCCACACCACCTAAAGCAGAGGAATGCACAGAGGAGACATCATCTGGAATATAGCTCGCAACAGATCCAGAGTCCTGGTAATCATTGTGCTGTCCGTTTCGACCATTCATCAGCCCGACAGCCATGCTGGAAGCATGATTGTACGCCATTTGAAAACGTTGTGGGCCACGATACGCTTGCTTTGGACGGCTGAATTGCACAAGGGAAGTCTGGAGATTCGACAACGGTCCCTCCACTAGGCAATTTTCTTCTTTGAAATGGCGTAGCAGATAGTTCCAGAGAGGGTGCTTCGAAAGAACCTTGGGGTTTCCGAGAATGACAAGACCGTACTTGGCGCGCGTAAGAGCAACATTTAGACGACGTGGATCGCTCAAGAATCCGATACCTTGATGATCATTCGACCTTACGCAGGAAAGAACAATAAAGTCCTTTTCCCGGCCTTGAAAAGCGTCAACTGAAGCTACTTCGATTTCTTTGTATGCTTCCTTCTTATACGTCCCATTGAGTTGCATTGAGCTGACAACGTAGCTACGCTGTCCTTCATATGGAGTGATGATACCAATGCCCGACGGCTTCACACTTGCTTTGAAGAACCGAGTAACAATCTTTTCAACGTTCGCAGCCTCCGTACGGTTCAAGTAGGATGTACCGGAAGCAGAGATCTCTTCGTTTCCAAGATTTGACCAGAACATCATCGGCTTATCTGTCACAGGCCAAGGGAAGTCGACATCTTTTAGAAGGCGATCATCACTTGTCACACCATTTTGAAGAGAACCTTCGTAGAACATGTTGGAGGGGAAAGCCGATAGACAAGGATGCATTCGATATTGGACATTCAAGCGAATAGGAGCACAACCCAGAATAACCAGACGCTCGAAAAGCGACTGATTCAGTCCGGCTTTCGCTGCCTTCTTGTTCATAATAACCGGCCCAAGTTGCAGGTGATCACCAACGAGAACAACTTGTTTACATCCCATCACCAGAGGAATCATACACTCGGGCTCTGATGATTGGGTAGATTCGTCGATCAAAACTGTTCGGAATTTGAGTTTACTGAGTCGTGGATCTCCAGCACCCACACAGGTACAGCAAATGACATCTGCGTTGCTCAGTATTTCTTTTTCCGCTGCACGCGTCAGCTGCTTAAATTTCTTTTCGTCTTGACTCGACAATTCGCCCAATTCGTTTTTCAACTGCGTAAGTTTCACCAACTCGACATTACTATCATTGTTGCGGACTTGTTCATGAAGCGAAAGATGGCGAACAGGGGACTCAACATCTTCTCGAGACTTGGCGGTAACTCGAACCGTCTTTAACCCGGTTCGATGAATGCATTCGCATAACTGATCAACCGCAACATTGGATGGGGCGCAGACCAGGACTTGGCCACCGGTAAGTTTTGCAAGATGATAGATAATTGTGGCAGAAGTCACAGTTTTTCCAGTGCCAGGTGGGCCCTGGATCAAGCTCAACGGTTTCTGAAGCACGGCCTTCACTGCATTTATTTGACTGGGGTTCAAACCTGGAAGGCCAGGTGCTGTGAACTTCTTGGGTAGTTGGGTTTTCATGGGCGCAGCAGCGACTTCATTTCCCAAGAGCCGGTGGAAAATATAACCAGAAACACTCATCTCATCAACAGCGAAAGTCTTCATGGCCGACTGCATTCTATCAAAGGAGGTCGATTTCCAGACGTAGTCGGCCGTGAAATTGTGGGTACATTCTGTAGGCACTGATTTATGATCCCCTTTGGTTCGAAGCTCAATAGTGACCTCATCGGACTGGTTGTTAGGAATCTTGATAACGTATCCGACGCCTTCCCATTTAGGCCGTAGTTCTCCGGAATATTTGAGGCGCATTTCATCCCCAACCGCCAACTTCACATCACCCAACTCCAGTTTCGGAAGAACAAAACTTGCTAAATGCTTATTATTCAAGCCAAGGTCCCATTTTACTACCAAACCATCCTGCGACTGAGCTTCCTTTAATTTGCGATCATAATCCGCCTCAATCTTGACGAGGGGCCCAAAAACGTTTTGATATTGATATGCATCGTCGTATCGCAGTAAGACTGGCGCAGGTTCGTCATCCACACCAGTCGCTTTCTCCAGATCTTCAACGGTAGCTGTGGAATTCTCTTTCCACATTTCTTCCAGTTTCGCAATCATCTGCGGGCTGAGGTGACGTGCCCGCAACTGTTCTTGGTCGGAAGGAGTAGCTACAAGCCAAGATAAAAATGAGCGATCCTCGATAAGTGGCTGCCACAGAGACGTGTCCCAATTCATGTCTTTTGAAGATGGCATCGCAGCACAAGGTTGCCGACAGAGCAGAACGACAATAGTGTCAGATTTTGCCGGAATGAAGCCTAAGAGAAACACATTTCTTGTGCCGCAATTATAGCATTCAAGCACTGTGTCACCCAATGCAGACGCAGGATGTAGTTGCACTTCCTTGTGTCTGGCTCTGACAAGATGGTTCACAATATGTGAGGAGGACGTATTTCCGCGAGCACTGCAGAACCATTTGTTGCAGCCAAGACATTTGACCACGCTGCTCGTATTGTGTATCCCGCAATAACTAGCAGAAACTCGAATCAGCGAAGCCCCATCTCGACAGTAAGGCGAAAAATGTTGAACTCACCAACAAGCATGGGGGGGTAAGTCCTTTTCTTCTTCCGTTTTGTTGGCAGGCGTTTTTGCGGTGCCATCAACGGCAACACTTGCCAGACTCTCCAAATCATCGTCTTCGTCATATACGTCTGAGCCATCATCCTCATCATCATGTTGTCTTCTCCGTGGCCCACCAGCCATTTTCAAAATACTTTCATCGCCGTCAGCTGTTGACATATCGTCAGCAGCATTGATCGTGGGCGCAGAATCGGAAACCATATGGTTCCCCATTTGAGTGAATGCCTCTGCCGCCATGATTTATCACATGTAGCCTTTGAAAATCACACTGTAAATAACTCCCCCGGTTGCATCCAGCATCAAATGCTTGGTGTTTTCCGAACCACACCGACCATCAACGACCTGAAAGTGGCAAGCCCTAGAGAGGAAGCAGTAGACAAGTTAGTCTCAAATTTCGTCAAATTTATATAGGGTCAAGGCCCAGGTTATAAAACAACAGTGAAATGCAGCTGTGAAAATTGTTCTCAGAACGAGCTACAAAGATGATGGGGGTTTCAGAGGGGACCAAGCTTCACCAGTACTAGAAGCATTAGTTTAACAATGGTGGTGACTTCACGACCAGAAGAGACACAAGAAAATCCGCAGTAGATTACCTTGAATAACGACGGTCAAAGGAAAGGCAAAGGAAGTCCTGGCAACCACACTGATAGCTGATTACCAGCAATGTGAGCGAAGGAGATATCGGAGTCGAATAGATGGCGAATGAGCCAAAGATAACTGATGGCGTGAATGGGAATTTTGGAAAACTGTAATTTTACGGTGGCGAATTTAGGCCACAAACGCAGAATACTTGTAAGGCACATCCTGATACCGCTGAGATGAGCTGGAGAACCACACAGCGGAGTGCAAGCTATACGGCTGTTTCGTTCAAAAGCAAAATCACAGGTGTTCTTGGAATAATGATAGTACGTATTGCATGTCAGATAGCTCATCACTTGTGAAATCGCTATGCTAACTGGGGCTCAGCGTCGTCAAGCCCGGGAGCGCAGAGATTACCTCTATCGAAGAGCTCTCCTCCTTCGAGATGCCTCCATCGCGGAGAAACGTGCCAGATTAAAGGCATCCCTTGCTTCCGGCAAACCTTTAGATCCCTCCATTGCGAATGATAAGAGTTTAAGAGAAGATTTCAAGTACGATGAGTCGTTACAAGCGGGCTCGAACACCTCTCATTCGAAATCCAAAGACGCCGACCACGTAGATATTGATGACGAGTATGCGGTCACGTCTGGACTTGTCGACCCTCGTCCGCTCGTCACTACTTCACGCTCTCCTTCTTCCCGTCTTAGTACTTTCGCCAAGGAAATTCGTCTTCTCTTACCTACTTCTATCCGTCTAAATCGAGGTACGCTCGTTCTCCCCGACCTGGTAGCGAGTGCCAATGCCGCTGCTTTGACGGATATGGTTCTGTTACATGAACATCGAGGTGTGCCGACGGCAGTCACTATATCACACCTTCCTCACGGGCCTACCGCAAGCTTCTCGATACATAATGTGGTTTTACGAGCCGATATCCCGAACGCCGCCAGGGGTACTGTTTCGGAGAGCTACCCTCACTTGATATTCGAAGGGTTCAAAACCAAACTCGGAATGCGAGTGGTTCAGATACTCAAACATCTTTTTCCTCCACGGGAAGCTGGAAAGACAGGTAACAGGGTTGTTACATTTAAAAATATAGAGGATAGCATCGAGGTTCGCCATCATGTTTTCGTCAAAACTGGATATCGAGACGTCGAGCTGGCTGAAGTTGGACCGCGTATGACAATGAGATTATTTCAAATTCGAGGAAGTACATTAGAAAAAGGAACAGGTGGAGATGTAGAGTGGGCACTCACACAGTATACTCGGACAAGCAGGAAAAAGGATTATTTATAAAACAAGTCAAATTCATACATTTCTATGGCACTGGGCGCATTTGGAGAAGTACAGGATGGAATGGAAAAGTAGCATTATAATTGGCGCAAGGACGAAATCTTTGCTGGCAAGAAAAGGATACTATTGAATAATGAATCGTTGAGAAAGCACAAGACCTGGCCTTTGATCAATGACATATCCGCTCCCACTATGGAACAAAACTTCCCAATTCACCAACCGCAAAAGCTCTGAAATGTAACGCTAAAACTGGTCCCGAAAACCCCATCCACACCCTTTTTCAAATCGATTCATAGGGATGCGAGATCAACAACTTGTGCTTGGACTCTGTATTGAGGTGCCATCTGTCCCAGATTCCTCTGGCTCACTTGATTCCATCTGTCTGATGGCGTCTTCTAACATTGCAATTGTAGCAGCAGTTGCTGCCTCTTCGTCATGCTGAGGCACAGGTAACACTGAAGGTACAGAAGGCAAAGAACGAGGAGCGGGGGGTGGTTTCTCTGGTGCATATTCAAACCAACCTTCATCGGGCGGTAGTTCAACTCCTTTCGCGGTCTTGGGTGGAGCTTTTTTGTCTCGTTGATTCCAGTTTAGTCCCGACTTGGCTTTGAAGAATTTATTAAAAATAGAGAGCGCTGCATCCAAAGTGCTCCCTGGCGGTGCTAAAACTTGGGCGGCGTTCTTTCCAACACGCGAATATTTGACAAAGACGGTGTACATGCGTGGCAGGGAATCGGATTCATACATCTATGCACATAATACAAATACTCGTCAGAGGAAATCCAAGCAAAAATACATAAATAGGACGAGTCTGAAGCATCATTACGTACCCTTAACATGTGTCGTTCCCGAAACCTGGGAAGAAAAGTAGGACGGATAAGCATTGCAGAATAGCGAACACCCGCGCCATCAGTATAAACGTGATAGCCATCGATACCTAGAAATCTGGATGAGATAATGCAGGTCGTCGACAGCTCTGAACATCCCATGCTCACCAATTTCATGAACCTGCTTCCTGGTAGCGCCACTTTTACTTGCAGTCTTCTTCTTCTCATCTAATGCTTCTTTCTTTTCGGATTTTATCTTGCGGGACCATAGATACGGCCCTTCTCGTTTTGGACGCTTTGTTTTAGACAGAAGAGAATCCTCAAGCCAATCGATAGATACGATCTTCAGCTGCTTGATACGTTTAGCTGCACGCACTGTGTTCTTCTTAGCTTCCTGTAGCCATAGTTGGCAGGGAGGGGAATCGAGAGAGGGCCCTTGCCTTCAGGGACAGCTTTGCGAAATGCGGCCTCAGTCGTAATCAGATGTGTCACGTCAAGGGTTAGCTGCTTTGAATATATCCCACCATTTGCTTCCACCCATTGTTTAATCTTGTCTGCCTGCGTCCCGAAGTCCCCAGCAGTGCACACATTAACCTTGCCAAACGTCTTGCCCATTTTGCCAAAGAAGCCTATGTTGCGCGATCAGTATTTGAAACAGCAGCAAATAGAAGTGAGCAACAACAAGCTGTAGTTGGTAGAAGTGACGGTACCTGCAAAGTGAGATAAAGGCAAGATACAAGCAATACGAAATAAATTGTTGCTAATAAATGAAACCTAGAGTGTTAAATAAGTTAGTATGTTTTGAGCTGCTAGGCCAGCTCTCACAAGTGAGAAGTAATATGTGATTCTGCAGCGGAAAGCCTTCAGTGCGGGCAAAGTCTCGCAGAGGTCAAAATTAGAGTCGTATTAGAACTCTCCCCCTTTATAAAAACGAAAGTGAAACCATTGCGGATGGGCTCTTGAATCTGAGTGAGCAGGTATGGCCAGAAGGAGAGCAAATGACAGGAGGAAATTTCGAGAATACTTTGAAAACAAGAGACGCTGGTCACGATGGAAACTCAATAGAATGTGTTCATTGTCAGCAGGCTAGAGCCCGAAATGCATCTTTATATACCGAAATGAAGTGCCCCGGCAGATTTTTCAGTAGCAGCTAAAATGAAACCCGAAAGCATAACTTGTCAACAGGGTAGATACAGCGTACCACACTCATAAATCTTTTGCAGCAGCCACGAAAGCCTTGATCTTTCCCATATCTTGGGCTCCGTCTATCTCGACACCACTACTGACATCAACCGCTACCACCTTACGGCTCTCTTTGCCAAGGGCTTTGATCGTGCCAGCGACGTTTTCAGGGTTGAGTCCACCAGCTAGTATTATCCGAAGGCCATCATCTGTCTCCAGGACATTTTTAACTGCGGGTAAAGATAAGGTCTCCCCTGTCCCCCCTGCCCCGGAATCCAACAAAGGGAGTGCATGATAAGCCCGCCGATTAATGCCATTATCCTCTGGCGAAAACTTCCGGATAACTGGTACCGGTATTATTCTGGCCCATTCGATAGGCTCAGATCCGTGAAGCTGTACGATATCAAGACCAAGTTTCTGCTGTTGGGTGATTATGTAGGAAAGGGGTTGGTTTGCAAAGACGCCGACCAGAAGTGCGCGGTATGGGTTTCGCAGTAGTCCACAGCTGTAGTCAAAGTAGTCCAAGCCAATCTGCTGACTTGAGACTGGCTGCAGAGTGGTAGTCATTGCTGAGGGACGCATGGTTGTTTTAACAACCTTCGAGATTTCCAGCGCAACCTCGTTCGACACAGTTCTTGTACGGCCCTTCGCAAGAATTATTCCTATAAGGTCTGCACCTGCTTCAATGGCACTGCGTGCCATATTTGCAGAGCGCGTCCCACATATTTTCACAAGAGGTGGAGACGGGGCAACATTCGGTCTCGATTGGATCGGGGATCCCAAAATTTTCTGTACAAAAGCATCAATGTTCTCTGCTCGCATAAGGGCTTCCCCAACAAGAATTGCTTTGACACCATCAGCACGATATGCTTCGACGTCCTTAGGTCCAGATATACCGCTGAGGGCGCAAACAATTGTCGACTCTGGCACTTGATGCATTAAACGGCTTGTCGTCTCCAAATCAACCTTAAAGCTTGTAAGGTCACGATTGTTGACACCAATTACCTGGGCTCCTAGTTTAACGGCTATGGCCATCTCTTCTGCAGTGTTGACTTCGACGAGTGGTTCCATGTCCAGCTTTAAGGAGTATTCATAAAGGCGAGTTAAAAGATCAACTGGGAGCATTTTAACGATAAGGAGAACAGTATCGGCACCAGCTAGTCGCGCCTCTAGGATCTGATATTCGTCGAATATAAACTCCTTTCGTAGGATAGCCGGACGATTCGATAATCCTTCCAAACTTTGCCTCACCGTTCGCAAATCTTCAAGGCTCCCATTAAACCATTCTGGTTCAGTGAGAACGGATATCACACTCGCTCCACCCATGGCATATTTTCTGGCTTGTGCTGGGGCACACACGGAAGAACAAATAATTCCTTTAGACGGTGAAGCTCTCTTAATTTCAGCCATTAAAGCGACAGGGAAAGGAGAGTTTCTCAATCGGTCGGGAAACGAGATCTGTGGCGGTGCAATACCAAGTTCGTATGTTGCCTGGAGATCCTCCGGCCGCTGGGAAGGTATCTCTTTCTGACGAGCTACGACGGCTCTCCGACGCGCATAAATTTTATCCAAGATAGATTCATTTCTCGGGCCTAGCGGTGTTGGCTGAGAAGTAATAAAGGCCGCTCCATTAGCTCGACCCGCCACATTGGGCAGCGCTTTTTCCCATGTTCCACCGCTCAAATTCAAGAAATTCCGAAACATTGTACGCCCATGCTCCGTCAATATACTCTCTGGATGGAATTGGACCCCTTCGACCGTCCAGTTTTTATGTCTGACGCCCATAATAATCCCACGGCCAGCGCCATTTTCCAGTGCTGTCCATGATGTCACCTCCAAACAATCAGGAACTGTTTGATGGGTTCCTGCTAAAGAATGATACCTCGTCACCGCCAAGTCTGGAGGAAGCGTCGCATAGACACCTTTTCCATCATGCTTTAACTGTGATGTTTTACCATGCAGAATCTCTCCAGTCACTTCAACTTTGCCCCCGAACGAAGCTATTATGCACTGCTCCCCCATGCAAACTCCAAGAACTGGTATCTTGCCAGCAAAGTATTGAATTGCCTCCTTGCTTATTCCAGCATCTGTGTCTGGATGGCCAGGGCCAGGACTAATGACTAGCTGTGTCGGTTTTCTCGCAACGAGTTCTTCCATGGAGACGGTGTCATTTCTGAAGACAGTCACTGTTGCACCCTCCAAAACAAGATATTGGTATATGTTCCAAGTGAAAGAGTCATAGTTATCAATCAAGATCACATTGGACGCATTTTCGCGGCGTTCAGCCTTGGTGGGTTGATTTGGAGAGTGATCGATCAGATCGGAGACAGTCATTTCGAAGGACAAAATGGCAGATTATCGACGATACTTGCGTATTTTGCCCTCGTACACCATGCCTCAAGTAATTTTTTTCGTAATCCCACTTCTAATAGCCGCTTCTACTCTTCATCTTGTAGAAAATTGTGCGATCGTTGTCTTCTCATCAGTCTGTTCGGAAATGCCTATCGAGTCGGTGATAGGAAAACCACGCTAACCTCAGATAGGCAATCATTGTCTGAAGCTCCAAACAAGCTCTTCTTCTCGGATTCAACATGGCGACAACAGAGCCCTGAATGTTGCAACTTTCGCTATCTCTTAACTACGGTAGAACAATGGTATAGCTGATGCGCAGATGGCTCCGCAGCCGGAGATTTATTTCCCGTCGTTGGACGACTGTTTATCTGGCGATGCCCAGCCTATGTAAGCCCTGAATTATTCGGTTCAGCTAAGACTGGAGAAACTACTAACTATTCACAAAGACCGTGGGAATCGGCTTTCATTCGCTTAACGAGCTCGAGCACCAGGCTCAAAGAATGTGACTGTCTTTTCTCCTTTTTATCGTGTCCCGAGAGTGTGCGCATTCTTTCCAATCCTTTCGATCCTTACCCCAAGCCTTCGGAACAAACCAAGTCGGCTTTCGAATCAAAAACAGCCGCTATCAATATCACATCAGGGTCCCGAGCTCGATGTAACCTCGATGATATCAAGGGGGACGCGATATGGCTCAGTAAGAAAGCGGTAATAGATGAGGTTTCCGCGCTGAGAATAGCTGTGTTGGAATGGCAGAACCGTCCTGAACATGATTTGTTAAATCAATTTTCAGATGAGGAAATAGCAAGCCTCCAAGATGCGATTGGTGCTGGACAGTTATCGCACCCGACGAGCGGGATCCAAGATATTGAGGTTCTCAGAGGAACGGCCCGAAACGCGCAGCCTAGTGATTCCTATTCTCAAGATGAGAGGCAACTGAAACTGTTTCTGTTGTACTTGTCAGAGAAACAGCATGTCATAAAATTGGCTCTATATTTGTTAAGTGTGTCTTTACGTGGAAGTTTACCCGGCACCTGGCGGCGTTGCACAATAGATGCAGAAAATGGCTCGACCCAGCAAGACACGAAATTGGATGAGCTTGCGGCATCGGTTTTTCCACGACTGACGACGAACGACTTAGACAAGCCAGGAATATCCATTCGAGCGTGTATCGAAGCCGTTCAATTACGCCTGAGTGACATAGATGCGGCAAGTGATTGGCTTCCTCCCGAGGTCCTATATGCACGACAGCTGAGCCTCATCGGAGAAGTTGTGCAAATCATGCAGATTTTATTTCTTCGACTTCAAGAATCGGAAACGATACCATCGTCGGCATTGCTACTTCCATGGCTACGTCTTGTGGCAAAATGTGACTTCTTCGAGCAGAACCGACCGGTAAGCAGCATTACCATAAAATATTTACTCCATTGCAGTCATCTAACTTCTAATCTGCAGTCAACGAAAGAAGAATCAGTGCTGTTCGACTCTATACAATCCCTCACTTCTATTGTCACTCTTTCATTTCTAAAGTTGCAAGTCGCAAATTCCTTGTTTGAAGCCGGGATTGCACAGCCTTCCAAAGTATCCGACGTGTGGGGCAACTCACTTCCGTCTTTCTTGAATTGTGAAGACGTTGGCGAACTTAATGAGATATTTCTCAAGGCTGCCGATGCCGGAAAGTTCGGTGCAAGCCCCGCGGTGTTTGCTTGGGGGATGATTATGTTCTCAGTGAGAGAGATTGCACTGGCAACGCGGGAAGAACGCGAACTTCAACAGGCACAGAATGCAGTGGATGCATTCAATGGGAGTACATTCTCCACATTGGCTTCGCGGAATGCCGGTCCGTCCATCTACGAGGATGCATATGAACGAGCTCGTAATCCAGCCTTCGATGACGACTTTGTCAGGTTCATGATTTCGATTGCTGTAGACAGATGTCGAGTTTTTGACGTGATTTGTGGAATTATCCGTCAACTCGATAGAATTTCTGGGTTTGGGGATGGCAGTTTGGTAAATCGGTGGGCTCGTGTCGAGATTCTTGCTCTAATCCGAACGAGTATCGACTTCTTGAATTATATTCCTGAACTGCTGTCGGGGATTTTACAAGTAATTTCGGGCCCAGATATGGAATGGGAATGCACAGGCGACAACATGTCCGAAAGCGGCTGTAATGTCAAAGAGGTTTTCCTTCGTGATGCCATTCTGATGAAAAAGGTCTTTCGAATTGCGAAATGCCGATTTCCTTACGAAGCGTCCAATTTTCTCAAGCTTTGCAGGTCTTTATTAGACTGCAATCTGAGCACCGATGATGGTTATCCTTTGATACTTAAGGAACTTGAATTTATGGAAACCTATACCCAGGTGATTTCCCCCGGCTTTCAAGGTTATCAATCCACTCGGGAGGATGAAAACGCGAACTTTGTATCTTTGACCGTGCCACTGGAGATGAGTGAATTGTCGTCAGCAGTAAGAGAGAGCGAGAACGTACCTGACTCGGAACTAATGGTGATGAATGAATCACCCATGCTACCAGCTAACACTCTTGGTCAAGTTGTTAACGAGTCTAAACCTGCTGTGATTATGTGGCATCATCAATACAATTGCCTTGGCTTTCTAGGAATATGGTTAGAGCAGGCAGCCTACAGTCGCAAGACGGGCTATGAACCAGACGATGATGTGATTGCTGAAATGATTGGTTTGCTGGCCGACTTGATAATGTCCGCACTAGCTCTTGCAAAACATAAAGGGGTTGAATCTTGTGCCAAAAGAATTTTGGAAATGGCCAGCGATGGTCTAAATTACTATGGGGATATCATTTCCGTTGTTTTCGACATATTTGAGCGAAATTTACAGAATTCAGCCAGCAAAATGGGTACGGACCGTGGTCTAGAGTCTCTAACAGCTTGTCTCTCATTTCTTAATGCCCTCATTACTGTTATTCCTGGTCGAGTTTGGCCGTTCCTTTCACGAAGCAGCTTCATCGTTGGGGACGGCAACGGGGGAACGCTCCCTGCGATTGTGTCAGCCATCGAGGTCAATACGGGCGATTTTTCCTTCCTTTTAGAGGCCGTTCAGACTTTCAAGCTCATCGTTGACGATACCGTGAGACATTTAGCGGTGCGAAAAACGGCAAGTAATGTTACGGCCAAGTCAAGCCACGTTACGGAATATACTGCTGCTGCTCCGTCATACATCATGAGCAACCTCTTACAGTCTTTCGTGCGGGTAATGGTTGATATATACAATAGCAGTGCCGGTTGGAGATATAACGACATTCACCAGTTATTACAACTGAACGTTTCCCTCACTAATACCTTCCAAGATATTCTATATTATACATACGCAGTTGACGATACAGAAGACCTGAATGCAAAACTTACGGGTGTCTTTGCGAATTCTGCCAAATATCTAGTCAGTGTGTTACGACCATCATCCGAAAAGGCCGTTTGCTTCAATCCAGTTTTGCGGATAATCCTAAATAGTTTACAGCCTCCCATGATTACTGGAAGCATGTATTCGCAGCGTCTTCAATCGCGACTGATAGAGTCAGCTCTGAAATTATCGACAACCTTGATCCAGGCCGGATGGGTTCCACACTCTCAAATGACGGGCTTTGGGAGACAATTATTCAACGCTTCGCCGGTATTAATCCGCTTATTTGTATTGCATCAAGAATATCGTCTGCCAGTTGCAAATTTGCTGGAGCTGTTGGTGGTGCATGCGGCTATGGATAGCGAACAGGAACCGCCATCTCTACTTGGACACCTTGGTGCACAGTCGTCCTGTCGATTTCTCGATATCCTTTCTAAATTCGATCGCCCGTTTAATAGCATTATTCTCGACACCGCCATATGGAAGCTTCTCACTGCGGTCATTAGCAGAAGGCAACAATGGCTTGCTGTATTTTTACTGACTGGCTCTTCGCCGCGGGATGCCTTAAAGAAGGCCAATAAAGACAAGCCCACCATGAAATCGAAGCCGTTTTTGCAGGCAGCTCTCGATCGAATGTCATTTGTTGGAAAAATATCCCCTCGCCTTATACTGTCGGCGTTGGAGTTTATTGCCAAAGCCCAAGAGAATTGGTTATGGGCTACACCGCAACTGAAGAACCATAGTGATTTTCTTTCAAAAATTGTCCACTACATTACGAATCTGAATATGCGGCTCTATTCGCCATATGAGCAGTGCATCAACACGAAAATAGCGTCTCTTGTCGCAGATATCTGTGCCATATATCTACATAGCGCGAAGGAGCAAAGGGAGTGGGATTTCTTCAAATCGCTTATCCCTCTCATTTCTTGGTACTCTGAGAATGCTGTTGAAGTCGATGGTTACAATGCATCACTCCATGCGAATCTCAAGAAGAACTTTGAGATGAAATATCCAGGTTGCAGTCTATTTGCAATCAAGCGGACGTTGCTCAATGATCCAGCATTTGGAGAAAATTATTTTTACGATATCGCATTAGGCACCAAAATATTTGGTTATGAGTTTGCTTGGGTCGGTAGCCGGAATCAAGGGTTTGTGGACGAAGTTAAGCGAGCGAATGAAAATCTGTCCCTTGTGCAAGCTCAAATGGTATGTGATTCTCTTGCGTGTGCTTGCCTACAATATATTGCACTACTCTGACTTGGTGTAGGATCTTCTTCACAGTTTCAAATTCCTGGCAATAGAGCACTGCGATGACTTCATGCCAGACCGTGGGGTTCAAAAATCGATGGCAACTGTCGTTCGTCACTGTCTTACAGCAAATTCAGGGAGCATTCCGAATGAAAGCATTTTTTGCAAGCTTCATCAAGTTCGAGCAGAATTTGCTTTGAGCTTACTTCAAAGATTGGTGGAGATTCGATCCAGAGGAAGTGAAGTATTCAGTCTACTTCAGGTCGCTTGGGATGCCACTCGATTCAGGAACGCAACTTATGAGGCAGCACTCGCAAACGAGGATACTGAATATTATGGAATGCTGTTAAACATCCTCTTCCTCGCTTTGCAATTCCATGTTGCTGGTAGCACCCGATTGGTTCCAGAAGCGGTCAGCAAGAAACCAGAAGTCTCAGGGCACCTGGCGGTTGTGCTCGATATTGTCAAGTTTGTGGTCGCGCAGGGTTTCCGTTCCTTAACTACGTACTTACACGACGAGCCACATAAATGTTCACCAAAAGACTTTGCGCTCTTGACTGCTATTTTGCAGACGACTCTGAAAGTCAAAAGCGTAGATCGTATCTACGAGCAGATTGCTTTCCATCTTGTGGATTGCGACACAATACGATATGCCAGTACCCTTTTTTCCTGGTCCTTCAAACTTACTGTAGAAGGAGACCCAATCTACGGAGAGCTAAGTATTCTCTATCTTCTCGAGCTGTCGTGCATTCCAATGATAGCTGAGCAAATGGCCATTGATGGGATTCTCGTCAAGCTATCCACCTACCAACTTACAGACATCTTTCGTCAACCCCAAGGATGCGGTCCTTTCGACCGAGTGCCAAGACTATTTACGATCTGGCATGCTGGGCTTCTCCCACTTTGCCTCAATCTTGTTTATCACGTCGGACGTGCTGCGCCAGAGGTGGCTGCATTCCTGAATCAATTCGAAGCACAACTTCACCGAGCTTCCGACGCCTTTTCCATTGGCCATCCTACTGTCGTGACAACCCCCTTTGGTCCCTCTGGTTCTCGCAGTCTCTTATCATCTGGCCAATCAATCAAACGTCTTTCACTTGGGATGGCCACGGAAGCATGCTCATTGGCCCTTCTATCCTTGATTATCGACAAATTCCGTGACGCCGGTCCGAGTGCGGGTGTGGATTCACAACATATCCCAGAACTGAAATGGGATCGTACGCAGGTGAAAGAGAATATTGAGGTTCTTCTGGAAAAGAAATCTATTCTTCGATCTCGAATCACGCCCACAAACGAAAAGGAAATGACGTGGTCACAACGTAAGCCGTCGGATTCAACTAGCGGGGCAGAGACCTTGCTGGAGGAGAAGATTGTAAAGGAGCTACAAACTGCGTTGTTCTGTATAGGCGGTGGCCTCTAGATATTTTGCTGTATTGTGTTTCCAAAAGTGGTGTTGGGAGCTTTCTTTGACTGCTTAGGTCTCGGATACTCGTCCTCCTGTTGAATGATTTTAATTTTGACTTATGATATCTAGTGGCAGTTCACGTTATAGAGATAAGTTCCTGTTCTTGACAGTGTTAGAGGCTATGGCAAAGTTTGGTCTATATGTTCCCTCTTCCTTTGAAATCAGACATAAGAGAGCAAGAAGATGGACAAAGTCGGATGTGTTTTCCGACGGCCCAGAACATTTCCATTGCCGTGATTTTGATCCACAATATCCCAGCCTATATGACGCAGTGTTGTTTCGATTTGACCCCAGGGTCTCAAAATGGTTTTACAAATTCCATACTGTGTAAGGGGGATCGGATATGGATGTGGATGATTGGAGAAAAAATTTTTGCATCATCGACCGAAGGAAAGCAACTTCAATTCGAAGAATGAGGGTTTCAAAGAGAGAAGTCTCTATCAGCCAGTAATAGCAAAATCTGATTTACTATGTTCTGTGTGAAAACACTCAGGTAGGACCCGCAGTACTTGAATCTGTTCTTTCAGACCACCTCAGCCGTAGAGATGCAGCGATTATCGGAGTGTCCAAGCAAGGACAGAAAGTTGCTTTCATTCATAAGTGATAAACTGATAAAGAGAACAAAAATCTTTCGACTTTATATTGCCGGAAATCCATAAATGCTTTGAAACAGCGCAAAGTATGGTGGAGTAAACAAAAGACGAAAAAAAATACTGGAGGCATGGTATTCGTCGACACGATTTCAACGTCAAGCAGGCAAAGTCTCAAGGAAGGCGCTGCGAGAGAGAGCATATACCGATCTCACGGCAGAAATGGCTGCATGGAAGCTGTAATGCATTAGCAGAATGTTAATAGCTCTTCCCATTGTGTTTTGTCTCACTATGCTCGTCCTATGGGGGGACCTGAGGTCATATTAGGAAGATATTAAGAACGAAAAAGGCCGCAAGTCATTCACCTGATAAGAGAACAGCAGTTGGCAGGTGGACATCTCAATCTGTGCAATGATAACACCCAGCTAAGCTGTGTGTCTTGAGATATGATGTATTCAGCACAGTGATAATACAACTGGGTATAAATAGAGGCAGTTTGCCGTCATATTTGTGTGACTCTGTCCACATGAAAACTCAGCACTTTTGTTGATTCAAATGCAGTGAAAGTGCCAATTGGCTGCAATAACACAGTGGCACGAGTTGCAACATGCTCATAGATCTATATCATGTTGAATATGTTGTATTCCCATCCATTTCCTTGGGGATGTCTGTTTTGTTTTTGAGCAGCCGCTATAAAAGCTACACAGCTGTGTAACCTTTGAAAGCAAGACACCTAACATGTCAAGATCCCAGTCACATTATGGCTCCATGGATTATCCTCCCGCAACGCAATTAGAGCTGCGATAGTGGATCCAATGCTGTATTTGGCATCAATTGCAAACTGATGAGTCGCTACGCCACTCGTACTGAAAGAATAACCTGATTCAACGCAGTAAGTCTTCCCAATGACAGGAAAGGGCTTTGACATCCCATTCTCAGGCTGGCAGGCAACGAGTGAGGCGTTCTCAGGATCTGGCTGACCCCTAACATTTGGAGAATGGGATTTGTCTGAGTCTCCCATTTATCTCTATGTTGCAGCGGCGAAGTCCCCAACAGCTCAAGAACAAGGGATGTGGCGCACATGGCCCAACATGTGTGGCGTTGCTGTGGCTGGTTGCGGGGGAGGAAGAGCCGCAAGTTCTAGAACAAAAAGAACAAACAAACAAACAATGCAAACACACCCGATTTGGATCATCGTGTGAGCTGAGAAGGACGTGTCACACGCAGCAGTATGTAAGCTTTCCGAGCTTCAAGAGATACAACCTTGTCAGCTCGTCTCTCCTCTTCTTTTGTAGTTACATACATACATATGTATGGATGGATGGATTTCATCTGTAGCCAGCTGCTGTAGATCTTTCAATCCTTGAAGCTCACCCTCGTCGTCCTCTGGTAGTCTTTGGATCAGTCAAAGGAGGCGTGTGCTAAAACAGCCTGAAATCCGTTCCTTTCCTCGGCACACCCAGTGATGTGGTTCCAACGAACAGTCTCCATGCGGCATCCAAGCGGTTGCTAGTAAAACCGTGACGGTGTGGTATCATACTATGGCAGATGACAGGAGAGCCTGGCTTCGCTTGACTCGATGGGTTAGCCACGAACAATAAATGTGGAGTACACCCAATCAATCTGAGCTGAACGGTCGGGATTAGCCCAGCAGTGGCAGCGTTAACTAGTTAGTGGGATAACGTGATTGGCCCTGGCTGTCGCCACAAGTTGCGCCGAATTTTTATTCCATGCATCCACCACAGCTGCTTGATCTTCGACTTTTTCCACAAGAACGGGATCAGATTGGTATGTAAGCGCTTTTGTTGGTGGGAGAAAACTCGGCTGACTGCTGAAAACTTCGGCATCGCGAACAAAATTAAGATTTACATTCTTCTTGTACTGTAAAATGTATAAGTAAAGGTGGTTTCTGTTCCAGCATGGAAGAGAGCGTTCGTTCTCTTTTCGAGTATCTCCTTTGTTGCCTTTCAATTGATATAGTTTTTATTCCCCGAAACACTGGCACTGCAATCATGTTGATCATATTGGACTAGAGATCCCGCTTCAGCAACAAGAAGGGAAAAATAAAGCCCTCTCTTGTTTTTTTCTCTGCCATCCGCCAAATTGCCAGTGACAATGGCTCCGACGTATCCACTGTCCAAGCTGTCATCGGCCTTTTGGAAACCACCTTTAACCACATTGTACATCATCTCCCCCTTTCTCGTCCTACTGGCATTTCTGCCCCTATGGAGATATCGAAATCGAAATGCCTCTCCAACACTTCCTCTGTCCGAAGTGGAAACACCGAAGACAATACTGTCTTCGCCCGATGAGCATGCTTCAGCGCCAGGCCGAGCAAGAGCGATATCAGAGCCGGAAATAGTTAATCAAACAACTTCGGTGCCTTATTCCCAATCAGCGTATATACCGTGTCGCAGTGGGGTGAAATTGCAGTGTTCTGAGCACCCGAACGAGACATCACAAATTCCAATGTCTGCATCTTCAATTTCCCCGACGCATTCTGGTGGTAATGCACACAGCACTTTGCCTCAGACAAGCATTGCGTCGGTGCCTGTGGCGGAGCACCAGCAACCTTTAAACTCAGGGGAAAACGAGATGTGGGAACCACCAAACTTTCAAGGTCACCAGCACATTATGCACCGCCCGATGATGACGCATCTGCAAGTACGGAGCGAAACCGTACAGATTTTCCACGGAGTGGGATCTGAGAAAGGTAGAACTTGGAAACGAAGAATTATTGAGTATAGCTGAATGAGAAGAATGGAGCAAAAGCTGAAACAATCGGTGGACCTGCTTCAGCTGATTCGATTGAAAGTGTATATATAGTGCTGTTGGTGGCTCCTTTCTGTTATTTCTTTCCGACGCATCACGTCTTCCAGTGTTCTTCGTACAGATACCCCAAGAACGGTTGGTTCTCCACTTGTCATTTCAATTCAGTGGGCTTGAGACTCCTTGATACAGCAGTTATAGCATGGCACCTCAATAGAAAGGTCACCCAAGCGATGTTCGCACGGTGAATGATAAAACATCAGATAGGTTAGATATTTCAACAAATTTAGCGCAAGAACCTGCTGCCCCGGCAAATAATTTGAACTCTAGACATTTAGTAAGAGGTAGTTTGGACTGAATTGCAGGAATCCGTCTGAAGGTCAGAGCCAGAAAGTTCCTAGCTGTTCTGGCGACGATTCAGCATTCAGTAATAGTGAGGTTGGAACCTTGGGAACCCACGGCGGGAAGCATGATCCCTTGAGCCCTTTCAGTGAACAGCCGGGTCCAGCTCAGCTTAAGGTATCGTGCTGTTCCCTCTTTTTGCATGTTCAATCTTCGAGTCAATAATCCACCAAAAGACGAAGGGTCTTTTTCAACGTGTTCAGGGACTCAACTATCTCTTGATGCCGACGCAATTTTGGAAACCCACCCTTCTGTGTCATAACGAAATTTACCAGGAAATGTCAGCAATTAGTCGACTCCTGAAGAGCATAGTAGAGCTAATGCACGCTTTGCAAATCAGCCGCCACTAAAGAGCCTCGAGGTCGACTACAGATATCTGCTCAGTGTTGCAGACCATCACGGTCATGCAATTTCTCGCAGACTTGGGGAAAGGCTTGGGGCATGAGTGAACCAGTGTACAGAGCATGGAATTTAATATTCCAGGGTGCAGCCCTCATAGCCTGAAATGCCTTCAGCTAATCTTTCCTGGAGTCAATCTCTTCATTGATTCCAACGACGAAAATGGATGTCTGTCGTGCTTGTGCCTGATGAAGTGACTGATGCAATCACATACATATCACATTCAGCAGTAATGAGGACTTGTCAAATCTGCGTTGATCTTCACTGCTGGGGATGTCACATCAGACCCATGGGCAATCTTCCTGGTCAATGCCTGTATTCCTGGCCGATGAGTCGGGTTTAGAATTGAGCTTGGGCAATCCGACTCTTCGATGAACGGGCATCCGTTTGGTCTGTCCTTCGTATTTTGAGCTTTATGTTTCGCCAATGGTCTTGCCGACTATGCTGATAATCTTCTCAATTCTCGGCTTGCTTTTCAAGATCTCCATTTCAGAGCAAATAATCCCTTCGATCGTCTCACTCTTTGAGTTTACAAAGCCGGATAATTCTGGGATGAACATGCCTAGGCCCAGAAAGGCCCCTAGAGATTTGCATATCCAGAACATTGCCCATTGGACGTCCCATGCTTTTCAAATCGTAGTCTATGCATATCAGCAGTATCTAAGGTGATGTAAGCATTAGTTATACGGAGTATTTCCTTCTCAAGGAGAATGCTGGTTGCTAGACGACTAGGTTAACTTACCTCTGAAATGCGCTGCAAACCATCTCAGAGTTCTATGAATATGTACGTATTTTCTGAATGGTTACTCCTAGACGATCTTGGAGCAGGTGTCTTTATTGGCCATGGTGGATTTCTCATAGGCTACTGAGCAGTTCTTTAGTTCGTTCCCGCTTCTTCAAGGTGGTGAGGGAAAGGGAGTCCGAGGCTGAATGCAACAAGGATCCCAAGTTTCGGCCTCTCCGCACTTTGGCGTCGCTCCAGCTTCGTTCCCGCACGATCCACTGTGGTTTCTCATATTCAGAGGATGTTCCAGTTCGGTTGACAAGCGGATCGCCAGTTTGTGACTTTAAGCTGCCTTCTATCACTCGGTAGAGATCCCGATTTTCCGATCGAAAGCTACATAATGTGTCTCTCTTTCTCCGTGACATGAGCGACGAGCCTGAGGATCGAGCCACATAAATGAAATACGCCTGAAGTCGTCTCCTACATATAGACTATTGTTAGGCAAAACCTGGAAGAGCCAAGTGATTTCGTTCGAGGTCTACAGAGTACATAGCACAGTTGATATATGCGACATATGTGCATCGTCGGTCTAGTAGCGAATTCAAGATACATGGCCATGTCAACTGTTTATTGGTACCTATAATCCGGTAATGTCAGCAGCACATCTGCAAGCTCCCCAGTCGACGAAACAAGCTTCTTTTGGTATGGCTGGAAGCTTAGCTAGTTAACTTATTGCAGATCACCGCTTAGCCTGGGATAACTATGGGGGCCAGAACACACAATTCCCTCAGCTCTTCGTGCCACAGTCACCATGCCCGTGCTGTCTTAGTTGACATGGCGTTACGAGTGATCAAGCCTTTTTCCTCTTTCAGGAAATGGTAGCCAGCCATAATACCACGATTGTGCCCCAGTTTGCTCGAACGATTGAAAGATACCCCAGGCATTTCAAATGCTATGACACGAGACGGAACGCTGCGCATTGTGACAACCACAGAGTTGCATTGCGACTGTTTTGCCTGAGCGACTTCCAATCCAAACCAGTCCAACAGCAGGTGATAGATTGAGTCCTACCGGCAAGATTTTGTGGAGGATCGTAGAGAGCATAAATAAGAGGCATCCACCCGCCAGAAATCGAGAATGATCAATCCGAGCATCAAACACAAGCATAGTTTTTCTGCACCATCAACTTCCTCGATTAAACATGCGTTTCACAACTGCCTTCTTCGTTCTCAGCAGCCTTGCTTCCCTGGCTGTCGCATCTGCCATCCCCGAGCCAGAGACCGCTGGCGCTCTCGATAACTGCGGCTACCCCAACGGCAACTGCTACGACAACAACTGCCATGGTGAATTGAGCCCTGACAGAATCACCTGTACATCGGTATGAAAGCTTCAGAATACACATTTCTTTCACCCTCTGTGATAAAGGCGCTCGGCTAATGAGCACTGCGTCATAGGGCAAATACCTCGGCTGCCCATGCGGATACGGCTGTGGCAGAAACACCGGAAGATGCAACGAGAATGGCTGCAATGGCAGAAATGGCCGTTGCACCAACAACTATCTCGGCTGCTCTTGCAATTAAAGCCGTCCTTTCATAGGCAGGAAACCATTCTCTTGGAGGCTAGGATTTTGAATTTCGGCTGTACCCCATTGGAAATTGGGAGCCTCGTGAATGAGAACGAGATTTATGTTGGAGAAGACTCCGCCTAGATTTGTTTTTTTTTCGGTTTAGTCGTCGGGTCCACCAACATTCATTCATTTGGCAAAACTCAGACTCCCAATTTTGTCACCCTGCGATATAGAAATATCCAGATGATTAGAATGGGGTTGGAGGATACTGGACCTGGACAAATCTGATATCTGAACAAAGAACTCTTGTGCCATCTCTTTTCCTGTTCCTGTTTTTTCAACAACATTCGTCGTAGAGTTCCATGTTGTACTCTCAAAAGCGGTTCCCTCCGCTTAGTGTAAAATTATTCAAGCTGAGAATTTTGCCAGCTTGTCCATTATTGCAAATATCACTTGGCTGACTGAGACTGGAAGCCTGCTTTGATCCTCATCCGTACACAAGGCACATAGGATGCAACAGCAATATGGGAATTAAAAAATGACATACTATGTATTCCAGCACTTCAGTCATCATGAAAAGCCAATTCAATGTGCTTCTCTTTCCTAAGCAAAGCCGATAAATGTTGAGGTTTGCAGTCCCTTCTTGTGGTTGAATCGACTTGTTGAAAAGAAGTTGACGGTGCAAACACGACAAACAATCATTCGACCACCTCAAATCGTTTCTCCTCTACATCATCAATAATGGATATGAACATCAGCCCTTCTACGTTGCGTTTCCCTCCCCGTATTTGTACTTCCCCCACAATGACAAAGACCTCATCAGAAGCCAATTTCTCGTCTTACGAGTCTATCAACTTGGCCCATATCTTATCCCGTCTCCAAGGGCATCTCCTATCACCATCTGCAGACCTCAAACTTCTTCGCCGATCGAAGTACCATCGAGCCCGGGTCGCAGCCGTGAGTGGTTTTGCGTTCAAGCCTTCAAATTAACGTTGATATCAGACTGACCTCTCTGGATCTCCTTTTCTCAGAATGTAGAATATGGCCGGTCCTTACTTCTCCAACTAGAGCGGTCCCTACCGAATATAAAATCCCCAACCCGAAAACATGCACTGCAAACAGAGCTCTCCCAGCAGCGACAGTTGCTCAAAACATTAAGGCAGCGGATAGATGAGTTGGCGATTGAGGCGGAAACTTTAGTGGAGGAGGATGGTTTTTCGTCGGAAGACGAGGATATATTGCCTACGCCGGCGGAGAGTACTCCAGAACGGACACCATCACGCCGTGGAGCTGCCGTCGAGGAACTACCAGCCACGAAGGATGAAAAGAGAATAAAACAAGAGCAAAACACCCATGAGACTCTATCGCAGACGCCGGAGGAAACGATTTCAAAGCAGCCGAACAAGGTTCCATCCACCCCCGACGAATTACAAACCACCAGCATTCTTCGCAGCAGACACCACCCAACTCGTTCACTTCAAGACTCTCATGCCACCGCCATCCCGTCACGCTTTACATCCGCCACTAAGCCTTCTATAACACCCTTCCCCTCCACTTCTCCCCCAACCGAGCCCTCTGCAACCAAAACCCACACCACCGAAACCGCCCTTACAAATTCTCGCCTCGAACAAGACTCCCTCACCGAATCCCTCCTATCACTCGCCACACAACTCAAAGCCTCCTCCCAATCCTTCCACACACACCTCGAATCCGAAAAATCCATCCTCTCGCGCGCGACAGAGGGTCTGGATCGAAACACCACAGGCCTAGAGGCAGCAGGAAAGCGGATGGGAATGCTGAGACGGATGACAGAGGGAAGAGGCTGGTGGGGACGGATCCTGATGTATTTGTGGATTTTTGGATTGTGGATTGTTGCAGTGCTGATTGTGTTCGTGGGGCCGAAGTTGAGATTTTAAGAAGTGATTTGAGATACGAGGTGGACGATTTCGTGCTTAGGAGTTGAGAGGAGCTTCCAACATGATGAATAGGATACCTCTGCCTCCGTTTCCATTTTATATTTGGGCATGGTTGCTCCTCGTGTGGATCAAGTTGTATCCCGAAACTGATGAAGCAGCGAGAACTACATACTGATAAAAATTTGATACCAAGAAACAATCCAAGTGCTCGACCTTCTGTTTGTGAAGCATTGTGTAAACTGATTATTTGAACCAAGAGAACACTTGGGTCCAGGTTTCGGCGCGAAATATTTTAAGTTCAACTCCATTGTCTATATCTTCGCCAGGCATCGAGGGTAATTCTCCCACTCCATTATCCGACCGACATACGGGACATTTCCAACAGACACATGTGCACAAAAAAAAAAAAAAAGTCAAGGCAAGGAAATCCGTAATAGGTGATAATGATAAGGGAAACAGTAAGCCTCGTTAGATCCGAGGACAAAAAGGCAGAAGAGAAAATACAACAATAAAAAAAGAAAATATGAAAAAATGGTAGAAACACGACATGAGTCCCTGTAAATATATTAAATAAACATTAAGCCCAAAGTTTCATAGAAGCCCAATATCTCACGCAAGATCTGCCTTAATGAAGGACTCCAAAGTTGATAACGAAAAGCAAGGCCCTATTGCTCGAAAGGAGTGGCTAGGTTATCAAAGGAAATCATTTTCGAGGTCTGAAATACATGGGAAACTCTGCCAGGCTGCAGGAACTGTACATACAAAGCCAAGAGATGCTGGAGCAAAGAGGTATAAAGAAGAATTGAGCAGGAAAAGGGTACTAATAAATGCATGATTGATATCGAACACAGGTTGCATCAAAGGCAATAAAATCAGAAGTTTGTGCATCTGTGATAATGGAAACAGAGCCTTCTAGATCAGGCCGCAGAGTCGAAGGTTTTCTTGAATAATGATATCTATACCAATGTTAGTTAAGATAGGATATCAATTAGCTAAGGTAACGCACCATTAACAGCAGCCATAACAAATCGAATTTGTGTTGTGTCAGTGGCACATGTGAAATGTGTGTAAATTTGCTTCTGTTCCGCTTGGTTCAGGGAGACAAATCGGTTAAGAATATAGTCGCAAGCAGCCGCATAATCAGCACCACCTAAGATAGTGTCAGTCTATCCAAAGTACAGTTAACAATTATTGGCAAGAGCAGTAACACTGACCCTCATAATCCGGGAAGTAATTCTTCATGGGGCTGACTGGAAGTTTCTCTTTGAATCGGTCGATCTTGTTCAAGAAAAGAATAATTGATGTTTTGGTAAACCACCGAGAATTGCAGATTGAGTCGAAAAGTGTTAATGCTTCTTGCATTCGGTTGACGGTTTCATCCTCAAAGAGCAACTGGTCATACTCGGATATAGCAACGAGGAACAGGATCGTGGTGACATTTTCAAAGCAGTGAATCCATTTCTTCCGTTCGGACCGCTGGCCTCCAACATCAAACATTCTGTATGTGAGGTCGCCGATAATGAATGTCGTTTCGGTGATACCAGTTGTCTTGACTCGAGATCTGAGCACATCCTGGTCACTTGGCAAGTAATCAGGCTGCATGATACGGCCGATAGAATCAAAGTAGCTATCGACACGGTAAGTCTTCTAAGTCGTTCATTAAACAGGAAGAGTCCGTCCAACTTACTATCTTGCGGAATCATTCAACTGGTATTCGCGCGACCTCCGGAAACATTCCTGAACACCTGCATCCTTCCACAAGGCTTCTATAGCGGCTCCAACCTCGGGAGGTAAACAATCGCCTTCGATCTGTGCGGGCTGCATAAAGATAGTCTGAACATGATATTCTGCACGCTGGTCATCTAATGGAAGTTCGAGGCTCTCCATGGCCTCCAGGATAACGCGCATCGATTGGACGGTGTTACTGAAAATGATCTCTTTAAACGATTCCCTTTCGTCCCGAGAATAGGAACCCTCATGGATGAGTTTCATCTGCTTTAAGATGGTCGATTTACCAGATTCACCAGCACCTATACCTCATTAAAAACCGAGGCGCTATTTTGGATATTATCAAGGAGCCTTACCGAGTAAGAGCATCTTGATTTCATTCCTCTGCATCATCTTATCTCGTTTCAGCTGATTCTCGATCTCCTCATTCCGGGCCTTGCCCTCCTTATCTTCAGTACTCATACCACACCCCATTTTAGCGGCTAAAAGGAATTGTACACCGAAGACCGATTCGTAGAATTGAGAACGTCTGATACAATAACAGGCCAGGAGCAATTCCTAGGGATTAAAGCATCAGCAATTATTACTAACAATTACTTCAAAGCAAGATAAACGAGAAGCGAGCTCAATTCAGGCATCTTGAAGAACCTGCGCCAGAAGTTCAGTGATAACAGGCGATGTTATCTCCACAAGAACGAACAAAAAAAAAAAAAAGGTATCGCGTGACTCACAACACACAGACTGCCTTCTAATAGGACAAGCCGGGTAAAAGATCGGACAGGAGGATGTCAGAAAAGGATAATCACTGTTGATAGTTTTGACCAAATCATCTACAAGGTCATCTTCCAGTGCTCTGTCCGTTCAGGAACGAAGCAAACACAGCGGACCAGGGTCACAAGGGATGAAACAAGTTCAATTGCTGACTCTCGGGAAAGACAGCTGCCCTGATACTTAGAAATTGTGGATAAGGTGAATTGAGGATTGATGTCGAAGAGGATGAAGAGATGATGGAGGTGAAGATGGTAAAGGAGACGTGGGATTGGCATGCTGATTGGTGGTATTGTCACATACAAGGAGAGAGACATTTCGATACAGTATTTCGTCCAAAAATCTATAGACCAGCCAATGGAGAATTCGTTTTAATTACTTGCTAGTTTCTTTGGCTTGCAAATCCCACGGGTTTCTTCACGTCCATGGTTACTTTTGTATCCACTTTCCAAATTAACACACAGTAAAACTGGGATTCTGATCTGGATGGCAAGTCGGGCGAATCATGTTGCGGCTTGTGCCAATAGTTCCAGACTTGCTAGAGAATAAAAGGGGTTAGATTGTGCAATAATTACCGTTCCAGCTTGTATCAACTCTGCCAATGTCAGCCTTTGCCTTTGCCAAGTCCGCAACAGGGCAATGATTTGATTCGTTCATCGTCACTTCGGCAAAGGATACTGTGTAAATTAATTACCTTTTCGATTAATCCTGTGTAATGCTCCATACGCACTAATAAATGCGCCGTGTATTTTTTGAAATACAGAATACGGTACTAGTGGAATATGGTCGAAGGAGCTGACCAGAGTTGGCTTTTAGAGTCTTCAGATATCATCTTCTGAACACTGCTGGTGGCTTTCCTCCTCACTTTTTAAACCTTTATCATGGCGAACTGAAGAGTCTAGAAACTTCCTGTTTTGAGTTTGGTGTCCATGTTTATGCTGCGCATTGCAGTAAGAAAGGAGAATACTCACCTACCTGCGGTACCTACCTAGTTACAAAGGTGGCCCTGCCTCTGCCTCAGTAATTTAACTACTTTAAAAGATCCAACGGCAAATCGACCCCCATTTTCGGCGGTTTATGACGCTGTTATCCACGGTAAAGTTGCCAGCTAATCAGGTCCCTGGGCCAAACAATTGCCTGAACTCCATTCATCACTAACTCATCACTCACAATGCGTTTCTCTTCAATAACTTCACACCTGGCGACTAGAGATTTTAGCGATATCCATTCAAATGGCTGCTCTTCTCAGAGACGTAACGAATGTGTCTGATCACCACCCTTCCAACACCACATCCAAATCCGTCTCCGCTTCGCCCACCGTCTCGCCCACCGCTTCAGCTTCACCCTCTACCACTCCTATCACATCTTCCCAGCTTTGTGAGGGATTGGATGGCAAGATTCAGGAATATCAGGGAATCGCTGAGATAGGAAGGGCTGTACGAGCGCTATCTAAGAAGTTACGTGACGGTGAAACTACGGATCAATACCTTGTTTTTCGGCCCGTCACAGAAAAAGAGCGGGACGAAATTGACAATCAGCGCTACAAAATCGGGAAGGGCATACGGCTGACTCATTGTGCGGATATCGGGACGTTGATAATTAAAGTGCCCACGACATCGCACGAAGTGGTGTCTCGATCTTTCGGAGATGAATTTGTGGCTCGGGCCATGGGGATGCAAATACCACGTCAAGAACGCGTACCACTTGGTTCAGCGACATTTAGGGGAACTTCGACGTCCAAGGAAGCCGACGGAGCCTTTAAGCCTGCTACTCTCCGACCACATGAGCAAGATTGGCCGACACTTGTCCTCGAGGTTGGTGCCTCAGAGTCATTACGGAAGCTCAGAAATGATGCGAGGTGGTGGCTGAGTAATTCTGGGGGCAACGTGAACATTGTTCTAATTTTCCACATAAATCGAGGGACAAAATCAATGTTGATCGAAAAGTGGGAGACTAGACCAGCGACTGGAGGACCCGCCACTCGATCAAATCGGCCGCCAGCACAAATTCCGACTCAAATACAAGCAATCACCATCGACCAAAACAATATTACTGGAACACCCCTAACTCTGCCATTTCACGGAATCTTTCTCCGCCAGCCTGCACAGCAGGCTGACCCATCAGAACAAGACTTGGTATTTACTACGCAAGATCTTCGAGATTGGTCAGATGATGTCTGGGCTGCTCTTACTTAGGCAAAAGATTAAGGTGGAATACAGGCAGAGGGAATAAGGAGAAGCTCGGTTTACCGGTGGCTATATCCCGTTGTGCTGACGAGGCGGGCTAACATGAGCTGGTATGTCAAAAAAGAAAGGACACGCCATCAGTATCAAGTCATACGGGAGCACCCTTGGCTGTTCGAAGACAAGAAGCAGGAGACCTGGAATAACTGAGGAGCAAAATGGAAGAAGAGGAGAGCAAAAAATGAAGACAAGAAAGTATTTTTATTTAGCTGCAGCCTAAGGTTTAAAATACATATAAATACGACTTCTCCTTAGCAAATGCATACCATATACAGAGTAATAGAGTAACTATACCCAACTATACTCCGTACATTACATACAATACGAACTGTACTGTAGTTATTTGTTATGGCAGTTCTCAGCCGGGGCAATGTTTATCCTGACTAGCCCTGAAACAGAAATCCGCAAGAACTCTCCACTTTAGGTACCTGCTCGTTGCTTTCGTGACCAAACCTTAGCTCGGCATGTTGACATCGATCCCGACCTCTGCGGGAAACGGTGACCATTATGAGTATTTAGATTGAAGTACGAAGTGCATCTCTCTACTTCTCACATTTACCATTTTACGGCCTTAGAAAAAGGCATAGGTGAATAGGCTTTCGCTTACTTTGAACCGAATACTGTTTTATTGATTATTTACTCACGCTTGGCTTTGTTAGAGGACTCTTCGTTGCCAGTTGTGCTGGCCAGGCGCCGCCATGTTGACAGTGGAGAAACAATGGATCAATGTTCAGCAAAAGACATTTACAAAATGGTTAGCTGAGGAGCTTTCTTTAAGATTATACAGCTTGTTAGCTGCTAACATTTTTTGCTGGCAGGCTCAACAATAAACTGAAGGTCCGAGATATCACCATTGACGACCTCGTTACTGATCTTTGCGATGGAGTAAGTCCCTACAATAACTAGTCATGACATATTCTTGGAGTTGTATCTCTTTCGGGCATTCTATTGACTGGCTTGTCCAAACCCGCAGGTCATTCTTATTCATATCCTTGAAATACTCGGGAATGAATCCTTGGGCCGATATGCATCCAAACCCAAGCTTCCCGTCCAGAAATTTGAAAATATCAACAAATGCCTTGATTACATTAAAGGGAGGGGAATACAGCTGACGAACATTGGTGCAGAAGACATTGTGGAAGGGAACAGAAAAATTATACTGGGACTGATATGGACCCTGATTCTGCGATTCACCATCAGCGACATTAACGAGGAAGGCATGACTGCCAAGGAAGGATTGCTGTTATGGTGTCAAAGAAAAACTGCTTGCTACCCAGGTGTCGAAGTTAGGGATTTCTCGGCGAGCTGGAACGATGGGCTGGCGTTCTGCGCGCTCTTAGATATTCATCGACCTGACCTTATCGATTTTGATGCTCTAGACAAGAGCGACCACAAGGGTAATATGAAATTGGCATTCGATATCGCGGCCAATGAGATTGGGATACCTGATTTGCTCGATGTGGAAGATGTGTGTGATGTCGCTAAACCGGATGAAAAGTCGCTTATGACTTATATTGCGTATTGGTTCCACGCCTTTTCACAACTTGAGAGAGTCGAAAATGCTGGCCGAAGGGTTGAGAAGTTTATTGTTAATATGCAAGGCGCCTGGGAAATGCAGAACTCTTTCGAACGTCGGATGAGACAACTGCTCCACAGCATCGCGAATCAGCGACTCCGATGGCGCGAATCTTCCTTTGCAGGAACATACGCTGACGCAAAGGAACAAGCAAATGAATTTGCTGCATATAAAAAAAGTGAGAAACGCAAATGGGTGGCAGAAAAATCTGATCTTGCGGCCCTGCTCGGGAATATCAAGACCAAACTCAGTACCTATCGACTCAAGCCCTATGAGCCCCCTCTAGAATTAAGACTTGAAGTCCTGGATCGAGAGTGGGCTAGTCTTACACAAGATGAACGTGAGAGAAGTCAATTGATTAATGAAACTATTCGTGACATCAAAAATGCCCTTCGAAAGACTTTTGCTGATAAGGCGAACGATTTTGCTCTCACACTTAATACATTATCCCTGGCAATTTCAGGACTTGAGGGAGATGTCGAAGACCAACTGTCTCATGTACAGCGTCTTAACGAGAATCTTCCGCCTTTGGATGCGTTCCTTGACACAATTGCTGATCTTGATGAACAGTGTGCTGAGGCCAACATTGAAGAGAATGACTTTACTACTTACACATTCGAAGAGCTCTCCTATGAACTTGGCCTTGTAAAATCGAGCGTATCCAAAAAGCTTGCATTTTTAGAAAATCAGATGGTTGCACGGAACATGACCAATCTAACGCCAATACAACTCGAGGAATTTGAGTCTGTCTTTAGGCATTTTGATCGTGATTCCTCCAACACGTTGCATGAAATTGAGTTTTCTGCCGCTTTGGCAAGCTTGGGCTTAGTCTATGATGAGGACGAAATGCACGAGGTGTTCATCGATGTGTGTGGCCCTGGACGAATGGAAAGAAACGCAGGAGTTAGCTTTGAACAGTTCATCCGCTTTATGGTCAGCGTAACGGAAGACCAGAACACTGCCGAACAAGTTTTCCAGAGTTTTCGGGAAGTAGCTGACGGCAAGGTATGCTAAGTTCTGGCTTTTGTCTTTGTCGATGTCCTCGCTAACGCTTGTTTTAAACAGCCATATGTCACCGAACTCGATCTTCGGCATTCCCTTATTCCCGATGATCTCATTGAAAACTTACTCCAGACGATGCCAAAACACGAAGGTCCCGATCTTCTTGAGGATAGGAATTTACCGAAATATGACTATATAACATTTATGGAGCACATGACGAATAACAGTAGCCAGAGAGATGAAGGCAGGGGCGGGAGCAGCGGATCAGACTCGATAAATGGTGCAAATTAAGAATCTGTGGGACCAAGCATGGTTTCCCAAGGCCTTGATCACCTATTTCCATTTTTGTCCTCACATCGTGCCTAAGGCTTGATGCATTTATTCTCTCAGGATATGGTCCATTCGCGCAGTTTACATGTACTGTACATACATACATACATACATACATTAGTACATTAGGTATGTACATACTAGAGAGTTGTCCACCTAAGCTCTCATGCAATGTAGTGTGTACACATGTATCCCGAGCAACTTTTAGGCCATACAAGGAGATGCGGTACCCAAAAGCGACCTTGTGTAGTACTATGTGTTTATGTAAAGTATGTATGTATGTAGCTGATTGATAAGTTGCATGTTGTATTCGCCATTATTGCATCTACGTTTGCGGTTTTTCGTGTTATGGAGTGTGAAAATCGAATTTTTGATAGACATGGGTAACAACATACTAATGTATGTACTGTGTATACGGAGTACTCTGTAGGGGAAATATTCTTAGCTGAAGGAAGTCTCACATGCCTTGTTCCTTGGCATGGTCACGGGGGAAGTCTTGTTTGGACATCCATCCTGCCTTTGAAACCACTCCCCCGAATAATCTTCAGCAACATCACCAAGTAACCTGATACTCCTTCTGAGCATTGAACAGTTGCATATTCTTAGAGCTATCAAGCAGACGCACATCTCTTCGAGTCCAGAAACTTCGACCTGCCTGCTACATCACGAAGCTCCAAAATGGATCGGAGCTTAGATGAGATCATAGCTGAGAAGCCGGTGAGTCTTGACTCGACAGTGCGCCCTTTGCATAAAAGCAAGGAGTGAATGACCGCAAACGGAATCGCGGAAGCTAACTGAAGCATTGCAGAGATCCTCAAACCATGGACGTAGCCGTCAGCCTGCAGCACGTCCTCGTCGGAGCAATTTCCCGCGTGACGAAGCTCGAGTTCATAAGGTTTGAAGACTACTTACCGCGGGAGACCAAAAATTGCAAAGAATAATTCCTAAACTAATTCTTGTTCTCCTTCCTAGGTCTTCCTCCTCTTCTTCCTCTCGCTTCCTCCAACCGTGTCGTGATAGGGCAACCCGTTCGATCCTAGGAGCATAATCCCCTTTTTACCGGGAAGCTCATGGCGCGAGTTGCCTTTGTTTTCCAGCAAAATATAATAGTTTCTGAAACACAGATATAATTTTTGACTGTCGGCTAACCTTGTCCTTCTTTCTCCTGATTGAATCAACAGTTATTCAGAAAAGATCGTGCAGATGTAGAGCTGTAAGTGGGATGGGTTCTTCTTATCAAAGAAAATGGACCTTATGCTAATGACTCTTGGTTTATTCTTGTTATAGTGATTGGGTTCATGATAAGTTCGAAGACGATAGAGACAGTGGGTTTTTGATTCCTTAACCTACAGTGATCTCGGCGTTCCTTACGTGTCAAATCCAGCACGCCCTGCCTCCTTCCGTGGGCACCGTACCCGCCGTGATGGTCGTCTTTCTCCGCCTCCTGATCAGTATGTCCTTTACTACTGTGTGTTGCTACTGACATGCTAATGTATATTTTAGATTAGCAAGTGGAGCAAAGCTTCGTGTTAATAACTTACACTACGACATCACTGAGAATGATCTAGAAGTAAGGACGCGCCCCTTTGTTTCTTTTGAGATTTACTGTTACTAATGCACTTCTGTCTCCATAGGACCTATTTACTCGTATTGGACCGATCCTTTCTCTATCTCTTCTTTACGATCGTGCTGGGCGTTCTGAGGGCATTGCCTTCGTCACGTACAAACGCCTTGTTGATGCTCAAACCGCAATCCGAGAGTTCGATGGAGCCAATGCCAAGGGACAGCCTATTCGCGTAACCCTAATTCAATCCAGCGCAACAGTCCCAAGACGTAATCCATTCGATTTTGCAGAGAAACCTAAAGGCAGCCTCTTCGACCGAGCGGAAAGACCCCGCCGAAACGATCGTAGTCTTAGTCCTGGAAGCGGCAACGAAGCCCGTCATCGACGAAGCGATGTTTCTAAGCTTCCGCCAGACAATATTGACCGCTACGTTCCTGGTCAACGATCTCCTAGGCGTGACGGCGGAAGGAGTCGTGGCCGGAGACCAGGAGACAACAGGGATCGGAACGATAGCCGCAGAGAAACAAATACATCTGGAAGACCGAAGAAGACACAAGACGAGTTAGACCAGGAAATGGAGGACTATTGGGGTAATAATGCGCGTAGCACGAGAAATTCCGGTAATGGCAACGCTCACAATACCAAGGTGGTCGAAGCAGGTGCATCGGCTGAGGATGATGACATTGATATGATTCAGTGAAGTATTCCTCGAGAAAGGAGTATTTGGAAGTACGAAATTGGACATGAACCTGAGCTTTCTGACTGGTCCTCGATCAAGTTATCCGATAAGTAGTCCGAAAAAAAAGGGAGAACGGAACTCGCATTTGGAATCTCCAAGGATAACATGACTCCTCTCAATGTTCTTATTCATACATTTAAAAAGTTTATAGCATGCGAGTGCAGACAGAGTATTTCAGATTTTAGCATTACTTTCCCCAGTCACTTATTTAGACTGAACTACTACGCGGCCAAACTCAACACAGAAGATCATGGTGTGTAATCTAAAAGTATGTATTCAAAAACACATGAGATTTCTCGCGAGACTTCGTGGGCACCATGGACTTGTATCATACTTTTTCGGGCTGTCCAAACTTTGCCAGAGTTTATAAATGTATGAAAGAATCGAGGCAGGGGCAGAAGTCAAAGAAAAGCTGCTGTCTTATTGAAACGGGCTTTTCCATCACAGATGGAGATGAATGTCTTGCGGCTTATAGGTTTGTTCTAAACTGAAAATACTACATATGTATGGAATATGAGATGACGCAGCCCCGTCTGCATAACATTGTCGATGCTAACGCCTCGCTGTAATTCCTTCCTCCCCCTGCGCCCTCTCCCCCGGCCCCCAGCAAAAAAAACATGCACAATTCTGCAGTACAACCCGTGGTAGGAAAATTTAAAGCATCATCATCATCGTCATCGGTCATCGTCATCATCTCCAAAGGCCGTATGGCTCTCTGCATGCTTTCCATAACTTGATTGTTCCGTCTTCGCTTCCTGTGCCGTAGAGCTTTCCATCTGGAGAGTAGCTTGTGGACCAGATGGGCCCATGGTGGCCTTTCTGGACTTCTGTAGGGCCAGAATATTAGCCCGCGGATAAGAGACGAGAAGGTTAAATGCAGTGATTGAATCAGGAGAAGGTAGAAAGGTATGTACTTACCGAGTTCCTCGTTGGTTTCCAAATCATACACTCGTGCCCAGGTATCGCCTGCGGCACCAGTGACAAATCTACTAGCCTGGCTATTCACAGCAACGCTGGCAAGTTCGTAGTTAAAATCCACTTTCTTCAGTAAATGACCAGGAACAGCGCCATCGAAGAAGTAAGCAGACTTCCCGGCCGCAATGCTTAAAATGCCTGGATCGTTAGGGATCGTCGAGAGCGTATTTAGCTCGCAGCTGCCAATCACACCGTCGACGTTATACTCCATACAAGGGTTCTGAGAACGCAGGTCCCACCATCTTATCTTCCGATCATCGCAAGCCGTGGTGATGATGTTGTAATCTTGATTCCAGATAATAGACTTGATCATGCCATCATGGACGCCGGGGCCAATTTCAAAGCTCGTGGTGCCGGAGCCATTAACGTTCGCTGCAGCAGAACTACCGTTGGCGGATGTAGGAGAAGAATTATCGCCAGACTCACTCCGGGTGAGATCGAAAATCCGAAGCTTTTTCTCCATGCCTCCAGTCGCGAGAACTTGGGGATTGTCTTGAATCGGAAAGGCAACAGCACGGACTATATGTGCATGCTGCAATGTATGTAGACACACGCCAGTATGAGTATCCCAGACTTTTCTGTGATCCATGGTAAGCTGATCATAAGTCCAATCGGGGTATTGCGACTAAGCACGTACGCAGAAAAGTCTGCAGCCGCGGTGGCAGCAATTTTGGCGTCTGCTGAGAGTCGAGCTTGCCATACAGCACCCTTGTGGCCCAGAAAAGTGCCAATCCTTTTGGGACGAGTTAGCAAGCTGAAGAGTACAAGTGCAAGTGTGAATACCAACCAATCACCAGTTATTCCATCACGGAGCATGGGATTGTTGTCTGCTTCCGTTAGCTGGGCCCATAATGTCATGAAGCTCGCACTCTGAGTACCTTTGCATGCAGAGATGAGATAATACTGATCATCTTCAACTACAGGAGAAAAGCTGATATGTGGAACAGGTCTCGAGTGGCCGTGGCAAGTCAGAGGGACAACCTTAGAACATTCTGGGGGAGCAACAGAGCTGTTAGATTATGACAACCAGGTCACCTCAATGTGCCATGAGGCAACTTCAAAGTGGCTTCTCCCACTGGGGCCAGAGCATGCTTACCGGCTGCCATGTTTTCTGAAGCAGAAGAATAAGACAGATAGAAAACTGAGAGAGAAATGCGAATGTAGCAAAGATGGTGAAGAATAACAGGTTAAGTCAGAAGGTAGTCTAAGATCCAGGCAAAGGAGGTATTTGAAAAAATAAGACGAAACAAGCAAAGTTGAAAAGAAAGGGCTTTTTCACGTATATATCGCTTCAAGAAATACCTCCAGCAGATAGCTAAGAATAAGAAAATGGCATCAAAGTCGTCAAAGTGGTTTCCTATGGTTATGCCAGCCAGATGGACGGATGACAGCAGTATTTGATCAGCAATTCAATAGATGAAGACAAAAGTTGAGTAAGGACAGATGAAGAAGCCAAATCAATGAAAGATTAACATATGTTTGTATCCCTTTTAACAGCACAGCATTTACACAGGGGTGTGTCAATGTTGGATATATGGTAGTAGTATGATGTACTCATCTAGTATTCTTAGATGTGATTTTGATTTTTTTAGTGACTGAGGTAGTTAACTAAGCTGGGGATGAACACAGGTAAGCCGCACTAGGCAGGATACAGTAAGGTGGATGAGCACCTTAAGCTGACTACCTCCTTGACAGTCCTTGTGGTCATCCAACCCTCCATCAGTATGAATTCATGAAGAGGATGGCATCCAACTCTTATGATAACCAAACAAGGACTGTTCTCTTTAATCACCTCGTGGCAGAGACAGGCTTGTGTCCCATGACAACCCTTTTCAATCCACTAGTCGAGTCCTGACTGGAGACCAGCATGTTGTTCATGATTTCATTTGCAGCTTACCTTGGGCATCATATGGCTTATTGCAGAATATACCCATGATAGATGTCGCACTCTGCTGGAATTTAACATCATTTGACTGGAATGTTTCAGTCCTCAGTTAGCAACCCGTGTTTCACTGCTCAAACAGCCATAATAGAGTGGCTTGCTGATATTCACAAAGACTCAATGCAGCTGATACTGGAACAACAATGTCTATTAACGCGAATATTGGGGATGCTACCAGTTATTTTATTATTCACTGTCAAGTTGAGGAGTCTTGGTGCAAGTTTACATCTAACCACATAGAGATATGTCTTAGAGACCAAGGCTCAACAGCTGCATTAGATTAGTTTACTCCTTCTAAGCTGTAGATGCCAGAATAACAACCTTTCAAACAACATATCTTGTAAAAGCAGTGAATCATTCTGCTGGATGTGGTGTTTGTTCCTCAAGCTTCAGCTCAAATCCACGTGAAAATGGTCTTGATTAGGTATGTAGTTATTCTTACACTTTGTTGCACATCATTGCAAACCAACAAGAGCAGCTCTCCATCTTCAATCATTGTAACCCTCATTCCCCTTTATTTTCTTCTGTATTGTTGCTGTGAAATCCCTCTGGAGATTGGGTTCACACTGACATCAACTTTGAGAGATCTTGTTGTATGCCGGACTTCAAGATCTCCGCCACCCTGGAAGGCCACAGTGACGATGTAAGAACCAGCACCAACCCAAAGTGCATCTTTTGAAGACTCGTCAAAATTTGCTAACTAAACTTCTACTTGACAGGTTCGCGCTGTGGCCTTTCCAGGTGCAAAAAAGATACTCACAGCCTCCAGAGACGCCACTGTTCGCATATGGAGTCTTGTCTCGACCCCGCCCCCCACCTTTGACTATACGATTTCCTCCCACGGGTCCGCCTTCGTCAATTCCCTTGCTTATTACCCCCCTACAAAAGACTATCCTGAAGGTCTTATTCTCTCTGGAGGCCAAGATACCATAATTGAAGCCAGACAGCCTAATCGACCGGCCAATGCCGATGCCGATGCGTTACTTCTTGGACATGCCCATAATGTTTGCAGTATTGATGTCTGTCCAGAGGGTGGCTGGGTCGTGAGCGGAAGCTGGGATTCATCTGCACGTCTCTGGACAATCGGTAAATGGGAATGTGATACTGTCCTGGAAGGCCACAATGGCAGTGTATGGGCTGTGCTGGCATATGATAGAAATACAATCATCACTGGTTTGTGTATCTTTGTGGCTAAGATATACCAGTGCTTATGGAAATATAGGATGTGCCGACAAGATTATCCGGATATTTAATAGGGCAGGCCAATTGCAAGGAAGCATACAAGGCTCCGGAGAGGTCATTCGCGCCCTCTGCAAGCTTCCTCAGGGGCATCTATCTGGTGCACAGGTAGCCTCTGCGGGAAATGATGGCGTTATACGACTGTGGACAATCAATGGTCAACAAGTGGGTCAATTATACGGTCATCAGAGCTTCGTCTACTCTTTAGCAAGTCTTCCGTCGGGAGAGTTGGTCAGCTCAGGCGAGGATCGTACCGTGCGAATATGGCAAGGCGACGAATGCATCCAGACAATCACACATCCAGCCATTTCTGTGTGGAGCGTTGCTGTCTGTCGCGAATCTGGGGATATAGTCACCGGTGCAAGCGATAGAATCGCGCGGGTTTTCAGCCGTGTTCCGGAGCGGCAAGGCGACGAGGACCTCGTGCGGCAGTTCGAAAATGCGGTCAAAGAGTCTTCTATTCCTCAGGAACAAGTGGGAAAAGTAAACAAAGAAAAGCTCCCTGGTCCAGACTTTTTAAAACAGAAATCCGGAACCAGGGAAGGGCAAGTGCAAATGATCCGAGAAGAGGACGGCAGCGTTACAGCACATACCTGGTCTTCCGCAACGCGTGAATGGATTGCTGTCGGAACCGTGGTCGACTCTGTTGGCAGCAGTGGTAGAAAGGTGGAATACCAAGGCCAAGATTATGACTATGTTTTTGATGTCGACATAGAAGATGGAAAGCCACCACTCAAGCTTCCTTACAACCTATCCCAGAACCCATATGATGCTGCGACAAAATTCATCCACAGTCATCAGCTGCCAGTGAGTTACCTAGATCAGGTTGCCAATTTCATCATTACAAATACTCAAGGCGCTTCGATCGGCTCATCCTCCCAGCCTGCCGCTGATTCAGGGCTTGGTCCTCAACCGCCACCTTCACTTCCTACTTCCCGGCCAAAGGTTCTGCCTCAGGCGTCATACCTTTCCATTAAAACTGCGAATCTAAAAGCAATACAGAAGAAAATTGGTGAATTGAATGCTCAATTAGTTTCTACTGGATCGAAAGATATTTCTCTGAGCCCGCCTGATCTGGAAACAGTATTAAAGCTGTGCAATGAAGTGGAGCAAGCCACGAAATTGAAAGATTCTCTATTACTTGAGGCTGCGTTGCCCTTGGTTGTTAATGTCGCCACTGTCTGGCCTACTGCAAGCCGCCTGCCTGGGCTTGACCTCTTACGCCTCCTGGCCGCTGCTTCCCCAATGACAGCCACAGAACAATATAGCAAAGGAAACTTGGTCCACACAGTCATCTCCAGCGGTGTCTTTGACTCTCCTTTGAATTCAAACAATGCGATGTTGTCAGTGCGTATGCTAGCGAATCTTTTTGAAACTGAGGCAGGCCAGCAGCTAGTAACAGCCAGTTTTGATGAAATAACATCAAGGTTGAACTCTGTTCTCTCAGATCGCGGAGCTGCTGCTAACCGCAATCTTACAATCGCCATTGCAACTCTATACATCAATTTCTCAGTCTTTATTGGTTCTGCGGGGCGAACCGCGACAGCAGAATCTGGCGAACGCGGTCTTGTTCTTCTCGATCAGTTGATCAGGATCCTTTCCAACGAAAAAGACTCCGAAGTGATTTATCGTGCACTTGTGGCCCTTGGAACTCTTGTGGCTACATTGGGAGATGAAGTGAAAACAGCTGCCCTGCAGGTGTACGACCTGGAAAAGATTCTGGCGACAGTCTTAGACACGGCTGCTGGACGAGAACCGAGAGTCAAGGGGGTGGTTAGTGAGATCAGAGATGCAGTTCAATAAAACTGCCAGACATTTTGTCTTGGAATTACCTCCTCCAGGAGTTTACGCTAAACCGGCGATAATTAATAGTACATACATTACGAGTAATCGAATAAATCTCAAGGACTCATTTTGAGCTTCGTTATTCACTACAGTATTTCAACTTTTTTCACAGCTTCTCGCTTCCCTCAACCTCAACCTCCATAACCTGATCAATTCCTGGATAATTCGGCACATCCAATCCGTACTTCTCAGCCGTCGCCTTAGTTAGAAACCGTCCCCCAATAAAATGCCTTCCCTTGAAAAACTTGACACACGGCTTCGGTGCTGTCAAACTAACCAGCACTTCCGGCATAAACCTCGCGCCTGGACCCTCCTTCGGCGGGCCGGACTCAATGTCCCACGAACTCGGCGCGTCAACAGACACCACGGGTACCGCTGTCGATTCCAGCTGAGAGATTATGGCCGGATAAGGTTCACGCAGGGGACCGCCGAAGGAGAAGCCGAAGATGGCGTCGACGACGAGAGAGGTGGTAGAAAGCGACGCGGTAAAGTCATCGGAGAAAGGGACGGAAAGGTTGCGCAGTTGGGTTTTCAAGCGCTATTCGCAAAAAGATAAAGAAGTTGGTAGAAAAAGGGGAGAAGGAGGAGGGGAGGGGGAACTCAACTTCGTAAAGGTCATTTTTCCCGTGTTTGGGGTAATATATTGTTGGATTGTATCCGTAGTGAGCGAGATGTCGGGCACAGACTAGTCCGTCTCCGCCTGTGTAGGGAGTGGGATTGCGCTCTCTATTAGTGATTTTGCGTCGTCACAGAAGGGAGGAGTCGCGCACCGTTATTTCCTGGGCCACAGACAACGAGGATGTTTTTGCCTCTGCTTAGCGGGTGGACTTTGTACACTGTGCGAAAATAAGGCAATTAGATGGTAAGTGTCAACAGAGAGGGATCAGTGGTTATGCAGGTAGTTGTTACCAGCTTGAGAAACAGACAGTCCGGCTAGTTCCATTAACTGGTCAATTGAAAAGGCACCAGAGTCCATGAGATCTTTATCCAAGGCTGCTGCATTTTGGGCAGTGATTGTCTTTCGAGGGGCATGTTGCTAATTAGCAGTGGTTCCATAGCAGATGAGAGTATATCTGAAGGAGCTGGGTTTATATGTGGATTTACAGATAGTTTTTTAAGGAGAAAAACTGACTTTTAAAGCCATTGTGGATGGATAGCAATATCTCCGAGCAAAGGAGATTGATGGGTTTCTTAATTGACTGGATATTCTGAACACTTTGTTCATCGAGATGGAGAAGAAGAGTAGAGAAGTGCAGAACGCTGCCAATCAGTTGATGTACGTCATAGGGATTTCAGCGGAGGATTGAGAGCTGAGAGCACAACTCGTGACTGATGAGCGGTTGCAGCAGCTAACAAGAAGCAGAGAGCACTTTTCCAGCTGGCAGCACAGCAGAACATCAAATATACAACCTTCACTTGGACTCTTTCACCAGTCCTGCTGCTATTTCTGTGCTGAATGTCCGACAATGTGTGAATTATCAGACGACGAGGTTAACAGTTGCTCGGCGAATAGATTATCCACCTCCGCCACAATCTTCAAATCAGATGCATCTCAACTCAACTGTGCAGGTCGACAGCGATATATCTATCTACCGATACGACTTGTTCCACGCCCATTGAGAATCCTCCCACTACAGCCATGGTGGTAAGAATCCGTCTGTCCCGCCTCGGGAAACGACATCAACCATTCTACAACATCGTCGTGTGTCAAGCGCGGTACGTCCAGTCCCCAGCCGTTGATTGACTACATACCCTCCGCTACTTCTCTGCTCTCTCTCTCTTTCTTTTTTCTTTCTTCCTCTCCCCAACTCGCCCAATCCCGAACACGATTTAACTCACTCCAACTCTCTCTCAGATCGGCCCGCGACTCCCTACCCATGGAAGTCCTCGGGACCTACAACCCCATTCCCCAGAAACCCCTTGGCCTGAGCGATGAGGAGGCCAAGGTCGCTCGAGCATACAAGGACATCGCACTTGATCGATCGAGGACGAAATACTGGCTTGGTGTGGGTGCGCAGCCGAGTGAGACTGTGTGGAGGCTATTAAGTTTGGTGCGTTCTTTCCGCATGCCTGCCTTTTTTTCGAAGCAGGGGGGTTTTATGAGTTACCAGACGGGATTTGTTGAGAACTACTGATGAAAAAAAAAAAAAAAAAAAAAAAACGCTGAACAAAATGCTTTGTTTTTGTTTTTCTTTTTTGGCTGATGGGAGCTTTTGCGCGAATAGATCGGTTTGGTTGAACCCAAATTAAATCGAAAACGACCGGAGCCGCCGATGGCTGCGAACAATACTCAATGATGCGGTCCCGGAAATATGATTGATGGAAGAAAGTGGATTACGCAGGGACGTGAGGTGAAAAGGGTAGAACTTGGCTTTGAACAGCTTCATTCGTCTGTCTACCACATAAAATACCAGTCATGAGACCAATTATGTCGAATCAGGCTTCATATGGTCGGCTGTTGCGAATCAGCTCCACATTACTGGGAACTTCGATCGGCTTATAGAAAGAATATATCGAAGTGTTACTGACAGCATAAAAGGCGCCCCTATTTCAAAGTTAAGGCGTTATTCTTTTGGCGTTTGGTTGTTGCGGAGCAACGTTTTGAGCATTGTATATTAATTGTATACTACCACTTTGATAAACCCACGACAAATACATATTCATTATTTCTCGGAGGGCGTCTAATACTTGCAATCCTATTAACCATTATATCCACAGGACACATTGTTTCGGTGACATGACTCGCTAAAACGATTCCTAGATGCAATTTGTAAACACGAGGGAAAGTAAGGTATCAATTGAAAAGAAAAATAAAAAATAAAAGGCTATGTTGAATGAAGAACACATGGAAAACGAGACAAAGTCGTTCAAGATGTTTAAAATGAAATGGAGGGAATGTTATAAAAGCTCGTAATGCATAAATCAAGGGTATATAATAAACGAAGTGAAACCCTTACACAGGTGAAGAAGGCCCGTTTCTGGGAGAAGAATATCGAGAAAGTAGACCGCCATATATGCCAATATGTCGTAACTTATTGCGGCCCATGATAGCTCTGCTGCTGATTCATCTGAAGTGGATGGACCGTAGCAAACGCGCCCTCCTTTTGTTGCAGCAGCGGAGAGTCCATATTAGTTCTAGAAGTATTCGAATATGGTGCCATCATAATGGGGTCTGACGGATGGGGCATGGAACCCGCAAGTGAGACCTTCTTCGACCCCACAGCCTCGTTCCAGCCTTTCGTGGGAGCTTGTTGGTCCACTTGGCCTGGATACATGAAAGTCCCTAGGATTCGACCTGGTGCAGTGTGGTATAGATGCCGTCTCACAACCGATGGTCGCGCACGGCCGACGAGGCAAAGAACACATGACGAGGCCATCACGACAATGGCAAGGGCGAGTGATATAAAAGCTGGGATACCGTATGCAATGCGATACTTCACTTGGTGGCGATACACATTCACGGGCACATTGACCGATTTTCCTTGCGGAGGGGATTTATCACCTTCAGCACGTTTGTGTAAATCAGATTCGCCCTCTTTTGTCCAACCTCTGGTCCCAACAACAGCGTTGGCGGTGATGTCAGTCCAGATTTGATTAATGATGGTCGAAGTTGTGTTCGCGTGCTTGGAAAGTTGCTGCCATCTCGCATACATGGCCAGGTTCGATCGTCCAGTATAGTCCCCGAGGGTGTTGATAGCCGGCGGATCGCTCATAGTATATATTGATGCAAGTGCATCAATATAAAAACTGACACCAGGTAAATTCATATAGGTAACAGAAGGCGAGATTTTGTCGCCTATAAACCCAGGAAGCCAAAGTTCTTTACTTTGAATGACGGAAATCTCATCACGATTTTTGTAACGGTCAGACACTAGTCCCCACATTGCGGCAATGTCTTGCATCTTAATGTTCGGACGCTCGACACCCCAGAAAGGCTTGTCACTATCTTGTTTATAGACCTTCTCCCGCACGCCGACGACGGAAAGGCTCTTCAATCCATCGGTTCCGTTATAACGAAACTCGACTGTTTTCACTACAGCTCTTGTTGCTGATGCGCAGCTGTAGAGCGGAACGGTCCATTGTGACCTGGGCTCTGCGACAAGAGCGAAATTCCCATCAGCACGCCGTGCGGCGCCGGCAATCAGTCCGCAGCCGACCCCAATGTTTGTAATATTGGCCAAATCAAGAGAACCGGCACCCTGGCAAAGAGTACCTAAATAAAAAGAGAGTTAACACTTGTTTCAGAGGTCGCTTGCGCGGGTATTGACATACTAATCGATGTGAAATTGGTCTTCGTGACTTTATACGGATTCGGATACTTAACCTTGGAGCTGCTGGAGAGGTTAGACAGAGCGCCGCCATACGAAACACCATCCCATAAGAGCCAATCCTTGTGAGCTCCCAGCTGGTTGGGTTGAAGATTGCTGAAAAAGATATCAATTGGGAACGTTTTTCCTTCGGTCGAATCCAAATAGGACCAAGGTTTCAGAGAAGCAGTTCTCGGATTTGTCACGTTCAAAAGGAGCATGGTATACGCATTATGAAGATAAGCCGCCTTGTAAGCCCTCCCATATAGATCTGGATCCTTCTGAGGGTCGCCTCTGTCATACTGGGGGTACGTGGTGTTGAGTTTGGAGAAGCCGCCCCGATCTGTCAACTTCACATCATTCATACTGGAGTTGGCACTATTGTCTGGAATGGTAAAGTCAACGGTGATGTTAGTATCAACGCACTTCGTCAAAGGCTCGATGAAAAGTAGGTCCTCGGACCATGACCCTCCGTATTTGAGATACGCCGAAGGTATCGTATGGTTCCGAAAGCCAATGCCCCCGTTCTTGTTATCCACGATCAAACCTTCAACAACCATATAACCATCCCTTAGAAGAAGGTTATCAATCTGTTTGTATGCTCCGACCAGATACGCAGAGCCATTATTCTTCATCTCATCGATATTGATACCATATGATCTCCACTGAATGTCAAATATACTTGACACCGTAGGTGGCATGTCTTTGAGACCACTTTGGAATATCTCACTCAAGTTGTTCGGGATGGCCATATCATAGGAATTTGGCAAGTCAAACGTGAAATTGTCCCCTTTTCTAGAGGTATTGATGATTGTCTTTGAACCGGGACAGACGACGGGAACATAGGAGCCGCATTGACGATTAAACCCAATGCTCGAACGAGGTGGAGTTCCGACACCGAGTGGCGACATATCATTCTGATACTTGAACGGCTGTGGCACCGCTGATGTCCCAGGCACAATTGCATCATATAAACCAAGAGGGGTAACAATCGCGGCGACGCCAATTATAAGTAGAATCAAAGGCCGTATGATGCCTTCCAGCTTCACGGCCCGATTCACCACGCGAATCGTAGAAGAGTCTGCCCGGAGGAGGAATGGCCAATGCGATGCATGCAGCGCCTTTCCGATTTGGGTCCTGGCTGAAGTCAGCACTCTTAATCCCCGCAATATGCTTTTCAAGGTGAAAGGAGAGAAGGCAGTCACCATGTTGCCAATGTGTTCTCGTCGCCGAGCAGCCCGGCTAATATAAGTGTGGTTGCGGTTGGTATAAGAAATTGGACTACAGGCCATTAGTATAAGTGAAAGTTGTAAGAACAGCCATTACTCACCCACAGAGACTCCTGCAGCGATGATACCAGAAACATATCCAACTGTGAGGTCAGCCATGTTGAACTACAGTTCTATTTTCCGTCCAACAAGAGCACTTGATGTTTCCCAGCCGCAGCTTTCTGTAATGTGCTGTACATTCCACCTGAGCAGGACGGCAACTGTCTATACATTTCAAGTTAAAGACGAGCCCGGGGAGAATTGCCGGATATAAAAGAGTTCAACCCTTCAATTCTGATATTATCACAAACTAAAGAATAATGTGAGAAATTAGGCTCATCAGGCCTAGTGCTGGGAAAGTGGAGTAATTCTGGGACTGATGGTCCCCAATATTTTCAAATATCTCGTATTTTCGTTTTTGTGGCTCTGGGCAACAAGAGGCCAGCGCGATTTCAGCGCCGATTGGGCCAGGATCTACCAGTCACTTTGCATTCTTTTTGCAGAGCACGGCCTCGAAGACTGGCTCCGATTGAGATCTCAGCGAACTACCTATTTTAATCCGCCACGAGAAGCCTCCATTCAGTCGATCTCAGGGGCACTGACTCATGGAACAAAGCTGATTAGTGATCCAAAGAGGAAAATGCTTCTATGAACCCTTTGGAGGCACGCATTTTTCATCTCTGCTCCAAATGGCATAGCTTATTGTTGGAGATACTATGTAATTGGGATTAGGTTTCTTGCTCCTGGTGGCAGCAGATACGCAACCTTTTCTTGAAGTTCTTCTCAGCTTTGCTGCTCATCCGCTTGGACATGATCAGAGTGTGTCTTCTTGCTTTGATCACACTAGAATGAATGAAAAATCCAAACTGTGAGCTATTTTCAGAACATCGGGAGTCTGGTAGTTAACCAACAGGGTCTATGTCCTCTGAGAGCCTAGCGTGGCCCAGTAATCTCCTAATCCTGGCCCAGCTGATACGGGGACACTATCAGATTCACAGCTCGCTGTGGTCAAGCATTATTTCTTCTTTCTCCACAGCTGGTATCTGTCACGTTGCATGACAGGAGTCAATTCACAAAGAGACAATGCAGAGATCATCAGCTAAGAAGAAGAATGATGTGCAGAGTTGAAGCCAAAAAGAAAAAAGAAAGAAAAAGAAAAAGGGGTGAAGGTGAAGTTGATGACCAGAGATGCCCCGCTGCGGCTTAAAGAATGGCGACTTGATGACTAATAAAAGCACAGTAATGCCTCGATGTGGTTAGCGCCAAGATGGGGAATGTAAGCACTAAACTAACTACAGTAGTAACGGGCGTTAGCCTCAAAATCTCACCATTCACTCAGAACCAAGCTGTCACATGTATGAACATCATGTGTAACTATATTACTCAGCATATTTAGCATTTAGATTAGACATTCTGTTGAAGAAGCTTAGAAGAAATACAATCATCTTTTATCAAATCACTTGTTACATTTGATAGCATGTCTGATAACAGTTTCAAGATTAGTCAATCTGAAATCAGTTCTGAATTTGTATAAAGTTTTTGTACAATTCTTGAATTTATTTCAGTCAGAATACTTTCAGTGCAATTGACAAAATCATTGCTGATGAGATTGTCAAATCAGAAGAATAGCCGAGATTGAGCAACAATTATTTCATCTTTCTGATGAAAAAAAAAAAAAACATTATAAGTTTCTGATCATTGCAGTGAACTGAAAAAATTTTTTTTCAATTTTTTTTTTGATTAAATTCATTCTCACTTAATTTTTTTCAATTTTTCTTTTTCTTGAATGAATTCATTCTCATTCAGTTGAGTTTTTTTTGTTTAAAGTTATTGAGTGAATTTATTTACTCTGAGATATTTTTATTATTCATAATGATGTTCATGAACAGTGTTGAGAATTTGTTGATGATATCAGAGAAAGAAGAAAAGTGCTCAAAGTCAGAAACAAGAATTGAGTTAATCAAAGTCAAGTATTTCAAAAAGCAATTTAAGCAAGACATTATTTTTTTATGTACTTTCAAAAACAGCTTGTTGAGAAGCATTCAGATCTAGCAGCTCTCATTACTTCTCATAATTATGACAAAACTGAGACAATTATTATAATGAAAAAAAAATGTGAAGAAATCTGTGCAACTGTCAAAATCATTGCTAAAAAAGAAATTTTTTTACAAAAGTCATTTAATGAATTCTGCAGCTGATTGAACTGATTTTGTGCTGAATCATCTCAAGAAAATGAAGTTTCACTAATTTTTTTATCATCATACTTGAGTAAACAGTTTCAGAATTCAAGAAAACAAGTTAATTCAATCATGAGAACAAATGAAATTCATGATGATGACATAATAAATGTCAGAAGAATGTCAGCTCAATTAAACTTGTTGTCAGTCAGAAATAAACAGCAAAGTGAAATAGCAGATAATATATCAATGTGTTCATCACTCAGATTTATTAATGCATCTTCAACAGAATATCAGCACACAACAAGAATATCTAGTCATTCAATATTATATCAGTCATTCACAATGAATGCTTTTCTCATTTTCATGAATGCTGATTAGAATTTCAGTTAAAAAAACATTATCAATTCTGCTGAACTTTCTTCAGACATCATCTGAAAAAACAAATTAATGATGAGAAAGATTTGAGCAATAACTGCTCTGAATCTTCTAATGAACAATGTGATTTTCAGAAGCAAAATACAAAGCAGACACATTTTGAAATTGAAGATGAACAACAACAACAGCAGACTTCTTAGAATCTCAATTTCAGCATGTCAAATCATCAATTTACAAAAAATAAATCTCACAGACACAAAAACTACAATTTTAATTTTTTTTTGTCATTCTCAGATTCTAGTTTGAAAGAATACAATGATCATTATCATCATCATCAGCATCAACATCATCATTGCAAACATCATAGTTTCAGACAAAAACAAAAGAGGCAAGACTTCACTCAGAATATTACACATTTGAAACTGAAGAATGTCATGTTTTTTTGATTTAAAGAAAATTTATGTTCAATTTTTCATCTTTTGCTTCAAACAACTGACAGAAAATGTAGAAAAGAAATCAGTATTGTTAATACTATTTAAATGTTTTCATGAAGATGCACTGAAATGATACACATCATTAGCAGATAGAACTTGATGATACATGAACAAATCTCTTAGAGAATGAAACAAGCAATTGATGAAGCAATACTGTCAATTCTGTGTTGCATTTTTGCAAGCAGCAACAAAATTATGATATTAATTTTTGACTTGAGATACTCTATCACTTTCTTTCTTTCTGATTCAAAAAGCAAATTTGCTGAGAAAAGTGAGCATTCACTATGATGATGATTTTATTTGATATGTATATAATAGTATCAAAACTCAGTTGCAATTGACATGCTCAATAAATGATGATGTTCATGAGATAATATTTAATCAATATGTCAGACTGCTCAAAGCACAGAAAGAATCAGTTTTTTAAATATAAGTTTTTTACTGCTGACAGCTGAATGAAAGAAAAAAATTTAAAAATTCTTGAGCAAAAATGCTTCAAAATCAGAAGACTGCAAATTTTTCTGATATTACAAATATTAGACTGCAATATTTGTTTCAAAAATCAGTACACTCATGTTAAAACTGCAGAAATGATTATTGAAATAAAAACTGTATAAAAACAAACAAAAAGTTTAAATAATATCAGATGTTGACAGCAGTGATCAAGAAATCTCTCACTTCAAACTCAGAAACTGAATTGTGCATTAATTCTGATGCATTTATTTTTTCAAATTCTAACTTTTTTTTCAAAAAACTAATATCTTCTGTTGAAAATTCTCTTTCATTTCTCTTAACAGTAAATTATATCTTAGACAACTTTGAAGAAAAACATTGTTATCATATTTATAATACTGATACTGCATATTTGAAAATTTTGTCTCTGCACATCACAATTTTAAATCAATTTGATCAGTCTTGTGATTATGCTCATGATACAAAATCTGAAATTTTCATGATTTTTTTTCATATTTTTTGAAACATTTTTCTTCTGCAGTCATATGAAAAAATTCACTTGATGTTGTCATTAAGATATATGAAATAGAAAATACATTCATAACATCAATCACATTTGTTATCATTTCAATTGTCTACACATCAGCTTCAAATCAGAAATTTATTTTTGCAAACTTTCATCTGATGAATTTTCTGTCAGTTAACATGCTAATAAGAATGAACATACAGCATTCATTGAAAATGAAATTAATTCTTGAGAATTCTGATACACTTCATATAAAAAATAATGTTATTTCATTAAAGTTTAACTCTTGCATGTTGCTCATGTCTGATGTCACATTTAAACAAAAAACAAAAATTTGCTGTATATCAGTTTGCACAAGTACAGCTGTAATAATAAAATCAGATTATGAGTTGATTATTTCAATTTCTCATTGCTTATCTCAAACATCATCAACACAAAGATTGTATTTTGAATCAATCATCAGATACTCAGATGTATCATTTTTGTCAGCAGCAAGAAAAATCATGATAAATGACAGAATAACTTATGTACTTTTGATGAATCTGAAAAGTAGTACAAAAAAAATTACATCACAAATCATTCTTGAGCATATAATACTTTTGAACAAGAAAGATGTGATTTCTTACATTGCACTGAAAGAAAATCAACAGCAGAGTGCTGAAAAAACAATTGAAAATCAGTTAATTTTCTTTCAATTACATTCAGATGACAAAAATATTTTTTTAGAGAATTTCAAATCTGATATATCAAGTTCATAAAAAAAACAATATGAATGAAAAGTATACAAAATATTACTATCTCATGTGAAATTATTTCAGTCAGAAATGAGATTAATTCATGATGCAAAAATGTCAATTTCATTCATTAATGAAAAAAATGTTAAAAAACTCAAGCAATCAGCATACAATCTGTTAAACTGTGATTACAGAACAATGAATAGCATTTTAAATGATGAAACAAAAAAACTATATGACTCAGTCAATATGAATAGATCAGAATAAGTTTAGTGTAAAAAAAAAACATCACAATCAACACATTGATAATTGATATCAGCAATAACAATCAATCAAAAGTCTGTCAACAATCTCATATCAAGTTCTCAAGTATCAACTTTAGAAATCATGATAATGTAATGAACAAAAATTATATCAGAAAAACAATACATTAATTTATATGTATCAATAACTATCAACAATAAAACAATCAAGTGATCAACAATATATATATAAATAATGTTTATATATCAAAAAGTATGTGTGAGCATGTGTGTTCTCTCAATAATAAATAAATGTTCTTCATATATATCTTCAGCAACTAATAAAAAAAATATAGCAGAAAGAAATGTAATGTAAGTAATCAATAAAAGTAAAATTGATAAAAAAATGATTAAAAAAATGATTGTCAACTAGAGTGTATCAATATAAAATGTTGATTTAGCTGTATGTGTCATGTTGATAAAAAGCACTGAATTTTTCATTACAATTTGATTTAATTCAGTTAATGTTATCTTCTGATATTAACTCAAAAAAAAATTTTCAGCAAGAATAAAAGCAAAACAAAAAACAAAACAAACAATTTTAGTCAACAGCAGTGTTGTAGAAAATTTAAAAAATAACAAAACAAGTTTCAATCTAGTAACATAAAAAAAAAACAAGAATTCAGAAATTGACACATTTCATTCTTCTGATCTTCAATGCAATATCAACTGTAGAAAATTGATATTAATATCATTGTATAACTGTTTATTTGCACTGTATATTTGTGATTTATCAAAAAGCAGATTGCAAAAATTGATGCAAGATTAAGTGTAAAAACTGATAAAATCTTTGTATTAATTTGAGTAAATTTTTGTTACTTTGAGTGACAAGAAAAATTTTTCACATCTGTGAGAAATTGATGACAGTATTGATGATTTATTTTATTGATTTGATATTTTGTTTGAGCATTGAGTAAACAAACAGCAGAGCATAAATTTTCTCACAATTTTTTCAATTTTTTTTTCTTCAACTCTTCTTCTTGTTTATATCTTTGTTTCTCAAAGTCAAGCTTGATGATTAACAACTCATTTGCTCTCATCTTGATATTCTATCACTCATTTATTTCAGTTGATTTCTCTTGTCATGATCAAACAAAATGCCTGCATGTTCAATTAAGAGAGCATTGAAAACTTTTAGTGAGTAACTGATTGATATCATGTTTGACAAGTAGTGTTGTTCATGTTTTTAGTCAAGTGAGTTGCTGAAGAAAAAGCATTGTTTTTTTTTTAACTTAATGTTCTTGTTGTAAGTTTATTATCATATTCTTTCTAACAAACATTTAATTGATATGTTTCTGCAGGTCAAGCAGTCAGTAAGACTAAATTGATTGAGAAAATTCAAATTTTTATTATTGTGAAAATCAGCAATGTTGTCAAAAAGAAATTCAAGAAAAATATTTTTATTTTTATTGTTATCAAGAAAACATTTCAGAAGAATGTATTGACTTCAGCAACAGTTAAAAAAACTAATAATATCATGTTATCAACTTTCACTTCTGCATCTAAAAACTCAGCATCTGAGTGAGTGAAAAATTTATCAGTTGTCATGACTCAAACTTGCAATTTTTCATCTGAAAAAAATTGTTTAATTATCAGTTTCTTGCAATATGTTCATCAACATCTTGAGATGAATTTTTTGAAATTTGTTTTCAACAGTATTCTGCAATATATATCTAATACAGTTGATTTATCATTGATTGATTTTGAACATAAAGTTTTTTTTATTGATTTTCTTTTTCTCTAGCTGTTGATTGACAATTGATATAAAAGTGAACTCTGAGAATGATTCATCTGTTGTTGAAAATGTTTATTAAATTAATGAGAATCTTATTATGCTTGATTTTGTTAAATATCTTGTTAAATCTTCATCAGAAAAAATGAAGTTGCTTGATGTGCTTCTCATTGTGCAGTCAATTGACTGACATATTGTGTTGAGTGTTATTGTTTATGATGTGCTCAATTTTATGCATCATCAAAATGACATTCTTGTTCAAACTTGTGAGACAATCTTATCAACTTCATGTGATTGTTGTGAGAAGAAGAAAAAAAGTTTTTTTGTGATCTGCATCACTTATCAAAAAAATTTCATTGATTTAGATAATGAAATGTGTGAAAATTGTTTGTGAGATGAACACAAAAGTTCTTGCATTATTTGTGAGTAAAAATTCTAATCACTTTGCTTGTTTTTTTAATAACTTTGTTGATAGACTCTGAGTGTTTTATTCATTTGAAGAAAAAAAAATTGAAGATATTCATCAACAAGACAGTAAATAATTCTGTTGATTCTTCAAGCAAAGTCATAAATCTTGATGAAAAATTTGTTGTTTCAGCAAAAATAACTCAGATAGATGAAAAAATTATCAATTTTTTTGAAGAAAATTTGATTGTTAAAAGTTCAAGAGCTATTGAAAATTCAGTTGATGATTTTTTTGAAAATTCAATTGACAAGTCAATTGTCAAGCTAGCTGATGAGCTGAAGAATGAAGATAATGAAATGATCAGTGAACATGAAAAAGTTTTGTCTAGCAATGAAAGTGAAAATAATGATTTATTAACTCTTGAGCTGTTTAATAAAAATTTTGAGACTTTTGTATTTGTGAAAAAATGATTTGATACTGTTTTTGTTAATAATTTTTTTATTAACAATTTATTCAAAATCTGTTGTTTGTTCAAGTTGATTTGTGACATTTGTTCAACTTCAAAAACTGCAAATAACTGATTTGTGTTTGTTGACAGTTTTTTAATTTATGAAAATCTCACAAACATCAAACATGCTCTGCAGAAATATGAAGAAATTCTATTTATGCTAAGAGCATGTGTTAATGTTTTTTAATGCATTGAGTTGTGAGCTTTTTCTCTTTTTTCATGATCATAAAATACTTGTTAATTTTTTTTCCTTCTTATCAAAAGTTTTGTTGCTTTGTACATAGTTTGTTAGAATAATTTTTTGCAAGCAATTGAATTCAGTTTTTATTTTTAATTTTCATCAGTTTTTAGCAAGTATTCTTGATTAATATATCAATGCTTCTGACAGCAAATTATAATATAACAACACTGAGATTTCATTCTGATGAAAGTCATTAGCTTTTTTTTTCAGTTGTGTCATTGTTTCTCTCTTCAACTTTTTCATCATTTTTTTTCTTACTCAAATTTTCAACTTTTTTCATACTACACATTACTTTTTTATTTTCATTAATATTGATCATTTCAACATTTATATTTTTTCTGTCTTCAGAAACATTTTTCTTTTATTTGATATTATTAATTTTTCATAAATAAAATTTTTTCAATTAATTTTCTGAGATTGTTTCAGCAATTTTTGTTTCATCAAGTTTCTCAATGTGATAAGAGTCACATTTTTCATTAACTGAGATGATTTGATAAGATTTTAATCATCAGAAGCAAAGTTTTTGCATTTTTGACATATTTTTATCATTCTTGATGTGATGAAAAATCATCAATTCTTCAGTTTTCAAAAATTCATCACATGTCTGATGTGCATCATCAAATCAATTCTTGTTTTAATATTGCATTTATTTTATTTGACTGATAGTTTCTTCAACATTTTAATTTTGTTGTTCAATTTGATGTGTTTGTATTGCTATTAAATCTGAAGTTGATTTTACAGTTTATTAAGAAAAAATTGTTCATGTCATTATTTCACACTTGATAAAAAAAACTGCTTCTTGATTCATCAACACACAATAAAAAAACATGTCAGTTGTTTGTTTGACCATAACTTGATTGATGAGAAAAACAATTAATAAATGCTTTACTTAATTTTTTTCTGTTCTGTCTGTCATTTTTGACAAATCATTTTTAATTGATTAATGATCTCTTTCAATCATGTCATTTGCACAAAAATTATAAATTGATATTTAAAGATGTTTGATTGTATATTTTTTCAATAATTTTTTGATGATTTTTTTGTTTTCAGAATTTTCATCAACAACAATTTTGTTTGAAAATTCTCATTGACAAAAAATATTCTTATATATAAACTGAGCAACTGCATCAGCTGTGGCTTTTGCAAGAGATTTAACTTTAAATCAATCAGAAAAATCACATTGAGCAATAACAAGAAAGAATTTTTCTTCATCAGATGATATATAAACAATGTTGATGACAATTTTGATTCAAACAATTGATACTCAAGTTAAATGCAAAGTTTTTTTAATATGTGTTGAATCTTTCAGTTAGCATTTTCTGCAGATCTGAACATATTGCTTGACATTAAAATATATATTTTTTCATCAGTATTAATTTGACAACAGTTTATAAATTTTTTTTTCTTGATACTCAAATTCATCATGCAAGATTTTGATCACTTCTGTTTGTTTTTCAGAGTTATTAATAACATGTTGAAGAAATATATTCTTGTTGACATATTGAAACAAATGATTTTCTTCAACTGCAAACTTCAAGATTTTTTTTTGAAATGTGATGAAATTTTTTATCAAGTTTTTTAAATGATGAAGTGATGTTAAATATCACACAATCATCTCAGATTCATTGAAGTAAAATTTATTAAAAATTCACAAATCAACTGATTCATCTTCAATTTTTATGACATTAATCTGAGTATAAAGATGTTTCAATTTTGCATTGATAAAGTTGTCAACATCTTGAGTGTCTTCATCACTTTCATCATTTTTAATTTTTGATTATTTTGACAAAACATCAGCAGCAGTGTGTTTTGAATCAGATATATGCTTGACATTAAAATTAAAAAAATGTATTCAAGCTAATCAATTGATGACAAAAGCTTCAGAAAAATTTGTAATTGTTTGATTCAATTAAGCAACAAAAGTTCTGACATTAACTTTCAGAGTGAAATGAACTTCATAAACTCAATATTGAAATTTTTTCAAAGCTTTTAACACAGCATGATATTTTTACTTTTTTACATTATAATTTTTTTTGAATTTCAATCAGATTTCTAAGTCAAACTGAACTGAGTGACATGCATTTTGTTGAAACTGCATGAAAATAGCATTTCATTCATACTTGCTTGCATCAACAGTGATAATAATTTTCAGTGAATTGACAGTATAATCAAAAGAAAGAATTATCAGAAAAATGCTCAATTTTTTTTTTAAAAATATTGAAAGCATTGTTTTGTGTTTTTTCTCAATCTCATCAAATATTTGTGCAGAGCAGTTGATACAATGATTCAGCAATTTAGTTATAATGTTTAATACATGCTTGATAATATCTGATAAGATTAAGAAATTTTTTCATCTCTGAAGTGTTCATTGATATCAGTCAGTTGATAACTTTTGCAATTTTTTTTTCATCAGATTTTTAATTATTATAATTACATATTCAATCAATGATTTGAATTTCAAACATCATAAATTGAAATTTTTCAGCTGAAACAATCTTTTCAGTCATTTCACAATATCAGATTATTGTGTTGAGATTTTGAAAATACTTTATGATATATTAACAAACTTCAGAAACAATTTCTTCATCATTGTATTGAGTTTTTGATTCTGAAACATCAATATTGTTCATGAACATCTGAGCAACTTTTGATATCAAGTTATTAAGAATTTTTGTCATCATGTGAACAAATTGAGCAACAAAATTGATTGTCTCTTGAAGAACAATTATTTGTTGAAAAAAATCAAGTGATGTCATTATGACAGTTATATTTTAATCTTCTGAATGTAATTTTAAGTGATCATAAGCAGAAAAAAAGTTAATAAAATTAGCAACAATCATACTGGCAAAGTCTTCAGCAAATTCATCAATATTTGAAAGCAAGTTAGCATTCTGAATTGTGTGTTAATTTATAAAAATTGCAGAATTAATAAGCTGATATTCTGATGTTTTTTTTTCAACAACAAATCATGAATTTTGATAAAATTCATAGCAAGATTCAAAAATTTCAGCAGCAATTTGAGCTTTCAACATGTCAGTGATTTTTTTTTCTAGTGCATAAAAAATTTAATAATTAAAAACTTGTTAAGCTGTATGTTTAATTGTGCAGATTTGTTGTGAAGATGTAATTTTTGAATGTATTTCTTTCATATCAGCAAAGCTTCAAGTTATATTTTCTTCTTGATGAAGCAAAACTGTCAACAAAATTTTTTTTTTTAATGTTAAATTTGATCTGCAAACAATTTTATTGATTTGCTCAGATGTTAACTTGATTCAGAGTGCAAAATCTGCAAAATGAAATTGAAAAAACTTGAAGTACTCAGTGAATTTTTGTTGATTAAAATTCTTTTCATCATATTCATTTTTATGATATTTGAAAAAACAAGTTTTAACTCAATTGATAAAATTTTCAGATTTAGATTCATCAGATTCATTCAAATCAATGAGTTTCATCTTGTTCATTTTGCATTTTCTCATTGTTTTAATTTTGAATTTGTGATAAAATCTGTCAACTTGATTGACTCATTTGTCTGATTTAAAATCTTTCAATCATTTTGATGCTTTATACTCAACATTATCATCTTCTGATCTTTCTGCAAACTTCAGCATTTTTTTCATTTTTTGTCTAGTTTTACATGTGAGAAATATTCAAGTTCATATGTCATGAAGCTTGTTAAAAATTTTTTTTAATTTTTTGAGATTGTCATAAATGCTTTTTTTATTGTCATCTGACTCAACTTCAGAATTTTTTGATTATTTTTTGTTGACAGCAGGTGCATGCTCTAATTGTATACATTTATTTTTTAGTTTAAAAATTCAAATTATCAGACTTCATTTTGATGTTGTTGAATAAAATTTGTTACAACAAAAATTTTGAATTAAATTATCTGTTTTTTATTAAGTGAGTAAATATGATTCATCACATTTTTTTTTCATCAGTTTCACAATTTTAATTTACTGATGTTTGTCATAATCACTTCAGAATAAAATTATGATTTTTTTTATTAAAAATCAGTAATGAGCAATGAATAATTACATCATCAATCTTCACTGAAACATCATCACAAACATCAACACATGACATTAAGTTTTTAATTTGATTAATGATAATAATTTCTTTCTCAGTAAGAACAAACAACTTTAATTGCTTTGCAAGATTGAAGTTGATGCAATTGATCTCAAAATCATTATCAATAATGATTTCAACAACTTCTTCATTGACACTAACAAGAATTTTCAAAACAGTGACAGCATATAATGAGTTTGAGTTGCTGACTAAAATTGATTTAAGTTTATTGATTTTTTAATGATTGATTTTGATGTTGAAATTTTTGTTATCATTTTTTTCATTTTTTGCAGCTGATATTGACTTAAAAAAAACATGATGAACATGATTTGAGCTTCTAAGAACTTCTTGCATGATAACATTTGTGATTGAGATATCAAGCATTTTGTTAATCAGATTCTTGACATTTGTTGATTTTCTCAATTCATTGAACAATTTTTGCATTAATTGATGAGATGCTTAAATTTTAACATTTTTTATATTAATATTTTCATCAACAGTTTTTTCTTTGATTGATTTTTCAAATTGAATATGCTTTGTCTCAGATTCATCAATGTGATTGGCAGAAACATGAACTTGCACTTTGAGATTGACAACTTGTTTCAAAATTTCATAATTATTTTGTTGATGTGTTTTAACTGCAAAAATGCACAGTTTCTCAATTCTGAATTTTTTAATGTCAGAAACTGCATACATGACATTAACAAAAATATCATTTTCATCATCAACATCATTATCAGATCACTTTTCATCAGTGTCATTGATTTCAGTGTTTGTGTTGACATTAAATTTTAATTAAATGACTTGCACTCAAGTTTGAAAGCTTAATGACTTTTCTTCATTTTGTTGATTTATCTCAAAAGCTTTTTTTTTACTTCTTCATTCTGAAAATATAATTAATGAATGACATAAACTTGTGATTTATTTTTTTTAGTTTTAATGACAGAGTCATCTTCTCTTCATTAATCTGCATGCAAATATTTTATTTCTTCATCAAAATAAATTTTGTCTTCATTTTGATTTTTTTGAAAGTGTGAACAAGTGTTCTGATGACATTTTTTGTTTTCACAATAAAAGCATATCATATTGAATTTTGCTTGTTAAGATAAAGCAAGTATCTGATGTTGTGTCAATTTTTAAAACATCAGAGCAATTAATTGAGATGAAATGTAGTTGTTAATTTTATGAATTTTTCAATTCATCTGATTAGCAAAAGCTTGAATTGATAATGTCAACACTTTCATTTGCTTTGTGATTTTCTGCAAGTCATTGATGAGATTTTTTGTTCATTTGAGAGTTGATTTATTTTTTTGTTTTTCATTTTGCAAAATTGTTTTTGATGAATTTGATGAATTATTATTCAAAATTGATAATGTAAACTGATTTTTTAATCTGATTTTGTTTTAAACAAAGTTCATGATATTTTTATAATTTTTGACAATTTTTATCATTTTTTTGAAATTAACTTCTTCAGCACACATGCAATTCTTGCATTTTTTAATTATCATGATTTTTTTGACAGTTTTGACAACATTTTTTCAGATGACACTGAGTAAATTTTTTCAATTGATGTCAACATTTTCAAACATCTTGTCATCAAGCTTTAACAAGAGTTTTTCAACAAAGTATTGACAATGTGTATACTTGTTAATGTGATGATTTTCAAAGATTTTGTTGAAAACAGCAGTGTATTTTTACATATATTCATAAATGATTTTCAAATCAAATGATTGTTTTTGATTTTTTAATATCTTAAGATAAATCTGACTGTGCATTTTCTGTTCAATGTTCTGATTTTGATATTTTTTTTTCAGCAAGATTTTCAACATGAGTCAGCTCTTACTTTTGTATGCATCAGTTTCATATATTCACATTGCAATTTACATTGAACAATATTCAAATGCTTGTTTCATCATTTGATAATCATTGTTGACAATATCATGATTTTCACACAATTGAGTGAAATTTTGAATAAAGTGTGTCACATTTTTTTCTTCAAAATATGAAGCTTCATTGATTTCAGGCAAAGAAAATGACATCATCATTATGAGCATTTGATCTTGTTGATACTGATAGTTGATGATCATTGAAGTTGAGATTTTTTTTATGTCTGAAGTTGATATAAAATCAATTGACATATTTGATGAATTGAAATTTGCATTTGCTGCTGTGTCTGAAACAACATCATGCTCTGAAAACACATTTAAGCTTTCTTGTTCAGTCATTTTTTTTGATTTTTGAGAAGTTGATGCAGCATGTTTGTGACTAGAAGTTCTTGACACAAATTTTGACTAGACTGATCACAGAAATCAGAAATTTTCTTTTTTTTTCATTTCATTTTAAATGTTTGAGATCAATCAGAAGACAAAAATGAAACTTAGAGTCAAGTTACTGAAATTAAATTATTATTACATGAAATGAAACTGAAAGAAAATGAAACTGAAAGTTTATGAACTGAAATGAAAATGAAATTGTGAATGAACTTGTCAGAATAAATTAAAAATTAACATTTAGCTCTTGAAATGAGAATGAAACTGCAGTCATCACACATGAAATGAAATGAAATCACATGATTTTGAGATCAGAATTTCTGATTTCTGATTACATAACATAAAAAATGTAGATAATGATTTTTGATAATGAACATGAACAAATTTTGTTGAAACATTCATCAACTGAAAAGTCACATGATAAGATAATGATCTAAAATAATAATTTTAATCACATGTGAGTTTAATAACACATAATTATTTATATTTCTGCTGTTGCTGCTGCTGCTTTTTTTTCTGTGATTCTGCAATTTTTTTACTTGATTTTTTAATTTTCTTAACTTTCAGACATTTTTTTTATCATTAAATTAACATTTTTTTGTCAATTGTGCTTCTTTAGCAAGTTTTTTTTTCTTCTCATCATGTTTATCATTTTCAATAATTAAACAATCATCATTAAAATTATCATCAAATGTAATATTTTTATTAACAAGCAAGTTTTGATCATCATGTTTCATCAACATAATTTTTTTAATTGTCAGTTCTGCAAAATGTTCTTGTTGATAAAAACAAATGTTTTTTTTAAATTAAACTTTTGCTTCACATCAACAGCATGTGATGATACATCAAATATATTCTTAATCATTTGTGTCATAGTGAAGTACTGATATTCAATATTTGCTCACATTTCAAGAATATTTTTTTCTGACATTTGAGAGATTTAAGTATTGTGTAAATATTGTTTAAATTCATTTTTTGACTGTGCATCATCAGTATTTTTTCTCATATCATTGTTCACAATTGTATTCAGATTTTAATTTCAGATTAAATTAATTTTTTCAGATTTGTTATCAGAAATTGTTACTTCTGAATCAGAATCATTCTTTAAAACAACTGCTGATATTTTCTTGTATTGTTTGTAGTTTTTATCATAAAACTCAATCACAAGTTGTTCATATTCATTAAATTCATCATTTTTTCAGTGTCTTAAGCTTAAAGCATTTATGTGAGTGTATGAATTGAAAACAGCAGTCAGTGAATAAATTTTTTCATGCTTATCTGCAATCTTTGAATAATATTCAAACAGTTTGACAAATGCATTTTGACAAACATTAATCAATGCATTTTTTCAGTCACTTTTCAGATGTGCTTCTTCTTCTTGCTTATCAAAATAATCAAATATTGCATTGTATACTCAAAAGTTTAGATAAATTATTGATTTTTTTGTTATTGAAAAACTTTTTGTATATATCATAAATGACTGTAAAAAACATATAACATATTTCATTTGTTTTCATTCATCATCAATTAATTGAAGTTTCTTGATTTTTATAATCTCAGTGCTTTTAATTCACATGTTCAAGTATTGTTTCAGAAAAAGAACTTGAATTGTTATATTATAAATTGAATTTTATTGAGTTTTCACATCAGTTTTCATATTCAAAACTTTGTCAGCTGACTGCAGATTATGAAAGACTTCTTGATGCTGAAAAGAGACATGAATGACATTGACAAGCAATTGAATCTAAAAATATCATTATAAACAAAATATTTCAAGCCTGTTACCTCAGTCTGTTATCAATTTTTTGAAGTGTATTTTTGAATGTTTCAATCTGAAGCTTGTCTGAAATGTGATCATTATTAAATTTAGAAAATGAATTTTTATTTTTGTTTTCAATTTTCAATTCATTCATCAATTGCTTTACAACAAGCTGCAAAACATGAGCAATACAAAAAATTGATTCAAGTTTCATATTTCATTTATGATTGTTGACCTGCCTGATTTCTGTTTGTAAAAATTCTTGAAAAATATCATTATTATCAGCATTATTTGCAGTAATGCAGAACAATTGTTTTGTTGTTTTATTTTGCTTCAAAAGCTTGTATAATGCTTTACTTAAATTTATTTTATTATGAGATTCTTGCAATAATTCAAAGCCAATCAGCTTTTCTTCAAATTTTCATTTGTTTATCACAAAATATGCCACAACATTTATAAAAAAAATTATATAAAAATTTAATCATACATCAACAGCAAATGATATTTTTGTATCTGATTCACAATTTTGTAATAATTAACTTGCTGTTTGATCATATTTGTCATTCAAGAAATTATGTACTTTGATTTGATGAAAAAGATTAAAAATTGCTGATGATTGAAAACAGTGAACTAAATTTTAAAAATGTTCATTGTTAATTATGTGAAAAGACAAGTTCAGTGAGATGAGTGCTTTGAGAAGAAAATCATGAAGATTGTTTTTGAAATAAAAAACTGACTTTTTAGTAGTTTTTAAATGCTTGTGCTGATTCATCTGAATTTAACTGAATTTATTATCAAAAATTGTTATCATAAATAAAAAAAAACTTCTTATCAGCATATCATTAAGTAATTCATTTCTGTCATGTTTTGAAAGAACAGCATGATCACAGTTTCTGCTATTCATGTGCTTTTTCAATTCATTGATGTCATGATTTATATATGTTAAATGCTTCAGTATAGTGTTGCATTTCTTACATATAACAACTGATTCATCATTACATTTTTCTACTGCTTGTAGCATTTAATTTCATGCAGTGAAAGATTGCTTGATGTTGTTTCATGCAAAATGAGCATGATTATGATTTTTCAATGATTTTTTTGCAGATGTTGCATTTCATCATTGATTAAAAACAACATTTTTAGCAGAGTTATAAACAATAAAATACTTCTCATGAAGATACAGTTTAGTTAATTTCTTATTAAAAACTGATGATTGAATGTTTGATGAAGAGAAAGTCAGAATCAGAGTTTTATTCATATCTGATGACACAACAACAACAAAATTTGATGTTGTGAATGATATATTAAGCTCAAAATGCAGAAAATGAATGATATTCAAGTTGAAATAATAATAATGAACTTTAATAATGAATCTGATCAAATTTGAAGATTCTGAGCAAATATTTCAGAGTCTGATTCTGAATCATGTAATTGTTAAAATGTCAGATATTGAAAAATAATATTTATTTATTGACATTTTCACTCTGTATTCAAGTTGAAATTTTGCATTTTATTATTTTTAGCAAATACTCAACAAAACAATGTTTAATATTGATTATTTCATATGTATATTGAATATACATACAGTAAACTTACTTTTTACAGAAGTTTAATATAAAAATAAAAAGTAATTCTCTTAAAATCACTTCATTGATGCTTAATTCTAACTCTAATCACTGATTTTGAGCTGCAATTTTGATGAAAATTCTAATTAGTTATCATTCAATTTTCATTGTATTCATCATTCTCATTTTCACTCTCATCAGATGACACAATCATCTCAAAATTTGTTTTTTTGATTGTTTTTGAAACTGATGATTTTTTAAACTTCTTCAGATTTGTCTGCTTAAAAAAATGATTTATTTGTTTTTTAATAAAATTATCATCTGCATCTGCAATTTTGAGATGATCATATTTGTGCTTGATTTAATTGTGCTTCAGTTTTTAAATAATTTGATGAAAATAAATTTAAAAATAACTTGTGATGCTGTGATTCTGAGTTTCTGACTCAGTCTAGTTATTTTGTCAGTATGTGCACAAACTTGTTATCTGAATTTGTTATTTTTTTTTTATTTTTTGCTTAATTGCATTGCAGTTTTGAATTCTTCTGCATGATGTTTTTTTTTTATTTTTAGTGTTTTTGATTTTTTTTATTTTTTTGATTTTGAGATATTCATGAGATTTTTCTTGATCAAACTGCTTCTGCATCATGATTTTAATGATGACAATTTTTTATATTTTGTGTTTTTTTTTGTGTTATTTTTTCTGACAAATCTGTCAGTAAATATCTAGAAATATCTGAGATTTGTTATCAAGAACTGTTATCATTTTGCAGTTTTTTTCAAATGTTGAATGACATTATATCTGATTTTGTAATCAATCTGATTAATTTTGTGTTTTTTTTTTTTTGTCAAATGCATGTTTCTTCTTGTGTGCAGTGACAATTTTTGATTGTGTTGACAACTGTTTTTTTGAATTTGAATTTTTCATGATGAATTGTGAATGATAACAAAATGTGATAATGAATGAAACTTTCTTGATTGATATGATGCAATGAGCTGAATGAAAGTGAGATTGAAAAAAAAAACATCAAAAAGTAAGATGTTTATGTACATATATAAACAAAAACAAAAATGATGAAAAGCTCTGTAGCAACACAAAATCACATGATTTTATTTTTTTATAATTTTATTTTTTGTTTATGTTTTTGTTTTTGTTTATTTTTCATTTCTTTCTTTCATATTATTTTTTAATCATTGCTTGTCTTGTGAGTATATTTATGCTTTTACAAAAATATATAACTGACATTTGATAAATGAATTATCAATGACTGAAAATGATGTTCATGAGATTTTTAAAATGAAGATGAAAACTGTTTTTGAGAATGTGATGAACAAAATTATGTGCATTACAAAAAAAATGTTGTGAAAAATCACTCTGAAGTTACTGAGAATGATTTTAATGATGTAAATGTTGTGAAAAATCATTTTGAAGTTACTGAAAGTGATTTCAATAATGCAGATATGAATATAAAAAATGTTGAAGAAAATGAGAGTGAAGATGCAGATTCTGAATTAAAAAAAAATGAGAAAAATGAAGAAAAAAAATTAATGATGTGATAATCTAGAAATTGTTGCAATGAAAATGCAGATGAAAATTACATTTTTCATGATGATTTTGACTCTGATGATTTCAATGTGAGATTTGAAAATTATATGTAAGTAATGAAATATGATAATGATTTTGTGAAAATTTGCTGCTAAAGAAAATGCAGTAAATATGAGTTGATTAAATATGCAATTATGTTTTCTGAAACAGCTTCAGTTTTATGAGCTAAATATCAGTATTGTGTGAATAACAACAATGCAAAATGTCAGACTTGACACTGAGCATATCTGAATACTTTCATCATTTAATAAAAGACAGCAAATCTGATTTCATGCATTTCAAACTTTCATAAAGTCAATAATAAATAATGATTTTTGATAATGATTTCACAATTTAATAAAATTTTAAAAGCAATTCAAAAAATATGCTGATATCAGTGTAATTGAAGTTTTTTTATTTTTCAAATACAATTTCAGTGACTGATTTATTAAATCATTTTTGAAATGAACTCAGCATTCTGCTGACAGACAATTATTATTAATGTTTTTTAACTTGCTGCTGAAAACACAATCATCATCTTTTTTGAGTGTGAGTATATTCTTCATTTTCAAAAATTTCATTTACTAATACAAAACAAATGATGTTCAAGCAATGATTCATTGAAACTGAGTTATTTTTACTTGAAATGATATTTGACTGATTTTTCAGCTGATCTGATGTGTTAATAATTTGTTTTTTGAGTGTGCATCTGCAGAAAGTCATAAGAAAAAAAAAATAAAAAGTTTTTTTTGAAAAAATGTTTATGAAATATTAAATAAATAAAATAAATCTTCAGTGAAGTGATGTATCTTGTGATGAATCAATAAATTTTCAGAAATTTTTCTCTCTTGTGTGATTTTTGTCACATAATGTGATAATAATTCAAGATAATAATTTTATGTGCAAATGTGTTAAAATGCTTTACTTAACACTGAAACTGAAAATTTTTGTTCTGTTCTGTTTTATTAATCTGAAATGATTTGAAACAAATCTGAAATCAAAATTTTGCTGTCAGAAACTGAAATGAAACTACAACTTATTTATTGAGATGAGATTGAAACTAGAAAAAAAATTTCTAAAACAGAACTGAAATTTTTCATTATATAGTAATAATGAAAATGAGTAACAGTTCTTGTAACTAAAAATGAGTTTGGCACTACAGTAGTTGAGACTGAAACTGAGCTCACTGAAACAGAAGAAGATTTTCTGTTTCATGCAGTCAGTTTAATTTTGACATCAAATTCAACAATGTTTTTTGAAATAGACAAGTTTCTTGATTCTTGAATAACAAAAATGATTTGAAAAAAGTCATCTCTTGTGACAACAATAATAGCAGATAATGATTTTGAAATAACAAAAATAATGATGAAAGCAAAATCTTCTCAATGTGTTAACTGATGAGCAGTTGCATGAGTTCTTCTCTCAAATAAAATTTTTTTTGTTGACACTTGAATTTTTTGCAAATATATTTGTGACAAAATTTGTGTCATTTGAAGCACAGTTTTCACAAGTTAAAGACATTCATTGAATACATCATTATCTTGATTATAAATTTTTAATAATTTTATCACTTTTCAGTAGCAGAAAGATGATAAACTTTAACAATCACAAATTGAATTAAATAATAAAGTCTCAAAGTTTGTCAGAGCAATAAAATATTAAAAGTAATGAAGATATCAGAAATAATAAATTTTTCTTCTTCACTTTTCAATTTAATTGATCACTCATCAATTGAGTTTTTTCAGAAACATCAGAATGAAACAGAAAAATTATATGACTCAGTTGATATGAGTGAATTAAAATGAGTTTAGTGTAAAAAGAAAAAAACATCACAATCAATACATTGATAATTGATATTGACAATACTAATCAATCAAGAGTCTGTCAACAATCTCATATCAAATTCTCAAGTATTAACTTTAGAAATCATGATAATGTAGTGAACAAAAATCATATTGAAAAAACAATACATTAATTTATATGTATTAACAATTATCAACAACAAAACAATCAAGTGATCAACAATATATGTATAAGTAATGTTCATATATCAAGAAGTATGTGCAAGCATGTATGTTTTCTTAATAATAAATAAATGTTTCTCATATATATCTCCAGCAACTGATAGAAAAGATATAGTAAAAAGAAATGTGATGTAAGTGATCAATAAAAGTAAAATTGATAAGAAAAATGACTAAGAGAATGTCTGTCAATTAGAGTGTATTAACATAAAATGTTGACTTAGCTGTATGTGTCATGTTGATAGAAAGCACTGAACTTCTCATTACAATGAGTTACTTGCACAGAACAGAATTGAGAAAGTATCACTAAAAACTTCATTTTCAGCATTTTCATCAGCTTTTGTGATCTGATGTGAAAATAAATCTCAGCTTGTGATGAATCTTTATTATATAAATCAAAGATTTCAATCAGATGCATATTCACTTTCAAAACAAGATACAATACTGATAGCTTTAAAAGAATTAATGATTTTTTCTTCACTCAACATCACTCACAGTTTTTTCAACATGTCAATTATGATGAAAAACAAATGAAAAACAGCTTTTGTAACATCACATCACAAACATGAGCAGATGAAAATGATGATTATGAGTTTCAGCAATTTTTCTGATTTCTTTCAGCATTTTATGAAATAAAGTTTATCAAAATATTTTTAAAAATGTTTTCTAATATATATAAACAACATAATTATTTTTTCAGCATTCTTGAAGAATCATTCAAAGCATCTGAATGCAGTTTTATCAATTTTGAAAAATATGAAAATACAATTTCTTATTGCAAAATGTCATTTTGTCTACTCTTCAGTGAATTTACTAAATCATCATGTTTCATGACTTCATCTTTTCACACAAAAATCAAAAACAGCAGCAATTAAGAATTTAGCATTTTCAAAAACTTCACAGCAATTGAAGACAGCACTAGATTTATTTGATTATTATCAGAAATTTATAAAAAACTATGCAGCTGTGACAGCTTCATTGCAGCAACTGAAGACTTTAGTTTTTAAAAAAAATTTAATTAAAAATAAATTCTGATGAAATTTTGTGATTGTCTTTTTAAAGAAATTACATTGTGATAATACAAACTTGTTTAAAAAAACAAAAAATGCATGAGTAAATATAAAACAATGAATTGTGAATGCATCAGTATTGAAATTTTCAGATTTCAAAAAGCTTTTCATTCTACATTTCAATGAATCAAAAAAATGAAGTTTTGAAGCAGTTATTCATCAAATTAATGAAACAAACAATGAGCATTTAGTATTATTTTTATTTCATACACTTTAAGAATCAGAACACAACTACAAGTTTACTGAACTGAAAACAGCTGCTTTAGTTTGAATACTTCATAAAGCATCACATTTTTTTGACAGTGACTTCTTCACTGTTGTTATTGATTATAATGCTCTGCATTCAGTTCTACAGACAATTTTTGTAAACAAGAGACAAAGTCATCATTTAAACAAGTGATCATTTTTTCTATTTCAATTCATGTCACAGATGACAATCATTCATCAAGCAAAAAAAACATACACAAATGTGAATGCTTTATCATGATTATCAGTGATACAGAACAAACAAAATAAAGAAAAAAAATCAAAATTATTTTTGATACTGTTGTTATTTGAAATGAGTGACAAGTTGAAAACATTTCTGAGAAAAAACTTAACTTTCAATTCACATTTCAGAAAGCTTTATCATAAAATCAAGAAGAAATCAGAAACAAAAAACAAGTATCACAAGTTTTGAATTAATTAAGAGAATTTTTTATATTACAACAGCAAGAAGAAAAACAAACTTTGTATTTTTATAATATTATATCACAATTTTTTGCATCAAGCTCATGACGGAACAATTCACAATGAGATTGAGTGAATATATGAGAAACTACACAAAGTCATCTTTATATCAAGAATGCATGATTTGATCACTACTTATGTGAATTCATGTCTGACTTGTCATCTTACTCAATTTGTAAATCATTAACTTTATGAAATGTTACAATTTATTCATGCATCAGCAAGACTCTTTATCACTCTTTCATTAAACTTTATAATGAAATTGTCAGAAACAGAATTCAAAAATGACTGCATTCTGATGATGACAGATAAATTTTTCAAGTATGTAAGATGCATTTCAGATAAGACAATTGATTCAGCAAAAACATGAACAATACAATTTTACAATGAGATTGTACAGTTTTGAAATCTTTCATTAAAAATAATATCTGATCATGATTAGAAATTTCTGAATGTTTTCTGAACAATTTTATTTGCATTTGCTGCAGTAAATTTATGCTACACAACTGCATATCATTCATCTGCAGACAGACAAGCAGAATGAATTAATCAGATAGTGAAAATAGCATTATAATGTTTGCTGATTGAAAAACATGAAAAGAAATGAAAAATAATTTTGTCAGAAGTTGAATTTGCTATAAACAATTTATCAAGTTTCTCAACTGCAAAATCATCATTTGAAATTTTATATAATGTATCACTCAGACATGAATTTTTATTTATGATATCTGATATTTCAGAAAAAGATGTTTTTGCTATCATTTTTTTAAATGCTCAAGAAACAACACAAAAGCAAGTTACAAACATGCTGAAGCTAGCTCAAGCAAAAATGTTAATTTATTATGATGAGAATCATTAATCAATTGAATTTAAAAATGCAGTTTACTTAAAGCTAGTCAGAAAAGACACTCAAGAATATATTATGTCAGAAAACATCACTTTTTCTTTAATTTAAGTCAGTTTCTTCAAAATACTTGAACATGTTGATTCACTGATCTATCATCTAAATCTTTCACTGCAGCTAAGCAGCATTCATTCAGTTATTTCAGTAATTTATCTGAAGGAGATATCAAAGAATTTTTTTGACAAATTTTTACTAAAATCATCAACAAAACTAGTGAATGACATCATTCAGCATGTCATGAATCATATTGTGAATGACAAAATAAACAAAAAACAACATTACATGAAAGTCAGATGAAAAAAAGAAGATGAGACATGAAAGCTATGCAATAAACTTCTAAAAAACTGCTCACATGTTGTTCAAGTTTATGAAAAGAAAAGATGAAAAAGAAGATTACAGAAAAAATCTTAATGAATCAATGAGAACATCATTTTTTCTGACACTCAAATATGTCACATGTATGAACATCACATGTAATTATATTACTCAGCATATTTAGCATTTAGATTAGATGTTCTGTTGAAGGAGCTTAGAAGAAATACAATCATCTTTTACCAGGCCACTTGTTACACAAGCTGAGCAAGTCATGGAGCAGAGTGAGGACTTGACTGTTTCACTCAACCCTTCACACCCAATAACTTACCCCACTGGTGGATACAACAATATTGTGCAGGTGAAACACAATCCTGGAAAAGCCATCACAGCAGATACCCAACTTACTTCAAGTACTTCTTCATGAAGAACTCATTCCCATTCATCAAAGAGAAACAAGATGTTGCCAGCAACTGCAATTTACAAGCAACAATTGATCTTTTCCCCAAGACCAGAGGCCAAGGTTGCGTCACGCTTGCAGGAACATGAGTACCAAACCATGCAGCGATGACAGATCAGTGTCTGCACTGATACCAGCTCTGGTGAACATCAACAGCAAGTTGAGGTAATGGCTATGGGCTGCATTATCAGAGATGGTAGATGACTCTTTATCATTGCAGATATTGCAAGTCTCTTGGAGCTGACATTGACAAGAGCTGGGAGATGCCATGGTGGAAAGATTTTTGAAACATATTCGATCGTGCACTCCTTTTAAGGGCCTGAGTGACCATGCTGGCTGGTCCACCAGAAAGATGTCTGCACAAGTGTCATGGCTTTGAGGAGATGGTGTCTGACTCTGCGCGGTTGGCTGCAATGTTGTGATATGAATCAGAATCACTTGTGAAGCTTCCACACTTCCATTGCTAAATATATTCTCTGATAATGCTAAAGAAACATCAGGACCTCTCCAGAGAAGTGTTATCGCCTGTGCAGAAGGTAAGAAGAGGCATTGCTGTCAATTCATCTGGGAGTTTATCTGGCTCACTCTTCTTTGAGATCACCCTAGGAGGGAAATGCGACATATAAAATTGATGTTTTGTGAGAATTTAAGCTGAAACTTGGCCCAGCTTATCAAGCATCTTGTTTTCAGTGATTCCAGTAATAGTTACTCTGAAGCCTTACTCAAGCTAGTCTCACCCTATCACAGAATACATAACCTTATGCAAGGTGCAGTTGCTTTGGCTGTGAGAAAGGCGTTATCTGTTTTTTCAATGCCATAGGAGGTTTGCGCATGTGGAAACATGGTCATGAAATACACAGAAGCCCTACATGGTTTGTGTCAATGCATTAACCTCAGGTATGCTTGAGTGTTTCCATTGTGAACCCAAGAGTGAGTTTTGGAATTGAGATCGCCCGCAAAGAAGAAACTGGTGTCAGAATCATGAGCGTCTGAGAGGCCATATCATCCAGTGGCTGACATATTGGTATGAAAGCTTTTATATGGAATCCCACGAGGCGCTTGGACATGTTGAATTCTCGTGAGTGAATTGCATTTTTGCTCCTTTGAAAGCAGGATCTGCGCCGGCTACCACGCATCATTTCGTTACATGGCGATGGCACTCACTATGGCCCTTAAACATGCTGCAACGTCTGACATGGCGTCGTATTGCTGCCGCCATTACAGCGAAAAAGGAGTCCTACTCCATCCTTCACAGTGAAATTTCTTTGCGGGACGAATAAGCTCCCGACGTGGCATACGATCAAAGGAAACAATTTCGTTTCGTTTCCCATGTGCTCTGAGTTTTCAAGAACATCCGTTGCACATAGGCCATGTTGACTTGACGGTGATACATAACTAGGGGCATGTCAAACTCGAAATACATTCTAAGCATTGCGATGCCAGGCGGGAACAGATCCACAAACCTATCTTCGCCGTCACCACCGTTGCATTTATCGAGAATCGAGATGTCATCATTGTGCTTTAATTCGTTTCTTGTTACCTTAGTGCATGATTCAGTTTTCAAAACTGACGCACTTGGACGCTTGTTGTACCACTCTCGTCAACAGGAAGATCTGTCTCCTAAGATGGATACATTAACCATCAATTGTGTTTTCTCGGACAGGAATGGTCCAATGGAAAAGTGCATGTGCCCGAATAGAGGCTGCTTTGCAAACGACGAGCCGAAGTAGTTTCTTACAATGATCCTGGGGGTTTCTGAAATGCCTGATGAGGTGTTGACCTGTGCTTCGTCTCTCTTTGTTACAATAATACTTTTCCATATATGGGTTCTGCATCCTTAAATTCCTCGAGCCATCAGAAGGTATGAAAATATATTCCAATGTTTCAGGACCGAACATTGAGCGTTGAATGATTTGAGGGTTCCGGACATCAAATATAACAGGCCTCCCACAAACTATGTAGGTATATATATAGAGCGACCAGTTTTTCTCGACGAATGCCGTTTGCTAACTATCACAACGCATATATAGGATGGACAAGCTAAACAGTCAAGTAAGTGACGAGTCAGTAAGCAAGCGTCAAAATTTCCAGTTTCCTATATCTATATTGGTAGAAGTCTGGAATATATCGTGTATTCTAGGTAGGTACATATATACCAGCATAATGCTCCAGAGACGCCCCAATGGCCCTCTTTGACTTCGAAATGGGTTGTTCTGATAAGTTCTGGTGGATTATTGTTGAGAATGAAGTCCACAGTCATGCGCTGATATCATATCTTTCCATAGGTATACAAAGAAAGATGGCATAACTTATCCTGTACACGGTCATTTGTCGAGGACTTGCGGACATACAAAGGTATGGATAAAAGCCCAAAGATAAGTACTTTTGGATCCTGTACACGAATCAACACGTGCGCGAAACAGCATGGGTTTGATATATCAGTACAAACCATTTATGGCCCAGCTTAACGCGCTTCACGCTAACGCTGTAGCTTCAAGCATTAAGGCACACGCCAGCCGCCCTCAATCCGCACGTCCCCAATTCGAAAACGACACCGACCAACCAGGATTGCAAATATCCAGTTGGAAACACCGTCACACCCACACCAGCAAATTAGAGGTCTAGCCATCCCCTGGCACGATTCAAGCAAGGGTTTGAACCTTGTCTCGTGATTGGGTTATGCGACGTTGATGTTCCTTGTTCAGGCTCAGCATTGGACTGGTCTGGTCCCGACATCCCGACTCTCAGTTGGAGGCTAAGGCCAGAGATGGGCCTTGTGCGAAGTCAGTTTTACACCTGGGGAAAAAAGCCAAGCCAAGGTTAGGTTTGACTAGGAATTTTTGTTAAGGGTTTGGTGTTAGGTATGGTGTGATTTAGCGGCCAGTCGTGATTCTGAGGTTGAAGAGGACATTCCATAGAATGTAGTGAACAAGCTAGAATGGGGGTTCAAATCGATGATGCTGATAGAAACGAGGCATTTCGTGCTTGATATTGCAGCTCCGTCCAGAGTAGTAGACTGACCCCGCTTTTCCTGTGTGGTTGAGATTAGGTAGACCCGTGACAGCCAGGTTGAAACCTCAGGTGAGAAATTTCGAGTCTGTAGTATTGCATTGCATTGATACTTGAAGAAGAAACCATCTGCAGAGGATGTAGGCGTGGACAGTGACTGGGCTTTTTTTCCATCTCCGGAATCTAAGCTATTCTGATTGATCGCCATCGCAAGGGTAGCTTGATGTTTGGGAATTCTTGTCCTTGCAGTCAATGCCATTTTGCTGCAGGTGAGAACATGGGTCATATTTTTCTGCTGCTGCTAACGGGTTTGCTGTCAAAATGACTAGATATTTCGTCGCCTTACTCCATGCTCTCTGGTTTTCATTCTTGCGCCTCGGCTCCAGTTTGGAATGCGGTACCGTGTCAACTGCAGCGCTGGATGATCATGCGTCATTGACAATAGGGGCACAGAAGGTTATCTGCTAGAAAGCAATCCAGCCAAGTTTGCTTCTGCGGACAGCACTAGGTTCTGTTTCATCGCTTCATTCACAGTTGAGTGTGAGAATGAAGTAGTATGGGATGCGGCTGAGTGAGCCTGAGTCTGGCCGGTCAAGCTCTCGACCTCGGTTTTTTATACGACTTCAAATTCGCGCTGCTAACGGCGTGCGATAATCGCCCGCCACACACCATAACTATACGTATATGTGACGGATTCTTGTTGAGTTAAGTGACTTGGCCCGCTTGTGAGACGGACATCAGTCGCGTTCTTACATTGACTGTGCTATGCTTTAAGGAGCCAAACTACGTTTATTGGCTAAGGGCAGCCAGAGTTAAACTAGCTTCCCTACGACCCCAGCATCGAACCACCGCAAATCCTTCATACCCACTCACATTTTTGAAAGTTCCACGTCAGGGGTTTGCTGATTTGCTTGATCGTTGGGGCTGTCCTCCAGAAAGCTCTTCTTGCCATCGCATCCCCCATTATACCTCTTTTTAGCCCTGTCCAAAACTTCAGCCCCCGTTACTTTCTTCGCTACTCAAGTTCAAGCCTTCCTTCTGCCTTTATTATTGTTCCATTATTCTAACAATTCCATTTTTACAGACCCTTTATTCCCTTGGTAACTTTTGACTGAACCAAACAGTCTGATCGAATCAAAGCAGACATCCGATTAATGGTACACTAAGCCCGTCGTCGTGTATCAAGAGCCTAAGACAGTCAACTTCCAGGCCCCCCCCGTTGTTAGCTTTTTCCTTCGAAACCTTGCGACACTTTTTAACCTGAGAGGAGCCCTTTGGTGCCAATTGCCCAGTCAATCAATCCTAACCTTGACCCTGGCTCCTACGTCTCATCCGGCCTTTTTCCCATCCCTACCTGTTGTTCATCTAGTCCCCAATCTTGTCTGCCCGCTCTTCTGGTTCTTCTGTAATTAAATCTTGAAAAGAGCTGTGATTATTGGGTAGGTCACTACTCTAACTACTCCGTACTCTACCCTTTGCTTTCGCACACACATAATTATTCCACCCTAAGTTAGTGGACAATTCCCTTCCATCATTATGACTTGACCCTTCTTCACTCTTCTTTCACTGGCCATCTCATTCATTTTCGCTTCTCGTTTTGTTCATCCATGCCTGCGCATATCATCTCTCCATCCGATCTATCGTCAACTGTTCAACATTTTCTTGATCGCTTTATTCCGGCTCGGCTCCGCATCCACACCGATCGTTGTGATTCCTTGGTCGAGACTCGCGTCCTTGAATAATACCTTTACAATCCCCATAGACCGAAGGGTATCTGGCCATATAGAACAAGCTCTCCGATGAGCACGGCCTGAGATTCCATCCTCCCTTCTCTTTGAAAGTTCAGAAGGCGTACCTCGTTCATCGATCTCTCTTCTCCCTTTCTCTGCTCTGATTTTCTTAATCTAAAGGATCAACATTCATCTGTCTGGCTCAGGCGCCCATTTGAGCTCGCATTCCCCACGACCGAATCCATTTACTTTCGCCCTATTCCAGTTCGACTTTAGCCGTGTCGTCGATTTGCGAAGTCTGCCGTTTCGTTTCTCAGTTACGGAAACCTTAATCGACTTGTGTTGCGATTTCCCTATACAGAATTGTCGTATATTCGCGATCCGCGACCTCTTTCTGAGGACCGCGTCAACTGCTGTCCTCTTCAGATCCCCCTCTGAACTCTCATTCCGGCAAAGGTTTCAATCCTTGAATCTTGACTTCTGTTGTGTCCATCGGCGCGAGATATGAGCAGCACCACGGGCCAGTCGAGCCAGCCGGGCCCGCTATATGAGACTACATTGAAACGCAACGTTTCCGTGTCGACAACAGCGGCTCCTCATCTTTCGATCCCTCCCTCCAATACCCTTCCGCCTGCTATCAGCAAAATGCCAGCGGACGTCTTTTCTCCTGTGGCGTCCCAACCAACAACATTGTCTTCTACCTTCTCCTACGCTCTCACTCCTATCGGGAAACCATCAAACTTTGATACGCAAAACACGGGTCTCAATCGCATTGCGGATCCGGAAAGACTACCATCGGGTGTAAATAATGGCAATGTGGCTCCTGGCACCAATGGCATCAATGGTGGTCGTACAGCAATTTTAATGCGTCGACTTCCAAGTAATGCTAGTTACGAAGCACTTCGAAGCATGCTACTGTTTGCAAAGAATCTCGTTGAGGCAGTATTTGTTCCTAACGATTACCCTGAAGATGGAAATCTTTTGAGTGCTATTGCGATATTCGAAACACGATCTGCGGCGGAGGAAGCGCGGGGGATGTTGGATGGTAAACTGAACTCCACGAGCGAAGCGAATATGATTGTCGATATTGTTGCAGATTTCCCTTCCGCGACTGCCATGTTGCATAGACGAAACACAATTGACCAAATACCACGCTCGGGTATTCTCAACCCCCTTTCACATGTCACTCCGCCAGGGTTAATATCGCAGCCCCAGCTGTTGTCTAGATTCGAACAAAGCATGGCAACAAACGGAAATGCTAACAACGGCGAGTTCCAGCCACCAGATCAAGCTTCCAGGCTCCAGTCCTTGTTCTCTGCCCAATCACCGCTTGGGGATGCTCTGAATGGACGCCCACGCGTAACTGGCAAATCAGTCATTGACCAGGAGGTGGACGAAGATACAGGAGAGCTTCTAAAGGACCCTATTGCATATGCGCGCAATGGGCATTCTGCTCCTACAAGTATGCCGCGACGGTCGACTAATCCCCCTGTACCCCTTAATCACTTTGGGAATCTGAATCTGTCGACAAATTTGACTTCTCCATCTTTGCAATCTTTCGGTAGCGGCAACTCTGCGCGGCCCATTACAACGCCTTCCAGTGCGATATCTCCCAATTTCCCTGGTATTGGCCCAAACAACGGATATCACCAAGCAACATTCCATCGCCTTAGTTATCCAGCGGTCAATCCAGCTGATCAAAATCCCCCGTGCAACACTTTGTACGTTGGAAACTTACCCCCTGATACCTCAGAAGACGAGCTCAAAGCTTTATTTTCCAAGCAACGGGGATACAAGCGGATGATCTTCCGTCAAAAACCCAATGGACCGATATGCTTTGTCGAGTTCGACGATATTTCTTGGGCCACCAAAAGCCTTAAGGAACTGTATGGCTATGAGCTATCAAATAGCGTCAAGGGCGGTATTCGTTTGAGCTTTTCCAAAAATCCCCTCGGCGTTCGGAACAGCCAAGCTGGAAACATGCATTCTGCAAATCCGATGACCCCACACCCGACAATGAATACAGTTAATGGACCGGGATTAATCGGCACACCGCGATTTTCGACAGCCAGTGGACCCCCTCCGGGCCTAAATGCGCCTCCAGGATTGCCCGTACCTTTGGGAATGGCAGCGAACGGACTTTCATCTCCGTATCCTGCTCTCAGCAATGCTACCACGAACAATGGATTTACTCCAAACACCGGTCTTGGAATTGGGATCCATGCCAACGGAAATGGCATGAGTCAAATGAGACAAGCTCCTTTAAACGGTGCAATTATTGGAAATTCTGCAGCCGGTCCTTCTCTCAGCGCCCTGAATGGTGCTGGGTATCCCGACTATATGATGGGTCGTTAGACCAGTATATCGCTCAACTTTGATCATGTTTTGCATGTATAATGGACACTGAAGCGTCTGGCGTAAGGGAACATTGGGCTCTGCACTTAACTAGATCATCATGCGAGGTCCGCAACCATGGTGCTTTGACTTTTTTCTTTTCCCTTTTTTTTTTTTTTTTTTTTTTTTTTTTTTTTGTGATTATATTGTGCTTCTTATGCCCCTTGGTACAAACATTCGCAAATTGCGGGACTTTCCTCGGGATTCTTTGGGTAACAGCGAAGCATAGGATTCAGGCGGATCGATTTTATTCTTGTTAGGGACTTAGCAAGAAAGTCCATGCATATTCATCGAGCGCTTGACGTTTTTGACCTCTTACTGATAGTTAGGAGGCTTTACTTCTCAGTCTAGAGCTCCCTCTTTTGTTTGCTCCCAGCCTTTTCTTATCTCTGAGACTTTGCATTCTTCCTGACTTTTTCTTATGCCTGTCATTACCTAAATCTGATGTTTGCACACTTTGATTTTCATTTAGCATCGTTGTCTCATGCACACATTACTCTTTTCCTCTCCCGACTTGGCCTCTGCGCACAGTTGCAATCATCAAAGGCGTTTAAACTTGTTCTGTGGCTTTAGTTCATGTTTTCATGGATGCATATATATTTCCTTTTCCCCTGAACAAAAAAGAACTTGTGATTCCCCATTTGCAAGAACAGCAATGATGATGGTGCACGCTGGGCCATATTGATTCTAGCATTTTTACTTTTGCAGAGAAAGGAAAGGCGTGTGGAATACTCAGGAAGTAAGGATTGTTCGTGACGGTTATCTTGATCGCATTTCATTTCTTTTCAGAGCTGAAGGTTACATGTATACCCATTTATATTTTCATCTGTCATTACCATTGTTGGATTTCTGAATTGCTCGAAGGATCAGTACAATTTTTTACATCTATGGATATGTCTCCATTTTTGGCTTTCACCGCATGATTGTTACCTCACTCAAGGGCAAAGTGCTACTTGTGGCTGCCTGTGCTCTGCTTTGTATTCCCTGCGGTTTACTTTCTAACACTGTCTCTGACGTGATGATTTAAAGTAACCTTGCTGTTCTTTTCGAGATTTGACAGGCTTCGATGCCCCTGGGGATTTCGGGCTTCTGTGGTTTTGGAGGTGGAAAATCTCTGAAGCACTCCCGTCGGAAAAATCATGTTTTGAAGTGTTGTATTTTGGGAATATGTAGGATGCTTCAATGATGGCTTTTGACATTAAGATATATACCTACGGGCAATGTGGAGAGGGTCTCCAGGGCGTTTGCTTTTTGACTGGCCTTGATTCATTCGTGCCTCTTACTTTTCAGCTTCTTCGTCTCTCCTTCAAGGAAGTTTTAGCCTGCTGACAGCCTTATTGATATATCTTAGCCTTGTTTCCAGTTAATCTTCAATTCATTATGGAAACAGGCAGTTGGCATTATACAAAATCCTCTCACCACGTAATATCTGGTGGATATCCTTTATCTTGCAAATAAATATGGCTACTACATATATTTGAATTGTAGTGAGTCTGATCTGATATGTTCTGCTTCAGAAAAATAAAATAAAAATAAAAATAAATGACGCTAAGCCCAGAAGAGCATAGTCAACCAGTCCATCTCAACTGAAAAATTCAACCTCCATTCTTCTTCACACAGCACAACATCTTCACACATCTTCCGCCTACAAGAATGGAGGAAATCAGGCCATTGAGTTGCTAACACCCCTTTGTTCACCTCATAACTAGAGCCCAGTGTTTCTCAAGCTGTCTTTGGTCCATCACACTGCAATAATGCCTCCACGAATAGCCAATCCTCAGCGACTCTCATCATCCCTTTCTACTCACATATCCTCGTCGTCCCAGTCCTTTCAACCAACTTTCTCTTCTGCACATATACCCTCGTCATCTTTACTCCCTTTACCTATCTTGCCCTCCACATGCACACCATGCTCCAGTCAGCTTCACTCCCGCGAATCCCAACGCCCGTTCAGTTCCACAGCTTCATCCGCAACAAAACTACGCCGTGATATGTTCGCATGGCTAAATGGCCCCGGCGCAGTTTTCAAAGACCCTCTACCTGGTAGCACAAACTACCTCACCGCATACGACCGGCGGGGTAAGCTCCTTCGAGCACCCGGAACGTCCACAAGTAGCGAAGGACCCGATTCGAGGAAGCAGAGTGAAGAAGCTGGAGCTGGCATAGGTGGCACCGATGGTCTCTTACCGCGTGAATCCCGATCGGATCTGAAGCCGTTTCCGCTTAATCCCCACTTTGTCAGTCAGAGTGTTCTGAGTCCAGAGCTACGGAATGAGATCTATGAGCAGGTTAGCCTGAAAGGCAAGAGTGTGCGGGCAGTGAGCGTTTTGCTCGGGGTGGATATGAGACGAGTTACGGCGGTGGTGAGACTCGTGGCATTGGAAAAGAAGATGATCAAGGAGGTATGCGCTTTTCTACTTTTAAGTCATACCAAAAGCCTTGATTTTTCGATGATGAGCAAAACTCGATTAGTCTTTATGACTTCTTCAATTCCCAGAAGGAGAATGCTTACCTAAAATAAATTACAACTCCCTGAACACTACTCCATATGCTGTCCAACGATTCATCCCATGTTTTGTGATTAGTGGCTGACACAGAGACAGAAAAAACCTCTAGCTCTACCTTATGCCCGTGCTGTGCTTCAGATGCTGCCAACTACACCGCTAGCCAAACCTCCAGAAACACCGATTGCCCATGAACCTATCAATGACCTTCCCGTTCACCGCCTTACAGAACCGCAAATATTCTACCCTGTCTCAGAATCTCGCAAATTTACTCGAGTTGATGCCGGCAGAGTCTTTTCCGCCGCCCCAGCGCTCCCACGATCTGAAGAAGGCGTACCACACAACACACCTGAAGCCATTGCCAAAGTTACACATCACCCCCGGAATATCGAACGAGTAGGCAAAGGCATCGAGGAAGAGCAAGTTCTCCAACCCGCCGATGTCCGCATTCCCCATCCGCATCTCGTCGCCTTCGAACACGACCATGTCACATACAGCGGTGAAGCGAAATTGCGCAATGAGAGATTCATTGAACGGCTTGAGGCCCAAGACGCCGCCGAAGCTGAGTCCAAGCGGATTCGAATGCAAAAGGAATCTGATTTGACCCGTCACGTTCGACCTGCTGAGAGTCGGTTCGAATTTCGATTCCGTGACGTCGTGGTCAGTCGGCAGACTACAGGTAGGGATGGTCGTGGTGTAGATGCGCCTGGTCGGAGGTATGGAGTGCCGCACAATGATAGGAAGAGAGGCGTGGTTAAGATTCCGACCAAAGTCGACGTGTAATGCGTGCATTTAGTGTTGTGTTGTCATGTATATTAGTTGTCCACTTAGCCTTTGCTCACCTGTTTTGTAAGGTGTCTCCCTACTTTTGTGGATTGCTGGTGTATTATATATCATCTACAAGAGTCCTGGTATCGGGAATCGCCAGATTTGAAAGAATGAGCCAAAACTCAATTATGATCTCTTATCACGACAAAGCAGTAGATACTCCATATACCTAACTAATACTTATGCATAAGGCAACCCCAGTATCCCACAAAAGCGCTTTTATGTCCGCCTGTTTATCCAAAGGCGCAGATTCTGGAGTCCTCATTGCTCAATAACACTCGCTTTTTTTTTTCCGGGTCCAAAGCACAATAATATAAACTCACATCCCTCCATCTCAGAGCTTATGAACAGTGAAGTGTTTATAATAGCAGCTTGCTGATACATGCATGCATGGCATGAATGGCAATGTGTATATATATATGTATATATGTGACATACTCATGTAAAAATAAATTTCACATAAAAACTTAATACAATTGATCTCAAGAGGGAATTTGTGTTTTTTCTCAACAGTGTAGGCAAAAGGCATGGTTTGATTAAGAAAAAGAAACATGAGGGTGCAAAGGAGGGGGAGACTTTCAGGCCTGGCTTTTCATCACAAATGGAAACACCAAATGAGAATGTAACTAATATATAAAAATTGAAATATATTAAGGAAGAAGATCATGCCAATGCTTACAAAACTGCATGGTATCAAATGGCACATTAAGAAAGTGACAATGCACAATTGCAGGCTGAGATATCTGATTTTCCCCAAGTAAACGTGGGAGACAGTAAGTCAAAAACGGGACGGAGAATGCTGTATAAGAGAACTTTGTACAAATGCATTCCATTCACAGTGATGAAAGAGACCAAACACCATCACGCTGGAGACATCCTTACTGGGGTTGCAACACAGCTACTCTTATTTCCGGCCGAAGTTCCAGACGACAATGGCGAAGTGGTTCCCGTCGAGCTCCCCGTTCCAGTCTGCGAAGACGACTTTCCCGTGGAAGTCGACTTTATCGACGCTCCCGCAGGAGAAAAGCCACCACTGCCACCACCATTTGGCACAATTGTTGACGTGGAACTATTGGACGAATCCTTACTGCAGCCTTTGAGGTATACACCCGCTCCCATAGGCTTGACTGGCGCCAGCGCTGGGTTTGACTCCCTTCGGCCCAAAGGTGACATTTCATTCTGGGTTGAATTTCCAGTAGCGGAAGTTGCCTGGGAGTGTTTTGGCAGCGGCAGCTGAACTGCAGGAGAGCTGACTAGAGGGCCACCAGTTATGGTGGCAACGGAAGACTGGAGGAATGCGGCGCTGGGTGCCGACGAGTCAAACCCACGCCATTTTCGCCAGCCTTCAAAGTCGATGAGGGCTTGCATGCAACCCCACTCGGTGACCTTCTTCTCGAGCCACATCATGTTTACAGGCTGGATTTTAAGTTAGCCAATATGATTCTAAAAGACTATGTACCTACAGAAAATCATCTGCTCAACAAAACTAATAACTTACCTTGGTTAAGAAGTCATTGCACCCAGCAGCCAAAGCTTCATCCCTATCGCTCTGCAGGCTACTCGCTGTAAGCGCCACAATAATAACCGGACTCTTGACCAGCGATCTTTTGTCCAATACATCTTCCGGCTTCGGTGGAAAGAGATTGTTGCCTTTCGTATCCACCATCGCATGGGCTGATGAAGCAGCAACGCCCTTGGAAAACACACCAATGTTGTTCACTCGTTCTAATCTGCGAATTTCGCGGGTAGCTTCTAGTCCATTCATGACGGGAAGTTGGATATCCATGAGAACTAAATGGAAGCCTCCACTGCGCCACTTGTTGACCGCTTCGCGACCATTCATTGCTGTCTGCCACCGCACTTTGAGACGCTTCATGAAAGCTTCTAAAAGCCTGAGGTTTATCGTGTTATCTTCAACAATAAGGACGTTAATGGGAGGGATAGTACCGTCGAGGAGATTTGATGTATAAAGACCGGAATCTGCGGTAGCACCGCTACTAGTCTTCTTCAAATTGCGGAGTTTCTGTGCCGGACGAGGGGAGCTTACGCGAGCTGGAGGAGTGTGCACAGATTTTATGGGTGGTTCTGGGGCAGAAGCCGGAGGAGTAGCGATAGACGGGGGTGAAGGAACGGAATTAACCCCATTGACAGGTTGTTCGACGGTGTCTAAATGTGCCCGAAAGAGGCATCATGGAGCCAAATTATGTTAACACTGAACCAGTAAAAGCCAGAAGTTGTTGATCGCGTTCACAAAGGAGTTTGTTTACCTGTCATGTTGGTCACGGCACTGATCATCGTAGGGGAGGAGGTATGTTGACGAGGATATTTCGGTCGATGTTGGACGTTGTGCCAGGAACCGCGGCTCCCTGGGGAGGGAACGGCAGGTAGCTGGCCGGTGGTAATCACCGACATTGAGTGTTGATGTGTACCAGGTACACTTCCTGAAGATATCGAGCCTGAATGTATGACGTGCATTGGAGGAAAATATTCATCTGCTTCGCCTGGACGTATGTCTTCTGGGTGGGTATACGAAACATTTTGTCGCGGAGAAGGCCTAGGAGTACGACGTTGGGGAACCTCGATGATCAATGCTTCCCCAACCGTCTGTCCACCAGGATAATAATGATCCAAAAGCCGTCCAACTGACTCTTCAGGGCCCAACAGCCGCTCAGGGTTGCTCTGCCGGCTAGATGGATCTCGGGGGACCAACTTTATCAAAATATCTGGCGCATCAAATGTGCGACCAAGGGAATTTGCGTATTTCCTCAAGATGACTTCCCGCAGGTCATCCACCAGGTCCTCCTCCGTCACAGAGACCAGCGTTGGGGACGAGCCAGCCCTCTTGACCCATACCTTCCGGCTAATCATATCTGGTTGGATTGTCGGAGTTCCACGAGAGAAATAATCCCCGCCCTGCCCAGCGTGGCCAGGTTCTAGAAGTGTTTTTATGAGACGGTGCTGAGAAGAAGGTACTAGTGACTGTCGGCGATCCGCCAGGGGGGGACGCTGGGGTAGGCTAGAAGATACTAGTTTAGAGGATGGGGCAGGAAAGGGAGAGGGTATATTTGTGTGCTGGCCGGATTCATCGACAGCGTTGAGGACACGAGTGGCGGTAGATCGAGAATCCGATCTTCGAACCGACAGAGGCAGTACGCTACTGTCTTTGGATGTGCTAGCGAGATGGGATTCCTCGAGACGCCGTAGTGAGCCGCTCCTCTTGGCTGCTTCGCCAGCTAATGGTGTCGAGCAGGTCGCTCCGTCAAGCTGGGGGCCCGAAGGGGAGGAGCGGGCAGCTGAGAAAGCCAGCGGTGGGCTTGGTGAGCTTGGATCTGAAACTTCGTCGCGTTGCCCAAGCACATCTTTTGTTCTTGTAGTTTGCTTTAGCGATCTTTCATCACCCTTTCCCGCGTTATCTGGGACTTCCTCCACGCTACACCATGAACTCTCCGCCAGCGACTTTGTCAAGTCGGTACGTGTTGTGGTTTCGAGCGGTGGGGCGTGTGGAGCAGACGAATTTGCAGGCGAGACCGTAGCGTTGACGTCAAGCGAGCGATCCAATGCAGGTTTCGAGGAGGACTGGGGGCGAGGAACGGCGTTGGCGTTGTTGCTGTTGGCGTCGAGTGCCGGAGAGGGGGGATTAGAGCGTGTTTGGCTCAGGTTGAGGTTCTTGGCGGAAGACGTTGAAGGTCGTCGCAGCAGCTTCGCCGTCAATCTCGACAGACGGTGATTCGCAGTGCTGTCCTTGCCCCCAGCCATGCTTTTTCAGCAACCCAGAAGAAGCTCAAATAGAATTTCGCACTTCCACAGACCAGACACGCACCTACATGCACGCACAACCCAGCTTGTGTGTTGGGGAAGTCGAACAGCAGAGAAAAAAGACACGAAAAAGGATAAAAAGGGTGAATGTAAACTGTAGCCTAGAGCTTAGGCGACACCTCCTCTTCCCTTCCTCCCTCCCCCCAGATAAAAAGGAGCAATTGAATTATGTGTAGTCTCTCAAACAAGACGGAGGAGCAATACTGGTAGACTCGCGGATAGGTAAATCCATTTCTGAATCGCCACAAGAGATAGATGGTTTGACTGCACCGTGCTATGGATTGCTGGGATCTGTACAGCCCACAACGTAAGAATGGATGATAAAATCAGATTGGTCTCGAGAGAAAGGGAGGGGATTCTCTGTAAGCTAGCTAGCACAGAGCCAGGGGAGTCCTCAATTGGCTCCTGAGATGAGGTATTCTATGTCAGTTAGTAGTTATAGAACAGCCAGGCTCTCTCAGAAAAAAGAAAAGAAAAGAAAAGAAAAAGCATCAGCCAGGCAAATCAGGCGATATATATGTATGTATGTACATAGTAACTATTAAGAGATGGTCACAATGCACACCACTACATACATTCACATCCAAACTGTGCTGGGATTGGGAAAATCTGTCTGTTTGTATGTATGCGCCTATGTAGCTGCAGAGTAGTTATCCCAGTGCAATTGGTTGTTTGCTGCCCTTTTCCAACCAACTAGCAGGAATGGACAACAGCAGCAACAGCTAGTTACAAGGGAGTTAGTTATGGAGTCACTCTGTTAAAGGATCAAACTACATGATCCAAAGCAGAGTCCAGAAGCACAGTTGATTGTTTCCCTTGCTCGAATGCCATATAAAAAGGGTGGAACCGGGTTTCGATCCATACGAATCGACTATTCGTCCAGATGGCCGCGTTGCAGTTTCATTTATCATCTTCATATCCCTCGTAAGCTAATACCATTCGCCTGAACCCCAGGAACCCAAGTCTCAACGTCAGAGTACAGAGACTCTCTCGATATCCCCAATAGTATGTATATTAGAACACATTAATGATCCTGATCGCCAATCTGCATAGCCAAAGAAAGGTAACAGTGAATCAAGTATAGACTCTTTCAGAAGAGCCCTTCCAAGCCCTCTGTGCCTCTGGATCCATAGAGTGTGCTCCCATGCTACCTACCGCCTTCTAGATCTTATCTTTACCCTTTGCTATACTAGAAGGGGCGGCTGTCTTCTTCTTGGCCTCTAGAAGCTCATCGATAGTCATACCATTTGCTTTAGCTTCTCTGAGAAGGCCTCGGTGTAGTGAGCGCCAAATGAGATGACTTCCAAAGATACCTAATTCCAAACCCAGTCTGCAAGCACCCAAATTAGCATGTACCGTTCATGTCCTCACTTTGTAGATACTCACACAATAGAGTAAAGAAGCCCTCCAAATACATCAAGTGATCCTTCGGCAACTGAATGTAGGCCTCTATATTAGCAATCCTTAATGGAAAAACGACTTTCCGCTCTCTGTCTTACCCAAAGCCATCAGCGAGAACAAGGCTCCGAGAGCATCCATGGCGAGGAAGACCCAATCTAAAAAGCAGTCAGTTTTATTGTCAAATAGAATCCTCATTCTCGACTGTCGAGGGCGCAACCTACTAATTCCCACTACTCTCCCTCTTCTTTTCCAGAGTTCTTGGTACGGAGATACCAGTCCCAGTACGAGGAGAATTGTAGCAGCAATTCCGACTAGAAGCACAGGCCATGTGATTCCCTTTCTGTATGGACGCTGGGCCGGAACGATTGTCAATACAGTCCCATGGAAGAGGCTAGGTGCACAAGACATATTTACCCTTAATGTGAGAACTAAAAGGACTTCCAAACCACCGAGAAACGCTGCTACCGCAACAGCAAAGAAAGTGGCCTTAGTATGCGTATAGTTGCTGCAGTTCGACAGAATACTAATTAGCACATTTTCCCTTGGGACAAGAACGCGGTAACATGAATACATAACTGACTGGCGATAAATAAGGATTTGTGCCCAGCACAGTAAACTCAAAGCTCCAAAAATATGCGGTTGAATTTGAATAGGTATGTTGACTTCCTACAGCGTCGCGTCAGAGAAATCTTCGTCCAGATCGGAGTGAATCGTTTCCCCCTCTCTTTTGCACTTACCTGGAGAATCATATATATCCCAAATGGAGCAGCACCTAGACGCTCACGATCATCAGTGTTTACCACTCAAGGTTGCTCTGGGATATTCACTGCTGCACAGAATGGGAGCCAGGAAGGCCTACACAAAGCCCATAACAGCATCATCAAGGCAGGTAACCCATCTGTGTTCTTCTTTCTCCAGTTGGACCATATTTGAGGCACCAGCTGTACACACCATAGCACAGTCCCAATAGTACCCAGGACATTTGCAGCAACGGGGATCCCCTTCCGTCCCTCCATTGAGTTGCCTGATCAAAGGAAGAAGAATGTAAAATAATGCGCCTTCGAAGGCATGAAAATGTGGTATGCCCTTTTTCTGGCTATGATATAGAATGCAAGAATGGGGCAAAGTTGTATATGCTATTGACTATAAACTGATAAGAAGGGCTTTTCAAAAGATATACAGGGTAAGAAGGCTGCTAGCACCTTCAACTTTTGATTCTAGGGATCTTCAATAGGTCAAGGACTAGTAGGTCGTAGAAATGATAATGCTTGACGACAGGAGGACGCTCCATTCAAGGCTCAACACAGCGATCCACTGCTCTTTCTCACGGCATAATTCAGAGGGAACACGGAACTGAGGCAGGCGCTAGAATACTGGGAATTAGCGGAATCAGCAGAATCAGCATCGAAAGAAAGAAAGAAAGAAGCTGAGAAGACATAAGCCTGTAGCGCTCTCTGGAAAATAGAAAATACGTATAAACTTCGGCACAATCGCATGAAGAAGACGATTATCATCCTTTTGCTTCAAGCCATTGTGATTCGATTGTTTTCCCTCATTATTCCCTGCGACAACACCACAAGCCATCGAATGGCCTGCTGCGGTGGTCATTACTGGAGCGGAGTCAGGTTCTCATCAACAGGATATGAACCAACTAGGAGGTGTGAAAGCAAGGCACAAGCTTCCGTTGACGCCGACTAAACTCTAGCGGGCAAGATCATTGTGTTGCTGAAACACACCATTCGAGAGAGCACAGAAACTACTGCAGACTCGAGAGGGGAAGAGAATTGGAGACAAAAGACCTTGCAAGGATCCTCATTATTGCTTGAGTTTAGCTAACTAGATGCATGGCAAGATTGACAGCACAGTCGAGCAAATTGGCAGGAAATTGCCGTGGGTTCAACTACGCAATTTATGTAGTTAGTTAACCAGCCACATTCCAGAGAACATCGTCATTCCATTTTTTAAATCACAACTGAGGTTGATATTGGCTTTGCTAACGTCCTTTTATACTGAGCAGGAAAACATCCGTGAGTCAGTTGTTCAGCTGGGAAGGGATTCTCGCTGTGGCCATCCATCGAGGCCGACTATTAAGAGAGTCTATTTCACGCAATCCCCCTTGCACAAGAGGCGCTCATATTGCATAAAAACCTACCGATCAGATCGTGTTTCTGGAGTCGTCGACTCAACGAGCTTGAGCCTTGTAATAATGGGAAAGAGACGCCAGTGAATACTCATCAGAGCAGCAGAACCTTGCGGTGATGTGCTTTGACTGTCTTCGCGACCATGGACGAGCAGACTAAAGATTCTTAGATTGGCGGGCCTGTTCTGGATTAATACTAGAAGCCGAATCTGGACAATGGATGATGCAGGCCTCTACCTATTGGATAACTAGTGAGTTAGTTTTGGGTTCGGGCCTTTTAACGGTGGCTTGAAGATCGTCCTCGCGTGATATCCACGTTGTCTCCCAGAAATCGATCTGTTTTGGCTGCTGATCAGGCAAATCTCTAAGGCCAATGTACTTGTTAGCATGTCAACCACTATTATATCACTCTGGATCTGCCTTTATCCAGTTCAGCAATCGTGATTTGAATTTGCTCCTGGCTTTGATCAAGAAATGATCCGGTTACGGCAACAAGAACGGCGGTATACATATGTAAACTAGGTGTATCATCGCGCATCAAGCTTTTGATAGCAGCATAAATATTCCGGATTGCCGCATAGTCTAGAATTAAATATGAGCAACTGACCCGGAACTTCCAGTTTGTCTAAACCTGCGGAACACTGAATTCTGCGTCAACGACTGCACCTTGCAAACCACAATGGGAGTTATCATTTCCAGACTGCAGCTTGGTGGTCAGAACTTGCTTAGGAAACAGATCCTGTGACTGGCCTGCAATGGATCAGCGGAGGGATTAATCAATTGATCGGAATGGCGAAACATCATCCACGACTCCAAAATCCTTCACATCTCAGAGAGGCATGTATGTATGGATGTACACAAGAAGAAGGATCTTCAGAAGAAACACAAGGAGTTGAAACCCATTTCTCTACCAGCCAACCTACCTAAATTTCTGAATGGAAAATTATGTACAGAGAAGCGCAGACAAAGTCAGATTGGACGCAAAAACTAGGAGTCGACAAAGGGCATCATCCGCTTCCTTATCGCGAAAGCCGTCGTGAAGATAGCAACACATTTCAGGAGAGGCGCGTACAATCCGTGTCGTATCACAACTCCACAGTGACCACTTAGGAGGAGCGCCAACTATCAAAGGACACTTCATTTCCTGGAAAAGATTTCCCCTTTTTATTTCACACGCAGCGATCATAAAAAAATACCAATACAGATTCGAGACTGTCAATTCTCGAATGCCCAGGTCAATATGAATCACACATTAAAAAAAAAGGAAGATAGTCAGAGGGATAAAGTCATTCTCGAATAAAAAGAGATGAATCTGGAAAGTAACACAGCACAAAAAAAAGAAAAAGAAAAACAGATTATAGAAACCCATCAAGACATGACATGCCGCAGAGCCCCCTACATGCGCCAGAGAAATGATTGTGGAAATTTGGAAACATGAAAAATGGCAAGAGCAACAAGACAGCGGGTATCAAGTGCAGAAATCTGTCTTTTCTGCCACAAGCAAGACAAGTGCAAGGTATTACCACCGCCACATGAAGCTTTGTGAACGCTGGTATTATTTCCTTTTTTTTTTTTTTTTTCAATGGCTCAAAGCAAAATCAAGTAGTTTGACGGCGCAATTCCTGTTTCGCCTGTCGATTTCTTCGCCTGCCACCATCGTCCGCTTACGTCAGATACCTCAAGAATCTCCTGCTTAGTGAAGCTGATTTCGTTTGCATCGTCTGGATTCGCTTCATACGAGTAGATCGCCTTTGCACGATAAGGGTATTCGGTCGGTAGGCTGACTTCGTTGGAAGCGTCTCCGGCCGTGCTGTTTGCCCCTGGTAAATTCACTTGCGAATTGGCTAGGCCTGATCCTCTGGATGGTCCTGCGGGCCCTCCTCCATAGCCAGACATGGGAGATGATGTCTCAAATCCGTTCAATTGAGCAGAAGTATACATTTGGGGTGGTTGGTTAGAGATAGTAGTGTCGGGCCGGTTGGTGTAATTATTTGACATCTGGCTGGGATTGAGATACGATGGCTGCTCTTTATGCATGGCGAAGGAATCCATGTATTGGCGAGATCGTGAGTGGGTGATTGAACCGAAGTAGAATATCCAAACAACCTTCAAAGAAAAAGGCAAGCCATTAGTTTAATTTGTTGAGAATCGACCCAGGTCCAAACCAGAGAACCCATACATTAACGATTGAGAGCAGAATAAATCCCGCCCCTGCAGCTTCTTTTGACCCAGAATTATCTTTTATTAACACATCAACTGCAAACGTGGTAAATGCCAAACCTGCAGAGACATATCCGACAATCTAGGGTAACAACACATATCAGCAGATCATGTTCACGTTCGCAGCTTTAACCAAAAACATACCGCAGTGCTATAGATGTGGCTCGTCCCAGATGCCATTACATACGCGATGCCGATGATGCAGAGCAACATATACACCACAGTCCACCAGTAAATGTTTGGAAAACTGCTTCGGACACTGGAGATAATGGCAGAAATGAAGGTGATTAACCATGCCAGCTGATGCGGTAGCCTGCGCATTAGCACTGGACACTTTTCGCACTGCCCGATGGGCTGCAAGTTGGACAGGGGTCATACCAGAGATATCGAAACAGAGGCCAACGCAAACGGGTCTCCAACCAAGTTATCCACGCTGATGCGTGCCATTGTGCTTCGACGCCTATCTGGAAACGGAGGGGCTTTACGGAGAGAGGGAGAATGTATCGATGGCTGAGTAACCATCAAAGCAACACTCTAGGTATCGTGATCCCGACTTGTTAAAGGAACGAGGGCGAGGAATTCAGGTCACTCTTCACTTCCCCTCGCAAAATGCTGACTGATTGCAAAGGTGGTTCGAATTATTTATTATGCCACAGCGGTTTTGGAGCGACCACGACTTAGATTTTTTCACGTCGAATAGATATCGTATCGGTTATCGATAACCTGTAACAATGTTATGGACGAAGAGAATCACGCATCGAGTTTTCAAGAATGTGGGCAAGCCGCGACATGGAAAAGTGAGTAACTGGGCTGAGGACGTTTGATAGGTAGAATCCACCTGTCAGTCTCGATACAGTGGTGCCAGGCTGACGACGAGAAGTTCCAACGACGTCAGTAAACCCGTCACGAAAACAGCACCAGGCTGGTTATGGGGAGATGGGGGGGGAAAAGCAAAAGAGCACAGCGAAAGTGAGAAGAGACGAAGCAAAGAATGACGACAATGCAGCTCAGCTCAGGAGTAGCTGAAGGCCGAAGTGTCTGATCAGGAAGAACGAGACGTTGTGGATTACGAAAAGAATGAAACGATTGACAGGTGAAGTGGAAGTACGGGATGGCGATGTGGTTTGAAGAGTGTCTTTCTAAGCAATTATTGATTGACTAACTTGATATAAATTGGGAGGGGTCAGGTGTTGGTCAACTAGTGATTTGTTAGTTAGTTAGGTACATTACGGAGTACACAGTAGGTACCTACCTAAATAGTTAACTAGTGTCAGGGTGAGAATAGCTGACTAACTCACTACTTTATGGCTAGAGGATTCCATGGATTTGTTGGAATCTCTATGGTAAAAATCACTCTTGATCTTGTGTGTATTCGCCTGGCCTACAGATCCTGGCTGTAGCTTGCTTATTTACATGCAGAGATTTTTCCTTGGCACCTTCTTACATGTGACTACATTTTCAATCAATCAAGAGTCATGATGTTGTGTTTTTATTTTTTAACACATTTCTGCAGACAAATCTGCATTATTTTTTTAGTTAACAGTTCATTTACAAATTAAATTTTCTGCTTTTGAGTTAGAGTTAAACAATTATAAATCTGTAAAATAAGCTGAGTTTTGCTTTAATTTTTTTTTTCAGTAAATATATATCTTGTTAATTCATTATTGTTGTTGTGACAGACTGATTTGAATTAAAATTTTGTCAACTGCAATTTAATTTGCAACTTCATTTTTAAGCTTTTTCTTTCAATGCTTTAATATAACATTCTGCAGATCTTGTAGATCTAGCTGCTTGTAAAAGCTTTGAAATTCAGTTTTAAAAAATGCTTTGATTAATTTATTAATAATCATGCTATTTGTTGATGTATATATAATTTGAATTTTTTCATTTATAATTTTTTGTTATAATCAATGATTATAAATATCAACATGCTGTAATTTGATCTGCAATCTGATTATATTTTTATTAACAAATTAAATCATTTGTTAATTATCACATTAAATTGTCATCTCATGTTGCTTTAAATTTACAGTCAGTTTCTTTAGTAACAGATCAATATAAATGTCTTTCTTGACTGCTTGAGACAATGTTAACAGCTTTGCTTCAATTGTAAATGTGATAACAATATTTTATTTATTAGCTCATCAGTCAATCAAATCTTCAAACAGCTTTATAATATATATTTGAAAGTTTTTGCAGTTAAGAGTATTATCTGCAAAAAATGCATCACTAATTATAATTAAATTATTTTCATTTCTATACATTAAAAAAAAATATCTAAATTAATTAAAATAATTTAATATTTGATTCACAGTTACATAATGTTTGTTTGATAAATTTATCATGAATTGTAAGAGTCTGAAGAACTGCAAAGATTACATTCAAACATATTATAATAACAATATATAAAAAAATTTTAATTTTTCATTGATATTTTGTAATAAACAGTTTGAAAGCTTGAACATCATTTAAAAACAGTGTTTTTTTGCTTATTGAGATGTTATTTGATGTGAATAAATCATCTGCAAGCTTAAATATCTTGTCAATATATAATGTTTGACTCAGTTAAATTTTGTCTGCAGCACAATTTCTTATAATTTTTATTTTCAAAACTTATTGAAAATTTTTTTTTCTTAAAATGTTGAAATTTTGTTCAGTTCATAACATTTTCATTATATTTTTTGCTTTCAGCTCATTTTTCTTGCAGAATTCTAGTATTATATCATTAACATAAAAAAAATAAAATTATACTTTTTTTAAAAAAGCAGCACAGCTTATGTGATATTTGTTTGAACTTTAACTTCAGTAATTTTTGCATAAAAAGCTTTTGTCAAAAAATTGAAAATTTTTTTAAATTATAAAAAATTTTATTTAATTATAAAATCATGTTTTTTTTTTTTCATTTATCTGATAACATTTGCATGTAAACTTTTTCATTCAACAAAATATGTACAAAAATGTTAACAACATCATATTGTTTCAATTCTAAATTAAATTAGATTGTTACAGTCATCATAATTTAGAAAAATCTTGTTGCTAAAATTGTCACATACATATTTTTTGCTTTAATTTTTGTTTGTTAATTTTTTTTCATCACAAGTTTTGTTTTGCATTTGATATATTTCTCATGTTTGTCAAACTTATATATGTATATTCACATGCAATTAAAAATCTGACAGTTATATATATTTTTTTTTAATAAATGATCATGAATTCATCAGTTTATGACTTTGCAGATGATTTTCTTCAGTTTATTTAAATTGCTCAGCTAATAAATAATTTTGCACTTCATTTTGACAAATTGAGATATCTGAAAAATTTTTGCAATGTAAAATATATAAATTTTTGAAATTGTATTTTATTAAACACTTCACATCTGCTTTTGTAATTATTTTATTTTTTACATATTTTATTCATTATATTTTTCTTTCAGCTGTGAATGCAGTTTTTCAAAGTTCAAAAAATAAATCAAAACAATAAATTTCTTCTTTGTGTTGTTGCTTCAGTTATATAATTGTTAAAAAACTTGCTTCAGATGTTTCTGAAAATGTAAAATACAATTTACAAAAATTCATCTCAATAAAATCTTGTTTAGTTATTGAAGAGAAATTTTGTATGTCAGTTAAGCTGTCTGTAAAATTCATAATATTTAGAAAAAAAATTAAATATCTCATTATTTTTAATTTTCATTTCTTTCAAAAATTCTTTCATCTCAGCAAGAAAAGCTTCATACTGTTTTTTTTATAATGAATTTTTAGATTTTTTTTGTTGAGACAAATTTTCTAATTTGTCAGATTTTAAAATTTTTTGCAGAAGCTCTTGCAGTTTTTTTACACTCAAATGTTTGAGTTAATTTTTAATTGCTTTTTTGAGTTGTTCAACATTTTTATTGAAGAGTTCATTTTCATTAAATATAACATTCTGAATGTGAATTATTATGTTGATTATAAAATTTCAAATTCAATAAACATTTATTAAGTTATATTTTATAAAAAACTTTATTCAGATTTTTGATTTGAATCTTTTCAATCATTGAATCTTCTTTAACATTTCATTTGTTAAGACAAACATCTTACAATCATATACATATAAATATGCATGTTGAGACTTTTTTTTTTTAATTTCAGCATCATTTCTGTGTGAAATTCACATGTAAAATCAGTCATAAGTTCTTCAGTCATATTTTTGTTTTGAGATTTAATTGTACAAATATACAATTATTCAGTTTATTTCAGATCACAACTTGTTCAGCAGTCTTGCAGTCTTTCTCATTGCATGCAATTTTTTTTTATTATTGTTTCTAATCACTCTGCAGTTTTGTTAAAATCTTGTGTGTGAGGCAGAAACAGTTTCTTAGTTATGTCTTTCTCATTGAGAAAATTATTGATAATTTGATTGTTAAATATTTCATTGTCAGATTCAATGACTTGCATTTTAAAGTCATGAAACTTCATTAACATCAGTCAATGTTTTAGAGTTGTTAGAATTTTCATATGCTCTTGTGAAGATAAGTAGTAGTTTCACACAAAGTTTAATTAATAATTCATTATTATCATTATTTGTTTTGTGTTTCAGATTTTCAGTTCATAATTGTGAAAATTTATTATTATTTTTATTTCTGAAGCTGATGAAAAATTTTTAAATTTTTTTCAAATTTGTTATTTTGTTTTTAAGCAGCTGCAGTCATCACATTTCACAACTCTAAAATTTTAAATTTAAGTGTTTGTAACACATTTAACAAGCTGTTTCAACTGTTCTGAATTAATATGTTCAGTTTATAAATATCAGTATAATGCATTTTCACTTAAAAGTTTTCAGCTCATTCAGATGTTGTAAAAATTTGTGTAAGTAAAGAACATTTGTTTGAAGTATAAATGATCTGAAGATATGTTTTTTATAATATATTAATTATGCATTTTCATTAAAATTGTTATTTTTTCATTGATTAATTTTTTTCAAATGCAGTTGAACTTTCAACATGTGTTTCATCAGTAGTTTGATTGTTGAAGCTTTTGTAAAAACATTAAATTTATTGTAAAACTTTCACAATACACAACATTATAAAGTTTTAGAATTTTTTATTTATTTTTATTTTTTTTTCAATAGCAGACATTTATGTCAACATCATCATAATTCTTTATAAAAATGATTGTTTTGCTCACAATTAAATTGTCTTTAGTTAAAGTGATTCAAAAATGTAAAAATCAAAATATTTTGTTAAAAACATGAAGTATAAAATTTAAATTCAGTATTGACAAGTTCTTCAGTGAATAATTTTTAATTTTAAATAACACTTAATAATTTAATAGAAAGATTGAATTCTGAATTTTCACATTCTTAATCAGTTTTTCATTCAATTTGTTAGAAATTTTAATAAAAAATTTGAGATTTTTTAGATTCATGTTTTCAATATTTTTTATCTTCACATCTTTCAACTGAAGCAAGTTTAGTCATTCTGAAGCTTTTTGTTTATTAATATGTTTTGCAATTTGCTTTTTTTTTATCTTAATTTATTCATATTTTTTTAATTTTTTTTTAAATCTGAACAGCTTTTCAGAATCTCATTCTGCATATTTGTTGATGTATATCAATTGAGTGCAGTTTTCAGAAAAACTATTCAGTATGCTTTCAGTTCATGTTTGCTTGATTCACATGCTTCACAATTGTTCAGATTTACAATTCATTGTTTAATTGCTGACAATCACAAATTATTGAAAATTAAGTTTCTGTCTTGTTGCTTTTTTTTGCAAGTGAATGTTTTGTTTTTGTTTCTGTTTTTTGATTTTTTTTCTCACAGATGACTCTTCTTTAAAAGCATTTTTTTTCAGAAGCTGTAAGGCCCCAGCTGTAAGCTCTGCAAAAGCTAACATCACCTTTTTTCTCAATGTAACTAGTCTTAATTTGGTTAGCTTTAGCAAGCATAACACACATATAAATAACACACTGATTTTTCTCTTCATTGAGAGAATCAGTGGCAATCTCTTTTGCCTAACAACTATATTCTTTGCTTATTGATTTTCTTATTGATTAAGTGAATAGTAGTCATCTCACACCTACTTTATACATCAACTGAATAGATTTTTTACTTTATTCTTATAAAAGCTCAAAAGTTTTCAAATTACTCACAAATCACATGATGAAGATATTTTTTGTAACAATTTCACATTTTTGAGATTTCACTAGTACTGATCTCAAATGTTGACAGAAATAAGTCATTATCTCATGAAAATTGAGATTTTCAGCATCAATTGAATTTTTATAATATATTTTATAAACATTTATTCAATTTGCATGTGCAGAGTTTTGTTGCAGTTATTTTTTCAGCAATTAAAATTAATTTTTATTGTTTATCATGATTTATAATTTTTTGAATTTCATTCAGAACATTGTTAAGTTAAATATATTTATTCATTTTACTTAATTTTTAACAATTATTTTTAAATTGCAAATATACTCAAAATAATTTTTTAATTCATCATTAATTTTCACAATTTTGTGTTGTACTTTAGTTTTCAGCTTAAGATATTAAATTGCAAAAAAATCTTCAGATTTGCAGCATTCAAATTTATAAATTTTGTAAATTATTGTTTTTATTCATGTGTTCAGCTTATTAAACACATTTCATTGCTTTTCATAACTCATCAGATTATGCTTATATTCACAAAATTGCAATAAATGAATTTGATGTTTTAAATTTCAAATTTTGTATTTTTTGTTAAACATTTTGTTTATCAGATTTTTTTAAATAATTTCTGCAAATGCTTGCAAGTCAGTAGCAAAAATATTGACAGTAAAAATTTTTTAAGTATTTCTTGTTAGCAAATTATATTCAACAATTTATTTTATTTCATAAATACAATTTGAAGCAGCTGAAATTTTTACAATTGTTTTTTGAAACTTCTGCAATGACAGAATATCATTAAAAATCTGATTTTTTAGCTTTAAAATCTTCATTTTGTGTCTAAAATTGTTTTTTTAAAAATTTTAATCATACAAATCACTCAGAATTACTTCAGCTTTTTGATTATCAAACATCATGTTAGTTCAAAAATAAATTTTTAAATAATTGTAATAAAATCAGTTTTGAATTTTTAAATCAACAAATAAAACAAGTAAGTAATAAAAATTTCAAATAACACAAAACTAGCAATAAATTTTTGAATCTTGTGACTCTTAACTGTTGAAATCTCTACAGTAAAAATCACTTTTGATCTTGTATGTATTTGTCTGATCTACAGATTCTGGCTGTAGCTTGCTTATTTACATGCAGAGATTTTTCCTTGACACCTCCTTACACATGACTATGTTTCCAACCAATCAAGAGCCACAGTGTTGTGCCTCTATTTTCCAACAGGATTTGCCTTAACTACAGAGTACTGGTATGTACATACTACCATAGTATGTAGAGTCTACGGAGTAGTGAGATAGTTCACCAACCGTGATGTATACATGTATGTACAGTACTACACTCTCAATAACAAATACAGTGGTTCTGAGTGTGATGGGCTGACCTGAGATGGATGTATCATTTTATCTGCAGCCCCTTGTCTGTGGTCATTCATTCCAACACTACTCCCTGGTGAACAGGTTGAATATGCAGAGGGCTAGAATGCCAACCTTGCATGTTCTAGCAATCAGTCTTCCGCCATATCCCGATTGACGAGGACCTGATCTCTAGAGAGAAAGGTCCTGGAAATTGGCAGGGCTGCTGTGGTAACAAAATAGGACCACTTATTACATATAAATCTGAGGATGGAAGTGAAAGGAGCAACCTGAGTAAAAGCAATAAACAGAGAGTAGTTAATTATACCAGAAGGCTGGCTATAGATCTTTGTGATGCTTCACAATATGACAGCAGGATTTCAGAGCAAATCCCTCAGAATGGATTCCTTACACCCTTCTCTGTTTGCTGCCACAGTAAAGACCTGAGTGGGTTTAACCAGAGAGAGCTTACTCCATCAATCAGACTGTCAACTTGAAGTCGATTCTTAAGCTTGAACTACCATGCTCTTATTGACAGCTTCTATTCTCCAAAGTTCAACATAGTTAACTGAGGCACTGCGGACGCTAATAAGGGCTGCTGATTTGCATGCCACACTTGCGCTAGGTATGTAGATCCACACGCAATGCATTCTCACTTGCAGACAAAAATTTATTTATTTTAGTATTTTTTTTCTTCTCTGAAACTCCATCTCTTGAGCTTATAACTACATATTGCACTCCATCATATACAAATCACTCTCTACAGACCTACATAACTATCTCAGATGGTGGTAGAAGACACAAAGAAAAGAAATGGAATCTGCAATTCCCGAACATATGAGACCCGAAACATCTCCTCCGTGCTTCATGCAGCAGCACTTTTCTTATCATCTTCCCCCTGTCGAGCAAATTGATTCCTTGCACGGTACATACACAGTACATATTCTATTTCAAATTGTCTCTAGCCACGGACTGTCAGAGTTGCATCTACGCACTTGAAGAAAGCCCTGGAAAAGCTGGCTGCCTCTCTTTTCGGTTAGTGTGGAGAAGAAGCTGTTTCAGATCGAGTGAGAACTGGCCAAATTGAGACGCAGACGGGCATCCTTTTTTTTTTTTTTCTGAATCACGACGGAGTACCACAGTATCTGTATGGAAAAGACGCAAATGGCAGTAGTCCACAAGGGTTTATTGGACTGTCTTGAGGTCAACAAATTTTGTATCGGCGCCTCCCTGCTACGAAGAAAGCGTTATCTATGGTTTACATTGATATGCTCAATCTCGATGCCTGCAACGATAAGCTACATATGGATGCATTGACAATCGCCCGGGAGAATCCCCTCCAAATCGCCCTGCCTCGTGGGTCTCCACTGACAATAAATCGGGTTTACTGTATGTGTGCACATACACCATTGCTCTGTGTATGCATTTCGACGTAGTCCTTGGGTCTCAAACAAACCTTGCATCGAGGTATAACCAGAAATTCTCTCGTTCCATGGCTTGGTAAGAAATTCCAGAACACACTTTTCGTCGAGGGTAGATGGAAATCTGCCCCATCGTTCTCCAGTTTCGACTCCATTTCAAAGCAACCTTTTGCCCTAGGAATATTTTATCCTCGGTTCAGCCTCTTCTCGAACGGGCTAAAATCCAGTCGTCCGTTTCACCATTCATCCTTTCGACTCGTAGCTCGATAGATAGGCAAAAGCTGTAACTCCGCGTTAAGAATAATACCCACCCAACAGATTACCATATCATCAGTAAACTTACTTCCAGGCATCCCCTCACCAGCAGCCTTTTTAACGAACTCGTCACTGGAATTTGCGCCAAAGCCCACACAAGCCTACCAATCTTAAGCTCGCCATATCTCCCAGCTGCGATAACCCATAGCCCATACCGCACACCCACCTCACTCCGCATCCCTCGCCCTCCTCCCCTCTAGTCTCCTCACCTCTCTCTCCGCCCTCCTCGTCCTCTCCTCCCATTCCCCCCAAACCTCCCCACCACCCACAATCCCCACCTCCATCCACCGCTTCATCAACAGCGCACTTCTCGCCCTCAACTCCGCCACGTCGCGCGCCTGCTTCTCCTGCTCCTTCAGCAATCGATCAATCCGCGGCTGGAGTTCAATCAGGCCCGTCGACACGCTGGCCGGCGGCACCGGCAGGTCCTGCAGAGAGCTAAGACGGGAAGCGGTTTCGGGAAAGGCCGCCGCGTAGGAGAGCACGATCGAAGCCAAAGACTGGGTTGAGAGGGTGCTGGGGACGGTGGTCGGATCAGAGGTTTGGAAGAGGTCGGGATAGCGGCAGTCTAAAGCAAAAAAAAAAAGATTTTTTTGAAAAGGATCAGTAAACTGCGTAATTTGTAGCGGGAGAAATTTAAGGGAATTCGACAGGCACAATTCCAAAACTCAAAATACATAGAGCGAGCGAGCGAGATAAAACTCCGCGTCTTGACAAAAGGAATGCCTCCTTACATACATAGCTTCAACATGTCCTGCACAGCAGGGACCTGAGTACTCAACACTCTCAGGTCATGTTCCAGCTCAGCTAAGCGTGCAGTAACTGTCTCTCTCACAGACGCAGGCGGTGCAGAGAGCCCTTCCGGTTCGCCAGTCCAGGTTGTCTGGCCGGTAAGGAGGTATTCGATTCTGCGAAGTCGCGTCTGCAGAGGCTCGATTGTGTCTGCACCTGTAGACAGAGGATCAGACTCCATTGCCTCCCGAAAACTAATGCAAACTTCAGGTCTTTTTGAATCCCCGGTGTTGTTGAACTGGTTCACGTTGTCCTGTAAATACAGTGGTTTGAAATATTCGTGTGAAATGGGCTGATTTTGCCCCATTTGACTGTGTAGCAAAAACCCACAAAAATTGAATGTGTTCAAAATTGTATTTTCAATGAATCTGTAGAAAAACCACCCTAGATATCTATTTTTCATATAATTTGGTAGTAAATTTGATGCTATGTCTTCTAAACTGTCAGAATATGATGTTAATTTGATTATTGAGCTTCTGAAGCACGATAATAATCTTTATGAGATTGTATCTGCTGTCAACTGTTATGTCACTACAGTAGAATTGCTTGCAACTATCAAACATTTGAGAAATCATGAGATTCTAGGGTTCTAGTAGAAAGTTTTAGAAAGCTCTCTCATCAAATTATAAAAAATTTGAAAGATTTTTTCAGTAAATATTCAACAGTATATTTTGATGAAACAGTAGTATTTGTATTAAAAAAATATAATATTAAAATCAATGTTTCTGCAGTTTCAAAAATGCTAAAAATTCATGACATTTCATATAAAAAAATAAAAGTTTTGAAAATTAAACTGCTTAAATTTGTAAAACTGACTGTTTTTTCATAATTAAATATATTTTGTAGCTGCTCAAAGAAATGAAGAATTATATGTAAATTAATTGATTAAATTAATCAATTAATTGTCAGAGCAACTAATATTTCTTAATAAAAATATTGTAAATAAATACATTTTAAATTACAAATATAATTAATCATTTAAAAAATTTTTTTATTATATTTAAATTTTTTGCAAGCAGTTTTATTGCTGAAATATTTTTTTTATTTTTAATATTAATAATTATATTATAGTAAATATTTTTTATAAATTTTATAATATTTAAAATTTAATGAATTTATTAAAATTGTATTTTTTCTAAATGTTAACATGATTAATTAATTTTGATTATAAATAATTATTCAAATTCACTGATCAGATGAGCTTAAGAATATTTACAAAAAAATAAAAATTGAATTAATTTTTGTATTATTATATTTATTTAATTTTAACTCAATTGAACAATTATTTCATGTATTAAAAATATAAATTTCAAAATATAAAAATATAACAAACAGTGAGAAGTTTGTTAATAATTTTAAAAACTTTTTACATTATACAGTTGATAATTTCATGAAAGAAAAAAATATCAGAAGATTTTATTGAAAATTTTAAAAATGTAAATTAAATTATATAAAAAAATAAGAGCAAATCTGACATTCAATTCACAGTTTAGTTGATTCAAAATTTGAAGCAAATACAAGATGATTTTAATTTGAAATAAAGTAGAGAAATATATAAAAAATAACAGTAAATTTGATATTCAATTCACAGTTTATTTAGTTTGAAATATATAAAAGATTTGATTGAAATATATAAAAAAAATATAGTAATTTTTACACTTAATTTACAGTTTATTTAATTTGTTATTTGATTTATTATTGATCTAGAACTTATATTTTTTTTAATAATTTAAAAACTTCAGAATCAAGCATATCATTCAGTTCTAGCTTTTGAAATTGCAATTTTTTAATTTTCATCTCAAGATATAAATTTCTAACATATTGACATCATACAAAATTAGAATTGATCATCAAATTCTACAAATTTAAATCTAATTCAGTTCAACTCATCTGTTGATTCAGTTCAGACAGATCAATTTCTCAAAATCTACTCAGCAATTTGTCAATAAAGCAGAATTTAGATTTACACACTTAAAAATTTGTCAGACAAATCTGATTCTGATTATTTCAAATTTATAAAGTTTAATTAGTGTGAATAAAGTTTATATAAATCTAAATTATCACTCAACTCTTTATATTTGAAATCAAAACTTTTATAATTATTGCTTATTATCATATAAATCTCTATAGTTATTGCATTTATTGTGTAAACTGCTGCTACAGACTGCTGATGAGCAGCAGCAGATCAGATTAAAACTCTACACTAAGCATTATTAGATATAGTTTCAGAAATCTTGATGCTTGATAAATGCTTAGATCAGACTTTGCTCAAACTCTAGATGTCTGCAAATAAAACAAAATGTATTTTTCTTAAATTTGAAATTTTATTCAGACAAACAGATTTTTTTTTAGAATCTGACTTAATCTGAAAGTTGATCAATTTTATATAAATTTTTTCAAACTGTTATATATAATATTAAAAATACTCATTATTATATTTAATTTATCAATTTGTTCAGAGTGAATTTTTTAAAATTGATCAAATTTATATTTTTTTATTATAAAAGTTTTTTTTTATTTTTTGCAAAAATTTTTGTTGATTGAATTTCTAAAATATCAGTCAGAAAAAAAATGCATAAAATATTATTTTATTATAATTATTGTATTGTGAAACTGAACTGCTTGATTTTAAAATTATTTTTTTTTCTCAAATTTAAAAGTTTTTTTTTAAATTTATGTTGTTTGTGATTACAAAAAAAATGAAACTCAGAAAAAAATCAAAAAGTAACTGTATAGAGTTGACCACCAAACCCTGTAGACTCAAGCCCAACCCGGCCCGACCCGCCCGTTGGCCTGGTTCAGACAGACAAGCCCCCAAAAGCTACCCAGCAGGTAGGGCAGGGTCTAGGGCTTCTAGACCTGAAGACCTGCTGGGCAGACCCAACCCGGATTACTTAAGGCTTATAGGGTCTATATAGGGTCTATAAGGCCTAAATTATCGCTCAAACCCCTATATTTAGGGGCTTATAGGGCCTAAACCCCTATAATTATTGCTTATTATTGCATAAACCCCTATAGTTATTGCTTACTATTGCATAAGCAGCTTGGCAAAGCCTCTACAGGCTGCTACGGGCTGCTACAGGCTGCTGGCGGGCAGCAGCAGGCCCAGTTGAGACCCTACACTAAGCACCTTTAAGTATAGTTCCAGGGGCCTTGGCGCTTGGCGGGTGCCCAGGTCAGACCCTGCCCAAACCCTAGATGCCCGCAGGTGGGCAGGAGCCAGCCCCCCAAGACCCTAGACCCTATTCAGACGGACAGACCCCCCCTAGGGTCTGACCCGACCCGGAAGTTGGTCAACTCTATAACTGTATCAAGCTTTTTGAAAGAAAATTTTTTATTGTAATAATAAAATATTGTAGAGAATTTATTGAAAAATTTACTAAAACAATTGCTGAAAATATTACTGAAAAATTTGTTAAAAAGTTTAATATTGTACACAAAAAATGAGAAGAATACAAAAAATATAAATAAAAAAATAAAAACATATATTTTTATTATTGAATTTGTTTATGAAATGTTTTAATAACATTATCTGTATCAAATTTGTATTCAAATCAGAAGTAACTGATTGTTAAAATTCAAAAACAACTGTAAAAATTTAATTAAAAAAATTTATTTCTGCAAAAATAATAAAAACTATTATTAATTGTTTAAAAATAAATTTTTTCTTGTTAATTTTTTTAACTTAATGCTTGATGAGCTTCTGAAATGAATTAAAAATATTATTATTATTTGTTTTAATGTATTTAACTTAAATTGTCAGATTAATTAAAATTATAAAAATATAATTATTATTCAAAAAAGAAATTCAACAAGCTTTTTTATTATAATTTGCACATGCAGTTTAATTATATTTAAATGAATTAAATATATTTTTTATTAGCTGCACTGCTGACTTTGTTGTTTTTTTATTTATTTCAAAAAACTAATAACTTGTTGCAGTTGATTAAACAAATTTTACAGCTGAAAATTTGTTAAATATAAAACTTAATTATAAAAATTTTACAAATTATTCATCTTGATGTGCAGATTTTAAATTATAATTTTATTATTGCTGCTGCTGTTTATTTGTTTTTATTATAAATTTAAATTTTATATTAATTTTTCTGATATTTGTTTCTTGCTTAACAGAATGTTTCAGAACAAAAATTATATTAATTTAATTTATAAAATTATTTATTAAAAACTTTTGATTTTTGAATTTTTAATTCACAAAATTTATTATTATTTTTTCATACTTAAATTCAATTTTTTGATTTTATTTCAATTTTTATTTAACAGCAGAATTTGTGTACTGATAAAAATAAATATTTAAATTAACAAATTTATTGATTTTAACAATTTTTGTATTATTAGCAAGATGATTTTTATTAACAAATTTTTAAATGTAAATCAAAAAACTGATATTGACAGTTAATTTTTTTAATAAATTTTTTATTGACAGACAGTACAGATTTTCTGAAAGTATTATTTTTATAATTTTAATTGCATTTCTTTATGATAAAAAACTGAAATTTTTTCATTATTTTTATTTCATTATTTTTCTCATTATAAATTAAAATAAAATTTTCTAAAATTTCAGCAGCTCTAGTAGCTATAGTAATTTTATTCTTGAATTTTTGCAAAATGATTTTAAAATTTATTTAAATAAAAAAATTTTTTTGCACTGAAAATATGCTTGAATTAATTTAAATTACAAAATTTCTGAAATGATATAAAAAAATTGATATTTTTTAATATATTGAAATAAAAAAAATCTTGAAAATTATATTTACTAATAAATTGTATGAAAGATAAATATTTAGAGCAGTTTTTTTACAAATTTGTTGAAAATATGATTTTGAACACATTTGATTTTTCTGGATTTTCACTATATAATCAAATGAAGCAAAATCAGTTTATTTTACATGAATATTTCAAATCACTGTATGTAATGTTATTGATGTCTGATTATCACAATCATTTCTCACTACATAACTAGTTAACTAGTTGATGACTGCTAACTAAGCAAATGTCTAAGCTCACTAATGTGCATATCAGAACATTAGTTGCAACTGAATACAAGTTATGTACCTGCTTCTCATGCTCTGTACTCAGTGCAGAAAATATAACTAATTGTTTTCAAGTGTAAAAGAGAATGCTATTGTTTACTCTTCATTCATTTGAATCATTTCTTTTTATATCATAAGCATTCAATAGTTATAAGTCAACTCAGTAGTTAGTTACTGGCTTGAGACTATCTTTTCAGCAGTTACAATCATATCAAGTTCACATATATGTATGTACTCTAGACTTATTGATCTACAAAAAAAATTGCTCTTTGTCAAAAAAGTTTTTTATATTGCTATCTTAGATGGTAGTTTTCAGTCTTCACTTTTGTAATATTATCATTTTATTAAATACATTTTTTTTCATTGATTGAAAATAAAAGTCTAATTCATCAACATCTGTGATTTTGTGTTTATAGCTCATATATTATACTCAATTTCTAAATTTTTCAAAATTAATTAAGATATTCATCAAAAATAAATTTTTTAAAATTGAACAAAATAACTGATATGAAATTGAATAAAATAAAAACTGTTTTTTATATAATTGTACAAAAATTTTATTTCAATTAATTTTTTCAAATTTTCAAATTTTTAAATTTTTGTTTGTGATTTTTATATTATATTAAAATGCCAGATTTTTCATTTTTTATATATTTTACAAATTTTGAAAATTGCAATTGTTAGCTGTTATATTTTCTTTGTATAAATCTGCAGCAATTATATTTATTTATTTATCATGACAGTTTAAATATTTTTTAAAAGTTTAAACTTTATAAACTGTTCTGCAGTTTAATAGCAAATAATAAATATGTATAAAAATATTAAATATTATATAAATTTTAAATTTTTTAAATTAAAACTTTAATTTACTTATACAGTTCTGTTGTTGTGTAAAATTATATTATAGTTTTATATGTTTTGAATTTATTAGTTTTTCACATTCAAATTTCAGACTTAATTTTTTCACTGTTTAAATGTAATAATATCTCATAATAATTTTATATCATTTAAAAATATATATACAAAAAGCTGATAATAATATTAAAAAATATAATTGCAAAATAAAAATTTATTTTTTTTAAAAAAACTTAATTTTGATATTTTAATTTTAATTTTTTTCAATTACTTTAATTTTTCAATTATAAGTTTTGGTACAGAGTAAAAAAATACTTGTAATTTATAAGTGTTCTTAATAATTGTGATATAATAATTATAAAATTTAAATATATATTACTCTGCAAGAGTATTTTATTTTTTAATAATAAATTATAAATATAAATATAACTGTTACAAGTAAAATTTAAATAATTCAGTTTTCAAGTTGTTAGCTTTCAATACAGTATATCATGATTTAATAATATTTGTGAAAATTACTTACAGTAAAATACAGCTTGTAGTGTGAATGTAATTTACTCAGAGTTTTATTTTATTTTTTTTATTTTTTTTTATAATAAGAAGCAGTGTCTAAATCTCTGTAGAAATAAAACTCTTTGCTGATGTACAGTTATGGCAATCAAAGAAAGCAAAGACACTGGAGCTCAGCATCTTTTTCAGTGTGCAATTCACAACGCCTCACAAGATCAGATAGATGTCTAGAAATGATCTATGTTCTACAACATATGCAGCTCAGTCTCTTCAACAGCACTCAAGTTTTATTTCAGACTTTTCAGTTAGAAGACAGAATATCTATTCTTTATATATTATGAATTAATTACCTTATTCTTTAGATTCATTTACTTCTGAGTCTGAATCCTTCAATTTACTCCCAATATGTCAGACTCAATTTTTGCAGTGATAATGACAAATACTTCAGAAAAACTTAATGTCAGGACTCAGAAATTGAAGGCTAAAGCAGTTCATTTGATCAACACAATTGCAGTCACAGAATATGCAAAAAGCATTCCATTGCAGGTCATTGATGTGCAAAAACTAACAGGCAGTATGATTAACTTCATCTACCAGCTTTTTCTTGATCAAGATAGTGAAAACACACAACAAAAAACAGCTATTCTGAAGCATTCAACTTCATACACCTCCAGCAATTCAATCATCACACTCTTCATCAAGAAATAGATCTTCAAAACTCAGACACTCCAACATATTCCTTGGATGGAATTCTCATATCCCAGCACGCTTTTTGATAATAAGAGAAGCCTCTGCTCTATAGTCACTCTTCCAGAAGTGTACTTCACCGACCCTAAAAACAATGTCATTATTTTGCAGGATATGGCCAAAAGTCACGAGAAACTCACAGTCTGAACAGACAGTAGATTTCTTTTAGATCTTCTGTGAGCAGTTTACCAAGTCTAAGATAAAAAGTCAGACAGCCCGAGTCATCGGATCCATGTTAGGAGCATTCTTTGCTCAGCTTCACGACTGGGGCCAACATTCAGACAGCCATGCACGCGCGGAAGAGCTATTTGGAGCCAACAATGAAGTGATTCAGTTGATGATAGGAGTACAAATGACAAGTATTCTTGAGAATATCAAGAAAACAGGCCACGAATTGAGTCAGGAGCAGCAGGGAGTGCTGATAGCTATTATGAAAAAGCTAGAGCAATCGGCATAGTTATCAGCAACGAGACACAGTCATCCTGGCTGATCTTAGGTAGGGCGGTCTTCTGTCTGCTAGACAGCTGCCTGATCACTCGAGATTAATGATTTGATGAATGCTAGGCCGGCAAACGCACTTCTAAGCTTCGACAAAGCTGAACGCCTATCTAGCATCAGCATCATAGACTAGGAATTTGTCGCTATGGGACCCACGTTCCTGGACATAGGTAACTTCATCGGTGAACTGTTCTTTCTTGGGTACACCACGCGCATCGATTCAACATATGCGGAAGTGTTCGACTCCTTCATAAATGCATACCGGGCATTCGGGGGGTCGCTGGATCCCAAAGGTATAATTACTATCAGCAGCGCCGCCCTATTGGAATTGGTTGCGAGGCGCATGGACCTGAATGGCAACCAGGAATCAGCGGCTATGAACAGAGAGTGTGTGAAACTTGCACTGAACTTCATCTTTGATGCTGAGTCAACCGATTTTACACTGGTTGAAAATGATCCCTTTGCGATGTTGTCAAGGATTCTTAGAGATTGCCTGCAGACAATGTAGGGAAAGAGCACATAGACTGGTCACGGTACTGTCTTCATAGAATGAGAGTAAATCTAACTTGCAATGCACTGGTCGGATATGTTTACAGCTAAATTCTAAATCAGAGACCTTCTCAGCCCATTTGATTGCTGAAAAGGGATGAGAAAGTCTACAAGATATGCGAAAGCGCAAAGGTCAAAGTAACGTTTCTATTCCTTTCAATGTCTATGCATCTAGGCCACCAGCTGCGGCGTGTCCTCCGTAATTTTAAGTGGCTGACGGTTACCTCGACGTTCCTCTAGATGATCGAAATAATCTGAGGGAACTGGAGTGACGTATTGCCCGCAGAAAACGCCAGCTTCAAAAGATTGAGGCTCGCTAAGATTCTGTGATCTAATCACCTCTGCACAAGCATCGGTAAGGCCATCTAAAGTTTGAAAAACGATACGGTCGCAACCAAGTGCTTTACAGATGGCAGCATTATCCCTTCCATAGGCCACCATCTCTTTGGGCGATGGGAGGTCAATACCATAGATGTGAGCGTACATAAAATGAACAGTTAGCAGGGTACTCATGTTGAAAGTGCTGTAGCGTACCTTATCTCCGGGGCGCAGCTAGCCACATATATCTTTTTTGCGCCTGCGTCGCGAACTATGCTTATGGCTCCGCGACTCGTTGTTCCGCGCACAATGCTGTCATCAACAAGGAGTACAACCTTGTCTTTAAGCTCGGACTTGATGGCGCTTATCTTGCGGCGCACACCTTTCTGCCGAACTTTTTGAGTCGGCATGATAAAGGTTCGGAAGATGTATGTGTTACGAACTAAGGCGCGACAGTACGGTTTGTTCAGAGCAGCCGCAACCACGGGTGCACCCACAGACGCGGTTTCGGGTACAGGAACCACCAGATCAATTTCATCGATGATCTCTCGGTCCCAACTTTCTTTAATCCTTGCCGCAAGTTTTTCGCCCATTCTTTGGCGGGCAGGGTAGACGCCGAGTCCATCAATAACTGATTCGGGGCGAGCAAAGTAAACGTACTCGAACAAGTCGGGCGTGTAGCTCGCGCGAGGTGCGACTTGTCGAAAAACAGGTGGCTGACCCTTCTCGATGACGACAGCTTCGCCAGGTAGTATGTCCCGAACTACATCGAAGCCAATCTGGTCCAAAGCCACGGATTCAGAGGCGAGCATATAATCAGTGCCGTTTTCAGAGACGCGAGAACCAAGGATTAGAGGACGTATGCCATGGATGTCACGGAATCCCACGACACCAAATCCGGTAAGCATTGCCGTGCATGCCCACCCGCCTTGACACTGACCGTACATCCGGCCCAGGGCGTCGAAGAGATCTTGAGTATTGATGCGGGCCTTCTTGGTCTTGTTCAGCTCGTCGGCGAAGACATTCAACATCAGCTCACTGTCGCTGTCAGTGTTGATATGGCGGTGTGCTTCGAAATCCAGGTAGCGCTTAAGCTCTACGGCGTTGATTAGATTACCGTTGTGAGCGAAGCAGATGCCGTAAGGGCTGTTAACATAGAACGGCTGAGCCTCCGCCATCGCGCTCGATCCCGCTGTGGGATAACGCACATGGCCAATGCCCATGCTTCCAAGAATTCTTTCAAGCATTGCGCCGTCATTAAAGATCTCGGTAACCATTCCGTTCTTTTTATACATATAAAGTCGACCTCCAGGAGCGGAGGTGACAATGCCGGCAGCATCTTGACCACGATCTAAACGCATTATTAACATTAGCAAGAGCCGGTTTGCATATATAGACGTGGATAACAAAAAAATAACATCGCGCCCGACGCAGTTGTTAAGATCACGTCACTTACGTTGAAGAGAAAATAATGCTTCATGAAGCTCTTGAGCGGCGCAGGACGAAGAATCAGCCAGAATAAGAGCGAGAATTCCACACATGTTGACTAGCACAGGCGGCCTGTTGAAAGACTTTCGCCGTCTATATTCGAAGGAGAAGTTTCACTTGCCCTGAAACGAACAAAGTGAGAGAAAGGGTCTAGGACCGGGGTCCAGCTAAATGGACACCCCCCCCCCTGGTTAGATGGACACCCCCGCTAAACCTAATTGGGACACGGATAAATGGACACCCCCCCTATTATGTAATCTTGTAGAAACTAAACCATTTTTGATTTAGTGTCTTGGCTTAAGTAAGCACCCTCAAAACCCAGTTTCCACAAAGATTTTTGCTCCATCTTCTAACAACTACATATGAAGATGGCAGCTCCTAGCAGCAATGTTGAATTTCTCAGTGCTCTGAGTGATTTTGAACTCTTAGAGCCTACATTCTCTATCAAGCTCTCTATCAAGTCCTCTATTGAACCCCCTATCAAACTCTTTATCAAGAAAACCCTCTCTATCAAGGAAACAGTCTCTATTAAACTCTTTATCAAGCCCTTAGCTTCACTGCTGTTTGTCACATTCAAAATGCTTGATGAATGCAAAGCATACATTAACAAATGAGCTTGTGAGCATGATTTTGCAGTAGTCATTTGATGAAGCAAGAAGAAAAACACACAAAATTATGTCAAATGTGTTGTTTATGTAATTTGTGACTATGAAGATGTGCATTGCAAGAACAAAAAATTCAAAATTTTTGAAAAATTTTAAAAATATTTAAATATAAATTCTTGAAAAATTAATTGTTTTTTTTTTGATTTTAGTATTTAACAAATTTTAAAAAAAAACTTTAAAATATTTATGTTAAGAATTCAAATCACAATCATTTTTCTAGCAGTGCAATTTGTAACAGTGAGTTTAACAATCAATCATTTTAATTATTTTAGACAATTATTCACATAGCAATAGACAAACAAGCAAGTTCAGAACTTCAGATAGAAGATAACAAACAGTTATATAATAATTATATAATAAAAAAAATATCAGCTTATAATTCAAGTTGTATTAAACTGATCACTTGCTTTTTTCAAAAAGCAAGACAATGTATTCTTGTAAGGCCTCAGCTGTAAGCTTCACAAAAGCTAACACTGTCTCTTTTCTCAAATGTAACTAGTCTTAATTTGGTTAGCTTTAGCAAGCATAACACACATATAAATAACACATTGATTTCCCTCTTCATTGAGAGAATCAGTGGCAATCTCTTTTGTCTAACAATTATATTTTTTACTTATTGATTTTCTTATTAATTAAGTGAATAATAATCATCTCACATCTACTTTATACATCAACTGAATAAATTGTTTACTTTATTTTTATATTTTGCCACTTTTTGAAAAGTATGTCTGAAATGACTTTCAAAAGTAAGAAAAAAACATTTGTTTCTTTCATCTCTCATGAGAATTTTCACAAAGAATCTTCATCATTTATCAATTCTTAAATGAAAGTAATTACAGAAACATCTCACAAAGCAACAGAATTTTTTTATAAAAAAACATTTTTTACTCAAAATACAAAGTCAGAAAATTTTGAATTTATTCACAAAAAATTTATCAATATATTTTTTATACTTTGCAAATTAAAAAACTAAAAACATTTCACTTTTAGAGTTCTGCAGTCATCTGAGGAGCATATCATTTTCTGTGCAAAGCTCTAAAGCTAGATCACATACAGTTAGTACAGTGGTCTAACTGAATTTGATCTGTAAATGACAAATAAACAAACAAACAAATAAATGAATATATATCTTTACAGACTGCTGTCTGCACATGTAAAATCTTTTGTTTCTTTTCAATATCAAATAAATCTTACACTCTACACTTTACATCTACATTTGATCATGAAAAATACTCATCTACTGTTGCAGTCTGTCTCTGACTTCACTTTGAACATCAATGCTAACAGAAATGCTGCTACAGGTACAACAAATTGCAGCAAATGTCATCATATGCATTCATTAAGTGACTTCATGAAAGACAATAATCAGCTTTGAACATGTCTCTGTTGCCAGCAGCTGCAACATCAGAAGTATCAAGAGTGTTGTCAGACTCAAGTTACTCATGCTTTACAATTTATTTCAAGTTCTCAGTTGAACACACATCAGAAACAATGCTGTCATTGTGATTGCATGCATCTGTTAGCTATATTTATGAAGAAAATCAGCAAGCTTGTCAGCTGCAGTCTTTGCTGTCAGATGCATCACAATCAAAATCAGACTGCTGCTGCTGCTGTGCAGAATAAAGAGATTAAATCTGCTGTTACTCTGAATTTAAACTTCTGCACACATTGTGATTGCATGCTTTCTGAAGACAATTTTATAGTAAGAGATTCACAATTTAATGTTTGTAACAACTGCTGTGAGAGCACTCACTATGTTTATAATGTTGCATTTGCTATATTCTTGATGACATCTGAAAAAGTCATCATGTGTCTGACTTCAGACATGAAGTTTTATTCATGCTGCAATCAAATTGTTTCAGCTTTCAGTTTTATGCTTGTGAATGATACAACAGTTAATAAATGTAAGAAGTGTCATTAGAAGTTTGAAATTTTGTCTGATGAGACTGCTGAAACTCAAAAACAAGCAAAAAATGTAAATTACTGCTGCAAATGCTTGCTGTTGAATTTCTTGAACACATGAAACTGTAAAAAATCACTCAATCTTGAGAGAATGAATGTTAAATGCTGCAAGTGTCATGCATTACATTGAATTGATGAATATTTCAAAAACAGTAAGCAGAATCTCATCTTTAACAACTGCTGCAAGAATGAAGATGTTGAGTCTTTTCACTTTCAAAAACTGTCAGATGTGCTGAAGCAATTATTGATAAAATATAACTCAACTGCAAATACTTTCAGAGCATAAATTTGTTGATATAATTGCATTCTAACATTTACATTTTTCTTTTTGCAACTTGACAAACACATCAATGATGATTTTAAAATGTTTCAAATACTAAATGAGCTTTATCATCTGCACAATCTGCTTTTAAATGCTGAGAGTGAAAATCTGATTTTTACACAGATTTGATTTTATAATTCAGATTTTGTTAATGATTTTTACTGTCATCATAACAATAAATTGAATTGTGATGTGCTTCATTATCTGACAAACATGCTTTATAAATGTGAAAATTCATATATTTAACTTTATATGACTGCAAAAAAACAACTGAAAAGCACAATCACTGATCTCAATGTTGAGTTTTTTCTAAATGCTGATGCTCAATTGATTGTTTCTTGATGTGCTGATCAGTACAGAAAGAATTTGTTCATTATCATTGAGATTGTGATTATCATTTCAGATGTTACTAACTTGAGTAAATATATATTCTATAACATTCACATGATTTTGTAATCTGATCAAAACAATTTCTCTGAGCTTACATATATTGATTTCAGCAACTGCAATTACTCACTGTTGCACTACATGTTGTTTTTTTCACATGATGATACTGATTAACATTGACAGATGAAGCTGCAGAACACTAGAAATATGCATCAACAATTGCAGCTCACACAATTGACATGATACAAATTTTATTTTTTTCAGCAATTAAATATGTTTGATCAGATTTTTTACTCTGATTGATTGTTTCAGCAATATTTGATTAACACATGAGTGTGTATCAAGCAAAAATGTTTGTATTACATCAAATTTCATCAGCAGAAGATTCATGCAGATTTGTATACAAATATATTGCTTGAATGATGTTGATGAATGTGTCACTAACAGTTTAAATCTTACAAATGTGTTGACAGTAAATGCATCATTTCTCAATGCTGAGAATGATGCTTTGTCAGATGCTGAACTGCAGATTCATGACAGTCAAGATGTTGATAAATTTGTCATTCTATCATTTTTTTTCACTGACAGCAACTGTTACATGTTTCAGCTGTATCAAAATTTCATGACAATTTATGACATGTTTGATCAGTCATACTTTTTTATTACATTTACAAACAATTCAAAATGATCAGAAATTCTGACTGAACTTAAATCTGATCAACAACTGAATGATTATCTGAATTTCATCTCACACATGTTTAAGCTCAAAATGAAGAATTTCATAAAGCAAATCAGAAAGAATCACATTTTTGATCTGATAAAAATTTACATTTATACAATTAAGTATTAAAAGCAAGACATGCTGCATATGCATTTTGTGTTGTGATCAGTGAATAAAATGCAGTTTTTTCAATCAGATGTAATTGATCAGTTGATTGCAGCTGAGCTGTCTTCATCAGATTTAAAATATAATGAGTTATAAAAAATTGTGCAGTTCTGCATGATTCATGATCTGTGTCTGAATCATGATGATAATGCTTCATGTTTTGTGATTAATGAGATGTCAAATTGCTGCTACTGCACAAAAAAATTTCTCAAGCAATTCTGTGATTTTACATTAATTGATGATGACAGATACTCAACATACAAGCAGCATCAGCAGAAAGATATCATGTTCATCATGCATGTTGATGATCATGACATTCAGATTAACAACAATTGAGTTGTTTTCTACAATCTGTATCTCAGCTGACAATATCAAGCTCACATAAACATTAAAATTTGCTCAAGCATGATTGCTATCAAATACATTTACAAATATATCTACAAAAATGAAGACTGAATGAATGCAGTGATTTATTTTGAGTCTCAGAAAATTGATGAGATGTTTAATTACTTGAATGATTGTTATATCAATTCATCAGAAATTGCATGACAGATGTTTGAGTTTTCACTTCATCAAAAATTTTCATTTGTTGAGTGACTTTTTTTTCATCTTGAGAGTCAGCATCTGATCAGCTTTCACAAGAAAATGATTTCTCAGTAACTGACAGAAGCAGTCAGCAAGACAACAAGCAAGCTGCTGAAGTTTTTTGAATGAAATCATGAGCATTCAAACAAACTGAAATATTTATATCATGAGTTTCTGCAACATTTTATTCAAAAAATGAAATGAGATAAGTGTTGACAATCTCATTAGCAAGATTTTGTGATTGAAAGAATGTTCACTGCTTCATCTGTTCAGAATGAACATTATTATCTGCAGATATTGCTTATAAATGTTAAGAATTTCATCAGCTTTGAGAACATTCAAATTATCAATGAAATTGTGCATGAATCATACTGAACTGCTTGTCTGACTCTTGAGCTTCTGAATGATGACAAAAAGTGAGAGTATGCATTTGAGAAGTCAAGAAACTTTTAAACTGATTATTTGTTATGCAATTTTTTTATTATGACTTTAATGTTTGATGACTCTGCAGATTTTCTGACATTTTGAAAAAAGTTCAAGAATTTTATATGTGACAATTTGCCACAGCACATGCAGTGTATTCTTAAGTGTGTCAAAAACAAAATGATAAAAAATAAAAATGCACAATTGTCTGATTTTGCAGATCTGCATTATGATTATAAATTATATTTTCTTGATAAAAATCTTTATGAGTACAACAAGAAGCTTGATGACTTTGAAATGTCAGACTACACATATAACTGACTCAAGACAAAAAAACAATTAAATTCACACATTGAAGCTTCATTAATCAAGAAAATAAATTCTGACATATTAAATTCAAATCAGAATGCATGTTTTAACTGTATAATGACTGCTGTGAAATCTGAAAATCATAACACACATTTTTATCTGCAAGATTCTGATGACACAAATAAAACATACATTTACTGTATGATTTGCAGCTGACTCAGCTGATGAAGTTATAATGTGATTTGTGTGATTTTTTTTAACATTGCAGCTCTTCTGCTGTCAGAAAGCATAATAATTCACTCACAGTTTTAAATTTCATTGAACACAAACAAAAATTTATTGATTTCAATCTTGAAAACTTCAGCAGTTGGCAAGTTTCTGAAGAAAATAAATTTAATCATATAAAACAAAATTTTCATGCAATTTTGTTATAATTTGAAAATTATTTATTGTTTGTTCTGCAATTTAAAAAATATATCTGATGTTTTATTTGATAATGTTTTAGTTTTAATGAATGAAGATTTTGTTCAGACACTTTCAGTTGTGAAGCAGAAAAATAAAAATCAAATCATTAACTGCTGTCTGCAAAACTTTTTTCTCTGACAAAAATTTCAGATGTTACAGCTGCAACAAAACATGCAGTTTGCACATAATTCTGTCAATATCACATATGCTGATTGACTGAGTGAGTTTTTGTACAAGAAAAATTTTGTTGAATCTGATGTAGTGAATCTACTGTTGTATGTACAAATAAGTGAAAATCTTGAAAATTTCTGCAAATATGTTTTTTTATGTGCAGTTCTACACAATGCAGATTGATCACATGATTTTTTTGCAATCTGTGCTATCTTCTCAGCTGTCAACATCACTTTACTGAAAATCAACAATCATTTTATGAAGCAGTTTAATGATCAGAAGAAAACTTATTATTTTATAAATGCTGTTAACATCAACAAACTGAACAACACAAATCATAATTACACATCTGAGTTTCTAGAATTTTTGATTTCAAACAGTTTGCTGTCTGCACATCTTCATCTCAAGATTGAGATGTTTATCATGTTAACTTGAAATTTATAACTCAATGAAAATCTCTGCAATGAAACATGTTTGATTGTTACACAGCTGAAACATCATGTTATACTCATGCAAATTCTGACAAATGATCATGCAGAAATGTTGCATCTCATTTCTCAAATCATTTTCTTTATTACTGAAGATGAGCTGCTGTTTATTCTGAGTCACAAGCAGCTTTTCATTCATTTCTGCTTTGTCATGATAATCAATAAATTTCAAGAGCAATCATTACAAACTGTTGAGATTGATTTGTGTGTGTCAGTCTTTGCACACAGACAGCTTTATATTGTGTTGTCACATGTCACAAATGTTAGAAATCTTACAGTTTTAAATGAAAACAATCAAGATTGAATGATTGCTAATTTGATGTATTCAGAAATGCTACAGACTTTTTGAGATGTAAATAATGAGTGATAAAAGTGTAAGTAGTTAAATCAAATTGTTTTTTTGCATTTATGATCTGAAGATTCAGTCTTCACATATTATCTATTACATGAAGAAAAAAAAAAGAAAAAAAAAATTATTCATTCACAAAATTTTCTGATATGAGTCATACAACATTTGTCATTGCAGTTTGCATTCACAAGATTGCTCACATAATCTCAATCAATTTATTCTGATGTCTCATTGAATGATTTTCTTCTTTAAATGCTTGAGCTGCAGTGTGACAACTTGACATGACAGCAGAAGAAAAAAAAACAAGAGCATGAGTTGTTGATGACTGAATTGAGATCAAATTAATTTCAATGAGAGCAGAAGAAGCTGCTGTGATCACTGATAAGAAATTGATGATTTGAAAGCAACAAAAAATAATGATCTGATGACAGAAGATTTGTGATGCTGAAATTGATGCTTGAGCTACAGCTGATACAGCAGATGAAACAGCAAAATCAGAAAAAGTAACAAAAACAAAAGAAACAGCAGAAGCAGCAGAGACAGCAGAAGCAGCAGAAGCAAAAAAAGCAGAAGTGACAAAAATTGCTTGCTGACACTGACACTAACAAATGTTGTTCTAATTAATTGTGATTTTTTCAGATAAGTTATAAGTCTGTTGTTTACATTAAATTTTTGATTACACTTATGAAACTGCAGAGTGCAATGTGTTTCACTACTGTTGTAGTGACAGTTGATGCATGAACTGCTCAGCACTTTCTTCATCACAACACAGTTAATAAATAAATCAAAATTCTTCTCACAGTGTTCACATAACATTTCAGCTGTGCTGTCAACAGTCTGAGTCAGCAGAAACTTCATGTTAACAGCACAGCTGAAAATCAGTTTTTTATTATTTTGAAATATGACTGTGTGAGCAATCATCTTTTTGATGAGCTTGATCATTGTAGTTGACAAACAGTGACTGTATTTGTTTAACAACTTTTTAATTTTATCTGCATTGTAGATGCTGAAAGCAGAGAATGCTTCTTCAGTTATAAAACTGAATGATTTGCTTCTGCATTTAAAAAAAAAATTGATTAATGTAAAAAAAATCATGTTAAATTTGATGTGATCTGCTGAGACTGTTAGCTTGCAGTTTTTTTCTTTCTGATCACTGAATTTGAACATACATTTGATTATGATATGAGATTATGATTTGTTCAAAATCTACAAGATTGAAAAATCTACAAGTTTTCTACAGCTATATAAGCTCTACATGCTTACTTTGTGTTCTTACAGATGTTGTGTTCAACAGATTGTGTTATAGCTGTAGAATCAACAGAAAGAATTCATAAATAAAAGCAGAAAGAGATCTTATGTAATTTACTATGACTAAGCAGTTTGTAGCAAACTATGACTAAGCAGCAAGTTAGATGATTTGCTGAAGACAAGCCATCAGATGCTTGTATTTTATTATTGAAATCATGTTTTTTGAAAAATTTTACAAACAAAATCAGTTTTTAGAGAACATGATTTCACTTTCAGAACAACTAAAAATTGATTTAAAAAAACATATTTGATTGAAGTTTCTAGATGTGTTTACTTAACAAAAAAAATTCAGTCAAGAAAGTCAGATGATATAAACTGTCAGAACTGAAATTTAATTATAAAATTGTTATTTTTGTCAAATTTTGGAAAATTTTTTTCAAAATTGAATTCTCAACTGAATTTGCAAAAATTGAAAATTCTCAGAAAGTAAATTATGTGAAAACTGAACTTCACTATACACTTCAAAAAAAATGAAAAAACTTTGTGAAGAAAAACTCAACAAGAAACATTTAAAAAAAATAAAAAATTTTTTATTTTCTGATTTAAATAATCTGCAAAATATTATCAGAAACTCATAATAATTTTTTTTTCATTTGCAAAAAAATGACAATGAAACTGATAATGAATTTCACATTTAATTTAAACAAAAACTTTACAAAATAAATAATAAAATCAAGAATCATGCTGAATGAATGAAACATTTATTTTTGTGAATTATGAATAAATCAATGCATTTTAAACTCGACAAACAAGAAAAACTTTCAGATATTTTTTGCAAAATAGCTGTCATTGCCACACAATTGCATTTTATTCTCATTCTTAAAAAAAATGAAAATTTTGTGAAGACTTCTGCAAATAAATCTTAACAAAATTAATTTAAAAAAAATTTAAGAAAAAAGTAAAAAATTTCACAAAAAATAAAAAAAACAAATCTGATAACAAAATTAACTTCATAAATATCACTTGCTACAGTTGTAATAAAAAAAACATAAATTTTCTGATTGTCTCAAGAAAAAAAAATAAAAATTTGAAAATTTAAAAAAAAATAATTTTAAAATAATGTACTTATGTGATGTTAATTTTTTATTTATGTTTTTTATTCAATTAAATGCATTTTCTGTAGAATTATTTACTGAATATAAATGATCAATTTATGTAAACTTTTACTGCATTTTTTTTATCATCAGTTCTGATTTTATGAAATCACTAGAACTGAAAATACATTTAATAAAATTTTTTTTCAAGATTGCTGAAAGAAATCAAGCATTTTTTAATGCTGAAGATGTTGCAAACATTGTTTTCAAGTGTTGAAATTCTCAAAATCAAGCACAAATTTTTCACAAGTAAGTCATTATTGTCAATATAAATAATGATATAATTCTAAATATGACTTAACTTTTGTAATATAATTTCATCATCTTATAAAAAATTCATTTAATTTATTTTCAGAAAACTTCACATGATTTTCTCATGATGATTCAATCAATTGATGTGAAAAATTTAATGCAAGAAGAAAAGTTTATTTATGTGATGACATGTTATGAAATTGAAAATATAGTCATTATGAATTATAATCTTCAAATATTTAAAATATATAAAAACTTACAAAAGCTTTCAGTGAACAGAAAGCTTGAAAGCTGACTTTTTATTAGAAAAAAAATTTAATTATTAAACTTAAGTTTGAAAAAAAACTCATTTTTGATTTCACTTATCAACTTTCAGAAAATGAAACTGAAACACTTCATAAATATCTTAACAATATAATTGCTCATGATTTCATTCAGTCTTTCAAATTCTTCACAAAAACATCAATTATGTTTATTTTCAAAAAAAATAATGATTTACAAATGTGTGTGAACTATTGCAACTTGTACTTCAAAATTGTGAAAAATTATTACTTACTATCATTGATTAAGAAGCTTTTGAAATGTCTCACAGATGCTAAAATTTTCACTCATTTTGATGTCAAGAATGTTTATCATTATTTTTGCATTTAAAAAAAAATGAATGAAAAACTGTTTTTTGCACATTTCTAGAACTTTTTGAATATTATGTAATTTTTTTTTGATTCATCAAATGCTTCAGCTGCTTTTCAGTTTTATATCAACAAAATTTTTCATGATTGTGATGTTTTTATGATAATTTATCTGAATGATGTTGTGATATATTTTGTGAATGAAAAAAATCATGTTCAACATGTTCATCAAGTTTTGAAAACACTTATGATGACAAATTTTTACTGCAAAATGTTCAAATGTTATTTTAGTGTTTGTGAAATAAATTTTCTCAGACATATTGTATCAGCTAATAAAATATTTATGAAAAAATCATATGTGAAAATCATTTTAGTCTGACTGAAATTCAACTTGTAAAAAAATATTTAAATATTTTTAAAATTCACAAACTTTTATTGTTGTTTTATTTCAAAGTTCTCAAAAATCATTTTAAATTTTACTAATATGCTGAAGAGTGAAGAACAAAATAAAAAAATCAAATGTTGCAAGAAACAAAAATTAAATAAAAAAAATGAAAAAAATTTTCTCACAAAAAAAACTTGCAAAGTTTTTTATATCTTGAAAAAATTTTTTGCAGATGCTGTCATGCTTCATCACTTCAACTCTGATTGTTAAATATATTTTGAAATCAATGTTTCTGATTTTATCATCTCAAAAATCATCATTTAATTAAATGACTTCTGAAATTGAGTATTTGTAATTGTGTATTTGTGAAAAATGAAATCTGCAGAATACAATTATGATATTCATGATCAAAAATTTTTAATCATTGTTGAATTTTTTAAACACTGATGTTATTGACTAAAAAACTTGCAAAAATTTGTTTTAGTAATGACAGATCATGATAATCTTCAGTACTTTGCAACAATAAAAAATTTATTTAAGCAATAAATTTGTTGAACTCAAAAATTAATAATTTTTTGATTTACTGTGAAATATCAGAAGAAAAAAAAAATTCAGCTGATGAATTTTTGTGATGATTAGATTATGTGAAAAAAACAAATTACAAAAATACTCAAGAGCATGAAACTGCAAATCAGCTTTGTATCATGCTTTTTTTTGAGAAAACAAATTATGCTGATAAAAAGCTTGAGCTGACAAATGCTTTATTTAAGTTTCTTGAAGAAAAAAAAATGATGCACAATTTTTCTTTATGAAATTTATGATACAAATTAAGAAACTACTCATGAAAATTCTCTCAAATGAAACATATCAGAATAAAAAATTTCAACTGAAAATCACAAATATTTGCAAATTAATTTATGATGAAAATTTTTATGATACTGAAAATTTTTACAAAACAAATGAAACATTCTGCAATTTTATTTCAGTATTATTTGAATTATTAAATACTGACAAGCATGCAGCAAAGATTAAAAAGAAAATGAAGTTTCACTCTCAATTTGCAAAGAAATGAATTTTTAATGAAAACATATTGTTTTACAATGAATGTTTATACATTTCAGTCAACAAAACTTTATGACTAAAATTAATCAGACAATATCATGATACATTTTTGACAAATTATTTTGCTACAAAGCAAATTTATAAGTTACTTTCACAAAAGTATTATTGATCACAAATGAAGAATATGATTCAAAAATACTGTGAAATCTGTGAAGTATGCATGAGTTTGCAAGTTATTAAAATTAAATCATATGAGAAGCTTAATTCATTGTTAATTTCTGTGAATTTTTGAAATTAAATCAGCCTGAACATCATTACTGATTTTTTGTGAAGTAAAAACATTAAAAAAATCAAGTTTGACTGCATTCTAGTGATTGTTGACTGCTTTAGCAAAATGACTCACTTCATTTTTGTAATCAAGAAGCTTACTGCAGAGCAATTAACATATTTTATTATTTATGAAATTATAAAATTTCATGAAGTATTTTTGAATATAATTTTTAATTATGAATTTTTATTCATCAGTGAATTTTGAAGTGATTTCTTGCACATATTGAAAATTTTGTAAAATTTAAGTATTGCTTTTCACTTTCAGATAGATAATCAAACTGAATGATTGAATAATATTTTGAAACAATATTTGCAAAGTTTTGTCAATTATAATTAAAATGATTGAGTATTTTAATTGTTTTTTACTGAATTTGCTTACAACAATTTTCAGCATTTTTTAATAAAAATTTTTTTTTTCAAATCATGTATGAACTGAATTCACAAATGATTTTTGCAAAATCAAGTAAGTATATTTTTGAAATAAAAAATTTTCAGAATCAGACAAACATCATCTGCAAATGCTGAAATCAAGTTAGAAAAGTTCTTGTAAAAACATAAGTTTATTAAAAAAAGTATTATGACAAAAAACATACATTAAAGTTTTACACTGTTGAGAATAAAGTTTAACTTAGTTTAAAAAATATCAAAACAGCTTGTGTGAGTAAAAAGCTTGATTTTTTACACACTGATTTTTGTAAAATTATGAAAAAAATAAACAAGCAAGTTTATCATCTGAAACTTTCATCAGATTTTATGAACATTCATAATGTTTTTCATGTATTCTTGCTTTATAATTACAAGAAAATAAATGATGTTGATAGCACAGCTCATCACTCAGTTCACAAAACACTTGAAAAAAAACAAAAGTTTCAAGTCAGAATTATAACTGACTTTCATAAAAAAAACTGACAATTTCAGTATTTTGTTCAATGAAAAAAATATAAAAACAAAAAAAATGAGTTTATTTAAAAATCTGCTGCAAATTTCAGACATTTACAAAAGCTTCTTGCTAAATATTATAATATCAATTTTGACAAATCTGACTTGCAAGTTTTTTATCATTTCACAAAAAATTAAAAATTTTATTTTGAAAAAGCATGACACATATATAGTACTCACAAACAATTTTAGTTACTTATTTTACAAGTTTTATGTGAAAAGTTGTTGAATTTCAATGATAATTATATTTTTTGAATAATGAATTCATATTATATGATTTACTGCATATCACAACATTTCATTTTTATCTTCATTATAATTGCATACTGAGATACTTTTATTTTTGAAAAAAGCAGAAAACATTTCAATAAAAATAATTATTGCATTTCTCACAAAACTCATTAAATACACACAAAATGAACTGACAAGCTTTATGAGTTGTGCTCAGTTCTTGATACTGATCATATTTCTATTCACAAAAGAATAATTGTCTGATTTGAATTATCAACATCATTTCACAAAATTAAACTCAAGTTGTGAAATTTTTTCAATCAATCACATCAATCAAATTAATTGATCTGAAAATTAATGCTCTAATTCAGCAAAATTTTTTGATGAAAAATCTGAAATCAGTACTAACTGATGACAAAAACAATTTTGAAAATATCATCAGTGTGGCTGGCAAATGCTTTTCAAAGCAACTTTCAGAAAGCAGATTATGAAAGCAGCTTGTCATTTAAATATTTCACAAAATTGTCAGTGAAATTTGATGATCTCATTGACAACATTGTAAAACATTAATCAGCACATCACAATCAGCTTCTTGTTTCTCAAAATTACTTTGCAAAAATGCTTCTGCAAAAAAATAAAAAATATTTTTTTCACAATCATTCAACAATAAAATAAATACATTTACAAAAGTTTATTGTAAAGCAGAAGAAGCAGCAGCATGATCAGCAGAAATTATTGAAGTTGTCTGCATTACTGATGCAAAATTAAAAGTTTTTGACATCATCTGCATCACTGATGCAGAATTAATAACTTATAAAGTTAATTGCATTTTATTGTCATAATAAAATAAATGCTCAGATTCAACAAAATGAACAATAAAAATAACTCACAAAGTTTGTGCATGCAGATTAAATTTTTGCATTTCATGACAAAATTAACTTGTTGAAATCTGATTTTGCTCACAAAAAGCAGCAAAGTTAATTAAAATTTGTTCACAAAAAAAATTCATCAGAGTCTGACTGTGAGAACTTGCTGAACTTATTGAAATTAATTGATGATTTTGTGTCAAAAAATACTTGCTTATAAAAAAAAGCATTGAAGTCAGTTTTTTGTATGAATCAAAAATTTTCAAAATATGAATTCAGACTCTGAAAACTTGTTGTGAAAAGAAAAATTATAAAATTATTAACATGAAAACTTACAAAAAATATTTGTGAAGCAAGCTCTGCTGAAATTTCATAATTTTATTTTGCAAAATCTCAAATTTATTCACAAAATATAAAAATTGTTTGCAAAGTCAGCACTTATCAACATCTCAATATTAAAATTTTCTGTATCTGATAACATAATAAATCAAAGTTTACTTTCTTCAGCAGTGTTTGAACAAAACATGATGATATATTGTTGTTGAAATTGATTTTGATCATAATTGTGCACTATACTTTCAGTTAGCTCAATTTATGAAGACTTAACTCAGCTTGTGTTGATTCACAAAGCTGAAATAACTTGAAAAACTGATAGTTCACAATGTCAATCACTTGAAAAATCTCATTTCAGCTGTAGAGTGATAAAAATTTCTTGTGAAGTTTTTTTTTTTGATGAAACTGATGAATCTGATACTGAAGAAATTATACTCACTGAAAATGAATTTTGATTTAATCAAGAAAAAAAAAAAACTGAATTGCTGAAAGCTGTTGTTATCATTTTCATGAAGTTAAATTATATTTAATTGAGAAAAATTTATTTTTGTGAATGAAAAGTAAATTTTTACAGATCAAAACAAGAAATTACAGCAACAGTTATTTAACTGATGCAGCTGTATTATGTACAGCTGCAACAATGAAGATTATGAGTTTAAATCTCATCATGATCATCAGAATCATCATGTATTTTTTAATTAAAATATATAATGTTTCTTCAAAATCATGCACAGTCAGATAATCACAACAAATTTTTTTTTGCTTCACAAATCAGCAACTGCTTTTGTGAAGATATTTTACAAAGCTGAAGTGATCAAAGCTGATGTTTACATCATTAAATTTAATTTGTGAAAATTTAGTAAATGATAAAGCTGTCACAATGAGATTTGATATAATTGATATCATCTGTATCACAAAATTTTTTGCTAGCTAAGAAAATATTTTTTTTTCTGTGAAGAAACAATTTTTTTTTTACAGAATTTTTTAATTTTTGTGAAAATTTTTTATTAAGATTTCAATAATTATTGAGCTTATATGCTTTAAAAAAATCAAAGTCTTTATAAAGAAAAAAAAAACTGTAAGACTTCAGCTGTAAGCTTCATGAAAGCTAATGTAGTGAGATTTCTGCTGATATCATTAGATTGTTGACACAACATCTAGTCTGAATTGGCAACTACTATGATTTAGCATTATAAGTAATTGCTTTCAACATCTTCTGTGATGTCTTTTTCTTTGTCATATATATCAGTTATGCTTGTGTTATTGTTTTCTCTTCTATTCTTAGTTAGTTATACTGAATACTATTGCATTTCTTATTCATCTATTGAAGTTCTCTATTGAGATGGCTGCTATGACAGCCACCATTCTCTTATACTATGAGATAATCATAGTACTTGAGCACCTACAGCCTACATGATAAATATGTTATCTATTTGCTCTCACAGGTGATTTATCATGTGATATGTCTTCAGATGCTCATCATTTTTAGTCATATTTCTTAACACAACAGATTCTCTGCTTTATTTGATGATCAAGCTGAGATCTTGAATTTTATGAGAAGATGATCATAATGACATCCTATCTGAATAAATTGAAATGAAAATGACATGATGATGATAAGATGAATGATATTGAAACAGCTAAGTGAACTCAAAAATGAGAAGAATGATACATGTTAATAAATGATTTGATGAAAACAAATGAGAATTTTTTATGATGTTATGATGCATGCAGAATAAGATTTTTCTGAAACTGTATATGAAGTGACTGTGTTCATCTTCAGTTTCTATAAAATTTTCAATGATGCTTGCAGAATATGATGAATAAGAATAAGAAATATGATGATTTGATATTAGATTTGAGAATGTCTAGTGAGTTTGAGAGAAAAACTTAATGAGTTTTCTTTTTTTTTATCTGAAAAATGCTACATGAAGTGTTTACAGTTGAGCATACATAACATACTGAGAAAAAAAAATAAAAAAAAATGCAAAAATGTTCAAGTTCATTTGAAATGCATTGAAAAAGTTTATTTTGAAAAAAAAAGTTGATGATGTATTTGTGTTATTTTTATTTGTTAATGTAAATTACATGTTAAAGCAGTATCACTGCTGTGTGTCAGTTTTTAATGCTTTTATTTAATGTGTTATTATTCAGAAACTTGTTATTATTTTTTATGAGATGAATTATTCTGTGAGACAATCTGTACAACATTCACAACAGTAAATTCATTGATTTATGCATCACTGATGAAATAATGTCAAACAATTCTGAAATAAATTTCTGTGAAAATTTTGTTGTAATTGTGAGTCATAAATAAATAACATCAGTCAGCATCAACAGTAGAAAAATTGTGATTCATAATCACATGTTTATGTTTACTTCAAGTACTGTCAATGCTTCATGATTTAATGATTCAGATGCTATCTTGTTTTATGAGTGATTTCATCAGCTTTGTGTGAATTATGATATTACTATCAACAAGAAGATACTGAAGTGAATTACTTGATATTGCATTACTTGAATTGAGGATTGAATGAAAATTCTGAATAATTATGCAAGTGAGAATTGAAATAACTTTGTGAAGAAAATGATTCATGAGTTCTGAGAGCAGAACATTACTCATAAAATACACTAATGAAAGTACTTGAAATTTATAATTTATATGAAACACAAATGAAATTTCTTTATACATGCATATGTTTGCAAGTTTGTTACAGTGTCAAAAACTGTACTAGTCAATGACTGATTGAATAACTATACATAAACAACATGATTTTTACAAAACTTATCAGAAAAGCTACAGCAGAAAGTTATTAATAAAATTAAATTAAATCTTGCAAATGATACAGTCATCATTGACTTTGATGAGATAGTGCAGATCATTATAAAACTGATTGAATGATATAAAAGCAATAAAAATGTTTTTGAAGATGAGAAAGACTCTGTTCAGAAAATGTGACAGCTGAAAAAAATTTATTAACTAGTCAACAAGTCATCTACTCAGTATTCTTGCATATTTGATGTTTCAAATATAATTGTAAGAACTGGCAACACATCAGCTCTGAATACAGACAAGAAAAAAAAACAAGAACAAAATCAATGTCTCTAGCATGAAGTTCAAAAAAAAAAAAGCTGAAAAATGCTGTTGATTATCTGGCTAAAAAATTTATCAACATGACATTAACAATGCATGTCAATGTGAAATGTCTAACTGACATGCAAAGCATGAATTCACAATTTCAGATAATCAATCAGACTCAGATGCTTATGTGAAATGACAATTTAATTAACATTTTAAATTTTCAAAATGTCAATGTTCAGACTTCATGTCATTCAGATTTTGCACTGAATCAGAATCAGCAGATGTAATATTCAATGATGTCATTATCATATAATTGAGAAAGAAAAAAAGAATGTGATGATTGAGACTGTAAAAAAAACAGTGATCATGAACAAAGTATTATTTTTTTTGAGAGTGATAAATCATCATGCTTTTATTGTGAATGATTTAATCATTTTCAAAATCAGTGTGAGAAATACTACACTGATTATTAACAAAAATTTTGTCATATTAATCAACAAAAACAGTTGCAAATGAAAGCAGCTGAACAAAAACTTGTGTTCATTTCAATATGATTTGAAATTGCAAACATGCATACAGTATGCAGCATGAATGAAGAAGAAGCTAATTCAAATCTCAAAGAAAAAAGCACAGAGTCTAAGAAGAAAAAAATAAAATAAGTTTTTGTTAATCAGCTGAGAGTTCAAACTGTCAGAATTGACATGATCATTGATGAATTTTCTGATTCTGAATCTGAGAAAGAGCTAAGTAAGTATGAAGTTTCTGTTAATGCAGATCATATGACAACAATCAATGCAGAATATACAGCAGATAAAATCAGCACTGATCAAAAAAAATTCATTACTCATGATAAAATTATTGTGTCAAAGACACATTGTGAGAGCAAATATGAGTCAGAGATTATTAAGCATTTTGTCAAGAAAAATGTTTGATTTGCTGATTCAGATTATGCAATGACAAACATCATGTTCAGTGAAGAAAAGAGCAAGTTAAAAAAAAAGCAAAAAAACAATACAATGTTGCTGATTATTTTGTCAATTGATTGAGAAATGCAACTGACTCACAAAAAATAATAAAAAAAATTTTGAATGAGATAATTCAGATAATAATTCATGAGCTTCTTAAAGTGTCTTTAACATTGCATAAAAAAATATTTAGCACAAGTCAGACTGACAAATCACAAAGTTTTATTAAAATATCAAAATCAGTCAAAGTCAGTGTTAAGCAAGAAAGAGTAATACAATCTGAGTTTGTATATGACAAGAATGTGATTTATATCATTCAGTTGATAATGATATCAATCACAATACAAAACTTAAAGCTTAAAGCTCTACTTGATACTGATTCAGAAATTAATGTGATGTCAATTGAAATTGCAAGAAAATTGAACTTAAACATATGATATGATTTGAAAATCATCATGATGATTCAGACTGAACACATTATTTTAATTACAGTTTGCTGTGACAACATTTTTGTTCAGATAAAGAATCTTGTTATTCACACATTATTTCTCATTGTGAATAAAAATGATTATGATGTTATTCTCAGATAACTGTTTCAGCATATGATCAACTGAAATGCTCAGACTTTAAAAAGTGATGATGTACTCTGTGAAATATATAACAAGAAGCAAACACATTATTTAAAATTTTGAGATTTTAAATCATCACATCAGATTGTTAAGTTTGCTGTTGATATGTTTTCAGATTGCAATATCAGAAAATGAGAGAAGAATGAGAAGAATTTAAATAAATAAATGAATATCATGTTAGAAAAACATTTGCTGAGAACAGAAGTGTGTCTGATAATGTATCTGAAGATGAAAGAAAAAATTGTTGAGTGATGACAGCAAGATGCATGATGAAGAAATTGAAGATGAGTGATGAAAGCACTGAAGACAACATAATGAATGTCAGTGACAATGATAAAAAATTAAAATTTGTGCTAAATTCAAAAAAATTCACCAGCACACTGATGAATCAAATGAATCAATCAGAAGATGAGAAGCAATTTCAGTGATATGAAAATTTGTGATGATTTCAATCAGTATCAAGACATTACAATACAGTTAACATGCATATCAGAATGCACTCACAGAATGTATACTAATCAACTTCAGAATCTACTACAGAATTTTTTATAAAGTGATGCTTAACAAAAACTGACATAAACAATTGTGAGTGAAATATTGATCAGTTAAGATTCAGAAACTTTAAGCTCAATGAAATTCAAAACTCAAAACAAAAGAAGAAGAAAAAAAAATACAGTGTATAAAATTGAGTTTAAAGAAAAAATTTGAAAGTCAGAAAATGTGAAAATAAATACATTTTACAAAAAAAAAACTAACAAAATTCAATTACAGACTTCTGAGAAATCTGATAAAAGCAAATCAGAATGCATAATCAATTGAATTTTTGTTTGTCTGAAGAAATATCATTCAGAGAAGAAATGAATTAAATTTTCAACTGAATTTGACAAATATATTAGATCTCATATAGTTATTTTTTTTGTTGAACAATGATTGATGCAGAAGTGTATAGAGAAGCTGAAGATAAAATTGAAATTGTTATCAAGAAAAAAGAAGTTTTTTCTAGTGATCTTGTTCAAAAAAAAAGCATTAGCTTGAAATTTCAAAAAGCTTGATTGAATACATTCAGAAGTATTTTCTTCATCAGTTATTAAAACAATATCTCACAAAGTGTGATGAGCAAAGAACTACAGAATTTCAAAAGCATTGAATGAGAAGATAATTGAAATTGTCAAAAATTAATTGACAGCAGAAATGCTAAAATCTTGTTACAGATTTTATATAAATTTTTACTTTCTGATTGAAAAGAAGAAGACTGAAGAGTTTCATTTAATGAATGTCACTCAATTATATAATGCAGTGACAATAAAAAATTTAAACATTTTTTCTAATTATGATGAATTTACTGAAGACTTTGCAGAACAAATTATTATGACATTGATGAATTTATTTTCAGATTATGACAATTTTTCATTAGCAGTGAAGTCTAAAGACATGATGATCATATTAACATTGATAAATCTGTTTAGATATATCACATTGATTTAGAGTGTAACAAATTTTTTTGAAGTTGCTTAGTGAGAAATCATGAACATACTGCAGAACATCATGTCTCATGTCATCAAAGCTTTCATTGATGATATTGACATTAAAAATTCATGATCATGATACAATGATGAAGAGATTATGCCAGAGATAAGATGTTTTGTTTTTGAGCATTTTATAAATTTGAATCACATGTTGTGACTGATTGAGATAAGTGAAGCTACACTTGCTGATGCAAAAATTCAGTTTGCTATATTAGAAATGAATGTTGTTGATTGAGTCTGTGATCAGAATGAATGATGACTGAAAGAAAAAAAAATAAAAAAAATAATGAAATAATCAGTGTTTAAAAATGCAACACAGCTTTGAGAATTTCTTAACATTACTGAATATTTTTGAGTTTTGATTAAACATTATGAATGAATAGCAGAGTCTTTGCATAAATTATTGAGAAAGAATGTGACATGAAAGTGAGATGACTCACAAAATGAGATCTTTAACATTTTCAAGAATAAATTATGTTTGTTTTCTGTGATCTTGTCAATCAATTATGATCAAAATTCACTGAATATTATTGTTGCAGTGAATGCAAGTGATTTTGATTGAGAAAACTGTTTGATGCAACATCAAAAAAGTGCTAAACATTCTGCTTGATATGACTCAGAAGTTTGAAATGCTGCAAAGTTGAAATATGATGCTAAAAAAAAAATGCAGAGCAGTGCTAAAGATACTCAAGAAGTTCAGATATTGAGTATATGATGTTTTCTTTGTGCTGAAAGTGAACACAAAAATTTTGATGACACAGTTGAATTGTATGTCAACAGATGTGCCAGAAGCATTGATTAATAATTGAATTGCTTAAATATAATTTTTTGACTTCATTGTTAAGCACATGTTAAATACAAAGCATACTGTTGCTGATGAACTGTCAAGACAATCACAAGAAGAGAATAAAATCAATAATGATGACAGTAATGAAAATATTTTTGATATCACTTTTTTTCAGATGTTTGCTGAACAGATTGAGAATGAAAAAATTAGAATATTAAATCAGTTTTACTCTGAAGAATCAGAAAAAATAGCAAGATTTTTTATTTTTTTACAAAAACTCAAAAACATAACTGACAAGAAATATTATCATTTCTGAAAAAAAACAATCAAGTTTTTAATGAAAGACAATCAGTTATTTAAATGTGCAGAAAAAAACATGTCAGTTTGCTGAGTTGTTGATGATTTGAAACAGTGAAAAAAAATCTTGAAACACTTGCATAATGAGTTTGATCATAAAAAATGCAAAAAAATTTATAATGCTGTCAATGCTAGATACTGATGACTAGAAATATATCAGAATGTTTTTTTTTATACAAAGCATTGCAAAGAGTGTCAGTTTTGAAACAATCAAAAAATGCAGAAGAAACTGCATTCAACATAAATCTTTACTTGTTGAAAGAAGATTAATGTTGATATTATACACATGTCATTATGTTGAGAACAGAATTATTCAGTGATTGCAAAATGTAATTTTTTCAACTGAGTGAAAGCTTGAGTTCTTTGAAGAGCAATTGCTTAAAATGTTGTCATGTTTTTTTATGAAAATATTATCTGTCAATGAAGGCATTCACACATATTCATAATGAATGAAGATTCTAAAAACAAGAATGTGATGAAAAAGTTAGCAAAGAGACACAGAATTATAAGAATAATTATTTTTTTTTATTATGCACAAGCTAATGAAATGATTGAAGTTGGTCATAAAGCTTTGGTTGACAGATTAGCAAAGGCTATCAAGAGAACTGAAAAAGATTAAGTGAAACACTTGTTCTCAATACTAATGACTGACTGAATGATTGTCAAGGCAAGCACTGAAATGACATTATATTAATTATTAATGAGTCAGAAAGCAGTACTGCTGATTGAATTAAATGTTTCAATGTGACAAATCTTGTTATGACAATCAGTACAAACTACTGAGAAGCTCTTGATGTTGCAGACACAGTAAATTGAATGACAGAATGAGAATATGAAAGAAACAGCTCATTACAAGTGATGAATGCAGAATGTCAATAAAAAATACTTTGATGACACTCATAATATTTGATTTAATTCATTGCAGTCAGAAGATTTGATATTGCTTCATAATATGAAGAACAAACAGAATATGTCTTGAAGCAATAAATTTTGATTTTGATAATTAAAATTTTATAAAATCAAGTCAGTTAATCAGAAAAAAAACAGCTATCATTTGAAAGAGCTAGATGAAACAGAAATGACAGATTTGATTAGCAGTAATTAAATTAAAAAGTATCACAAAAAACAAAATTTGAATGTTTATAAAGAAAATGATGATGCTGTTAATGAGAAAGATAATGAGAAAGATAATCAAGATGATGGCAAGAATATAAAATGATTGAATAATATGAATCTTTTATCAGAAGATTGAAAATTTGATGTGATGATATAAAAATATTGAATGAATTGAAGAACATCAAGAATGATGTTGAATTTCAATGAATGAAGAAATTGAGAACTTATCTTCATTTTTGCTTGATGAAATTCACTGTTGCTGATTGCAATTCACTGTTTTCTGATGAAATTTACTGATTTTATATAATGTTGTTGAAATTTGCTGTCAACTTTGGCTGAAAAATTCACTTTTGCACAAAAATTCACTGATTTACATTAACTGTTGATGTTAAATTCACTTTTCTGCATAGTTAATTTTATTTTTCTGCATTGAAATAATCAGTTTTAAATCTGCTGCTTTTTTCTCATTTGATATTCAGTTTTTTTTAGCAAGCTTCTTATCATTTTCTTCTTGCATTGATACAACTTCAAGCACAAAGATTTCATCATCTTTTTATTTGATTTTTTTTTTCAAAAAAATAACAATTTCATCAATCAACAATGTTCAATTCAGACAATAAATCAATTCAGCTGATGCAATCAGCAAACACATTGCAGCTTCAGCAAGTGCTGGCTCAGCAAATTGCAATCATTATAAAACAGACACAGTTTGCCAGCATGAATGATGTCATTAGTTGAATTGAAAGTCAATCAGCAAATCAGAGATATGATTTTCAGCTGAAATTAATGAATGAACTTATGAGAGTGCAGCAAACTCTTGAGAAATTAATAACAGATTTTTATGCATATGTTGAAAACTTCAGATTCTGAATGCATTACATGTATGCAAATTTTCAAGATGATTTTCATGAGTTTCAACTTATTATGACAAAGATAGAAAAAAGATGTCAGAAAATGACAGAAATAAAAAACAAATTAATAAAGCAATGAAGAAGAAATAAAATTGAGTTCATATTTCACTTCATCATGTCATTCTGAATGACACAAAAATTGAGAATGATGCTGAAAAAGTTCAGAAACTGAAAGACATTTATTCAACATGTTAATGTGTTGATTGTGTGCAGAGTCACTCATCAGAATGCAGGTCACAGAAAATTGATTGAATCAAATACTGAAAATTTTAACTTTGCAGCAAATAATGAGAAAATTTCATTGAACAAATTAAACAAGCAGAACATGAATTTAGCAGAATTAATTATTAATTAATATAAACTTGTTATTCACAGAATGATTCTGAGAGTGAGCAGCTCATCAAAATTACTTGTCACATTAGAAAGTTCAGTGAGAAACTCACAGCAAATGATTGCAGAAAGTTCAGCAATAAATTTAAGTTCTCATCAGTTTATTGTGAAAAGTTCAAGATTATTTATTGTGTCATCAAGAAATACAGCAATGAAAGACATTCATAATTGAAGCATTAGTGATGTGTCAGTTCACAGTCAGTTGTCAATTTGAACACAAAATGAAAATCATAATGATAAAACAGAGTTTGTGCTAAGCTCAAAAAAATTGATCAGCACACTGATAAATTCAACTGATCAATCAAATTATTTGATATGTTGCAGTCAGAAAATTGCTGCAGTATTGACAACACAAAACTTACTTGACAAGAATTAAAATTCTGCAATTTCATCAGAAAGTGATGAGAAAGTTTTATCAAATGAACAACAAAATACAGCACACATTGCAAATACAAAAAAATGCTATTGTCAAAAATTTAAAAAAGCAACACTGACAAAAATTAGAAAGACAAAGCAATGATTTGAGCAAAAGCTTATTTGAATTCTGAAATCAATTGTAAAGACATTTAAAAATACTTCTGAGACAAAATTATGTCACAATCATGCAAAGTTTATGACATCAAAATTTGAATTGCAAACAAGAACACTCATTCACCAGCAACTGATAAATTGTCTTAAGTATTTATATGACAGTTAATTAAATATTGATAAGATGAAAACAAATGAGAAAACTTACAATTGATTCAGAATTGTAAGTTGTTCTGCACAATCAGAAAATGTCTTGAGCATTTACAAATCTGTGCACAAATCATTAGTTTCAAAAGTTGTGGCAATGAAAAGCTTCAATTACAACTGATATCTTGACATCACTGAAGTTAAGAATGTTGACAAAAAAAAATTGAAGAAAAAATGATTTGAGACTGAATCTGTTGTTGTTCAAAAATTAATACTCTGATGAAATAATGAGATACTGACATATAACAAAATGTGTGTATCAGATCAAGTCAATAAAAAATTCAATATGTATCATCATCATTAAAAATTGATTGATGATCAAAATAATTATAAGTGACTTCAAATCATGTATCACAGCATTGATCAGTAGCTAATGTGTCAAAATCTGATATATTATTTTTGATATGTGATACTGCATCATGATCATGCTTGAAGACTGATGAGTTACTTATATTATACTAAGTATGTGAAGTCTGATGACAAAACATTTTTCTGTCATATTAATCTCAATGTTTTTTTGATTTTCAGCAGTGAAAAAGACAAGAACATGATTCAAAAATCACTTACACTAACAGCTGAAGTGACTGAAGATTGCATGCAAATTTTGTCAGAAATGCACAATAAAATTGAAGAATGATGAAAAAAAATGAAAATCAGAAAGCTGACAATGAATGATTATGTACATCATATCAAGAATAGTATGTACATTTGTCAAGATGCATTGAACTTTGAAATTGACTGAACAGATGTGATGTATCAGTCTGATGACATCAGAGTTACTGCATCACTACTTTCACATAACACTCATGAATTATGCAAAAAGAAATGATGTACAATGCTATCATGATATGTAGCTATTCAGAAGAATCATGAGCATTTTGAAATCAATGAAGCAGAAACATGATTGCAGCTTTTTGCTGCACATAAAAATTTTGTTTCAGAATTTACATCATCATTCAGATATTCAAACAAATATGCAACAATTTCATATGCATTTTTATCTGTAATACAACTACAAGAACTAGATCTGATTTCAGATGCATTGATTGAGTGAAAGAAGTGAACTAGTTCAGATGTGATCAGAAATCTAAACATACTTTTTGAAGAAAATTTATCAGTCACTCATGTTTATATTTCAAATTGATGAAAAAATGCAGCAAGAGAGACAATGAAATGCTTGCAACAAATTTTTGTCAATGAAAAGCTGATTTTTGAAAATGTATCTTGAGATTATTGCATGAAAAACAACATCAACTCAGATACAGTCATGCCAGATTCAATTTCTTCTCATGTTTGAACATCAGAATCAGATGAGAATGTGAATCATTACTGACATGCACAAATTAAATAACATATGTTGATAAACTGATTTAAAATTGATTTAAAATTAATTATATTTTGTTGTTTTGTTTTTCTGTTTATTTGTTACTGAAATTGAAAATTTTGTTGTTTTTTTATGAAATTGACAGAAGGCATCAATTCTTAATGAATGAAGAAAATGTAGTGAGATTTTCACTGATATCATTAGATTGTTGACACAACATCTAGTCTGAATTGGCAACTACTATGATCTAGCACTATAAGTAGTTGCTTTCAACATCTCTTGCAACATCTTTTTCTTTGTCATATATATCAGTTATGCTTGTGTTATTGTTTTCTCTTTTATTCTTAGTTAGTTATACTGAATACTATTGCATTTCTTATTCATTTATTGAAGTTTTCTATTGAGGTGACCACTATGATGGTCATCATTCTCTTATACTATGAGATAATCATAGTACTTGAGCACCTATGACCTACATGATAAATATGTTATTTATTTGCTTCCACAGATGATTTATCATGTGATATGCCTTCAGATGCTCATCATTTTTAGCCATATTTCTTGACACAACAAATTCTCTGCTTCACTAACACTGCTTCTTTTCTCAAATGTAACTAGTTTTAATTTAATTAACTTTAGTAAGCATAACACACATATAAATAACACACTGATTTCTCTCTTCATTGAGAGAATCAGTGGCAATCTTTTTTGTCTAACAACTATATTTTTTTCTTATTGATTCCCTTATTGATTAAGTGAATAGTAGTCATCTCATGCCTACTTTATACATCAACTGAATAGATTCTTTACTTTATTCTTATAATTCTTTATAATATACATGCAGATGAAAGTTAATATAAAATATGTCATAAACAAAGTATAACATAACTGCTAACTAGTAGCTCACATGCTAAGAAGTTTCAGATTGATATGACAATTATTTTTTTTATTTAAAGCTTGATCTCAAGCTCAAAAATATCAATTTTGAACACTTGAGTAATTTTCACAATATGTGTAAAAAAATAACAAACAATAAAATAGCAACAATATAACTAGAAAGTGAGATGTTCAAAATTTCAATGTGTTCATAAATATGTGCTTGTAGAATAATATAAAATTTCAGTTATTTCTCAAGCAGTTCAATTTTTTTTTCAAGTTTATTTTCTTGTAGAAATGCTCACATCACTAAATAAATTATTATCAGATAAAAGAAAATTTATTGTTAATTGCTGTTAATATAACAAAAAATTTGCTTTGTTGTTTGACATATTTTTTTAAACAAAGGTTTGCTAAATGTTCTGCTTCATCAGCTGAAAAAAGCTTGCTTTTCAAGAGAATTTTTGTAAAATTCTCAATCAATATTTTTTTTGACTAATATTAAATATAACAAATGATGCATTTTATTTTTAAGTAAAAGAATCACAATGAAACTGTTGCTGAATTATTTACTGTTGTGAAAAATATTGTTCTGAAAAAAAATATCACTGTTGAAATTTTAAATTTTTTTACTGCTGTCACTAAAATTGCTGTTGCTGATGAGTATACTGTTTTTTATTTGCTTAATTGTTAATAATATATTGTTATCTGATTTTAGAAAAAAAATATTTTGTCTGCTTTTTTGCTTGCTTCAATTTTAAAAACTCTCAAATTTACAGCAATTAATGTCATTTTTGTTGAAACATCTAACAAAAAATTGCTGAATAGCAGCAAAAAAATTACTGTACTGTGTTTTATGTGTATTCAATGTGTCAAATGATTGAAAAAAAAATCAAAATTTCAATGTATTCACTCACATAGTTACAGTAAATACAGTTGCTGTTAAAAAAATAAAAAAAAATATATGTTATTTCTGCTGCAATTGAACAAAAATCTTGCAGTTATACAAAAATTTGTACTTTCAATTTCAAAAAATACTAAAATTTATGAGAAAACATGCAGAAAATTCAAATTAAAAATAAATGAATTTTTTTGTGTAATTAACATTAAATTAATCTTCAGTAAGAAAACTAGCAGCAATAAAACTGCAATCAATTAAAATATCACAGTAAAGCAATGTAATGTCATAATTGCACTTGTTAACAACATGTATGTTCTAAATAAATTGCTGAATGAACATTTTGAGAAAGAATTTAAAAAAGCTTTATATGATGAAAACAATGTCAAGTTTGACAATGAGAAATTTTTGTAGCTTTTAAGCTGCTGTTTTTCAGTGATGTGACTTCAGTTTAATGTCTAGTTGTTTTCAGTTTGTTTTTTATGAATAAAATCAGTTTTAGTTGCAGTTTAAATAAAATTCAGCTATTGTGTAGCAGCTTTTTGTTTTTTACTTTGTTGTTTTTTAATTGTTGTTTGAAAATTTTGTTCAGTTTTAAATTTCTGTAATAACTCAGTAGCATTTGTCGAATTAATCAATAATAATCACTGATTTTTATTTGAAGAATATTTTTTTCACTTGATTAAATATTGAACTTCATTACAAAAAATTCATTTATTCAAAACTTTTTCAATTTTTTATTTTTTTTCATCATCAATAATAATTAACTGTAATTTAGAAAATTGTTTGCTGCTACATTGCAGACAAGATTTAAGTAAAGAAACATGAAATGTTGAATTAATTTGATTATAATTTTTGAAAAGCTGCAGCATATAAGTTTGTGATTTGCAGATAGCAATCACTGAAAAAAGTTTTAAATATTAATCATCTAGTTTTTTTAAAAATTTTCAAATTTTCAAGTTCTTTCTAAATAATAAAATCATATTGTCAATATTAAATTGCATTGATTTATACTTTTTATCATAATATATAATTTGTGTTTCAAAAACTTGTTGCAGTAATTTTGCTGCTTGTTTTTGAGCATCATAAAGTTTTTGAAGCTGTTGATTCAATTTCAGAATTTAAAAAAATAAATCAGATAAAAAATTGATAAAAATCTACAGATTATAATTATATAATATAAAAAAAAACTGATTTATAATTAAATGCTTGCTGCTATTGTATGCAAACTCAGCAGGAGTCAGTAATAATTTAGCTCAATTATTTTGCTGATAAAAGCTATAAACACAAAAATATTGCTTCAATGTTTGATTTAATCATTCTGTTATATCATTTATTTAAGAATGAAAAGCAGTGCTTACTTGATGAATAACATTCAAGTAATAACAAAAATCAGCTCAGTAGTGACTAGTAAACAGCAAATTTCTGTCAGAAATTATAAACTCAAAAAATTTATAACATTTAATAATTTTATTAATAAATATATTTGCTAATTCAGAAACTTTGATTTTTTCTGTTGTTGAAAAATACTTAGTCATTTTAATAAATCTGTCAGTTATTATTAATATAATATCATAAACAATGTCATCTTGCAGCAATGATGATAAATCAATAATAAAATTCATAATCAAGTGTTTTCATGATTTCATAGCAATGAAAATAATAATCATTTTGTTATAAAACTTGTGGCAACATACTTATATGCAATTACAGATGTAATACATAAATATATACTTTTTTATGTCAGTTCTCATTTTATTTCAATAATATTTCTGCTGTATAAGCTTCAAGATTCATTGAATTTTGTTATGATTCACATATGAGTTATCATGATGAATTTGTAGAATTTTTTGTCATAAAGCAAAATTCTGAAATACATAAATTTGCTCATTTCACATTAATAAAATCTGATCTGAAGAGATTTTTCAGTTTTTTTGCTGTAAAAAAACTATTTTTTCATCAACAGCTTTGAAAGCTTCAGAAGTATTAATAAAAAAAACATTTTTTTCTGAATTTTCTGTAGCAGTTCACACATGCTTAATTTTAGCAAAATATAAGCATTTTTTTTGCTAGCTGTTTCTATCACTAGCAATTTTGAAGCAAAATTTTTCAAACAATTTTTTTTGTTGAGATAAACATGTTGAAATTCACAATTTTTCTCATTAAATCAAGATTCAATTTTCATTGTAGAATAAAAAATAATTTAATTTTATACTCTTGCATATTAGAAAATTTGTAGTTTTGTCACTGTGAAAAAGCATTAGCAAAATTCAGTATTCTCAATTTGTATTTCAGTGTAAAATCAAATGTCATGAGCTTTTCAGTTCAGTGAATTTATTTGTTATTCAATAATTTTGTAGTGAAAAAATAATGCAAATTGACATGATCAGTTTGAATGTGAAATGACTGCTTAGTATTTTCTAGATAGTGTTTTCAATGATGAAAAAATTTCATAATAGTCAAAAGTTTTTGATCATGCATTTTATAACATTTTTCAGCATCATTCATTTTTTATAAATAAAAAACAATTGAATGTCAATGTGCAGTTCATTTTTCTGATTCACTGTCTGATTGAAGTAATATAGCAGTAATTGCATATTCTGACACATTAGTAATTATTAAAATTTTTTTATTCAAATCATAATGAATAAATAATGAAAGTTTTTCAAAAACTTGCTTCAGATTTTTAAAAGCTTTGCAGATTTTTTGTGACAATGTAAATTGCTTTAATTAATTATTGCTTCATAAAAAATCAGTCAGAAAAGCAGTCAACTTAGCATAATTATATATAAATCTTCAAAAAAACTCATGAAGCTCAGAAAAATCTGAATATCATGAATTAACATAAATTTTGATTATTTGTGAATAATATTCAGTTAACTAGCATCTAAACAGATGTCATTTCTTTCAATTATAAATTTCAAGAATTTAACTTTCATTTTATGAAATTCATACTTAGATAATTTAGCATAAAGCTTGTAGTGAGATAACTGTAAAAGAATTTTTTAAACATAACAAATATACTTCTTCTCAGTTTGAAAATAAATCAAAATGTCATCAAGATAAATAATAACAAACATATTCAAAATATCTCAAAAAGCATCATTGATATATGCCTGAAAAATTGCAGAAGCATTGCAGAGATCAAACAATAACATCATGTATTTAAAATATTTATATCAGATTTGAAAAACAGTTTTTCATTCATTTTTTCTTTTAATTCAAAGTCAATGATATGTGTCATGTAGATCAAATTTAGTAAGATATTTCACATCATTCAATCAATTCAATAACTTATTTATTCAGAATAGAGAGTAACAATTTTTAATTGTAATTGCATTCAATTCTTAATAATTGACACATAATCATAGCAATTTATCTGCTTTTTTGAAGAAAAAAACTGATGTATTTGCTGAACTAGTTGATGATCATATTCAATTTTTTTTGTTGATTATTTTTTAAATATTTTTGCAAAGTATCAAGCTTCACTGTCAAGAGAGAATATAGCTGCTTTCATGAAGACATTTTGTTTTCTTGAAGATTAATAGCATGTTTCACAGAAATATCTGAAAAAATATCTGCTTTTTTTTTAAAAAACACATGTTTAAAATCAAAATAAATATTTGATAACTTCAGCATTTTTGTTAAATTTTTCTGTGAATTCACTGTTTCAATTAATAAGAAATAAATTATGTCATGTCTGATAGTTTTGAAGAATTTTCTTGAGAATTTAATCTGCAACTTTGCAAATTTTTCAATGCAATAATATCAAGAAACAGTAGTTCAATCAATTAGAGAATTAATCTCAGCTAATTAATAATTACTCAATATCATATTGTAACACAATAAATCAATAATCAAAAAATATTTATTAAATAACTTAGCTGTTCTGAATGAATCAAAAATCTTAAATAAAATATCAATTTCATCATAACAAGTTGTTTTTGTTTTATTCATTATTTCAGCTGATTTCTGCAACTCAGCAATGAATTTTCAGTCACTTTTCAATAACTTGTGATATGAGACAAATTCACAAATAGCTTCAAAATTCAATAACATATTTGAAAATACAAAATACTTTTCAGATTGAACAAATACAGTTAAAGTAAAGTTTTTTTTGTTTGTTTGTTATTTTAATTTTTCATCATCTTGCAGTATATTTACTGCTGGCTTTTGTGAATTTAAAAATGAATTAAATTTTTTTTTTGATTAATCAAATTCTCTCTGCTGCTGTTTTAAGCATTTTGAATTCATGTGATTTATTTTATTACAAATAAAACAATAATATTTTTTTTGTTTTTTTTAATATTTTTGCTTTTCTTCTGCAGTATAATGTGATGTAAATTGTGATTTTTTTGCTGCTTGATTCTGATTTTTCAAGTTATTTTTTTGTTTTTTATCAGAATTACATTATTTTGACTTTTGTTGCTGTTGATGTTCAAAATTTTGTTGATTTTTAGTGATTTTATTCTGTACTTGTTTCATGTGAGCTTTCAGTGAAGTTATTTCAGTTACTTTGTGAGATATCTGCTGATGTGACATGATAGCACTGTGAAGTTTTGAGATTAATTTATTAAAAAAACATTAATCTCAAAATTCATTCTTCTGATGTAATGAGGTAAAAAGCTTCATCTCATTTCATTTATCAACATAAAAACATTCAAAATTGATAGTTAATTGTGTAAAATGTTGATGTAATTTCAATTATTTTTTATTAACTAACATGTTGTAATTTTCTGGTGCCTCAATCTGATTCAGAAGAAATAATTTAAATTAAATTCATGTATAATTGTTCAAATTAACTGACTTTTGCTCAAAAAATCAAGCTGATTGAACATTATTTTATAATTTTGCTATTGTGTATTGAATTTTATTCTTTTCTGTAACATATATATTCAATTTGTTATTATGATAATTTTTCACTGAATGCATTCATTGTTAATATTTCTTGTGATTCTTGCTATAATATAACTCAGATTCAAAAAACTTCTTTCTCTCACTGCAATGTGTTAGCATTAAAGCATCAATCAACTGATTAAATTGCTCTTGATTAAATAAACTTGTAATTATAAATTTCAGTATTAAACTGATTGATTTCAAATTGTTCAGTTTAGAAATATTTTTCAAAACAATAAACTCTTTCTGTAATTTTTGTACATAATCAAGATTTTTTTCAAATTGAGCTGCTGTTCTAAAAAACTGTTTCTTCTTCAACATATCTCTTTCAAATAGCAGCAGCATAGCTTCAAACTAGCTATATAAAAAAAAACAATCAAAACTGTAACAGTGAGTTTAACAATCAATTATTTCAGTTATTTTAAACAATTATTCACATAGCAATAAACAAACAAGCAAGTTCAGAGCTTCAGATAGAAGATAACAAGCAGCTATATAATAACTATATAATAAAATGAAAGTATCAGCTTATAGTTCAAGTTGTATTGAACTGATCACTTGCTTTTTTCAAAAAGCAAAACAATGTATTCTTTATAATATACATGCAGGTGAAAGCCAATATAAAATATGTCATAAGCAAAGCATAACATAACTGCTAACTAGCAGCTCATGTGCTAAAAAACTTTGGATCAGTATGACACAATTGCTCATTTATTTCATTATTGTGAAAATATAAAACAAAAAAAATTAAAAATTAAAAATTATTTAAATGCAAATTTTTGAACATTTCAGTTAATGACAATATTAAAAAATAATAAAAAGAATTTTGTCATTACTTTATGAAATATGCATAATGAATGATATATTATCAAGTGTCAGAAGCTCAACAGAAAACTTTTTATTCAAATAATAATTATGAATTTATTTAAAAATTTTGTAATTTTTGATGAATGAAATCATGAGCAATGATTTATTTAAATAATTTTTTTTTATAAATTTTTTTTGGATATTTTTTGTTGATTTTCAGAAGTTTTTTTTCTTAATATTACATACAAAATAAATTGATTTAATTTTTCAATGATTAATTTAATGAAATAAATTTTTTCTAATTGAATGTTTATTTTTAAAAATGCTTTCATTCATGAAGCAGCTGAAAATTTTATCTAACTGCTTCAGCATTTATTGCAAATTTATCAAGTGTTTTTATTTTCAATTCAACATTTTGTCAGTTTTATTAATAATGTGAATGCAGTTTTAATATATGTCTGCATTCAAATTCTTTCAAATACACATTACATTTTTTGCATTTAACATGTTAAAAAAATATTAAAATTTATACTTGTAAATATTTTTATGATACAATTTTTCAACAGAATTTCTCAAAATTACAAATCAAAAATAAACTGATCACAGAAATCAGAATTTTTTATTTTTTTTCATTTCATTTCAAATGTTTGAAATCAATCAGAAAACAGAAATGAAATTTTATATCAAGTTATCAAAATTAAATTACTACTACATGAGATGAAACTGAAAGAAAATGAAACTGAGAGTTTATGAATTAGAACAGAAATAAAATTGTGAATAAATTTGTTGAAACAAATTAAAAATTAACATCTAGCTCTTGAAATGAAAATGAAACTGCAGTCAACACACATAAAACAGAACAAAATCACATGATTATAAAATCAGAGTTTCTGATTTTTAATTACATAATACAAAAAATGTAGATAATGATTTTTGATAACAAACATGAACAAATTTTGCTGAAACATTCATCAACTCAAAAGTCACATAATAAAATAATAATTTAAAATAACAGTCTCAATCACATGTGAATTTAATAATATATAATTATTTATGTTTTTGCTGTTGTTGCTGTTGCTTCTTTTTCTGTGATTCTGCAATTTTTTTACTTGATTTCTTGATTTTTTTGACTTTTAGATATTTTTTCTTATCATTAAATTAATATTTTTTTGTCAATTGTGCTTTTTTGACAAGTTTTTTTTTTCTTATCATGTTCATCATCTTCAATAATTAAACAATTATCATCAGAATTATCATCAAATGTAATATTTTTATCAACAAGCAAGTTTTGATTATCATGTTTTATCAATATAATTTTCTTAATTGTCAGTTCTGCAAGATGTTTTTGTTGATAAAAATAAATGTTTTTTTCTAAATTAAATTTTTGCTTCACATCAACAGCATGTAACAATACATTAAATATATTTTTAATCATTTATATCACAGTGAGATACTGATATTCAATGCTTGTTCATATTTTAAAAATATTTTTTTCTGACATTTGAGAAATTCAAGTATCATGTAAATATCATTCAAATTCATTTTTTGATAATGCATCATCAGTATTTTCTCTCATATCATTGTTAACAATTGTATTTAAATTTTAATTTCAGATTAAATGAATTTTTTCAAACTTGTTATTAAAAATTATTATTTCTAAATCAGAATTATTTTTCAGAACAACTGCTGATGTTTTTTTATATTATTTGTAATTTTTATCATAAAACTCAATTACAAGTTGTTTATATTCATTAAGCTCATCATTTTTTCAGTGTCTTAAGCTTAAAGCATTTATGTGAATGCATGAATTGAAAACAGCAATCATTGAATAAATTTTCTCATGCTCATCTGCAGTTTTTGAATAATATTTAAACAATTTAACAAATGCATTTTGACAAACATTAATCAGTGCATTTTTTCAGTCATTTTTCAAATGTATTTTTTTTTCTTGTCTATTAAAATGATCAAATATTGCATTGTATAGTCAAAGGTTTAGATGAATTATTGATTTTTTGTTATTAAAAAACTTTTTGTATATGTCATAAATGACTGCAAGAAACATATAACATATTTTACTTATTTTCATTCATCATTAGTTAATTAAAGTTTTTTGATTTTTGCAATTTTGATACTCTCAATTCACATGTTCAGATATTGTCTCAGAAAAAAAGCTTGAATTATCATATTATAAATTAAATTTCATCAAGTTTTTATATTAATTTTCATATTCAAGATTTTATCAGCTGACTGCAAATTACAAAAAACTTTTTAATATTGAGAAAAAACACAAACAGCATTGACAAGCAATCAAATCTAAAAATATTATTATAAGTAAAATATTTCAAGTTTGTTATCTCAGTTTGTTATCAATTTTTTAAAGTATATTCTTGAATGTTTCAATCTCAAGCTCATCTGAAATGTGAACATTATCAAACTTAAATGATAAATTTTCATTCTTGTTTTTGATTTTTAATTCATTCATCAATTACTTCACAACAAGCTGCAAAACATGAGCAATATAAGAAATTGATTCAAGTTTCATATTTCATTCATGATTATTGATTTATTTAATTTTTGTTTGTAGAAATTCTTAAAAAGTATGATTATTATCAGCATTATTTGCAGTAATGCAAAACAGTTATTTTATTGTTTTATTTTGCTTCAGAAGCTTGTATAATGCTTCACTTAAATTTATTTTATTATAAAATTCTTGCAATAATTTAAAGTCAATCAGCTTTTCTTCAAATTTTTATTTATCTGTCACAGAATATGTCACAACACTCATAAAAAAAATTATATGAAAACTTGATCATACATCAACAGCAAATGATATTTTTGTATCTGATTCATAATTTTGTAATAATTAACTTGTTGTTTAATTATATTTGTCATTTAAAAAATCATGTATTTTGATTTAATGAAAAAAATCAGAAATTGCTGATGATTAGAAACAGCAAACTAAATTTTGAAAATATTCATTGTTAATTATATAAAAAAACAAGTTCAGTAAGATGAGTGCTTTGAGAAAAAAATTGTGAAAATTATTTTTAAAATAAAAAATTAATTTTTTAGTAATTTTTAAATACTTGTGCTGATTGATCTGAATTTGACCAAGTTTATTATCAAAAATCATTATTATAAATAAAAAAAAACTTCTTATCAGTATATCATTAAGTGATTTATTTTTGTCACAGTTTGAAAAAGCAGTATGATTACAGTTTTTGTTGTTCATGTGCTTTTTCAATTTATCAATATCATGATTTGTATATGTTAAATGCTTCAGTATGATGTTGCATTTCTTACATATAACAATTGATTCACAGTTAGATTTTTCTGCTGCTTATATTATTTGATTTCATGCAGTGAAAAATCACTTGATGCTGTTTCATACAAAATGAGCATGATCACAGTTTTTTAATAATTTTTTTGCAGATATTGCATTTCATCATTGATTAAAAATAATATTTTTAACAAAATCATAAATAATAAAAAAAATTTCATGAAGATACAATTCAGTTAATTTCTTGTCAGAAACTGATGATTGAATGTTCAATAAAAAAATGATGAAATTGAAATTTTCTTCACATTTAATAATATAACAACAGCAAGATCTGACATTGAGATAAACATATTGAACTTAAAATGTAGAAAATAAATGATATTCAAGCTGAAATAATAATAATGAATTTTGATAACAAGTTTGATAAATTTTAAAAATTCTGAACAAATATTTCAGAATCTTGTTCTGAATTGTGTTGTTGTCAAGTTGTCAGATATTAAAAATAATATTTGTTTGTTAATATTTTCATCTCACATTTAAGTTTGAACTTTGCATTTCACTATCTACAGCAAATACTCAACAAAACAATGTTTAATATAATTTATTTTATATATATTTTAAATATACATATAGTAAACTTACTTCTGATAAGAATTTTATATAAAAATAAACAGTAATTTTGTCAAAATCATTTTATTAATAATTACTTTTAATTTTAATCACTGATTTTGAGCTGCAATTTTAATGAAAATTCTAATCAATTATCATTCAATCTTCATTATATTTATTATTTTCATTTTTGCTCTCATCAGATGACACAATCATCTCAAAATTTATTTTTTTGATTTTTTTTGAAATTGATAATTTTTTGAATTTTTTCAGATTTGTTTGCTCAAAAAGATAATTCATTTATTTTTTAACAAAATTATCATCTGCATATATAACTTTGAGATGATTATATTTGTACTTAACTTAATTGTGCTTCAGTTTTTGAATGATTCAGCAAAAACAAATTTGAAAACAGCTTGTGATGCTATAATTCTGAATTTCTTAGACTGTGAATAAGTCTGATCTGATCTGAGTAATGAAGATTTTATTAATGACTTGAATTGAATTGAACTTTTAATTCTGAGTGTTTGAGTGAGCATTTGTTCAAGTCTGAATCAAGATGAGTAATCATCAAGCATGTCAAGATTAATGTTCATTATTTTTTATATAATTTAGCATGACACTAAAAGACTTGACTTTTTTCTTCAATCACAATTAGATTTAGTATTGTATTGAGTACAATATCTACTGCATATCAATCATCTACACAAGTTTCTCAACTTCTCATGAAAGTCATCTTGATTTTTGAATGCAGAAGTAAGCAAATTCATTTTGTAGCATGACATGCATTGTTTAAAGTACAAAATACAAAAAAAATCAAGCAAGCAAAAATCTTTCTTAATAAAAAACAAATATTTATTCAGTCATAACATTACTGTCTTCAGATCACATTGAAACTTCATATCAAATGCATTCATTTTTTTTTGCAATGTTTTTCATTATTTTTTATGCATCATATTTGTTAAAACTCATGCAATCATTTTGTCATGCAATGCTAATTATAAAAATTATTTTTAATTTTTTTTTTTTTTTTTGATTTTATGTTCAGATGCTTCATCATTTTTTGCTGTTTCATTTTCAGTAATATCAACAAATTTTATTTTGTTTAATGACTTTTTATTCTCAGTTCTGATTGATTTTGTTGATGATTTTGATATGTTTGTAAAAAAGATATTAATCACAATGTCTTGCAATAAGTTGACATGAAGAATAATATTAAGTGAAGTAGCAACATGCTCTGCAATTTTCTGTGACATTGTTGATCAAGAAAAAAAAATGATTTGTGTCTGTCATTTAAATTGTTTATTATGATTTCAGAATCATCATGAAAAATTTCAGATTCAAATTTATCATCAAATGTAGTGAGAATAATTTGTTGTTTCTGAACAAAAACAGAGTCAGAATTCATCATAATTGTGTCATTAATAACTGAAAAATTTTGTTGTCTGTGAACAACATTTTCATTTTACTGCATTTTGAAAATATTGATTGTGATTTTGAAATTTGTAGTGAACAATAATTTAATTCTTTTTGCTGTCTCAATTTTTGCTTTGTGCTTAAATTTTTGCTTTTTTTTTTTTGTTTCTTCTCATGTTGTGTGATGATGAAAGAAAAAAAACTGATAATGTGAAATTGATGATGTTAAGCTGCAGAAAGATTTGATTTATTAAAATTTAGTTCAAAAACACAATTTCAAAATGAATGAAACTGTTTTCAACTCATAATATAATTGAATGTGTTTTCAACATAAGCTGAAATATTCAAAATGTTGATTTTTTTGCTATCAGCTATTTGTTCTTCTAGTTGTGCAGTGAGATTGAAGATGACTTTTTTTATCAAATTTGCATGTCATCAATGTTGAAAAAAATAATCATGAAAAAGTATTCAGATATACACTTTATGAATTTAATCAATGTGAGTGAGTTAAGTTTTAGTTTGAAAAAGAAAATTCAAATTGTGTAAAAGTTCAGCTATGATTATATAATGATATTCACTGAGTTGAAGATTTATTCTGAATTCATCAATTTGATGTGTTGAAATAAAAATTCAGAAAGTATCAGATAAATTATTGAAATTTGTTATAATTTGATTATATTTTGTTTGAGTAATAGCAGAATGAAGTCATTTTGTTGTATATTCTCAGTTGAGACAAAAAATGTAAATAAGTCAAAAAATTGCTGAAATGTGAACAAAAATCACCAAATGCTTGTTTTGTTTGTTGATGATATTTCAAATGATTTTTGTGAGATAATGAAGTGAGAGTGAAATATTGAGAAGTTCAATGATATGATCAACATGAAAAATCAGAACATAATATTGATAATTATTTTTGATGTGTGTATAAAAAAAAATCATAAAGTTTGCTATTTAACTGAGACAACATTTGCTTCATCTGAATGATTATTATTTTTTTTGACTCATTTGATTATGAAGTGTAACAAATCTTGATGAGAATAATGAGCAGCACAAATTTTTGATTTATCTTGCATTCATATCATCATTTTGAAAACTGTCAGATTTAATTTCAATTTTTTTTTCAAGCTTTTTTTTTGTAAGTAAAACATGTGATGTGCAGTACTCAGTTTGTTCAGACTGAAAGAAAGCAAGAATCACATTGTTGATGTACTTGTGAGAAATGTTTGTGTCAATAATTATATCATCAATTTGCATATTTAAAATTTGATGAATCATGCAAATGTCAAGAAGACAAAAAATTGTGATTGTGACTTGCTGAAAGTTAATATTTTTTTTTTTGCAAGTTGTTGAATATACTGTGAGTTAAAGAGCTTGAGAATCTCATCATCAGTTTCAGTCTTTTGAAATTTTTTGAGTGTATTCATGTTTTGAAATGTTTTCAAAAGTGATAAATTTCAATTGTGATTATACATCACATGTGCATAGCTGTAGAAATTTTAAGTTTTGTTGAGTAATAAAATGACAAACATAATTCACAAAAAGTCAGAAACAAAAAATTTGCAAACATAAAAAATAATAAATGCAAAGTGATGAATGTTGTGTTTTTTGTCAATGATAAGTTGATAAATTTTATTTAAAAAAATGATTGATATTTGACAAATCAGTTGTTGTATGTTTTTTTAAAAAATTTTCAAATCATTGATATTTGATGACTCTTCTTCAGCAAAAGAATTATCATGATGAAAATGATGTTTTTTTCTGAATTTAAGAAATTTGATTTGCTTTGCTGAAGTGTGAATAATTCTTTAAAATGATTCAAAAAAAGCAATGTTAGCAGATATGAAAAACTTGATGAATTTATTCTTAAAAATAAGAAAAAATGTTTGAACACTGCTGTTGTTCTCAAACAATATTAAGTTTGACTTTTCTACAAGAGCTTGAATATTTGCTTTGAGTGTGTATTTTGAAAATGTGAAATGAAAAATAACAAAAACAATCTGAACAATATCAAACTTTTCAGAAAAAAAAATACAATTTTTAGAATCTTGTATTGTTATTAAAAAAATAACTTAATTAATGCAACATGTTTGAAAAATGAAATTATCATCAATGTGAAATGAACTGCTGATAAAAAAAATGCAATTTTTCTTAGAAATACTTGTTGAAATTCAAGTATCAACTTGACACTACTTCAAATGATATACACACAATGATTAAATCAGTAATCTGATCTTTTGATGTCAATTTCATTTTAATGATCTTGATTATGAGACTAAGCATTTCAATGATTTTACTCAGATTCATGTCATTAATCAAAATAACTGCTTGAAGAACTGGTTTGTCATTGCAGATATGTTCAAAAATATTTAATTTAATGTTGAGCATTGTGACTATATCAGTTATCTGATGATGTAAAAGAGTGAAATTGCTGAAATAATCAGAAAAAAGTTGTTTATTCTTTCTGTCAATATCAAAATATTCACAAATGTTTGTATATGTCATGATATTATGCAAAGCATGATTGAGTGTTTTTTGCACATTTACATTCAATTTAATTTTTTTGTTATTCTCAATCTTCATTTGTTGTTGTTTGACAGCAATCTGCATGACTTCAATAATTTTTTTTATTTTTTCACTAAATTCATCATTCTGATCATTCTCAGATAATTGATTTTTTCAGACATTTTCATAAACTGTAAAATTTTTCATTGTGTATTTTACTAATGATAAATGTTTATTGTTTGACATCATCAGAAAATTTGTGTGTACTGAATCAAAATCAACAGTACTCAAATTTTCATTCTGAATTTCAGTATCAATGACATTATCTAAAATTTTGAAAACATTGTTAAACTCAACAAACTTTTTTGCTTTTTCAGCATTGACTTTGTCAATGTTGTTCTTGAACAACAATAAGTTGAAAAAATCAAAAATTTCAGTGTTTAAGTAATTTATGACAAGACATTTTGAATTAACAACTTCTTTGTTATTGATCAGATAATAAACTTTCTTAATGTAATTGTTTTGAAATTTTATTTTTTTTCATGATTTTATTCTAAACTTTGCAAAAATACATGAATGATGCTGTATATTTTATGTAAATCTTTGCTGTTTGATAAAAAATTATCTGATTGTGATATTTATAATTAATTATTAAAGTGAAGTGATTGTGATTTCAAAATTTTCATCAGAGTCTGAATTGTTGTGATATGTGTGATAACATCAACAACTTTATTATTTGACACAGCAAAGTTTGTGATGATTTAATTTTTTGTTGAAATTTAATCTGATAATATAAACTCAGCAATGAAACTGTTCAAGTGAATAAAATTAATGAATATGAAGAAATTTTTACATGATGACACAAACTCAAATTGCTAATTGAGTGTTTCAACATTAGTTCAAGCTGTGACTTGAAATGCAAGAAAAGCTTCAAGAAATGATTTGATTGCACTGCAAACATTTTGCAATGTTAATATATTGAAACAATTTTGCAAATAATCAATGACAAGCATCTGATTTTTGTAAAAATCTGCTTTTTTGATTGTGAACTCAATGAGTTTGATTTTAATAAAATTTAACTTTCTTGCTTTATCTCAGATTGCATTGATGATTTTCATGAATTTAATGTGAAATGTTATTTTATGTTGAATCAATCAGATGTCAGCAAATTGCAAAATAAATTAAAGTTAGAGTGAAGTAAAAGTTGAAATGTCACAATAATATGAAAAAAAAAGCTGAAAGCATGCAGAAAAATGTAGTTCTGAAACAATAATTTCATTAAATCAATACAGTGAAATTGTGTTTTTGTATATAAATATTTGATTGTTTGTGAACAAATAATACAAAATCAAATTTGAAATAATGAAGCTAAATATTTGAGATTAGTGCTGTTTAAAGTTTGTTAGTGAATTTAAATGATGTAGTCAGTAAATAGAGTGCAAGATTCAAAAACACTGAAATCAGAGTGAATGAAATGTTTATTTGAAACAACAACAAAAAAAGATTTTAATATCAAACTCTTGTGAAGTGAATCTTCACTTAATACTCACATTTTAATGTGATTTTCAGATAGAAAACAAATGAGCTGTAAGAATCAAGATTTATTAGTATCTAAAACACAGCAAGCAGTTTTTTGGGTGTTAAATTGGGTGATTTTGCTTATCAGAAAAAGCTTTTGAGAGCTTGTAATCAGCATGTAAGATGAATGAAATAAAAAATTAAAAATTGTAAAAATAAAAAAAATAAAATTGAACTGAAAGCTCAAATTCTTCTAGTATTTAATTGTGCTTAATATTTCATTTTAGAACTAACTTTATTTACTTGTGTTGTAGTGATTACTTAGTTATTCAAGCTGTTTGAGAACAACAATGAGTTCTTTCACTCTCAATATCAAGTTTTTGATCAACTTTTAAGTTGTGACTTCATTAATTTTTGAGAGTGAGTTTAAACTTGTATCACACTTTATTTATGCTGAAGATATGAAATGCTTGAGAAAGTTATATGAAATGTTGAGTCACAAATAAATATCAAATGTTCAGTATATTTTATACTACTTAATGTAATGTTTCTGTTTGCAAAATATTTTTTTTTATTCATCAAGTATATATTTTTTTCATTTTATACAAGTTTAAGATATACTTCAGCATCTAGAAATCATTAATCACTTCTCAAAAACAAAATGATTTAACTGTGTTACAAAATGAGAAATGATTTATTTAATAATAATGATGATTTTGAGTCTGATGAAGAAATTGTGTATAATGAAAAGCATAAGCTGAAATTTAAAAATGTTTATGAAAAAATTTCTACTTCTTCTTTCAGATTTTAAAAGCAAATCTGATCAAGAAATAATCAAAATTAAAATCACACAAACTGCATTGCAACAACATAAAAAACAAATCACAATTCAAATCAATCTTAATTATTTCAAATTGATACTGTTATTTCTGAAATGCTTCATTATGTAAAATTTAAACCATAATACATTACAGTTTTCATTAATTATGAAAATTTCATCATTTCAGAATTTGAAGTCTGATGAAAAACTACTTTTTTTGATCAAGAAAAAAATCACTTTTATTGAAGATTGAAATTGTAATTGACAATCTGAGTTAAGTATGGCACTTAAATAATTGTTATTATTGATGACAAACTGTGATTTTTCTGCAAATAATGTGCAAGTGTGAAGATTCATTTCAAAACAACTGAATGATTTATCACTGCATTGAGCAAATATATAAAATTAAATAAATGTCAGTGTCTTTGCTATCTTGAATAACTTGTCATTTGTGAAGAAGCAGTCAAGAAAATTTTCAGAGCAAACTCAAATAAGTTTTTAAAAATACATTTTTTAATTATTTATTGATTATTTATGTAAATCAAATAATTTCTTGACAAGAATTTACAATTTGAGAAATATATATAAAAAAATTTTCACTGCATGTTGATTTATGTCATCTGTGATGCATGCATAATTATTTTAATTTATTGATAATTTTTGACTACAGCAACTAGTGAGAATGCTAAAATCAGATGTTAAGCTGTCAAGCAACAAAAAACTTAAAAATGTGATTGAATGCATGATAAAAAAAAACTGAAACAAAATTCTAAGTGAATTTTCAAATAATGAAAAAATCTCATTTGTGATTAATGATTAATCTAGCTCATTTCAGCAGTTGTTTATTACAATCATGATGAATTTTATAAATGTCAAGTGAAATTTTTGTGAGTTGCTTCTTACATTTGAGTATTTTTCAAATTTTCACACTAGCACAAATCTTGCAAACTTAATAATGATGACTTTTGACAAATACAATTTGTTTCAATGAATACTTGCAATTAATGCTGATAATGTCTTGAATAACTCAGCAATGAGAAAAACTCTAAATCAAGTGTTGAAGCTAATCAGTGATGAAACAAAAAATTATTTGTTAATGATATTTTGCATGACTTATGTGATTTAGCTTGTCTTGAAGAATTTGCTAACAAAAATTAAAATCAATTCAACATTTGAAAATTCTGATGATGAGTGAAATCTCAGCATGCTTGTTACAGATTTTGACTCTGAAATTTCTCAAATCTTGATGAAAATAAATCTCTATCTAGTTAACTGAGTGAAAATGTTGTTTAAGAACAACATCAGCAAAATTTCAAAATTAATTACAATGAGTACAACTCTGCAATTTTGTCAAGTTCATCAACAGCAGCAATTTGAAATATCATATTTTTGAGAGCATTCAGAAAAAAAAAATTCTCAAGCTAAAGCTGAATGTCAAAATCAGATGAAACTCAATATATGCAATGTTAATACATGTGTGCAAACTTCAATCAGTGATCAAAAAATATCTTACAGAAAAGAATTTTCATTATGATTTTGAATTTTCAGATATTAAGTAAAAACTGATGAAATATTTAATTTCATTTACAGAAAAGTTTGTGATATATACAAAAACATTCTCAAAATTTCATGATTCAATTCTTCATCTGATTTTTTGCATTTATGATACTCTGATTGATCATTTTGAGAATTAAATAAAGTTTTTTTGTGAAAAAAAAATACAATGAAAATGTAATCTGATTGTTGTTTTTACTGCCACATGTTCAAAGCTCATCAAGTACTATAACTAAACTTATAATGACACAAAGTATGCATATACTGTTAAAACAATACTGAACTCAATGTGCAAGCTTTTAATGTTTGAGAAATCAATCTGAAATGAAAATAATTATTAATAAAAACATAAATATTTTAATCATTTCTGAAATTTTATTGACAAATACAGTAATTCAACATTATCAGCAGAATCTCAACTACAACACTGCAAAATCACTTTTCTGATGAATAACATGAATGATTTTTTATCAGAGATTACTGATGATAATTTCAATGCATCTGATCATTTTAATAAAGTTGATTAATATATTACTGAAAATATTTTGTTTCTGAACAATATCATAACTGATCTAGACAAATAAATGCTTAACTGATTGAATTTATAAAGCTTTCTTCACTGTGAAACAAAACTTGAGCATTGAAGTTTTGAAAAAATCATAAATTGAACTTTCTCATTTTGTCAAAAATTGCATGAAACTATTTTTCAATCTCAGCAACATCAATAAATGTAAAATAACTTTTCAATCAAGCATGTGATGTTTGTCATTATTGCTGTGACTGATTGCATTCAGAAACAATCAGTACACAAATCATGTAACTTATAATTGATTAATTTGACATAAATATTCTGAAATGCAATTTGATGAAGAATGAAAGTGTTGAAGAAAATGAAAAAAACTTAGAAACAAATCATAATTATATCAATGAAAAAAAAATAATGATAAAAATGATGAGAATCTGAAAAAAAATGCAAAATTTGACACATTTGCTGCTTTTATTTGTTTAAAACATCATGCATGTGATTTATATCTAAAGACAGTTTCAGCAACTCAACAAGCTGAAAATACAAAAATTTTAAATTGATTAATGTGACAGCAGAATTAGCAAAACACTCAGCTTTCACAGTATTTAATTATCATTAATCATGCATTTTTAAATCAAATATGTTCAGTTAATACTGCATCTCAGAATTCATCACACATCATTCAGATTGTAAATATACAACAATCACAATAATCTGCAAGCATCAGAAGCACAACACAAAAAATCAAAACTTATATTTCAGTAAAACATGTACAAAAATCAACAGCATCAAAATCAACAGCAGAAAATTTATCAGTTTTTTCAACATTGCATAAGTTTTTTTAAAAACAATTGCTAACTGAAACAATTAATTCATTTGCTGTGAAATTTCTAAGAGCAGTTTGTGATAAAAAAAATAATGATACTGATTTAGATTCAGCATAGTAACTAAATTTTTAGATAATTAATGTCAAGTTGTTTAAATCTTCTAATTACATGTTGCACATGAATTGTGTAGCAACTTACATATGTATTTTATTTATACACAAAAAAATACAAAGCAAATTGATACTCTGTGAAATTCACTCATTTGTAACAAAATACACATTAAATCAGAAAAGAAATAATATGTTCAGTAAAGAGTCACATGATAATCAAGTTTTATGAGCATCAACTGATTCAAGCAGACAATGTCTGCTTGAATTAATCTGAACTTATAAAAGTTGTTGTTCATGAATAATTGAATTGAATTGTATCTAATTCAATCTGATCTGAGATTGAGTAATACTTGAACTTGTTTGCAGTCTAGAATTTCTGACTCAGTTTAGTTATTTTGTCAGTATGTGCACAAACTCATTATTTGAATTTATTATTTTTTTTTGTTTTTTGCTTGATTGCATTGCAGTCTCAAATTCTTTTGCATAATATTTTTTTTTATCTTTAGCTTTTTTAATTTTTTTCATTTTTTTAATCTCAAAATATTTACAAAATTTCTCTTAATCAAATTGCTTTTGCATCATAATTTCAATAATAACAATTTTCTGTATCTTGTGTTTTTTTTTGTGTCATTTTCTCTGACAAATTTGTCAGTAAATATTTAAAAATATCTGAAATTTGTTATCAAAAATTGTTATCATTTTGCAGTTTTTTTCAAACATTAAATGACATCATATCTGATTTTGCAATCAGTCTGATCAGTTTTGTGTTTTTTTTCTTTTTTTCATCAAGTGCACATTTTTTTTGCATGCAATGACAATTTTTGATCACATCAACAACTATTTTTTTAAGTTCAAATTTTTCATAATGAATTGTGAATGATAACAGAATGTGATAACAAACTGAAATTCTCTTAATTGAAATAATAAAATAAACTGAATGAAAGTGAGATTGAAAGAAAGAACTTCAGAAAGTGAAATGTTTATATACATATATATAAATAAAAACAAAAGTGATGAAAAGTTCTGTAGCAACACAAAATTACATGATTTTATTTTTTTATAATTTTATTTTTTATTTATGTTTTTATTTATGTTTACTTTTCATTTCTTTCTTTCATATTATTTTCTAATCATCACTTGTTTTGTGAGTATGCTTATGTTTTTACAAAAATATATGACTGATGTTTGATAAATAAATTATCAATGACTGAAAACAACATTCACAAGATTTTCAGAATAAAAATGAAAATTGTTTTTGAGAACATGATCAATAATATTATATATGTTACAGAAAAAAATATCATAGAAAATCACTTTGAAATTATTAAAAATAATTTCAATAATGTGAATGTTGCAAAAAATCATTCTGAAGTTATCAAAAATGATTTTAATAATGCAAATGTAAATATGAGAAATGCTGAAAAAGTTGAAGAAAATGAAAAATTTAAAAAAAGTAAGAAAAGTGAGAAGAAAAAAAATAATGCAGTAATCAAGAAACTGTTAAAATAAAAATGTGAATAAAAATTATATGTTTTATGATGACTCTGACTTTATGACTTTAATATAAAATTTGAGAATTATATATAAATAATGAAATATGATAACAGTTTTGTAAAAATTTATTGTTAAAGAAAATGCAGTGAATATAAGCTGATTAAACATGCAGTCATGTTTTCTGAAACAGCTTCAGCTTTATGAGCTGAGTATCAGTACTGTGTGAATAATTACAATGTAAGATGTTAGGACTTAACATTAAGCACATCTGAATACTCTCATTACTTAATGAAAAACAGCAAACTCAGTTTCACACATCTCAAACTTTTATAAAATTAATAGTAAATAACAGTTTCTGATAACAGTTTTACAATCTAACAAAGTTTTAGAAACAATTCAAGAAATATACTAATATCAGTGTAACTGAAATTTTTTTATTTTTCAGTTACAATTTCAGCAATTGATTTATTAAATTATTTTTAAAATGAAGTCAGACTTCTACTGACAAATAACTGTTGTTAATATTTTTTAACTTGTCACTAAGAACACAATCATCACACTTTTTGAGTGTGAGTATATTCTTCACTTTCAAAAATTTCATTTATTAATACAAAATAAATGATGTTCAAGCAATAATTTATCAAAATCAAGTTATTTTAACTTGAGATGATATTTAGCTGATTTTTCAGTTAATCAAATGAATTAATAATTAATTTTTTGATTGTATACTGACAGAAACTTATGAAAAAAAAAAGTAAAAAGTTTTTTTGAAAAAAGTTTACAAAATATTAAATAAATAAAATAAATTTTCAGTGAGACAATGTGTTGTGAGACAAATAAATAAATTTTCAGAGATTATTTTTTTTATGTGATTTTTGTCACATGATGTAATAATAATTCAAGATAATGATTTCATGCACAAATGTGTCAAAATGCTTCACTTGACATTGAAATTGAAAATTTCAGTTTTGTCTCATTTCATGAATTCAGAATGATCTGAAACAGATCTGAAATCAGAATTTTATTGTCAGAAATTAAAATAAAATTACAATTTATTTTTTAAAATGAAATTGAAACTAAAAAGAAAACATCTAAAATGAGACTGAAATTTTTCATCATGTAGTAATAATGAAAATAAATAATGATTTTTGCAACTAGAGATGAGTTTAAAACTACTGTAGTTGAAACTGAAACTGAAATCACTGAAACAGAAGAAAATTTCTCATTTTATGCAGTCAGTCTAATCAAAAATTATGTTAAAAAAATATAATCAATGCATGAGCAAATGATTTTAAATATTTTAAATATTTTTATTGTGAAAACATTTAAATCAAAATGATAATTTCTAAAAAATTGATTTGAATGTGATTATTTTATACTTATTGCATATTTTTTAAAGCAATAAATTTTTTATAAAAAAATTTTATAACAGCTTGAACTAATGATTATTTAAACTACAATAATAAAATTATATTAAAAATTAAAAAATGTCATAAAATCATAAAGAAAATGGTTTTAATAATGAATGAACATCTAAAAAATGTTTTTAAGTAATTATAAATTTATTTAAATTAATAAAATCAAAAACTTCATACAAAGATTGAATTTTTGAAGATTACATGTCAGCATTGTTATATTAAGTTTTTTTTTGTTAATTGCATTGACATAATTTCATCATATATGTTTGATCAAATTTTAAAGTTTATGTCAAGCTTCAATCTTGATGTTAGAACTGTTTTGTCAGTTTGTACAAAAAAATTCAAAATTTTAATGAATTTATCATGTATTTATATATTTTAATAATAAATTTGTGAAAAACTGTTTCTGACTCTGATTAATTTCAATGTTTATTAACAACTAAAAATTAATTTAAAAAATTTTATGTTTGTTAACTACTGATTACTACTTTGCAACTCAGAATGAATTGCTTCATTATATTCACAGTTTCAAAATCTGTTTTCTTAATAAATTCTTTCTCAATTTAAGCATGTGAAGCAAAAAATAAACAAGCAAATATAACTGAAGATTCAGCAGAAAATTTAATGACAGCAGAAAATTTATTGATTGAGAGTTCAGCAGCAGCAAAAAATTTAATAACAGCAAAAAATTTGAGATTGCAGAAAATCTGAATAATTAAAAATTGTTTAATTAGCAAATAAAATCATTATGCATATGTTTCAGTTGTAACTAAAATATTGATAAATTACAAAATTTGAGTAACTGAAACTGAAAAATATTGTAAAAATATTATATTGATTAATTTTTGAGTTAATTTAAAAAAAAATTATTAATTTTAATTTATTATTATTGCAGATTTAAATAAAATTAACTCTCAGCAGTTTTACTCAGAGACTCAGAGAAATAATATATTGCTTGAAAGAAAAAATGTGATTGCTTATGTGTTATATTACATAATTTGAAAATTATGTAATTTAAAATATGCATTTAACTGAAAACAAGTATTAAAAAATTTAGAGCTGCTTATGTAAAAAAAAATGTTCATTTAATCAAAATTCTGTTCTAAAAAAATTAGCACTGCTTATGTAATGAAGAAAAATGTTCATCTAATCAGAAGAAAGTGTTCATTTAACTGAATTTTTAAAATCATTCTGATCAGATGCACAAAACAGATATGAGTCTGTAAGAGAAAAAAGATAAAAAGAAGATTTTTTTTTATGTCACATGACTGTTATCTGATTTTTTTTTACTTTTTCTTTCACTGCTATGAGAAGAGATACAGTCATGTGATTTACTAATGTTTTCAATTTCTTAACAACATTATTTTAAAAATTAAAATCAACTTTTTGTATTGAAATTTTAATATCTCAATGATCAAATGAAATATTCAAATGAGATAAAAAATATCAATAAATTAAATGAAATATTATATAAAAATATTGAAATATTTCTTAAATATTTATTAAGAAAATAAATAACATAATGATAATAAGTACAAGTAATTATAAATTAAAATATAAAACTAATAATATTTTAATAAATATTTCAATAAATATATTATAAATATGTAATTTATATTTTTTTACTATTTCTGATTCAGAATCTGAAATCAAAATTTAAATAACTTGAAAATTAAGTTTAAAATTGTATATATTAAAATTTTTAATTATAAATTGATTTTTTTATATAAATTTATACACAAATTAAAAAATTTAAAAATTTTTAAATTCAAATTCATATTAATTTATAATTGATTTTTCAATATATAAAAACTTTAATATATTATAAATTTATAGTTAAATCAAGACATCATGCACCAAGAACAATTATTTGCTGAGAAGGAGATCTCAAGACTTTTGATCATACTGTGTAGTGGCAGTGGGTACAGTCAGCTCACGGTCCACCTGAGAGCAGCTCAATGAATTGAGTCTTGACAGTTATCTGCAAAAACAGAAGTCTCTAAAAAAGAGAAAGAGAAGTAATGAAGCACAATAGCCACAGAAGCCAGTAAATCAAACAAGAAGTCAATGTAGAACAGAGGAATATGAAACAATTGACCAGTATTGACAGAATCTCATAATTAAATAAGAGGCAAGCATGAGCAGCTAAGGTATTTGATGTTGGTTGAAGAGTGACAGGTGATTGAGCCTAAGACAAATTCCAGAAACTGCTCAGTAGCTTCCTGGGTGAAGCAAGGGTGAATGTAAAGAAAGTTGATAGAGGGACAAAAAAAAAATGAATGATCAAGGGAACAATGAAAACAGCAAGAGAAAGACAGTATTTAAGAGGTGCTCAAAAGCAGCAAGAAAACATAAGACTGCTAGACTTGATCAGGAGGGGTTGTAACTGATTCCTGAATGCAGAGAGAGGCACTTCCAGACAGAGTGATGGTGAAAGGTCAATTACAATGTATTATGATTGATTAAATGACTTGTCACATTATTGTAAAATTACAGACAGATTTCAAAATGTCAAGAAATTTTAGTGTGGAAAGGATGGCAATATATAATTTCTCCAGTCATAACAGTTTTTCAAGCTATTGCTAGCTTCTTCAAAGGCATGTCATCATTAGCCATTAGCAAAACAGTTCGAGACTGATGTTGCAATGACAAACTTGACAAAGAGGAGAAGCATGTCGCACTTAACAAGGTGTTGCAATAGCAAAAGGAATCAGCTTACAACGTACATGATATCATGTATGTATACGTAGGTTTGCCATAGGTGTTCACTCTCTCATCAGTGTGCGAAATCCCAGGGATCGGGTAAGACTTCGATTCCGCCAGTAATCAGGACGATCCTCACGCCGCAGGAGGTACTCCGCGCTCAGTATCAATGTCCATACGATCTACGTCTTTCTTTATAGCGCCGTGGGATTCCTCGCAGGCCAGCGTCAGAGCTGAGGCTTCGCCGGATAACGTTGAATGGCGAGTTGAAGGGTCAGCTACCTCGTCTCTTGATTCGGTGAGTGGAGTGCCATCATCATCGCAAGGCTCAAACTGGGGATCTCCTGAATCATTCCCTTCTTCGACATCTTCGACAAATTCCTCTTCCTTCCCCTCTTCCTCTCCGCGCTCTGTTTTCTCCAACTTCATCTTTAAGTTCCAAATCTCATGCTCGAAAGTGTCGTTATCAGCGTCAACGAAGGCCTAGACCACCGTTCATATTAGCCTACCATAGGGTGGCTAAGTGGTAATACACTTACCTGCAACGGTTCTGGAAGTACAGAGTCCTTAAGATGAACTGAATCTTCGTTGGCATATACGAGAAGCGCCGAAGAAGATTCTTCTTTGGCTGCTCGAAGGACTTCAATTTCACGAACTGGAGTTATCGTATAACCTGTCACCTCCATATGGTTGGGTAACGGTACCCTCGGTCTCGTCGGATCAAGGATATATTTAGTTCCATCCGTCCTCGAACTCATCACAGGCTGCCGAATGCGCCTGGAGACGGATTCCTTTGCATCATCCACCGAGTAACTAATCCGCCACCACTGCCACTCATTTTCAAAAGTCATATCCGGGAAGGTTTCTCTCATCGACTCAACTCCTGGGATTCGTTTCAGGACATACATGACGTGCTCGTGAGTGCAGACGCCACGCAACATGTATTTGTAGTATGGCGGTCCGTTCCCATCCTTGACCGTCAAGCCCTTAGAAGATTGTTTCAGACGATCTCTCACTTGTTGCCGTTTCTGGTACAATGCTGTGACGCATTAATTAGCATAAACGCTGATCTGTGCCAAAAGAATAGAAAATAGACGTTCCGTACTGCTTAGCTTTTGATCAACCTTTTCTGCTATAGTCTTCAAATCACTTGCCAACTTCTCGGTTCTTTTAATTGTAAGAATTGACTCTTGTAGGCGGTCACCATTATTAGGTGAATTATCGAAACACCTGCCTTTTATGGCTATGTCTGTCCCGATGATAGCATTTTTCAGAATGGCACTGAACGAAGCTTTTTGCCCGCTGGGTAGTTCGGCAGTTGAGTATTTATAAATTAGCATCTCTAATCTTTCTAATTCGGCTTCGACTTCGAGTCGATGGGCTCGCAGCTGTTGAGCGAAGGCTTTGTTGGACTCTAAATAGCGATCCGGGTACCAAACCGGCGGGATCTTGACTCCAAGTGGCACGCTTGTCGCGCTGCGAGCTGTCAGGCGCATGATGAAAACTGGAGCGACATGTTCTATCCAAGTCTCCTGAAACCCCGTCTCAGGGGAATCTGGCCAGAGGTTCGTATCGATAACATCGTATAGCGTATCAACAGTGTCAGGTTCGAATGACAAATCTGCCACGTAAAACGGGACCCGGATGGGCTCTGCGCTCGAAAAAGTAGATTTTTTGACGATGATAGACTCAAATATGTTGCCACTGTATTCCCCCTGGTTTAACGAAAGCACTTCGCGTTGCCACTTTTCCAAGAAGACCGGTAAAAATTTGGAGGGAGAGTCTCGCCGGGCTGATAGAAGGTTGGCAAGGGCATCCGCACTTCCAAAGGCACGATATGTGCCATCTAGAAATGCCATTAATCTTTGTGCTTCTAATACCACATCATCAGTTTTCCTTATCCCTGAATTTTCGTCCTCCATTGACGTCGGTCCAGGAGCGTAGATCCGTGTTCCATCCCACCAGTGAGGGTGATAGCCGTAATCCGCTACAAGCATATTTCTTGCGATAAACGCTTCCCTCGAGAGTGGAATGGCATGAAGTATAGTGATGCACGCCGCAAGGTAATTGACATTCTTCGAAGGACGAAGAAAAGAGGGCAAATCCTCGTCTCTTTTCCGCTCCTCCGGGTCTGGGTTGATACAAACCTCTTTAATTGTAGTGTCATTATACGGAGTCATCGCCCAGAGAGTAGTATCGTAGTAGTCGCGATTGGCAGGACCGAATTTAGTACCAGCCGTGCTTACTACCCCAGTCTCTTGACCATCAGCATCGAAATCGCAGTTGAGTGACGCCGCCATAGCTTTCTGCACTTCACGCTCTTCGCGTTCTTCGAGCGTCATTTTGCGAGTGTTTTCAGCTAAATCTTTCAGTCAAAGCTAATCCAAATTTGTATCCTGCCGATATCACTCACGACAATGCGCAACGGAATCGCTGTCTTCTCCTATACCTCCTTCAAATGTCGGATGCTTGCCTATCCGGGATGGAGGACGTGACGGAGCTGCTGTGTAGTCCCCGCGATCAATATTAAATGATCCTGAAAGTACAAGTTCCGTTAGAATGACTGATAGAAAGATTATCCACAATTTTGACTGCCTGGCCATACTTTGCACATTTTGGCCTTGGTACCCGTAATGTTCTGGCTGCGGACCAGAGACCACTGGCCAGTCATTCTAATAGTATTGTAACACCGTTAAGTTCTTGCTAGGAAGGCTCGGGACTTTGAGCAGCTGCTCACCTCCGCCCGCGAGCCATTTGGGTTTTCGAAGAAGGCATTGACCGCTTGGTTCGCGTCAAGGTTGTTTGCCTGGCAAGCGAAGAGACGTCAGCTTCGAGCTTCAATGTGCAAATGATTGGAGGGATGGAAATCAGCATCCAAGGTACGGCTGTAGTGTTGTACCGGGAGAGGTGCCCGGCGAATGAATAGGGAATGGGATAACGATATCATTGTCCATATACCTGAAGAAGGCTGACTGCCTGGTCTCGCGTGGCATTTGTGATAGCGACAAATTCGTTGATGGCGTCTTCCGAGGGTATTGAAGTCATAGCTGATCTGATTGCTGAGGGCATCGCCCAGCTGGATAAACGGACGCTCGATCTTTGCTGTTAGATGCTCAAGCTCTCCGTTTGGGCCACCGAAAATCGTCATAGGCCTTGGCGTCGATAACCATTCACTGCCTGCTCAACTGAACTCTTCCTGAAAGCAATGACTTCTCCCCTTTGATTCCAAAGAAATACTGGGGATAACGGGACTGCAAGTCAGGAGGTGTAGGAAGAAGTGACGATGTTGGCGAGACGACACGCCGTGGTGAGTTCCATTTTGATTCAATTTGATCTAAAGTTTGCAGAGAAACAGCAGGTGACAATCAGTGCTGCAACAACCTCAGAGCTGCTCCCGCAGTATCATTGCTGAACTGACTACTATTCTTTACATCCACAAAGGCACAGACTGACGTGCTGCAGACAGTTCATCAGTTACACAAGCACCGTGACAATAGTGCTGCTTGATGAGATGGCATCAAGAGAGAGCTTCTGGTTATGAATACATAGTACTCATCTCCACAGCACATTCATCAAAATAGCCCTATGCCATTGAAATGAGTCTCGCCTTGCAATATCCACATCTTCTAGGTGAGTCTGCTTGCGATATAACAGTTGTGATGCTCTCCATTCCAGTCTCTTCTCTCTGATGTGATGATCCAGTTCTCTCCATGTTTCCGCGGTCGCCAAGCCGCCAAAGCTTCCCTTGTCACCGAATTAGTTACTTAGATATGCTCTCTCTCCCCCGCAGAAGAAAAGCGGATCTCACCACACAAGCCCCAGAATAACGATTGCTGAGCGGAGGATGAAGAGCTGGTCTGGTCTCTGCTGTCAGATCGCAGTCCAGGCATCATACGGCTTCTGACCACCCTCGAGTTCGCTGGAAAAACTGGAGAAACTAGTCGCGCCTCAGTCTGGAGAATGCCTCGGTCTCAGCTTTTGAGACTGCCACGGTTAAGCAGACTGCGAATCCCGTCGGCAGGTTGCTGCGTACAGGCGCGAAGTTTGACTGCACATAGTCATGCGCGTGGCCCGTCTGAGGTCAGTACAATAACCATGTTGTTTTCGTTACTGTTTGAATGAAGAGTTGAAGGCCGAATGCTTGTTCTTTCCCTGTTGTGAGCCATCACACTAACCTTGACCGTTGCTGCAAATTTGCATGCATGATTAGGTGTTTAGCCGCCTTTATTTGAACAGACTGTTGGCGATCATTTTGCAGGCATTGTGAACAAGCATGGAGACCAGACAGCGTTGGTGCTCTGCTTCATCATCCTTGCATGCGACGACTTTTTCACTGATTCGCGTATAAAGGGTCGTTTCGAGGCATCAGAAACAACGGCTGACTTACTACGACCTGGATCTGAAGAGCAATTCTTTGGCTCGTGGATTGGAATCAATCGGAGTCAAAAGGGGAGACCGGGTGGCGGTTTCACTGGGTAACGGCATTGAATATGCAATTGTACGAACTGTTCTGGATACCAACTCTCGCTTGAATTTCTGGTATCTGATGGCTAATAGCTCTATGGATAGGTTACCTATGCTCTCTACAAATTAGGAGCAATCTTGGTGAACATGTTTTATATGAATCCTGTACCAAAGCACAAATAAAAACTAACTGCAATCACCGGATGTAGGTCCCTTTGAATCCCAACTTCAATATCACACAAGTTGCGGCCGCTCTCAGCCATCTGTCAGCTACCCACTTGATTATCAGCACCGAAGCAAACTTGCCACGACGAGAACCACGATCGAATCTTCCTTTACTTACACAGATTGTGCCAGACCTCAGAAACAGGAGGCTTGAATCAGCATTAGTGCCTTCACTCAAAAATATTATTCTTGTTCAAAACGATAATGGTCGAGTCGACACATCTTCTTTTGGATTTATCACATCGTTTTCCTCAATATTATCAGAACTCGTCCTAGATATGCGCTCTTTGCCGCCTCAAGGCCTTGATCCACATGACATTGTGAATATACAGTTTACCTCTGGGACAACGTCCATGCCAAAGGCCGCTTGCCTATCACATCGTTCTATTCTGAACAACGGAGCTCAAATCGGTGACCGGATGCTCCTCACTGCTAAAGATGTAGTCTGCTGTCCGCCACCTCTCTTTCATTGTTTCGGGAGCATTCTAGGATACATGGCTACTTCCACCCACGGATCAGCGATCGTATTTCCGTCTGAATCATTTAATGCCATTGCCACGCTTAAGGCAGTGCAAGAGGAAAAGTGCACCGCACTTTACGGTGTCCCGACGATGTTTGTTGAGGAATTGGAGCTACTGGAAGATGGGACCGTCCCATACGAGGGTTTCCGGCATCTACGGACAGGCATCGCAGCTGGAAGCAGTATTCCCGCGGAGCTGATGAAGAAACTGCATAGGACGCTCAACCTAACGGAGTTAACCATCTGCTATGGGATGACAGAGACCAGTCCTGTGTCATGCATGACCACCACAGACGATCCGATCGACAAGCGCATAAACACTGTTGGCCGACTGATGCCCCATGTGGAAGCGAAGGTTGTGGATCCGTCAAATCACGGTAAAATACTTCCTGTCGGCTCCAAGGGAGAACTAGCCGTGAGCGGCTATCTCGTCATGAAAGAGTATTGGGATGCTCCAGAACAAACTGCTGCAGCTATGAGAGCTGATGAAGAGGGAAAGATCTGGATGCATGTAAGCTTCTTTTCAATATTCTGTCATGTTTTACGGCCCTCTATTGCTTAATATCAGAGACACTTGACAAATGCTAACTATCGCACTCTATATAGACTGGAGACGAGGCGTCAATATCGGCAGACGGGTATGTTACGATCACTGGTCGGATTAAGGATTTGATCATTCGTGGTGGTGAGAATATCCACCCACTGGAGATTGAAAATTGCCTTTTCGCGCATCCTGGTGTCTCGAATGTATCCGTGGTCGGAGTACCTGATGAAAGATATGGAGAAGTGGTTGCTGCATTTGTCGTCGCACGAGAAGAAGGGGAAAAGGGTATCACATCTGACGAGATCAGATCATGGGTGAGAGAAAAATTAAGTAACCATCTTGGTAAGCTTCTTCTCTCCTCTTTTTTTGTTAGGTGATCTCGTTTCACGGTTATTGGTGGTCAGCATGACTTGCACTTGTTTTTGCGGGAGAATCATCTGTGGAGTGAATTCCAAGGCCACGTACCATCAGAATTGTGGCGTTATTCGCGAGCCTCTTCGCATGCCCATCTGGGGGATCGTCGGACAAGTTGGTCATTTTACTCGTCGTTGATATCGAAATGCATGCGCCAAGAACCCAGATTTTGGGTGGCGGAAGTGCTTGGGATGCTTGTTTTTGCTTAAGAGTCCCTTTCATCTCATTTCTTTTTCGTTTCCCGTCTCTGGAGCAAAAAGCAAAAGGAGGACTCATTTAGACTCGTATTGACTTTTTCTTCTACCCCAGAGCGCTTCGCTCTATTATTCGTTTCCTGAAAATTTCCCGTTTCATGTCATTCCATGTATCGTTTCTTACCATACTGTCATCCGTTCCTTCGTCTTGAGACTCCGCTCCCTTCCTGAAAAAGTTCGCTGTTGTCAATCTCGGCTTGTGCCTGCTTCGGCTTCCACGAAATCCCAACAGTGTTCGGATGATTTTCGCACAATGGGAAGCAAATGAGCCCTGTCCTTCCATGCAATCCTTGTGGATGAATGCATTGCGTATCGCAAATGCAAGCCAATGGCGCAAGGAAATTGGAGGCCACGAGGTTGTTCACAAGCCTTATGGAGCGTCTGGTCTGGCATCTCCGTCCTCCAGAAGCCTGTGGACAACCCCTCCCCCCTTCCATGACTCTTAACTCTCGCAAGCTCCCTACCCATCAACCAAGTCACAATCAATCCCCTTCGTTTTCACGACTTATCCGTCAGTTTGAGACAGCCCGTTTCGTTGCCTCCTATCACACGTGCGGTCTGAAAGTTGTTCAAGTGGCCACCACAAGCTCCCCTTCCCACCCTCGCGTTGCAGAAAGTCTAAATGCACGGACCAGCAAGTCACATTGACCGCGTCTTTAGTGTCTCCGACGATCGGATGTAACTTCCTGCCGTCATCTCGCTTTTCAGTTTCATTTTGCATCTGATGATTATTATTTCTTATGTTATTGCTCTCCTTACCTCGACAGTCATTTGTTTCGAATCTTGTTTGCTGACCGCGTCATCCCAGTTCCGAAATTCATCTTCTACCTGAGTGAGGCCGAATTTCCGAAGACGGCGAGCGGTAAGATCCAGAAATTCGTTTTGCGTGAAAGAGCGGCCAAGTGGTTAGGAGGTCACAAGGAAGTAAATTCCGACAATACCACTGTTATGCCAACCACAACAACAGCGAGAGAAAATACATAGTTGAGCAGTATCGCTTTGCTTTGCTTTGCTTGGCTATGGCGCTGTAGCCGCCACTTGAGCCCTACGAAGACGGTGAGGGGGGGAGGGGTAAGGGGCCTAACCGATTAGCCCAACAGCACTTTTTGGAATGTATGTATGGATTAAATGCATTAAATACTTTATGTTGACAGATAACAATACGTACTTTGATCAAATTTTTCTTTTTCCCTTTTTTTTTCTTTTTTTCATTGCCGTACTCCCGCTTCTGATATCATTTTCAGTGGAATCAAGTCGTTTCTTATCTTTGCTGTTTGCTTTTTAATGATCGGATGTATATACTGTGTATTGGATGCCCTATGGAACCCAGCATTATTGTTTGAAACATCCGTGCCGTGGTACCACTTGTGGCTCGGTACATACATACATATAGAGCTGCTTCATAGTTAGCTTCCCCCAGATCCTGGAGACTTTTCTTTCTTCTAGCGGGATGAGATTGAGAATTCGGATAGCGGCAATGATTTTTTTTTTTTTTTTTAACCTTGCTACTTTACTGGAAAACTGATCTGGTATACAAGTACATATGTTGTTGGTTGGATGAAACTCTTTTATCGCTTTACAGCGTCTTGCTCCTCCAGGTACCTGGCTGAAGGGGGTTGGATATAGAGCTGTCTGGTCTGAGGTGAGGCAGGGATGTATGTATGTATGTATGTACATACATACGTATGTGGCTTTAAAGGAAGGACAGAGAAGGAGGAACGTCTGCGCTGAGGTGTGTAGGAAGGAGGCGTGTACAGGAATAGAGAACAGGATGGATACCTTTTGGCGATTTGTCGTTGTGTCTTGTAAGCGTAGAAGCTGGAATTTAATCCCAGCTGAAAGGGTAAACTATGTATATCAAAACAGAACGCGACACAGCCGGCAGCTACACTTTTGCTCTGTGGTATGGCGGATTCATGATAGGAATTCAGGCGTCGGCCACTGAGCAGTTTCAAAACGAGATAAGCTGGAGAAGCGAAAAAAGTTCACCAAGTGAAGACAACAGTCCGTCGTAAAAATAAAATTAAAAAAGCATCCGGAATAGTAAACGCATAACCAAACGGCCTTCAGTATTCCATTCTGGGGATAAAAGGGATATTCCGCAAATAGAAACCGTCCTTCTATTGGCACTGTCCTTCTATTGGCAGTTTCTTAATGGCTTGCGCAACAACATCAAGGATCCATGGAAGCTATTTCGTGTTTCCAGAGCACACTCAGGATTTGGGGAACTGGTCTTTGGAGTAAATTGGGGGAAAAGAAAAGAAAATAAACGAAAATAAAGTCAACCATGAAGCGACAAATCCAGCACCAGCCTCTCGACATGGTTCAATGGCAGAGAGCTGCCACGTATTCTGGGATTAAAGGCCGCCAACCGGGAGATATAAGCCTGTCTCCTTCATTCCTTCAGCTCCTCTTCAAAATAATAGGGACTCGCCCAATTCCTCCCCACAGGATGGGTGTTTGTTCGAGCCGATTAGCCTCCGGATATATTTGGGAACTTAGGAAATGAATCCAGGCCTTCTCATGGGGGCGCTTAACCACCTGCATTGTTCTGAAATTGTGCTTGGCATGAGGCATCCAAGCGCTCTTCCCGAGGCCTTTGTGAAGTCATGGAGAAATTTGAACAGGCACAGTATTATTTGTACTCCTACTCCTCCTTACAGTGATGGATGGAGAAGCAGAGTTAACGGCGCTGAAGTCACAATGACGCCATCATCCTGATAAATAAAACGGTGTGTTATTAAAATCTCCACCTGTATGTAAGCAGGGCCAGTGCGCGCAGTCCGCGGAAATAGAGTCTTCTATTCTTAGCGCGCTATTTCGTTCTGCTGAGGGAAACTCATGTTTATTCGGTTCAAGCGGAAGGTCGAAGAACTGAAGGACGGGAGGAGTTTTGCAGGTGATTCGAAACTGCCAGTCATTTAAATATCATCCCGCACTTTGGAAACGCGGCCTTCGATTCTATAGTTATTTCACATGCTTAAGCCTTAGCTATAGTGGCTGTTTCGCCAGGACCAACGATGGGTTGAAGCATTCTCTCAGCCTTTCCCCGGATTTTACCTTCACCGCTGCCGCCGTCAAAACGTCAACACTTCGTTTTCCTTCTTTGCTTTTTTTGGGCCCTTTTCCTTTCTTTTCAGTAGTTGTGTCATGCAGAAACGTAACTACATCACTAATCACTGACCTCGTAAAAGAGCCAGGCTGGGGATGACGAACCTTCGCCAGCATCGCTTCATTCCAACCTTCCTCTATCATCTGACCACGTTTGAGGCTTATTTGGGCACATCTTCTCTCTCTTTGCCAGTGTATATGTAAATATGTACGTTAGACACGCATATACAGTATAGGAACATGTGTAGTGATAACGCTGTAACTCCGCAATTCTGCCAGTAGAGAGAGTGTATTTCTTTTTTATTTGCGAATCTCACACGAGCAAGAGGACACGTGGGGCAAGATGACTTTCGAGTGCAAATCGTGAAGATAACAAGCCGTGGATGTTCTGCTACTTATGTATGCAAGAAAGCGCCGCACGCAGGGTTTGGCTTCGATTTTGGCGTGCGTGTTATACGGGGAGTACACATGCATGGTCTCTGGAGGCTGGAGCGGCCGGCTGGGCCCGTGCGCTGGATGGTAGATCTGGAAGATATCAAAGGACGAAGCGCTGTACGTAGAGAACGGCAAGGACACGATTGAGGTTATTCCCTGTAGCAAAATGCAGAGAATGCCACTGTTGAAAAGGTGTAGCTTTGCGTCGGTGACTCGGTCCTGTGTTATCACCGTCTTGAAAAGCTCGGACGAGAGTGATCCCTGATTTGAAATTTCAGAAACGCTCCCTGTGTTACATAATCAAGGCAGATTCCCGCTAGCTGCAAGGGGCAAGCTGCGGATCAAAGTCAATGCGTTAGTTAACTAAAGCTTCAAATGTGATTGGCCGTTGAAATGGTGTAACTGTACGGAGTATGTTTTCTGTAATGTGTAATGTCAGGTAACTCAAGTCCCAACTGAAACCGACCACGTGGATCACGTGAGGCCGATAATCTGAGGCAAAACTAAAAACAAGTGAGAGATTTTGTGGCGAGAAATGAGAAAAATGACGCATTTTTCGGTTCTGCCGATGTATGCGCCGGTCCTCAGTCAGCCTCACAGGTTTCAGTAATGAGCTGTATTGACCGGTATCATCTGTATGTATCCTGTAATGAAATGTATGAGGATTGGCCAGAAGTGAGGCGCGTAGAAGTGCTATAAAGATTGGAAGTCTGCTGCCGAATGGAGAATGATGACTGAAGGTGGAGAGCAACGGCTCTCTCAGACCAATGCGTCAACCCTCTGGATAGTTAGTTATCCTTTTCGTTGAACACTGGTTGAACACTGCGCTGATCATGTTGTAAACCGAGCCGTCATACATACTGTAAACCTCAACGTGGAAAGCAAATTCGCTGCTTGAAATCCCAACACAGTGATGGAAAACAGTGTCGGGCATTCTAATTTGATAGATGCAATGAAACACAAACCTCCCAGACGACCCAAGCAGAGCTCGACTGTGTGTTTTTTTTTTTCGCATGGACCTGCCCATTTGCAGCCTGAAAGCAAGGTGAACCAAGGTTGATCAGAGAGCTTGGGCCAGCTAGATCGCGGGAAAAGAAAGGTCAAGGTTCTGTCAATCCATGTTTGGATTTTACGTTGCATTGGTTGGATGCTCGGTGTGGTACCTTTTTTTTTCCCTTCTCGAAGGAAGAGGATGATGTATGATCAAACGAAAGCAAAGATATTGTTCACAGTCTCCTCCTTAGCAGATCTTTTAGGTCCTCCAAGCTGGCCATAGAGACGCCACTGCGGATGACAGAGCTTTTGGTGGTTAAAGGTCACACAGAATCTGGAGTAACAGTGAGGGCATCATATATCGTTTTGAAAGCCCATGTATGTATATGTGTACATACATACATTCCATCGTTGCAATGCCTTTTGGCCCGTTTGGAGAGAAGCAGACTCCATGGACAGCGAAGTGCGTATTGCGCTGGATCTCCTTTGTCGAAATGGTCGGACTGCATTCGCTTGGTTCATGCGAGGGCGAGGATACGATATGCAATGGCCAACGTCAAGGGGCGTAATCGATATGGTGACCACCAGATGATTACCCGTCCAGCTTGGGTTCTTGCTGGACAACAAAAGGACTATATAGTAGAAGTTCATCTACATAGACAACCAAGTCACACAGTCCTGATGACAAGGGCGAATTGACCATCTTCACAATGTCATGTATGTGCAATACTAATCCATCTATGTGAGGAGATCCAAGCCTTCGAGCAAGGTTCAAAAAGCAACTGTGCCTTTGAATCCCTGGTTTTGTTCCACCGCGAACAGCTTTGTGACAATTATCACTTGCATCAATGACCAAGTCCTTTTCATCCCTTGGTGATAATGTTTGTATGTTTGTTGGGTACTGTACTATGCTGCTGTTTGGTCTAGAGTACAGAGTAGTTTCGTATAAATTAGCGAGGAAATTTTCGTTACCGCTGGATGAGTTGTCAAAATCTTGATGCCCTAATCATTCCTCATTTCAAGCCTTAAATATTCTGTATAAGTAGTAAGATGTTGACTCCCTGTTCACCAAATAGTTATCCAATACAGCTTATGATGTGTCTTTCGTTCCGAAGCAGCCGGTTCCGCAAATAAAATGTGTCGCGTGCCCATTGATATGAAGCATCACTTTGATTTTCCAGGAAAGAAAACGGAAATAATGGAATAGTAGCGGTGAGGGACAGAAGTCTCAGGTAGTTAACATCATGCAATCAACATTCTGTTTTGTTGAGACTATAAAGTCCAGTCGTTTGGGCCTCGAAACCGATTCTCAACTCCTAACCACCAGCTCCTCAGCTTGATCAGCAGAACTAACTGAGCTGTCCATGAAAGGAGCAAATGGGAGATAAATGCACAGTATTACTTTCTGTTAGAGAGCTCGGTACGTATGGAGTGACTCCATATTCTCTGTACTGTGTAATAATCAGCAGGAGATTTCACCACTTGGAAGCAGAGCCGGTGGAGCCTATGCGGCATTGTCAAATTTTTTTTCCCCTAATATATCTAACAGGGGGCGCTGGAGCAGCCTAACTCGAGTCGGCTAATGCGAACAAGTTGAAAAAAGAACTAGGCTGGTCCATCTGTAAAGATGCATCATTGTCACAACTTTGCAGAACAACAAATACTTCAGACTTCAGATGAACCAGATCCTGATTGTCCGACACAGTGTGTTTTGACTGTAGCTCTTTCCAATTGACCGGTTTGCAGATGCAATGAGAACTTCAGAAACGTGAACAGATCTTCATCTCAGCCGAATAAGCGCCCTGCTTTATTGGTTGAGCAGGACACGCGACGACTAGATGCAGCACGGACTGAGGCTCGTGTGAGACGTTACTGCTCTTGGACAGCTGCAACAAATAGCATGAGGTGGAGCAAACGCCAGCAAGCCATCGAATCATAACAACAATAATAATAACGTATCCATAATCATTCTGCAGAATATAGATAGAATGCCTTCAATTGTGCTTCCCAGCCTAGGATCTCCTGCCTGAATGCTCATCTTTTTGGGCAATGGGTTAGGATGCAATTGGGGTTCAGTGACCGCAACTGGCAATGCTGTTTATCCATCTGGCATCAACTTTCAAGGCCGCGTGTAACGCTTGTGGCTTGCTTAAGCAACGGCTGTTCAATGCTTGCTCTTCGTATTCCTGTAGCTAACTGGGCGCGTGGGTTCAAGTTTCAGAAACATTCTTGAGATGCTGCATTATTGGACTGGGCGTCCGCGGAGACAACTATGTCTGTGTGTATGTTGTAATAATGGAAACGACGAGTATTGTAACAGGTTGTAATCGAACTGAACGATTCGGTATTATAGCGTAACGTCCCCTATGACACCCAAGCTCTCGGCACTATTTCCCGGGTTCAGAGATGCTGGCATGATCCCTGACAAAACCTTAGCCAAAAAAAGAATTATGAATGTGGGGATGCAAGTTCAGATTACATATTCAACAACTCTAAATTTCTTAGCCTGAGAAAAAGTAAAACCTGAAAAGTGAGTGACATTGACCGCAGATTGGAACCAAGGAACACAAGAGCACAACCCAAGAGAAAGCCAAGAGAGAAATAAATCATGGAGTCCATATACAAAAACATTGTCTTTCAGTGTAACAAATACTCAGCAATCATCATGGACACTCCTGTGGCTTGGAAATTGCTTTAAATGATGCTTGATTTCTGTCATGAGGATAAGGGAGCCGCGGCATCCACATTCATGTGTCTGGGGTGAAAAGCTTAGAGGAAAAAGCAGGAATGTGAAGGAAAAAGAAAGTCATACTCCGTAATCTCCAGACAGAAAATTAAAGAGTTTAGTGGTTGTTATCAAAAACGATCTGGCGCTTATCTACATAACTAGTACTGTTATTACGGCACGGTGGCTCCAACTCCGTGCTCCGCACTTCTCCATATATTACCAAAGTTAACTTGTTGATTGTATGAGAGACTTTCTTGCCATCCGAAAAGTAATGATTTGTCCTCTTGATAAGCAGCAGTATGGCTGTCCTTTTCGCCTGTAACAGTACTCCATAGTTCAAGCAAAATGGCTCCCATATGGATGTATGTACCTACCTAAATATCAGCCATGATTATGTGATATTATGAACCAGGTCTTGTCGGCCGATCACTGACTGCCTACCTAGCCCCCCGTTCTCCAACTTCTTGGAATCGATATTCCGAGTTGCTGGTATCCACAATATTCCGCGAAACTTAGTACTTTGCCCTGAGAGTCTGCAGAGTATATCTATGTATACACAGTAGGACGTACTCGATTCCTCTGCGTAGTACACTTTGCCATACTGGATTAGAAAGGGCTCAGTTTGCAAAGTTTGTACTGTCGATGAATTCTGCCTACGTTACGTAGTGAATGGAGACAATATAACTACAGTAAGTGCAAACAGTATCCTGAGAGGAATGTATGAATGAATGTGTGTACTGTACCTCGAAATCTGTCCCTTGCTGCGGAGTATTTTTCCTTCCCTGCAAGAAAGGTACAGTACGGAGTACAGAGTTACAGAATCATGCAATTATCACTCGACGTTTGGATATAATTACGCCCAGAGAGTGGATGCTGTTACCTTACCGCGTCATTATTATGTTTTTTTATCTTACTCCAGTTGCCCTCGTCATACGGCAGATAATACATGCTCTGCTCGGCAAAGTCTTGGAAACGTAAAAATACCGCCCGCATTTCTGCTTTCTTTTGCTCTTCCGGCTCTTTTAGCGAGAAACGTTATTATTCACTAGTGTACTCCGTATGTAGCTAGTTAATACAATACAATGGTCATGTACGGAGTACGCTTTCTCCCTCACTTTCCCCAAAAACGCCTGTGCTGGGTATAATCCGGAATGGATACTTCCCCCTCCAACAACCATGCCGCCCTGGTCTCTCCGGCATCATCCCTCTTCTCTTCTTCTTCCTTGTTTACCTTTTCTTCTCCCTCCTAACTTCCCGGTCTCTTGGGGAGAGAGAGAGAGATAGAAAAAAAAAAAGCTTTGCCTGATCATCCTCTCCTTTGAACAGCTCCATCACTTTTCTTTTCAAAATCATCTCTCCACTCTTGCAAGACCTTCTCTTTGTGTGTCTATCATACATGCATTCTTATATTGCACCGCCTCGCTCTAGGTAAGCCCGCGGTTGTGCATTCGATGGATACGATATCCCTACGAGCCTTCTCCTTCGCCCTGTTACTCCTTCTCTCGGCGTCCAGCCGTTTCAGCTCGCTTCAGAGGCAATAGTCTCTTGTCTCTACCACAGCCAGTTTGTTCAGCTTCGCAGAGACCAGTGCTCGAGAGGATATTCTACCGTTTTCTGGTCCTAACCATTGATATTATCACATTGAGGAGTTCTTGAATCTCGAAGCGTTGTGATACCGAGTGCTTCGTCGGCGTATACGACTTCGGATCCCCAGAACGGACGACCACACGAGCAAGGGAGTCAACGTTGTGTCGTAAATTGGAAACCCCACTGCAGACGAGAGCGATAGATTCCGAATTCAGACCTACGTCTGCAAGTTATACGATAGTGGTGTTTCTGGTGGTTCAAAAATGGTGCACCAAAGTGCCTTGGCTCTTACTGCTTATCCCTCCCTTCATGAATACTATTCAGTTGGGCGGGATTTCGCACAAGCGTCGGCCCCAGAATCTCCTCTCTCTCTAACACCCCCTCCAGGTCCTGCTTCGGAGATGTCAGAATCCATTCGAGGTTCAGATATTCCAGATGCAATCCGGGAAGAAGATGAAGAAACTGCGAGCGAGCCTTTGGAACCTCTCACTCCAAGAAGTGCCACCCCTCCTCCATTATACCGAGAACCCCATGTGGTAGCCAATCCTACCTTTCATGATGTCCATTTTCCTCTTGAGCCTGCTGCCATTTCGAAACCTCTGATCATAAGCACAGAGGCAACTCCGCCTTCTACTCCACCTGATTCGAAGTCTCCGGGTCCTTCACCTGCTGCAACTTCTCGTCGACGTCCTTCTCACTTGAAGGCTGCTTCTAACTCTCTCAAATCGCTATTTCGCCGATCGAATTCACATTCTGGCGATGAGCAAGTATCCGAATCAAACAGTTCTAGTCCCAAGTTTCCAAGATCTCGACGTTTCCCGGCTTTGTCGAAAAGCTCAGCCAGTTCCACGGCACAGCATTCTCCCGTAACATCACAATCGAACACTCCGCCATCACCCGCTTCGCCGTCCAGTACAATACATGGTGGTATTAGCTCAGCATTGGGTACCTCTGTACCATCGGATGGTTCATCTTTCAAAAAACCTACGCGATCATCCACCGGTTTGAGTTTGCGAGAACGAAGCAGAATCATATTCGCGGCTACCCCAACCCCTCACCGAGATGAACCGAGAATACGCTCTCCTAGTGTTGGCGATGTCGACAAGCAGCCGGAACGACCAGGGTTCTCAATTCCTGCAGTGTCTGGGGCTGGGTTGAAAGCTCGACGTATGAGTGCGAGTCTTCCAGATGACTTCTCTGTGGATACATGCGAATTGAATGAAGAGTATACCAATTCTAGCAAATTTCCAGGTCGAAGGGGGAAAGAAGTGGGGAAAGGTGCGACTGCAACCGTCAAAATCATGTATCGCAAAGGCGGCGAGAAAGATATCGCGTACGCTGTGAAAGAGTTCAGGAAACGCGGTCAGAAAGAAGATGAACAGGATTATGTACAAAAGGTCAAATCCGAGTTTGGTATCGCGAACAGTTTGAATCACCCAAATATCGTGAAGACTTATCGTCTTTGCACGCATGGTGGTCGTTGGAACCATGTGATGGAATATTGTTCTTACGGAGAACTCTTCTCATTGGTGCAGAAGGACTATCTCACGCCTCGCGATAATTTTTGCTTTTTTAAACAAGTAGTGCGGGGTGTTGGATACCTCCATGAAAACGGTATTGCCCATCGTGATATAAAACTGGAGAACCTATTGTTATCCGATGAAGGCTTTGTCAAAATCACGGATTTCGGTGTATCGGAGGTGTTTAGTGGAATCCATCCGGGTTTGCGTTCAGCTGGTGGAGTTTGTGGTAAGGATATGGGAGACGTGCGTCTGTGCGCTCCTGGTATCTGCGGTAGCTTGCCTTACATTGCACCTGAAGTTTTGGCAAAGAAGGGTACGCAAAGTGACAATTCGCAGCTTGTTCTCCTTAATTGCTTACCATCCTTACAGGTGATTATGATCCTCGACCTCTGGATATCTGGTCGTGTGCAATTGTCTACCTCACACTTCACTATCGTGGGAATCCGTGGCCTTCCGCTGATTCTAAACACCCGAATTATTCGAGGTTCATCGGAGGATGGCAGACATTTTTGGAAGTCGATCATGATGGCCTGGTGACCGACGACAAAGCACCTATTTGTGGGCCCATTTTCAAACGTTTGAACAACACTGGAATGAAACGACTTTTACTTCGGATGTTACATCCAGATCCGAGCAAAAGATTTACGATTACAGATGTTTTGAACGATCGATTCTTTAAGACTATTGAATGCTGCTCGCCGGAGTACCTTAAAGATCCCTCTAAAGCGGTCACCAGTATTGATGCAGCTGGCAAAGGGAGTTGCAAGCTGGCCAACAAAATGATGGTCCAGAAAATCCACCATCATTTCCCACCGGAGAAGAAGTATCTTCCACAACATCGATTTGACATGGGAGAAGGATATTAATGGTCAGACGAGCCGATTTAGTCGAGTTTTACTTCTCGGCCGTTTCCTTCTTTATTTCTTTCCTTTGTTTCTTTCTATTATTGCTTAGTTACCGACCTGTTCAAGTTTGTGGAGTTGTGATTTGGAGTTCCAGACCTTGTTTTTGCTGACATTCACCCACTGGTGGGCTTGGAGGGTTTGACTTTCAGCACTTCTCTGAATAGCATTGTTTGCTTATTCGCGGCTACATATTGGATTACTTACAGTGTCTTTGGTACTGCTTTCTCTGTTTTATTATGATGGTTTATGCTTGTAAATTTGTCTTCTTTGTTGGCGTTGCACACTATTTCCGCCCAGACGTCTGGGATCTGTGCAAAGTGCTCTACATACATACATTCTCACTTGTCCTTGTAGAGCAATTCCAGTCTTGTCTTACAAAAGTTTTCTAGGTGAACCTGACACCCTGAACACCTTACATACATTACTATACATGCAATTTTTCTGCATATGAAACTTGTGTCAGAAATGGTTGCTGTGATTTGTCACTTGGCACAGCAAGGTTCACTTCTTTTCCATCTCTGTTCCATGTGAGAATTTTCATGGTTTCTGTGAGTTGTCCATTTTTATTACCTAATTCCTGGCTTACAAGTACTCTGCAGTACTATCTATTCCATACAATTTTTGTCAATCCCATTTGGATATACAATGCATTGGATCCGCGGTTCTATGAACACATCTACTCATAATTTTTGATTAGAACAGGTTGCTTTACATATGGTTCAAGCCGTGCTCTTGGCAGATATTCATTTATATTCATCAGTATTTCCAGAAGCCTAATAGTACATGCATGCCTGCAATACTCAAATGAACGCAAGCAAACTTATAACAAGCTCTTGGCCAGTGCCAGTCAGATGTGCCACATCCTTGCATGATACAATAGTTCTTGCAACGAGTTTGTTGGCTGAGATACCTGCCAAGCGAACCTGTTCGCAGCCCAAAATAGTGAATTGGTCCATTAGATCTTTATACATATGTGTCGGCTGGGCCTTTTGGCTCCTTGGGTCAACTGGACGCCCAAATTATTCATATTATTTATTGTTTTATCCCTGAAGATCTTTTTTCGGCCAGCGAATACCGAGTCCGAACCTCCGGTCTATGCTTGCGGGCCGATGGCCACTTTCTCCCATTGTTCTTTGGCCGGTGGGCAATCTTTTGTGGACTACTACATATGTAGCTGCAAAATGGGTGCTATGTCCTGCGAGTGCCCAGTCCGTGATGATGTGTTCATCATCAAGAAGAGAGAACTTACGCAATGCCAGTGGACACTCTATGTATACATAAAACATGGTGTGTATTTGCAGATCTTCGAGTTCTGGGCTGCGGGCCGTACGACAAGGATGGACGGCTTTTGTATGTACGTTGGAAACACCGCATGTTGGAGTTTTGTCCATGGAGATCATGTTGGAAGGGACAAGAAGGCCTCCCTTTTTCTTCTTGGTCGTGTGACGCCCGACGAGATGATGATTAACAAAACTAATGCGCTTGTCTTAGATAAGAACTTGTTGTTCTTTTTGTCTGTTGACTTGGGGAGAGATAACCAGCTCTAGGATATGCTTGTGCGATTGGCATGGTTGAAGCAAAAGATTCGCAGGCACAGATCATCAGCATCAGAGAGTTTGAGCTAATTCTATGTATAGTCGGTTATACATCGACTCTGCAACAAAACCGTTATTGTCATGGGTTCTCTTGAATCTTGGATTTGAAGTTGTGAACAGACACAGGAGAGCACAACGGGCGATCGGTTCTCCAGTCCTTATTGGCAATCCAATTCATGGCAATTGCGGTGAGATATGTCGCGCAGTCTTCTCTCCTTGACCCTGCAAGCTCCAGGTTATACATAGAGACATGGAGCCATGATGCTAGGAGGTAGGGAGGTAGCTGAGGACTTTGTGGGGTAAGCTCTGTATTATCGATGAAAACGCGCCTGTTGGGACGACAAGTTTGGCAATTGCGGGGTTACGCGCCGCCTGCTGCCTGCATGGCCCAAAGATTCGGCATTCAGAAAATGGCATTGTTGCATCAATCAGTGATCACAAGCAAATGCTGTAGTATATAACACAGCCCACACTAAGCTGCCGATACACACATGCCTCAAAAGAGGTTGGCATACACTCTGTCCTCCGTATAGAGTCATTCTATTGATCTACCGCATGGAGTGACCCTGGTGCGGCCGAGACGTTCCTGTGCTGCCAAGTGGAATCGCATCAGCATGCCTTGCGATCAGATGCTGAAACGATACAGTCATCTGCCTAATGGATAGACATTGGAGCAAACAGCCTCCGTCCCGTTGCACATTATTGAAAAACGCCGCGCGATTTGGCAAAAAAAGTCGTGGTCTAACCTCCGGAGTCGGACGGGAATTGGAACTGAAATCAAAGAGGCTGAGCGAATTCAACAAAGGTAGTTAACTAACTAATGAATGACAACATATAGTTAGTTGCCTTAACAGCCTCATTGCTGATTGCCAAATCTGCAGCTGAAACCCAAACAAGGCCCCAAAAGGAGAGCAGTTAGAAAAAGGAGAAAGAAAACTTGCCTTACATTGTGGTCTGTATTCCCGCTTGGCGATAGAACTAGCTGTAGATCATCCGATGACAAGACAAGCTTCTTCAGTTTAATATTTTTGCCCAGCTTGTCAGTCCTCCTTAACGACAGAGAAAAAGAAAAGAAAATCTGTCAACCTCACCATCGCCGATGGCCCCCGCATACCATCGATCGCCAAGAAACAGATCGAGCAGCACGTTAGTTACACAGGCGAGTCTTGTATTTAATTTCGCTCATAAGGAGAAAGAGGCGCCAAGACAGAACAAAACCCCATTCGCTGCTGCTGATTGGCTCCGCGCGATTTGTTCCCCCCTGATCGCTGCCAAGAGAGGAGATTTGCGCCAAGATTTTCTCGAAAGTCGTAAATAAGCTGCAATGTGTGCCAAGATTGGGAGGAGTGGGTGGAGAGTAAAAAAAAAAAGGAAAAAGAAAAGCGACAAAGAGTGGAAACCGGGCGCGAGTGAGTGACACGGCCAAGGAGAGACCAGGAGAACGACACTGTACAAGTAAATATACACTTTTTGTATGGAGTGGATATGTATTGTATGGTCACGTATGGGGAGTATGGTATTGGAACGTGTATTTCCTGTTCAGTAAGAACGAACTGGTATTGAAACCTTTCAGAGGTGGTGTTCGTGATGCCGGTGTATTTTCATCTATGTAATGACAAATACATAGTTATACCCTGCCTGACGCTCCTTCTGGAAACTCAAGTCGTTGGGACGTGGTGGATTGAGAGCATCAAGGAATGCTCATCAGCTGACTTCAAAGTCATAGATTCTGAATTGAAGTTTCCCTATTCCTATACCAATTCCCGATGGTTTGATGGGCTGAAACAGAGCCCAATCATGCGGTGACTCAGAGCTTTGCATTCCGTAAACGATAGCAAGAGCAATGCCAACGATAAAGGAACTTCTTCACAGTGTAGCCAAGGATCGAAGAGAACTAGATGGCATACTGACAAATTGTGCATGGTCGCAGGAGGTTATGCCTACACAGTATTAACTGACAATCCACAACATTCTAGTCCTTCGAGCAAGGATTTAGTCTTGACACAGGTGGTACTGGTACATACCAGCGCGCAAGGAAGAAACAAAGCGATGATGAGTCAGTGACTCCAGTCATTCGGCTTGATATTAACGTGCATTGAGTGTCATACGTCAGCTGCGGAATTGGGTTGTCTGAAAAACTGATATCCTCGTCCCGAGATGGATTTCGCGCCTTGCATGTGGCAGACTTCAATGTGAAGGTATCTGGAATTTTCCAGACTTGACTTGGATCAAGTATCTTGCAATAGTTCGTGCCTGAAGGAACAGGACCACATACTGTGTATTTCGAAAACGTGGGTGGACATCGAACCCAGGATTATGTTCTAGACACGGCGAAGTATACACTCAAGAGCAGCTGACGGCATCTCAAATCGGGATTTCGATGTGTAATGCCCCATTTTGCATGCAGAAACTGAGTGCCAAACAGGTCTCTTGTGGCGGTACGCGAAGAGTAAATCACCGACCAGCTGAGACAGTGAAAAGCATTCAGAAATCCTGAATACCGGTCTCTCCCTGCAGCTCCATCTTCCCGTTTTCGCCCTTTTCAACCAGCCACTCTGGTTCTTCTTCGTCGAAGTATTTCTCCTGCTCCTCACTCAGATCATCGTAATCTTCACACTGGTCGACCGTAGCATAATCAAAATCTTGGTCCGCACCCCTCAAGAATCGCAGAAACATCTCTGACCTCCACCGTTCTTGTCCCTCTTCTTTCGTAACTGGGATTTCGTCTTCCTCTTCTGCTAAGATCTCCCCGTGCGGACCGCGAGCATACGTAAAGGTTGCATGTGGGTCAGGACGCGCCAGCGCTTCCATTTTTAGCTCTGCTCTCATAAGATCGGCTTCCAGCGCGCCAGAGTAGCCTTTGACGCGACCTTCTTCTTCCCGCTCATTTGCAGTTTGGAATCGTCTGATCAAACGATCGTAGAGCAAGGGATCTAGATGTATTTCGCAAGTGAGCTCAGTTAGCGGTTTTGGAAATCGAAAAGATCCAGACTTTGAATTCCAGGACGGCGAAAACGAACCAGCTAGTTCCAGCGCGGAAGAGAAGTATTCTGGATGCAGTTCCAGATATCTCTTCCGCCGGTTTTTGATCTGAATAGTTGCTGGAGGATGGATGGGCGCATCTGTTGACGTATTCTCGCGGGTATCTGTTTTGAGGTTTTGACTGTTGCTAACGAAGGTTCCTGTGTTCATTGGAAAAAAAGGCATCGTGCAGAAAAAGCAGTTTTGGAGGATAAATGCGAGGTTAGACGCGAGAGCGACATGGCAGGTTGATATTGGCCCTGATACTCCATGGAGTCGATTCCCATAGTTTATATCAGGTTTCAAAGTGGCGACATCTAGGCTTTATCGGCAGCTGTCATTCAGGCCTAACAAGAGCCTCAGAAGCTAACGAATAGGGCTCACCAGCCTTCTAGATAGCTTCCCACCAGCACTCTGATTTGAAACGCGACTTTGTTACATACTATTTGAAAGTTCTTACTGAATCGCTCTTTTCCCACCGCTTTTGAGAAGCATTTCCTTCTTTTCTGTGTCTGAATACATATAGTTAAAGTGATTCTAGCTCATTCATCTTCCAGTGCTCTTCAGAGTAATTCCATCACCTTGTGTCCTTGCGCGTCTGGGTCTAGGAATAGCAACTTGATACCCACACATCTCAGTCCCTTTGGAATGCCAGTTTGAATCAGATACCCACTTTGACCATGCCAAAATCCAAGGCCTCTCATAAAGGCACAGCTGCTACAGGCGCGAGAAAGCCTCAAAGACCGACCAATTCGCGCAATGCGTTGAGATCAGTGTCCATGGCTGTAGCTGTGATTACCCTAGCTGCTCTTTACTCGCATGTTTCTCAATTGACGTTATCGCCAGTTTATGGATCTGTGCCAGCAAGCTCCTTTCACCCTCAAGGGATCGTGATCGCTCGTCTCATAGGGTGGCTTGGAATGGGTCTGATCAAGAGGCTTTGTTTTGAGATACCAGCAAACCTATTACCTGTTCTTGCTTGGACTATTCCAACGATACAGTATTCCCTATTTCAGCAAAGTAGTCAACTGGGGCCAGTGTTTGGGCCGTTAGTCACGGAGCTCTGCACGCTGTATCCGTTGGTTGCGCTTTCAACCACCTCAGCTGCGATTTTCCTGGAAGAGTTGGATCTTAGCCATTGGCCCCGTTTGATAGCTGAACATGGAAAGTTTCTGGGCTCCTACGTACTGTTCACGGCCGTTGTGAAGGTTACAGGGAGAAGTCTGCTCAAATATATTGGATCGAGCATCGTAACAACTCGTACTGGACTTCAGTTTGCGACAGCAGCTCTTTATTCAATATGCATACCCTCGAAATGGCTCTTGTTTTCGATTCCTTCCATAATCTTCTCAGTCGGTTTTAATATTCATGTGCCCCCTGGGCTCACCGCTGCTCGTTTGAACTCGAGCCTCCAGGCGGAGGGTTACGTTTTACTTCATCGACAGGACTCGTTAACTGGCTACATATCAGTGTTGGAGAACACCAAGCTTAATTTCAGAGTCATGAGGTGCGACCATAGCCTTCTCGGTGGAGAATGGATCCCACCTCCTGATATGCCAAAACAGCGCGTACGGGACCCCATCTACGCCGTCTTCACAATGCTGGAAGCCGTGAGGTTAATAAACACGAGTACTGGTGAGCGTCGAAACGCAGGTCCAGGCACCAATGCTCTTGTGATGTAATGTGATTGCACTTCATATAGTGCGGATCCCTAAGCTAATAAGCATTCTAGCGGACTTGGAATCGGGACTACTCCCGCCGCATTTGTTGCGCACGGAATAAACACCACAGTGGTGGAGATAGATCCGGTCGTGCATCAACTTGCGACTCAGTATTTCGATTTTCCAAGCGAAGCCACGACTGTGATCGAGGATGCCGTTGCCTTCGTCAAACGCGCCAGGAGCGCGGATTCAGCACCACGTTACAATTTTATCGTTCATGATGTATTTACTGGCGGTGTTGAACCGGTAGAGCTTTTTACGTTGGACTTCATGCAGGGCCTGAGCGATTTGTTGAGAGATGACGGGGTTGTTGCAATTGTTTGTTGCCCCCCAACGTCCATTGATATCAAAGGTTGGAAATTGCTAACCAGCACACTTGTTGATCTAAAAGAATTATGCCGGCGACTTGGACTTACCTTCGGCTGGACTCGTAGTTTGGACCATATTGAGCGTCTTTCCCTCTTGCAGAATCTTTCGCGAAAATGAACCCGCCGCCGACCCGGCAAATGACTTCACCAATATGGTCATCTTCTGCAAAAAGACTGCTGAATTTCCGCTAGAATTCAGAGAGCCTACTAAAGCGGATTATTTGGACAGCATGTCGAGAGAATCGTATATGCTACCTAAATTCGAGATCGAAAGGACATTCTTCGAAACCACCAAGAGTCAAAACGAGGAACTCTTGGAGAATCGGCAGCGGCACCAACTGCAGTATTGGCATTCACAGAGTGCCATTGGACACTGGAAAATTATGAGAACGGTACTGCCTGCGTCTGTTTGGGAAAATTGGTAGAAAAATGAGTGAAGTTTGTTGAATAATGTATATATATATATGTATCTGGTATGTCATATCCTATTTGCCTCATATGCTGATATCGCCTCATCCGTACGCTTGCGAGTCAATTACAACACTAGTTTCTTATGCAGTTCTATGGTCTATCCGAAAGGTCTTTATTCTGATTTGCTAGACTCCCTTGGTTGACCATTTCCACATAAACAGCCCAGTGGGATTTACATGATGCAAATTTAGATATTTGACTGATGTCCATTCTCTACTAGGGTTTCCTCCAGAGAATCTGCTGCTACTACACATCCTCTGCTGCAAGGCCCCTACTGTGAGGCCCCTACTGTGAGGCCCTATTGCGTGAATAGACTTTTTAAGTCATTGTTTTATGGAAGAACATCTCTGTGATGTTGTTATTAGTGGTATATGATTAAATTCTGGGTAGTATCTTAACTTTTGTTGATAAGATATATCCCAAAGTAATGGCCTGTTGAATATTGCAAACAACAGAACTAACTACTACTAGCCTCCTCATATGATCTTTGTTTGCCATTATTGCTTCACTGACTTTCTAAGTAGTATGATGAGGAGTTGTCTTTATAGACCCAAACGTGCATTTTCTCATGGCATGCTATTTGTCATCAGTTCCAGAGGCAGTTGTCTGGAGAAGAACCCATGACATCAAGACTTTTTTTTTCATTATTCTGAGACAACATCATGATGAGGCATTCAATGGCGATTTCCACAAAGACAAGATTCCCGGAATTGTACACTCACAATGGCTGATTCGGGAGACACAGTCACTGAGAATACATCCCAGCCTGTTCGCGCCTACCTGCAACAGCGACAGAATGAAGTACTCGAGTACAGACGCGAGTTCGAAACTGCTTTGGGCTGCTTGCCCGAGGAAACACCTGTCTACCAGTATCAGAGTGTCACTCGCTTGAAATCTGCAGTCCACACCCTGGATGCTGATGGTGGATACTGCGTGTTTGTCAACGTCCCAATGAGGGCTGTGGACGAGGAGCTCGAGGAGCAGAAGATTGGGAGAATCACATACTATAGGTTTTTGAGAATCTTAGTCGTCAAAATGCCTGGTGAATGTCATGAGGCAGCAACCTCATGGCTTGATACAGCAATTGCGATGAAAGTGACAGCCATGGGAATGCAGTTGCACAAGGAGCTATATTTCATGCGAAGCACCAGGCGTCATCACAAAGAGCCTAATTCCTCATATCGGCCAATGACACTACCAGCTGGCAGACTTCCTCTATGGCCAAGTGTGGTGGTGGAAACTGGACGATCAGAAGCACATGCTGCCCTTTTTCATGATGCACAACAATGGTTTCAAAAATCATCAGGCCTTATCCAGAATGTGATTACTGTCAAAGTTGCCCGGCAGTGCATAACTATCACAAGATATATTCCTCGTGAGCAGACTGAGAATGGATGTCAGCCAGAGCCTGTGCAAACTGTTATTGTGCAGACAGCCAGAGAGTCCCCAGCTCATATCACCGGTGGTCCATTTATTATTCCCTTTCGTGAGCTCTTTCTAAGGGACCCAATCCAAGATCAAGGCAACCTTGTGTTCACGAACGACGAGATGAGAAGCTGGGCGGAATGGGCTTTGATGGCCCATGGCATTTAACCTTACGGACCGCAAATGCCGATCAAAAATCCCACAAACAGTACACAGAAACACAGCACTTTGCGTCTCTATACAACGAGGCATGTTTGCTTCTGGGTGTGAGGTCGCACCCACTAGCCGGTCCATCCTTTCCAGGTTATTGCAAGTATAACCGTTAATGCGCGTGCAAAGACTTGGGACTTTCCTGGGATTATATAGATACTCGAGGGTGTGATGTTTTCTTCGCGTGGTCTGTTGAGCCTTGTATTCCCACGTTGTTTCCAGGAGTAGATAGTTTAGAATCTCTTAAGGGCCGGGACAAATCAGAACAGGATGAAGTAGATTGAAAACAAACTCATATCAATGAATGCCACATAGCTCAATGTTCCATGAGCAGCGCCCTATTGGAAAAAGAAAGAAAAGTGTATTGCTGCAGGTAGTTCAACAAAATGTGTCCTGCCAGTTTACCAAGATCAAAAGTAGGAGGAGATGCCGCCCACCTCGTGTATAACGCTCAGGTAACACATGTGCCATTCGGCCCATAAAGTGGCAGGCGAATAAATGTCCGCTTTGATGAAAGGAATTATGTGGCTTGAGAGGCAGCTGATGTCCAATCAGTTAGGTGCTCCTCGCAGCTCGGCCACAAAAGGACCGTTATTGAGAATTTGCAGTGCAGTAAGTCGCTTGACATATTGATGTGGGTTCAAGCTTGAGGCTCCTGAACCGGGGTATACACTGGAGTTGAAGTTGTGGTCAAGAATTTGACAACAGCTATGTCCCAGAGAGGATGCACTTTGTTGATCGCGATGTCAACCTGGAATGGCATCAGTAAGTGCTTTTCAAAGAATCCCTTTAGGCTGGATATCGCCATGATTTGCAGAGAACGTCAAGGACAATATTTTTGCAGCCATTGAAAGCTGTCAATAAGCCTTTGTTGTAAAGCTGGCGAGTATGCTATGTTTGTAGCAGTTTCGAATGCATCTTTCTGCAAACTGATCAGGAGTCCTTGCAGACATTGGATTCTAGAGGAAAAATCAATGGTGAGCATCGTTGATGTGGACAGTCTTGATCACCTGGTCGACGAAGACCTGGGTTCAGAATCGTGAGCGCTACGAGAAGCAGGGTCATGGCAAGCGGCAGACTTTGATCAAGGAACGAACAGTAGCCTTGGAAAACAAGCTCTGGACACCCTCCAGCATGCCACCAGCCTTCTGGCGAACATGTAAACTCGTTGTCAGATTTAACTATGGGTCACGGCAGGCCCATCTCGCCCGAGATTGAGATCCTTGTTTGCTGGGTTTCTTTTCCGTCTCTGCCTTGCATCCTTGATCAAGACATGCTCACATGACTATGGCATCTGTGAGCCACGCAGAGATGGAAGAAAAGATCCTGAAAGTCCTCTTATTATGCCCGATGTGACCCATTCCCTAGCCCATTAATCCTCAATATACGAGTATTGATCGTATTCGCATGTTCGCAAACATCAGCTCGATTGGACCACGATCGAAGAGTATTAGAGACATTCGACCTGTTAACGAAATTGCTTTTCTCAGTATATTACTCATGAGACCAGATTGCTTCTGAATCTCTCTTGAAGTTCCGTTTGATCCACCGTCGACTCATACCCTGGGGAACAGCCTCCCGCCGTTGATAGCCGGGATGTCAGAGCTGGATTTAGCAGCTTCACGCGGAGAATATATCAAGCTACAGAATTGAGAATCTTGGTATCTGATCTAGCTCAAGGCTCGATTCGGCTCGTATGTAGTTCGCACGCTTGGGCGGAGATGGATCTCTTGTCATAGCTACGTAGCGATCAGCTCGTGTTCTGATTCAAGGAAGTGAAGTGGAAGAAGAATAATCTCAAGTTAGTGCTCCACGTACCTAGGTTGTAGATGAGTTGAAAAAGCATGAAATTGTAAGCACCTTTTGCTATGTATCTGTATATGGATTCAAGAGAGCGAAAGGCGTGAGGTTGATGATGATGTTTCTGAGCATCAGCCAGTCGTGGGTTCCCAGCCCCGCCAGTGCTGCTGCCTTAGTAGTTACATACTCTCCAGCTTGCACTCTTCTAATAGGCAGACTGGAAGCTCTGAAGCTGCTAGAAGCAAACAACTACGGATACCGAAAACATTCTATTTCTGTAAACCATGACCGGAACTGAGCAACGGCCTGATGTCGAGTACATCAACGGGAAGAAGACCTTTGTGCCACTAGGTATCGTTTACAGCATATTCGTGTCACTTCTAATGCTGATTTTGTGGAAATTTCTCCAGAGAACAATCCAGAAGTCATGTCTCATTTGATTCACCATCTGGGTGTCTCTCCAAAACTCGGCTTCTACGATGTCTACAGCATCGACGATCAGGAATTGCTCTCCTTCATTCCTCGCCCTGTGTATGGGCTGATCTTCATTTGTCACGGTGATGTCTACCATCGGGCTCGCGACGCTGAAGAGGCCTTGATGAAGGACTATGAGGGTTCTGGCCCTCACGAACCGGTTCTGTGGTTCAAACAAACAATCGGAAATGCATGTGGCCTGATGGCTTTGTTGCACTGTATCAGCAACGGCCCCGCGCGTCAGTATATTCAGCCAGGCTCCGATCTCGACAAACTGCTTGAAGCCGCTGTACCCTTGTCTCGCATGGATCGCGCAAAGCTTTTGTATGATTCGCCAGCCTTGGAAGCTGCGCATCGCTCTGCCGCGCAAAGAGGTGACACACAAGCTCCTACTCCGGGGGAGAAGTGCGGATTTCACTTTATTAGTTTTGTGAAAGGAGATGATGGTCGTTTGTGGGAGTTAAATGGTTCGATGAAAGGCCCTGTTAGTCGAGGTGCTTTAGGAGCGGATGAGGACTGCCTTAGTGAACATGCCCTGGATCTCGGAGTGCGCACGTTTATCGGGAAGAAGAGTGAAGCGGGTGAAGCTGACTTTGGCTTCAGCTTGGTGGCCCTTGCTCCTAATATGGAATGAATGCGATGCTTTGAATATTGTATGTACGTACAAGGCCATCAAGGTACTCCAGGGATGGAATTGCAAGCCGGCTGGCATATCCTTCCTTTGCTCCACAGCCAGGAATAAACCTGAGTAGTTAACTGTGTAGTGCCATCCTAGCGACACCAGTTCTAATCAATGAGTAACGCCTAACAGCCGGCATACATATCTTCACATGGCCACTCATATCATTGAGGATGCACAAGTAGAGAATTCCAGAATGGGTAGAACTGATATGGCCTTGACTTCCAAGACGGTCGATTTCAAGCCCTTCAACTGTGCCTTTGGATTGTGGGCATGATAGAGCAATCCATTCCAAGAATGCCAGCTGAAATCAAGCTTCTGTCCCCTAAGTTGCCGAGACCTGGATGATATCGGTCAGCTTGAATACGATTGGCACATGCATAGGTAACTCTAGACAGGATCCTCTCGTTCAATGGCGCGCTTCACCGCGAATTAGACTAGAACGGGTTTCGGAGATTTCCCCAGAGAATCAGATTGGAGAGTATCTTGAGAGAAATCCTGAGGTCCATTGACTCACATTTATTAGCTCCTCTTTCGCCATAGAAGTCTTGAGACCTGTTCGAGGATCTTTCGTGGCCCTGCTCAGTATTGCTCTCGATCCATACATGCTGTGGTACTCCTGGATATAAGAGTAGCGGTTGATCGTGGCGACTTTTAATCTTATTAGCCAAAGTTAAAGCCTGAGATCCATGCCTCCAGCCGCAGAACATCTGGGACTTGACCAATGCTATCGACTGCATGTCTTTTAGCGTCGCTGATCCCCTTCTCCAGGTTGTTCTCGAAATATCCGAACCCAGGCCTATCCTGGGGATTTCTGCTCTCAGTTCATTTCACTTGAAATGCGGAGACAATCCAACAACAAAAAGGAACGTTCCCGAATGACGATTTGTGTTAACTCCGTTGCTTTGGAACTTGGCGTTGTAACCTCGATAGGTATTGATATGCCACAGTTATCCGCCATCCTTCTCAGTCAGCTCGACGATTCCACTGCAGAACTGGAACGGGCCGTGCCCAAATGTCACCTTCTACTCTGACCCGATTCTCAATCCGTATCTGGTGGAAATCCAGTTCCCGCGATGGCTGGCTTTGTACCACATAGGCACATTTGTGCTTTGTCTGATGGCATGTCTTCACTGTACAGAACGACAGCCTGCTCAAAGGACGTAAATCCTCTCCTCCAAGAGAGCACACGGCGTTGTTTGCTTTTCTTTGTGTGAGCTGACCGGGTGAAATTTCTCTTCGCGAAGACCGACAGCGACAAGGATACCATGCGTGTGTAAAGGATCTATACGGACCGAAGCAGTCGAGCTTCATATAACTCGATGGTTTTAGCGTGATAATACTCCATTAATGCATCAAAATGAGGGGAGATCGTCTGCGGACAGTGTCGGAATTCCACTATCCTGGGTGCCTGGAGTCCATTGGGCCCACCAGCGCTGCTTCTCATGGTGAGATGTATATTTAAACCAGCTTCCCATGCCCCCGAATGGCGATGTATAAACAGTCGATCCGCCATAGAACCTCACGTTGGGTTCCAAGGTGCTCCAGGCCCGTTGATGCATTGAGAAGGTCAAGTCATCTCCATTTGGGCTCTCGTCGTCAACGATAGCAATGGCGATAGCTAAATGGCTGTTCGCAGCCGTAGCGCTGGCATCGCCAGCACTGTCTATGACCCCGCAGTAAGTGACATATTGGGCGCGAGAGGAACCCGAATCGGCTCTTTTGGGATTTTGAATGCTGACGGCAGGCCTTCTTTCTAGGCAGATGATCGGTTCTCAGCGACGGGGTGAAGCAATTCCCAATCCAGCTGGAGTGAGTCTTCTGTGTTTCCCAGACCAATGTTTGATTTATTTAGCTAAAGCCATTGAAATAGAACGTCGCCCTTTTCCACGTCTCTCAGTATTCCTTCGAGTCACACAAGACCTCGAAGAATGAGTGGAATCTCATTGATCTGAGAACCAGCAACATCACTAAACTCACTGACGATTCGAATGTGTCTGAGATCGTCTGGTTCGGGAATGGAACTGAAGTTCTGTATATCAACAGCAACAGTTCTCAAACCCCTGGTGGTGTTGAGATCTGGGTCTCTGATGTCAAGGATTTCTCCAAGGGGTCAGTCTGTCATCATGGCCACTATTCTGTCCTTTGCCAACGACATTGTGCGCTAACTTCCATCTTAGCTACAAGGCTGCTGCACTGTCTGGCCCTCTTAGTGGCCTCAAGGCCGTTGTCGCGAAGAATGGCGATATCAAATTCGTGACCTATGGCCAGTCCACCGCTGATGGCAAGCTCTATAACCCCGAGACTGCTCAGAAACGTCTGTCCACTGCTCGCATCTACGACAGCATTTATGTTCGCCACTGGGATTACTGGCTGACCACCGAATTTAACGCTGTTTTCTCTGGTACATTGAAGAGAGGAAATGGAAAGTACAGCTTTGACGGAAAGCTGAACAACCTCGTTGCCCCGATTAAAAACGCCGAATCACCCTACCCACCATTCGGCGGATCCGATCACTACGATATCTCTCCAGATGGTGAAACAGTTGCATTCATGAGCAAAGCCCCAGAGTTGCCAAAGGCCAACTTGACCACGAGCTACATCTACGTTGGTCCCCATGATGGCTCTGCCAAGTTCTCTCCACTCAACAAACGAGACGCCCCAGCGACTCCGAGGGGCGTCCGAGGTGCTTCGACTGCTCCAAGATTCTCTCCTGATGGCAAGAAACTTGCCTATGTGCAAATGCATGGTGAAAACTATGAATCTGACCGAAATATCCTTTATGTTGCCACGCTCGGCTCATCCCCAAGAATCGCAGCTGTCGCTGAAGACTGGGACAGATCTCCCAGTTCTATCAAATGGACCTCAGATGGAAGGAATTTGTACGTCACCGCTGAGGATCGCGGAACAGTGCGACTGTTCTCCGTCCCAGCCAACGCAGGAAAGGGCACTAGACCACGACGTATCCTTAGCGTCGGCGATGTCAGCGCTTTCAATTTCCTTGGACGTTCGGATCGCGTGCTCGTCACCTCCACTTCTCTTTGGTCCAATGCCCTCTATTACATTTCCAACCCACTTGGCCCGCCGCACAAGGTGTTCTATGCCAACGAACATGATCCCGAACTGAAGGGACTTGGCCCTGAAGATGTTGAAGAGTTCTACTGGCGAGGACAGAAGTCAGAGGTAACACCATCCCTCATGATCAAAGCTAGAGAGTGTTTATGCTGACCGGCAATATCATAGCTGCAAGCCTGGGTCGTCAAACCCGAAGGTTTCGACAAAAGCAAGAAATACCCTCTGGCTTTTCTCATCCACGGTGGTCCCCAGGGCGCCTGGACTGACGGTTGGAGTTATCGGTGGAATCCCAAGGTTTGGGCCGATCAAGGATATGTCGTTGTTGCACCCAACCCGACCGGCAGCACTGGCTGGGGCCAGGCCATTACTGACGCTATCCAGAACGACTGGGGTAAGTTACAACCTGCATACTGGCATAGAGATGACCAATAGGCTAATTTTGAAACTGTAGGAGGTGCTCCTTACCAGGACCTGGTCAAGTGCTGGGAACACATCAAGAGCAATTTCCCCTACATCGATACCGATAATGGCATTGCTGCAGGTGCCAGTTTCGGTGGCTTTATGGTCAACTGGATCCAAGGTAATGACCTTGGACGAAAATTCAAGGCCCTAGTATCGCACGACGGCACCTTTGTTGCTCCTGCAAAGATCGCCACTGAGGAGCTCTGGTTTATGGAACACGACGTATGTAACCCGTCTGAAATTCCCTAGCCATACGATTCATACATATCTAATATATTCCACAGTTCAATGGCACCTTCTGGGGTGCTCGCGAGAACTTTGACCGCTTTGACCCCTCTGCGCCAGCGAACATTCTCCGCTTCTCCACTCCGCAACTCGTCATCCACAATGACAAAGACTACCGTCTCTCTGTCTCCGACGGCGTCAGTCTTTTCAACATCCTTCAAGAGCGCGGTGTTCCAAGCCGCTTGCTCAACTTCCCAGACGAGAACCACTGGTACGCGGGTTGCCCCCCGTCTCCCCTCTAATTTCTCGTTATCCTCCTTCCTGTCTTTCTTTCTTTCTTTTTTTTTTTTTAAAAAAACCATATGCTAACATGATTCGATCCACAGGGTCCTCGGAAGGGAAAACTCTCTTGTCTGGCACCAGCAGGTCCTTGGCTGGGTCAACAAGTACTCGGGCATCGAGAAGAGCAATCCCAATGCTGTCAAGCTGAGCGACACCACAGTCCCCGTCGTTAATCTTAATCAGTAAACAGGACTATTGATGTGGAGGTAACCTTGTCCGTTGGGTATGCGGCTAGGCTGCTGCGTTAGGTTTGACAATTGCCCCCTTACGGATCCCGAATTTTAGTTCCCTATTCTTGTATATACATATCGATAATATTTGTAAGTTAGTATCTATCCAAGTACTACTCTGTAACTTCCAGAACAATAGAGCAGGTATACTCTGCTCTTTTTTTCACCTTTTGGACCTCAGTTGTTGTGTTATTGGATCTCTGGCGATGGCGAACATTCAGAAGGCCAATATATGGAGACGAATCTGACAGTTATATCGGCGCAAACAGCGACATAGAATGATCATACCCCATAGTCAGGGTGAAATCTATATAGGCATTGGGTATAGAGGTATTAATACATCTCTCAAGAGGATGTCTTGAGAACCGTACGCGAAACTAAGCTGGACAAGCAGAGGGAAATAGAGGGAAGGAAGAAGCACTTGGAGGATCAGAATGAACACTAAACCGGGACAACTAAAAAGGAAGCAAGCCGCTCAAGCATATAGTTCTCGCCCCTAAGCATACTAGACGTCGCGATTCAAGGTGCCGGGTTTGAACGAGGGCTACTGTTAGCCTTTTTAGCCAAGCCTGCAAAAAAGCTGGCCAGAGCTTGGTTTTGCATCTTCGGGTCTCCGGTTGAAGAGACAGGCGATGAGCCAAGGGATGCTCCAAGCGGTGAATCACCTCCCGATTGTGTCTCCTTTCGGTTTGATGTTCGGTTCGCTTCTCGCTCCTGTACAATAAATACATATTAGTTCGGGAAGGCAATGCGAAAAATTCGCCATGTATTTTAACGTGGCCGCATTTGGTACTTGTTATCACTTTCTTTTCTTTTAGTCAAGACTTACCTTTAATCTCCTCAACATGTCATCGGCGTCAACTTGGATGCCCCCCATGTTAAACTGTACCGGTCCAATGTGCTCGTTCATTCGACTGGTCTCAACGATCACAGGGCTCTCTCTGAGCTTTCCATCTTTCCGCATCTGACGATCCTGCTTCTCATCTTCCTCCTTCAGCTGTTCGAGCACTTCGAGTTGTTCCGCTAGAAATTTCTGGGTATCAACCGTCTCGACTTCGAGCTTGCTCTCGTCAGACTGGCTGGTTCGTGAGATGGCCATATCTCGCTTGGGATCTTGGATGGTTTGCTCGTATATAGCCACAGCGCTTGTACCCTCCTCTGGATTTGGCACTTTCTCAGCGGTTTCATCTCGGGCCACAGAGGTTCGCATGGACTCTTGAATTTCAATTGACCACGCAGTTCCTACGCCTTCCATGTCAAAGCCTTCTCTGATAATGCGGATTTTGCCCCATGAGTCCCAGTTGGATGGAACTAAAATCTTGTCTCTGTCTATGACATTATGCTTCAGGGATTGCCTTTTAAGAAGCGAATGGATGCCGAGAGACGAATGTATCAGATTTTGCAGCGAGTTGGCGAGGAAGGGCGTAGTATAGATAAGTGACGAGCCATCTATACCGACATCAGCAAAGTATTTTACGGTGGAAAGTGCAGACGAGCATACGCTTGAGAAGGATTGTGCGCATAAATTGTAGAATAAAGTCGAATTCCTCTTCCCGCCAGCCATGATCCTTTTCCAACTTCTCGATTTTCTCGGCCTTTGATCCCTTCGTTAATCGACAATATAAAAGCAATTCGGTAGGAGGAACTCACTCCTTGACAAACAACACACATGGGAACTCCCAGGCCTTCATCCCATTCACCTGGGCCTAATGGTATTGATACTGAAGCACCAGAGCCTGTCGGATACGTAGAATCCATGCCTCTTCGCTGCCCTTTCCATTCCGTCATAATTTCCTCCATAACCAGTTTAGTATCGTCGTCCAGAGAGAACAAGACCGACCTCAGCAGACGAATCCAGTCTCTCAATTGCCGTACCCATAGCCACGGGGAATCCCAGTCCAAAAGAATCACTATCAGTGTTTCACGGACAGATTTGGGGTTTAGAAGGGGTTTGAGAAGCGGGGCGAAAGAAGGAGAAGGCTCGGAAAGGAGATAGACAGACACTCGGGCGAGTATATCTAAAGAATATCAAATTCACTATTATCATAATGGCCTAAATCACAGCGCAGAAGACGAGAGTGCGGGATGTTTACCTTCCTGATCAGCATCAAGGACATCTTGATATGTATACCCCAGAGCGAATTGATTTGCGATTGGCGGAGCTTTGCCTTTCCTCCTCTCCGATGGCAATCTCAGATCTGATCGGTCAGATGACAGCGTATCTAGGAATTCTCTTTGGCTTTCTGGGGTGCCTCCTAATCCATTAGATGACCACCAGCCGAGATGTCAGCCGTATTATGCTTCAAATTGGATATACGTAGCAATCGTAGCAAGGAGACAAACCAAGCACTAGCAACGTTTTCCCCGGCAATCTCTTTCCACTGGCAACTCCATCTAACATGGAGGACCATAGATTCTTCTTCCCGTCTTTGCTGGTTGGCCTGCTGGTGGACCCATTTTTTGGCCCAGAGCCCTGACTCAGAGTGGACGCTCGTTGTCCGACTCCAATCATCTCAGCGTCACCATGCCAATCTTTTATCTAGCAAGTATAAAGGATGTGCGATGTACTGCGCAAAACGTAGACGAGCGCTTGAAGCTAGGCCAGAGCGGATCAGCAGCGCAATAAGAACAGCCAATATTGTAGTACTACGCTAAGAAAAGGGGCAAGAATGAACGAAGAATGAGCAGTATGTATTGAGCAAAATTCCGTGTCTTCAGCTTTAAAGAGGATGCAGTTGTGAAGGGCTGTCAACATCAATAGTAACCCGTCGCTCTTGTTGAAGCTTTTGAGGTCAAGGTTGAGATCCTTGGTGTCACGCGTTTGAGTGTTTTTGGCCCAGATGAACCGATTTAACCAAATACATATTCTGCTTCCTCCACAAAGCGAATGCAGAACTCTTCCTTTCCTTATAAAAGGGCTATAGCTACCTAACTGCCTTAAATCCTCTCTGGCCCAAGCCTTCTGGAAGCCAGACTTGCAATTCAGTTTTGGCGGAGCCTCTCAGACCGTCAATATGAACTCCATCCGGCAGATTCAAGCTCTTAACAAGCGAGAATTAGAAAATGCAGTGTGAGTTCCAGTCCTGCCTCTAGTAATTGTTTGTCGAGTCTAACGCGGATCCTCATATCCAGCTCCCCAGAAGCTTCCTGGCACGCCGACTATCGCGACACAGCTTACATCTACATTGGCGGATTACCCTACGATCTCAGTGAAGGTGACATTCTAACAATATTTTCTCAATTCGGAGAACCTGTACACCTCAATCTAGTTCGCGACAAGGAAACAGGGAAGAGTAAGGGTTTCGCATTTTTGAAATATGAGGACCAGAGAAGTACTGACTTGGCCGTGGACAATCTCTGCGGTGCGAGTGTCATGGGAAGATTGCTGAGAGTTGACCATATGAGGTACAAGCGAAAGGAAGAGGAATGTTTGGAAGATAACATTGCAGAATTGGATAGAGAAGAACAAGAAAAAGAACAAGGTGTGCGGGATCGTGGTCGCGATCGTAACAAATTGAAGAAGCGACGGTCGGGAAGCGAGAGTGATGACGAGAAAAGAAGACGGCGACCACTATTAAAGGAAGAGCAGGAACTAGCACGGCTAATTGAAGAACATGACGATGAAGATCCAATGAAGGGATTTTTAATTCAGGAAAAGAAAGATGAGATAGCGAGAGCGCTCGAGAAGTCTAAGTCCAGGTCTTGTAAACGACGAGATGATAGCATAGAGAAACGAGATCGGCACCGGCACCGCCATGGCCATCACCATCGGCAGAGGCACAGCGACGGCCGTTCTCGTCCTCGCTCGCGTGAAAGACGTCATTCAAATCGCGGAAGGTCGCGATCACGATCACCTTCAAGGGACCGCAGACATCGAAGACGAGATTACAGTTGATGAAGTCCTTAGCATCAAGTCTCATGTTATTGCGATTTATTAAGACGGAATATCTGGATTATATTCTATCGCAGTCCTGAGAAAAAACAACGAGTGTTCTACCTACACAAAGTCTAAAAGCTTTCGTCCATCTTCCAGCTAGTCCCTTTCGCCAGCATGGACCATTTTCTGCGGTATCGTCAGCCCAATGCACAACATCCTCATTTTGCAATACCTCTTAGCAGGCAGATCGTCAAATAACGCTCTCAAAATATGATACATAGGAAACGGTTCTTCGCCCCGCAATGTCAGCATGGCGTGAAGTTGAAATAACTGCTTTCCAGGACTAGTTGCTTTGGCCCCCTAAGTACCGTTTCCATCCAGCTTTGGTACAAAATCTTTTGCCATCTTGACCTTCTTGGATCACAAATCTCTCCCATCTTCCATCCCTTCCTGCACCTACCACGAGGAGAGTCTCATCACTTGTCCAGCCGATAATCCCCTTGGGCGGTCGCCCAAACGAAGAGCCCAGTTGTGGAACATATGCCATGCCCGCATAGGCTTCATCACCAATCTCAAAGTGGGAAGTGGCGAATGAATATACGTCAGAAAATAGTCGTGGAAGCAGGGGTATCTTCCCTAAGAAACCCCATTTCTGATATAAAGTCTCTTCCCCTGTGGCAGACGGCGGTTGATGGTCTGGAGAAGAGTTACGAGCATGTGGTAGGTCGAAAATATGCAAAGTGGACTTATCCGATGTAACGGCGAGCAGTGTGTTAGATGGCGAAATTGCCAGTGAAAATATGTCTGCATGATCCACCCCTCTTCGTAATTCCGCTATTTTAGCACAATTACTTGTCGCAAATACGCGGATAAGGGTTCCCTGCCGGTTGATCGTCAGTTTGATGGTACAAAAAATCACAAAAGGTTTTGAAGAAAGCACTATACCATCTCACTTGCAGTTGCCAGTAAAGCACCATCAGAGCTTAATGTTAAAGCTCTCAATGGAGAACTGTGCGCTGGAATAATGCTGACATTTCCGGTTTCCAGTTCTACCACTTGGACTTGGCCTGGCGATCGACCGGGGAAAGCCAGCAGCCGCTGGCCTAAGCACAGCAGACCAAGAGGATTGTCAACCGTTTCGAAGACTGAGAGTTTCTGTGGTGGAACTGAAAAGGCGAAAACATGCACGCTGTTATACAGTGCAGCCACAATATGAGACTTGGTGAGGCGAACTCGCAAGACAGATGTGCGAAACTCAAGCGTGATGACCGCCTTTTGCTTCGCATCGTCCCAAATAATCAACTTGGCTGTTGTTAGCGACCAGCTTTCCTGCCGTCATGCTTGAGTAAACCAAGTACGCACCTTGTTTTGTGGAAATTTCGGCCTACGCCCGCCGCCAACTAGGGCCAGATAGTTGGACTGGCCTAGCATCTCCACGACTCCGATGCCAGCATTGAAATCTAGCAAGCAAGTGAGCGGAGATACAAGCTTGAATAGAGCAAAATACGGTTCCGCATGCGCATTATTTTTTTTTGACTTACCTCTGGACACTTTGAGTCCACATGGGTCGGAATTGAAGACTGCGCTCGTACTTAGTCAAGTCATGCTCTCCATCCATATAGGAAACGACAATATGAAGGACTAATCTTACCGCAGAAACCCGAATCTAGGCCCACTGAAAAGCAGCTGCTGTCACTGTTGAAGGCAGCTGAAAGAGAAACTGGTCCTGTGGAGGTATCTATCACCGGTCTGGTATCCATAGTTTTGTTGGTTGGACAACCCTGGTCATGATAGCATAGAGAGTAGTAGCTAGATAAAGTAGACTAGAGAATATCTAGATAAAATGGAAGATGAATAAACAGCCCGAAGATACTAGATAAACCTCACATAACAAATCTATGTCGATTTCCCATTTGAAATGAATGATGAGAAGTTTGGCTGCTCCCTAGCTATGGTTACCAGCTCGACAGCCTTTTGAACAGCCGAATGATGATGTGGATGGATGATGGTTGGCTTATATAAGCCAGAGAGTTGCTTAGGCAGCAGTTGATTGGCCATGGTCACATGACTGGTTAGTGGCAATGGTCAAATGCGGTTTAGCGCTGTCTTGAGTTCCGTGATTGGCTGTGTTTTGAACTGCCATTCAACAGAGGTTGGGATGTGTGAGGGCAGCCCTTGCGAGAAGTAGTGAACTACTTGTCCAGATTTGCATTGCTCACAGTACATTCGGCTGCAGACTGAAGATCTGGTATCTTCTTTGGACAGCAAGTGATTCTCCTGGACACAATAAAATACATACACAGTGCTCCATAGTAAGGGGGGAAACTCAATCGTCACGCAAAAGTTACCAGTCTGTATTTCAGTTACTCTCCGGATTGTTTTAACCTTGCTGAACCAATAAGAAACCTCGAAAGTTCACTGAATTAATGCCTCTGTAGCAGCACAGAGCCAATTTTGCTGAGAAATAGAAGCAATGAGATCATTTTATTGGCTACACTGTAATACCCTATTTGAAACCATACTGTCATAAAACCAGCAAACTAACCCAAACAGGCACAGCTCTCCTTTCTCCTTCACTTCCCAAAAGCGCCTAGTGCCGTTTGTCCGACAACCAAAGCAATCTCGAGACCCCTTAAACTTAGTTTTCACGACCTGACTGACCCTCGAAGCACATCTCCAGTCAGCTTCAACCCTTCTCTTCTGCCGTCTCCTTTCAATTGCTGCCACTGCATCATCGGAGGTCAGGTCTCAGGCTGCCAGTCTCAACGCTGAGATTATTCTCACTTTCGACGTCGTTGAAGATCACTCTACCAATACCATTTGATTGCGAGGCTACTTCGTAGTTTCTTGCACCCCGTCTTTCACGATTTCGTTCCATTCAAACTCGCACGATATGGCTTCTACAGTCAACGCTGTACGTCCCCTTCGCCCATTGTGTCGATATTCTGCAGTTGCTCGAATTGCAATTCTGTTGACAGTTAGCGCGCCACAACGATATTACTGGTAATGCTAATTTCGGAGCTATAGATCAAGATTCGCAGAAAGAAGAATGTGAAGAAGGGGATTCAGTTTTGCTTGATGGTGTGCGGTGCCAGTGGAACAGGTATTTACATCCTATTTTGGCGTTTTGCTTCTGTTACCCGGATGTGTGCTAATCAAGGGTCAAACCCGTTTCCATAGGCCGTACCACTTTTGTTAACACACTGTGTGGGAAGAAAGTTTTGCAAGGAAAAGACGCAGATGATCCTACAAATGCCCACCTTGAGGAGGGAGTGCGTATCAGACCAGTCACTGTTGGTGGGTCAAAGGAACCTCTGAGCTAAGACCCGGACTACTGGACTAATACTCGAAATAGAACTTGAATTGGATGAAGAAGGCACCCGGATTTCGTTGACGATTGTAGATACTCCTGGCTTTGGTGATCAGATTGACAATGAAGAGAGGTAAGGGAGCCTCGATGGATAAACCCTGCTAAAGTTAACACGCTTTACAGTTTCTCTGAAATCGTCGGTTACCTCGAACGCCAATACGACGACATTTTAGCGGAAGAATCCAGAATCAAGCGTAATCCTCGATTCCGTGACAACCGTGTGCATGCCCTCCTCTATTTTATCACACCCACCGGTCATGGTCTGCGAGAGCTCGATATCGAATTGATGAAACGTCTGTCTCCACGTGTCAACGTTATCCCTGTTATTGGCAAAGCCGACTCTCTTACCCCAGCCGAGCTCGCGGAGTCGAAAAAGCTTATCATGGAGGACATTGAACATTACCGTATTCCCATCTACAACTTCCCGTACGATGTTGAAGAAGACGATGAAGATACCGTTGAGGAAAACGCTGAACTTAGAGGACTGATGCCATTTGCAATTGTTGGCTCTGAGGATGTTCTTGAAATCAACGGCCGTAAAGTTCGCGCAAGGCAATATCCATGGGGTGTAGTCGAAGTTGAGAATCAGCGACACTCTGACTTCTTGGCTATCCGAAGTGCTCTTCTGCACAGCCACCTTGCCGACCTCAAAGAAATTACCCATGATTTCCTCTACGAAAATTACCGTACCGAGAAACTCAGCAAGAGCGTGGAGGGAGGAGCTGCTGCGTATGGGCTTCCAACCCTGATTAATCATTTGAGGTATTTATACTGACACTTTTTACAGAAACCAAGATTCGTCGATGAACCCAGAAGATCTGGCATCCCAGTCTGTCCGTCTGAAGGAAGAGCAGCTCCGCCGCGAAGAGGAGAAACTCCGTGAAATCGAATTGAAGGTGCAGCGCGAGATCAACGAGAAGCGCCAAGAACTTCTCGCTCGCGAGAGCCAACTCCGAGAAATCGAGGCCCGTATGCGTGAACAGAACCGACAACTTGAGCAGCATATCCACGATGAAACAAATGGAGAAGTTGGTGCTTGAATTTCCATTCAACGGAGCTGCACGTTAAGATATTCGTACATGGCCAAAATCCTTTTTTAAGCCCGTTCCGATTTGATATTATAATTCTTGATTTAGCAGGGGGGTAGGCTTGAGGGCATTCAGTCCAAGATGTGTAACCACTGAGTGCTGGCAGAGACCGGTGAGAAGCAGGGAGCAGGGCCAGGTACCCGTGGATTTGACCTTCCAAGCTTGTGTTTTTATTTTGATACTAAGACCTGATACTCACTATGCTCTTAATATTGATTTATTTCTTTCATTATTTTATCTCAGCTCTTCTTCCACACACTGATACACAGCACGTAGCTTTGTTATCGATGACTCAATGCCTATTGACATTTTAGTATCCTTCATTCTACTATTCTCTTTTTCTTCATCCCAATGCCCCCGTTTGATTCTGAGATCCTTATGTGCATCTCTGGTCTCTGGTCTCTAGGTAGAGACAATTCTTTTCATCACAATCATTTTCATTCTGGTTCATGAACCCCCTCCACTACACCTATACCCTCCTTTTAGACCTTTAATATATTCCATTATCTATCTATCTATCCTTTCTTTCTTTTTCTTTTTTTTTATTCTTTTTTTTATTTTTATTATTATTCTGAAATGTTTTAGGGCTCATTTCCGGGGTTTACTTTATTGCTTTTTCACCTTTCCCTTCCTTGATATAAATATCCCCCCGGTGCATACATCACCATCGGGCTGACAAGATGCTTTCTGAGATTGTAGAATTGGCCAGTAGTTTTTTTCTGAAAGCTTTTTTGCTTTCAGCTAGGTATGCTGCACTGATCACAATAGCATTATTAGAGAGATATTACTGATACTCATCACCTCAGCAGCCAACTCTTGACAGCCCATCCCTCCCTCACCCCCAAAAGCAGCTCATCATATCCATTCCAGAAAAATAACCTCTTTTTATCATAAGACTATAAAAATAACAACAGTTTTCAAACTACACAGTAAACCAAACTGACAGGAAGGAAAAAAAAAAAAAATATCAAAGTAAAAATACGCGCTTCCTAAGCAATCACAAAAAGACAGCAATGACTCTCCATCATTGAAAGATGTGTTTAGCAAAAGCTCGTCCAAGGAAAGCAAGCAAAAAGGGAGCATGGTTAAGCCCAGAAAAATCAAAAAAGAATATGGAATAGAAAAACAAATATATGGAGTGACGCAGTATAGGCACAGGCAGCTCAGTGCATACAACAGAATTATGTGTGCACTCGCTTCATGTCAGAGAGTTAGGGCCATCAGAACATAAGGGAGGAAGATCTGAAAGAGGAAGACAATTGGGTATTTTTTTAGTTCAATCGAAATAAAACCTCTTGCTGCAAGATGCCTTAAAACAGGATGCTTATTCAGTACGCAAAGAGAAAGAACAGCGATTTAGCCAGGCTATTGAGGCTTGTTCCAAAAATCCAAGCTAGCTACGACATCTTCCCCAGCTTCGTCTTCATATGCGTAGATAATCTGTATTATTGTTAGCGACACTGATCTCGATTAATAAAGACATAAATAAAACATAAGTCATACCTCTCTTGTCGACGAATGTAACATGCGAATGTTCCTCCCAGTCATGATATGGACCAACTCACTGGTCTCCAAGTGCCTTATCTCAATGAAGCTTGGCTCAAATGCCAATATATATGGGTATGAGAGCGCGAAAGCAGTTGGATTTCCTTCCCAAGCTATTCGCCAGTCGGGTCGTGCGCGCCATCCATTCCGATTCACGAAAAAGGAGAAGTCGCTATAATTAAGCAGAAATTCTCCGTTCAACCTTTCAATATGGATCGGCTTGACGTTCTCCTTTCTGGCAACGAAGTCGAGCGATGTATCAGCCTGATCGAGCAGTGACTGTCGTTCGGTGGTTTCCAAGCTAACAACCTCAAAGCCACGAGAACAACCTACACAGAGCGTTGATCTTAGGAAGTGAACGGAGGAAGATTCTGCAGGAATATAGAATTCCTAGGGGTGATGTTAGCACAATTGCTAAGCATTTCCAATAAAGCGCCTACCTTGAATGACTTCAGTGCATCTTGCCCGCTCTGGAACATTTTACTGAGAGGCTTCTTTTTGCCCTTGGTAAGATTTTCCATGGGCTCAAATACTTTAATGGTTGTTGACAACGCAGATGTCTTGACAGAACAAACAAGATGTCTTCCTAGACCGATGCCGGATTTGAAGAAGTTTGCATGGCCTTGAATCTTCTTAGGTCGGCGCACCAACGGGTTCTGACCGTCATGGACATCCAATGCTTCTAGCGGATAAGAACTGAGCGTCTTGTTGGCGAGGACAAGCATGAGTTGATACTCTTCAAGGGTGTCAATCTGGGTAACTGCAGTCGCATCGAGAACGCGTCTTGGTTTGGCAGACTTGTCCTTGGGCCACCTTTCAGACAAGTATATGCCATTGTCAGTTCCATATACCAGTTTTCGACCACCATCTGTAACAGCAGTATTAGTTGCAGATTTCCTTCAAGGATGAAAAGAATCATTTAAAAATACTAACCAATTGGAACCAAACAATTCACTCTGTTGACTGCAGTGAAGAATCCCTCACAGAGGATGGTTTTTGAGTAGAAGTTGCTGCTACGTTCTCTCAGCTTCCGTTGCTGCTCCTCAACCAACTCAATGAATCTTTTACGTTGACTTTGTGTTGTGGCCCACAAAGTTTGATCATAACCTCCTTTCCCAAGATGCTTAAACGTAACAGGAAACCCATCCTTAGCAGCGGGAGGATTGTTGGCTGCACGACCGGCAGCAAGCAGGTTAGTCGAAGGCCGCTTGGGAATACCCAGTCTAGGTATGACTTCCTCCATCTGCGCAATAACAAGCAGTTCCAAAGGTATAGGCTTTTTGTATACTCGATATTCCTCGCGTTTGTTGACAGCCTTGATTCTAACGAGCAAAACTGCATGGTCAAAAAGATATGCCGTAACCTCGGAGGTATCCGTGGGTCCCTTTTTGAACGCCATTTTGATTAACATGATGCGATTCTCTTCTGTAAGTTTGAGATCCACGTAGTCACCGGGAGCAAATTTGAGAGCCATGTTTAATTGCATTAGGTTGAAATGGTTCTCCGATTTTCCGCTTTCCGTATTCACCCGAGACAAGAAATCACGAATGAGAGCAATCGCCTTTGGAATCTCCTGCTTGTCTGGATTGTCATCCTTGGTGTACTTGACTACGTTCTCTAGCAACAATGGGTATCGAGCGAGCCGAGTCGTTGGTTTCGTGAGGTAGCCATTTAGCTCGAGCTTCCTCGATTCCTTGAGTCTTTCAGTTTCCTCAACAAATTTGGCGAAAGCTGGGTTCGATGCCCGTTCCTTTTCAAATTCATACTTTCCGTACAATTGATTGGCACCGTATTTTATAAATGGATCGAACCGAGGAACATATTGAAGGAAAATGTCACCAATGTTATGAACAATTTGGCTTTCCTTTTGACGTCCATTCAACGCCTCTGAGAAGCGAGAATTCACACTTAAAACTTCGAGAACGTTGCCGAACACTGTTCTTATAAATTTTTCACGTCGATGTTCAGGGACAGGAGAAAGACTGGTATTGTGCGAGGAACGCAGCGGTCGCATCCAAAAGTCCCTAAGATATTCCAAATCTTTGACGAAATCACGTTCAGTATACATGATTTCAAAAATGATCTCTTGTCGCTTCTTTTCTCTATCATCAATGCTATCCGCAACTTCTTTTGGCACCATATTAATCCATAGCTTCTGGTCTTCATTCTCATCCTGGTCATGGAGACTACCTTTCGAGGCAGAAGTCCTCAAACCTGGTTGAGGTTTCAAGTTTAGCCTGGCTTGCTGCTCTAATCGTCGAGGACAAGCAATGGAATAGCACAGCTGATCTCGCGTACAAGTTGGAGAGTAACACTCGGTCAGGAGCGTAAAAACGCCATTGACTTCAGAAACCGGAGATTCCTCTCCCATGGTTTCTCTAAACTGGTATAGCTCTCCAGGAGCATCTCGCAGTCGATGGTCGTATGTCACATCATGAAAAAGCTTTTGTGCATCCAGCGCTCTGCCTAAGAGGAGCGCCAGATTCCGATCCGTTGTCTTAATAATGTATGATAGCAAATCCACAGCTTCGGCACCAGTAAAGGCATTGGTATATGCCAAATCATTCTTAATACGCTCTCCAACTGAAACTCTTTCCTTGAACACCGCAGCTACGCGCGAAAGCAAGGCTGGATAAACAAGAGGACCTCGGCTGCGATGGGATGTAATTGTCGCAGAGGCGGATTGGCCAGATTTGGCAGAGGTGGGGGTTTGCAAGCTATTGTTGCGCTCCGGAGTCACGGTTGATGCCATCGACAAAGTACGAGAGTTACTAATGGAGCTTTCACTGGGGTGTCTGACTCTAGGCTGTGTGTCAAGGGTTGTGGTTATTTCTGGTAGACCAGGTATTTGATCGGAAGGAGGTCTTTCCGCAGGGCGTCGGTCTATACGTTCTATGCGTTCCCGCTCCATGCCCGAATCCCGTCTTCGGTTTGGAACTACTCTTCCAGAGCTAATCATTTGCGTGTGATCACGATCGGAGGTGTAAGACCGGAGCGACATCGTACGCTCATCATCATGTCTTTCAGGCACAATTCGCCCGTGGGCCGTTCGAGAACTCATAGGGTGATACCCTTGTTGCCTGAATGCATTAGGAGGCGCTTGGTTGTAGTTGTTGGGTGGGGCATGGAATTGGGGTGGGCGAGGGCCAGGTCCTGCCATCGAACGAGATCGGTACGGATCGGAATTCAAGGCGGCGGGAGGAGGAACACGGGTTGGTGGTTTCATGGGTGGGTATTGAGGTGGTGGTCTCGCAATGGAATCCATTCGTTGTGGGACAGGGTATTGGGATCGATTTGAGTACGGAGGGATGAGAGGATTGCGAGGTGCTGGGAGAGGTGCCATGGATCCATTAGGCTGCCACCGGGGATCATGATATCCGGGCTCGGGTCCCGGTCCATAGCCAGGACGCGACTGTCTCATGGGTGGGGGAGGACCACGAGGTTGCATATAGGCTTCCGGGGAATGACCCGTCATTGTGTGCGCCCGTTCCTGATGAAACTGAGGAGCTTGTGAAGTCATCGTTTGCGAGCGACCAGGAGGCGGGGCTCCTCCAAAAATTTCCGAGAAAGCGGCATCGCGCTGAAAGGATGAGGCATGGCCATATGGGTTAGATCGAGGGTTTCGACCCTGTTGGGATCCATAATCCGCCATTATCGGCAATATCGCGACAGAAAAGGAGGATTGAATGATACGTCTGGCCGGACAAAATAATAATACGGCTTCGAGTCACGCTTTGTGGAAAAAAGCCATACGCCAATTGTAGAAGAGCTTGGGGGGTAGCAAATCCGGCGTGGTTAGCGAGAGGGTCGGACAAACACTTCACTCAGGTGGCATGCTTCAAATAATATGCACTCTGCAGGGTCGGTACGGTGCAACACGGTCGATAATATAACTGGATTGAGAACTCCACAAATGCCCCGAAAGCGAGTGCAGTAAAGACATACACAGTCGATCTTCAAAACCAAGTGAAGATGGAGGTTTGGGCGTTCATAGCGCAGATGTCCACATTGTCAATCGAACCTAATATTTCTCTCAATGGTCGCAGGGGTGCCACAACGGATGCCGTCAACCTGCAAAGAGCGGTGTCAAGATCACACGCGACTCGTAAAGAGAATCCAACAGCAAAACACACCCACAAAAGGAGGAAGAAAAGGTCGATTGTAGGGAGATGGCGGGATTGAGTGAGTGAACGTTGTTGAGCGAGATGGTTGAACAGCCGCATGGATGGCTTTCACTGCCATTGGTGAAAGTCACGCTTCCCGTAATGGGTTAGTGCGTAAAAATGGGAATACTTAGAGCTTGGCGTGTGGCTGAGCTGTCTTCCGATTCTGGCCTATCTGCTATCGCGATATGTAAAATACAGCCAATCAAAACTAATATTTTGCAACAATACACTCATGCTGTAATTAATTTGTTGAATCAAGATTACAGTTGCAGCCACTGTGGCTTGTGCAGTTGCTAGTGGTTAGATAAGCAATCTATTACACGTGACCAAGCACTAAACAGCAGAGTGTTATCGAGGTGACGTTTTGGGGCCAGAAACAGCAATAAGAAGGAGAATGGGAGAATGGAAGAGTAGCTCAGGGTAGAGCTCGGGCAAGCAGCAAGTCTCATTTGAAACTCGACTATTCCACTCTTTTGATCTTACTTAACTAGCTCTCCTCCACTCACCTGAGCTGATAAACTAAACCAACAAACCTCCGCGAAAGAACCATTATGGCGGACAGCGAGCTCACACCCAAGTTCGCTCCATTCTTTGGGATGGTTCGTCCTCCGCTATTTTGTACTCAGAACTTATAACTAACAAATGAGGATACTAGGCAGGCATAGCTTCAGCAGTAAGTCATTCCGCTCCTTCAATTCTCGGGATTTGATGTGAAGCCGCCGTTTTAACGAACATCGCAGATGATATTTGGGTGTATGTATACACGTTTCATGGGTCCAGGCAGCTTGAATTCGCATTCACGACTCACAAGCTATTATACAGCGTTAGGAGCAGCATATGGGACGGCAAAAGCTGGCATTGGAATTGCAAATGTTGGGACGTTTCGACCAGATCTTATTATGAAGGTACCCAGGGTGTGCCACGACTCAATAGTTGGAGGAGAAACATCTGACAGGATTCTTTCACCAGTCATTGGTACCGGTTGTTATGGCTGGTATTATTGCCGTCTACGGGTTGGTTGTCGCAGTCCTCATCGCCGGTGATATTGGTACCCCCGAGCAGCACTATAGTCTATATGCGTATGTTTCACATCGCCGTCTATTTTCGCTATCCGCATTAGAACTCTAATTAATATAATATCCTCAACAGGGGATTTGTGCACCTTGCGGCTGGGTTATCCGTTGGTCTCGCAGGGCTGGCAGCTGGTTATACGATTGGAATAGTGGGAGATGCGGTACATCAATTGCTCGAACCGTGCTTGTTCGGATTTCTGACTGAAAAGTGATATAGGGAACACGAGCGTACATGCAGCAGTCCCGAGTATTCGTTGGCATGGTCTTGATCCTGATTTTTGGTGAAGTACTGGGTCTTTATGGGTGCGTCTCCAGGCCGTTTAAATTCCAACTTTTTTTTTCTTTTCGGAAATGGTGAAGCTGATCCTAATGTTTGCCGTAAATCCAGTCTCATCGTCGCACTAATCCTTAATTCGAAGCGTTAAAGTGCGGCCGCAGATATTGTTCTGGTGATTTTACATTTTCCTTCACATCTCTCTTCCGCATCTGTACTATTCAACTGATGAACATTCTCGGCGTGATTGCGGTTCATGCAAACTAGCAGGCTCTCGTATGTGTGGCTATTTTTTGGACTTGGTTTAAACTGGCGAACAGGAGCAATCAATCGATAGAGACAGTCTTTCAGGCTTGCAAAGTCCCAGGTTTACCTGTACATATAATATGAGACAAAACAGGGGGCGAATTGAGGTTTAATCAAGGGGGGATTCAACGAGATAATCCTTCTGATCGGGCAGAAGCGGAGGGCTCCAGGTCGAAAACATATAGACTTTGTCTCGACTCCGAGTCTGGCTGCTCGAGATCGAGTCGTGAACCAATTCCAACAGACGTAGGGAGGTGTGTAAGCGCAAAAGAAACTGCCCAACCACCCGCCAGCCCCGCCTACGTCAGACAACCAGTTTAGCTTTAAAGTCACCAGCCAAACCCTTAGAAAAAGTCACTCCGCCATCACCATCTTCATTTCTTTTTCAACAATATTGGTATTTTGAAGCAATGTATCCTTACTTTCACACCGGTCTGATGAAGTCAATGGCGGCAGTACGCTCTGTCAACCCTATCGCTTTTCGTTCTTGTCATTTATCTGAGCCCAATTGAGTGTGAAACTGAAGGAACGGTCCTGTTCTCATTGTCGTCATCCCGCGACCCTCCTTAAGCGAAATCCCTGGGCCTTAAGGGATGTCCTGAAGCGACGGTGGCAGATCTATCCGGGTGATTGTATCGACGCCTTTCGCTTAGACGCGCATTATATTCCCTTCATGGCGACAGAGACGATCCCGCAGCCGCAGGACCAACTACCAAAGCCGCCACCACCAGATCAGCGCCATCCAGAGGAAGATCCCGGATCGCAAGGCATCGACACCAAGAAGCTTGATTTCCCGCCATGGTTGTCATCCAGACCGAAAACACCGCTGGATATCGCTGAGAATCGACACCAGCTTAGAGACCGAGTTCCTAAGCTGAAGTTGAGGATTGAGGACTTCGAGCTGCTGAAGACACTCGGCACTGGTGTGTAGTTACCTTTGGCTGAGCAGCCATACTGAAAGGAGGTCATGAGGATACTTATATATGGTGTACTTTAGGGACCTTCGCGCGAGTATGGCTAGTCCGCCTAAAGAATGCAAAGGAGAACGCCAATAATATATTTGCCCTAAAGATCCTCCGTAAGGCTGATGGTGTGTCCTTACTCTTCCATGCGTCAATGATCGTGGCACGGGTGCGTCGTGTGTGCTGTGGATTTGTATTAACCTCTGCTCCGTTCCAGTGATTGAGCTCAAGCAAGTCGAACATGTCCGGAATGAGAATAAAGCTCTTCACGCTGTTGCAGGACATCCATTTATCACGACATTGGTTGCATCCTTCTCCGACGACCAATGCCTCTATATGCTGGTATGCTTGGTGATTTCGAGGCCCCCCTCGCTTTAGCCATTTGCTTTGTTCTGAGATTCGCTATTGTTCTTGGCTTGCCTGGTTTGCCTGGTGATGATTGTTCTATTGTGCATCGTTCAAGTTTTAAACCCAATGTTTATATCTATACATACTGAACTTTTGGCCCGCAGTTAGATTACTGTCCCGGCGGCGAAATCTTCAGCTTCTTGCGTCGTGTACGACGATTCAGCGAATCAACGGCCAAATTCTACGCTGCCGAGATAGTATTAATCCTTGAATATCTTCACGACGTACAAGGCGTCGCATATCGCGACTTGAAGCCTGAAAACATCCTCCTTGACGCCGAAGGACACCTCAAACTGGTCGATTTCGGTTTCGCAAAGCAGCTCTATAGCCGTGAGACATATACACTTTGCGGGACACCAGAATATCTTGCACCAGAAGTCATACATAATAGCGGCCATGGTTTGGCAGTCGACTGGTGGGCGTTAGGTATCCTGATATACGAGTTCCTAGTTGGCCAGCCGCCATTCTGGGATCCGAACCCGCTGCGAATATACGAACAAATCGTTGATGGACGCCTGCGGTTTCCGCCAAACATGCCCTCAGACGCACGAAACATTATAACGGCGTTATGCAAAACCAATCCCTCGGAACGATTGGGCCATATCTCCGGTGGAACGAAGAAGGTTAAAGAGCACCCTTTTTTTAAGGGAATAGATTGGGATGATTTGTATCAGCGACGGACGACGGGGCCGATAATACCTCGTGTCGATCATCCAGCCGATGCGGGTAATTTCGAAGAATACCCGCCTCCCCCAGATCCAAGTACTCAGAGTCTGTACACGGATGACATGAGGAAGAAGTATGAGCCGATGTTTAAAGATTTCAGTGATCAAAGCTAGGATCTTTTGTCTACCCTTCCACTCTATCCAGCGTTTACCATGTGCAGCTTCTCAGCCGCGCGCCGAGTTCTTCCCCCCGTTCTTGCATAATTTACAGGCCTGGAGAGCCTTTCTCAATCTCTTTACCCCCCACAACTCTGGTCTGCGCATGGCAATCAGATTCGCGTATCACTCCACACACACGCACATACACATATACCACCTATCAGCACTCCTCTAGCCCCGCCAAAAAAGCGCAAAGACTCAGCGCTACCCCACACGAGATATCATACATCTTTCTAAAGGCCCTGATCTCCCCACAATCGAAAGAGAAAGCATTCATTTTCGTATCCTTTGGCTTTAGCCTAATTCTTTAAAAAGGGTCCTGCAGGCACATATCGCACTTATCTCCCGAGTATACGTTGTATATAGCGACGTCCACGAATGCCAAAATACAAGCTAGAAGGGCTCCGTTTTGCCCTATCTGCGGCCAATTTTCGTGCATTAAATCCAAGACATGCTGCTGAGCAGTGTATGTTCTGTAGGGTAGAAGATCTACAAAGGAAGAATATATATAAAAAAAAAAAAAACGGGCGCTTGTTTCCGCCTATGTTTTTTGTTTGCTAAAGTTATGAAACGTAACACACCATGGGTATATGGAACTTCTGTAGTGTGTGGTGTCAATCTACCAGCTGTAAATTTGAAGGGTGGAGCGTCCCAAAGCGGGAAGAAGAGCATGCCATCAATAATGGGCCTCCTCTTCATCTTTTTACTACAATTTTGCGAAGCCAAGAGGGCAAGTAAAATAATAAGTTAGTATCTCCATAAGAAACAACATAAGAGAATCAAAAGTACGCCTTCCCCTAGCATCTAAAACCCATGTACATAGATATATTACAACAAAAAAAAAGAGTAGTACAGGTCCCCCAATAAACACAGAAATTCGACAACAATGCGGTTTTTGTGTGGTTTGTTTGCTCCCTCATATGGGCAACCAGCCCAACCTTCGCCCGGTGGGGATATGCTTGTGAAAGACAACAACATATATCTAGCAAAATGAGAGAGGGAAAAAAAGGAGAATAGAAGGTAACAATGCACCAGAATCAAAACATACGCCTTGGTTTCACCCTTTAAAAAAAACCCTGTTTCTTTTATTTTTGTTTCCCTGATGCGCCGGATGGAGAAAAGGAAATGTGTGCAAAAGGCTGATCTCTTGCTATGAAAGCTGGGTTGGAGCCCGATAGAATAGTGTGAAGGCAGGGAAGAGAGGATAAGAGAAGATACATAGTAACAACATAGGGCAATGATGTGAGTGGAAGATGCTGCTGTGCACAGTCTGGAGTACCTAGTAGAAGTCTAGAAGATGGGGTTTGGGGAATGTGGCTTTGAACCAGGGTAGTCCCCTAGTGCTGATTCGGCCAGGATTGGGGGTGAGAGCTTGATGACTAAAGAGGTAGGGTCTAGTAAGATGAAGAAACAATTCATGTTTTATCAGAGGCCGTTAGACTTCCCGAATTCCACGCGGTGAAAGTTCAGGTGAAGAAACAGATCTATGGAGTTGGGTGACATGGGGGAAATAATTGTTGGGGGCGAATCAGTCGGACTTCCAAACGCCTATTTTAAGATCAGAGGTCAGTTCGGTTGTAAAACAAAGTTTGAAAAAGCCAGGATCTTGGAAATACCTTGGAATTCATGCTTCACGAAAGCCAGTGGGTGCTCGGGTTCCTGCGCACCCATCTGCTGCACGCCAGGGCTGAAGCTGGTAATCGGCAAAACGACAACGTCCCCAACGATCTTCTGCGCAACGATGCCAGTGAAATATCTGTAGTCAATCGCCTTGCTCAAGTTGGTGCCTGTTGCCATGTCAAAGTAATCCCGATCATTGAAGTAGCGGAAAATTGCATCTGTCCACACAGCCGGACCAGTAAATTCCACGATCGATTTATCCATTTTGGATCTTCTCAGTTTCCCTTCTTCCTTCATCCGCAACGCTTCTTCTGTAATATTTGCCACGACGTCCCGAAGGATAGGATGTCCAGGCTTGGACTGAATTGTCCATTGACAGAATTGGATCCTGCGTGAATACCAGTGACTCCAATCCTCTCTATCGGGATCCGCCTCGATGCCAATCACAAGTCCTATTGCGGACCTCTCAACCGACCAGGGCACCCACTCGACTGCTGACTTGAGAGCGAAAGTATCAATGTCGCTGTATATCCCACCACGAGCCAGAAGAATCAGGTATCGGAAGAAATCCGCCTTCAACACCGGGAGCGGCATTGACTCGAAGGCTTCTATTATTTCTGGAAAGGCGGCGTATAGGTACTTTATCACGTATATGGCTCCATCGTCGGTGATGACCTGGTGCACAAAGCCCGGATGCTCTTCCGTCCAGCTAGCTTCCAGCGGGCGCAATTCTTCATCAAATTTACCCGAAGCTGGGGTATACTTCCACGTCTGCCAGATGTAAGCCGGAAACTTTGATCGTAGATCGTACGGAAACTGATATCGTAGCCGTTCTCGAAGGGGCCTTTGAGCAAAGTCTTCGACCGGTGGTTCTGCGAGTCTGTTTTGGCGTGAATTTTCCGTGTTTGACAGCTCTTCTCCAAGGATAGCGTCTAGTTTGGCATACTGGCGAGCATTGCTGGAGTATAGATGGAGAAGATACGTCAAGGCGAGAAGCGAGGCCACAATGATCACGCATCTTCGGAAAGGAATCATGACGGGAGGCCCTGGTCCTGAGAGCGGCGGGAAACTTCGGAGTTGGAGAAATTGAAAACCATCAGTCCGAATAGTAGGAGGATATGTTTAGAGAGATATTCGAGGAGGCCTGAGGCGAGGAAATCGTCGTTGAGAATGTGGAGGTCGTGAAGTGTACTTCTGTCGTGATATATGTATGTATACGTAACCAACTCAGTCGCGATGGAGGTCGATGCTGGAACCAAGGTACATATGGCGCTGAGGTCCGGATCTAACTAAATCTGAGAGAGACGCCAGACTCGTAAGCCACACGGTTCAAGAGAAAATGGAATAATAAGAGAAACAGGGGAATGGTACTCTGTGCAGGCCGTGATGATCGCCCAGAACGATATCGATGAATGTACCCTGGATGTTTGAAGCGAGTTTCACAATCTTCATGTATGTACCCTCAACACAGACGCTTGGGCTTTTTCGAGCTTCTGAGATGCTTTCCGTCAAACATCAAAAGAGAGAAGAACTGTACAGATCTGCGTGGTTTTGTACGATGTTTTCCCTTTTCTTTCCTTTGACTTTCTTTTTGTCAGGGGAAATGCATCACCAGGCAGACTCATTGGCTTACAACTAACTAGTTCCACCAGGGGGCGAGAATCCTAGCAGTCAGTATCTCCACCGCTGTGTGACGAATCCCAAGAGATATTCACCTACATATGTACTTGGCTGTCCCTGTTGTAATAACAGGTCATCCTCTTATTCACTATCCAACGAGGCCAAGCAACAAATCACTTCTTCACATTCTGAGCCGCAGAGTAACTATGGGATGGTATGGCAATCCATCTGCAATCTCTCTTCTTGCACACTGAGCCATGCTGACATAGTTACATAGTGATGGCCCCCTTACACAGTACAATGCATGTACCTTCTAATGCCTGCAGCCGCTAATGTTGATCAGCCCTGACCTGGCTGTTAGGTCCAATAAACTATCTTCAGCGACGGATTCACTACTGTGTACCTTGCTGAACTGACTGGGTTCATTGTGCCTGTGCTGAGAGATTCATATACATGCATGTTGTGAAGCCAGGGCCGTAATCGCCTTGTTTTGTACATACATCCATGATACTGAAGCCGAGTGCAGTAACACGCAGTCGCTCTCTACGTATCTTCGTATAGGCTTCGGTGTATATTCTTGTTGCCGGATGATTTCCGTTGCAGCGACCAAACACATCGAAACTAGCACCAGATCCTTTAGGAGAAGTCCAACTGGACATGCACTGCATACAACATATACAGAATACATACTCCAATTACGAAGTCCTTCTTGAGTGCGTCTGCGGCGGAAAATTTCTGTCTCAAACAAACAGACTCAGCCGCGGTGTGAAACGTTCGTCACACCCTGCAGGAATGATGACGACGACCGTGCGCCTCAGACTCTTCATGTAACATCCACTTAAATGGCGGCAGAAAGAGAATTACCTTGAATGGCATACATAGTTAATGTTTATTTCTTTCACCACTGCTGGTATGATCAAGTTTTCCGTCGGAGCATTCACTCTGAATTGACATAGCCAAGTGCCAATGTTCAAGAACAAGCATCTTTAAATATGGAGTGTTGTGCCTTTGAGTGACTTACATTAAGAGCGTCTCAAATTTATCTCTTTTCGCATCTCGAGAAATACCACCACTGGCCATCAAGTGCGTTGTGACTCCAAAATTTGACGCTCTCATCAGTCTGCCAAGGAGTCTTTTGTTCTAGTTGGAGATTTCAGCTGAGCTCCGCTATGCATTAAACCGCAACATCTGGTGAAGAATATCACAACCACCATTACTGCAATCTCGATTTCTCAATTCACGACAAACTCTTTCATACAGAGACTATTTTCATTGATGTCGCAAGCCCTGCTCATAAGGACCTTCTTCATTTGCTATAGCTTCTGCAGTCTGAGATGCTATTAAAAACAGAATTGCTTGGAAGTGAGCTGCCAGTATCAACAAGGACACCACTGATGCAATACTTAAGTCAGCCAAGCTGTTGAGACAAGAAGCATTCCAAACACGACAGCTGTGCTTGAGAAGCGGCTATGGTTTCAGCAATAAGGAGACGCGGCTGCCAATGCATTTTTAGTCAACATGGTCAACAGTTAACTAAATACCTTGATCTCGCTTTTGGTGCTTTGCTTCTCTCAGCAATCAAATCACAGATTTTCTTTTCTTTTCTTTTTTCTTTTTTTTGGACAAGGATGGAGCAAGTTCACCCAGGCAAGGCTTTTCAAAGTCATGTTGATGGCCTCCCTGCACAGAAAACCAATTAGGACTTCAAAATCCATCCTACTGCAAGTCTGAGAAGTGTCGCAGGATTACTGGTGATGATCTATCTTCAAAGTGCACTTCTTGATCATGGTCCTGAATTGTGATAGGCAGTTATTCATAGCTGTCTCTAAGGCCCGGCCAGGATGTGCAGTGCGTCTTCAGCTTCTCCCAATGTTTTCCGCGTTCGATTGTTGGCTTAGTGTGGAGTCAGCAGACTTTATTGAAATAAGAGTGAAGATGCAACATTTTGCTCTTGCTTGTGTAAAAAAAGACAGAATGAGGTGATGGTGCCCTTGGAAAAGCAAAAAAATGGAAGCAGCCGTTAAATAGAATATTAACCAACTAGTTATGTCACATGTCCTTTTAATCAACCCGAAACAATGCTACGATCCCAGGCTGTGATTCAAAAGCTTCTTATATTTCACAAAGTCGTATTCTTGAATACCAGTAGTCTCTGAAGATGCTCCCATCAGTTGGAAGAAGCTCTCCAAACAGTATGAAGTATTACCTCCTAGTTATTGCGTGTGTAGATACTTCGACCATGTTTGTCTTGTTTGGATTAGTCTCAGATTGACAAAAGTTGCAAACATACTAGCCACACACTAACCACTTCTAGTTAACTAGCTACTTAACTAGTTAGGCATCGGAGAAATTCCATGGCGTTGTCGTGCAGAAGATCAGGTACACCACATCTTCAGTTCCTGTACAGGTCTGATATGCTGTGGAAGCTCACTTTGTCAAATTACAGAACCTGGAAGAACCATCCTTTGAATAGTTTTAGAATTTTACATACATACATGCCCCAACCTTGTCCTTAACGAAAGCCTACGAAAGCCTACCTCTTTTCGCCCGCAATCATGGTTGGTTCCTCACGCGCAACTGAAAATAATCCCGCTAACAAACACTCCTTCTTTAGGCCCGCAACAGCGAGAAAGCGCAGTCAATGCTTTTCCGCTTTCGCGCCGCTCAAGCAGCCGACCTCGGCATCCTCGATATCGGCCGTACCCGCCGCCCCAAAGCCATCACATCAGTCGACTCCATACCCATTTGCGAAAAATGGCGCGGCCAGGTCCTGAAAGAGATCTCGCGCAAAGTCACGCGCATCCAGGACCAGAGTCTGAGCGATTACCAGATTCGCGACCTGAATGACGAGATCAATAAGCTGATGCGGGAGAAGTGGATGTGGGAGGTGCAAATACGGAATCTGGGCGGGCCAAATTATACGCGTGGCGGCGGCAGGGTGTATGATGAGGATGGGAGGGAAATACCGGGTGGAGGGAAGGGGTATAGGTATTTTGGAAGGGCGAGAGAGCTACCGGGCGTCAAGGAGATGTTTGAGGCGGCGGCAAGAAAGAGGAGCGCAGACGAGCTGGAGGATTCCGGTGGGGGACAAAGTGATATGCTGAAGAAGCATGTGGATGCTGCTTATTTTGGGTATGGGTTGGACGAGGAAGATGGAACGTTGCTTGCGTACGAGAGTAAGAAGGAGAAGGAGGCTTTTGAGAATATGCTGAAAAGGGGCGATGGTCCTGTTGGGGAGGGCTGGCAGCCTCTTCCTGGCGATGGGGGTGATGGCGTCGAATGGAGATTGCCTACACTTGACGAAGTTCAGGAAGAATTAGTGGACAGGCGACGACGAAGGTTACTCGATAAGATTCTTTAAAGCATTAATTAACCCAAATCCCAGAATTTTTGCATGACATGTCGACTACAATGAGTAGACATCTGTTGCTTCTCTTTTCTATGATCTGTCAATTATACAGTTTTCGTAGCTCATTAGTGTATTGTACAGGTAAGTTACTCAAGAAAGTAACAATGGGTATATGGCAAGATGGTGCTGGGGCATCAAATGAAACCGTTTCGCACGGTGATCAGTTGCTCAGCACGCTCATTGTGGACGTCGGACGCTCCTCTTCGTTGACCGCTTTTTCATCATCGAACATTCCCATATAGGTCGCTTGCAACTCTCGTCGCTTCACTGTGGTAATGGAGAGCACATCATCCATTACAAAATATTTAAATTTCCCTTGATACCACATATGTCGAAACTTTCGTGCCGCCATATGAATATCCGGGAGTCCTCCTTTAGCAATACAGCCAGACTTCAATGCGAAGGCATTTAGCAACTCCATGATATCATTCGTTGGCTCACAGTACTTTCGATACGCATATCGCTTGTTTTTGTTAATATGATATAAAAGGTAGTCGGCGATAGTGATCTCGGAAATCAAAGAGTCCTTAATGATCCCGCAAGTCGCGAACTTGACCATACTCTCTGCATCAGCGACATATGGAACGAACACGCCCGGAGTGTCATATACGTATATTCCACATTGATTCCTATCAAGAATCTTGATCGGACTGCCAACCTTTCTTGTGACTCCTGGCTCGCCACCAGTTATGGCGACTTTTGGCAACGCCTTCTGCCCCATATATGCACCTCGAAGGTAATTGACAAATGAGGATTTGCCAACATTGGGCATTCCAACGATCAACATTCTATATCCAGTCACGTTGTCTTTTGGCATTGGCAAACACCTTAGATATTTGATGAAAGGCTGCAAGGTGGCTTTTGAGAAATTGCTTAGAACAAACACTTTCGACGTTCGCTGATCCCATCGCACGACCTGGCTTTCTATCTGTAAAATTGAACAGTATTTTCAGTCAATTAGCCAGAGCCGCTCTAGCCAAACGAGGGAGAACCCAAATCGAGACAAACCTTTTGCATCGCTAGCTTTCGGTCTCCAGCTAGATCTCGTTTCGTATAGATTATCGTCCGTCTCTTATCTCCTAAAACGTGTTCGAATAAAGGATTTACAGAGGTGAAAGGTATCCGAAAATCACGGCATTCAATGACATGGTCCACCGAGTCCAGCATCGATCGCATCCTCATTAGTCCAGCGCGGTGATGTCCAAGGAAGTACGAGCGTGGAATATTCTCGGACACATTGAAGACTTGACGAGGAACAAACGTCGATGCCATTGCAAAAGGAAAACCAAAATCAAACCTGATCAGCAAAAACGCCAAATGAACATGCTCGCAAAGACTGGGCTGAAGAAGCCGTTCATCGCCGCCCGCAATCTTTTTCGTCTTAAAAAACGATCTCGATAGCTGGAAAATCGTATTTCCGAGAACTGCTTCGATGGGCTGCTTATGTAACTAACTAATAACTAGCTGGGATATCAGGTTGACAACCTTGACACATCATGAATCTCACCCTCTCGGTCGCTGCATCAGAAATCTTTTTATATTTTGAACGTAATGGATATGTTCTCTATTCTGATGATGTTTTCATTGAAAGACAACATGTATTCGAGTCACTGGATTTCATTTCTTGACCCAATTGTCTCCCGCATTGCACATTTTGGGTGTCTACCTTTTACGTAGATATGTACATATACGTTCCCTGATGTCATCCTATTTAGCTCGTCGAAGTATGCACATACAACCCAGTTGACGAGGGACTATATTTGCTATCGCAATGACTTTGACTCAGTCTCTTAGAGCTCTTGTCAGTCGCAGCTCCCCTGGGCGAAAAAGAAAGTCGCTACCTGATTCAGAGGCGTCTCAGGGCGGGCCAGTTGGACCTCAAGCAAAGGATGATGCGCGCCCTTGGAACACATCTTCCAAATATGATTCCTTCACGAGCCTACAAAGGCTCAAGCGGAGCTTTAGCCGCGGTGGCCAACTGCGGCCATTCCGACTTCTAGAGCAAGATCTACGGAATATACGGCGACGATATGTATCTGATTGGAAGATCTTTAACCAGCTGATTATCGCCAGTGCGGTATATGTTTTCTTTACGAATTTGCTGCCTGGTATCACGTTTGCAAGTGATTTGTATGTGCTTACGGGCAAGAACTGGGGAACTATTGAGGTCGTGTTTAGCACTGGTATCTGTGGAGTTATCTTCTCCTTGTAAGTTTGTCTAGACAGTCAACTAAATATATATCTCCAAGTCTCTCCATGATGTGCTGAGACTAAAAGATTTCCGTTCTAGATTTTCAGTCCAGCCTTTGACCATCCTGGGAGTAACTGGGCCCTTCTCTGTTCTCGCAGAAAACATATACTCATTATGCGACGAATCTTTCAAGGTTCTTATGAATTCTGCCCCAAACAGAAGAAGAGTTTAAAGAAACTGATCACTGGCCGTAGATTCCTTTCCTTCCATTCATGGCTTGGGCGCTCATACATGCTGGATGGCTCCACTTCCTCTTAGCCATCTTCAATGCCCATGACTGGACCATGCAATACGTGACAACTTTCTCCACTGAAATATTTTCTCTTTTAAACAGCATCATATACTTCCATAAAGCTATCCAAGAGCTGGAGCGTGCTCATGCTGATTTGTCCTTTACTGCCTTCCTTTACGCGATCATTGGTGCTGTTGGGACCATGCTCTTGGCCATTTTTCTGTCAACAGCAGAACATTGGAAGCCATTGCTCCATCGATATATCCGGCTTGGATTGTCTGAATATGCTGCTGCTATCTCGATCATATTCTTTGTTGGGATGCCGCATATTGGGGAATTGGCACATCTGGACAAGACGACTTTACCTGTTTCTACATCTTTTCGGCCTACTTCACCAGATCGTGAAAGATTTCTCGTTGAATTTTGGAAATTGCCCGTGCGATGGATATTTGCTGCCATTGTTCCGGCTCTTATTATCACCATGCTTTTTTTCTTTGATCATGAAATTAGTTCCATTATATGCACGGTTGATAGATATAGAACACGCAAGCCAGGTGGGTTTGCATGGGACATTATGCTCTTAGGAGTAACGACCGCCATTTGTGGTGTTTTAGGGATTCCACCAGCGAATGGCCTGTTGCCACAAGCTCCGTTGCACTCAGAATCCCTCCTGCATACAGAGAAGGGAGAAATCATGATCTCGACTGACGGTGAAAGAAAAGCTCAACGAACAGAAGCGAAACGCGTTTACGAGCAACGATGGTCTCATTTTCTTCATGCTTGTGGAATTCTGGCATTTATCAGCCCCCCTTTTATGAAGGTCCTAGGTTTAACACCCACAAGCGTCCTGGCAGGATTGTTTCTTTTCATGGGAGAACAAAGCCTATCAGTCAAGTAAGCTAAATATCAGAGACAGAAGTTGGTTGATACTGATCATGTTGACAGCCCTCTTCTATACCGCTTTCTCTACATCCTCTCTTCCCCCTCCGAACTCCCAGCACTCCCAGCCTCCCTTTCGAAAGATCCGTCAGATACAGCTTCCAAGCCCTCTTACCTCCCAATTCACATGTATACCATCCTTCAAGTCGTCCTCACAGTTGCAATATTTATCCTAACTCTCACGAAAGGCGCCCCTGCCTTTCCGGTGCTGATAATCCTACTCGTTCCCTTCAGATTACTGCTCATGAAGCGGTGGTGGAGAAGGGAAGTCCTTCGGTTTGTTGACGAGTGGGCTTGCCAGCCAGGGACGCCTGAGGATGATGAAGATGCGAGAGAAGACGAGGAAGCAGAGGCAGATACAAATGAAAAGTGCAATGAAAATCAAGAATGTAATGTTGAGAATGGAGTTCTCCAGCGTGAGGGTGGATTTCATGGTGATGATCACGCCAGGGCAACATTTCCTTAGCGGTCTTTGGGCGATGGATACTTGATACATTGTTCATCTCATGCAGACTGGTGTATAGAACAGGCTTCACAAGATTTGTGGTATACAGAAGGCACTCATTTAGATAGATGAAAAGGGGCTACAAAATGTCAAAATGCTTTCCATGGCTTCCATAGATACATATCTGTTTCCATTGATTTTATCCTATTCTATGATTACATTGCTGCAACAGCGACCGAAACCTGGTAATAAATGCCTCAAGTCTACGATCAATGTCGACCTCAAATATTGAAACATCGCTCACACTACCGCAAGCCATTAGTAAACTACTTGATAAACGGCTATGTAACGCAACTAGTATTGAAACCGGGTATCTCTCTTCAACAATAGACCCAAAAATTCGTCACCATGCGCCCTAAATCCGCGAACTCCATAACGAAACGCCCTGCCAGACTGAGTCAAAAGATCAGAATATAGAAGCATAAACACAGCATGTGATACTGTAGTTCTTAGCCCATCTAATCAAGCCCTCCATCCCTGCACCAAATCATGAATTCGATCTATAACAGCTCCAAAAACCGCATTCACGCTCTCGATGATCAACTGCTCAAAATGGCGAATCGCTTCCTCCTCACTCATCTCAAGATGGAATCGCTCTTTCACTTTCAGCACCGCTTTGTCCGGCTCGACGCGGATGTCGGGAATATTGGCATCCACCATCAAACTGAACAAGTTGAGAATGAGATTCGCCGACTTGCGCAGCGTGGTATATGCGGTGAAGCAGTGTTGTTTGAACTGAAGGTAGTTAGGTGAATTGGCACCGCCCATGCCTTCTATCATTTCCTTGGAAAGCTTCATCATGGGCGCGAATGGTTTGGGATCGCGACCGAGAATGAATCCGAAATCGGCGTGGAAGAAGTGCCCATCAGGAGCGAGAAGGAGGTTCTCCAGGTGTCGGTCTCCGACACCTAGTAGGTAGGTAATGACGCAATATCCAGCGCAAGACTTGATGTACGTATCCATTGCTTCTTTGCGGACCCCCAACGGCTCACTCTCATCTGGGTTGTTCGCTTTTAAGAAGGCAAGGATAGAACCCTTGTACTTGGCTGAAGCTGCAGAGAGGGATGTCGATGGGACAAACTGCATGGCACCCGCGTTTGCACTTGTGGCAAGAACTCGATACGGAGTGAGTTTCAGGTCCAGATTCTCCTTTTTCAACAACTGGTCCATAAGACTGATGATCTGAATGACCAGCTGGTCCTGTCGAAGGTCATCTCCGACTTTGAATATGACAGGATACTTCCGCCCATCGGAGAGCTTGAAGTTAATAAGTAGCGGAGACAGCGACGACTTGAATACATTGGCCTCTTCTGGAAAGCATCCGACTATTCGAACTTCAGGATCCAATGGGAGTGGCAACGCAGGTTCAATCTGTACAATCTCGTTTTTCGGATCCGCCAATGATTTTTTTAACTGCTCAATCTTAGCAGTACGGTTGATTTTAGAAAATCGAATATCCTTAGCGATCCTGGAGAGTACTGTAATGAGTTCACCTTGTCTCAGGAGGGTCTTTCTTTGGTCAGGATTAACTTTTTCTAACTCAACCATGAAGTAATACTCCACTCGCGCAAAGAGTTCACGATGAGCAGATGAGTTGCCCGTATTATCATCACATTCGACCATTAGATACCAATGCAGATAACTTCCTAACAGCACATTCTGCGCCGCTCGAGTCACCAAGAAGTCAGATAAAGACGAATCTTGTCCAGGCTCTTCTTCCGTCTGTTCCGGAATAACTTCATATTTCAGGGCTTGCACGAGCTGGAGCAGATAAAGCAGGAGCTCCTCATCATCAGATTTTCTGAGACGTTCAACGGCATAAGCTCGAACAGCTGTGTTATCAAACGTTGGCCCAAGAAGTTCCAAAGCATCGTCCACATCAATTTCCGTCCATTTTGGAAGAATTTCAACAGCCTGTCGTGCCTCGTTTAAATCTTGCCAATTAACTGATTTGACAAATTTGGTCAGGGCCCTCTTTTCTCGGGTGAGATAGTATCTAAATTTCCAGACGAGATCCTTTTCTTCAGCACTCAGTTCCTGGGTGGGACCATAAGACATGATATCGTTCAATTCGTCGCGGATCTTCGAATTAGGCTTGAGATCACGGTCCATGATTCCAGTCCGGTGGCTACGGACCAGTCTACGATGCTTGTCTTCGCATGGATTGCCTTTTTGTCCAACCTCTGGGTCATAGACTCTGATGATCGGATAGGCTTCATCGCCATTGGAGGTTCCCTCAATATCTGGCCCAAGTCGTACTTCAGGAGGTGGGCGAAGCGTTTGGCTCATAGAGGCATTTTGCTGGGAGAAGGAGGATATAGGCGGCGGCGGATATTCGAAATCTTGGAAAACAATGGGAAAGTCGTAACGTGGAAATTCAATGTAAAGCACAAAGTTCTCGTCATCAATACCATCATCACCCAGATCATTAGTATCCGCATTTGTTTCAGCCATAAATTTCTCTCGCGCCACTTTGTTTCGCAAGGCACGTTTCTTGGCAGCTTCCTCTGCTTCTAGTTTTTTCTTTTCTACGGCTCGAAAAACCAGTTGGTCCAACCAGTCCACCCTCGCGATCTCGCCCATTTCATGCTTCTTAAGGAGCTTTTCGAGACGTTCCAATTCCAATTCTTCAGGTGTAGGGCCTTCTTCAACAAACTGTCCAATTTGGCGCTTTGGCACAGGAGTACTTGGAGTCGTCGTATTGGAGTATCCGTCCGCTGCCTTGTGTCTGTAAATCTTGCATTTTTGTTTTCCTTTTTTTAGAGTGCCGTCCTCGTCGAACAATGGAATCGTGGTGCCGCCAAAGGGAGTTGAATGGCCGTGGAACGAATTATCACCCATTGGATCGAGATCCCAAATAGTGATGCCTATCTGAGAATTCTGCGGAGCATCCTTGATCAAAATCGGCATTTCTAGCCATTCATTCCACGTACGACTCGTCTTGAACGACTTGTATGCAGTTTGCATGGCAACACCCAAGGGCTTACAGCTCGACCATAGCTGGACCGTAACGTAGAGGTCGGAGATTGGGCTCTGGTTGGACCCAAGATGTCGAAGTTTTTCATTCTGAAGCAATTCGGAAAACGGTACTTGTCTCTGCTTACCCTCCAAATTGCATCTAAAAACGGATCATTAGTGACTTGCAAGAAGAGATCAGCATGTCAGCATCACCAGAGATATCTCATACATTTTGACCCGTACTGGCAGAGCTACTTGCGTAGATGTCGCGAAAGTAAATGCCTCCATCCTTTCAACAACTTGCCAACCTTCTGAAGTCACAGATTGGACAAGAGAACCACCTCCATTGTTGCTCTCAGTCTCAGGTTCCTGCGAAGCTTTCCTTTCAGATCCTTCTGGATGCTCTTTCTCTTGAAAGCTCTGTTGTTGGTTGTTTTGTAGCTGTTCACCACTGGGGTTCAAGGTGTTCTTCTCATGAGGAACACGATCCACCGCAGTGATGTCAACCTCGCTGTCTGAGGACCCAGCTGATTGGCTCCTGTGATGCTTAGCACTCTGTTTCAGGTAAGAGTTAGGGCTTTCCATAACCTGAGCCCTAAGCACACCAGGGAATTCGGAATTAGATTATTCCGGGAAGTAGTTAGGAGATGCACGGACCACCGCGTGTCAGGCTTTACCGCTTTGGGGAAAAGAAAGTCAATGGAAAATGAGCAGAAAATGAACGATGAACATCACCTCATGATGAGATTTGTGCCAGCAAACACAGAGACTCTGAAGTCCTACGTGTGAGCAGTGTTGCATTTATATTTCTTCACTACTTGTTGTTGGTTCTTTCAGTTAGGCAAATACCACCGTATTTGATCTGTTCCGACTTAGAACACATGTTTGGAGACTCACTACAGGACAATCAGACTCACGTCGCAATCAGCTCGAGATATTTGTTAAGAACAACAAACTACAAGTTATGAGTAATACTCTAGCTGATAGCGGCTCAAGCCTTTCATCCACTCCCTCTAGCTCTGATGCTTCGTCTTTTTCTGGCTCCCTCTCCCCAGACAAAGAAAACGGTGCGACACCCAGTGCATCGCGTACGGGGAAGCGAAAGCAAGATAGTCGGCCATTTCCATCTGCAAATGGGCTGTCAGAGATGGGCGACGCGTCAAATAAGCGACCAAGGGTGTCGGAGAGTGCTCTTAACGTGAGCCAAGCGGCTCATAGAAAAAGGCTGGAGGAGGTGGTTGATACCCAGTTCTATGACCCAGATCAAGACCCAGAGGAAAGACGAGCTGTCCGCAAGGGTCTAAGGGATCTTTCAACGAAACTGAACGGTATGAACTGGGGGTCGGTAAAGCTGGATGAGCGCTGATGTGGCTAACCTTGTTTAGATTCGCGCGCTGAGTTTCTCCAGGCAGCGTCCCATGGCATCCATGATACTATTACAAAAGCAAATGAAATATTTAAATCAGTGAAGCAAACATCGGATGCCACTATAGATTCGCGCCTTCTCGTAGCTGCGGCTGATTTGTCGTACAAACGTACCGCGCAAGCCGTGCTGGGAGATTCGGCTTCCGCCATTGATGTGGAAGAGTTTGTGTCAAAGTGTATATCCTTTATGCGTGGAACAGCAGTTGGAGGTCCATCGCGAAGTCAACAGTTAAGTTCTCAGCGTCGACGTCGCCAGAACTATGGTGGAAATGCTGAGGATAGCGAGGAAGATGAGGACGTGCTGGACTGGGATTTGTTAGGCCGACGGGCGTGTTTTCCCCACAACCTACGCCCATCGCTCTCTGGCTTTTTATATGGACCTCTATCCGTGCAGAAGCGGACCCGGCAGCAAACTCAACGAAAAGCAAGACAGGAAAGGATAGACCCATCGCAAGCTGTTCGCCCGCAAGAACTTCAAGCAGAAGATCTGGAGAAGCAAGAGACCGCGAACTTGACAGCTATTTGCACCGAAATAAGAAAAATCTTGGTGCACACGCAGCAGATGGGCGAGAAGCTTGCCACTGACGAGCTTTCGAAGATGCACCAACCCTCAATAGACAAGGTTATGGAAGTTATGCTGAAGTATAATATCTCAAATGATGGCGGAGTGCCATTGTTTAAATTTTGTATCAATCCAAAGTCCTTTGGGCAGACGGTTGAGAACTTGTTTTATGTCAGTTTTTTGGTTAGGGATGGAAGTGTTGGAGTTGATACTGATGCTAACGAATTCCCCACACTACGTACGTCAAAGTCTACGGGCTAATATATACCCCCGACTGTTTTCAGTGGTGAGCTGACCGTTGGATAGATCCGTCTGAGCCCGCATTAGCCTCTGAAGCGCAGCGAAAGGGCCTCCAGAGGCGCCAGGCTGTTTTCAGCCTTGACTTTGAGACCTGGAGAGATCTAATTGAGGTGTTCGACATTAAGAAGCCATTGATTCCTCACAGAAGGGAAGATGAAGCGCCGTCGTGGGGAAATAGAACTGTGTCTGCAGGCCAACACGTTTGAACATTAGTCCTGAGGGTGGGTTTTGGGAGGCTGTTTGATTCTTTGTTTGGTGTATGGTATACCATTTGGGAGGACATAGTGAAAATAACTTTCTTGCTGGTGCTGCCGTCTTGTGAACATGGTTGCTGTTGGTCAGGGTCCAATTATATGTACTAGATACCATATACATATCTAAGGTGCACAGAGCGCTTATATAGGGTACGAATAATGATACTTGCAATGCAGAACTCTTTGTCTATATATATAATACATGATTTGTTTTAGTATACATACTATCAATGGTCAATGGCAAGTTACAGGGTTGCATGGATTAAAGTTCGATGTGTCTGAGGCCTTTGCTTTATGATGGGATAGAGTGCAACATTTCTCCGTCTACAAGCAATCTACATACCTACATATACATTAGGTATGCCACCAACGTCTCGAGTTTTTAGTTGTATCAGTAAGGCACACTCATCAAGATGGCCCATCAATACTCACTTTTATTCTAATACTATCCGCTATACACTTGCTAGCAGGACAACTGCAATACATTTTATCCCGCATCGACGAGTATCAACTACCGTGAACCACGTTACGATGTTTCCTACACTTACGCCAACGAACCCAGAGGAGGTGATGGTCACCCGTGAACTCAATGGACAGACCATCATCACATGTAGTGTGCCATTTTATCGTTTTGGGCTTCTAAGAATTGGCGGACGGGGCACAATTGGTATAAGTCTCTTTACTGGCTGTCGCGCCACAATGCGTATACATGCTTGTACGCAGTAAAGATCGTTCGACTAACATACTTCGCAGTTCGCATGGCCTCAGGCTCCAGTGCTGTATTTTCCCCTGTTGCTCTGACAGACCACGTCAAGGGGCTCATTACCGCTCTCAACGCACCGATCAAATACATCATAGCGCCGGATTTAGAACACCACATCTTCCTCAGCGACTGGAAGGCCGCATACCCCGATGCTAAAGTGATTGGACCTCACGGGCTCCAAGAAAAAAGGGAAAAGAACGAAAAGACGAAAAGTACGGCGCAGATTGACTACGTGTTCACTCCCAAGGATAGACATAGTCCCCAAATCTCCGAGGAATTCAACGCCGAGTTCGACGCGGTGTATGTCCCCAGCCATCCGAACCGAGAGATTGTCGTCTTCCACAAGCCTACGAAAACATTGCTCGAGGCGGATTTGTTCTTCAATCTACCTGCTACGCAACAGTATGAGAAGGAGAAAGGTGGTGCGAATAAGGGGATTTTGACGAAACTGTTTATGCCGGTTTGGACGACGAGAGGGGATGCGATCTGGCAGAAAAGGTTTATCTGGTATCTCATTGCCGGGAGGAGTCGGGAGGAGTGGAAGGAGACGTTGAGGATAATTGATCGGTGGGACTTTGAACGAGTGATTCCGTGTCATGGGGATGTGATTGAGACGGGTGGGAAGCTGGTGTTTAGGAAGGTGTTTGGATGGTTCTTGACGGACTCATGAGTGATGTTTGTTCATCTTCGATTTGCATGTACAGTACATATTCACATGGATAGTCTTGAAGAGCTCAATTTTAGCATTGAACTAGGCAATTCAGACTTTATTTTCATTTTTACACCGAGAATACTCCAGAGAAGAGAACACTACTCATCTCATTTCATCTCATCTCGAATATGACGTGACGTCATTCGAAGAGCTTCTTCGCGATGATTCCCGACACCCGCTATTCCCCTTTCAGCCTAGCGCACCGTCCCAAGTGTGGTTCAGCCACTGATGACGCACGGTGGAGATCATGTGGCTTGCAGGTGACCAACAACACGCAAAGATCAGATGAAACCAGGCCAAAAACGCCCATTTTTTTCATTTTCATTTTCATTTTCAGCGCGAACTCAGCATTACAAGTATTGTCGTCTTGAAGGTTAGCAACGAAGCAGTCTGCGTTTCAGCTGGCTACTTATGCAAGGGAATGCTGATATAACTAGTTCGCTGCTCGTCTTCTCCAGAGCCTAGAGGATAGACAGAGGATAGATGTCTCAATAATGACCAGGACTCTCTCAACTCCTCGGTTCCTTCCAGACAGCACAGTATGGAGTACAGCTTGATGATCCCTGTCTTCGTCAAGTCAGAACTGTATACATACTTGGTGGTCTTCTTCACTAGAGCAGTCTAGGCCGGATTCTCGTGTGGTTGACATGGCCATCAAGTCAAGCCCAAATGGCTCTGATTGCTCAGGATTCTCAATCTAAATCAAACCAAACAGCGCTATTGGTGGACTCTTGCAAAACCAGAACAGTGAGCAATGAGATGATGCATGGTTAGCCTGGGGTGGTGAGGTGAATGCGTCATCTCCCTTTCCTGCTCCGACTGTTGCTTTTTGTTTAGCTGATTGCACATCATCAGCAACACAAGCTAAGAAAAACTTGTTCCTGGCTTTTTGCTTATATCTTTAGGGTTATTGGCACTATTAAAAGGGAGTCCCCGTCCCATTTTCTGGCTGTTTCTTTTTGCCACACACACACACACACACACACATATACGCCTTAAGGAAGCTTGATTGCCCTCCTTTTCACTCTCTCTCTCTCTCCCCTGCTTTGTTGTGCTCAACAAGCTCAGTTTGCTCTCAGCAATCAGCATCATTGGCTGCAAATACTAATATTTAATAAACCACTGATTGAACCGTGGCTGGTTGCTTTTGCATTGTGGACATTTTGCCAAACAGAGCTATTCTATCAAATCCAAAATGCCCGTCCTATCTCGTGCTCTCTCCTTCCTCCTCCGCATTGGAGAGTTAGCCTTTGCAGCTGTACGCTGACCACGAGTCCCTTTCGACATATAGCTCTCCCATTGCTGATGATTTTCAACAGGTCGTTGCTGGTATCGTCGGCTCATATCTCCATGATTTCGACAAGGCCAACGCATGGCCACAAGCGCGGTGGATCTACACTGAAGTCGTCGCTGGACTCTCCATTCTGTTGGGGCTATTATGGCTTTTGCCTTTCTCAAGCTCGTTCTTTTTGTGGCCCAGTATGTGTTCCCCACGGTTCATTTCAATCTGCGATTGACTTGGTAGCCAAGCTGACCTTTGTCCCTTCCAGTTGACCTGCTCCTCTCGTTCGCCTGGTTCGCTGCGTTTGGACTCTTAGTTGATTCACTTCGTGGTCTTAACTGCGGACGCGTATTCGCATGGTCGCATCTTACCCACCACAACACCTGCTCTCGATGGAAGGCCGCTGAAGCCTTTAGTTTCCTGTCTGCCATCTTCTGGCTGGTCTCCGCTCTTGTGGTAAGTATCCTTTTCGATGTAACGACGGGTCCAAATAGCTAATAAGAGCGCTTTCAGGGCATCTGGTTCACTTTCCGTGTTCGTGACACGCGCCCGGTTGCTGGAGATGCATAGTAAGTCATGGTCATCTGCGCCAAATAGCTTGGTAGAAACCAGAATCTAACGCATCAATTGTAGTGGTCGTCGCCGTCGTTGGTTTGGCCGCCACCACGTCTAAATCGTTTGTGTCGAATGCATCAATCTCTCCTAGTTACTCTTGTCTCAGATACCCAAGCCTCGTTTGCTGATTTCGACTGTAATGAACAATGGACTTTGCGCTATGATTTCCCTTTGTCTTTTGATGTCTGGAATCAATAAGGTGCCTCCACTTAGTCTCTACTGCAAGAACTTCCCCCTGAAGCTCTTTACCTTTTAGCGTTTGTGATTTGGGGGGTTGCCTTTGTTTCTAAATATCAAGTTTCTTTTCCCATTCTGGGCACATAACAAGTTCAATTGCGTTAATTTTGCATGAGATTACCCCAATGAGCATGTATGTACATACTTGTATCTCCAGAGCTTTAATTAACTCCTATTGCTATGCCATGTACTCCATATGCTTACTTTCTCATCCCTAAACCCCCACACTAGCAAGGGCTCCTGTAATTTCTACATTAAGAAAATCTTTCCTTGTCAATTATTTGCTGCTTCTCCACCCGTAACTACACTAAAACTACATTACTTACTGTGTAATGATGCACATGGATTTGCTTAATCTCCCCTTTCGTTCTAGGACCCCCAGTTACATACTCCACTCAGGGCCTCTTAGCTGAAGGCCAAAGCTTCAGAGCTCATGCTGATGCCGGTATGATGTAGCCATCCATCCCATCTCTCTCCAGTGCATGTGCAGTACCTTACCTGTAGTGCATCAATGTGGTTGGAAAATGTGTCTGAAGTGTACATACGAGTTGTAGCTTGGTCTTGCTCAAAGGCATTGATGATAGCTGCTGAGCTGGCATGGGGAGGAGTTGAGAGAAATGGCGTTTACCGTGGCATAACTACATAGTTAAACATACATATGTACTGTTCTCAATTGTTCCATTCTCATCGAGGGGACTCCGTACTCAATAATGGAAAAGGTCGTGTTTCTGCCTCAAATATTTTTTCATAGGTTAAATAGATTGAGTTCTTAAGCTGCTCGTCAAATGGCCCAAGTGAGCAAGAGACAAAATGCGATTCTTGCAAGAGCAGCGTTGACTTTTATTTTTCGCTGACGATTAAGTCGAAGCGTGGGGTGTGGGCTTGACGCACAATATTAAACTTGTGACTTGTCACAGTGAGAGCTCAAAGGACAAGAGATGATTCAGTGGAGAACAGGGGTGAGGCCGAGAGAGGCAAGGTGAGGATCAGACGAAGATACCCATAGTGAAGATAAAGTAGTAAGGGTGATAAGACTCTTTAAACCAGAAGTGGACAGTCTGTGTCTTTGCACAACTACATATGTACCTACATGATATCCCGTAAATTTAGGGGTTGGATCAGGGCCGTTTTGCGATGGGGAGCTGGATTGTCAGCGGAAAGGCATAGGACCACTGTGCAAAGACAAAACCTTTGCTTCCAAAAGAAGGCATCGACCTGGAGCATTTAATCGGTAGGCAATCGATCATTTCAGATGCGTTTTAACGACAACTTTTTGTTTCTACTTCGCTAAGAGACGAATCCGGACCACGACGTAAGTATATATGTGCGTACATTTGTAGAATCTAGAAACCAAAATGGCTCTGCGTTTGGAAAATGAGCATATCTCCAATTCGTCATCTGTATTTTTCAAACTCTTCCTCCTCACGCATCCTCTCCCGCACCTTTTGTAATACATTCTCGTCATAGAGGTCCGCTGGCTTTTTCCCTCCCTTGAGCACTTCCCGCTCATGCCGAAGCGCTTCCTCCTTAGTCATACACACCAGGTCTCGCGGCCGTAATCTTACCCCCTTCTGGCCATGCTTTTCCCATTCGGGATCGGCCCCAAAGCCTTCATCCGGCCTTTCCCATCTTACTAACACAAGCCGTGTAGTGAGGCCACTAACGACACTCCTGCCTCTCCAGACTTCTTCGAGGAGATAGCCAATATCATCTTTGGTAACGGGTATTCTCAATCCCACAGGATCTTTATTCTCAGCCTTGGCAAGTCGCTCTTCCATTCCCTGCAGGGTCCCGAGGATGGAATCATACATCTTTTCTCTGCCTTTGCCACCGGGGTTGTAGTCATTCGGGTAGCCAGCAATATCGCAAATAACGTGGTTCGCCAGTGTATATCCAAAGACAGCAGGCATCGTACCCAGAACTGGAACGATACGCACACGGAAGTCAGGTAGGACACCTAGCTCGCCCACTTCACCCTTTGCGAATTCTTCCTCTGCCAACGGTAATAACGCTGCCTTGCCCGGGCCTGGCTTTTCAATAGAGTAAACAACTGGTATACCAGTGGATATACCCAAAGCTTTTAATCGGCGACGGGTGCTGCGTGACAAAGGATCCTCAATGCTGGTAGATATATCACCCACCATTATCCGCGTCGGATCCGATTTACACCCAGCGCCCATGGAAGCTAAAACTGGGATGCCGTGAGAATAACAGTAGCGAAGCAGAGCGACTTTTGAGGAGATGTTGTCAATGCAATCCAACACGTAACCTGGCTTGAGAGTCTCTTTGTCGCCCGGCATCGACCATGGAGCTAACAATTCATCTGCCGCGGATTCAGCGAAGAGCTTATTTTGAGGATCAAACCGTACCCACGGCGCGACCTGCTCTAATCTCTTTTGGATACAGCGAACCTTTGGCATTCCCACATCTGCTAGAGTCGCCACAGCATGTCGATTTAACGAAGATAATGTCACCTGGTCGAAGTCGATCATTCTGATTCTTCCGACTCCAGATCGAACCAACGCCGCTATAGCATGAGAACCGACGCCACCGCAGCCGACGACTATTATGAAAGAAGAACGGAGCTTTTGTAGGCCGTCGTCAGTTAGAAACGCTCGGTTTCGGGCAAGCTGTTCGTAAATAATCTCTAGAGAACGGTGACTGTCAGCGCTGAGGATATGAAACCAAAAAAAAAGGAAGATTTTTTCCACACCTTCGTCATAACCCTCATCCTGCGCTCTTCGAGCAATAAGGGCACTGCGTTCATCTTCTTTGCTTTGCTTTACACTGGAAGGGGGTACGATGCCGAATTCTGTGAGCTTAACTTTCATGGGTCAGTTACATAGTCTGCAAGATTAAAGCAAGCGAAAGAAAGAGAAGGGTGTTATTATCAAAACAAGTCACTAACCTTCTGCGCTGGATAGTGCTCATCAAGTCGAGGGATTGATTTTTTCAGATTCTCAACCGCTGCTTTTCGCTTAACAGCTTGATATCCAAGAATAGCAGCAGCAACAGCCGTTCCTGAAAGCAGCGCGGTGCCAGCCAGCTGTGCGTAGTGTGAGTTGGCTTGACGTTGGATCCACGAGGCCATTGTGAGCAGTGTGTTTGATTGTTGTTGTTGTTGGTCTTTAGATCTGTGCTCTCTTGTGTCGGAGTGTCGAGGGCTAGTATGGAATGAGGCCTCCATTTTGGAGGAGAATTGCTTGCTGGGCCATTCTGAAAGTAATTGGAGGCATCGAACCCTTTATATATATTTCTTTAAAATTGAGACTTGTAGTTATCAGTGCAGATTCTCTTCTCTCAAGCTGAACTCATTCGTCTGTCACTCTAGCTGGTTGTGGTCTTTGCCTTCTTCGGAATAGCGCTGGAGCCAGTCAACCTCCATCAACCTCTGTTGTTTTGTTTCTTCAGCTTCACTCACAACTCACTGGAACTTGTGGCGTGGGAAACGCGACTGCAATTCCTACCCCGTCTCGATGATGATGACCCTCACCGAGCTTCCATGAGCTGTCCTTCGAAGCCCGAGTTCATCCCCGGCCCACCAGGCGTCAGGCGGAAGAGCCAGCGCAGCAACAAAGCTATGAGGACATCAGTGATTGGTAGATGAACAGAGATCTTAGAGACGTGTCACCTATCCCCTCTATTCTACATTCTTTTTTTCTTGCTCATTGCCTGGAGACAGCACTCTCGTTTGTCCTGTACATACATACACCAAGTTTTCACCAGGTCTCTCTCCCCAGAATACCCCCTTCTGCTCGCCCAGAAGATAGGCAGCTCGTGGTCAAATGGAACCAGATCTCTTCTCAACTATTATAGGTACGATGTTCTCTCAGATTATCAGTTTTACTGCTTAATGATGACTATTCTCGACTCCAAGGAATGGATACAGAGAAGCTATCCTGTGCTCCGCAAGTTCCCTGCAAAAGGAAACGGCGTTGCAGCATACCGCTGAGGAAAGATTTAACGTAGTTTTCAATCTGATGATGATATTGTGATCTTTGATCTCTATTGCTCTTTACAGTTTCATGGACATCTGGCTGACTGTATCGCAATGCGGAATCTAGTGCTTATATATGGACCTCGACTTTAATCTCTACCGTGGATGATAAAATATATATGATAGACGGCCGCTAATAATGTCCTCCGCTGGGGCCGATATCTTCAATCTCTTCCTCAAGAATATCTTCTGTCCTTGATAGTATTTCCATCCTTCAAGCCTCTCAGTCTCATTAAAAAAGTGCAATCATGCTCCCAACACCTAACTTACCTACTACTCCGTTGATATCAACAGCAAAACAACACCCACCAACCTCAGTCCAGTGATGACTTCTGTGTCTAAAGCCAAAGTTGCATGGTATCCGGCAATCCCGTCCAAACTGGACGGTTGATACATTCAAAGGCGAGCGTCGGGATCTCATACCTACAGCCCGAAAAGCTATGTCGTCCAAATATCTGGACGATATAACGTCATTTCCGTCGTTTCTGATGGGAGTGAAGGAATGGGTTGTGGGACCTGACTCTCTGGCTTTTGGGCGATTGCATGGAAACCAATGAGAACATGAGAGAGCTAATCTGAGGACTCTGGGCTGCTGGGCTGTTTTTGCTCTCACTTTTGTTTTTCTCCCTTTTGACGATATATTGTTATGGAAGCTATCCTTGCGATGGATGGTATCATAATCGATTTAATCAATATAGAATGTTCTATTCCGATTTTCTTCAACTATCTACTTGGGGAAAAAATAGCAAATCTAAGTATCCTCGTACAGCTTGCTGGAAACAACAAAAACGCTCGCTTTACAAAATATTACAAGAACAATTATTTACAAAAATAAGAAAATCACTTGACAAGGTATCAATCAAACAACCCTTTAATGCAGAAACCGTTTGATCGGACCTCCAATGTTTTTCAAATCCAGCAAAAATGTATCATGGCCGAACAACGAGACATCCTCTCCCAACTCTACATGTTCGACTTGCTCACTTCCAGCGGCACGTAGCGAGTCTGCGATTTCCCGCTGCTGCCATGCGGGAAAGAGAATATCACTCGCCACACCCATGACCAAGATGGGATGATCTTTCAAGGGTGTGAGACCGGCCACCAGGTCCGCGGGAGGTTCCGTGGTGGACGAAGACGATGCAGAGGTAGATTTTCCTGTTGAATTGTTTTCATCTGCTGAAACAGTGCTGCGTAGTTCAGCGGGTTGTTCTTGATATGGTTCCGCGGGAAGAGTAAGACTGCACGATGGATCGTTGTGAAGTGGACGAGACGAAGAGGAAATTCTCTGCTTGTTTTGTGCTCGTCGCTGACGGGTTGCCTGCTGCTGGCTGTGGCCGAGATCGAAAAGATCCATGGCTTTGGATACATACAGGAGACTGTTTGGGTCGTAGTCCAGGGAGAACTTTTCGCCAGCGTAATCGAGGTAAGTTTCTATAAGGAAGTCCGGGCAAAGAGCCGGCTGTCTGCTTGGGTCTGCGCGCTTGCGGCCAAATCTCTTCTCCCACTCAGGTCCGCTGCGGTAGGTTACTGTTGCAATTTCTCGCGCCAGTTTCATGCCTGAATGCGGGGGAATGGAGTCGTAGTAGAAGCCGCGGGCCCAGTTGGGGTCCATCATGAGGACCTGCCGCTGGGTGTGTCGCATAGCGATGCTGTACGGGTGGCTGCGAGCACAACCACTGATGCTGACGATCTTACTCACGCGCTCTGGAAATAGAATTCCTGCAGCTAGACTCTGCATTCCACCCATGCTCGATCCCACGGATGCATATAACTTGGAAATCCCCAGTGAATCCAGCAGTCGAAATTGGGCGCGGACCATGTCGTCCAAGGTGAGGATGGGGAACCTGGTCGCATATCGTTTTCCGTCAGACGGATCGATTGACGCAGGGCCCGTACTGCCAAAGCAGCCTCCAATGACGTTCGTGCAGATAATGAAGTATTTTTCCGTATCCAACGGCGCTCCAGGGCCAATAAATTTCTCCCACCAACCCGGTTTCGGATTCGCCTTCGTGCTATGTGCATGACTCGAGGCAGACAAGCCAGTGTGGAGAAGTATGGCATTGGTCTTTTGTGAGTTCAGCGCCCCCCATGTCTCATATGCAATTTCAAATTCTGGCAGCACACCGCCCCAATCCAATAACAACAGCTCACGGGATCGAAATTGTTCATGCTGGCCTGTCGTGTAAGACGGCTCTGGTCCGGAAGTGAGGGATTTCGTAGACAGCAAGGCCGATTTCGCCTCCAGCGCATCTAGACATGGAAAGGACAGGGCTGGATTCGAGGAGACGTACGGTCGCTGCTCAGCACTATCTTGAGCGGTTGCAGCTTGGGCATTATTCGGTTGATGGGACTGAACAAATCGCCTGCTCTTCACTTGAACTGAAGCTGACGGAGCCAGTATTGGCACTCGGCTTAAAGGTCTTGAAACTTGCCATGCCCATTCATTCGAGGACCTCGCAGCTATCGAAGGCCTCAAAGTAGCTATTCGAGTTCCTGCTCTCATTATCGAACAATGTAGCAAAGCTCTGCACTACACCTTGCGTTCTTTTGAGGCGCCGTCCAGCAAGGTCGTACCTGAACAAAGAGGCCAGACACTCAAAACCATCAGTCAGGGCATTGCGAAAATGACAGCAGTCGGCATTTCCTGCTCTCTCCACACGAGATGCGAAGAGTAGCATTGCCAACCCCAGCAATCATGATTATTCTTCAAATTCACCGCTCCAGATGAAGTCGGTTTGCCTTGACGTTTCGTTTGTGACGCGCTGATTGGTTCTTAGGCTGTGAGAAAAGCTGGAGCTCCAATGGCGTCATCCTACCTGGCTGTGATTGGCTGGTTTTCAACAGCCGGCTTAGATAAGCTTAGACTAAACTCAATTGGGTCACCGTGCATTTCACATTGCAGTCTGCTATCATCATAGGCATCATACATCCATCATTATCATATGTAAGATCTAAAGTAACAGGAAAACAAAATCCAATGAAACTCAGGAAGACCAAAATCGAGCTCTCTAGCCGCCCGCCAAAATGATACAACAAATAATGCTTTGCAACCGGCGCAATATCAAAACAAAAACGCTCACAAGAAACCCTTCGTATTACTCGTTTTCCTCTGAGGAACTTCAATAACGCCGTTTGCTCCAGACCCCACGAATACGCCACTGCCCCGACGACTACCAAACCGTTCTCCGATGCCAATGTCGCTCAGCCCAGTGAAAGTACCGCTGCGTGCAATGGCACTCCCTCTCTCTACCCGTAGCGACTTCCACCCTTCCAGTTCTCGCTCCAGTCGGAGCGATTTCTCCTTTTCTTCGCGCAATTCACGTTCAGCACGGCGCGCCTGTAACTGATTCTCAGATTCGCTGCTCTGCAATTCATTGATGGTCTCCAGGAGACGTTCGATCTTGTCACGCGACTTCGTGATGTCATCCGTCAATTGAGCATTCATCTTGTCACGACGCTCAAGTTGAGATTGAAGGTCCTTGACAGTTCGGTCTACGTTGCGGACAGAACGTTGCTCGGCATTGCGCTTTGATTCTTGATCCTCAAGTTGTACTTCAAGCTAAATCGACGGCCTTAGTACATATATTTCTAGAAACCACGAAGACTTGCAAAGGATGCTTACCTCTTGGATTCGTTTGTGTAAGAATCTCACGTCTTGACTAGCCGAAGAATATCCCTTCGTTTCGAGATCAATGCAGCGCAACTGAGCCTCTTTGAGCTGTTTCTCTAGTGCAGCTTTATCTTTAAACAGTTGGGCAGTTGAGTCGCGCTCGGCAATTATCTCCTTTTGAATTTCTGTCACAAGAGCCTCTGCCCTTCTCATCTTACCTACAGCAGCAGTGGCCATATCTTCTTGCTGTGCAAGTCTAGACTTCAAGTCCAATAGCTCACGATCCATCCCAGCAGCGTTGCGCATAGATGGACTATCTCCCTTAGCGAGGTCCTCCAGGCGTTCTCCCGCTTCAGCTAGACGCCCTTCGAGGCTTCTCTTCTCCTTAACGAGTTGGTCACGCTCCGCGATAACCTCATCGACAGAAGTGCGAAGATTCCGAACTTGTGAGAGAAGTGACACCACTTTACTCTGAGCATCATTGTGAGCACGGATGGCTTCATCCCGGGAATTCGAGACATCCTGTAGTGTCATCTCCATTCGAGACTTCTCCTTGGCCCATGTTGAGCTGTTGAGAACCTCATCATCCCATTTTGATCGAAGATCCTCGAGTTCTTCACGTAGTCTACTATTCTCTCCACGGATATGGAGAACATTTTCCCGTTCAATCTCAAGCTCATTCGTAAGGGTTGAGAATTCCATTTGGTACTTCTTCCGCGTTTGCTCCATCGAGGTTTCTTTATCTTCGATATCCATAGCTCGCTGGCTACGGTAATCCTCCAACTCATTTTGAAGCCGTCTCTTAGCCTGGAGAGCCGCATCAAGGTCTGCGGAGAGATCTTCAATCTTCTCCTCATATGACTGTGTCTGCCGTTGCAAATCCTCAACAAGGCTGTCCATCTCTTTGCGCTCCGCCATGATTGTAGCGCAAGTATCTTCAGCCTCTTTAGCTTGTGATTTGGCAAATTGTTCTGCTCGATTAGCTTTGAGCACAGCAAGCTCAGCCTGTTCAAGTTTACTGAAGTATTCGTCCGCCCGGTTCTTGTATAGACTCAAACTGGATGTCAAATCAACCACCTTGGAAGCCTCAGCATCTAGGCGAATCTGAAGGTCAGAAAATTCCTGAAGCAGCTGACTACGACTGGCCGCATCCTGCTCTCTAGCAAGCTGCAATTCTTTCAATTCAGATGTAGCATCTCTTAGCTCCACCTCCAGACTGGATCTCGCATACTTAAGCTTGTCAAATTGGGATTTGGCTTCGGTTAAATCAGCTAGCGTAGACTTATGGACCTGCAATAGCGACTTCCTCGATTGCTCTTGAGAACTGAGAAGATCGTAAAGCTCCTCATGGGATTTAGCTTGGACATCACGTAGCGTGAGTTCTCCAGATTGAATGGTTCTTTCCAAAGCCGAAACCTTTTTGGCAGAATCATCGAGCTTCTCATGCAAACGGCCGTTCTCCCTCTCAAGCAGCTGCATTCGTCGAATCGAAGGACTCTCGTCCGGCCACATATCGCGAACAGGAGTTGCCCTCTCAAGCTGACTCTGGAGATGACGGTTTTGCATCTCAGACATCTGGAGTTGGTTCTGGAGCATTTCTACTTCAGCAGCAAGGTCCATTCGCTTTTGAAAAGCGACCGTATCCACTGTCCGATCGGACCGGCCGGAATCACCAGCAGGTTCTATGCGGTTAAATCGGCGATTCGGTGTAGAGGGGTTGGAATAACGTTTGAACGGTTCTGAATTCTTTCTGAAATGGCCAGGGGATCTCGTATTGGCAACTTGGTTTTGGTCAATCTCCTCCAGAAGAGCACGTTTCGAAGAGCAATGCCGCGCATCTAGCTCTGCAACTTCATCCGCATGACGACAGCGCATTTCAGCCAGTTGGCTCTCAGCCCTCGCACGCTTCTCTTCGCTGACTCGAAGGTTCTCCTGAACAGACTCAAGAATGGCCGCCATGTCAACCTGTTTAGATAAGTCTGGTCTTACTCCTTCCCACGAAGTTGGAACTTCTGTAACCTCTGGATTGAAGACTGTATGCAGCAAAATCAGCTGTTGATGACAGTCCTGGATCTCTTTATGCGCTTGGTCGAGAGAATCTTGAAGTTTGCGAGTGTTCGCTTGAGCCTGTACTTTAAGTTGCCGTTCAGTTTCAAGATTCCGATTCGCCTCTGCAAGTTGAATATTTGCCGTGCTGGCTGCTTTTTCTGCATTTCGACTAGCTTTATGCTCTCGAGCAACTTCGTGATTCAAATCTTCAAGATTAAGCGCAAGTTTTTCTTTTTGCTTCTCCAGAGACGTTATTGTCAGCTGAGAGTCGCCTACTTGGCGAGTTAGCTTCTTGTTCGCTTCTTCTAGGCGTGACTTTTCGTTCTGGAGTTGTGCTAATCGTGTTCTCTGTGTGTCACTGGTCCGGGAATTAGAACGTGCAATGTCAAGATTCTTCTGCTGAATTTTGTTGAGAAGGGCTCGGTTGTCATTTTCCGAGGCTGTAAGTCTACCTTTAACGGTGACAAGTTCGCGCTCTAAGCGTTCCTTATGTTGATCATGCCGGTGTTTAAAATCCTCCGACTCTGCCATTATTTTGCTCAAGTTTTGGACCTGAGTGGTGAGCCGCGTACGTTCGGCTTCCGTCTCCTCAAGCTGTCTGTCCTTGGCATTGAGTTCTTTTCGCAGACTTGCCACGCGTTCATTCGCCTGGGTTACTAGTTTCTTCTCTGCAGCTGTCTCGGCATCTAGTCGTGCACTTTCAGCTCTTGTAATCCGCTCTCTTAATTTGATTATTTCAGCTTGCAGCTCTTTTCGAGACTCTTCGACGGCAGTGCGTGCTTCCTTGGCCCGTCTCAAGGCATCTTGCTGGATATACATTTCTTTCTCGATGGTTATCTTGGACTCGTTGAGCGAGTCGAACTCTTGTTTTAGTTGTGAATACTTGTGTTCTCCAAGCATCTGAACGTCGTCTCGGGACTGCCTCTCGCGGCTAAGCTCAGCCTGAACTTGATATAATTGCGCCTTCAGGTCCGTAACCTGTTGGTTAAGCATCTTTCTAGTCTGCCCTGACTGGGCGTCCTCAGAAATTCTCGCTTCAAGAAGGCTTTTCGCATCTGCGGCTTCTCGTTCCAAGTTGGACTTTTCGGATTTCATCGCATCTATCTGTGCCTGCAATTCATGAATTCTTCGCTGCATATCACCATGTCGACTTGCGAGTTTGTCTCTCTCTGCTTCAAGGCTCTTTCTGTTACTTTCGTTTTTTTTGATGTCCCCCCGAAGCATGGATAACTCGCTCTCCTTTTGACGGACTAATTCTTCGAAGTCAGTAGAGGTGGACGATAGTACCGACAGCTGTTTGTGGATTTCGTGATTCTCCTCCTTGAGGTCTTCAAGCTGTTTCTTGGACAGTTGCAGCTCTTTCATGGTATTCGCCAGCTTTACATCAAGGTCTTGACCTGATTTTAGGACTTTAGTCTCCAAATCCTGCAACTTCCGCTCCTTCAAGCTAAGGTGGCTGTTGAGCATTTTTATCTCCTGGTTCAACTTGCCGATTTCACTATCTCGTTGTTGATGAGTGTTTTCCACAGCCTTTAACTGATTATCAAGATCAGAAATCCGACTCTGAAGCTCTGTCTTTTCGGCCTCAAGTCGCCCCATTATCTGCGCTGCTTTCTCGAGTTGTGACCTCCTAACGCTTAGTTCGTCTTCAGTTTTCTTCTTTGCAGAAATAAGTTCGTCGACTTGACCCTCCAAACTTTCTTGATCCGCAATAGCTCCAGCTAGTTTCTCAGTAAGCTCAATTTCACGCAGTTGAAGCCGTTTAAAAATTTCTTCCTTATCTAAAGCCAAGGCTCGTTCGCTCTCCAATGTCTTTCGAATACGCTGCACTTCAGCATCTGCTCGTCGTCTCTCCTCTTCCAATTTCTGTCTATCGGCAAGATCCTGGTGGGCCTTTGTCTCAAGTTGACGAATCTTTTCATCGCGTTTCTTGACCTCGCCTGCGCTACGAGTTTCGCCTAGCAGCGGCTTCATATGCACGAATAAGTTCCACCAGGGAGATGATTTAAGATTCAGATAAACATGGAAATTTCGCTGTATGATTCGTGTGGCTTCCGCCCGGTAAAGACGTTTATTAGCGAGGTGTCTCTGCACATACCCACGAGCAATTGACTGGAACCTAGTCATGATTTCCCGTATGAGCGTGTCGCGTTGCTCTTCTAATTCAGCCAAAACCCCAGCTCTGAAGAAAATCTTTGTGAGACCAATCCTGTATAGCGCCTTGTCAATCCCGAGCTTCTCGACCATCATGTGCACGGCTGTTTGACCGTCCAGAATTCCTTTGGGCATAGCGCGACAAAGGACTTCATAGCGGTGTCTGAACTCGGCAAATGACAAGCGATTGGGAAACCCAGTGCGAGCGATCCTAATGCCTTCCAGTACACCGTTGCATCGAAGTTGGTCGAGGACAAGGGGACCATTAAACAGCTTTGGTCGCTTCTTATGATTTGGCAAGATACATCGAACGAAATGGGGATGAGTTGAATGAAGTTGAGTCATTAAACTAGATAGCTGTTCCTTATGTCTCTGGGCAACCGTGCGGAACAGGCCCTTTTTAACACACCGTTTTGATATATTGGGCGCATCGTCAAGATCCGCACAATCAGCGAATAGAGCAGCTATGTGTTTGTCGCTCGAGGCGGACAGGAGTCGGGTTACGTTGTCGTTAAGAGGGTCCTTGTTCTTTTCGAGCCAGTCCTCGGTGTTATACTCAACTTCTGCAGCGTAATGAGTAAGAACGAATCCTTGGCTTAGCCGCGAAGCACGATATTTTGGTGACTTGCGATCCCACAAAGAATGTAATTTCTCAGTGAAAGACTTGTCTGTGGCTTTGGGCATCACTGAGTCCTCATCCAAACAGGAGAATATACCAATTGGGTTGGATAATTCGATAAGATCAATTGTGGGCTGGAGGTCCTTCCCAAAATCTATAAATTGCCATTCAATTTGCTCCCTGGCGTATTCTTCCTGTTCCAAAACGAACATGTGATGGTTGAAAAATTGTTGCAATTTCTCGTTGGTGTAGTTGATGCAAAGCTGCTCAAAGCTGTTCTTTTCGAAAATCTCAAAACCAGCAATATCGAGAACTCCAATGAAGCAGCTGTCATCTCCACCAATTCCACTCCGATCCAACTGCTCGTTTATGCGAGTAACAAGGTCACCAAAACCGCGTTCATAGATACCCTTTGCTAATGCATCAAGCGAAAATCGAACTTGTTCGGGTGTCTGCACCTTTTCAACCCATTCACGACCAGCTTTGACTCGAGGATGGAGTAAACCTTTCACGAAGGGTTCGGTGCGTATACCAAGGAGGTCACAGGCGGCCTGCACACTTAAATAAGATTCTGGCAAAAGCTTTGCCTGGTCCACACGTGAGCTTTCTTTTCCCACAGTAACATTACCTAGGTGCATGACGGCAGCGACGGTACGCAATATCGATATCTGGTCTTCTTCTGAAAATTTCATAACTTCGAAGGCCTCCATCAGAGTATCCCACTCATCAGAATCTGAAATCCCGGCAATCGAGTCATTCCCATCTCGCATATAAGCAAAATCTCCGATGTCCAAATCAGTAAGATGAAGGAGTTCTTTGGTCTTAGGATCTGTGCCTCGTAAAAGCTGGTAAAAAACGTGATAGCTGCGTTCCTGGGAGTTTAGTTTTACAACTCGGGATTTTTCGAGGAGGTACCAGTCTATAAATGCGCCCGCTATGTGACCAGAACGTGTGAATTCGATACGGATAAACTTGCCGAATCGCGAAGAGTTATTATTCCTCACTGTTTGGGCATTCCCAAACGCCTCGAGAATTGGATTTGCTCGTAATATCTGCTGCGAAAGGTTGGAAAGCTGTTTTGATCCAGTCTTCGACTCAGACGCCGCAACCGCGGCAAGATACTGAATGACCTTTTTGGTATTTTCTGTTTTACCAGCGCCAGATTCGCCGCTAACCATGATAAGTCAGGTAGATGCCTTTAGACAGAGATAGGGAGTTGGCCTACGTCACAAGAATGCTCTGGTTTTCTCCCTCTTCCACGAGGTTACGAAATGCTTGGTCGGCCATTGCAAATATGTGTGGCTTTGTATCTTCACGGCTCTGCCCCTTATATAGTTTGATATACTCGTTTGAATATATCGGTAATTGGCAGTAAGGGTTAACAGTCACCAGGAACAGACCAGAGTAAGTCTAAAACTCATTAGTACGTTGTCTTTTGGGACATGGGTAGGACTTCTCGTACATATATTAAGTCTGATTGATATCGGGTATGTAGGTTATGGACGACCGAAGCTTCATTAAGGTACGTAAGTTCCGCCATGTCATCCGCTTTGTCGAACTTCGCAGGATTGACTTTGTCGACGTTCTCTGCGCTGATCTCGCGTTTCTGGCAACTCTACTGTCAGTAGTCCAGAATATAAAGGATCTTAGCTAAACTCACACTACCGTCATCGCATTGAACAATCAAAAGGCCTCCCTCTGCTACCTCTAAGACTTGTCCGCGGATAAATGCCTTATCGGGGTCCCTTAGCCAGACGTATCTCCTCCCGGAGAAGTCATTATTCCCCTCTTGGCCGCGGATCTGATCCGCGCCTCTTCGTAATTCCTCAGACTTTATGAATTGTGGCGCAAAAGTACCAGAAGAGGGCACGCCATTTCGGACAGAGTTTGACCGTTGTCTACTGTTTGAGCTGAGAAAGGTATTCGAGCTGGACGGAGTGACGGATGACGTCCGGGAATGGCCTGCGGGTTGCTCTTGAGCTGGCAGCGCAAATGCAACGGATTTGGGCCTGCCAGATCTCATTGCAGGGGTCTCTCGTGGTCCTGGGGAGGGCGAAAGCGAGCTTCGACTGAAAGGGTTATGACGCCGTTGCGTCACGCTTATAGAAGGAGAAGTCATAGTTTTTGCCGAAGTCGAAGCGAATTATTGATGCATAGACACTTTCTGAAAGCAAACTCCGCTTGATTGCCTGGCGAGGTTCGAACGGATCAATGTATGTACAAGATATTACGTGCGTGAAGCTGAGGGGTTGGTGGATAGAGGTGACGGAGTCTGGCAAAAGAAACAACGAAGAAAACAGAGCTGAAAGCTAAACAGCACAAATGGCTCATCTCACTAGAAACAAAAAGACCAATATATGACTGTCACAATGGCCCTACTGAAGAGGTCGACTGACGTGAATGATATGCAAGGTGGTGGTGGATGGTCACGATAGACCAGCTCAATCTGATTGTTGCTTGATGAACTTTGTTTGTTTACATTTAGCCTTTCTCAGCCAAGTGTGGTGTGGCTAGTGAAGTGTGGCTGATTGCCAGTCCAGCCACAAGTAGTTAATTACAGTATTATTGGAAAGTCTGTTCCCACTAGTAAGTAACCTGGGAGCCACTAGAAGCAAATAGGAGAGTCTACCTGGTTCTAGCATCATAGTAAATTCCACACGTCTGGGAATAGTCATTACGGAATAAACTCCCTGAGAATAAGTACAGATAATAAATGTTATAGATAAACATGATATGTATTTTCCGCAACTAAAGCTACAGATGAAGACGGAAATGTGACAGATTGATACGTATAGACATGTACAAGTGTCTTCAGGGGGGTATTAGGCAACGGCCGGGATGGCGGACATCTCGTCTCTCTACTTTCACTGTCCACAGCTTTCTTTTATCCCGATGTCCAAGCCTTTCCTCTTGGGTAGTGCTTCAGAAAGCAGAGTGGAATGGTGCTAATACCAGCGGTGTCCGAAAGACGACAAAAAAGTCCGACCCATTGCCGCTAGGATTCGTCGAGGTATCTTGGCCACTTCAATTCCATAAGACTCATGGCTGAGAATTGGAATCCTATTAGTGTCAAGTGCACTGCTCCGAGTTAAACCAATGCAAAATCGCGAAATGGAAAACGGTAAATCAAGATTCGAGTTCTGTTAGAACCCGACAAGATGCTGAACTTCCCCTTGAAAAGAAAAACATGGGACGTTGAGCTCTCCGACGTTTGAAGAATCAAACCATCTACTGCACCCGAAAGCAATGACAAATGGGAAAGGGGTATGGATAAGATAGCGGGATGAGCTGTTGACAACAGCATAAGAACGTTCATAGTCGGGTGTAACAGGACGCGCCTGCTTATTGTCGTACGGTGGATGACCTTAGGAATTTTGGTGCCCACTCATACATCTTGGATTTCAATCGGTTGCAGCCCTGGCAATCTCACCTCACCTTCTCTGGTCGCCTGATTGTTAGACCGCTGCTGGAAAAAAGGAACATAACTACAAAGCCGATCGTGGAGACACTACAGAGCCAGAACTCGGGATGGGTCTTGCAGAAAGCGCCTACGATATGCAGCAATTTCTGTGGCGACTGTGTTGAAATCTTTCACCCTGTCGCGTCGCATGTCGTTGATGATCTGCTTCAGCCCTGTGACGTATTCCTCTCGTTCTGCTGGAGTTGTGCCTTCTCTCAAGGAGCCCATTTCGACTAGAATTTTGTCATCTGCGAGAGTTAATAAGGATGCTATGTCAGTGATTGACCGACAACAAAGAAAATAAGAAAAGTAGAACGTATGACAAATCAATCAAGCTTGCTGCAGAAACAGTTTGAGATAGAAGTAGGGTATCTTAAGAGGAAAAACGAAAAATAATCAAGAAATGGGTCACTCGGTAAGTATCAGGGATATCAAAAGTCTTGAGGTATCTGCTCCTTCAACGCACCACTCAAAATCATGTCCCGAAAATGCTGGTTTTGGCATGACTGATCATTGCAAACGCCGCCTGCAAACTCGAACGCACACAGGGGCCTGTCAGGGTCGATATTATGGCTATATGTTAGGGAGCGAAATCCCCCTTCAATATCATTTACGAAATTGGGATGATATCGATATGCTTTGAAGAGGCGTAGAGGACTTATATAGGGGGTGAAATGATGTCCAGTCTCATCAGCCTCATCCTAAATAATCGAAATCAGTGTTGAGATTCTGGTGGAGAGAGGAAAGAGAGAAAATACCTCTACTCTCGTCATTATAGCTGTTTTAGGAAACGTCTGGGTAACTAGGGTTAGTGGTTCAACTTCTTGGGTTAGCGGCGTAGAATCTAAACCGATATCTACCGAATGTATAGAGTCAGCAGGGGCAGGGCTAAAAGGAGGAGTAGCAAGAGAGCCAGACTCCGTTGCTGCGTCAGGTTCGGGTGGTTCGTATGCGTCGGATATAACCGATTGTTCCCGAGACGAAACAATATCTGTTTTGATGTTTTCACTGTGTGATAAAATAATTGCGCCATGCATTAAGACGTCCTCTGCTGGCGCTTTTATATCTTGTACGGGGCAAATTGGCTGGCTAACTGAGGCCGAGCTGTTGTCTTCAGAAATAGAAGGGAATGGCAACCTTTCGCCACCATCTATCACCTCTTGATCGTCTGTGTTGCTGCCCATTGATTCATCCATAGCAGAACTGGAACGTGAAGACATAATAGTCCCCTCCCTATGCAGGGCAATAGTTGATTCGGAGCTAGGTACCTGAGATGGGACCGTAGGAACATCAGGAACGCAGCTCTCCTCGGCTAATCTGATTGGGAGCGGTGAAGGTCCCGAATCCGGAACGTTCCCATCTTGTAATATGGTTTCTGAGCGCGAAGAGACCTCGACAACGTTTGGGACATCTTGATTAATTTGCGCTGGAGCTGAAAGAAGTGAAGACAAAAAGGGTAAGTTTCTCAACATCTAAAATCTATAATTTTCCTTTCCATAGTGAAAATGAGGGCCCTAGAAATTACTATCAGCTTACCTGGGGTTTGCTCCCGCATTTCGATCTCGGCCTCTAGGCGATTTTTCGTTAATTGGAGTTCGTCAAGAGTCAAACCCTCCGTTTCGACGCCTAGTTCTTCTAACTCTTCGATCAAGCTACGTTTGCCTGCTTTTCCTTTCGCGATTTCAGCGAGGAGCTTTCTTTCTTCTTCGCGATGATGCGCTAGTTTGGCTTCCGATTCCGACAATCGCGCCTCGAGAAGAGGAAGACCGGACTCTATCTCCCTTTTACGAAGAAACTTTTGCCGAAGCTCCTGGACTTTCTTAGGTTCCAACGAGGACCATGATCTCGTTGACGAGCCCGCTGTGTGCGCGGTACGGGCTGAATTTAGCGGAATGTCAGTTTCTATTGCCCCGATGGCAGATTGATTATCCGTACTGAGAGAATATCCGGCATTTTCTGCAGTAGTTTGCGGTTGTTCGGAATTCAATGTTTGTTCTTCTTCTTGAAAAACACTAGGAGTTACCACAGTTGCGGATAGAGCGGGCTGAGTCAGCGTACTAATAGGCTGGGCCTGAGCTGCACGCTTAGCGTCACGTCGCCTTTCTAATTCGGCTATCCTCTGCCGCATGATCATTATCTCAGAACGTATATTTTCTTCGTCCCTGCCCTTGCTTGGTGTCCGCGCCAACGAACCTGATGAGGCCGAGCGATAAGACTGCATAGGTCGAGCATGAATATCTGAAAGTGGCGGTGTATCTTGGATTGCCATCGATTTGGGTACGGATGATTCGGCTGCTGCCGGTTTTCCACCGGTCTGACCGTTGACCACGGATTCATCCACATTCACATCCGCATCATACATAGACTCATCTTCGCTGATATCGATGATGACTCTATGATCAGAGTTCAATGTCTGGGTATCTTGGTCAAGCTGCTTATGTGATGGCTCTTCAGCGATGTCATCGGTGAAATCAGAGGCACGAGGCCTTTTGCGGGAAATTCGCACAACTGATGAAGATGCCCCAAGAATAGCGATTTGGCGGCTGTTTGTGGTGGCAGGCGTTTCTGGACCCACTGATTCAGCTCCTGTCATAAATAAACCCGGAATTCGAGATACAGCAACCTCCGGGACTGGAGGTCGCTCAGGCAATGGATGCTTCAAGGGTACAGGTTGAAAAGCTCGTGCATCCTGTGGGGTGGTAACCTGTATAGGCATATTGTTGACAGACGTAACGGCAGCAGCTAATGGTGATCCGGAAGCAGAATCGGTAACTGATTGAGATTGGGACTTCGAAAGTCCTTTTTTCTTGAGCTGCTCTATCCTTTGCCGTGCTAGTTCTGTTTGTGCTTTACTCTTTTCTCTGACACGAGCTTCCTCAGATGCTGGCTGCGGCCGCTCTGCCATGGGGACAGTGGTTTCCGGTGGGGCATGCTTTTCTCGTGACGAGTCAAGAGAATTGTTTACCACAGCAGCTGGTGTCTCTTGTTGCTGGGTAACAACGGACTTTCCGGCTTTCGCAGCCAACATGCGAGCAATTAAATCTTTACGTTCCAGCGGCTTATCGACTGTTGTGGTAGAACTCTTTAGAGGTGCGGCAATTTTTGGAGGCTTCTCTAATGGCGCTATGGGTGTGCTGGTCGGTTGAACTCGCGGCAATTCCGGTTGGGTTGTAGGACTCAATTTACCCTGGCTGTCCGATATGTCACGACCACTAGCAGAAGCCATTTTCGGGCTTTGAGGGCCAACTAACTTGTTTGTGTTCGTAGCAGGTGGATCGTTATGTTCCCCTGCTGCGACTTTCAAGCCAATTCCTTCATAGAGATTTTTTAGAATGGTTGGATCCACCCCTTCGTTAACTAGTTCCTTATATCGTATGTTATGAGGGGCTAGATTTAATAGTGCTCCTTGGGCCTGCATCCGCAACTGGGCTAATGATCTTCCAATTGGCACATGAAGCCGGGAGCCGTTGGTAGGGTTCGTATCATTTAAAGATATTTGGTCTCCTAGGGCTTCATTTGGAAAGTCACTATGTGTACGAACATCAGTTTGAGCTGATGCTGCATTGTGGCCAAGTCTATACGCTGCCTGCCCGCCGCTCCTCTTATTCTGACTGGACAGATGAGGCACTTCTAAATCCGTACAATTAGCAAGAGCAAGTACGACTGAAATATAAAGGCTTTACCTGGGTTATAATCGACCAACGGTGTCTGCTTCTGATCATTTGTCGTTTGCGCACCCGAATCCATCTCTATCTCTGTCTCTCCATTGCTCAGTTCACCCTCTTCGCGACTATCCAGATCCATAGCATCTGGAGATTCATTCCGCTCCAAGCCAGTAGACTGTTCCTGATCCATTATCTGTTCAGATGTGTTTGGATGCTTAGAATAACCGCCATTACTTTGTGACTGGTTCATCGGTGATGGGAATGTTGCCAAGTTAACAGGAGCACCAGACGTTTGCGCATGTGTGTTTGGGGAGTAGTAGGGCGTCGAGATAATATTTGGCATTGGAACACGGGGGGGCGTTGGTAGTATTCCAGTATCGATGGTAGATAGGCCTGGGATTTGGCCATTTGGACTAAAGTTTGCTCCATTTATCGCGAACATTGGCTGCGATGAAAAATGATTAACTTGGTAAGGCCGATGAGGGGAATCTTCAGGAGGTATGGAAAATTGCTCGGGGAGCCAGTGTCTGGAAAAATTGTGGTGGCCGCCAAAGGGTGGATGAGAAAACCCTGACATTCCTACAACATCAGTACTGACCGTGTCTTCGACGCGTCACACGTCAAAAGAAGGGTAAGAGTATGAATGCAGTTGATCAGCTGCGTTTCCTTGGAAAATATCAAGGAAGAGGTAAAGATCACCCGAATTGGGGTCCTGTACTCTGTATTCCGACTGCGTTTCTGCAAAGTTCATCAAGTTATGGGATGAACTGGTTTCCAGCGTTCAATCAGATCATCATAAACAATACATCCACAGTCATAGTAGATGGAATGCAGCAGATCACAGGTGGAAGATGTACACAGAAGACAACCATACATAGCATTGATGATGATAAATGCTGAGGGGCCCTGGTGAAGTTGAAGTGGGAGATGAAGATGGATGACTCTGAGATGAAGAGTTGGAGTTTTGAGAAGATGAGGTTCAATTCCACTAAACCCAAAGAGTCAGGTCACATGAATAACTAGTAGTTAGGGCAGAGTTAGTTATGTCAGCCACCGTGGAGAAGCGTGACTGTGCATCACGACTGAAGATGGCCAGGCAAGCCTCAGGATGCCCACTGCAATCGACAAAAGGACTCCATTTGTGAGGAACAGATCTTTTTTTTTTTTTCATTTGCTCGGCTGGTTCTTCTTAAGCTTGATCTTCCACTCACAAGCCTGGTCTTAGCCGGCTTCGTGCTAGGAGGTCGAAGTCCATGATCGGGCCCACTATGCCGCGACCAAAGGTGCATCCCGACAAGCGTCAGCGAACTGCCCAGGCATGCACTCTTTGCAGGGCATCGAAAAAGAGATGCACAGGTGTTGTTCCATGCAGTCCCTGCGTCCGGCGTGGACGTTCCCATTCCTGCAGGATGTCCCAGTCGCATCCGGAGTCCAATCTTCTGAGCCCCAAGGCCTTATCTGGGCCTTCGATGCCAAAATCTCCTACCACCGGCATGCGCTCATTATCACCAGAAGCGCCTCACAAAACGCAACCGCGGATGCTACGCAATCTAAGAGGCGAAAGGGGTACGCTGGCTTTCAACCTGAAAAGGAACAAGAAGTGCTCAATCTAACCTTTGATTACGAAGTTTATATTGGTGGTGCGGCATCTTTGTCGTTTCTACAATTCATTCGGGAAACTGTTGTGCAATACACTGGCCCTTCTGGCTTTACGCACAACTCCAAAGTTGACAGCATGCTAGAAAACGAATCTGCTAAGTCGAAGACAGCATCGTTCGATGAAGGGAGTGCCACTCGTGACGAACAAGTAACATTACTCAGGTTCTATCGCCTCGCTGTAAGTTAACGGCTTGTACGGTGCATGGAACCAGCTTCTCTAAACCTATCATTAGACCAGTGGAATCATTGATGTTGTATCGACTGCTGAAGCTATTCCATTGTTTGAGGAGATGGACCTGTCAGAATCCACTATTAACAGTACGAGGATGGCTGTTGCAGACCTTATCCTTGCTATTGGTGCGCAATGCCCTAAGGCAGATACTACCGTTGCGCACAAAGAGAAGTTCCATTTTTCTCGTGGGCAGAAGCGAGCTTTTGCGGGTATGCTAGAGGACCCAAATTTGGAGCTGGTCTGGGCTTTTCTCCTCATGGCATTCTATATGCTGGGCGCATGTCGACGAAATGCAGGTTTCATGTATTTAGGGGTTGCTACTCGAGCAGCCGTGGCCCTTGGTCTTCACAACGAGAACTCTTATGCGTGTCTCGCCGCAATTGACCGCCAAAAAAGGTCGGTACAAAGCAGATTAAAAATGGCCCCGAAGAATCAGTGGCTAACCGGACTATTGGATATAGGGTAGAAACTTGGATGAGCCTTTGCATCTTGGACTTATTAGTGAGCTCCATCCTTGGGCGACCTTCGGCTACATCATCACTGCGTTTGGAGCTGGGAAATGGCTTAGTCTCAAAGACGAAACAGGATAACGAAGCACAAGCTCGCCTGCTTGCTTCGTATACAATCACAGATTTGATGGATATGATCACCAACGAACTATATGGTCAAAAGGCTGTCTCAACGGAGGCTGCGGAAAAATTCCTCAGGAAACTAGACCGTTGGAGCAAGATGCTCCCGGACTCCATGCGTACGGCGTCGTGTAATCTCGACTGTCCCGAGGAGCAGGAGCAGACACTCGGCAGCATACAAGTGGTTTGTTTCTATTATTTTGCGACGATGCTCGTCACACGCCCATTTCTTATTTCAACCTTTACGGCGCGCCTCGTTCGATCGCGCACAAGCATCATTCCGAGCAAATCATGCCCACCAACTCCTCATGAAGACCCAACTCACGCAAAACTCGCATCTGCATGCGTTGACTCCGCAGAATATCTAATACAAGCATGTCAGGATGCACGTAAAGCTAATTTACTCCTCGAAAATATGTGTATTATGAAGTACGCACTTTCTTCTTATATGTGCTGAATTCCAGAGATTATACACTGATTCTTGAAAGTTTTAGGGCATTGGTATTCGCTGCAGCCCTTGTTCTTGGATTTTCCATTTTTGCAAAAGACAAACCAGACACAGGACTGGAGACAGCTTTTGCTAGTGCAAGAGAGATCCTCAAGACGTTCAGTCACCAGTCTGCGCAAGCTGCACATTACTTCGAGATTCTTACACTCTTGTCGAACGCAATCCACCAACAACAGCAGCGGTTAGCTTCGCAACCAAAAAGAAGCAGGAGTGCCTATGTTGGCCGTGTATTTAGCTTAGGTGCCACTGAGACCAACCAATATCCCATTGAAATGCAGTCTAGTCCCGACACTATTAACGACATTGGTGAAGATGCCATGCCCTCTATCGCGTTGTTAAGCAGTGAAGAAAGCGGAGAAATCTCCCACGGATGGGACTCCTCGCCGTTTACAATTCCAAATCCTGCCCAAGATTTAGACGAAATGGCGTTTTTTGGATGGGATAGCTTGCATTTGCCCGGCTGGGACAATTTTCCGTTTTTGACGGAGCCATTCATCCATCCTACGGATTGAAGTGTTAATATTATTATCTACTGAAAGTCTGCACTTCGGCGTCAGACTAGCTCACAGGTCCAAAGCTAACTGCAGATGTATGCGTAGTTTGGGTCGCACAGGACAACAATGTTAAATACACGGCAGACGAGATAGACGCCGTGTTTATAAACATTGCTGGCTTTGGGTTTACTGGAGCAAATTGCATTTTAGGCACGGGGATAGAGCTCTATCTTAATTGCCTGCTTTGTGTTGCTTCAACATGGCTTAACTTAAAAACACCAGCGATACAATCTTGTCAATGAATCCGTGAGCAGAACCATGACTGGGATTATTTGCAGCAGCGCCCTTTCGATTTGACAAAAAGTATTCATCCACCAGGAATTTGGACAAGAACTAGAGCTTCATTCTGGTTCCAGATAGGTGATAACCTTTTGGTACTCATGAGAACGTAGGTGTTTGATTGAGCCTGATGTGTTTCTGCATGAAAGTGAGATGCCAGAAGGTAAATAACTCCATTGTACTAATCTATTTCCAAAGCTATAAATGCAGAAAAATATCTCTAACTGTGAATCATAGATTACTCTTTTGGCCACGGTGTTCAGCAAATACTTCTTCAACATGTTTATGCATGTCATAACTAGAAAACAGTTAGCACTCAACTCCTGCAAGCGGTTCTCAAGTAGGCTCACCTGTTCATTTCCTCGATCGTCAGCTTGTTTTTCTCATCTTTAACCTTATATAATGGGTTGTTCGTGTTATCAGAGAAACCTGCACTGAATTCAGCGCCTGCCGGATCTGAGCGAGAAGCACATTTGCTACTTACCAATGCGCTCATGGATATTTTCTCTGGCTCTGGCGGAAGCGGCTTGTACCTTTGAAGCCCTGGGCTTGCGAATCTCTTCGTATATCTCAAGAGCTTCTCTGATATCTCCTTTGAAGTGCTTCTCACTGAAGACAAGGCCGAGGCAAGCAGCATCCTCAATTGCCATGCAAGCGCCCTGGCTTTGGTCGGGCATCATCTGCAAACATAAGTTAGGAATTTAATCCTATCTGATTTCCAGAAGGTCTTACCGGATGCGCTGCATCGCCCATAATGCACACAACGCCCTTCTGCCACCAATTATACGGTTCATGTACCCATAGCCTCCATGGTCTTATTTCCTTTCCAATCTTCAAATGCCCCAAAACTTGTGCATCCAAATCCGGATATGGAGCCAGCAATTCTTCCACAATTGCTTCACTGTTCCAATTTTGAGTGGCATAGTCGCCCTTCTCGCGGGGGAAGAAACAATAATAGGATAGAAGCTTGCCTCCGTTACATGGGGAAAGGACAATCTTGTTGACATTGTGATGTCCGCCCCAATATTCAATCGCGCTGTTCTTCGAATAATCGATAAGACCTAGTTTAACGGCACTTTCTGTATCGACGTTGGCATGCAGACAGCTTGAGGAAGCTGGTTTTTTCTCTGGACGAATGCCGATGACGGTACGAACGACGGATCCAATTCCATCTGCTCCTATCACAACCTCGTGTTGAGCAGTGTTCCCGTTTGCGAAAGTGATTTGGCCCGATTCCACCTCTACATCTTTGCACTGAATGTATAACAAAGTATTAGCTATCCCATCAAAACTAGCTTCTCAGGGGGGGTTTTGCCAAAACTGACCTGGTGATTAACGACAAGTGTGACAGGTATACCTTTTCCTTCTCCAACTGCACTGTCCATGAGCATTGCATGCATGTACTGGCGGTGAAACATGTTATAAACCTAAGTTTTTTGATCTTATTAGTTTTGTCTACCATTGGCAGGCCCTATTCCTTCAGTCAATATTTATACTTACATGCCCCCATCTTTCCTCATAGTCAGCCAAGTCGTAAACGCTAACAGGCTCGCCCGTCTCCCAGTCTCTGTTGATCAACTTTCGCAGAATAACCGGATCCCCCTTCTCTACATCCACCTCCCATTCGTGCAACCATCTCGTCCCATTCGCAGCGCAAGAGATCGAAGCGCCTACTTCGCCGGCATAATCCGCCCGCTCATAAATGGTAACTTTGTGGCCGGCACGTCTTAGTGAGATGGCAGCTGCAAGGCCGCCTATACCGCCGCCGACGATTGCAATATCAAGTGATCTCCAACCGGATTGTGAAGGCATCTTGATTGCAGGTGCTGGTATTCTTCCGCTTCTTTTTTTACTTGTAAAGGAAAATAAACTCGCAATCTCCAGAGTAATCTACTTTCTCTAGTTCGGGGGGAGGCTCTTGTGGGCGCCTTTTTATCTACTTCACGCTTTGGCTGTAATTTAGTATTTTACGCGGTAGGTGCGCGGGCCGCGCACTGGAAAATCGCGGATGTGTACTCCATACCTCCCTCAGATAGCCGCTGCCGCCATTGCTGGATACTAGCTCTAACAAAACGAATTTTAGCCAGTCGATATCATTTTCGTTGGCTCCCTAGGTCAATTCAGAGCAGCTCAGTGTCCAGAAAACAAAGTCAACAGTCAGGAGTTCAAATTGTTTGTTGACTACGATGCAGATTTCTGGGAGAATTTGTGACATCAGTTTTGCCTCTTTTTTGTTTAAACTTTTTGAAAATGCGGGGAAATAGCAGGGAACACGCGGGTAATTTATGGGGATTAATTGCCGATAACTCCCGAAGTCCCGAAGAGTCACCAGAGACCCATTCCAGGATGTTAATCCGACGCCGAATCAGAAGTCATGGTACGCCGCATCCAGCATATGTTCCTCAAATATGTATGTACGCACAGTAGTCCAAAATAAAAGCAGTATGGCTTTCACAGACAAGATTCTGCCTGAGCCCCATTCGCTGCTTCCCGTGGATCTATTGTCCTCGAACAAAACTGCGCTGACCCTGATCTGGATGCCGCTAGACCACGAGAAAAGGCGATTTCCCGCTGCTGGCTTCCAAGAAATCCAAGGGAAACCGATTTGATCGCAAGTATCCTTAGAAAACTGACCATCAGGAGTCTCCGCCAGAAAACTGGCCGGAATGCAACCCGTTCAGCTCTGCAAGGGGGTAAAATGACTTTTTTCCTTGAAATTTTCTCCGTAAAGTGACGCCTGTTCGATAACCAGTTAGTTTGCGCGATTTTTTTTCCCCTTTTTTACGCGACTTTCCAGGAAGCGCGCGGATATGTATGTATGTACATACATAGTTAGCTGAATTATCGTTTGCTCTCGAACTTGGAATACATGAGGCGTATCTAGCATGGGCAGCCCATGACTTGGAACAGGGTTGTGCGAGGAACTGGGTATTGAGGTCCTACCGATCAAATCAGCGAGCTGCACAAAACCAGAAAGCACAATGTCGATTGACTTTTGATTGAAAATTTTCATGAACGCTAAACCTGCAGGCTAGGATGCCTTTTGGTGGCCTTCCAGAAAGCCTCTAGCGATAGGGATGGAGGATCAAGCGGCGCAAGGTACGGAGTGTTCGGTTGGAAGTGAGGCGCTTGCCCGCGACTCAGAGTTATTGAAAATTGTGGCATTGTAGGGCACCTCAGAGCGTTTAAACCACCGGTTCCTGATAGCTGCAGTTGGCCGTGTGCGTGATCAGTAGCCGAATTTCATAGCACAAGGAGTCTCTCTCTCTCTCCGTATAGTTCCGAGATTTTTGCTTTGGTGAGCGATTTTATGGACAGTAGTAGTGGCAAGCAAGCTCGCTATCTGCACAACGATGTCTCACATCATGATCAACGGATTTGGTTCTATCAACCTACGAGCTATTTGTTGGTTGTCGTTTGACTTTGATGTCATGTTCGACAGGTCATCTTGAACACCAGGGGCTAGGACGAAGTCGAATTCCGGAACAATAGAAAACAAGCGAGATTCAAGGCTCAAGCTCAGTTGAATAGCCACTTTTCAGTTTCACTGTGGCTCCAAAGGCCATGGAGAGCTATCATTGTACCAAATGGATCGGTCGACCGTGCACGATAAGGTGGTTGATCCTTTTGCAATGCACTGCCATCATCCTTGAGGCTTGAAGAATAGTTTAAGGGTCCGGGGCAGAAATCCCGTGACTGTTGCCAAGAAGGGCTAAGCTTCGCCAGGATGGGGCCTGGCAATCCTTCCGCGGGCGGTGTGGAAAACGGCCGCGCTCGGCAAAAAAAGCATATAATATGTATGTATGTACTCCGTATGTATGTATGTACATACATAGTAGCCAATCCACGAGTTTAAATAGCAAATCATCTGTGGCTCGAGAGGCCATGGCTTAGCCATCACGGCCTCGCTTTTTTCGAATAGATTGAATGTATGTATAGGTGGTTGCGACGAGGAGTGAAATATCACATTGACCCAGAACAATCTGAGCCAATGAAGAGGGCAAGCCGCAGTCAAATTGAGTCCTGAGTCATCTCGCACTCGCCGATGTCTTTTGCAGCAGTTATTACCTACATTTCCAACATTTGGAGCCTAGAACGACCTCAGTCCATCATTGTTGGTCATTCCACATGCGACAGAGCAGGGTCTTTTGGGTAACAGAGTAAATGATATGGAACACTCAGCGGCCGTCCTGCAAAATCACATTTGTTCAACTGACCAAGGCGGATAAATCCGTGCGCAATTTCAACTTTGTAAGGCAATGTGATTATTCTTCTAGGTTCTGTTCCACGCTGAGACCAGTTCGACGTTGAGCCTTTTACTAAGTAATCCACAGATACGGAGTAATAAGTGGGGGTTTTGCATTTAGGGCTTCATTGTTATCATGTCATGTGGGGTGTCATCCTTGAAACACCGCCAGCATGGGCGGAAGAGCGCCCTTTGAATGCAAGGTACTCCGTATCCAGTCTGGTTATAGATAGCAGTCACTGCACCCGTCAGCTTTTCAAAAGACGAAAAGGATTAATAATTTCAATCCTCAGAGAGAATATACCAGAAAGGAAGCACACGATAAAGCCCTTGCAGAGCTGAAATCCGGTGCGATGACTCAAATGAATCATCACTCGTGCTCCAATAGTTAGTTATTCGTCCATTCATGATGCCCTCGCTGGAGGCACCAAGGCATGCAGGCCTGAGTAAGAGCGGGTCTCTTCTTCCTAGGCTCAAAAGGTTGAAACTTTGTTTTGACTTAAACACAGCACGCAAGGCAACTCAACTCTCCATCGCGGCCAGTCTTCTAGGCAGCGCTTCGCTAATCCCGAGACACCTAACAGTCAGGTGAAGCAAACCAGGACCATCCCAGGCAGCGAACTCAATTCCGGAAAGGTTCAAGTCGTCTCGTCTGTGCTTTCTTAGTTTCTTTGCATGATCGCGAAAATTATTCCGGGTTCCTGTGTTAATCACGAGACGGAAGTGGCTTCAATGGGTTATGTAATGAGGCTCAAGCGGGAATATGGTTTGGGGACGCGGGGAGTCCCGATTGGAACTAGCGCAGTGGGACCCAAGGCAGTCTTAACTAAGGAAGGCTGAAAACTGCCTAATTTTAACATCAACCTCGAGAAGCTTCAGGCTCAGGCTGATAAAGTCCAAAACGACCGTAACTCAATGTGCAATTAACTACCTATGGTACGTACATTGCAAAGCCCAGCTCCAATGCCTTTGAGAAAGAAAGAAAAAAAAAAGACAAAAGGAATGTCCAACATGGAAAAGCAGGAACTTCCCAAAATGCATCCAAAAATTTTTAGACAATATCCCAACTCCCTCGCTATGTCAATTATCCAAGGCAAGTGTTTGCCAAATCCCTCTATGTTGATTCCCATAAATCATGAAGTCTGCCGTGATATCCAATTCGATATACATCGCTAAAACGCTTGTCAAAAATCGCTGGTCAAAAATTTTAAAAATACAACTGTGAACATCCCGAAAGTTCAGGCGAATGCGCATTCGTTGCTGGCAGCTGGCAACCAAAAAAAATGTATTAGCAAATATGCTGATTTGATTGACAGAGCGATTCTTACCTTCAAAATTACTCTGGTTGAATTTCATTTCACATAGGTACAAGAATTGCAAGCATCGTGGCTACACAAGACGCAGCGAGATTCGTTCTGATAAACCTTGGGCCCATCTCCACAGCCGCAGCAGAAGTACATATACGTTGGAGCCATCCGGAATCGTAGTCGGTCACGATTTCTTTGGTTGCGCGCTGACGGAACTGGAATCGATATGCTCTCGAAGTCTGCCTGGCGAGTGGTTGTGTAGGAAGGCATTTCTGCGGCGTATTCTTTGAGACTTTCATGAGAACAACAGGGCAATTTTGCGCCGGGATGTTGGCAACGAACGCAGCAAGTGTAGGACGTGATGCTCATTGGGCCAAACCCACAATGGCAACAAACCCAATGCGTGGCGTACGGCATAAGACTCAATTTCTTGGAGCGCTCGAATTGAGTTCAAGATAGGCAAAAGCACTCTTTTAAAATTGAATTGACAGGTCTCTGCAATGAAATTAAAAAGTAGATGGTGTCTGAATTTGCTCATTTCGAAAATTGAAACCTGAGAACTCACCAGGTTTATATACAAAAATATTGACTAAAAAGCCATGAATGCCTGGAGAAAATGGCCAATATAGACTGTTCGGAATTGAAAGCATCGCCCCAATCAACATCAGCTGCTAAAGAGGACCCCATAGAGTGCTAAGCGGCAGAAAGGCGCCAAGGTACCTAGGTACCTGTCAAAGGAAACTTTTGCCGTTTGCCCAACTTGGCGCTTCTTAGTCGGCAGCCCTGAAAAAAAAAAAAGAAAGATAAGCATCACCCCGGTGTCGATCGTGCAGAAAGTTAAAATAGAAGATGGCTTGAAAGCCCCGTACCAGTCATGTCATCCGTCCATAGTTTGACTCAATCGTTGGAGTGGGCCCCCACCCGAGGAGTCATTGCCTACCGACGCTCGAAGCGAGGCAGTAGGCATTTCGGTGGCCTTGCTAGGCCACCCTGTTAATGAGTATCCCAAGGCTGCAAAATGAAATGCATTTCCGTTCCTCTTGAAGAAGCGCCCCGCCCGGCGAACTCCGCTGCCTTCTAGGCTCCCCAGAATCAACCTTGAATGCTCCAAGTCATGTGACCTGTGACGTTTCGTTTCAAAGAGTTCAAATCTTTTTGGTTTTGGCTTCGGCAATTCGAAGTTCAGGCAGCAAAAACAAGAGCAACAACGTGTGATTCAGAACCTTGGTCTTTGAGAAAGACCATGATGACTGGAATCATAACATAAAAATCGGAAAGCATGAAGCTGTGATGCTACCAAGTCATTGCTACCTGCAACAAAACATCTAGACTTTCGACGTCTCGATGATCTATAACTTTTAGAGAACGAGGCGAATGAAATAATGTAGTGGTCCTTTAAACTTATTTCTGCGGCCACTCCAAAAGGAAGTAAAATAATTGGAAATTTAACACGGGAATTGCCTAGGTCTTAGGCAATTACACAGCAGATAATAACTTCAAATGTCCCCCAATTTGAGCGCGAAACGTATAAATAGAAAAAGAAACCAAAGTCAATGCGTGGACATCTGCTCGTGCATTGGAATATTTTTTCCGGCATTTCCAAAGAATTGCAATCTTTACATTGCGATTATAGAAAGATATACGGCCCAGGGACCGCAGTTCTGGCAGCAGATCCAGATACGCGCTAAAGTATTTTGCGATGGAGAACAGTGATTCTTTCTCTAAGAAAAAAGAAAAGCACTCAGCTTGCAGGCTCCTAGATTTCACAGTACGTTTCCCAAATTCACCGTATTGGCTAGAAACAGAGGCATCGTGGTGCTAGGTATGAAAGTTCTCCAAAAAGCTCAAGTTGTTCCGAGTGAACTGCTCCTTGTGAGGCTCGAGCGGCTGGAGCAGCATATTGTAGTATGGCGTGTTCACTAGAACTTGGACTGCGACTACCAGGCGGGTAAAAAGAGTATAATAGCAAGTTAGACAGCATTATACCAGCAATGGGAAATTCAAGCCCTTCGACCTGATGAAGAGTCATCGTAACTTGGTAGTTAAGAGAACGACATAAGGTACGCCTAAAAGGACCGCGTTACTTAACGTTAGCCATTTCCGATGTATCAGCAGAACAGAACTTTCGCGAGGCTTGAAATCAGTATGTGATATCAAAAGTTAGATAGGAATGAGTGAGGGAATTTCAAGTAAGGTCTTGGTCGTTTGCTGTGAGCATCAGGGGAGGTAGGGAGGGACAGAAAATACGTACTTCTAAAAGAAACCTCCTGATAAATGCGTCTACGGCAGTAAATAATTGACCTCACGCTTTAAGAACTGGGCTATCATTGCATCTGGAATTTGGACTCCTTGATAATGATTTGCACGTCAAACCAAAAAATAGGTTATTCTGAAGGGAATTCAAGTTGAATCTCAAAAAGGTGAACAAAACATGGCTCAATAAACACACGTAATTGATTTTTGGTCAGTAGGACATGGAATGGTGTCTTCCTTGGTTGGTGCCTTACCTCGTTCAGTTCGACTCTTGTCTACTGATAGACGAGAGTATTAAAACAGCCTATTCGCATAGCCACATCACCAAAGGTCGAGCGGATGTTGCAAATGATGCCCAGCAGCAGGACGGACAATGAAAACTGATGTCAATGGTTAATCGATCCGCTAGAAGAAGAGAAATGCCGAGTAAAAATTGGTTGGCCACCTACCGTAGCGAACATCCTGAATTTCCTTCAAATGGCAAATAACAATGGCCCCAGATACGACATGAGGACACAATTCTTAATTCATATATGTCGCCGGGTGTTGGAAAACAACGAAAGTGAAGAGAAGGGAGTGAAGATGGACAAGATGGAAAGGACTGGAGGGTAAATTTCAGGGCATCTGACCGTTTAGAGCTCCAAATCATCTTGCTACGTGCTCCCATGAGGCTTCGTGCTCAAAAGGCGCAGGGCATAAGTGCCAGAACACGCCGAAAAATGTGACAAATGCGCAGATGAGGACCGATTCAAGCCACAACTCTGGGACTCAATTCCATGAATACTTTAGAGAGGGGGTTGAGGAGGTTAAAGATATGCTAAAAAAGGGCTTCCAATTTCTTGTCAGGAAGAAGAATTGCTTCTTGCGTGGCAGCGACACGAAGCAGATTGCTACCCCGCAGAAGATACTACCATGATGTAACACCATCAATTCTCAGACCGAGAACTGAAGTCTCAAAGCACCAGCAGAAAGGGTGGGAGGGCAATAAATTTTCAAAGCCATCTCACCATGAAGAAAACTGATCAGAGTGAAATGTGGCCCTTAAGAAGATGTTGCAAATTCGAAGCACTCCTCTCTGTAGCAATGATGTTTGAATAGGGATTGAGGATTGTGTAAAAGTTGCAGTGAGCACAGATCATCAAGCGAATCTTGGAATTCAACGCTAATCCCAATATGGGAAGTTAGCCCGTAGTGAACTAACTACTGTGTAGTTAGTTACTCCGTTCCGGTACCAGTTAGTTACTCCATACTTCGGTACGGAGTATTTAGTAATATTTAGTTAGCAAGTTGACTACGGAGTATGTATGTACACAATACTGATATCAAACAACTTTGAAAAACAGTGCATTCCCCAAATGCGAGACTTGAAACCCCTTTAATGATGGAGAATGTCTGTAGTACAGAATCTAGAGCAACTAATCTTTTCCCTAAAGGTGTAGTTATTCTGTAATTAGTTCGTGACTGGGACTAGTTACATCAAATATCAGGGAACACAAAGACAAATGATGTCATAATGACATGTTAACTAGCGGTTACCTAAGGTATATACGGAGTACCTAGGTACTGTGTATGCACTCTACTTGTACTCCGTAGGTACATAACTATATGTAGCTAAGTACCTACCTAGTTAGTTAAGTAGTGGGCAGATCCATCTGGTAATGAATCACATGATGAACTAGCGAGCCATTGCCCAACCTCAGTATGTACAGCACTCCGTAGTCGTCATGCCTTCATCGCAAAGCATCAGCCATTATTAAACCCTGAAACCTCGCATCTCTTATGTTATCCAGCAATCATGCTGTATCGATAGCCAGGAGCTATTGAGGACCGCAGTGGCCAATGGCCTCGGATAAGAGAGTGAACCTCGTTGTATCGCGAGTGATTCCAGTGGTCCTTGGCGGTTTACTTGCGTATGGAAGCTACGTCTTTACAAGGCCACTATGCAGTGAGATTCGCTTCCCCAGCCATCATCGCTGAATTGGCAGATCCTGACCTTCTCTACGGAGTAGTTGATTATCTTATACACCCTCCGTCCGGCCATGGAGCACCGCGTCCTCGAAGGGGCCTCGCGATCGGATTGCTGATTGTATTCTCCTTCCTATTGCTTACGTTGACCGCGTCATACATTCGAGTTCTTAGTACAATCTTACTGAATCCTGGGTACCTTCCGCGCGGCAATCAATGGGCCGAATTGCAGGCGAACAACCCCGAATGTGAAGAAGAGAAACGGAAGCGGAAGAGAGGACGCGATAGGGAGAGAACTCCTCAACGAGATACGATTGCGCAATGGTCGCGTTCGGTGGGGCCAGAGAACGGAAAAGTTGAAAAGTCACCGTACCCCATAGATGCGTATGGCCTCGAATCGTTCTATTGCAAGGACGTATTTGTGTGCGAACAAGATGGGAGACCTCGGTGGTGTTCAACCTGTTGCCAATGGAAAACGGATAGAGCGCATCATGGCAGCGAAGTCGATCGTTGCGTGCGAAAACTTGACCATTTCTGTCCGTGGTATGTTAACCACTCTAGGAAGAAAGGCGCCCGAAACACTGACGGATAAGCAGGGTCGGTGGTGTCATCTGCGAAAATTCATTCAAGTTCTTCATACAGTTTTTATTTTACGCCTTTCTGTTTACGACGTTCAGCGTGATTGTGCTGGCTATCTTCATTGCGGAGCGTCGACGAAATGTTCGTGTTCTCTCTACATTCCAGTTTCCGGTCCTTTCCTCAAATTGAGCGACAAACGTTAGCTGACTTTGGGCATTACACAGTTTGGATACCTAGAAGTGCAATGGCTAATTTCTTTAGCACTGTAAGCGATTACCCCGAATCCACAGTGTTGACTGCAGGTCACCTAACTCTCCTATCTAGCTCCGGATTATTTTGCCTCTTTTCCTTTGGAATGCTTGCAAGCTCTCTTCACCTCGCATGGCTAAACTCCTCAACCATCGAGAGTCTCACCCGTCATACAAAAGTATGGACACTAGCAATTCTGATTCCCCGCCCGAAAGATTTCCAGCAGTCTCAGTCCAACCGCGAAAATCCAATTCCCATCGCCATATACCCAGCTACACCTATTCTTTCTCCTTCGAGCTCATCCACGACAATTACATCATATACTCCATCACGCGAATTTGCCATCTTATCAACGAAACCCGGAGAGAACCCCTTTGATCTCGGCAGCCCCCTAGCGAATATGAATGAAGTTATGGGACACAGCTTGCTCGATTGGTTGCTTCCGCTCAGGCACAGCCCCTGCTCGGACCACAGCAGTCAAGAAAGCGCATACGCGTTGGGCCCTGTTGTGCGAAGATTGAAAAGGGAGGCTGGTTTGGATAAAACTTGAATGAAGCGACCAAAACCCGCCCTATTTTCGTCACGAGATCACTATACTATGTATACGACATTGATACCCGCGCGATACCCTAAGGCTCCGCAACTCTATTTGTCAGCTTGATTTCCATGTTCTCCCGTGCAACGTTCATGATGACTTTTTTTTTCTTTTCCCTTTTTCTTTTTTTTGGATTATTTAGGGTTTTACCAAGCATCAAGCCACTTGGTATTTGGTTTGGTTGCACTATTCCACGCTCTCTTTCTGTCCGTCCGGAGCTTAGCTTGGCAAGTTGCAATGATGGGGGCGGGCGACTTCGTACTGGTGCTTGGGCGCTTAAATTGCATTTTTAATTTCTAAGCGTCTTCTTGGCGAAAGGTTGGAAATACTCCGTACACATTGGGGATTTTGTATCCTTTTCTGTTCAGCCAAGTCCTGGTCCATATGTAGTACTCACAGGGACTTTGAATTTTCCACTCTCCTGCCCTAAAAAATGTAACCAAGAAACTAAATGGATTAAAAACATATAGTCTATCTGAATTCTGATCTACAGAGAAAGAGAGCCAAAATCAAAATATCAAAAAGCCATTGAGCTGGAAACAATCCAGCATGCTAGGAAAAAATGGCTAAGATATTATTTCCAAAATAGCACAACGTGATGACACCCAGGTCATCTAAGCAACAACAAAAAGCATGACAAAGTGAGAGCAGGCTAACTGCTGGAACAAGGATCAGGCCCAGTCGCTGACAAGCAGGCAGTAAGGCAGAATGTAAGAGACAAGGGCCAAAGGAAGAACCCGAGACGAAAAAAAGGTCTATATATAAGAACAACGCTAAAGATAAAAAGGAGTTGTTCATATTATGTTTGAAAACAAGCATAATATGGTTCTCAGTCATGTCAAACCAAACTGGCAAAAAGAGAGCAATGATCGTAATCAATCAGGTGTAGACTTCACATAGGCCACACTTCCGGTGGTTGCACTGGGAGCAACGTTCGGGAGCCAGATCAGGGTTGTTGAGATGCCGTCCGACGTCGCATATCCACCAGCTGCGCATCGAAGGTCGAGAAAATTGCCGAGGGAGGTAATGAGATTGACAGCTCATGACAGTGAAAGTGTCTTGTTGGAAGACAGAACGATTTGGAGGCTTTGGAAGAAGAGCCAAAAGCTCGGAGTTGGAAAGCTTCGACATCGGTTTGCCCTGTCGCGAAATATTCTTTGGTGGTGAGGAACGCGACGTTTGCTGTGCAATTTCGACATTTCTTGCTTCGCCGCATGGCACTGACTCAGTACCAATACAATAAGGTGGTTTTCTTTCCATTCCAATGTCGAGTTGAGGTGGTCCGTTCATTTTTTGGTTTAAGGCCAATACAACTGGCGGCTTGAAAGTATTGTGTAGGAATTGAAAGAATGGCAAGAGGGATATCAAATTGAATAAATTTGATTTGAGATTGTTTCTTCAAAGGGGTTGAAGAGACTGGACAGAGCAGCTTCGATGTCACACACTTTCGAGACTGCGATGATAGCTCAATTGCTGTGAGGATATCAATGTAAATAGAAAGCTGGATGCTTGACAGAAGTGCTATCACAATATGGAAAATAAATGCCAGCATTTATGGTGCTCAAGCTCCTCAGGCCGGCTGAGGAAAGAAATCGCAGCTGGACGAACATAGCCATGGGCCGGGTAAGGCAAAATCAGTTCGGCATTTTGGCGTGAGAAGCGACAAAGAGCAATACGAAGAGGGGAGTGACGCGCGCGAAGATGCCGCTGCGATATGGTAGACGAGCCGAAAACCATCCAGGGCAGAAAGGCAGCCAGAATTAAACAGCTTCATGATAGAGCCAAATGCGTGTTTGAACCCATATCAGACGAGACGCTCGTACGTAAGAACGTCCAGTGAAGAAAGCAGGTGGCTGAGTGCAGAAAAATCCCAATGCAATCTGATCTTTCGAAAGACAGAATATTCTGACCAAGTCTCCCTGGATCGGAGCTGCCAACATGGCGCTTCCACCTGGTGGCGGCATGTTGTATGATTAGGTAGATAAGAAGCGTCAGCAAATGTTATCTGCAAAAGACGATACTACTCAATCAATGCGCCAGTCGAGGGCGTTGGGGTTCCTGAGCTTGAGTCACAGGGACGTAGGGCTTCAGGCTGATTTCGCACTGGGCATGAAGCCCCTGTAGTGATAGGAGTTGCTAGGGCAGTAAAGACGTATTAACAATTCAGCTTCATCTTCCAAGAATCGAGGGATGAACGACTTAGAAAGGATAGGTCTATTTTCGAATGACGAGGCCGGGTCCTCCCGTGATGACAATTGGTGTTTTTCCCAGTTACTCGCGGCGAATGGATGACAGTTCGTTTGTCACTGTCGTGCTGTCAAAGGTTGGATGCTAAACGTAGCCTCGCGAGGGAAATAACCGCCAGCGAGGCAGTTCGCGGCGGTTCCATGGAGAGAGCAATAACTAATTGCTTCATTAAAACCGTCTCAGCAGGAAGATTGCTCTGTTTCATGTTTAACGATGCCTTTGAAGTCGAATGCAATAGCAGATGGTGATGTTTCCGGGTTGCAAGTCGTTGCTGGAGTAGGCTTCCCCGCATCTTAGCTGACAACCACTTGATGGAAGAAGCCCTGCAACGCCCGTTACGGAGTACTCCGGAAATATGCATGCAGACCCCATATGTATGCAACACAATGGCTATCTCAACATTTTCACTGTCAAAATCATATGCTATGCGGCAGTTAGCCTCCTTAGATTCAGATGTGAGGATATGAGCTGTGTGGATTGAGAAGGTGATACACATTTCGATGACGTCTGGATCAGGGATGACAGCCATTCAATTCTCATTCTCAATGGTAGCTCCAATGCTCCTATACATCGAGGAGACTCAAATCAGCATGGGAGAACAAGCGTTCCACCGCGCCATCCCCCGTGCAACTTGCCAATCAGCCTCTGAGGTTGGGACGACACAGCATGGAAGAGTTACAGAGCTTAAGTATCGGCAACTCATTGTGGCTGCGGAGTCCAACGTTTCTGTTCATGCACCTGGTTTGATGTCTGTACCTATCGTTCTCTCTCAGCAGTGAATTCCTACACACATACTCGCATGGCACAGTGGCAAAGCGCACTTCCCTTGAGGCAGCTTTCACAGCTATTCGACTCCACCGGTTCGTAGCACTGGCGATAAGGCTGTGACTGCCACTACTACTAACTAAGCATCAGTAGTTAGTGCCTTTAGGTCAAGATTCGGACTGACGGAATTGTAGCCTCATTTTTCCGTCGCGCTGTCCAAAGACCACAGACTATCAAAATGCCTCTGAATACAGTGATCATTGATTTTATGCATCGGTCCTCAGATGTTGCCGACTCCATGGCCTCGGATTGCGCGCTGCTATCACTAACTAACTAGTGTAGGATCACTTACATCGACTGTTGGTACCAAGCCAGTCAACCATCACTACTCTGTACTATTATTGGAGATGTTGTTCATTCTCTCTTGCTTCCTATCTCAAGAAACTCAGATAGTGCTGAAACCCAACCTCGTGCTAGCCCAAATTGTTTAGTTTTCATATATAACTAACTTAGACAGTTAACTATGAAATCAAGTTTCATCAGAATTCCTCGCATGAAAATACTAATGATATGGATTCACTTTTATGACAGCATAGTACGGAGTAATCTGACCAGAATAACTATCAGGTTGAAATTTAAATCTGTCTCAGATGTATGGTGAATCTCATGTGGGAAGAAATTGCAAGTTCTGATAGCTGCGAATATATGTATTGAACTCCCTCCTGTGTTATTTTCAGTCTCCAGCACAAAACCTCAAGTCCATCCATCCAGTCAGTTCACCATCTTTCCCCACGGATTTTGCAGAGAGACAAAACAGGAGACTCGAGAGACAGCCTTAGTGCCTTGTTCCCTGGTTCAGGTCGACAACCCCTAACACGCAACCAATCAAGGAGAGACGCATCCGCGATAACGCTCCACCGCAGACTAGGATCGTAGAGGCGACGAGGACACCAAAGACTCAAGAGGGATTTGCAAAGGCCTGTTAGGCTGTTAGTACGCTTCGTCAGATCTTGAAATTGGGGTATAACTAACTGCTGCATAGCCCACAGTTTCCTGTTGCTTGAGCAGCCTTCGTTGACTGACCTCGGATTCTTGAGAGACGCTCCATCACCCAGCGCTACTGTGACTCCTATTTCGTATCTGCCTAATATTGGTAAGCTGAATGATTATTTATTTTTTTTGAATGATCTTTTCTTTTTTTTTGATCGTTGTTGTACAGGTGAGCTCAACTGAGTTTATGAGAGAGCCGCATCTCGAATCCACCCACTCCCCCCTCACTCCACCGTCCTAACTACATAATTTCTAAGCGATCTTCATCCACGACAGCCTTTTTCTGACACCAGACTCTACGCTTTCTTTCTGTTTCTTCTTTCTTTTTCTTTCAAATCAGTGCCAAACTTTGTTGACAATTATCTGCAACTGTTCGCTCTTCAATCTGCTCTGGTTCTGACTGCTTCAAGGTCGAGCCTTGCTGTCGCCCAACTCCCCTTTCAGCTACTTACGTACTCAACCAGCACCCCTTTTGCAAGATTAACCCCGCGATCAACTGCCTCTCAAAAACAATCTTAAGAGTTTATGACAACTACACATCTCCTTGTAGGTGATATCAAAAGGCTTCTTTTATTTATCAACTGCGTGAAACGAGGTTGACTAACATGAACCCCCTCGTTGCACAGTCCGTAGGTTTTTCCTCCTTCTGTGCGTTTGTGTGTTGAAATATTCCTACGAATTTCGTGCAAGTGACCGTCTTTTATATCTGAGGTCAAACACCAGAATATACTGTTCGATTTGCGCAAAATTGTTTGCTATCCCTATCTGCTGGTTGTCATGAGTGATTCGCGATTCCACCACATTGCACCTACCGAAATGAGGACCGTCATTAACCCGAAAACCTCGACTAGGGATGTTGCCTTGATGATGGAAGCGACTATCCGCGAACTTCGGCCCAAAGTCAATCTTGACGGGACGTTTGCTTCATCCCATAGAGGGCCACACGAGCCGAGAAGACCAGTCGAAACCCATGTAATCGAGCCGCAGCCTTCGAAAACGTATCGTCTTTCAGCAGGAGACGGGACCACATCGAGAACGGACTACACCGTTCGTCCACGAAGTAAAACGTCTGTGGAAGGCAGGCGTCGACCGTTGAGCCTTGTTCTACCCTCGAGCACAAGTCGCCCTATTGTGACATCTGATTACGAACGATCACGCACCTCAAGACATCCAGGTTATCACACGGGTGACGATTCAGATCGTTATCTTAAACCGGCATCATCTAGACGACGGGCCTTTAGCTCTAGTACTAGAGACGGTCGAGTGGTTCCAGTGAAAAAAGACAGTTCACCACACAGTGAACGTGGAGAGTATCTTATGACAGGAGGGCGTACCAGAAGAGTGTATCCCGTGTCCAAACCCGATCTCAAACCACAGGATATAGATATAAATGAGGCGTACTCATACACGAACCTGAAAGAGGAATTTTTCGGAGATTCTGCCAAACGCGACCACCGCCGTGAAAACCCTAGTAGAAGGCGTCGACCTGTCAGCTTAACTGGGCTGGAAGGATACTTGCCGCAAACTTTGCGAGATTCACGACACAATGCGCCACCGGTAGCTACAAGAGGGTTTGACAAAATTCGAAAGGATGATGATCACCATAGTCACTTTAGTGGGAGTGAAACCTCTCGTAATTCCGAGAATCCTCGACGCCATGCAACTCAGCGAATTCCTGGAGCCCTCCATCAAGAGAGAGATAAGCCCACGTACCGAGAAGATCGCCACGATAGCTCCCGAGACTCTCGTGGATATCGAGTTGTTCGAGCAGACGACAATGTGGTCGTGGTCGATGATCGCTCCTACTCCAGTTCACTCGAATCTCGGCATGATGCAACAAGTCACCGGGCTTTAAGTGACCGAAAAGTTGGCAAAAGCGACTCAGAATCTGCACATATGATGCATGGTGCACTTGCCACGGCCGGACTCGCCAGGGGTTATTCTAAAGAACGGCGCGACAAGCATTCGGATCGGGACATTAGCCCACACAGAGATCGTGGAAAGCCTCGGGAGCGGAGACCAGCAAAAGATGACACTGAAAGTGAAACTGACGAATCAGAGCCGGACGAAAGCTCCCGGCGACGTCGCTACAGAAGCTCAAGACACCCACATAGGGACCCCATTGAACTGAAACCTACAGGTCGACATGAACCCCGCCACAGTGAACGAGGGAGAGAGGATGCTGAAAATCAAAGGCAAGGAAGATCGCCCATCGTAACGCAAAAGGAGTCGCTAGAAGTGAGACCACGAAGGAATTCAGAAGCTCCTCCCCCGAAAGGGATTCTTAAACAACCGACAGAAAAGTTTCCTGAAGACCCCACCGCGGTCCGTGAAGGCGTTGCTCCTCTGAAGGATTCGAACATGAAGGGTATTCCTGCCGGGGCACGTTGGACCAAAATTCACCGAAGACTAGTTAGCCCTGCCGCTCTGGAAGGGCTCGAGCGATTCGAAGAACGAGAAGACCACGTGATAGTCTTGAGAGTTTTAACGAGAGAGGAAATACAAACGTATGCGGTTAGAACCGCGGAAATTCGCTGTTAGTACATTTAAAAAAGAGTGAAAATACAATTAACTAACAAGAAGCGCAGCACGATATTACCGCGACCGTCGTAGAGAACGACACAGAGATGACAATCGTGAATATGGACATAGCAGACATAGCACGGATAGCGACGACGAATATGATGATGACGATAGCGACGACGACGATGACGGTAAAAGGCCTTTGTCGATTGAACCTCCTTCTGATTCGAAGCGGTCGCACGCAACTTGAATAGAAATGTTACGATAATGATACTTTTATATGTGCAAGCAAGGTTGACGTGTGAATGATAACGAATGCATAGATTGTGGTATCTAGCACACTTTACCATCTTTTGGTATACATCCATTTTTTTATTTTTTTTTTTGGCGAGTCTTTTCGAAGTCTTTGGGCCTAACTACCTGTTATTTTAGGCCGGCATCATTTTCCTGGCATTTGTACTATTTTCTATCCTTGACAGCCCGTGGAAAGAGTCCCCTCACAGCTAATGCTTAATGATTACTTCAATACAAATACTATTATATAACTCCATATTGACATACATAAAATAAAACAGCAATCAAATGGCGATTCGGAGGTCATCATAGCCTTCCCAATGTTTTTGGGTATATCAGGTGAATACCCTTAGAGATTATATACCAGACTCACTTTTCATTCAGGTATGGCCATTGTGTCAGATGGTCTATCATTCTCATTTCTTTCTTTCTTTTCTTCTTCTTCTTCTCCTTCTTCTTTTTGCGAGCAGCATATTCCGTTTTTCTCTCAGCACCTCTCGATTCCTTGCTTCGCCCATCAAGCCATGTCATACCGTTTTGCCCGTTTGGAAAATATAGAAGACTTTGAAAAGCACTGCCAAAGTGGCTCCAGCTCGTTGTTTTGAACGATATACTAGGTAGAAATACCAAATCATTCACAAACTCGGATGTGGAGGCTTTGCGACCATTTGGCTTGCCAACGACCTGAACACGGGTAACTACGTCGCGCTCAGGATCCTCATAGCCACCAGCTCTGATCAGGAAGTTGATTCCTTAACATACTTTCAGAGCCACGGCGTGGATCAACCCAAGATCGTGCGTCTCCAACGTCACTTTACCATTAAGAGACTTACCGAAGTGCCCTGGTATTTAATGTACCAGGACTAGGCTTGAGACAGCCTGTGAATAATGACAGTTGCCTTTCTGGAGCTCTGGTTCGCAATGCTACTGCTGAGGCATGTACACTCCAGGTGGATATATCATGACGGTAAGTCTTTTCTGGTGCACAACGAGAACCTACTAATGTAATTTTAGACCTTACTGATTCAATTGTACTATTTGAACTTTACGACTTTAATTCATGGTCCGAGACCGAAGTCTACAAATATGTTTAGACCCGCCTCGCACAGCTCAGCGTCAACTACGAGATGGCTCGATTCCTAGGGTTTCCGCCTCACGAATGGTTGGTGAGCCAGTTCAGTATATAAATACAGATAAGCAGTGGCTAAGCGGCCGCATTCAGATTGCTGACTTTGGCGAATCCTTCTTTGCAAATACTTTCGCAAAGTTCTTAGTACACTGGTGTTCGTTCTAGCGCCAGAAATACTCTGCGGACAGACCGCCTTGCGAGCTCCCGATATTTGGGCACCTGGGTGCCTTATCTCTCAATTCAGGGCTTCAAAGCGATTTTTTGGAGGACCTGAGAAAGTGCTTGGACGAAATTGTTCAGACTCTTGGCTCTTTGCCAGAAGAAACTGGCAATACTGTTACTTTGACGAACGCCATTCGAGTGCCAATTTTAGGCTGATAGCCACTGGTGGTTTGATTGTGGAAGGAGCAGCGCTGTGGACTTTGAATCGTGCATCGACGGAATGAGACCGCAACTTTCCTCCCCCTTCTGCGTGGATGACTTGGAGCATGAACCGGATAAGCGGTTTTCCAATGCATTTATGTTGTACGGCAAATATAGCGTCAACGGTTCAATTCCTGCCAAATATTGGCGCGGTAGCATGGGATATGCCGCCGTACATGTGTGTTCAACATGTGTCTCACATCGAAGCTGCTCACCCTGTTTGTTCACAGCGGTTGTGGGGTATAAGACTAGCTGATAATGTGGCAAGCTCGGAACCACGATTTAAGGTCAGACCACCATATAAACTTACCAAGTGTGTATCCTGGACCTACACCTACGCACACTTGGGCCGAGGTGAACCTGGGCCTGAGCTGTGCTGACCCATAGTGGGTGCAGGATCCCATACACAGAGCAACTCTGGGGGCGTGCAGACTGGGGTGATATACAACATCAAAGAACACATTTAGTAGCAGCCTAGGAATAGAAGGATCATTTTACTGGGTATCTGCCAGCAAAAGAAGACTTCTCACAAGGACAACCAGTCCCAGGCCCCCAAGCAGCTGTCTGTCTTGTTAACTTGCACGCTGATTAAACCCTGCATGGCATGGGTGATTATCAAGTTGGTAAAACAATATTTAAGCACTGTATCCTTGGAACTACTGTGTATGGCCCCCTGTACTCTTGCCTGTGTTGAGCTATAAGTTTGATAACATGCTACATAGCTGCCTGGTGTTCCTCCATATAACTACACAACACCAGCAACCAGTGATCAAGATTAGGTGAATTGCTTACAGAGAAAGCTTTCCGCTCCGCTCCGCTCATTGCTCCCCTTCAGGTATGATGCAATTTCAGCTCCGCCAACTCCGCCAGTGCTCCTAAGTCTTATGGAAAATGACTTAAAGGAAGACTCTTTTAGAATTGAAATAATAGAAGATTGATGCTACATCTACCTGGCTGATTTTCAATCATATATACTATGTAGTTATGACACTCCCTAGATTAGCTTGGTGTTTTAAAATAGAGATATCAATCACACAAAACTACTATCTTACTCAAGCTCATCCTTTGTAAAACTGCAGAAGCTATAACCATCTCTAGTATTCTATATGCATCATTCACCATAACTACCTCTCCCAGCCTCTAGGTAGTTAACTATGTAGGTAATATACTTATTTCCAACATGAGCACATAAAAAAACCCCCCCCCCCCAACATCCCACTGCAACACTATCATTATTGTTATTTTCCCCATCAGAAACATACATACATACATACAATAACCCATCCATCAAAAATCCGACTTCTCAATCCACGTTTCGTCCCCCGCGGGTCTCCAACGGCATGGAAAAATATGCCGTATACCCGACCGTGCTTTAAAACACCGGGCTTTTTCCAGGATCATACATACACCGTGTGCTCCGTACATACATACATACTCGCACTGTAGCCTGTAGGATGTTATGTCACACGCGGCAAATAGCCGGGGGGGACAGGGGAAAAGGGGATCATTCGGCATCACGTCGGCGGTAGAGCTAACTAACTACATACCTAATGTATGTATGTATGTATGTATGTGCACTCCATATGTAATTCAGAAAAAGCTGTTTATGTATGGTACTATTCAAAGTGACTATTAGCAGGTGGTCTGCTGTTGTTTGCTGTTTTGATCCTGCAAAACCTGAGGAAAAAGCACTAGAGAAAATTACATACATATATTGAAACAGGTGGAAACATGATCTTCAACTTGTTGAAACAGCCATGTCATTTATTAAGTTCACATGCTCAAATTGATACATGAGGAACAGTCCGAGAGCTTACATAAAAGTGCATTCATACAGTCATTTGTCTCTTAGTTATTGTTTCGTGCATCAACTTCATCGCAAAGAAGCCAATGAAACCATCACAAGACAGGAAGTATGGAGTATATATGCATGGTTCAGCTGAAGCAACTTTGTGAGATCATGCGTAACTGGGCAGATGTGTAGTGATGTAGAATGCAAAACCACTGTTTCTCTAGCTCTCCCCTGGCAGACAGCCAATCCCTCAGATACATCACACCAGTAACTGTAGTCTGTAGCTTTCTGTTCAACCTGTGGATTTCTAACCTGGAGCTAAGCTTTTTTCTTCCATCCACTCTTAAACAGGGTAAAGTGAACAGCTCAATTTTCAGTCAAAGCAGCCAGGCACACTGCCAAGGCATTCTTCTCAGCATTCTATCACGAGAAGTGACATTCAAAGAAATGATATCTCATAAGTGACCGAGCATCAACAGCTGGTATGTCCCAAGCAAGCCACTTTACAACAGAGTAGGTTCCCACAACCAAGACACATGGTTTCTCAGGAGATCAGTGCCATCATCAAGGGGTTTGTTCAATTCAAGCACCCAGTGAGATCAATGTGATCAAAAAATCCATGCATAGATGTATGCACTGGGCCCTGACACCCACCATTCTGAAAGATTTTTCTAGCCCAGCAAGACCCAAAGATTCACAGGTCAACACCATTTTAGTTTTCAAAGCTCAGTGCAGCATTGAATGCATTGGCAACTGGGGAAGTACTGTTGCACATAAGCTGGCTAGACAGCAGCTAACAGTGCAGTAACAATGAATATGGTCCCAATCTTGCATTTTTCAATCCATGACATGAGTGATCTGATGAAAAGGCAGTAAAAACAGTGCATATCAGATGAAGCAGGATGAACAATAGCAAGCAGAAGTGCTATCAAAAGTCATCCCATCTGCAACAGCAGGATCATATCACATGATGAATGCACCATCCCAACAAGGCAGGTGGAATTGAATACCAGAAATATCATGCATAAAAACAAATAACTAACTGGCATAAAACAAAGCATTATTGCCAACTGAGGATATATGCAGCTAAATGATGCTGAGAGTTAATCAGACAAAAAAAGCAAAGAAAAGAGAAAAGAAAGAGAGAAAAAAAGAGGAAATAAAAGGGAAATATAACTAGGACAGAGTACATAGTTACTCTTAATCAAGATGAAGCTACACTAAACTTCACAAAAAGTTCAGCTAGAAGCAGAATTGAAGCATTCATGAACTCATCCCCCCTCATGGCTACTCCATGTAACAATTGACCATACACTGAAAAGAAATCAACAAGGGAAATGCATCCGTGACAGAGCTTGAGTGATAGGGTTGTGTAGGGAGGCTGGGAGAACAGAAGATCTGGCTGTACAAGGGCTTTTTTTCCTTTTCAGTTAGCGGCCGAGACAGGGAGCCGGCCAGAAGTGGAAAGTTGCAAGAGCCCTATCAATCATCACCATCCTTGACCAGTTTTGTGTTCATGATTTGTGGATGACAGCCACAAGTGGTCTGATTCACAGTTCATGCAGGGCCGTTACTGTACAATAATGGCATGTGTGTATGTGGTGTGCAGTTGATAGTCACTTATCCACAACCATGGAGGTTCATCATGTTGATGATTTGCCTGCAAGCCACATGCGCTGAAGGATAGTAGTCTTAGAAAGTGAATAGTACCCAACTGGTGACAACATTTGCATGGCGCTGGTGCAAAAGGTGGACAGTAGCGGGATATCCCGCTCGTAAATGCCCTTTGCCATTTCCACACTGATCATCCTCTCTTGTCACATCAATAGCTGATACTTGCTGTTGCCTCCACAAGCTATCCGAGACTTAAAGAACTGATAAATGACAATCTGGGGCGTGTGATTATGTATTGAGATCGAAAGCTTCAATCTGGCCCCCAAGTTACTTGGTAACAATCAGTCAGGAACGGCTCAAGGATATCCACGGGAGCCAAGAATTTTCCAGGAGGGGGATTCCCTGATCACTGTCGCTCTGCACAAGGTGACCTCCCAAGATATGCACCCTCTCCTCTCCTTGCTGCAGAGAAAAATGGATAACTTTCAAAGCAAGCTCTACCAAGAGCCCTTGGTTCCAGTGACGAAAACTTCCGAAGTCTGTTGGGTGGAGTGGCAGTCTGGCAGAACAGGCGACCTCGCCAGTAAATCATCATCATGGCGGGGGAGATCATGTCAAGTAGTAGAAGTATACTACTGGCCGGACCTCCGAATCTGCGAGTCATCTTCCCTGATCCCTCGAATGCTCATAAAGACGGCCTCGACCTCTCAAGTGTTAACAAATTAGGATAATTACTGTGGTTGTGTTGTCTCCATGCCATCATCTCAATCCCTGTTCCCAGTCCATAGTAACTAATAGCACGCGGTGCTGATGGTCAAGCCACAGCCCAAATTGCCGTCGATAATGCTCAGTGAGTGCGCATAAGGGAAGGGAGAGCCAGCTGTTGTGAACACTGATAACCCGGAAACTCACGCAAGGTGAGCCAGCTGGTTGATTGGGATATGTATCAAGAACAGCGGCAAAGTTTATACTTTTCAATGCTCATTCCATACAATATCAATCGGGGCCAGTTATACATGTTTCGTAGATAAGGAAGATCGAGCGAGTCCTGTGGCTTTGAATAATACTGTTAGCAGTTGTAAATAATGTCCATCTTCAAGCAACCTTTAACCTAAAATGTTCCCGCGCTAGATAGCAGGCCAGCACATCCAAGTCGATAGAACTATTAAGATCTTGTCCTGGATGAATCGGATCGAATGGGACGATTTCTTTTGGACTAGCAAGGTATGTATTTTCCGGAGTCGTCTTGGTTGCTGAGAAAGGCCCTTGATGGACTTGACTGTACTCTGCCCAAGAAATGCCAAAGGCTGAAAATCCCATGCAAAACCCTTCGCCAGCCGACTCATGACTATTTCTGTAACACTGCAAATGTTATTATTAGTATGAAATATCTCTGCATCATGCTCAATGAGATTGGCGTTTCTGATCAGCGGGAAGATGTTTTATGACTTACACGCTGGCGCATCCGATGGATACGAAGAATGGCCTCGCTGTCTGCATTGCATGATCAGCACCAGGTTTCAAAGTGAGTCCATGTTTGCCAAGTATGCCGGTGCCACAGGCAAACTGGCTGTCTCTTTTCTGAAATACCCGACTGGTGATATGAGTCTGACCTAACCAGACCGAGTGCGTTTTGGCTTTTCATACTGTGTAGTTAAGAGAAAGGTGGCTTTTTCGAAAATGCGACGCTGGAGGCAGAAGAGTGTAGACTCGTTGGTTTCGGATAATGGAATTGAAGAGTCAGTCGGCTTCAGTTCGGCCAAAGTAGTTATGTATGCCGTTATTACTACGACATGCTGGGATGCACAGCGTTGCTACGTGTTTGCCCAAGTATGTACTCCTCTCCACTGTCAACTTTCAATGTTGGGAAGAGCATCTTGTTCCAAAGAGGGTTGGAACTCTTGTTCCCTCTCCGTCGGATCCATAGGCACGAGCTTGTTTCTCAATAGTGGCAATTGACCAGGGATGAACCGCCCCTGGAGGCTGAGCTCTCAAGTCTTATAACCAAACGGTGGACTTGTACTTCATAGGTGCACATCTCAACGAAGCAAAATATCACATTAAGCGGGGAACAGCTTGTCACCCTTGTGTTGAAGAAACTGTTTCAACAAGATCAAATCTGCAGCTCTGCAAGAGCGTCTTTCTTCACACTGTTCTTGTGAGTCGTAGCAGAGCACAGAGTATCGAGTAATATAATAGTTGGCTGTTGCATGTAGTACTTCTATACTCCAGCGCAACAAATAGGGGCTGATCTCAGGGCTGCAAGCTCAACGATGTCATACATGCTAAGTAATAACTAATGAGCGAATCCACACATCATCAAAGATGCGAATATTAAATTGCGCAGCGAATCAAACCCTCTCCATGCAGTGCTCCGATCAAAGCTTCATCAGTAGTATTGTTCTCAGGGGAGTTAATTCCTCGAATTATCCACCATCTTGCCATCATCACATCATCATCATCATCATCATCATCATCATCATCATCATCATCATCATCATCATCTCAAAGTTGAGAAAGAGTCAAAACAACCCACTTTTTCTAGAGCGGGCTATTACCGGAAATTTCAACCGTGATGAGGAGAAATAAAAACTGTCGTTAATGCAATTTGGAACATTCCTGAAATTAAGTCCACCACACCGAGAGCATAATATTGTCGCCCTTTTTGCTGTCATTTCCTCTTCGTCAGATGCTCCGCTTGTTCCCAGCTCCGAGACACAAAATTGAAGCTCGACTGTGACAGCGTTGGAGTGGTTGAAAAAGCGCATTTTTGCGAAATTTCCGCCATCTCCACCAACCCAAAAAAGTTCTGGATTCTCCTTCCCCTCCAGAGAATTTCCAGCAATTTTGACTGAAATATAAGCTTTGGTGAACAGCGTCGGGATACGCGTCTTATCATTGGCGTTGAAACCAGAAACCCGCAGACTTGGCGCATGAAAGGGCTCCCGGATGCAGTTTAGTCGCCTACGTGGTAGCTGCTTGGCCCAGGTGGTGGGTGATGATGGACGGCTTTTGCGCTAACTAAGTCGGGGCTTCGTCTTTCCAGCGTGATGCTGATAGCACTGCCGTTGGTAATATTCCGTGCTCCCAGCTGCACGAAGCATACATACACTCACAGTAGTATGCAGGTCGTTGGTCGAATTTCGTGCATATCTGGCTTTTTAGTTATTAATCTTTTGTTCGCCTGAAAAATGCATGTAAGAAAGTGACTCTTCCATTAGGTAGTTAGTTAATGATCATGATGATGAGATGATTCTTTCGGCCGTAAACTCCGATTGAGCTACCCAAAAGAAGTATATCCAAAGCAGGATACACACTCTCTGTGTGGATGCTTCATGTTTCTGCATATCAGATGTGAATGGTTGCCGCACCATTTTACCTTTCGAAGTGTCCACGGAGTAAAACAGAGATATCATATCACAGTGTGACCATCTGCTTCTGCTTTGTATATATCCTATCAGCAGCAATCTTCAGCTCTAATCGCTAGCATATGACTATGCCAGTGGCTCTTGGGGGATAAAAAGTCGGACACACAATTTAAACTAGCTCGTAGGTAAAGCGTAAAATGTCAGTTCAGCTAACAGTGATCTTGATAACCGGTAGTTACTGGAGGTAGACGAGGCAGTTATCATCGACCATTGATAATCATTATTCAGGCGAAAAGAACATCATTTCGGGACGAGGGGTAGCATTAAGACGATCGTCATATTGTTCGACAAGCTGAGTTGAGTATGAATTAATCATAATCGTCATCGCTGGCAGCGTGATAAGACTCGTTCGATGAATAGCATATCTCGGTGCTCTGTATGTCCATAACTACATGGAGACCGAGGTAGCAGACGGAGTTTGAGTCAAGAGGCAGTGCAAATCATACGTGCCGATTGCCATCGAACTCCAGCTCCTCGTTTCCGTCCACACACAACGGGCGAGGCATGAATTTTGCTGTTGAGATGAATCATTCAAACTTGCTCGAAAAGAAGCCGCTGTGAGGACATATTTCCGTCGGCCAATGTGTGAACAGAGCAGAGTCTCGTGAGAGCGCGTATGGTTACACCGAAATGTGGGAGAAGAGAAAAGCTTGGTGGCTTCTCTGGTGCAGGTGCCCTGTTTAGCTGCCTGGATGGGAGAAGATGGCCAACGTTAGAGTGTTTCGGGTTAATGATGGGGAGGTGGTGAGTGCGGATCGCAGCACGAGATCCACCCGCCTAGACGCTTGGCGGGATTTTCTCGTTTTCGCTCGCTCGTGGAAGGTGGTGGTGCGTGGCCAGAAGACGGTTCGTCCGGAAAAGGCTTGTTAATACTCAGAAAGGCTGAGAAAGGCCAGATGGTGAGTGGAATAAAGCGCTGATAGTGCGCGGTTATAGGGAGTAACAATGTAGGACAGTAAAAGAAGTGTAACAATTGCGTACCGAGGTTTCGAGAATGTAGTTCTGTACTGTACATACCGAAGGTAGTTAGGACTTATTAGCACTTGAGATTCGAGCCCTGCTTTTACCTACTACTGTAGGTGTTGTTGTATCAAGAATCATGTCACTCTACTCCATGACTATTATTCACAGATGCAATACTAGAAGTACTGGGCATGAAGAAGATGTGTTTACCTATCGGCTATTATTTGGGACTCTGGGAGTCAACGACCTCCAAGTCTTGTGAGGCTGAGCGCTAACTAACTAACTAACTAGTTATGTACTGTTAACGAATCAGCCCAGGTACTTCCCGCCGGTCTTAGCTGAAGCAAGTTTGTTCGGTGATCGACTCATGGATTGCCAGTACTTCAATTCAATCAAAGGCAAGGTTCGATTCATTATCACCACACTAAAGAAGACAAAATAACTAGTTGAATGTTCTAGATGAGGGTTACTGAGCAAAGACGGGCGGCCTCATTTGCCACTGTTTCGCCCTCAGTCTTCTTTCTTCCTGTAGCTATCCGTCGAAGAGCCCGGTCGCAAACGTTGAGATGCCGATGCCACGAAATCCGCACTTTATTCCAACGCGCTGGCTAGTTGCCTAAACAATGCAGCTCGGAGGACTCGCACCTTCAACACAGGCGACGCAGGCTTCATCAGGGCCAACTTGCTAGACGACACATTTCACAACGTCGTTGTCCTAAGGTTGGGCCGTACCTAATAGATAGACTAATTTATGTGTGCGAACAGGTACTCATACAGTGTCCTTACGTAACTACCTGCCTAGTCTCCGTAAAAACCCACTCGCAAACAACGGTTCCGCGGTTCCTGGATTACACATGCGTTCCATGAATCCGAACGAAGCTTCTAGGAATCGCACGAGATCCAAGCGACCAAATTTTCTCTACACGGTAAAGGCATCTTCAGCACATTCTTCACTCTGCTCCATACTTATCGATGTCGACTAGATTACTCGCGTGTGCAAGGAATAACTACATTCAAACAGCATATCCATACAAGTACATACAGGGAGGTTATCGCCAAGTTACCCCATTCCCAGAATTATCAGGACCCAGGATATCGGTGTTTTTGTGTGGATTTTTCCAGTATAGGTTCCAGAGCTCTTTTTCTTTTTCCTCTTTCAACCTCGTGAAGGCGTTTTCTAAGGGGATCAAAAAGGAGAAGTGGACAAGGTGGAATAATTTGTATACATACACTGCATAACTGAACGAGGAAGGTGATATTTCTTAAGGTGTCGACTAGTGAGTTTATGGAGCAGTTACTTCTGCGCCTGGATGTCGGAAACATTTTATCAGCCAACAAAGGTTAAAACGAAAAGAAAAAGTAAAAAAAAATTACATTACACTATGGACAGACTTAAGTTAGTGTGTAAGCCTCCCTTGCGCCAAAAAAAAATAATTTGCTCTTGATTGAGTTTTCAGTGTTGAGAGTTTGCAAGTCAAAATTCTACCAGTTGCGTCAGTGTGAATTAATAGGCTGCTGCTTGTTCTTCATACGAAGTAAACGACAAGTTTAGTTAGTATCGCATTTTTATGATTGCATCATTTTTGTACACATTTATGGACATATTTCCTGGATAGCTCGAGTCTAGGTTCACGTGCTGCAGGAAGATTGAAATGTTTAGAATGCAGATTATGCGCCTTGTGCTTTTTCATACACAGTCAGTATACAGTAACTACACTGCAAGTCCGTCAAAGGCAACGCACTGGTCGAAGTGGTTCCACCTTTGCTCAGAATTTTCCATGCGCCTTCTTCCTGTTCTTGCTGTCTCAACCTCCTCTTTTCTTCTCCATAATGCCACTGAACTCGACTCGACCTCTTTGGGAGGAGGGGTGCACATCTTATTACCACCTTCCTGTAAGTTTACGCAGCCAGCGCAATCTGCTGAATTGTATCGTTCGACATACATATGTATTGTCATGTTATTATTATTATATTATTACTATTATTACTATTATTATTACTATTATGATTCTGATTCTGATTCTGATTGCGATTATCCAAGTTTCTGCTTCCCGTGAGACTAAATAACTACCCTGGCCCCGCCACTCTTCCCACCGTTATCATCCACACACACACACACCCCCCCGTCTCCTCTGCTTTCTCTCCTTCAAGCCAACAGCCGTTGTCTAGATGCTTGTTTTGCCAGCTCTCCTCCAATGATTGACACTGTCCATGTCCAGTTCCCTTTTCTTCATGTCTATCCACTCTTAGTCTCAGCCCCCTCTCATCCCTCCCCCCTGTTGGAATCAAAACACTAATTGGACACCCAATTGTCACCTTAAAACTTCCTTGCCAGGCTGATCCTCGTCTACCCGCTGCCTCTAATTCTCACCCCTCCCACTCACGATCTGCAGCATCCGTTCACAAAAAGCTTCCCCATGCTCCAGGTCGAATCGAGTCTTGATCGTTATTAGTACTACTCCTACTACTACTACTAGTCTACTACTATTGTTTGAGAGACGGGATTACAAAAAACATTGCTCTTGTCACTCGTTTAACACGACTAACTGCATCCATACTGACTTATTATTACTACTCCTGCTGCTGCTGCTGCTACGACTGTTTCTGTGCTGGTTCGAGTATATAGGACCGGAAGCATTGATTATCCCCTCCAGCCATGACAGCCATGGTTCAAGCCAGCGTGGGCCCACCGGCGCCAAAGTACCAGAAGGATGATCCTCCACAAACACTCGATGATCCAGTAAGTTACATGCACTCATCAGTGTACCTTTTCTTTTTTGTTACTTGACACGAGCTCCTTTTATTTTGTTTCTTGTTGCTTGTTTCTGCTTCGACGCGTCGTGTTTAAAGGAGCGAAAATTAAAGCAAGCAACCCATGGACGAAGAACAATGATAAGCTTCTTTTTTTTAAAAAAAGATGCCCGCAAAACGGGAACCGAAAGAGACACACGGACTATACAGGCACTCGCTCTTCTCGCGGTGACCTTGCGGTTTTGAATAAGCATGCTACACTACCGCTGATAGTTAATGTGTTTTTTCTTTCGCCTAATCCTAACAGCGTCGAGTTTGCTTTCTCGATATTTCGCTTAGTACACTCAAAAGTCATCCCACTATGGATCGCCGCAAGAGTTCTGCTTATTCACTACCTCTTTCGCTTTTCTTTTTTTTTTTCTGCCCTTTTTCTACACTTTTTCGATACAGAGTTTCTGCAGCCGACCTAGTGCCCTGGTTGGATACGATTTTGACTTCCGTTGCGTGTGTTTTATTTTCCCAAACTCATCCTTGTTGCGGATCATAGCCAGGTCACACGTGGAAAAACTGCCCAAAAAGCAAAAGCACCCACGACAGGATCCTAGGCTTCCCCAGATGATCAGCTCTCTGTCTATACAATTACACACATACACACAAGCCGTGTTCCTCAGCTCTTCCCTCACCCCCATGCGACTTTTGCAGCAGTGGTTGGTTCGCAACAAGCGATCAAATCCACTGCGAGTCACAATGGCGATCAGAATCACGTTGTTGACGAAACCTCTCACGCGGAAAAAGGGAGACCAGCTCCACACTAGTTAATCCTCTCTTCGCAGCCAAGAGCCCACTAAGGCGCGCACTTAGTTAATTGGGTGGTGCGCCGTTGAGAAAGAGGAGTGGACGTTGGGGCGTCTCCGTTTTGCGCGAGCAAATTGCTGGGTGGGGGGGAGTGTTGCAAAAATGGCTTTTGGGCTAGGCAGGGATGATCGCTCAGCCAACCAATTCCCGGATGACTTGGCGTTACATCCTTGTCCAGTCTCCTCATCCAATCTCCTCCTCCTCCTCCCCATCCCGAGTTAAGACGTTTAACTCTGCTCTCCCCTAGTTAGTTATTAGTTGAACTTGCTGGTCGTTATCCCTCGCGTCTCTTGTTGCTCCCTCCCCGCCTGAATCAAGTCCAAAACAGCCCTAAGCCTTTTCTAGATCTTCGTTGGCCTTCGTTGATCCTTCTACTTAAACCTTGAATGACCTCTGTTTCTGCTTACATACATACAATTTTACGCTTCTCTCTCTCTCTCTCTGTGTGTGTGTGTGTGTGCTCGCGTTGAGAGAAGGCATTCTGAATTTATTTACCGGGGGGTCCAGCAGAAACAGATCTCACTTCATGCCCCCTTCTCCACGTCCTTCCTTTTTTTTTTCCCGTCGATCGTTGTATTCTACTATTACTCCTCCTCACCCTGGCTTTCCCATGATTCACATCTCCTGAAGCCTAAATTCCCACGCTGCTTTTGTTTTACGTCCCAAGTTCTGATCAGGCGACCAAGTGTACCAGCCGTTGGGAATTTTTATTATTGACATACGTGGATTGGGAATGGTGAAATCCCGTACGGTTTCATTTTCTTCGAATTTCCGCTCCAGGACTTGCCACCCGTCGATAAAACTGTCTGCGGCCATTGCAATCGTCAGAGTTGGAGCCGCTCTTAATATCCCCAGTGTTCCCTGTCTTTTATCTCTTGACGTTTCCCAGGTTCCCATTTATACCTTGTTCCTCTTGTTCTTTTTCCCTGCCGTTTCATTTCAGTGACTTGCCTTTGGATTGTGGGAACTGTATACGCAGTTGAACGAGTTTCGCTAACATTGCTATTCTTCTGTTATCCAGCGACACAATCAATCGCCTCAGCAGAATCGCCAAAACCTTCAGGCCAGGTCTTCTGGGATTGCGCAACCAAAGCAGCTCGCAAACTCGTCACCGCACCAATCGGCTCACGGCTTGTCGTATGGTCAACAACACGTCCTAGGCAACAGTTTGTCTTTGCAGCGGCAGCCCTCGTACCCGCCTACTCCGCAAGAGCCAACTTACTACACGTCGCACCCTGGTGCGTACGCAGTGACAAGTACCGGACATTATTCAGCTAGTGGTATGGACAGAACTTTTCCTTGATCGCTGTGCGCTCATTTGAGTGGTGAAGAGATTTGGAATTTGCGCCAGGCTGTATTACTCGTTTCTCGCCCACTGATGGAGGAATATTTTGACTGGGTATTTGATGACTCGATCGGCGCTGAAGACTAACTGAATTCAGAAGCACCCGATCTTATGGCAGCCACCGCCCAGATGCAGCGTCCTTACCCCCCAATCTATCACACGCCTCAGACCAATTCCCCAGCTTCAGTCGCGGCTCCGCCCACTCACGATCAACATGGACGGGGACTTTACGGACAACCGCCTCAGATCCCGCAAGGGATGTACAGTTATCAATACCCTCCGATGAACCCGATCCATTCTACCCCGTATGCGACCCATTCAGCCGCTCCGCAGCACACTCAACTTACATCTCAACCTCTCCTCGTAAGTTCTCAGACGAGCGCGCCGCAACTGCAACCACAGCACATGCATCAGCCATCTCCGCACAGCACAATGGCAGGCAGCCCGCATTTGAAGATGGATCCTACGGTTCAGCAAACAACAGCCCAACGCACGCCCTTAAACTCATCCCATCCCGCACCATCAAACTCGTCAGCCACCAACAGTCACACGGGAAGTTCTGGCTCGAACACCAGCGCGGCTCCGGGCCCGATTCCAGCCACTACGCCGCTGGTTGTGCGACAAGACAATAATGGAGTCCAATGGATTGCCTTCGAGTATTCCCGTGACCGCGTCAAAATGGAATACACAATCCGATGCGACGTGGAAAACATTAACATTGAAAATCTGAGCCAAGAATTCAAAACGGAGAACTGCGTGTATCCTCGAGCTTGCTGTACTAAAGACCAATACAGGGGAAATCGCTTGGTATATGAAACTGAGTGCAACGCGGTTGGATGGGCGCTTGCAGAATTAAACCCGTGTCTTCGGGGCAAGAGAGGTTTGATCCAGCGGGCTGTGGACAGTTGGAGAAACAGTAACCAAGACCCACGGTTACGGAGCCGAAGAGTGCGGAGAATGGCCAAATTGAACAACAGAAAGGCCGTATCTGCCCAACATACTTCTCACTTGGCGGGTCCTGGTGCTCCAGGAGTACCTGGTAATACTGCTTTGGGAACTCCCGGCGCTCTTTCCATGGGAGGCCCTCAACTCCATCATCACCATGCTCATCCCGATGGTGGTGCACCGGGCTCGGAAGATGTTAGCGGTATGTTCCACCGGATGTGATTATATGTTTCATTTTTCCCTTTCGCTTGTACAAGCTGCGGATGATGCCAATGTTGTTTGAAAAAGTGGTCTTTGTTCTTCTTTGCACAACTTCAGTGTGGCGGCTTTGGGTGATCTGCGTTTTCTATGCTGGAGCCAACTATGCCAGTGTATCTGTACATTGAATTGTGCGGTGTACCTTATTTTGATCATGCCAGCCGATTCTTCGACTCTTGTCTCCCCTTTACCCGCTTTTCCATTCTCCTCGTCAAGATGACTTGAACAAACGACCGTTCCCGCGATGCTTATTATACCCGTGTTTATTTGATTGCATGGTGCGATTACTTTTTGCGTTGACAAGCGCACAAAGCGAACAAGAATACGTAGGCTAATACGACCAACCCGTATTATGCACCTTATAGGCAATCAAGATTATACGAACGGTACTCATCGTCCATCAACTGCCACAGGTGCCTTCGGCAGCCCAGCAGACCTTCGCCCCAGCCACATGTTCCATGGCTATCCTTCATACCCCACGGCTCCGTCGTCAAACAACGCCGGCCCATCGATGGCTCCGCCGCTGCGTGACACTGGCCTCGATCATTATAACAAAACTGCGACGGGTGTCACAGCATCCAGAAATCTCAATGACAATGAAGATCCTAACCCAGAGAACTCTGCTTTGTTCGGTGACTTACCCGAGGGAAGAAGGAGGAAGTTCATCCTTGTCGAAGATCCACAGCGCGGATGCAGAGTTAGAGTGAAGGTGATGCTGGACCAGATCGATATGAAAGAGATCCCAGACTCCTACCGCAAATCTAACTCGGTCTTTCCGCGGACGTATTTCCCTGTTCACGGTCCGTTTGGCCCCACGGGGAGAGGGAGGAGGTTTTCAGATGGCGAGGAAGGCGAGGAAGAAGAGAGTGCCACCCTGGGCCGTACAGTTGTCCCTGTGCCCATGCTTGAGGGCGAAGGCACCATCGCTGTACCCAAAATTGCGAAGCGGAAGCGGGACAAGGAAGTTCTACTGAATGACCTTGGATATCGGATGAGCTGGGGTCAGAGCAGAGTGTTTTCTGGAAGGACATTGTTCCTCCAGAGAGCTTGTAAGTTTTTATCTCCGCTGTTTACTCGTCGCAGCCAGTTGTTCACTAGTCCCATATCCGCCTGCTGTCTCCTCATCACTCTGACTGACTTTTGGGGCCTTCGCAGTGGACGCATACAGAAACAAAATGCGCAACTCCATGCTTACTGCCGGTCAAGGGCCAGCCAGCATCGCAACCCACTTTGAGACTCGAATCGGCAAACGCAGATGGCTGGACCGTGGCAAACGCCATAAATCAAACTCCCCAGCTACAGCTGAGACTTCAGCTTCGGCCCGGAATGCAGAGGAAGTGGAGGGATGATGCAAGCAATGATAAAAGGATTATTGTGCGATTATGGAGCCTCCTTTTTGCATCAAGACGATGGATCATGGAGGGGATAAAAAAATTTCAGCCTTTGTTGGGAATCATTTGGGAATATACATTTCTGCAATGGGAAAAGGAAATAGAAACGTTATTTTAGGATACCTTGTCTTTTGTATTTTTTTTCCCCCTCTGCTCATTTTCCTACATTTCTACTTTCCCCATTTTTTTTTTTTTCGAACTTTTCATCTCTCTTGAAAATATATATATTGGGACACTGGGAGAATTTGATGGCAGGCATGGTTTCTTTCTTTCTTTCTGGCTTTTTGCATGCGTTGAAGGATTTTTGAGACGGCCTAATTGAGTCAGTCGGCATATTTGGTAAAAGGCATCGCCGATGTTTTTGTTGGAAATGGACATAGATATGATTGTGCTTTTTTCATGTTGATCTGATTGCTGCATTGTACTTTATGTGTACGGATTAATACCTTGTGAGATTCTTACAGTGAGGTGTTTTCTTATTCACATTGCCAATTTCTCATTTTGAGTGATTCATCTTTCTTTGATTCAACCCTGGTGTGAAACTGATTTTCATCTTCTTCCCTGCCCGATAGGTGGAGATGGGATATGGATACATACCCCTGCAATGTTTGCGTCATGTTGTAAAGAAGTCGTGTGCATTTGTTGATATATGTTTCAATGTTTGGTCTTTGGGCTGACAGATGTTCTTTTTTGCATTTTCTCATCACAACAGCTCCTCTCTGATCCAAGTCTTGTTGGTAAATAATGATATGGAAAAGTCCATCGGTGGGCTCAAAAGTGTAGGCGTCAGCAGAGTTGGGACAGTCCAAGGATTGTTTGTGATGGGCCAATACCATTGGGCTAGCTGGTGAAAAGAAAGGAATCGATGAAGCTGGTCATCATCGCCATTATCTGTCTGGTGGATGATAATGATATTGTATCGTACTAGTATAGAATGAGATATGCAGTATTAGAAGACTTGTAATGATCCTGAGGAGAGAGAGGGCAGTTTCAGACTCTGATGTGAAACATAGGGCGATGGTGGACATTTCAAGCACTTCATTACTTGCATCTGAGGTGGAAAAGGGTAACTATCTTATTTAGCAGTATTGTAGAGACAGCTGGATTGTGTAACTACATAGCTCACATCGATTAATTCCATTATCACTACGGAGTAGTTAGAACAATGATGTGGAGATACATACATGTTAATTACCTTCATATGTAGTCATCCATGTCTGATGAAGTTGCGACTTTGCGGGGAGACAAGATGGTTGTCTAGGACAACCACCATCCAGCCATCCAGCCATCACTGCAACTTCATTCCAAACCATCGCTGGAGTTGCTTTGCGACTCGTCTATCTAGTTATCCATTATTAGCTGGGATATTATTCTAGCCATTTTTCATCTGTGATTCTGAACGGCTCAGTGCAAAGACCTCACCACTGCTCAATCGCGATTCTTCTTCTTCACGGTAAATATCGAAGATGCCAATCAGCCTTGTGTTGTTGCTAATAGTCTTCTTTACTATTTAGCGACCTGCCGTCCATACTAAGGCCAGTTGAGTTAGTTTGCGCCCTCGTTCAATTTCCCCCTGTGCAGGTCTCACGCTGCTGTGGCTCAGCCTCCCCAACTCTCTCAGCCGAGTGACAGTCTGTCTTCACAATAATAGTCCCTTCGTTGCTCGCCTTCCCTTTCATCAGACACTCGCCATCGACTCTCTAGGCTTTCGTTGATCCGGGGTTCCTTCCCGTCGTTCGCTTTCCGTGGATGCACAGTCCGTCAGTTGTCCAGGAACCGACCAAACGAAGTGCTCAAACCTTCATGCTCTGCGGAACCGTCAAGTGTTTACCTGAACGAAGCGTGGTCGCGACATGACCACTCCAACCAACATGCCTTACCACCCGGAAGAATCCTATGGCGCGGATCCCAGCGACAATCGTGGTTGGAATCCTTTAAAACAGCAAAGTGCTTACTCTCCCAAATATCACTACGATGTGCCGTCGTCCCTACAACCGTCGCCTCCGCCTCCTGGAGGGCACCCAGCCTCCCATCCAGATAGCACATATAATCGGCTAAGGCAGGAAAGACAGTATGGCGACGAATACCCAGCGGATATACCGAATTATTCAACCCCACAACCTTTTTCGCATGGCCAGCGCCCGCAGCCTACAATCCAAACGATGGGGCGTTCGCAGACGACTCGTACGGACTCGACTGTGTCCCCAGGAGCGGATAATCTGGGTCCCATGTCGGCTGGTGGCGGCATTGCGGGCATCGCAACAGGCGTGGCCAGCACTCATGAGCGGCAGAGCGGGGTGGAAGCCATAAGAGGAAATACAGGTCCTTATAATAATAATCATCCTCAATCGGAGGCAGGCTACTATGCCTCACCTCCTGAACACGCTGGTATGTCTCGTGTGCCTATGTCAACAACGCCACGCCCCTATTCGCCCAATGCTCCGCTGGCTTCTGCGATCGAAGGAAATGGAAATTACATGCCTACTCCATCCGATCGAAGCCTCAACAGCAACGGACAGTTGCAGCCCCATTACGATGGACTCAATGGAACGTACAGTGATCCTTACCATCGACAACGCACTTCGTGGGCACCGATGAATGAACCTATTAATCCAAATGATATCATCGATGATGGTGACGATGGCTTCATTCCTGACCCAAAGCGGAAATCAATGCTCAGCAGCCTTGGAAAGAGCTCAAGTCATCAAAGCCTCTCCAGTGGAGGAGCAGCAGCAGCAGGTGGTGCCGCAGCAGGTGGGGTGGCAGGTGCCATTGCCGGCCGTGTGAATGGGCAGACAAGCGGCAGTCCGGATGGTGGGCCATCCTATAGTGCCATTCCTCCCGAGAAGAGCGAATGGCTGGTCGAACAAAAGGCGAGCAAGAAGAAATTAAAATGGATCCTTGGCATCCTCGCTGCTATCCTCCTCCTTGGAGCCATTGCTGGCGGAGTTGTCGCAGGAATTTTGGTTTCAAAGAAGAACTCAAGCGGCGGAAACGGAGGCAGTGGAAAATCAGCGGATGATGACACAAAAGCGAACGGCGACCTTGGCAAAAATTCCAAGGAGATCCAAGCCCTCATGAACAATCCAAAATTGCACAAAGTCTTCCCTGGAATAGATTATACCCCGTGGGGTACGCAATACCCTCTGTGTCTGAAATATCCCCCCAGCCAGAACAACGTTACCCGCGACATGGCAGTACTCTCTCAACTTACAAATACTGTGCGGCTTTACGGCACGGACTGTAATCAGACGGAAATGGTATTACATGCAATCGATAGACTGGAATTGAAGGACATGAAGCTCTGGATGGGTGTGTGGATTGACAATACAAACACGACCACCAATGACCGACAACTAGAACAAATGTACGACATTGTCAAATCGGCGAAGGATAAGTCGGTGTTCAAGGGAGTTATCGTTGGAAACGAAGTGCTATTCCGTGGCAGCCAATCATCAGCTACGTTGAAAACGTTGAGTGATTACCTTAAAGGCGTCAAAAGTAACCTTACAGACCTAAATATCGACATCCCCGTCGCAACTTCAGACCTGGGCGACGCTTGGACCGCGCAACTTGCGCAACTTGCCGATGTTGTCATGGCCAATGTGCATCCTTTCTTCGGTGGTATTCCCGTCGATCAAGCTGCTGGTTGGACTTACGATTTCTGGACCAGCAAGGACGTTGCGTTGACCAAGGGCACAAACAAGAAGCAACTGATATCCGAGGTTGGTTGGCCAAGCGGGGGCGGAAACGACTGTGGGACTACTGCCACTTGTCCAGATTCAAAATCCGGAGCGATCGCGGGGGTCAAGGAGATGAATAAGTTTATGGATGATTGGGTCTGCGCGGCTTTGAAGAATGGCACAGATTATTTCTGGTTAGTATCATGTCGAGCTATTGGTTTCTTTTCTTGCGCCGCTGTTGCGTCTTGATGCTAATGCCAACGTCTCAATAGGTTTGAAGCATTCGACGAGCCCTGGAAAGTCCAGTACAACACTCCCGGCAAGGAATGGGAAGATAAATGGGGACTTATGGATCCAGGACGAAACTTGAAACCTGGACTCAAGATCCCGGACTGCGGTGGCCAGACTGCGACTTAAATACTTGGCCTACCTCGCAGCCTGTTACTTCTTTTCTATCTTGCCTTGCGAAAACGCAAGGTGAGCAGAGGTAGAGTGTTTACTTTTGTCCTACATACATAATATCTTTGAACATCTTTTACCCTCTGTGTTTATATTACAGGGCTTTGTCGTATGTTGCAGACTATTATGCATGTTCACTATTTTCTTTCCACGGTGGAAGTTTACCTAAGTGCTACTTTTATGGTAACTATATCAAGCTCTTTTCCCCCCTCTTCTCTCTCATAATGACCTTTCAGTTGTTCCCCATACTTCCTTGTATGACTTTCATATCCTATTTTTGTCACATTTCTCCTACCCCTTACCCGGGCCTGAAACCAGTCTCCTTGGTTCTCTTCAAATGTCTGTTGCTGGAAGGTGGTTTTTCCAGCAGGTTGGTGTATCAGGCGTGATTTCTGGAATTTTTTTTCCTTTTATCTTTTGACGAATATTCTATCATTTGAAGCTCCTTGTCGGCAATGTCTTGTTCCTTTTATCTTTTCATTTCGGCCCCTTTTCCCCTTTGAATTAGTACGTCATTTTGAGGACCTTCTTATCACACCAACTCGCTTTTTAGCGATGTATGTGTAGTAGAAAACATGAATTATTTAATCTCTTTTGACATTGCCCTCTTTCTGAATCATTTCGCGGTTTTGCAAATCTCTTTGATTTGCAGCTACCAGGCGGTGTCTCGGAATGTCTGAGAGAGTTCTAATACCTAACATACGTATGTACCTAGTTATGAGTTACGGTCTCCGGCTCGGTGGACAGGTCTTGGCAATTAGATTCCCGGAAGCTGAATGCCGCGGCGGAGGCGGGAGCGGGGAAGTGCGATGGGCAGCGGAGAGTTCCAATGAAATGATTCTTTTTTTTTTTTCAAGGTTGTTTTGATTCCTAGAGAATAAAGAATAAAAGAGAAAGATGAAGATAGCTTCTTGTTTCTTATTTATTTATTTTACAGCAACATCCCCCCCCCCCCTTCTCTTTCACAAAGTATAGTAAGGAATATCTTGCCACAGCTGATAGGATTTCTAAATATCATAGACGCTCAGAAAAATGAGTATGGCTTCCTTTTGCATTCATGGGCCGTTTGATCTCAAATTTTGTATGCTTTTTTATTCGCGGATACGCGTGCGAGCTTCTTCTGGCTCGCTCCTTTGGCTGGCTGGCTCCCGCGCGGGAAAGATCTTTTCTCTTGTTCTGCAAGAACTGTGCTGCGAGCTCAGAAGGTTTGGCTAGAAATCTAATGTCATTGACAAGAGTTTATGCCAGGTACGATTTTGGCCGAAGGACTTCAAAAGTTGAAATGATTGGATGGAGAGAAAACGGGGGGGTTCTGAACGGAGGTTCCTGGTATATTTTTTTCAAAACCCATCCTTCTGGAGGTGCGACGCCAAAGAAAAGATAATGCGCATTGGCTATCAGCAACAAGATTTGTTTTGACGGGAGTGTTGCTAGCTAAAGTCAACCGACACTAGAACCCTCCCTTTTGCTCTGAGGCGTGCCAGTACAACGTCGCCTTCCAAAAGGCAGTTGGGTTTGATTCAAACTCTGGAAGTAAGAGAGAGCTTTTTCTCTCGATAAAGTCTTGGAATGCATCTTCCTCCATGCTCACTGAATGCATGCCGTCCAAGCAGCTTCCAAAGAACAGGACGGGATTGTGTGGCAGCAGCTTCATGAGATGGACTCTTTCAGCCCCGGGTGCATATAAAAATGTCCCTTCTTCGACCATGGAAAAGGCTTGAGGGTCTTGAACTACTTTGAATCCGATAGATTGCAGAAGCTTCTTATCCATATCATTGAAGACGGGATCTTGCGCGTAAAGATTTTCAGCATTGATGGTCTTTGTCTGAGCTATATACGTCGTCCCAACAGAAAGTAACAATGGTCAGCTTTCGCGCTACTCATTCTCTGATACTTTTAAAAAATAGTAGTAAACGTACAGAGTAATCCCAGTATTGATTCCAACGCTGCAAGCTGAAACATCGATATACTCCTCCGATCCACCCACCCTCCGCGTAAAAGTCCGCTGGGACTTCCCAATCCAACAGCGACACAATTATAAATTGTCCCAGGAAAACGGGCAAGTTCTTGCTCCAACACCTTCTTCACAGCAGTCCAGGCCTGTGATTCTATCCATCGCTGTCTGTGCCATTCGTATTTTTCCCGGAGTTTTGCAAATGTAAGTCCATCGGGACATTCTGCAGGGGTTAACTGATCTTCGGGTTTTGGTGGGCGGGGTCGAGCAGTGGTGGTTTTTGAGTTGGTGATGTGTGTCCAGCCATCGTTGTCGAGAACGTGGATACGCTTTGCTGGAGGGGATTTCCTCTTGCGTGAGCTATGTGGCATAGCAATGAATGATCCCGAGAACAGCTGCAGTGGGCGATTTTGAAGCTTTTCAAGATCAGACGGACTGGCTTGTGGAATACATTGAGTCACGTGATAAAACAGTTTCGTTTTGATCTCTCGCTCAGGTCAGGTCAGGAATCAGGATGGACTGGAATGGGGAGATTCGCCGATATTCCTCAAAGGCTGAGTGCGGGGCAAAGCACAGTGCCATTATTCGACAACTTCAAGGCCCTTGTGGAAAACGCGACTGGGATCTGTCTGGCCTAACTAACTAGTGAACTAGTGCCGGCGCTTGCACAACGAAATCTCCCACGAATCGCTGCTTTCATACAGGGATACGGGCAATGGCCCCAATGTGACCAGCCATGCAATTGGCCTGTTGCCATCACATCATGGCCGTGCATCCATCAAATGGCATCAGTTTATCGACTTGCTGGGAGTCTTGACCTCTGCAGTGATTCGTCGGGTCTTACAGGGACTGGTCTGCCCTCCGTTCCTCAGACATGGAATCAACTCATATTAGTGCCATGAGCAGAGACGGAAGGACTCATTTTCCCACAATAATGGGAGTCGTTTTGGCTCATTTCTACCCTTGATTGAATGCTAACCTGCGTGCATTGTTCTTTGAAGACACTAGCTTGGTCTGTTGCCGCCGTTGAGCCTTGACTGCAGCGCGATGGACTGATCCATCTATTCAGAACATATCTGACCCTTGTCCTACATACTATCTAAGCTGGCTCATTATTCGTTGCTTCTGCTCCGTATACTCTCCAGGGTGTTCACTCCTGATCATAAGCCGATCTTATCCTCAAAGGCACGTAGCCGCCCAGCATATTTGAACGTTTACCTACCTTCTCCTCTGTTCTTGTTGGATCAAAATTCCTCTTCGCGATGACAAACCTCTCATCTGGCTACAGATATTAACTGAAAATTGACGAGGACAGAAGAGCAGAGTTGATGATTCTTTTTGTTTACTGCATCGCCTGATCTTCTGTCAGTCCTGATCCTGAACTCTGCAAAATCGCATTTGGCGCTTAGCCATTCGACATCTCTTCTTCTCGCCTCACTCCTGCGATCACGACATCATACACAACCAGCATGAAGAGACGAAACTCGATAGGCTCTTGGTGGGCTGTTTTCTTTTCGCTCCTTCTCACAACCGCAGTCAACGCACATACCGTTATCGTTTACCCAGGATGGCGAGGAAATAACCTTCACTCGAACGGAACAGTGGAAGATACAAATGGGTTGTCTGTCAAAAGGGCCAAAAATGCTACCCAGGATACTGATTTATTGTATCCGTTTGGGATGCAATGGCTATATCCTTGTTAGTAGAACAACGAGATCCGTGCGAGAGAAAGCTGGTCCGTTGACATACATTCTTCTATTAGGCGGCGGACTGCCGACATCGCAGAACCGAACAAAATGGCCCGTAAAGGGCGGTGCTTTTTCGTTTCAACCTGGATGGTTTCCCGGCCACAAAACAGCCCTTATCTACATCAACCTTGGGCTTGGAAATGTTCCACTAAACATGAGCCACCCGATGGTCCCGCCCTTCCAAATCCAAGGCCCTACGATAGAACCTTATCCAGGCACTTTCTGCCTGCCGCAGGTTCCTTTACCTGCCAATATCAGTGTAAGCGTTGGCGATAATGCCACCATTCAGATTGTTGAAATCGCAATGCACGGATCAGCCCTGTATAATGTGAGTGTTACCGGCTCCTTGTTTCTCATTTCGGCTTGTCTTTGACTAACCTATTTTTATGTAGTGCGTCGACATTACATTTGCAGAGCCGGAGGATGTTCCCAAAGTGACCAGGGAGAACTGTTTCAACTCGTCTGACATTTCCGCCAACCTGGTTTACACGATACCCGTCAATAGTTCCGCCCTGAGTTCCACCCAGACGATGCGTACCGGTCTCGCTCTTATTCCACTGCTGCTGGCCGGCTACTATGGAAATATCTTCTGATATATGTGATGTTATGAACTCGGTATTTTCTGTGCAGCTTCTATATACTTAATGGAACTTGGTTTCCCGGGCTCTTTCTTCAGCTACTCCTGTGTGAACATAACTCACTAGGAGATATGACTTGTCTGAGATTTGACGTGAGATACCTCTTGTTTTTTTTTTTCTCGGCGTTTCAACTGGCATTTCTTTTCAATATATTATTTGTTCAGGTTCCTCGACTCCTCCCAGCCCGTGTTTACAAGATATAGTTCCAATTCATTGACAATCGAATATTCTCTGCATTGGCATGTATATTCGGTAATGAGAGCGCGATTAACGAACGAGACTGTTAAGAGCAGGTAGTAAATCCTATCTTAAACGCATATCTCATAATGTACATACGTATCCATCAGCATATAGTTATTCCTGACTCTCACAAGGGCCACTCCTTGAGGTAGTACCCAGAAGAGCTTGCTGAAAAGCTAAATGTTTTTACTTCTATGATTCGTCAATTGGGGATGACGAGCAGAATTCTCAATGACAGCTTCCTTTATCCCGCTTCTATAAGAAACCCTAGCCAAAAAAAGGTAGTGAAATTAATAATAGGTAGGTAAAAGCAGTTGGCCTTCTTGTTCGTCCTCGAAGCGCCGGCAACAAAGATCATCACAACCTTATTTTAACTGCCTTTTTAGTGGCTATATATGTATGTATGTACTAACTGGAGTATCTAGAACAATCATAGCTATGCAAAAGTGACAATACCCATTGATGCTCTTTGAAAGAACATTGTGACTTCTGATACTTATGACAGGAGATTGGTGGGACCTTTTTGATAGCCTTCACATAACTAGTGTCGTATTGACAGTGCAATTAATTAAATCTCTAATTATGGAAAAGCAGAAAGTAGTGCCCTTGAAGCATCCCTTTTTTCTTCTTCTTAAAAAGTACTAATTGTGGTCATTTTTCACTCATCCACACACCTTCATTCAGATGTCAACTGCATGATTTATCTATCACATAATGATTGAGAATAGCTCAGTCTTTTCATCATCTACATTTCTGATCTCAGATCACCTCAAGATTCTGTCATCTGCAAATATTACATCTGAGGACTTCAACCACAGATTAAAATACTAAAAACATTTCACTTTTAGGGCAAACGCAGCAATGTGATGTCGCTTTAGGTTTGTTCGCAAAGCCCTAATCTTGCCAGATTCAGGTGTACAGTGGCCAGCCCCTAGGTAACATTAACTTGATACCTCTATTGACATTAATAATACATAGCTTCACTTGAGGAAAGGCGGAGCCCATGCTAAACAACTTTAGCTCAATATGGAGTACCTCCACTGATATAAATACACAGTGGTGAGATTGCTTTACATACAACTAATTATAGCTTCGCCGGAGGCGAGGCGGGGCCCTTGCTTGTATTGATTAATTCAATTCAGTTTCAAGCATTTCAAGAACAGAGCCAGCAAGATCAACTGTACATTCAAGTCTGCTGTTTTCATGACATACATTACAGATCTCAATCAACTGTGCATCATGTCAGACAACAACAACAAGTCTGTCATGTTTGATCTTGCAGCACAATCCATCTCAGATGAAGATGTGAACAATGCAGACACATTCAATCAAGTGTTTCAGATCTCTGTCATCATGCAAGTATTTCATCACAGATCTCAGAGAATTCTGATGATCTTGAAAACAAGAAACAAGCATCTCATCACACTTGCTGAGAACATGATCATCACACACAAAATTTTTTTCAATTCAGACATCAAGCAGCAGCTCACATTTATCAAAATCATGATTCTGCAGAATTGTTTGTATTTCACATCTATCATTTAAGAGAAGTTAGATCAGTCAATCAAGAAGTCAATGACTGTACATCTGAATTGACTTCTCTTCAAGATCTCTGTTCTCAAATCATCATGTCTTTCATGAATCATCATGTACACTTATTGATGTGAACTCTCACAATTTCATTCTCTTCACTCTGCTTGACAAACTCCTTCTGTTAAAGACTTGACAGATTAAGAATGTCAGCTTCATGCTTGATTGTGAGCAAGATCTGCTCCATGAAGATGCACTCATAGATGTGTGTGAATTGAGTAAAATCATTCAGATTCTTGTGCTCATCTATCTCAGCATTACAGTGAATGATCTCAAGTCATCTTACTGTTTCATTCTCATCATCATTTCTGTTAACATTATCAATGTGTGAACTGAAGAGTATTGTCTTCATTTCAATCACATTCTGACATTTAGAATTTTTCACTGAATGAAAAATCAGACATCAGAGTCAGAGCATCATCAGTTGACTATTAATTCTGGCAAGCTCAGTGTGTATCTCAAGAATCTTGATCACAACAATCACAAGATGGTCTGAACCATTATTCTCACAACATATAATACATGACTTCAAAGAATCATCTACAACAGTGACATGAAGAGTTCTTCACACAGTAAGCTCTCTCTTCCTCAAAAAAAAACTTCTCTTCACTTTTTCATCATGATAGAAAATCCACCCCTCTTTTCTCTTCCCCCCATCTTTTATCATGATGAAAAAGTAAGCATTCACAGTTACTGATTCAGCTACTCTGCTACAGATCACTGCAACAAGATCATCTGTTATTTCATCAACTCATTCTACTGAGTTGTTGCAGACAAAGCTCATAACTTAAAGAACATCAGTATGAATGTGAATCAAAATGTATCATTCATGAATCATCATGTTTTCTGAATTCTTACAGTCACTCTCCAGCTCAATCAGGTCATTGATCTGTTGAAGATTTTAAACATTCTCTGACATGAGAAGTGACTGAAGACTATGTCAGCACTTTCAGCTAGCTCTTCAACTGCTTCTCACAATCAGAAGAAATTTCGCATCAATGAAGACATCAACTCAACTGAAGAGATGAAGAAAGATGCCAACTCAGCTGAAGAGTTGAAAAAAGCAGCTGACAATGAGTCAGCTGAAGAAGCAGACAATGACAACATCAACTTGACAAACATCTCTTGCACACACCTTGTATGTAGGCCTTGAAATATTTTTTGTGTTCTATGAACTGAGCAATGTTCACAAGATACTTATTAGCAGCACACAGTTCCAGAGCAAAAGCAGCTCGATGGCTGCTTACAGAGTGAATGGTAGGACTCAGGACCACTAGAATCTCCCACTCCAACAGAGCTATGTGTGTATGGATTCACATGTTGATGAAAGAATACAGATGGATCCCTCAGTAACTTGCAAACACCTGAAGTAGCTTCATTGTTATGATGCGGCTCTCTCAATGCATAAATCATTATAGATCATGGACGGGCCAGGAAAACAATTTCATCAGGAGATGCTGATGTACCAATATCCTGAACTGTGGCTGTTCCTTGGAGGATGACTTAAAGCATAAGGTAATAAAGCAGCTGGGACCTGCATAGGATGACTCTCTGAGCCCTGGATGTCTGCTTGAACATGAAGTGATCGGATATAATTAGATATCTGCCATCTGTCAGCTTGTCACCAAAATTATATATTCAAGATAACGGGAGCAGCAAGGTCTGAAAGTATCTTTTATAGTCTATCTTCTGAAAGTAGTGATATAAATCTTTGGATGATGACTATAGCATCATCGAGGTGTGTAAGGGTATTAATAGTCTATGCTGTGTGGACATCCTTCAGCCCAGCACTGTGCAAAAACAAGCCAACACAATACGGAGTAGACCAGCTCATATCGAGCAATGGCGTGCGCGACTAGCGCGCTACTCTACAACTCCGCAAAGGCAAGCTCGTATGCCAGGCCAAGAGTCATTTTCGCATGTTGAAGCATATGGTCGAAGCTCAGACGATCAATTGTGTCTGCCGTAGTGTGGATTTTCCGGTTGGAGTGTTTGAATTCCGATTCGATGACGAATGCAGAGGGATACCCATATCGGCTGGCAGAGGCGTGATCGGAGCAAGCATAGCCGCATTTTGTGAGGACGAAGGGAATGTCGCAGTACTAGTGCAGACGAAATTGATGCCATTAGCCGGCCATGTCCAATATGCATTTTGAACTGAATCAGACTTACTCCCTCGATAACCAACTTAATAAACTCCGTCAATCTCGCATCAACAAAGTCAGTAACCACACCGACAGATTCTTCTTTTCCAGCATTGACTGTTCCCTCAACATATCCTGTCATATCCTGCTGCAGCATGGCCCTGACGTCCCTCCCGCTCTTGCTATATTGCGAGAATATCGCCTGAGAACCAAGGAGGCCACCTTCTTCAGCTGAATACCAGTGGAACTCAATCGTATTAGTCGCATTGCCCTCTCGCACCACGTCCGACTGCAGTAGAACACGGAACGCCTCGAGAATAGTCACCGTTCCACTCCCATCATCGTCTGCACCGGGCGCAGCGAAGATCGAGGGTAGAAAAAGGTTGATACTGTCCTGATGTGCGCCAACGACCACGGTCTTGTTCGTTCTGCCAGGGATGGTTGCAATGATACTGAATTGGCCCCATGAATGCTTGAACTTCTCGGCTCTTACTCCATGCTTCGACGCGCCTGAACCTTCGATCGTCCGCTGTACCTGCTCAAGCAACCACGTTGCGGATTTGACGCCGGTGTCTGATTTGTAGTATCGGGTATGAAAGGAGGTAAATTTAGTAAGGTGGTTGCGCATATTCTCCTGGGATAACTCCTTTGATAGAGGCATTAACTCCTTTTGGTGTCTGAGTTCTGATGGAAACTTTACTTTGGTGGGTTCGTGGCCATTGATGGAGAGGCTCTCATCTGCTTGTTCGGCTGTGATATCGAAGTAGTTCACACCATCCTAGATAGCGCATTGTCAGTGCAGAGCTAGCTCGCGGCCTCCAAACGGCATGAAGGTACCAATTTCAGGGCCCATTTCTCCTCCTCTGTCACCCATCTGGTTTCGCCCGGGCCTAGCTGAATTAAGTATTTTTCAACTGGATTTTGCGTCAGAGGATTCTCGAAGGTAACTTGATGGCCGTCAGTCCCTCCACTCAGAACCGTCGTTGGGGCGATGGCGGCGAGCGCCAACAGGGAGAAAGATTTCATGGCTTCTGGGGTTGGGAGGCTATAACACTACAGGTGGATTGGTCGATCCTAGCATTTAGGAACTATAGCAAGAAAGAAAGGAGCGGGATTGTATATCAATGCTTCTAGTGAGAAAAGATATATGCTACACAGTGCGGAGAATGAATGAATGTGAAGCTGTCTTCTTGTCCTCCAGCTCATCTCAATCCATCTGATCTGACATCAGCAGGAAAGCACTGCCAAGAGCTTCAACTTCATACTAACTAACTAGTTAACTAACTAGTTAACTTAGTTACTAACTGTATGATGTCTGTGTACCTCCACTCATGTTCAATACAATCTGTGTTCTTGCTAGCAGGTCACATCAACTCAAGTCTCCGAATAATAGAAATGTATCTCAACCCAATTCTTCACATAGCTCATATTTGCATTCAGACACCTCTTCATCCATGAACTCTTTTGATGTTGCGACGTCAACTAGGGTGGCAACAACCCCTAGTTATATCAACCACTAACTTGATGTAGGAAATACCGTCAGGGCAAGTGTGTCGTATTGAAAAGACGATTGCCAGTGTCGGTAGTGCCTTTACCACTGAATTTATTTTCCGAGAGGCGAAGTGCAACTGTACTGATGATTGCGTACCTGGCTAGCTCCTGAGTGAGACCACCACCGGAAACGCATTGGGCCTGAACAACGCCGGCAACCACCACAATGCGGATGGTATTATGGAGGTTGCGGATATGCTGGACAAACTGCAAGACTGTCTTGCCGCTGTTCACCACCGAATCTACCAGTATTACGGTGAGCTTTCCCTGGAGGTGATGGTTCTTAATATCACTGGAGCAGCTCGCATGGACGAACATGGCAAGCGGGAAGACATCACTGATGCCGAGGGCCATGGGTTCACCGCCGCGCATCAACGCCACAATCACTGTTTCCCGCTCGTGCAAAAGTCGATAGCCGCTTGTGTGATGGCCCTGGACGTGTGGTATTTGCCATTCCTCAACACCAATAATATCGGCCAAGAACTCTGTCGCCAAATACCATCCGGCACGGCGATGTGCTTCCCTTAGGACCGGACCGGCAACTTTCGCATCGCGCATTGGGGTCATGAGCAATTTGGCAGCGTTCCTGTTCGTCGCATGAACAACTAAATTGCGGCGACAAAGGATAGAGTTGATGAACTCATCCTCCGTGAGCTGCACTATAGGAAGCTTTGTAGTGTCGTACCGTGGTGGCGCATTTTTGGGCAGCACAACTTGGCGCGCTCGAAGACCGCCGTTGCTGATGGCATTAATCAAGGCCGCATCCATACTTTTACTCCTAGTTCGCTCCTCACCAACCACGACAATGGCTTCATCTGCTTTGCTCAACATGTTCAAGTCCAATGGACTATCTCCGAATGCCCAAACGTAAGCCCGATGAGTATCTTGCAAACGGGCAATCAAAGCGCCCTTGACTGCAGCTGTTACAACGAAGCCATCTGCGATACGGCCCCCGCCAATGACTTTCACTCGCTTGGACAAACCCTCCCTCTCTAGCACCTTGTCCCAAACACGACGTAGCCCACATGTTACAATCACTGCACAAACATGGTTTTGTCTCGACAGCAAGCGTAACAGTGCCACAAATTCAGGATACATGGTCACCTCCGATGCCACGTTTTCGCAGAGGGTATCAAACTCTTGATCGTCGGCTGTTTCTTCATACAGTAATGTAGCTTGCCGGAAGGCAGTGTACGAGTAGCCCAATGGGCCGCTGAATATGTCTTTCAGCGGACATATTTCGCCCTTTGGTTGTTGAAAGCCAAAAGCCCCTTTCCAGAACAAGCTACCCGTATCTTCTGCTGCCAACGTCCTATCCGCATCCATGACTAACACTGTCTCCGGCATGTTGTGGCCGGTGGCAAAAATTTCATCAAGTCTGCTTTCGGCGCGAGACAGGTTGTACTGTTCATTATGTTGCTGGAAATCGCGTAGTAGCATTGAGATTTTCCCCATTAATGGCGGAGACAAGAGTGCGAACAAAATGCCATGAGCCCGGCAGAGACGCTGCAGATGGGCCTTTTCAGCCTGCTGCCACTTGCGCAAATGGCTGACTGACATACGTGGACGGCTTCTTTCTGTGTCATCCAAACGACGTTGCAGGACAATTTCAGCGGGGACATCCAAATATAAAATGTGCGTGAAAATGTCTAGATCGTTTTCGGTATACACTGGTTGACCAGCGTCCTCCTCTTCTTCACCCTCAGGCCAAAACATCAAATGTCCAGTGACTACTCCGGATTTTCCGCTGTCGATGCATTCATTTTTAATTTTGTCAATGGCGTGCTGGCGCCAGTACACCTTTTGGTGCTCCTCCAGGTTCTGAAATGCACTAAGACCGCCAGGCACAACAGCGGCAATCATCTTGGATCCCTCATAAAATGCGAAATGCTCTTGGCTAAGCTCTTCTTTCAGTTGATCCAGCAGAAAGGTCTTCCCAGACCCAGAAACTCCATATAAGCCCACCACTACTGCTTTTTCGAGAGAAGCAGATCGAGTTCCAGATGTTGCTGTTTGGCGTGGCATCGCGCTTGATGCACTCTCAAGGTTTGGAGACATAGTCGTGCTCCCTAAAACAAGTGATCAGGAACTGCAGGAATTGAATTCAATGATTGATAATATGTTTTGGTGTCAGACACAGCGAGTTCCTTGGAAATTGTCCCTGCTTATCCTGACAATCAGTGCCTGGGAATGTGTTTATTATAAGGAATCCCATTTCTGCTGCCTGGTCATTAGCAGAGCTATTTGACAATTCAACCTGTCAATGCATAATGAAGCCAATGCAGTGTAAGGTAGCCTTGCGGAAATAGCTCTTTCAGGCATAGAGCTTTGAGCACTTTTCCTTTTGTTTACACTACAGTCCCACATTTGACAAATTAGTCTTGCTTTTCCAGGGATAGACTGGGTGCTGCTGCTGGAAATCACCCACCAGGGTTTCCAACAGTACAAGTGCCAATCTGTGAGCCATTGACATATAACAAAGAACATCAGTAGTATTGATAGCAAAGATCAGCATGGATGTACATGCCCGCCCGCATACAAACAAGTTGGCAATGCTTGTCATTCATGCTCTGGATTGCAAATTGCAGAGCTCCGGGCTGTCACTGAATAAATGTGACACAAAATGAAGAGAATCTCACAGTACATTGACTGTGATTTCAGCAATGCCTTGAATACTGTTCCACAGTTGACTTCCAGACACTTAGTGATCTGTTGTCTTCTGGATCAACCTGGAAACAGCAAGCAACATATGTCGGGGCCAATTGTCTTGGGCACAAAGTTGTAATGAGGAGTGCTGAAGAGAAACACACTGCCATGTGTTAATTTCCAGCACAAAATCGATGGTACACACTTTACCAGCAGTACACATATGCTTAAACATAGCAAGGACCGAAAGCACAGGCCAGATTGAAAACCTATTGTCCTGAGCCTGACTGACTGGCTGAAAAAAAGATGCTCAATGTCTCATCAAATGTTCATATGGGTATATTTTCAGTCCAGAATTTCTGTACTTCTCCCTTCCCCAACTTTCCAGTCTGTCTCAGTATTAAGATGTTCTTAGTTGCTGAGACATGGCCTTGACTGCACATTGCCTGTTAACTGCACTGCTGTGTGATTGATGTGTAAGAAGTTTGATATGTACATACATACTAACTTATGTATGCTTTTATAGGAAATGCACAGGAAAAATACAAGGGAGCATGCAGATTGTATAAAAAAGAGTGGTAGTCAGAGCAGCAGTCCACCGCAAGTCTCAGATGAGTTGTCACATTTTTTAAGTATGTCAAGTTGAAGGATGTTGTTAGATGTTGAGAAGCCTTTCCTCCATTCTTCCACAAATAACTGGATAGGGCAGAGTCTGTTGTTTGCTATGTTTGCATCAATCGTAACAGCATTGATAGATTGATGGATCAGCTCTGGCACTTTTCAGGCATTTGTATCTACATATCTATGTACGTATGTAGCGATTATTCCTTCAAGGGCCAGACTGATGATTCATAGGGAAAGCTATCAACAAGTGATCCTGTCCTTAAGATCTATCGGAGCTGCAGCCGAATCTCATGCTCTGTGGAAGTTGAACCTCTGCAATCAATTCTTCCACACCCACTCTGAGAATGAATTCGAACAAGTTCCACAGATGAAGATGTTGTGGAAGAATGCAAAAAAGGGAGGTTAAAATTCATGATCTCTCAATGGAAGATAAGCTAATAGTATGTTGTGGCGATAGTGAGCCTATAGCTTGATCAACACCATCAAAAGCTGTTCAGACTAGCTCTCCTCTAGATACAAGGCTAGTTGTTGTTGACGTCGTGTGCATCGAGTTGTAATACGTGTGTTTGAGAAGGAGAGCGAAGAATATGTACGTTGATAGGATGGGGATAGGGGAAGAGAGATACCGACTTGTCAGTACTGTGTAGTAGAAGTCGGCTATATAAAGAAAAAACACGAGAATTTACTCAGTCTCCCGTCTCACAATGTCCGACCCCGAAGTATGATGAATAGGTCGGCCAATTCCTCAGTGATGAGATTGGTAACAAAAGGGGTTGCATTGTCACCACATCTGTTGGTCAGCCATATTCTACCTGATATTTGACCTGGCGCTATGACATGTTGTATGTCTTGCAAGGCAAGCTCGTACGCGCCTCCAGTTAACAGGAACTGATTATGTTTCAAAGAACGGTTTTCAATCAGGTTCTCGCTGTCTCTTGTACCTGTGTCTTGCTGTGAGCTTACCGTGGATCCTTAGTGAATCACTTTGAGATGGCAGATGACTTACCATTAGTCAACTGGAAGCCTTGTGAGTGCTGGTAACCATACACCTTCTGGGCTCTCTCCTGATCTATTGGAGCGCGAACAGTCGCAGTCTGAGCACCAGCTGCTGAGTCACACTCTGTTCAAAAGCAAGACAGCACTAAATCTACTCAATAGCAGGATTAAAATAATCATTTGCAAGTCATTATTTGTGGTTTTGTATGGCAAATTGGGCTGCACTCTGTCCTTCGCAATCACGAAAACAGAAAAGTTTGAGCCAACCGCCCAAGGGACAAATCGAGTGTCCACCTAAGTCTAACACTTTTTGAAGGAAATTGACGAAGGTTGATTGTCTTGCTGTCCCTCTGGAATTTCAAAGCCGGACGTCACCGCTGCAGTAACGAGACAGCATGCTGGATGTTTTTTGCTTCTCCAGGTTTCACACCGTTGCGGCGCTGAATTGCTCTCGATATGTGAAACAGCCTCTCTATTGCGCTCTCGTTACCGGTCCCATGCCTTTTTGAAGTTTGTATGATTTGCGGTCTGCTGACTGGACCTCCAGGGAGGAAAAAAGCAGGCAAAAGAGAGTGCAAAAGGAGCTATTAATCAAAATAATAAAAACAAACTGAAAAAAGTATCTGAAGCAAGCCGAGCTGAACAAACCTTGAGAAGTCGAACCCTCAAAACTTGCTTGGTCTCTATTAGGCACTGGAGCAAACACAGTTCGAGAAGCAAGTCATGGACATCAGCCTGGATTCGAGTTTTAAGCATTCATGTCATATGAGCTGGAAGAAGTCAAAACAATTGTCGAAAACCCATCAAAACTAGGCCTCAATATGCGGAAACTGCCATCAATCACCAGGCTATGTGATACTGCTACGCCTTAGCAAACTATCGCTTGAGAGGGATATAAAAGGACCTCGTCGTTCCACTGTCATTGATAACAAAAATCACAACCACCCCAAAAAATCAAATTGCGAGAACACGTCTTTGATCCTCAAGAGCTCAAATTCTTGACAGTAACGACTTACTACTGTGGCATCGATCTATCCACTCCCTCCGAGCTTTGCAAGTGTACGGCAGTCTGTTCACCAAAATGTGCCACATCGCAGTTCACACAACCATATATAATTGCGGGCATCCGGTAAAAGAATATTTCCCGATTGCTTGTCCTAAGGGCCACCCGAAGCCATGGCCAGAGACAAATATGGGAAGCCGGCGTGAACCGCATAATTGCTCACGGTGTGGTGCAAGAGGTCCGAATTGGCGTTGGTAAAGGGGCCCCCAATACCCTCACATTAGATCTCGAAATCCCTCGCTAATACGATTGCCCAGATTCCAAGGAGGCGTGGCACCTCTTCTTCCCATACGGCGATTAGCACACCTAGCGGAAAAAAAGAGGACTGCGGTGGATGGGCTCTGGATCTGTTATTGGGGCGTCTTCGGGAATACCTGTGGATGGTCAACACTGCAATGATATTTGTCAACTAAGGCATAAATAACTGTCCTGATATTGGAATAGAACCCATTCACGATGCTGTGGCGATGAGTGTGACAGATTATTCCACACTTGGTAGAAGCTGCTATGACCATCTCTAAAAACAACAGAGATCATATCCTTGATAACTACTCCGTACAGAACAGGGGATTAGTTATGGAAGTCACTTATCTCCTAACACTGAGCACAGGCACAAGCAATCTTGCCCAACCAACCCTGCTGTTGCTATCACCCTTCTCAGCCTTTTTGCTGTTGCCAACTCCAAGGCCTGGTAAGGAGAATTCTGGCATTTCTTTTCCCTCTTAAAGCTGCACTTTGTCTGAGTAAGGTGAAGCAGCAAGCAGCTGACAGTCTGACAGCAAAGTCAATGGAATATGGGGAGTTAGTGATCTTCACCATGCAACTTTGTTGTATGGCTTGTGTAATCCACTAACCCTAATGCTTTTAACGGTGGTGTCCCTAGATTTCATCTGGTGTCCATAGAAACAGCTGTCTTTCCGCAGCAGAGATCAGAGAATTGACCGGAGCCAGCATCACAACCATGCATAAGGTGCATATGCCGGGGTACAAACCAGGGAGCTGATAGGAGTTACTGTTCGGGACATGCAGGTCACAGACTCAGCACTGCCGGATTCAGACATAACCAGTGTCAAATGTCCTCTTGCCTTCAAATGTCCACAGCCTATTGCAAGCCTACAACCGCTCCGGCTGATTCTGCATGAATTCAAGCTTGTCCAGTATGTTGAATGTATAACTCAGCAGGTGAAAAGTATAAGATGGTCAGGTGAACTTTGACCTGATGACCCACTATTTATCAGTATTTACTAGTAGATTTTGATCTCTGCTGGGCCCTTTCAGTTAATCAGCCAATCAGAATTTGAGAGTATTCAAAATATTTCAGAATGTATCTAGACTCTAAATCTTAAAGACTCAGGCAGTCAAGATTCAGAGCTTAACTCATCTTGCTGAGATTTTATCATTCAAAAGATTTATCATACATTTCAGTACAAGATTCTAGTTTTCACTGAACTGGTGCAGATAGTATTGAGATAGAATTGATATATTGAAGAAGACTGATTGGAACTGAATCTTACTGAATAACATACATAAAAAGCAGATTGTGTTATTGAGATTATGTAATTCTTGAATCAATTTAATTGTATTTAATCAGAGCTGAAGCTAGTATTTTTTTTTTTTCAACTAAGTTCATCAAGCATGATAAGTAGTCTGATCTGTTTCTAACTGAACTGAATTGATTTATTTTAGTTTTTTAATATTTCTGAATATCTGATCATTGAGATTTTGAAAAAATTACTACTGTCTGAATGACTCTGATTGCATTTAAATTTTAATGAAACACATTGAATTTCTGAAAATCTGCAGACTAAATTGATTTGATTTAATGTGATCTGAATTTGACTGTATCAAACTAGATGTCTGTTGCAACTGAAGCTGCAATGATCAAAATGACAGCTGCTGTGTCATTTTTATTTTTATCATCTTTTCTGTTGTTTTTTTCTAATTCATCAAGCAAAGATTCTGAATTTCAGACTTCATTCAAAAAAAAATTTATATAAACATTGAATTGCACTGATGCAGTTTAATTGCTATTGATGCTAACTGAATTTATTTAGTTTCTGCAAGATTTGTTATTGCAAGAAATGCTCACTGCTGAAGTTTTACTGAAATGAATTAACAATAAATTTAAATGTATTCAGACTGAATTAATATTAATTAATTTATTTCAGAATATTCTGAAATGTGCTGTCAGATGTTTGTTTTGTATTTAAAATTCATAAATAATATTACTGATTTTATTTGACTTTGTCTGATTCTGACTGAATTAATATAAAAAAACAAATCAAGCATCTGAATTTTTGATGTGAAAACACATTGAAAAATTGCACATTGTATATTCTGATTATATTTAGTAATTGCTGATTTTATCTGATTCTAACTGAATTTATTCAGAAACAGAAAAAGTTTAGTGAATTATTGATTATTGTTAGCAAGAACAAATTCAGCAAAGTGTATGTTTTATATTTTTTTGTACTACACTAAATAAAACTAAATCTGATGTTGATGCTAATATTGAATAAAATATTAATTGAAGAATTTGTTTCTGTTTGATTTTGTTTAAAGTGAATTGATCTTAACTGATGCTGACTGATGCTGACTGAGTTTAGACAGAAAGAAGATGATGAGCTCAAAGTTTTTGAAAAATCAAAAAAATGAATACACATTTTACTAAATATATCTGAAGCTAACTGATGCAATTCAGATATGTTCAGACATTTACATTAATGCTAAATCATGAAACTTGAAATAAAAATAAACATGATGAATATGTTGAATTCTCACTGATATAAATCAGTTGCAATCAGTGCTAACTGATTTTGTTTAACAAGAAATCAAACTATCTGACTTGTAAAAGTTGTTGTCTTGTGCAAAAACAGTAAGTATCTCTAGATTTGTTCAGTTTTGTATGATAACATTCAACTCTGACTAGTAATCAGAAAGAAAAAATAAATTGATCTGATTTGATTTGATTTAATCTAAAAATTTCTAGATTTTTTTTGTGATGTCATATAAAATTAATTTGTGACATTCTAATTTAGATTAGTTTGATTCAGTTTAGAGCTGTTTAACTGAATAAATTTTTTTAAGAAAAATAATTTTTTTTATATATATTTTCTGTAAAAATCATTATATATAATATTTAATTTATATTTAGTATAATTAAATATATATATTTAAATTTTAAATTATTAGATTTTGTTATTTTTTATTGTAATATTAATTTATTTTTATTGATAATTTAATATTATTCTAGTAATCTAGTTATAAAAAATTATATTTATTTATATTATAAATTAAGTAATTTAATGATAATATAATAATATTATTATAATGTTACAATATTATAATATTATATATATTTTAAATTAATAAACTTTTTAAATTTTTTAATTTAAAATATTTTATACATAAACTACAATTAAAGAACTTTCAACACTTCATCACTTTTTTTACATTTTATTTATCAAGTTTATAATTCAGATATATTCAGTGTTTTTTGATTTCTTTTAAATTAAATCAGTTATCATGATTTTTGAAAAAAGTTGAAAAAATAATTTTCTGAATTTTTTTGAAAATGACTTATTTTTTACTAAAGATATAAATTCAGATGTATGAATTATATTATATTTTTGTATAAAATTCAATAACTGATTTTATATATAATATTTAGATTGTGACATTACTGATCAATTTAAGACTTTAAACAAAAATGAGATTGAGTCTAGTCTGATAGATTTGAATACATTTAATAATTACTGATGCTGATTCATTTCATTCAGTCTTCTTTGAAGTTTATTCTCATTGCAGAAATAAAACTTATCACAAATTTATATTATGTTCAGCAGATTGAGCATAGTTCAGTTTTGTTTGAATATTCTCAAACACATTCAAATGAATATGAATACTGTATTCATACAAATATCATTTTTGATGATCAGATTCTCAAATATCATGAAATAATATATTATACTTTGTAGTCTGATTACATTCAGAGAAATTCTACTAATTATCATATAAATTTAATATGAAAAAAACAATTTCAGAAACAGTCATCATAAGATCATATTTAGCAAATATTTAAATAATGCTAAATGTCATTTTCACAAATGACAATGCTCAGAAATCAAAATATGTTTCAAAATCATATCTTTTCTGAAAAACATGCAGCATCTGAAGATGAATGAAATTTTCTAATTGCAGCTGAAAATTATCAAATTGAAATTGAATAAATTCAATCAGAAAAAACATTCAGAATTTTATTTTGAAAATAAAACTTATGAATTTTTTGTTGATCACAAATTTGCAAAAAAAAAATGTGTGAAGCAAGTTGTTCTGTCAGTAAGTTAACAATTGAATCACAACAGTCAAAAATAAATTAGCTGTGATGAAAGAATAAAGTAATTCAATATTTACTGATTTTTTCAGAGAAAATTGAACATGTCTGAATCACTTTATTATTATATTAAATGTGATAACTGATATTCTAATGATCAGCAAAAGCATTTTTTTGAAATATATCATCAACAAAGTCAATTGATATAACTTACTTAGCATATTTATGTGCTAATAATAATGATTCAGTCTCTACTGAATGTTATCACATGAAATCAGTTACTTCACAACATCAGAAATGTTGTAAGTTTTATCATTTTATATATATATAATTTTTGAATATAGTGAATAAAATCAAACAATGTCAGATGAAACTGATATATTCTAGATGTTATTCATGTTAAATCAGATGTATTTGAAATAAAATTTTGTGAAGTTGAATTTATTTATATTGTTTCAGAAATTCAGATGATTTAAAAATTATTTTTTATGTTTTATTTATTAATTATGATGTTCATACACATTCATTTTCTTCTTCAGTTAAAATTTCTGCATAAATTCAAACAGATCTAGTGCAGATTATTGAGCAACTGAACTCTAGTGACATTACAGCAGATGTGTTTAAATAAAATCAAACTAAATTAAAATGTACTAAATATATTTAAAGCATTTTCTTCAAAACAAACATTTTCAGAGATATATTTCAGATATGAACAAGTCATTTTTTGAAAAAATTCATTCAAGTTTGAATAATTTGTTCAAAATTCAAGCTTTGATTTATAAACAACAGCTTCTTACAAATTCTGATGATTTAGCTTATAATAATATATATCAATGATGTCTGATGACATTCAAATGCAATCAGTTTATTCTGAAAATCATTGACTGATAATTTTCTTCAGTGATTTATTTTGAGTATACACAAAAACACAAGTTATTTTCTTCATCTGCATACATTCAAGATATGTATAATGATGATGTAAATTTTATAATTCACTGTTTTACACTGAATCAAGTCAGATACTTTCAGAAATATTCATGTATTCAAATGAATATAATATTCAAGCAAACTGTGAGTGACATTTATGAAATTGTTTTTGCAATTATGAATGAAAACATCAGTCAAAATAAGATGTTTATTCAGATTAGTCTGATAATTACTAAACATGTCTGATGCTAACTGAATTTTTTTTTCAGCAATTACGCTTGCAAGAATCTTTGTGAATAAAAACTCAGCACAAATGTATGAAAAAATACTTATTAAGCTGTTTCAATTGTTAAAAGCTGTTGATGAAATATCAATCAAATAAAAATATATTTATGAAACTGATTTGAAAACTGTGATAGTGAACATATGTTTTAAACAAGCTGCTGATAAATTCTGAAAATAATCAAATGTATTTGATTCAGATTGTATTGATCTGACAGAATTTGACAAATATTTGTTCAGCATTGATTTAACTCAAATATGATAAAAACATATTCAACATGTTCTGATTTATTGTTTTGTTCATTTCAATTGTGAGATTCATCAGTGTTTTCATAAGCATGAATGTTATGATTTAATGAAAAGCATTTTCAGTATAAGATTCAGAATTCAGTGTGATAAAATACTTAAGTATTTCAGTGATTATAAAAATACTGAAGTTAAAACATGAGCTCAACACAAGTTAATTCTCTGAATATTGTTTAAACTGAATCAAAAGTACTTCAGAATGAATTCAAATTTATTTAATTTTTTTCAGCAAAACTCAAATCTGATTAAAAGTATACATCATCAAACAAATATTTATGAAATAAAACTTTCATTATTAACTGATATCTGTCAGTATGTGCTAAATTAAAGTGATAATCACTGAATTATTTTAAATGAAATTATGCTAACTGATATATAAATCTGCTATTGCAGATACTCAAGAAATTACAGCTTTAACATAATATTACATTACTGAAATAAAATCAGTTTGAAAAAACACATTTTTCATTAAACATTTAAAAAACTGAATTGTATCAAATATATTTCATACTTTCTCATCTCTGATCAAATGTGATCAGTACTAACTGAACACTGAATTAAAAATTCAGAAAAAAAATTACTCAATCATTAAAAAACATAATTTTTAAAACATCACATTGAACTCTGCTTTCAGAAATTATTGATCTCACATCATCAATTTCAAATTTCACTCTAGAGCAGTCAGTTTTAAATGCATTCAATTATATTATGATATCATTCAGTGAGCTACTGAAGTGATTCAGACACTATAAACAATTCATTTTACAATGCACATCATTGCTGAATACATTTACTAAGCAGTTACAGTCTAGTTCAATTCAGTCAATTTTAAAAACATTTACTAAGCAATTAAAATTTAATTCAATTCAATCAATTTTGAATTATGCAAAGCAGAATTGAAAACTTGAACAAGAACTTGCAATGCTGAAGAAAAAACAAAATAAATTAGAGCAGAAACTGAAGAAATTCAGATTATTTCAGTAAATTCTGAATGTGTTCAAAACAAACTGATTTGTTATTTTAAAAAATAAAAACAATGTATTTGATACTCTTAAAATTTATGAAATATTATTGTTTTTTTTCTTCACAGTTGTTACATTTGATACAGTCTGAACACATTTAATAAATATGAATAAATTTAAATGAAGAAACTAATTATATAACTAAACAAAACATAAATCACAAAAACAGTTAAACAATATATACTGAGTGAAACTGAAAAAAAATATATGAGATCAGATGCAATCAAATGTTTTTAGTTACTTCTGATTTTTGACACATTTTTTGTTTTGCTCTGATTTGCAAGCATAAAATTTTTTATTTTTCTTTCAGTGAAATTTCATAAAACATGCATGACATAAATTTTTTTTAAATAAAATATTAATTAGTATTTGATTATACAATGCTTGCAGAATAAAAACAACACAAATATATTTTTTCAGTGATTTTTGAATTTTTTCAAACTGAATTTAAATCTCATCAAATGCAGACTGAGCAGCACTGAAAATTTTTGAAGCAGCTGCAAAATAATTTAAAATGAATAATGAAACAGTGTGATATTCAGAAATTTTTTTATCAGCAATAATGAAATGTGATGAAGCTGCTTTAATAAAAATTATTGAATCAGTTTTTTCTGACTGCATCTGAAATTCACTAAAAAAAAAATTAACATTAAAAATACAGTCTGAATACTTTCAGATAAATCTGATTAATTTCAATTATAACTGAATGCATACTTAATTTCATATTTCAATTCAGCAACTTTTAGCTTGTTATTGTTGTCAACAGTATTAGAAAGTAGCTTTCTGTTTATAAAAATAATCAGTTAAATTCATTGTTAACAAGCAACTTGCTAGCAATTATTAAAAAAATACTAAATTTATTTAAATGTATTTAATTTTTCTTCTTTCTTCTCATTCTCATGAATTATTGTTGTTATACTAGTTATCATATTTAGATATTTTCAGATATAATCAGATAAATCTGAAAAAAATTAATTCATATTGAAAGAATTTTTGAGTTCTGTTACACTTGTCAGAAAATTAATAAAAATAACATTGAAAAGTTGAATAACATATACTTAACTTTGTTCACTGATGACTTTTTTCAAAATAAGATTTTTAAATAATTCAAAATCAAACTGAATGCTTCTGATCAGCATCATTATTTTTTAGATTAATTCAAAAAAACATTATGTTCATACACAGTGTACATGACAAATATGCTTGTGTATCACTGCAGCACATGATGTAATTTTCTTTCTAATGAATTTGATAAGAATTAGTTAATACTGATTCATGAGTAGACATATACTCATGATTTGTATTCACAGAAAGAGCAGAAATGAGCACATTTTGAAATAATCTAGATAATATCAATCAGCTTTAAGTACTGATAAAGCAAATAACTAGACTGATCACAGAAATCAGAGATTTTTTTTTCTTTTCATTCTGTTCTGGGTGTTTGGAATCAATCAGGAGATGGAAACAGAAAATCAGCCAATTACACAAAATGAGGCTGAAACTAGCAGCCAATTACATGAAATGAAAATGAGAAAATCAATCAATCAATGAGATGGATCTGAGATCAACAGTCAATTAGACAGAACAGAACTGAAATTAGCAGTCAATCAGAAGTTATGAAACTGAAACTGAAATAATTGAAACTGATGATTTCAGATACTGTCAAGATCTACTATTTTTGTATGTGAAATCATGTAGTTATCTGCCTTTACTAAGATTTTTGGTGGAAATTCTAGGTAACTATGTGACTTTGTACTGAGAAAACTTGATTTTACATGTAAAATTGCATAATTATCTCTCTTTACTAAGATTTTTGATGGAAATCCTAGATAACTACACAACTTTGTACTGAGAAAACTTGATTTTACATGTAAAGTTGTGTAGTTATCTCTTTTTACTAAGATTTTTGATGAGAATTCTAGATAACTATGTGATTTTGTACTGAGAAAACTTGATTTTATGTGTGAAGTTCTGTAGTTATCTAGAATTCTCACCAAAAATCTTAGTAAAGAAAGATAATTATGTGACTTTGCATTTGATAACAGTCTGAAATAATGCATTCATCACATAATTAACTGATTAATTGATGAGATCAGAAATCACTGATTTCAACTGATTTCAATAATCAATCAATTACAGAGATGGAACTGAAACCAGCAGTCAATTACAGAAATGAAACTGGAACCAGCAGCCAATTAGATGAAATGAGTCTAAAAAAATCAACCAATCAATGAAACAGGTCTGGGACCAGCAGTCAATTACATGAAATGAGGCTGAAACTACAGTGAATGAAACTGGAACTAAGTCTACTGAGACAGAACAGAATTTTCCATCCCATGTGGTCAGTTTACAAATAACAGTATATTAAATATAACAACTTACAATTTCTTAATCAGCATATCATTTTTGTTTTGTATGATTTTCACACAAACAAATTTGCATATAACTAAACAGTTCTGATAAGTACTGGTGAGATTTTACAACATATGTATATACATATGTGTATGACTTTTTCAATGTTGGTTCATATTCATTTGAATCATGCTTCATTTTGACAAAAAACTGAATGAGAAAAAAAAATTAAAGAAGAAAAAACTATACAGAGTAAAAAAAAATTTTTAAATTAATAAATATTATTTTTTTAATTATCTACTGATTTAATTTGATAATTTTAAATCAGTACTTAATAATTTTAAATCAGTATCAGTTCAGTCTAGAATTTTATTAAAATATCAGATCTGAAACAATTATATTATATTATTGATATAATAATTTTAATAATAAAAAAAATTATCAAATATAATAAATATAATTTTTTAAACTAGAATCTCATTAAAATTTGAAATAATTATATTATATTATTCTTATAATAATTTTAGTAATAAACTTTAATTAATTATATAAAATCTGAAGAGTTTCAGTTTCTTTCAGTTGTTCTTGAAAGAAATTAGTAGTGTTCAGCTCTCATAACATTAAATAAAAATAAAAATAAGCTTGAAAGTGAAAATTAAAATTGAATACTAAAATAAGTTCAATTTCTTATAATTTTAATGAAGATTGATTTTATTTAGTAGTTTTTAAAATTTTAAATAAAAATTATTTTATATATATTTTAAATATTCAGAATTTATAAAACACTTAAAAATATTTAATAATTTAATTAAAATATATTTATCTTGTGCAAATTTATTGAATATATTTGAAAAATTTCAGTAATTATCAGTAATTTTTAAATAATCATACAAGATTTTTATATTAAAGATGAAAATTTAAAAAAAAATTTGTTATTTTTTTATCTAAATATTCATTAAATGTATATATATATTTATATCTAAAAACTCTGATAAATATCAGTAAATACTGAATAATTATATAAATTTTTTGTTATTTATAAATTTTTTATAAAAAATTCATTATTCTGATTTTTAATATTTAAATTATATTCATCAAAATTTACTGTATGAATAATATCACTGTTCAATTTCAGTTCATTCTGAATGTAATCAGATAAAATCAAACACTTGTACTGAAATGTATGATAAACTGATTGAATGACAAGATCTAAAAAAAATGAGTCAGACTTCAAGTCTTGACTGTTTGAATTTTTAAGATTTTGAATATCATATACTTCTTAATACTTCCAGAATTCTTCAATCTCTCATTGATTAAAAGTTGAAATTTACTAGTAAATACTGATAAATAGTGAGTCATCAGGTCAAAGTTCACTGAATCATCTTAAACTTTTTACCTGATGAGCTGTTGAAAAATAAAAACACAACATCATGACTTCTGATTGGCTGAAAACATAATCACATGTAAGAGAGTGTCAAGAAAAAATCTCTGCATGTAAATAAACAAGTTATGATCAGAGTTTGTAAAATTCAGACAAATACACACAAAATCAAGAATGATTTTTACTGTAGAGTTTTCAACAGTTAAAAGCCACAAGATTCAAAAAATCTATTGCTAGTTTTGCATTATTTAAAATTTTTATTACTTGCTTGTCTTATTTGTTGATTTAAAAACTCAAAATTAATCTTATTATAATTATTTAAAAAATCTGTCTTTGAACTGACACAATATCTGACAATAAAAAAGCTGAAATAATTCTGAGTGACTTATATAACTGAAAATTCTGAAAAAGCAACTTTAAATACAAGATGATGTTTCTAAAACTTGAAAATGAGATTTTTAATGAAGTTTTGTCACTGCAGAAATTTTAAAAAGCATTTACAAAAAATTTTTTTGCTTTAAATTATATTTATAAAACAAAATAAACTGTTAAATATAATTTGCTGATGAAAAATATTCAGAAAGCTTCTACAGTTAACATTTCTGTCACTGACTTGCAAATATCTGCAGAAATTATTCAAGAAAATTTAATGAACAAAATATTTGACAAGAAGTACAAAATCTGAACTCTAAAACATCAATTTCATTTATCATAATTTTGTGAATATGACTGTGATCTGACAAGTTATGAAAAGCAATGAAATGTGTTTAACAAGCTGAATGCATGAATAAAAATAATAATTTGCAAAAATTATAAGTTTGAATGCTGCAAATTTGAAAATTCATTTGCAACTTAATATCTCAAACTGAAAATCAGAATACAGAATGAAATCAAAAAAATGAATGATGAATTAAAAAATTATTTTGAATACATTTGCAACTTAAAAACATCTGTCAAAAATTGAATAAAATGAGTGAATGTATTTAACTTAACAATGAATTGTTTGAAAGTTAAAAAACTATGATTCATGTTTGACAGCAAGAACTGATTTAAAATGCTGAAAAAATGACTGTAACAAGATTTTGCACATGTAAATTAAGTAAATTTCTACAAAATACATACTAAAAATTAAATCAACATTGAAAATTTCAACTTTTGTGAGATAACTGCACATTTTTGTCAACATCTGAAATCAGCTCTAGCTAAATTTCAAAAATGTAAAGCTGTTACAAAAAATGTTTTCACTGCTTGATTTGCAGATGATTCAGAAGCTTTCAAACTTCTGAATGAAAATGTTTTTAGAGAAGAATCATCTGAATCAAGAAAATCAAAAAGTGAAAATAAAAATAAGATATTTGCTTACAAAAAAAAAACAAAAAAACAGAAATTCAGTTTTCAATGATCTGCAGCAGTCAACAATTAAGTCATGAATTGCAAATCTGAATAGTTGTGAAGTGTGTGAATCAGTCAAACATAAACTGAAAGCATGTTGAATTATTTTTCTGAAGCTTGCATCTGAATGATTTATGCTGTCAAAAATGCAGAAAGAGATTCTGAAGCATTTTTCTGAGTTAATAAAAAAAATTAAAAAAATATAATTAATCAGAAAGAAGAAAAAAAAGTAAGAACAAATCACAATGCATATAACTGAACAAAAAGTTTTAAAATGATTAAATTTATTTCAATTGAAAGATGAAGAAATGAGAGATATTGAAAACATGAATTTAAAAAACTTCAAATCTTTTATCAAAACTTTTAATAAATTGAATGAAAAGCTGATAAAGAATGTGAAAGTTCAAAATTCAATTTTTTTACTAAGTCATTAAGTGACATTCAGAGTTGAAAATTGTTCACTGAAGAACTTGTTAATACTGAACTCAGACTTTACATTTTATATTTTTAATGAAATATCTTGATTTTTACATTTTCAGATTGTTTTAACTGAAGACAATCTAATTGTGAGCAAAAACAGTCATTTTTATAAAAAACTATGATGATGTTGATATAAATGTCTGCTATCAAAAAAAAAGTAAAAACAAATGAAGAATTTTAAAACTTTATAATGTTATGTATTGTGAGAATTTTGCAATGAATTTGATGTTTCTACAGAAGCTTCAACAATTAAATTACTGATGAAACACATGTTGAAAGTTCAACTGCATTCAAAAAAAATCAATCAATGAAAAAATAACAATTTTAACAAAAACATATAATTAATATATTTTAGAAAACATATTTGCAAATCATTTATATTTTAAATAAATATTTTTCATCTGCAGAAATCTTTACAACATGTGAACAAACTGAAAATTCTTAAGTGAAGATATGTTATACTGATATTTATGAACTGAACATGTCAACTCAAAACAGTTGAAACAGCTTGTTAAATGTGTTATGAGCATTTAAATTCAAGATTTTAAAGTTGTGAAATGTGACAATTGTAACTGCTTAAAAACAAAATGACAAATTTGAAGAAAATCTAGAAAACTTTTATTAATTTTAAAGATGAAAATAGCAATAAATTTTCATGATTATGAACTGAAAATCTGAAACACAAAACAAATGATGATTATAATGAATTGTTGATCAGACTTTGCTTGAAATTATTACTTACTCTTGCATGAGCATATGAAAATTTTAACAACTCTAAAGCATTGACTGACATTTATGAAATTTCATAACTTCAAAATGTGAGTCATTGAATCTGACAATGAAATATTTAACAGTCAAATTATCAATGATTTTTTCAATGAGAAAAACATAATAAAAAAATCATCTTCATTTTATACACAAGATTTTAATGAAGCTGTAAAGTGATTAGAAACAATAATAAAAAAAATTGTGTGCAATGAAAAAGACAGCAAAACTGCTGAACAAGTTATGATCTGAAATAAATTAAGTGATTGTATATTTGTACAATAAAATCTCAAAATAAATGTATGATTAAAAATTTTTTTACAACTGATTTTACATGTGAATTTCATGCAGAAATGATGCTGAGATTAAAAAAAAAAAGTCTCAACATGCACATTTATGTGTATATAATTGTAAAATATTTATCTTAACAAATGAAATGTTGAAAAAAACTCAATAATTGAAAAAATTCAAATCAAAAATTTGAATAAAGTTTTTTATAAAGTATGACTCAACAAATGTTTACTGAATTTGAAATTTTATAATCAACACAATAATTTGCATCTAAAATGTTATATTTAATGAGAATGAGCTTTTCAATGAAAATGTTGAACAACTCAAAAAAGCAGTTAAAAATCAACTTAAACATTTAAGTGTAGAAAAATTGAAAGAGCTTTTGCAGAAAATTTTAAAATCTGATGAATTAAAAAATCTGTTTCAATAAAAAAAATTTGAAAATTCATCACAAGAAAAATGATATGAAACTTCTCTTGCTAAAGTGAAAAAGTTTCAGAAAGAAATGAGAATTAAAAATAATAAAATATTTGATTTTTTTTTAAATGTTACAAATTTTACAAACAGCTTAACTAACATACAAAATTTCTCTTTAATAATTAAGCAAGATTTTATTAAAATGAATTTTTGTGAATTGTATTTTATATTTTCAAAAACATCTGAAGCAAGTTTTCTCACAGTCATACAATTAAAGCAACAATAAAAAAAAAAAAATTTATTGCTTTAATAAATTTTTTGCATTCTGAAAAACTGCATTTATGACTGAAAGAAAAATACAATAAGTAAAATGTATAAAAAATAAAACAATTACAAGAACAGATGTAAAGTGTTTAATAAAACACAATTTTAAAAATTTACATACTTTACATTGCAAAAATTTTTTAAACATTTTAATTTGTCAAAATGAAGTGCAAAATTATTTGTTATCTGAACAATTTAAACAAATTAAAAAAAATCATCTGCAAAGTTATAAATTGATGAATTTATAATTATTTTTCAAAAAAAAAAAACATACAACTGTCAGATTCTCAATTGCATGTGAATATATGTATATAAGTTTGACAAGCATGAAAAATATATCAAATGCAAAACAAGACTTGTGATGAAAAAAAATCAACAAGCAAAAATCAAAACAAAAAATATGTATGTGACAACTCTAGCAACAAGATTTTTTCAAATCATGATAATCATAGCAGTCTGTTTCAATTTAGAATTAAAATAATATAATGTTGTTAATGTCTTCATACACATTTTGTTGAATGAAAAAATCTACATGTAAATGTCACTGAACAGACAAAAAAAAACTTAATTTTATAATTAAATAAAATTTTTTATAATTTAAGAAAGTTCTCAATTTTTTGACAAAAACTCTTTACACAAAAGTTACTGAAATTAAAATTTAAACAAATATCACACAAGTCATGCTGCTTTTTAAAAAAAAACATAATTTTATTTTTTTATATTGATGATATAATACTAGAATTCTGCAAGAAAGATGAGCTGAAAGCAAAAAATATAATGAAAATATTACAAACTGAACAAAATTTCAACATTTTAAAAAAAATTTTTTTAATAATTTTTGAAAATAAAAATTATAAGAAATTGTGCTGCAGACAAAATTTAACTGAGTCAAACATTATATATTAACAAAATATTCAAGCTTGCAAATGATTTATTCATATTAAATAACATTTCAATGAGTAAAAAAAAATTGTTTCTGAATAACATTCAAGCTTTTTAATCATTTATTACAAAATATCAATGAAAAATTAAATTTCTTCTATATACTGCTGTTATAACATATTCAGATATAATTTTTGCAGTTTTCAGATTTTTGTGATTTATAATAAATTCATCAAACAAACATCATGCAGCTGTGAACTGAATATTAAATTATCTTAATTGATTTAGATATTTTTTTCTAACATATGAGAATGAAAACAAGTTGATTATAACTAATAATGTGTCATTTGCAAACAACATTCTTGACTGCAAAAATTTTCAGATATATATTATGAAGTTATTTGAAGATTTGATTGACTGACAAGCTAACAAGCAGAATACTGTCATCACATTTACAACTAAAGCAGAGTTATTAGCACTGTCTCAAGTAATTAAGAAGAACATTTATATTAATCTACTGTTAAAGAAACTGACTGTAAATCTAGAGTAACATGAAATGATAATTCAATGCAATAATTAATAAATGATTTAACTTGTTAACAAAAATATAACAAGATTGCAAATCAAATTATGACACATTAATATTTATAATCATTGACTGTGACAGAAAATTATAAACAAAAAAATTTGAATTATATATATGTCAACAAACAACATGATTATCAATGAATTGATTAAAATATTTTTCAAGAATGAGTTTCAGAGTTTTTACAAGCAGCTAGAGCTGCAAGATTTGCAGAATGTTATATTAAAGCATCAAAAAAAAAACTTAAGAATGAAAAAAATTTGAAAAATTTAAATAATATATTCATGAAAAATTTAAACAAAATTAAAACTGCAAATTGAATTACAGTTGATGAAATTCTGACTTAAATCAGTCTGTTACAACAACAGCAACAGATTAACAAAACATATATTCACTGAAAAAAAAACAAATCAGAATAAAACTCAGCTTATTTTATAAATTTATAATTGTTCAATTCTAACTCAGAAGCTGAAAATTTAATCTGTAAATGAGTTGTTAACTAGAAAAATGATGTGAATTTGCTTGCAGAAGTGTGTTGAAAAATAAAGACACAACATTGTGACTTCTGATTGACTGGAAACATAGTCATGTGTAAGAGAATGTCAAGAAAAAATCTCTGCATGTAAATAAGCAAGCTACAGCCAGGGTCTGTAAGATCCAGGCAAATACACACAAGATCAAGGGTGATTTTTACTGTAGAGTTTCCAACATGAGCTGCCTTCTCCAGTATGTTGTTGGTGAAGTCGCTAACTCGACAATTCGACGACGTCGGATCGGATTAACCGGTTCCGTCGCGGAACAACCCCCTTTGACATTAAAACCCATAATAACGGAGCAACTCTGAAGGTCACTAAAGATTTGACTGTTGACAGTATTCAATTGGATCGAAAGACGACCAGACGGCATAGATGGGTTGAATTTAGGGGTGAAAAGCCGGAATATAGCATTGGTTCTAAGGTAAACTGTGGGCCGTTTCCAAAGAAGGGTTTTATTGATTATCAACAATAAGCTGGAAGAAGAACCCCGTCTGAGGCCTAGGACATCTGGAGTGATTAGATACTGGCCAATATCCCTCTCACCTGATCAGTCGGTAAAATATATCGCTATATACCAGACGATCATTTTACATATTTGTCAGTCGAGCTTCAAGGGCTCAAAAAGAAACCCAAGTGGTGAGAGTCATAGCCACCGGTCACATAACACACACTTTACTCCTCACTCTTGAACTCATCAAGTAACTTCCAAGCCCGAGCTGATAGACGGTATTTGAAACCCCCTTTGAGCTTCCTCTCCATCACACGCCCAACCGCGCCTTCTTCATCTTGATCTGCCTGCCATTCATTAAACTCTCGATCATCCTTCGCCTGGCAACGAAACGCACACAGCCCGAAGTCAGTCATGAAGACCTTGAACTTCTTAGTAACTGGATCCTCGCGCACAATAAAGCTTCTAGTCTTAGTGTCCTTGTTGATGATGCCTCGATCACCAATCAGGTGCACAACCCGAATGGCGTCCTCACAGACGTACTGAAAGTCCTTCTTGGAAGCGTTTCCCGCGAGATTGGTCAAAGGAAACCCTTGGATGTATTCCAATAGGATTCCTGGGCAGTCAAGATATTCGTTGGCTAAAGCTGGGCCGGATGGTTGCAGCAAGATCCGGGCGAAGAGACGTGGAACATGTTTTCCTTGAATGTCACGTAGCTTGTCATAGGCAACCTTCTCAATATTGTAGGTTCTGCGACAGAGATATTGGAGATAGGCCTCATGTTGCGCCTTGTTCCACTTCTCGCGTTGCTCGTATGCCCAGTCTTCGTCTTCGCAAAACTTCGCGGTACATAAATCAAAGAACTCTGGCGCGCGACCATTACGGACGAATTCACAATAGTCGGATTCAATTTGGAGGTTCCAAGGAGAGGCTTCTTCGTCTTGCCGCAGTTGTGTCGCGAAACGCCGGTCGTAAAGCTTTAGAACGAAGCAACCATTGAACAAAGGACAATTTAGCTGAACAACCATGACGCAGGACAATGTGAATGGCTCAAAGACTTGGATTATTCTTGCATTCACATAGCATTGCCTATCTACCTGCAACGGTAGGGTTTTGCCAGCAGCATACGGAAATCCATACCTAGTTAGTATCAATACTATCACTCTGCTAACAAGCTCTGTTTACGCACTGGGATGCCACAAGAGCCATTTATAACACACACTGAGAATGGGGACAACGTCGTGCTTATCGGTTTGCACAATTGAAACAAATTTAAAGGGCAAGGTTCTGGGTTGGTAGAGAGGCAACAATGGTACAATGGAGACAGAAATGGGGGAAAATGCGAGTTAAAGACTGCAGGCAGTGCAGGTGGATAAAGGCCATCTGATGGGACAAACAAAGGGGCTCAGATAAATGGAGAGTGACATTGACTTAACTATGTAGTCATTTAAAGCAATGACTCACGACTCACAAGGTCAGCTAACCACCCAGTGCTGTTTGAACTCGATAACTAGCGGTTATCCCTAGTAATCTACCTCAGCCCCCCTAGGAGCAACTGGGAAGGGGACCTAATGAGGTGAGGCCTAGCGACCTAGTCACGTACCAACCTGAGTGCTATGACAGTTAGTTATATCATGCGTCCCACTCTACTACCTGATTATCATCACAATGCAATTATTCAATTCTTCTCTTAATATCACAACATAGAAATATCTAGATCTGGTCACCTACTTTCCACAAGCTCAGGGCCAAATGCTGTAGTACATATCTGGGTTGGATGGACTATCTATAAAAAGGTGGCCCATCACTGGCAAATAGGTATAATCCATCGAGATATAGTCTTGGAATGGCTGAATAATTCTTTGCAAAAGACAATGATGGAGAGATATCTTAACAATCTGTGGATATTATCCTGGAGGGAAAGGACAGCAGAAGAAGCAGAGGCATGGCAGGCAGGTATGATGTTCTTGATAAAGGCAATTTCTGTGTGAATCAAAACAATTCTGATTGGGACAACAGATTCAGTCTTTGGTACCCCCTGAGAAAAAGCGGATAACCAAAGAAGCATTCTCATTATTTTTGTCCTTCTGTAGATATTGCTGGCGGTGTAGTGGTAAAGGTAGACATTGATAAGTACACACGTAGAAAAGAAGTATATAAACTTGGGGAAAGAAAGGAAGAGGAGGCAGCTCGCCAGGATATCAAAAAAGCCAATCAGTACTGAAAGTAGCTAGAAATCTAAAAACGATATAAGGGAAACCTGTATCATCGCTGGAGATCAGGGGGAAAAAAAGGTAGGAGACATTAAATAAGTATATAGCCCGCATTTAAGTCAACAATAAGGATAGAAAACCAAGTCATTAATACTTCATATATGATATCATAAAATGTCATTAAAGGGATAACATATCAACACATAATCTGAAATCAAAGGAAGGAAATCCAAAATGGTAAACGAAGACTGGACATGCGAGCCACGGGATTCATGACAATCCGAATGCCCTGCGTAGCATCGGAAATCTGCTCTTCTTTTTGGCATCCTTGAGTATTATAGTAGTACCGACCGACGGACCCCCGCTGGCATCTGAATTCAACGTACTGTCAGTACCTTTGCGATGATGTCGATGATGAAGAAAACGTGCGGTCCAGTTGGAATCTAAGTCACTCGGCATATCGGTAGGAGTACTCTGTGGTTTTCTGCGATTCATGCCGTCAGAGGTATGTGATCGATTAATTGCCTGACTGGAAGAGACAGTAGTGGCGTTATGGCTCTCCTTTCCACAAATATCCGGTGACAATTCAGAGACACGCGGCGAAGTTCCTCCCTGCGCGGGTAATGGCCATGAAATACTTCCTGGGTGGCGAGACAGTTTGTTCATTTGCTTATGGGACCCAGGAGACAAACGAGACCATTTACTTTTAGGCGTAGACGAAGAACGGCCATCAACACTGCTGACGGTAGCCGGCGTGTCACCCATGTACGGCTTGGTGTTGCGCACCTGTTCGAGCTCAAGTTGAGACCTTTCGAGCGGTGTATCCCTTCTCGCAGCGCTTTCCAACGCGGATTTTCGGATTTTCGTTTCATCGTTCAGATGTCGCTTCGATAAACCTATACGGCTGAGAACACTCTTCTTTGGCCTTTTTTCCTTCGCGGGGAGATGATAGTCGAATCGAGGATCTAAATGGCCAGATACAAACGCAGATACATCTTTATTTGACATCTTACTGGCGGTCGACGCATTAATAATCGGAGCATCCCTTCTTTTAGAAGAATACTGCCTAGTATGCAGTTTTCTGGTAATCCTTCGCGGAGAATCGCTATCAGAGCTATCTTCAAGCGCTGTCGAATCTCCATCAACCTCGTCGGTTCGTCGCGGAATTCCTCGAACTGGCGTGAATTTCCGCACATCATACTCGTCATCACTGGAGTCAGCGAAGCGAGATTGGAACCCAGAGCCGAATTCTCGGGTGTTGCCTGAAGCAGGCTTCGACCTTTTAATGTCAGAAAATGGAGATGATGATGACTTGACGTGTGAGATCGAGCCAGGCCCGCGCAATGTTGTCCGTAAATTCACGTGGCCGTCTCCCGAAGCAAAAGGACGGTGCTGATGTGAGTTTGAAGCTGACATGCCTGCTGGTTTCCTTTCATTAAATGACTCTGTTTTGGAATGTCCGAAGCCACTTCTCATCGTCCGTCGTAATGTGTATGTGCCGGTATCTACACGCGATCGTCTTTCCCGCTTGAAGCTACTAGATGAATCGCTACCGTTGGAAGTTTTTCGTTGAAGAGGTTGAAGCGTACTGCTGCTGTAAGATATACTTTGAGCTCGAATAGGCTTTTGACTTGCAAATCCCATTCTCCTCGCACTTGGAGAAGAACTAGACATCTCTTGATGAACCGTGGTTTCCACCGGATTCTTGAATTTTGAGAGACTAGCATTCCGTGTAGCAGTGGAACGTACATGAACAGAGTGATGGGAATCCGTCGCAACTGGCGTCTTTTGTGCCTTTAGCTCCTGCACAGGCCTGTTAACCTTAATGTCGCCAGAGTTAGGCGTGCCGTTCGTTTTCGCTTCACGTATTTTCGCTGAGGGATGATGGAGTGGTGGCTGGAATTGCCGTTCTGGAAGGTCCCTTCCATCGTAAGTCGTAGGCAAAGGTTCTTTCTGGGAAGTGGGCGGATTTGAAGCTTGTGGCTGAATCTCGATGGAGTAAGCCTCTACGCCTGGTTGAGAAGCAACATGAACCGGCTTCACGGTGGACGCAATAAAACTAGTCGGGCAAGTAGCTTTAGAGATTCGTATAGTCTCTGTCGGAGAGCCCGAGACAATCGCATTTATGGAGCCGAAACCGTCACCTTCGAAGTCGGAAATGTTCTCCGCAGCGTCAATGTAAATGCTGTCGCCAGACTCAGAATCAGTGTCATCTGCCTTGCTAGCAGAGCTTCCATTTTCAACTCCTTGTAAATTCAAGCCCTTTTGTTCAGTCCTATCTGAATCCAAGTTCTCTTCCTGATCCGCGGCTCCTGGGAACGCACCAGGGATATGGTTCTCATCATGGCTCGTTTTCGAGTATTCTTCAAACATTGGAGTTGCGGGTTGGATGGCGATTACAGGCACAACAAAATTGGTCTTTTTGCAGTTTGATTTTTGGCTATCCGAGGCAACTTTGTTGGAACCATTTTGCTGTTGGTTGAACCTGGTCGCTTCATCGCGTGATGAAATACTATGGCCGGGCAGAACAAAATCGTTGGGATCAGCCTCATCAGTCGACGATTCGCTCACGGACGCAGAGTCAAACCCTGTTCCTTCAACTGATGTCACCTTTGGAGGTAACGGCTGGTCTCGATCTATCTCCGTTTTCTGCCTTGAGTTCGAAGCTAGTAACTCGCCAATAGCAAAATCATTCGAAAAGGAATCGCCAAATACTGAATCCGCCAACGATGGCCTGCTATCCTCTGGCCGTATACGGAAGTGCTCCTCTTCCTCACCAGCCAGCCTTCGTCCTCGTATGCTCCCGAAGGATGGGAGGACAGGGCGCGGTTTCATAACTTCGTCAAGGTCATCAATGTGGCTACATTTGCTACGGAGGCTGTCGTTCCACATAAACTGTGGGCTCGAGGGAACGATTGAATCTGGCGAAGTAGGCGGACTAGCAGTTACGCCTAGAACTTCAGTTTCGTCCTCAAAGCTTACTTTCGGCAACTTTTTTTTCCAGCTCAACCTTGACCCTTCGTCAGAAAGCACGGACGTCCCATCAGATTCACTAGGAGCATCTGCGGTCTTCAATTGGGGTGTAGCTAAGCGGTCAGGAGTGACATTTGGAGCCGTGGGCTTTAATGCCGACTTCGCAGGAGATTTTGACCGTGGCGGAGGTTCATGCAGATGCTCGCCCGGAAGAGCTATTTCTAAGTGCTCGGAAAACCTTGTGGACCGGGTTGGGCTAACGGATGGAGGTCTTTCACTCTGAACGTGGTTTTCCAGGGCTAGAGTCAGACCTTTGCCCGCGGGTTGAATTTGCCTATCCAAGGGTGGGCGTGACGATGAGTCACACGGCGTATTGGGAAAGCTTGCTTGATTTCGCGTATGCCCTCCACGTTCCGGTTCATATACCTCCTTCGATCCCTCCGTAGGGGAAACTTCTACAACGGGAGCGGTGTTATTATGTTTGGGATCCTCTCGCGCTAACGTGCGATTCGAGCTTCTCTTGTCGATCGCATGACTTTCTCGAAATGTAGATGGGCGACTTCTGGAACTATTAGACTGAAGGTGGTAATCGGAGGTGGGGATATGAGGGGAGGTTGATTTTGAGTCAGACTGGCGGCCATTTCTTTCCTCAGATAATACCCTTCGCGCTTCTTCTTTGACGCCAGAGCCTCGTGTATGCATAGGCGGTAAATCTTCACTAGTCGGCCTCTCTGAGCTAGTCTGCTTCCGTTGAGCTGTCACTTCGGTCGTTGGCTCTACTTTGGGAACGTAAGTATGGGATGCAAAGTCCATCGTGTGCGATTCTGCAGGTGATAAAGTGCGTATTGAGGTAGTATCCGTGGGAATGATCGTGATTGATGGTTGGCGGGGGGAAGTTGGGCGTGCATTGATAGGATAGGAAAAGTTGATAGAGCCCTTGCTATTCCTTCTCTGCACACCCGATGGAGATCCCATGGCTCTTCCTTGCACCGATCTAACTGGAACATTTCGAGTTGATTTCCATTGGCTAGGGCTTGTTGGTTGTTGTGCTGCACTGGATGGGATTTGCGGAGAAATCGAACGCCGGCCTGTTGCTCCTCCACTGACAGCACGCTGATGCAAAGTCGCAGATGTCACGTAGCCCTGTGGCAACGGAGGGACAGGGTCAATCTCCTCTTTAGGGCCCATATGACCAGCGAAAACTGGAGATTCATCCCTAAATGTCCTCCTACTCATGGGCCCCATACTGCTCGCCCTGCGCAATGTGGCATCCTGCCCACGCCGTATACTCCCCTTGGGAGATGCAATCGATGAGACAGATTGCTGTCTTTGTAGCATGCGCTTTGTCTGGACATCTTCAATTGACGTCGGAGTTGGGGTGTGCCTTCGCAGGGCCGCAGCCGCAGCCGAAGACGATAATTTCGCATTCGCATTTGCAGCTTGAGATGCACGAAATGCTTGTGCAGCAGCTGTTTGTGCAGAGGGCGACGGATTGGGATTTATGGGCTGTGAAGAGGGATTTTTGAATCAGTACCTTATCCGCAGGGTGTGTGGGGGTGAAATCTTGCAAATCTTGAAACTCGACAGCGGGTTGATAAAGAAGAGAGCCTTACCCCATGAGAGGCACTCCGTTTGCGCCGGAACATAACGAAAATCTCATTGCTTGGAGGATTCTGCGCTGTGTTTAAGAGACGCGGATAAAACGAAAGGTTTTGGAGCTGCTCTCACAGAGAACTGGATGATGTGATGAAACGATAGCTGACACAGTCAAGTCTGTCTCAAGCCCGAAAACGTCAGGGTCCTATTTCCCTTTCCAAGCTAAACAAGTCCTGCATAACATCAGTAAAGATTGTAAAGTCGATGAAAAGAAGGATCTGGCGGCAAAGGCAAAAGGGTTCTAGTTCTAGTACTCCGTAGTTAGTGAGGAATGGACAAAGCTGTCCAGCCAAGAGAACAAGATTGTGTTCGACCAACTACGAGACCGCCACTGTGTCATGACAGACAACATCATGAGTGGCCGTGTGGCCTTGTTGGATTTGAATCGTAAAGACTGGAGAAAAATTCATTCTGATCTCACTCAATTGAAGCTGACAATATGTCGACTTTGGTTATATTTACCACTATATACCTGACTTACCTCAGGAACACCTACTTATGACATCAAATCGCAAGTAACTCACACCACAGTTTGGCATAACCTTCTTCTGCTCCCTCTTCCACTTCTATACTACTTCTTTTTTTTATTTGTCCCAGAAGCTATACATTAATTCAAGGATGTCAAAGACACAAACAGAAATCCCCGCGAAGATCCATAACTATAGTAAGTGGGCGCTCTTTTCGTCAAATGTTGCAGATGGAGAGAAAGGTAACCACAGAGTCTCTACTAGTGCCATGGATACAACCGATGTCTCCACCTTCTCACCAATCTTCGTCTATGGGACCTTGATGGCGGAGGAACTGTTGTCGTGGGTGTTGACAGGCTCATCAGAAAACCATGAACTCATTTGCTCTCTCCGTCAACCAGCAGTTTTGACCAATTTTCGTCGTGTTCCTGTCAAACATGGTGACTACCCTGCCTTAATTCCTGGGGGTCCTTCTGACCAGGTTGATGGCTATCTGATTTCTCCCCGATCCGCAAGTGAATGGAAAAAGCTGGACGATTTTGAGGGAGAATTGTATCAGCGGTGTCAGGTCAATGTCCTTTTGGTGTCTGATAATCTTGATGGTGGAAATAAATGTGTTTCGGCAAATGTGTATGTCTGGGCAGGGAGCATGGACGATATCTGGCAGGACCGGGAGTGGGACATCTCGCATTTCCGTCAAAACCGCCTCGAGGATTGGCTTGATCTTTTCGACGGAATGGAAATGGTTGGATAGTCGCTTCTGCCTCGTTGTAGTAAGATGTTGTTGTAAAGTACAAGACATGTTGACAGTGTTGTAGCACAATTTGATTGAATACTGTGCAGGGAATGAAGCACTACTCAAGGACTCAATTTGCCAAATCTCTGCACATGATGGTAACGTGGAGTTGTTTTGAACTTCACAGCTGCCTAGGCCCACTGGAGTCGCGCACAAGGATGAGACTGTGCTAGTAGAGTCCAACTGTATGCCATATGGATGTAGTCTCCTGACTCTTGAGTCTCTCGAAGGGATGAGGTGGACCATGGAGAAACTGCGATCCACTCTCGACTCTTACATAGTAAGAGAGTTTCAGGTGTGGCCGGACAGTTCGTTCGAAATTTAAACACTGCAACGGGACCAAGGATTGTCAGCGGTTTCGACTGTTGGAACCAGACAAGGTACTCCCTCCAGAAACAGAATAACTAGAGGGCAGTGAATCAGTGATGATAATTTTCTTGCTGACGCGCTGGGTATGTCAATTGATAGAATTTGATAATACTACTAGTTACGGAGTATGTACCTTTTGAATTGCTTTGAGGTGAATCCCTGGGATCTGTTGAGCCAGCCCAATTAGCGGAGTCCACGGAGCTCAGGCTCCACCAGCTTGTAGAGGATTGGAGGCTGCCGAGGGTTTTGGGGCTGAACCTCGAGCCAGCCGGAGGGAGAAACTGGAATTCACTGCTGATACAGGCTGATAGCAACAAGAAGCATAGGAATACAGACAGATATGTCTGTAAGTGATGAATCTATACAATAGTAGTATCTTATGTAGTTACTGGTACCTACATGTTAGTTGAGAGAGAGAGTGTGTGTGTGTGTGCTGCCCAGTTGAGAAATCATGTGAAAAAAGCACTGAGCAATGATTGGACTGCAGAGTCCATCAGACTTAGCCTGAAGGAGACTAGCTTTATTTACGTTGGAAAAAATGTAAACAAACAAAACAACAAATCAGCTGTTTCTTACCGCATAATTACTCTGTAACTGCACTCCATCTGGCTGTAATCTGCAGGCTGCCAGACAATATGTGGTGTGTTTCCATACTAGTGGTTTTATGGTCTTTCAGCAGCTGACTGGCCCAGCAACCACCAGCCACCAAGCCCCTACCACCGCCAAATATAACCAACGTCGTCCTCCTCGCTCCTCATCTTCCTTCTTCCCTCTTCTTCTCCTCAACCTCCATCCATCATCATCCTCGACTTGTCGTCGATCTATCCATCAATCCTCAATCATTTCCATCATCAATTTCAGTTCTCCAATTCAATTGAGGAAGAAGAAGTGTCAGCCAGCACTTTCAGCTCTCTTTTTCTCAACTTGACCAGACTTCAAGAGACTTTTGAGTCTTTTCTTGTCTCGCCTTTCGAATTGTTATTCCTGTAACATTTCGAAAGGCATTCGAGAAAGGACGCCCAAAGGACAGCCAATCTGGACTTTGACGCCCGCGTCCCAATCCCCTTCAGTGTCTTCCCGTCGTCGTACCGGAGTGACGCTGTCTCTGAGACTACTCATACCAGAGTAGAAGGAGAGGTCAAGTTAGCAGGCACCGCTTCGCGCGTCGGACGGGAAGATACTCGATTTGAAGGCCCGTTCCCTGACTCCAGAGTCTACGGCAAAGAAGAGGTTGACTCCCGCTACACCAAGTCTGAGTATCATCCTGTTCGCACTCACTCCCGTGAAGACTTTCACGTCCACGAAGAAAGACCAGCTCTCCGTGAGAGATATCCCGAAGTAGACCTTTCCCGCGAAAGGTACGCATACAGTCTTGTGCTTTTGCAAGTTGTGCACCAGCTGTTGGACTGACCATCGAGTATGTAGATATTACGACACTCAAACTCACGAAAGGAAAGGCTTTGAAGCCCAACTTGACGTCACCGAGCACGAATATCGCCGACGCACCGATCCAAACTACGCTGTCCAGTACGAAACCGCCCGCCCTTATTCAAATCAGACTCGTGACATTGACGTGTCTTACGACCGCGAGAGTGAAACAGTCGAAACCTACAAGCCTCGCTCCCAAGTTCGTGAAGTCGAATACGACACCAGCTCTAGCCGGTTCGACACACATATCGAAGTAGACACCGACCGCCGTCCCGTTTACGACGCACCAAAACCAAAGATGGGTTACTACGACGACGACGGCCATTACCATTCTTTCCGTCGCGGTGTAGAGCGTGCCGCTGACCGTGTCCTCCACCCTTTCCACCATCATCATCACAAGGAGGATATTGTTGTATCTGACGAGCGTGGCCCCTCCCGCGTTCGCGAAGGTGTTCGTGAATCAGTCAGAGTCGTTCAGCCCCGTGGTGGCCATCCACCAGGCACCATCACCATTCCATGCCACTTCATCCGCATTGGTGATCTGTTGATTCTTCAGGGCCGTCCTTGCCAGATTATCCGCATCTCTGTCTCTGCCCAAACTGGCCAGCATCGTTATCTTGGTGTCGATCTCTTCACTGGTCAATTGCATGAGGAGTCCAGCTTCGTGTCGAACCCATCTCCATCCGTGGTCGTCCAGAGCATGTTGGGCCCCGTCTACAAGACCTATCGCATTCTTGATCTCCGCGATGACGGCTGTCTCACTGCCATGACTGAGACTGGCGACATCAAGCAGGGGCTTCGTGTCATTGACCAGGGTGGCCTCTTCAGCCGTATCAGCGAGGCTTTTGCTGATGGTAGAGGAAGTGTCCGTGCTCTTGTCATCAATGACGGTGGTCGTGAACTCGTGGTGGACTACAAAGTTATTCATGGAGCCCGACTTTAAAAGTCGCTGTACAGTGGTGAGAGAGTCCCCACCCGAACTAAGGCTTCCTTTTACTAACTTTTCCCCCAGCCGTTCGTACTATTTTGATGATCGGTTGAAATTGGTTGCTATTTCGACTGGTGAAGAGCTCACACGTCAATATCGGAGAATAAACAATTTTTTTTTCCTTTGGGAGATGACTTTTAAATTTCCTTTTCTCACGTTTCTTTGATCACCGGCAAATGCTAGACTATGAGTAATGGATCAATTCGGTAGCTTTTGGTTTCCTAAATGTAACTACTCGATGGAATCGAAGGTCGTTGACTTGGAAATATTTCTTCTCGTAATGTAATCATAATATTCAATCTCCAATGTAAGTCTATCCACTAATGGGCTATTGTTTGCTTTCGCAATTACCCTCTCTGTAACTTCTCATCACCATTACACTAATTTACTGCACAATGCTATCCCACCTCATGCACTATGTCTGTATCCCCCAGCGACACCTTCCTCAAGGAAGCTCGTTCCGGGCTCAGGGTGGACCTAACTTAGCTGTTTCTTTTTTCAGAAACCGATTCTCAGAAGAATCTGAATTTGAAAAGCATTGAAGTGGTTTGATTTTTGTTTGAATGGTGGGCCCAACCTACAGTACATAGTACATGCTTGATCGCTGGATTTTTCCTTGCTGAAAAAGAAAAGAAGTCGGGAGAGAGACAAAAAAAAGAGCCCAAAGGAGAACTAGAAAAGGACTTCTGATAAAGGGAGAAAGAAGAAAGAAAAGATAAAGCTAGTTAAAGGGGGTAGAATGATGATAATTATGAAGGGGTCCTTTTTTTTTTTTTCTGATTTTGAAAACCTCATGAACGCGTGTCTGTCTGCAAAACAAGACAAGAACATGAAGAAGGATATTGCAGATCGGTTAAAATCCCAATTAAAAGAAAAGCAGAAAAAAAAAAGAGCAAAAACTCCAAGGGTAAATTTCGAGTAGGGGAAGGGGAAATGCGCTTGGGAAAAATAAAAACGCCATAATCTGTTTCTCTAAGATGCATCGCTGTTCGCCTGCCTCCCAGTTGTTGCTTCAAAAGAAAAAGTTTCAAAAAATTCAAAAAATCGTGTTCCTGATTGCTACTGTTCGGCCTCAGTGTATATGCCAGCAAGAAAGTCAAGTATGATCAGCCGATGTGTTCGTGAGTCGACGAGGGAAACGGGACTCCCATCCACGTCGCCAATGGTATTCGTCGAGAGTGTGTAAGTCAGCCTGATAGGCGGCATGTAGGTACTGCAATAAGCTGTACGCAATCGTTGTTCTGAGAAGGAAAAAAATATTCGTCCCGTATCGCCTTTCCTCCCGTCAGAAGAGAGAGAGAGAGAGAGGCCAGCCCATATTATTGTACATGGTATCGCAAATAAAAGCAAGAAATCAAAGGAGCCCGACCCAAGAAAGATTTCCGTAATCGAAAAGGAAGGGAAGGTAATAAACACATAATGCATGGCATGTAGACGAAGTCGAAGATAAAGTGCAAGAATGTCATCGGCAAGGGGTATCGAGGATCACGATTCATTTCTCGCCGTATTTCCCAAATTCCTGCTGCCACTTGAGTAGACCTCGGGTGAGCTCGTCCATCATTTCCACGCTGGACAGATCTTTGAACTCTCTCTCCTTGGGTGGTCCAGACTCCTGGGTTGTCCTGGCGTTTTCGGTAAGTAATGAAGCTGGGATATCACCGTTAACAACAGCACCTTCTAACGCGGCTACTATAGTAGAGCCATTAGGGGCTCGGCCTCCATTGCTACCCGCTCCATTGGGAGGAGTAGTTTGCTCTCCAGTGGTCGCCATCTCAACTTGCATACGAGAGATGAACTCAAGGATCGCTGCAACTCGCCTTCTCATATCATTCATCGTCGTGCGATTGGGATTCATGTATCGCGGTCTACTTGGTTTTCCAGACTCTCCTCCATTAATATGGACGCCATTCGCTCCTCCATTGCCTGGTGGGGAGTCACCATTTTCGTCTCGGGACTGGCCGCGACGGGGAGAGTTTGTTTGGTTATCTGTGCCATTTCCATTGACAGTTTCACGGTCTCGGGTATATTGGTTACGGCCAACGCGGCCCCTGCGTGCGGGACGTCCAGATTTGCGAGTCGAGGATTTTTGGGCCAGCGGAGGCGGAATATCGGGAGTCTCAGGTGCAGATTGAGGTGCAACGGAGCCATTGACAGTATTTTTACTTGGGGATGCTGTTTCGGGCTCTGAATCTATCGTCGAATGGTTAGATTGGCAATACGCAAAAACAGGTCGATAGCTATATGGAACTTACCATCGCCTTTGCTTCGTTCGGATCTTCCTTTCCGCCGACCTGTAATCTCACCTACTACCTCTTTCTCGAGATCTTTTCCAGAAGACGGAGCCTCTTTGTCTCGTTGATTTCGAGTCACACTACTTCTGACCTTTTTATTGCCATTGGCGTCGGTTTTGGACTTCTCGTCTTCAGAAACTGATTGGGATTGGGGCTGAGCTTGCTTTGAGGCAATGGATGAAGGCGACGGAGAACCAGTGCGTTGCCTTTTGGCAGTTTGTTTAATTCTGTAAGAGAATTGTTAGTCTGACCTTCGAAAACACCGATGTAAGATCTAAGGTAGAAGTAAGGTATAGAAAGAAGGGCCCCACATTTCGCTGTCGCTTCTGGTTCTCTTTCCTCTGCGACTGGATGTCTCCTCGACAACAGATTTATTCTCCTCCTTGCTCTCTTCAATAGCTCGGCGCAAGAGTTCCTCTTCATAAGCAGCTTCACGGCTGTTCATTGTAGATCTTCGTTTAGGTGCATCTCCATGGTCTCTGGATTTTTTATCTCTAGAATTTCTGGAGGTTTCTCGTGTAGAAGAGCGTGAAGAGGGTGGAGAAGGGGTCCCAACGACCGGAAGATACTGAGAGGACTTTTGACTGCGAGGTCGTAAGCGTGAGGACCACATCTTTATAGAAATGAATCGAAATGTCGTATTAACTGAATATAGTGAACAAACGAGAGAAATCTTGAAAAACTTTTAAAGAAAGCTGAGGGTGGGAAAGTGATTTGACGAGCTTGAACACCGGGGGAAGAGAGCTCGGCCTCAATGGCGAGCTTCCAAACGAGTGAATCAAGAATTGAGGAAAAAGTGGATGAACAATAAAATACTTGACGGTTGACGAACTTACCCATTTCCACTAACAGTCATTTTATGCAAGTCTTTTCGGCACTTTTCACAGAAGTATTCATCGGGACTGAGGGCTTCTTCCATAATTCCCACACAACCACCATGCTGCCACACCTTGCAAGAATCGCACTGAATAAACAGACTCCCAGCATCCTCAGATAAGATCTCTGAGGCGGCGGCAGAAGGATCCTGGTTTGATTCCTCTTTGATGCCGGCTTTCAAAGAACTCCGACCGATTGTCTCTCGCGATGACGGTGGGAGCCCGGGATAATCTTGCTGACCACAAATACACCTTGTTATTTCTTCTTCATCGCCATCTTCATCGTCATATTCGTCATTAGTGATGGGGACTGGATCGTTTTCGTCGTTGTCCCGACCGCGCTGTCGCTGGCGGGTCTGTGGCGGGTCATGTCTTGAGCGTGCATCAGCGTCGTCTACAGATTGTGACAAGTGGGTCGATGATCTTCGCGGTGAGGATAGTTTATTATTCGAACGCGTGTTTCTCTCGATTCGTCCGAGGGAGTTTAGGGAACTGGACGAGTTGGAATGGATTGCGCTAGGGGGTGCTTGGGACCCGCGAGCTCGAGAGGAACGGCGAGGCGTCATGACTGAAAACTCGAGCTGGGCAAGAATTCGAAATTCGGTCTTCGTATAGAGCGACAGAGGTGAAAAAGAGCAATGATTTGGAAAAGGGTTTAGGGATTAAATCAAATCCGAAGCAAATTTCTCCCAGCGGTTAGGCTATGAGGAGAGGACAGGCGCCAAAACGGTGCAAGTCTCTGTGGGAGAAGGCAATTGAGGGGGATTTCGAGGAGTCAAAGGGTTCGAATACCCTTGAACGGCAGGATAAGCAGTTGCTGAAAGCCTACATGCTCTGAATCCGTCAGTGCTGGATAGGAGACGAAGATGTGGAAGAAGAAGTTCATGGGCGGAGATCTGAGAGAGAGCGTAGTATCATTGCTAGTTAACATGTACTAGCCGTTTCCCCGCGTCATGCTCAGCTCAGCAGCACTAAACAGAGAGAGAGAGAGAGAAAAAAAAAAAAAAAGCTCTACTTTTGAGGAAAAGCTGTACGAACTTACCAGACTATCAAACACCCGCCAATCTTGAATTCCGACGCCTTCAAGAAGAGCTCTGAGGACACACTGCCATCATGACCACGGTCTGCTTGTGAAATGGATCTTTCTTGGACAGGACAAGGATGAGCAGAGAGAAGCTCTCATTTGCACAACTGGCGAGCTCATCACAGTCTAGTATCGCATCGTTGGCAATGAGCTCAGCAGTTGTTTCGTCTGATGTGTATACATAGTACAGTTATATGTACAGAATAACTAACTACCTGATTGATGGTTGTGCTTTCACAACACTCAGCTTGCCATCTTGAAGATCCATTTAGAGATGAACCAGCAGCTTTGCTTTCCTACACCAGGCTGATTGGCAGATTTCAAATAATTGATTATTGTTCACTGAAGTTTCAGGAGTTATTTCGCAAAGAAGACACAGTACATGATCTTTTTGTTTCCGTCTCATCTTACCTCAAACTACCACCAACTTGTGATTCATGCCTTGAACAGCTTCGATTTCTTTCCTGCTCCACCGAATTCCTGCGATTTCGCTCGATCGAGAGACGAAAGGCCTTGAGGATGATACGCAATTTGGACTTTGGAAGGCAAATTATGGACAGGAGCGATATTTATGCCTGATTCGCTGGTAATGAATCACACATTCTGCGAAACAGCATAGGGCGAAAGGGAAATGAGCAGTGGCGTATGAGACGTCGACAGCGATTACAGCCGTCGATGTTTACCACATCGGTGCCATACGGAACGTAGATAATAGTTGTATAGTATGTATTTGAAGAAAAGGCAATCTGTATGGGCTGGGGATGTTTGCTCTGAGACTCTGGAGAGACGTTGGAGGAACGAAGAACAAGCTGTAAGCCATGGAGAGACGGTGTGGTGACTTGAAGGGACACACCATGCCAGACTGCTGTAACGGCAATCAAGCCAACTCTTCTCCTTCACTGCTGCTGTTGAGAGTGACGAATTTGCTGCTGCTTGATGGCCAAATTCCCACTTTTGCCTGCGAGGGGGCTTTGCCCTTCCCAAAGCGGCTAGTGTGATGACAGTTTTCCCCGTGATTGGCAACTGAACCTTCAAGCCCGAAAGCTCACCTTCTTCCTCGCTCGCCCAACTGTTGAAATCCAGATCGATTGATATCCAAAAGCCATCTAGAGATCCTGAATTCCATGCTGTGTTGTCCCTGTTGAGTATTGTATATCCCTCACAGTTCCCTTGACCCGAGCTGCTGTTAGGCAAACTCTCCTTCATTAACACATCTGGTCCTTGATAGCAGTCTGATTTTGAAAGACTCATTGGCTTTGCTGTAAGTAGCGTACCCTGGCTGCCTTCCCCCACCGTTAGAGATACGATTCCTACGGTTGAGATATATCTCCGGAGTCGAGGTGCTAAAGATGGCTGCAGTCCTGTGATTGTGTTAGCGGGTGACTTGGCTTATTCCGGAGATTAGGTAGTCACCTATTTTCAGGAACAAAAGCATTGTGGCCTTCGTGAACGAAGATCTCACCGAATTAAACTATTTCTGAAGAAACGCCTGCATCTTGTTTGAACGGTATCGAAGGACTTATAAACATGGCTGCTACGCTGAGTATGTGTCCAACTAGACTGACGGGGCATGACGCCCGCGTTCAAAGCACCAGAATGATGGATTAAGAATTTTTGTCTGCGTCAAAGACGGCAGAACCAACCCTCTCATTTGGAAAAATGTATCTTGTGGACTCTAGTTACTGATGCGTTCACCCACCTAGGCGGAACGTATACCTCCACTCCTGACACGCCCTCTCCTGTTTTTCCTGATCGACTCATCAGGCCGTTGCCAAAACGTCCAATTCGCTCTCGCCTATCCTCAGAAGTTGCCGAATCCATTTTGTATCCTCCAGCACCTCCAGTGACCCAACTGTTTTATGGTGCCTACGCGAGTAATGGGGACCCTGTGAACGATGCTAAGGTTTATGTGCAGCGAAACAGCTATGGATTCGACCGTAGTCCCGAGGATGATCATATCTACGAAGACGGCGTGGAGTCTGAAGAAGATGCACCTGTCGCCCGGCGGAGCCTAGGCTTAGACAGATCGGTTTTGCCTCCGCCAGGGACAAACGAATATGCGAGACATATGGGAACTTCTTCCAAAGCCAGTTCGAATGGTCTTGACGGTTATGATGCATTTGAGAATACCAACAACAAGAAGAAGAGAAAGATACCCACATCAGGCACCTTAGGTTGTCATCCAAGCCTTTCAGCCGACATCTTGAGCATGAGCCCTACCAACCCCAGTGGTGCAAATTCGGCTGTTCTAGAAGATACCAACGTGGCCGGTTCTTATTATGGATCGGGTAATCCGGCGTCTCCGGCAGGATCTGGTATCTCTGGCTCTGGGCGGGCGAGATTTGGTCGAAACGCTGCCCGTGCTTCCATCGGCCGGACCCCATTCAACAACGCCTCTAACAACTGGTTAGGAAATCGACCGGGAGGCAATCGCCGTGACATTCCTCCTAATCAAGAACCCACTGGTATTTATTCCTTTCTCGATATATGTATGCTGTTCGCTAACGAATGTGCTTTCTGTAGGCTCGACGAAAATTCCCGATCAAGGTATAATCTCAACCGCTATCGCCAACGCAGCGGCGTTTCCCTCGCTATCGCCCCAAGGCCAAGAGAATATGAGCTTGCTGGATCAGTCAATTAAACCCGCACCCGCAAAAACTCAATTTACCTTTACTTGCGAGTCGGATTCATCGAAAGGAATGGCTTCGTGGCAAACGCTGAACCCATACCCCCTTCCTCAACAGCATCGGACAGTTCCTCAGCCAGCGGGTGGGCCAGCTTCGGGGCACAGGAGATTTTCAACTCAAGGAACACAAACCAGTCCAAACATGACATCGCAGGCTGACCAGCAAAGCCAGGCTGCTTCTCAGCATCCTAGCCAGCCCGCACAACCACCACCGCAGGGAAAGAAGCCCCGTCGATCAGCTCGGAGTTTATACGCGTTTGCTGCACGCCAGCGTCGGATACAACAGCAGTATACCAACCTACACCACCCGCCCAGTATTGAAGATATTTGGATCTGCGAATTTTGCGAATATGAGAGCATTTTTGGGCGCCCTCCAGAGGCATTGATCCGGCAATATGAAATCAAAGATCGAAAGGAGCGGAAGCGATTGGCAGAGAAGCGGAGATTACTGGAAAAAGCGAAGATGAAAGGACGCAAAGGCAAAAAGGCAACTAAAAATGCGGCGAAGAACGCGGCCCCGTCCCAAACCCCCTACCAACAGAACTATGACCGACAAGCAATGCCCGAGCAGGCTGTTGAAGGTCACGGAAATCCGGAGGAAGACTACATGGGAATTATGGCAGGCGACGAGTACGATGAGCCAGCTCCGCCTCCTCCTCACCTTCCGAGCAGCTCGGTAAATCAGCCCCTACCAGGTCCTGCATATGGCAATTTTAAATCAGCGAGTAGCCAGTCAAACAGTGAACAAGCTGGAGGTGGTCCCGGACGTGCTGGATGATGGGTAAGTAAGCAACCAAATCGTGTCCGTCCCTCCGGTGAGAAGGGGAACTCATGCCCTTTGTCTTCAGAGGGAATGGCTCTTTTTGCTTGCTTGCTGGATTGTCTTATCTCGTTCGCTTGTTGCTGTTTTGAGTTTAGCCTTTACTCTTGTCTGCTCTTCGTTATTTGCTTCCTTTTCGAAGCCATATTCTGCTCCACAGCTTCTTAAAAAGCTGCTATCAAGATCCCCACTCAAAGTCGCTAGCATTTTTTTTTGGTTGAAGACCCTTTGCATGATGTTGGGACCCTTGATTTCCCACACCATGTTTGTTTAATCCCAACTTTTTTTAGTCCCGGCATGAGCATCCTGAATGTATGAAGACATGGTGGAATTGGAGCCAACCGCATGAAAGGGCATTCGAATATCTTTACAGACTGCATATCTTTTGGCTTGCCTTTGTTGACAAGATATAAAGCGTGATAAATTCTGGCCAAGCGCTGTCACTTAACGCTTGAAGCGGTATGATCATTCAAATTTGACCATACATGTCGCAGGCCGAATTTCAAATTCCGTTGCTTGCAAATCAGCTTTTGAGGACTCTGTATTCTTAGGGTAGTCCATAGTTGAATTGCCAGCAAATATCATCCAAAGGCTGACCTCTGCATCCGAGTAAAAATGGGAGTGATCCCTTTGCCGCCCAAAGGATAGAAAGTCCAGGGTGATGAGTAGCACTGTTGTGTAATCAATTCAATCTGAGCCAAGATTAAAAAGATCTAAAAATACTATATACGTACTCATACCATCTGCAGCTAATAAGGATCAGATCATCAGAGTGCGGTGGATTCAAGTCGGCGCTTCCTGTAACTCGACTTGACGATATCGACTGGCGGTTGACCTCAGCGCTACGATTGCTCGATCTTCATCTTCCAACTTCAATCAGCAGCCAACCATTCAACCAGCAACGTATCAAGTGCCACAATGATTCTATTTTTCTTTTCATGTTCCTTTTTTCACCCCTGGCAGTTGACAGAGTGGAAACCAAACACTATTCTGCTTCCCTGGCTGCGTTTCATGAAGACCGCCTGGTTTCGAGATGCTTAAACTTGATTGATCGAGTGTTCTCTCTGTTTGCGCTCAGCCTGCATTCTGCCTGTGCTGCAGAGTCGAGGAGGATCGTGAAGATGGATCGTTTGACTGGATGTCGTCGACGCTATCCACGCTCAGCTATTTTGCTAGATACATACATACTTCCATAGTATGTATAGTTCATGGTTTTCGTTCTTAAGAACCATCCATCGACACCGGCAATTGTCCTGATGGAGAAGAATATATATAGACGTGGCTGCTGCTCACGATCTCCTGTTCTTTTGTTTCCAATCTTCAGTGGATTCTTCTCTTCTTTCTCTGTTGTCATTGCCCTGATTCCTATCTTCCTTTTCTTTTTCCGTTGGTTGTGTGTGTTCTTTTCAGCTTTGTAGCATCTCTCATTTATATCTCGCCTTTTTGGAGCTTGCACTTTCATTCTCTGATTCATTGTTTCTCTCTTTGTTATTGCCTTCATCTCTCTGGCGGGAGCTATTCACGCTGGGCAGTTCCTGGACGGAACCTGCAGTTTATATTCTTTTTTCTTCTTGTTTTGCTACATCACTGCCTAGTGCTGTGCGCTTGCTTCCTCGACTAAGTCGTGTCTGTGAATTGGACCTGGAGTCTGCCTGCATCTGTTCACTTCATTGTCTGTGACCTCTCATTCACATAAGAAAAGGACTACTGTTGTGTTTTTCTATTTCTACAATACCCCTTCTCACACCACCACTCTCGCGCCGCTCGCTATTTCAGCAGCTTCTTTTAAAATCAAGATACGAACCTAGGCACTGCCTGCCACTGTTTCTGAAGACAGTAGACAGATCTTCAGAATCCCACTTACAGCTTAAATCCCCATCTGTTCAGACAACGCTTGATATCCGTCCACCAGATCTGACGCTTTCACAAAAGGATACAAAAAAACACACAATGGGTCTCATTAAATCCCTTGTCATCGACGGCGTGAGAAAGCGCTATAGCCCTGGCAACGTCATAACTACGCTCCTCGAATCCTGCATCCGATTCTTGCAATTCGTTTTCGGGATCGCTGTAATCGGCCTCTATGCCCAGGATGTCGATCGAGCAAGGAAAGCCGGACTTCCCATGAGTCCCGTTTCAAAATGGGTACGCGATAGCCTAACATACATACAAACACCGTTTCCTTCCCTCTCCAAAGCCCCCAAAACTCCTTATCTAACAATTGGCCCAGATCTACGCCACAGTCATCGGCTCCCTCTCCTCCATCGCCGCCATCATCTACATCCTCCTCCCCTGCGCCGCCCACAGACCCCTCTCCAGCTTCCGCATCCTTCAACTTCCCTGCCTTGCGTTCGACTCGCTCATGTTTGTGCTCTGGCTGGTGCTGTTTGGCATGTTTGCCAAGATGTACATCGCGGTGGATTATAAAAGGGATGCGGGGCTGAAGCGCATGCATCATGCCGTGTGGGTGGATCTGGTGAATTTGTCGTTTTGGGCGATCACGGCGGTTTGGTGTGGGCTGCGGTGGTGGAGAGGGGATCGCCGGGCGACGAAGCAGGACGCGAAGAATGAGCAGTTTGCGGCGGAGGAGGGGCAGATGCATGAGATTCGTTAGGCGGATTCTGAGTGAGATACGGACCTTGTGGGAGGGTGAAAGAGTGATTAATGATAGCATAATTGGGGGGTGACTGATTATGATATGGTGCGAGTTGTGCGATTAAGCGGATGACAGTCTCATGGGACGGCGTTGGGGGTGGCTGCTTTTGTTTTATGTGCATTATATACTGGTCTGAAATTTTATGTTTATACTGTACAGAATAGTTAACTACATATGCTTTTCCTTTTCTTTCATTTTTTTTTTTTTCTCTTTTTTCAACTTTCCATGGAGGGAATGAATGCTGCTACTGTGAATCAAGCTTATATTGTTAAATTCAGTTGGACTTGCATACAAGTGCTGCTGCTGATCTTAACATAGAGCGCATTGGTCTTGTCCTAGTAGTAGTTAATATCAAAGAAATGTAGCTGTTCTTTTCTTATTTCATTTCAGACTTTCCTGTAGTTCTGTGTTATGAGTAAGTATGTAACTACATGGTGAGCTCGTTTGAGTCTCAGACCTCCCCTGGTCATACAAATTCGGATGCGACTTCCTGTCTGCTTCAGATAAGGGATATTGTTCCCTCATATTCTCTTTCCCTGGAGTTTGCACTCATTGTATCTTTTTTATCTTCTCTTATTTCATCCTTTTTTTTTTTTTGTGATGGCTTCAAAACTTAATAGTTTTTACAACCTTGCTCTTTTATCGCTGCTATTTCGCGTAATACTCGATGGCTTTCTCAGTTTATTTTCATGTCTCATTCATTGTCGTCGAAGTCGTCGTTGTCGCCTTCTTCTTCTTCTTGTTCTTCGGCTTGGTTCTCTTCTCCTCCTCAATCAGTTTACTCAGCTGACTCACTGGTTCCTGTCGGGTTGCAGGTCGTAAACTGCTACTACCACGCGAAGCAATGGGTATCGATGAGGAACTGGAGAGTGTTCTGGATAGCATGACCTCCGGAGGCAGGTTGGATACTTCTGGATGCGAAGAATCTGCCAGCTGCGAGTTTTGGGTGGCGGGGGTGCTAGTGAAGGTCGTTGGCTTGGTGGACGTGGGAGAGATGGATAAAGATAGTGGCTCCTCAGAGGAAATCAGGCTTGTAAGAGAAGATATGCGCGATCCGTGACTCTGTCGTTGGATGAACCGGACGCGGAAGTCTTTTTCGACCAAAGAGGGTGTGGGTGTAGATTCGATGGGTTTTGGTTGTGAAGGGGTTGCTTCGGATACTGTGCTTTCTGGGGAGGTGGGAGTTAACGGCGCATCTGGCAATGAACAATAGGTGTGTGATCGGGGTGGCGTGGGTGGGTGAGATGTGAGTGCATGTTTAAACATTTCAGAATCTTTGGTAGTTTTGGGGGAAACTAGACCACAAATAAGTTTGTTAGGTAAACAAGGTCCTTCACAGAGCTCATGCCAGAATACAGTAGAGTAAAAGCCAGGAGGGGATTCACGTACAGTCTTCTGGAATTGGTTTCTTAGGAGATGCCGGAGTTCCTTCGTCAAAGTTAATATCTTGAAAACATGAAGTCGTCCCGTTAAAGATTGCATTATCTGAAACTGCCATCACCTGTTTGTTTGCTGGGCCTCGCTGCGCCCGAGTCGAGCCGGCATTCGCAGCAGAAGATTTAGTTCTTGGGCTAATATGCTCATCATGCTTGCTTTCAGCAACAGATGCTGAGGAACGAAACGTCTTTGAACGATCGCTCTGATTTTCGCCATCTTCGAGACCTGCAGATGCAAAGCGAGCACTTTTGCGTGGATTTTGCGAGGGAGATCGCGATGGTTTCTTCAGAATAGAAGGTGGAAGATTTGCCTGGCTGCCGCTCCCCGGTCCGTTTCTAGATAAACATCCACCTGAGCTATCTTTGCTGGTTGCTAAAGATGGAGAACGACGAGCGCTTGTAACCAGCGGAAACCTTGGAGAGTTTCTTGAAATTGAGGCTAATTCCTAGGAGCAAGTCAGAAAGGCGCACAAGCAAAACAGAAGCGGTGTACAAATTACCCGTCTGCTCCGAACCCACAAGGGGCTTTCGTCAGCCATTTGAATGAAGAGCCTCGCCAATTTTGACCCAGTGATATTGGAACTGATGCGCCCATTGCTCCATATTCTCCAGAATAAATTCTCCAGCCGTTGACCTGAGCCCTGCTTTAACGTGATCTTGTTGGTGGTATAGACTTGTAACGGAGGTCAGCAAAACAAGCCGTTCTCAGGACAAAGGAGTGAAGCACTAACCTCGCCATAGCTTTGCGACGTCTTCAATATCAACACGGTCTGCACTTTCAAGGTCAGAGCTGACACAGTCGGTGTGGGAGACCAAGCCGTGGGGAAGAGCATCTGTCATCGCGGGCAAACTTGCAAAAAGCAAAAGCAGACAGAAGATGGCAAAGACAGAGACTCAAAAGTGACCTTCCCCGACTCTGTGATACTTGCAGCTTTGAAGCACATGGAAGTTTGTCAGTAGTAGAGCTCGCAAGTAGTAGATGTGATTTAGATCACCACTGCCACTTCCATCACCCCTGCGGTTGCATCGATGTTGCACTACACATCAAATCATCAAATACTCTGGATATTTGACAGAAACAAAATGATGAAAAGAAAAAGAAAAATGTCTTCCTGAGGTGAAGAAGAAGAAGAAGAAGAAAGTGTTGTTGTTGTCAGGTCACTCACGTGAGGCATCCAGCTGACCGTGGATCTGGAGGTATCGTGAGCAGGGGAATCAGATGGTGATGGGGAGGGATGAACAGCCAGCAGAAATAGAAAAAAGAAAGGAAAAGCAGATTCCCTGTTCACTAATACATGCCAGCACAATCAAAAGAAGCCAAATGGGTATATGTATGGTGATTATGTAGTATGTATGTATGCGAGATGGCCTTGATAGGGATCTTCATCTACAGCTGACCGCTTCTCAGACACTAGATGAAATGGAAATTCAGGAAGAAAACAGCAGACTCAGAAAGACAGACACTGTTGAGATGCCTGGGTCAACAGGCTGGAGAGACTCTCAGCAGAACAAAGCAAAGACAAGCTGTTTCTGAAGAATGACTACTCTTAAGGATGGTAAATATTGGGGGAATATCTAGATGGATGCGACGAGGTCACTGTAACCTAACACACAGTCTGTTCAAACCAGCAGTCAGACCAAAGGTTAGGACCGGACCGAGGCGGTCATCTGCTCAGCTCATTTGTGGTGGCTTGAGAGAGAAGGGGAATAAGAAAAAGAAAAAAATAAAAAATAAAATAAAAAAAATCCCATCATTTCAGGTACAGTAGTTTAGTAGTTAGCTCGTTCCTTGGGCATTCCGCATTCTGGGCCAGAAATCCAAAGAGGAACCACTCAGCACAGCAATGAAACTTCAAGTTGCCCGTCTTCAGATCCGTGGAATTCCCTTGAACCATCTTGGCGTCGAAACGATCCAGGCTGGTAGTTTCCGGGTACATCCATCAGCAGAGGCGGTGGACGAGAGGCGCGAGCGAATCCCAGAGCGGAAAAGGCGGACGAAGGCCAGATTCCAGATGGGCTGGTGCTGTAGGGAGGACCATAAGCGAAAAAAAAATCAGATACTAAATTCCTCCATCGTTAAACGTTGCATCAGCAGCTTCGACGTTAGTAAATCGAATTCGACCTAGCTTCTGTAACTCTTATGTTCTGGAAGCTTTTGCCGCATGGATGAGTGAACGAAGTCTTGATCTCTCATCTGGGGTGTTCCTGGTGGAAGACAACCTATCAGTAGAAGCCCGCCCCTGTCAATCCCGCCGCTGGTGATTCTGAACAACATTCATCCACCATTCAAGTACGGAAGAACTCTGCTTCATGCAGGCCATTATTATTCATGATTCAGTTATATATCCCCGATTCAAAAAATGGTCACTTGGCAGAGATCTAAGAAGCTGTTTTTTCCAGAGTCGAGTGTGCAGTATTTACGCTTCGATGGCCCAACACCAAATGAAACAGCTTTGCCCTGGAGTTGTCAGTGCGTGGTTATGTTATCAGGCTGCACAATGTGAGGCTGGTGAGAGTTTCACACCTGCTCTGTCCTTTTTGCCAATACCTTTCTGAGTTTGGAGTGATGGGACTGTACTAATCAAAATAGCCCTGTCCCAGAGCCCGTCCTTGAACGTGAATACAGATCTACGTGTGCCTTGGAATTCGCCTTGCAATAGCAATACGCGCTGTCTTGAAACGTGTGAGAGCCGATGCCGAGGATGGAAAGATGGTGCTGACATCGAAAAGCGCCTGGATGCCACCCTCCTAACCCCTTTCTCGATTGACATGCCTGACCAGCTGAGCGTAGATGACCTCGCAGGGGATATCGACGACATACGAGCATCTGTCTGATTCAACTAATACTGTGCGCTTGTTAACGCAGGCCTGAAAAATTGGACGGCGGTTTTCAAGCACGAATAGCGAGTCATGTTGACTGAATTAGTACCATCAAAATGGCCAGTTTGCCCCAAGGAGCAACGGGCCTTACGAAGTTACTGCCGCCTCACTGGGTTTCAAAAAGCATATGATGTTATTTATGGACAAATTGCAAGATGAATATGGATATCCCTGACGCTGTCCCGGACCCCTGTTCCCGCATGGCATCTACAGGGATTCCTAAACATTATCCTGAAAGTACTCCGTACCCCGTACTACAGTCTACAGGTGCCTGCAACTTGACACAAGTGTAGTTATACGGGACGTCCATAATACTTTAACATGGAGACATTTGCCGAATGCTGCCCAAGAATATTTTGAATGGCAGCGGCAAGGTACGCCGTGGCTGCCCCTGTGTCAAAGTGAACCCATCTTGCGCCTTGTGACCTCATTGGAGACCGCTCTCCAATAAAGATACCAAAGTGAGGCATGGGTACTGTACGCATAAAGTACAATTTTTCCATGTGATGATGATCTTTTCGTCTGGGCATCTCAGGAACACTCGATGGGATAAGTCGAGTTTACCGATCCCTGCAAGGCAAACTGAGTATATCGGCAAGTACCGGAGATTTTTAGCGTCGTCGAAGGTGCAAACAGGCTTCCATACGAAATCGATATCAGTCCCCTGGTGGTACATACTTAGACCAGTGCTTTGCTGGGGAATCATGTGTCCCATCTCTCAAAATTGACTTCAACTGGGCTGTCAAAGCGGTGGATATGAAACATATTGGTTGGCCCTCGGATGGCGTCTGCCACAGGAACTACAATCCCTTCAAGTCATTGCCATTGTTACGGATGTTACTTGTCTGCATCATATTTCTGGTGCGAAGATACATCTGCTGTTTGAAGGTGCATTTTCACGCCATATTTACCCTTGTACTCTTCTAGTGCTGTCACATATTGGTACCTCAAGATTAGGCAGAGCATAAGAGCATCGGGTAGGTCACTCGGATCAGAAACGAAAAGGCTGTACCCTGCTTCATAAACACAGTACTGATTGAATTGGCATTTACATAGGGCTATAGTCCAAGTCTTTAAGAGGCAAAGTTTGCCGCACCAGTCCATCTCAGGCGGACGTCAGTCAGGCCGCTCAGGTCCAGCCGCTCTGGCTGTTTCAACCTGATAGTCCACTGCGTGAAAGCAGGAGGCTCGGCATGGTTTGTGCTAGGGAAAGTTGAATGAACCACGACGTCGTCCTTCTCGCCTGCTTCTGTGATCTCATATGCGTATATTCTCTGCAGCGGAAGGCTGGTGAAATGGAAGACCTGCCCATCTTGAATATCCGAATAGATGCCCGAGGTAGATATGGCGATCCGGACTGTTGCCGTACCACGCTTGAGGTACGTTGGCCTGGGACGCGCGCCCACGAGCTCGACTTCCAGCCCGTGAACTCGGAAGTGCGAACCCTCGATGAAAGGGCCGGAAAGGTCTTGCTTGTAGCTGCCGATTTTAGGGTTGGATGGGACAAGGGTGAAACTTGCAGTATGCGTGTTACTTTTGAGCGAGTCCACAATGCTGGAAGCGCCAGTCAAGAACAGCTAGGTGTTGCTGATGTTAGCATTTCATATATCCCCCCTGTTCCCGAATCGTTAAGATTTTCAGACTTACCTCGTCTGGATAGACCTTGAACTTGAACGCTGATTGGAGAAGTGTAAGTACATACATACAGCCACAGAGAGAAGAAGGATCAGGAGCAGGGACCGAAAGTAAGGAGACCCATTGCTTACGTTGGTAATCACCGGCATATCTCGAGTTAGCCTGGTCAATCTTCTCTCGGATGGTGAGTTCATCTACGCGATACTCTTCGATGGGCTTCTGAGCATCCAGGTTGATAGAAGCGTCTTCTAGGGCATAAAACTTGTATGCCCATACTAAATTGCGCAGTTCAATAGTCACACTTGTTCGCAAAGCTATGAGCCGATCATAAAACATTGCCTCGGCTTTTCTGAATTGCTCTTCTTCATCCTTGTATTCTTCCTTGAGCTTCTTTAAGCTTTCCATGTCTCGCTGGCTCAGATTATATGCCAATTCCGCCTGGACATATTCCTGACCAGCTTTGATTGCCTGAGCGTGCGCTTGTGCTAATAACTTCCCGTTGATCGCATGCTGACGGAGTGCGAGGCGATATTCCGCCGCGCCATTGATCTTCTGTTCGATCGCGAACTCTAGCTGCTCGTCTGACTCGAGCTGCCATTTGTCCCAGGACGCTATGGCCACGAGACTATTCAAATCGCCATCGACTTGGCCATCGTCGTCTCCCGTCTTGCCTGTAGGGTCGTTCCCCAAATTCTTTATTTGCTCTACAGTTTTCGACATGGACGAGTAAAGCTTGGCAGTCATCATGACACAGTTCTTGAGTTTCTTGACAGTGTCAGACTTGAGGATTCGGCCAACACTCTGTGTCAACGATTCTGCTTCGACCACAGCCTGGATGGCGCTTTCGGCTTCTGCTGGAGCACTTGCGCTAGCTGCTCCGTCGCCAATGCAAATGGCACCGATAGCAATGGCAAAGCCTAACAGGATCCCATTAAAACATATTACTTGGGAATGAAATGTGTTTGAATTTGGGAAGTGGGCAAAGAGCTTACTAATGATGGCAGTGAGAATCTTGAACGCTGCCTCCAGTTTCATCTTTTCCTTCCACTCGTCAATGCCGATTTTGAACGCTAGCTTTTTGTCATCTAAAGTTATTTGGTCCAGCCGGAATTGCTGGTTGCTGTTCAATACGATGTCGCAGGCATTCTGGTACTTTTCATAAGCAGATTGCCTCAGAGATCTGTGCATGTCAGTTGCTCCCTCGGCATGATCTAACATTGTTCCCCAAGCAGCCATGCGATCCTCGAGGGCGAGCTTTCGATCCTGGAATCGGTGATATTGCTCTTCAAATGCAGACGCTGTCGCGATAGCGTCGCTCAACGTGGCCATGTACGACGTTACTGGTAAAACCGGGGCGTAGCTCATATTAGGTCCAGTAAGAGCCTGAGCCGCCAGTTGTTGACCGAGAGCGAGAGATTGGGCATTCAAAAGTGATTCCGATTCGGTTTGTGACGTTGCGCATGCTACATGCGACGTCAGGGAAATTGCGATAGCTGGCTGTCGCCAGAAAAAGACGGATGCAATTCGGAGCTGCGTCCGTAGATTTTCAGCGAATTCCTTGGGATGCCCATCGAGGTCGTTATAGCTCGACATGTAGCTCTCCTTAATCTTCCCATGTTCCATTTCCAGGGCAATTCCAACATTTTGCGATCCGCTTCCAAGGGCAACGTTAACAGGATCGTGTAACTTATACGTATAGCTGACGGGCTGATCGAGGACTGAGGCATAAATCATCACCACGCAATCAGACTTTGTTTCAGGCTTCAAGACCAAACGGATAGGTGACGAGGCTGTGATAACTCTGGTGTAGAGCATGAAAACACCACAATCCGGAATCTTGATTACAGTCTCTTCACCTGAGAAGACAAGTACATCGGCAAAAACTGAGACTGAAGATGCCTTCGAACCCAAAAAGGTTGACGATGCATCGATCAAGACATCTCGCAGCGAATAAATTTCCTATCCATCATTGATGAGTTTTGATAAAATGCTATGGAAAATGGGGTGCGATTTTCACGTACCGCGGAACGATCCTCGCTGAATGAGTAGGTCGTCGGAATCTGCGCTAATCTGACAGAGTTGGCATATTCTCGCCATTCTGCTGGCGTACTTGGCTGGGTTTCTGGAGTCGCCATTGCTCCAAGTCAGCCCTCAGGAACAGTGAACGGTGAATTGTGGATGGTGCATGGGTTGAGAGAAGAGAAACAAACCAACGAAGCCCCGAGACCTCGATGTTATACTGACACCGATCGTTTAACATCTATGCGAACCGGCGACGAGAGGTCAGCACGTCACACGAAGCACATAGCCCTCAAATTGATCCAGCTCGCCACTTTTTTTTCTCATTCAGACTGCTGTACGCGCCTCAATCTGCATGAAGTGCTCACCCAGCTCGCGTACATGCATGATGTAAGGTATCCTGCAGAAACGGTTTGTTTTGACGCATATTAGAGGGATTGCGAAATGCACGCATCGGTCTGTCCGGGTTAGCTGCTTGAGTCACGTCGATATAATCTCCAAGCATGTTGGAGGAAAAAGCGAATGCAGGCTTCACAGATTAGCAAGTCTGTCAATGGCTGGCTGGATGACATGGGCTAGGACTTTAGTTGTTGGCTCACAGGACCATATTCTCACAGCTCGGACGGCACGGGAGAAGCCAGATCAATCAGTAGGTTGCTTCAAGTCTTGGGCAGATGGTCTAAACTCATCGTCGGGAGCCATCGTGCAGGAGTTCGCTTCGTGATGTTTATACATACCTAGCTCATGCACTGCGGTCAAATCCGCAGAGCTAGGTTTCAAGGGCTGTCCTGGGGTAGATCTGCTACACGCGAAGCCTTGAAACAGAATGTGCTCGTCGCATGCCGCCATGCAAGCTCCATGTTCGCCCGCACTTAAATCCGATGCCTTTGGCTCATGCAATTGGTGATTCACCCCGCATACAACGCTCAGGCACTCTGGGATGCATGCTCTGCTGCGGGGTTTGTCGGGCGTTCAGCGATCAGATTAGTTACATGGAAGGCTCGGCATCAGCGAATGTGCCGAATAACAACAGCACTCGACCTACGAGTGTTCAGATACTTGGCTTATCTGACTGATTGCTGCATACCACAACTTGAGTCTGGATGGAATGGTTGGGGTTTACTGCACAAGCACAGTAGGAACACGCGTTTGGGCCTCCTTTCTAAGATTGCAATTTGGGCTCAGCTACTCATTTCAATACTACTAATCATAAGCCAAGGTTCCGATTTGGTTCACTCTAGAATGTCCGTTGTGTTCCCTGTTCATGTCTAAGGCCCGAGTCCCTACTAGGAGGCGCCGGCGGCGATAGCATATTCCTGCTGAAACCGTTCGACTTCATTCGAGGTGGAACCAAGTCAGTATGCACTTCTACCCGACCATTGCTCAATGGAGATGACAGCACTTACCCTCCCTCTTGAGACTCTCCCATTTGTGCAATATCTTCTTCTTCTCGAGCTCCAAAATCAGTTTTATTTCGGGTTTTGTGTTGTTCCGCACAAAGGTCTCCAAGGCTTCAAGATCGTTCGATATGGCATCCCAACCGCCTTTTCTCGGACTTATCAGCACCAGCATCATATTCTCCACAACTCACCATTCCGGACTAAGGGGTACACACCAATCATCAGCTGCAGATCAGTGACGGCCAATTCTGGCTGATCTGTAATAGTTGAGATTATGCCCTGAGATATGCATCTATTAGTTTGACTTCACAAGGTCAACTAAAGCAAAGACAGCTCTTCGACTCACATAGAGCCCTGACAGGAGAGACGGCTCCCCCCAGACTTGAGCGATTTCCCAATTGTTCACTTCCCGCTCAAACTGCTTGTAAAGACCTAGAAGGTCAATTTTTATCTCATCGTTTCTCTGTACAACATTGGTTATATCTTGATTGTCCTGTTTGATGTCTCGAATTAATGCATCAATATCTCGCAGGTGCTTCTCAATGAGCAGTTTGACCTGTTGTTGCAGATCAACAACATCACCTCTGCCATCATGGATATCTTGGAGAAGCTTGAAGATCGTGTCTGGAAAGTGTTCAGCTTGGAAGTCCCAGGCTGCTGCAGGGGCTTCCATACCGTAATCATTATGGGCATTTTCCGCAAGGTTCAGCATGCAGCTGCACCTTTCGGGTAGCACTTGCAAAACAGACTGCGCATAACTTCAGGATTTGTCCTCCAACGGTCATATAGATTTCGACCTTACCCTCAGAGTTTGAGTGTTCGCCCGAGCCTAATCCTGTCAGTCAACGAACACTAACGGCCCTTGGGTCTGCAAGCATACGTTGCAGAACTCTATCACAATGTTATCCGCGGTTCCAATTATCTGCCTTTATTAGTCGCTGAATATGCTCTTTCGGAGGAAGTATTTCCTACTTACTTCGCGCGGCGTATGCCATGTGAAAAGCCATGAGGGAAATCTCGAGCGCTCAATCAATTCATTCCTAGACGTGGGCACGGACATACCAGTCCGTATAAACTGCAGGAGGGCATAGATACTGTCCTGTCTAAAACAAAACTCGTCGCCTTGCAGAAGTTCCCGTGGAGTAAGGAAATTGTCGTCGATGTTCACCATGATTGAAAAGTACAACAAGTAGCATCAGCTTATGACTGGGTTGTATTGTCGAAATTTTTGATAAACAGAGAAAAAACCATTCATGAACGACTTCTTTTCATATCAAGTAGGCTGAGAAGGCTCGATTCGATGGCACGGATAGGAAATGTCCTGATTGGAGCGCAATATCAACCATTATCAACGTCCAAATGGCTATTCGCCAAGATGGCTGACAGGACGCCACGACGTGAAAAATATGCAACGTACGACATGCCAGTGCAGTCTACAATAAGTGCTTCAGCCCAATGTTGTTGTCCGGGGGTATTTCGAAAGCTTCAGCCAGCCACCTGCATTCTACTAAATAATCGAAAGAGCTTCCGATATCTATCGTCTTGCATGTGCACCAAGCGCGCATTGACCGTTCCTAATCATGGTTCACAGTCGTGGGCTTGTGCATCTCACTCGTGAATCACAACGACGAGACAACATCACGGCATTTTTACTCAAATGCAAATGCTACCTAAGTGCAGAGTTGACAGGGGGCTTCCAGAAAAATGGTTATCACCCTCGTAAATCTAGGCTCTCTTCAATGTCAAATCAGAATGAATATGGAGGCAGTATCCTTTTATCTGTCAATGCACGCCAATGGCGGCTTCACCGTCCGCCGGGGGTTACGGAACACAAATGCATTTTCTGTCTCTCTATTGAGCTCGAATGGCTAAGAAGTCACAAGCATATGCGCATTCATACTGTGCGCACCGCAAGGATTAGACGAGAATTTGAAAAGAGGCGTTCAGTGTTAGCTGAACTTGATGGCCTTGTCATCATTCTCCCAGTGTTTGACGAGTAGACACTTGGGGATCAATAATCATCATGGAATCATCCAGCTCCGCCACAAGCCCAGGGTTAGCATTGGGATCGTGGCAGCATTCAAGTCTACCGTGTCAAAGCTAGGGTGGGAAACTCCATGATATTTAGTCCTCCTTAAATCCTCAGTATTCAGCTCTTGGATGCTTTCGAAAAGGCAGTCCTCTACGGAAATTCTGACTAACCTCACGGCCCTTCATTCTCTGCTTCTACCAAGCTCATTCTTTCACAAGTTTAGAAACATGCCGAGCTCCGATGGCGGCGGCGACGCGTCCAAGTGGGACCCTCCCAAGGGCGTTGTCAATGAAAATGGGACTTTCATGCTCTATACCACCGACATACTGGTGCTCATGAAGTATATCTGGAGTGGTTGCCTTCTCGCAACCACACGAGATGAATATGCACTCCGCATGTCCTTTGACTGGGCAGACGTCAATTCGGATGTTAGCAATGAGATTAATAAAATGCTCAGCACTTACACGGAGGTATGTATCTGTGATGCATTCTAAGAGAACCCTAAAGCTCATTTGTTTTTAGGTGAAAAGCCATACCACAGGATTCCGTGAACAGACATATAAGGAAATGGTTGGCCTGGCCGATAAAATTTACGATTTTGCTACAACGGCCGGTGGTGAGAGCGATGACTCTTACTATGTGACAATGATGAAATATTTGAAAGAATACTATGAGGAACTGAACGGACAGAAGAGAAAAGATAAGCTGGACGAGTTAAAAGAGGCCATCGTATATTTTATCAAAGCTCAAACCGCTGTGATCGACACTCTTCTCCAACTGAGTACCAAAGTCAAAAAGGAACTCTCTGACTTCGAGGCAACGACCCGAGATGACCAGCAAAATCTGATGGGCCACCGACAAGCGCTAGGCAAACTCCTCGATGGAGACAAAGGGGAGATCAAGAAGCTCCAGAATGAGATCTATAATAAAACGCAAGAGTTAAAAGAGGATCAAAAGGAGTATGACAAAGGTGAGCCAGTATCAGATGTCGCTTAACAGGCTCCGACTAAGCATTTGATATTCAGATTGCACTATCCGCAACACTGCCCCTTCCTACATGTGGGTGTAAGTAGACTCCAGGCGTATTTAGCCAGCAAGAAATAGCGCTAATACAACCGAAAAGGTTCCCATGGGGAACCATTGCTGGAGCAACTGTTATAGGAGTCTACACGGATAAGATCAACAAACTTAGAGAGAAAATGAACGAAATCAAAGACCTTATCAATAACGACAATGCTAAGCTTCAAGCAGATATCCGTTTGTCCGCAGACATCAAACGCATGGAGGTTAGTCTTTGGGTGACTTTATGCGAAACCTTTTACTTACTATATTTCTAATTTTCAACTGCAGATGGACTTGTCAAAGCTCATAAGCTTGATCAACCCGGCCATCAAGACCATCGAGAAACTCGAAGGGTGCTGGGAAAAAGTCTCTGGAGATCTCGGGGGCCTTGAGAAGCTTGTATCTTCGCAGGATGTTGACAACATTCCGCCATGGTTGGTAGAGAAACCGATGCAGAAGAAGATCATGCATAAGTGGAATGATCTGGCGAAATATGGTGAGGACAACGAATCTGCGCCCTTTCCCATGTGGCAAACATCTGACTTTTTTGAACAGTGGATAGGTATCGCCAGATTGCGTACGTAGAGCAACCGGAAATCACCGACCTTGAAGGGTACCTGAACGCCCTGGGTTAGGAGATAATGCCAGTGATGCTTAGTTGTTTAGGCGACTGAAAGGATTCGAGTCTGTTTTATGAATGTTGTGCTTCTTTTTCGGGCTTTGTTCTTCCATACATAGGGGATTTGCAGTTTTCACAGTGGATTCAAGGTCAACACTCCAGTTAGCTGGGATGAAAGAACCATTGATGTGAGATAAATAACCTTAGCAAGTCCAAATCGCGTACTAGTTAATAGTTATGTACATACTTACAAGTAATCAATCTTATCTGATGTTGCCAAGTCTCTTAGTGTTGCCGCTAGAAAGCTTGGCGTCATCATGCAGGCGGAAAATTATTCTGCCGCTCTGACGCTGGGCTGACGACATTCATCATCGGAAACTCGTCCATCCATCCATCTGTCCAGTAGTAGTAAGAAAGACGTAGCAATTCAACATCTCCTTTAAGGATGCAATGTCTCTCACAGCTTTGCCTACGGAGCTTATTCTCCAAGTAGCAGACTACCTCGCTGAACCAGATTTGAATCGCTTTGTGCAAACGAGCAAAGCCGCTGCCGAGGTATTGACTCCGGCACTATATGACCGGGGCTTTTCATGCGCTACTTTCCCCCGATCGGAGCTGCTAGGCCACCTTCTCAATGCCGATGAAGCGGCAGTGGCTGTGAATTTCTATGGCTTATTGCTGAAAAACCAATCCATATCATCCGGCTCCAAATCTGACTCTAGCCGCCTTACCCGCACCAAATTATTCAGTATCTCGCGTTTCCGTGCCCTGCCCTGTCTCCGCCTGTGGAAATCACCCTATATTACTGATTACTTCACTCATCACCTTTCCCAATCTAAGTTAGTCTCCTCCACTGACGAGCAGCAAATCAGTCTTTTGCATATCATCGCCGAGGCCGGTAATGCCGCTGTGGCACATATTCTCATCGATCGTGGCGCCAATGTCAATGCGACAGACTATTACCGCCGCCAACCGCTCCACTTAGCATGCAGCGAAGGAAGAACAGAAACAATAAAGCTTCTCCTCGATTCAGGCGCGAACATCCTGGCCCAGGATTCCTTTGGCATCACCCCGTTCGCATACGTCGCACGAGCGAATAACCCCGATGCAATGACGGTCGTCGTTGAGTACGCGAAACGAATTAATGGGGATTTGTTCCTGCCTAACATCGACGGTGCGACGCCCCTTCACACTGCTGCCGCGGATGGAGATGAAAAAACAGTCCGTTACTTGCTTGATTTAGGCGGTGACCCGTGTGCTGTTGATCGGGTCGGACGGCCGCCGCTTGAGAGGGCGATTGGCGGGAGTAAGTTGAGAGTTGCAAGGGTGTTGGTGGAAGAGATGATACGGATAGGCTGGGATGTGTCCAGCTCGTATGCGGGGCGGACCGCCCTGCATGATGCTGTGTGGGTAAAGAATAGAGCCATAATAAAATTTTTGGTCGGGGTGGGTGCAAATGTGGAGCAGCAAGATGTGTTTGGGAAAACACCGACAGACATTGCCTTGCAGTGGAAAGTGCCTCTGAACTGGTTCGATTGCGCGGAGCGTCAAAAGACCTAGAACTTTGGTCGTCCATATGGGCGAAATGGCGGAAGTTAACATCTAAATAGATCAGGTAAGTTAATCCAGCAACCGATTCTATTTCTATTACTAGTATTTTGTTTCTTGGAATCAGATATGCAAGGCAAGTATCGCACCTTGAAGAAAAAAGCGGAATGCTAATACTCTTAATGCGGCCCAGTAATCAAGAACCCTGCACCTCACGCAGTTGAAGGAGGCCTATTGTACATGACCTCTATGTCAAGGTGTACCCGCCGTCGACCCTCAAATCTGCTCCAGTGACGTATTTGCTCGCATCGCTTAACAAGAACGTCACTGCACCCATGAGATCTTCAGGCGTACCCATTTTCCCTTGTGGGATCAGAGAGGTCCATTTCTGTTTGAGATCTGGGTTATCGTCAAGAATCTTGCGGGTTCTATATAGTTTCCAAGAATCAAAATGTGCGGAAATTTATGGATAAGGAAAACCAGAAAACAGTGGGAAAAAAAAAAGGGGGGCAAAAGCTTACAGCGCAGTCAACATATATCCCGGACTAATGCAATTCACCCTAATTCCCACTTTTGCCCATTCAACCGCCAACGACGCAGCCAAATGCCTAACCGCTGCCTTTGCAGCATTATATGGAGCCTGAGGTTGCGGCACGTTGACAATGGCGCCAGACATACTCCCAATAAACACAATGCTGCCCGGAGACTTGCGAGACATTAAGTGCTTAGCAACAGCAACAGCGAACAGGTACGATCCATCGACATTGACGGACCAGAGTTTCTGCATACGGTCGTGTGGATAGGATACAGCGTCGAAGTTCTCAGTGAAACCGGCTGATGTGACCAGGTGATCAATTCGGCCGTGCTGTTTGAGAATTTCCGTGATGCCGTTATCGACGGACTCTGGGTTGCCAACGTCGGCTCGATGGGCAGTGATTTTGGGAAACGACTTTTCGTCGAGGCCTGGATTTTCAGCCTGGAATTGGTGGCGCATGTTTTTGGCTTGTTCTTGTGCTTCTTGGACTAAAGTTTTCCGACTCGTCAGCAGAAGATTTTTAAACCGACGCAGCGTTCGGAAGATAGCACTAGTATTAGAAGTTGTAGTAGTCGTAATAGTCAAAAAGGGTCAGCAAGTTCATAGTTTAGTACCATTCAAGTCCACAATGGCTAAATCCGAACCAGATGCCACCAACGCCTGCCCCATAACCAATCCCAATCCTCTCGCTCCACCCGTAATCACCGACACGCGACCTTCTAACGAGAACGACGCCAGTGTCCGCTTGAAGTGTCGTCCTCCTCGACCCTGGACGACTGCAGTCGGGGGAATCTCGTGATCGGGAGGATATTCCACGCGAACACTCTCGTCGGTGCGGGCATAGCGGCCTTCATGGGCGCTGGGGCTTTCGCTAGTACTGGCGGTCGTAGAGGCTGATTTCAGGGTATCTTCATTGTTGTCGCTGGGTGGGGATGTTGTAGAATTGCAGAGAGTAGGCGTAAAGGAGATAAAACGGGATGCAGCTGGGGTTATGGTTATTCGACGAAATAGACTATGGAATATAGGAGGGAAAACGGAAGCTTTGAACATTGAGAATGGGTAGACAAAAAAGAAAGAAGGAAAGAAAAAAGAAATGAGTTTTATATCAATTGACAATGAATGCTGTCAGTCAATTTCTCAGGACAAAAGAAGCGAGATGAGAAGCGAAATGACGCCGAAGAGATGTTGCATCTAGCTCGTTGATATTCTTCCAATCGCAGCATTCATTCAATTCAGGCAATATGAACTCGAGTCTGGCTATTATTCAGAATCTCCCCAGACAGTATATATGTAGAAACATGTTCACGATGCTGCTGATCATTGAGGGTCATCTGATGAAGGGTTCGAGTGGACGACTTAGAAATTCACAATGCTGGCGGTCTAGGCCCTGATCAGAGCTTCCCAACCTCCCTTGTTTAGGGCAGAGCTTTAACAAACCTTTAACTGGGATTTGGGGCCACTCGGGGGCCATGGTTTAATTAGGGGAATGGATGGATGTAGATTTCTACTGGAGATACTCCGTACTTTGTTGGATATTATCTGAGAACATCTGTCTTGCATTGAATACATATCATGATGCCTATTGCTAGTGATACACAGGACCATCCACATTGCTGGCAATGCCTTATGCGGCTATATCAAATCTACATCGACACAATAACTACCACCCAAAAAGATGCAAGACTGACTCAGTGGAAAAAAGAAAGTCTATTTCTGTGCCTCCTCACTGCCAGCAAATTCAACCAGCGGTGTTCCTGCTTTGCAGATATCCTGTGTGCCAGCAATTAGTGTTAGGAATAAAAAGAACCGTGAGAGACAAAACTCACCCCTTGTTTATGGACTACCTTCGATATCAGTCCGTCGTGAGGCGCTCGGATCACGGTCTCCATTTTCATACTTTCAATCACCACCAACGGCTGATCTTTCTTCACCACGTCGCCTTCTGCAACCGCCACACGCAAGATTTTGCATGGCATAGGGGCAATCACACTGTTGGCAACATCCTTGATACCAAGTGCCTTTTCCATCCACTTGGCACGGGGGATTCTAAGTCGATACTGCTGTCCCCGTTGGAATACTGTTACATTATCTTCGTCTCGGACCACGGTGGAATCGAGTCGCGTATGAGCGAAAAACGACGTAAAAACGTTCGAGGCAGTATCTCTCTGTCTCGTAACATTCATAAACGTCCTTCCATCGACAGTGATATTATAATTTTTGGGCCCAATTTGCTCAATTTGGGTGTTGAACGGCGTACCTTCAGCTTCTCCCGGTGCTGTGGCCTGCACAAAGGAGAACTGTCGTTGCTGATAGGCGGGGCTGAAACCAACAGCAGACCCGGCTGGTCCAGCTAGACTGCTGTCCAAATAACACGCTAAAGTCGCCTGAGCTAAGACTTCAGGCTCAATAGGTTCCTTCCTAAAAAGCTCGTCGCGATGTTTCTCGATGTACCCGGTTTCAACTGCACCTGATGCAAAGTCCGTACTTCTACATACCCGTTTGATGAATTCGATGTTGGTCATCGGTCCTGCAACTTCATACTGTTCCAGCGCGGCGATAAGGCTTCGAAGAGCTTCCGCTCGGTCCGCCCCTCTCACGATCAACTTGGAGATCATAGGATCGTAATGTGAAGAAACCTCATCTCCTGCAATAAATCCAGCATCGATTCGGACATCTTTGGTGGACTTGGGAGTGCGAACATGAATTAGGCGACCAGAGTCAGGCACGAATCCTTGTTCGGGATTTTCGGCGTATATTCTAGCCTCGATAGCGTGTCCGCTGCTAGCTATCTTGGCTTCAATCTCTTCCTGAGTCAAAGGCAGTGGTGCCCCCTCCGCAACCAACAGTTGCCAGTGAACGAGATCTTGACCAGTAACCATTTCCGTGACTGGATGCTCAACTTGCAACCGTGTATTCATCTCCATGAAGAAGAATTCACCCGTGTCGTTATCAAAAATAAATTCAACCGTCCCTGCGCCTTCGTATCCTACAGCTAAAGCGGCAGCTCTAGCTTTCTCCCAGATGTCTTTCCTCGTAGCATCCAACAAATGTGGGGCTGGAGATTCTTCTAAGATCTTCTGATGTCGACGTTGGATACTGCAATCTCTTTCTCCCAACGCCACGCAGTTTCCGTGTTTGTCCGCAAACACCTGGACTTCGATGTGCCGAGGAGTTGTGATATACTTCTCAATCAGTACTTGGTCATCGCCGAAGGAATTTCTGGACTCGGATTTGGCAGACATAAGCTGATCCTGGAAGGTTTCTTTGGAACTGCAAATCCGCATTCCCTTCCCACCGCCTCCCTTGATCGCCTTGACCAGGACTGGGTATCCAATTTTATCTGCTTCCTTCTGGAGAAAGTCAGGGTCCTGATTTGATCCATGGTACCCAGGCACACAGGGAACGCCAGCCGCGGTCATAATCTCTTTTGATCGGCTGTATTCACGCTTTAGTAACTCTACACCTGCATCGTAGAATACAAAACCAATGTGTAGATTACATTCAACGAGGCTAAAAGGGGAAGCAAGACATACCTCTTATCTCCCATAGCCTCTATAGCTTTCCACGGTGGTCCAATGAATACAAGTCCCGCCTGTGTGCATTTCTGCGCAAAACCAGCATTTTCACTCAACTAGCGCATGCATCAGTGATTCAAGTCCAATCCCACAAACCAGACAGAAAGGGAATCGCTCCATACAAAGCCATAACCTGGGTGAATTCCCTTGCAGCCTTCCCGCTTCGCAATCTCAATTATCCGATCGCCGTCAAGATATGCAGACGTTTCACCGAGGTTAAATGCAAACGGAGAACTCAACGCATGCTGCGAGCGAGCATCTGGATCAGTGTATAGCGTAGTTACTCGGACACCGTGTTGGCCAGCCGTTCTTCCTACTCGTCTGAGCTAGTGTCAAATCTCGTCCGAAGAAGTATCATAAAATGAACGCGAACTAAACATACAACGCTATCTCACCACGATTGGCAATAAGAATGGAGTTGAGAGCCGTTCCATCACGGCTACTTGAAAGCGAAGACGAAGTCCTCGCCGCAGATTTGAGAAGTGCCTTTCGGCTGATATGGGAAGCTGGTGGAAGGCGGGATATGAAGGATTGTAAAGACATCTGGCTGGCTTGGAAGAGTAGAGGAGTTTGGGAAACGCGACGGTCAAGAGAGAATCATCAACTCGTCAGAGGTTGTCGCAGGTTCAACAAGAAAAGTCCTCTTCATGCCTTGCGTCCCCAGCATCCATGGAGAGAAACGTCGTCGTCTTCCAATTCCCCGATTGGGCTCATCTGATAACGTTATCTAATCGCCGACGGAAACCGAGCCGCGGTGTGGAGACCCGAAAATTACGAGATTAGGAAAAATACGCCCCTGACGTAATAGCGTGACAATACGCAACATCATCAAATGACGTCACCGGGCCGCTTACGTAATTGAGGTTGTTGAGCTGTTGAACAGATGAGAGCATCGCGGCATCATCATTCATCATCAGCAGCAGCAGCATCAGCTCTGACGACGACAAGAGCTGCTTCAGCTGTTGGGTGCGGCCCGCCTATCTCTCATTCGCAGATATATACATACACTTCTAGCACAGAAACGCGATAGCGCCACCTCAGAGATCTTGCAGGGAACTCGTTTCAGGGGTACTCTCAGCTAACCCCGCATGACCTCAGCTGTGGAGCAGAGGAAACAGTGGGAAAACAGAACCCTTCAGCCCTCAGTGATTAGAGATACATTTTTGTGTGATTGTGATTGTGCTGTATATCTTCTGCTGATTAGTTGCGTACCACTTATTTGAGAGGAAGTTTTTCAAGATGTCAGACGAAGACGAATATTATGATGATACCTACGAGGAAGAATGGCTATACTGGGACGAGGGAGACTTCAATGTTGTAGTGCGTTCCTGGCTCTTCCTCTCGAAGCCAGTCATCCAGGCTGATATTATCCTAGGATGACATTGCAATCGGCACTGTCCACTCGCCCGTCTACATAACGGATCAGGCTCTCTATGCTGCACTGGAAAGCGAATCTGATTGGGATTACTACACAGACGAATACTACGATGATGACCCGTCGCTTTTGAAACGAGGGCAAACTGCGCTCGACAGAAGCAAAACATCTTCAGGAATGAAGCGAAAGCGCAAATCTATCGAAGAGCGTGCAAAGGCAACGAAACTTTGTGGCTCAAACAACAGTAAAACGACCTATCCGGACGTCAATTCATTTCGTGGAGTCGTATGGCGAATGCCAAGTCATGCCTTACATCAGGAAGAATTACATGAAGCAGGAAAAGGAGAAACGGTCTCTCTGCTGAAGAACTGGCGTGAATTATTCACATACCCTGATCCTAAACCCTTTCCAGCTGTGCATAATCGTCACCTTTCCAACCGCAAACCAGGACGCCCCAGTAAGAAGCATCGCCTTGCAAACAATGAAAAGATCGCGAACAGTCTTGAAATATGCGACTCGGCCCTTTCTTCTGGTGACGAGGAAGATGTTGAAGATGATGTTGATATTGAGGACGAGCCATTGTCAAGTTGCCTCACGCCTCCCCCCTGCCATTTCAACAAGACTGAACAAGAAATCATTGAACGCTCCAACGAGCACCCTCCTAAATTCCCCAGAACCGCCTCTCGCTCAAAAAATAGAATACAAAAGTCTCCTTCTCGTCTGAAACAAGTGACCACTGCCGCAGAATATACCCCGCCATCACACACCGATGCTGACCCCAACGTGGATTCAAAAGCTCCAACGTCCTCATCCACCGACACAACTTTAGATGAGAAAAATACCGAAGAAGCTAAAGAGTCACAGCGCCCACGTCCACCTCAAAGGATACAGGTCGTTGTGGGTCCTCCTAAGAACTCTAGTTCTAGCTTGTCTTCTCTCACTAATGACTCCGTATCAAGTGAGAAACCAGTGCCTCTTCGACAAGGAAGGAAGAGAAAAGCTTCGCTTGAGAATGAGGCGCAAGATCGACAGAGTGAAGAGAATGTGAGGAAGCGAGGGAGAGGGAGGCCTGCGAAAACGAGGGGTGTTGTTGATACTTGAACGAGATACCTTTCGTCTGGAAACATCAACCAGGGGATGGGAAGGCTTTTGGAAGACGAAAGAAAGCCCAGTTGGTATAACCGGGCAAAAAAAATTGGAGGAAAAATGCTAGATAGTATTATTGCACGCGCTCATCGACTCTGAGAGGATCGATAATTGGAGTCCTAACTTTAGTCTTAATTCAGTTTTAATTCATGTCATTGATGGAAAGATAAGCTAGATTCTATACATGAATTGGAAACACAGATGAGTACATACATACACCAGGCACAATCGCCCATAAAACCACAACCAGCCGCCAGGAAAACTAAGCATACTCCTTATTGAACGCCCGCCCAATAACCATCCGTCGAATCTCACTCGTCCCAGCGCCTATTTCATAAAGCTTCGCATCCCTCAAGAGTCTCCCAGCGGGGATCTCATTAATATATCCCGTACCGCCCATCAATTGAATAGCATCCAACGCACATTCCGTAGCACGCTCGGCGGCGTAGAGGATAGCGCCCGCACAGTCCTGGGTACGGATCTGAGTACCCTCGGCGGAAACGGCAGAATTGTCGATATGCCGGGCGGTAGTGTAAGTGTAGGCGCGCGAGGCAGCGAGTTTGGTGTACATGTCTGCAAGCTTGCCTTGGACGAGCTGGTTATGGGCGATCGGCGAGTTGAATTGCTTGCGGGTGTGGGTGTAAGGGAGGACTAGGTCGAGGGCGGCTTGCATGATGCTATGAAGGGGGCAGAAGAGTTAGGATGGATCTGCAAAAAAGAAACATTGTGCAAAATTTGGGAGTTGGGAATTGGGAGGTTTTACCCCAAGGGACCGGAGCTGAGCACCAAGCGCTCCAAGTCTAATCCCTCCATGAGAACTTTCACTCCGCGGTTCACCGTTCCGAGGACATTTTCCTTTGGGACGAAGAGGTCTTCGAAGATGAGTTCACCGGTATTGGAGCCTCTCATTCCCAACTTATCGAGTTTGCGCGCACAAGAGAATCCCTTGGCTGTGGTCTCGACAATAAAAGCCGTGATTCCCTTTGAGCCACCGGTCGGCTCTGTTTTGGCGTAAACCACAATATAATCTGCATCAGGGCCGTTTGTGATCCACATCTTGGTGCCGTTCAAAAGGTAGCCTCCATCCACGGCTTTAGCGGTCGTTTTCATGCTCACGACATCAGATCCGGCTGAATGTTCAGACATAGCCAGGGCGCCGACCTTCTCTCCCGATATCAGACCAGGCAGGTACTTGGCCTTTTGTTCAGGGGTTCCATTGAGCGACAGCTGGTTCACACAGAGTTGGGAATGGGCGGCGTAAGACAAGCCAATGCTTCCCGACGCTCTGCTGATCTCTTCCAAGACAACGCAGTGGGCTTGGTAACCCATGGCCAATCCTCCATACTCCTCGTCTGCCGTGACTCCCAGAAAACCGGCCTCTCCTAATTTCTGCCACATCTCGGGCGGAAAGTTGTTTTCCACATCCGTCTTTGCCGCGACTTCTTCGGGTATTTCACGTCCTGCGAAACACGATCAGTATTCAGCTGTGGGAACCGATTTGCTAATGGCAGTTCCGCAATCCTACTGGTGAATTCCTGGACTCTTTCTCGCAATTCCACAAGATCTTCTTCGGTGGGAGGAGCAAAGCCCTGCGGATGCTTGGTGGAAGCTGCCCGCCATGCCGACCGAGGCACCAGCTGTCGTCTCGGCTTGCAAATAGTTCTCGCAGCACGGCCAAAGAGACGTGGGAGATACGGAAAAGCCATGTTTTCCGAGTCAATTTCATCAAAAAAAAAAAAAAAAGAAAAACAGCAGAAGAATCACCAACTCCCGCCTGTTTCGTCCGAAGAATGCGCGGCAGAACGTCACACCGCCCACCTCGGCTGGATGCGGCTATCCTCGCCGATCCCAGACGAGCAAACAAGACAAACAGCCAGTTGGGATGGCCGAAGACGAGATGAAGCATGAAAAGCGAACTCGCTGCTGTCGAGACGGTGAGAGTGGAAAGCAGATAAAAGCATAGGTAGACGCTGTTCAATTAGCCAGCTGCGACAGATAACTATGTGCTGAGCACCAAGTCTTTGCCCTCTCCACTCCAGACCGAACAGCAGGCACAATGACTGCTTCAGTCCGCGCTCCCTCACCCAAACTCCTCCGCAGCCTGCGCTGTGCTCTGTCCTCCAACGCCCATTTCACTCTCAGACAACATCGGCCCAATGCCTTCTTCCTCCTGCGACACCCCTCTCGCTCCATCGCGAACTACACCCATGCCCACCAAGCATCAGCCATATCCGTCTTGCCCACTGCGGTCGACACATCATCAGCAGACTTCAAAGAAAATGCTCAACAGATGAACGATCTGCTGGCAAAAATGTCAGAACTGCATGCTACGATCGCCAAAGGCGGGCCGCAGAAGGCTAAAGAGAAGCATCTGGCAAGGGGGAAGATGTTGCCCCGCGATCGGGTCACCGCATTGATTGATCCCGGCACGTCGTTTTTGGAACTTTCGCCTTTGGCCGGGCATCAGATGTACGGCGCTGATGAGGTTCCTTCTGGAGGCATGATTACGGGAATTGGCACCGTGGAAGGCGTGACATGTATGATTGTTGCAAACGATAGCACGGTCAAGGGCGGAACCTACTTCCCTATCACGGTGAAGAAGCATCTACGTGCGCAGGCAATCGCCCAGGAGAACAAGCTACCATGTGTCTACCTCGTTGACTCTGGTGGTGCAAACCTGCCCCACCAAGCAGATGTCTTCCCCGACAGAGATCACTTTGGCCGGATCTTCTTCAACCAGGCCAGAATGAGCTCGCTGGGCATCCCTCAGATCTCCGTCGTCATGGGTCCCTGCACCGCTGGTGGAGCTTACGTCCCTGCTATGAGCGACGAGACGATCATCGTAGAGAACCAGGGCACGATCTTCCTCGCAGGCCCACCACTTGTCAAAGCCGCGACTGGCGAGATCGTCTCCGCGGAGGATCTCGGAGGGGGCAAATTGCACAGCTCCATCTCCGGAGTGACAGATTATCTCGCCGTGGACGATGCCCACGCTCTCGTCCTCGCTCGAAGGTCCATCTCCAACCTCAACTATCCGAAATCCACCTTCCCGCTCCGCTCACCAACGGCCACCGAATTCAAAGAACCCCTCTATGACCCAGAAGAACTCTCCGGAATCGTGGGCACAAACCTCCGGCGGCAGATTCCCGCCCACGAAGTCATCGCTCGCGTCGTCGACGGCAGCGAGTTCGCTGAATTCAAGCGTGATTACGGATCGACGTTGGTCACTGGTTTCGCCCGGATATACGGCACCCAGGTTGGCATCGTAGCCAACAACGGCATTCTGTTCTCTGAATCCTCACTCAAGGGCGCGCATTTCATCGAGCTCTGTGCGCAGAGAAATATCCCATTAGTCTTCCTGCAGAATATCTCCGGTTTCATGGTCGGTGCGGATGCCGAGAAGGGCGGAATAGCGAAGAATGGAGCAAAGCTAGTCACCGCCGTGGCGTGCGCAGACGTGCCCAAGTTCACCGTCGTTTTTGGTTCTAGTGCAGGTGCAGGAAATTATGGAATGTGGTAAGTCTCCCCCCCCCCTCTCCTCTCAGCGCCCATCCGTTCTCTTTTCAACCCGTATATCTCAGAAGATGAGAATTTTAAAAGACGCGCATCGAAACTAATCTACAACAATTAGCGGCCGCGCCTACTCCCCCCGCTTCCTCTACATGTGGCCCAATGCCAAAATCGGCGTCATGGGCTCCGAACAACTCTCCGCCGTCATGGAAGCCGTCGGCAAAACCGCCGATCCGAACCTCAAAGCCCGCATCGACGCAGAGTCGGAAGCTATCTTCTCGTCTGCACGCTTGTGGGACGATGGTGTCATTCCGCCGGCGCACACGAGAAGGATTCTGGGCTTGAGTTTGGCGGCGTCCCTGGGTGGAAGGGCTGATGATGTCAAGACGAGATTCGGCGTGTTTAGAATGTAAGATTGCTGACGAGAGAGAGAGGATCGTGTGATGTGTCAGGCTGGCTGGTTCGGGGAGTGTTTTGGTTAAATCTACATGTTCAACTTTTTTGTGCCTTGGTTCTGTAGACTTCCAAATTCCCGGTGCGGATACTGTGTTCGAGTTACTGCGTTAAATTACATTAGTAGATAAGACATATCATATTCTGTTTCTTCGGAAAGCAAACTCGGTAAGCACGAGCACAGAATTGATCAGAGCGTCTGCAGGTTTCAGACTCCCTGGATTCAATAATGAAACATACATACCTACATAAATGGACTCTAATGCATGTTTGTGCGTACATTGGACCATTGGACAGGTTTGAGCTGCTCTCTCCCCTGCAATTCTGCAGGCAATTGATCAAATGAGAGCTCCACCGCACGATATCTCCCAAAGCTTAGGCTCGGGTTTAGGCTTGAGTAGACAATATGTATGTAGCAGCTCTTACTGTTTGAGTGCTATCTGGTAACCCCATGCTTTGACAAGCTATATCCAAGACTTCCAGTTAAGAATGTTGGTTTCAAAAAGGTAAAACAAGCCTTGCCTTTACAGAAACGAGTCTTTACAAAAAGGACAGCGTAAGATTGGCAGTAATATTGATCCAGAGGGTGGGGAGAAAGGAGATATTATTAATTAGGTATTTTCCAAAAATGTAAGAGCATACTTGGTGCCAAAGAAATAGGGACAATCCCAGTATCCGGGGAAGTAAGCCTGGACAGCAGATTAGGTGAAGCTGAGCCTCATCATGAAGATGAAGGAACACGAGAAACTGGTCTCAGCTCAGGATGCCAGAAAGAAAAGAAAGCAAAGTATCAAACAAGAAAGGAGTAATAAGGGTACATTAAGAATGGTAAAGGGCAACGCCACAGACGAGACCTGGCAAAAGGCTTTCGCAAGAGACATATACATTAAGAAGTCCAAAATATCCATTTTTCCCAAAAGGTATTCTCAAACATGACAGACACTCTCCTTCCTTTTGTTGGTATCACTTGCATGACCCAGATCAAGTGAAAATATAAGCTGTAGAATTTTCAGGAAAACTTTTTCTTTTGACAAAAAGAGTATTAAAACGGCCGAGAAATATGTACCTTGAATCTAACCAAGTAGTGGAAGATTTCAAGAGATACATGCCCAGGTACCTGGGACCCCAAAATAGCGAAATAAATACGCTTGCGCCTCGAGCTTCATGTATATAGAAGGGTAGCCAAAGAGAGAAAGAAAAAAAAAAAAGGTCTAAGAAACGATGGATGCAAACCAGAGCTTTAGATTAAGAAGATATAGATCAAGGAAACGAACCACGCGGTCAAAGGATGACACAGTCGGGCCGCTTTCCTTTTTTCCTGGTTGGCTTTTTACTTCGTTTGTGGCTGTCTTTCTTTCCGGCTGGAGGATGATCTCGATTCCGATCCTTCGTCGATTGAATATCCTTTCGTATAATTTGCCGGCATAAGTCTATGAAGGCTTCATCGACATTTGCTCTCCTCCGCGCTGATGTCTCGTAATATGGAGAATTTCCCCACTGTTGCGAGAGTTGAAAGGCCTTTGATCGCGAAACCGCACGGTCTTCTTCGAGGTCTGATTTGTTGCCAACGATCACGATAGGAACGTTTTCGTCGTCTTTGATGCGAATTATTTGTTCTCGGAGCTCGGCTAATTCGTTGAGGGAGGACATGCTCGTGATTGAGAATACCAAGAGAAACCCTTCACCCTGCTTCATATATAGTTCCCTAACCAAACATTTGTTAAACCAAAGTCATATTCATCGTACGACACCAGTGGGAGTTGAATAACATCACAGAATCGTGCGCATGCTAGTCGGACATAGCGTTTGATAATCAGGGGGAAATGTACCTCATCGCAGCTGAAACAGTCAAGTCAGTCATACACTACTCGCCAGAACCTCCAACACAGCCTTCTCGAAAATAAAGACTTACTAAATTGTTCCGTTCCCGCGGTATCTAAGCTGCATTCAGATTGATCAGCTTGACATTCAGGACATAAAGAGGCTCATTGGATGGTAACTGCGGCAGAAGCGCGACATGTACTCCATGCTACTGCAAGCATGCCTTGCTTACAGAGGGTAAGGCAGCAACCCACATTTCTAGAACACAGTGTCGTCCCTGGATTAAAGGTTAATTACGGGTATTTCGAGCCACGGCTATGAAAGGAAAAATGGACGCACATCAACTTCGAGGTGTTTGCGGTATGAATCTTCAATCGTGGGATCATAGTTTTCAATCCACACATTTTGCACAAATTGCGCTATAGGAAGCCCAGATCAGCACCATTATATCTTGCTGGGGCTGTTTTGAATGAAGGGGAACGTGGGGTGAAAAGCGATTCAGACGAAAGGCCATGAAATCGTACCTGTTAAACAGCTCTTCCCGACACCGCCTTAAACAACAGAATCGAGTATTTTGTCAGCTCAAAATAAACATGCTAAATGGAGGAATGCCTACCAGCGCCCAGCACGACAATGTGGTATTCCCGCCTGATTTGCCAAAAAGCTGTTAGCCACGCCGCTAACTGTTGGTAAATGAAAGACATCATAAAAGAAAAAGAAAAAAGAAAGAAACGGAAAGAACAAAAGAGTGGCAGAAAAGTCCAAGTGTACAAAGACACCGTTAGAATAGAATGGCAGACCGTGGTTGGAGCCTCAAATTGGAAGCCATTTTTGGGACGAAAGATCGTAAACCAGCTCTCGTAAATCTAAGAACGTAGGAGGAATGGAACGGTATCGCGGCGTCGATCAGGGCGGAGTGGACCGGATATAAGGCAGAACTGAGGCGAAGAGAAGCGCGGAGATCGTGTGCCGATTTCAGTAAAATGACAACTGAGACAAGGTAAAGTGAGGCCTATACAGCGTCCACTTCATCCCCGAGTGTTTCGGTGGATGACTTTTTTTTAATTTTTTGATTCTTTTTTTTTTCGCGAAATTTATTGGGCAGCAAATTTCCCCGAAGCAACCCGTAATATGCAGTTAAGTTTGTGCGGAGATCAATAATAATAATAGCACCTCTGCTGTCCTTATTATTATTCTTGACCGTGAGGTACCATGAACCTCTCGTGCAGGGATGGTTATTAGTGTCGATTTCTCCCGTATTAAATAACCCGTGCACTATGTTCCCACGCGATGGCGAGGAAAATGAGACCAAAAAGAAGGTAGCGCGAAAGACAAGGAGAAGTTCCGCACCGGACGAGTGCGGCTCACAGCCTGCCGTCTCGAAGGTTTACTGCATCCGGTGTTCAAAGGGAAGAAGCCGAGCTGATCATCCACGAGTTGTCCGTTCCAGGTAAACCTTGAGGGCGCGAGTCCGTAGAAGTGTAGCTGCCCGGGTATGTGTATGTATGCACAGGGTAGGACAAGGGTCGAAGTCGTCGTAGTCGTCGTACAAGGCAAAAAAAAAAAAGCTGCAAGAAGGCGGGGGGTGTTTTCTAAGGCCGAGCAGGGGTGAATCGCTTTCGAGTTTCGATTTCGCAACCCCCCAGTCGGAGATATATTTCGACCTTATTGAAGAAAACAGAAAACGGAACGGAAAGCAAACAAAGATAGTCTGCGTTCTTCGTTGTATCCGAGATGGGGAATGCAGGATTATACTGTATATCTGGATGTGTATGTGTCGCTTGTCAATGCTTTTCGGTTCCCATGGATGATTCCAGCATATATGACGGAAGGGTTTGTTCGATGATGGCTAGTCGCAGGCTCGATGCAATTGATACGGGCACGCGTTGAAGGACGACAGCTCTGAAACTCGGGCACTCTAAACTATGAACTGGCAGAAATATCAGCAATTGGCCGTTTGGATCCAGATGTCAAAGATTCTCTTCTTGTGGCTGGTTAACTATGTATGTAGTTAGTTGGGCAGAGCTGTAGGGAGAGCTCACTTGGGGCAGAACTGCAATGAACAGAAAGAGATAGCACACCGACATTCACAGAATAGAGTAAAGATTTGATCGAGAGAGTATCAGGACCTTCAGTTTCGACGCAAGGTCAGTTTTGTCAACGACTCGGTTGGCGTAGTTTCAAAGCGAGATCGAGGAGGAAGAGAGGGGCCAACAGAGAGAAAACGAGAGAGAGAGAAGAAAGAGAGAGAGAGAGAGAGCACCAAACCTTAACTAACCAAAGCACACACACACGACCAGCTTGTGTTCCAATTCCTTCAGAGCCAACCTCTAGGTATCTTGCAATTCGGTCATGATGGAGAAAAGCAATGAGAGATATAAGAACATATCCCGCTGGACATGGATGACTTTTTTTATTTTTATTACTTTTTTTGGTATGTATCTACGAGATGGAGCATCTGTGGAGCATTGGATCTAGACTGTCACTGAAATATTCAGATCCACAGACTCCATGCATACAGGTCGGCGATGCTGAAGAAAACTGCTGGAGCCTGAGGGATGATCCTCTCGACTGACCAGTACAGACCCTCACTAGCTAACTAATCACTGGTGCATCGGTGTTGAATGTACTGTACATAACAGCATCGTTTGGCCACGGCATCGGCAATCGACTACACTCTTGGGTTTTCGTCTCCATCAAAACAAGCTGAGCAGAGCAACGTTCTATATGTCGTCGGGGAGAAACCGGAAGCCTGCTAAGCTATAATACGTCTTGTTCGGTTCAAAATCGCACCTGCAGGAGATTGCACCTCCGTGGAGATTTGGATGAAAAGCCGAAGTCCCTGCAGCTGCAGCTCGATCGTTTGGCTCAACCGCAGCCACTCCTCTGTGCATCTGTCAACCCCGAGAAACAGGTGCCCCGACGCTGCTGGCGGTTCTCTGGCCAATGGAATCATGCTGTCTCAATGTCGTTGGCTCCCATTGGGCCATAGATGCTGCAGAGGCAAAAAAAAAGGACGTGGACTGCGGCCTGGTCGGCTCATCCTGAACACGCAGAATCGTCCTGCAAGTTTCTGATGTCTACAGTTGCTACCAGTATGAAATGTGGATTGTGGGAGGCGAGCTACTTCGCGTCAACGTCTCTTTTTACCTTTATGTGCGGAATTCGTGATTTATCACCCTGCAGCTCAGAATGCTGGCTGGTCCGAGATACATGGGTATCCTGTGCGTGCATCACTTTAATTTCGATTATTATTTCCCAGGGCTAAGCATTCGTACATGGACTTGGCAACAGAACTGTCTTGTGCAGTTTCAAGCCATGTCATGGAATCAACTGATGATCAAACGGGCTAACGCAAGTTAACCTCCATCGTTCGGAAGCTTAAATCAATAATCTCTGCGATCGCACAGTGCATGAATTTGGCGAGCCGACCCTGGCGTCGTATTCATGTTGCCAGCCATTCCTCTGCGTCAGATACGGTCCGATCTGTGGTTCCCTGGTTGGCTCTATTACTGCTACTGCTGCTGTCGTCTTGATTCTCATCGACAACGTGGTTCGATTCCGCAATGGACTTCTGCTTTGCGAGTGGTCCATTTCGTATCTCAGGACCATAACCCTTCAGTGCTTCGAAGACGCGGGGAAAAACCAAGCGATGCACGTCTCGTGCCCACAAGAAATCGAGATGCTCATAGTGAGGAATGGGCGTCGCAACGGTGTGTCTGGGGAGTTCCCTTAGCATTACATTAATGTCAACTAAGCTGTCTCTACCGCCGTATACCAAAACAATTGGAGTTCGGATATTCCTTGTTGGAAATTTTGCGGGCTTGTAGTATCGTGCCGCTCCACCGATGTTTAAAGTCGGGCCAACGTCGTCATCATACATCTGGAAACTCTTATTGCGAATGATCTGGAACCAATGAACCACAGACTTCGTACTGGTATAAGAGTAGAGGTGAGGGTAAGCTGCCAACTTTTGAGCCGCGCTGATATTGGTTGCGCTCCAATTGAACAACAGGGAAAGAGAAAGATCCATGATGCGAACGAATATCGGCGGATAGAGTATTGCTTGCCACATTGTCGCCGAACTCAAAATGCTTCGTCGCCCAAACGCAAGGAACAGCACATCGGGAGATGCCTTGATCAATGAGTCCACCACGCCATTGTGAAGTCCAGCCGGCGACATTGCAGGTGCGAGGCCGATGAAGACATTAACCTTCTGGTTTAAACCAGGATGAATCGAAAGCGCGGCAAAGGCCTGCGCAGTACCTTGCGAGAAGCCAATATACGACAAGGACTCCTGCGACGTGGCCGATAAGATATAGTCAATGCTGTCTGGAACATCATGAAATGCGAATTGATCCATTGAAAAGTTCCAGAATGCAGTTGACGACGGCGAGTGTGTCGTAGATTTCTTCGAATACTTGTTCCCGCGATTGTTTCCGAACCACACGTCATAGCCTTGCTCGACCAAGCGAAAGGGCAGACATCGCTCTTCTTCTGTCAAGCACACCCATACTTCGCTGTTCATCAGAAGGCCGTGATGCAGATACACCACTCGTTTCTGGATACTTCCTTTCCCACTGTTTACTCTGCTGCCCGTTTCGCTCTTTCGACACGAGATTCTGTGCAGGCCAAGAAAATATCCATCTCCAGTCTGCACAATATGTTCTTCGGCCTCATACCCGAACAGCGCACACAGATCCACGAAATCAGCAGCTCTCGCAACCGCCGTAGAAGGCTCTCGCTGCTTCGTACGGGTAGGGGGCGGAGATAAGTTATTAAACAACCGCTTGGACTGCCTGTAGAAGAAGCCGATCACGGGCGGGGCTAGCACACACATTAGAAGACTCATCGTAGAGGGGTAACACAACGCAACGAGAGTGATCGGGAGCATGTTTCGCTTACGTAGCAACGAAGTAATGAGATGTAGCACTCCTTCAAGGAAAATAAATATCAGCGATCCAAAGAGCGCAAGATATTCGTTCCTAGATCAGGAATGCGTGCACAGTATGTGTGGTCAGTGGCTTGCACTTACAGCCCCTTGCAGGGAAGTGGACATGGGGAGCTGTAATTGACTTGGTCATAGCAGGAGGACGAAAAGTGGTGGACATACCAAAACAGGCGGCCAATAACAGGAACCCGAGGCATAGTGATGATGCAGAACGAAAAGAAAGCAAAGACTCTAAGGAAAAAAGGAATTTCATCGAGATTGACACATACTTATGTATGGCCTTCTATCTTCTATCTTCTTATCTCCCAGAATCAATTCAGGGGTTGGCAATTGACTTTTGCAGTCCTGCTGACGTCATTTCTGCCTTCGTTGCGAGCATGTGCCGATTATCTAAGCAATCACATGACAAAAACACGGCCGACCAATCGGAGAGAGACAGCTTCAGACGAATCTCCTCCCCTCGCAGCGGAATTCAATCAAGCCTTCTATTTCCCCCGGAGCACAAGGGGGCTCTGATAGCAGTCCAACGATGCCGAGCTCCTGCAAAGATATCCGTACGTCTTTCAATCCCCCAGAGCGCAGTAAACCCATTCTCACCCAAACCAGGCCAGGCCCTCGCCCAATGCCTCCAGGAATCAGACTGCATCATGGTCCAACGACACACTCCCCAAGACTGCCTCCGCCCACCACATCTCGATCAACTCCCCATGAAATGCCAACAACTCCGCCGAGGCCTCAGCGAATGCAAGTACGTCACCAAAAAAAGCGAATTTCCACCCCCTCCTTACCTGCCAATCCCCGCAGCTTCTCTACTCTTTCCCTACCAGCTTCTAGTCTCAATGTTAACTCACATATCCCCTACGCAGACGCGGCATGGTTGACATGCGCAAACGCTTCCGCGGGAACCAGCCCATTGCACTCACCAAGGAAACGGATGCGACCACGGGCGAAGTCGTGGAGAAGAGGACGCCCGTGCCGCAGTTGTATGCGGGGAAGCCGGCGGTTCAGGGTATAAAGGAGACGAGTGGGGATGAGGCGCAGATGGATCCGGAGAGGTTGAGGGGATTATAGAAAACTGTGAGATTTTGGAATGGGATGACGGAGATAGTCTTTTTTTTTTGCATGATGGCGTTTATGTGTAATGGTCAATTTTCATTGAAGGGCGTTGAGCTGGTGGTTCGAGATAGGTCCTAAGGACTTTTGTGGAAATCGAGCCTTGATGTTTGATAGCATATCCTGTATATACACCTGTACGATTAGGGTACATTCCTCTCTTGTGTCACGCGTCATTTATTTTCTGGAGGTTAATCAATTGCACACAAAAGGCAAAAGGTAAAACCGTCTAGCATTTTTTTTTGAAATCCCACTATCGTGATATATGAAATACACATTCCAAGTATACAAGGTAAACAAAGTGAAATCTGACCTTAACCTAATCCCATGATATCCCAATCAACTCACTGATGCTTCTTCATACTTGTACTCTCTTCCCTTGGTGGCGCCGAGTAGAGCCACACTAGAACAAAGGCCAAAAAGCCACCGATAACCGTCCATAACCCAGCAATCCAAACCCAACCACCGGTGATCCTCCAACTCCGCGGCCACTCATCATGAGCAAAGTGCCTCACTGAAACCTCATGCCTCTCGACCACATTGGTGAGGAAGGGGCGTTTATAGTTAACTCTGAAGGAGAAAATACCATGTTGATCAGGAAGAACGAAGCTGGTACCGTAAATGGCGCTAGTTGAGGTTTTGGAGATAGGCTTGAGATTCAATCGATAGAAAGGCGAAAGCATTGTAAATTCAAGCTGAAGAGCATCGTTTTCGGGAATCTCAAAGGGTATCCAGTGGTCATAGTTGTATTCGGAGAGTTCGATGCTGAAAGTCTGGAGGAATATCAGTATTGGACATACTTTTTCCCAGAGAGTCAGTATAATCTAAACATACCACATTACTTTTTATCCGATAGATGGTTGGATTCGAAGCATTCAACAGTGCAGGTGTCGTCGTTATCGACTCGCTCAGATGATGTTGTATTCTGCCCACCTTGATAACACCAATTTCCTTGAATGTCCAGGAAGTAAGCTGCTTCGCAAACTCCCGATTCGCCGTTTTACTTTGCTGCCCATGCTTTAGGCCTTGAACAGTAGCAGAGAACCACTTGTCTTCCAAGCTCTCAGCTGAACCCAAAACGGTGACACGAGCAGAATTTCTTGCTTGAAGAGCGGAGACAAGAGCAATCTGCGATCCGGTCGCAAATGGATCTTCAATCGTGCCGTCCAGATCTTTGGTATCATAGGAGTAGGCAGTCTCTGAAGCGTGAAGAATGGGCACAAGTAGCGGGCTTGTATTACCGAGGGACTGGCCCACTGATTTTGGGAAGGCGAGGACCCCATCACCGGCAAACAAGTTTTTCACATCTGGGCGCAGTTTTCCCGGTTGCGGAACGAGCAAGGTGTCATGGAAATCGGCTGAGGAAAGGATGTCATGATTGAAGTGATCGACGACAACCGGGGCACGATCGGGAGAAAGATTGATGTCAAGTTCGAGAAGGAAAGAAGATATGGAACTAGGAGTCGGTGAGCCTCCAGAGAGAGCTAAAAGAATATTTCCGTTCCCGTTGACAAAGTCGAGAAGGGTCTTGGGTGTCAAAGCAGGGCCAAGTCCTGGTGGATTTCATATCAGCCTCGAGCATTTTCGAAACGCAGAGAGACGAGTCACGCGCTACCTTTTGACTTTGGAGGAAGGATCATGAGGTGATCGTAAGCCTTAACCCCATATCGAAAAAGTGAGAGGTTCTCGTCCTTTGGGCTCGCGAAAGTTATTGAGTATCCTCGACCTAACATGCATACAATCCGAGTTAGGACAAGCCAACAAATTCACATAGGTCATGCATGGTCCGACACTCACTTTCGAGGTCTGCCCAGAAGGTAGAATATAACTGCTTCTCAGAGGTATTCTCCTGTATCACCAGTAATCTGCTGCCAGAGCTACTGACTGCTTGAATAGCTCGACAGTAAACCCCAAGGACAAGTAAGGAGAGTAACCACCGCATATTGGCATTTAACCCACCACGCCCGTGGGTAACGCGGAAGATGGAAAGAAACGATAAAAGAAGGCAACCTGGCACCTCCTTGTAAGTCTATTAGCTATTATCTAGCTGCAAATGTGCGTGTAATTGAGCATCTTCAACGGCGACGACAAGCTGAGAGATCGAATGTGAATGAAGCTACGTGTTTGGATCCCAGTCCAACATGCCAAGACCATCTCCTCCATCATCACCATCACTATCAAGCCTCATATGAATGAAGCACCTCGAAGAACATCCGCTCTCCTCCGCTCGCAAGACTCAATTATAAGGCCCATTTTGCGATACCACGGCGGTCTCTTGTTTCGCGTGCAATTAAGCCCTCCAGAAGATCGATACCTCCCCATCACAACCATGTCCAAACCAGTCTTCTGGTCCACACCCATCCGCTACATGCGATGGGCAGCGATCGAGAAACCAGCCATCTTCTACTCCATCGTAATGGGCTCACTGGGCCCAGTCGCATTGGTCACATTACCCCCGATCAGACGGTATTTTGGAGACGTTGACCCCCCGCCAGTGCCGATGAGTTATCCAAGTGCGTTTTTCCTTCTCCCTTAATCTCTCTACTCTGTTTCCAAGTTTTTACCTATTCGCAGCAAAAAAGATAATAAATCTAACATCACTATCTTTTACTCCATAGTCCCTTCCGGCCCAAGGAAAATACCAGAAGGCTACGACGACGAGTAGCCACAAAAAGAGATTCCTCCTGGTCAGCGCGGAACGAGTGTATCTCAAAAAACACGCGACCCTGGGCTATACCACTCAACTCTCCGACCTGAAGATTTCGACTCCGAACATTTATTTCGCCATAGCAATTCTTCGGTGAAAGAAAAAACTAGTGCAATATATCCATTCGAACTTTGATACCATTTCAGTCTTTATTGCGTCGCAAATGCACTGATATAACATGGTGGCAGTGCCTACGATAAAACTGCAGATGGAATGAGGAATAGGGAATGGATACGCAGCGGAGTAGTTCCATGGAGAGCTCTTGCGCCTTTTTACTCTGTTTTGTTTAACCAGTGTACTGTATATACAAATGTGTGTCTTCTTCTACAATTTAGCGACTCCTCTTCAACTCCTGTTTGGCCTACCACCTATGAGAAAGTTCCAGAGGCAGGGTTATAAAAGCGACGTTGGCTACACATGTCAAGGTGCTGAACAAGTCGACTTAATATGGAAGCTAGCTCTGAAAAAAAAAAGAAAGAAAGAAAGAAAAAAAGAAAAAGGGTCGACGAGTTTGGCTGCCGAAACGCCTATTCCCTTGAAGCCATGTCCACATTAAACATCAAAGTGCGTCAAATCTTAGAGTGAAAGTTTCCGTGAAGGAATTGGTTTCCAAGAGCATAATATAAAAGAACAATATTCAATGGATAAATGAATGAAATAATCTCTAGATGTTTGCTACACTCCCAATATCCTAGATTAGGGTACCAATCATTAAGAAGTCACGAAAGCAGCTAACCCGACCTCACGAGAGGACACATTCATCTCTATCATGTCGCCGTGGCGAGATTGGAGAAATATCAAGCACGAAAGCTTTTAAAAGAACCAAGTACAACGAATAAGTTGATATTATCATTTTAAACCATTCAATAACGCCTCGGATGCATCATCTAACCATTAATAGCCTCTCTTTCTCATTACAAAGACGAAAGGCATAGCTCCAAGATGCAAATTCCCAAAATAAAGGCGACAAAGGGAATAAGTTTTCGGTACAATCGTCCAGTCCAGGATGGCAATCGGTAGTGGTGCAACAACATTTTGGAGTAGAACATACATATGAGAAGACATCAATTCCTGTACATCGCGTTCACAAAACTGGAAACCACGGGGCAATTTTTGCAAAATGAGCTGGGTCCAGGATCATAAACACGAAGCCGCCTTTTCCCGCCAACACCTCCGTACCAACCCACAACGCGCCGAATCCAGAAGAAACACGGAAAGCATAGTCCACAGAGAGTTTCGCAGAGAGCTCCAGTCAGAGAACTTGTCGAGAATTCAGCCTTCATGGCATTATCTTGGGTAAGAAAAAATAAATCCACATTTTTGACGTCGGACGACGCCCACTTCAAACATCCTGGTCTCGGTAAAATTGATCCATGAAACTGAGTGCACCACATGGACCTAACAATCTCAAGGGCCAGAAAAATAGTTGTTTAATTATGCAAGACGAGAGTAAAGCTTCCCATCTCTCCAGGCTATTTCTTATGGCCACGGTCTAAATGTGACTTTCCGAAAGGAGAACCATAGTCGCAACTTGGAAATCTATATTGAAATATCGGATAAATTAGCGAGGACGGCGTTGGGGATCTCTATCCCTTGGTGGATGTGTCCTGCTTGATGGGCCTCTGGGGTCCGGGTAGGCTCCTTCAGGGGAATATCTTGGGTCCATCATCCTGGGGTCAGGAGCAGTTGTAGGAGGATAACCCATACCGGTAGTGGCAACTTGTGGATATTCAGGTCCGTCATTCTCATATCCTTGCCCAGTGTAACGGGGAGCTGACCTGCCATCTGCATAGCCATAGGCATTACCAGGAGTATAGGTATAAGATGATTGCATATCCGCGGAGGTGACCACTGGAGCTGACTGTCCTTGAGCATATGGATTTTGCGCAGAACCATACGGAGCAGATTCTGATGGGTATCCAGAAGGCTGGTTGAATGTCGCAGGATATCCAGGTGCATTTTGCTGGTGAGGATAGGGATTTTGCGCTGAGGAATATGGATCCATGTATGATTGGCCAGTGGCAGGAGGGTATGTCGCTTGCTGGCGGGATTCGTGAATCGAGGAGGTATTATAGTTAGCTAGAACACTGTTAGATCTTGTGGCATGTTTCGCAATATCAGAATGGTTACCTCTCGGATAGCCTCTCTCAGCTCTGCGGGAGGTCTCCGCTTCCCATCGAGCAGAATCTGCTTTAAGATCGGCAATCATTTCCTAGAGAGAACACCAAGGTCAATGCAATCCAAAACACAACCAAATTGTCAGAAAACGACAGATAGAAAAAGTAGGAAAGCGCATACAGATGTCAAATTCCGATAAGCACGAATAAAATAACCTTGGCGTCCCTGTATCTTGGAGTATTAGTTATCAGGGTCTGCAAACGAAGTAGATCACCAGGGACCTCAGGACTCAGAAAATGGGAAGGCGGACCTGGTGGACCCCAGGTTTGACCAGGGCATCGTTTCCAAGATAACGGCAAATATCTGCCTGGATTACCTCACGACTGATACCATCTTTCTCAATAAAATATTCATTCTGACGCTCAGCGTGTGCCATGTTCTATGTGCGCACTGGGTGGATTGCAAAATCACACCTGGTTCCAATATGCTGAATGGGGAAAATATTCTGCGAAAAGTGGTAGCTAGGACAACGTTCCCGTATCAATGTTTCCGGCTGGAAGGTGGTAGGACTGCTGAAATTTAACTCCTCTGCGGGTGAATGGAAGGAATAGTGAGAACCCGGTTGTGGAGTTAATGGGGCCTTTCTGCCTGATTTGCAGTGCAGACAACACACTTCTCTCACAAAAAAAATCCCTGGTTTGAAGCACTTTCTGAATATTTTCACCACTCAAGATTGACGTATTCCTGGAGATAAACGAGCCCGGAGTACCAGGATTTAAGATCTGAGTAAAAGAAATGGCCCAGTCCAAGAAATGGCAGTGGAGTGGTCCTCAGGAATGATTGAACCCGGAGGAAAGTTACGACAAGTCGTCTTGCTGGAGGAGTGAATGGGATATGATTCAAAGTCAAGGAGAAAAAGAGGCGGACAGAGACAGAGTCTGTTATCAAAAACCTTTCTTCTCGCAAGCAGTGTTTCCTTGTCAAGTGGCAAATCTGATTTGTTTTGAGGGGTGAAGCCTCCCTGAGAAGAGTCAACAGACGTATAGAGACCACGGAAGAGGGGATATGGATGCAACAAAGAGATGATGAGAAGAGAGAAGAGGAAGAGTCAATTTTCAACTTGGGGGGCAGAGGTGAGCAGCAGAAGATGGAGATGAAGAGGAAGAAGAGGAAGAAGAGGAAGAAGAGGAAGAAGAGGAAGAAGATGAGGAGAAAGAGAGAGAGAGCGAAAGAGAAGAGACGAGAAGAGGAAGTGTGGAAATGATTAAAACGGGTTTAGGCAGGCAGACTCAGCAGGGAGGGGGTGATCAGGGCACAGCAAAAGTGGATCACCACAGCTAAACACGCACATCTGATTGGCTGGCGGACGGAGGCCTTGTTTGGTGCCACGAAAGAGGAATCGGAAGCGAGGCTTATGTCAGCATCAAAGAGTACATACTAGTGTATGTATGTAATGTACCGTACCTATGGATCCATCACAGTGCTGTTCACTACCTAAGATAGGGCCATTCAGTCAACTTCATAGGAGTGATTATTACTGTGTAAAGCGGTTCTTGCTGAAGCAAACATCTACATGGAATAGCTAATAATGGCATGACGAGAAGACGAGAATCCTGAAGTTACCTGTGCACATCCCTTCCATGCCCCTGTAACTAACTATTCGATGCATCCAGACAGAACTCCAATGACATCTTCATAGCCAATCCTCATATGCTTGTTTCTTCAAGATCAACCATTTTGCCTTTCTCTTACAGATGTACTGTGTAGATCGAGGTATGCAGTAACTACTCTCGAAGCTTCTACTGGCTGCCTTTGTTTCTGTCAGATAGCCATATTTGATACCCAACGATGAGTACATTGTAAACGCCTAACTATGATGTAGGCACTGACTACTACATATGTACAGTACATACTTAGCTTCAGACGTACGAAACTGAATGGATGATCTCTAACATCAGTGAGAAAAGCTCCATCCAACAACTCTTTCATGATTTCATTTCATCTGGAGCACTTCAAACAGGAGATCTCTCTGACTCTTTCTCTTGTGCAGGTTCATCCTGTCTGGTCAGGTTCCAGCCCAATCAGATATCCATGTCTCATTGGCCAGGCGCTTCAGTCTGTTAGGCACACTTGCATTGGGCATCACTTTGCTTTCTTCTCTTCCCCTCAAGACTATCCAATTCACTCACAGGCGGTTACAGGGAAGAAACCTTGCTGGTATCCAGAGTATCATTATTTGCCACAGTCTATGTATTTACAAATGGAGCTTCCAGCCTCTTGATCTGTGACTCTTTGGCTGTTTGTTTGTGTTGGGTGGGACTGTACTCCAGCGGATCATCCAGCCTTTGGTTCCCATGCACACTAACCTCATAGTTATGTGTATATCACATAGATTTAAGCAGAGATGTTCCCTGGGGTGTTTTGATGACATTCAGATACCACTCATCGCAACATGATCACAGACCGACTTTGTTGATTGCTCTTGGAAGACTGCAGCATACATACCTACATAGGTATGTTAGCATCAAACTGCCTTCCTTATCCATGGATATCACGACAAATCAGAAACATCTATCGACCTTTTATTTGCCTAATTGAGATGAAGGTGAAGCACTATATCCGGCTTTTTATGTTGCAATACAATTGCCCGTGTGTTGAGAGCTACAGCACTACCACTGTTCTGCTTAAGAGACTCTCAGCATCTGACAAGAATACAGGGACCTCCTTCACCTTCTGCCATGTCACTAGATTGGTTGGACCATGATGACTTTCGCCCCGGCGGAAGTCTGCACTTGGTCTACTACATATATATGTTAGCAATTGCTTGCCAACCAAAGATCGAGGCATGGGGCCTGCAGATTTACATAGCTGCAGATAAGGCGGTGCGGAAACATGCGATCCAGGCGAATGTGTTGGGCTAAACCTGTTCTGATATCAAAGCGGGACCGAAGGGCGTACCCTCTTGGGTCTAACTATCCAGTCGCAATACCCATACAGCTGCGTACAACCCTTATTTGGCTGATCCATGCAAGAAGGCCTCAGGATAAACAAGCATAGGGTTTTTGACCTTTCAGATCCAATGTCTGCTGTCCGCTACACAGAGTTATTTGAGAAATTGGGCTCCGAAATGAACATGGTGTCTGTAGGAGTAAATTCTGCTGCTGGACAGACACTATCCAAACAATTGCCCATAACTTCAAAATCTCTGCTCGTGCGTTCTGCTCTCCATGGTCTGCACTTAGTTTGTTTCTGGAAAAGTGCTTCCTGAGTTTTTTAGACGATCAAGTCGGTCAAAATAGCTATTCTCCCCTGCTATGGATGTCACTGATGACGAACTGCCAAGGCTACAGGCTCTCAGTGAATCAGAATACATACACTTCCCAGTATGGAAATGTGTTGTGTACCTAGGTTGCCAGGATTTCACATTGAAAATATTCAATGCTATCGACATCCAAATATCTTTGCATAATTCCGCCAGCTAGCCGCGTTGTTGACGGATAGCCACATTAATAAACACCCACTGTCACTTGTCATACGTACGGCAAGAGCGCATAGTGGAATGATAAATCTCTGGGCCGTGTTGAACCTCCGCTTAGTGCGTATTGGAACTCAGTCCTACATCGAGTTATGGTGTGGTTGGACTGATTTGGAATTTGGGAGGCCTGTGATGGGTTTAGATCCTGTCTGCTTGTTTCCTGAGCACACATACAATGGGAAAATGAAATAAAACAGTCAGATGCAAAACACAGGCTGAGATAGACGCCATTGCTTTGTGGTGATCTACGGCATAGATTTATATCTATCTATAGTAACTGAGATATCAGCAGTTGGTCTCTAAATAAGTGAATGAAGGATGTCCTCACAATCATGATCATCATTCAACAGTGACTCGCCTGAGGTCAGGCTCTTTCTCTTTTCCTTGGGCCTGCCTTGATGAACTAGAAGGATCAGAGACAGTTGTTTATTGCTTATAACTATGCAGAGTGATACTCCAGGCATTGGATTCAAGATAGAAAACACCGCCATCCGTTAACTACATTGACTGAGATATTTATTCTGGCAATGGAGAGTCTTCTGCTGCACAATGAGTGAATTTTCCTTTTCCAACACAATGTTAGCTATATACCTCTGATATCTGTCACCAGCTCATGAATTCTGAGCTGGAATAACCTATGTATCTCTCCCTGGACTAGTTAACTACATATGTACTACAGAGAATGCCAGTTGATGGTGATGTGCTCCAGGCTTGGCATCTTCACAGCCAGCTTGAGCGAACTCTGACGCAACAAGCATTCAGCTTGGAATTCAACACCATCTTGGAATTGTATCAATGATACATTATATACTCTCTTGTTCAAGTCTATGGCATGCTGTGGCCATGCTCTCACTATTCGATCCTCACAGAACATGTTCTTAGCTGCCAGTCTTTGGAAGTCGCCATGCCGCAGCATATTAATTTGTGCTCTCTTCCGCACCCCCAAAGGGAACTCACATTTCTTGTCACAATGGCACCGACACAATGCACCTTCAGCACCTTATAGACCTGTTTTCCAAAGATATGTCTATTCACAGCGATTCCAGCCTTTCGTCCCACCTCCTCCATCATCGCTCGGGAAACCCGCCGCCGCTAAAACCTACCAACGAACCCGCAAATGGCTCCGCCGACTCTTCTACCTCAGTCTCTCTGCGGGCACAGTATACGCCATTGACCGTTACTTCTACGCATCTTGCCTTGCCCGCACCACTCGCACATTCGCGCTCGGCATTTTAGTCGCCTTGGATTACAAAATCAACTTCCGTCCCAACCCTCCCCTCGCGAAATCCATCGCTGCAGTGCACACGCGCAATGCTGAACGATTATCGGAACTCCTCCGTGCCAATGGTGGTTTGTACTTGAAGATCGGCCAGGCTATCGCTATGCAATCTGCCATTCTACCGCCGGAGTTTCAGAAGATGTTCTCGCGCATGTTCGATGATGCGCCGCAGAATGACTGGGGAGATGTGGCCCGGGTGATTGAAGAGGATTTTGGAAAGCCCGCTGAGGAGGTTTTTGGAGTGTCGTTTACGGGCGAGCCTGGATGCGGCGTTATGGAGAGGACGGCGCGGGCGAGTGCGAGTGTGGCACAGGTGCATTGGGCGAAACTGAGTGACGGGAGGGAGGTGGCTATCAAGATCCAGAAGAAGGAGATCGCGACGCAGGTTAAATGGGATTTATGGGCTTTCAAGTAAGTTTTACTTGGTTGAGGGTGTTATCCTGGGTCTTATGGAAAAAGTTTTCATCAGGAAACAGCTCTAATGAAAAGTTTTTAGGGTCGTTACGTGGGTCTATAGTCGCGCTTTCGATATTCCGTTCTACAGCTTGGTGCCGTTTGTGAGCGAGCGTCTTTTTTTGGAAACCGATTTTGAAAACGAGGCCGATAATGCCGAGCGAATGGCCAAACTCGTTGCGGCTGAGCCTCGACTGAGGGATAGAGTGTACATTCCGAAAGTGTATCGCGAGTTGAGTTCGAAACGAGTGATGACTGCGGAGTGGATTGAAGGCGTTCGATTATGGGATAAGGATTCAATAACTCGACCTTGGCGAGGAAGATGGCGGCAGGGCAGTCCAGGATGCCATGGAACACCACTCGACCTTTCTGATGTGAAGTCAAAACCCCCACAGTCTCTGTCTGACTCCACTACTGCCGAGAGGATCAAACCAGAGCGGGATTACTGGAAAGGTAGATATGGCCGTGGTGGTTTAGGGGTATCACTGAGCGAAGTGATGACAACGATGGTGGAGCTGTTCTCAGCACAAATGTTCCTCTGGGGGTGGCTTCATTGTGACCCTCATCCCGGTAACTGGTTCGTCCGCCGCCAGCCAAATGGGAGAGCAGAGCTTGTCCTCTTGGACCATGGCCTCTACGTTCACATGGAGCCGAACTTCCGGCACCAATACGCTCGACTTTGGAAAGCTCTCTTAACATTCGATAATGATAGCATATCCCAAATTGTTAAGGAATGGGGCGTTAACAACGCTGACCTTTTTGCATCTGCGACCTTGCTCCGGCCTTACCAAGGAGGAGAAAAGACGACATCCAAAGCGCTGGAAGGCTTGAGCAAACAAGACAGAGCGAAATTACAATACGAAATGCAGCAGGCGATGCGAAAAGCCATTCGCGAAGTCCTTGGCGACGAAACCAAATGGCCGCATGAACTCATCTTTATATCTCGCAACATGAGGATAGTACAGGCGAACAATCAATATCTGGGCTCCCCGGTGAACCGGATCAAGATCACGGGCACGTGGGCTTCTCGTGCTCTAGTCGAATCCCCGGATCTGCCACTGTCGGAAAAGATAAAGAATTACGGTCGGCATATCGTGTTCAAGTTTGTCTTGCTCTCCACTGATATACTGTTTTATTGGTATAGAATTCGACAGATGCTTGGGTGGGGAGGAGGAATGGAAGATGAGATTGAGGCGCAAATGCAGCATATGGCGAGGGATATGGGCGTTGAGCTGAACCAGCCGCTATTCGAAGGCTGAGCGTCACAGCCAGTCCATATTTCCGAATCGAATCGAATCTCTGGGTTGCGTTCTTCATGTGTATAATCTTAGTCGTGGACGTGTAAGATAGTGATGTAAGTAAATTATCAGTAGAGTGCGGGTATATACAGAGCACATCTTATGAGAAATGCATAGATAAACTACACATTACAGGTGCTCTCCTGGGCCTTCTTTAATTAAACTTTAGTTAAAGCTTTACCTAGTGTGACCGCTTAAAGGAGCCTAACAGACCAGCAACGCGCAGCTTTTCCATGACATCACAACCTATCAGAACGCGTCAAAAGAGATCTCATCAAAATACATATAGTACTCTCCACCATGACGGTCCCTTAAAGCCACCTAACAGCCCCTATCTCGATTCCTCTCTCTCCAACCTCCCCCTAATTCCAAGGGCCCTTTGTCCCGCGATGGACACCATCTCTTCCTCCCCGTTCCACTCCCACTCCCGCTCCGCCTTCACCCACCGCCACCTCCACCTCCTCCGCACCTTCTCCGCCCGCACCCCGCTCCGCGTGATCGCGCACATCGACCTCGACGCCTTCTACGCGCAATGCGAAATGGTCCGGCTCCGCACGCCGCGCACCCAGCCGCTCGCCGTGCAGCAATGGGACTCCCTCATCGCCGTCAACTACGCCGCGCGGCCGTTCAACATCTCGCGCATGCTCTCGGCGCGCGAGGCGCGCGCGCGGTGTCCGCAGCTGATGACGGTGCATGTGGCGACGTTCCGCGAGGGAGAGGGCGGGAAGTGGGCGTATCGTGCGGAGGGGGATCAGAGCGTGGAGACGGATAAGGTTTCGCTGGATCCGTATCGGGCGGAGTCGAGGAAGATCTTGGGCATGGTGAGGGATGGGTTGGTGGCGTGGGCGGAGAGGGTGGGGCGGGGGGGATTCGGGGAGAGGGGGAGTGGGAAGGAGAGGGATTGGGGACATATGGTTCGGGTGGAGAAGGCGGGGATTGATGAGGTCTTTGTGGATCTGTCGGCGTTGGTGTGGGCGACGTTGTTGGAGAGGTATCCGATGTTGCAGCAAATGGAGGAGGCGAAGAGAAATATGAGCGAGGGCCTGCCTCGCCCGCCGACTACGGCGCTGGTATGGGGAAAAGAGGATGAGTTGGTTGATTTGGATGCGGGGCAGACAGAAGAAGATGATCCGGACTGGGACGATGTGGTCATGCTTATTGGAGCGGAGATCATAAGGTCCGTCCGGCTTAGGGTTTGGGAACGCTTGGGATATACGTGTTCTGCGGGAATCGCGCGGAACAAGATGATGGCAAAGTTGGGGAGTGCTTGTAATAAGCCGAATAAACAAACCATTGTGCGAAATCGTGCCGTACAGCAGTTCCTTGGTGATTTCAAGTTTACGAAGATCAGGATGCTGGGTGGGAAGTTGGGGAAGCACATTGCTTCAACATTTGAGACTGAACAAGTGGGTGAATTACTGCATGTTCCTCTTGAACAGTTGAAAGCAAAGCTCGACGATGATACGGGAACGTGGCTATACGAATTGATCCGAGGGAATGACTACAGCGAGGTTAACCCTCGAACCCAGATCAAGTCCATGCTGTCAACAAAGTCTTTTCGCCCGGGGATCAAATCTTTAGAACAAGCTGAGAAGTGGCTAAGAATCTTCGTGGCTGAGATATGTGGGCGGCTCGTCGAAGAAGGTGTGCTGGAGCATAAACGCCGTCCAAAGATCCTAGCCATACATCATCGATACAGCGGACAGACCAAGTCTCGCCAGGTTCCTATTCCGACTGCCATGACTATCGACGAAGATTCACTCTTCAGTTTGGCCAGGCATTTACTAAAACAGGTTGTTAGCGAAGGTCACATGTGGCCCTGTATAAATCTATCACTCACAGTGAGTGGGTTTGAGGAAGGTGTTTCTGGAAACCAAAGCCTTGATAGCTTTTTTACGCATGCTGCAGACTCAGAAAGGAACGAATCGATATCCCGTCGTCGACAGCATGACGACGAAGAGGAGATGACTGAATCACATCGAAGAAAGACGACAAAGCTGAGGCAGGACTTTGACGAAGGTTCTCCGCTTCAGGACCTTGAAATAGATTATCGGGAGACCCCTGCTATTGAAGGCATGGTGACCACCAATGTAACGGAGAGTAAACTTTCAGACATAGAGCCCGGGATGTTCTCATGCCACCGCTGTAACAAGCCCATTCCTGCAGCGTTACTGGATGAACATCACGACTGGCATTTTGCGAAAGACTTGCAATCACAAGAACGAAGGACAGTCCATCACACGAGTACCAATGTAAAGACTGGAGGGAAACGACAGACACGATTGGCGTTTGGGTGACGATTCTCACAGTAGACGGCTCTGGATAGCATTGACAGGCATCTCTCCAGTCAAAATATATCTTCCAATTGGTTTATAGGGTGATTGATACACATCATCGGCCAGATTCTGCGCGGGTATAAGATATCGTAACTAACTTGACGGTTCGTTATCGTGCTGAACGGATGACGAGGCTGGAACCGGTCACATGAACCCGGCTTCCTCTCGCCATCAGCAACAAATCTTTCAAATATCTCCTGTGCAACTGCTGTCTTCTCGGGGCTGTCTGTTGTGCGATATAAAACAACATCTGCTCTTCGACTTCATTATTGTGGAATGTCGTGTCGTGTCTTGTCTTGGTTAACTAGTTAGTTATCGTCGAGTGACATCATCCGTACTGACCAACTATTTCATTCTAGACGATCCCCGTTCGTGACAGCATCGTGAGACGAACAATTTCTGTTCCTCTGGACTCAAGTCTTCTCGTCTCGTTGTTTGTTTATTTGTGCTGTGCAGTTGGTTTTGTTTGTTTTGTTATTCTTAGCTAGCTGAGCCACTTACCGTTGACCCTATTCCGGAAGCCATGTCGCGGCGTCGTCGTGGACGGACAATCGACGAAGATTACTATGAAGAAGAACATTACGAGCGTCGTCCAGCGAGGGAACCTGTGAGAGAACGGCGCGAACGCGTGATCGAGGAAGATGTAGAGGTTCACCGTCGGCCCGCGACCACTCGATTTCGCGAAGTGGATAAAGACATCTTTAAAGAACGCATTCGCAGTTCCAGTGCCGGACCCTTGGTGCTTCGTCCCCGCGTGAGCGATGAGTTTGTGCATGTACCTCGAGAAACGGAACGAGAGATCGATGAAATTCGCATTACCCACCCGCGCGGAAGAGAACGAAGACCTCCGCCAGTGGACATCGAGGTGGACGAACAGATCGTTCATCGAAGAGAGAAATCGAGACCTCGTGAATTGGCTCCCAGATTCGAGGAGGATGAGATCATCATACATGAGCGAGACTATGATAGCGACCACTTCTCTCGTCCGCGGAGAAGGGCAACGGGCCATTCCCATAAGATGGACGTGGAAATAGACCATGGAAGACACAAGGATGAAATCATCTATCATAGCATATCCCGTGAACGACCAGTAAAAGCCGAGGAGAGAGAAGATATCCTCATTCGCACCGAAGAAAAACGGGGTCGGGGAAGAGAATTAGAAAGAGACGAAGTCCTCATCCGCAAAAATGTTGAGAGATCGTCCTCTTCAGAGTCGTCCATAGCACCATCGCGATCAATTCACGCTCCGCCAATTCATCAGGATGTCATAACGCATCACAGACATATTGATCACGGTAGGTGCTATTTATTTATTCCGTGTTCACCCGAACTAATGGAATTCTAGGATATGAAATTGCTCCCCCAAGAACACGCCCTCGAGCACAGTCGACGAAAAGAGTCGAGATTGACGAAGTTGATGTACGGGAAAGGTACGATTTATCCTACAGATTTGCTCTGATATTAGGTCGCCTACTAATCCCTTGACTAAGGCGAGGCCGCGGCATCGATGATTTGGAGGTCATTCATCGTCGAGACAGAGGCTATGAATCCTCGCCTTCTCCTCTTAGGCGGCGGCGTTTCAGTGATGCAGTGAGGGTATCACACTCAACAACTCGTGGATCCGGTCGAGAACATGATCGAGACGTCCTCGTCGTCCGTGAAAAGAATAAAGACCCTCGCGATAGAGCCGATATCATGGAAGAAGCTGAGTATTACAACCATCGAGCTACTGCTGGTGCCCCGATTGGAGAAGCATACAACGGTGCCACACGGGATTGGAGTATCATAGATGTGCCACCCGGAACAAAAAGAGTTACGCTAGATGGCGTCGGAGGAGCAAATCAAGAAATTACATGGCAGCGGTATAACGGCGTCCGAAGATCAAAATTCAGAGTCGATGGAGACGAGTATGCTTCCGACTTTGAAATCGGAAGGGAGAAGCCAACCATTGGTAGACGCTACAGGGGGGTGAAAAATGTAAAGGATAGGCTTTGGACCGAAATCACAAAAGATTTGGTGGTTAAGGAAGCGATTGAGAGGGCGGGATATGAATACGAAGAAACGGAAGATTTCTACTATGTGTTTTCTTATTTGCGATATGTGCGTGTGACCATAGCAAAAGATCCCGGCTTCTTGGACGTCCAATGCTAACGAATGTTAGGACGATGTCGCTTATCTTGTTCGAATGTCCGAAGATTTCAGACGTGCCCGTCGCGAAAGAATCCGGGAGATCCAGGCCGAACGCGCCGTGAGACCTCCGCCAGTACTGGCTCTACCTGCGCCTCCTCAGCATTCCACGACCGTGCTGGTCGATCGGACCACGAGAGAAAGAGACGAGGAGTTTATCTCAGAGCGCGATGTGATTGTTGAGACTGACCGAAGGGCATTCCGAGGCCGAAGGTGGTAATGGCATCGGTTGGTAAAAGAATTTTTTTTAAGTGCGACTTCTCTCCAGTATGCATCTACACTCAACCCTTGCGTTCGGGATTGGAAGAGATATTTTTGGCGATTTGATCTTGTGCGCATCTTTTGCTGCCCTTCAGGTATGCAAATGTATATCCTAGACTATGTTGCTGGATTTCTGGCCGTCAGTTTGGACTAAAACTTATGGGGATATCCCTAATGATTTGACGATGGATGATAGGATATGTTGGTTCTGCAGACTTGATGATTATCGTTTACGAGTTTATTTATATATATATACTAAGTGCCTTTAGCTATTCGGTTGACAATACAAGAAGGGATTTGGAAAGAATTTGTACCTATTTCATATGCCAGTCACCAGGTGATCTTTAGCTGATACCTATTCGTGGTATTCTCGTTCTTCTTCGTCTTCTTGCTTTTTGCTCATGCTATGTCTCCTTCGGTAGTCAGCTGTACGCGATACGTACATAGCGACTCTGTGGAGATGTTTCTTGAGCATTGGACCACTTTCAACCACAACCCACAGACCCTTCTTGGTATTATGCACACCAAGGACGTTCGTGTCTTACATGCCATGTTCTCTGTTAACGAGTTGGTGGGTGAATCCTTCGAGTTTGAATATGGAGTAAAAGTTACATGGAATGCTCGAGTTGCATTGAATTTCCTCAGAAGGGGAGGAGTATGTAAAGCTTGGAATTGCAATCAGCAGACATCCTCCTGTGAAACGGGCCACCCTGTGGACAGACATTAATAGCCTATGCTGCTGATCCCGAACATTGGCTCAAAGGGAAGGAGTTGAGTTGATTCTTTTTTCTATTTTTAGATGGTCAGCCAGCCTTGGTTTGGCACAGTCACAAAGGCTACATACATAATATGTAGATACATATTTATTGGTATGGAAGTCTCTTGTCGCAGGAGTCGTTTGACGAGATATTGGCCAACAGTCCCTGCAAACGAGCAGTGGCCTACCTCTGTGCGAGACGAACTGCTGGCATGCGTCTCATGAAACAGAGTGCGCCTAAGCGCTGAGCTGTGTGTGGAGTTGCTTTCTCCTCTTGACTGCGGTTCGTTACAAACCCCAGACCCCAACGTTTGATCTTCAAATCCTCCGTGTGATTTTTGGAGGATATTTTTTTTTCTTAAGCGCTTGTGGCTTGCTTCAGAAATGTGCGACTGGGGGAGATGTCGCTGAAGAAGTGGCGCATGGAGGGAATGTGGTGAAATGGTGGGTGCAGTTCCCACGCATTTCTATATTATGCTGTGTCACTCGTCTGTGTGTCTCGGAGTTTTATCTGCCTGGGCAATTCATGCAACCCGTGTTCTTTTTTTTTTTTTTTTTTTTTTTTTGAATTCCTTTTTTTGCTGTTCTTCTGTCTGCTTCCTTCTCGCCACCACAGCAACATTGCTGCCGGGTCCGTCCCCTGATGATCACTAGGAAAATACCTCGATGTCCTCAACTCCAAAATGTCTTTCCTCTGGGGCCAAGGTCCGCAAGTATAATTCCATGAGATTGACTACTGTCGATCATGATATAACTATGAAACTGCCGATTTGCTCGTTGAATTGCTGGCGAATGAGAGATTCTCTGGCCGCCTCGGGGAGGACAAACAGCTTCGAGATATACACAAAGCTAATCTTACGCGGGTACTCGAAGGTGCTGTTCGTGTTCACTTTGATACCGAGCTGTTGTAGACGAAATTGGCTGTAGAAACCTGGCTCATCTCTTGCTCCAGCGCACCCTCACCGTCGCTGTCGTTGCTCTCGTCAATGTAGGATGTAAACACGCGGAACTCGTCCATCATGAATCATGGATCGTTCCAAGAAAAGTGCGAGAGTTCACTAATAAGAGCTGTGTACCTGAAGGTGCCACGGTACGAGCGATGCCACCAAAGCAAGCATCTTCAGTTGAGTACACGCTGGCGGCGACATACTTTTTTTTCCTTTCTGGCAGAATCCCTGGAAAGCTGTGATCCACTTAAATCCCGGTTGTGCTCACTACTGAAACAATTCAATCAGCACGCCCAATCTTTCCCCCCCGGTCCTGGCGGTCCATGAGCAAAACCAGGGCTATGAATCGTCAACTTTCCAAGAAGCTTCGGTGAAGATGCGTCGTCGATACCACCCATTTCCAGTTTGTAGGTGTTGTTGAAACTCGCGCCCTTTATATCCTGTAGAAGAATACAGCCTTGAACACACTTCGACTAGTTGATTGCAGGCGTGTAAGCGGAGAGGAGAGCCTAACAAGACAAGCTGGCGTTAAATAGTGACTCCATCATGACGACTAGCCAGTGAACTAGCTAACTTACCCCTGTCGACGCTCATCATCAGCCCATCGAAAAAAGCGACCTTGCTGGCTTCTCCTCTCTGCTTCCGTCGTCCACTGCTCACCATCCACCACCACGGTGTGTTTCTCGATTCTCTTCACGGTCTTTACCATCAATTCCCACTCGCTTTTCCTTTCCAGTAATCGGTCCTTCGTTGTCCCCCAGCCAAAGACGTGGGCTGCTATTTCTTCCTCGCCGACTGTCTTACATAGCCCTCGCCCGGGATCTCCCCTATCCGCTCCAACGACAGACCACGATGCTTTCCATAGCTTGAGAAGAAATCCATCGATAGAGCTCTCTCATTGAGGGTCACAGTTGTACGCTTTGTGCAGATGGAGGTCGGGCTGGGGTCAATCCATTAGCTCCTCGGGTTGTTATGTTGATAACTTAGGGGTGGGTGCAAGACTGACTGTCTCTTCCATTCAACCCTCCCCCGCCCATTGAATGTTTCTAGTTCTTGAGCTGTGCTGTGCTGACCTGTGAATGATGGATGAATTCTGTATAGGGGAGGTTCTTGTTGGAATAATCCGCGTTCTTTGTGTCCTTGATCCTCTGCCTTCTTGTAAGTCCTCAGAGCCTGGAGGGCCATGAACTTGCTCTGCCCAAACGTCAACATCGCATCGCATCGTATCGCACCATCTCATCACCGCGGCGCTGATCAGTCACTGGGCTTCTGTTACCTTCTGTTGAACTTGATGAGCACACAATCTCTCCTCCCCTTGTGTTCTCCTTTACTGTCTCACATCCACATCTTGCTCAGCCTGTTCCTTCACTTTGCTGCTGGGACCAATATCCCGGGTTGACCTCAACGTACTCGTTCTCTCCTGTGTATCTTCTCTAGTTCTCGATTGCCATCTTTTCTTGATACCATTTTCTTCAGAAATCTCCATCGAAACACTGCTGATTCGGTGAAATTCTCCTAGTTAAGACCTCAGTTGACACTTGTCATTTGAGATCCACATCTTCGGCCATAAACAATGGCATATACTCTGTTCGTTGTGTTCGCGTCCTTCCTCATCTTCTTTCATTCGTGTATTCCAGTCAAAGGCATTGGCCTTCTTTACTGCTCTTCCCTCAATACTGGATCAGACTTCGACTCTGGTAAGTCGTCTCACGCGTTCTCTTGGTCATTACTGTATGACTCGCGCATTCAACTGACTTCTTCGCGACAATAGTTATCAGCGACTTTCAGTCAAATGGAGCCTGCCGTGAGACGTGTGTCGGTAGCTATGCGTTTGCAATTCTGCAAGGCAAATCATGCTGGTGTTCCAATGCTGCCCCTGGAGATAATGTCGACACCGATGCCTGTAGCGATGGCTGCCCCGGATACCCAAAAGACAAATGCGGAAGCACGAAAATGAACCTCTACGGATACATCCAGCTTGATAAAAAGCCGACCACGACGATAGGCGGTTCCACCACCACCACTTCGTCGGTTAGTACCAATGGTTCCCTTGGACCCGGGACTGTTACAACCCCAAGTCCTATTTCAGATTCCTTCCCCCGTTCAAGCATTCAGTCACCCCTTCATACGTATCTCTCTCTTTCTAGAGAAGTGCAGAGGCCTCCAGAGGAACGGGTCACCAGCACTCATGAAATTATAAGGACCGTTTTGACCACTGTTATACAGACTGGTTCACCCTCTGATTCTTCATCATCGTTAGCTTCTGCAACCCCAGTAACGATTACCGTTACGGAATCGCAGACCAAGAGCTCCACTACACTTTCTACAATTAAGTCTTCCTCTGTATGAATCAGCTCCCTCTTAAAACTCTCAGAAGAGTTTTTCTCCTTTCTTTCTGTTTGTTTTGCAAGGCTTGATTATTATTTTGGGGGGATGAATTGTATTTTGGTTTTATGCAAAAATGCTCTATCTGGGGTGATATCAGGTCTAACGCGCTTTTCAATGCTAGGCTACCACGGTGTCTTCTAAGACGTCTTCCAAGATGTCTTCGACGGTGCCTCCGACCTCACAAACTCCAATCATCTCTACTCAGACCATCCCAGGAGGGATTGCGACGATCACGGTCCCGATTGGTTCTCCTAGCCAGACTTCTGACCCTTCCGCAGATAAGAAGAATTCTTTAAATGGGGGTAAAGTTGCGGGAATTATCATTGGCGTGCTCGCTGCAAGTGGCATTCTTCTCGCTCTGGTGCTACTCTACTACCAACGACGCCGCAAACCCCAGAAGCAAAAAGAAGAATATGACCCCGACTTCTTGAACCCCTTCTATGAACGACCTGTTCCCACACCGGTTTTCCGTACTCCTCTAAGTGGTCCGCCTAAGGAAAAGGGCAAAGGACCGACTATTACTCTCCCTGCATTTACCGATTCGCGGCTGAAGGCTGACGTTTACCCCAATGGAAGTCGGCATAGCAATGTTTCGTTGCAGGATAATCAAGATTATTCCCGACCTGTTTTGCGGGTGAGTCTTCATATCGCTGGCCATTAAACCTGTTGGGAAATGTTTAACAAAACTAACTGAGTGGCGTGTAGTTGACCAATCCTGATCCTCCTGAGGTTCATTGATCCGGGTATTGCTCGCTGTTTCTCAAGTTGAGCTGTCAGGCCGCTCTAGGAGACTTTTGCGACATACTATCTCCGCTTTCTGGTACAGGAAACGAATTTCATTATGGAGTACATTCGATCAACTTCTTTTTGCAAGATGCATTTCGGCTAGATGGCGTCGCGCAGTCTCCTAAGCATTCGCATACCCAGATCATCCAGCCATATTTTTGACGATCAGCTGCTATCTTCAAGTTTCCAAGCTGTCATCAGATCCATTTCACCACATCAGTGGCTTCTTCCTCACATCTTCACCCGTAATAGATAAGGTCATCTCTGCATATTTCCATATTCAAAACAGGGCTATTATGGTCGTTGAAGGACCCAGTTTCATTTTCTTTTCATTTTTCACTTTCATGTAAAGGCATTTGGACGAAACGGGGTAAAAAAAGTCTTATGATCTGGCGTCGGCGGAACAGTGTTTGCAATGGCGACTCTTCGGGGTGCGCTGGAGTGCTTGGTTTCTTTTCCTTTTTCTCTTTTTTTCCAGCAATTAAGGATCCACAGGACGTTTACTTAGGGACGGATTCAACCTCGCAGCTCGCGTGTCTATGATTGATTTACTCCCTTAGCATGTACTCTTAGTCGTCGGGCTTATTTGCTGTTTCCCCGAGGTTCATGATTTATTCCAGAGTCGAGATGCTCAGTGAATCAATTTCAGCTCTTAAGGAGTATGTATCCTTGAACAGTTGGCCTTGTGAGGAACACGGAGCTAGAAACAGGAAGAGGGGATTTCGTAGGCATAACTAAGGGGTTTGACCTCAAAAAGGACTTTGTTTCCAGGAACACGAAGCTATCAATCCGTATATATCAAGCTGAATGACTGAAGTCGAGGATGGTTGGATTTTTGCAGCCAAGTTGCTTTGCTCGCTCTGATTTGTCGGGATCATTTTGCCCTTTCTGGGAGATCTTTTGAACCACATCGCATCCATTTCTACACTTCCATCCTACCTACATCATCATCCTACTCATCCATACATACGAGAGACTCACATATGCATGTCTCTACACAGTCACTTGCAAACCTGAGACCGTGGTCTTTTTCCAAATCAGGAGAGAAGATCCTTGAGGGTACATCATAACTACATACATAGCATACACGCTTCGATCTGGCGCGGAACTACGACATACATACACTACTGCTATGTATCATATTGCCAGAGAACCCAGTTCCCTGGGCCGAACTGCCAGGCCGGAATCCTGGTCTTAATTCGGTATCTCGTTGCACGAACTAGCCGTGGAGGCATGCAGATGCACTGGAATCTTCTGCCATCCCCAAGCCCGGGTTGCAGCGGAGACGGGGAAGAATGACGGGCATTCTTTTCTTTTCTTTTTTGCTGCGATGGTGTATCACGGCTACATGACAGGTTGGGAGATTATCTGGCTGGATGAGAGAGCTGGAGCACTGGATACGATGTATCACTGCACATACATTCTGCACTGAGTGCAGGGCTCTCTCATATCCCGAAAGCCCGGTAGAGGATAAAAGTGTCTTGATATCCCGTCGGGTGTGGGCAAATGATATCTTGTGCTTCGTATATACCGGTCTGGTTACGGAAGCGCCCTTGTAAGGGGAATTCCTGGATATCTTTTTATATCTTAACTTGATTTCCTTTTTGATATCAAGTCATTTTGCATTTCTTCTCCTTCTGGGAACCTTTTCTCTGAAATACACCCACCCTGGCCTGCAAGTATCGCCGAAAAGTTTGCTCTAATACCACCAAGGGGCTGACTCAGGCGGCCTGCTGTCTCGACGAACAGACATTGCGAATGATGCCGACATAAGCAAACGTGGAATCTCTCCTTAAAGGCATGTTAGTTGTGAATCGTGGCAGGGATTTCATACCATTAGGCGAAATACATCTGCATGCAACGAGACAGTATCGGACGCCCATTTTGTCGATGAGTTTCGTGAACAGCCTGTTCCGTCCGACCTTAGTTTAATGCCTTGATCGGAACGGACTTTGACGATTGACCGTGGATAAGATGGATGTCTTTACAGCCATGGATAATTCAATCTTTATTTTGGGAGGGGTCTTAATTGCGATCACTGCAAGTTATTTTTTCGTCAACAGATCCCAGCTGGAGCGCTTTGTTTCTGGACTCAAAGGCCGCAGTCGAAAGGTTTCATCAGCGGAAACTCCTCCGCCCGACGCTTCTCCTGAGAAGCAGCCTTCAGGTATCTCGTACAGAGATAATCTTCCTCCTTCGCGTCGGGAAGCGTTATACGATGTTGTTAAAACAGAAAATTTGGAAATAAACGAACGCAGCTGGGCTCTGAGAGACCTCGACGATGCTGATGTGACGCGGTCACTTCTGCCAATGACCGAAGATTACCAGGCTTGCGAAGAAGTAAAGTTCACTCCCACTGGATTTTCGACAATGGAGATTAGAGCGCTGGGAGATTTTCCTGACTACTCGAGCTTGAGTGGTGTTCCCTTGCCAAAACCATACCAGGAGTTTGTCATCGATACGGCCCTGCCCAGGCCTTATAGACCATTCCGGTGGAATTATCATCAGACAATGTGTGAGTCTTCACTCTTCTGATTTATACACTTCCTTTTTTTTCTTTTTTTCTTTTCCCAGTTGATAACTGCTAATAGAAATGTAATCAAAGCACTTACGAAACTGGAACCGGACTGGTGGCTCGAACTTGAGAGTACCTATAAACACCGCATTGCGCAGCGGAAAGCACTCCACGCAAAGCATGGAAAGGCAGTACTTAACAAGCTTCCCGGCTCGGAGCTGGCGTGCAAGGAGCTCATGGAGATGGTGATTCAATTTCTCTGTGCTCGATATCCTCAATATTTTTCGCTTTCAAAGGATAAGAGATACTTGACAAATGGCATTCTAAACACAGTTGAAGATCTTCATACGAAGGACTCGCTTGCCATTTTGATGGACAATGTTCCTGAAGATTTCGCAGTCATGCTCAGAGATGATAACTCTGGATACTACTTTCTACGCGCGGGTTCAATTTGCTCATCCCTGGGGTGGAATCTAGAAACGAAGCTGGGCATGCAACTACATGAGATCCATGAACCTATTCCAGACTATAAGGAGAAAATGCAGTTCTCTATGGACCGGTATGCCTGCCACTCATTTTTCATCGACCCAATCGAGGAGTTACAGTACATATACTCATTAAAAGCACCATAGCTACTTCGCCAAAATGCCCACAGACAAACCCATCCAACGCAGTTCATGGGGCCTCGAAGTCGACCAGCCTCTCTTCATGCCCCCCGGCGACCCTCACGAACTCCATCGCCACTCCCAGTCACCTTCCCTAGATCTCTCCTCCTGCTTCCTCCGCGTTGACTGGCAGACCCTCCGCCGCCTCCCGCTTTCTGGAGCCATTATCTTCAATTACAAAGCGCTCTTCACGCCCGTCGCGGAATTTCGGGACGAGCCGGGGATTCCAGCTCTGGTGGCGAAGATTCTGAGGGAAGGGAAGAGGAGTATCATGGAATATAAGAATACGTGGCATGTGGAGCATGTGGTGCTGCCGGCGTTGGATCGGTGGGCGAAAGAGCAGGAGGAAAAGGGCATTGTGGAGAAGGGCTGGGAGGTGGCGACGTTGGAGGAGAGTCCGTATTTTAGGGGATGGGAGGAGAAGTGGCATCGTCAGCAGGGATTTTAAAGAAGAGAGGTACTGTTTCCTCTTTGCTTTGCGTTCTGTGTGAGTAATATGACGACGTCGTGTGGTTGTAATGAACGGCTTTTATGAGAAGTTGATGAGGCTTTTCATATGTAAGTGGATAAGGTATGTCATGAACATTACCAAGGAGATATTGGCCCTAGATCAGACGGGCGATGCGGATGAGCAGTGTCACTTCGTGTTTCGGGCTAGCGAGAGTACCAATTGCTCTCTGGCCAGTTCTGATCGAGTTTTGCTGCAATATGATAGTCGGGAATATCCAACGGAGCCATCCGAGGTGTGCTACGCGTCGCAGTGAATTGCGTCGAGAAGCAGGGCGTAGATAAATGTTCTGCCAGTTGTGTTTCAGGTTTTCTTGAATAATGCCTTGAAATGAGCCATCATCGAGAATTTCGAAGAAAGCTGTTTTCCTTTTATGGTAGTCTGGTCCTGAGTTTTCGCTAGGAAATCGGTAGGGGAATGCGTAGCATGAGGCTCATTGGCCAAACGGTCGACAAGGGAGAGTCATGTGAGTCTCCAGAGGCGACACTTATGTCCCTGAGCATCCTCGCAGTCCCGAAAGCTCATACCCAAGGGTAGTCTTTTTCGAAGAACTCTTTCCGCTTGAGGGACTTGCAGGCGGAGACGTAAGCTTAGTGGTATAAGTAAGCAATACCATCTCGGACGCTCAATCATCTCCATGCTCTGATCCTCCGTCCCCAACTTCTCCGTTTTCCTCATGGTCGCTCTCCCTGTCAATATCTTCCAGCTCTTCGCCCAGCGGACTAATCCTCTCGTCTAACATATCCAAATCCTCCAATACCCGTCTCGCAGGCAGCTTCCACAAACTGGTCCCACACACCCGATCCTTGGTAAGCAAATCATCCACAAACTGATCCATATACGTCAACACAAACCCATCCTTCGTCCTCCTCTTCAACTTTCTATAATCCGCCAACAACGGCTCTAAAACGGTATATATCTCCACCGGCTCAAACGTCAGCCGAACATAAAACGCAGCCAGCGCCCGCAAATATTTAAAGTCGCCCACTGCTTTCAACACCGCAGCTCCTTCTCCTCCATCACCGTCGTCATCATCATCATCATCCTCCTCGTCGTCCTCGGCGGGATCGTGGAAATTCAGATACTCCAACACCACCTCCTTTTCCGGTGCGAGCTGCAACAGTTTAAATGCCAGACAGAGAAAGGGCGTGGGTTTCTGGTTCGCGCCGTATGTTCCGCCAATATGGCTCAGTTCGACGGCTCGGTCGCAGAGAGTGGCGGCGTTGAGGCCGAAGCATTGTTCTTTCCAGTAGTAGGAATCTGTGATGCGGTCGCGCACGGGCTTTTCGAGGAGTGTGGCGGGATTGACGCCGCGGATTAAGGGCCCAGCGTAGCCGCGGGTGTCTAGAAGTGCGCTGGCATCGGCACGATGGGAAGTCATTGCGTGCTGATAGAGAGAGGATTGTGTCGGAGTTTGTCTATCAGAATCAGAAATGCTGTTGAAACAGACTCGTGGCCAATGTGACGGAGGGGTAATTTTGATACCGTATTTTACCAGTGAGGCTTTTAGGGTTTGATCTTATCGATAAGGATGTTTGTTCTGTTTTTTATGTTTGTTGTGTTTGTTCTTTGTTGGCCCAGCAACCATCACGTGTTAGTTATGTAAACATTGACCTCGAGATTCGAATCCAACGTGAGATCGAGAACGACAGCAGCTTTCTGGTCTTCACACTTATACAGGGCTCTTAAAGTGTTATTTCCGTGATATTGATGTCTTGTCCATCCATTTCATCAGGTTATACAGATGCGCGAATAAACCGGGGACCCTGATCACGCCATGGTCCTTGTAACCTCAGGCACCATTTCGGTTGCTATATCATCCTCAATCATTGGACTGTTCACCTTTCTTCTCTTTATATCAGGCTATGCACTGCAGCAACAATCCGTTCGCAACATACAAGCCGCCCTGCCAAAATACACCGCGCCTGCCTCGACGCCGACTCTGCTTCCCACCCCTTTTGTGAAGCCTGCAGGGGGCGAAGAGTTCCCCTTTGCCATTGACAAAAGGGAGGGGATATCCACAAGTCCATTTGACACACTCCCGAATCACAAGCAGGGAGACCAACAGGCTCCAATAGATGGCGCGACACAAACGCTCACTCCGGACAAACGAGCCTATCTCCAGATTTTATCCAAACCAAGCGCGGCGGATATATGCTCCACGCTCCTCTTCTCTAAAACTATAGCTTTGAACAGTACGCTTGACACCGACCGGGTAGTTATCTATCCTGAATCCTGGGAATTGAACTCCCCTACTGCCAACATCGCAGCAGCATTGCGTATTCTTCGAGCATCTAGAAAACAATATAACATCATTTTACACGCGATAGACATGGATGATCCGAGGGATCGCCATCCCTCCACCACGCGCTTGTTAAAACGCGCGTCGGCCAAGTTAAGAGCTTATGAGCGACTATTATACCTGCGGGCTCCAGGTGTGGCAGTTGACGTGAGCACGCTGGATCAGCTGATGCTTTCACTGGATGAAAGCCATTTATTTTCCGAAGCCTCTTCTTCCTCGAGATGGTGCTGGTGGCGGTGGCTGTTTAACAACGGCAAGGGAGGTGCAAAAACATGGGTTGATACCCAGCTATCCATCACTAGCGCCGACTTGCCATCTACTGTGCTGGTCGTTTCACGATATCTTCGTCCCGGGATACTATCACGACGATCCCATATACTCGGCTCGTCAGTGCGGCGGAATTACGTGGATTCAGTCATGGGCTCGCTGAGCAGCCATAATACGAAGCGCCATGGGAAAGAGCAGGCGTATGTGTATTTTGAGAAGAATAAGAATCGCCTACAAGAGCGGAGTAGCGTGTACTATTTGCATTGGAGGGAAGAGCTGGAGAGAGTCTGCCAGGGAGTTGATCTGAGTGATTGACTGGTAACTTTCTATGCGACGATAACGGCTTTTTTGATTCTGTTCCGGTGGCGGTGTGTAGCATGGGTTTTGGTTATAAGGTTTCTGAGGAGAAGAGGCGGGTGTCTCTTCTGGCTACGTATGAGATTTGATGACAATTGAGACTTTTGGAGGTCATAATGTTTTGGGATATTTTTGTACTTATACTTGACTGGATGGGATGAGCATCTACGACACGAATTTTGCATGGTTTATGATGATAATCATAATTAGCAATGAATCAGTTGAAAATGGTGCTGTATATACACATACATCAAGTGACTTATTTTGTTTTTACCCATGGCGCCAGAGACAATACCCTTATCGTCCCAATTTCAACATAGATACCCAATATACAACACCAGATTGACAGGCAAATGGGGGTATAAAATAAACCACAAAACCATCTCCAAACAAAACGCCCCCCCTCCAAACCCACACACAAGCCAATCATATTTTTTGAACCGCCCGCTCAAAGCGGTGGCGGAATGCCAATCTCATATCCGAGCAATACTTCTGTAGTAGCGCCCTCCCAGCCTCGATTGCCGCTCGTGGAAATTAAAAATCTGCAGGCTGCGTCCATGTAGAGTTGGGATATGGTGCCGGTACGATGGCCGGGGATGATGAGGAATGGTACCGTCGACTGGCGGGAAGATTGGTCGTCCTTGAGGTCGTAGAGTCGGAGGATGTCGTGGGATGCGCTGAAGAAGAAGAGTTAGTCAGGGGCTTTTTTGTTTTGAAGGAATGACATTACAGGGTGGTGGTAAGGCGGTGGACATACCAGATCAAATGTCTTCCATTGGGCATCGCTTTCAGCGCTGACACCGCGCCGCTTCCCTGGGGAAATTTAAATGTTCGCTGGGGTTCTCGTAGGCCTCTGTGTAAACTATACTCTTCCACGGTCCCGTTGCGACGGCCTGCGTAGATGTAATTCCCATCCGGTGACCAGCAGGCATTCATACACCACGGCGGAGTGTTCCTGGGCACTACTATTCGAGCAACAGGATCTGGCTGTCTCCGGTCCCAGACGCGGATAGTTCCATCAATGGACGCGCACAAGAAGGTAGTGTCACGAACGATGTTGGGTCTGGATTCGGAGGACGAATTAAGAATGGATTTTGAAACGTTTGCGGATTCTAAGTCTTCTGCGTGGGGAAGTCCGTTGGCCAGTGGTTCCGTAATGCCATTGGGCAGGCTTTCGGCGTGCGAGGAAAATGAATGGTGCTCTTGGGTCCCTGGTAGCGAGACGGAGTCGGAGATCGATGGGTGATTGAACGCGCCGTTCAGTTGAGCAGTCATCTCTTTTTGTGCTTTCGCTTCTTCTTTCGCGTCTTCTTTATCTTGTCGTATGCCGTTTGTAATTGCTTGCGATATTTCATCGTCGGCTCCCGCTTCGGCGAATGCACCGCCAGAAGGAACATCAGTGTCAGCGGGCACATGGTCATCGTCGCCAAATAACGAATGGAGAGAATCCGCCGGAGATGTTACCGATTGATCCAGCCCGGCTTCCGAAGCATGAGCATTTGCTCCACCATTTACTGCATGAGAGCCAGACGCCCCCCTTGTCGGATTGTTAGGCAAAAATGTACCGTTTGTTATCTGACTTTCTCCACTCTCCAGTGGCACAGGTAAAGCCGACTCGGGTCGAATCTCAATCCCAGATATTTGCCCCACAGATGCTCCAAATGTCTGTCGAATTTGTCCGGTGTTCAAGTCCCAGTCAAAAACCTTCTTATCCCAACTGCCTGACAATAACGACTGTTCATCCGACGTTAGACAAAGCGCAGATACTGCGGACGTGTGCTGCTGAAGGACAGCTATTTCCTTTCCTTCATCATGCCGCACTGACTGTAGCCGAATCCCACCGGATTCGAGACCTGAAAGCAACCAAAGACCTTCCGCCTGGGACGCCAAGGAGTATACAGGCGACAGTGAGCTCCCATCCATGTTCTCCCAATATGCCATCAGCACGCCAGCTTTCACGACGCTGTCAACAAACGGATGCCTTTGGGCGACGGTAAGCATGAGTTTGCTGTTGATCGAGTCCACCCAGTTGAACTTTCGAATGTACCCGTCGGATCCTCCACTAAACACCCAGCGCATGTCCGCCGTCGCAGTGACCGCATTGATCGACGTGCTATGCGGTGCCGCCGTCGTCGGTACGATATCATACGTCGTGGCAGCTAGTGCTTCTGAGCGAGGCACTGGGCGAATCGGCAGCGAAGAGTCCGGTGGTGTGGCGGTTGAGGGGGATGGTTGGGTGAGAACGACCTGCGGGTTCTGGGTATTTTGGCCTTCGGAGGCAATACTGGAGTTTGACGGGCTCTCCGGGTCTGGCTCGACATCCATCTCATCGCCATCTCTCATGGTCTCGTCCATGTCATTATCGGAGCTGCCGTCCTGTGACCCTGCTGGAAGGATTAGGACCAAGGTAGGATTGAGAGGGGAAAAAGGTCTCGTTCAGTTGCTGACCTGCAAGCTCACGGTCATCCTCCTCCTCTATGAGTGATGGCATGCTCCCGATGAAGTGTTTATAGCCAATCTAGAGTGGTGTAGCGCAAGTGACAGTTTGAAATGCCAGGATCGAGTACATCCAGACGAAGACGCCGCTATAAGATCATACGAAACAATAAGTCCTTGCTCATGCCAGTCATAATGGTCCTGAAGAGCCAAAGAATAACTACCAGCAGGCTACATCACCCTGACTGTTGAGATGCTTCTCCTTCTCTCCTTTTCTCTGTCTCTGTCTGTCTCTCTCTCTCTCTCTCTCTCTCTCTCTCTCTATATATCAGTTCTCTCCCGTCTGATCTCTCATCTTTCGGATCTCGGAGAAAGCATCTCTCCGACAAACTAGGTTGAACAAGGTTGCCACGTGAACACCTTAATGAGACGTCTATATAAATTGTATATAGTACTAATGTAGGATTGATATGAGACGAATGTATGTATAGAGAGAAAGAGAGAGAGCAGAGGTTCATGATGAACTAGAGATTGTATATCTATCAGCAGCAAAGCAATGCAATAACTTTAGTAGCCATGAGCAGTTATGTTGTGCTTAGATGGCTGACTGCTAGACACCCAAGTTGAACATTTGCAGTCAAAACCAGACCACTCTTTGAATGCAATCGTCCGGAAAGTTGCTAGATATTGCGACTCAAGTGCTATCAAATGTTACCATGCACAAGGCGTGTTCCTTGTGTTTTTGTTTCGTCTGTATCAATGTTGCTTTGTGGGCATCTCACAGAGCCTTTTCTGTTGTCTCTCTTCGCTTTACAACAACTGAACTTGGATTCCAAACCATTTCGTCCCTACATAGTTGGCGGATGAAGGAAACAAAAGAGAAATCAATCAATCTTTTCAGTGAATCTCTTTGCTCTTGAATTCACCCAGGCAAGTTGTGAGGTTTCTGACTTCTTTTTGCCGGAACTTTCCTTGTTTTTCTTTCTTTCACCTTCCGCTCCTCCTCCTCCTCCTTCTCCTCCCCCACCTCGTCCTCATCTCTTCATCTTCTCTTCAACCTCTTCAACTGCCTCTGGCCTCTTCATCATCTTTCTTGTTTACAGATCTGTTGTTCAGCTCATTCTTATTATCTCTGGTTCTCGTCTGTTCTTTTCCTTTGATCGGAAAATCTCTGCAACTTGCCAAAGGTGAATCTCACTTTCAGTGACTGCTGAGCCTTCATCAAATCACAAAAACCACAGAAGCTTTTTTTGTCCCCTGAAACAATACATCAGCTGTCACTTCATTCTGCAATCCTCCATCATTTCTTCTTTAAATTCGAGCAATTCTAGCTGATCCCGAGCCCAGCAAGATGGCACCTCGGCACTTTGGACGCCTCGCCATTAGGGCGCCCGCAAACGAGCCATCGGCTCCTGTGGCATTAAACACAGATATTAGGGCCTATGTGAATGCCGCTAGTGGTGCAGCTAAGAATGAGCCTTGGACAGCAAAGCTCGAAATTCCATCTTCTGATGAGATTCTCGGTATTGGTGATGGTGTCAACCCTGGTGATGCCGTTCATCTCGTACCAAATCAAATCGATGGCCCTTGGCAGTCGACCGAGCTTTACCTCAAGGCACATTACGAGCTGCTTCGTGAGGATGCAGTTGCTCCACTTCGGGATGCAGTGGACTATGTCCGTCAAAACCCACGTATGCGAGATACGTTGGATGTTTGCATCTATGAAAAAGTAGGAATCTTCTCTAATCCCCTTTTTTGAGAGATAACTTGCTAATTCTTCTTACCTCTAGGTGCATATCGTCGGGATGACGTGTGCCCAGTCAGGCATTGCGGTCAGGGTTCATTTCTCAACAGCTCGAGCAGGCAAGAATATCGTCTGGGAATATTCTCAACGATTGACAAGTGGTAAAATTGTTGCATTGACTCCTGCCAATGATGGCTTCAAAAATCGCTGCATTGTTGCCGTGGTGGCTGCGAGACCCTTGGAAGGCCTCAAGTCACAGCCCTGCGAGGTCGACCTATTCTTCGCCAACCCAGACGATGCGGAGTTCGATTATCAACAAGAATGGCTCATGGTTGAATCCCGAAATGGGTACTTCGAGGCTCTGAGACACACACTTACGGCTTTGCAAAAAATGAGAACAGAAAGGTATGCCTAATTGTCGCGTCCTCACACATTTCATAGCTAATCCAAGTGCAGCTTTCCACTTTCTGAGTATATTTGTAGCCTTGAGCAAAACATCGATCCGCCGGAATACGTTAAGCGGTCCCCTGTGGTTGATATGACAGATCTCTATCCTCTTTCGAAAGAGCGTTCTCAAGTGCATGTTCTGGAAGAGTGGCCATGCCCGCCAAAATCTCTGGACGTATCACAATGGAAAGCCCTTCGACAAATTCTGGGCAAGAAGCTGGCTATCGTGCAAGGGCCTCCTGGAACTGGAAAGACTCACGTCTCCGTTGTCGCCCTCAAGACGTTGCTTAAAAACATGGGTCCGATGGACCCACCAATCATCATTGCTGCACAGACAAATCACGCTCTTGACCAGCTTCTTCGTCATGTCGCAGATTTTGAGCAAAACTACGTCCGGCTTGGCGGACGAAGCACAGACGCTGAGATCAAGAAACGAACGGTTTTTGAGCTGAAGAAGAAATGCAACATTCCTTTTATCCCTGGCGGGGCCTTTAGGCCGGCGATGGGGCAGTACAGATTTTTAGTCGATCAGATTGCAGAACTCATGGTGCCGTTCACACTGGAGAAGTCAACCGAACCCCTTCCAGTCGACTTCTTCCTCAAATTAGGCATTATTACTCAAGCGCAGTACGAGTCTCTTGTTAATGGTGCTGAGGGCTGGGTTCATTCCGGCAACCAAATGGATCCGATCTCTGCTTGGCTTGGAGACGAACGGCTCAAGTATGATGTCACGTATAAAACGGAAAATTTTGGATTTGTCGAAGATGAGATCGACCTCGAATATGAGCAACTGAAAGAACTTGAAGCCGAGCAAGGCCTTGATGACGACGACTGTGAAACTCTCAGAGGCCAGTATATATCCCTAAAAGAAGGATATGTTGGTCGCATGAATCCAATGTTGACCGAAAAGACGATACGCGAAAAGTATTTGAGGTGTGACGACATGTGGAAAATTCCAGCTTCTGCTCGCGGTCGTGTATACTCGGCACTTCAGAAACAGGCCAAGGAAATCACCCGCGACAAACTGCGTGCTCTTATGAAAAGCTATCATTCGACGGTTTTAAACCTGAAAATCGGCAGATGGGAACGCGATTCAGTCATTCTGGGGAATGCAAAGGTGATAGGCATGACAACCACTGGTCTCAGCAAATATAGGCCTCTTGTTGCCAGTGTCAAACCGAAAATCATCTTGATAGAAGAAGCAGCCGAAATTCTCGAGGCGCCCGTTGCCGCTGCATGCGTCGAAAGTCTGGAGCATCTCATCCTCGTTGGCGATCATAAGCAGCTGCAAGGCCAATGCGCTATGAAGGACCTCGAAGGCGAACCGTTCTATCTCAGTATCTCAATGTTCGAAAGGCTTGTCCATAACGGCGTGGACTTCAAGTGTTTAACGAAGCAAAGGCGAATGGCCCCCGAAATTAGGAGGATCCTCTCCCCGATTTATGACAATCTGGAAGACCACGAGGCTGTTTTGAATCGGCCTGGTGTTCCTGGTATGGGCGACGTGAGCTCATGGTTCTTCTGCCACACATGGCCTGAATCCTCAGACAGCCTTCTGTCCAAGTACAACGAACGTGAAGCTAAGATGGTTGTGGGTTTCTATCTTTATCTTCATATGAATGGGGTGCCTGCGGAACACATTACTGTTCTGACGTTTTACAATGGGCAGCGCAAGAAAATCCTGAAAGCTTTGAAGGAGGCGCCGATGCTACAAGGGCTGTATACGAAGGTGGTCACTATTGACTCTTACCAGGGCGAGGAGAATGAGATCGTTTTGCTCTCGCTAGTCCGTAGTGGTGAGCGCAACATTGGATTTCTCTCAGTCGAAAACCGGATATGCGTTGCTCTGTCGCGAGCCAAGCGCGGTTTCTATGTCTTTGGGAATGCAGAGGCCCTTTCCATGCACAGTGCTCTCTGGTGGGAAGTGGTTCAGATCATGCGGAAAGAACCGAAGCGCTTAGGGTATTACATCCCCGTGACCTGCGAAACGCACAAACGTAAAACTCTTGTGAGAGGTCAGTTGTCCCTTTCTCTTCCTTTCACTTTCTCTTTCTCTTCATCCATTTCCTGTCTTCGCCGTTCTTATCGAAACCCCCCTAACGGGTCGAATTAGATCCCGAAACATGGAGAAGGCGTGATGGGGGCTGTTCATCCCCTTGTGGGGAGACTCTGGGTTGTGGGCATGAATGTCCACTTCGCTGTCACGGGTAAGGATCTCGACCAGCACCTAAAGATTCCTTGTTTTCGTGCTGATACGGTCTGAATAGTTTCACCCACGAAGCCGTGCGGTGCAAGCGACCCTGCCACCGACCTCTTCCTTGTGGCCACGAATGCCAAAGAGCGTGCTTTCGCCCTTGCGAGTGTGATTGTGATGTAGCACGCAGACCCACTCTCAATCCAAACGTGCCACAACATCTCGAGAACGCAGTGCCATATACGTGCACTGAACAGCTTGCAGTCGTTCAACGTTATCGCGACTTCGCCAACGGGGGTGCAAAGGAAGCTGACGCTCAGCTTGTACTTGAGAGGCAACAGTTTGCCATGAAGGAGAAATTAAGAGTCGCTGACGAAGAAGCCTATGCGTCGCTGTTCGGCGATGAGGCGACCAACAGTTCTCCAGCACAAAACAGCATGGTTGAGCGAGCTCCAGACATTGAAGGCACAGCTCGATTCCGCTTTGTGCAATACTACTCAAGTGCCCCTGTTAGCGGCAATAGCGGAGGGTTGACAAAGGATGAGCCCAGCCTCCTCGACCTTTAATTGACTCCAGCTGGTGAAAAATCGGTTCTCATGTTGCAGCTAAATCATTTGCCTGCAATGATAAGGGACAGGCTTGAAGCACTTAAAATGCGAGGGATCATTTGGTTGCTCGTTTTGCTATTAAACTGGGACTCCCGCCAGCGCCAGAGATTAAGTCTCATCTTTCGGGTACTATCCATTCGTTGTCATTGTATCCCTTGGAGTGCTGGATCTTTTCTTATCAGTTTTGAGAGTCGATCGATTTCTTGGGGAACTGGCATTTTCTTCACTTGAATCCGCGAGCTTTCCTTTATCTTTTATGTCCATTCTCCGTCCTACATGCTGGCTCAAGGTAGAAAATCTTCTCTGCCTTTTCAGCTTCACGACGAGAAACTTTCAATATGCAGATTTCGCGTGTAGGGATGACGCTCTCTGGAAAGCTCTACAACGGTCAAGCTGCAGGATCCAGGTTAGCCTTGTGACGTCGTCTTGTTATCTTTCCAATAGGCGCCGTACTCGGATTACATGTTCCCGATGCTGGCGCACTCATGTTTGCAAATTGGCTGGTAGTTTCAATCAGCTACATGCTGCTGTGGAGGCATATCTGCAAAGATACATGAGTTGATAAAGCTTGCGTGACAATACGAAGTAGGATGGTTGATAGCGCTGGGAAAGATGTATCTATAGTTATCTGGGAAAAGAAGAAAATTCTAGTAGGAAAGCTGAGCTATTTAGAAACGGGCGACTGAAGCTCCTTTTAGTCTACACCTCCGGCACAATACTAAGGCAATAAGAAATACAGATCCACATCTCACTCCACACCTAATTTTTCCACAAAATCATGAAGTTCTTTGCCATAAATGGTTTACTACATCCCTAGGTTGCTAGGCATTAGGTCACTAGGTCCCCTTTCCAGTTGCTCCCAGGGGTGACCAGGTAGGTTACTAGAGATTACCAGGGTTTCAGTGATAGCAGATAGTAGTCAAAGTGACTAAATTTGAAAAATTGAAAAACTTCATAATTTTGAAGCTCATTAAATCATAATAAAATTACAAAAAAATAACTTTCAGTAATTTTTAATAATTATCATGAAATATTTAAAAATGTAAAAAATATAAAATTTAATGAGATGTTATAATACATTATAAAATTATATAAAAATATTTTAAATTTTTTTTTTGCTTTCAGCAGCAATCAGTAGCAGTCAGTTATTATTAATTTAATAATTATTAAATATAATAAAAAACACAAGAATTAAATCTTACAACAAAATAATTTATAATGTTTTTAACAAAATACTTCATAAAACTTTTGTTTTTAGCAAGCAGCTGAAAGTAATTGATAATCATTAATTATAATTACTGCAATAAATATGAAAAATTAAAAAACACAAAAATTAAAATTTATAACAAAATGTTTTATAACTTGATTTTTGTTTTTAGCAAGCAGCTGAAAGCAAATGATAATCACTGATTACAGCTATCACAATGAATATAAAAAAACAAAAAACATAAAAATTAAAATTTACAACAAAATGCTTCATAACTTGATTTTTGTTTCTAGCAAGTGACTGAAAGCAAATGATAATCGTTGATTACAGCTATCATAATGAATATGAAAAAACAACAAACACAAAAATCAAAGCTTTCAACAAAATGTATTATAATGCTTTTGTTTCTAGCTAGCAGCTGAAAGCAGCTGATAACTGCTGAATGTAGTTATTGCAATGAATACAAAAAAATAAAATACATAAGAAAATGAAATTATGAAAAGTATAATTAATAAAAAATTTAATGTTCAAAAAATATTATTTTCATTAAAATTTTATACATTACTAATTGTTACTAGCAATTTTCATTTTCTGTCATTGATGATTGTGTTTTTTTGATATTTTCAGAATGAATGATAATACAAAAAAATTTAATTTCAAACTTAAATCAGACAATGAAATTATTAAATTATATCACAAAAATGAAAAATTGCAGAAAAAGCTGAATGATTTTAATGATTTTGATAATTTGATGAAAATTAATAATAAAATTAAATATTTTATGATAAATATTAATTACAGCTGTTGTCAAGTGAGTGTTACTGATAATATAAATCTCAAAAACTACAAATAAGTTAAAAAAATATGAAATAATCACTGATGATTAATAAAAATCAGCAGCAAACATTCAGCATACACAAGTGCTTTCAAAATATTTAAAAACAACAAAAAATGAATATTGTTATTGTGTTAATATTTCATGATTGTTATTCAATGAAGCATTGAAAATATATTTAAATATATAAATAAAAAAATGCTTCTGACTGTTATTAATGATAATTGACAGCACATAATAAATTTAATACAGTCACAGTGACTCAAAAAAACAAAATAAATAATATATTATTTCTTCATACTTGAATGATGTATTTTGCATGCTTTACAAGTAACAATGTTTTGAAATTAAAATTTGCTTCAAAATTCATAAATCATTACAAAAAATAATTTACTTTCAAATTAATGATTACAGCTGATTGAAAATAAAAAATATCAGAAAAATTGTTTAAAATTTAAATTAAATAAATTATGAGCATTTTAACAATGACAAAATAATATGAAATTTGTATCAATACTGATGTGCTCAGCACAGAACAAAATGCATAAAAATTAAATGTATTTTAAATTTTTTACAACATGAAAATAACACTTAATCATTATCAAAAATTTTTGTTAGCACTTCAGCAATATTAAAATTTTATGTGAGCTGTAAAAAAATCAAAAGCAAATATTTTTTTCAATATATTTCAAAAAATATTAATGTAAAGTATATGTAATAATTTATTGACAATCAGAAGAATCTAACTGCTTTCACATGTGCTCATGTAAAATCAGTGATTTTTTAACAAAATTAATGTCATAAATTAATATAAATAAGATAAAAATTGTTACAATTTGTATATCTGATCAGTGATTACTAGAAGTACATGATAATTTTTATGAAAAAACAGTTGAAACAATGTCATATGAAGTTATATTCACATTGATTATTTTTGAAAATATATTAAATATATTTTACATGTTTTTTATCAGTTATGAAAAACATATACATTCATTTTCATCATTTGCAAAAATTTCAGCAAACATTTATCAAAATATAAAAAATATTATCAGACACATTGATAATTTCTCATTAACTACTGATAAGCAGTGAAAAAATCTGATTGTATTATATATTTAAAATAATATTTATTAATAATTACATCTAGATCACTTTCTTCAAAATTTATTTTTATTGCAGTGATTACATAATCAAAATGCAGATACATTAACAAAAATTCACTTCAGTTTCAATAACAGTTAAAAAATTCACACATTAATCAAAAAAAATCAGCTGCTTCTGAACTCACTTGAGCATAAATATAAAAATATGTAAATTATTAATAGCAGTCAAAAGCATTCAGTTGCTAATGATTTTTAGTTATTATATTCAAGAAAGCAAGAAATAAAGAGCATGAAAGCTTTTATATTTGAAATATTTACAATAATAAAATCAATCTCATTATTGTTTTTTTTAAAGCAGCAAGCAAAACTTTTATTAAAAGTTAAATCATTTTAAATCAATATGACATTTAAAAAAATATCTGAAGATATCAAAATGATCAATTTTGTTTATATAAATTTCAAAATTAATTAAAATAAGCATTGAGAGCTTTCATTATTTACTAATAATTATTAATAACTGTTGTTTTTTTTTAATTATTACACTTGAGCAAATGTTTGTTAATCAGAACTCTGAAGAAATATATAAACAAAATTTTGAGTTTTTTTTAAATGTGTTAAATGTATTGCTGAAAGTTCAGTTAAGTGACATCACATTCATAAAATAAACATTCAGATGATTATTAAAAATATGTACTTGAAGCAAGTTTCAGATATGTGAACTAAATTACAATATCATTCAGTGACTTTTACTGATTACTAGTAAATCTTAACAGCTATTTTCACATTTTTAATGCAACATGATTATGATGATTTTGACAAAAGCATTTAAAGCATGTCATAATTTACTGTCTAGTGTATTACATTTATAAAATCAATTATTTTAACTCAGAATCTGAAGTCAATATAATGAAGCAGATTTTAAATCAATATAGCAAGAAGTTTGTTAAAATCATTTTTGATAAACTGAAACATCATTCAAACTCAAAAATTACTTAATGAACTAAACAGAAGCAAATTTTATAAATTTTATATGAAATTTATTCAGCATTTATCAAGATTTCATTGAATATTTTTAATGATATTAATTAAAGCACAAATGTTATTAAAAGCAATTATAAATGATTAAATGCTTTTGAAATTAAAATTTTCTTGCTTCAGACTGTGAAACAGTAAGTTGTTATATCTCATTTTATATTTAAAAAAAACTTTAAATTAATAATTTAAAAACTGCAAACTGCTTGATCAAAAAAATATTAAAAAACTTGAAACTTTTGAGCAAACAAAAATTAAATTTATTTTTAAAAATTAAAATTCAGCTAAGAAATATGCAAAACAACAAGTTTGTAATAAATATTAATATTTCTTACATGCTTTCACTCATCATTAACAAAAATTAATAATTGCTAAACAATGAAAGAAAAAAAAAATTCAAGCTCAGTCAGATTTTCACAATATTTCAAAAAAGTAAAAATAATTTAATAAAAAATCAAAATCATCAAAATTTTTCTCATCTGAATATTTCATGAGATTTCTTCAAAAAAATGATCAGCATTATTAAATAAATCTAGCTACTGATGATTATTGATAGCATCTAGCTGACTTTGTATAAATTTACTAGAAATTTTTACATTTTCACATTATATAATCACAATTAATTTCACATTATTATCATCAGCAAAATTCAAGATGATTCAGAGCACATTCTGAGTTTAAAAGTTGACTGAATGTTTAAACATCATGCATTTCTCAGAGTATGCTTTGAATTAATTTTGAGCATTACTGTGATTCACTCAGAAACTTTAAGTATTTTATAAAAAATCTGAGTATTTTTCAGTTTTTTTAAAAAAATGTTATTTTTTCTGCAGCAATGTGTGTTGCTCAGAGTGATTTGTACATAATTATGTATTGTTTTAAAAAATGATGTTTGCATCTGAAGTACACTGAGCTTTTGAATTTACTTAATAATATTCTGAGAAACAATCATCATATCATTGTTTGTTTGTTATAATATGATGATTGTTTCAAGTCATCATATGTTTTTAATGTATCTGAAAAATCAGTATTTTATTATAATTGCTGTTACTTTTATTTTAAATCATTCACAGTCTGTGTAATAACACTGAACATATAAAAAAATTTAATTTTTTTTCACTTATCAACACAATATGTAATAGTTAGTGTTGAATCAACAATATAAATAATTTCATCATACATCAAAAGCAATATTTTCAGATTGTATGACAAAATCAAACACTTTTTCAATTTTCAACATCATTATTCAGCACATTATTTAGTTTTTAATTTTTAATGTCAATATACTCAGTCACAAATTCATTATTATAATCATTAATAAAAAACTTAATGTTATTATATTAATTACTGAATTTATTTTCATTTCTTAACACATAATTGTCTGCAATCAGAATTGTTAAATTCATGATTTCATCATTTATATTTTCAGATTTGATTGATTTTTTACTGATGTTAATGAAAATTTGTGTCAACTACATCAGAACAATCAGTCACACATATTTTACAATTAGTAAACATAAATTATTTCATTTATTAATTCAAATTGTCATTATTATTTTTTAAGTTACAATTTGAATTCTTGCTGTTTCTTCATAAGTTGTTTTTTTGTATTTTTAATGATTGCATTTTCTAAAGTTGAATCAGTTGATATAAAATTCAGTTCAATGAAATTATTTAAAATGTCTGCATGCTTTTTCTTCACTACAATAATTAAATTTGTTAAAAATAACTGATTTCATTTAATATGTATTTTCACTTTATTAAAAATAAACTTTTGCAAAATAAGCTGTCAATCAACTGACAGTTGATTTCAAAATTTCTTCAGTCAATTTCAGATTGCTAAAAACATTGAAAAGTTATTAGTCATTATTCTCAATATCATAACAAAAAAATATATGATATTTTTTTTATGTAAAATTTTATTAATTTCAAATTTAATTAATCACTGCTGACATTTTGTCTCATTTTCTTTCAGAGTATGACACACATATGTAGCAATAAAAATGATGCAGTTGACAAACAGTAAATCAAACAAGTATGCTGTAAGTAAATCAATTGCAAATGCAAATTTTTTAAAATCAAAAAAAAAACTGTGCTATTGCAAGATACAAAATGTTGATTAATCATCAGATTTTGTCAGTCTGTATGTGATTGTCAATCATTTTAAATCACAATATTTAAAATTTTATGATAAAATATAACACATTTTGTTTTTTCAGTCATAATAAAAAAAATTATCATTCTCAAGCAAATTCTGAGCAATGTTTTTTGATGCTCTGCATTCTCAAACTTATAGTGAACAACAAGCATGTTTTGAATTTTTTTCATAATATAACATTTTAAAAAGTTTGTCATATCATGCAATTAGTAAGAAATAAAATCAGCAGCAATACTCATTAAGTAATAATGATACATATTTTTTTTATCTTTATTTGAACTGATTGTTAAGTAAATATTAGTGATTCAGAATTCAGTGTGCTGTGATTTTTATAAGTATTGAATTGATTTTTTTATTTTTTTTGTCATTTGTTTACTGCAAACATTTATGTTTTTTTAATAAATGAATTTTGATGATTGCTATTTCATTCTGATCAGACTCAATTCAAATCTGAAATTGATTGTTTGTTATAATTTAAATCACTGAATAATTTTTCTTGCAGCAAAATTTCTGCTATACTCAACATTTGTTTATTTGCAATATTAAGTGATTGTATTTGTGTCTGATGTTTAACTTCATCTCAAGATATTTAATTTATTTGCATTTATGTCATTTGATTTTAAATATTTATGTAAGAAGCAACTGAAGTCAGTTATTGTTTGACAAAAATGTAAATTTATTTTATCTGATTTTAAAAAATCATTTGCTGATGTTTTGTCATTCAGTAATTTAAAAAATTTAACATTTTTTTATTTTATCACATTTTGTGCAACATGTTGTTTTTTATTTTATATTAGAAATATAAATGTTGAAATCTGACATTTGACTTCAGATAAGCAAGTGTCATTATTTTAAATCACATGTAAAAAATTTTTATGAAAATGTTACTCACTGTTTCAATTTCAACTCTCAAATCATCACACAAATGTGATACATTAGTTATGAGAACTGAAAATTTCTGTGACATAACTGAATTTATTGTCAAGATTAAAATTCTGAAATATAAATTACTTTTCTTGATATTTTTTCAATGCTGAATAAATAAGTTTATTCATTTGAACTTTGATGCACACACTGAATTCTTGTGACATTTTTATTAAACATGTCACTGCTGCTGACTGAAGATTTATTCAAACAGTTAGAATAAATTCATAAAAAGTTTATTGATATGAAGTACTAATTTTTTTTCAGTTTGACAGAGTGAGTTTTCAAGATTGCAGTTTTAGATTACACATTGAAAAACATCAGCATTGTTACTTAGCAAATATATTTTTGCAATTTATAAGCAATGAAAAATTCTACTTCAGTTTGCAATTGTTTTCTCAATAAATTTTAATTTGTATTGCTATTCACATTCAAAACAATTCTTGAAGCTGATGACATTTCATCATTAATTGATGATTGTTGTTTTTGAAGTTTTGACTGAAACATAATGTTTAAAGAAATATATGCATCAAAATGTATTAGCAATATTCAGAGTTTCAACAATTATAAATACAATTATTTTTTGAAAACATAATCTAGCTGTATGACTAGATTATCTGTCATTAAATTCATGAAAAAAAAACATGATGCTTACATATCTTGTAAGCTTTTTAATAAAACTTTTGAAATTTATTTCAAGTCAAGAACAGCATACACTTACTGTGAGAAAATTGAAGAAAAACAAACACAGTGTAAATTTATTCATCATAAAAAATTTAATAACTTAGAAATTTGTTTTTTTCTGAAAATATGTTTTCTTCTGCTGCAAAAAACTAGTGTGATGCACATTAAGTAAAATTAACATCAGAAAGAAAAATATGTCATCTGATGCTTAATTAAATCACATTTTCAATATCAGTCTGACAATTTAAATCATAATTTATCTTGAGTGTTATCATGTATTTGATACACTCACTTTCTGAGAGATTATTGAAATATTTAATTATTATTAACAAGTAAATGTTTTATTTCTGTCTGATTTGTTAAAAATAATTGAAAATGCTGTCATTTCATCTGATGCATTTTCTTCAATACAGTTTGAAATGAATGCTTTCTGCAAATTTTAAAAATTTCATTCTTCACTGCATCAAAATATCACAATTAATGATTATCAAAATTCATTAAAAGTTTTTTGTGAAGCATTTGTTTCAGTTGATTAAATAAAATTTTTGAGAATGATGTAATATAATTTTCAGTTGTGAAATTTAAGCTCAGTGTTTGCAACTCAGCTGAGTTGCTATCAGAAAATATAAAATTTTTCACTGAATATATCATTGTGTTTTTTTGTTTTAAATGTTGTATAATAATGTAAGTTAATCATGCTTTTAAAACATTATTACAGTTTTTTAATTTTATAAAATTATTCATTTGTGAGAAAATTATAATTTTAAATTTCATATTTTGAAATTGTGCTGTTTTCAATGTATTTACTGCATCATAAAATGCAAGTTCATGATGTATGTAAGATGTTATGTTAGCAGCAGTTACAAGTCAAGAGATTGAAATCTGAACATGATTTAATTATACAATTGTAAAAATTTTTTGTGTGATTGCTAAAGCACTTGCACAAATTTGAACTTTTTTTTTATGTACTGATGTTTCAGATTATTATTGCATTTTTGAATCATTGCTGTCAGATAGCAGTGTGCTTGCATTTCTGAATAATCATTAAATATTAAGTTGTATTTTTGAATTATATATTCATTGATTTTACATAATTGCTGCTTGCTGCTGTGTGTACTGAGTTTTGCATCAAAAAAATAATATTTTTGTATTTTTTGTTTTAAAATACAACACAATAATTTATAATTATCACAATTTATCTTCAGTTTTGTTATTGTCATTGAAATTGTTCAGTGTTTTATTTTTAACAAAAAATTGCTCACAATGATGACAGTTTAATCTGTTTTTATTTCAGAATGTAAATATATTTGTGTTGATGACATATTTCAAGATTGAGAATAAATACAATTTCAGCTCTGAAGATTTTTTAAAATCAAAACAATTTTAGTTGCTGAACAAAAATAATTGAAAATATGAATATAATTGAGAATAATCATTGTTTGTTCATGTTTTATTTAAAAATGACTTTAATATATATTTCATTCAAGTTGACATTACATTTACTAATATGTTGTAGTTAGTTCATTGTCACATGTGAGCTAGTTAGTTAATGTAATTACAATGTATACTGCTACATCTTGTTACTTAATGTTAGTATAATTATGTTTTGTTCATAATGTACTTGATCTCTACTTGCTTTCAATGATCACAATAATAATTTAAAGACTGAAGACATATGTTATAAATATTACAATTGAGCAATTTATATATTCAGAAAATAACAAAAGCATTAAAATTTAAATGCATATTTTTTTTATTTAATAAATTATTGCTGATGACTTGAAAATCACTACAGTATAATAATCACACTGAATAAAAAAACAATGTAATTTTATTTGAAGATGATATATTTAGCTGTACAACAAGAAATTAATTAATATGCAAAATTCAGTATGCTGTATGACAAAATTGACATATAAACAATACTGAAAACTACTTAAGATATTAATAATATAATATTTGTGTTTAAATGATCTGCAATTTGTGTTGACAATCATCAGTTAATTTTTTGTAAAATCAATGATATGTATTTACTTCATATCATTGTTTACATTTTCTGTTTGTTATTTTTAAATGATTTATTTTTACTTCATTTCTTGTTTCAATTTTTGATCATATTCTTTGATTAATTTTTTTTTCAGTTGAAGAAAATTAGAGTAATATAAAATTTGATACTGATGTTAGTCAATGTAATTATTAATATAAAATATTTTTTTGTCAGTTTTGAGACTCTTAAATTTACTGTCATGAATTGCTGAAACAACATAAGCTTTTTGAATAATATTATCAAAAATGTAAATTTGCTGTTGACTCAGATTGTGATTTATAATGAAATGAGAATATTTTATTGAAACTGATTCAATTTCAAGTATGTTATAAATTTTATATGATGTATTCAAGCAAGACTGCAGAATATTCACAAAAGTTTTATAATATTTTTGATTGCTGAATGTTGTGAGATTGATTTTTACACTTTTTGTGTATATTTTGTATTCAGAATTAAATATTGTGAAAATCACAAAAAAATAAGCAATTATTTGTTTATTAAAAATTAATTTTTATGTTTAACTTGATTCAAACTGATGTTTCTAAATTTAAATATAATTTTTGCATCATGAATTGTTTATCTTCTTCATTCAGACAAATGAACATCAAAAAAATTTTTTTATGAAAGTATCAGAATTTACTGTTTTTTTATCATCAGATTTTCATACTGATATAAATACATGAAGCTGTAATTTATAGTAATGCATTCATGCAGATTTTAATTTTTTATAATTACTAAAACAAAAAATTTCTGATGACTCATAAAATTATTTTCTCATTTTATGAACAAAAACTGCAAGAACTTTAAAAAACTTATTATTTAAATCATTAAGCTGTGCAGCAAAATTACAAATTTTAATCTGATTTTTACAAATAATTTTTTAATTAAAGTTTTTCAGAAATATAAATTCTGATGATGATGTTGTCTTAATTTTTAAATTGCTTGTGACAGTAACAGCATTTCATTTAGATGACTTCTCAAAAAATAAAGTATTTTCAATTAACATTATGTTTATTTAATAAATATTATATGCAATTATCTGTTTATGATATGTTTTTTGCTTATTTGTTTGCTGAAATGAATTTTTGATAAGATTTTTGTGATTTTTCTTAAAATTTTTTGTGTCAATCTCATTTAAACTTTCACTGTCATGAATGAACTGAACATAATGAGTGAGAACATAAAATTTTAAAAAGTTAAAATAATCAATCTTGAGAAAATTCTTAACATTCATTCAGTAATTACTGAACACTCACTTCAAGTTGTCAATGCAATAAAAATTATGCTTAATGTATAACAGTATTTCATCATTATGTGATCAATATTATGTAAAATATAATAACTCAATCACAACACAAACAAACAATACAATTGTTGATTTTTCTCATGAAAACAATAATACAATTACTGAAATCAATTAATGAGTTACAATTCATTGTTGTATTTTTGTTCATTAAGTAACAGCACTAAACTTTCTAAAGTTCTTCAATGATGAATATTCAAAAACTTAAGTAAAGCAAGCATTTAATTTTTTAATATCATTAATATTTGTTATACTGAAATTTGATATAAAATGTTTTTTTTATTAAATTTTAATCTTGAAGAAATTCTTCATCAATGCTGTTGTTCAATTAATGAAATACTTGACAATGTTTTTTAGAAGCTGATGAAGAACATTAATCATCATTATATCATGAATATTAACTAAAAAATGATGTCAGACAAAGTTTGAAGCAGAATGAACTCACATGTTTTTTATTTTTACAAAAATATTATTAATTTGAAATTTCTTGACATGTTGTTTTTTTATTTGTTGAATTATATATTTATGTGTTCTTATAAATCAAAATGCTGAAAAATTCTTGTGCTGTTGAAATGATATTGTGCACATAATACAGTGTTTTTCACTGTCAACTTCAGTTATCAAAATCTACTTCTTGTAATTTGTGATGATATCTGCAAGAACTGAAAAACATTAATGAATTATATCATCAGCATATTGAATCAACATTTCAGTTTTTCATAAAATTTCAAATATTATTTAATAAAACAAATGTCAGTAAGATCTCACATGAGTATATTCATATACAAAGCATTTTTTCAAGCTCTCATGAGTGCTCATTCTAGCTGTATGACAGCAGTTTGATTTAATTACAAATTTTACTGTATAATTAAAATGAGCAGTAATATGAAATGTTCATACTTATGTTTCAATATAATTTGCATGATATTATGATACACATGAATTTTAACTTCATGAGAAACATTTTTGAGTGATAAAAAAATTTTTATCAATATTGTTTCATTCAACTTCTGATTCTATCAAGCTGAATTACTCAAATTGCTGATAATAAAATAAACTGATCAAGCATCAAAATTTTCATGATGATTGATTAATTGTATTTTGTCACTTGCAATTAATATAAATATCATTGTGACATTATTGAGAAATTTTTTCTGTATATTTCATCATCAATTTACTGTATGCATCTCAATGTATACTTAATGATGTTGAGAGTTTTGTTGTTGAATTGAAGCATATGTAAGATGCTTTTCAAAAAGTTTATGAGAAAGAAAATGACAAATAACATGTTTAATACATTAATAATGCAAATAATATGTTTCAACTGAAAAATCTAAAACACTTGACAGTATTTATATTTTTTGCATTATTTAGTTTTTAATGAAATGATCTGCTGCAAAGTGAAACAACTTTATAAAAAATTCATCTGCATTTTGAAATGACAATTATGAATGCACTGATTGCAGTTATGAACTTTTCATGAATGTATTAATACTGTTTTTGTTTAGTTTACATATCAAGAAAAACTGTGCAATATTGTAATTAATCTTGCTTTCAAATAAATAAAATACATTTTTCTGATACTTATTTTTAACTTTGAGAATTTCTTCATCTGAAAAATTGACAGAGTTCACTGTAAGATTTATTTAATGATCAGTTAAGACATATGTAATTGTTGCAATACTTGATGCAGTTGAAATTCTGATGCTGAAAACATGTATGTAAAAATTTGAGAATGATAAATATTGCTGTTCTGAATTTTTGAATGATGAATGAAATTTTAAAATATTTTGAAAAAATATATCAATGTCTGATTCATTTATTTGATTTTTCAAGTTTTCTGAATCAAAGTTATCACACAAAGTTGCATTTGCATTAGTAATGAAATTTCACTCAATATTCAATACATGAATATCATTCAATTTTGAATTTTTTTCAGTTGTTTTCTGATGTATCTGATCAATATTTATATTAATTAAAATTTCAGTTTTTTGTAATGTATTCAGTGCTGCAAAAACACTTTAACATTTGTACTGATATTTAATGAAATTTGCAAGAATTTTGATATTTTTTTCACAATGCAAACATGCTCTGATCATAGCAGACATTGTTAACTTATTCAGAATCTCACAAAATTTAATCAAAACAACTGTGAAATGTCACACTGAGCTTGAAGTCACAAATGCTGAATTTATCAAAATAACTGAAAAAACTTGTTAATTTTGTTAAAATGTAATTCATCTCATTAATCTTGATTTGATTGAGTCTAGTAGAAATTTGTATGAACATTAATCTGCAGCTTTGTGTGAATTTAATCAAAAAGCATAATTGAATGAAAACATAAAATCATGATTTATTAACATCAAGTCTAAGTATTAATGTAGATTAACTTCATATGATTAATCATCAGTTCTCAGTTATGTATGTTGTAATTGCTTGATTTTTTCAAATAATGAATACTGACACATAATTATCAACAGCTTCTGCTGTGCTGATAAATAATTTATCAAATCATTTATCTCACTGTTGCTTTGTTAGTTATATGTTTTGTCTTACTTAAATTTTATTTTTGCTTACATTTTTCATTAGTTACATCTCATCAGCATTGACATCTTACTGTCAGTTATATTTCATCAGCATCAATATATTTCATTACTTATATATATTACAATTGTTTTTTTATCAGTTACATTTTATTGTGATGTTTATCACTGTAAATTTAAATTTTATAAACTTTAAAATTAAAAATCAAAATCACACTAAAAAAAATAAAAAAATGAAAACTCAGTGACAAGTGAATATTGAGTACACATCAAACTAGTGAAAGTCAAACAAATAATACTATTTGTCAATTCATCAGCCTGCTAAAGCTTGAAAGAATGAATTAATCAGCAAATTACAAGTTATAATCAAGAAACATGAAAAAATAATTAATTAATGATGATCAATGATTTTTCAATGTTCAGTGATTTTTTGAAATCAAAATCATACATTTTGTTTCATGTTAGTTATTAACTTCAACAATATTAAATTCTAAACTCACTGTTTTTTATGCAGTTCTGATTCTGACAGATGATGATATTAAAATTTTTGTACAGTGATTAAAAATAAAAAATGATTTTTTATTATTACAATTCATTTAGAAGTGTGAAACTTTATATTTGAATTTTGTAAATTTAAAAAAAAAAACTGATTTTTGAATTTCAATGTTTCTGAAAACAAAAAATAAAAAATTTTTTAATAAAATTTTTTTTTGTTGATGAAAATGCTTCACTGTGACTGCTTCAGCTGCTGTGAAGAAAAAAAAAAGTTAATTATGTTTATTGTGATACATACAAAGTTTTGTGTGCTAACTAATATTGCTTTTTAATTAAACAAAAAAAGAATCAGATAACATGAATCTCAATAATTTTATATTTTATTTTTTTTCAATATACATCATTGCACACAGAATGCATTTTCTGAAAAAATTTATATTTTATTATAATTATTTAATGTTAATCTTCAGAAAATCAGTAATTAAGTATCTCAAGTATATAATATAATGACTTTTACATCATGTTGTCATAAGCTATATAACTCAAATCTCAAATTTGCTTTATGATTTTACACTTGAACAATTGAAGTTTTACTCTGCAGTAATTATGCTCAGTGCTCAAAATTCTAGTTATATAACTGAAATTTTGTTATATGATTAAATTGTAAGAGTTTTTACAGTCTTCAAATCTGCTTTTAAAAAACTTTTTGATGATAATGTTACTGTCAAAAACTTTTATTAATAATGAACATTACATTTACATAACAAATTCTAATGCTTTTGAGAATTAATCAACTTTCTCATACATAACATGCTATAGCTTATCAAAAAAACAATGAAGCACATGCTTTACAAACTAAGCAGTTGATATTTACACATTCTTGATATGTACACTGATCAGATATATATGTATGTTGAAATTTTGATTTGAAAATTTTTTAACAAATCTTGATTATTTTGTTTTTGTGTTAGTCACTTATTCAGAAGTTAATAATTGTATGATTTGCAAAAAAAAAATATAAATTGTTGTTTAGTGCTTTTTGCTATGATTTATACTGCAAAATTCTATACTTTGAAGATTATTATATATTATTTAAGACTAGTACTTTTACTACTGTGTAAATGTAATTTCAAAAAATGTTAAGAAAATCTGAATGCTGCATTTTCATTAATTTGAAATATGCTTTATAATTAATTTATAAAAATAACTCATCACATCTCTTACAGCTGCTGCAATACTCAATACTTTACATAAAAATTACAAATTTTAAAAAGTGAGATGAGAAATCTGAAAATCAAAAAAAAATAATATATACTTGAAGTGAGTGCATTAAAATTCACAGTTTTTTAATAATGAACTTAAGCAACTCATTAAAAAATATATCTTTAGTAATGTAGAAACAATTAATCACATGCTCATACATAAACAAGTTTTTATACTTTAGCTAGATCAATCTAGCTGTACAACAAGCATTTTGCTGTATAACTAGATTAAATGATTTGTGACTGACAACATTAACTTTCATCTAGAAATTGAATTGTATTTTGTATAATTATGTATATACTATACTGTTTTTAAAAGTTTGTGAAAATATTGATAACTTCATGAAAATTCTAACATTATGACATCAGAGTCAGACTTTTCTGATTATACTTAGTCATAAAATTTAAAACTGTATTTCATTGTTTCTCATTTTACTAATTTAAGTTTATTATTATATATAAAAGCAAAATTCTACATATCTTGTGTGATGTTGATTTTAATTCTTTCTAAATCATTTTTCATCATTTGTACATACTCAGATTTATAGCATATATTTTTATTTGCAAATCAACATTATAACTGATGATTTTTTTTTACTGTACAAAAAAATTGCTCAGAAAGTTTTATCAACTTTGATGTTAATGTTGTTAATGCATTCATCTGAAAGATGAATGATTCTGTCAAATTTATATTATTAAAATTAAAAATGAAATGAAAAATAAAGCATAAATAACTTCTTCTTCTTTTTTTTTTCTTTCATTCATCTGCTAATTTCTGTGACATCTCAAAACTTAAAGCTATGTTTGTTGTGCAAGCTCAAGTCAACTACTTTACTTGACAATATTATCTCTTCAACTCAATTTCAGTTCAAAGTCTGCAAAAATGATTTATGATTTTCATCATTATGATTTCACAATTGATAGTATGTCAAATATCATAATCACTTTTTGTTTAAATGACATACTGAGATTATTCTTTCAGATGAATTAATGAAAACATTGTGTTATATTTTTTATTTATTTCATACTTTCTGACATCAAGTTCACATTCTGATTATTACTCATAATAATGCTAAAAGTCATATTCAGTATTTGAAAAGTTAATTCACTTCAAATTCACAATATAATTATATCACAGTTGATAATATTTTTTTTTTATAAATTAGTCATTCTTGTGATGCATCACATTCTGCACAGTAAATATTTGTCAGCATATAAACACATACAAGAAATTTATGTTGAACTCATCTCACATGATGAATGAAAAAATGATGAAAGTTTGCTGACACTTTTACTTAAAGAAATTTATAATGATCTCAATTGATATGTGAATAATGTTAAAAATACTAAGAACATGACTTTTAATTTCATTGCTCTTGATTTATAAGTGATATAATGACATCTGAAACATACATGACAGTATCAGTTATTTTGATTATTAAATGATGCATTAAAAAAATATTTATGCAATTTATGTAATTAAAACAAATTGCTATTATCTCAACACTGAGTTTCATCATAAAATAAACAATTTATATAATTTTAATTCACATCATTGCTGAATACTGTTGTGATTTTAAATCACAAAACAACAAATTTTTTCATTTCTGAAAAATACAACTTAATACTTACTTAAATCAAGCATCTGTACACTCAAAGCTCTAATTGTATGACAAACATTTCATTTACTAAATAATGTATTATATCTAGATGTAAGAAATACATCAATTAATGTTGTATGTTTTGCAGTGATTATCAACAAAAATTTGTAAAGTTTTATGTATGCTATCATTGATTGATTTTTTCAGATGATGAATTCTAATAATGTATAATTGCTTCACTAATAATAATATAATTATTTAATTAATCATAATACTGTTTGTTTTGTACATTTCATAATTTATTTTTTTTTGTCAGTTACAGCTCATCAGCATTTACATTTTTCTGTCACTTATTTCACTGTTGCTTATATTTATTATCAATTACAACTCACATCTCATTAGTATTTATATTTTTGATTATTTATATATTTTATTATTGCATACAATTTTTATTGATTTTATTTTTATTATTATTACTGTTGTGTTTATCACTGTAATTATAAATCTTGAAAATTTAAAAATCATTAATAAAAATTACACTATCACAAAAAGCAAAATAATAAGAACATGATGCAAAATGAGCATTAAGAACATTTCAAATTAATCAGAATCAATTATATAATACTAGCAATCAGTTTGTGAATCAGCTGAAGCTTGAAATGTTTAACTAATAATCAAGTAACAGATTACAATTGTTGAGACAGCAAAATAATCAACTGACAATGAGTTATTTTTTAACATTCAGCAAATATCATTATATATATTATATTTTATTTTCTTTTCAAAATATACAATATCAAGCTTACAGTTTTTCATGTGATGCTAATTTTGCAAAATGATTATCTGATTTAGTTTCAGCATCTGATAGCTTATTTATGAAATTTGTGTCAGTTGTTGATGATAATTTATTGTTGCAAAATAAGTCAGAAAAAAAATCACTGAAATTCAAGATGATACTAATGAGTTTCAAACAGTTAAATGTATTAAAAAATTGAGCTTAATTATTGAAATTTTCTGCACTTATACTGTCTTGAGCAATTGTCAGCATGCAGTACTGAATAATGTGTATGATTATCACACAAATTTTGATTTTTTATGTCAGAAATCAATGTGCAAAACATATTTATGTCAACAAATCTCATGTGAGTTTGCTTGTTATGTGTTGAAATTATGATACTGTAATTACAAATTGAGAATGATATTTTGTTATTATATATTATTTAAAAGCATCAAACTTCAGACTTTGTTGATAATCATTAATATTCAAGATATAAAACTAATTTAAATACTCATTTTTTCAAATGTGTTAACATTGACATTTGAAAAATTTAATGAATTTTGAAAAAAAAAACTAATTTTTGAGTTTTAATGTTTCTAAAATCAACAAATCAAGTTTCATTGAAGAAAATTTGTTTTCACAAATAAAGAAGCTTCACTGTGACTGCTTCAGCTGTAGTGAAAAAAAAAACAAGTGAAAATGAATTAATGATTTTTATTTACAGTGATATATAACACTGCATTTCAATTTTTAGTGACATACTTGATGACAAAAAGAAATTTATTCAAGCTTCAAATATTGTCACTAATCAATATTCTAAAACAAGATCAAACATTGTTATTATAAATTTGAATTGTCATTTTTTTTAAACAATTTAACAGAAAAGTGAAATCTTCAACAAGATTAAAAATAAAATATCATACAATGAGTCAATTTTATTGTGACATTGTAAATGAAAATGCAATGATAGTTGATGCTCAGCTTGTACTTAAAAAAAAATATTTGCTGTGAAGAAAAAATTAAAAATTGCTGATAAAAAAATTATACACTTCATTTTGTGAAATTTGAATTTTGTTATAATCATACTCAGCATTCAGAGTTTTAGTTGTACATTCAGAATTTTGTTATATGATTAAATTATGAGATTTCTGATAATATTTGCTGTCAAACAATTCTTGATGATAAAGCTATTGAAAAAAAATAATGTGAATGATGAACATTACATTTGCATAACAAATTTTCATAATCATTGAAAATTCATCAGCTTTCAGATAAGTGAATGATTGAATTCATATGTTGACAAAATATAAATTATAAATACATTTTTGAATGTCAGCATTGCAAATTTCTTGACAAATTTGTTGTATTGTGATTGATCAATCTTTATGTAATTAACTTTTCTACTTCTCATTAAACATAATACTGATTTATAAATCTAGTTGTATGACACAGTTCAACTTTATGTTATCTTGATTTATTAATTTAGTCATACAACAGAATTGAATCAGCTTTGCTACATAAAATTATAAAACACAAATATTCAGAAAATTTCAATAAAAAAAATGATGCAGTGATAAGAACTCTGCAATAAATATTTAGTAAAATTTAAAAATAAAATTTGTGATAACTCTGAATTATTATTATAATTATAATCATAAACTCTAAAATTTACATTAATAAAAAAAAATTTTTTTTGCAAGTATCAAAGTTTTAAGTTGCAAGTCATGTGATGACAAAGTTTTTTATTATACATATTTCAATTATAACTCAATGTCACTACTTTTTGTTTTGTTTTACAATCTGCAATTTTACAAATAAAAAATTTAATTTTTATTGTTTTTTTTTTTCTGAGCTCTAGCTGTATGATAAATTGTTGATTGTATGATTAAATTGCATGATTCATGTCATTAATGCATTTTTTGTGAAACATGAATTTTCATCAAAAAAGTAAATTCAGCAAATGATGTATAATCATGTATCACATTAAAAATTTGTTATGTTGATTTTTGTACTTATAAGCATACAAGTGATTTTATCAATTTATCAAAATTCATTGAAAAATAAAAATGCAAAACTGTGACTTCTGATTGATTAAAAATATAATCACATGTAAGATGTTGTCAAAAAAAATTTTTGTTGTAAATAAGCAAGCTACAGTTGTGATTTGTAAAACAAATGAATACACATGAGATCAAGAAACAAATTTAATGTAAAGATTTTAACAAAATTTTCTGATGATGCTTATATTTTTATATTCAAATTAACAAAATTTGCTTTTGAAATTTATAACAACTATTGCAGCTGATGATCTTCTTTTATTGCTGAATATGAGTATCATGTGTATGTATTAATTATAAAATAATTTATATGTACATAATTTGTTTTTGTCATGAGATGACTTCAAGAAATCAATCATGTTTACAGCTCAATTTAGTACTATGTATTGCAATTGATAGCATGTTATCACATCTGAATTGCTTCATGATCAAATGAATGTCAATACTGACATAACAAGTACTGTCAGTCAAGTTTGTGTTCTCATGATATGAAATATAAAAATAAGTTTTTAAATCAAGATATTTCTTAACAAGATTAAAATCAATCACATTGACTTAATTTTCAAATTTTTCAATATTCATTAGAAAATTGTCAAACTTGATATCATGATGAATGAATGATTTTATGTAAATGTATTTAATGTAAAAAATAAATTAATTAATCAACAGTAGCACAGTGTTCAGTGAAAACTTGTGATTACTGAAATTGAATAAATTTTTTAAACTGAAACTGAGAAAATTCATAATCATAACATTATAATTACATTCAGTGTCAAATCAACAAATAAACAAAATATCAATAGCATTTACAAGAAACTTGTAAATGTGAGTTTTATATTCAAGCTGAGAATGTTTTGCTTTAATGCTTTTGAATTTAATAACAGTTTCTTCATCTGAGATGATATTTGTGCAAGTTTCATATTTAAGCTGAAAATGTTTTATTTTAATGCTTTTGAGTTTAATAACAATTTTTTTATTTGAGATGATATTTGTGCTCAGATAAATATTATTAAAACTACTGTTACTAATTTTTTAATCAACACAGTATTTGTTTCTGATGTGAAAATTTATTGTTGTCATTTTGATGAAATATTGTCAACAGTACAAAGTTGACTTTTGTAAAAAATTTTGAAAAATAAAAAAAAAATTGAAAAATTGATCTTGCTACTTGATGCTCATCAAAATTGCATAAATTAAAAATGCAGCTAAACTGAAATGTTGAAAATGTTAACTTCTGATGATAAAAAAAACAAAATCAATCTGATTTTCATAATAATGAGAAGCAGAAAGAGAAAGAAAGTAAAAAAATATATCAAATAATTTTTCAAAAATTGAAAAAAAAATAATGCAAAATGAAGAATTGTTGCTGTTGATGATATTCAATTCATTTGTAAATGAAATCATGTTTACAGCTCAACTTAATACTATAGTATACAACTGAACAATTGAAAAAATAGCAAATAATTAAGCATATACTGCTGAATTATTCAAAAAAAAATGATGAATTGAGTTCAGAAAGAGTATTGTTGCTGTTTGTTATCTTCATTAATATTGCCTTATATTTCAACTGTGTATGTCATTAATTTAAAATTGTGATTTTAACTTTGATATCACACTTACAATTCTCAAAGATTTTTTTTTGATAAAAAACTTTGATTTCAGATAAATGACTTTAATCTTTTAAATTTAAATCAGTAATCTAAATATTTTACTTCTTTTTGAAAAATCTTAAAGTTTTTATATTGATGATGTGTTCAAAAAATTTAATAATATGATAAATTGCTTCAGTTTTTGAGTTCAGTGCAGTAAGCTAAAAAATAATATATTTCATTGCAGATATCTTCAGATTGTTGAAAGATTTTTGAGAATGATCAAATGCAGTTTCAATGCATTGAGTTTTTTTTGTCATTTTGATTAGCATTTTTTTTCATTTCTTTATCAAAAATGCTGCAGTCATAATGACTGCAGTTTTATATGTTTTCTTGTTGTTTGAGATTATTGCTGATTTGCAATATTTTGTATACATTTTCTTCAACTTCTGCACTTTATTAATTAATTCTTCTAAGAACTCAGAGCAAGTTTCATTGATGATATTGAAACAATTAAAACAGCATTGATTTGATTTTTTAATTTTTTAACATGATTTATTCATGTTGTGAAAAAATATATATGCAATGATGCAGCATCAGCAAAATATTTTCATTTCAGAAATGAACTTCATCTTCTGCTCAGTGTTTGAGCTGAATTGAGAAGACAAAATCAGTGTGACTTTGACAGTGATGTTAAGTGAACTTGATGATTTGTTTTGTTGAAATATTGTGTTTTTTAATAAAAATATAATTAACATTTAAATATTTTTATTTTGAAAATTTTGAGTATTTTTTATGAAAATCATAATATTAATTTTAAATTTTGACAATCTCAAATCACAGAATAACAAAGTTTCTTATCAGATAAAATTCAATGAAATATTCACTTAAATCAAGCATTTATATCTTCAGAGTTCTAGTTATATGACAGATGAGTCATACAGCTAAATTAGACATTATTAAAAATTCATTCAGAAGAAAAAATCATTGTAAATTTAAAAAATTGATAATATTATGTATTTCTGACAGTTTTGATGATCACTAGTATTATTAAAGTATGACATAATTTTCATTAGAAATTTATTTATATTACATTTATAACTAAATTTTTACTAAGCAATTTTATTCTTGTAATTATTTCAGAAATCAAGTTCAACATTTTTTTCATATCAGAAAAGCTCATGATTCACATATATTAAAATAAATTTTGATACTTCATTTGATTCAGTCAGCATATCAATATTCTGTCATCATTGAACTAAGAACTTGTAATCACAATTACAATACTTCATATTTTATATAAACACATAAAATATACTGACTTGCACATCATTCTGACAAACTCAGAGCTTTTATTTTAAAATGTGTTAAAAATTTTTCTAACTGTGAGATTGTTTATAATTATTTTTTCACTGCATTTATTCATACATTTATTGCTTATATAATTCATTCATAAAATTGCTCTCAAAAATCACAATTATTTATTACACATGCATATTTCTTAAATTCAACTTGACAATGTTTTTATTCAATCTTCTGAATTTCTTTTAATCAAAACAAAAATGCATTTTCACTCAATTAAAAAACTTTTCTGTAATTTAAGTTTATCAGAAAATGAAATTTCTGTGTCACAATATTGTTGCTGCAAGAACTGCAAAAGCTGCAAAAGCTGCTGAAGTTTTGAAAGAAAAAATTTCAATATGTAGCAAGACAACATTGATTAATGATAATCAGTTTTTAAATGTTACTCAGCTTTTTATAATGTGGCACAACTGAGTGCTGTCAGAATTTATTCAAAATACATTTTATAAAAATACTCAGAAGATGAATTTAACTCATTATATTATATTTTTAATTTTCATGCACAGCTTTCTTGCTGATGAAGAAGTTTGAAAAAAAATGACAACTCTCAACTTTAATGATGATTTCAGCTTGAAGTCATATCACACTTATCACAAAAATTAAATTATTAATGAAATGAACAATGATTATAATGTTGAATACAAACACAAACAAGTAGTGATAAAATATTTCAATTAAAAAACTCAAAAGTTTCTGATGAATAATGATGCAGATTGATGCAAACTGATGTGCAATTTAAAGTATAAAATGATTCAAGAAGCAAAAATTAAAATGATTAAGATATAATTCAAATTCATTCTGAATAAATATCAGAAACTGACACAGTGAAAAGTTTGAACTCTGAAATCAGAGTCACAAAATGAATATTTGTTGAAGTTTTTATAACTAAGTTTTATATTTAAAAAATCACAAAAACAATCACATTCAATTCTAACAATCAATTTGCTTGTTAAATTAAGTATGAAAAATTGCTACATAATGATGAGACTCTTAAGAAATATATAATTCAATGTTAAATGCCACATCACTGCATGTGTTAATTATAATAAAGCATGTTGAATTTTGTTAGTGAATGACAATCATGTTTTTATTATCAATTCTCATTTTGAAGTGTGAGTTGAACAAATTAAAGTCAGTAATGTTACTTTTTCAAATTTGTCATCACAACTTATTAAAAACTGAATTCAAGATTGTGCAAAAAAAAATTTCATTTTGAATAAAAATACTGCATGTTCAGCTGTTGCTGTGAATGTGTGTTTTTCTAATCAAATGCACATGATAACTTATGAACAACATTAACAAGTTGCATGTGAGCTCAAGATCAATAATATTCTGTCAATAATATCATATCATCATTTCATTGATGATGAATTGAATAAAAAAAATGCATTTTTATGCTCATTTAATCTGCATTTTGCATTTTCATATGTTGTTTGTGTCAGAATGAATTTTTTGCAAGTAAGTTGTGTGATGAATGATATATTAAATCATCAGTTCAACATCACAGTAAATTTTGCATAAAATAATTTATTAAGTGATTTATGGCATGCAATAACAAAATTTTTTGTTAATGATTAGTTGATTACACAAAATTTGTTTTTGAATAATTAAATGCAATTAATATGTACTCATGTCATCTTTGTTGAAATCACATAATTAAAGCTTCACATATTTTTTAATTTAAAAAATCATCAGTGAGATTGAAAAAATAATAAATAAAATTAATGAAAAAAAATGTGTATAATATCATATTACTAAATATGTAATACATATGTATACACTGCATACAAGTTGTAAAAACTGCAGAAGATGAACATTGTGTGTCACATTAATAATTTAATATTATTAACATTAACTAATCATCATCAACAATTTCAGAAAATTATATAAACATTCAACATTGCAATCACTGTCAAAAAACATAATACAATTGTTCTGATTAAATATATCATCAAATTAACACTTTTTCATTGTTTAATAATGTTTTTATTTATCAAGTTATCATCTGATATATCATCTCACATGAAGAATGCAATTGTTAATCTGAATTGCAATTCATCACAATTTTTTTGTGTGTTTCTTGCAATCATGAAATTAAAACAAGAACTCAAGTTTGCATTGAGTGTGATTTGCAAAATCTCAGTCAATCAATAATTATTAAGTTTTCATCAAGTGATGCTCATTTCATGAGTTCTCAGCAAAGTCAAGTTAAGATGAATAAAATATTACAAAAAATATGAAAAACTCTTCAATAATAAATTAACTAATTTATCATTTATTCTACAGATCATTGATACAAAATAACTTAAAGCTAATAAAATTGTTGTCAGAAAATTAATATTAAAACAATTATACATACAAGAATTGCTCAAACAATTTGATAAAGCTGTTTCTGCACTTGACAACATGAAAACAAAAAACAAATTTCAACAAATTTATCTGAATGATTTATGATACAATATGATTTATGTAAATCATATTTCTGAAAAAAAAAATAATTACAAATTAGCATGACTTTAAATCAGAACTTGAGCATAAATATTATTTTTCTGAAATATATTTTTTTTATGTTCAGAACATGAATGATCAGCTCATACAATTGAGTTATTTAAAATTGCATTTTTTGTTGTGAGATTAAATGTGTGTTATGATGTTAACTGATGTGATACATGTGAAAATGAACTCTGTATGCAGCTTTCTAGTCATATGACAGATAAATTTTTCATTATATGTGTTGTGTTGATTTTTCAATTAAATCAAGTGTCAAAAACTTGAGTTATCAAGATGAAATTTTCATTTTTTGTTTTTTTTTCAAATTTTTTTTCTTATAATTAAGATTTATCTTTTTTATTCTCTTCACATCAACTACTATGATGAGTTTTTGATTCAAATACACTGAAATAAATGACATTCAGCTGCTAACAAAATAGCTGAAAAATAGAAATTTTTTGCTCTTAAAAATCTGACAATTTGAGCTGAAGAAATTGTGTAGTGAGTTTGATTAATTTTGTCAGTGAGTTTTATAAAATTCAGTTGAGTTGATTATAATGTGCTGTATGACTAAATAATTCTGACATTTTATGATTATAATTTTTATCTTTACTGTATGATGAAATTTGCATATTTTCAGAGTTAATGAATTCTGAGAAATCTAATGAATGAGTGAAAGAAAATATATCTGAAAAACAAAATAATGTGAAAAAATCAATTTCTAGTCAAGCTAATAACATCAGATCAATCATCTTCAGATCAAAAAAAAATAATCAAAAAAATTAAAATTTTAACAACATCAACATTCAAAAAACAGAAAAGCATGAAGTCAGAAAATTTTAAATCAAGTATAATTTTTGAAATAAATATTTTGAAAAAAAGTAAAATTCATGAAAGTGTCAAATAAATGACTGAATATTTGCAATTCTCTTCAACATAATTCATGTGAAAATTCATGAAATTGAAGCTCATAGTGGCAATTTTTGACAAGTATTATACTCAATACTTGAAAACATTTAACTGCAAAAACACATCAAATTATTGCATTGAGATGACAATTTGTCTAGACAACTTCTTTATGAAAATGAAAATGAAAAAAATCATCAAAGCAGTTGATGATTTTGAAGATTTCTTGAATAATCTCAAATTAAATAAAAATGTGTTCACAGTTGCTGTTATTTAAGTGATGAAAAAAATATGTGTGAAATTAAATGAAAAATACAGTATGAATAACTGAAAAAATATCAATTAAATATTTATGTTTTTAAAGTATGCAGTTAGATACTAATCTGATGAACAATTTCATAAAGAAAAAAAAAACTGTGAATTAAATCAGTTCATCATTCTGTCAAAATTCAAGAGTGATTTACATAATAATAAAAACAAAACAATAATGAAGAGTGCACAAATTACTGAAAATGATAAACTCATCACAAAGTTTCAGATTGACATTGAAATTAATTTGAGAAACAAAAATTTTAATCATGAATCTGATGATAGCAATGACAAAAACATTATTAAGCAAATTAACAAATTTTTTAAACATGCAAGCTCAGATATATTCTTGAAACTTATTAATCTCACAGCACAAAAAACTTTACTCAAAAAATATATTATAAATGCTGAAAACATCAATATACTTTAGTTTGATGATAACTGAACTGCAGATATTTTCATGAATAAAACAATTACAGAACAACAACAACAGAAAAATGATAACAACAAAAATTTTGAAGATACAAATTCTGAAAAGCACAAAATCAACATTAATTAAAATAAAAATTTTTTTTCAAATTAAATCAAAAACTGATTATCACTGAATTTATTTCATCAACTTACATAAATGTTTGTGATTTTTTATTTTTTGATTTACAAAATTCAACAATTGAAGAAATGATGTTACAATTTTGACAAATAATCAGTGTTGTCTGATTGATTCAGCAGAAACAGAAAGAAATCAGTGGCAGAATTTTGACAAATAAATCTGAATTAAGCAAAACAATACAATGTTTTTTGTATATTGTAAAATCAACTGAGTTACAAAAAACTGATTTTTATTTATTTTTATTTATTGTGTGTCTCAACAATGTGATTGTGAATTGAATTGAACACATAATTAAATTCTTCAGTGATTTGTTACATTTAATATTGTTTTATAAAGTTCTTGAAAGTGAAGAGATTACAGATCTGACATTAAAAAAACATATAATTAACAAGAATAATATAAAATCAAAATTTTTGCAACTGAATTAAAACAATTTGAAAACTGCACAAATTATGTTTTTAACAATTTATACTACATGATGATTAAGAATGTATCACTTCTTCATTGAACTAACTGTATGATAAATGAACACTGAAAGTGCTGTACAATTAAATAATAAAAAACAAAATGATTTTTTTGTTGATGATTTGAGAATGACTGATATTTTGAAATAATTTAAAAAAATTTTGTTCAAATGAATAATTCTGAATGAAAATTACAAAGTCAAAAATTCACATATTTTTTTTTATAAATTGATTGAAAATTTTTTTCATGAGATCACTTAAATTGTATCAGTCACTTTTATAATAAATTAAGTATTAAATTTTGAAAAATTTCTGCACATATTTTTGCAATTTGATTTTTTTGCTGACTTTAACTTCAGTGCAAAAAACAATTTAATAAAGTATTATATTAATGCAGCAAATAAAAAAATGATAAATCTACATATTTTTCATTCAATTTTATTTTATTAATTATTTAAAAAAAAATTCATGACTGTTTACAAAACAATAATTGCACTACTCAAAATTCTTAATTACATTTTTTTCTGATGAGTTGTCAGACATAAAATAAATCTAGATAATGACACACATGTCATTATTGAAGACTTCATTTCTTCATATAAAATTCACATCATTAATTGTTTAATTTCAAAGATAAAGCAGATGATTCAGTATTATATGATACATTTCACATTGTGTTGTTAACTGAAGAAAAATGATGATGAAAAAAATAAGTTAACAAAAAATAATGACAACATTGATGAGCATTTTAATTTTACAATTTACAAAAAATTCTGACATGCATCATTTTTATTTACACTTCAATACATGTTTCAGTTCACATGAAATAAATATAAAAAAAATTTAGCAACTGACATAAACTTTGAGCAAAAATTTGAACACAGTCTTGTATAACTAGTTAATCATATAATTACAAATTGCAACATATCAGAATTTTTTCTCAATTGTTTTTAAATTGCTGAATATTTATGTGAAATCACATTAAAATATTTAATATTTTTAAAAATCATACAGCATGTGATTAATTTTGAAAATTATTAATTACTTATTTTTGCTGCTTATTTCATTGTTCAGTATCATATTGAGATTTTTTTGAAGTTACTCAGTTACAACATGATTGTTTTGCACACTGATTTCAGTGTGTAAAAAAAAAATCATATTTTACAGCAGTTTAATAATCTTAATAAAAAAGTTGAAATTCTCATCATGATTTACAATATTTGTTTTCTTAATGTAAATATTCATCATGTCTGTTCAGACATAATTATACTTAAATTCACAATTAATGCAAATACAACTTTTCAAACAATGAATTGTATTCATTGTCTTGATCAAACACAATTTTAGCATATTTGAATATTACATGAGATGAACACTTTTGACAGATTTGTTGAATTTAATCAGATAAATAAAATGATATCTCAGATCATCAGCATGAAACAAACAAAATTTAAAAATTTTTTAAAAAATTAACTGTATGACTAGATGTAGAAAAATTAAAATCAAAAAACAAGAACATATCAGATGACAAAAATGTGAATCTGCAGTCATTTTTGAACATTAAAACAGTTGACACTCAACTTAAAAAACAAAATAATGAGAATGATGAAATTGTACAAACAGAAAATAAAATTCATGATTATGTAAATAAATTTTATCAATATATGTTTGATCAGAAAATATTTTAATTATAATTTCAGAAAATTAGTGATTTCAGCATCAATTCATTAATGATGAAACAAGTATCAGCTGCTTTGAAGAGAATGAGAAAACTTTTTCAATTGATAATATCTAGCAGAAAAATTCTGTAAACAGTTAAAATTTCATTAAAAAAACAAATCATTTCTGATGCAGTTGATGATAATTCAAAAAATACAAAGTTAAATAATGACAACTCAAAACAATTTAAAAATCAATTTCTGATTACTGAAAAAAAAAATAAATCACTGTTACAAATAAATTACACTGCAGACAAGTCATTTATTTTGCAAATTACAAAAATATTTGTCAAGAATATATTTGTTGAGAAACAAACTTCAATCAATATCATAAATGACAAAAATCAATTTACACAATCTGATGTTGTTATTTTGAAACATCACACACATCAAACTTCAATTAATTTGATGAATGATGCATTTAAAAAAAAAATAAAACAAAAAAAAATAAATTGTTTGTTCAGTCAAATAAATCAGTCAAAAAATCAGTTGAGTTTATTTTAAAATTGATCATGATTTCAAAAAAAAACATTTGTCAGCTTAGATTTATACAAAAAGCAAGCAGATTCATAAAACAGTTGTTGAATCAATAAAGCAGTGATTGTGTCATAATCAAGCTCACTAAAAGCAAAAATGAAAAAAAAATGAACTGTCATCTGTTGATACAGAAGCAGAAAGTGAAAAATTACATCATGAAAAATGTAAATGCATTGAAGATGTAATGTATACAAAAATTTTTGTTAAGTAATTAAAAAAATGATTCACAGTGCTAACTGCAGTGCTTTTTCTATGACTTTTTATTAATTTAACTTACAAGAAGCTTTTTGTGATTTGATACTGTATTTAGATAAATAAATTAAATTCAATTTAATCAGTATAACAAAATATATGAACTTTTGGTCATACAGCAAAATGAAAATTAATATTTTATTATTATTAGTGATACTATTTATATTTTTACATTGTTATTTCTTGATCACTGATGATTTAAACTCAAAATGATCACTAAAACTAAAAAATAAAAACATAATTCACTTGACAAATTTTCTGAATCATCAGAAGATGTTCTGAATAATGATGCTGTCAAAAATTTATTAAAATTTATTCATGACACTTAAAGCTGCATCTGAAATAATTCAGAAGATGATGACATGATGTGTGACTAATCTCAACAATCTGAAAGTAATACAAGATTAACTGAGAGCACAAGTGTTGTTAGAGTTTCGCTGATGATTAAAGCAATCAATTTTTCTAGCTAGTGATGCTGAAAGTTATGAAATTGAAGATGATGTTGATTTTATGAAGAAAAAAAAATTAAAATTATAAAAAAAAAGCTTAAAAAGCAAAAAAAAATCTTACAAAAAAATAAATTAAAAAAAAATGAAATGTATTTATTAATTATCATTGATCTTCAGTTGCTACTGTCAGCTGTTTATCACATTTAGAATGTATTAGTATAAACTGAATAAATATCAATTTTTTTTTAATTTATTATAAATATCACAAGAGCATGAAAAAAATAAATAAAATGATTAATTTCAAATTTCTTTAATGTTTAAGCTTTTAAAAAAAATAATTTAAGAAAGCACTCAAGATAACTAAACACAATTGATAACAATCACAACTCAATAGCAAAGTTCATAATATATATTAAATTTCATCAGCCTGTTAACAACTCATTAAGTCATAACTTCATAAAATTTTTGTTTGTGAAACATTTATTTTATTTGCAAATTTACAAATTGAAATAATAGCATTCAAATTTTATTTTTTTTTGATGATAAAATTTGTGTTGCTTTTTTCTTCACTAGTGAATATTAGTAATTAATAATTTATTTATATATTTAATAAAATTTATCTTGATTCATTTAAAATATACAAATAAATGTATCTGCAATTGATATTAAAAATAAAGTGATAACTTGAAAATTTTTTAGCTGTACATAAATGACAATGCTTAAATTTAAATTTAAAACTATAATTTTTAATTAGCACTGATAACTTTCAGTTTCTGCTGCTATTATTTTAAATTTCATATATATACATTTTTTTTATTTTTTCTTCACAAAATGACAAAACATTATTTAAAAACTCTGCAGAAGTAACAGCAAATTTGACTTGTAATGTTGATTTAACAAATCTAGAATATACAGTATATTAACAATATCACTGATAACAGCTAGATACATATACATATATATTTTTTTTTATTTTTTTTTCAAAAACTGATAAAACATTATTCAAGAACTCTGCAGAAATAACAGCAGAGTTGATTTGAAATGTTGATTTAATAAATTTAAAATATATTAATAATATTATTGTGAGTAGCTAATTGTCATTAATAACAGCTAGCTACAACTGATTAATAATGATACACATTCAGCAGATGCTGAAGAGTTAAAAATTAATTTAATATCACTAAAAGCTATTAGTATTTTGATATATAAATATTTTTTTCAAAATTTACTGATGATATCATTCTCTTCAGTCAGCAATAATTTAAAATTTTTCATATATATTTTCATTTGTAGATTTCTGTTTCAGATTTTAATAATAAATTAACAATTCATAATAAATACTAGAAAAAATCAGAGATATACAGCATGCATGTTAATAACATGCTTTCAAATAATGACATTTTGATTTTCACAAGCTGCTGTCTCATATGTGCAAAATGAACATTTTCTTACACACAAATTAATAAATTATGATTTGAATTTAATAAGCAGTTTTCAGAAGATACTAGTAGCATTTAATAACACATACAATGATATCACATTGATTTCAGATTTTTGCTTCATGATTTTCACAAATGCAAATTTTTTTTATTTTTATATAATTATTAATCAATTTCAGTTACTTTCAGCAGCTTCTGAAGATAGTTACTTACATATAACATTTGTTATTTGAAAGTTCAGAAATTACTTTTGAATTTTCAAAACTTGTAGCAAAAAATATCATAATTTTATTAAAATTCATTATTGTATAAACTTGCAAAAAACAGTGCTAATTGACTGAATATAACTATATATGCATGAATTAATGTAGTAAAAAATAATAACAGCTAGATGCATGCAAATTCTACTAGCAACACTTGATTAAAATTGTATAAATCTTAAAATATTAAAACAACTTTCAATTTTTATTGTATTTAATTTAATAAGTTATAATTAATTAAAAAAAAATTTATCTGAATTGAAATGATTGAATGCTTAAAGAAGAAAAAAACTAGAAGATTTAAAAATCAAAAAAATTATTATAAAGTCAAAAAATAAATTTTTGATTAAGTAATATAATTTGTTATATAATTATAATGATTAATCATATAAATTATGTAATTATTATTAGTAAATTTCAATAGTATATATAATTATTTCTTATGAATAATTATCAATAATTATGAATAATTTTAATTTTTGATTTACATCTAAATATCTTTGATAATCATTGGTAGTGACTGGCTGTCACTAGGTGCTGCTAGATCAGAATATATATAATTTTTACTTAATTAATTTATTAAACTCATATATATAATATAAATAATATGCTTTTTATATATTAAATATATTCATATTTTATAATATAATATTAACTTAGTAAGTATATTCACTAAAATTTAAAAATCTCTAGATACTACTACATGCTTCTAGCTGCTATGAATGATATCTAATAAATGTTACTTTTACATTTTAAATATAATGATTTGCAGTATATATTTAATTTAAAATGAATAAAACCAGCTTATAATTATTTATAAATAAAAAATTTATGACTCAAACTGATTTTTCAATTTTTAAGTCACTATTCTAAAATTTTTAATTTTTCAATTTTTATTCATCACTGATCATATTTAGAAATAGTAGCTACTAAAAGATTCTGACAAAATTCAATAAAACATAAAAACAGCAAGTCACAAGAAGATTAAACTTTTTAATGTTCAGCTGAAGATTTGTTTCAGCAATTGAAGTTGAAATTTGATTGATATGCACTTAGTTTTTTCACTGCACATGAAAAGCATCAATCACTAGCTTTTTTTGAATTTCAATTAATTTCAGTCATTACTGTCAAGTAGCAATAATTATTAAAATTTAATGTATATTTTTTGTGACTTTTTGTGATATCTGCATTGCTGAATGCTGAGACTTTGATGATTGATTAAATTTTTTTCTAGTAATATTCAAAATCAGATATGAAATAATAATATTTGAAACTGAATGTGAGATAATCATATTCATTTCAGAAATTCTTTTCTCTTCAGTTATTAATTAAGACAGAACTGATGATAACAATTGTTTATTAATAACACTTGATGATAACTGATTTATTTTTATTTTTTTTATTTTTTTTATTGTTTCATCTTTCTCATTTTTCTTCATTGTTTTATTTTCTTCATTGTTTTATTTTTTTCATGTTTTTTCATTTTCACATCTTTTTCAACAATATTCAATGTCTCAGAAGCAATTGTGTTCACAGTTACATTAGCTAGTAAAAATTTTTAATTGCTGATGATAGCAATTGATTTTTTTTGAACGCAGTGACTGAAGTTTGCATTTTGTTAAAAAATTAATTAAATTTAAAAAACAATGTCAACACAAATGAAGTGCTGAAAAAAACTCATGCAAGAATTTTAAATGTATTAAAAATTTTTACTGTACTGAATTTCATTCAACTTAAAATCATTAAAATCAGAATTTTGAACATCAGAACTGCTGAAGCTGAAACAATTTCATTATTTTGTTGCTAATTATTACTGAAAACATTTAATAACAATCATTAAATTTTAATTATATATATTATTTATTTATTAATTATAATAAATTTCTAATTTTCATTGTTTTCATATTTTGCATTAAATTGTTCAGAGTTTTCAGATTCATTTTTCTTAATATTTTTATTTTCATCATTAATTTCATTATTTTTTTCAGATGATTCAGATATTACATTATCACTTTCATTAAAATTGTTAATAGTTACTGATAAGTAATAAAAGCAGCTGAATGAATATACTAAAAATTAATTCATTTTCATCATTATTAATTATACATGATTAGTATTTTTTTTATTTATGATAGAAATACTCACTGCTGATATTTTTCATTTTTTTTGTTTTTACTTTTAGATTTTAATAAATATTCTCATCATTTTGTTTCTTAAAATTTTAAATAATAACTGATAAGTAGCAATAAAAATTATAATATATAACATGTAAATAACAGTTAACTCACTACATGTTGCACTTTAATATGTTTTCAAATCATAAAACTCTGATTTTTCTTGAACTCACTAGCAGCAACTAATAAGCTATAATAACAATTGTTTTGAAATCAAAAACTTACATTCAGTAATTGCAAAATGAGTAATTTCAGACACAAAAAAAATAATCTGCAATAATTGTAAAAATTAACTTCAAGTAACTGTATTTGATAAATTCTAATTTAATTTATTACTTTGTTACATTAATTTCAGATTTTGATTTTATGATGATTGCATTCACAAATTTTTTTGTTACTAAATTTTATTAATTAGCATCAGTAATTTTTTAAACTAATTATTTTTTTTACACATATCAGTCAGCACAATTTATTTTCTTTTTTTAATGCAATGCTTCTTGCTTTTAATCTTGATTTTAATCTTGATTGTAATCTTGACTTTATCAGTTTTTGCAGTCATCATTGATTATTTCTGTGTTTATTTATGTTCAAAAATGTGAAGTTTGTCAAACAAAAATAATTCATTAATTTTATAATTTTAAAGCACTGCAATATAATTTAATTATAAAATTAAATTTTAACAATAAATAAAAGCTTCAACTGATAACAATTATCAATTATAAAATAAAAATTTTCAATTTATTATGCTTGACTTGTTTTGAGAAAAAAATCAATGATAGAGATTAGTTATTTGTAGAAGAAAAAAAATTGTAAAAAAAAATTTTACATATAATCAGTAATTTTTAATTGTGTTGTTATTAAATTAAAAAAAACTTGAAAAAAAATTATGTCATAAAATTTATAAACTAGACTTAATTAAATAAAATTTAAAAAAAATAATTGAATTATACTAAGTTAAAAAAATTTTTATATATTTGTAAATATAATATTATTATTTTTAGCTGCTATCAGTTGCTTTCAGTTATTATTCAATAACAAAAACATTATGAAGTATTTTGTCAGAAGTTTTAATTTATTTTACATTTTTTGTCATATTTTATATTCATTGTTATCATTGTTTTTAATTACTACTGATTGTTTTCAGTTATTATTTAATAACAAAAGCATTATAAAGCATTTTGTCAGAAGCTTTAATTCATTTTGCATTTTTTGTTATATTTTATGCTCATGTTAATTATTGTTTTTAATCACTATCAGTTGCTTTCAGTTATTATTTGTAAACAAAAAGCATTGTGAATCACTTTATTAAAAATTTTAAATTTTTAAATTTTTTATTATATTTAATAATTATTAAACTAGTGATAACTGACTGCTACTGATCATTGCTGAAAGCAAAAAAAAAATTTAAAATATTTTTATGTAATTTTACAATATGTTATAACATTTCATTAAATTTCATATTTTTTATATTTTTAAATATTTTATAATAATTATTAAAAATTACTAAAAATTACTAAAAATTATTTTTTTGTAATTTTATTATAATTTAACAAGCTTTAAAATTATGAAGCTTTTCAATCTCTCAAATCTAATCATTTTGGCTACTATCTGCTACCACTGAAACCCTGGTAACCTCTAGTAACCTACTTGGGCACCCCTGGGAGCAACTGAAAAGAGGACCTAGCAACCTAATGTCTAGCGACCTACTCATGTACCAACCTGCCATAAATGACAGGAAAAATCTTACACCACATGTAATAATCAGGGGTGTTTGAGAATTGCACAAAATTTCTGCAAACAATACTTTTGTATCACGGGCTGCTGTAAGCTGTATGTCTGGATAAGCATCTATATCAACTTAGTAAAGTCACCTCAGGAAGGCGGTCTAATATCCTCTCCTTGGCTTCAGAAAGAAGGCCCGAGGTCTTTGAGATTCTTAGTCGATGTCAAAGACACAATACTTTTGTCTTAAGAAGACACCAAACTCACATTATCTGGACAGCTGTGGGTTCATTATTGCTCCTTTTTCATCATTTTTTTCTTTGTAATAAAGGCCACAAGGTCTATGGCTGTGTTCCCCTCGCACAATATGTACATATGTACAGAGTACATATGTATTGAGCTTTTTTGGTCTTCATATTATGAATTTTTGAGATCCATGTGTGATTGTTGCAAGTCATCAATCTGCACTTGTAGGTCTTTCATTTGGATTGAGAGGACAAAAGTGTGGGTAATCGAATTGCTGGCTTTTGTACCGGACTGTGCCTCTGTCAAGCATATACAGTACATATGAACTCACTGATCATTGTGGTGGACATCTTTGGTTCAAAAACAAAGTCTTTGGGATTTTCTGTAGCTATGTTTGTTGATCGCCACCCCAAAAGCTGGTGGGTTCGCCAATGGAGGACTACATACATAACTAATGAAGAGATTCCAAGAGCTAAGCTTAGGGATATGTGATAGGGATGATCAGAGTCTTTAACTGTAAGAGGCGCTGTAGCAGCTTTTTCTCTTTAAAGCTTAGCTTTTATGCGTGGTCAGGCGAAACCTATGTAGATGGCTCATCATTCGTTAACTCGGGCCGTTCTTGGGAGGAAATAAAACCTCAACGACTCCCATATGATCAGAGACCATCTCATGATGAGGTGCCGGTGGTTTCTCTTATATTTACTTTAGGTGGATGGCACAATAGCCCGGGCCATAAGGAAACAAGGAGACAGTTAATTACTAAAGAAGAAGACACCGAATCAACTCAAACAGGACTGGGTTTTTCCCCAAGGATCAGTTGAGATAAGAGGAAAAGCATCGGAGGATATCAACGACGCTCAAGCATGGATTCAGCAAATGCTTTATGAATCATCAACCAACCGCTTCAGCTCCCACGCTCTTTTTGCGCCCTCCAGCAGCGTTTCCATGTTCCCACTATGCTCACACATGCTCCTAAACATACCTCCCTCTTTGCTTATCAGCTGCCACGGGCCATCGAACTCGATCACTTCGCCGTGATCCAGGACCAAAACTTTATCGTAGTCGATGATCGTCTGCAGCCGGTGTGCAATAGTGATGATTGTGTTGTCCTTCAGTTCTCTGAGCGTGTCTTGGATTTTGGCGTCGGTGGCGTAGTCGATCGATGCAGTGGCTTCATCCATCATGAGGACTTTAGGAGATTTGAGGAGGGCACGGGCAAGGCAGAGCAGTTGTCGCTGGCCTTGAGAAAGGTTGGAGCCAGATTCGGTCACAGGAGACGAGAGATTTAAGAAGATGTTTTTGTTGTCGCGGAAGCGAGCGTTGGAAGTAAGATCGGTATCTGAATCGATAGGTTCGCTGTCAAGGAGTGTTGCAGCGCTGCGATTGTGGCGAGACACAGACTCCGTGTCAGATAGTTGAGCGGAGGTCGCCGGCCCGACGAGATGGACTCGTCGAAGAGCTGTGAAGATTTCTTCATCCGTGAAGAGTCCAAATGGATCGAGATTGCTACGAATTGTACCAGTGAAAAGGGTTGGATCTTGAGGAACAATCGTGATGCCCTCTCGAAGATCCTGTAAACCGATCAGACCAATGTCAACGTCATCAATAAGAATCTTTCCACTTTCTGCTTCGAGTCCACGAAAAAGAGCGAGCGCCAAAGAGCTCTTTCCAGCGCCAGTTCTCCCGACAATTCCCACCCGTTCATCAGGCTGAATCGAGAAGCTGACGCGTTTTAGGACGAGATCGAGATCCGAACGATAGCGAGTCGAATATTCAACAAATTTCACGGCCCCCTTGCTTGGCCAATTACGTGGAGGTCTATTTTCTGGAATAATGGCTCGCGCTTCTTGCTCAACATTAAGATATTCTTCAACTCGCTCAACAGAGTTCATGTTCTGTTGATTCTCGGAGTACAATCGAACTAGCCATAAGATATTTTCAGTAAAAGTGATGGCATACGTCAACGACAATCCAGCAGCACCAGCATCGATGTGGCCAACATTGAGTAAAATAAACACAGCAGAGAAGAATGACACTAAGGCACCTGTAATGTCAACCCGGAATGCCAGCCATCGATTACTGGCCCAAAGATAAAGATACGGTCGATTGTAAGCGTTTATCAAGCGATGGTTGTCCAGAATGAATCGAGCACCATCGCCATATGCTCGGATGGTGACAACGCCGTTTAAAGTCTCGCCAAATTGTTGATATAGAGGACTGCGTTGCACAGATTCCAGTCTCTTTAAATCACGGGACGTGTTGAGATAGAGGGCTCCAAGCGCGAAATACAACAATGTAATGAAAACACCAGCAATTAAGAAGCCGGGGGTAATAACCGATATCAAGACGACGATCATTATTACCGAGGCCATGCAATGCAGCATCCCGATCGCAGTCGGGGCGACTTCTTGGTCAATTGCTTCGATATCTTTGGAGAACCGGTTCATAATGCGGCCTAGAGGGGTTGAATCGAAAAATCTGAACTTAGCATGGGCTACCGCGCGCAGTAGCCATCCATGAATTTTCCAAGACGCGTGTAGAGAACCCCAGAATAGAACTAATTCTCTGAAGAACGAAACGAGAATGTAGATGAGAGCTAGGAGTACATAGACGGCCAGATAATAAGCTACATCAACATCCTTGCTGACGGAAAAATCGCTGACGGACTGTCTCATCGAGGATGGCCACCAGTAGGGTCGGGGGATGTTGGCTGTGCTTAATGTTGGAATATGCAGATTTGTGAAGCCCTTGGAGTCATGATCGTCTTTTGCCACTTTGTATGCATTCGCCCAATCCCTAATCCATACATTTGGAGCCAGAGATCCAAGTTGCTGAAGCGTGAAAACAACGCTGGCTATGGCCCAGAAATACCACGGACCCATAGCTCGGAGGTACATGATAACGGTGGAGAGCGGGACTCCACCAACGACTTTTTCTTCGTCCGCGATAGCTCCAGGACTGGGCTTCTTCTTTTGTGTCTTTGTTGAGCCGTTTGCTGTGCCCTGAAGAGTTGGCTTGTTACTTGCACCAGATTCAACTTCCCGTTCTTCGATATTCGTTTCTTCCGCTCGAGATTCTATTTGGGACGTTCCTTTTATAGACGAAGGTTGAGATTGAAGATATTCTTCGCCAAGGACACCAGATGCCATGACATCTTGTGCTGAACCCTGGGCAGCAATTCGACCGTTATCAAGGACTACCAGATAGTCGCACCATGGAAGTACCAAGGACACATTGTGCGTGACAAGGATACAGGTACGGCCCATCATTAAGGGACCCATGAGAGCGTATTGAAATATATGTTTGGCCGTATGTGAGTCCACAGCGCTCAAGCAGTCGTCGAGAAGGAGATGTCGAGCGTTGCTGTACATAGCTCGGGCTAAAGAGATTCGTTGCTTCTGTCCTCCCGAAAGACTAATTCCCTTCTCCCCAACTAAGGTCTGATCACCAGCATCGAGGATTTCTAAGTCTCTCTCCAAACCGCACGCCTGAATCACGGCATTATAGCGGCCTTCATCGTAAGGCAAAGCAAATAGAATATTTTCTTGGATGGTGGCATTGACGAGCCAGGCTTCTTGAGCACAGTATGCCACGCTCTCAGTCAGACCCGTGGTTGGGTCGATGGATAGATCTGTTCGATCGCTAGTTCCACCAGGAAGATATACTGCTCCTTCTACAAGCCTCATTTCGCCTAAGAGTGCCATCAATATCGATGTTTTCCCTGAACCAGTGGGTCCAGCAATGACGTTGAACTTTCCGACCTGAAACGAAACATTGACATTGAAAAGACGAAAACCTTTTGTGGCAAGGTCATTATCGTCCTCGTGCCTATTTCCCCAGGATAGGGTTGCTTTTTCAAGGGCAATTTTTGACGGTTGTTCTTGACAGGTGTGGCGGAGCTGAGCATACTTTTCTGTTTCCTCTTCGTTTAAAAACTGTTCGACACGGTCAATGGAGACTTTGGATTCAAGAATGTGGGCTGCCATGTCTGCCAGTCGATCCAAAGGAACTCGAAGCAAGGAGAACATCGACAAAGCTGGGAAAGCAATTGATGGCACCAATTTCTTGCCTTCAACAACGGTATAGATGAAAAAGGTGGCAAACGTGATGAGGAACGGCGTACCATACCAGACTGTCGCGGCGACTGACCACAATATGTACCGTCGGCGGAGGTACTTCAATTCTATCCTTCGCTTCTCGTTGATGATGTCTTCAAAGCGCTGCTCCCACGCGAAGTATTTGATGATACGAATATTTTGCAGTGCCTCGTTGGTAGCATGAATTCTCGAGTCAGTTGCAGCCAAAATACTGTTTTGAACGTGCCGAAATTGGGATGCAATGAACATGTTGAACGGCGCGATAAGAAGCATCAGAGCAATACCAGCGAAGGAGCTGACGCCGAGAATCCCGTACAGCAAGATGATTGCCACGATAATCTGAACTGGCACGCTGGCCCAAAGATAATGCAAATATGCACAAATTTCACCGACTTTAAACGAGTCGATAGCCATAAGATTGATAATTTTACCGATATTTGCTGGGAATTCAGATTCTCCATCTTCAAAACCTTCCACCTCCTCGTCTTCAGTATTATTCTTGGTCTTCTTTTTGGAATCGTTACTCTGTTTCTTGGGACTGCTTTCTTCCTCCTCTTCGATAGGGGGTGGAATGGAGGCACCGGCTTTTCTTCGCAGGGCTTTGGCATATAGCTCGCCGATAACGATGGCGCGGAACTTAACACTAAGCTTTCGTCCCAACCATAATGATTGACCATCGCCCACGGCTTGTATTGCTCCACAGACGAATAGGAGGATAACATAAAACCAAGCCGTATTACGGGGCACAGAGGTTGGGTCCTCCACATATTCCAAGATGAGCTTCAGCAGCCAAGTGGGCAGAAACGTGAACAAACCGGCGAATACGGTCCATATACCCTGGATCAAGAGTGTGCGATTGAAATATCGAAAGAGCCTCCATGCTAACTTGGATGTGCTTCTTGCTCGTCGAAACTCCATGATCACAGTGGCAGCTTGATAGCTTGGCTTCAGGTTCCAAACATCTGGCATTTCCAGAGCTTTCTTATATCCCTGCCAAATCATGGGGTCCATCCACGAGAAACTGATAAGAGAGAAAACGCTGGCAAACTGGTCCTTTGGAGGAACCAAGTCCTCTTCCTGTTGAATAAGAACCGTTTTGTTGCCTTTTCTAGTAGTTGCAGCTAGGAGCAAGAGAAAGGAAGAGAGGGCAAAATCGATAATCACAAACAGGCGGTCGGGGTGTTTGTCTGGATGTATGATCACCGATCGGAAAATGAAGACAATGAACAGCCACAGAAAGCCGTAGAGGGCAGCCGTATGATCCCAAAGTTTTGGAACTGAAGGACGCTCACGTATTGACACGAATAGTCTCGCAAATACTAAGAGCAAAACGTACAGCCAGGCTGAAAGTCGAGCAATAGCTGGGATAGTTGGTTCGCCGTGTGTTGCAAGGGATGCAACAGCAGCGGCATTGACACCAACTTGTCCGAGGACTGAAAGAATTTCTATTACGACCAGCAGCCATTTCCCTCGCGGGCGGTCCAATTTTATAGTAGCATCCGTTGTCCTGCTCATCGCCTTGTGAAGCATCAAATCGCTTTCTTCATCTTCATCTTCCTCTGTTTCTCGTCCCTCCACTCCATTGTGAGCCGGTATTCTGGTTAGGACTGGCTTGTAACCTCTTGTTCGGCGGGAGGCAGATGCAATTCGGAGGACGTGAGCGATTATGAAGAGTAGGGAGATACCGCAAGCCGTCAGAGGGAAGATGAGATCAAGATACCTGCAACACTATCACGTCAACCATGATCTGACAACTTCAATAGTCAAAAATACAGGCATAGTAGCTGGGAAACAACATACCTCTCCTGAAAGCACCTTGACAAATCGTCGATGCGCCAGACAGGGCCGCCGCAGATTGGTAGCATTGTAGCTACTAGTTAGTATAACTTCGCGGAGTCCGGTCGTTGCAAAACGCCAAAGAATAACCCCGATGCAACCTTTCCCAGCACAGCAGAGGCTAGGATTGACAAGAAGGCATTATTGAAATATGAGGACACAAGAATACAACGGAGATCGAATTACAATTGATACAGAATTAGCATTGCTGTGTTAACCGAAATCGCAAGTAAAAAGGCCAAAGGTATGACGCCAGTATGCTTTTCTTCCACTTTCACGAACCGCCACCCAGCAACGGGCTTGATTTCAGAACTGATATTGATAAATAGATAAGGCAGGCGGGAGTTGTAGTAAACGTCAATGAGCTTCCAAGTTGGACGAGCAAGAAAGAAGGCAAAATGGACGAGGAAAAAGCAATTAATGAGTAACGAACTAGTCAGTCATCATAGCTGGCGGGATGAAGTTCAGCTTCTTGGATTTAAACTCAACTAACCAACTAGTTGACCAGCCATCACTGCTAGAGTCTGGCTAGGTTGTTGCGATCCCAGCTGGAAATCTTGAACTCCACATTGATGTGGAAGCACTGCACATTCAATTGAACTGAAGAGTCTTGCTCTCTCTTCGTGACTCTGCTGAGGACGAGGATGAGTGTTGATTGGATTCCCCGCCAACCTGAAGCTATTTCTCGTGATCTCTTCGCGCATCGTACAGCTTCTGTGACTCCTTTTGTCACTCGATCAGTCTGTAAGTGAAGATTGATCTCTAATCTGGAATAACAATTTCATTTCTTATAGCTGATTCTCTATACAATAGCATCTTACTGGGGTATACGATATGTGCCTACATTATGAGAGGATGATGCAAGGATGCTGAGATTCTGACCCTGTCCCCTGCAAGCTTGACAACAGTGACTCTTCATTACTCCAGAGATAAATACGAGAAAATCCAAAGCAGTCAACTGACAGCAATTGATGCAAAATGAGTCATCTGGGATCTGAAGGCCATGCCAGAATCAGAACGCCCTCTTGCAGTAATGAGAGCGAAAATGGACAAGCATGGCCGCAATACATCCAAAAGATCGCGTCTGTTCGTGCCTGCAACCCTCAGAATTGCGTTTAGAAACGACTGCGGAATTTCATGAACATGGAGATTATTACTGAATGGTATTGCTGTTGACAGGTGCAGCACCAGAGTCAAAGCACAGCACTTGATATCCAGCCATTTCTCACTTTAAAACAATCAAAAATGTCAAGAACTATTAGGGGTATTGACGTGCTCATCAGCAACTGCTCCTGATGTATTTTCTCCCTGTAACCAAGGGTGGCTAATCGCCTCAAACGCCGTGATTCTCTCCTTTGGCTCATACTTTAACAATCTCGAAAGAAGGTCCTCAAAACATTCGATCTCATCCTCGGATAAAGCTCCTCTTCCCCCGTTGTCTTGCATGGTCTTTTTGTTAAATCTGCGAATTGTTTCGCTCAGGCAAGAGCGTCCACCCACGCGGGTTTCCAATGGCCCGCCCTCGGGGAAGTAAGTCCTCCTGTTCTCCCACTTTTGCCATTGATGCTCTGGGGGCACCCCCAATATCTCCACCATAGATCGGAGAACGATGTCCCTTGGATCGTCATATGATGGGAAAAGTTGCTTCAGGAAACGAAGCTCAAAAAGTGTGCATCCAAGAGACCACACATCGGAACTCCGACTAATTTTATGCTCCAGCAGAATTTCCGGCGCAGCATAGCTCAGTGTTGTGTTGATAATTTCGGGAGGCGAAAGAATAGAGAAGGAGTCGACAAAGTCAGCAATCTTTACCGTGTTTGTGAGACGTTTTAACCCAAAGCTGGCAAGGTTGGCCTTCACAATCCCATAACTTGGCGCGGACGGAGCCGTAGGCTCTCCAGACATAGGAGACAAGGGCACTCGCTTTGGTGCACCGAGATATGAGTATATATCTGCGTCCGAGAGCGTATCGAGATTGCAAAGCTGGACCAAGATATTTGCAGGTTTCAGGTCTAAACAGCGAGTGAGAATACTTCAGTGGTGACATCCAGAAAAGGCGACACACCTCCATGAGTGATTCCGCAGGAATGCAAATGGGCGAGCACCCTTACTATTTGGCGAGAAAAGTTCATAGCGGTATCTCTCGGTAAATACGGTGACAGACCGGCTTTCGCCTGGGCGGCTGAATATTCACATATGGTAGGCCCGATTAAGGGAAGGACAAGGCAAATATGACTCCCATTCGGGCCATCAATGGTGAATTTGTGCAGAAGGCGAGGTACATGCATGCTCTCAGCTCCATGTTCCTCTGATTGCAAAGCATTCAGGATTCTATCCTCTTTGCACCGGCCGGATATATCGGCGATCAAAATCTTCAGCGTTACCAGCGTTGATCCTTCCAAAAGATCTCGTGCAAGCCAGACCAGAGAACGGCTGCTATAGCCGACTTTATGAAGCACACGGAACCGACCGTTGTCGAACGTGTCGCCGATGTGAGTGGGATGATAATCACCTGGTCTGTACCGTTCGATATCTTCGAGTTCGAGCCCTTCAGCAACCGGTACGTACAGGCGGTCTGATAAGTCGTCTTGATCGTTATCCTCTCCCCATTGAGATAATGGTGAAGGATTTGCTCCGTCCTCCCTTTGGACTGTATCCACAAGGTCTCCTACAAGTGTATCCGCCATGGCAATGTAGCGGACTTACATACATGCCCTGATGTATGTAGTATTCACAAGTACATACACCACTAGTGACTTGAAGCTGTTCCCATGCACTTGGATGCTGGCGCAGATCAACACGCGACGTGGCGGAGATAACTTTGCAGAAGATCGAAACGATCAGAAATGTCAAATCAGGCACCAGGCTCTTTCAATCCAATTCTTTCAACAACAACAGCAACAACAACAGTCTTCTACCGAGTGTCCTAATACAAATCCAAGTTTGCATCACGACACTGCCCTACGTCATTGCGACACGCCTTCTGACTTGGCAGTGGCTTGCGTCTGGATTCAAGCCACATTTTATGACATCTCTGTGGCGCTCTCATTCTCCGTTTGCAGCTCGACAACATCGGATGAAAACTCAACTCTGCTGCTCTGAGTGTTCTGAGTGAACGAGTATGTGCTCATGAGCATGTATTGCTGCGCTGCTGTGGTGAACAATACGTGTCTGCGAGCTGGCTTTCCTCTGTAGCCTGGAGAACAGGTGAAGAGGCTACAAGGAAGGCCAATCTCAATCTTGATAGACAATATATCGTGTATTCCCTTTGCAATAACAGATAATTATAGTAGGCCCGACATGATGTAGATACTGGCGATTGGCTTCTTTTAATCAAAAACAGCACATTAGGAGGTGGCTTTGCTTTTAGAGTCAAACCTATCAGCAGATTGTCAGCCTGAGTTGCGCCAAACTCCATCCCTCCACATCGAATATGGACCCTTCTGTCTGATTGATGCAACATAACTACATCGCCGTCAGGAACGCTCTGTAAGGGGTCACTGCATAGATGGCGGTGAACACAAGCAACATTCTGTCACATTTAACAGAAACCTCCTCGAACACAACCTTAACCTGAAACCCACCCTGTCAGCAGAGCAATCCTTTCACTCACTTCCTCTCTGTTCAGTGTTCTTTTCTCCTAAGGGAATGGGTGTTTAGCAGATCAAATATCCTTCTGCGTCGCCAGAAATTTTTGGGTCCAACCTCCATACTGCCACCCAGTACATATTCTGAGCTCGCCCCGATCGCTACAACCGTCTGGCATTTTTGACTGACGGACGGGAAGCCATGGCGGAACGGATTCTCCTTAACGAATTCAAAAATCTGTTAAAGGAAAAATGGGTTCATGTCGAGGTGAATTTCATCTTCTCTTGCCATCGTTGTGCAACATCACCCGTTCGAGTCATTCTTCGAAATATAGCTCGTTCACAGAGTCTAACATTTGGGACAGCTGAAAAACGATGACATTTTTCACTGGAACATTGCGCTGATCGTCCTGAACCCGGATTCTCTTTACTATGGGGGTTACTTCAAGGGTCGCATGACTTTCCCAAAAAACTATCCCTATTCTCCTCCAAGTGAGTAGTAACTCTAGCTGAAAGATAGCTGAAAACCGAGTCAAGCATGATCTCTCCGGCACTGTAGCTGCCCACTCTCAACCTGACACCGAATTGACCAGTCCCGGGTACTGAACCCTTGATTCACGGAAGCTAACCCTGAACCCAAACCATACATAGGCTTCAGATTCGCCCGCCCTCTCTTCCATCCCAACGTGTACGACTCCGGCGAGATTTGCATATCGATCCTCCACGCCCCCGGCGACGACGAAATGTCCGGCGAATCCGCCGCCGAACGCTGGTCACCCGCACAGCGCGTCGAGTCCGTCTTGATCTCCATCATCTCCCTGCTAGACGACGCCGAAATCAACTCCGCCGCAAACGTCAGCGCCAGCGTCATGCTCCGAGACAACCTGGAGGACTACAAGAAGCGGGTCAAGGAGGATGTTGAAAAGTCGAAACTCGATATTCCCATGGGATTCGTCATGCCAACGCACGAGAGTTCGATGGCGAAGCCTGAAAAAGCAGATACCATGGACGAAGATTTTTGGATTGACACTGATGATGGGGAGGATGATATTTTTGGTGGCAGTGACTCCGAGGACATGGAGTATTCGTACGAAGATAACGATTCCAGCAGCGATGCTGAAGGGCAGCTCTAAACTTCAGGATATACACCTCTTTCGAGATTCTTTGATCGAACAAGCGTCTTTTCCTTCTGGTCAAGCTTTTGATGCATAGCTGGGTATGTACGCATTTTACGAGGGACGGCGGGTGGTCATGATGCTCAGTATTGGGTTTAGCTTTGCTGGATGGCGTTTTTTACGAGTTATGGTGCCGTATCATATGGAGCGGAGTACTTGAATTATCGGGCTTCGCATGGATTTATTGACATACATAGCATACAGGGACGGAGCCAACACCTAACATCCAATATGTTTTCAAACCATCTTAGAAGTATAATGAATATGCCAAATCTCTGATTGCTGAGAAGATGATGACACTCGGGGCTTGTGTCCTGCATCTCCCAAACTTGAAGTGATGGCTAATCGCCTAATTTGAAAAGCATTTTCGTCGATTGTAGTTTGTCATAAAGACGGCGTCATGGTCAGGTTAGCATACAAGCAGCCCGATGATACTGCAATTCTCTGTCTGAAATATCCTTGGGGCTTGTGTTTCACGGAATGTCGTTCCCAAAGGGCATCTGGCGATGTGATTGCATTCCTGAATGTTTATATGAAGCTGCTACCTAAACAGCTTCTTGATTGCTTTTTCGCAATCATTCTTCTCATGAGTATAGTCATAGCAAATGTCATGTAGCTTCGTCCCCAAGCAAAGTTCAGTGGGTATAAATACCTCCTACATCTTGTCTTCCTCTCCGCAACCAGAAGTCCAACAGCCTTTTCAAAAGAACTGCTTTGTGTATTTGTAGGCGAGCTCCCGAAAAGCTATTTATCCAAGACATTGCTCCGTCGGAACTCACCATCATCATCCACATCATCATGGCGGGCAGATATATCCCACCTGCACTCCGTCGCCAAGCTGAAAACGAAGAACAGGAACTCGGTGAGACTGAATTTCGCTTATCGGATATCGAAATGTATTTTGGCTACCGCTCGACCGATGTCCCTGCCCACCCTTCTCGGCAAACTGCAAAGCACAGCGCGGATGCCGAGACAAACATGGCAGAGACAAGCAGAGCCAACACTGACAAACTGAGGGAATGCAGAACTCTCAACACTACGAGAAACGATCAAGACCGCCTCGCATACATTATGCTTTTGAAAGACGCACACCCCTTCTGGAATACCAAGAACGAGGTGCTCTGCAAGGCAGGCCTCGATCTGCTTCCCGACGACCTCAGCACGAATTCTGGTGAGAGCACGGGCGAGAGCGAGGACAAAGGTGAGAGTAAAAGCACGGGCAGCAGGACCAATGCGATTTCATATCCTGTGTTTGTTCAAGAACAAGAAGAGCCAGAATATGGCAATGCGAGATTCAAATTTGCCGGATACTACAGCATCCAGGAAATTCGACATCTTGAGCCACGCTCCAACGAGCTGATCGGGCAAGTGAAAGCGAAATTCAAGGATGAGGAGAGAGAAGCTAGGAAATGGAAATCGACCCTGAATGCTAGATGGGCGATTCTCGTGATGGAACCAGATACGAGCCGCGATGACGTACCGCAAATCAAGCGGCTACCGCAGAGTGTAAATGACCTTCTGTCGGCCTCAAGGGCAAGAGATCAGGAGTGCGAGAGAGAAGATGAATAATGCGTAGATTGATGCTGGACTTCTGGAGGCAGTAAGTCTGGCTTAGAGATGGGGTTGAATGGTTGTTGTTTGGGGATTGATTCTGTCGACTTTCAAATTGTATTTCCACTAGTTTTCGCTTCTCATATCAACTATGGAGCAAGAGAGTTCCATGGGAAAATGCACACACTGATGCCTTTCAAGTGTGATAAACTGTTGATGTGATTTCACCAACTGATAGATAGTGCCCTGAAATGAATGAAGTGAGAGAAAGGGTCTAAGACCATCCTGATCACATGCAGGAGACAGGTGTGCTGTCAGGGGAAATTTGGCAGGTTTTGGGGGTTTGTTGCAGTCACCTGACTTTTTTTGCTTGTTCTGAAATGAATGAAGTGAGAGAAAGAGTCTAAAACTGTCCTGATCACATGCAGAAGACAGATGTGCTGTTCAGAAAAACTTAATGAATTTTTGAAAATTTATTGCAGTTATCTGATTTTTTTTGTTTTTTCTTTCACTGCTGATGAGAAAAACATAATTATGTGATTTTTTTTGCTTTTTTTTTTGCTGCTGATAGAAATGCAATCATGATAACATGATTTTTTTTATTTTTCAAATGAATTTATGTAATTTACTCACTAATATCAAATTTTGTGACTTCTTGCAGCTAATTGACAACTACTTTTTATAATTACTTGTTTTTTTTTCATACAAAATGAGCAATGTTTTAAAATTTGAAAATAATTTATTTAATGTTTTTGAAAATGCAGCTTTGATTTATAAATCTTCATCTTGATTTCATGATATTTTGTTATATATTTATTATTGACATTGACTCACATAATTTAACAAATGCATGCAACTGTCAGTTAAATATCTTGTTGTATATTTGATATTGAGATTGACTTTTATTGTTTGATTGCTGTTTGCAACAGTTAATTAATATAAAAAAAACATTATGAAGATGTTTAGAGTAAAGATAATTACATCTGCAGTTAATGCTTAATTTTTTAATTTTTTATACATTATTTTTGTGCTGATTTTTTTATAATATTTAAAAATATTTTAAATTTACAATTTGCTTTGCTAAAAGTGTCTTCAGCAGCAGAACAAAAAATTTATTAATTTTTTTGATTTTTTTGTACAAGAAACTGAGAAAGAAGAAAAAAAATTTTAAAAATATAATATTATTTTTTTCATTTCAGTCTGAAAATTATTTTATTCAGAAAGAAAAAAATAATATTACTGCATCATCAAAAACTAAATGAAAAATCAAAAAAAATGATGAGAAAACAAGTTGTAACATTTCACAATTTAGTGAAAAAAAGCATTAAATGATATGTTTGTTCAAATTATGTAATTTTTTTTCAAGCAAAAAAGTTCTTCAAAAATCATTCTTGAAAATACAATATTATATCTGAATGATTTGAAAAAACAATTTTAATATTTGAAAATATTAGCAGCAGATGAAAGCAAAAAAATCAAAAAAAATTAACAAAATTATAATTTTGTACATTTTATGCTGATTTTTTTGAACTTTTTTGTCAAGATACAAAAAATGTTTTGAAAAAGTTAAAATTAACTGTTACAATTATTCATCAGATAAAAAAATATTTGTGATTTGCTTTTTAAATTTTGACAGTTGAAAATATCAATTTATCATGTTTAATATTATGCATTTGAGTAATATGCATGAAGTAGTTGCTTTCAATCACAGTGATTTTAATTTAGTATTAAATTGTGTATGCATTTAGCAGTAGTCAATGAAGTGAAAAACTGATGTTTAAGTATATGTATGTACATAATTGAGAGCATTTTGTGAGATTCTTCAACTGATATTTTTTTTATTATAAAACAACTGTTTTTCTGAGACAATGATTGATCAACTGTTATCTGAATTTATAAAAATTTAATGTGAAAATGAAATGAATAATATTAAATGTAATAAAAATTTAACTTACAGTCAACACTTCTCTACAGTTGTTTGAAATGTTCAAATTTTAGTTAGAAATTGCAAAATTACTCAAAAAATAATTATTATGATTTTAATATATGAAATTTATCATTGAATTTTTATGCTAAATAATTGTAAAATTTTGTTGAGTATTATGTTGCTATGCTGAAAAATTTTTATATATGAGCTGTAGAATTGTAAAATTGTAGTTTATAAAAAATTAAACAACTTACAAAAATTTTTTTTATTTTATTACAAGCACTTTACAATTATAATTACAATTTTGTGAAAATGATTGAAGAAAAATTGAAGCTCATTGTGACAGCAAAATAATTATTTAAGAAGTTAATCAAAATTATGTGATATCTGATTGCAATTGCATTTATGAAAAATTTTATTCTTCATAAAAATGTGAAAATGATGAATTTAATCTGATCAGAAAACTGTGAAACTGTGCTGACACAATTCTATAATAAACTGCAAAAAAAATCATGTCAGCAATGTAAAAATAATTACTGATCATTTGCAGATTGTGTAATAATTGTCAATTGTTTTAAAAATACTTGTGTGAAGTGTTATATTAATAACATAATGATGTGATGCTCATTTTAATCAGATAAATATCATATCAGTTCTGTTGAAAATTAAATACAATTAGCAGCTGACTTGAAAATTGTAAAATAAATTACACATTGTGAAATTATAAAAATAAAAGAAAAAAAAATTTTGTGATGAAAAAAATCAATGAAAAAAAAAAAAAAAAAAACTCAAAAAAATGAGTTATCATGTGTGTATACAATTGCATAATTTTTATCATGATGACTGTAGTGTTTTTAATGTTTATGCAGTAAATATTTTTTTAAATTTTGATTTTAATTTGTTAGTAATTTACTGTGACTGTGAAAGTATCTTCTGCTTTAACAGTCATGATGATGACTTTTACTGATTTATACACAGAAAAAATGAAGTTGAAAGAAATTGAATTTATTAATGAAAAAATTGAGATAACTGATCTGAATGATAAGAAAAAAAAATTGACTAAAAATGCTGATGATGTGATTGAAGAACTTGTTTGTCAACATAAATGAGCTGCTGATGATGTGACTGCTGATGAATTGCTTAATTTTAATAATTTCATGAGTCAGATTGCTGAAAATGTGCAGTAGTGATTGTTGAAAAAACTGTAAGAAAATAAAAAAATTTAGTAAAAAAATTGAAATAAAGTGATCAGAAAAGTTAGAAACTGACTGAATGCAATGATTATATTATTTTGATAATTAAAAATTCAATCAATGCAGAATTTTGCTGAAAAATCTGAAAAAACTTTTAAAATTGCATTTATAAATAATAATTTTAATAAAAACTTTAGAGTAACAATAATTTTTTTAATTATATTCAAAATGTACAACAATTTCAGAATATACAACATTTTCTGTGCAGTTATTTGTAACATCATGAAGATGAATGCAGAAAAGCTGTTGTAGCTTTATATATTTTTAAAATTCTTCAAAATATTATAATCATTTTCATAATATAAAATTTAAATATAAAAAAAAAAATTTCTTCAGTGAATGAAGCTTTACAGCTTTATTTCAGCAACAATGATTAAAAATTGTTGTTTGAGTGAATTGATTAAATTCATTAACTTACATACAAAAATTTATTATTTTGATAATTTTCTGCAGTGCTTTCTGAATTGATTGATCAGATTTGAATACTTACATAATATAATTTATTAATTTAATGATTTTAACTGAAACTGATTGCTGTCTGAATGACTTAATCATTTATATGAAAATATTATAAAACTTAACAACTTAAATGTTGTAAAGCAACTGTGAATCATGTGTTGTCAAAAATTTTTTCATTATAAATTAATTATTTTTTTAAAGCAATACATGATTCACAGTTGCTTAAACATTTCTCAGATCTACAAAAATTCACTCTGAATATTTGATGATTTATATAAAAAAATTTGTTGTTCTGATGATTTTCTGTAAAAACTGACAGTCATTCATTTTGTTGATTAAAATTAATAATTTATGTAAGAAAATTTGTTGTTCTGATGATTTTTTGTAGAAACTGATAATTATTTGTTTTGATTGATTAAAATTAATAATTTATGTAAGAGAATTTGTTATTCTGATGATTTTCTGCAGAAACTAACAGCTGTTTGTTTTAATTAATTAAAATTAATAATTTATGTAAGAGAATTTGTTGTTCTGATGATTTTCTGTAGAAACTGATGATTGTTTGTTTTAATTAATTAAAATTGATAACTTATGTAAGAGAATTTGTTGTTCTGATGATTTTCTGCAGAAATTATGAAACTGAATTCTTTCAAGATCATTTTTTCTTGCTGAATTTTTATATATCAATCTGAATTTCACATATAGTTTTATGTGATATATCTCATTAAAACTTATATTATTTCAATATATATTAAATCAGCATTTTAAGCTCTTGAAAATCTTTAAAATTCAACTGAAATATCTTACAAGACAGATCACTTTTATATAAAGTTTTTTTATATAAATCAGACACTATATTCACATGTTATTAAAATCTCAAATGAAATTATTTTGATGTTGAATTATCACTCACAATTATATACAAATTTGACTGTATATTTAAATGAATTTCATCTGTATTTTAATTCTTCACTAGCTGTAACAAATGACACAATTCATCAAACATTTTTTTTATTTAAGTTTTTCTTTACAAATGACTTTAAAAACAACAAGATTTTAATAAAATGCAAAAAAGCTTATCAGTCAGTCAACAAACATTAATTTTAATTTTTTTTAATTAATAAATGCAAGAAAGTTTGTCAATCAGTCAACAAATCATTATTTTAATTTGTTCTGATTGTGAGTTTCATTCACAAAATAACATTTTTGTTAATTTTTATCACAAGTTCATGAGTTGTCATTCTGATCAGCTTCACTCATGCAGTTTTTGAACTATCATCATGATTTGTTTCAACTTGTCAACAGTATAAAACAAACTTCAGCATCAGTTTGATTTAAGTTTCAAGATTCATTATAACTCATGTTATTCAAGTGAATTCTCAACATCAGTGATGACTGAAAAGACTGAATCATTGTCATTCAGCAACAAACATAAGTTTATAATATTTAAAAATATATCAACTCATCAGTTGAAAAATGTTCTGAACTGAAGAAGTTAATTTGCAAAGCAATTAAAAATGCAAAAAACAATGCTTTAGAACAGAAACTTGTCATGTTAAATTTTAAATAAAAAAATAAAAACTTCATTAAGAAAAAAAATATCATAAGTTAGATACAATTTTATATAAAAGCACATTTTCATTTAAAGCATTTTTCTGCACTTTGCAACATCATCACTGTTTATGATCTGCTGATTATTCTCAAATAAAAACTTGTTAAAATTATTGAGTAATGAGGTTGCAAGCTTTCAGATCATTTCATGACTTTTTGAATGAGTTTTGACTGTAGAATTTTATTTGAAAACTGACTCAGTGATTGAAAACTCATCATGAAATAACTTACTGAGCATAAAATCACAAATGTATTAAAAAATAACAATATTGTTTTCAGATTTCTACATGCTGTTGAAAGATTTAATAAAAATTTCACAAATCATCATAACTTCAAGTGCATGAAGCAAGCTCAAAAAAACAAATCAGTAATTGACATCAAAAAACTAATTAAAGAATTCTGTCAGAATTAAGTGCAACAAATTTTAAAAAAACAAAAATTTTTAGCATTTTCAATTTCAGAGTGCAGATCAAACTTACAAGACAAAAAGCAGTCAAAAAACTCAAAAATCAAATACTCTTGCAGCAAATGACACTGAATGTTTATCTGCTACTATTTTAATTCAGAAATACATTCAAACAACTAAAAACTGAATTTGAAAATCATGAAGCAAATAAAAAAAAAACTCAAAAATTCAGTTTTCAAAGCATAAGTAACAAAACTCATTGAAAAAGCAAAAAAATTTAAGAAAAAAAATAATAAGAAGAGCAATGACTCACTGCAAGAAATTTTTGATTAATTAAAATTAATGATTTATGTAAGAAAATTTGTTGTTCTGATGATTTTCTGTAAAAACTGAATGTTGTTCACATTGATCAGTCAAATTTAATGATTTATATAAGAAAATTTGTTGTTCTGATGATTTTCTGCAGAAATTGATTATTTTTCACATTAATTGATTTAATTTGATAACTTATATAAGAAAATTGATTGTTTCAGTGATTTTCTGCAGAAACTGATTACTGTTTGTATTGATTAATTGAATTTGATGACTGATATAAAAAAATTGATTATTCTGATGATTTTTTGTAAAATTTAACTACTGTATGTTTTAATTAATCAAAGTTAATAATGTATGTAAAAAAATCACTTGTTCTGATGATTTTCTGCAGAAATCAATTACTGTTTGCATGAATTGATTAAATTTAATAACTTATGTAAGATAATTTGTTGTTCTGATGATTTTCTGCTAGAACTGAACAATATTTGAGTGAATTGATCAAATTTGATAACTTACATAATATATTTTATTAATTTGCTGATACTGATTGTAACTGACTGCTGTCTGTGTGAGTTGATTATATTTGATGACTTACATAAAATATTTTGTTGTTATGTCAGTTTTTTTGCACAAAAAGTGATCATCACACATGTGAGTTGATTTATCAGCAATTTTTGATTAAATGATTCTTCTGATTGTTGTGCTGTTGCTGATGTTGTTAAAGCTTGTATCTGATGTACTTTTTGTTTGTTGGCTGTTTTAATTAAAATACTTAATTACTCTCATTTTTGTTTTATTGCTATTCTGTGTATGATTTATTCACAATTTTTAATTTATCATTTTGATGTATTTGCTTTTTCAGATTTAAACATTTATTCAGACTTAAAGTTTTTTTTTTCACTTTCTGAAAATATATGTGATACAAAAACTTTTCTGATTGTATGCTATTTTTTTTTATGCTGATTGAATAAATGACTCAATTCTGTAGAAGTTAATGTGTGTTGTTAATTGCTTCAATTTAATAAAATTCATTAACTTTTTCTTAAGTTTATGTGCTTTTTATTCATGACTGCAGCCACTTTCAGTCTTTGCACATTATTTATTTTTTATGTTGTGAAATTGACATGTTTTTTATCAAATCAAATAACTTGTTATTATGTTATTTTTGTGTTGTTTTGTTTATTTGTGCTGATGAATCATGAAGTTTTTTTTGTTCAGTTATTTTTGCAGCAGTATTGTTGTCTTGCTTGTTTTATTTGATTTTATGACTAATATGCTTTATTTTATACATTTTGTTTTATATTTATTTATGTATTTTGTATACAATACAGAAGATATACACTGTTTCTTCATTATTTGTTTTTGATATTTTGAAAATTCAGTTGTTGTTGTAATGAAAATGTTTATTTGAGTGTATTGCTCTCATTGTGTGCAGCTGTGATCACATTTGAAATGAAAAATCTGCAATGATTATCAGATTTACATGAGAAACTGATCAGCTAAACAGTGAAAAATTGATTTTTCATCTGAAAATTTCAGTCATTTGAGTATATTTTAAACTGATTTTTCTTCAAGTGAGCTTTCTGATGAATATCTTGTGTTTTTTGTCTTCATCTTGTTTCTGATTGATTTTACTGAATATCATATGTTGCTGAAGAATATTGTGTTTTTTCTGTTTTGACACATCAAATCATTGATTTTTTATAAGCAGAACATAATAAATAATTAAAGTCATGAATGACTTTTTCTTCAATAATTGATTCAGAATATATAGCTTTTTCAGTTTCAGTTTTTGATTATATTTTTTCAGAAAAATGTATAATTTTTGTATATATCATGTGTGACATTCTGACTTCTTCTTCACAACTGCATTAGTGACTTTATTCTGATTTTATTTTGAAATACATTTGTGATCATTTCAATCAATATGATATTCAAAATGATTTTTACTTTTTTTGCAGTTTGTGCTATCACAATGCATCTCATCAGTGAATTTTCAGATTATCAATTTTGAATATAATGAATGTCAATTTTTGTTATTTTTATTCTGATGTTTTGATTAACTTGACTCTAATAAAAAAAAATTTTATTGTCACAAGTCATTTCTTGCTGATGATTGTAAAATTGAAATCAGATGAAATTTTAAACAATGTTTTTTATTAAACACTGACAAATCATGTTATAATTATATCTCAGAATTTTTTATTCTTGCTTCATTTGTTTTCTAGTTCTTTGTTGAAATTCAAAATAATAATTTGTGTTTTCTGAATTGATAAAGAGTCATCTGACAAGATATCATTGAAATTATATTTTAAAATGTGTAAGTAAAAAATTTTATCTGCACTCAAGTTTTTGTGTGCAACAAATTATTTGTATAAACAAATTTTTATTGATTACATAAGCACAATAACTTGATCAGATGATTTTGTACTAACTGATGTTTTGCAAAATGTTGTGCATTTTTTAGAAACTGACACTGTAAAGCATAAAAATTACACTTTGAATTTTATTGCTGACAATTATGAAAATAATCTTCAGATTGCTGCTCATGCTACTGATTAATAAATTTCATCTTCAGTTTAAAATAACTGTGATGCATTTACTAGTTCTCATGATTTAATAAACATTAATTCTGATGCTAATTCAAATTTTTTGACAGCTTCAATGATATCTGATGTTAATTTTGAGATTATAATTTAAAATAAATTTTTGATTGTAAATTTAATGCAGATGAAGTCTAAAATTTTTTGTTCTGCTAATATGATTGATTCTGACAATTTTTCAGTTTCTGTTGAAATATTTTTCAGAAATAATGATGCTTAAATGTTTATAATTTTATATCATTTTTTCAGTTACTCAACTCTAATGAATTATTGAAAAAATCAACATTATTTGATTTTTGTTTTTTTCATTCTGTTTTCAATCAATTTTGACAATCATAATGCTGATTTTAGAGTTTTTGTCTCTCTGAATATGTATGTGCATTAATATTTCAAGCATCATACATGCTGATTAGTAATTCTGATGACTGCTTCTTAATATTTTTTTTAATTAATTTTTAGCATTTTCTAGTTTTGCTTGTCACAACATTTTCAAATTCATGATGTATGATATCATGCAGTTTTGAGTTTTCTCATGATTTAACAATTTTCTGATTAAATAACATCACTGAAAATCAATGAATGAAAACTTCAAAACAATAAAATTATATCAATTGTATGAGACTGCTCATTTTCTTGATTTTGAAAAATATATTGAGAATTTAATCATTTTGTAATTACAAAAGTACATAAGTAATATTGCTCTTAGAATGTCAGATTCATTTGCAAAAAAATTATTGTTTCACTTTCATATTAAAAATTTTATGAGGCATGAAAGTAAATTTTGAATCTGATTAACAATAAATTGTTTTAATTTTTGTAATTTTATAATTTTACTTTTTGCTGATGTTGAGTGTTCTGATTTCATGTTTTCTTCTGATCATAATCATTTAAAGTAAACAGTGATTTTGTGTGATTCAGTTGCTGTTGTCAAGTTTTTTTATCAGATTTGCAAGATTTTTTTTGAAAATTTGTTGCAGAAATGAATTGATGATGTTGACATTTTAAAAATGATTAAAAATTATTATAATATAATCAAAACAAATGATTAAAATATGTTAAATTTGCACTGTTTTGTATGAATTCAGAATGTCATGAAACTTAATATTTTGTAAATGTGAATTCTGAATGATGATGATTTCAGTATTCAACTCATGCATTACATTAAAATTATCATTTATTACAATTTGAACATTTTTTCAGATTCATTTTTTTTTCAACAACATGATTAGTTGTCAACTCTAATGAGAGTGCTTTAAAATTTATTTAATGTCTGATTGTTGACACTCACACAGTGACTGCTAAAATACAGATACATTTTTCACAGCATCTCAAAATTTGTTTTAAATATTATAACAAATAATCAAATCAGTGTCAATTTAATATATCTTGTAAGCTTCATGATATTACAATTGTGAATGATTTCAGAACAATTCAGCTTCATCACAATTATTTTTAAATAAATTTTTAAAATTTAACAATTACTAATTGCATACAGTTCAATCACAATATTTTTTAAATTTCTACAACAATAAAGTCATTGAGTTTGTTTTTTTATCTGATCAACTATGCTACAAAAAATGATATTTTTTTATCACATTTCATGATTCAAGCTGCATTGATGAAAACAGCTATAAAACAAGTTTTTTAAACTGAGTCATCTTCAACTTCAAAGCAGCAGCTCAAAAATCAAAATCATCATAATTTCACATTACAATATTTCAACTTTTTTGCTCACAGCAGAAAAATTGAGACAGTACAAATTATAAGTTTTTTTATGAAACTCTCAAAATATTATATTATGCATAATAATACTGTATACATTAATTTGTGATTATTGAGATGTCATGTTTGTATACTTCATTTACTGCTTTCTGATACTGATGCTATCAGTTTTGAAAACAAGCATTGCATTTATAATTCACAGAAAAATCATTCAGTAACAATTTTTAAAAATTATAAATTCAAAAATGCTGTGTTCAGAAATTTCTTTTTATTTAAGTACATCATGATGATTCATGCTATTTTTGTGAAGCAATATATTTCAAATGACATTTATTTTGAGTCAAATCATTCTTCTGCTGTCAAAAGTATTCAGCATATTGTTTGAAAAAAATCAAACATTCACACTGTAATTTTTAATGATTATATTTTTCAGTGTCAGATTGAAGAAAATTTCATACAAAAAAATCATTCATTAATTATAACAATAACTGATGATGTGACTGAAATATTACTGAGTTTTTTCATGTTGTGAAATCATTTGTCAGATTTGTACAATGAAGCTTCTTAAGAACAAAACAAAAATTCTGTATCACATTAATTTATTTAAAATGCTGTTAAGTTTACACTAAGTTTTTACTGCTGTTTTTTTGCTCAAAATCTACTGCTGCTTCAGAAATCTCAAGATGATGCTCAATTAAATATATTATTGAGACAAACATGAGAAGAACAAGCAGATCAAAATACTGAAAATTTAATTATTAATGTTGATTTTCAGAATGATAATGATAATGTTGAAATAATTACTTCTGGTGACAGTGATTTTAGTTTGAAATCATTTGTCACAGCATATCAGCTTGTAGTTTTGTGTTGAATTTATTTTGAAAATAATTGAAGATAAAAATTATCAAATTTGTTATTATATTTGTACAGTTTTATTATTCAGCATTTAAAATTTTTTTCTGCAGAAAATTTTTTTTGTGTGTATTTGCTGCATTTTTTTCTGCTAATGAAATATTGATTTAAGCTTGACAAAATTTGCTTAGATAATATTTCAAACATTCAATTGATTTTTCAGAAGAATTAAAATCTTCAGTTAATGATGATGATGATTTAATTGTTGCAGATTTTGATGACAGTGTTTTGCTGTCATTTATTATTTCAGTAAATTTCATTGTGAATGAATTGTTCAGTTCTTCAGTTTTTGTTTTTTTTTAATTATGCTTCACTGACAGATCTGATTTCACTATCAGTTTTCTTAAACATTAAACAGAAACTCATCATACAGAACATCTTCAAAAAATTGTTAATTTGTAATTTTGAAGAGTTTAGCAGTTATGATTTAGAATAAATTTTTTTATACATTGAAGATGAAAAAAAATTAATAAAAGTCAAATTGTTAAAGCAATCATTTTTAACATGAGTTATCTTCATCACAGTGATGAGATCATAATAATAACATCAACTGAAGTAACAGTCAATAATGTTGAAAATAACACTTATCATATCAGTCTTAATATAAATAAAAAATTTAAAAAATTTAATTAATCAAATTATTTCATCTGATATGTACAAACCTTCTGACAAATTAAAACTGTTATAATTTTGAATGAAATTAGCATGATTAATTTTGTTTTTTTGACTCAGATAAATCATGCTTGTAGCAATGCACATAATTCTCAAAAGTTATTAAAAAAACATTTTAACAGTATTTCTGTGATGATTTTTATAAATAATTTCTGTCAATTTTCATTCATTCAAAATTTATTATTTTGAAAACTGTCAGACACTTCTGAAGAGTATAATAACAAAATGTTGTGATGAAAATTTAAAAATATTGTTATTTTTAATCAGCAAATGCATCAATTTTCAAATTTTAATTTCTGATAATTCTTGCAGCAAATTTGTTTTGAAACACTGACTGCTGCTGATGTTGACAGTTTTAATGTCAAAGTTGTGATTTTATTTTCTGATTTATTTTTGAAAAAAGTCACAGCTGTTGTTAAACTCAATGATGTTTGTTACTTGCTTAATTGATTGAGATTAAAATTCTTTGTCAGAAATTAGAAGCAGTTTATTATCATATTTTTTGCTGTGCATTTCTAAGTGCAGACAGTAAACTTCAGTGAATGTTATTTATTTCTTGATAAGTTTTTTGTGAGTTCAGATCATGCATCATTTATTTTTTTTTTTAAAATATTTTTTTTTACATTAAACATGTTTCTGATGATACTCTTAAACATTTTTTTTTGTTTTAATCATGTCAATGATGCAACTGAAATCACTCATGATTATGTTCTCAATTCATTAAACATGTTGATGCTTTTCATTTTTGAAGTAAATGCTTTATTAACATGCTGACATTCTTCATAGCTACACTTATTCAGATAAACAACATTTATTTTTTTTGTTTGAGATCATCAATTTGTTTGCTGATAAAACTTGATCAGAAAATTTAAGATGAAGATTTTGAAAATTTATCAAGTGAAGTTTTTTTAATTTTTTTTTTAAAATTTCAGCTGAAGATTAAAATTTTTTCAGTCATTTGTTTTTAAATTTTTTTGATATCTGAATTTGCTATAACTGATTATAAAATTTAAGATTGTTTTCTTTTAAATGTCATTCTGAATTTGAAGTTTGATGATTGTTGTAATGATTCTCATCACAAATACTGTTTCATTTATATATAATTATTAAAACTTTGTATTTTTAAAGACTTACATCTTCTTCATTCAATCACACTAGATGACATTTTTTTTAAATCATATCAAAATTTGAAGCAAAAATTAAAGAGACTACAATGTTTTCAAAACTTCACACTAGCACATTAACATTGATGTACTCATTGATTGAAACATCTCAGCAATTGTATTTTAAATTTATTTTTTTTCAAAATCATTATCTGCAGTGCTGTTTTTGAATTGTGTGATTATTGTGTATGTGCATTATTTTTCTGTATTTTTTGCTGCAGAAAATCTGATGTTTTTATATTTATATTAACTAGCTGCTTGCTTCATAAATCTCATGATAAATTTTCATCTTTTTTATTTTTTTTCATTTGCTTGTTGTTTTGCTGGCAGTTTTTTTTTAAAAAATCATTTTTTTGATTGATGTCTTAAATTCTTAATGTTTTTGCACATTTTCTCTTGTGAATGCAGGCAAGCTCACTTGATTTTTGAATTTCACTCACTGATTCAATTTTTTTTGTATATTTTAATTTTTTTTTGATTTTTTTTCATTTTCTTTTAAATCATTTTTGTGTTTTTCATTTTATCATTTCTGACTTTTCTGAACATTCAGTGTTTTAATTTTTGTTTATTATTTTTTCATACTAGTTTCTGAAATAATTTTCTTTTCAGTTTTATCATCTAGTTTTTCTGAATTTTCTTGTAATTATATTGACATCACTTTACACTTTGAGTGAAATTTTTATAATGACATCAGTTCTCAAGATTGATCATAAAAAAATTGAATTCAGTGTCATGATTTTTTCAAAAAAATTAAAATGTGAAATTTTTAATTGTAAATTTATTACTCATCTGATGATTTTTTACTACAATGTAAAAAATGATTTTTTTTCTGATGACTGCATGATTTTTGACTATGATAAAATGATTATCAAAAACAATGATTTTTTAAACATCACTGTTAGAATAATTGCTTCAGCTTTGACAAAATTTGTGTTATTTTTTTGTTTTGTTTTCACACTGTAACTGATTCAGTTTATGTGTAATGTTCAGAAAAATTCTTCAAGCAATGAGTACTTTTCAATTTATTTCATGTTTTTATCTGTGCATGTCAGCTTCAGTAAAATTGTTAATATTCTTCTCAAGCTGACAAATGTTCATCAGTTTGTCATTAATTTTTTATTTTATCACAAAAAAAATTCAGTAAAAAATGTACTTACAGATGATGTTTGTGTAATTTGCTTTTTTGATAACAATAATATTAAATTTCAAAACTGAAAAGTATCACAGTCAAGATGTTGTGTTCATGTTGCAGAAATTTTGCTTGAATTTTGTTGAGTTGATGATGATCATCATTTTGTCATTATTGTGTTAAATTTTTTAATTTTAAATATTTTTTTCACTGCTGCTGAAGCAACTGATGTAACTCTGCAATTTAGTTTTTTTATTTCATTAAGAATTCTGTGAAATTTTTGATTTTGAAAAAAATTGCAATTTGAATTTTTTAGTAAAATACAACATTTGATATCATTTTTACATGTTGATTAATTCTGAGCTCAGTGTTTTTTTTGTTGTTTCAGATTGAAATGCATTTTCAAATTGTTCATTTTCATTTAGTTTTTCTGCAGCTTTTGATGCTGCATCATATGTTGATTTGATCATTAATGATGAATTTTTAACTTTTTCATTCTCTACTTAATCAATAAATGTGAATAATGATGTCAGTTCAGCACATCAAAATTGTGTTGTGCAAACTCATAAAAAATTAGATGCTGCAAGTCAATTTGCTGTGAGAAAAATAAAACAGAAGAAAAAGTAAAAATTTGCAATTTGTTATTTTTTATTTATTTAATTAAAATTTAATTTTTTGATTAAGTATTTCATTATTTATTTAATTGTTGATGTTTCTTTTTTTGAATAACTGTTAGTTAAAAATTTTTTTTTTACATGAGTTATCACTTTCATTTCACTTGTTAATTTTATATGTTCATCTGACATTTTTTTCTAGAAAGTAGTGTGTTACATCAATGTCATCTGCTTAAATGATGATGTATTTTTATTTTATGTTCATGAACAATATGTGACAGTTGAAAATTTTTACTTGTGTGATATGATAACTCTTCTTGAGAGAAGAAATGAAAAATCTGATCAAAGTTGACAGAATACTAATATAAAGAAATATGTTTGCTAAATAAATTTTTTTCTTAATTTGTATTTGTTAATTAATATTAACAATTTAATTAATAAACTGTCTGCTCATGAAAATTTTACTCTGAATCACTTGATTTTTTCAGCTGAGATAATTACTTCAGATAATATATATCACATGTGATCAAGTTTTTACAGAATTTAATCAACTGTATTAAAATCTTGTAAAATCAAACAATTCAATTATTGTAAAACAATGATTGATTTTGCATTGTTAAAAACTTTTTTTCATTTTCAATGATTTAATTATTTTTTCAAAGAAACACATGATTCACTGTTGCTTAAGTATTTTACAAAAATTTGTTATGAATTTGTTTTTGAATGTAGTGATTTGCTCAATTTTGACATTAGTATGTTAACTGAGTAGATTTTTACATGCTTTTAAACAAATTGATAAATATTAATTTCTTATTAACTACATATATATACTACTTTATTGTCAAGATTCATTCAGTAATTTATAATATTCACTTTTACATGATTAAGCATTTTGTTTTGCTCAGCTCTCAAGATCATTTCTGTTGTGATTTAGTTATTTTTCATATATATAACTCATCATTTCTGAATTTTTTTTTTATACTCTTGATATATATTGACAGTAGAGCCATTTATATTTTTTTTGCCTATATATTTACATGTATAGAGTTTTATAACTCAATACATCATTTTAATTGCTATTTTTATATAATATTCTCATTCTTCTATCAATAGTTTTTTTTTTAATTTTCTTCTCTCATTATAACATCATTCACAGCTGCAGCATTTTATGCTGTCATAATAAACTGTCACTAGAATGCATTATATATCAGCTTCAGTGCTTCATCTTGCTAATATGCATTTCAAAGATTCAGACATTTGTGAAATTATGAGCATTATTTAATAATTTAAAAATTTATATGAATTTAACATGCTCAACTTGAAACAGCAAAGCATTCAAGAAATTAATGCTGCAATGACAGTAACAATTATTTATCATTTGTTTGTTGCAAACTGCTGCAGCTTTAATGCATTAAGTGATGAAATTTTACTTTTTTCTATCATTCAAAATCTGTCAGATCATAAAAATATACAACAATTTATTCAAAATCAAAAAATACAACACTAATGTTTGTTGTTTACAAATTGCTTACATTTTTTGAATTATCAAATATCACATCTAAAACTTATATATAAAATGCTCAGAAGAGCAAGTTTTTCTGACTTTTAATGTGTTAAAATTGATTAATTCATTCAGATGAAACATACTTTGTGCAGAAAACTGCAATAACAATGTTTTTGATTGAATACATCATCAGTTATAAAACAATTGACATTTATTTATATATCATCAAAAATGATTGAATGATCATGTATGCAATATATCATACTTAATCACTTATCATTTTTTATTTTTCAACACAAAGTGATTTGAAGATTATTGATTACTGAAAATAATTAATAATTTATTAAACAAATATAAATAATTGATAAAAAATATTTTATCATAACTTTGCTGTTTGTTTGTTTTAATTTATTTTGCAACAATCACTTCTCTTGATTTTCACAAGCATGTCATGTTTGCTTCATTACATACATGATATTTGACTGTCATCAGCTTGAGCTGATACAAATTCAAAAGCAAACATTTTGCTTGTTGAAGACAATTTTTTGAAGAAGCATGATTTGATATTAATATTTAATAAATATCAAAATTTTTAATTATAAATTTATGAGTATGTGTTAACAATTTTTTAATATATACTTGACTTGTGATACATTCACTGACAATTACAGTTAAGATATATTATAAGATGTGATACATGCCTGTTTTAAAACTTGTCATCTCAAGATTTATTTATTTTTATATAAATATGCTTCATATATACTGAGCACAGTGTGATATTCACATTGAACTGAACAAATAACTTTTTGATGCTTTTGAAAAAACTTATCTTTAAAGTAATAAAAACTTGATATTTTTCTCAAATTCAGATTTTCATACAATTATATTTGAAAATTATCTGCTTGATTTACTAAATGACAGTATTGTTTGAGTATCAAAAATGATAATAATAATAACAGTGATTTTGTTAAGCAGATTATATATCAAGACAAATAATATGAAGAAGAATTTGAATAATTTTTTAATAAAAAACTGATAGAAATTTTTAATTAGAAAAATTTTCTCACAACTCTTGAATGTTATATTTGCTTCAGTTTTTCATCTGAACATTGACTGAAGATCAGTTATATTTATTTATTTGATTTTAAAGCATATTTTTATAAAAAATGTAACTGTTTGAGATTTTGAGAAAATAACTTCTGAAGCTGAGATCAGATACTTAATTGAGTATGATTCAATCAACATAATTCATGTTTGAATTTTTCAATCTGAAATAATTATATATACTAATAATGATATTTTTGACAGAAATTTATTTTTGAATATCAAAAAAAATTTCATAAAACTTTTGATAATTTGTTTCAGATCATATATAAACTTTATAACATCACTCAAGTTAATTTAATGATTATTAATAAAAAAATTAAACTTGATGAGTATTCAGATAAAAATTTTTTTCTGATTGAAATGTCAAAATGAGAAAAGTAAAAATAAAAAATTAAAGTTAATTATTCTGAAAACTTACTAATTACATATTTATTTTTTTTTGGATGACTGTAATAACTTCTTCACACTTAAAATAACATCAGTTCTGATTTTTACATTCAAAATTATCAACAGAACTTCAACATCATTCTTTGAGAATTTTATATTTATTAGATTCTGAAGTCAAAGAGTCTGTCAGAAAAATAAAAACAGCAAAAATAAAAAATAACTTACAAAATTCTAACAATTTACAGACTTGATCAGATCAGACTGCTTAAGATTTTGTTAACACAAACATTATTAATTTAAATTTACATAAAAAATTCAGAATCTGAAAATTTAACACTGACTAACTTGAATTTATTAAATTATACTGAAGCAGACACTCAATTTAAATAAATGTTCTAGATACTGACAAAATTAATTTTTGAGATTTACTTTTTTTTTTGCTCAACTTAACAATGACAAAAACTTTTAGCAACAGATACAATTTCTTCTTTGCATCAGATCAATCTATCTAATTCATATAAATAAACAGAAACAAAATATGAACTCTTGTGTTCATCATTATATGAATAATTATTAAACATTATCAAACTTTCACAAAGTGTGAGATGTTGTACTCATTGTTTTTGAAAATTTAATTTATCTGAATTCAAGTTTGTTATTTTTAAAAATTCAATTTATCTGATAATTTTGTTTCTCATTCTGAATACTTAACATTTAAAGCTTTTATCAACAAATGTGATTTTTCATTTGCACTGAGTTAAGTTATTTAATTCATCTAAAAAAAAAACAAAATACTCAGAGTTGTGTTCATTACAGTATGAATAATTATTTAATATAATTAAACTTCTGCAAAGCACAGAATGTTGTACTCATTGTGTTTGAAAAATCAATTTATTTAAATTCAACTTTAAATACATAACATTTGTGTTTTTTTAAATATAAAAAACTTAAAGATATTTGTTTTGAATGATTGAATCAAACATTCTAATTCTCACAGTAGCTATATACTGTATGAAGAGAATATATAATCTTGTGCTGCATTAACTGCTGTCTCAACTTTAATATTCAAAGCAGTATTTGTCTGTGAAAATCTCATCAATTTTCATTACACAAATATTGCAAGTGAATGATAACACTACACATTTGATTGTTTCTTTCAGATCAGCATCATTAATTTCTAATTTAGTGATTGTATCTGAACTACAGTTTTTAAATCTACTTGACTAGATTATATTGAAAACAAAATTAATGAATTTTCATAAAGAATTTTGAGTACAAAATTAAAATTATGATGAGTATATTTTCTGTCAGAATTTGTCTGAACAAAAAAAATTTTATTACATAAACTGTTGAATTTGATATAATCATTCAGCACACATTTCATGCAAAAATTTATTAATATTAACAATATTTATTTTACATAAGCAATTAATTTTGTCTCTTTCAATCACTTTCTGCAAATATCTGCCAGAACAACATTCTTCATTACATAAATTGTTAAATTTAATTAATCTGCACAGATGAGCACACTTTACATTAAATTTTAATGAAACAATTTTGTTTATGATGTAAATTGTTGACATTGATCACTTCATTTAAATAATGCATACTTTGTGCAAAAATTCAATCATTTTTTCATATGATTTTATTAAAATCATTTCTAAAGCAGTAGAAGATGATGTGTATTTTGTCATACTGAATATGTATATTATTCAAGATTATACAATTTGTATCAAAAATGTTTTACTTTGCAGATTACATGACTAAATAATTAAAATTTAATTACTTATTTTAAGCTTTCAGAACAATTTTCTTCAACTCAATTTTATAAATTTTCACAGCATCAAAAACATTATTTGTGAAAAACATTGATATAAATATTTTTTGCAGTCAATTATGTATATTTACATTATTTTTTTACTGTATATAAACATATAAACAATTGAATTTTTGTTCAGCTGTCAGAGTTTTTTGTAGAGAAAATGATCAAAAAATTCAGCTTTAAATACTTAATTTTTTTTCATTTTGTGATTTTAGTGAAGATGAGACTGGCTGAATTAAATATTTCAGTTTTTGAAGTATCAATTAATACTAGTTTACTGAATTTATGATCAGATGTCTAACATGTACACATTTCATAAATTTAATTTTCAATTTGTGATTTGATGACATTGAATGATCACTTCAATTATGCTTTAATCTGAACACATTCATCTCTTACTTCTTCAATTTCTTAGTGTTTAAGCTTGTTATTAACACATTCACTTCATTTGCAATCAGCTGTTTGTTTGTAAAGCATGTTAAATTTCTGATTTACATTTTTTTTCTGATTATTTTTAGTAATATTCTCATTTCAAATTGATTTTGTTTCTCTAATTGCATTTAACTGTGAAGCTTGCTTTTTCTTTCAATTATATTGTATTTGTTTTATGATTTATTTTCTCTGCTGATATTTTTAAATTATTTTGAACTAATTGATTTTGTTTTTTTACTCACATCTGACTGTAAAGTTTGCTATTTCTTTCTACAATATTGTATTTGTTTTGTGATTTATTTTTTTTGCTGATATCATTAAATCATCTTGAATCACTCTCTTTATGAGTTTTCATTTCAGACACATCTCACAATGACTGAATCATGAAAAAGCAAGTCTGATACTAGAACAAGTTCTTAAAAAATACATTCATTTTTGTGTTGTTCAATGTTTGAAGTTGACACTGATCATGCTGTTATCAATTGTTGCAGTGATTGAAACATAAAATTAAAACTTATTTTCAAATATCAGATGAAGAGTTTGAAGCAATCAAAACTTAAATACAAAGTGTTTGTGATGAATATAATTTACACAAACTGTCTGATAAATTTTTGATTCAGACTCAGAAGTGAAACACTTAATTACATTATTTTTAATAAATTATTGACAAAAATACTCTTTCAGACAAACTAGTTGATAATTGAAATTTTTCAAATGCAAAAAACACACTGCTTGTAATAATTCAGCACTGTTGTTATCAGAGAAATAAGCAATTCAGAAAGATTGTATCATTTTTTATGTTTTTATTATCATCAGTTTTGTTTTAATTTATGACAGAAAAGAGTATTGTTTCATTTTCACTTATATTTTCAAAATTTGTTTCTAAATCTGAAGAATGTTTATCTTTTCAAGTAACATCAGTTATTGATGATCAGAATGCTTGTTTTGAGATAACATGTTTTTTTATGTCAGTTTCAGCTTTTTCAACTCAAACTAACATCAACAGCAAATGTTTATTTTGAATTGCAGAATGCAGCTGCAGATTTTTTTTTTTTTTTTAATTATCAAATTTTATTAAATTTTCATAATCACAAAAAATTTTATAAATGAACTTGTGTGATCAGTCATAATTGATAATTTTTTTTTTCATAAAATTAATGATACACTTTCAGATGCTGATTGAAATCACTAAATATTAATGCTTGAAAATCATTGTGTTTATTTTAACATTTCTTACAAAATTCAATTCAATGATGAAATCTTTGAAATTTGTAATCTGCAAATATGAAAAATTATAATCACAATGAAGCTCAAACAGATGACTTTTTTAGAAACTGATGCAGTAAACACAGCATTTTGTGTTTACTTTTTTATTGTGCTGAAATCAAACTTAAAGTTTCAGTTTTTAGAATTTGAATTATTATCAGATGCAATTTTTCTGTTATTTGATGATTTTTTTAATAATATTTTGTATGACAATTATGAAGAATCTTCATTTGTGAAGCAACATTGACTACAAACTTCAAATCAGAATGATTGCATATCATTTGTTGTTGAATTTACAACACACAATTTTTACATTTTAAAAAATATTTTATTATAAATAATCTTTTCTGAACAAGCTTCACTTTTGATATTATCATTAATATTCAGATTGCTGCTTTCAATGCATTCAAATTTTTTGTGAGAGTTCACTGTTCAGATTTCAAAGAAATCTGAAGATATGACATTCAATATCAGTGCAATTACTGAAAAAGATATTGAACACACTTTAAAATTTATCAATAAAAATAATATTGTTTTATTAATTGATGCAATGTTTACAAATCATTCTTCTGCAAAATACTTCAATTTCATTCTTACTAAAAAAAAATGTGATCTGTCTCATAAAAATTTAATGATTTCAATCAACACATGCTCAACTTCAATCATTATTGAAGATGATACAAAAGTTCTGATCAACAGAACAGTTGTGATGAATATTAACTTTGATTTATGTATTTTCAAAAAGATTTTGAGTGAAAGCATAAAAAATATTGTTCATCATGAAAACATAACTGATATTACTGATCTTGCATTTAAAATCAATGCAGAGAAAAAAAATATTGACAATGTTATACACACTGCAATCAAGAAGTGTGAACAATTTAATAAAATCACTTGAAGATATTTTCAAATTTTTTTTATACTTAACATCAAAAATAACAATGATACTGATATCAAAAAATTTATTTCTCTTTCTGATTTACAACATTTGCTGTTTTCTCATCAATTGTACACTGTTTTTGTTATGTTATTGAAAGAAAATTTTATATCATAAGAAAAGTTTCTTGATGATGAAATGAAACTTGAGAAGACAACAACTTTCATTATATTTTGATATCTGAATGTGTAACTTGTTGAGAATGAAAATTTTATTGAAACATTCAGAAAAAATTCTGTTTTTTTAAAATTTTTTCATTTTTCTGAAAATCAGATATGTACTTTCAGATGTTTTTTACAAAATCTGTGATTTTTTTTATGTGAATGCTTAAATAATTCATTTTCTGCTAAAAGTCTGAAATCACAGCACAGTGTCACACTGATAATTGTATTTAAATTACTCATGTTATTCTGAAATAAAAATTTCTTAAACACTATTTCTGATGAAAAAAACACACAAAACATTCTCAGACTACAAATCTTGATAGCTTATAATGATATAAAATGCAAAATAATCAATAAAATTGATCATTCAGTCTTCACACTGAATACAGATTTTATGAATTTAATCAGAATGAAAAAAAATTTAGTATCTGAAAAAATTAATTACAAATGTTTGATAATGATGATTTTAATGTTTTTTAAAATAAAAATTATTCTTTTTACAGATTATTACAATAAAAAATTACATTTGAAATTATTTTTTAAAAACAATGCAGTCAAAATTCAAATGTGCTGAAGTTGACTGTTCTGTGATGAATTTCATTTGAAAAAGAATAGAAAAAGTACAACAGTTAAAATATTTCAACAATTCATGCAATGTCAGAAAGCATCACTGCTGATTTGATTATTTTTTGAAACATTGTTCAAAAAAAATTAATAAATCTACTGCACTGAATGAAAATTCTAAAAATTAATAACTAAATAATTGATTTTATTTTCTGCAATGCTGTTGATGAAGTTTACAAACAATTATCAAATCATATTCATAAATTATTTAATAAAAAAATTTCACTTCTGAAAAGTGAAAAAGATGATCTAGCTGCTTTGACTCATATTTTTAATGAAATTTTAGAAAAACTGATCATTTGTTGCAGTGTGAAGAGTATCTGATTCTTTAAATCAATCATACATGTTTTATCTCATAAACATTATGATGTCAAGTGCATCATCAAACTGCAATATTTATATTACATAAAAAAAAAAATTAAAGTTTTAAAAAAAATTCAGTAAGTTTTATGAAACAGTTTAGAAATTTGAAGAAAACTTGATTGTAATACTTTTATGCTAAAAATAAATATTAATAATTTTTTTAAATAATTCAGAATGTGCAAAACAGTTACAATATTTTTAATTATTTTTTTTGACAATCAGATATAATTTTGCACTCACAGATGCTGAATTCAAAAACAAAAAATGAAATATCATTATAAAACTCACATCATACTTTCAGCATGTGAATGAATTAATTGCATTCAGCTTAAAGTGTTACAGTTTTCAAATCATATTGAAAAGCATGTTTGAGTTAAGAAATTATGCTGATAAATAAAAAAAACTTGTAATTGTAACAAATGCATTTGTTGTTGAATGCATTTTGAAATTCATGAGTTTCAGTTTCTGAAGTTTTCAGTCAGATGAATTTTTTTGTTTAAACTTAACTGTATCAATCATAATTAGTGACTCAAAAAAAAATTATGAAGTGATGATAATGTACAACAATTTTGATGCTAACAATCACATGAAATATATGAATATCTTCAATGAAAATCATCTAATTAATCATTATTGATTTATTTTTTTCTTCTTTTCAATCATCATTATGAAAACTCTCAATATTATCAGTCAGAAATATATAATGACAAAAATCTATAAAATAATCTTGATGAGTTCAGAATGACTTGTCATTATTAAATTATAATGTATTGAAAAAATCTGATGAATGAAACAAAAAAATCAGTGTATGTTATTGTATTAGCTCATTGAAATGAGTGTCAAAGTTGAAGAAGAAATATTTAATCATCAGATGCTGAGATAAAAATTTAATAAAATAACTTTGAAATTGAAGTTACAGAACATTAATGTGATTGATTTTTCTTGAAAATCATCTGCTTGCTTTGACTGTATTGTTTTTCTCATGAATTATTAGTCAATTTTTCATGTACATTTTCTCAAAATGATTGAATTTACAATTGTTAGCAAATTTCTGTTTTTATATATGATTGTTGTTATTCAGTGCTTCAATAAAGCTATGCATGAAACTGATTGTGATTTTTTTTAAATATACTGATATTAAATAATTTTGTTTCTGATTTCTGATTCTGTACACTACAGAATAATACATGATTAATATGTAAAATATCTGAATACTTTTTGATGATTATTGATATTTATCTGACAGATTGTCAAGTATCTACATTGAACAATATTAATTAAATTTTTTAACTTAATGTCAAGTTTTTACAGTACAGTATTTGATTTTATATTGCTTCTCAACATCATTTTATTTGATGAAAGTAATTGATTGTAATATGATGACAAACATACATTATTTCATTGAGTGAATAAATTCAAACATATAATTAACTGACATTTCTTGTGAATTCAAAACATGCTGTATTATCTAACTTTGACACTCAATTTCACAACTGATTTTTGTGTTTGATTTTAAATTTTACAAAAAATGACTCTTCATTACTTTTCTTCCACTGCTGTGATTTTTTTTTTTTAAATTATTAATTTTGACTGATTGACTTGATTTAACATACTGATTGCAAAAATCTGCTGTTACAATGTTTTTTATTGCATGAATCACTGAATTGAACTGATTTTCTTGCATAAGCATTTCACACTTGAAAATTTGTTATAGTTATTTTCTTTATTGTATAAATTTATTAATTTGATCATTTCACTCAGAAAAACATACTGAAGATAAAAATTTTTTAGAACAACATTTTTTCTTATATGTGAGTTGTTAAGTACTGTTGAATTTAACTGATGAATTTACTGAATGCAAAATTCTACTGATAAAACTGCTTTTGTTATGTAAGTTGTTGAATTTAATCAATGAACTTACTGATTGCAAAATTCTGTCATTATAATTACTTTTATTATGTAAGCTGTTAAATTTGATCAATGAATTTACTGAATGCAAAATTCTGCTGATAAAACTGTTTTTGTTATGTAAGCTGTTGAATTTGATTAATGAAATTACTGAATGCAAAATTCTGTCATTATAACTGTTTTTGTTATGTAAGCTGTTGAATTTGATCAATGAATTTACTGAATGCAAAATTCTGCTGATAAAACTGCTTCTGTTATGTAAGCTGTTGAATTTGATCAATGAATTTACTGAATGCAAAATTCTGTCATTATAATTGTTTTTGTTATGTAAGCTGTTGAATTTAATCAATGAATTTATTGAATGTAAAATTCTGTCATTATAATTGCTTCTGTTATGTAAGTTGTTGAATTTGATTAATGAAATTACTGAATGCAAAATTCTGTCATTATAACTGTTTTTGTTATATAAGTTGTTGAATTTGATTAATGAATTTACTGAATGCAAAATTCTGTCATTATAATTGCTTTTGTTATGTAAGTTGTTGAATTTGATTAATGAATTTACTGAATGCAAAATTCTGTCATTATAATTATTTTTGTTATGTAAGCTGTTAAATTTGATCAATGAATCTACTGAATGCAAAATTCTGCTGATAAAATCATTTTTGTTATGTAAGCAGTTGAATTTAATCAATGAAATTACTGAATGCAAAATTCTGCTGATAAAATTTATTTTATAATGTAAGTTATGAAATTTAACTAACACTTTCAGACAAACTTACTTCTTGTTAAAAATTTTCTGAACAGCATTTTTTGTTGTAATTATTAACTGTCAGATTTAATTAAGCTGCTGAGCTAATGTACATTTTCTGCAAAAAAAAATTAGCTTTACATTTTTTGTCTAGATAAATATTCAATTGTGCTTAATTCATTTCTCATTATTGTTTACTTGCTGCTCACAGTCAAGTCTTGTCTCTGATTATTTTTGTATGTATATATGTAGTTAGTTGCTAATTATTTATTGTTATCTCAGATTTTTAAAATGAATTCTTTAAATTCAAAGTTTACAAACTTTTACATTTTCAATTATATTCTTTATAATTGACTTATGATGTCAACATAATTACTATATGTTTTGCACTCAAATTCATGTGACTACATTGTTTCTTCATCATATAATAACTTATAAATAATAAAATCTTCATTCAGTCATTAATGCTTTTTCTGAAAAAAACAAACAGATGACTTTTTCTACATATACTTGTTAAGTTTTCACTTCATGTTTCTGATGATGTTTGATGAGAATATAGTGAATATTTCATCTTCTGTATTATATTACACTGAAGAGAATATAAAGTGTTTATCATTTATTTCATTTATACATTTAGTGTTTAATTAATAATAAAATAACATTAACTGAACATTTTGTCTTCATCTGAAGACATTCAGCTGCTTTTCAACACAATGTTTATTTATGAAACTTTCTATCAACACAATCATTTTATCTTCTAGCAGATTCTGACTTATGAATTTTAATAATTTTTTCATTTAAATTCATGTTTTTGATTTTTCTTATCTACTTAATTTTTTCATTTATTTTTGATTTTTTTATTTACATGCTTTGCTTGCTGAAGTTCATTGTTTTTTGATACTGCATTGATGTTGAAATTTTTTCTGATGAACTTGTCAGATTATTTTCATTTTTTTTTATTTTTATTTGTTTGTAAAATTTACTGTTTTTTAGCTTCTTCAGTCATTTTTTGCTGCTCAGTTTACATGATTTTTTTGTTTTTTTTGACATGAATTTTGTTGTTTTTTGTTACTTTGTGATTTTCTTTACTGATTTTCACAAGTCATTTTCATCTGCTTTTTTGACACACATCAGTATGTGAAGCTTGCTGTCTAGATATTTTACTTTCATTCTGCAATATATCTGATCAATATACTTGAATCAGCTTGAAATCATTTTTTTATGTATTTTTTTTTCAAAAACACATCACTATGACTGAAACACAAATAAATAAATTCAACAGTAGAAGCAGTTTTTATAAAATACATTCATTTTTGTGTTCTTCAATGTTTAAAATAAATACTGATCATGTTGTTAACAATTGATGAAATGATTGAAGCAAATCATCAAATTTCATTTTTATATGTTCAGTGAGAAATTTGAAATCATCAAAAGTCAAATTCAGACACTTTATGAGAAAATTGATTTACACAAAATATCAAATCAATTTTTGATTCAGACTCAGAAATGACAGATTTTGCTTCACAATTTTCAATAAATTATAAAAAAAAATATTATGTTCAGCAAATTAGTTAAGCAGTGAAAAATTCTGAATGCAAAAAAAATTCTGCTGTTTATTATTTGTCAGTGTTATTATCAGAAAAATTAATTAATTAAAAAAATTATTTTTTTTTCTGTGTTTATTCTACCATCAGCTTTTTCATGAGCATTAATGAAGATGATTTTTATTTTTCTCTTGTTTCTATCATCAAGATCAGTTTCACAAACTGCAAATGATATATTTTCTCAACTTGTATTTACAAATGATGATTAAATGATTAATTCTGATTTATCAAGTTTTTTTGTATCAATCTTGACTTCTTTAGCTCAATGATGTATCAAGAAGAAAAGATTTTTTTAAATTTCAAAATAAAATTGAAGATTTCTTTCTTCATCAGTCACTGAGTTTTATTATGTTTTTATAATCATTAAAAATTAAATCAATGAACTTGTGTGATTTGTAATAATCAGCAATTTTTCTTTCTGCAGAATTGACAGTACATTTTCAAAAAAAAATTGAAATCAGTAAATATCAATGCTTAAAAATCATTATGTTTACTTCAACATCTCTTACAAAATTCAATATGAAGATGGCATTTTTGAAATTTATAATTTGCAGATATGAGAAATTATAATTATTATAAAACTTGAAAAAATGATTTTTTCAGAAGCTGATGCTGTCATCACAACTTTACATGTCAATTTTTTCATTGTGAAGAAACTCAATTTTGAAGTTGAGAATTCATCAACTGAAGAGTTGTCAGATACAAATTTATTATCATTAGATAATTTTTTTAATAATATTTTGTATTATAATTATAATGAATATTCATTCACAAAGTAATGTTGTCTTCAGATTTCAAATCAAAATTGTTTTACAACATTCAATGTTGATTTCATTGCACAAATGTTTGATTTATTTAATAATATTGTATCATCAGTAGCTCTGTCTGAACAAATGTCATCATTTATGTTATCATTAATATCTGATTTGATGCTTTCTAATCACTTGAATATTTTGCAAGACTTTACTGTTCAGTTTTCAGAAAAAATAAAATGCATTGTTTCTGATTTTGCTTCACACAATGATTTGAGTTCAGTGACTGAAATGACTGAGAAACATTTTAAATTCATTCATATAAATGAAAAAGTTGATTTGCTGAATACAAACTTCTTTGTGTTTATAGAAACATGCTTAACTTTCATCACTGTTGAAAACAATTCAGTCATTTCTGTCAGCATATCAGTGACAACAGATATTGATTTTAATTTGTGTAATCTCAGAAAAATCTTCAGTGATTATATTAAGAATATTGTTCACTGAAATGAAATCTTCAATGAGACAAATCTTGTTTTTAAAAACATATTCATTCAGAACAGCATGAACAATATCATTTACATAGCAATTAAAAAATATGAACAATTCAATGAGATTATTTGAAAACATTTTTAAATTTTTTTTATGCTCAACATCAAAAATAATAATGATACTGATGTCAAAAAGTTTATTTCTCTTCTCAGTTTATAATATTTGTCATTTTCTTATTAATTATATGTTGTTTTTGTTATGTTATTGAAAGAAAATTTTATATCACAAAACAAATTTTTTGATGATGAAATGAAGCTTAAAAAAATGATTACAGCTATCATGTTATGATATCTCAATGTTTAACTTATTGAGAATGAATTATTCATTGAAAATTTCAAAAAAAATCTTAATTTCTCTAAATTTCTTCATCTTCTCAAAAATCAAATCACTACTTCTCAATGCTCTTAACAAAATAAGTGATTTCTTTTATGTGATTGTGTAAACAGTTTGTTTTTTGCTAAAAATCTGAATGCTCAGTTTGATGTCACACTAGTTGTTGTATCTAAGTTTTTCATATTATTCTGGACAAATGAACTGTCAAAAATTATATTTGATGAAACAGAAAAACAAAATATATTAAAATTACAAATTCTAATAAATCATAACAATATAAATCAACAGATCATCAGCAAAATTAAGTATTCAGTCATAACACTGAAAGCAAATTTTGATGATATGATTAAAGCAAGAAAAAATTCAACATCTGAACATTTTGATTACAGATTTTTAATATTAATCACTTTGTTGTTGTTCACATCAAAAATTGTATTCTTCACTGATTTTTATGATTTAAAAAAACATCAAAATTTTTTTTTTAATGACAATGTGTCTGAAACTAAATTGTGCTGAGATTGATTGTTTCATGACAAATTTCATCTTGAAAAAAGTAAAAAAAGTATAACAATCAAAATATTTTAATAATTTGTGCAACAGCAGAATACAGCACTACTGACTTGATTGCTGTTCTGTATATTATTTGAAAAAAAATCAATAAATTTACTTTACTGATTTGAAACACTGAAAGTAGATGATTGAATGATCAATTTTGTTTTCTGCAATGCAGTTGAAAAAAACTACAAATGATTTTTGAATCACATTCACAATCTTACTAAAAAAAACACTTTTCTTTTCATAAGTGAAAAACATGAGCTAGCTACACTTGCTTGCATGTTTAGTAACATCTTGAAAAAAATAATTATTTATTGCAGTGTTCAGAACATCTGATTCTCAAAATCAATCATTTATATTTCATCACACAAGCATTTTGATGTCAAGTGTTGTATCAAACTGCAGTATTTGTCATACATAATGAAAAAAAAATAAGAAGTTATGCAAAAAATCAAACTTGTTTTATGAAAAAATTTAAAGATGTGAAAATTTAATTGTGATGAACTCAAATCAAAAATAAATTTGAAAATTTTTTTTATTTAATTAAGAAAATGTAGAATGACAGCAATATTTTTTGTTATTTTTTTTTAACTGCTGAATATAATTTTGATTTGACTGATGCTGAGTACATAAAAAATAATGAAAACATTATCAACAATCTCATTTCATATTTTCAGAAACTAAATGAGTTGATCACTTTCAGCTCAAAGTGCAAAATTCTCAAGAGTATTCTGACTGATATGATTAAATTAATGAATTATATTAATTGATCAGAAAAACTTATCATTGTTACAAATGTATTTGTTATAAAAAAAATTCTGAAAATTGTGAGTTTTTTGTTTTCACAACTTTTTCTTGCTTTAATATGTTTTCTTGTTTAAGTTCAAATGAACTAATTGTAACTAGTGACTGACACAAGAAAATTATCAAGTTGTGATAATGTACAGTGATTTGAATGCTGAAATTCTCACAAAATACATCAATACTTTCAATAAAAATCATCTGATTGAAAATAACTGTTTCAGAACTGATGTTATTTTAGATATTATTATGAGTACATTTACAGTTATTAATCAAGAATATACACTAACAAGAGCATTCAGAATAATGTTAATGAGATCAAAATGACTTGTCACAATTAAATTTCAGTGTATAAAAAAAACTTGCTGTATGAAATAGAGAAATTTATATATTATATTATATTATTTCATAAAAATAAATGTCAAGATTGAAGAAAGAATACTTAATTATCAAGTACTGAAACAAAAATTTGATAAATTGATTTTGAAATTGAAAAAAAAAAATACAGCAATCTGAAATAATTTGTTTTTTCTGAATTTTGATTTTTTTTTTGATTTATTGTGCTTTCATTCTAAATTATTTTTTGATTTGATATTTATTTTTATTAAAAAATGCATGTTTAGAATTTTTATTTATATTAAATCTTTATTAATGTATGTTATGTGATTGTTTTTATTCAGTGATTTACTACAGTTGTGAATGAAATTAATTGTAGTATTTTTTACACTGATGACTTTTTTTCTGATTGCTGATTTGATATACAACAAAATAACATATGAATATTGTATAAAATTTCTGATCACTTCATGTTAATTATTGACATTTATTTGTCAAATAATTCAATATTTACATCTGATAATATTATCTGAATTTCTTACATTGCTGTCAATATTTACAAATCAGTATTCAGTTATATTTTAGCTTCAGATGTTATTTTGTTAACTGAATATGATTAGCTGCATTCACATCATCAGCATTTTTTTTATTTTAATGCACAGAATTTTCAATCAAATCATCAGCATCATTAATCATACATTTTTTTTTCATTATTTAAATTCAGCTTCTCAATTTTCTCATCAATCATTTTGACTTTTTTCAGTTTCACTTTCTTTACATATAAGTTAATAAAAACTATCATCACTGCAATCAGAAAAAATGCTGTTTTTGCAACTGTTATTGTTTGTTAACTAATCATATCAAGTGTCTAAAAAAACATCTGAAGACACAACACTTATCATTGCAGTAATTATGCAATTGTACACATATGATATGATGTATTTTTTCAGATTTTTTTTTTTTTTTTTTTTATTTTCTTCTTGCACTGCTGCTGTTTTTTTTATTTTTTTTATAATTTCAAGATATGTAATTTATATTTCAATGTCAATTGCTGATTATTTTTAATTTTTAATAAAAATACAATATTTCTCTGACTGAAACAAAAATTAATTCATCAAATTGTTGATATAACAACATGCACATGTCATTTACAAAAATTCAGCAATCATCACATGCTTTGCAAATGAGTATTATTTATTTTTGCAAATTTTTCACAGTTTTTCTTGTAAGATTTTATCTGTATGACACTGTTTATAGTGTAATATGTTAATTTTTTACTGATTTTATAATGTGTATAGTGTAACATGTAAAAAGCTTTACAGTCAAGCTGATTCTGATAAATACTTAAGAAAATGCTTATTTATGTTGAACTTGATGACTTCATTTTGATAAACATACTTGATGCAAAATTTAAACAGTTCAACTTTTTCTGTTATATAATTTAAGCAGTTGAAATTAATCAATTCTCTCAGATAAACATGTTTCACACTGACATTAGATTGATTATTTTTATTTATTAGTTATATAAACTTTCAATTCTGACTACTCTGTCTGAAAAATTAAATTTCTCATGAGAATTAAATAAAGTAATTTTTTCAATCATGTAAGAAGTTGAATTTGTTACTTGCTCAATCTGTCAGAATGAATAAATTTCTTTTGAGAATCAGTCAGAGCAATGTTTTTCATTACATAAACATACAAAATTAATTAATTTGCATGAAAAAACAAATTTTATGTGAAAATTAATTTACATGACTTATTTAATTACTTATATAAGCAGTTGAATCTGACAAATGATTTTTAATGAACATATGCAAATTTTGAACAGTTTGATTTTTTCATTATGTAAGCAGTCAATTTTAATTAATTTGTTTGTAGAAACAAATTTTTTGTGAGATTCTGATAAAACAATTTCTTTTATTATATAAGCAGTTACTTTCAATTCATCTGTCTGAATGAACAAATTTTGCTTGAGAATCTGATAAAATGATTTTTATTTTTCAAATTGTTTCAGAATTGAGATGTGCTCTGTGTGTGTCACTAGTTTTCTTCTGCTGCTGGTGGGAAAGACACAGTTACGTGATTTTTTTTGCTTTTTCTTTGGCTGCTGGAGGGGCAGACACAGTCATGTGATTTTATTTGCTTTTTTTTTCACTGCTGAAGGGGCAGACACAATCATGTGATTTACTAATGTTTTCAATTGATAAACAACAGTAGTTTTAAAAATTAAAATCAACTTCTCATGTTAAAGTCTTAATATCTCAGCTATCAAAGATTCAAATGAGATATTCAAATAAGATTAAAAATAATATATTAGTAGATTAAATAAAATATTATATATAAATATTAAAATATTTTTTAAATACTTACTAATAAAATGAATAACATAATAATAATAAGTACAAATAATTATAAATTAAAATATAAAAAACTAATAAAATTTTAATGAATATTTCAATAAATATATTATAAATATATAATTTATATTCTTTAATTATTTTTGATTAAGAATCTGAAACTAAAATTTAAATAAGTTGAAAATTAAGTTTAAAATCATATATAATAAATTTTTTAATTATTGTTAAATCTCAGCTGTAAGTTTCATAAAAGCTAACACTGCTTTTTTTTCTCAAATGTAACTAATTTTAATTTGATTAGCTTTAGCAAGCATAACACATATATAAATAACACATTGATTTTTCTCTTTATTAAGAAAATCAGTGACAATTTTTTTTGTCTAACAATTATATTCTTTACTTATTGATTTTTTTATTAATTAAGTGAATAGTAGTTATTTCACACCTGTTTATATATCAACTGAATAAATTTTTTTACTTTATTTTTATAATTATAAATTAATTTATATATACACATATATATATTAAAAAATTTAAAAAATATATAATTCAAATTTGTATTAATTTATAATTGATAATATATTTAAATTTCAATAAAAAATATTCAAAATTGCTTGAGTAACATCAAAATAATTAATTATATTCTGAAATTAATATTTTATATATTAATAAAATTTTAATATATTTTGAAAATGTATTAAAAAATATAATAAAAAATTTTTTAATTTTTAATTTTTAATTTAAAAAAATATAAAGTTCAAATTTGTACAAGTTAATTTAAAGTTGATTTTTTGATATATAAAAACTTTAATATATTATAAACTTATAATTTTATTAATTTTATATATTTATTTTAAAATATAGAATTCTAGACTCTATTATAATATTTTAAAATTTACATTTAATAACTCATAAGTTCTTTATTTTTGAAGTTGATAATATTTGTAATTTAAAATTTTAACTACATCATATAAATTTATATAGAAAATACAAGTAAAAATTTAAATTATATTACAAAATATTTTCAGCTTTAATAATATTATTTTTGTATTGTTTAAATTTTAATTTCAATTTCTGAATCACAAATAGTAAAAAATAAAAATTATACATACAAAATATGTAAATTTCAATTATTATTAAAATATAATTACTTTTTCATAAATTTTATAAATTTTATTCAATTTAAATATTAAAATATTAAAGTATTAATGTTAATATTTTTGAAAAAAATTTATACATATATTTTTATGTATTTAATTTATTAGTATTTTAAATATTATTTAAATATCATACTATTTTAGTATTTTTTAATTATTGAGATATTGAGATTTAAATACAAAGAATTAATTTTAAAGTTATTATTATTAAATAATAAAAAATATAATATATGATTTTTGTACTTTTTAATTAATATACTAAATCATTCAATAATAACAGTTTTAAAATTAATTACTTATATTTAAATCTCAACATTTCAACAATTCAATAAGATATTTAAATCAAATTAAAAACTCTAATAAATTGAGCAAAATATCATATATAAATTTGTTTAAATTATTATTTTTACTAATTTACTTGAAAGCATACTTGTAATAATTTTAAATTATAAAAATAAATATATTATAATCACTAATTTATGATTAAAAGTCAACACTTTTCAACAGTCACTAAAGAAGTAATATTATCAAGCTGTTTAATATTATTCATATATTTGTAGTTATAAAATAATTTATTGTTAAAATATGTAATTTCTGATTATATTCTGTCTGCTTTTTTTTTCTTTTTTTTAGAATTCATTACTAAAAAAATATTATTTCTGATTATATTAGTTTTCTCAAATATATATTATTTTTTTAATTTTCAGATCTGATTTTACTTTTATGAATTAAAATTGTGTATTTCATAAAATGATAAATATTAAGCTTCACATGACAGTGATCAGACACATGATTAAAACTTTAATAATTAATTTTAATCAGTTAATCAGAATAAACTGCAAATGAGTCTGAGTTGAACTGAGTAATAAAAATCATAATTTTAAATTGTACAAGTTGAACACTCTGATTGATTGGCTTGTTCAAACATTAATTCAAACATGAGTCAAGCTGAATAACAAGCAAGTTTGTCAAGATCATGAAACTGAAGAGTCACTAATCTTAGAGAGTTAGTTTGTTCAGATCTGATGATGTTGTCTGTGGGCTACAGCAATCAACTTCAGCAGCTAACATGTAAATTATTCAACAACAAACATTTTCAGCAGCTAGTATAAGAGTTCAGAAGATAAATAATTGATTGTAGCATGCTCTAGAAGCTTTTCATCATGCTCTGAAATGCATTATAGAGAATAAAAGAGTTCAACAGGGGGGGGGGGTCAACAGAAGATCTTTCAACATGATTCAATGTGTAATAACATGTCAAATCAATTGAATAAGCTTCTAGAGTTCTAGTTAGTTAGTAGAGCTTGTAAGCAGCTGCTGGCATCTAGTTCTCATGTGTAGAATCATGTACATAAAAATAGTAGAGGGTGATGACAGTCTGAAGCTGTAGAAGCTGTAGAATAAAAGCTGTAGAAGCTTTACAGAGTTTTAGAAGTTTGTACAGCATCTAGAAAGATAGTTAGCAGCTGCTATAACATAAAATTAGAAATATTCATTTTTTATAATGAGTCTCTACAGATAAAATGAAATGAGATCTCTATATCAACTCATTTCATTTCAATTTGATAAAGTAGTTGAGCATGTGAGATCAGATCAGAACTGTATGATCTGAAATCAGTTTGAATCTGAGTAATTCTTGAACTTGTTTGCAATCTAAATCAGAATGTTTAACTTTAATCAATTAATGTATAATTTTTAAAGTTTCTTGATAAGATCATGTGATTTTATCTACATAATAAAAGTATAAAATAAATTAAAAATTAAAAATTAAAAAATTAAAAAATTAATGATTGAGCTTATAATCACATGTAATGTAATTTTTTTTATAAATCAAACTTTTTATATAAATTTTTATATATGTAATTAGTTTCAAAAATTGTTAATATATATGATTAATAATTATTCAACAACAACAATTATTTACTGTCAGTAATTTCAAAGCTAATTCTTCATGTTTAAATTTCAATATCTCAACAATCTAATATATTATTTAAAAAATATTTTAAGCACTTGTAGATTAGTATATACTAGTATTTATATTCAAAAAATCTTTTAAAAAATATCAACTTCAATGTACTGATAATCTCAATTATATAAAAAGTATAAAATTTTTTAAAAACTAATTACATTTAAGAATTAGTTTAAATTTATATATTTATAATATATAATTTATATTTTTTAGTTATTTCTGATCTAGAATCTGAAATCAGAATTTGAAAATTTTAAAAACTGAGCTCAAAACATGATACAATGTGATTATAATTTATAATTTGTTTTTTTATACAAATTTATATGATGTAATTGATATTACAAATATTGTTAACTCTGTGATATGAAATAAGATAGTTGATTGTCTATCTAAGACTAGCAGCTACTGCCAACTATATATTGCATCATATTGAATACAAATAAATTTAAACATTCTGAGTGGTGTTCTGATATATGCAACTAAAAAATAAAAAATATGATAAGAATGTAAGCTAAATTTAAAGAATCACATCCTCCCCCACTAAACTGAACTTTGTTTGCAAAGACTGTGATTATAAAATATTGTATCTCATTGTAGAGTAATGTAGTCTGTTTGAAGAATGTAGTTCTTTCATGCTAGCAAATCTTAATTCATCACTAGTGTGATTTTTTGTCATAACAATCAGTTTGGCACACAACAATCTTCTTTTTGAATTTTTCACTTTGCCAACCTTCTTTTCTTTTCTCAAGCTCTTTATTTAATTGATTGATGTTGATATTTTTGCTTATAAAAATCAGTTTGTGTGTTGTGAGTTTCTGATTGCTGTTTTTTTTTGATATCAGAATTCTAGAAAAGAAAAAGCAGTTCTAACAGCATCAGCTAGATTCTTCAAGCAGTTTTTTTTTTTTTTGTGTTCAGACAGTTTTCTGTGTTGTGTTTTCTTGTGTTATTATGAGAATTTCAAGCAAAAATCTCAAGAAGTATGAGTTGAAGTTTCTGAAAACTTCAAACAATCTGAAAAGTGAATTCTTGAATTCTATAACAAGCTTTTATTGTTGTAAATTTATGTGTTTGCAGCTTCTCTTCTGTTCAGCTTGACTGAATATTCATTTCACTTAAAGTGTTTTTGTGAGATTTTTCTTGCTGTGAAGAATGCTAACAAGAATTCTGTTTCTTTCTTGCTGATCAAAAAACCAAAACTTCATGTGAGAATAAGTACTGAAAAAATGAATGTAGAAGTTTGTACTGTTTTTTTTTTTCAAATCAATCAGTCTGAAGAATTTTTTTATTGTGAATGATATGAAGATTGATTTTGTTTTTGTTTTTTCACTTATTTTGTATTCTATTCAAGTCTTTTCTGTCAGTTTGCAGATTTCTGAAATGTTAGAAATTTCTCAAATAATTACTCTGCTGTTTGCTCAGCAGCTGAGCACTGTCATTACTTTCATGTTGAATGTTTTTGATGATGAGTTAATTTCAAATTTTTTTAAGTGAGATATGAAAACTTCTGTTGTCATGTCTAAATTTTGCATTCAGACTCTTTCTGAATGTAGAATTTTTTTTTTGCAGTTTTTTTTTTAACACAGCAATTTGCTAATGTGTTTCTTTTGCTATAAATAACAACTTTGATGATGTTAACTGTGCTGTAGTGTTTGAAAAAATGATGATTGATGAATTTGTTGTTTGCTGTTTTTTTATTGAGTTTTTTATGCAAGCTGCTAAAAAAATCAATATGTTGTCTTTTATTTGTTTTCTGTGCTGATGTTTTTTTTTGAGTTTTATCAATTTCTGTCTGCTTATGAAAAGAGTGCTTTACAATGCAGTCATTACTCAATGCTGTGATGAAGTTCAAAAAAAACTTTGCAAACTTTGTGTGAAATTGCACAGTTTGTTTACTGAGTGTATGATTGCTGTGACTCTGAGTGATAAATTCATTGAAAAAAAAGCATGTGTCAATTGTTTTTGAAGAAAAGCTTCAAAATGTTGCATGCTTTGCTCTGATTATGCAAAGTTAGAAAAAACTGTCTTGTCATTTCTGAAAATTATTTGCATTTATTCATTGAAGAAAAGTGTCAAGAAGTTTTTTGTTTTCAAAAAAACTGAAAAAAATAAAAAATTGATTGTTAAAAAATTTTCTGAGTTTTCTGTGTAGAAGTTTTTTTTAAAAAATTTTTGCTTTTTCATAAATGACAAGAAAACTGTTTGCATTGTCTGTGATGCTGTGATCAAGCTTCTTGTCATTTTGAACAAGTGAATTGCAGAGTTCTGTGACTCTGAAAATGAGAAAGAAAAAAAATCTAGTAGTGATGAATGAAAGCAATACAAGTTGAAGTAAATCTGATTGCATTTTTTTGTTTTTTTTTTCTTTTGTTTGTGGTCAAAAACTAAAGAATTTTGTATGATAAAATGTTGTCTTGAGCTCTAGACTGTTAATTTCTGTATCATAGTGAATCTGATTAATTCTTTTTGAAATGAATTGAAGATTTTGTTTGTGTTAATTTCATCTTTGTAACATTCAACTGAAATGTTTCTAAACTAAACTATAAATAAAACTAAATTACAACAGCAATAGAAGTATCAAATGAGATTCTGATCTGATGTGAAGTGTTTTTCTTGTTGAAAAACTTAGATTCAGAAATGTTTTTCTGCTCATTCAATTGCTCATTATTGTTGTGTTCTGATGAAGATCTTAACTTATTTTTTTTGGTGATTTTGAATTTTGCACTTCTTATTCTTGTCACAAAAAATTTGATCATCATTTTGTGTTATTTATTCTAATTTGAGCTGTTTTGTAACACTTCTGATGATTATTTTTTTTTCTCTCTGAAGCTGACTTTTCTGCATTTTTTTCAAGTTTTTTTCATTTTTTTTTTGTGATGACTGAAAGCTCTGAATAAAAAGCAACATCATTTTTGTAAGCATCAATTATATATTGAATCTTAACAAATTTTTTAATAAATAATTTTTTTTGTTTCAAGATTTGATTCACTGCAGATGAAGATCAAAATTCTTCTGAATTTTTTACATTAATCTTAATTAATTGTGATTTGTTAATCAGATTTCTGAGAACTTTACTGCTAAATTCTTTCAACACATATGTTTTTAATGAGTGTGATTTAATCACTTTGTATGAATCAAATCACTTTGATTGAAACTTCTCAGATTTTTCATTTCTTACAAGAACTCAATTTTCAACTTCAAAATTTGTTTTTTGAATTATTTCATTTCTAATATGTTTGAATTTAATAATCTGATTGAGAAAAAGTTTGTTCATCAACAATCTTGCATGATTGATTTTTTTTAATTTTTTGTCAGAATTTTCAACTTCTGCATTATCTTGTATTGATACATTTTCATTTGATGAAATGTGAGAATGTATATCATAAAGCAAATAAAAAAAATTTTGTTTACTTGTGATGTGTATTTGTATCTGTATGATGAATAAAGCTTGCAATAAATATTCATTTCACAAATATGTTAGCTTCTCAAGAAGATATTTTGTTAACATCTGTTTCACTACTTTGTTGAAATTTTCAATTTTTTCATTGATTTATGAATGATATGATGTTGTTGTATAATGCTATATCTGCATTTGTGTGACATAATGTCTCATAACAGCTGACAAAAAATTCTGATTGTTATCTGATATTAGTTTTTGTGATGCTTTGTAATTGACATAAATTTTCTTGTGAATGAATTTTGCAATTTTGATGTTTGTTGTCTTCTTCAATGATTTAACTAAAAATCATTTTGTTGTGTAATCAATTGTTATAATGATTCAATGATTTCTGTTTGAAGTTGTTGACAACAATCTGATAAAATTAATTCTTCACTGTTCAAAAAATTTAATCTGCTTATTCATCATGTATTAAGCTTTTCTGTGTTTCAGACTCAATTTTGAGTCTTTTGTAACTTGACAATTTGAACATAAATGAATTGCAGCTTGAATATTTTTTTTCATGTTTGATTAGTATTTATGAAACTGTAGAACTTCTAAAAGTTCTGATGAATCAAGATGATTGAACTTCAAATGCATTTGTTTAACTAAATTATTTCAAAAAGCTTTTTTGATATAAAGTGCTTCTGTATTCTCATTAACAATTCTAATAAGCATTTTCTTTCATTCATTCTTCAGAATTAACTTGCTTCATCTAAACATGTATTTCATCTTTTGAATAACTCATCATAGTGCCTCATCAGACAGCAGTTTTCTGTTTTGAAGATATTGAATCATGACATCATATTATTTGTTTTTGTTGCAATTTTTTAAAGCACAAAAAGTTTCAGTGACTTTCATCAAGTTTCAAAAATCAGTTTTTATGAAATTTGAATGTTGACTGATTGCATCTGAAACTACTGCTTTTTTTTCAGATAATATTTAATCATTAAATTATATTCTTGAAAGTCAGCAACTCATCTGACAAGCTGTTTGAACAATTTTCAGATTATTTGAAGATATTGAAGACTCTTGTGATTTGTTATAATTATTGTCTGAGTTTCATTATCAATATATTAATTGAACACTTTGAGAGCATGCTTGATTAATAAAAACTTTTTTTCATGAACTGAATAGTTCAATTCTGCTTCTGAGAGCTTTCATTCATCAAATGTCATTAAATGAAATTTGTTATCTTTCTTTCTTATCTGATAAAGTGCACAATTAATGATTCACTCAGAAACATTCATTTCAATGATATAAAGTTTGTTTTTGTTCAGTTGAATTATGACAGAATTCTTTGTCATTTGTTTGCATAATTCTAGAAATGTCAATTGACAAAAAACATTTCAGACAATTGAGCAAAACTTTTTTTTTTAGCTTCTCATTGAATTTCTTCAACAGATCTGACAACAGAGCAGCAATTCTTGCAAAATTTTTTATAAATCATCTGTAAAACATAATCAGATTTAAAAATTATTAAATTTTATGTACATTTTTTGATTGTGATCAGCTTCTAATCACATTAATTTTTGCTGAAATGAATTTAATTACACTTCAATCAACAATATGATTACAATATTCAAGCTTTTTTTTTGTGAACACACACTTTGAGATTTTAGTGTATAACATGTACTCACAAAGTTTTTAAAAAACTTTGTTTAAATGCTCAAAATGTTCATCTTCTGATTAAGAAAACACAAGAATATTGTCTAGATACACAAGATAAAAAATGTCAATGTGTTTCACTAACACAACATTCATCATTGTTTAAAATGTTGATGAAGCATTGCAGAGTCTGAAAAACATAACAAAAAACTTGAACTTGTTTTATTCAATATTGAAAACTGTTTTTTTTGTTAAGAACTCTTTGATTTGAATTTGTCAAAATTCAGCAGCAAGATTAATTTTCAAAAAAATTTATCCTGTTTCAATGACATTTATCAGATTCTGTATTCTTGATAACAAATATTTGTTTTTCATCATAATTTTGTTGAGTGTTCAATAATCAACACACATTTGTCAAGTGCTGTTAAACTTTTTAATGAAGAAAACTGAAAATTTTCATGCACTTAAAAATGACTTAATCAGACTCTGTTTCAACAATTTTGTAATCTGATGCTTTTGTTTTTTGAAATGCATTTGTGACAAGAAGTATGAATGCATGTTAATGAATTTTGCATTATTTGTGTCAATGTCATGTTTGAATAATTTATCAGAAGATAATTCTGAAGACAGTTCAGTGTAGAAAATGTTTTTATATTTATTGAGAAATTTTTTCAGCTTTGAATTCTCATCAAAACTTTTTTTTTTTTCTTTTCTGATGCTGCTCATAGTACATAAAGAAAGCACTTTATTTTTTGTCAATGCAAGACTCACAAAAACTGATGTTTTGTCATGAAATTAAGTTCTGTCTCAATCTTCAAAATCTGTTGTTACATATTAGCAAATAATATAATGTGTATTTGTTGTTTCTGATTCATTATTATCATGCAAAATGTTTTTCAGCAGATTTGTGAATTTCATTACTTGAGTCAAAATCAACTGAAAATAATATTGTAATCAAAATCATTAAGAACTCTTGCTTCAATCTTGCATTTAAAAGTGCTGATTTGAAGATTTAATCAGATTCTAGCAAACAATGTCATGTATTAATTGTTTGAAAGTTTCACAGTTTTGTTTTTTGAAATTTTTTTTGCTTCAACAGCATTCACAATTCTTCTGCTTGCATAAATAATGAAAGCATTTAAGTTGACTAAAGTTTTTATATTGTGTGTGTCAGAATGTTTAATTTTTTCAAGCATTTTGTTATATAGCATTTGTTTATCTTCTGCAGCATTCAAATGCTCAGCATCTGATGATGTATCAAGAGTTTTGTTTTTCTTGAAAAGTTTTGATGAGTTCAGAGAATCAGATAATTCAGGCAAGTTGTTGACTGTAAAAACTTTATGTAATAAATCAGCAAGAATTTTCATGTTTACTGATTCAATTTGTTTTTTTGATTTTTCTGAGCTTCAGAATCATTCTTTTTTTTATTTTCATTTTTCTTCTACAAACATTTTTGAAATCTGTAATTTTTTACATCACAATTGAATCAAGTTTTGTTGTGATAGCATCATTTTTTTTATGCTTATATTTTTTTCTTAGAAAGATTTTTTGCTTGCATCATTGCATTGATTTTTTTTTAATTTTTCTTTGTCAGATCAGAAGAAAAATCATCATTGTTGAACTTTAATGCACTGAAATTCATCACATCTAAATCTGCTGAAAGTGTATGATTGTTATCACAACATGTTTTCATTAATTTCAGAAATTGTTTGATGTTTTTCAGCACTTGCATAATTTTTTTCATTGTTGTTGATTTTTTGTGTTTGTGTTTTCACTCAGTCAGAATATCATTCTTTACATCAGTGAGAATAATTTAAATTCAGATTATTTTGAGTAATTAAAATTTCAATTCAATGTATGCTTGATTCAGTTCAGTAAAGTAAAATTGTATGTTGATTTTCTGTTGAATTTTGACATGGCATGATCAATATTTTTGTTCAGCATTGAGCTTACTGTAGCATTGTGTGATTCATTTCTCAAACTGTTTTCAAGTTTTTGATATATTATGATTTATCAGATTTTTTTCAGCCAGTTTCTCTTCTGTCATTTAGTGTTTTAAAACATTTTTTATAAATCAGAACAACACAAGAACAATTTTCTGATATTTTGTTGCAGTTTTTTCTGTAAATGTAAGTTTTTTTTTTTTCAATAAAATCAGCATTGAGTCAGTTATTTGAAAGTCATTTTATTTTTAATTATTTCATTATAATTTTTTAATTTATTAAATTCTGAAACTTTTTGCTGAAAAAGTGTGTCTGATGTTGACAGCTGCTTGTTGTTGTTGTAGTAACAGCTGTGTGTTTTTGATACATAAATTTTCAACTTCATGATTTTGTAATGTTTGTTGTAAAGTCACAAATTGTTAACTTTGATTTTGAATTTGCTTGTTAAGATTCTGAATTTATTCTTTCATCATTGTTTGCAAATTATCAAACTCTGCTTTGACAAGTTGATGTCTGATGTAATGAAACTTCACAATTTCTTGTTAAATTCATTTCTCAATTTGTGTGACAAATTTTACAACTGTTACATCATGATCTGCTCAGTTTCAAAGTTGTTTAATTAAAGTTGTCATACTAAGTACAGATTGAGAAAATGAGTTTCATGATAACTTTGAAGTGTTCATCATCAGAATGTTGTGTAAATTTAAGATAAACATGATAGTGACAAGTAATGATTATTAATATAAATAATTTTTGCATAAATAGTAATAAAAATAGTATAAAGTGTAAAATAAACAATAATGTTTGTTTCTGAGAAGAATTTTCTAAAATCTCAATGAAAAAAAAAATATAAATAAATTTGAAAGTGATAATTTCTTTTTCATCTGATGAGAAGCTAGCATGAAAATTTCTTCATCATCAGTTTCAACAAAATTCATCTGAACTGAATCAAATTTTAGTATCAGTGACTGAATTGAGTTACTCTGACAAGACAATTTATCAAAAACTTTGTGCTCTGTCAGAGAACTTAACTTGACATGCTATCAGATGTGATATGAAATAAAATAGTTGATTGTTTATTTAAAACTAGCAGCTATCATCAACTATATATCACATCATATCAGATACAAACAAATTTAAACATTCTGAGTGACATTTCAATATATGCAACTAGAAAAAAAAAGATACAATAAGAGCATAGACTAAATTTAAAGAACCACAACTCTGTAAGTAATAAAAATATAAATTTGAAAATTAAAAATTTTATAAAAAATATTTATTTTAAAATGCTTAAAAAAGTTTTATATCAAAATATAAAATTTTAATTAAGTTATAATTATTTAAAATTTTTATATATTAAAATTTAAATTTATTTCTCTAAATATTTACATTTTTTTTAAAAAAATATTAAAAACTCAGCTAATTATTAATTATTTTGATATATTTTATATATATATAAAATTTAATTAATTTTTAAATGTTTTTATAAAATTTATCTTCATATATTAAATAATAAAATAAAATATAATTATTTTGAAAAAATTTTTAAAAATAATTAAAATTCAATTTTTTGTTGATTTTTTCATATCATTTTTAATTATTTATTTTAATTGTAAATTTTTTACATAAAGTTTTATAACATATTCAAATTTCATAAAATTATATGCAGAATTGAGTGAGCACTGAACAATACAGAAATAACACTTTTTGTAATTAAATTACATATATACAAATTTGTATAAAAAGTTCAACTTTTGAGTCTCATTGCATTACAGGCAATTTTAAGCTTAATTTTTAAATTTTTTAATTTCTAATTTCAGATTCTGAATCAAAAATAACTGAAAAATATAAATTACATATATATAATTCATTAATTTATTTATTCAAATTGTTAATAAGTTATTCTGAACTTTTTGTATTTTAGTTCATAATTATTTATACTTGTTACAAGTATGTTTTCAACTAAATAAATGAGAATCTTAATAATCTACAAAAAAATATACATAAGATTTCATTTAATATATTTCTATTTTAAATTTCATTTGAATATCTTATTTGATTGTTGAGATATTAAGATCTAAAGATAAGAAATTAATCTTGTAGAAACTGTTGTTGAGAAATAAAAGTTATTAAATAATCATATATATTATTTTAATATTGCTTAATCAATTTCAAATAATAATTTAAATACATTTTGATAAAATGAAAATATATAATATATTATAAAATAAGTAAATAATTTCAAATTATGAAAATTATATATCAAAATTAATAAAAATTTAATTTAAGTGATTTTTGTAAAAAAAAATTTTAAATAATTATTTTTTATTTTGTTATTTAATATATTACTATAATTTTTATAAGAATATCTATAAAATCAAATAGAGTTTATATATATGTATAATATATTAAAATAATTAATAAATAAATAAATTTTAAACTTTTTTACTTCAAAACTTTTTTAAATATGTGAAAAATAAATACAAAAATTATTATTCAAATGTAAAATTTTAAACAAAAAAAATTATAAATTATAAATTTATCAATGTGTTGATTTACTAATTTATTAATTTTTTATTAATTTCACAATTTACAAAAAATTAATTAATTATAATTTTATTAAATTTGTATAATTTGATATAAAATCTTTAGAAAAATATTTAAATAAATACTTTTATAATATATTTAAATTTCAAATTTGTATATTTAATATTAATAAAATTATCAATATTTGTAATTCAAGTACATTATATTAATTAAAATGAAAAAACAAAACTTAAGTCAAAATTATATTATATAGTATTTTAAATATATTTTAAAAAAATTTTAATTTCTGATTTTAAATTTCATTTATAAGTTATAAATGATAAAAAATTTAAATAATACAATCAAAATATATATTTTTTAATTATTATTAAAATATAGTTATTAATTTATTTTTCTTACTAAATTTTCAGATTAATTAATCTGTCAGATTTTGTGATCTGTCTAATTTAATAATCATTTACAGTGAGTAAAAATTTCAAACTTAATTGTTACAATAAATAAAGTTAAAATATTTAATTGAATGAATTCAATTTTGATTATATAAAATTTATATAAATTTAAATTATTGCTCAATTCTCTGTATTTTAAAGTTTCTAAAGTTTAAATTTTTATATTTATTATTTATTATTGTATACAGACTGCTTATAAGCAGCAGTGGCAGTTTTGGTTCAAACTTTATATTAAATAGTATTATTAAGTATAATTTCAAAAAGCTTAATACTTGATGAAATGCATAGATAAATTTATATCTGAATCTTCTAATTTGTGAAATAATTAAAACTTAAAACTTAAAACTTTAAAACTTTCAATAAATAATTAATATTTTTATTAATTTTATATTTTTTATTTGATTAAAATTATTAATTTATTAAACTTAATATTTTTTTAAAAAAAAATCATTGTAAAACTTTTATATTTTATTTATTTTATTTATAAATATTTTATTTAACTGCTGAAATAATAAAATTTTAAATTTTAAACTTGAAAAACTATTAAATTTATTATTATTAAATAATTAGTAATTACTGTTGTGAAATAATTATGTATATTATGTTAAAAAATACAATTATATAGTATTTGTTTCATTTTTTCTTTAATAACTTAAGAATAATATATTTATTAATAAAATGATACTAAATACATATTACATTTATTATTCTGATATTGTATACTTAGTTATTATTATTAACACATTACATATACAGAATATAAGCAGTATAGTGAAATACTAACAATATATTATATATAAAATCTCAATAGAAAAATGTTTAGTTATTAATAATTTATCATTTTTATATTTTCAAATTATGAATTAAATTTAAAAACACAAAAAATTGAGTAAAAATCTGTTTTAATTCTCAAAATCACTTATAAAATAATAAATTTTTTTGCTGTCATTTATAAATTTACTTATTGTATTAGATACTTAATATAAATTTCAATAATGATAATTATTACTCAAATAATTATTTTTATAAATTTAACTACTCTTTTTTAATTTAATTGCTTAATTTATTAAAATAATTTATAATTAAAAAAATAAAATTTTAAATAAAAATTGTTAATCTGAAGTCTGATAAAATAAATCTAAATTTTGTAAATTTTGTTATTAAATAATTATGTCATGTCAAGCTTACTAAATGACTTGTGATATAATGTAATCATATACTGTGTATATAATTTCTCATTTCTAACATTTTATCTTTTTGAAAATTAGTAATAAGTTTTATTGTCTTCATATTATATTGATATCTGAGTTATTTATGTTTTTTCATTTATATAGTATTTGTTCATATAGTATTTTATAGCTTGATATAATATTTTAGTTGCTATTTTTTATATAGTATTTTCACAAATTATTTGTAAATCAATTTACTAAATTTATAAATAATTTATTAAAAATTTATGAGTAAATTTTCAAGTATTTATGAATAAATTTATTAAAAATATGTAAATAAATTTACTGAACAGCTGAGTTTTAAATTTTTTTAATTTATAATTTTTTTAAAATCAATTTTTATTGTTTATTTAAATTTAGTGTGATTTGAACTTAACATATTACTCTGTCATTTAAAAATATTAAAAATATTAATTATTAATTAGTAAAATCTTGATATTTTTTTTAATATTTTATACATGATGTGTTGTTAACATCTTGTTATACTGTTTACATTCTGTATATGTAGTGTGTTAATAATAATAACTAAATATGTAGTATCAGAATAATAAATATAATGTTTATTTAGTGTTATTTTATTCATAAAGTAATTAAAATAAATTATTTTAAAAGTATAAAAAATTTTAAAAAAGATTTCTAAATTTTTTTAATTTAATAAAATAAATATTGAAACAGCAATTTCATTTTGAAAAATTAAATTTATTAAAATTTGTAAAAAAAATTACAGATTATTAAAAAAATCAGAGTAATATAAAATTAAAAAAAAATTAAATTTTTTAAATTTTTTATTATATACTACTTCTGTTGAATTTAACTGAAGTGAACTTTTAAATTGAAATTGAAATAAATTAAATAATAAATAAATTAAACAAACATCAAGTTAAAAAAATAAAAAATAAAAAATATTATTTCAATAAATTTATTCTTATTATTCTTATTATTGTTATTATTATGTCATCAAAAATTATAAAAATTATTTAACAATTTACATTACTGTTAAAATTTAACTAACTGTACAAAACTAATTTTAAAAACTATCATTGTAATTTGTAAATATAAAAATATAAAAAATCTAAAAAATATTCAGACAGCTAAAACTTAAAATAATTTTTTTTCAAAATTATATTTAATAAAAATATTAAAAATCCAGATTTTAAATAAAATATGAACATAAAAAATTAAAATTAAATTCATATTGAAATTGAAACAGCAAACTTAATATAATTAAATTAATTGTCTTTTTGTAATTATTTTAATTAACTTTAAAAAAGTGTAATTATTTCAGATTGAATGCAGTTTAAAGAATATACTTTAATAAAAATTTTAAAATAATTACTTTTTCAATATTTTTCTTTATTAAATTGTAACAGTTGACAATATTAATAATAAAAAATACTTTGAATTTTTTTGTATACATAATTAAAATAATTTTTAAAATTTAAAATATTTATAATCAAATTCAAGTTTCAATTGAATAATGAATTATAAATATAATTAATTAAAATTATTTAAAAAAAATTTCAAGTTAAAACTTAATTGAAAATAATAATTAAAATTATTTATTTTATTAAAAAGTTTTTTTTACTATTTTATAAATATTTGTTTATTTACTTACTTTTTTCAATTTTAAAATATATATTTTTCTGAATAAATTTATAATAAATTTAATATTTTTTACTATTAAATTAGTTTTTTAATTTTTATAAATTTATTATTTTCATATATACAGTTATTTAATAAATGTAAGTATTTAATATTTATTTTTATTAAGAAGTTTTTTGATATTAATTTAATAAAATTAATATATTATATTATTAAAAATCAGTATTTACAATTTAAACATAAATTTTTAATAATAATTTAACTATTAAAGAAAATTTATATTTCTGAAATTAATATTATTTTTATTTTATTTTTAATATATTAAAAAATTTCATTAATTGCAAAAAATCTAGCATCAAATTAACAAATAATTTTATATATATTTTTGATTTTCAAAAATTTTTATATCTTCTTTATCAATTATATAAATTAGTATTATTTATTTAATTAATTTCAAATTTAAAAACATCTGAATATAATTCAATTATATTTAATTTTAATAAGTTTTTTAATTTTATCAAATATTTATTTTTTGTTTTGTTTTTGTTTATATCATCAATTTATATATTAATAAATTTTGCAAAACTTTGAGTTTATAAAGTACTTCATTTCAATTAAGTATTTAAATTTTACTTTTTTTAAATATTTTACAAAATCTAGATAATAAATATTTTTTAATATTCAATTGATAATTTTAATTTAAAATTTAAAAATCAATTAATATTAATTTAATAAATTTGAAAATTCATTACAAAAACAACTAAATAAAAAAAATTAAAATATTAATTTTAAAAATAAATTTCAAAAGTAAAATTAAAGTTAAAATTAATTAAAAAAAATTATAATTTCAAAAATAAAAGTATTACTTAAAGTAATTTGATTTATTTTTAAAGAATACTCAAATTTTTTAAAAAAATAAATAAAGTTAATAAAATAAATAAAATTTGTAAATATTTTAATAATATTTTAATTTAAAATCATAAGTATTTATTGTAAATTATTTATTTATTTATTTATATTTACTAATTTATTATTTAGCTGTGATATTTTTAAATATTATAAATATTACTCAAAAATATAAAAATGATTAATATTATTTTAAATAATCAAAATTTATTTATTTATTTTAATTATATTTACTTCTACTAAATTTATATTTTATTAAAAAACTAGTATAATTATTTAAAAAAATAAATTAATAGTTAATTTTGAAATAATTTATTCACAAATATCAAAATTAAATTAATTAATATAATTATTTATTTGTTAATTAAATTATTTATTTATAATTTTATAATTTTAATTATATTCAAAAAAATAAAAAATTTTATAATAATCTTTGTATTATTTTTAAGATATATTTAATATAACTTTAAAAATATATATAATATTATTAGTATTATAGTAATTAATTTGATTTTAAACTTTTTGAAAAAAATTTATTTTGATTTATTTTTAAATTATAAAATATTTCTTGCTGAATTATTTCAATATTAAATTATCAAAATTCTGACAATATTGAATAAATCTGAAATCATCACAAAAAAATCAAATGTAATGATATATATTATATAAGAATAGTTATATTCAAATACATTTAAATGACTTGATTTGAGGTTTCAGGGCTGAGGCGTGCTCCGCGCGCGTCACTAGTATGATAGTTAGTGATGTAGTGATGTGGGAGGAAGTTTGATGGAGTCCAGATGATGACATCATGTGATACACCTCGAGATTGTCCGCCACTGCTTAGAGTCATCAGCATCAACATCAACCAGTCTGCTGTGCATCGACATTGAAGCCAGCTTGCTTATTCCTCGATTTCACACGTCCTTCTTCCTATCTTTTACTCACTGATTCTCAGTGCCACCTGTAGATTGATGGAAAATGGCAGCTAACACTCGATACATGCCTGCTCCCCAGCGTGATTCGTTGGAGGAGCAGCGATACACTCAAGCCCCTCCGTCGTATCAAGAGTCTCCCGATCCGACGATGGGTGCTCCCAGGGGCGAAGACGATAATGTTCCTGATGATTTTAAGGTATAACTAGCTCGTAGCTGGTGGGAAATGATGAAACGAAAAGGTAAACTGACAGAGGATTTGCATAGTTCGGCGGGTCAGTGGCAGAAGCCACTCTTCCTATTCGAATGCAGTTCATTCGCAAGGTCTATTCTATCTTGTATGTGGAAGCCTTTTTGAACGCTGCCATGGCTTCGTATCTCCAGCCAGACACCATGTCTAACCGCAGTTCCCCAGAACGGTCCAACTACTCGTCACCGCCGGTCTCAGCGCATTTTCTTTCTTCAACGACAGCTACCGCCATTGGGTCCAATCCAATGCTTGGATAATGTTCGCCTCCGTCATCGGTGCGCTCGTTTTCATGCTTCTCACATACTGGAAACGCAAAAGCTATCCCAGCAATCTCCTCTTTCTCGGCATCTTCACCTTGTTAGAGGGGTATGCCATCAGCGTGGTTACATCCTTCTACGACGCGGGAATAGTCATGGAAGCACTTGTTATCACACTGGGCATCTTTGTGGCCCTGACGCTCTTCGCTTGCCAGACGAAATACGACTTCACGAGCTGGATGCCGTATCTATTTGGTGCCCTGTGGTTCCTGATCCTGTTCGGGCTTATGATGATGTTTTTCCCGATGGGAAGCAAATCGGAATTGATCTACGGGGCGCTGACTGCGCTGATCTTCAGCGGGTATATACTCGTTGATACACAATTGGTTATGCGACACTATCATGTTGAAGAGGAGATTGCGGCATCGATCTCACTCTATTTGGACATTATCAATCTCTTCTTGGGTATCCTGAGGATCTTGAATAGTCAGAGCAACAGCTAAATTACGTTAAGATATGGAACATGGAAATTGTGACTAGTGGCAGCCAACTGTATTAAGCCGACGAGAGCAAGCTTTCTGTTAACCAGACGGTTGTCTTCTTGCACATCCACTTTTTGAAATGATCAAAAACGCAACTTCGTCTGTTGCTGCTTGTTTCTCTTATTTTATACTGCCATACGCCTGTATTTTTTAAACTTTCAGCATCAGGCTTTCCGGGCCTTTTGCCTTTGGCCGCTTTTGGGCCCTGATGTTTGGCTGTAACTTAATATTGAAAGCATGAAGTATGTATCTTATGTATCTGTTTCTTAATCCATTAGCCCAAAACATCTCGATGCAACAAGAGTCAAAGCTGACTATAAAAAGGACCACTGTCAACCAAAAATGCATAATGCAGGGACCTGGTTTCCACCACTTGCATGAGAGCAAAATCTTGGATGTTTATGTAGGAACAAGGAAGAAAGAGATTGGTCTAAGTCAAACCCATCTCGGCAATGTAGACAACCAATGAATGCATATAGAAGCCCGAGTAGTAGTTGTTTAGTCGGCCTGAATAGTGTTCTAGTATGGTAGGAGGGATATCATAATTGAATAAATAATTTCAGCCAGAGTGTGTCGATGGGGATGCGATAGAAACCAGTGGGTATTATCCAAAACGAAGAGGATGGCGATATACGCAAGACATCTTGGAAAACTTAGGTGGACGAGGCGAATAGGGAACGGTGCGGGTCATCGACATTTGGTGGCTTTGGGCGGTCTTATGATTGTTTACCTCATTACTGCCCTCGAGCCATCAAACTACTGAGTAGACAGTGGACGGTCTGAGTGGCAATCAAAATCCAATTCACAGACAGGAAGACGGTTGACCACAAAGGCCAATGGTGATCAACCGTCGCCCAGTTACGATCTCTTTGAAGCCAAGAAAAATGTATTGGTGACCAGGCAGACGACCATCACTACAACTCCGTACACCGCTAGCGCCAGGCTAAGCTTACGAAGAAGACCACGTTTCCAATGTTTTCGACTTCGCCCCAGAATGCCACTGGAAGAGAGCAGTCCGCTCCCACTAAGGAGACCACTGCCGTGGACTTCCTCCTCATCAGAGTCGTCTAACAGATCGTCGGCGCCGGCTTCATCGTCCTCTTTCAGGATCCGCTGATGAAGGGCAGATTCTGGAGATGAAATCTTGTAGTAGAAAAGTCCAGGGAGAATGAAGCTGATGCTGGTGCTTCCAGTGCTGCCGACATATGCGAGAACGGCTTCGAGAGAAGAGACCGTCATGGCGACGATATAGCTTAGAACGATAATGACAGTGGTGATGGCAGCGAAACGGGTGTCGCCCATTCCTTCGGGTTGCCTGTTTGGACGGGGTAGAAGTGGATTACGGTTTGGTGAAGTATTTGAAGAGCCGCATGCCGCTTTTGAATTCCAGCGCCATTTTAAAACAGCGTCGACGGATGCTCGGCAGGGATGAACTTGCAAGGGGTAGGAGAACATGACTAGAACGACGATGGCAGCCCGAGCGACGTTGGAGGACAGAGATGGTGTGTACATGCCCACGATATTGCCTTGGATGGCGTCACCAAAAGACAAGTATCCAGTGAGTGCAACGAGGATGTAGGTAGATGCGGCGGTGCCGATGCTCCCTACGACCACGCCAGTGGTTCTGAAATGACTGTTGTTTGCGATTTCATTAAGAATAGAAAACATCTATGGGTTGCGAAATACCGTGAGTTCCTGTTTGCGCTGATGGGTCTTCGAGGGAAGAAAGTCCTTACATTCTGGTGGCAAGTATATGCAAAAACGATAACGGGAAAGACGCTGAGGACTGGTATTATCCCTTCCCATTGAATGATTCGAATGGGACTCCTGCCCTCCATAGTGTCTCCTTTGATAAAATGCGCCACGACCAGGATCACGAGATAGCCAATCGAGATTAGGGCAATGACGCTGGTATATTTCAACGAGTCGAGCCGACGCAAAAAGGATATCGGGATGATAATCAACCTATAAGAAACACGTCATTAGCAGTAGTCCCCACGGCTATCAGGTTGAGCAAAGCAGACATAAAGGCCGTCACCCAGAAGTGTCTGTCCAGAAGAAAGGTCATTGCTGTGTCTCCAGCGAAGCCCTCTACCACCCCAGGCATTAAATCACCGATAATGATCAAATAGCTGACGCCAACGCCAAAACATTTGATGGCAATCGCCGCATCGAAAACAACAGCCGCATTTGGATATGTGATCTGGGACAAGGCGAAGAACGAGGCAGATCCTCTCTCCAGGTACTCAGAGCATCTCGCCTGTAGATACAGACCAAATCCCGCAGCCAATCCAGACCAGAGTATCACAAACACTCCCAGCATAATTCCCATTCGCGACAAGGCATGAGGCATCGCCAACACTCCCGCACCCAGGACTAGAGCCTGTCAACAGCCGTATGTAGCAATGGGGCACGAGGGGATGCCGCCGAACTCACTGGTGTTGAGGAGATTCACCACACTGCTGACCCAGCTTGCCTGCCCAGCGACGCCGACATCTCGCTTGCCTGTATGTCGTCTAAGTGAAAAGCATTTTAGCATTTCAACTTCCAAGTGTGCATCTCGAATTTGACAGCAAGATGGCCCGTACGCACCGACGAGAACGGGCGCTGAGAACGCTCCCAGCAAAACCTCCTCCCAGTGATGCCTCATTATCCATGGCCACACGTTAGCTGCTTGCTAAGGTGGCTGCTGTCGGCTATGCAGATAAAAAGTGCTTTTCGTCCCTGCGCTGATCGTGATCGTGTGATACTCAAGGCATCATGGAGAGGTGGGTTTTGGCACGCTCTGGAGGCGACCAGGGTAGGTAAACGTTTCGGCGTTGGATGGTGATGATGATGATGAATTTGAATACTTGTAATCGATTTCTTTGAAGGTGACAAAACTCTTCAGGGGGTCATTTAAATATGCCTGTTGTTCTCTCTCTTCTTCTGTTCAAAACTGCGACGGGGAATGATGATGGTGGATGATCTGAGTGAGTCTGGGCCAATCGAAAGTCTCTAGTTAATACTAAATCGCCGACAGAGAATCATCAACAGGGCTCAGAAAGGGCTGTCGAGCTTATATTTGCGTGTGGATTAACGAATAATCGTAACGGAAGATAGAAATACAAGGACTCTTTTTCTTCTTCGCAGCATATTGAGGGTCGATAACTAAGTTAGTGAGGGCATTCGGATTACAGTTCTCGTTGCAACAGTGATTCTTCACGGATTGTCTACTGACTCGAAAATGAATGACTTTTTCAGTCTGCAGCCCAGAGACATTGACCGGTGAAGCCTTGCGAACTGACTTTTGAAACTTCCAGAGTTATATGTCCCGTTCTCGACAGGAATCATCGCTTCTCTCTGCCTTGGCCCTCCAAAAATGCTTCGCCGATTTGCTCTTGTCAACGTTATCAATGCCAAAATCGCTAATGCGACTTTTTACTGTTGTTCTCGCTGGACAAAGTCATTGATGGTATATTTGGCTGGACATAGAAGGCCTGGTTAGGAACCTATCTGGCTGGCAATGCTTGAGATATGGATTTATACGGATTGGATGGATCTGGATGCCCAATTGAGCATATCTGGATCCGGGAGGGGATTCGCGCCTTTCCTTCCATCCGGGCGGATACCAGAAGCTTGAAAGGACTTGAATTACGCTCACATCAAGGAGCGAGCAGATGGATTTGGATCTCCAATTGTTTACGTACCGTGGACACCCGCTCCGGAATAAACGACAATTATCCTCCTGGGTTTCGTTCTCTGCGCCTCCAGACATGCTCACTAATTGGCGACGTTCTGGCTGAATCTTTCCCTATCGATGAGTTCTTCATAGCCAGTTTTGTGTCTCGGCGGTAGTGTTGGATTTTCTGGGACGCGATTGCATAAAGGTTCAAGCAACAATATGAAACTCGATGCCTTTTCACATTGACACGTTCTAGAATTGCTTTGTTGCATTCCACATGAACCGGCACCAGCTACACTCACCGTTGTACCTCTGACTGCTCTTGAATACGACCGCAACTCTAATTCACTGGCCGAAGTCTGGAACACGGAACCTAATGCTCAGAGCAAAAACGAAAGCCATATCGGAATCGGAGGCTGGCCGATCCGCAGGACGATGAGGTGAAGCAAGAAACTCCGAGGTGATATGACAAAACTCAATGCAACCAGCAATATCTGGATATCGGCTCCCACGGATGGATACTCGTCGATTTTCTGTCCAACGTCGTATTCAACTGCAATTGTGTAACGATGCAACTTTACTTGACGACGGCTTCCCTATTTGAAAGCATGGATGGTCTCCGCGAATCCGGCTGGAAAAATGCCTGATGGCCTTGGTCACTGTGGATATTCAATTCTCTCTCAGAAACATGGCAATGTCGCGGATTTCTCGATTCTTGACCGTTCGCAATGTATCAACAGTATCACAGTCAAAGCCTGCTGGTGATTTTTCGGCCGTTTTTCCTAGCTTGAGACCAGACTACAAACCAGAACCGCTTCCCGATCGTTTTCAGGAGCTCAAACAACATCTCTTTCGGCAGAATCCTGAGCCACTGACACAGAGTTGGCCTCGACTCCTTTCGAGCTTGCAGAGTGAGATTGAGGACATTTATTCCAATGGAAGCAAGGTACAGTTCTATATCTCGTGGAAGTATAAAAGGGCAGTATTGAAACTCCCACTTAGGTGGTTCCGTCGCTGAATTTCAATGACCTGAAATCTGGTAATATCTCTCCCAATATTCTTTCAGAAATTCGACGACGCGGGACTGTGGTGATTCGGAATGTGCTTCCAAAGTCTTTTGCTCTGGAACTCAAACAGCGTGCCAAAGATTATATTGCGGCAAACAGGGAAAGAATAACGGCATTCCCACCTGATTCGCACGCTGTTTATGAGCTGTACTGGACTCCATCTCAAGTTGCCGCTCGTTCGCACCCGAACATGCTTGAAACACAGCGCTTTCTGCAGAGCCTATGGCATTCGTCTGACCCGTCTACACCGTTTTCCAGTACATATTCACTTGCATATGCTGATAGGCTTCGCATCCGTAATCCTGGGGACGAGAAGTTTACATTGGGACCACATGCCGACGGTGGATCCCTGGAACGTTGGGAGGACCCCGAATATTCAAAGGTCTACCGTAGAATTTTGGAGGGCTCTTGGGAGGAGTACGATGCCTACGATGCGAAACATCGTGTCACAGCAAACGTGAACATATACAACGGAGCCGGTGCATGCTCAATGGCAAGATTCTTTCAGGGCTGGCTTTCGATGTCAGATACTGGCCCCGGGGAGGGGACCCTTCGCGTCTGCCCAATGCTCAAACACAGCACAGCATATACAATTTTGCGGCCCTTTTTTGACCTCGAGACTTTACAACCCGTGAATGATTCCACTTTTCCTGGAGCCGTTCCGGGGGCCTCTCAAGAGTATTCTGAACAGAGCCATCCTCATTTAAATCTCCCTGCTTCCATGGTTTCAATACCCCACGTACAACCAGGAGACTACGTGGCATGGCACTGTGACACCATCCATGCTGTGGACAAGGAGCATCGCGGAAAGGGTGACTCTAGCGTTCTTTACGTTTCTGCTCCCCCTCTTTGTGAAATGAACGCGGAATATCTTAAGAAGCAAAGAGAAGCGGCGCTGGCCTATTCTCCACCGTGGGACTTTCCCGACGCTGGAGGTCTGGGTGAACGAGGCTTCGAAGGGACTGTCGATTGGTCTGCGCTGAATGGCGAAGGCCTTCAGGCAATGGGCATGGGCTCAAAACCGTGGGCCATCGAAGAAGACATGGGCCAGGGTGAGATTCAAGCAATCGAAGCCGGAAATAGGATTTGTTTTGGCGAAAGTTAGGTGCCATTTGTTCGTTTTGGATCAGTCTCGTATGACCATTGTTGAAGGGCTTCCAATCCCAAAAGCTGTCTTTTTTTTTTAAGAATCACTTAGTATACAGAGTGCATTTAGTCAAAAATAACAGACCACTCTAGATACAAAACTCCCGATCAAGATCAATCCATCCATATTAGTACATCCATCTCAGATTGTAGTTGATAGCACCTTGATCACGTGCATATGAACCAACAGAGCCAGAGAGCTACATACAGCAGAAAGACTCAGAGATCGTTCACGACAGCTTGATCAATAAGCAACTCTGTTACCTCCTTCAAATGACCGTCGCAAAGAGGGACTAAAGAATGCGGCTTCAAGCAGCCTACCTTTTTGCGGCATCCATTCTCCCTACGTCGTGGGCAATTCTCGCAGATGAGGCCTACCATATCGACTATCACCATGCTCTCCTAGGAACACCCCAAGAGCGAACAACCTTCTTCCACAGACCAAGTTCTTCCTCAAGCGCTTCACTCCTCTACACTCTTTCCGAAAAGTCGATTCTTGGTGCTGTTAATCCGAAAGATGGATCCATCGTGTGGCGGCAGAATATATCTGATTACTCTGTCGGAGCTCGCACTGGCGGGCTCTTGCGAGCTGCGGACGGAGAAGACGCGGTAGTAAGTGCATTGGGAAGCGATGTTTTGGCGTGGGGTGCATCTGATGGGAAGCTCCTGTGGAGGAATCGATTCGATGATGCTTCGATTGTCGATTTGGAGCTCGTTGGGCTTCAGGGCTTAGACGGAGCTCAAGCTGCGCGGGATTCTATTGTACTGGCTGGGAACAGACATGGCGTTGTTAGAAGGTTGGATGGGATATCGGGCAGTGTTAAATGGGAATACAGAGATGACAGGTATGAAAGTTCTATTCAATAGGTGTTTTACGACGTTTGCTAATAATTGCGCATGTAGTGAGGATATCCCCTTCCAAATCTCTACGTCTCCGACGGCAGTGTATTATACTTCCTTGCAATCTGTCTCTCGAAAAGGTTATAAGATTAAAGTGGTGGGATTGGATATCCAAAACGGACAGCTGTTGAATCAGTATATTCTTCATTCCGACAATGAAATCTCCTCCCCTGAATCGATAATATCCGTACGGAACAACGCTGTTTCGTTGATTGCCTGGCCGGATCAAGACTCGAAAGCTCTGAAAGTCAATATTATTGGATCTAAGAGCACCCATTCTCTCAATATCGAAAATAACAGCGGGGAATCTATTCGAGATATCAGGATTCAAGCCTCGACTACCGTGCCACACTTTCTCGTTTACTATAACACTGCATCCAAATCTTGGGCAGATGTATTTCATATTGATACTAAGTCGGCAGCAATCTCCAAGGCTTATCAACTCCCTCTACTTGACTCGAGGTCTACTTTTGCTTCAAATGCCGTGGATAATAAATTGTACTTTGCCCGCATAACGAGCTCGGATGTCAACCTATATTCGTCGACATCGAAAAACGTTCTTGGAACCTGGAAAATAAAAGAAAGCAATGGAGAACCGCAACATGCTGTGTTAGAAGTCGTTGCTCGCGCCGCTGGCTTTGCAATCCGGTTTGCCCAAGTTGATGAGAGTGGAGACTGGATTCTAATTCGCAACGGCGAACTTGAATGGCATAGGCCTGAATCACTAACTGATGCAACTGTTGTTGCTTGGGCGGAGGTAAATGGTGTCGAAGCGCTCGCCCACGAGTTGGAATTCGAGGGTCATCAAGATGTTCTCTCGGCTTACATTCATCGGGTAAAACGACATGTCAAAGCATTGCAAGAGAACTTGCTACCATGGCTTCAGGAACTTCCTACTAGAGTCTTGTCAAGCTTCTTGTCGAGCGAGGGAACGGACCTGACCCAATTTGGATTTGGCAAGGTAATCATTGTTGCAACACGGAAAGGTCGCGTTTTGGCTATCGATTCTGGTCGCCGTGGTGCTGTCTTGTGGAATGTTAAAGCTGCTGACAATGCCGCGATATGGGGAGCAAATGCCATTTACACTCGGCATGATGTCGCTACCATCTTCGTGACTGATGGAAGTTCCGTCAAATTGAACATCACATCCGGCAAGATAATTAAAAGTTCACCAAGGACCAGTGAGTATTCATCCATGGTTATGATTCCAGATACTACGTCGCCAATACCAGTCCGCATTAAATCTGATGGCATTCCATCTGGCTCTTCACCACAGCTGGATGGGAATAAGATACTCGTCACACTCGGTGAGGATGGAAAATTGACGGGGTGGAATGGTGCCCAAATGAAATCTCCAGCATGGGAATTTCTTCCTCCAAACGGCCAGAGAATCATTCACGCCACTTCAAGGCCGGAGCATGACCCTGTTGCATCGATCGGGAAAGTACTGGGGAACAGATCTGTTCTATATAAATATTTGAACCCTAATCTAGCCTTGGTAACAGCGGTTGCTGGATCTACTGTTACCCTTTACCTCTTGGATGGCGTTTCTGGACAGATATTGTATACAACAAGCCAGGTCGGCATTGATCCCTCTCAGCCAATTGCTTCCATAATCTCAGAAAACTGGTTCGCATATTCCTTCTGGGCCGATGTCACAGATACCTCAGACGCGAAGGGCTATCGCCTTGTCATATCCGAGCTGTACGAATCGCCTATTCCGAATGATCGTGGCTTACTAGGCGACGCAGCGAACTATTCCAGCATTCGCACCAGCATGGGTCTTCCCCGACCCCATGTCATCTCACAAGCATACATGATTCCGGAAGCTATCTCCAACATGGCAGTGACAGAGACTCGTCAAGGAATCACAATCAGACAATTACTCTGCACACTCCCCGCGTCCAATGCCATTGTCGGCATACCGCGCTTCGTTCTCGACCCTCGCCGCCCTGTTAATCGCGATCCTACCTCCCAAGAAGCCGAAGAGGGCTTAGTAAGATATACTCCCTTTCTCGACTTTGACCCTAAATGGTATCTCAACCACGCCCGCGAAGTTATGGGCATTCGACGAATAGAGTCGAGCCCGACGTTGTTGGAAAGTTCAACTCTGGTGTTTGCGTATGGATTTGATGTTTTTGGAACGAGGTTGGCTCCGAGCCAGCCATTTGATCTGTTGGGGAAAGGGTTTTCGAAAATTCAGTTGCTTCTTACGGTTGTGGCGTTGGCGGTGGGTGTCGCGATATTGGCGCCTTTGGTGAGTTTTGATATTCCCCCCAAGACTCGAGATTCATCTCGTTGGTATCTTCGTTACTAACTAGTTATATACGTATATAGGTTCGACGAAAGCAGGTTGATCTAAGGTGGAAATCATCATAAATGGCATCATGCGTTGATGGCTCTACACATACCATTATAATTTTTCTGTAACAAAATTGCAATAAAAATGATAGATTTGCAATCAACGGAAGTTCACTTTGTTTACATCTGAATGTCAATAGTTATTCTTAATAAACAGTACAGAAAACACAGAACAAACTTGAGAAAAAGAAAACCCCGGCTTTTCCTCCCTCCATCCATCGTACAAGATTAGACATGGACCTGTAAGCATACAATCCTCCATTAGAGTTCCATATCTTGAATAAAGAGTTCCTGTTCCACTAGCTCAGGGAAAAAAACAATGAAATAGCAAAAAGGGAGGGAAAGGTCACAACTGAATCAAGTACTGACTGCGATAGACAAAAAACAAAACGAAAACCAGGAAGAAAAAAAAAAGGAAAAACACTGCCTCAAGACCATCTAGCCGCATTCGCCTCATCAGCCGCTCTCTGCGATAATTCACTCCACGGAATCGGCTGCCGGATAATCATGTCGTGTATTTTGTTTCCCGTAAACTCGCACTCGTTCCCAATCGAGGGGATTCCGCGAACACCCTTGAAGCTGACGATGCCGCCGCTGGTCTCGGAGAAGTCGAGATAGCCCTCGTTACGGCCGCAGTGGATTTCGCCGTCGCTGGTGTCGCGACCGCGCCAGAGGAAGTAGAGCCGTTTGGGGGCGGTGGTGGGCGAGGAGAGCTTTGGCTTTTTAGTATTTGCGTGGTCCTCCTCCTCGTCATCGTTTTCGTGTTCTTCTTCATGGAACGAGTCGTAGCGCGGCCGGTTTTCTCCTTTGCAGAGTTTGGTGTGGAGCGTCTCTAGGGATTGCTTGTCTGCTGCGAGCACCATGGTGCCTTCGATGACTCCTAGGTTGTAACCGGCAATGTAGCCAAGGCCGCGGGTCTCTTCTGCTTCGGTGATAGACATTTCCATGCCGTCTGCTAGCTGTGGCCATTCGAGTTCCACAGCAGTGCAGTCGATCTCGTAGTGTCCAATAACCATCTTCTTGAAACTGTCTGTGTCGGCCGCCGCCGCCGTGGTGGTGGTGGTGTTTCCGGCGCCGTTTACCTCGAGTGCTTCGCTTGTCGAACCCGCCGTGGAGGAACCAAATTTTCTGGGTCTGCCACGCGCCAGTTTCGCTGGTGATTTGACATATCGCGGTGCTGAAGATTCCGTGGTGGCTGGGACGGTGCTGCTTTCGCTCTTTCGTGGTCTGCCGCGTCCACGCTTTGGTTCTGTCGTGGTTGGAGCGGCTTCCGTTGGCTTCGAAGCATCGCTCATTCGCGGTCTACCAGGTCCTCGCTTTGGTTCTGTGGCGGCCGTTGGAGCGGCGGTTGCAGGTGTCGCATCGCTCGCCCTTGGTCTTCCTGGTCCTGGCTTTGCCTTCGTGGCTACAGGGGTAGCATCACTCTTTCTGGGTCTTCCGCGTCCTTTACTTGGTGTGCCGCCACTGCGATTTGGTGGTGGTGGTGGTGGTGGTGCTGCTGCTAGTGTTGCCGCAGCCGGATCCTTTCTCGGTCGACCTCTCTTCCTGGGTTGGCCACTATGGTCAAGAACGATTGGCTTTGGCTTTGCTGGTCCTCCGTCCTTCGGTGGGCGACCGCGTTTGCGTTTCAGCGGCTGGTCTGCGTCAGTCATAGCTTCAGGATGGGGGGACTATGCTGTCAGGTGTTTCAGAGAGGTTGATTCAATTGCAAGGAAAGGAGGAGGAATTGACACGTATATGAACTCAGAGCGGGTTAGAAACAAGCTGAGACATCAACAAGAATTGCTTTTTCGTGCGCAATTCACCAATCGCAGCGGAGACTCTCTCGCGTCCAAATTTGGCTTGGCTGCTCGGTCGCCATCCTCACCGCCTTCCCTTTTCGTCCACCTGCCCGTGATTCTGCCCATCTGATAAACGGTGGCTGGGACTGCTTATCTGATCTGCAAGTCATCCGAACTTACATTAGTAGTCGGAATTGAATTGAATTGAATTGAATTGAATATTTCAACTTGGAATCTGATCTACTATATAACGGAAAAGCAGTTGTCTTGATAGTTCTTTGCAAACATGTAGTTAGTATAAGTCAAAGGATTAGCTCAAACAGGTGTATTAAAATGCCAAATCTGCCAGCAATGAGCTTTTCCCAAACAGCTAAACTGTCCCTAAATTGATGCAGTTAAAGCTTTACGACGACACAGTATTCCCGTTAGCTTGAGTCTCTATGGTCGGCCCAGGCATCTCTTCCTCATCCGCAGTGGTCAGAGGCGCAACTTCCATCACACCGTTGGTTTCAACGAACTCAGCATGAACAACTTCATCCAGTTTCTTGTCCTCGTTCTTCTGCCTAACAGGAATGGTCCTCCTCCGCACCTGTCCGTCGATACTACCAAAGATCTCAATGCGGTCTTTCAACCAAGCGATCGGGCCCTTGACGAAGCCCTTTTTCCTCTCTTCTACACTCTCACTCGAGTTTTCAAAGCTAATCTCGCCATCGCCCTTTGGTCCAAGGTGTTCCAAAACTCCAGCCAGTTCTCGCGTGGCTTCATCGAGATTGGGCATGTCGCCCCATTGCCATTCGAGTTCACCACCGTACTGTTTAGGGAAACTGGATGGGTCCATATACGACGTCAGAGTCGATTTGACTTCAGACGAGCAAAGGATAAAGATCTTGGACGTCGTAACGGGGTCGAACCAGCGTTTGATCCAGCTCCAAACGGTGGGAAAGAACGAGGGCGCGCCAATTATCTAGGAAAATCAGAAAGAAAAAAAAGAAAGAAAGAAAGAAAGAAAGAAAGTACGAAAACTGAGACAGCAATTCCAAATTTGTCAACAGCCAATTGACTCACAAAGATCCTATCCAATGTCTCTGGATAATGCGCCGTCGCCAAAACACTCGCATCCTGCATGTGCCCTTTCAGATTCCAAAACTGCTTCAGCCCAACGCCCGAAACATCCACAATATTTGTCGTGCTTGTGATGGGCGTCTCTGGATTCGGCCGAGGTAGGGACGAACACAAAGGCATTACAAATCGCGTCATGCTCTCATATAGCGCGAAGAGACGCAACAGTCGTGGCGGCACCGTTGACGAGGCGTGCGTCGACGACGTAGCGTTCGAAGCCGCGCCAGACGAGTAAGCAGCCATGTGTTTGCTGTGGAGGTGTCTGATCATGTATACGAAAACGGGTATACCCCGTCGGTCGCGGCGGCCGGTCCATTGGGGGTACTATACATACATTATAAGCAATCCCAACACTGCGCCAGTTCCAGAAGACGGAAAATCTTGAAGAGGTAAGTAGCAAGCAGGAAGTATGTACTGACTACTCGTCGGGCATGCTCGTACGAATCAATGTCAATATTCTCATAAAGCACATCCAGTCGGTTCGTTTTGCGCCATTCTTCCGTTCCCTGAAACTGTTCTAGTGCCCCATTCACGTCAAATTTACGCGCGCGTAGGAACCGTCTGGAGCGGTTTCAATCCGACACTAGCTGTTAGTGACTATCCTCACTGCTCTTGATCCCATCTCTCTCGTTGCAAGGATTGGGGGGTTCTCCATACAACAACGTAGGATCATCATGACTCGCTGCCTTTCCCTCCTCCGCGGGCGTGTACAGTTCCTTCTCAGAGCAAACAGCCTTGAACTCCTCCAAAGCCCGCTCCTGTTCGGGCGTCAAGTGATTCAAATGTCCATGGAGGTGGTCGGGGGTTTCTTCGCCATTGATCGACTGGTTTGTCTTCGTTTTGTGGAGCGCATTGTGCGGATGGGACTGTGAAGGATGGTAATGGTGATGGTGAGAGTGAGAGTGCGGATGGCCGGCGTGTTTGCTGTGGTGGGACTGGCTGGTGTGGGTTCGCTCAAGCGTCATGGCGGGACTCGAGTCTGTGGGAGCAGGGATGGTTTAGTTATCTGGCGCAGAGAGTGTTCCAGGACGATAGAGAATTTTAGCTGAATATGAACTTGTTATATGAAACAAAATACCAGTAAAAGGGAATCAAGATGGGAATGAAACCAGAAGAAATCAAATCGACACGGCTCTCGGACAGCTCAACACCGCTGGCCGAGTCCAGAGTGCCGGGGAGTGTCCAGCTGGTTTAGTTAGTTAGCGATACGAGCGAGGGTCTGCTGCAAAATGGCTTGGCTAGCTGGCTGTGTGATGTGAGATGGTGCTTCTCTCCAGCATTTTACGGATCTCAAGTCCAGGAGAGAGTCAGACGCATGGCTTTATCCTACATGGTTCAAGACCTTCCAGCTGGATTTGACTAATAGAGATTCGCTAAAAGTGCTTCAAATCTGGTCCGATTAGGTTCAACATTCGAATCGGTGAGCCTGGTTCCTCTCAAGCCACTTGCGTGCTCATCACATTTAACTTGCAGGGAGGAAAAGACAATTTGTCTTCACAGCCAGATCAAAAGCTCTCAGAATTTACTTGCCCCCATGTCTTTCTTCTCCTTCTTTTTGGGTTGACGTCGTAAATGTCCACATGGAGAAACGAATTGCATCTAATCCTCAGTGATATCCCCATACTCCCACATTCCTTTTCGTTGCTGTTTCGCTTCCTCTTCCAGCTTCCTCAAATGGGCCAGGGTATCGTTTGCAGAGCGTTCCCAAGCCTTCAGTTTGCGAGGAACCATCCCAAGACCCTCACGGACAACATCGGCATTGATACTCTGTTCGAGGTTCTTAGAGTTTGACGGATCAAGCAGTGTGACAGAGAGCGTTCCTTCGGGTGCGACATGCTCAACATTTGCTACTAACTGGCGATCGAATGTCTGCTCAGCAACGAATCGTCTGGCGTCTGCGAGGTATTCAGGAGACAAGGGAAACTGAACAAAGGCAAGTACGGCATCGACAGCCTGTGGTTTCAGGTTTTGCACTGAAAACTGCGCTGAGAGTGGACGTAAGCGGCTCCAAGAAATCCTCTCAGAGTTGCCGTAGTCGATGTATACGACATCTGCTTGCTTGGCTTCGCGATCATTACGGCGGATCTTGGCTCGGTACCATTCGTTGTCCTCCGTAAACTGAGCGGCGACAAGTTCTCCTGCTTTGGGTGGGCCGTCCAGTGGCTTGTTATTTGCTTTGTTCAAGTGGAACGAACGGAAGGAGTTCATGAGGTCCGTCAGCGCAGTAGTGCCAGCACCAATCTGCTGAAGCTTGAGTTTCCCATCCTGCTCGATATTGGTGACCAGCACATCCCGATAGTCTTTCCGCCGCTGGGGGACTTCGGCAGGTTCGGCGTCATTGGAAGGACTCTGTTCATCATACTCATCATCGGCATCTTTGCTTGGGTCCCAATCATGCCAGAGTCCCTTTCTCGCCTCTTTGGCTTTCTTTTCGGCAGCGAAGAGTTCTGGGCCATGTCCCGACTGTTCAGCAGAGTACGCATGCACAGTTGCTAATCCTTCCTCTAAAAGCACCTTGGCGAAATTCTCCCTATTCACGTAAAGAGTGCCAATGAACCCTCCGACTTTATCAATCGTCTCCACGTCAATCTCCACATCACGCTGCATACACCTTCGATTAGAAAAGTCATGAGCTTCTTGACCAAATGGTTCGGAAGTCTCTCCTGCGTTTCTCGCAGACTTCGGAGCCCGAATTCCAGAAAGAACAAAGGTAAGCTTAGCATTATCGCGGGGGATTAAAACCGTAAACCTTGCGCCTGACTTCACGTAATCGACAATAGCAGGTACTCTCTTTTGTCTCTGAAGCACGGAAGCTTCCATTTTAGCCTTTTGTAAACTCTCAGAATAGTCTTGATACTGCTTGGTTTTTGGCGGTTTCGACGACCACATGCCCTTCTGTTCCTTTTGGGCCACTTCTTCCGCCTGCAGTAAGCTATCGTAATCAGGAGACCGGTCATCGTCGTCACGCCTGTGTCTGATAACAGAGGCGTAACCAGCTTCGACCAGGGTGAGGGCGATATTCGTATTGCCAGCCATCACCGTGGCCACTTCGCGTTCCTCGAATCCTTCAGCTGCAGGCCGCTTTCCATCAATGGTAACCTTGACGTGTTTACCAATAAGCTTTTTCCGAAGGAACTCTTTCGCGTCGAGGCCAAAAGGTGCTTGCTTAGGGTCTGAAGGCTTTGGTTGTCTCACACTGCTAAGGCTGACTTTCTTCTCCTTTCCGGCCTTATTTCTCACGAAAATAGTGTCGGCATTCAGAATTCGGCTGACAACGAAATCCGTGTCCGCTCCGGCTGAATGAGCCACTCGGGGTGCCGCATGTGCGGCAAACAACCCCTTGCGAGCGTCTTTAGCAGCCTTTTCCGCCTGTCGGAACGTAGCCATCTCATTGCCCAGAAGAGTAGAATGATGATCGGCACATCTCGCGAGACCTTCTTCCAGCAAGAACTTGGCGATGTTTCCATTCGGGTGAAGAACAGTACCAACAAGTTGATTCTGTGGCGTGACACCATGTAGAGAAACCTTCACTTTTCTCTGTAGCAATCTAATCTCCACAAACTGTTGCGCCTGGTCACCATACGGCTCGCCAGCCTGCTCCGTTCCATCTGCATTCACTCGCCTCGCAGACGGTGCACGAACGCCAGCTACCACGAGGATAGCCTGAACATGTTTCTGCGGCGAGACCAGCATGCGAACGACCAAACGGTCACCATTGAGCACCCTCTCCACCACCGTATCCACCGTCGTGCCCTTCAAGCTATCCACGAGCGCTCTCGGGTCCGAAATCTCGTAAGACACCTCGATATTTCCGCCCTGGCCCCAAACGCCCTTGGACTCTGCGCGCGCCCGAGACTCGAGATCTCGCAGCTTCTCCAGCATCGACGCCGTGTCCTCGGTCTCGTCTCGTCGACCGGCGTCTTCGCGCATTTTGACCCATCCCTCGGAGACGCACAGCTCTGGCAGCTCTCTGCCCCCGGGCAACTTCACCAGACCATATTCTCGCTTTGCGCCCGTGGGAATGGCGTAGAGGATCTGGAATTGGATGACCTTTCCGACGAGGAGGTCACGGAGGAATTCACGAGATTGAAAGGCGAAAGGCTAGGTCAGCAGCCCATGGGGACAACAGTGCTCGTCAGCTTTGCGGCCATTTCTCAACCCAACAATTTATGATGTATGTAGCCGAGGAGTAGTCTGAAGGGTAAATAACTAAATAAGATAGATAAAACAGCGACAACTCACCTCATCGCCCTCCCTGCGTAATCTCGGAGCAGACACATAAGCAAGACTGAGGATTCTCTCCTGATTTCTGTTGCTCACATGCGTCAAGACGAGTGTGTCGCCAGAAAGGACACTTTTCACACGAGCTTCCAAAAGAGGCATTGTTCCGGAACTTTTCTAGTTAAGAATGTGTAGAAGATGGGCAATTGAAGAGTTTAGGAAAAAGAAAGGAAGAATGCAAAGAAATTGTAAGAAATCGAGGTGACTGGAATATTCAATGGACAGGTGGCTTATTTGTGTGCTTCTCTTGACCAGCATTAGTTATTAGTGACAATCTGGGGGTGACCCACCATCTGGTTATTTTCTAAACATAGAGTACAAATTACTGATAATCTACCGCATATCTTTCGAGAGACGCTCATTCTGTTTCAATTGTCTTCAAATTAAAATCATCAAGTAGTCTCATCTCATTGTATATATGAACAAGAATTCTTTTGATCAGACAAGTTCAGCTGCTTCTGAAACCAGATCATGATTAATCACAGTATCATTCTTGATTTGTATCCGAAACCCATTATTTTTCGTCAGAATTGGTCCCTCCCTTGAAAATTCCAGGGTCTCTGGGATGAATCTTGGATTGAGAAACCTATGCGGCAATGCCGATAACACCTGTGAAGAAAATTATCAGCAATCTATGGCTCAAGGAGCATCACGAGAGCAAATTGCATTGTACCGCAAGCAGGACGAGGGCCAGCATTGCCAGTCTTCTTGGATTCCTCAGTGTCTCCTCTGCCAAGGTCATCAGTGCCAGCATGAACGACAATCGTACGCTAAACGTAGTTATCTCTCGGTCAGCCTCATTTGCCATAAATCGACTGGAGAAACAGAAGTGTCCCCTTACGCCAAGCACGCTCTCCTCCCCAATCAGCTTGATCAACTTGTCCTCAACAGATCCGACGGAGTTACCCTGAGCATCAGTGGTGATGTTGCCCAAGTCACCAACATGGCGTTCCGCATCAGTTGGGGCACCATGAGTCTTGGAGAATGGATTGACTAGAAGCCCAGTTAGCCACTTAACTTTTCCCCGGGGACTGTTGACCTCTATAGACATACAGTGTGGGCCGGCAGAGGTACAGCCATTGGTGTTGTCACCAAACTGATGGATATGGAACCCACGCTGAGCGTTAGGGTCGTGGCCAGTAATGTTCCACGAGACGGTGGTTGGCGAGTTCTCGTCTGCTTGCTCGAAGGTGACGGTACCCTTGACGTTGGAGTCACCACGGAGGACAGCAACTGCAGTGTGGAATTCAATCAGCCATTGCGATGGAGATAACAACGGAGTGATGAAGAAAAGTGAATGATATCAATACAGATTCCCTGTATGACCTCAAACAGACAATCCTGAGGAGGAACAGCCTCTTAAATACTCTCGGCCCCCTCAAAACTCAAAGGACCTTGTTGGCGGCAAAGAGTGGGTGATATGCGGTGGTTTGAGGGGATTTACAAGGGACAAGCCAAACACAACACAGAGGAAACAGTACAGGGTTAGATACAGGCTGGAGACGCATGCTTAAAGAGCTCTAACGTACCTGCTTTGACCATTTTGACCAGGTAGTGTGTGACTAATTGGTTACTGTTTGAATGAGGTTGAGGAATGAAGAGTGACAGTGGAATGAGAGTCTGAGAATCTGAGGGAAGAGAGGGATGAGCAGATCAGCATGTGTATGCCGTAATCATAGTAACTAGAGGGCTACTTCAGTCTTTTAGTTTAGTATTCTTGAGATCTTGACTTCTCTTCACATTCAGTTGATATGAGAATCTGTAGTTATTTGACAGTACATAATCTACATATTTCCCCATTCCTTTGTCTTAATCTGTTTTGTACTCTTCAGCCATGTATAAATGAGTGTATATCCTCCTCCCATGCTGGCTGTTGGTGACTCTTCTCATCTTTCGCATTCAATTGAGGGGTAAAAAGAGCAAAGTGGGGGATGAACAGCTATGACGTTACTCCGTACATGTTACAGTTATGTCTGGGTTGGTGGTAAGTCCGCTTCCGATCCGAAACCGCCGAATCCACATCTCAACACAAGAGAATACGATTTTACTGGTGAAATATAGGACTAGAGAGCAAAGGAGACTCATCATTGAATCAAATCACTTGCAATTTGGAAGCTAAGTGAGTTATAGAAGGAAGGTTGCAATCTACATACATGCATACATAATGACGACATTTTAATCTTGGTAACGACATCCCATAGTGAACACTCATGCAGCCTGGATCTTCTCTCGCAAGATATTCTTGAGCGTGACAGCATCAGCAGCGAATTTCGAAATACCCTCTCGGAGTTTTTCTACAGCCATCTGCTCTTCGTTGAAGTCAAAGCGGAAGAGGGACTCGTCGTTCAAGTAGCTGCGCTTGGGAATATCGAGCTGGGCCGCTGCGGCTGCATCGAGTTTCTTGGGCACAGACGCGGTGGAGGTGTAGAGTTCCTCGAGCAAATTGGGCTGACGAAGCCGGTTAGCTCATGACGAGAACATTTTATACGGAGAGAGACTCACCGAGATGGTCAAGTAATCGCAGCCTGCCAGCTCCGTAATCTCACCAGTGTTTCTGAAGGAGGCACCCATGACAATAGTCTTGTAACCGTGTTTTTTGTAGTAATTGAAGATGCTCTGCACGCTCTGGACGCCAGGATCCTCATGAGATGCATACTCCCTCTTCATGGCAGCCTTGTACCAGTCCAGAATACGCCCAACAAAGGGAGAAATGAGATAAGTACCGGCTTCGGCAGCCGCGATAGCTTGAACAAGGGAGAACATCAATGTAAGGTTGACGTTGACGCCATGTTGTGACTGGAGAATGTGCGCGGCCTGGATACCCTCCCACGTCGAAGCGATCTTTATCAAGATGCGCTCCTTGGGAATGCCGATAGATTTATACAACTAAATAACCAGTCATTAGCTCTACCTCTAGTACAGGAAATCGTTTCGAAAAGGATGATAATAAAAAATCTTGCTCTGTACCTCGATAATGTGAAGAGCCTTGTCGACCGATGCCTTGGTGTCAAAGGAGTATCGCGCATCAACTTCCGTCGACACCTTGCCAGGAATGATTTGCAAAATCTCCTTTCCAAACTCAACGAGGAGTCGGTCAAGCGCAGAATCAACCTGATCGTCGAGGTTGTGGCTCTAAAAGCACCGAAACCGTCAGCTGGTCGATTCTGGTAAATTCTGTCCGCGAGTTGAACTATGTCATCACATACATGCTGCTTCCCATACTGAATGGCAAGATCAATTAATTTCGCATATTCTGGCTTCTTGGAGGCCGCAAGGATCAGGGAAGGGTTGGTGGTAGCATCTTGGGGCTTGTACTTTCCGATGGCTGGTGCAAAATGTACGTAGTGAGCGACCTCGTCCACGTAGCAGCAATCAGAGCGGATAATAGAGGCATACTTGCGAAATCACCTGCAGGAATCAGTCAAGTCAGTCAACAGTCCCCATCAATCTTCTTTTTCTAGCTGTGACACTCACCAGAATCGCACACCACAGTCTATTGCCATCGCAAAACCATCCATGTCAGCAAAGATTTCCAAAGAATATGATGCCGGCGGGAGATTGCCAGAACATATAATGAGTTTCCACGCGACGACGTAGTCACTTACGGTGCCAGTAGCTTTCAATTGATCGAGTGCAGAAGTCATATTTGCGAAAAGCAGTCAGTGGAGCTATCTGTGGAAGTAGACTCGGAAGCTGTCAAGCTGTCAACTTATGGGTTAATTCCCAGGTGCTTGAAAGAAAATGCCAGAAGGCGAAAAAGATTGTAATCGATTCTCTAGATGGTCACTTACCTCTCTATGTAGTTATTTAAGTTGCAAATGGTCAAACTCAACAGCAGACATTGCATTCGTTCAGTTGAGTGGTGGAGGGAGGGGTTGAACATTCACCAGTAGTAACTAACTATTAGTTAGTTGACTTGACAGGGAATGTCGGAACCAAGCAAAACCGGTACTTGGAGGTATCAGGCCAGCACTCTGTCTATGCGGGGGTACTCGAAAGTGACCTCAGCTCCAGGAAACACCGCGGAATAACTCATTTGCTTCAAAATCATTAGGAATCATTATAATATCAGCCTTTTGGGGCAACTCTATCACCGTTCATGCTTTGATAATGAGGCGTAATTGAGTTAGCTTCCAGCAAGTTGCCCCAGTCCGCTGTTGAGGCGCCTGCGTGTTGGTTTACTACGTCCCTAGGTCGCTAGGCGTTAGGTCGCTAGGTCCCCTTTCCAGTTGCTCCCAGGGGCGCTCAAGTAGGTTACTAGGGGTTACCAGGGTTCCAGTGGTAGCCCAAGTGACTAGGTTTGGGGGATTGGGGAGCTCTGTAATTTTGAAGCTCATTAGATATCTAGTCTAGTAGCTACTAGTAGCTCTCAAGTACTCTCAAGTATCTTTTAAAAGTGTGCAAATCTTGAAACATAATGAGATATTTTTAAATTACATGACAATATTCTAAGCTACTTCTTACTGTGATTAGTAGTACTCAGCAGTACTCAGTAGCAATTAAAGAAGATAAGATATTAAAATAAAAATACAAGTTTTTATTGTTTAGTAGCAGCTGGAAGCTTCTAGCAACTGTTGAGTGTAATTAATATAATAAAGAAAAATTAGTGAAAGAAAACATAATATAAAAAGAAAATGCTAAATTCTCAAAGACATCTTTAATTCTTTATTAGTAACAGCTGAAACAGTCTGAGAGTTCTTAATAGCTGCTGAGAATAATAAAATAATAAATACAATTTTGTAATTTAAACATTATGTTACAACATCTCATTAGGTTTTGATTTTTTTACATTTCTTGAAGCTACTTGAGAGCTACTAGTAGCTACTACTGATTACTTAGACTGTAATGTTGTTACAACCTAATGAGCTTCAAAATTACAGAGCTCCCCAATCCCCCAAACCTAGTCACTTGGGCTACTATCAGCTCCCACTGGAACCCTGGTAACCCCTAGTAACCTACTTGGGCGCCCCTGGGAGCAACTGGAAAGGGGACCTAGCGACCTAACGCCTAGCGACCTAATCACGTACCAACCTCTGCGGGTTACAGTTTGATTATAAACCATCAGGAGCATTTTGAAGAAGCGTCATGAGATAGCTATAAGAAAATATGTGCAGGTATCATCGTATATCTACATGTCAGCATAAAGTTCAACTGGAGTCAATCCTTTCCACGTAGCGCCTTGCCTGATCTATTCCTGTGCCTAAACCAAAGATCCTCAAAAAGGCCAATATATGTACTGAATATGTATATGTACTGATGTACTGATGTACAGCACATGGTGTGACGGCATAATCATTCCATTCATGATCGTGATCTTCAAGCAAATGCCGATTGTAGTCATTCAGCGCCGATGTACGCAGTTCCATTCATACTGCGGGAAACTAAAATCAGCAACCAGATAGCCCAACGTCTTATTAGCGAAGGATTCTCACCACTCGTCCGGCCTCGTCACCTGTATAGACTGCCTGCGCCAGTGGCAGGATACAGGTGATACCCGCAGGAATGGCGGGTCTGTCTTCCCGAGCTTGATCAACATGATGTAGCTGGCGAATTAAATCCAGTTCGAATTGTCCGTTTCGGATCGTCTTGCTCCAAATCTACATCGAGATGTCAACATCAGTGTTGCAGACAAGAAAGAAGCCGCCTAAGCTCACATTCACAAGCCCACGTCGGTGGCCAGTAAATATCAGCTCCCGCTCCAGCCATTCGTTGCTAACTCCTTCGTAAAATGCACATGAGAGGACAATATCCTCATTTTGGTCACAAACGACTTGCTCAAGCAGCAGGGCTCCGTTTAGTGTATAAAGGCTCACACGGTTACAACGGCAGACCACGATATTTCCGGTGGCATCGTTGATACGCGCATACTTATAACGGTTAGGTAAAGGCACTAACGGAACAGAGTGTCTGCGAATGAAACTTACTTCGACAGGTTCACCAGCTGGTAGCTCTCTCACAAACTCCAATCGATTAAGATCCCAGAGCATCAATTTACCATCCGTGGACGCTGACAATATCACGCTGAAGGAGCGAGACACCGCCAGCGTGGTCACGGGGGTTCGATGCCCAAACAGGGTTGCCTTTGGGTGTAGGTCTACCGATTTCGCGGTCGCAGTGTACGACCATACCGATATGGTACAGTCAACCCCAGATGTGACCAGAGTTTGCGAATCAGCAAACAGTGCACACGACAATCGTCCAATGTGAAGGTGCTCAAAATGACCCACGGGCTATGAAGATGATTAGCAATGAGCTTCGACGGTGATAGGAGTCAGCTATCTCTTGCTTACCTTTCTAGAGTCTGTAGCAAAGAAGCGGATACTATTATCTGAGAATCCCCATTCCATGTACTTGTCATAGTTAGGTGGAATATTCAATCTGAACGCAGCTGAGCACAACAATCGGTCATGTTTAACCGAAAAAGATAAAGATGCGACACGCTCTTGTGTATCTGAAGAGACGTTAGAGGTTGTAAGTCGTATTAAAAATTGGATCCCATACCTAACAGTGTAAGTGGAAGACGGGTCAGGCCTTCTGCAGCAATATCTAATTGATCGAGCTTGTGGTGCACTTCTTCCCGCTGGGGATGTGGCTTGTTAAATACTTGGTGAGGAGTCTGTCCAAAATTATGAATGATCCCAATTGTTGCGAGCCTCTCCAAGGGATCTTCGATGTTATCAAGATCTTTCGCACCCTGGTAAGATAGATGATGGAACACATTGACGGCTTCAACCGCAGCTTCACCTTTTTGCTTATAACCAAAAATGAGATCAATCCATCGATGTAGATTTCGACTCACAAATGGGCTCTCGAGAGCTTCACGGTGCTTTGCAATGAATATTTTTGGGTCTCCCTTAGCCCAGGGTGGTAGTTCCACGGAATCTATGGCTTGACTCATATTCTGCCTCAAGCCAAAGTCATATTTATTTGAGTTGACAAGGAACTCTGGTAAATAGAAGAATTCTGGTGTCAACTCTCTTACGTCTGTCATGTTGACGGTCGACGCTGAATTCCAAGCCTTGGCCACAGAATAGAACAATCGATCAGCGTGGTCGAATGTTCCGCCCTGTAGCAAAAGGTAGGATTTAACAAATGGCTGGAGTCGGATCAAGTACGAGCATACTATCATTGCCGAAGAGTAATGCGTTCCATAATGAAAAGGAGGAGCGTTATGGTCGCCCATCTCAGCAAAGCATTGATATCTGCTTTTGAACTCCACTTCTCTTTCAGAAGTTTGACATCCCATGGGTTTGGATAGATCTCTAAAAGTCTTCGGATTTGTGAGGTCCAATTCTTCGCTCGTGTAATCCGCAAGAATCCAGGGGAAAACAGGATACTGGGTTAAATCATTGAACGTGCGGCCGGCTAACGTGTTAACCAGCATCAAATAATGGAAATTCGACATTTCGCCATTTAACCACTTCCGGGTGGCAGGATGCACACTTCCCTGGCTAAAGGCATTAACAAGTTTAGAGCCAAAGAACTGTGGCTTACTCTCCTGATTGCGGAGAGCTTCGAACCTCCAGGTATCATCCGGTTGCGAATGATTGCTAGCCCCTTGGGTTTGCGGTGCTCGAGAGATTAACTGGGTATGAAGTTCATTCCGAGCGAACGACGAGACTAGTGTTATCAAAAAGCTGCGACCGTCCATGAAGAATATTTCAAGAGCCACATCGCGGAACAAAAAGCGGCGTTTCGAAACACTGACAACGTCGGACCATTTCCAGCTTCTGGTTTCGTGCTCGCCATTATTGTATCTTCGTTCATTTGACTCTCGGCCAGAAATCATGCGCACGTATGAATCTCGTTCTTCACCAGCAGCCTGCCAGACATTAACAATCTCGCCATCAGGTCGCTGAAAGTAGTTATCCATTATATAGATACTATCTTTCCCAAGGATCAAAAGACCCTCGCAGGCTTCTAACCCAACAATTCTGGAGATGTTACACACGTGTTGAACTTGGTCTCCTCGATGTAAACTCCTCATCACCTTTCGATTCTTATCTTCGTAATTTTCGTCAATGTCTTTTGGCTCTTCAATAATTTCAAAGCTATCATCCAGCCCTGATTTATCATCGGATTCACTCTCCAATTCCTCTTCGTCCATTACCTCCGCTGTTATATCAGTAGGCGTGACAGAAACCATATCACTCTCCGAGTTAGAACGCTGCCGGATGTCCGGTTTTGACAAATCACCAGTCGCTCTCCGCTTGGGTTGATAATCCTGTTTACCGACCGTGTCATCAGGGATAATCCGCTGACGCATCCTACTCCGACCTTCAGTTTGATCCAATCGCCATTTGGTTTCGTTGCCTTCTGCAAGGAGGCCGTTCTCACAGCGGAGGTTACGATAAATGCGAGAAAAACTAGAGAGTAAAAACGTAAAATCGTCTTGTTGGTCTTGCGCAAATCGTTGGTGCTTCAGTTTCTCGGAAAGGGAAATATTTGACGTCCAGTGCCCAAAGGTGACATCGTGTCTGCGGATAATCTCTTCATTCATTGAATCAGCTTGGCTCCATTGCTTTAACTTCTCTTTTCTCTTTGACAGGCGATTTCTGGCTGTTTCGTCCGTTCTATTATTCTCTTGTTTAACAAAATTCTCCCAAACCTTCGATAATGTACCAAAAAAGAAACAGTCAAGATCGTCACGTTGGTCATCGATCCACCTCAGGAAACTGCTGTCATCCATTGCAACGAGCTCCTGAAACCCAGCAGAGAGTCGTCTATAAAGAGAAGAACTGGTTTGACTCAACATCGCTAAAGTCTCGGTCGGTTTTTGAACCAGAATTATCCGCCACCAACTAGCAGCCTCCAACCGAACGTTTTCTTCTTCTGTAACTATTTTGGAGTACAGAAGATAGCACATCAGCTGCAAGTGTTCCGCCTGGGTTTCTTCAGAGCCCAGAAGCACTGTTTGCCAGTAAGCAAGATACTTTAAAAACGCAAGCGCCGCTGCATCTTCGGTTTCAGAAAGCTTCAGCAGCATTGTACGAAAGAGTATGGATCGTATAGTGGCAATTGTTTGACTGCAAAGTCGAACGCTCTTCAAAGACGCAATTTCGCTCTTTTGAAGATACTCCAAGATTGGACCAGCGAAATCCAACGTTGCCGTAGCACCGTCTATGAACCAACCTTCATATATGGCATCTGAGACTTGGCTTAATAGTCTTGCAAGATTGGTCAGGGCCCGAGGTTCTAACAAAAGTTCTCGGTTAGCTGAGAATAGTTTTCCCATTTGGAGCAGGGTGTTGCGTTGTAGCCAAGATTCAAAGTAAATTTGGTGTTCAATGAAGCCGGGCGGGGTTTTCACGAATATCGATAACCCAGGGAACTCCTTTCGAGTCAGCAACTGATCAGCGCATACAGAGGTTATCAATTTCAGTAATTCCTGGACAACCGTATTTGTGGGCATGGTTTCAGCCACGCCAGTTTTAGGCTCAACAATATGCCGCAGGCGAGCAGAAGATGGGTTGTATTTGGCTTTATCCGACGACACTAATATGAATGATGATGTGCGTTGGAGGTTATGTTCGCCTCCCTCACTTCCGGAACGTTCAACTGTGCTGGTACGCAGGACTGGCCGAGCATCTGAAAGGGGCTGGATCACCACACTGTCACTCCCAAATGTAAGTCCCGAATTGCGAGAATTCAACTCATCGTTTGCGCTAACTGCATCGGAACCAACAACGACCGGAAATAAGACAAGAAGTAGGCTCTCAACATAGCTTGATGTAGCGGTAAAATCACGAAAGGTCGAAGATTTATCGTGAATATCGGCCAAAAAGCGAACAATTTTATACAACAAATCTTCGTGCAAACTTTCGACTGTGCCTAAAACATACATTAGCACAAGTTTTACTGTCAATCGGGAGATGCTAAGATCATAGGCATCGAAAGAGAAAGAAACATAATGGAGGGAGTAACCTGAAATTGAATCTGAATTTTTGCTTCGATTTGAGCCCGCAAGCCATAGCTCGTCGTCGCTATCTTCGGACGGTTCAGAAATACGGTCTTTCAGAATAGACGACTTCAATGCACTTTGCAGCATTCCCGTAATGACTGGAAATATCTCTGGGTGAACGACTTTCAGTTTTTCTAGCGGTCCAAATAAGGAGGAAATGACCGTGTCGTCGAACTTTTGACCGATATCAGTAATCTTCACGTCTTTGTCAAAGAGGATTGCAAAGCAGAACAGCCATAGAGCAGGGACTTTCCACCAGCGTTTTAAGCAATGGCGCATTATTACAAAACCACCGGACTTATCAAACTTTCTGGTATAGCTAGCTCCGTGGACCGTGAGCAGTCTTGCCAGAAGTTTTGTGGCTAGAATTACCACGTCTGCCTCGTCTTCAGAAATCAAATAGAGAAGCCACTAGACCCCAATCAGATACCGTCGCGAATTTTACCAAACACAGGGTACATAGAACAAACCTTGTTTGTTACAGTTCGTGCGAGTTTCTGGATATTGACGGTACTATCTGGGGCACAGAAAATGTCGGTGAAAACTCGAAGAAGCTCTGCGCCAATATGTTCCTTGGAAACATAAGTAGCAGGTTTCTCGTGGAACTGATAGACAATAGCTCGGCGGGATTGTCTTGCAATGCTTGAAATACTCTTTTTCTTCTGCAACCTGCTCGATGGCTTCGGCTTGTGGATCGAGTATGTGATAAAAAGTGAGACAGAGCGAAGTATTTCAGCTGTCATGCAGCAAGTTGTTATGCAACTAAAAGCCTGTGTAAACAGTTTGAGACTCTCGTCCGTATAGATTTCGTCTTTTAAAGAGTTTAGCAGTTTCTTGATAACACCTATTGATAGTCAGTATATGTCCGGAGTATGATAGCGGGTTTGGATATTTCTTACGCATGCGTGATAGACGCCTGGCATTGAAACGATGGTGATAGCTTTCAATGCAAAATATACGAAACTGGGAGTAATAAATCTCCAGTAGCGGAAGATCTCCAAGGCGCCATATGTCTACATCGACCAGCAGAACCCGGTATGCCAGCGGGTTTATGATGATGGACTTCTTTGGGTTTTCAAAGTCATACCCCACGAACCTCAAGATCAAAATCAACAGTTCCATAGCAAGTTCATTTCTGTCCTGCGAAGTGGAGCAAACAGGTGCTATCTTCCTTGGAGTGGTTTGAACGGCTGTTGTGATTCCAAGCTTTTCCCTCAAAAGGACAGCAAGAATTCCGTAACCATTCTCTTTCTCCATAGCTTCACTATTCCGCCAGCTATCCTGTACTGATTCTAACAGAATCTCTACAGCTAATCGAAGATGTTCAGGGGTAGTAGCAGCTTCCACCATACTAAGATGGACAGCAGTGCAACCGCCAACACGCCAGGCAGCATCATCCAATGACTGTGGAATGGATGCCACAGGGTGTCCAGTGAGAATAGCAACCCCCTGAGGTTGAGTGAGAGCACTGTTTATAGCCGGAACCGCTCTATTTATAACCACAGAGTTTCCTCCAGCTTTCGTAAAATGGCTCAGATGCTTAGCTGCATTCTTTGATAGTAATTTCACCAGCTGCAGTTCATCAGTGGGGTTGGTGTTGTCATTATCAAGGACAGCCGTGGGAGAAATATTCAGTAGAATTGAATTTTCGGGTATCAAAATACTAGCTTTCTGGCGTATGACTGCAACAATATCCGAGTGCTCCTCTTTTCCAGGATGAAGGTTTTCATTCCGTAAATTCAAGGTGGCGGAGGCTCTATATGTCTGAAATGATCCCAAGCAGTCTTGAAAGTTACCGTAGTACCTTGGTCCAAGTTGGCATAGGACAGAAATAATATCATCCGCAAGGGCTTCCTCGAGCAATACAGCTGAAGCTAAAGACCATCTGGACGTTGACAAGCCTTTTCCTATCCTTACAGCCAAATCTTGCGGGGTACCTAAGAAAGCCTGGACGCGAGGTAGTTTTTGGCCTGAGCGGCTTGCAGGTACCTGAGGATAATCCGCTTTCAATTGCTCTACAAGTTCTCCATTGATGAAGAGCAACGCTCGTGAAGATGACATGGGTCTGGGTCGTTTATGGACAATGCAGATATGATACCAGAGGCCAGGGGAAAAAACGGTAGATTTAAACCGGACACTTGGACGACTGCCACTGATGGAAGTTTGGAGAATCAAGTTTCGCGTGTCTTTCTCCAGATATGCAAGCAAAAAGCATGTCTGCGTTGGGTCGAAGGCCCCGAAAATAGTGGTGTGAACATTAGGGTCAAAATTATCGAACCGGGCCCAAACAATAAGTGTATATCCCACCGAAGTGATTGGAGGAAAGGGTTTTCCCAGGGTGGGTAACTCAATGGATGAGTAGCCATGGCATGACATATCAAATTGAACAGACGGGGGTCCGTTTGATGACTTGACAGTTGCCAGAAGAAACTTGGCGGCTTCTAGAGAATAATGAGCCCTCCGATAAAGTTCCGCTGCTTCCTCCAGATTGTCGAAGCCTTCAAAACTCAAGGCGATGGCTAACTCTCTATACAGATCTAGTTCGTCGTGATTCCTGCCTGAGCAGGTAATAAGGCCTAAAAGGAATGTTAGTATTCCGCTAGAATGAAGAGCGAGACGGTTTTGAGAAGATTGCGTAGCAAGCTGCTCGAGACAGGCCGGGATAGCCTGCCGTTGAATTGGGTATGAAGACGGCGTTGGTGACTGTTCGAGCCAGAGGAGGAGGAGAAGTCTAAAAAATTCAGGGTTCTCTACGGTTTCCGAGGACCCTAAGGCTTTTCGTACGGCTTCTTTTAATGCAGCTGGTATAATGGTACCCTCGTGCTCAAATTTCTTCCTCAATGACGTAAAGAGACCAGAAACAGTCTGTTGTGCCAGCCCAGCAGCAAGGAGTCCGCCATAGAATTCCTCAACCTCAGTGCCATTGTCCGCATCGGAATTGTCCTCCAGCTTGGCTGAAAGTTTCGATAATATTTGCTTGAAGGAGGCGTTCCCATTCCCATGGAGCCGCTTTGCGAAGTAGCGTTTATTGCCATGATGATCTTTCAAAGCCTCTCCGAAAATGCCGATTATTTCCTTAACAAGCGCTAATATTGCCTTTCGCTGTTGTACATCAAGCGACTTAGGTTCATAGAGATCTTCCAGGCGTTGGAGTAAGTCTAGCAGTACCTGAAAGCCTTGAAGTTGACGAAACGCGTCTTTTGCCTCTCGCGGCTGGTTATCGTCAATAAACGCGTGACGGAGAAACAATATGCTCTCTGTAGCCTCCAATGCAATGTCAATGGACAGCGAGTCACGTATGCAGCCAGCCAAAATATCAATCGTGGGTCGGAACTTCGAAGTCAGGCGTTCTGCGGAGGACGGGGATGACTGTCGCCTTGGGCGGAGGAGCAGGCTGCTCATTGTCTGTGGGAGAAGATTGTGGTCCTGTTTCTCTGAGTAGTACCATAGAGCATAACTATTACGCCCATTCCTATGAAGGACCTTCGCTGAAAGCCACACAGTCTCGACTCTCCTGAAGCCAGGGCCAGGCTACAATCACGAAGCGCTCCCAAATTGCCTCAACCGTATGAAAGAAAATCTAGATAAACCATGAAGAATAACATGAATCTAAACTACTCGAATGTAAAATTGGCATCGCAGAGCAAACACTGGATTGATTGTGAGCTTTGAAATTCTGCCCTTTTTCTTCACTTCAACTGTCGCAACCATCCTTGGAAGTGCGCGTTTACCACTCACGTGCCGACCTAGCTCAGACATAAATTACCATACATACTCTCGTAAGATTGAGCTAAAAGCCAAACACCGTCCTTTAGTGGAGTTTTAGTTAAGATTAAGCATCTCTGCCACCAATTCAGGCCCGGAAGCCAACTCCACCACACTTATCAATAATGGAGCCACTTTGGTGGAGGTAATTTAGCGTCTTGTATGTTGATTACCCGGTATTATAAGTTTCATATCTGCCGGAAGAATATTGTTGCGGGGGGGCTTCGTTGGCCACTGACACCCACGAGGCATCCAATCAGACGTCAGTGATGTGCCGCGCTAGCCTGAAGAGGAATAGCTGCGATAACGGATAGCTCCATCCAGCCAATCACCGCAGAGAATGACGATGACATAACAGTAACAACGAGCACCTGATCTGGACTGCTGTAACCTGGGGCTTTGCCCATCATCTTCGGAGTCTCGCAGCTCTTCCCCCCAAGGAACGAACCTCTTCGTCCTCCAACCTCCCTCTCTCAACTTCATCTTCATCTTTATCCACCCAACAGCTCCTCTCTTGATTGATTTTTCGCTGTATGGTGCTGCCTGTGAACGGTCTTTTACTTTTTACTACATCTTCCTTTCTCTCAGCAAGATGAAAGGCGTTCTCTCGCTCTCGTTGTTGCCACTCCTGGCAGTTGCAACGCCTATCGCCGTCGACACCATCCACAAGGACGCTGCACCCATCCTCTCATCCACCAACTCCAAAGAGGTCCCCGATTCATATATCATCGTCTTTAAGAAGAATGTTTCACCAGCTTCGGCTGCCGCACACCAGACTTGGGTGCAGGACCTTCATACAACCGCGATGGCCAAGAGATCGCTGCAGAAACGCAACCAGTTCCCATTCAGGAATGATGTCTTCGATGGCTTGAAGCATACTTATGACATTGCTGGATCTTTGTTGGGTTATTCTGGGCATTTTGATGAGGAAGTGATTGAGCAAGTTCGGAGACATCCAGATGTAAGTTGACTGCTGGTGTAACCTAGCCACCCGTCTCCATAATAATGATGGGGCTTCATTTCAGGTTCAATACATCGAGAAAGACTCAGAAGTGCACGTTATGGAAGAACCTGTAACTGAGACAAACGCCCCATGGGGCTTGGCTCGAATTTCCCATCGTGACAGTTTGAGCTTTGGAACCTTCAACAAGTATCTTTACGCTGCAAATGGCGGCGAAGGCGTCGATGTCTACGTAATCGATACTGGTACTAGTATTGAGCATGTGGATTTCGAAGGTCGTGCCCACTGGGGAAAGACCATTCCCGTCGGTGACGAAGATGTTGATGGCAACGGTCACGGTACACATTGCTCTGGCACAGTTGCTGGTAAAAAGTATGGTGTTGCCAAAAAGGCAAACGTCTATGCTGTCAAGGTGCTTCGGTCGAATGGATCTGGAACGATGTCCGACGTCGTTAAAGGAGTGGAATGGGCAGCAACCAGCCATTCTGAAAAGATGGCTGCTGCGAGAATGGGCAAAGGTAAGAAAGGCTTCAAGGGAAGCGCTGCCAACATGAGCTTGGGAGGTGGTAAATCCGTCACACTCGACTTGGCTGTTAATGCTGCTGTCGATGCTGGTATTCATTTTGCTGTCGCAGCCGGAAACGACAATGCCGACTCATGCAATTACTCTCCCGCCGCGGCTGAGAAGGCTGTCACTGTTGGCGCATCAACCCTCGCCGATGAGCGCGCGTACTTCTCTAATTACGGGAAATGCAATGATATCTTTGCGCCAGGCCTGAACATCCTTTCCACCTGGATTGGAAGCAAATACGCCGTCAACACCATCTCCGGTACTTCCATGGCGTCTCCTCATGTCGCCGGTCTGCTGGCGTACTTCCTGTCCCTCCAGCCAGACAAGGACTCTGCATTTGCCGTTGAGGAAGTTACCCCTTCGAAGATGAAGAAGAACATGATTTCCATCGGCACCAGGAACGCTCTTAGCGACGTTCCATCGGACACCGCCAATGTAAGTTTCCCTTGAGCATATTCAAATTGATATTTGATGATTTCATCGCTAAATCGTTGATTTGTAGATCCTCGCATGGAACGGTGGAGGCTCGTCCAACTACACTGACATCATTAAAGAGGGTGGCTACGAAGCTCGCACTCTGACCAACAAGGCAGCAGATTTGGTTGAGAAGCTGGAGAAGCTTGAAGAGTATGCCAGCAAGGAACTCGGTGCTATTTATAGCGAAATCAAGGATGCCTTCACAATCTAATTATATATGCTGAACCTTGCGAGTCATGGTATCTTTGGGATGAATAGCTGGATGACGTTTGGCGCAAATTCTCATGTTGTCTTACTACCTCCCATGGTTTCTGCTTCTTCCCCCTTCCGTATTCTTGCGTTGGTTTTGTTGGGCGTATGAACTATTGTTAGCTGAATTCTCGTCTCCTATATAAGACTGTGGCACACCCTATGTTGATCTAGAATGACTCCTGGATAATCTTTTGTCAAGGTATGTAGTTTTGTAGCTTTGGGCAGGATGGATAGAGCATGGATCGATAGACCCAGCCAGTCTTCATATCATTACCAAAGTAACGTTTCCTCCCTGTATGAGAGATCATGACACTGTCACTTGAATTGGCTCATGGAAAACGTGTCAAGTTACAGCTCACTGTCAGTCAATGATGGTTCTAATGACTAGAGCTCCATGATGCGTCTTACTAACTTTGATTTAGAAAGCTAAACTTAGCTTACATTCTTGCTGAGCGTGAATCTTGTGTATTCTGTTTTCTCTGAGATGTTCGTCTATCAATCTCGCTTCGATTGAGATCTAACTATGTGTCACCCCATCTTGCTTTTTTCTGAGATTCTGATTCCGTATGCTTGTATAACCTATAATTATGTATTATCTCTAAATAGAGCATTATCAGTATTTGCATCTGCAAGAGTACATAACCATGTACCATCTCTATGTATATGCTACATATCTCATAACTAGCGGATAAGGGGTATAACGCAATCACAATGAACAAAAGCTTTTTCTAAAAATCAATTTCTCAATCTTTCCTCCACATCTTCAACCAGACTCCCACTTTCCACCCTCAAGGGCCGTGCGTGGTCTAACTGATCCCGTTCATTTTCACTCTCACTCCCATCAACAACATCCTCTTCCTCCTCCTCCTCATCCTCTTCATCATCCGAACTACTGTCCCTCCGATGCACGCTATGATCATGCCTGCCTCCATGGCGATGAGCACATTCCTCATCATGATGATCATGCGTTTTACCAATCACACCAGGTCTCTTTCTCCTCTCGAAATCTTGCGCGTGAGCATTTGCCAGCAAGCTTCCCACCCGCGCGAGTGTTCCACTCGGTACAGTCGGCGTTTCGGGACGGCGCAAGCCGCGCCGATGTCGTAAACCGCTAGCTGGTATGTCTACAGCGAGGTGTTCAACATCGGCGCCTGTAGTAGGAGTTGAGGGTGGTAGGTGGACGATGGCAACGCCTTCAGTTGCATGTTCGGGTGCGGTCGGGGCGAAGCGTCGAGTAAAGTCAGCGGACATGTCGGTGGGGATATCATATGGTAATGGTACATCCCTGGATGCTCTAAATCGGCAAACGTTGGTACAGTGCTCGTTTTCGACACGGAAAATAGACCATATCCCTCTCCGACAGACTTCAGACAGCGATATGGCAAAACTCAGTAGGGCTGAATGCTGAACGCTTGTGCAAATGGCGTAGAATATCCAGTTGAATCGAAGAATTGGATCGACGACAATTGCGGCGTAGTATATCCATTGTTTTCTAAAACCAAGGAATTCTCGCAAGAAGGGATTTTTTGAATACGGGTTTCCCAGACTCCAGTCCATGGCGACATCCCAGACAGAGGAGTATATGGCGTTCACAAGCGCGCAAGTTATGAAAATAGCGCGTAAGCTCTCGACCTTGTTGATCCGGTAGAAGCTGAGGGTCATGTAATACAAAATGGAACACGCATACTTGCCAAAATTAACGATATGGGGGAATGGATTTCGAGTGTCTCGGTAACGTCGAAGACACTGCAGTGCACGCCAGATAGACGGGAGTGTCGTAAGAAAGCCCATTATGCGAGAATGGGAGGAATTACAATGGGCAGGATTGGACCAAGCCGCAGAATACAGACAGAAGAATAATGCGAGATTCTTGAACAGTTAGCTTAAGCACGCATTGTCGACAGATAGCATACTTACCCCCATAGCATAGGTTTGCGAGCAATACATGTCTCCTAGAAAGAAATCTCGAAATTCCACTGGGTACAGCCCTGCTAATAGTAGCCGCCACTACACAACCAACATTAGCTTCCGTATCACAGTAAGGAGGGAGCAGGCAAATACTGACATTAGAATAAGCCCACCATTCCCGACTTCGATGATAAAGTATGCGTGCCGGTAGGAAAAGAACGAAAACAGTCAGACCGATTAGGAAGACTGGCCAATAAATATACATGTCATTAACCCAGCGGAAATTTAGCCACAATGTCAAGCCTAATAAAAAGACGAAAAAACAAGGTATCTGTTCAAAGTCAGTATATGAACGAGTATATGAAATAACACCGATAGTATCCAAGGTGCTATTGCTTGTCCCTACCTCTGCAAGTTGACGCCAGTCTAAAACATGTCGGGTATCATATTCGAAAACAAAAACATAATTGATCTTTGACAAAGTCCAAACTCGACAGTTTAGACAGAAGAATAGAAAATGGAGTAGAATGAGAGTGTATCCACCATATATCTGATTTTCAGTCAGCTGCATACAAACCTACTGTAGATGGTATATTGAAGGAAGAGATACCTGAAGTAGATAACTGGTTTGGACCTTTAGGTTACTAGCATCACCGTCGTGGAATAAATGTTCAACACCATAGATCAGCCCCTGAGAACCGAATACGATACCAGCAGCGAACATGAGTCCGTTCCTAAAGGAGCTGGGAGAGTAGTCTTGTGATTTTTTGGTCTTTCCCCGAAGCTTAGTGACAGCCACTTTTCGATTGCCACGCTCGAAATATCGCGTATACAAGTCCTCGACAGCTACAAGGTGGTTCTCAACAAGGTCACTTTGCACAAACCAAGCCTTGTTGACCTTCTCAGACATGTATCTTCCCGTTGGCCGTGCATTCGTAGCTTTGTCATACTTCTTGTTCATTTTCCTAAAGGCTTTTCGATTTAGATACGCATACGCCTTCAATAATTCCAATCCGCGATAAAACTCTAATAGAGCTACTTTGAGCTTTCGTCTCGCAGACTGGTATGACACATCATGCTCCTGTCGACGCACAAAGTCCCGATAACCTTCTGTGTCGCGAGTGCAATGAAACCCTGATGCAGGGGTTGGGAGATTCCCAAACTCTTTTGACATTTTGTCGATTTTTGATAAGCCGTTTAGAGATTTGTTTAAGGGCTTCTTCAATTTCGCTGCCGTCGAGTCCTTGTTAATATCAGCAGCTGTGGCTGCATCTCCCAACTTTCGTGACCTGGCTTTGGATCTTAGCTCTTCAAGTCGCATGTCACGCATAACATGAAGCTGTTCTCTAAGCACCTTTAGTCTTTCCGTGGCTTCTTCCTCTTTTAACTTGTAGAAAGCTTCGATTTTGGCAAGCTCGTTGTCCAGAAAGGAAAAGAATTCATTTTCTTTATTTCTCAGTTCCCAAAACGCTTCATCAGGTGGGTTCACAACCGAGGATTCACGATCCATTCTTGATGTAAACATACGTTTCAAGAATGGATCTCTGCGAGTCACTGGTCGAGAAGGGACAGAATCACTCCTAGGTGTAAATATATTTGCAGACTTTGGCAATATGCCGGATGCCAGACTCTTTCGACCACGACTTCTTCCAGGTTGGGCATCCCCATTGGAACTTGAAGGCTCTCCACTAAGTCTTTGGATTTGGGGAGGGAAATTGGTCTCGCTGGGGTCCAAGGCTGGGCCTGGAAGCTCCAGGGATGGAAGGCCAGTGGAATTGGCAGCATTTGACTGTGGAGACACGATGCTGCCGTAGCCGCCAGTGTGGTCTGCAAATCGGGAAGTCGGGCTCTTAAGTGGCTGTCTCTCGGGCACAGAAGGTTCGTGCTCTCGAATGCTTGCAGGGGCAGATTGTCTTTCGGCCTCATCATGCTGCCGTCGTCCATTAGGGGAAAGCTTTGATCTTATCCCCCGATACGACGAAAACTGATAGAGAGCAGGACGCGCAACATGAGGAAGACCATCATATCCTGTAAGACTGAAACCTCGACGGCCAGGAGTCCGAGGTGCTTGTTCAATGGCGCGTATGGCCCGGGCAATGGCTTTGATTTTTTTCTTACCAAGCTAGCACCAGCATATGTGATTAGCCTTGAAGCTATTTTACTAGGTATGCACATAGTTACACACCTTGTAATTCAGGTACTTGGCCCTCCATTCCGGCACCAGCTCTTGTTCCAATTCCCTAGAGAAAGATCAGCATCATTCCTGGATTGTTGATGTCCGATGAAACATACTTTGCGAACTTCATTTTTGTCCAGAACTGGCTGCATGGTCGACACGATTTCTACAGAGACGAAAGATGCCAGTAAACTCGATTTATTGATCAATTGAAGTTGGCTGTTTCAGAAGAAGACTGCGATATTTTGCTTTTCTGGCCCTGAAAACACTGTTTCGGCGATTGGATTCACCCGAACCGAACTTGTTTGCACCCCACGTGGATTTGGTACCTCCGGGAGGCTCCCGAGTCTTGGCTGTCGTCATCGTACTGTAATGGTACTGCTGACTCAGCCGCAATATCCCAACAATCGGCCCGTCTAGACCCGCCAATCAAATCGCGAGTGCTTTCGTCTGATGCTGTCAAACCTCTCTTTGATTTCTCTTCGCAATTCAAAACATGAACGGACACTTTCGATCCAGTCCATCGCCCTTTTTGCCGTTGTTCTGAGGTTTATGGATATCTCCCGTCAAAAGAGCCGGCCAGAGGATCTGCAGAAACATGGTAGCATCCTCAAAGCTTGTTTCATCGCCATCCAGCAGACACAGTAGCATAGTATTGCCTGCTCAAGAAGCTCGTTTCATGGACGTTTACTGTGGATATCAACCGTTCGTAGAGTCTGTTTGGTCCCAATCCAACAGTCACTATTTATGATCAAACGGATTTGGCTCTGTTTGCGAGACTTGTCGAATCAGTTGGCGCGTCTCTCACTGCGCCATACCGCAATAGTTCTGGTTTCGAAACGGGAGCTGAAATCTCTCTTATTCTCGGTGGTTCATCGTCCAGGAGATTGAGGAACAACACAGGCTCGATTGACTACCTGTTTAGCTTCGAATCGAATTCATTTTCGACATGTTAAGCCGCTCAAGAGGATAGGAGAGCAAACCAAACAACCTTCTCCTAAGAGATTGTGGCTAAGTAGCACCAGGCAAATCCAACATCGCCACAGCTTTGGAGAAGGGCTCTGACAAAGATCAGTCTTCAATATCTCGAAGCACCAGATGAGCAATCATCAAACACGTTACCAAATATCTGCACTGAATGCCAGACGGGAACATACTCCACCGTTTGACTGTAGCGATAGCCCATACAAACACAGAGGACGAACCATTTTGAAGCTTCATATTGCCACCAACAACCCTTCCCCAAAACCAGCCAAAACCAAACACGAAGAACAGTAAAAGAAAAGAAAAGAAAAGACAGCCTACCTGCAACTCATGCCTCCAATCCCCCAACCCTCCGACTTCCCATCTTCCCTCACCCTCTCCATCATCCCTCCCGCCCCTCCCCACACCAGCAGCACAAACATCCTCCTCATCCTCCACGGCCTCGGCGACACCATCCGCCCCTACAACTCCTTCGCCTCCGCTCTCCACCTCCCCGAGACAACCTGCATAACTCTCCAAGCGCCCACGCCCCTCCCGTTCGACCTCCCCGGCTACCACTGGGGCGACGATCTCTCCTTCAACAGCGACGGCACCCTCGATCCCGACCCAGGCTTCACCCGCGCCACGCGCCTGATCGCACACGAGCTCATCGTGAACGTGCTCATTGACAAACTAGGATACCAGCCGCGAGGGGTTCTGATTCTCGGATACGCGCAGGGCGCGGCGGTGGGGTTGGCGGTGGCGATGGAGTTGAATCGGCTGGAGAGGGCGGAGTGTAGGGAGATTGGCGGCGTGGTGGCGGTGGGAGGTGTGGTGCCGCTTTCTGCGGTGAAGGAGGATGGGAGGCGCGGGAAGTCGAGGACGGCGGTGTTGCTGGTTGGCGGGAGCGGAGCGGAGAGCGCGGTGGCGGAGGGTGGGGTGGGTCGGACGAAAAGGGAGTTTGAGTTTGTGGAGGTGGTGAGGTGGCAGAGGAGAGGAGATGCAATGCCGCGTAGTAGGGAAGAGATGCTGCCGGTCATGCAGTTCTTTGCGAGAAGACTGAGGAGTCGGGGTGGTGTGCCCGAAGGCAGTGTGGAACTCACCTGAGAATCACCGCTGCACCAGGCATACGAATACACGAATAGATGAAGACAATGACTCAAACAAAGAGTATATGTTTGATAGTAGATACATTACAGAGTTTATTTTACATTATTCAACGCGTCTTTGGCTCTATCGATCTCCTCCCTCGCCGCCGTATCACTTATAGGGCCTGGTTTCCGACCACCATCCCTTAGCAAAAGTCGCATTGCTTCTTCAGTATCCTTGAGAGCCTTGCGTCCTTCCTCTCGAACTTCACTCTCCCAACAACTGCGCGCCGCATTCCACCTCTTTTGCTGTCTTTGCAGTGAATATATCAAGCCAATCGCCGCAATTGTACCCGCCTCATACAGAGATGCAGTTGAAGTCGAGAAATACGTCAGAATCGACAACGCAGACGTCAATGTCGTCGTTGATACGCTATAGAGTACTAAACTCTGCGCCAACGCGTGGAGCGACGGCACTTTTGTGCTGAGCAGACGATTCCTGATTTGTGCAATGATAGCTGGCCATTCCTCCGTCGAAAGGGGTTTGAGAGCGCCCTGTTCTTTCGAGGTTGCGGCGGCAGAGATGGTGTTGCCAAAACGATACCCTTGGCTCATCAATCCTGCCTGCTGAAATCTCCCTCCAAGCCATGTCGCTTTCTTTTCAGCCTGAGGAAGCCATTGCTTATCCAGTATACTCGCACTTAACATCCCAACATCATCAACCCGCCAAAACAACTTCCACCATGCTAGGTTGCGCCATTTATAATGAGAGAACGCGTCGTCGAGAGACTCTCGGAGCTCCGTGTGTGCACTCTCGGCCCACGACGCGACCTCGATATTTAGTGATTCTCGCACGCCTTCCGACACCGATTCCGCGTTTTGCTGTTGTAAAGCGGCGGACTCTGCTTTGACAATATTATCCTCTGCCTGTTTGAGGACAGACTGGGCAAGGCTTCGCAGCTCTGGACGCAGGGCAGAATCTCCAGGCTGACCGACCATCCACTCAATCAGTTCCTGAATACCACTGCCTATCCACCCGCGTTCGTACTCCGTCGCATTTTTAACTGACTCCCGAAATTTAGCTAGTGCAGATTCTGCTCGTTCGATGTCAACGAGGGACAACGATTTGCTACTCGTCTTCGGAGTGTGTTCCGCCTTGAGATCAAACGCTGCATGAACGATAGACATGGCATTTTGCCCATTTATGTTCCTTGCTATTTTCGCATATTCCAGCAACTCATCGATTCCACTTCCACAGATTATAGTCTTGTGCACCGGATATCGAACCGTAGTGTGGTGTCCAGTGCCAGGCGAACTAATGGAAAGTAAGGGTGTCTCCATCGCCGTAGATATATTAGCATGATGCAAAGATGATTTTTCGGTAGGTATTGATGAAATCAATATTTCAATATTAGCATTCCGCAACGTTATCGATGGTATCGAAATCGTCGGCAACGAGCTTTCCGTCACTGGAGTCTCCGAAGGCTCTCCATATCTGCGTACTCCCTGTTAGACAAAATGCCAGAGACCGCATAATCTAATATTCTCAAGCACCTTATTAACAGCCCTTGCGCATAATGCAAATGGCACTTCTCCAGATGCTCCTCCCATTCCGCCTTGGAGCTCAGCGGATCAGCTAGCATCAAGCGAACAAGTCTGACCGCCGTCGCCGTATCATCCAGCCCGAGCACTATTATCCACCAAAGACCCACAGAATCAGCTCCAATTTCTCCCTTTCGATTCTTTTTCCAAATCCCCAATTTGATGATAAATGCAAAACATACCAGCAATCCGAATCACAGGCCTTTTGGCCTCCAACCCTCTCAGCGCCAATTGCAATCGCGCCAGGTCAATATGTTCCGGCGCGACGACACGAACACCATTTAGAGCGTCGTATAGTTCTTTGTACCGGTCCGAAACGTATTTATTCGTGCTTGTGGCTGCCGAAGCGGAAATTGTAGAGGTGAGCCGTCGATGGGAGCGAGTAAATTTTCGGCGAGGTCGAGGTGCGTTTCCTGTGCGGAGAGGGAGTGATTGGAAGGATCTGGAGCATGACGGACACGAGAGGAGAGTATCGGCTAGAGCTAGAGGTCTTTTGAAGAGCCTCGCCCGGAGTTTGGGCGGCATTGGGGCGGTTGAGTGGAATTTGCGGTTGAATCTGGAGTGCTGAATCGATTTGAGATGGGAGGAAGCTCTCACTGCTTGGCACACTGAGATCGTGTTCAAGTTCAAGCATGCTCCATGTCATATGTAGGAAAATGTGTGTATATACTATGTATGTACAGATGCAGAGGGAAAAGACAGTCTCGTTATTATTTTCATTGTCAATAGGTACATAATGTAACTATATCAAACCTTCAGGAATTACACAAAGCGAATCATCGACACCAACAAATCCAGAGGCGGATCCAACTCAGGCAGAATCGGGAGGCAATGCCAGAGATATGGTTTAGAATTCATTATGATCATCGTCGTAAGCAAAGTCTTTTATGAATCGTCCACGTGTAGATTTATTCTACTGTTCTGTTATGTCAAATTGCTTTGATGCGAAATGGCACCATTGAGAGACCGCCAACCAGGGGAAATAGGATGAGATGCAAGGAAGCAAACGTCAGACACCCCAGGCGCAGTCACTGAACCCGTGTGGTAAGCACGTACTTATGCCTCCTTACGACGGGGCCGACCAGAGCCAGAGGACCTGGATTATATTAGCTCAAACTTGAACGACTTGCGATGGTTGGAGGTGATGACTTACATGCTAATTCTCCGAGCCACAGTGGCAAGACCAGTATCGTTTTCCGCTTCCTGAGCGGCGCGCTCTAAGGCTTGTCTTCGGTCTTCTTCCGCTTTCTTCATCACTTCTTCTTGCGAGGGTGGCAGGCGCTCATTTTGCAGATCCACCTTGCGAGCATCTTCGAAATTGTGGATCGCTTGTTTAATGCCCTCTGCACCAAGCATCAGCGTTCCTGCAGGTAGGCGTCCCCCTGATGCAGTCTTTAATTCCGTGACACGTTCAGATTCTTCACGTAAAACTTGGAAGACACGAGACAGACGCCCAATGGCGAGGATCTTGTTCTTGATCGCGCGCCTCTTGAATTCGATACTTTCTGATTCCGTTGACTGAGGAGGCGATGCTGGTGCAGAAGAAAATGCTGAAGGTTCCTCCTCGAGCTCTTCTTTTGAACAGGTATTTAAAATCGCAATCAACATGTCGGTGATCTTTTCACCAACGAATGGAAGAGACCAGGTGAACACGTCCATGAAATTTGGAAGCCAGTACGGATGAGGCGTACAGTTGAACTGTCGGATGTTCATGACATTATTTTCGTATTTGAGAACTGCGGCTTTGTTGTTATAGACGTCAAGGTAGTTGGGCGCACTAAAGATGGTCATCACGCTCGGGAAGCCTGTCGTTCGAGTCTTCCGGTACATTCTATAGCCTGCATCTTGGGCTTCGTGGGCGCGAATAATCGAAAGGAGATTATTTTTCTCAAGGAATGCGCAAGCTGCAGGATACGAGAAAAAGTATGAGCATCCTCGAACATTGTTGTGCACAAAGTATTCGCCCGTTTTTTCTGACCCGAATTCCTCAAGAGGATCTGCCCAGAGAATGTCGCACATGAGTCCGTGAGTCGGGGGTTCTCTGAAGCGATCAATCTTTTTCATAGTAAGTTATTGAACGGTTGAGAATAGTGAATGGACCAAACCTACGGATTTTATATCTTCCAAAGTATGTAGCTCGGGGCTAAGACCGCCGTGGATGCAGAGGAACTGTTTATTCATAATGGCAGCTAATGGTAGGGCGCAAAAGGACTCCATGCACGCATCGTATACTTTCTCCGAATATTTATGTTTGCATTCCAGCTTAAATGTGAAATAGTCGGTGAGATGGCGACATTCATGATTCCCACGTAATAGCCAAAGGGTATGCGGATACCAGATCTTTAAAGCCCATAGATATAGCACACACTGATGAATTGTCAGTCAGAGGGAAGTCCTTGCGTCAACACGTCACCCCACATACCTCAATGCTGAAATAACCTCTGTCAACGTAGTCTCCCAGAAATAGATATCGCGTTTCTGCTGGGTCCCCTCCAACTTCAAACAGTTTCATCAGATCGTAATATTGCCCATGAACATCACCACACACGGTGATGGGAGCATCCATCTCCAACAAATTTGGCTCAGCACGCAACAACTCTGTTCCCGCCTGTATGATCCATAGCGCCTGGTCTTCGGTAAGTCGTCCTTCACGATAAAAATGTTGCTTCAAAAATGGAAGGTTTGGCTTGGATGGATCTTCCGGCGACCAAAACTGTTCGTTCGCTGGGGTCTGAAAGGCAGGGGCTTGGACCTCTACAGTTGCGAGTTAGAAAGCCACAACGACGAAAGCCTACAACATACAGTCATGACTTGCCTTTACAAACTCTCTCTAGGGTAGAGACCTGCGTCCCGTCCTCCATAGTATGGAGGGTGAAATCAATTTCCGGCACAGGCTTCTTGTCCGTCACCGCACGCACGATTTGGGATCCGTCCATGGTTGTTGAGTTTTGGGCACAGCGATTCGCGCTGTGAGAAGATCAAAGGAAGAAGAGAGATGTATTGGAGATAAAATGCGTGCCCACGGACAAATGAATGGAGCGTCTTCAATAGAGGGGTACAGAGTCGTTTTCCCACTTATGTATGATGTAGTTATTCCTTTTTCTTTCTTTTTAATTTCACACAAATTGACCAAGTAGGTGTAAAAGGATGGCGTCTAGTCCGGATTTCTCGTCAACACTGCAGGCAGTCATGAAGATGATCAGGCGAGTCGCAGTTTGCATTCGATGAGGCTTAAAAGGGCGTTACGAGCCGTTGCGACATCAAGATTCGGCGAGTCCGTGATCGCGGTTGGCCAGGGGTAAAAATGGTTCTGTAATGGCTGATCAAGGCTGGCAGAGCAGTCAGTTAGTTATGTAGTTATCTTCAACGAGATTCGCAAGATTCAGAAATCGCACTGACAATGATGACATGAATTCCAAGATGGGAGAGTTGGAATCTGCAGATCTTGATCGGTTTTTTGATGAGAGAGATAGCTGAAAGTTGTTTTATGTCTTGCTGATCAAAGATTTAGGCACTAGTTAGTAACTCGTGTTGGGCTTCAAGACTGTCAAAAGAACCAACTCCAAGAGCATCTCCAGGACCAGATAACAGAACGAGAATTCATTATGTACGAATCATACAGTGAGTTCTCCTCCAGCTACGATTTGAAGAATAACTGGCTGACTTCAACGCTTTGAAAGAATCCCATCCGTTACTAGCTCAAATCCCTTTGACGGTGTCGCCATTCATTTCTTTACCAACCGCTACGACGCTGCCATATACCTACAAATCAGTGGCTTCTACACTTCCACCATCCGTCTTAGCAGGCGGGAGCAGTTCAGAGAAACCCCGCTATGTAGTTTCCTCTGGCGGCCATGCGGCTCACCCAGATGAGATTATCGCCTCGTGTCAAGCGCTCGAAGATCATATGAGAAAGCTCAAATTGGAGGGAGAGACCACCATTCGAGAGTGGGAGGAGTCAAACAACGCACGAGAGCTTGCGGAAAAGCGACGAGTTGCTCCTGGGTGGCTTGATCGTGAAGAGAAACTCCTGCAACCGATCCATGCATCGCCGAAATCACCCACGCAGGCCGAGGCAAATTTTCTAGAAGGCCAGTTAGCAGAACAGAGCAAACGAGTCTCTACGTCTCCAATGATACCAAAGAACGAAGGAGAGGAGCTAGATCGTGCATTCGGAGGACTTGGACTGAAATGAACCTCTCACGCTACAACTTGTGGAATAAATCGATAAATCGTTTTACGTATTCCCAATCTCGTCTGATGGAGTTCTGCAGGCTTTATTTCGATCTGAGAGAAGAGAGAATCACCGAAGCACGCATGATCTCGCTTTATGATTAACAACGCCCGGCCTCGAGTGTTCATGGTGCCAGCGTATCCCACTACTATGGGCAGTCGATCTAAGGATGCGTCTCTTCGGTTTTCGGATCTTTGGGATCCTTGTGTGACATGGAGATATATATCGGACTCCCAGCTCTCAACTCACTCAGGAATGTCTGTATGTATATCAAAGCATTGATAATACACTATCGGATTTAGGCTGCTGAAGAATAAACAGGATAGGAATAATGTGCCTCTCAGAGCTGTGATAATCAGTGAATAGGAATGACACTCTTCTTGTCTCTTTGGCCTCTTCTTTCCCTCTATTTCTTTTCTCATACAAGAGTAGTGTGTGATGCTGTGAATACAACTGGAAGGATGTCGATGTTGAGATGCTGCTGTCTATCATGCTCATCATCCATCACCATCACATCTGTTCACAAAGATAACTCTCTGTCTTTCCATTTCTTTAAATACATCTGTACTTGCAATCAACGCCAATTCCATGAGTCTTTGCAAGGAGTGTTTTCGCTGGTCTCTCCTGAACTCCAAAATACAAAATGCTGAGGTAGACACAGCCCTCCACTTCGTCGTTTCATTTCCTTCACTAATCTCGATATTCTAGCATCCAGGCAGTATCAATTCCCTCTTGTCTGCAGAGCGTTTAGCCCGCATCTCGTCAAAACTACGCCACCAAATCCAGGCTCGGTCTATCGCTTGACTTACTGAAACCTCGACTATACTTTTGCCGCGTTCTCTTCTGTCCTCATCGACCGCTTCAGCCAACAAGACTGCTTCTCTGGCTGCTCTGCCAAGCTCTTCATCAATCGAACATTCGGATCTCGGAATCCACTATCTAATGTCTCCAATTCAATCGCTAGCCGGGCGTATTTGATTGCTCCCCAACGATTTCCTTCCGCGCAGAATGTCAGTGCTGCGAACCGATATGCACTACCCAAGGGAACATAGAGACGCTCTTGTTCGTACAGACTGATCAGCGTCAGCGCCATTTCGGACGAGGCCGTTTCCCATTCGTCGTAATGTTGTGTCAGAGCGGTGATCTGGGCAAGGCGCGAGTCAGACTCGCGAGTTAACCTTGGGTGAGCACTGCACAGGCTGCAGGTGCAGTTGAAACCCCAGGACGAGGAAAGGAGGCGGAGTCGCTGTCGTCGTGGCAAGTGCGGGTCGATATAGGTGATGGTGATCTCGGTGCCAGGGTTGATGGTCGTGATGGCGTGCACGTAGTGGGTGAGGGTTACCGAATCAAAGAAGTAGGCAGCGTTCGGTCGGCAGTCGTGGTTGAGACGCTACTCTTAATTAGAAGCCTGCTGGCTGGCTATTAGTTGGAATGAGATAAGGGGCACACTGACAGCAATCTCCGGAAAGACGGCATAATGAGTCTCCTCGTCGATTTCGATCTCAAAGGCGTTTTTATTGATTCGATCAGCGACTGGATCCAGCACAGGCTCGCCGAACAATTCCCAAAACAGTTCCCTCGTTCTGGGAGGAAGCCTGTCAGTTGCCTCGTTCTCCATTTTGACCCATTTCTTCTCATCCATATACTCGAAATCGTCTGCGTCTGCGTCTAGTATCAAGACAGGTGTGTGTGCAAATATACGGTCTCCTCGGTACAATGTCTTGTTGGCGATCAAACCGCGCCCTTTACCTGGGAGCTGTCTCTCTTCGTATGGTGGTGACGACTGCTTGTTTACGCCTGACAATGCCACTGGCTGAATGAAAGCCGGCAGCTGTTGAATATATTCGGCGCGGTCAGGAGTGGTGAGGATGGATATACCGCGACTATTAGCGAAGGCATGGGATGAATAAACGCAGAACGATTGTGTCGTGTTTTCGAAGGTGTGGCACTCGGGCTGAGATGCCCATGGGGATGACGAGGAATTGCTTGAGACTGGGGATGCCAGGGAAGCTTGGGAGAAGCTATCCCGCTCTTCTAAACTAAGTCGCTGACATAGTGGCAGCGGTAATGGAGCTGAAGCACAGACATATGGAGAGTTCACGTATGGCTGGCCAGCGGAGGTCAGGGTCGAAGTGAGTAGAACACAGGCAGCAGTCAACAGAAGCATTTTTAATATTCGAGGTACATGAAGCTCGCGAAAGCAACAAAGGATACTACTACTAGGTTCTCAGATGGAGTTTATATAGAGCATGGACACTCTGTAGTCATGTTGAGCTTCTGTCCCTGGCAGAGTTTGAGGTCCGTTTCAGCCACTCCTGGGCACATCTGTCGTTGAGTGAACATCTAGTAAGGTTCTTCCTACGAGGTCTCACTTCATTCCAGGTCTTATCAGATGTCGATATTCCAACCATGTAGTTATACTATTCTACAATCCGTTCCAACCATCAAGTTCTTTCCACAGTGCCATCCACCATGGCTCACTCTATTGCCATCCAAACCGCACAAGCAGCATGCCTAAGTGCGTTATCTAATATCATTGCACAATACTTTGCAGCCTACAAGGCCCAGGTAGACCTTTGTCTCTCCAGTGCATGTGAATGGCTAACACTAATGATGAAAAAAAGGACCAATTCTCGTTCGAGTTCAGTCCATTCGCGAAATATGTCCTCTACGGCATCATCAACACCCCATTGAACTGCCTCTGGCAGGAATACCTGGAGCACAAATTCCCCGCGCAAGATGCGAACCGATCGAAGAAAGAAAATCGCAAACAGCCATCCGGAGGCAGAATGTCGAGAAATTTGGCCATTAAGTTCGGGCTGGATCAAACTGTCGGCGCGGTGATGAATATCGTCTTGTTCATCTTCGTCCGGGACGTGTTGAATGGGATACCGGTTTCGAGAATATGGCAGGGAATCATCAAGGTATGTAGGCATCACATTTGCAATCTCATGGAGGAACTATTGTTTTGGCTCAGGTGTTGAAATATGGGCAGGACTTTTTCAAGATATATATCAGCGGCTTGATTATCTGGCCATTGGTTTCGCTGGTCAGCTTTGCGATGCTGCCCGTCGAGAGAAGGGTTGTCTTCGGTTGTGCGGCTGGTGTTGTATGGGGAGCGTATTTGAGCCTTGTTGCCATGGGAGAGGATGTTTAAAAGTCCGTGGGCCTTGTTGCTTTTGTTGATCTGATAGACTAGAGTCTTCTGTATTAAGGACCATAGAGATAGAAAGTTTTCAATGTCTGCCACTTCATTAACCTACATATGTACCTACTTACCTACCTATTTGGAGTTTGGGAGTAGCAGCCAGCGTTACCTTTTTGGAGGAATACAGGGAGGAGTCTCGACATGGCTCAGCAGTATCTCAAACCTATCCTCAGATGATACAGCCTCTATTCATCGGTGTAGCATCACACTTCTTCATTTAAGAGCAGTCCTGAGACAGTTTTGCAAGTGTTGTCAAAGTTTGTAGGTACCGCATCTAGACTTGGTCGTTTTTCATCTCCGTTTGAATCTGGCCCGCTTGCTAGGTAGTATGCCATCGATACCTACGCGGATTAATCTTGGTGTGTTCCAGTTTCACCAGTGAATCAACCCCCTTTCCACACGCAAACCAAACAACACCTTGCTTACTTAGGTAGTTAGTAGCTACTTTGAACACATATGGGAGAGAGGGGGATTTGCCAGCTAAGCTCATCATTCCTACCATGTACTCCGTATGTATGCGGAGTATGTAGTTACACCACCAAAAAACAAGAGAAAACCTGCTCACCTTGCCGTGTTCCAGCTCCATCATGGATCTCCGCCACATACATACGTACTAATGTATGTACGATGTGGATAAGCCAGACAGCTTCCCGACTAGAAGGATTCAACGCCTGTTAACCAGTCTCAGAGCTAACTACATAGGCAGTGTGAAAACCTGACAGGGAATATAGAATACACAACTACACAGTTTGCTTGTCACCCGTCTCATGCCAACAGCCAAAACATGCATGCTTATTATAAACTAAACATGTCTACTCCGTACCTATCTGTTATAAATCGATTTCCCAATTTCTAAATAAATTTTTGATTCAAATCAACAAGTTATATTGACCATAGCATTGGGTTGCTGTCCCGGGTCCTGTCATGTCAGTTTTGGATGAAGCTTTTTTTCTCCAAGTGTTGCAAAACCAGCCTTCAGATGCCGCAGAGATAAAACACAGAATAGGGAGTGGTGGAGCTAGTCCTGCTAGTCAGCTAACTAAGGTTTGTTGTTAGTGTTTACACGAAAAAGGCTTATCTGAGCCACGTTCTGAGCTTAAACTGGCTTGGTGCAAGGGGGCTGATGGTGTCGCTTAACTAGTGCGGAGTACTCCGTAGTGTTTGAGCTTTGAGACGCGGGGGACTTAGTTATTTACCCCGTGCTTGAGCTTATTTTTGAATTCTCCGTGGGCTTCCAATAACGGCAGAATCTCGGTAGATCTCAAAAAAAAAATTATGCCGCGCACCGAAAGAAGCAGACTGACGGAATTGGAAGCTGCGAGCGCCATGACTGGATGAAATTGGCAGCTACATAGTACCTACATACATGTTACTGAAACCCGAGCCAAATGTAGGATTGCGACGCAGTATAATACCGTGCGCATATACTTTGTATACAGGATGTACTGTAGTATTGACTTTGATAGCTTTTGTGGGGATTTACTTTTGCTATCCATGAGCACTGTTCATCCCACCCCTTGTAGTCGATCATATGCATAAGCGACCCTCATTGCAGGACCATCCGTGCGGTGACTTGAAACCTATCTCTGCATAGTTATGTACTCATCATGTTCAACACCTTTCCATCTTATAAAATCGCTCATTGTGGTAATGGCTTTCTCAACGACGTAGAGCCTACTGTTTACAGAGATATGTAATTATTTTACTCAAAATGGCGGCTTAGAATGCTTCAAGTCCAAATGCAACAACATTCAATTTGAGGTACCTAAGTCTGTGTATGCGAAGTACTTCCATTACCAAACGCAACAGTCCTGCACCCATTTCAGTAAAGCACAAGTATAAATAGAAATCTTATTCAACAAAAACTTCCGCAAAAACCCCCCTCCCCCGGTATTGTTGGTCGTTGACATTGCTATTTGCTGATGCCACGTTCGAAGTTGATATGTTCGGTGCGGCCGCACTAGTTAGCCTTCTTGGCCTTCTTGGCTTTCTTAGCCTTCTTAGCCTTCTTAGCCTTCTTAGCTTTCTTGGCCTTCTTGGCCTTCTTCGCGCGGGCTTCAAGGACCGATTCGACGGCAGAGTCTAGCTCTTCGGGTTCGGCTTCGGCTTCCGCAAGCGCATCCCGTTTATCGAAGCTGTCTTCAGAGAGGTCGCGAGCAGCAGCTTTCTTAGCTTTCTTGGCTTTCTTTGCTTTCTTAGCCTTTTTGGCCTTCTTAGCTTTCTTGGCCTTCTTTGCGCGTGCTTCGAGGGGCGAATCGACGGCAGAGTCTAGCTCTTCAGGTTCGGCTTCCGCAAGGGCATCTCGTTTATCGAAACTGTCTTCAGAAAGGTCGCGTGCGGCAGCTTTCTTCGCTTTCTTCGCTTTCTTAGCCTTCTTGGCCTTCTTAGCTTTCTTGCCCTTCTTGGCCTTCTTTGCGCGTGCTTCAAGGACCGAATCCACAGGAGCAGAGTCAAGCTCTTCCGGTTCGGCTTCCGCAAGGGCATCCCGTTTCTCAAAGGTATCCTCAGCAAGATCGCGAGCTGTAGCCTTCTTGGCCTTCTTGGCCTTCTTAGCGCGTGCTTCGAGGACCGAGTCCACAGAGTCGAGTTCTTCAGGTTCCGGTTCAGCCTCTGCAAGTGCATCTCGTTTCTCAAAAGTATCTTCAGCAAGATCGCGAGCCGCAGCCTTCTTGGCCTTCTTCGCCTTCTTCGCCTTCTTGGCCTTCTTAGCCTTCTTAGCCTTCTTAGCCTTCTTGGCACGCGCTTCGAGTGGAGCCGATTCAGAGTCAAATTCGGCATCAGCAAGCGCAATGCGGCGCTCAAGAGCGTTCACCTGCGCTGATGCGAGGGTGGCTCCGCTTCCCTGAGACTTGGGTTAGATGTTTCTAAACAAAAAAGGATGACAGTATAGCTTAGTGTGTACATACGACGAAACCGCCATTGGCAACTGCTGCCTCGGGCGCAGCTTCAGCATTAGCAAAGGCAATGCTGCTGAGGACGCTCAGCGTCGAGATGAGGGCAAATTTGGAGAAAATCATGATGATAAATTGGACGGTTATAGTCTGACCGGCAGATAAAGAATGAGAAAGTAATATTCAAATCAAAAGAATGAAAAAAAAAAAAAAAAAATCAAAGACTTGTTAGATTGATTTGGATCGCCTGGTCGCGGACAAGGGAAAAAAGTCGCTGAGAAATGAGGAATGGAGAGCGTTTTTGAACCTCTTCTGGCTCGCGAAATTGCCATACTTGACATTTCCAGTCATAGGTGAAAACCTGGAGAAGCAGGTTGCTTGGAAATATGTAACAGTGCTGAGACAATCATGAGACTGGGCTATTTTCAGGAACGCAAAAAGGCAAACAACGCAGCATGTAGTTAGTGAGTTTCACTTCGACATGTACAGCGCTGTACATACAACACTTGGGAGGCTCAAACAACAGTGTGGGGTAGGCTGACGTCTCAAGCATTATTCCTCAGTTCGCTCTGTCTGCACTGGTAGCTTCAATTAGCGAGGAGGATGACTTTCGATTTCAAGTGGTTCCAGCAAAAGACTCAACTCATCCATTAGGAATGAGCGGCAATATTCAGGAATCTGGGAGGATTCTCGTTCTCTTCAAATGGGTAACAACAGGAAGATGCAGCTGGAAAAGCGGCCACGCAACATTTGTCATGCTCTTCAGATAAGCCATCCACGCAGATGGTCCAAGCGAATAGCGCTGAACTATCAGGTAGGTCAAGACCATACAGGTAGCTAGGTGCGCTATGGCTCTATGAAGGGAGCGCTTTGGCCCTAAATTTGACGGCATGCGAGGAGACACTCCAGCCGATGTAACTACCACTGTACGAATTTGACTCTCGAATATCAACGCCAGGTTGTCCATACCGCTCAGTGTGTCAGGATGATCCGCCCTCAGCACCACTTACGCGTCTCTATCACTTGCACAAACACCTCTTCTGCATCTACTCATTGGTCTCGACTTCAGTATGTCAACCTCAAATTGTCCGTGATGGTCAGTGTCTCAGCCTTCAGGATGCTCTGCCTTCAGTCCCCCGCTTGCGAGTCTCTTATCGCTGGCATACACACCTCTCCCGCTCTGCCCGCTGATCTTCAATTCAGTAAGTCGACGCCAGACTGAGTCCACGTTGATCGGTGTGTGATCCCTGCGCCAGAATGCTCTTCGCGCTCAGCATCGACTTACGCATCTGAATCACTAAGACGAAGACCTCGTCCGCGTCTACCCATTTGGTCTTGATTCCGGTACATTGACGCAAGATTGCGCATGCCGATGTATCAGGATGCGCCAATCCTGTAATTACCTGCTTGCCCATCCCAATCGCTTGCACAAGGAGCTCCTTTTCTTCTGTTCTGTCTCTAAGCTGGTGGTATGCTGAGCAACTAATCCTCTAATGTCGTAATATCCTCTTCAAAAGTATTGTTTCCGGTCCAGATTAGATTGCTGAGTTACCATCGACTTTCCATTCGTCTCATTAGATTGGTAGCTTGATTCATTCAGCAAGCCAGGTATGTTGGCGCATAAAGGCCGAGAAGTCTTGACCTGCTGTCTGTGTTTCGCTTCCTTCTCTTTTTCTTCCTTTCCTCAGCTGCTTGTTCTTGTCTATGGAGAGCTTCATCCTGGTAGCTAGGCCGAAGCCCACTATAAGAGCGATCACGCCAGACTGATCAGCGCAATGTAGATCCTCAAACAAATTAAAGAAACAAAGAGTTGACAGTTTGAAACAATACTCAAAAGTATAGAGATGTCTGCACCTCTTGAACACTCCTCCTGATGCTTGCAAAAGGAGGGGAGCCAAACTGAGTCGATAATTCCGTTGAATCACTTCCACAAGATTCCGAACATCCTTTGCCGTGGAACAAAAGGCCTGGCCCGTCAAAATCACTAGCGGTAGTTATATACACGGCAGCATATCTTTGTGTGTTTGAATCTGACAGCTTTTTCGTGAAGAGAGAAATTGCCTCTGATTCCGAGGTCTGTAGGAGTTGGATTTTCAAAGAAATCGAAGTCCTGTCGTTACATGATTTCATGCCTAACTGAAAGGCTCTGTATAAGATGGAACTGCCTGAGACTTTAAATCTTCAGTCATAGCTGCTGTAACTGCCTGGTTGACCATGCTATCGTCAGTTGAGAATGGTGGGTTGAAATCAAAGGAGGGGATGGTTTTGGTGTAGAAAATCGGTGGTTGGACATTGTGCCTGGTGAACTGAACTTCTCCCTCACCTACCCACCATTGTTTTTTCATCAGCAAAAAGACAGAGAAAAGGAGCCAACTGCAAAGCAATCCACGAGTCAAGGAAGAGTAATCAAGACAGTTGAGCTTGCAAATTCAGAATGGAAGTGCTTCACAACTCACCAACCACCTCGTCATTTGTCTCGCTCGCCGAGCATCAATCGCGCACACCCGAGTCTTTTTACTCCGGCCCTCCGATTCTGCACTATTGCAGCGAGAGATGTAAGGTTGTGATCTTGGAAAAGGAATTGACCTCCACTTCTGCATTGAGCGGATTGAGACCTTCAAATGCTAGCCAAGGAGCGACAAACGGCGCACCAGCTGTGGAAGACTCTAACGCTCAAGAGGAGATCGTTATTGATGGCGTTAACGTCTGGGTCACATCTGAGTATGAGAGACATACGGAGAATGGACGCTGAAGAGTATCACATGGCTAATTGTTCTCTTTGTGCGTAATTACTAGGAAATTACTTCTCTACAACCCAGCTGCTGCCACTGGTGTCGCCATCCCATACCCTACCATCTCGCTTCATGCCATTCAGCGCCTCAAGCTACCTGGCTCACCGGAGGCTCCTGGTGTGCAAGGATTATACATGCAGCTCTCAACTGGTAGCGGTGCGGAAGACACAGAGGAGGATCTAGAGGAAGATGTCGTCTCCCTAACGATCGTGCCCCAAAGCCCGCAACCCACAGTCCCACAGGGAGAAGGGGAAAACGAATCGCTACTTACCGATGAGAAGCCTTCGGAAACTCCCACCGAGCTCCTCTTCGCCGCTCTATCGGCCTGCTCAAATCTCCATCCAGACCTGGGGCCCGGTGACGACGAACATCAAGGTGAACAGCAAATTGGGGACAGCGTATTGTTCCAAAACGGGTTGATAGTCCCTGGCAACAATGCAGGCGGGCTCCCTCCTGCGATGCCTGGAAGTGGAGGGTGGATCACGGCGGAAAATATGCATGAGTACTTTGATGAGGAGGGTAACTGGATCGGAGGTGACCAAGGGCCCTTGGGAGCTGGGGCGGGATCAGTGCGGCCACGTGAGGAAGATGGAGAGGGAGACCAGACATGCGAAGATGGAAGCGGGCAGGGGACCGAGGAGACGAAGTGGCGGAGGACGGAATGATTGATATTATCGGGAGTAAATCCCCCCTTTTCCAAAAAGTGCACTAAGAGCTAAGGTATGCCAAAATCGGTGATGGGGAAATTCATGGATGTCCAATATTTCATTTTGAGTGCATGTATGAAGTCTGACGCGTGATCGTCGTGGATTGGAAATTACCTATTGATAGAGTCGTCCCTTTAAATGCGCGTGGAATCGCTCTGAATTCTTTTGGAGTCACTTCTACTGCTAAGTTAACTTATCTGGTTGCCCTGGCCATCTTGTTACTGCCAGTCATGTTGCTCTTTCAATCAGTTGAATCTAGTCAAGAGCTGTTTTATTTTTGCTTGAAACGCATCCTTACCTTCTACCCTGTCGCGCAAGGGATGTGCTTCTGGATAACTTGACCGTTCTCCCTTGGATATTCAGGCATGTTCTCAATAATGTCTCATTCGAAAGCAACGTCGATGCCCAGCTCAGCCATATCAGCCGAGGAAGAAGAACTGGTGCGCAAGATCCCGAGTGGCTACACAATATTTGCAGAACCTTGGGATGCCCAGTGCCATATGCTGCGGGGATTCGTCCATTGCTGACCAGGCTAAGTACGTACCTGAGCGCAGACGCTATATGAGAGTCTGGAATGCCCATGAATGGTGCTTGACTGTTGTCCATGCGGTTGAATAACGGTAGACGCTGTTGTTGGATATACACATTTCCAATTAAGCGTCTGTGGGTTTTATGTGACTGCTGCTTCCAGTGCAGATGAATCCCACGAGATAATCGCAAATTCGGTAATCCAAGCAACATGGATTGTGCAAAGAGCTGTCGAGGTTGACATGAGTCCCCAAAAACCGAGGTCTGAAGAGAGATGCACCGCTTTTCAGCATTTCGCATGGAATGGGCGTACATACTGCTGATTCCAACGGACTGCTGCTAATGATATTGATTCCTCTTCTCTCTCTCCATCTCTGTCTCTCGCTCAAATCCCCCGCATCGGTATTCTTCCAGACTGCATCCCAGCTTAACATGTGTTAACAATGCTGTCGACAGCGCATTTCATCAGCAGCGAAGACGACACATCCTTGAAGAAATTTAGCTATGTGTCATCCTTGTCAAGTCACTTTCTTGGCTCGAGCTTTTCCTCGAAATTTGGGCTGATTTTGTCTGCGGAGTGAGCTGGATGTTGAGGAGGTTCTCCAGGTCTGCTCTGTAGATATCGGGATAAACAGAAGCCTTTCGGACAGCTATCATTCCGACAAAATGGCCGAAAACGAGTTTGGAGGAGAGATCTCTAATTGAAGTCAGTTATTGGAAGTTGCTTCGTTCCATTATTGGCTCATGCACTACTGAGCAGCTTCGAGATTGTTCGTACTAGAGCTGAAGCTAGCAAAGCCCAAGGATGGCCCATGGGAGAGCTGCAAAGTCACATAGTTATTTGCTCTCGCAAGGTTCGCAGTCAGAAAGCATCCATGAGGGAACGAGTCAGTTGATACATAGTATCTTAGGTATACGCTCTTGGTAAACCAGGGTGGCCAGTCTTTGCTGTTTGCTCAGTGGTCACCGTGGTCATGGATGGCTACACAGTCCTATGTCTACATAGTTATACACACCCTGGCACTGCGTCCTTCGAATCCTCGACGAAAAGATTTCATTTTGCTAGACAACTTACAAGTCACTAACTTAATTCCAGACATCTTAGTCTTTCTGTGTCATCGCCGTGGACTCTCCTGGTACTGTACTGGGAATGGAGTCTATATCGAGACCAGTGGGCCGAATAACGATGCCCACAATAGCCTAAGGAACAATCCCCCAGGAAGTTCGGGCTCCGAAGACACAATGATAAGAATAGGTTTGTCTTACGCAAAAAAAAGAAAGCAGCTAAAACAGAACAGTCACATTTAATTTCCATCCTGAACCCCTGGCTAGTGGCAAGATCTTCAGTTCCCCTTGCCTGAGCACTCCTTGGGATTGGCCCATGAAGGATGATGGTTCAGGCTTGGCTCCAGGCACTAAAACCAAAAGCAAAACCCCCCTAATGCCCCTAATGTTCCCCAGAAAACTCTCATCAACAGGGGGGCCACTGGGGGGCAGGGAACAGGGGACTACTGGCGATGTTGCGGGCTATCCCTGTTGCCCAATACACGCCTCTAAGCTCTTATCCCCGCAAACGAAATAATTGAAAATAAATAAAAATAAAAATATATCAGAGGTACTGAGCAAAGAGACGCTTCTTCGGCTCTTCACATGCTATTTTTCTCTTCAATTGTCTGATGGAGAGATTTCACTTTGCATTGGATGTGCCCTTCACCAGCTAGACAACTCGCTCTCCCCCTCACGACAAGCTGTTCAATACTCTATGGGATCGGATTGGATTCTGGCAATGGCCATCGCTGCGTACTGATCCGCCCAATCATGGTTCAATTTCACCTGTCACGAGAATATGTATCAGGATATGTCAATCACCGGCCTCGGCACCCAATTTGCGAAAAATTGGCTGTTCGCCCTAGAACACAATGCCAATGTTCATAGGCCATGGAGGATCGGCACGATGTGACTGCGGGGGTTCTACGGATGCTATCTATGTACTATGTACCATTTGCTTGACAACCGCCAGATCGGCTGGTGCATTGTTCACCGGATTGAAGCAGTGGGATGGAGTCGGAGTTCATCTTTATAAAAAAACCGTGCTCGCCCGCCTGAACAGGAGGTCCAACAACGAGTTGAAGGATATCTCCCCCCCTCCAAACCGGTGTGTTCATACCGATCTCATCCCGTTTGTTCCTTCAAAATGGCCTTCCGTGCGGCATGGCTCCTTGTCCTCTTCCTGTGTGCGTTCACCGCGCATGCGCTTCCAACGCCTTCTGAGGCGCTGGCGCAGCCTCCTCTTCCGGAGAAGGACCCCTTTTATGTTCCCCCAGAAGGGTATGAAAAGACTGCTCCTGGTACGATCCTCCGATCTCGCAGGGTCCCCTATCCGATTGCTGCTTTCGGAGCCTTCCCCATCAATTTGGCCGCGACCCAGCAGATCCTGTACCGAACGAACGACAATTTCGGCAAACCCACGGCTACGGTGACCACTGTTCTTGTCCCGCATAACGCTGACTTCAACAAGGTCCTCTCGTACCAGGTCGCTGAGGATGCAGCATCTATCAACTGCGCCCCATCTTATGCATTGCAGCTGTGGTCTGCTTCAGGAGGCCCAGCGGGCACCCTCGTGACGCAGGCTGAGCTGCTGCTTATGCTTGCCGCACTCGAGATGAAATGGGTTGTCACCGTCCCCGACTTCCAAGGCCCCAAGGGTGCTTTCTTGGCCAATGTTCGTGCCGGTCATTCGGTTCTCGACGGCATCCGTGCGACTTTAAAGTCGACCAAGCTTACGGGTGTCAAGCCCGACGCACGCGTGACCATGTGGGGCTATTCGGGAGGAAGTTTGGCAAGTGGCTTCGCCGCGGAGATGCAGCCCAAATATGCTCCCGAATTGAAGATCGTCGGAGTCGCTCTGGGTGGTGCAGTTCCCAAGATTGGGCCAGTCATCTCCGCCGTCAACAAATCCATCTTCGCTGGGTTAGTTCCGGGAGGCATGATCGGACTCGCGAATGAATACCCAATTCTGGCAACGGTTCTCAAAAGTGAAATCAAAGAGGAGAAACGGGAGGAGTTCTTCAAGGCCGAGAAACAATGTATCGGTGCCAACCTCCTCACATATCAGTTCCAGGACATGTTCTCTTACATGAAGGATCCCGAACTCCTCAACTACCCATATATCCAGGAGGTCCTCAATTACAACTCCATGGGCAACTCCACTCCCAAGGCGCCCGTCATGTTCTACAAAGCGAAGAATGATGCCATCAGTCCTTTATCCGTGACCGAAGAGATTCACGAACGCTATTGCGACGGAGGAGCTGACTCTGAGCTCCGCATCGACTTGACTGGGGATCATGCCATCAGCATGATTACCGGCGCACCCCAGGCCCTGATCTGGCTGCGTGAACGGATGAACGGCTTACCCGTCTGGAAGGGATGTCACACAAAGACGCGGTTGACGGCCTTAAGTGAACCTGGCGCGCTTGTGGTGCTGTCGCAGACACTTGTGAACGCTTTGAAGGATATTTTGGGAAAGCCTGTAGGCGAACGACTGGCTGGAACGCTGCCGGAACAACCACCACCTGCAGTTTAATACATACTTTTTCCTAGGCATACGTACTCGAATTGTAAATAGCTATCATGATACCCTGCTGTATGCCGAATCAAAAATGCTAATAGCTAATCCAATTCTTTTCCCAATTTATTCGCTGCAATGAAGCTAAAAAACACCACCAAACAAACAGCACAAACAGGCGACTGAGGCTCAACTTAGCTAATGCAAAAACTAGCACTGATCCGGCTAGCGGCAGTGCTGTTCTCACAGGCAGTGACATCATCAATGACGCGGCGACTAAACAGCGAGTCGTGTACCATTCCCGTTCTGGATATGTATGTATGTACATACATACCTGTCTACTACACAGTACTCCGTATCCATCACAGTATTCACAGCAATCTCCAATTCTTCGAGGAACAAACCGCCTTCAAGTGACTCTTATCGGTGGTGCATAGCGAGTCCTCTCGCCTGCAATTGCGCGGCAGAGTATGTTCCCCTAGCAAAACCCATTTCTTACTGTACTACACGTTCCCACCGTGATAGCTCTTTTCTTTATTCCTTACCTTCTCTAAAAAGAAAACTTGAACTGCCCAGTCTGATAATTATGCATAGTTTCCCCAGCTGCTCGGGTAGATTGAAAACCATCTTAGAAAGGCCAATTGGGTTTGTAAACTACATACATAGGTCAATCCAGAATGGATAACGCTTTTTCCAACGGCGGAGCGTCGTGGACGTTGCAGAACACGCAGCCTCCGCCAGCAGAGCGCGGCGTGATGGCTCTCTTCTCGCTCAAGGGCAAAACAGCCATCATTGCCGGTGCGGCGGCGGGAATCGGTCTGGTTGTCGCCCAGACTTATGCAGAGGCAGGTGCAAATGTGGCCCTGTGGTATCACAGCAATAAAGCGGCGCACGACCGGGCTGCAGAGATTGAAAAGAAATACGGAGTAAAAGGTAAGAAATCTAACAATTGTATGGTCAAAAGAGAAATGATGAGGATCGCTAGCGGAGTAAGGCTAATCAATTCGTTCTTTTATAAACAGCCAAGGCATATCAGGTGAACGCTCAACATCCTCAAGAGATCGAAAACGCTATCCAAACCGTTGTCAAAGAATTCAATGGTCGTCTTGACATCTTTGTCGCCAACTTTGGCATTCCCTGGACGCAAGGAGCTGTTATAGACGGCCAGCTCGATCACTACCGGAAGGTTGTGACCACTGACCTCGATGGGGTGTATTATGCCGCACGAGCTGTGGCACCGGTCTGGCGACGGCAGAAGAAGGAAGGGACCGACATCAATGGAAACAAGCTGGAAAACTTCACCTATGGAAGCTTTGTCGCCACAGCATCGATGAGCGGTCATATTGTCAATGTCCCACAGCTGCAGGCAGCATACAATGCAGCGAAGGCTGGAGTGATCCATCTCTGTCAGTTTTCCACTCCTTGCGGGAGGCATATTTATGGACTGTACATTTTAGTACTTACACCTCTTTTGCAGGCAAATCTCTTGCGATGGAATGGATTCAATTTGCTCGCGCCAACAGCATTTCACCAGGATACATTGCGACAGAAATATCCAGCTTTCTTTCTCCAGAAACCATGGAATTGCTGCAAGGCAAGATTCCCATGGGCCGCGAAGGGCAACCCCATGAATTGGCCGGTGCGTATCTGTATCTGGCATCTGACGCATCGAGCTATGCCACTGGCACAGATATTCTGGTCGACGGTGGGTATACGTCTCAGTAATTGGATTTTTTGCTGTTTGCTTTCTGTTCATAAAAGCCTTCCTCGTTTGGGACTATATTGGGAGGTGCACATGCTTTATCCACGAACGAAAAATTAAAATGGTGGTAAGAATGTACATAAAATGTTTCAGCTGAGCTGTTGTTAGCAGGGCTAGAAAACCAAGGGGGCAACCCCATGTAAGTATCGATTTTGGGTATAGGTATGATAAGAGCTGGCGTTTTCTGGAATCCTCAGTTTATTCATCTCCATCAGCCGCAGTCCCTGAGCTCTTCTATGTCGGCACGTTCAGCATCAGTCCCGTCTAGATCATTAATGCGATCCCGTTCCCAACGCGATTCTGCTATCTCGCTGCTCTCCTCTGGCGCCAGCCACGCCTGAGCTCCGGTTACCATCCAGTGCACAGCCCGATCAAACCACCTTCCTATCAAGTTGTCACCCAGGCCTCCGTTATATTCAAACATCCCATTCTCTTCTTTCATCCTCATCTGACTCAACTCCGTCTCCGGATCAAGTAATATATGGCGCTGCAACTGCCCAGTACTCCCATCAAAGTATCGAGACAAGCCCAGCAGATCATGCCATTGACCCAGCTGTTCCTCCGAGCTAGAATCTTCCTTGCGCTGAAGCAGTGCTCTGTGAAACTTTTGCTCTGGCTCTCTTCCATCATCGTCATCATCCCCCGTCTCCTCTGGAAATGAAGGCAGGGGGGTATATCCTCGTAACACCAAGCTTTTCGGGCGTTTCTTCCTCTTTCGTGACAGCGAGGAATTTGACGGGCTTTGAGTTCGCGAAACCATTGCTGATTCTTCATCGTGCTGAGGTGGTCGCATCTGCGATGTGGGTTGCAAGCTGATGGCTTCTTCTTCTTCGTGATGATCGTCCTCCTTTGCGACATTCACATATCCGCCTTTCCGGTCTTTGCTCTTTCCCCATCTCCATGTTCGGAACTCTCGCCACGAGCAGAGGGAAGCGAGGCGGTCGCGGAACCAGCAGATGATGCCAAAGGCGTAGAGTACCACGACGAGAATGGGGATGAGGTCGGCAAGCAAGGCGGCGGAGTGTGCAGTAGGGGTTTGTCCGTCGGAAGCAGGGGACGGGGTGGAATCATTTGCAGAAGGAGGGCGGGTAAGTTGTAGAATCTTCAGACTTGAAGCTGGGGAAGACATTGAAATGTCACATTGTGGAAGGGGAGAGAGGTGAGGCTGGATGGTTTGGAGGTGAACTGTATGTATGTAGTTACCCCTGAGCTCAGCAGTGACAGCAAAGGGGAGAGAGTATTTGAAAGAGATAGAGAGAGAAAGGTTTATAAGTTGAAAGAATAGATCAAGGCTGACATGCTACAATCATCATTCATGCAGAAAGATAATAGCATTGACACGAACACTAGTTATCCATGCACTTCAATAGTTACATCTTCAGGATCAGTGCGATGGCGCCAGGGTGCACATACAGCCCAACCAGCCAGCCAGTCAACGCCATAGTCAGAATCACAACAGTTGCAGGACAACTCGATTGGTTGGAAAGGGCATCAGATCAACTCTCACTCTGTATCTGCACACAGGAGGTGAAGCTGATAGTAAGCATCCTTCTTTGCCTGTCTTAACGTAACTAATGGAGTGTTGAGCATCCACAGTGGCCTCAAAGATTTGCATCTGCACTCCAAATTACCTACCTACTAAGTTATATGACGATTGTGATGGTGTGAATCACTCTGGAAGCACATCTCCATGTCAGTGAAGATAGCATGGCGGTTGATACCATGGAATAGCTATCTCTACCATCAATAATGACTTTACACTGACACCTCCTCGCCTCTTCCACCAGTTCCAACTATGGCAAACAAGCACTGGACAACCATGGCACAAACAGCCACAACCCAAAAAGACATGCCATGTGCAATATATACCACATGTTGATACACACATACACCCTATGCTTCTTTGATCTTCAAAAACTGAGCTGAGTTAAGCCTACAAAAGACCACTATCATACTCTGGATTCCAGAACAAGTGAATGCTGAGACACCGTTTTCTCAGCAGAATGACTACCTATTGTCCAAACATGAGGGCCTCATTACAGTGCTGTCCCAATGTTGTTCCCCCCCTCTTTCTTCCATTATTTGCGCTTTTCTTGTTGGCATCAATCAGGCATAATGAGTCAAAATGCCATTGTTTGGCTCTGCCAATTCTTCCTGCAACAACCACAGGTCCTCTCATCTGAATTCCTTCAGTCTGACTCTATCTGTTAGGCCAACCTCATGTTTTTCCCATGGAAGAATACCCCCAGTCTTCAGGCCCCCCAAACCCCTTTCAACGGAGGGCAGAAACTGGGGATATGTGCCATAAATATGGGAAAAATGATGGCATCGTCTCGATGTCAGGGAGCGGATATCGTTCCCCCATTAAAGGACTAATATCTCACCCCGGGATGCCGTTAATTCCATATTTTCATCTTTCCTTCTTCAATTCTGTTCTTTACTCATAGAAAGAACTCTTGTTTTCTTTTTCGAAGATAAATCATAGCTGATCTTAAGCAAAACAAGCCCTTTATCACTTCAGAATCAAAGCCCACATTCAGGGCTTTCTCTGCAACAACCAAGATACCCCTTTCATACCGTCTTGACGCACGCTGTCATTCATCCTTCACGTATCTCTTTTAAGACGCTTCATTAAATATGCGTTCCTCAAACATAAAAGCCATAGCCAACAACCAGGCTTCCGGCACCGCTATAATTGCTAATACCGCTGCTTCCGCAACTGTCACTGCAGCAAGAAACAACACCCAGCCCTCGAATCACCAGGGCTCTAAGAGAAACCCACAGCCAGAAGAGCCTGCTAGAGACAGGCTCAAAATACGCTTTCCAGCGCACATAGTGCGTGCCTATCTCCGAGACCACGGAGAGCAACCTAAAAAGGAGCAGCCCACGGAGCGGCTCGCCATCCGCTGCTCCGACCACGTCGTCGCAATGGCAAATGCCGAAACTCGTCGACAACAGCAACGCATGGAGGAAATGGTTTGTGAAAAACCCCCATACATTTCCCCCCTCTCTTCCTCACCCCCTTATCATCTAAGTCCCAAGCTAACTCACCACGCAGAGAGCCATTGTCGACGAAACCCTCGACTGCGGCATGCGCTGCGGGCTCGCCGAGGACGTGACCCCAGCCACGATGGACGCAGACCTAGCCACGGGGGTGTACAATCCAACCAGAGATCCCGCATTCCTTCTCGCCACCGACGAAGCCGACGAGGTCTCGCCCACGAGCCAACCACCTCCTCAGACATGTTTCGGATATCTGGAAGCCGCAACCGACGAACAACGAGAGCTGTTACAAAACGCTCACTTGGTACTAAAGCCGTACCCCTTGTATCTCTTCCACCGGCACTTGCACGAGCACCGAATCAAGCGGCGCTCCTTCGTCCACGTGTGTCGAGACAACGACGATCTGGACGACTATCTCGCGTGGATCCATGACCCGGACTCATATTATTATCATAATCAAACGGGTAACGAGTCCGTCAAAAACCGACGACCCTGTTATGAGGACGAATGGCCATACAACGATCTCGAGATAAAACGGCAGGTGCAGGATTGGCGAGACAAGGCGGGGGACAGGGCAAAGCGCCTGGAAGAAGTGACAGAGCGGTGGAAACATATCATGAGGCAGCGGGCAAGGGAGCGCAGGCGACTGCTTGCGCAGCAAAAGAGGGAAAGGCAGGAAAAAAATCCGGCAAGAGGCCGAGGGGGATCTCCAACTACAGCGAAGTGTTAGAAAGCTTCGGAGGCAGAGAATGGGGCCCTATGATAAGGAGAAGCCGAAAGTACATCTTCGCCTTCGTCTGCTCCCGAGAGATGATATGGGGGTTGTGGAGAATACATGAATCATTAACAGTAATTTGCCTTTTCTTTTTTTCTTTTCTTTGGAATTCTCCTAATAGAAAAACCAGTACCATCGACAGATGATACAACCGCGATATCAAACAGATCCGGTCAGAAATGTTGTGGGACAAATGAATCATCATGAGTTTTAATCAGCTTGAGCTGTCAGGAATGAACTCATAAAAAGATCCATATATTTTTGGAACTTAATATACAACTGCGTTTCCAGGCATTATTAATGAAACGAATGCATGTTTTTATATATCAGCTTCTCCCTGCAGATCAAAGCCACAAGTTGCAAGAAACACCACCATGATGAAATGCAATGCTCACCTGCACATATGTTGAGTTTTTCTGTGGATGATCAATGTAGTGAACCCATAGCGGAACAAGGCAACAACTGACAAGAATCAGACATTCTCAATAAATTCGATCAACTTAGCTAGTCAATCGTTATGGTGGGAATAAAAGGATAAATGATAAAAGGATATAGAGAAGCCTCTCATGGAGGAACTTCAGTTATGGAATAATGAACAGAAAAAAAAAAAAAAAAGTAACTCAATGCAGAAATGGTATGCAAAACGCCATGTAGCTAACACAGTCTTATTGATTTAATCCAGAAAGAATGAGACAGAATAAAAAATTGAAGATTTTTAACCGCTCTGAATACATGCAAAACATAGAATAAATAAAGTAAAATGGTGATTCCGAAAGACATCAAAGACAGAGAGAGAAAGGATGGGCGTAAATTGATCACGACTTCATATACAGGATGAGAAGGGATTAAAATGAGGTATGGACAAGGATTGGGGTTTATTGATTAATTAGAAAGGAAAAAGAGGGCATAACACTGCTGACGAAGAAGTATACCGCAATATGCATCATTGCAGCATTGCTCGAGTAACTAATATCACTTTTCACAGTGCCTTATGGCAAGCCAGGTTCACGATTCAGTGAATCATGCCTTCTCATCCATTCCTGTCATTTCCACATCGCGAAAATTTGTCTGTTCAGCAAAACGCTGTTTGATGTCTAAGCGCTGGGGAGCCGGTGGTTCTGGACCCTCTTGGGGGCTTGCTGCGGTGGCTGACGGTTTCGGCCTTCGTAATTTCTCACACCAGCTTTCAGCGCTGACAAGGGTATCGTTCACAACCTTGCTAACCTGTGCCATCATATCTAACCCCTCTTCAGCAAGGACCAGAACGCGATTTGCATGGGTGCTTGTCATATCTGATGGAGAATCAGAGGCGTCCGCTCGCTGATCCGTATATGATGACGCAAGTCGAAAACGTTGTGGTAGCGAAGTAAGATGTCGACGAACGAGGTTTCGTGCATTTTCTGGTAATGCGCCGCCAGTGTATCTCGACACCACATCAACAACTTGCTTCAAAGTTTGAAGCACATCTTGCTTGACTTGCTGAATCTGCTGCGACACAGTTGTCGGGCTTCTTGGCCTGCTCGTCGGGTTGGATGTATCGCCAGGGCGTTGTTGCTGTCTTGATTCATCCCATTCTTCTAGAACCCTCTTCAAAGTTATTATCGAGTTTCCGAGCCGCGTATTAGCCCATTGCAACCACTTCAAGCAGTATGTTAGACTACGCAATGACTCTTCACTCATAGCCACTCCTAAGCCAGATGTGGAAATCATCAGACGACTTTGCCAAGTCTGATTTTGACGGGGTTGAGTGTGGGCCATTTTGCTTTCCGGTGCGGTCATCTCGTCATAGCTAGGCGATGATAGCGTGTCATATGGGGGTAGGGTTTCGATGCTTGAGAGGCCCGACGATCGTCTCGTGTGCGTTAGCCTTGGTTCGACCAGGCCTTTCTCGATATCCATGGCATCCACATTTTGGTTTCTGCTGCTTGTATTGCGACTGTTTGCATTTGCATCTGAATTTTCTCGTCGCTGAAGAACCCATCGGAGACCACCTTCAACACCCGTTCTTCGCCCAACGCTCCCAACGGTATTCACCACTGGTGTTCCAATATTTCGCTCTATGAATTCAGCTCCATATTTAAAACGAGGAGAATACGACTTCGATGACGAGTAGACGGACATTGAGCCGTTAATGGCCGAAGAAAGCAAGGGATGAGAAGAAGTTAGTAGCGACAGGAGAGGCTCTGGTTGTGGTGGTTCCGAAGCCGTGAAGGTGGATGATGACAAGCAGGTGTTTCTGCGCGACGAAGGTGAAGCATGAGCAAATTCTACACACGAAGGTCAGATTAGATTTATATGATACTGGGCTGGCAGGAAATTCTCACCTGAGCGAAGACCTTCCAGTGCCTGCGCCGCTTCGATGTCATCCATAGATAGGACACTGGTGGCCCGGGTGGACCGATCATCGTTGCACATGCTGTCAACATCCATCCTGGCCGAGTTTACTGTTGACATGCCGGAAAGTGTCGTATCGTAGGAGTTGAAATGTGATACCGCAAGAACGGGTTATCTCAAGAAGAGCAGCAGTACCATGAGGTGGTGGAGGGTAGACAGACGACTTGGGAGAACTTGAAGACGATGTTGAGAGGACAAGCCCAACAAAACAAATTGTGTGATGCTGTGCAGATGGTTAACTAGTTAGCACGTGAAAGTTCCAGCGTGGATCCGCATCCCTGAGTCGGCATCCCAGCACCGCGTATCAAGATTCAAGATGCTGATGGTGGCTTGAGGGCCATCCATGCTGTTATCTCGCTCCAACACGGGCGGAATTGACATTGTTGCAACCTAACATACCTCTGTTGCGCATGGATCTCAAACACGACACAAAACCTACACTGCAGATTCCAGCCGACGATAACCCGCAAAGAGTCTTCTCAGACAACGGAATGTCAATTTTCATTTAGATTCCCCAGTATAGGGATAAAATCCGCCACACAAGGCTGAGACAATGCAAAGCAATGTTCTTCACTCACAACTTGGCGGAAGAGAGAGAGAGAGAAGAGAGAGCGAGGGAGGGGAGATTGAAGTAAGCCAGTCAACGGCGATGACGATGCGGATGGGATGGAAAGCATGTGACCCACGCTAAAGACTGCTTAGCGTCATGCATGTGGCATGTGACAGCTGAGCTAAATCACATGCTCCCAGCCCGAGTAATCGGCGCTAGACTGTTTCCGGAATAGTTAGTCGGTTCCTTCCCGCATTTCCTCAAATTGCGCTAAGTCACGGGACCCGATCTCATTTCCATACTGGAATTGGGGGTATTTGGTGTACATAAGCATTACCGTAATCCCTACATGGAATCAGGATTCCATGTAGACTGGCTGTTATGATAACGGTGCGGCACACTTTGCTGTATGTTGACAGTGGATTTCACCAGTTAGTACACTCTACTATAGGATAATGTCAACTTGCTGCTGACCTATTAGGATGTGGAATTGACTATCAAAGTAGAATCAATCTATTCATTTCTAGTGTGTATATTACAATACATTACATACTAACATACATACACAATACAGTAGGAATCTGCAAAGACTGTGAAAAACATGAAATCTCCTACATAGTAAGAGCTGACAAAATCTATGAGGATCTCATAGTAAGAGCCTGTGAAGACTGTGAAAATCATGAAATCTCTTACATAGTAAGAGCTTGCAAAACCTATGAAAATCATGAAATCTCTTACATAGTAAGAGCTGACAAAATCTATGAGGATCTCATAGTAAGAGCAGAATCTCCTACATAGTAAGAGCTTGCAAAACCTATGAAAATCATGAAATCTCTTACATAGTAAGAGCTGGTGAAATCTATGAGAATCTCATAGTAAGAGCTTGTGAAATCTATGAAAAACAGAGTGGCAGGGAAGAAATCTTCTAATAGAAGAAAACAAAGAAAGAAAGAATAGTTACTTCATAATGAAAATTTTTTCATTTTCTTTGTTATGCAAAGTACAGCCTCAATAAGTACATATTCCAGCTTCTATGTAGAAATGCCATTCCACATATTCCTGATTTATTGTAGCTATTACTAGCTATTACATTGACTTGACCCCTTTTGGGGTTGAGAGCAGGTTGAGGGTAAGTAATATTACCATTGAGGGCAGATCAACGTAACCCCTATGTACAAGGATTATCCGGGATTCCGGTATGGTTTAACCTCGATGCAATTCTTTATCATAAAAGAGAGCTAACGAGCAACAATGACTGTCTATCTACCAAGCATCTCCGTCCATTTTTCATCGAGTCAGCTCGGGACAGGAAAGGTCCTCCTTCTGATTGTTGGCTCTGACTTCGAAGACAAATGGAATCCCGATCCTCAGGAAGCCAGGGACCCAGGATAACTGATTTTCCAGACAATTCCAAGGCTTGGTCTACCACAGTACTGGTTTTACTGTCAAAGGAAACAAAATAACCATCCGGTACATACACCTGAAACCATGGTTGAGGTGCTATTGATATCATATGCGTCATGAAAACAGCTACGCGTGCAACAATGGAGATCATTGCCTTCCCTATCACTAAGGGAAGTGTATAAAGTAGTGATATGAATGATGCAGTACACTGATCGCTAGCTCAGATATAAGAGATGCCTTATCCATGAGCATGGTACCTGCAGAAAATCTCGGTATCAAGACCTGGAAACAGTTGATCCCGGTACTGTTCCCACCGAGAAGCATACATAGATAACGGACAAACACCCGAAATAATAATGGAATTCACTCACTTGCTTCGGAAAGCCGGATCAGGAAGAGTCACTCAGAAATATATTCATCCAGAAAGACCAATATGCGATCAACTATCAGGTATTTGTTGGTCGCACGGAAATCTTTGGTGATGAAACTAATCACTGTAGCTGGCATGATCAAGCTAGGGGAATGTTCAACACTATGAGAACGTGTATACTGGCTGTCACCAAGTTTGCTTCCCTTGTTGTATTTCAGTCTTGAAAAAGGATGCCAGAAAGAACATGAACTTGACAAATGCAAACCAGTTGTGGGATTCACTTCAGCACCAGACTCCAGTCCCACAGTCATTCATTCCTTGCAAAATTTCAGTTACTCAATACATATTGTTTTTCCCAGCCTGTATTGTTAATTCAGCATTCACACTCCTCTCTTTCCAAGTAGGAATGAGTGCCATCAACCCATCAAATGCCATGGCAGCTGATCCATCATAGTGGCTCCGGCCCTAGCTCAAGGAAGCCACAGTCCATTCACCTCAATAATTGAACCAATCAAGCTCCATCTGAGCTTTGGAGGGAAGCTGGGCTATGTATCTTTTATGCAAGCACAAAAAAAGAAAAATCATGTATCATCAGCGTTCTTAAATATAACCTCAAAGCGGCTTGATATCTTCTCACATTGCAATGGGTCAGTCGTCGAAAGCGAACAGAATAAGCAGTTCCTGATCTCAGCATCTATATGCAGATGCATTGCAAAAAATCTATGCTTGATACATATGCATTGATTGACTGGCAACTTTTTTTCTGGATAACAAGAAGCCAATTTTCACCAATATGCAAAAACACAGTAGCAAAATAAAACCTAAAAGGGGTATCCAACAAGGAACTCAATAGCTCCACAAAGTCAAAACATGGATAAACAGCCCTACGAATCCCATCGGCATTGAAAAAATTCCAAAAGCCAGTGGTGAGACAGTACCCAAAAGACCAACAGTATACAGAAAATGCTGAAGGGAGCCAAAAAGCCGCACTGCATCACGACACAAATGATTTCCAATCCTCAAAGCCATCATCGTCGTCGTCGTCATCGTCGTCATCGTCATCGACAAAGTCATAGTAAATCTCATCTTCCGTCAGCTCTCGAAGCACCTTCCGGGGCATCTTCTCAGTAATTTCATCACTGCCCTCGGCTGCTTCTTGCGCCCTCTTCGCAGCCCGTTGATTGACCCTGTAGGTCTGATAAATTGGCATCGTGACCACCCGATAAGCGCCAGACGCGCGAGCTTTAATCTCGCAGAGCGTTGGGCCGGCTGCGATGAAGGCAAAACGAGGATATTTGTGGAGAGCGTACGCGCAAGAAGCAAGAAGGGTCTGCCATGAGGGCTCCCAGTTTCGCCAGATTTGGCTTAATTCGTGATCAATTTCAGGCGGCTTGATACTCCGGAGACGATCGGCAGTTGCAGAGATGATCATTGGATAGGACTTTCCGAGTGTGGTGTACTGCGCCGCAAGGGTTTTAACTTGGCTCTGTATATCCTTAAGAGCATTCAACAATGCCTCATCTTTGTAGTGATCACGTTCACGTATAGCTCGGGCCCAAGTGTCTTCCCAGATTTTAAGGGGATCAGTGTCGTCCTGCAACTTATGAAGCTTATAAAACTCGTCGAATTTTGTCTTGATCCGGTCAGTTTCTTTCTTGACGACATCGAATGTTAGATAATCAATGAGATTATTCGAATTGGGAAGGATTGTGATATCATTCTCTTTTTTCTTATATGCCGGCTTCTGGGATGCTTTAAACGTGATGTTTTTGCTCAGCCGACTCCACAGCTGTTTCCATGTTTCGTATTTTAATTCATAGCCAGTTTTTCGGACATCAGCAAGGTGGCCAAGAAGGTGAGAAAGCTCCAGCGCTTCAGCTGAACCAATGCCATTTTCATGATAACACAACTTCTCATGTGCATTTGTGCAGAGCCCAAGAAGTGAAGGAGCCGCATTGAAAACAAAAACTTTTGTCAAGAATTCGTCAAAATTAAAGGGTTCTTTCAATCTCTCGGAATGGTGAAGCAATTCGAATTTGTCAGTGTCTGGAACTTGTTCTCGGTAGAATGGCGTGTTCGTGAATGCATTTACCAGCTCGCTATCCCAACAGACCCAAACCTGATCTCCATCGTAATCTCCCCCCGAAAGCATAGATGCAAGCGGGACTTCTCCTTTACTCGAAAAAACAATAATGTCTTTAAAGTGGCGGAGCTCCTTTTTGAACACGGCTCTTCTTTTTTGAATATCACTCGGGAGATGTGCTGGGTTTCGACCGACTAGCACATCCACACCGTCCAAATCGGTATAACTGTAAGATTCCCAGGATTTAGAAAACCCAAAATGCACTTCATTCTCCTCCAAAGCTCGATAAGGGTCCGCAATACAATATGCATAAGTACATTCGGGGATTCTAACCTTCAAGCTCTCAAGGCCAGTACAGTAATCTTTAAGAAATTTGTAACAAAGGTCTTTCAAGTAAGGCAACTTCAAAGGGTGGAAGCCGCTGTCTAGTAGTAAAATCGCCTGTTCCCTATCCTCACTTGGGAAGTCATCGATTCGGCCTGTTTTTCGCTTTTCAACCAGGCCCTGTTTTTGAATCCATGCGCGGCACGAAATTTCATTCTTGATGCTTTCCTCGAATTCATCATACCACGCACTCACTTCCTGATTGACAAGCTCTTCAAGTCGATGTTTTCGAACGCCACCATGTTGCAAGACCATTAGAAGCTGCACATTCAGAGCCCCCGGGCGGAGATCTTTTGACCATGAGACAACTTCAAAAGTTAACTGGTGGTCATCAAGTGCTGCTTCGAGATTGGAAGGGTGTGGATATATTTTAAGCTGGGATTTGGATCCACTGATTTCAATCCAATGGTCGTCATCTTTCACTTTGGATTTTGCATTTTGAGCAGCAACCATCCAAATACCCTTAGCACCCGCAATCCGGCCTTGAAAACAAGAGGGGTTCTCATTCTTAAGGCCCAGAGAGTCTTTGATCTGATTTGCAAGCGACGCAGACATGAGTGCACATCCGTCATTCATAACAGGCTCCTTGTCTTCCAGTGGCACAATTTGTTGCGGTCGGATGACGACAGTGGGTATAGTCCGCGAAAGACCCAACCCGAGACGCTGGAAGAGCTTACAATCTTTCTCTCCTTTGTTTTGTTCAATTGGAATGTGCCAATTGAACAAAGCTTCTACAGTCATCGGCGTATGTTGGTTAGACCCTTGGCCAACAGGCGAGACCCTAGAGAATGAGGGAATCTGGACAAAATCGCTTCCATCAATGGCAAAAAGATGTACCTTGCTTCTTGGACCATCTTTTTTATTCTTTCGCTTAAAATCCTCAAGGTAAAACGCACGCCAAGTTCTTCCCAAGATGTGATGAGAGCTTGTAGAGAGCCATGTTGCAATGCCGCGGAGGAGAATAGGCCCTCGCGTTTGTATATGATCAGGACACTTGCCTAAGGATGGAAAACAGATTTCAAGAAAGCGGTCTGATCCAAATCGACGAGCAAAGCGGTGGCTTCTCTCTAGACGTAGGGGTTTTAAAGCAAGCTTGAAGTAGCCGTCTTCTTCTTTGGACCATTCAAGATCACCACTCAAAGTCACCACATTTCCTGTACTTTTGTCCTCAAAATTCGAAACGGCTGCGTCCCAAACCTCAGGCTTTGTTTTTTCGGGCAAACTGAACCCCTCTTGAGTTATGTATCTCCAGAATTCCGCGTAATCATGGCTTGGAAGCTTATGCTGAGGGAGAATAGCCGTGGTTAACACCCCTCGAGAATTTGCAACTCTTTCGACTTCATATCGGTATCGTAGCGGTACACTCCTTGCCCACTTACTACTTTTGGAATATGCAAATGGCCCAACGTTTTTCAGGCGGTCAATAATTTCCAGGATTTGGATCTCATCAGGGGCCACTATCGGTTTCGGTGACAACTGCATGCTGAAGTGTTTCTGAAACTCTTCACAATGGAATAAAGCAACAGTTGAGCTCTGAGAAGCATCGTCATCAAATGGATAGGGCGCTTTGCTGGCATTACATGCTCCATTGCCAACGTCGCTTTCAAATGACGTGGGCACAGTGCTGGCATTACCCATAAACGAAGAACGATCTAACCCCGCCGTCATGGTCGTCGCAAAGGTCGTCGTGAGGTCACCTTTATCGTCATTTTGGAATTGGTCTTGCGCAACTGTTGCTTTTGAAACTTTCATGTATTTATTCATGGCAGATTGCGTGCCTTGTTTCGATATAGGCGAAACAACATCGGCAAATAAGCTGTTACATGTTCTCATGGGCGGTTTCTGGAAGTTTGTGAAGTAGGAATCGATCTTTTGCTGCTTTTCTTTCCGAGATGAGTTCTGATCCTTGCCGGGGACATCAGTCGAAATCATTGGCAAAACATCGTCCAAATCATCATCATCAAATTCACTCCCATGGGAAGAATAGTTTGAAGGAGAGTAGGAGCTAAGCATAGGAGAACTGGGAGCAGTGGTAAATACCTCGGTTTTTTGAAGGGATGCCTTGCGTTTCGTGGGTGAGGTTTCGGAGGAACTGGTTGCTGTAGGAACAGGCGTCTTAGGTCTGGCAGCCCTCGGAGCTTCCAATTTGTCCTCTCCCGGAAAACCAGCTGCCGCTGCGTTTAGGTCTGTGGAGGTGGTCATACTATTCCTTACGATCCAGACTTCTGATTCCACGAACGCATGGAGGCCTTGGACCAATTCAGCCCGTTGTTCCTGGGAGATATTTCTCGAATGCGCAAGCACGGCTCCATTGATAAAGGATGTCGCCGGAGTGGTAGGCAGGGTCCCTTGCTCTTGATTCGGCTTGTCTACCCATTCCGACAGCCTTGATGTGGCCCATGCTTCAAAGTCCGTAACCACGCGATCAATACCTCCTTTGAAATGGAGATACATCAAACCAGAAACGCATTTCTCGGCAGATGTTCGCTCTCGTTTCGAGGGTGTTACTTTTTCATCGCTTACAGGAAGATCTAAGTTGTATTTGGCGCTCAAACACAGTAGTATCTGGCGACACGCCGCTCCCGTTCTCGGAGTTTGAGGGGTCGCCATGGGTCAAGTTGGAGGCCTGATCAGGCACCGAGCTGAGATGAAAGTTAGCTCGTCCCCCTTGACAATGTGTGCTTGGAGTATATACACAACAGTGCTAGTTAGTTGGTTATACGAGACGACTGTGTTGGCTTACCTTGTTCCACTTCGAGTTACAGTGCACGCGCCAGAGCTGTCATTGACCACAAACAAGAAGTAATTCAGAATAGCTTGAAAATTTGACTGAACTCGACATGCAATTGAGCCTAGAAAAAACTGTACTCACTAAATATGTATGCCGTTGACTTGCCAAACACAAGAGTACATATTGTGTGGTCAAGCGATCTGGCTAAACCAGCACTCTCCTGTCCAGAAAACGACGGTGCAGATTACACTGTCGCTGCATGTGGATTAGTTAGATGATACCATGAAGAGATTGGTATTTCCAGGCTGCATTGCCAATTCTGACAAGCAAAGGAGCAGCTCTCTCCCAGTTACGACGCGATTGAAGTAACTCTTTCGAGCACCAGGGACCAGAGAAATCTTCCAGATGTCGTTGTGGAGGGGCATCTGTGGAGTCAACTCAACGACGCGAAGCCCCAGCCACCAACAGTACGGAAAGCTCCGCTGATGGGCTGTTAGCGTAGCGCCCGTTCGCGGGAGCCAATTTGGCTTTCCGAGGCCAGGTTTACTGTGTCGGGTTAGTCAATCCAATCCAGCGCTGGGAATTTTCGGATTTATGCAGCTTCGCGAGAATGGGAGAATGCACTTCGTATTTGAATCTGCTCAGAAAGAGCCTAAGAGGAGCAGGCATGCAATTGGGGATTCTGCAGGGATGCTTGCTGCTGTGGCGCACCCACACTGCAAGATCCTCCCATTTCGTAGCAAGAGGTAAAGCTATGTAGTTGAACTCAGCTCCTTGTCAGACAAGTATACAAAATACAAAGTATGTATTAACTATTGCCAACCCTCATGTCCCCCAAGAGTGGTTAAAAAGCAGACATTTCAATCACAGTCGCAAAGTATTGCAGCCACCCCATCCTCAGCCAGTCAGTAGTTAACTATGTAGTTGACTACATAATTACTGACTGTACACAATTTCGGAGAAACTGTTGATCCATGGTGGCCCAATGGATGTGGTTTTCACCAAAATCAATGGCAGTGGAACGAATCTATGTTTAAACTGAAAAGGTTCAAAGGACTCGATTACAAAAAGAAGAATCTAAGCAAGCCATCATTTCATAACCAAGTCATGTACCATCAATGCTTTAATAGAAACAAGCATGTTCCGTTTATATACAGAGGAGGCCCACATTCGCTACGCGCATGTGAGGACAGTAGCCCTTGAAAAACATAAACCAGCGCGACGAGATACCAACCGCCCTTTTTAAAACAGCCAAGCAACAAAAGTCCGATAGAACCAGCTTGCCTGGCTCTGGCTGCCTTTCTTAGCTGCCTTGCGTGCCAAAAACTCTTGCTCCTCCCGGTCAATAGCCTCCTTGCCTGACCAGAGATCTGCCTCCTCAGGTCGCACAACCTTGCACTTTGTGACGATTTTATAACCAAATATCATGATGAGATAGACCGGAATACCAAGGTATGCAGTGACGAAGTTTTTGTAGTCGAAGTTGCCGTATTTCGGATTGTGCACGAACACGTCAAAGCTCTTCGTGATGGAAATGAGAATGCAGAATGCACATGCAAAGTAGGAGCCGCCTATGCCCAATGGTGCCTTGAAGGGGAGGGACGATACTTCGATGCCTTGGGCTTCACGCGCTCGGATGAAATAGATATGGGCGACGAGGATGGAGATCCATGTTAGAAGACCGAAAATGGTGACGAGGTTGACGAAATAGCCGAAGATGGTCTTTGAGTCGTCGGAAACGTTCATGAATGCTAGGAGGGCAAAGGCGCTAGACAGCCCCAGTGCATAAATGGGAACTCCCTTGCGATCGGTTCGAGCCAGAATTCGCGGTGCTTTGCCTTCTTTAGCCAGGCCATAAATAGTTCGTGTAGCGATGTAGAGATCAGAGTTGGACGCGGAGAAGACGAAGATAAGAATACAGGCATTGAGGATATGTGGCAAGACCTTGATACCGGCCAGTTTGATGGCGACCACATAGGGAGAAGCATTCGCGGAGTTGGATTGTTTTGCGGCAAAAACGAGCTCAGGCGAGTTATAAGGAACCAGCATTCCCAGAAGGAAAACACTGAGGATGTAGAAGAATAAGATTCGGTAGAAGGTGAGCTTGATGGCGCGAGGAATGGTCTTGCGCGGGTTCTGGGCCTCTCCCACAGTCACGCCGACAAGTTCGGTTCCGAGATAGGCAAAGGTGGCTGTCACCATTGTTGACCAGAAAGCTAGAAAGCGCCCAGAATCTCCTTTTTTAATATACGTATTGAATGCCCCCGGATCTTTCCAATACCTGAAGCCCTTGCGATCATGATCGGGGCCGCCTCCTAAAGCGAGAATGAAAGAAAGCAGGATGAGGCCGACAATGATCATGACCTTGAACGAGGAGAGCCAGAATTCGAATTCACCGAAGAAACGGATTCCAAAGTAATTGATGAAAACAATGACCACTAGGAATACCGCGATCCAGACGCCAGGATTCACTTTCTCACGTTTGACCCAGTACTGTATGACCAGAGCCGCGGCAGTTAACTGATTGGGTGTGATAATGATGTATTTGCAGTAGTAACTGATTTATTTGGAATATGTGAGTATGCGAGGCACCAAATAAGAGGGAGTCCAGCTCACCTATATCCAAGTGCAAATCCAAGTGCAGGGTCACAGAACCGAACCGCATAGCCAGTGAAACCACTGGGAAGAGGAAGCCAGGCCGCCATTTCACCCACAGCACACATAACAATCCAGACGATGAATCCGACAATCAGATACGAAATTAGGACAGCCGCAGGCTAATCAATCATCAGAAATGATCGTATGCAGATGTCTTTGCAACATGCGATGAGAAGAACTTACACCAGCTCTAAAACATCATGTTAGTCCACACACACAATGAGCAGCGAAAACGGTCGATCGCAAGACTTACTTTGCCAGTGCGCTACCGGTACCAATAATTAAACCAGTTCCAATTGCACCACCAATAGCTAATCCAGCGTTAGAAAGAAATATCAACTGAAGCAGCGCATCAATGCATATCGCATACCAATCATGGTGATATGACGGGCCTTCAAGCCACGATGAAGAGAATAGCCATCTTCAACTTCAGACTCCGCAACATGGTGACTCGACTCTTCAACATGGCCCTTCTTCGTGGTGATCTGATCGTCGGAGTCGTCCCCAGCTCCTTTCTTCTCCCACACCTCCATGATTGCAGTCGAGACGAGACGCGATCAAGCAGCAATGAAGATGGAAAAAAAAAATAAAAAATTTTCAAGAGAGGGGAAGACAACCGCACCAACTGGGAATGGGAAGGGAAATCCTTGGGATCTTAAACGAAAAATGGGGGGGAAAAGGCAAATTAATGTGGGCGGAGGGAAGCAATTCGAAGGACAAGCACGACCCTTGTCGAGGAAAGGTTGGCAATCGATTCCTTGAGCCATGTCACATTAGAGTCTGTCCGTACTGATCAGGATTCAGTGAGTAGTATTACTCCATCGTGGAGAAGATCGGAAACACGCCAGATACGATACGAGCACAAGTATCCTGGCCATCGCGTGGTGGTAGACTGGTAGTTAGTTACTGGAGATTCGTGAAATAAATACGCGATGGAGATGTTTCGATCCAATGCTACCCATCACTCCACTATCCACGCAGCCAAGCACCGTCGAACAGCGCGGTGGAAGCATCACCAGTGCGGGGAATAATACATACTTAATTAACAGAGGATGACTCCAGTTGTTGGATGTGGCGTTGAAGAAACAAAAAGAAACAGCCTTTAAAGATCCATCAAGGATGCAACGCTGTCTAAGCCTAACTACATAGTTAATAGTACAGGATCTTGACATGTACAGATTTGCTCGTTTCTACTCGAGAAATAAAGCATCAAAAAGTGTCTATGCGGAGAATAAAGTCAGCTACTTTAGTTTCTGATCTGGTGGAGTAACTATCACTGTCTAATCTATCTTCCACAATCCTTCCATGACGATTCTATCTATCTCCATCCGTCCAGTTATCGCTAAGAGTGGAGGGACATCGCAGCCCAAGACTTGAATCCTATCATCGATCAAATCAATACTCCGTACATACACAGTTATAGTCACTCTTCTCTATACTCCTTCTCAACTTCATCTCCACCGGCCTTTCAAAGAATACATCATACATTACACTGATATCCTGATTCTATCCTGGGGACGTTGCACAGGGTAACAAAACGCAGCGACTTGCTTCTCTTTTCTCTCTCTCTAGCCATTCCCCATACTGTGGTTGACCAATGACCAACCAACTCGGCATTGACTAACTACTAATGTACATACTTCTCAGGGTCTACTATGAGACTAGGGCCAAATGCCACTCTGCTTCTATCACTATGGCTACTTGATGTATGTATCCGTTTGATCTCCATGCGTCTATTCCTGAATTATCTGAATGTTCAAGTTGATCGGTGGTTGGATTGCTGATGTAGTTACCAGTATGTATGTATATATCCCTCGACTGGCCATCAAGAGCAGGAGCACCGTTTGCGCGATGCTGTCAGTATAAATCATGGATGGTACAACTACCTGTAGTTATGTATGTAACTACATCCCTACATAAAGCTGCAGTCCAAAGACAATTGCCGCCATTTCTTTTCCAGGCCGATTTCGAACTTCTCCGCAGCACAATATATCCACGACCGCATTTCTGCCCCATGATTTGACCTTCACAGCACCACCAAGAAAATCTAGCCACTGGTTCTGAATTCGAATTTAATTGCCAGAGCTAGCTATATTACCTTATTCAGCCCCCATTTCGGACTCAACCTGGCCAACTACGTTGGGCCGCGGACTCCTCGCAGTCCCTGGAATCCAATGCTGTCTATTAATCCCTTTGCCCATTTATACCCCCATCTGGGGCGATAGATCCGCACCCTGCATTCCATTCGCAGGGCTTTTTCCCCCTTCAATCCCTGATAATCCAGAGAATTTTCGGAATATTCGACGGTGATCCTAGCAATCCAAGGGAGTAAATGGGAGAAATCAGATGGCTTGCGCCTGAGATCCGAACGGACAGAAAAAAGGTCAAATAACAATGTATTTAAGAAATCCTCAAATATGCTCCCGTTTTATCTAATGATAAATGCCACTGCATATCTTGCCTAACCATGACCTGAATAAAAAATTGAAGTAAAATTCGGGGTATGGGGGTATCTTTACCTGCCGAACACCTTGCCAAAGATAACGCCATTGCTAAATAAATAAAAGCCTCACAAAAAGAAGATTTTTAAAATTCACAATGCAGGCATTAAACCATCATGCCTCAGTAGGACCGGCGGGTGTCCCGTCCGGAGCACCTTCACCAGCCTGATCGCCATATGCCAATGCAAATGCATCCTGTCCTTCCGCTGCAGCTTTTGCAAATCCCTCGCGTGCCAGCATCGTATTCATCACGGCGCAATTATACGCGGCCTCCCCAGGCGGCACGATGACAAAAATATATGTATTTTCTGTGAATCTGCCCAAGAAGACATTAAACTGGGGAGTCTTAGTATGCATGACCACCAAGTTTGCCGACCCCGGCGTTGTATGTGTATTTCTCGCAGCGCAATGCTTGAACGCTTTCATGATGTTCGAGAGTCGTTCATGGCGGTCAAAGATGGGGTTTATGTTGCCCACGTCTGTTGTGACAGATGTAATCGTCAGGAACGTCGATCGCTCAAACAAAACGACCTCCTCCGCGTCAATCTTTTCAGCAAACGCATGGAGGAACCGTTCGATGAATGAGAGGTTGGGGATCAGTTTATGTACGATTCCCGCCCACGCTTTAAACAGCGACTGATCCCAAATGCTGCTTCCAAACGTATCGATCTGGAAAGACTCGGATCGGGTGCGGATGAGCGCGGAGCGTTCCTCGCACACTCTCTGGCGGTGTTCGGCTTGGATCAGGTCAAGCTTGTGGATGAGGCAGAAGACAAAAGCGTTGGGGCTGTATTCCTGCAGAGCGCAGATGATAGCATTGTAGGTGTCGAGGTCGCGTTCCACTTCCCGGGATTCAATATCAAACACATAAACGAGCACGGCCACGTCGGTGAAAATGTTTTGACGTTGAGACGCGAGGTAGCTTTCCATAAACGCATCTTGTCTGAAAGAAGCAGAAAAGGAGTCAGTATTAGTTCTTCGTGCTCCAAGTAGATGAGAACATATTCCCTGGCCAAACCACTGCTGTGAGCAGGGAGGGGTAGCTTAGGGCGCATTCAATGACGGCGAGACATACCCTCCACAGTCCCAAAGATTTAACGTCAAGTTTCCAATAAACTTCACATGGCTATGTTCAACATCAATCGTCGCACCAAGGCGCCTCACATCCTTGGCCACATAATTGCTGAATATGATTGAGCGCATCGAGGATTTGCCTGACCCGCTCTTCCCCATGAGCAAGACCTTCTTCTTCCGTTTCTTCGTATCCATGACTTCGAGCTGGGGCTGCTGAATGGTCAGCTCGCAATTTGCCGCCTAGCTGCCTCTATTTAAATTGGCGAAGAATCATCGACAAGAGATGGAAGAAAAAACACTGAGTGGATGTCGCGAATTGACCGCAGATTGTTTCGCGGTTTGGCCATCTGATGTAACTCTCATGGTTACTCACGTAATTGTTCCGGACCAGTGATGTCAAGCTATGGCACGTGACATTCGAGAAGCTGCGTGGATTTGGATTTTATATAGAGGGATACTAGACATATCTGGACATACAGAATCAAGAGTACTGATCATGCCAGTCTTTCTCAATCTAACTTTTTAATAGCCTGTATTAAGAGCAAATCAGGTTCTCATATCCGGCTCTCTAAGCCATTTAATGCACCCATTTCCTGAGGAGAAAGGCAGGGACTGGTGAATTATGAATTCCATCCTCATCAACAGGGAAAGAAAAAGTAGTGCCACGAATGCATGGCTAGAAAAAAACAGTCAAACATAATGTGGGCTTCGATTAGAAGATTGGAACAGTGAATTCAGTAACATTTACAAGAACCATTGACTAGCAACTTCGACCGAAGTATGAATCGTAAAAGATGTCAGTGAGAAGGGAAATGTAAAGCTGTTCTGTGCCAGAAAGAAAGAAACCCCGTTGAAAAGCAGAGAACTTGCTCCAAATAGAGTTTTCAGAACACTGTTCCGTCGGAAATGATCATAATCGGAGGTTCCTTCGTATTTGGTCTTGAGACTTCTGCTATCTCGCGACCTCCCTGCAATAATGTGAGCGGCGTTCTAGCAAATAAAAAAAGATGCCATATTCACCAACCTTCCATGTCCCAGCTTCGAGCATTTGCGCAAGACTCAGGCGCTGGCTTTCAGGTAATTCCAATAACTTGTTCACCTCATCCAGCAACTCATCAAGAAATCCAACAGTGAGCGCGCGCCACTCCACGATCACATCGTCATCCACTGCGAATAGAGGAGCAACTTCTATGTTGGGTTGTCCTTTTATCATCGCATTAGCTTTATAAGCTTTTAAGCCACGCTCCATATCTTCATCTTTTAATGTGAGGAGTCCCATGTCAACGAGAAGACCTCCGTTCCGATATTCGGGAAGTCCGGTCAAAAGTTCAGTCCCAGAGAATCGGATATTCAGGATCCTTGACATAGGTACCATGATAGAATAACAAAGCCATTGTGTTAGCTTATGAAATGGAACTATCGTTTCCCACAGTTGCGTTGGTGGTGAAGGAGGCATAGCCTTGCAGGGCCAAGCATCTCCAATGGATACGCCATCTATCTGAGTGCGGGATGGCGGCCAGATAGGCGACAAACCATCCATAAGAACAGTCCAGAGTGTGGGTATTAGAATAATGAGAACCGATGACGCCAAAGTTGACGGGTGAGAGAGAAGGTAATCTATACATGACGAATAAGCTGTTTGCTTCCAAGGGAAAGACGACTTTAGTAATTACTCACCCAGCATATTTCCCGGGCGAGCATCCACTCCGAAGAATTCCTGATTGTTCAATGCTTCCGCCAGTCGTGTGAGCAGTCCCGCTCGGCCTTCAATACCAGCCAGCGGATTCTGTTCAGAGTGTTGCATTCCTTTCGCGAGTGCCTGAACCGTAACCCTCTTTAAGCCGGCGCCGTCAACCTGGCAAGGTTCGGTAGGGTCACTGCTGAACATTCCTGCTTTGAACATTTCCAAACTCGCAACAGCTAAACCCTCGCTTCGCTTATAGATCTTTCCGGATTCTTTGGATTTATAGGACCAGTTATTCCCCGCTCCAGCGTCAAGTAAGACCGAAATTAGGAAAAGGTCAATTAGTCTCCTTGTCCTTTCGAGAGCATCGATCGTGCTTGGCCAAGAATGGAGTAGCTGATCGATTCGGGGTCTACCGCCGACGTCAAAGTGTTGCCAGCGGCCATGGGGCGGAATTGAATGATAATCCGGCGCGTAGTCTCTCTGCAAAAGAAAGCACGAAGAATCAGCATGCAGGAATCTGATGATTTTCAAGCAGTCAAGAGGTACCTTGATAATGGATACGACATATTGGGCTGTAGCTCCAAACTTGTCAAGATCGACGTCGAAATGGTTCAATTGGTTTCTTTTCGCCTTGAGCATGATAAATTTGGACCTTTGGCGAACGGCATGGATGCTTCTGAGATAGGCGGCAGGATCGATATTGGGGTCAGGAGGAGGAGGAATGGGTATCTCGGGAATTGGAGGGCTGCCACTGGACTTTAGCGACAATGGCACTTTTAATGAAGCATTTGACGTCCTCGCACTGTTTGTCGAGACAGACGAATCATGCTCGTCTTTGTCGTGTCCTGAATGCCTTGCATCCTTGCGCTTGAACAGACCCATGATGATTCAGGGGCTGGGTTGGAAATGGTCTGTATGTCTGGACCAGAAGGGACAGCGTTCACCACTAAGTTTGAACGAATATCTGTAGGACACAGTCCACAAGGAAGCAATTGTCACAGTGGAATTGTCATTCAGGTAGCTGGAATATTCAGAGGAGAGAGAGGGAACAGTGAAAGAATTGGGAGAATGATCAGGAGGAGAGTGGAGAGTCGTTCGCAACTTTAGGTTGGCGGGGCGATTCCGGGAGCATTGGAAGTGGTCGCTGCTAGTTAGTTAGTCGTAGGAATACTGCCCTAGCTAGTCGAGATCCACGAAGCAGCAACTCAAAGATCGGTTTCTATGGATTAAATAATGGTGAGGATGTGAAGATTTGCTTGTCTCATGAGCCCACATTTTCATTACATACATAAGGTACCTATAGTTATGGATGTATGCCTTTTTTTACTCCATCCTCCGAAAGCTCCAGTCTTCACTTGGGCAGTCAATGCTTTTGAATCCTGAGCCAGCTGTCATTGCAAGCAATTTCTAAGTACTAAACTAGCTCGGCTTCAAGAGTACCCAGGTTGTGGTCTACCAACAAATATCGTAATGCTTTTGCTATCTCTCCGATAACTAACCTAGTCAAACATCTATCCACGTTACTGTTGTTATCGACAAACCATCTCTCGCTAATTTTGGTCAAAAGTGCTCTCGAGTTCTATCGCAAGGTTCAAGCCAGGAGAGGGCCACATCGTACCCGCCACCACCAGTGCTCGGGAAGACACATGTGTCAAGCCGACGAGCCAGAATAATGGAGACTGGAATCCACAACCATCGGTCTGGAATCAGTGGCGAGAGCTTAAATTATGGAGCTGATTGAACTAGCTAAAGCAAATCGGATCGCAGGCTGGCAGACGCTGGCAATTGATGAGGGTGCAGGCCTGAGAAGACCACCATCAAATCAGTAATAAATCGGAGGAGAAAAAAAAAATAACTAACTACTATGCAGATGTAAGAGATCTGCTCACCGTATCCTATCCTATCAGACAGAGTGCTCAAGATGGCTGTTCCAGCAGGAGTGCAAGAGGAGTGACTTTCTCGATCCTGATTGGAATAGACTTCATCTAATTTAGTTGATTGGTTTGTTCTTGTCATGGCCTGGAAGATGCAGCATTGAAGCTCGAGGCAGATCATCATTTAGATCTCAGATGAGATTTGCAGATTTGCAGTGTGGAATCCTACTGCCATTAAAAGTCTTCAAGTATAGAAGGACGCAGTCTTGGGCATTTACTCCCTCTGTTTTTTGGACACTTCGGAGATTCTCTTCGCATGACTGACTAACTAGCTGTCCATACTGTGTACAATTTCAAAGGCCTATTTCATTCTTCGCCATGTGATTATTTCGGGGAAATAAGAATTCCATTATTGAGCATATTGAAGATGCAGATGCTGGTGGTCATCTTGATTGCCGGTACCGGTCCGTCAACTAGAGCATCCACCGTGATGACAAAATCTGGGCTCAACAAGAAGCAAGGAACAAGGCAGTGCGATACGGATCTCCGGCAAGAAAGATCCCTGCGCCAGCGCTGAGATTGCAGAGTGGACTTGCGCTCTATGAGTGCCGAGGTGATAGCACAGGGCAGTGGCGGCGTTGACGGGCGGGTTCCTGTTGCAATTTCCAGTATGCCTTATTCCAAGGACAGGTTCGGTGATTTGCATTCCATTCACTCAGGAAATTGTTTAGTGATTGGAGAGCCGAGGGAAGAAAAGGCATTTTCAACTAGGCCGTTGCAAGTCGCTCAAATCCGGTCCAGATGGAGCTTTCAGGTATCTCAAATGCCGCTGGGCATGCGAGTCCAAGCTCTACCAAGCTGTACAGTGCTATCTTTCTATCTTCACCTGCCAGGCACGCATGAGTTGGATCGCTGCTGATTTCTTAGTTCACAGTATAGAATTTCTACCACACAACAAGAAAGAGTAGGTAGGCAGGGTGTCCGGCTAGCTTGTATCATCCATCATGTATGTACTGCACACATGCATCACTGGGCTGGGTAGTCAAATCTAACATTAAACTTGCAGTTTGAATTAGAGCAGAAGTATAACTATTGTAAAAGATATTAGCATAATTGTAACATGAGATTCTCTGAAGAAATTGTCTGTTTTCCAGAACTCTGCTGTGGACTTCAAAATTCTCATATCCATAAGATGCATTTACCAATTTAGTATCAATCCTGAATGCAATCATATGTCCCAATTGACTGATAAGTAGTCTAGAGGCTAGCAAACAATGGAAGCTTTTCTGATCACTTCAAATCAGTGTTGAGATTGCAGCAGCAGCAGTTTGCTTTCCTCTATAACAAATTCCTCAAGTCAGAAGTCCTTGTAAATTTTATGCTGAGATTGAGATATTGTTTCTTCATTCATAAAAGGAGACACTGGGGCGCTGGTGACTGGGATTCTCTTGGTGTTTTTTCTTTTCTGAGTTCGCTCTTCGCCTCATTCAGAAGCACCTGCTTCTTGGGTAAGCATTTATTTGGAGCAAATAGCAGGTGGTACTCACAAAGTGTATTTCTGAGTGTTGTGCCACACTCAATATATGGGCCCTTCTGTGCTATTTCGTTGTCTGAAAGTGGTTTCATAGCATCAAGGAGCAGCCTATTGAATGGACCTTCTTTTCCTTCAAGTCTTCAAGTGCGCGAGAAGGGCCACTGCTGAGGCTTTCAGGAACATTTCCCCTTATGGTGCTGAATTGGCCAAGCACACGCGCAATCCTCCCAACACGAGGCGGTTCAAAGAGCGGGTTTATCACTATTCCTTCCATGTAGTCCATCATGAGATAGACGCGCCCAGCATCATCAGTAAAATAGCGATGCACACGTAGTGCTCAGAGATGTCATGATCAAAAGAGTATAGACTCTCTTTTGATTGATTGCCTCCTGTTCAGAGAGTAGCATCTCAAACTTGATCACAACATGTTCAGAGACTGACAACACAATTTGAATAATTCGCTCCTCCGACGATCTGATCAGGCGGGCTGTTCAAACAGTATTTGGTCAGTTCATCCACAGAGGACTCATGAGGGATCATGGTGTTCTGATCGCAATCACATAGATTTGATGCTCTGATATGTTTGGTCAGTATATCAACATTACTACCTTGACTAAGGGTCATAGATGAGGACCAAACAATGTTGCTTCAAGCCAGCAGTTTTGACTAAGATGAAGAATAATTGCATATGCGCAGTATATTGAAAATGAAGCATCTCGAGGTAGATAGATCATTCATACTAATGTATGTACAGATACAGACGTGTAGTTACCTCTAAGAAGAAGAAAGATTATGATATTGAACATTTTAGTGATGCTTGGCATGGCCAGTGAGTGATGACACAGATTCACCATCATCATCATCATTACCCCTCTTTGATTCTCCTCAATGTGAGCTGACCATTGCTGTCTCTTATGCAAATATATCTTCTAGAGACACAAAACCTGTGGATAACCTAGTGGTCCAGTGCTAAAAATCTGTGGTATAACTAGTTGAAACTTGCTGTTCTTCAGACAAAACCATTCTTGTTGCATTGATCAGGATTCTGAATCTTAGATCATCTCCTTTGCAGACCTGTTGTGACTGTCAATATAAAACAGCACTTCACTGAGAAAATGGAACCTGCCAAGAGTGCCGTCAAGCATACCCCTGAACTCCTTGAATCCGTTCTCCTCCAAATGGACATGCGCACATTGTTGACCTCTGCGCAGCTTGTGTGCCGACACTGGCATACAATGATCAACGAATCTCCCGCTCTGCAAAAGGCATTATTCTTCAAAGCCCAGGAGAATGCTCCCAACAACGCCAAGCAGATTATCAACCCACTTCTTGCAGAAGTCTTCTCACCTTTCTTCACCTGGGAAAGCGCTCGCGAATCGGAAAATCCAAGAAGAGGTCCTACGCAGGGCGTGTTTGACAATTTGCCTTTGACCAAGAACAAGGACGCGTTCCTTCGCAAGGGCGCGAGTTGGCGGCGTATGCTGGTCATGCAACCTCCTGCCCGATCGATGGGCGTAATCACTTACACGAATGCTCTGGTAAGCGAGAGGCTGAATTGGAAAATTTTGGAGTGGGTGGACACTTCTGGGAGCGATGAGACGGAGAACAAGGACCCACGTGAACCAGGTGTATCGCGTATAGAAGGGATCAGAATGAGTATGCTCTATGATCAAGCTTTTCAAGGTCATATGAACTACGCTCCTTATCCCTTTTGGATATGTTGGCTTGGAAAGGTGCCACCGGCCTTGCATGGAACTGGTATCGGTGTTGCTTCTGGGACGGCACCACGGGAGCTACTTTCCAGAGCAGCGGAATCCAGCGAGGTTGTTCTCTATGGCGGATATGGTGTCCCGTGCGGTTGTAGTAGGAGACGTGATAAGTGGCATGAGGGCTTCCAATGTGAGGAGTTCAAGAGCAGAGCTGACCCAATTTCTAAGTTGATGTCGAACCTGTACTCCAATTCCACTGATCACTGGACAGAATACCCAGCCTGAAGCTTTTGGAAGGAAGGATGGAGGGCATGGCTTTCAACCTTTCAAACATGTGTTTGCCTGCTAGGTGCTGGCGTTTTCATCCCTATTATTATCAAGCTGTGACTGAGAGAGTCCCACCACTGTACTGCTGAGCCTAATGGTGAACACTGTACAGCTGGTAAGTGACTGGCAATGGTACATCTGATTCCCATATAATTTACGAATAATGAGGGTCCAATTGCAGGCTTGAGCTGTTACTGAATTCTGATTCTTGATGGTGTTGCATGAGGAACAAAAGCCATAATTGTGATGGAGTCTATGAGGATACATTGAAACTGTCTCTCCATCCTTCATTATTGACTAGCATATTGTAAAGTGAATGTTTTCATCACTGCCATCACTGTTTGTTGCCTGAATGAAGACATTAACTATACTGACCATTAGGATGTAGTTTGTTAGTCGGAAGGCGGAACATTAAAATTCCGAGGATTTGCATTGTTTGCATCTGCTTTGATGGCCTAATGGGGAAAACAACGCGCAATGGACAGCATTGACAGACTCTTGAGAATATCTTCAGGTCACCCTGTTGCTATGATGAGCTTTCATGTGTATATATAACAGTGAGTTTCTGCTCTTTCAACATCCCCTCTCTTTGGTTGTTCTAGCTGAAGTGAGTATGAGCCAGGCAGCATCATTTGCCAACCGACTCCTGAACCGCTTAGCTACATAACTACTTTTAAATACGAGCTTCCAGTGCCAGTTGCCTCCAGCGAAATTTCAAAGAGCATCACACTGAAACCAGATGATGGTATGGATGATCTATCAGGCCTTCGCTGGACAGGAAACGCTGGAACACAGAAACCTCCGCCGATGATCTCCAATCCACATTTCCCAAACGCCCGCGCTACGCCTCCTATTTCCGGCCGCTCCACCCCTCTTTCTGGCTCTGCAATGCGCTCAGTATCGCCAGATAAACCATCTACTCCTGCCAACGATAGCTTTGCCAACTTGGTTAACTTCCGAACTGGCCCATCGGGAAAAAATGTTTCTCTTGCTGAGCGACAACGGCAGCTGGCAGAACAAAGAGCCCTGGAGGAAAAGCGGAAACGGGCTCAGCTTGACGCCCAGTATGGAGGAAATAATGACCAATTCTGGGATAGCTTAGAGAAATCTGGGATGCCGGCAAGTACGTCGGTTGGCTTGACAACGAGCAGGAATGCACACTCTGCCCACACTACTTCTACAAGCGACATGCTGCGTAATGGGTCTGGCGTAGACGATGACGAGGAGGATATTCTGGCGGCGTTCAATGCTTCGGCTCCTGTTGACAAATCGACGAATTTTCCGGTTCCCAGTTCGACGGCATCTCCCGTTTCAAATGCCGGGTTACAAGTTCCTGCTGGCAATAACCTCGTACTGGATGATGATGATGATGACCCGTTTGGCTTGGGTGAGATGAGGAAAAGGACACAGCCTAGCACAACTTTGCAAGGTCATACTGACGAAGACGATGATATACTTGGCCCTCTTGCTAAGCCTGTGTCTGAGTTTACTAAACCTACAGTTGAAGTTCGTGATCGTGACCTTAAAAGTAAGGCCTATGCTGCGGAAGACCCTGCTGGTTCACCTGATCGTGTATCTCCTATAGATAGAGCTATTGCCGAGCTGGTCGACATGGGATTTCCAATAGAAAAAGCCAGTGAAGCTTTATCGACAACTCAATCAGGAACCGATGTCCAGGCAGCGGTGAGCTGGCTTCTGAATCAAGCCCATGCTGAAGCACAAGAAAAAGCTAGAGGCAGAAGCCAGAGTGCCCAGGCCCAATCACGTTCAGAACGACCTTCACCTTCAGACGCACACCGCGAGCGTGTAGCTTGGCAACCTAGGGATTCTAGCTTGCCTACGCGGGTACGTGGCCAAGATCGGTTTGAGGGGAGAAGCCAAACTAGAAAGGCCGCGGAAAAGGATGCTACTCAATTAGCCGCTGACTTTGGAAATAATCTATTTAAGTCTGCCAATTCATTATGGAAGAGTGGGACCAAACGAGTCCAGCAAGCCGTTCAGGAATTCAACTCGACACCGGACCCATCTCAACCGCGATGGATGAGAGAAGCACAGTCTGAAAGGATGGATTTTCGAATGAAGGCGGCGGCAGTGCGGCGGCAGCCACGGCAACAAGATTCAGCACCAAGAGCCACAATGACAGTTACGGACGAGGCAATGATGCTCGAAATGGGAAAAACACCACCAAGTAAATCTCCACGACCAAGCAGAAACCAGCAATCGCTTGCTCAGGATGCATTTTCCCCAAATGCCACCCAAGACTTTTCTCAATCCCAGCCACTACCCCGTCGTCCACGACAGCCGCAACAAGTTACTCGTAGTCCGCCTATTGAAGATAGTCGTTCTCGACTGTCTCGTCTGGCTGCTGATGAACAGGCTTCTCAAGCATATGTTAGCCCAGCAAGAAGAAGAAGAAAACCATCGCCGCAAGCTCCTTCTGAACCGGAGCCTGATCTTTTAGAAGGGTCGAGTCGACCATCTCAATTAGATCGTTCAGCTAGTCAGCCATCGGCTGCGCAACAGCCACGCGCGTCCCACCCTGTGAAGCGGCCACCGACGGCGCTGCCGCCGAAACTGAAAGCCCCGCTAAGACAGATACCTCCAGTTTCGGCCTCAACTCTCCTATCTTCGCATAAGCACCGTCAAGATGGGTCAGCTGCTTTCAAGCGCGGTGATTTTACTGCTGCCCATGCGTCATACTCTGCTGCTATTTCGCTATTACCAGGCGATCATCCGATAACCATTATCCTCCTTGTTAATCGCGCTCTAACGGCTTTGAAAATCGGCGAGCCAAAGACAGCCATCAATGATGCGGACCGTGCTCTATCCATTATAGGCCCCAGCAAAGGGGAATCCGAGAAGATTGATCTAGGAAATGGGGAACCAGAAAAGGAAATGAGAGACTTTTTTGGGAAAGCAATGATGCGGAAAGCGGAGGCTCTAGAACAATTAGAAAAGTGGATTGAGGCCGCTAAAATTTGGCGAGAGACTGTCGAATCTGGCCATGGCGGTAGTGCTGGTATTCAAGGACGAACTAGATGCGAAAAAGCAGCTGGTATTGGGCCTCCTTCATCGTCTACACGGCCAATAACCACTTCATCGCGTTCGCTATCGGGAAATAAGCCCACTCAGCCATCGAGACCTGGCATTCGGGCACAACCTTCGATTTTAGCCAAACCAGCAGAAGCTGTCAATCGGCTTCGAGCAGCAAACGAAGCTGCTGATCGTTTAGATAACGAGAAATTTGCCCTTGCCGATGCCGTCGATGCGCGACTTACTGTCTGGAAGGGCGGTAAACAAGATAACCTACGCGCTTTGCTGGCAAGCTTAGATACTGTTTTATGGACAGAGGCAGGTTGGAAGAAACTCAGCATGGCGGAGCTAGTACTACCGAATAAAGTGAAGATTCATTACATGAAGGGCATTGCTAAAGTGCATCCAGATAAGGTCAGTGAACCATTTACTCTTCAGCAGCTATAGTAGAGACTGCTAATAAAACGGATTGCTTGTGAATAGATTCCAGTGAATGCAACCACGGAACAGAGGATGATTGCTGGAGCGGTGTTTAGCACCTTAAATGAAGCATGGGATAAATTTAAGCAGGAGAATGGATTATGAAGATACCCAATATATACACAGAATATGGCTTTTCTTTTCCCCTTTTTTTGTACTAGACTTAGATCATATGGCATAGCGCATGATGCAAATGAGTATGTATGTTTCATGAATTTCTTCTCTGTCGAATCTTGGATGACACACTTATAACAGAAGTTTTGGGCGTCGGTCCATTTTGGACCAGGCATCTAATTCAATAAGCCAAAGATATAGAAGCTATCACTATTATTGCTTTTCCTCCGTGGCTATACCCTGGGTCCCATTCTGCGTGTTGACATTTTCAGTCTCTGCTAAGTTAGCTTCCCGTTTCATTTGCTTCTTGCTCTTCTTCCCGGTCACATTCACCGTGTCACACTTCGCAGACGGCCATTTCTCTCTGCATCGTCGCTCGTCTTCTTCTGACCAGGCGCAGGGCAATGTAGCGAATACCAGGTACGAGGTGTGCGTTTTAAGTTCTGGCTCAGAACGATGGATGACTTTGCCTTGTTTGAAGGTTGGTACCGTCGTGGACGGTTTCTGGTGATCGGCCTGGGCTGGAAGGATGTTGGACGCTGGGGTGGCTGATTTTGTCTGGGGAGTCGTAGCGACATCGACGCTCGTGGTAGTTTTGTCCCCTTTGATCTGATTTGCGCTTTCTATTTCATTTTCGCGTAACAATTCACGGAGAGCTTTGGTTTGTTCTTCTGATCGGAGTTTGGAGAGGGCTTCTTCGACATTTCGCGGGCCGGGAATGGAGCCGCGGATGCCTCCGTCGCATTCGACGCCGTGGATTTCTCTTCGGACTTCGATGTTGCGATGGAGGACTTCGACCATGGATATGGAGAGCCAGGACTGCTGGCGTAGTGCACTGATTGTTTGCTGGACTTGCTCGAGGCACGGGGAGAATGTACATATATGTATGGGAGACGAAGGGTCTAAGGGAGATTCAGAGCCGTCAGGAGGAGCGCGCACTAGGTGTTTAAGCGCAAGCCATGGGGCGGGAAGGTCGAGAAAGATGGCGTTTGCTTTGGGCGATTCGCCATCCCAGGGTGGGCCCAACAGGAAACTGTCATTATACACGTCTCGATGATTTACTCGAACAATTCCTTCTAGGCCATGGGCTCTGATCTCCTCGCGCACTTTCTGGACTCGCGTTTCGTGAAATTCAAAACTGGAGACCTGGCCGAGTCGCCGTCTCTTGGAGTCGTGGCCGTCGGATGGATATCCATTGAACACAGCCCTCGCTGCTGCGTGCGTAAACGATCCACTTCCAGCACCTGCTTCTATGATAGAGCTTCCAGGACACACGCGAAGACGGTGGAGGATATAGCTGTAATCTGCTGTATAGACGACTTGCGTCCTATGCGGCAGCGAAGATGTCCACGATTCAGGCGTAGGTCGTAGCAGATGAATAAACCCACTCGTCGTAGCAATTTCACCAGGCGCTTCCAATTCCTCATTGGCTTCTGTGCCTTCGACCTCATCCGCCTTTCGCTTCAACGATTGTCTAGCTTTTCTCTCCTTCAGTCTTCGGCCTCGGGAACCAGTGTCAACCTTTGACGCGATGATTTGAGAGCCCCACGGTTTATTGATCAGGGTGCTGTGTGGAAAGGACCCATATCGCGTATTGGTTACTTTCCCTTCTTTATAACCCTGGTCCTCCTCGTCGCGGGCGCTGAGGATTGTTGGTATTTGGAGATTGCGGCGGAGATGGAGAATGGCGAGAGAGCCCTCCTCTGCGGTAGAGTCAGTGGTGAAAAATGGGGATACCATCTTAATCAGGGTGCTGGGTGCCCAATACTGAGTATCTTCTTCTTTTCGCTTCTTCTTCTCTTCTTCTCTCCTTCTTCTCTTCTTCTTTCTATTGCATGCGTAATTCGAAGTGGTGCAAAAAAGCAACAAAAGACTTCTGTTGGCTCACGGCCCCGTCGAGCTTAGTCTTAGTGCCACCCTCCTCTCAGCAGCAAAAGAAGAACTCAAGGCTGCGTTGGCCATTCGATATCCCGTTCTCTCCTCACGAATACTTAATAAGAGTGACTCATTCGCTTCCTCTACTGCTCTTCTCCAGTCTTTTCCATACTCTTCTCCTTCCGCCCATTTATGATCCTCCTTCGTCGTATACTTTTCTCACTGAGTCCCAAGTCTGAGCTTCTGTCCACTTCGCGCCCCGCCGTATTTCGATCTTTCTGTACTTCTCCCGCCATGGCTGCCCCGCGCGAGCAGCCGCCATGGAAGCAGCCGTCGTCCAACCCCGAATCAACCTCGAAGCTCCCTCCGTTGAAAGTCTGGAATTCGTTGACTCGATCCAAAGTTCCATTCATTCCCATCGACCCCAATGGCAAGAAGATTACATGGTATGCTTGCGGTCCGACGGTCTACGACGATGCGCATTTGGGTCATGCACGTAACTACGTGAGCACAGATATTCTGAGGAGGTTGTTGCGTGATTACTTCAAGTTCGATGTGAGATTCGTCATGAACATTACGGATGTGGATGACAAGGTATGCTCTGTGCTTCGATTCTCTCATTGATTGAAAGAGCGCCATGGCTAACCCAGAAAGTAGATCATCACGAGAGCCAGACAACAGCATCTGTTTATGGAATATGTGACGTCCCATCCTACCATCGACGACTCTGTCCTTGAAACAATCACGTCTGCCTATGTCGCCTACGTGAAGAAAAATCTCCCCTTGCTCGAGAACGTTCCAACACCAAAACGGTTTTCTGAGGAGGTACAGGAGAAATATGCATTTATCATCAATGGAGGGGCCTTCGGCGGAAGCAATAAACCAGGAGACAAAGAGGCCAAGGTCAAAATGCATATAAAGACCGCGACCTCAGCGGCAAAGGCACTCGCTGATATAGTCTCTGACAAAGATTCAATGTTGAGCGAAACATTCTACGATTTAGTACAAGACGTTGTGCTGCCGTATCTGGATGCACTGAAAGGATCTTCCATTCGCGGCGAGGAATATTCGATTTTTACAAAGTTGACAAAAAGGTTTGAGGATCGATTCATGGAAGATGCTCGCGCCCTAAACATTTTAGATGCAGATGAAATCACCAGAGTGACAGAGTTCGTTCCCGAGATTGTCAGTTTCGTGGAACAAATAGTTCAACATAACTTCGCATATGTCACTAGTGATGGATCTGTTTACTTCGACATTGCTGGTTTTGAAGCTGTCGGAAATCACTATGCCCGTCTGGAGCCGTGGAATAGGAACGACACAACCCTCCAAGCGGATGGCGAAGGTGCATTGATCAACAAGACGGTGGAAAAACGATCGAAAGCAGATTTTGCCCTTTGGAAAGCATCAAAAGCCGGAGAACCAAGCTGGCCTAGCCCTTGGGGTCCTGGCCGTCCTGGGTGGCACATTGAATGCTCTGTCATGGCATCTTCTAGACTTGGAAAGCAAATGGATATTCATTCCGGTGGTATTGACTTGGCTTTTCCGCACCACGACAACGAACTGGCGCAGAGTGAGGCTTACTGGCACAAGGGGTGCAGTCATGACCAGTGGGTTAATTACTTCCTTCACATGGGCCATTTGTCTATTCAGGGGTCCAAGATGTCCAAATCTCTTAAAAACTTCACTACAATCCGTGAAGCTTTGGAAAGGGGTGACTGGACTCCAAGGAGTCTCCGGATCGTTTTCCTTCTAGGAAACTGGGCTGACGGAATCGAAATCACGGAAGATCTGGTCAAGGCAGGAAATGCGTGGGAGGAGAAGTTGAACAATTTTTTCCTCAATATCAGAAATCTGCCCGTTGAGAATGGCACATCATCGTCATCAACAGATGATTCGTTGGCAGATCGGTTGAAGGCAGCCCAAAAAGCAGTGGATGACAACTTGTGCGACTCCTTTAATACCTTAGGTGCCATGATGGCGATCTCTGAGCTTGTTACGCATTATAACAGCACTGATAAGTCGAAATTAAACGGTCAACACATTCAAGAGGTCGCCAAGTGGGTGACATCAATGATTAATATCTTCGGGCTGAATGGCTCTGCGGCACCAGATTCTGAAGAAATCGGCTGGTCTGGCATTGAAATCCCGGAAGTTGCTAAACCTTACCTCTTTCCTTTATCTTCGATGAGGGATGTTCTCCGGGAGACAGCTCGAGGAAAAGCTGGCATTTCCGTCGACACCATTAAATCGGTTGCTGCAAAAGGGGACGAAGTCCTGAAGCAGAATGCCCAGCCTTCCGATGAAGCTAAACCATACAAGCAAGTTCTCAGCGATTTCTGCACGAAACTGGAGTCGCTGGAGCCGTCAGAGTCACTGTCAAAAGAAATCTTAACTCTTTGCGACCGTTTACGTGATGTCGATCTCTTTGATCTCGGTGTCTACCTTGAAGATCGACACGAGCAGCCGGCGCTCGTCCGAACCGTCTCGAGAGAATTGATGGCAGCACGAGAGGAAAAGGTGGCGCGGGCAAGGAAGAAACAGCTAGAAAAAGAAGCCCGAGAGAAAGAAGCCAGAGAAAGGGCCGAGAAAGGCAGACTTAGCCACTTGCTCATGTTCCGCACGAATGAGTTTAGTGCGTGGGATGATAATGGAATCCCGGTTAAGGATGCTGCTGGGGAGGATCTGACCAAGAGCAAAGCTAAGAAACTGAGGAAAGAATGGGAGAAGCAAAAAAAGGAGCATGAAGCCTGGTTGGCTAAGCAAAACGGATCATAGAGAAATGCGTAGTATTTAATTTGAAATACCTTTATCCAAATATATACCCTTACTCTGCACTTACAGAAGATAGGTGGCCTCCCTCGTCAAAAGCCTACCTTTTTTTCCCCTGACCCGGCCACTTCTGCTCCGATTCACATCCATCGTACCATTCTTCAAGCGCGCTGGCCTCATTTTCAGATCCATTCCTACTACTCTCTCTCCTCCCATCGTAAAATTCCGTCCGAAAATGCGATGGATGGGATTACGTCATAGCTGCGGGTCGTGGAGAAACTTAAAACCTTATTTGAAGCCGCCTTTCGTCTGATCTGCGGGTTTATCCGAATTTCTTCAAAAGATTTTTGCCAGTCAGTCAGATGGAAGCATTGAAGCAATTGGAGTGACTGGCCGTTCAGCTCCAAATACCCAAGTTACACGCTGTCAAACGCTGTCTTGTGCCCCACGAATAGGTAACTTAGACGAGAGGACCGGGGCGTAATGTTCCCTCCAAGCCCAGCTGCTCAGTTAAATTTAGAGGCTCTCAGTGGCATTTGCGGGTATGTCCAACTCAAATCTTTACATTATGTGAATTGTTTCTCAATGAAATAGCTAGAACGGATATGCTGACTGCCTATATCTTAGCTCCATCTCTATCGCCTGCTGGGTCGTCGTCTTCTCTCCCCAAATCATAGAAAACTTCCGCCGTGGGTCTGCAGATGGACTCTCGTTGCTATTCCTCATTGTTTGGCTGGCTGGAGATGTCTTCAATATCCTGGGCGCAGTGCTTCAGGGAGTGCTCCCGACTATGATCATCCTGGCTGTGTACTACACGCTCGCCGACATCGTCCTGCTGGGCCAATGTTTCTATTACCGCGGTTTCACTCTCTCAGACGAGATTCAAAAGCCGCAAGACTCGTCACTAGGCAATACCCAGACACGAGAACAGGAATCCCTCCCACCACAACGCCAAACAGAGCGAACACCCCTTCTCCCGCCCGCATCACCTCCCCCACGCCATGACGCCCACCATCCCTTTGACCGTCGCCGCTCATCCCTAGCCTCTCTCTCCTCCACCATCCGCGATCACTTCGGCCACATCGACAGCACCCACCTCTCCCCCGCCGTGCCGCTCCTCGAACCTCCCAAACCATCCGCCCGCCCCGTCTCCACCCCCACAACAACCACCACCCAAAAACTCCTCTGGAACACCTTCGCCATCGCGCTCGTCTGCGCCGCCGGCGTCCTCGGCTGGTACATCAGCGTGCGCTCCACCGCACGCAACAAGCGCCAGCGCCAACGCCGTCCCGACGCGCTCACGTTCGACCTCCTAGGCCAGATCTTCGGCTATCTCTGCGCCGTGTTCTATCTGGGCAGTCGGATACCGCAACTGTTGCTGAATTGGCGCCGGAAGAGCACGGAGGGAGTGTCGTTGCTTTTCTTCCTGTTCGCGTGCATTGGGAATTTGACGTATGTGCTGTCGATATTTGCGTATTCGCCTGTCTGTGGGGGGAAGGGAGGTCGGTGCGGGCCTGGCGAGCGGGAGAGGATGTATGGAAGATATTTATTGGTCAATGCGTCGTGGTTGCTTGGAAGTTTGGGGACTTTGGGTTTGGATCTGGCGATTTTCGCGCAGTTTGTGATGTATCGAGATAAGGATGTGGAGGATGAGAGTAGTGAGGGGGCGGATTTGTGAAGAGAAAGCAATATCTCCTCAGATGATTTGTATGGCTGGAACTAACTGGAGCATATGGCGTTATATTGAGAATTTGGGGGTTGGCAATAAGCTATGGGATTTATCAGGCCTATGGTTCGAAATATCTGGCGTGATTCTTTGGTTACTCTGATTTGAGCGAGTGCTGGTGGTGTATTATGTAGTTATAAACCCTTCAGAGTAGATATGTGTGGCATTCGCGTAAAATATTTCGCTGCTTCGCTATGAGAGGCCATTCCCCTCTTAATGACTTCTCATGCAGATAGATCATGATATGACCAACATACGTTGCCTAGGACGATTCCTAAAACCAAAGCGGTTTACTAGCTTTGCCGGACGACAGCCAGGGACATTAGGCTTGTACAGATGGTACTCCTAAGAAAGGACGGATACAACAAAAGTGGAAGATTATATGCATTTCATGGCTTTTATCTTTTTCCATCAGATTTGCGCCCCAATAGCGCCTTGTTTGAACAGAACTAGAGAACATGAAATGCGCATGAAAAATAAGAACCAGTGTATCATCTGTTCAACATCAAGTCGTACATTTTACCCAATAGTTAATCATCTGTCGGAGGATGCTCATGAACCTTCCCCTTACTGACCTCGCCCCAATTAGTACTCAGCGCTGTCCCTTTACTCTCGTAATAGCTCTTCATCATCGCACGTCTTGTATCGTCGTCAGCGTTCGCATATAGCCTCTTGAAGAAAGCATCAACTGGATCTCCAGCGTTATATTCTTCTAAATCGGAGTCCGCCCCTTCATCTTTGCTTTCTTCGTCTTTATCCTTGGACTTCTTCTTTTGACTCAGCTCAGCTGCGACTTTGTCCCAGTCCTTGGCACCGCCGCGGGCAGAAGTGGGATACGAAGGTGCTTTTGCGGGAGCGGAAGCCAGTGGATGTTGGGAAATCGTGGTTGTGGTAGATTGTTTGGTGGAGTCTGCGGAGCCTTCTAGGGCTGCCCATTTTTGACCGGGTTGCTTTTTGCGGAGAAGAATTTCAATCTTGGTCGACATGACAGACGATCTGGATGCTGTGGTATCTACTGCCGCATATAGGGGATCCAAGTCGAAAGTGAAATCGGAGCCTGCGCCTGTTGGGAATGTGACGGATAACTGCAGAAGAAGAAGAATTAGAGCACAAGGTAGATACAGGCAGAAGGAGGATTCAATCTTACAGAATGCTCTTGAATGTCAATTTCAGCTTGGTCTTTCGAAACTCCCTTTGCGTAGAGCGTCACAACGACGGCGTCGTGGCTCTGGTACCATTCATGCCTGAACTTAGTAGCAGCGGCTGCAGAATTTGCTGGCACAGGCTGTGGCTTGTTTTCTGTTCCAGAGGAAGATGAGACATCCACAGCTTTATCGACAGTCTTTTCCTTTTCTGCTTTTTCCGGAGCTTGCTGGGTGTTGACCGCATTTTCGGCAAGTACTGATGACTCTTCCGCCTCGCCCTCCATTTCTCGAAGCTGAGTCTGATACAACTTCTTCAACTCCTCCTGCTTAGGAACCACAATTTCAGGAATCTCTTTCACAGTTACTCTCCCTTTCTCATCCTCCGACGCCAATTTGCTAAGCTGAGACTTGACCTTAATCTCCCAGATCTGCAGCTCCTGAGACTTGTTCCCACCCTCACGAGCTGCGGTCGATTTGTCTGCCAGACCCATCGCCGCCATTGCCTTACTTTCTGACTCAGCAGCCTCGGTGCTCGCCACTTTGCTTCTCAGTATTTTAAACAGGTAATCCGCATCGCCGAATCGATTGAGCTGATAGAGCACAATCGCTCGTCTCATCTGGCCCGCAATAATCAATTCGCGTCGTGCGCGCTGAATACCCAGAGCAACAGCCATTTCAGCGTCCCGAAGAGCCGCTTCGCCATTCGGTCCGCCATCCTCTGCTTTCAGGCGCGAATACGCGGTAGAGCGCTTGACGTAGTAATCTGTCGCGTGCGGATTGACTATCAGGGCGCGTGTGTAATGTTTGATGGCAGATGGGAAATCGGAGGCAGATAATGCCTTTGCACCTCGGGCAGCATCATCCATATTCGAAGATCAGCTCGGTTTCGAGCTTAGAACGACGGATAGGAAGCGATCAGGATGAAGGTGGGGTGGATGACTGCATTCCAAATTAGCTGCTCGTGGTTTTGTAGACAATCTCACAGTCTCAGACAGTCACTTACCCTCCTGATATGCCTGGCCGGAGAATGGAAAAGGCCATCAGACCTGTGGCTGGTTTGTTTGTTGAGATGCAGTTGTCTTGTTACAGCTCTTCTTCTGTGCAACAGGGACTATTCACGTGATTATTAAACTTGCCCACTGCTCAGCCTGTGAACTGAAGAAAAGATGAGAGAAGATACTATATAATGTAAAATATGCAGTTAACAACTCCTGTGAGTTATTGGTGGTATTTGCTATGTCCATATATCCCTTATTAAATAGGTGATCTATCTTCAGTGAAAAGCAATGAACGGAAAATATAGAAAGAATAGACTCCATGTCTTTGCACACGCAAAAGAAAAGAGGATATTAAGTGATCATAGAATCTCATCGTTTCCAAACTTCTTCGCATAGAGTCCGAGAGCTCGAACCGGCCAATAGAGTTTATAGTTAGGATAAGATATCATGCTAGAAATACATCTTAGCGACCGTACATAATCTAGGACAGAAGAGAAACTTACCATGACTGGTTAAAAACACCCTCAATACCCTCCTGCAGCCACTCTCCATTCGGCTGCTGCTTCGACATCATCACTTTCATTGCTTTTCGAAGTGGCGCCTGTTCGGGATAGCCTGCTTCCATCAATCCAAGACATGCCCATGCAGTCTGCACCACTTGTGATGTTTTAGAGTGGGTATATACTTTCAGTTCAGAGCTGAGGTATGACTCGCCCCAGCCGCCATCGGCCATTTGTTTGTCGAGAAGAAACTGGCAACCCCGGCGAACTCTCTCACTAGATTCATAGGTCTCACCAGCCATCGCAAGGCTTTCCAAAGCAAACATAGCTGCATATGTGAAGCAGACACCCCAGCTTCCATACCAGCTTCCATCGGGTCGTTGGGCACGGCGGATGTAGGCAACGGCCTTGTCTCGAACACTCTTAATATCGTCAGCTCGGTAGTCTGGGTAGAATCGGCTAAAGTATGATAAAGCGGTAATAACCGCTGTCGTGCATTCAGGGTAATCGTAACCAATCATGATTCCCCCGAAGACTTCAGCAGCATTGAGCCACTCAATATAAGGAGAAGCTCGTGTAGGCTCATATTCCGTGAAACCACCAGTCGCATTCTGCATTTCTAAGAGAGTGTCTACTGCGTCCTTTAAGCGTCTGTCAGATATCACGGCGGGAAATCCAAGTTGATTCTGGAGCTGAATTGCTGACCGGAGGCCTTCAGCAGTACAGTCGCTAACAGTATAGCCTTGAACCTTGGTGCTGAAGGGCCAAGCTCCTTTTCTTCGAAAACGATAACATTTTTCTTGATTTGGGACGTTTTCCAGCATCTGATGATCTTCCAGAAATTCTAGAGCTTTCGTGAGCATTGGTCTCCACCTTGGATCATCTCCAAACCCGGCAACAACAACTGCTTGTATTATAAAGGCAGTATCCCACACCTGAACACCATTGGTCCCGTTCATAAGCATGCCCTCACTTTTCATCCACAGGTAGTCATGGAGACGATCAAGATGACGACGAACGGAGTAGCTACCAGGGCCGTCATGAATATAGCAGCAGAGCGTATTCATGGGGGCATTAACCGGTCCCAAACCAGCGTAATCCGTATTTTCATCTTCACGTTCGATCAGATACCACACCCAATCCTCTGCTTTTTTGACTAAGGATGGCCACCTGAGATACACATTCCAGATGTTTGCCATGAGCCAAAAAAGGATGTTCAATAACCATGATTTCGGATAATAATTATCCTCTTTTGCTATCGAGCCTCGATAGTAAGCAAAATCAACAGACTCGTACGGTTCTGTATATAGCTCTTGCCGCAATTGGCTCGTAAGTTCATCAAGTGGATAAGAGAACCGTTTGGAATAAACATAAGTCATTGGGAGAAAGACCTGTCGCATATGAATCCACCAACGCCATGGAGCAAACGGGACCCAATCAGGTAGTAACCTAGTATGAATGCGTCAGCAAGGACGGAACCAAACTGCATAGAAATGCTGAGCTGACCATAATTCTGGAGGCACAGGGTTAACGCATTCCCATTTCATTACACCCAAAACACTGAGCCAAAACTTGGCCCAGTGAGGCCCATACACGGCACCCCCGAGTTTTTGTAGTAAACCACGGGCTTTAATCATTCTAGGGTCTTCAGGACTGGTGCCGAGGAGACGTAGGGTCGTGTAGTTCATAGCAGTACCAAATACTGAGCTATGGCCTTCAATATGAAGACCCCATCCACCGTCTTTGGGATGCTGCCGTGCAAACAAATATCGTTTGATCTCGGTTGCGAACTCTGGGGGAATTGGCGTTTTCGTCACATACCAGGTGATAACCAGCCCAGGAAGTAAAAACATTGGGCCGCCATATTCGCATGCCCAGTTCCCTGGTGGCAATTGCAAATGCGAAAAGAATGATAACCCATTTGCTGCAGCGTCCAAGGGAGTTTTTGCACGAGGTAATTCGGGTAGCCCCTGTTGGGCGGATCAGCTGGCAGACGGTTGTAGGGGCACAAAAGAGAGCACCAACCGTGGGAAGACCAAGATGGTATTTATCAGCGATCGATTGCGGCCATTCCTCCAATTCCTTTTCCGTTTTTAAATAATGCCACGTTTGTCTCCCATGATCATCGAGCAGCCTCCATCTGGAATAATCCGTCTTATCTGCAGTGATTCCATAGTTCTCGGCATTTCCAGAAGGTCGAGACTCTCGTGCATGCATCTGCGACATTTTGGGACTGCACAGAGACTTAGCTCCTCCTCATGTTAGCGGTTGATAGTAAGGCAGCTGGCGACACAGACAATTGTCATGCTGCTGCGTGTGTTGTTGAGCTTCCGAGTTAAGTTTCGGGGACGCGCGCTAAAAACCCTCGAATTAACCGCGAAAGCACGTGCTGTTTCGGCTTCAGAAGTTCGAGTTCAGACGATATAAAACGACCAAATTGACCTACTGATGGAATACAGTCCATGCCATTGAAAGGGAGCATACTTCCAGTGCAGATGGAACACATGGTACTGGCATCCTTTGATCCAGCCTAACCTTTTATCGTAATGTGCTGATCCGATGGTGCATACGTCTCTGTCCAGACGTGGAAGTATCAAGATCTTTCTGGGTTGGCCATACGCTGGCCTACAATGATTACCATCAGTACGTGCGTTGAGAAACAATGATGAAAGTGGATGCCCTTCATCAATACGCTCAGCTATTGGATTTGTGGTGGGTATCTGTTGAAAAAGCGCGCTTTTAGTATGATATGTTCGAAATAGACGGAAGAGGACCACGATTCAACACTTTGATATTTAGTCCCTCTGGAGGACATGAACGGTGGTTACTGGAATATCCTAAAATTATCTTCTGTACTTTCTTTTGAGTACCTATACGTACAGATGTTCTTCTCCATCAGAAAAAATTTGCAAAAGTTACATATCGAACTCGGAGCCGTAATTCTCCTGTACTTGAGCCGCGAACCTACATACCCTACGGCTCTCACATGCAATAGGATTTCCGCTTTGAGTAATTGGAACCTCGCCTTGACTACGAAAATCTATCTTCCTATTGCAAACCCCTCCTCTATTTCGAAAATAATCGAGTCATGGGTCGTTTCCCTTCAGAAGGCCGCATTGCTGGCACTGGCTATAATCTCAAAGAGGAAAAGGTCAAGCAATTCATCGATGCTACACTTGGCTCTATTATTGATGAGCTGTCAAAGCCTAATGGCCGGCCGTCGGTGACACTGAAGCGTCGGCCTGCGCGAGTCAACTGCTTCCTGAATGAGGAGACTAGGGCGTTGCAAGCGAATGAAAATGTCGAGGATTGTGAAGTTACTTATTCTTGGCCAGGGAAAACGGCGAGAGAAGCTTGGAGATTTGGTAAGATATGATATACTTGACATTTGAGTCGGGAGTTTCGTCCGCGATTCTCTTTCATCTTGCCTCTAGTGGTACATCATTTGTCTCATGGAACTGAATTAGTACATAGGAGTGGTGATGCGCATTCTAGGGCACATATCAGAGGCTATTCAAGGCCAGTTTGTGGCTTCGAAACGGGATATATATTATCTTGATCCGGAGTATTTCGGTTCTCAGAGAATGGTCGATAGATATATCGACGATATTTCTTATACGATTGGGGTGGATCGGATGGCTTTACATGTGGTCCGTTAGATTGTTAAGCCATTCCTGTTGCTTTATATGCATTCCAATACTGAATGACGTAGGCAGCAGCAGCGAAAGGCTTGACAGCTGGTTGCTTCAAGATCAGACTACAAAATGGAGATATTTTGAACGTTGGAGAGCATGCTGAGGTTCGTGAAAAATTTTCCATGTTTTTCTTGGTGATTCTCACAGGAAAACAGGGAATCCTCATATCCATGGTGGAAAACATTGCGGAAATTGACTTGTCAGATGTCAACTGGATTCTAATAATCGAAAAGGAGGTAAATAGACACCACAACAGCACATGGAGGGAATCCATGTGCCCTTGAAGGCCAAATCTTCAGGTCTGATCTTGAATAAAGGCCATATTCCACCGTCTTGTGACTTCAAACTACCACAAATTATCGGCTGCTGGGAAAGGCGCCCTGGTAACGGTAAGGGACGTGACATCCGTCGATATTCAGAGTAAACTGATGTCATATTCCACCTCTAGGGAAAGGGTTATCCAGATCTATCCACACGGGCATTTCTGCGTTCGATGTTTGAAAGAAACTCTTCAGCAACAAACCAAATTACGCGTTTCGTTCCAATGTATATACTTGTGGACAGCGACCCAGATGGAATGGCAATTATGTCCACATACAAATATGGATCCGTAGCACAGGTTCATGAAAATGCGAACCTTAACGTTCCTAATATCGAATGGGTCGGTTTGCGGTCCTCAGATGTGGCCACCGGGGTAAACACGGCTGCCGATCGTCCACTTATTCCATTAACTCTGCGTGACAGGAGAAAAGCCCAAACGATGCTGTCGAAGAGCCCGGTCTTCTCAGAAGAGCAGGAGCCAGGATGGAGGCTTGAATTGCAGAGGATGCTATTGATGAATGTTAAGGCCGAAATTGAAGTGTTGTACGAATACGAGGGAGGTATAGAACGCTGGCTCGATAAAATGTTGAGCGAATTGATTTAGATGTATTGTGCGAACTGAAAATATAGATCGCGCTAGAGGCAAAATTCCATGCTATCAGACCCCCATGCCCTAACGCCATGAATGCATGCTAAGACCGTAACGGTATCATTCAGTCAACGACATATCAAATTCCGCAAGGGCGAGGAATGTGTAAGCTCACATCGCAAAGCTTCCACAGTACAGCCCAAGCCTTAAGCTAAGCAAAAGCAATGTATCAAAGGCCCAAGCTCCTGCGCACTTCTTCTCTAACTTTCTTTTCATAATCGCTTCTTCTTTCTCTCCACATCTTGGCGGCCTCGACATTGGCAGGACTCTCATCATTGGGTTCGGCCAACATACTCATCACACTGATCAAAATCTTTTCCACACTCTGGATCGGACTCCACCGCTCTGACGCGTGCTCGTAGTGATTCGGATCGTCGCCCGGTGGATGCAAAATCGAGATACACACCGTCCCATTCGAGTACACTAAACAAAGGGCTGTTGTATTAGTGACAGATTTTCCCCAATGAAATAAATAGTGCATCTAACGTAGAGAAGCAGACACATATATTCCAAAAAGTTGGAAGAAAGGTGAACAAACCATTTGGATGCCATACCCCTCCACCCAAGAATCTCATGGAAGGCGGACTCAACGGATAGTCCTTTGGAAACTTGAGCTCCGCAGCGAATATCCCACCCTCGAACGGCGTGCCTTCTGGACCTTGGATCAGAGCTTCCCAGAGAAACATGTCGTCTTCGGAAACCGGGCCAGCAGTGATTCCATCTGGTGGAGAGGTAGAGAGCAGTTTGTATTCGTGGAATAAGCGCTTTTGCGCGACGGACGACGCCATGGCGGGGAGATGGGGAGGGAGTTCGTGCGGCGGGTTGGGGGGATGGAGGGAGGCGTAAGCTCGGTATTTATAATTCTCGGGAAGTGAACTCAGTGGGAAAATGTCCAGAAAGTATGAGGTATGGAGCAAATTACCACAGTTGGAGCTGTGAGAGGTTGCAGTTCTGATTGTTGATTGTTGGAGTTTGGGACATACACAGATAACGTAGTTACATAGTTAACTAACTAGTTAGGTACAACGATTATCCGGGATTCCGGTATAATTATTCAGTAGATTTCCTAGCCAGCTACAATGTAACCAACCAACCACATTCATCCAACAAGTTTCATTACAAATTTGTATAATGCTCTCATCCATGTCATCTATTCCGGAACTGAGATGTGTTCATGCCTTTGACCTGGACTTCGACTTCGACTTCAACCAAGCAACACTAGCCCCTGCGGATGAAGCAATCGCGCCGCCCACAACCTGAACAGCCGGATATACTGTTGCCGCTCCATATCCACCTGCACCTGCGCTCTGCAATGTCGCGAATAGGGAAGGTGACACAACACTACCGATGCTGCTCTGGATGGCAGCAGCAGAGGACCCTGGAACAGAGATTGTGTCAACTTGTGTGATGACAGATACAGCTAGACATGACTTGCATTGAGAAAACTAGGGGAAAGACAAGGGAAACACACCTGCAACGATCCCGTCTGCTCCGAAACCTACGACTCCCAGCCCTGGAGCTGCCACTGCTGCCGGCGCGACAACAAGAACCAGACCGACTCCTGCAGCACCGCATGCAGCAGCTGTGCCTGGGTTGTCGGCCACCCATTTCGCACCTTGGATAGTCGCTAGCGGAATAGTTTCTGTAACTAATTCTCTGGATTTCTCAGCTCCGACAGCAAGTATGCCTGGGAGGTCTGCTTTAGACACAGTGTCGCGGATTGAGGATATGACGGAGGTTTGTCCGATCGCTCCCACCTCACTTGTTAGGAGAGTAAGCATTTGGGTTGATTTCATCTTGGGGTCTTCTTGGGGTCTTCTTGGGTTTGATCGATATATGAATAACTATATTATTAAGCCAGGATTAAACCTTAGAGATGCTTTTTCGAAAATTGGTTTGAAGTTGGATGTTAAAGTCGCTGGCCCCGCCTTTCTGATAACTAGCGGTTGATTACCATAACGGAATCTCGGAGATTTGTTGTACCGTAGTTCGTTAGTCCTTACGTACTGTACAAGGATTATCCGGGATTCCGTTATGGGTGGCGAAACATTTACAGCAAAACATTCATCATTTCCATTACCAAGCCCGAGTTGGCAAGTATCTTCGCACGATAACAAGATTCATCAATAAGTTGGCTGGGTGGAAGAATGCTTCATATCATCAGGACTTTCAATGAAGCCGCTTTTAGAAGAGAAATTGCTTGATTAAAGGCCATATATTTCTAACTTGAGGTTATTGAAGCCTCGAAGGCTATAAGTTGTATCATTCAGAAAGTATATTCTCAGTTCAACGTGTCAATTCCTACAGTGACAGCATCTATAACTTGTTCATATATCCAGGATGCTCCCTTGTATGTATGTATAATCTCATGCAATTCCAAGTAGCCCAGCCGTCGACTCAGAGGCGATCCAAGCTCTCCTTCAGCTCAAAAACTCCATTAACGCCATGCACGATGTTTCCTAGGTCAATACAATGCCAATAAAAAGAAAACAGCAGAAATGGAGCCCAGTTCCGTATTTCTAATGAAATTTTAAGAAAACACGTGGTATCATAACAGGCCTTTTCTTGCTAATTCAACTTTTCGTGCAGCTTCCCCAGCTTTGAATCCACCGCGTGAGACGCAGATGGCGCTCCCGTCACCGAGTTCGAACTTCTCTTCCACCTTTGGATGCGGGCACGGGCAGTGATGTGGAAAATGCACGCAGGCTAGGGTTCCGGGACAGAGGTAATTCGAGCATTGAGCTGCAGCACCAATTGGCAATCAATTAGCTTCCATGTAACTAGAATGGGAGAGTGAATTAACCGTACCGCCATCGTAAGTTTTTTGATACCATGCGCTATCACTGGGAACGTTTCGCTGGTCCTGGGATGCTTGTTGCTGTCCTCCGCCGCCAAACATCTGCTCAAAAAATTGGAATTGCGCGTCTGCTGTGCAAATGAAGAGGAGCAGCCCTAGAATGGCACTGACAGGTATGCGAGCCATTACTCCAGAAGGGTTGTACCATCCAGTGTGTGGGTTCTTGATGCGATGAATTGTCTGTAACAGGTCAGCTTGTCAGGATGAGAAAAACAATGAGGTCAACCTGCGAGTATCACATGACCCATGATCTTTCTGACCAAGCAGTGTGCAAGACAGTTTGCTGGAAGAGAGCTGTTCAATAGCTGCTTTGCTTTGTATGTTCAAATTACTCTGAAATGAGAAACTGAAGAAGACTCTGATCATGGATTTTCATCAAAGTCCTTGCAATAACAGACTGAAGATATTGAAATCTCACGAGAGATGAGAAAACATCAAACAAATCCATCCTGCCTGAGCCACAGGCATGAAAATGCTTCTCCCCCTGGGATCAAAATTCCCCCTATTCACTGCACCTACCATCAACAATTAACAGGGCTGATATTTTACTCTTTAAAGATATTGGGTGGTGTTCATTTTGCATAAATAATTACTTCTAATAGCCCCTAATAGAGGCCTATATATCATCTATTTTTGCGCTGCGGGCTGCCCGATGGCTTTTCCACAAAATACAAACATTATGTCTTCCTTTCACCTCGTGTCCGTAGGGACTTCCAGTAATCAACACATCGCCAGAGTACAGTGCGTGCTACCTGACTTACATTCCGCCGCAAACTGTGTTTCCACGAGGCGTCCGCGCTCCAATTCCTCAACCCATTCTTCATAGTATTTTCTCCATCTCAATGCCACGTTCATAGCCTCAGTCTTATCTGACGCGAGTTTTGTTCGCTCTTCAATTCCCTTGAACCATATTGGCGGATCAGGCTTTAACGTGACACGCGCTTCTCTCACTCTCCCTAACTGCCGAAAAGCGTCCAAATACAAAGGTAGGGTGTTATAAGTTTCTTGAACACCTCGAAGGCGACGGTGCCCAAAAAGATATGATCTTGTCAAAATATGGAGCCTGATGATGCCGGAATTATGAAGTAGTCTTGCAACAGACTTGACATTTTTGAGGATTGGTCCATCTCTTTCGGTAACATCAAACTTGAAGTGAAATCGTTTAAACTTTTGCCAGGAACCAGGTCGAACTGAAAGGCATTTTCTTCCCATGATATATACATCCTTGCCAAAAAAGAAGATTTTGCATTCGATATTTCGACAGAGGACATCAGTTGCTTCCTCAAAAATCTGACGATTCAGGTGCGCACTTTTCAAAAAACTGTAATACGTGTAATATTGCGCGTACTGGCTCTGATATTCGTCAAGAATATATGAGAAAATATGCTGGCGAAGCTCGGTCGGTAGACGCAGTATGTAGCATGGCAAGGCGAAATCCTTGTGTTCAGCACAAAGCTGTATTTCAGCCCAAAGAATTTTTCTAAGGCATTTGTGATTGCCCCCAAGTGCTGCCTGGCAAAAAGCGACTGCGGATCCAAGCTTCCTATGAGCCCAGCAGACTGGGAGTCCCTTCGGCGCTGGTAAGATAGTCGCTCGGTTTTTGCATGCATTGTGGGAATGTGTGAGTGCCGGGCATTGAGAAAACGGTTTCTTTGGCTGCTCACGGGAGAGCTTTGAGCGTTTTTGGACTCGAGGCATGCTTGCACCTCCCGCTGATAGATTTTAGTATTGTACGATAATCGCTTTATGGCAAATCTCAAGGCTGGGTTGAACCGTAAAGAGGATCTCCAAAGGGTATGAAGTGCTCGTTAAGATTTGAACGCTCCTGCTTAGTTTTCTAGAAAACGTCTTTTGTTCCCGAAACACTACCATTGACTGGAGAGCTGTTTTCCCAGAGACTTGAAAGTTGATTGATGATTGATATGTCGTTACAAGAATTATCCCGGGATTCCTATGGCAGCCTGCAAGTATCACGTGACCCATGATCTTTTTCCACTATCGCTCACATCAATCAATCAATTGCAAAACTCGTCTTGTTCGCAGATGCCGTGATTGAGACTGAGGTACAGAGTACGTATCAAGTCTCGATCCACCTCCACAGAAAAGATGCTTCAGCCTCGATTGCCAATTCCTCTCCGTGTGCTTGAGAGCGTTCTCGCCCCGTTCCTTCAAGCCTCCAAACAGCCGCAATGCCAATCACGATTCCTCCAGCAGCGAATATCCATAAAACCACCTCATAACATAGCTCCTCAGCACCCATCCCTCATTGCCCTCCAATCCCGCCACGCCACCCACGCAGCACAAGGCGCCGCAAACGCCCGCTCCAAAAACTCTCCCGGCAAACGTCTCGGCGCAAAAAAGACTGGCGAACAATACGTGATCCCGGGGAACATCATCTTCCGGCAGCGAGGCACGAAATGGTTTCCAGGGGAGAATTGCGGCATCGGCCGAGATCATACCATTTACGCGCTGCAGACGGGATATGTGAAGTACTACCGTGATCCGCAGCGACATCCTACGCGGAAGTATATCGGCGTGGCGTTCGCCAGAGACGACGTCCTCCCTACCCCGAAAAATGCTCCCACGAAAAGACGCTTGGGAATGCGTGCGGCTCCTCGACAGGTTGCAGAGCTTGTTGTGGTGCCGGAAAAGAGTGCCGGTCCGCCGCTTAGACCGGGATATCAGTATCGTGAGGGGAACTGGGAGATTGGTCGGCTCCCAGACAAGGCGGGAATTAAAGTGAAGGAGTGGAACAGGAAGGATCGGTGGACGGCGTGGAGGAAGAAGACGGAGAGGATTAAGCGGGTTGCGCAGATGAAGGAATTGAAGAATCGGAAGAAGGGCAAGGCGAAGGCGAAGGCGAAGTCGAAGTCGAAGGCGAAGAAATGATCAATACGCGAGGTGGATGGCATATTACTGGGTTCTCTTGTTCTGGAGTTGGAGTGCTTCTTTCCCTGTATCATTATTGACCTGGGATATTTTGTGGATATTGACTTGTGCTCTGAGAAATAAATAGCATATAGTCGCTGTGCGTCCGAATTTCTGCTTAAAAACTGATTGTGACGGGGACGACCGAGGGGTTTGAATTTGTATGCTTGTAAAAGCAATCAAGTCACTAGTCATTAGACGACAACAGAAGCTTCTTCAATTCTCTACCCAGATGCATTATCTCTCGGACATGTTATTCGCGATCCGGATCCCTTCTCATCGATATATGGACCTCACAGGGCATATCAAGTATTGGATAACTCAGAAACGCACTACCCATTCAGCGCTGTGATGGGGATGATGCCTAAATTATATACAGAAATAAAGTGATTGAACTCTGCAAACGGAAGCCAGCAGCAGCAGCAATCTACGCCTGATGGCCCTCAAGCTGTATTGCCGGCCATCCATCAAACAGATTTCCAAAAATCAAAATCTGGCAGATATGTTCATTATCCAAGAGCCTCACTTTCCTTCCGTTAACCTGATATTCATCAACATCGTCAGTCACACTGGTGTCCTCCGTGTCTGAGGACTTCTTTCTCTTCTTGGGCGGTCGACCACGACCTCGGACGCTTCCGGCTTTGGGAGTAGAGTTCTTGGAAAACGGCATAAGTATCTTGCGTGCCGCCTTTACTGCTTCGTCGTCCCCAACATATACCCAAATGCAGCTGGAAAAGGAATCCTGCGCTCGATTCTCATGACTCTGATTCAAAATATCAACAACTGCCTGGACGTCTTGCACGTGGTCTACCCTATCCGGGCCCAATGCATATATTAAGAACGCATAGGGTTTCCGGTGGTCAACAGCATTCCCACGGTTCATAACCAAAATCACAGATTGACCAGCGAGAGGTTTGTGTCGTTCATTAATAGTGTGAGTTAATTGGGCCGTGGCTGCAAGATAAGGGGGCAGAATTCTCGACTTCACAGCTTTTTGCAGGACGATGGATTCACCCGCAGCAAGCAAATACGGTTCCCATTCGATGATTGCACCTTTGGCGACACAATGATCAACCCAACGACCAGCTAGGCAAGGAAGGTTAAGGGCCAGCGCCTGCATATACTTAAGACGGCGAGAGTAGTTATCAGTAATCAAGCACACGAATCCAAGCTGCTCTGCTCGCGAAGTGAGGCGTAAACTGGGAGCGTTTCTCTCGGCAGAAGAAGGCGAGAATGGCAGCTCAAACAGTTCATCGAAGCCTTCCTTCAATATTCGCCCCCCATTTCTGAAGATCAACTGTTCTAAGCGTGATAATTCCTTTTCATTATGCGTATATGAAATGGCAATTGCCATACCGCTGAAAATACCCGCTGTTAGATTCTCCTTTCGCGGAGTTCGAGTAAATGCTGGAGTAAAACTAGTTATTCCGCAATCCACGGGAGTTTGTAGTCTCGAGATCGAATTACTCATCGAAGCAACGTACGAATATTGTCGTATTCCCAGTCGCGACCATAAATTTTTGTCAAGATAGATCCTGGAGATTGGCACAGTAATAACTCGTTGCCCATTCACTAATATCCCTTCTTGTTTCGGTGTCAGAATCACAGATGCATGTCCATGGGTATCGGTCAGTTTTGGTGAGCTTCCCGTGTTATATTGAGCAATGGTGCTTGCGTCAAGTTTATCCGTCAAACCCATAACCAGATAAGGTATCTTCGGCATGTCCAGTGAGAACACCTTCACAGTATCATTAATCCTGAGCTCGAGCTTCTTTACGCTGGCAATATCAAGCTCCTCTGGCGTTTCTGAATCTTCAAACAAAACCATATAACGTTGACGGCCAACGTCATTGGACATACCAACGCAGGTAGCCGGATAGTACCCATGTGGCTGCCCATTGTAAAAAGCAAAAACCTGGTTCGAGAAATCGAATCTCTCAGGTGAGAATTCCCCCGTCGGCTCAGCTTTATCTAGAGCAGGGCTCTCTTCATGCGTTGGAGGATCCGAAGTTATCCTTTCAGTTGGAGCTGGCGAAGAGCTTGATTTGCTGTAGATGACAACTGCTTCCGCTACTGAATATCTTTTCCCACCATTTTGTGCATCTTGAGTAATTGAGAGTCCTCTGGCTTTCCTGGTCCTTCGCAAACTTCTATGGTTCTGTACGTCTCGTCGTGGTGAATCATCCACTTCCCAAATGTTTTTAGAAACAGTGTTTCTCTTAGTTTGAGTTCGAAAGCTGTCTGCGTTTCCAGATACAAGCACAGTATTGCCATCGATAGGCTCGCTGTTGGGCTTGGTCGATGGCTTCAATGCCTTGTCCTGTCCAATGTTCTGGTTTTGAAGCTGAGGCCTGCCAAATCTGGAAGAACCGAGAGACCCTCGTCCACCATTTACTTTTCTTCTTTTTGTTACAGGATTTTCTGAATCCAAGACCATGGCCTGAAAGGCTTTGTCCTCTGTCGTCAGTAGATCAATGTCTTCCAATGGAATTTCAGGTCCTGTCTGTTTTGGAGATTGATCCGAGGCAATCTCAGTCATACTCCGGCGCTGACGGCCGCTTGGACTTGACAGAATAGAACAAAACCGATTAGATGTATCTTTGCGGGGCCAAAAAGTCGCCCCTACTCTTCTGCAGTTTTGAGAACTGATATAGGACATGGCGGGCAGGTCAACATCACTTTCGGGTAAAGTATTAGGGTCTTCGGATTTAGGACAATCGTGTAACACCCTCGGAGAAGGGACTCGTTGGTCATCTGGGCTAGTCTCTGGTATAGTGCCCGGGAGACCTCCAGCATCAACAGGTCTTCGAGCAGGCGTCTCAAATACGAAAGACAGCATAGGCGTATCCCCGCAAGCATTGCCGTCCTTCTGACATACTGTACCATTCTGGACCTCATTTTGATCGGCGCAATCAAGCGCTCGATCAACAGGATTGGGAAAATGTTGCTTTAAATTGTCCACCAACCCGGGTGACGCAGATTTGAGTCCAGGAGAATAAGTGGCACGGATTTCAGTAGAGGTTGGCACCTGTTGTCCAGTCCATATATCGCCCTTAGGTGACTTCGAGAGCACGGTAGGAGGTGGAGGCGATGGTCGAGATACAGTATTTAAACCTGTATTAAAATTGGGCTCCTGTATTCCGGAATCTGGCGTTTGAAATCGCAATGGGGGTTCTTCGCGAGGAGAAGTGACTCTGAGTTGGGTGTTGTCATCGCCCTGAACGTATGGCTGAGAATTGAGAACCCTTTCACAATGCGAGCCATCACTGCCACTAGATAAAATCGGTATATTATGGGAGTTCAGCGGCTGAGATGGACAAACAACAAGGTGGGGATTGTTTTCTAAATTGGTTTGCGAAGGTGGAAGGCCTTCCTGCAGTTCCAGCGCTTGCGACAATGCATCATGTGCGAAAACAGTCGGGTTGGAAGAGTGCATGGCTTCGCTATCAACATTTTCTTTATCATCGTCTCCATTTACCAGGAGAGCTTGGGAGCCAGAAACTCGAGAGACATTGTCTTCGTCTTCTTGCTCTGTTTCTAACTCACTCTCCGGGCCGACATCTGATTGAACAGCCCCGCCAGCAGCTTCATTCTTAGCAGGTGATGAGATAGTCTTAGAATTGACATTTGGCGAGCGACTGGACGTTGAGAGGTCGGTCATTTTTGGATAAAAGCTGCGAGATTCTGGCCTCAAGGGAGCGGAAACGCTTTCGAACTGTTTTCTGAGTTCATTTTCTACATCTCTCTGGCGTGATCGATGTTGAAGCGACTGCTCATCGATCAAAAGGTCATCTGTAGCCAAGTTATCTGAGGGATAAGTGGGTGCAGACAGTGACCTATGTTGCTGGTCTAGTCTCGCTCGCACCTCTTGGGATTCTTTCATAGAAACGTAGTCCGCTTGTGGCTCAAGAAACCCCCGTCGAATAATCGATGAGGTGGTCTGAAGTGGCGAAAAGAGAGACGTAGCTGTTTGACGACTTTGAACGGGAAGATTTGGCGACGGCATGTCTGAAGATAACTCAGGTCGAAGAACGTTCATCAAGGGGGACGGTGTTGCTTGTGTAGCATTGAACAATTGGCTCAGAGCCATTACAGAACTTGGAGTTTTGTTTTCCAGTGCAAAGGGATTGCGTGGCAACGATGGAGTAGTGATGCTAGCATTGGTACCCAGGCCAGTACTTCCCTGGCCGCAAGGAGTACGTTCGACGAACCGTTGAGATTCTGGAAATGGCTGATAGTGGGCCGGGGAGGAAACCCCATCCTCTGCTCCAGACATGGCACCCTCTTCGCTCAACTTAACAGCGTGTGAAGTCTCATCCAAATCCACCAGCAAGTCGAGATGACCCGTATCTCCTTCCCAGAGTGTCTTTTGCGTGACTCCAGCATCGTTATTCTCGAGCCCATCCGAAGGGTGGGGGTTAGAACGTTCGCCCTCGATATTGCCTTGCTTCAGGAGATCGTCGTATACAGATTGGGACACTAGTTGAGTATCCCCCGGGGGGCTATCTGTAGGAGTCATTACCTTCGCTGGAGAGTTAGGGGCCGTGTTCCAGGCATCTGTATGTGAAGATAACTGTTTAGTTACATTGGTACACGGATTTTGCTGGTAAGAGAATTGAGGCGGGGCATCTGTATCAAGTCCATGTTGTTTGGAAGCCATTTCCGCGGCGACAATGACATTGATATGGAATTGCCCATGCTGGTGAACTTCATCTGATAAGCTGCCCGGGACTTCAGCGTTGGTGTCTGCAGTTGATCCCTATACACAGATATACACATTAGTTAGCTGTAATCCCATTAACAAGGATGTTACATGGGGATTGTTTTGTCGCACATTACCAATTCCCAGCACTGCTTGCTTCAGATATGTCAGGTCAAGACTGTCATCTTGTGTCTCCACCGCAGGAGCCATGACAATTGACACTGCATCCCTCTGCTCAACTTCACAATTCATGGAGAGCACTGTTTCTTTCCACAGGTCTGGCTGTTACATCAATGTTACCATTTATTTCACTGTGGGTCTTCTAGAACGCGTCTTGTCACGTCAAAATTGCTTAATCCGGTTTAGTGCTTCACGAAATCACATGACGCTTAATCCAATATTACCATTTCAGGACTAGCATCATACTACATCTGTACACTCAGTACACTCAGTACACTCAGTACACAGACACTGTATACGTACATAGTACTAATCTGATGAATGGCAGCAATTAACGCTGTTGGAAAGCTGTGGACGGTGGTGGCTGGATGCCTGGGTCAGCATCTTGATTTCGTTCAATCTAGCTACTCTACAGCAAAGGCTGATGTGAGAGGTTCTCCACGATCAATCTTCTCGCAGCGCCCAGATAACTATCCAACAATCTTCCAGCAACTTTCAACCGAGGTCTCCAGTACTCCCTCGCCACCTCTTTTAACCGAAGCTTTTGAAGCACAGTCTTATACTTCTCGTTCGGTTCTATCAGGTATAAGATCAAATGAGAGTTTCGAGAAAGACGTCTAGTAAAGGAGCTAGGGATTTCTTTGGACATACTTGGAAGTCGAATTCGCGTTCGAATTGGATCTCTTCATCGTTCAAACTATTTTCGTATGACGGCCTTCTGCAAGCCGCTCAAATAGAATCTGCTGGATTCAATTCCAGGGCTTTTGATTTATGTGACTTCGATGTTGAAAGGCCAGGCATATGCAGCCCATTAAGTCCGTGGAGTGCAATAAATTATTCCACAAGCTGCGTTTGTATTTGCAACAGCTGATGGTACTAGCACTCTGGAACGGCATCTTCTTGTCGGGTTATGCAGGGCAAAGACACTTCGCGAGAATATGATATACCCGTGTTCAAGATGCAAAACAAGTAGGACCGACCAATCATCTAGTTATGTGAAGGATGTTTAAAGAGTCAAAGTATAATTCCAAGACTTTCCAAATCGTCGTCTCAATCTCGACTCCGGTTTGGAACCCAACGTTTGATGCTCATCTCGCGAACAGTATACGTTTTCAATAAAGCCCCGATATCGAGTTCTTCGGACGCTTCCTGCGGTGACGGTGGGGGCGGTATCTCCACGTAACATAATATCAAACTCTTCTTAACCTGGGCCTGAACCCTGTTCACGCAATGAAGCCACCACCAATTATGTGGGACCTTCTTAGCGACCATTGCTCGTCTCTCCTCCGTCTCATTCCAGTAAGGATGTTCATACGCGGGTAACAAGACCACTGCAAATTCCGCGTGAGAGAAGACGGGACCCCGATTATAAAGGAGGAGATCAACACCAAATTTTACTCCAGAGCGCACAACCCATCCGAGAGAGCGAAAATGATGGTAGGCAACGTATGAGACAATAAAACGGTCATCCGGCTCAGGTTGCGCTATCTCATCGCGTGGTGGGAAGTATGAATGGCGACGGAATAATGACACAAGGTCCGAAGTGGACATGATAGTCTTCATGTTAGCTTCGTAGACTTGAAGAACGCCAAGTCCATAGACGAGAAAGAAGGCTTCTTCACTAGATAGTTGAAGATGCTCTTCATCTTTGACTTGCGAGGAATCGAGTTTTGCAAGATTGGAGGTCTCCTTCAAGACTGTTTCTTCCTCGTAATTTCTAGTGTCTACTACTGATGAGAAGCGGACAATTTTGGTTCCATTGACTGCTGGTTTCTCAACACCTCCATTCATGGTGTCTGGCTTTGGCAACGAAGTTGAATCCAGTGCCGAATCGGAAGCCTCTCTCGAAAACTTGCTATCAACATAGCCATTTATACGAACTTTCGATGCGTGATTATCCGTCGATTGAGCCGCTACAGAACTATGGCCATTGCGCGCAGTAGCTTCAACTCGAAGTTGCTCAGCAATAGCTTCTTTTTCCTTTCTTGCCCGCTCTAGTTTCCATTCTCGACGCTCTGTTCTCCTGTTTCCCGTAGCTTCTTCGCTAGTGTCGACTCCGAGCAAGCCTCTCCGTTTCTTTTCTCGCTCCAGCCAAGTTGGCTCACTTCTACTCAGGCTTCCTTTACCGAAGAACCCCATTTCCCACAGAGCACGTATTGTTTTCGGATCTGTCACATGAACAGATGATGTTGCAATGTCGAAATATGCGGAATAAACCTCATGGTGAGGAGGAGAAACGAAATAAGTAAGGTAAGAAAGAGCAATGCTAATGATTGATAGGGGATTGTGAGGTATCAAGGGAGGGAGGGGATGAACTGTTAAAGGGAGAAGAAAGCGGTGAATGTGCTTGTAATTGAGTCGCCGTTGGCGAGTCATGCGATTTTTGGAAGTGTCATTTTTTACTTCTCCTTTGGCTGTGCCACGGCATCCAGACTCCTTTACGGTGACCTTAGCTGAGGAAGCCATCGCATCTACATCGGGGCTGGATCAACGCAGTTCTAAAGTAATAGTAATCAGCATTTCAACCTCCATCTGACAACATTATCAGTGTTTCAGAAAAAAAACATGATAATAAATCACTAGGGCTGCTTATGTTCCTCAGATACCGTTGTAGTCATAAAAAGAGCCAGCATGGGTCAACAGCTAGAAATCAGTGCCATTGCCTAGGCTGCTAATGGTGTCATCACTGGAACAAGAGACAAAACATTGCAATTTGATATCACAACAGCAGGAGACGGAAATTTGACTCACAGTAAGTTGTGATGTGAAAGCTTCCTGGCTGCATCATCTAACTACTAAACCAAGAAAAGATTCCTGGAGTAGTATAAAGCATAGTAGCCGCGAAAGAGTTCAGCTGGTTGCTTTCTGGCCATATCCGTATTCTGAAGGGCTTCTATATTCCGTGCTCTCCAGCAACAGGGTGGATTCATGGGTTTGTTGGATGAAGATGAGTTGAAGTTTTTCCCTTTAATATGCGGGCGGTGGAATATTTTTCCGCATCAAGCTTCAGAGATTCAAAAAACCAAAAAATCACATCGAAGCCGACGGAAGCAAGCCAGTCGCATATCCATCGAACTTCTTGCAGCATTCGCGTTGAGCATCCAAGCCAAGTAAGTATGATAGAGTCCTATGATCTTCAGTCCTTAAGGCGGTTGGTCGCTAACTATGTACTCGTTACTACTCTCTAGAATGCATCTGATGTATACGCTCGACGACCAGGGGAAGCGCGTTTATACCCTGAAAAAGGTGCTGAACGGCCAAGTGACGAAGTCTGCGCACCCAGCTAGGTTCTCGCCCGATGATAAATACTCCAGGTATTTGACTTGTTAGGCCCTGCGAGTTGACACAAGTCCGTGTTCAACTGTTGGAAACATGAGCTAACTGAAACCGCATGGTAGACATCGAGTCACATTGAAAAAGCGATACGGATTACTGCTGACCCAACAACCCGGTATGCTTTACGCTCACCCTATATAGGATGTTTGGCGACTTCTAACAGTCCCTTTTCCAGAACAAAAAATGTAAAGATGCTTTGATGGACGAGCGTTGGCGAACGGCGTTTGATCACCCCCGAGAGAGTCGGAAAATGGGTCACAGTTATTTTTGGTAGTGGTTTACGAATATTTGCAAATATATTTCTCGAGATATAAATGATTATTGAATCCACGTCTGCGATCCTCTATGCGTAAACCATCAGATCAGCCATGAAACTCCACGACTTTTAAACGCACAGTAAAAATTGTCGAGTCGTCATTATCTTCGCCTTTTGGAGTTAACATTTCGACCAGCCCCTACTTTGATCCTTCCACCAGTTCGATTTCTCTCTCCAGTTAATATATTAGGTAGATAGTCCTCGTCCATTAGATCTCGTCCTCGCCTTGCTTTTCTGCCTTCTTCCGCCACAGCTCGAACATATTCCTTCTGATCTGGTGCAAGAATCAACTCTGTTCCCCACCCTCCTTTACCACCTCCTTCGCCCTTCCACTTTCCATTTGATGTTCCCGCAACGGGTTTGGGAATGCTGAATTTGTTCCCTCTGATATTCCACTGCATATTCTTCTTTAAGTGTATCTTAAATCCACCGTCTGCCGTTGTAGAGCATGAAACACGAGTGAGCGTTGGCTGTCCACACCGTGGGCAGAACTGCTTCGTCATTTCCCTGGTAGTGAAGAAGCAGCCATGGCAGCGAAGGATGTAGGATTTGAGACGCCTAATTCGCTGCAGAGTGTCCGTTGAGAGAATGTTAAGATTCATCTGAAGTAGCACGTTTTGCATCGCGAAATCCGTTGTAATAGTCGCAACTTGCATAGTTTTTGTCTCAGCGGTAGCAGCTGCCTTTGCTGCATCGCGAGCCTGGCACTTCTTGATATTAGACGGTGTAATCCATCCTTCGTCGGAGTCTGACGCTCCATTTTGTGAATTTTCTTCTGAGCCGTCACAGTCGCCTTCAGGCGCGGTCATAACCTCGGGACTGCTGGAAGAGTTTCCAACAGGAAGGTCACCATCAGCTCTCTTTTCACCATGCTCCTTCTGATCATCTATAGTCACAACCTCCAAACTTTTGGAAACATCATCTACTAGAGTATCTCCTGGGATAACTTCCTTCCTTCTGCCAGCATCCTCTATCTCTTCGTGTCCATCGCCTTGCTCAGCGACCGGCTTTCTCTCCTGCTCTTTCGACGGCGGCACCCCATTAATCCTCTTCTGCCCAGGTGTCTTTCTCAATCTCCAGTCACCTCCGTTTCTTTCGCACTCTACCTCGTATGCCAACGCCAAAATTTCTAAATCCGTCTGGCTCAATACCTGCCGATCTCCAGTCTTTCTCGCGAACTCAGAAACAAATTTCAAACTCTGGGGTTTGGGCGATCTCTGTTCAAGAAAAGGCAGGTATAATGTTTCAATCCTCTGGCGAGCATCTGGGTCGCGGATTTCGGAAATAACAGCGGGAGTGGTAAGGAGAGCATGAGATTGTGCGAGGAGGGTGGAGATTGGAGGGACGTTTTTGATAAGGGGACCAGCATCGAGAATTATAGCATAAACTGGCTTTGGCGCCTCTGGAGTCTCGGTGGCTTCAGGCATGATGCTTCTCACATTCGCAGAGTATTAATATCTCTTTCTATTGCGGATATTCTTGTGTTGAGGGTGACTTCAACTGATCAGAATTTCTTCTCTCGTGGTCTGTGGGTTGAGCTTATCAGCTTATCTTAGCGCCAATTCTTCTTGCATGGTCAACATCAAATCTATCAGGTTCTGAAATATCACCATGTCGAAGTAATTCACAACCAGCATGATATGGCCTTTCAGAAAATCCTCTAAAATTATTATTATATCAATTTGCGAGCCTGGTATAAGCTTTCGCAGATATTGACAAGTATAACTATCGAGAACACCCGAGAAACATTATGTGTGTATGTATCTATCCAACCGAGAAAGAGACACAGCAACGTGAATCATCTAGGAATCAAGACAGGAGGATAACCGAAAATGAAATGGCTTTCACAAACGCTCAAATCACCAAGCTTCTCTCTAAAAGTGCTGAAACTCTTTATCCACCTCCTCGAAGTAATCAAAGAACCCCTTGAAGAACTTGACGCCTAATCCAGGGTCCAGGCTTCCAGTAGTGGCCCTAATGCTATGCATACTTAACTGGGGGATACCACAGTCAATCGCTCTCATTCCAGTCCGGGCACTGGTCATAGGGCCAATAGTTCCTCCGCTACGGCTATCATTTCTGATCTGGAAGATCTGAAGCACCGAGTCACACTTGGCTGCGATCCGATGAAGAAGAGCATTGCTGACACTGTCTGTCGTCATATGTCCGTTGGGATCTGTACAAATCGTAACTCCAATATTAAGACGCGGAGAATGATTTTCCAGATACTGTCCCATGAAATTGGGGTTAACAGCGTGGGTGACATCGGAGGAAACCAGGAAGCTGTTTGCAATTGTTTGAGAAAGCAGATTGGGGCCGTAGTTTGGAGCAAAGGCCTCGACAATTCGCGCAATGACACTGCTCATGTAATTCGATCGAGCCCCCTGTCGGAGCAAACTGCCAATCTCCTCATCGTCAAACATGCCCACCATTTTGACAATTCCCGTAGAACGCTCTTCAGAAGAGGCCAGGAGAGCCTCAAATGCACTGTAGCAACAAAGCTTGTCATCGATTCGCCCAGCAAAGATAAACTCCTTATCCAAACCGCCAAGCTGAGCAGGTTGAGTATCAAACAACTCCAACTCCCAGTTTACAATTGTACTGTAGTCAGAAATGCCCAACGCCTTAGCAATCGCCTTCACCAATCTCTCCGGCTGCGTGGCGGCGAATGTCCCCTTCTCAATTCCACTTGCTTCAGCATTTACCTCCACACCACGAATGTCCGAGTTATCCAGGCCAATGACGGGGACTGCTTGCGTCTCAGCATTAAACGGACCCCGTGACGGAGCTCCGAAATGCACTGCGAGAGTCGGAATCCTAGCAATCGGCCAATCTAGCTTAACCAACTTCGGCTCAATAACACCAGAGTCCGGATTCCGAACCAGCACACGCCCACCAACTCCCAAATCCCGATCCCACCATGTAGAGCTCAACGCACCCGCATATGGTGCGACACCAAGCTGCACGTAACCCGCCTTTGTGGGCAGCTTGGAGACTGGCTTGAGCTTGGCGCACAGCGCGTCAACATGTCCCGCAACCACGCCGATTCCGTTCCCGCACTTGTAATCACGACCGATAGCAAATGCAATAAGCGAGCTGTCGTTTCGCGGGCAGTAGTATTTCTTGCCGGGTTTGAGCGTTGACGTCCAAACGTCGCGCTCCGATAGCTTGGTAAATCCGTGATCGTCGAGACGGCGGCTGAATGCGGCGATGGCGTGGAAAATGGTTGGATTCGCGGTCATAAAATCGCAGTAGGGTTTGGTGTATGCTTCGGGTGAGATGGAGGAAGATTCAGGACCGCGACGACAGGGTTCGACTTCGATGGAACGATGCGCGAGATCATAGTCGGATCTGCGAGAGAGCAGCTTTTTTGTCATGGTACCAAGGCAGAGGTGGTGCGTAACCTCGAGATTTGTAGAAAGGCGTTCTCCTTGGCTTGATGTCTAAGGCGTACTCAAGGTTGCTGTCTCTTCGTCGGATGACTATTCTAGTATCAAGGCTATATTATGCTCCTGATTGTAGTTAGGGATATTGCTGTCTGGGTTGTGGGAGAGGCTAAATCCAGCTTCAGTTGCTGGAACAACCAATCCGTAACTACATTAACTAGTGATTGGTCGACATCATGAGTCTCTCCTCATCTCTCTTGCTCTACGACGACGATATGCTCATACGAAATGGTGCTTTGATTAAGTCTTTTGAAATTCCAGATCATTTCTAAATTCAAAAGAAACGAAGATGCCCCAGTCCCTCAGATACACATACTAGCTTTTCCATCGTGTACATTTGGCAGTTAAATTAGTAGCTGGCTTTGGTTTGCACCTTGGAATAACCCATTTCCTCAACAACGCGAAATCGAATGACTTGTAACTTACGGGTTTTCCGCTTTATCCAAGCTAGAACCAGCAAAAGCATTCCAATTCACCTTTCCATCCTTGCATTTTCTCGTGATTTCGGGTCCCGTTGTGCGGACAACTTCGGACCCAGATCTCGACACAATGATGCTCACTCGGCCTAACCGATTATTGAAGGGAACGCTGAAGTGATTGACACCAGCAACTTTCGCGCTTAGTTTGCTTGGTGCAGAGTCCCCAATTTGTACACTAACATCGCTAGGTTCTGAAGCCAAAATAGAAATGAAGACTTTGTCTTGAGAGACCAAGGCTGGGTCCAAAGATGGCTGGCCCATTGCAGGATTATTGCCTGTGGTTCCTCCGTTGCTTCCAGCACTGGCAGGGTTGCGGCGATACCAATAAGAAATGATGTCCTTCTTAACAGGAGCGGCACGTTTAGAGGAATATTCAGTCGTCAGGTTGCCTGATTTGAATCGATCGATATAATCGGGTAGGAGAGCTCGCCATCCATCATGAGGATCATCATCAACGTACCACTCAGCGCCCTTGGGAATACCAGTCTTATAGACTGGTCCAATATGATGGGATTCGCCATAGTCATTCCATGTAATTATCTAAGAATACTGTTAACATAGCTAATTCTTCTCTTGGATACAGGAGCTGTGTTTACCTGAACCAATGCTGGTTGCAGTTCAATGATTTGCTGCCAGCGATCATGCCACAAGTCGTCGCCGCGCCAAAGCCAATTCTTGTTCCACTGGGGAAGGTTGGTGTAAAACCAAGGGGAAATGGGCATCATATATGGCCGTCCATCAATGGCTTTCATCCATTGTCGGTCGGAATCCACCGTTTTCGCTTGAGCTCCAACTGACCACGCATCCCAACTGAATGCTCCGTCAACAGTACTGATGAATCTTTTAAACCCTTCGGGCCCTAAACTTGTCCATGATGGCATGAAAAAGCAATCAGTTGATTTTTTGATGGATAACCAGTCATCAGCATTGTTGGCCCCCTCAAATGTCGATGCCAGTGGCCTGTCTTTGTATTTGAACTGTGCAGAATGTGATTTGTAGGTGTTTATTTTCTCAATCACGCGGTTCGACGGCCAAGGGCCTCCAGAAGCGTAATCAAACGACAAAAACAATGCAAAATCTCCCGCTTCCCCCGCTGCTTTGTATGCTTTTTGCAGTATGGCATCTGTATTTCCATCTTGAGGCGCGATATTGAGAGCAAACCCGTCAATATGGGCTTCCTTTGCTAATTTTATATCTGATTTCCATTCTTCCAAAGTCATCGATGCGGCATTTCCGACCTCAGACAATGTTAGCCATAGCTATGATTCTCTAGGAATTGATGTCTCACAATAAAATGCGCGAAAACAGATTTCGCCTCTTTGGCAGTCACAGAAGTAAGAGCTGCAGTGAAGGAGAGTAAATATTTGATATACATGCTTTAATGTTGATTCAGAAGCACAACAAGCGTTAGATAGGATTTGGCTATCTCAACTAAGAATGAAAGAAGGGCAGCAGAAGCATACAGAAAGCACGGCTTTCTTTGAAAAGAGGCCTTTTTCAAGGAGTTTCTTCACAGGCCAGCTTGCTCAGAAACGGATGGCAATTGAAAAGGGTGAACCAGTCAAGCTCCTTTTGGCAATGAAGAAAAGGGCCTTTTGTGCCCTTTTGTAAAACTGGCATAGAGGTTCGGAAGGGCCATTGGATCGTGTTGCCAATGGAACAAAGTGTTTCACAAAAGCATCTCAGTTACTGAGGCACAAAGATGTGGGGAGAGAGGCATAATTCAAAGACTGTAGGACTGCCATTCACAGTAAGACAGAACCATGTATCACCAAGGGCCGAAGATGATAGCGGTAAATGGTCAAACATGGTCATGGAGGTTCTGGGGCATTCAGCACAAGTCTGATAAGGGTATCCACCTGAAACCCAGGTAAAAAAGCAAACATTGTTGGGTGTTTTCAATTCAGAATTATCACTCGGATAAGAGAATTCACAGGGGACTTGCAAGAAGATTAGACCTCATCATTGCCATGGAAAACAGACTGAGGCCACAATGGAGAATCTATTAGAACTTGGTAGATATCAAACAGATTAAAAAGTAAAAGAAAAGGGTGTATTTTGAAACAATTTGGGTGGATGGATGAAACAAGGGAACCAAGCGTGGTAGAGGGACTTTTTAACATTCACACAGACACTATGTAAAACTCACAGTTAGATATGGAGTCGGTCTGATTCATCTGTGTTTGCTGTCGAGCCACCTGCCAGTGGGCATTCTCTGGAATGCAGTTCAGAGATATGCTGGTAATGTCATTATTCTCCCAACTCTCATTTGGTTCTCCATAGAGGCAACTAGCTGTGTCAGTCATTTTCATTTGGATCAATATTAGGCAGCTCCTGCTGTGATTATATACTGTGTACATCCATCCCGGACGACGTCTCATGCAGCAGAGTACATAGGTTGATATCAGTTATTATTCCACCCTTAAGCATTGGATTGAAGGGTGTATAGCCAGGGTGAAGTTCAGTAAAGATGATCATGTAATTCCACATGTCACAAGCAAAATTTGGATGTCCTCCATGAAGTCTATCAGGAGAGCAAAATGCCATAAGGTGGATACTAGCCTTTTTAAGTCCCAGGGCCACCAAAATAGAATCATTCTGGAATCTGTACACAAGTTTTCAGGAATCCCTGTGGGTAGAACACACTCTCCCCGCTTCCAGAGATTGGCAAATGGTATGATTTGTGTTAGTGGTCGACCGAGTGCTTCATATTTAGCGCTTCTCTTGACATAACAGAGAGCGCCATCCCCCACAAACAGCTAAATCTATTAGTATCCATTAGAATATGCATCTACAGAGAAGAGAAGATTCAAAATCAAGTTCCTCCTCATTGCTCGCAAAGACGCCAAAGTCCGCCGTGTCATTGGAATATTGTAATAACTCCGAGAAACCCTTGAGCAATGGTGGTTCATGCGTTGCTTCGGAGAAACTGTTGATCCACGTTGACTGTTATGGTTGCTCGCTTGGCTCATCGGATCAACTAAATACCGCTTCACCCTTCCTTTCAGTTGCAACGAGGTATCCCCAAGGCCATCTACATCACCTACATACAGCATACCTACTGGTACCAGCGGTTTTCCATCCCACTCCCTTCACAAGCCGTATGGACAGCGTGACTCTAGTATCGGGCGGGAGGTGCAGCTAACCCGCCATTTATTTTGCACCCGCTGGTACCTGTGCTACTGCTGGGCCCCTTATTTCGGTGATAGCAACTTGTTTGAGTTGGCCTCGTGTGTACGGCAAGTGTTCTACTAGAAGGCTCGTTTTTTCCATTTGATAAATTGATTTAGAACAGCAGGCTGATATTACAATGGTGCGTTAAGATCTCCGAGGCGAAAATGCTTCTCTGCAGTACTCCGGTTTGAATTAATATGGTGTGCCTTCTTCAGCCTATAGCCTGCGCATTGTTGCTACTTCACTAGGCAGAATGATTGCCTCCGTCAAAATCCAAAGGACAAGCTATCCCTAATCAACCTGGTGGCCTGTCCTGATCGGCAGACAATCAGTCAATAAATCACAAATATTGGTGACACGGTGCAGAGGAAGGCCTCACGAGCCTGATAAAACCCTGGGATAAGCGCATCAGATTGGCGGGTAGTAACCCCCTGTAAGCGTTTAAGATGGTGGCGTCAAAGGAGTTTAAGGCGTATTCTACTCTGGACTGGTCCCCTCTCATTTTCATTCGGGACACTTGGTGAGAAAATGCGCCATACGTTCAATAGTACTTTCACTTGGTGCTTGTACGAGATTCGAACTGAATCTGGCTCCCTTGTCTTCACTGCGGAATTTTGAACAGCAAAAGTTCTCAAAGAGACATTTCGATCTGGAACATGCTCGATCCTGGTTCATATTCTTTATGCTAGGTTCGAGCTGCCAACATCGGTGCTTACGCTGCTCTGTCATTGGCTTTGTTACACGCAAAGCATATTTGAAAAACTGCTGTTGAGCAAGCGGGTGGGTGCAGGACGAATAATTATTTGAAAAGCGTTATCCTGCGAGGATTGCTTTGTCCAACACTGCGAAACGCAAACTTTGCTCCTTGGCTCCAGATGCCGACTGGCGTCTTTTCTCAACCAGGCTGCCAGGAGCTCAGTAGTACCAATCACAATTTGAGCACATTCAACGACTGGGGAAGAGTTTTGTTCCAGGTCCCAGGCCTGAAAACAATTACAGATTTCAATCTTCGAACCTGCTTGCAACTCGAAATCAGCTACACATGTGTTATGCCTATGGCTGCTGCCAACTTAAGACAACGAAAACCCAAACTCCATAAGCTTCTCGGACATATACACTCTCTAACATCTCCGTAATGCATGTCAAAGTGACTGCGATGAGAGAGGACGAAAAGACCGGAGCCGAAAAAAGTACTCCTATTCTTTAAGATTTGACCCTACTATACAGAGTAGGAGATATAGGTGTATAAAGCATTATCTCCATGACAACTACCTCAGTTTTCCCGAAACTGGGTATGAGCGATCCGCATTATCGACTGCAATAACCACATGGGATTGGGTCCCCTGTGCTTGCCAGAAGCTAACTGAGAGGCAGCATTTCATTTCTGTTTTTTCATGACAAAATAAACCCAATGAAATAAACTTCGGCGTGACTAGAGCCTCTAACCTGAATTAAAACACCATCAGAACGTCCAAAATCTTGCTTACGTGCATTTAAGGACTCGTTTCAGCTTGCGAATATCTTCTCTTAGTGCCTTTATGCCACCAGCGTGGGTCTGTTGTTTGTTCAATTCCTCTTCACCCATGGCAATTTCCATCAGCTTTGGCGAGATGAGCGGGTATAATGCCTTTTCGTCATTTCCTTGGCCAGTACTGCTAGGAGTCGTACGACCCAGCATGGTTCCAATGCAGTCGAGCATGCGGACCACTACCTGCACTAAGACCAGAATCTGAAGGTTCTGGTCCCCCTGGAGCGATACGCCACCGATCTGGATGTCTGAAAGGGCGATGGATACGGCTCTGTGATTTAGTGCGACGAGGCAATGACGGATGTTAGAGAAAACACTTCTGCAGAGCCGAACAAGGTTGATGTAGCACATGAGCATTGACAGGCTCGTCGGGACGTCCAGCTGGCATTGTCGACTTTGTCTTGTGTTACTTTCATCAATTGGCGATGTATGGATAATAATAGGTAACAAAGATTCGTCGGACGACGAAGACGATATTGATAATGCAGCCAATGAGTGGGTACTCCCCAGGGGACTTTCATCGTATATCTCGGTTGCCCGCAGATTCGGTCTTGAAAGGTCGGAATTGGACTCATATATTGATCGAGCATTCTGGAAATTCACAAAATTTTGAAGCACTTCTTGAAATTCTTGAAGCCCACGAATTATGTTGGCTATTGGGAGCGTGGGCTCTGGCGGAGAAGCTGCTAATGAGTTGTGTTCAGTGGTCGACCAATCATTGCTTTGCTGAAGCTTTAGCTGCTGGCTCACGTCCAAATTCAGTCTCGCTAATCGCTCTAAGGAATCCTGGAACAAAGTCTCTGCTTCAAGCATGTTCACTCCCTCGAAGTTCACGGTTGGTCTTGTGCCCAGATGCGTAAAGTCACTGACGATATTTTGGAACCCCGAGTCAGAGTCACGGTTTGGGCTAGGAGGAGATTGGGGCGCCGCATGTATCATGCCTGGTCCGATATTACTGTTCTCGTTCAGAAGCCCCGAGGGCCTGAAAAACTCATATTTGTCTACGATCGGGAGCATATTCATCTCAACTGTGTTGTAGTTGAGCCAGGACATCGAGTCCACTTCAACATCAGGATTTTCCCCTTCTCCCATGAATGAAAAAGGGGCGAATTCCGCGTCTGGCATTTCTTGTACATCTGTAGAAGGCAGATGCGAAGCGAACCTTGGCCGAGGACCATTCATCCCCTGCAACCCTGGAGTAGCGCTGTCATGCGTGGGCGAGTTGGAGCGGGTGCCTATATTGCTTGTCTTCCCCGAAGTGGTGTTATACTCTGGAAGCTGTTGGTTGGAGGCACTATTGCTTTGTCGTCGCTTTCGATTCGCGATACTTTCCTTTCGTTGGGTATCTGAACGGCCTGGTCTCCCCATTCGCATTGACGGTTTCGTGATGCACACCGCTCCCGCCCGTTCGCAGCGGTTACAAGAGAGCTGATTAATTCGATTTCGAATACATCGAAGCTTTTGACCTCTGCATCTTTCACATGCCAATCGTTTCGGCTGTTCTGGCAGAGTTGAACTCGTCTGTAATGTCTGTGCGTTGTCGAGCATCCTCGATAATGTCCTTCAATTGACTCTCCGTCGTTTTCTTGATATTAGCCCATTCGAATGGTCTTCGCGTTTGAAGATTTTGAGAGGGATAAATACAAAAAGTGGGCTAATTGAAGGTTGAATTAAACTATTATGCCATGGACATTTCCCACAGTTCACCATGAAAAGCGGGAGATGTCTTAGCCCCAATAATGCAGATTCGCGCCATCCATGCGTGTTTTCTGAGATCTAAGTGGGCAGCAATGAATATTATCATAGTTGAATCCAAGCCGCGTCCTTCACCTTACAGGACTAAACATACGCTCCAAAATGGATAGCCACCTGAAAACATATAGGTAGCATCGAACCAATCTGAAAACTGGGCACTGGTTATCCCTGGGCTCCATTTAAATCCCGCCTGGTTACTGCTACATGAGCAATCTGCAAGCTTTAACAAAACGAGCCTAGAATATTTACAATTGCTTATGGAATACGAATTGAGACAGTCATGTACAGCTTCGGTCTTGCAACTGTGTCAAGGCGATGGCTTTATCAAAGTTGTACATGCTTTCACGCTGAGTTCCATTGCCGCAGTGAATTGCTCGAAATGTCGTGATAAGATATTGATACTGGACACGAAAACACAACGTGTCGCCGATGAGTCAACTTAGCTCCATACATCGTTCAAAGCAACCTATTGTGGAACCAACCCACCCTCCAGAGCTTTTATGACAAGAGCTCGCACCACTTGGAAGACCCTGTGCAGCATATGGAAGTGTTTCTCAAGCCGCCGGCTGACACATGTACCCGAGGCCACTCGCGAGACTTACCTTGCTCCTTTTTTTTTTTTTTCTTTTTTCTTATAATTTTTTCTTTTTAATCTTTTTTTTATATTGATTTCCCTTTCATATATTTGGCACATATTCGCTGCTTACTAGTATGCAATCAGACCATACAATTTGTGTTTAAGCCCACAGCCATTTCCCAAGTGTTCGGAAGTCTCTTTGAACCTTAAAAGATAGGACAACTTCCTTGGGTTTCAGTTTTAGTGGATCCAAGGTACAACAGTGTTATTGGAACGATCGCCTGTTCAGTTTCATGGCATGTGTGTTCGAGAGACTAACATATATGGATGGAGCCGATCGGCAAAAGGGCTAGACTTTTGCGTAAACATGTCCGCTTTTCTGTTGTTTTTCACGCACAGAACTTATCCAAGAAAAAGGAAGCAACTGTTCTATGTTTCTAAACCAGAGTTCGGGGAAGTGGGCGGAGGTCATATATGTGGCCTCCTACATATCCTCGAGTTTCTCCGCCAAATAGATCGCCAGTAACCGAGCACGGGCGCGCCCTCGTTCCGCTTCCGAATTCGTTCAATTGCTTCACGCAAGACGATGGTGTTTTACACTTACGTCCATTTTAGCCCGTATGGTCCATGGCGGGAGCGTACCACAATCCATGCCAAGTTAAAGGTTCTACGATTCCCCCTCCTAGCCGGATTACCAATGCCTTTCTTCAGATTTCGTTTAATCGCATCCGGATTATACCAAGTGAATAAGAAGTGTCCTTCGTATCACTGATGTGCGGGGAAGGGATTGAAGACTGTGTTCCAAACATTAGAGTACGGGATCGCCACATCTTGAGGATGTCAGTATTCTTGGGAGAAGGAGGTGGTTCTCGGCAGAAACTGTTATAGCCTCTTGCCAAAAGGGCTCATAATATCGGCTAGCCCCGCTGGCGATCCTTGAGGATCATTCTTCGATTCGAGTGCTAGGAAGGAACGATTATTGCCCCGCAAGCCTTATGCCAGGATCCTCGTTATGCTTTCCGCGTATTGAAGTCCAGACCACCAAAGTTCTCATCTCTGGGGAAAGATTCAGAGCTCTGAAAATGAGCGCAGAGCCACGACTTATAATTTCGTCTGATCGTCCGTCCATCCGTACGAGATATTAGCTACTGAAGTTAGAGAAAAGTGACTGCTTCGAAATATATCACTGCACAGCTAATTACCTCGCCGCTACCACCGATAAGTATCCGTACCCGAGTTTCTTAGGTGCTCACAGGGCTAGGTTTAAAAGCCCTCGTGAAACATGCGTCAGATAAAACAGATCGATTGTGCCTTTATGATATTCAGCCCACCCACACCAAGGAGATCGTGATTGTCTTGGGAGACAAACAAAGTCATATCCGTACGATGAAGGATTGGATTCTGGGTAGTACAGTCGCATTCGGAAATCCTAATGCTTCATACAAAAACTCGACGGTTGGGCGCCACTCTCGCTTTAGCACTCCTATCAAGTACACGCCACGGAATCTTTGTGGATACATACATATATAGTATGTGTATTCTATATGTATGTAGCTTATAGCAACATATAGAACTCGATTCTAATTATCAGCAGGCACCAGCAACAGGGACCAAGTATCTACACCACTGTCGGATATCTATAGGGATTGAGAACTGTCTGAAATCTCAAGCTGATCTCACATGTCAAGACTCTTTCTTCATGAAGGCCGATTTAGTAGGTTAGGCCCCACACATGCAGGTAAGTTACCTGTGTCCCACCAACCCCTTCCCCTTGTTCCTTGGACACCACGCGGGCACCACAATTGCCCATGTCTACGGGTAGCAGCATATAGCATTTTGGCGCCTGAAGAAAATCGAGAATGCATGTGCATCCTCGGATCAGTCCTGATGTACTGATATTTACATATCAATACTAACGTAGTGTTAATCAAAGCAGCGCAGTAATTGCGAGGTTGCAAAAGAGCCCCAGAAGCTTGGTTAAGCTTACATCTTGAGAAGCTGGCCTTTGAGAATCCTCCATCGTGCACTTATCCCTGTGTATGATCGCCTTGGGAGGTTTCGGTCAAATCGGGTACTTTCCAAATGGGATGCAGGTGGCCGATCACGTGAGCGCGGCATCTTAAGTTAAGGTTTTAAGGTTTGCGGGGTTTGAAGGATTATTAACTTTGTCCCAAACTCTAAGATATGGGCCCCGGGCCGACAAAAGTCCGCGGCCAACTGCTTACGTCAGGGCGGCTGTTGGTTTGGATGACAACTCCTGCACCAAGTCCACTTGTTGGTCATGTTCCTGATCTGCCTTTGAGTCAAAATTTCAATGAACGCTCAGCATGCATGCGAATCACAGTTGTCTTGCGGCAAAGTCCGAGCTGTGTGACCGCGGCCTCCTCTAAGTATTGCACCGCAGATCAAAGCCTTGCGTCACTGCGGTATCACGCAATACTGCTGATGCTTTTTTTGCAAACACATATGGACCTTTAAAGGAAATTTTACATGGGCCAAGAGAAGAGGATCCCGTGAAGGGATGAAGCGGATGCTGATACCCATCGTTGGTCGTTTTAAGGCGAACGTGTCCCCAGAACTTGCTTGACAGTGGATCAGCAACAAGTGTCCGTCGACTATACCAAAGGGATGGCTTGATATAATCCGTATAGGATCAGCAATTACCGAAGGTGGGGGTTACATGATGCAGCCAATTTACGAATCTAGACGTCCTCAGAATCCGAATGTTGCCTGCAAATGGCGTGGTAGCACTGCCCATTTCCAGAAGCTCGGGCGAACAGGAAGTCCGTGCTTTTTTTAATTTTGTTTTGGGAGTACGAAGTAACTATAAGTGCACCCTGAAGCAGTGGGGATATTGGCAAACTACCTTTGCCTCTGGGTGCCGAGAAAGGTAAGCTCTAATCCACCCCCGGAGTAGGCGTCGCTGATTGAGTTGAGCGTTTTCTCAAGGATAGAGGATGAAAACTAAATCGCAGCGGAACCAATTAGCATTGAATTGCCTATTTCTGTTGCCTCCAATGTAAATGGCGCCTAAGCCGCCGCGGAGTCGATGATATAAACCATCTTTTCCCCAGAGACCTCTCGACGCCGCATTCTTTCAACTCCAGCGATTATAGCATCAATTCCGCCGGGGTTAACTTTGGGTCGATGAGGTTTAATTTTGCCAGCGTGGATCAGAGCTTCCATGCGTTCGGCCAAACCGCGGCCCCACACTCGAAGATCAGGATCCGCCTTACTGCCATATCCACCGGGAAGAGCAATCTCCAAGCCTGTCATCCGGATTCCTAACACCCAGTCGGCCTTGACAACTTTCCTCATATTGGCGATCAAATCATCCGGAATAAGCTCGAAGCCTACATATCGACCACCAGTACGTCCAATGGCAGCATAGCAAAGTTTTATTGACTTCGCTTCCGTAATGACATCCAAAGCATATCGCAGGCCATTTTTGGTATAAGCACGGATGTCATCTGCGCAAGTTGGCGAGTTGTAGTCAAAAGCTTTCTCTGCTCCATAAGACTCGACTAAAGAGAAATTTCGCGGCGAACAGGTTGTGACAACCTTAAATCCAGATCTATGTTGATGTTAACGCCGCTGATTGTATAGATATCTAATAGCCGACTTAATCCACTCACAGTTTTAGCAGTTGTATCGCCATAGTGCCGCTAGCAGTGCTCCCGCCGTACACTAATGCATAGGTGGGCTTCTCAACGGGCTTCTCAGGAGTTCCAGGCAGCCCCATCGTACGAAACAACGCCAATCCAACGCTACCAACCACACACCAGCCTATAGCCGTTGCGTCCTCCATTGACATCCGGTCCGGAACTCTCCATAAGTGATCCGCATAGCCTGCAACGTATTGTGCGAAAGCGCCAGATTCCAGATTGAGCGGGTTCGAGGCGTGAACTGCGCCAGCCACACGATCGCCGATCTTAATACCAGGCCGAACGTCTGGCCCTATTGCAACTATGGTTCCTGCATAATCTGAACCATCTCCTGCTCCTGGACACGGGAAGTTTGTTGGCATTTTCCAGTCGCAGGGATTTAAGGCAACAGCCGCAGTCTTCACCAGCACCTGCCCAGGCAAGAGACTTGGAAGAGCACGATCTTCGCACAGCATTAAGGAGCCTGGAGGCTCTTTGGCCTGGATGATGGCCCGCTGGGTGGCTGGAAGCAGTGGCTGTGCTGCCATTGTGAGGATTGAGGTTTATGTTAACAAGTTGACATGAAACGGCTCGAACGTTCAAAGGTAGGAATTAACGTCATTTTCTTTATCGTTCGGAAGCACTTTGGTGCTTCGGGAAACCATGTGCCTGGAGCAATGCGCCCAGATGGTCCGCATAGTCGGGGTCCGAATATTTCACAGCTTCAAGTTTCGGAGCACGACATTACTCAGTCCGAATCAGTTGTCGTACTGAATTACAGCCACACCTCGCATCGATATTATCATCTGAATTTTGGTCATCGTGATTACTGAGTGTGATTTGCGAGATGGGAGTAATTTCGTATGCTCTTTCGCTTACTGAGTTATTTACGCAGATCTGACTTCAGTCCAAATCTTACAACCTTACCTTGTGCGGTAGAAATTCCCACAGAGGCTGCATAGCGACAGTGCTTTTCACCATGTTGCCCTTGCTGCCATTCATTCTATTTCAAATTGTTTCAGCAGACCATCTTGTGCAGCAACCACTAAATGACCTTTTCCCTGGAAGTTGGGAAGCCGAACCACAGATAGAATTCCGAGATGAGCCAGCAGCATGCTCTATAAGCCATCTTACAGCTTACGAACAGGTTGAAGGCCCAGTTGCCTTTTCGACGTCGCCCACCGAGCATTTGGAGATTCCAAAACTCTCAGGCGTAAATGCCACAGCATGGGAACAATGGGAGTTCGATGGAACCGATGATGATGGCATGGCTGGAATTATTCTTGGATTTTCAAGGGATGCTTCCTATGCGTTCTTTGGACTTGGAAACCTTCGCGTCGAGTTTTACATGGTTCTAAGCGACGGAACTGTCATCCAAGAACTTGACTATCTCGAGGAATCGACTGTTATCAACTGCGATGGTGCTGTAACAGGTATATGGAACAGCACCAAACGCATCTATTCCTTCCACGTTTCGAAAGACATGAGTCGTGCGACCGTCAAATGGGAAACCCCTGCAGCGCAAGGCAGGCTGTCGTTAAATTCATTCGCACAGCCACATTTTCCCGACGGCTCTATCTGGCCTTCGAAAGATGCCAAAACCGAGATGGCACCATCATTACACATGAATCAACCAATTGCAGGGGGCCGGGTGGTGGCAGATGTTAATATATCAAAGAAGAAAAAGATGCAGCTAAACGGAGTCGGTGGTCATGGTCGACTGTGGGCCGAAGGAGGTTGGTTCAAAATTGTTGATGGGTTTCATATCATACGTGCAAGTGCAGGGCCGTACACGATATCCTACTGGAGGCCAATATCACGGCTCATCAAAGGAGTAGTGTACCAGTCGGCACAACTGTTTAAAGACGGGCAGATGCTTGCTGCAACACAGCTTGGTGAAGAGTCGCAAGGCAAAGATTATGTTCTCTTTTCAAACGACTTCAACGGGAAAATTCGCGGGGGCCTTACGGACAAATCGACCGGCCATGTCCTCGAGTTTGTGTCACCTAACAGAGGAAGGCGATGGCGGTTCCTCGTAGAACACATGAGAAAGAAGTTTGAAATGGGGCTTGGCGGTGAATCTGGATTAAGTGGATTTACCAACCGCATCACTGGTGGTGAAATAGGAGGACAGCAATATGAGGGACGTGGCTTCTCGGAACAAACGGTCTTCCCAGAGACAATTGCGAAATGGCGGATCTGGATCGTCTATGGGATCGGATATTTCAATCGGGGAAAAGGCTTTCTGCTCAAAGTTGCCCGGTGGCTGTCTTGAACTACACAGTAGATCTACTCTGCACGCTGTACTTTGTCACTACGGTATGCAACACGGGCATAGGGAGTGAGCTGACTTTTGATTGGCTGGCTACATACGGAGTGGGCTGATTAGGTAAACTTTGTGTTAGTTATGTAATCCACGTACTGTCATCAACCGGATTTGGTAGATTTGACTTCATGCTGTCCATCCCCAGGCGATACGCTCTCCATCTTCGCAATGACTGTCGTTGATCATGCATTCAGATTACAATATGGAAGCCGCTTTTTTGAGTATCTCTGCGAGACAGAGAATTTCAGCTACTGCCAACCTGAGAGAGCTTCTTTTCATCTCTCTAAACGGTCCGACAGCCTTCCTGTCCTCAACGAGGATCGATCCCAGGATGACGCAAAAGAATATGCCTTCAGTGGCATCTGGCTTTGAGATATGTGTGCCAAAAAGCTTGATGTATGTTTAAACTGACTGACACAGTTGGTTTTGCAATTGCTTGTTCATTTTTGTTCCTCCAAGCAAGTGTAAATATTGCCTAAGATCAATAACTGCTCAATGTTACAAATCCTACAAGCGCTGCAGGATATCTTTCTCTCGTTTACTCGGAGCGCTTTTTTCCTTTTTTTTACTCCCTTGCCATTTTCTATCTGGGGTCAAGTCTACTAGAAGCAAAATTCTCGTTTAAATCGTACGAGTCTCTTGCTCACGAGATCTATCGGATCTATTTAATAGAGTCCGAATTCCGAAAGCATGTCAGTCTCGGAGGCCTCTACGACCAAATTTTTTGTCGGATTTGGGTTCCTGCTGCTCGATAGACCGGGATAATCCAGCGACGTAATATTTCAACGTTCGTCCAAAATTGATGCCTGTTATAGAATACTATATAATCGAATTCCAAAGCTGTGCCCGTTCAACCCTTTCATGGGTAATATTGTCAGTCGATTTTGGGCAGGATTATTGCATTTCTTGTTTCTATATACAAGCAGAAGTCCATTCAACTGGACCTCATACATTATTAGGTCCCTCGCACCTAGGCACGTACCGACGACAATGGGAAGTATATCTCCTCCTCGGAGGAGCGAAGAACCCATTGCTATTATTGGAACCGCCTGCCGTTTCCCCGGTTCTCTGAATACTCCTTCGAAATTTTGGGATTTTCTGCGCAAACCCCACGATCTCCTCACCGATATTCCCAAGGAGAGGTTCAATATTGACGGGTTCTATCACCCCAATGGGATGCATCATGGAACGTCGAATGTCAAACAATCGTACTTGCTCCAGGAGGACCACCGTGCTTTCGATGCAGGGTTTTTCAACATCAAGCCGGTTGAAGCGCATTCAATTGATCCACAGCAACGCCTCTTACTGGAGACAGTCTATGAATCCCTTGAAGCAGCAGGATTGTCGATCGAGCGACTCTCCGGCTCCCAAACTGGCGTCTATGTGGGTTTGATGTGCGGCGACTATATCGATCACCTCCAGCGTGACATAAATACAGCACCAACCTATTTACCGACCGGCACTGCGCGAAGCATTATGTCCAATCGCATCTCCTATTTTTTCAATTGGCATGGACCGTGTATGACTATTGACACCGCTTGTTCTTCCAGCTTAGTTGCAGTGCATCAGGCTGTAAAACTCTTACGGAGTGGAGAATCAGATCTTGCTGTTGCGGCCGGTTCGAATCTTATCCTCACTCCTGAGCTTTACATTGGTGAATCTAAACTTAAAATGCTCTCGCCGGGAAGCCGATCTCGGATGTGGGACACTGACGCTGACGGTTATGCCAGAGGGGATGGGGTTGCAGCAGTGATTCTAAAAAGACTCAGCAGGGCAATAGAAGACGGCGACCATATCGAGTGTATTATCCGCGAATCCGGCGTCAATCAAGATGGCCGAACTAAGGGTATAACCATGCCAAATGAGCTGGCACAGATGGATTTGATAGCTCAGACATATGCCAGAGCGGGATTGAACCCTTATCACAAAGATGAGCGTTGCCAATATTTTGAAGCTCATGGAACTGGAACCACAGCTGGTGATGCCCGTGTATGCATGCATAGGAACGGCTTCTCGTATGATAATTTTGCTAATTATTTTTTAGGAAGCGGAAGCCATTAGCAAAGCCTTCTTTGGGCCCGAAGGCAAAAGTCTAGACAAGAGTGACGTGCTCTATGTCGGTTCCGTGAAAACAACTATTGGTCACACCGAAGGCACCGCAGGCGTGGCGGGCCTCATAAAGGCTTCGCTTGCGGTGCAGCATGGTGTCATACCGCCTAATATGCTCTTCAATAGCCTCAGCCCTGCAGTTGAACCATTTTACAATAACCTTGAGATTGCTACGGTTGCGAAGCCGTGGCCCAAGGTCACAGGCCCTCGCCGTGCAAGTATCAATAGCTTTGGTTTTGGTGGGACAAATGCTCATGTTATTGTTGAGAACTTCATCCAGCCATCAAGAGACGAAGAAGATACGATTTCGTTCACTCCCTTTATATTCTCAGCTGCAACTGATCAGGCCTTGCGGGGGATGCTTACCACTTATTCTACACACCTAAAGGCAAATTCAAACCTCAATCTTCGAGACTTATCCTACACGTTACATTCTAGGAGGTCAGAACTTGCTGTGAGAGCAGCGTTTGCAGCGACATCGATCGGCGATCTAGCTTCAACGATAGACGCGCATCTAGAGGCGACTAACGACAGTTCAAATCCGGGTTCTGGAGTTGGTATTCGACCAGCAAGCTCTCCACCGCACATACTTGGTATATTCACTGGCCAGGGTGCACAATGGGCGACGATGGGACGTCGTTTAATAACAGAATCTCGATACGCCCGGAAATTTCTAGCAGACCTCGATCATGTTCTTCAGAGTTTGCCGGAGCTTGATCGTCCAAATTGGTCCATTATAGACGAGCTATCAGCTGATAGTTCAAAGTCTCGACTTGGCGAAGCTGTGATATCTCAGCCTCTATGTACCGCTATTCAGCTTCTTCTAGTTGACTTGTTATGCGCTTCCGGTATCAGATTCAAAGCGGTTGTTGGTCATTCGTCTGGAGAAATAGCTGCAGCTCACTGTGCAGGCCTTATATCTCGCGACGACGCTATTAAAATAGCATTTTATCGTGGCCATTTTACATCGCTTGCAGGCAGCGGACAGCGTGGTGCTATGATGGCGGTCGGGACGTCATATGAGGACGCAAAGGATCTTTGCGACTCGGATATGTTTGAAGGTCGACTCTGTGTTGCTGCTTGCAATTCCTCTTCCAGCGTCACTCTTTCTGGGGATGCAGATGCCATAGAAGAGGCAAAGGTTATTTTCGAAGATGAAAAGAAGTTTGCCAGACTCTTGAAAGTTGATAAGGCTTATCACTCGCACCACATGCTTCCATGTGGCGGTCCTTACGTCGACGTCCTACATAAGTCGCAAATTGAGCTAGGAACGCCCAAGAACGGCTGCTCCTGGTTTTCGAGCACCTACAAAGCCAAAAGAATGGATGCATGCAACGAACTACGAGGGACGTACTGGAAAGATAACATGGTTAATCCAGTGCTATTTGCTCAATCAATTGAAGCCGCTGTTGAGAACGAAGGTCCATTTAATCTCGCAATCGAAGTTGGACCTCACCCAGCTTTGAAGGGGCCAGCTCTTCAGACTTTGCAGGATCTATCTGGGCAAGGAGTACCTTATGCTAGTCCACTCAGTCGGGGCGTCGATGACGTTATTGCCTTTGCAAACGCTCTCGGCTTTATCTGGACCCAAATAACTCCATCCATCATCAACTTCGGGCGATACGATAGTGTGCTTTTTGGAAACGAGAATCGGCGGCTTTTGAAAGGGCTACCAGCGTACACTTGGGATCATGACCGTATTTATTGGCATGAAACTCGTATCTCCAGAGCATATCGCTTGCGAAATGATGGTCCACATCCACTACTGGGAACTAGAGTACCTGATGGTGTCAAGGAAGAAGTGCGGTGGCGCAATCTTTTGAAGCCAAGTGAACTTCCTTGGATTCATGGACACCAGCTGCAGGGGCAGATGGTCTTTCCAGCTGCGGGCTATATCTCCACCGCGATAGAAGCGGCACAAACCCTTGTGGGAGATATCTCTACCAGCGTTATCGAGGTTTCCGACTTCGTTATCGGACGACCGTTAACTTTCGATGACGATGAGTCTGGGATTGAGACCTTATTTACCCTCTCTAATATATCGACGGACGGAAGGGACTTCTCCGCCTCATTCACTTACCATGCTTGCACAAATCAAGATTCAGATATCTTATCGAGCTTAGCTACCGGAAGAATTTTAGTAACTACTGGTAGTCCAGCATTCGATTTGCTACCGATCCGAGGCCCAGAGCAACCGAATATGATCCCTGTCAGTACCGATCAATTTTACGAGTCTCTCGATGATCTGGGTTATGGCTACAGTGGTGATTTTAGGTCACTGGCTTCCATGAAAAGGAAACTGAACATTGGTTCTGCCACAGTAGCCGTTCCGTCACAAGAATCCCACGAGGTTTTACTTGTGCATCCAGCATTGCTAGATGCTGCCTTTCAAGCTATATTCCTTGCTTATTGGTGGCCAAACGATGGAAGTCTTGAACAGCTCTATGTTCCAACACGCATTAAGAACATTCGAGTCAATGTCCCATTATGCCAACAAAGCATGATTTCTGGAAAATCCCTAGCAGTTGATTCCCATATAACAGATAACCCTTTGACAAGTAGTGGGATCCATGGAGATGTTGACATCTTCGGTGCTGATGCGCAGTCTATGGTAATACAGGTCGAAGGAGTGAATGTCGTTTCCTTTTCCGAAGGAGGCTCACAATACGATCGTCAAATGCTGTCAGAGCATGTCTGGGGCCCAGCGTTTCCGGATGCGGAATTGGCAACAAGCAGTCGCGCAACAGCAGAAGATTACGAATTAGCTTTGTGTCTTGAACGCATCTCAGTTTATTATATGCAGAAGATAGAAGCCGAGATTAAACCTGAAGAACGCAGTGATATCGAGTGGCACCACAAAGCGCTTTTCGAGTTTTTCGACAACATTCTCTCACGGACACGAAAAGGAAAGCAACCATATATCAGAAAAGAATGGCTTAATGACACCTGGGAAGAGATATCAGCCATATTGGATAGGTGAGCTGTATTGTTGATTCTATGTGATGTCTAGGCTCATGCTTTAATTTTAGGTATCCCGACAGCATTGAGATGAAACTCAATCGTACTGTTGGTGAAAATCTGGCTTCAGCAATACGTGGCGAAACGAATATTCTTCAATATCTTCTTGCTGATAACCTCTTGAATAGATATTATACCGATGCGTTGGGTTTAAGGGAAACAACAGAGTTTCTTGCTAACACGGTTTCTCATGTTGCACATCGGTACCCTCATATGGATATCCTTGAGATAGGTAAGAAATTCGATATATAATTTTGTTTTCCCTTTCTAAAAGAATCGCAGGAGCTGGTACGGGCGGAGCAACCAAATCTATCTTGCCACTCATTGGCCAGGCATTTTCATCATATACTTTTACGGATATTTCAACTGGCTTTTTCGAAGCTGCTCAAGGCATTTTCTCTGATTATGCTGGCAAAATGGTTTTCAAAGCCTTAGATGCGGAAAAGGATATTGTTGAACAAGGCTACATAGAGCATTCATACGACCTGATAATTGCCTCCTTGGTTCTCCACGCTACTGCCAGCCTTCAGAAGACAATGGAAAATACACGTCGTCTCTTGCGGCCTGGAGGTTACTTGATAATGTTAGAAATCACAAATAACGACGTTATCAGAGTGGGTTTCGCCATGAGCGGGCTTCCAGGGTGGTGGTTAGGTCAACCTGATGGTCGCCTTTTATCGCCATGCGTTTCGGCAGCTGAGTGGCATCGTATGCTTCTCAAGACCGGATTCTCTGGCATCGATTCAATGACTCCGGAAACAGATATTCTACCGCGGCCAATGTCTGTTATCGTATCGCAAGCGGTTGATGATCGGGTTAACCTTCTTCGCGAGCCTTTACTCTACCCAGGGCAAAGCCTTCGATCTGAGAACTGGGATTTGGTTATTCTCGGCGGGGAAACCATGCGTACAATTATCTTGATTGAAGAGATTCGTCGACTACTTTTGCCTTGGGGTGTTCATGTCACTCAATTCCCTTCGCTCAACGACGTTGATTCCACGCAGATGTCTCCTGCCAGTTTCGTTCTTAGCGTTACCGAACTCGATAAGCCGATATTCAAAGACTTCACCGAGGAACTGATGGCCGGTCTCAAAACAATTTTTGATTATCAGAGGACATTCTTGTGGGTTACCCAGGGCTGCAGGGCTGATGAGCCTTACATGAATATGACTGTTGGTTTTGGACGCACACTAGCTTTGGAAGCTCCAGATCTCCGGCTACAATTCCTTGACTTAGAGGCAAATGAAAAGCCAAATGCTAGTGTTCTGACGGAAGCATTGCTACGTTTGCATTACACACAGGCCGATGACATTCTATGGTCCGTTGAGCAGGAGGTAGCATACGAAAGCGGAAAATTGGTGATTCCCCGGTTGATGCCAAACAAAGCTCAGAATGATCGTTACAATGCGCCCAAGCGGACCATTATCAACATGGTAAATGCCCAAAATACTCCGGTCTACCTAGACAATTCGGCTGGTCTCTATCACTTAACTGAAGGAGATTGTACCCCGCAACGAGATGAAGTTACTGTGAAAGTTCGCTATGCCCTTTTATTGCCGCTTGCGACCACAGTTTATGGTATTGTCGGTACTGATACTTCGACTGGTCGGATGGTCCTATCCTTCTCGAATATGAATGGTTCGCAAACTACAGCTGATCCTAGTAGTTTGATCGATTGCGCTCGGGCTGAAGGCAAAGAACCGTCCTTTTTATCTCTGCTGGAGCTTGAACTTCGAGTAGATAACATATTATCAGTTTGCAAACGCAATACCAGCGTCCTTGTCTTGAATCCTGAACCCGACCTAGCAGCCAGACTAGAGGCACGGGCTGTTGAAAAAGACGTAACTGTCTTCTTTGCAACTTCCAATTGCGATTCTTCTGATAGGCACTGGATTACGATACATCCACGCGCTTCACGACGAACAATCCAAGCGTTATTGCCGCAAGATGTCTCAACGTTTGTCGACTGTTCAGTCTCATCTGATAGAGTTGGATCAGTCATTGCTTCTTGCCTTCCTGACACCTGTTTGCAGACCACCGTGACTGAAATTAGATTGAATGCGCGACCGACAGAACAGGAGTTGGTAGAGCAACTTAGATGCGCAACAGTCAGGGTTTTTTCGGAGCTTGACACTGGCAAAACATCATCTCGAGTGGTGTGTGATGTTGAAGACATTCTTACCCAAGCAGAAATAACTGATACTCCAGTTGTGAACTGGAGCAATGCGGTCGACGTCCCAGTGAAACTTGTTTCAATCGACAAGCAAATACATTTCCCAGCAGACAGAACCTATGTGCTATTTGGTCTAAGCAGCGATCTCGGGCAGTCCTTGTGCGTTTGGATGGCGTATCATGGAGCTCGAAATCTCATTATGACTAGCCGTAACCCGAAGGTGGATCCCAGATGGTTGTCGGAGATGGCATCTAAGGGCGTGAGGATGAAGGTTTATTCCAAGTAGGTGTATTGTCTTCTAGAAAATGTATGTGAGCTTACTCTATCTAGTGATATCACCGATAAGGCTGCACTTCAGGCGCTTGTTACTGAAATTCGATGTACCTGGCCATCTATTGCAGGTATAATGCACGGTGCCATGGTTCTTGAGGACACCTCCTTTTTTGATATGTCTTTTGAAAGCATGAACAAGGTGTTGAGACCGAAGGTTTTGGGAAGTATTCACTTAAATGAGCTGTTTCAAGATGACTCATTGGATTTTTTCATCTTCTTCTCATCTCTCACGTCTGTAGCTGGAAATCGTGGTCAGTCTAACTATAGCGCATCTAATATGTTCGGAACTTCTTTGGCTTTTCAACGTCGCCGAAAAGGGCTTGCAGCATCTGTTCTACACATTGGTGCGGTTATGGGCGTGGGATATGTCATGAGGGAGGTCACAGAATCGGTCTTCTCGGCAATTTACAAAGCTGGCTTTAGATGGATGTCTGAACGCGGCTTCCATCAATGTATTGCCGAAGCGATTGTGGCTGGAAGACCCAACTCTGGTGGAAATCCAGAAATTGTGACTGGGTTACGGGTTATCAACGCAAACGAAGAGGAGCCTGCCCCTTGGATGAACATCCCACGTTTCCAGCACTGCATAAACTTGGGCAAATTCGATGAGTCGAAGACAAAGCATGGGAATACTGTCATCCCAGTAAAGATACGGCTTCGTGAATCTACCTCTCAGCAAGAAGCACTTGATATAATCAGAGGTGAGCAGCGGTCGATAAAATCTATTCTGAACATTCGCTAACATCTAAACAAGATGCGTTTCTCGCGAAATTGCAAGTTGCACTCCAGCTCCAATTAGAGGATCCTTCCGTCCAAAGCCAAGTCCTGAACCAAAGCGCAGACGAATTGGGTATCGATTCCCTCGTCGCCGTTGAAGTAAGGTCTTGGTTTCTGAAGGAGTTGGAAGTTGATATGCCCGTGCTTAAGATTCTTGGAGGGGCTACTGTTGCAGACCTCTTCGCTTTCGCATTTGAAAAAATGCCTCCAGAGATGACGCCATACCTAGCAGAACAGCAGGTCTCAACCGTACATGGCGCTGTGAAGCAGGAAGCGCCATTGCCTCCGCCTGTGTCAACTGACATATCCAGCCCTAGTGGTAGTATTTCAACGGACCAAAAGAGTAGAAGCTCTCAACCCACTTCTCATCCTCCAGAATCGGTGAAGCTGTCAGTTTCGGACTCAGACTTGAAGAAGCAAATGGATATTTCTCCAACCATGCCCGAGTCGCCGAAGCCCGTCGCTGAAAGCGACTTGCAAAAGCAGCTACCAATGTCGTTCGGCCAATCACGATTTTGGTTCCTGAGACACTATCTTGAAGATCAAACGACTTTCAATATCACGTTCTCCATTCAATTGCGTGGTCATCTTCGAGTCAATGACCTAGAAAATGCTGTGAAGATGTTAGGTGTCCGTCACGAGGCTTTACGGACTTGTTTCTTTGCACGAGATGGAGAGATTCCCATGCAAGGCATCCTGAAAACATCTCTTCTTCAGTTGGAGAAAAAGGCCATCCAAGATCCGAGCCAGGTTACCAAGGAGTTTGAATCTATGCGAGATCATGTCTTTGATATCGAGCGTGGAGAAATCATGCGAGTGCTTCTCCTGACTTTGACCCCTACTGTTAATTATATTGTTATTGGGTACCATCATATAAACATGGACGGCACAAGCCTGGAGGTCTCTCTCGCTGATTTGGAAATGGCATACATGCGCAAGCCTCTTCCACAGCCTGTATTTCAATATTCGGACTTTTCTACAAAACAACGTCTCGAATTCGAAAATGGGCAGATGAACACAGAACTTCAGTACTGGAAATCAGAGCTTTCTGACAATCTACCAGTTCTGCCGTTGTTACCATTTTCATCCGCGACACATCGCTCTCCAGTCACAAAATACGAACATCACCGAGAAGATTGTCGAATTGACACCGAACTAGCAGCACAGATCAGGGGTATGTGCCGGAAGAATAAAGTGAACGTATTCCACTTCTATCTCTCGGTATATGAGGTGCTACTTTTCAAGCTTCTCGATGCAGAAGATATATGTATTGGAATGGCAGATGCCAACCGGAACGAGACACAGCTAATGAGGAGCATGGGAATGTATCTGAACTTATTGCCGCTGCGTTTCCGCTTTAATCCGAGAAAGCCCTTTACAGACACTCTGAAAAATACTCGCCGAACAGTCTACTCTGCTATCGCCCACTCCCGTTTACCATTTGATGTGCTGCTTGAGGAACTGAAAACACCCAGGTCGACTGAGTTTAGCCCATTATTTCAAGCTTTTATTAATTATCGCCAGGGAGTCAAGGAGCAGAGACACCTAGGAGACCTGGAGGGACAAGGTGAAGAGTATGCATTTGGTCGCACTGCATATGATATTACCTTGGATATATTCGACAATCCTGGAAGCAACCCTCTTGTGATGTTCATCGTACAGAAACAATTATACTCATCCAGTGATGCTACGCTCCTCGCTAAGGCCTACTGTAACCTCCTGGACTATTTCTCCAAAAATCCCTCTGCAGCTATAGAAAATGCGTCTCCATTTACAGCAGAAGACATTGTCACTGGAGTTGAACTTGGACGAGGTACGGTTTCTATCAATTTTGACATGGCACACTCTAACCGCGGGTAGGACCTGTTCGCAAGTCTCAATGGCCTGAAACGCTGGCTCACCGTATAGATGAGGTCGCTGTGAAGCAGCCAAATTTTGTTGCTCTCAAAGACACGAGTGGAAATTGCTGGACCTATGAGCAGATGACTGCCCGTGTTAATGCCATAGCATTTGCGCTAATCAAAGCTGGCGCGTCTCCGAAATCGCCAATGGCGGTCTTTCAGGAACCCACGCCGGACTGGGTTTGTTCATTGTTAGCCATCATGAGAATTGGCGGTGTTTACGTCCCATTAGACGTGAATATTCCGTCGGCTCGCTTGAATACTATGATCGAGAATTGCCATCCATCTGCGATTCTTGTTCATAATGCAACATCTTCGATAGTAACGGACCTAGATCTACTTGAAGATACAGTAGTTCTTAATATATCCGAGACGTGTGAACAACCTTCTACAGAGATTATTGAAATTACCCCTCGTGCGGCGGACGCAGCTGTGATCCTTTACACAAGCGGGACCACAGGGACTCCCAAAGGAGTTATCTTGTCGCATGCTTGTTTACGAAATCGGATGGAATTTGCGATGGTCTCGACACCTGGAACTGTTCTTCAGCAGAGCGCGCTTAGCTTTGATCTATCCATTTATCAAGCCCTGCTCTGTCTCTCTCGTGGCGGAACTTTAATCATTGCCCTAAAATCAACTCGAGGTGACCCGTTTGCCTTGGCTAAACTAATCATTACCGAGAAAATTACATACACGGGGGCAACACCATCTGAGTATCTGAGCTGGGTTAACTATGGCAGATCTGAATTGGTTAATGGCACGCATTGGAGATATGCCATGTCTTGCGGAGAGCAATATCCTCCAAAACTGGTCAATGAGTTCCGAAGCCTTGGCCTGCCTCACTTACGCTTGATCAATGCGTATGGCCCAACGGAAATATCTTTTGAGTCAAATAACTTCGAGGTTTCCACCTTGGAAGCGCCAGAAAACCGTATCCCGGTTGGATATACGCTGTCCAATACTTCTGTTGCTATTTTGGATGAGGACTTGAAGCCAGTTCCTGTTGGAATCCCTGGAGAAATTTGTGTCAGTGGCGCAAGCGTGGCCTTAGGGTATTTAAATGACGATGCACTCACTGCACGAAAGTTTGTCGCCAATCCACTCCCTTCTAATGATTTCATGTCTCACGGTTGGACCAAGTTGTATCGTTCTGGAGATATGGGGAGATTCAAAGAAAACGGCATCCTTGAGATTCTTGGCCGCATTGACGGTGATAACCAGATCAAACTCAGGGGAATTCGTATCGAGATTCAGGATATTGAGAGCACCATTCTGAATTCAGCTGAGGGTAAATTAACGGAAATCGTCGTTATGCCTCGTGGAGATCCGCCAGTATTACTGGCTTTAGCCGTGTTTTCTTCTTCTGTTACTCTCGACGCGCAGGGCAAATTCCTCCAGGACCTCATTCCATCTCTTCCACTTCCTCAATATATGAAGCCAGCAGCCATCATCCCCATTGATTCAATGCCGCTGAATGTGAATGGAAAGGTGGACAGACGCGCCCTGCAAAGCCTTCCTCTGGCAACTATACCCAATACATCCAGTACCACTATTGAGCTTAGCACCATGGAACTGGAGGTTTTGCAGATCTGGGACGAGGTTCTTTCGAAGGATATACTCCAGGCTTATAATGTTGATGGCAATTCTGATTTCTTTAACATCGGTGGAAATTCTATGCTCTTGATCAAAGTCCAGGACCATATTCGACTTCGCTTCAATGTTAATTTGCCACTGATCCGTCTGTTCGAAAGCAGCACCCTCCGCGGCATGGCTGCAGCAATTCAAGCCTTACCCGAGAAGGAGTCCTCGGTTATAGACTGGGATGCAGAAACTTCAATACCTCAAGATCTGACACTTGGGCCATTGATTAATGCGCCACGTAGCCCCCCTCGTGTGGTCGTCCTCACTGGGGCAACTGGGTTCTTGGGCAAGGAAATTCTTCAAGAACTCATTACATCAACATCTGTGGAAGAAATCCACTGCATTGCCGTTCGAACCAATAGCAAACTTGATGAATTCCGTGAGTCTGGCAAAGTAATCGTTCACAGCGGAGACTTAAGCCGACCGCTTCTTGGTCTTTCCCAAGACGTTGCTGAATTTCTTTTCAACGAAACAGATGCAATCATTCATAACGGAGCTGATGTTTCATTCCTCAAAACATATCAATCTCTGAGAAAGTCTAATGTCGAATCCACTAAAGAACTCGCCAAACTTGCTCTCGCTCGACGCATCCCATTCCACTATGTCTCCACGACAACAGTTGGTCGGCTTAACAAAGCAGAAACGTTTGAGGAAGTCTCCTTGGCACAGTTTCCACCGCCACCAAAGTTCAATGATGGCTATCTAACGTCAAAATGGACAAGTGAAGTATTCCTTGAAAAATTGAACGCTAGATTTGGGTTGCCAGTGTGGATTCATCGCCCATCAAGTATTATTGGTGACGATGCCGGTGACCTTGACATAATGAATAGCGTACTTAAATACTCTCTGCTCACAAAGGTGGTTCCGCAATCCAAGCTTTGGAATGGCTACGTCGACTTTGTCACGGCCGCTCACGCCTCGAGTGCTATCGTTGAAGAAGTATTCAAGATTCGACCAGAAAACGATGCTGCACCTGTGGCGATCAAGTATCTTCACCACTCTGGGGACCTTGAGATGCCGATGAATGCAATGGACGCGTTCATGCAAGAGGAGGATGGCAACGGTGCGTCCTTTTCACAGTTGCCGTTGAGAGAATGGATAGAGCTAGCGAAGGAGCATGGTATGAGCAGCCTTGTGGCTGGATATCTGACCAGTATCGAGGAAGAGAACGTGAAGATGTTCTTCCCAAGATTGGTGAAATCGGCAAGTTCATAAGTTATAAGAGACAAGATGACACCAGTTTTGGAGGCTTCTCTTATTTCATTTTGTTTGTGGTTTGTATGGCCTTTTCTTTTCTAGTCAACTAGTATGTACTTAGTACATGGTATCTATGGATTGTGTTAGGGATATCATGCGATACCTTTAGGATTAGACTCACTCGTTATTGAGTTATAACCCATTTGGTGATTGGCCTTTTGCCAGATGGTCTAACAGATTGCTACAGAGAAAATCTGTATGTTATTCCTCTCTTTTGTGATCAATTTTAAAAGCTCGTAACGCAACCTCATGGATGTGTTCACAGTGCAGCTTTGGCGAAGTTGGTAAAACCAGCACCTGATACCATGTTAGATTATCATTCTTCAGCTACCTATGTATTCTACCTTCATGTTAAAGCTGTTTCACAGATCACGCCTAATTGAATAAATCAAACTGGTTAAATTGTAAAAGGGCTGTATAAATCTGTTTCCTGTGCGTCCCAAAGTGACAGGTCATGTGTTGAGGTATTGATACCTAATCTACAGAGTGATCAAGGACTGTGAAGCTTCATTACAACTGAACCAAAAGGAAACAAACGATCCTTAACAGTCAGGTTCTACCGATCCCACAAGTCCCGCTCTCTTCACACCGAGATGTCTATCCAAGAACCGAAAACTCTTCTGCGCCAACAGCGCCCACGCGCCCACCTTGGCCGTCAGTCCCCCATCCGCAACCTCACTCGGAATCCACATCTCCTTCATACCTTCCGGCAAATGCCTCAGCGACTCGTATATATACCTCGTACTCGAATCCGGCGACGCATAAATCGCATGTCCCGCGCCCGTGACGAGAACCGGACACTTCACCCGGTCAATGATTTTGTCCCCCCTAGCGACATCATCGAGTGTGAAAGCTTGAAAACGCCGAAGCGTATCTCCCGGTGTCGCCGTGCCCATCATACAGCTGCCGAGCGAGAATTCCCAGCGGCTGGCGAAGTCGAAGGCGGTGGAGAGACGGACGGACCAGTTGAAGAGTGATTCGGGGATCCAGCCGGTCTGCCAGAGATGGGCGTAGAAGGATGGCATGCGTGTGAGCGCGAGGGACCAGAGGCTGTAGAATGGGTCGACGGCGACGCAGGCTTTGATGCGGGGGTCGGTAGATGCTCGAAGAGAATAGTATGCGCCCATGGATGCGCCGGCGATGGCTATTTTGTCGAGGTCGAGGTTATAGTCTGGGTTGGCGGTGGCGATGGTGGTTACGTGGTCTAAGACTTTGCTCGTTACGACCTCGTAGTCTGGCCGCATGGTGATTTTCTCTTTTTTCAGAATGAGACCTTGGCCTGGTCCTTCGAAGGTAATCACTGCGTAGCCTAGATCTGTACCCGTGGCACCGTAAAGAAAGTAAAGCTCTTCCTGAGTGGAATCGGCGCCGCCACAGTTTAGCAGGATTGGGGTCTTCTGTCCTGGGATTCGTTTAGATGGTGCAGGAAGGTAAAGATATCCTGGTAAAGCAGTGCCATTCTCATACGGTATGTCGAGAGTAATGACTGTCTCGTCCATCAAAGCAGCCGCTGCCCTGAAATTACGAATCGACCTCTCTGCACTGGGAAGAGTACGTGTGTCTGGATTAGCCAGCATATAAGAGCTAGCACGGAAGTAATTGCAGGCTCGCAAGTACGCTCGTCGAGCAGCAACCATGAAGCCATCACGAGCGGCTTCCTGAGCTATCTTTTCAACTCGTTCACCCTGTCCGTACCAAGCACGGTACCAGCTCTCGCCATCATGTTTTTTGATTTTGCTGATGGCTTCGAGGAACTCTGCGACATCACAGCCGCCAACAGGAGTGCTTCCCAGGATACGAATTAGCTCAAAGTCAAAGAAGCGAGAATGGAAGAAACTGAACATGGTCTTGAGGGACTGTTAAGAGGCAACGACACCCACAGGCTTCGTGTCAGAGTGAGGATCCGAAACCGACCAACAGCAAAAAGTCGAATAGATGCCAATATCTCATCAGCTGCGTGCGTTGTATTCTGCTTTTGATGCCTCTAAAACCCGAACAAAAGGCGTGTCAGACATCGCTCCCTCTCGCCAGCAGACGGGCTGTGTGTTATTTTCCATCGCGAGTGAATGATTCTGTGTAACTCAACGCAATCATCGGATTCGGATACGGACCAACGCCTCCAGTTTCGGTGTCATTCGAAGATATCTCAGAGACTTCGGATCCCGAGTCGGTCAGGTCCGCGATGATCGAGCGTTAGAGCCGTAATGGACCATGGGTTATCAGCAAATATACATTTTAAAAGTGCAGCGCCTGGTACCAGTAACCAGCTGTGTAGGCTCTCCCAACAGCATCTGAAGTCAGTTGAACTCCTCCATCAATTCTCATCCCCTATCGCATCAAGAACCTCATTCGGAGTCAAACCATCGCCTTCTCATGGCGGGTATAATCTCAGCCATTATCGCCGTCGGGCCACTCGCAAGCTCTTCCGCAGCGTAAGCTTCACGAACCCGCCCAAATCATCACATTCTGAATTGACATTGAGAGAAACAAAAAATTAAAAAAATGACGAAAACAGCTTCATGTGTTCTGCAGGCCAGCAAAAGGCCATGACATCCTTTCTCACTGCCTCCGTCCCCGCCGCAGCCCGGCAGGCAGTCTACTACCACTGGTTCAGCACCTACAAGAACGTCGTCTATCTCTCCGCACCGTGTCACATTACGACGATCATCCTGAGCCTTATCAACCTCTTGTCTGGATCATCCAACGCTCCCTCGATCCTCTGGCTGTTGGGGATTCTGTTCACGGTCGGCCACGGCTATCCGGTGCGGTTGGGGCTCGAGCATCTGAATCTCACTGAGGAGGCCTGGAACAAGAAATCTACGGAGGAAGGGTATGCGTTTCTGAAGAGTTTCGTGGACGCGAATGGCCGGAGGTTGCGATTGGTTGACCTGCCTGGATGGTTGTGTATCGTTGGTGCTGTGGTGTTGGGTGCTCGACGTTAGCAAACTGATAGCTACTAACTACATACTGTACAGTACAATGGGGACGAAAAATGGTTGACATGCACCGAGTATGTATGTAGTCAGAGCTATTGTCGGTAAGAGTCGTCTGCACGTCAACTGCAAATATGGTGGAGTTTGGTCAGAAAATGGTGCCTTCACCATGCTATCACCATGTCGTTGAAATGTATTCCCTAAGAGTCAACTGCTGGGATTGTCAGAGTGTATGTAACTACTGTTGACTCCTACAAATCTCTTCTCAGGTCAGCCAGCCAGTCTGGGTGATATTAATTAGTTGATATTTAATCTATCAAGTTATCTAGAGTATTATGCGACTATTTTCAGTTCGCAAAACAAATGGAATTGACGTGTTGCAAATTTCAAACAGCAGTCTGGCTTTGATGAGATTTTTGCTTGTCTTCCTCGTTCACCGTTTCAACCTCCTTCGCCGTACCCTCCTCCATCGTGGTCTCGCGATTCTTCTTGGCTCCGTCGTCCATTCCGTATTCAGTGTCAAGCTCCTGGCGTAGCGGCACTTCTCTTGCTACAATCACAAGAACGAATCCCAGAGCTGCAAACGCAATCGCAATTTGCCACGTACGTCTCAAACTATCCGAGAAGACAGAGATGACTTCTTGACGGATATTGTTTGGCAGTTTCTCCAGAAACAGTTTCGTGGCATGCTCGTATGCTTTTCCTCCCTTCAATTGAGCTGCAATCGCAGAATTGCTGATACGTCCGGCAAGTTGATCGAAACGGTTATTGAATACCGCGGCAGGAATGGTAGAACCCCAGATCATACCAAAACTTCGGATAAATGCCCATGTCGATGTCGCGAGCGCAGTGTCCTTGTCAGTGAGCTCAGCTTGAACGGCTGGTAGCAAGACTGGAATGATTATCCCTGCGCCTGCAGCTTCAATTGCTTGATAAATCACCCATTCCGCCGTTGAGGAATCCTGGTCTAGAAGTGTGAAGAGCCCAAGTCCGATGACCATAACCGCATACCCGGCATGGTGAAGTGGGCGATAACGGCCAAACTGTGCCAGGATTCGTCCAGCTATGGCGGCAAATGGAATAAGCATCAATATAGTAGGAAGCAATTGCACGCCGGAGCGACCAGGGGTAGAAAGGAGGACACCCTGGAAATATACTGGAAGGAAGTAGATGGCCCAAATAGTCGCGACACTGTGAAGAAAAGTAAGGATAAAAGCCGTCAACGACGTACGATTCGAGAAAAGATGCAGAGGCATGGTTGGATCTTGACAGAGAGGGGACCCTTCAAAGCAGAGGTATCCGATGAGACCGGCGAAACCGAGCACGAGAGGGACAATGACGCGGTATGATGACCAAGGGTATAAGGCGCCAGCCCACGACAGAGATATCAGAATCGATACCACGGATCCAACAAAAATTATCGTGCCAATCCAATCAATGTTGGTGATCCTGGTGGCAAGCGATTCTTCCTTCTTGTACTTGACCTTCAAGAAAAGAACCAACAGCACCAAGGCCAAGCCACCCACGGGGAGGTTGAGATAGAAGACCCATCGCCATGACGTGTGCTGGACGATCAGTCCACCGAAAAAGGGACCCAGAGCCGTGCCGAGTGCAATCAGGCCGAAAATGAGAGCCAAGTAGTTTCCTCGCTCGCGCAACGGAACCAAGTCGCAGATGATGATTTCGATAAGGACATTGATCCCTCCAGCCCCCAGACCTTGAATGGCACGACCCGCGATCATCATACCCATATTATGCGCGCCGCCGGAGATCCCACTCCCAAGGATGAACAACGCCGTGGCGATAATTGTCGGCCAGCGTCTACCAAAGACATTTGCGAACTGGCCAAACAGTGGTTGCAACGCGGTCCTGCATATTGCTCATCAGAATTTGCGGTCGATTGTTGAGTACGTGCTGAGCCTTGGACGACTTTAACTTACATGCACAAAAAATAGACGTTCACCGCCCAGATGTATTGGTCTGCTCCTCCAAGAGCCCCGATGATGGTTGGCAAAGCGGTTGAGGTGATCGTTGCCTCCAAAGCCGTCAAGAGCCCATCAACAGCAAGGGCTAGCATGATTGCCCAGAAGCGCAGGCCTTTATCCATCATCGCTGTCTTTTCCTTGATGACTTCATTGCCTTCCTGGGTGGTCTCCACAGTCGCGTCACTGTCTCTTGCTTCAGCAGCAGCAGCATTTTTCTCCAGCGGTTTGTCCCCGTTGATGGGCTCAGGGTCTAGGTGGTGAGGGTCTGGTGTTGACATTGTGTATCAAGATCTCAGAGCTATCGAGGAGCTCTCTGTTTAACAGGTATCGAAAGTTGCGACAGTCAGAGTCAATATGCTCCTGTACGATCTTGCGACGCGTTGGATGTGTGTTCTCTAGCTATAAATGGATGTGAAGAAGCTACTGTATGTACAGCGAAAGGTCGGGAAGCGAGGAGAAGGACAGCGAAGAGGTGGCTCCCTATGTATGTCGGCAATATAAGGCCCGCGAGTTACACGATGACTGCAGACGCTACCTATTAGGATCCCGCCTGTTTGGGACAAGGGGCGACATTATTGGTAGGCCTGACTAAGACTGCCGGATCGGGCCTCAACCAGCTCCAGAGACGGAAAGGACACACTCTTGGCTTCCGAGTTCGGGCATCCGAGACCCGCGTGAAAGCAGTGAGGATACAACGCATTACCGTAAAAAGAGAAGGGGATGTATGTACATCCAATACGAATTTAAGCAAAGAGATGTACTAGGTACATTCACCATACAGTAAATGATGTATGTACTGCCTACGATGAGCGTGTGGAAACGAGCCCTTGATGCTCGTGCAATCTCTCAAAATTTGGTTTCCCAATCAGCCTGCGGAATCTGCTCATCGAGACTGGATGTTTATATCTCACAACCTCGTCCTCACCCTGGATTCTTTGACAGCACACTCGCATGTATTCAGTCTGTTGCCCCGATTTGATCAATGTGGCGTTAATTGATTTTTATTTTTATTTTCATTATTGACTTCCCCATGATCAGCAGAAGTCGTCCACTGAATCCACTGATTTGCATGATTGCATCAAAAGCCGTCACCACCAGATCGGATCAACAACAAACAGTTTTGTTGCTTAAATCACACTCTAGCCAATCCCGTCCCGTAATTCTGACCAGGAAGTCTCATTAAACTTCCGGCTCGCAGATGTTAGGCTCAAATTTACCACTAGTTTCGGATGGGCGGTATTTTACATCGGCTCTCGGGTGCTGTAATTTATGGTCATAGCTTGGCACCTTCGGAGTCAAAGTTATCTGATTGTATCACGTAATTGGACGACGATCCATCTAGGTACCTGCTGTTCCAAAAAGGGGTAAATGTCAACAAGAAAAGGAGAGGACAACAAAAATTAATAAACAGCACATTTCATTGAACTGCTACCTGACCGATGCCATACAAAACCAGTGGTTTAGTAGTTATACTTGACTGCTGATACGCTGTAGGAAAATCGGTTACCTCTGCTCATCGTTGTAAGCTGGTGATCGCGCACAATATACATAGTATGTACTCTGTATATATGTACATACATACATACCTACATGACTACACAGTATGTACATACATAACCAACTACCCTAGTATATAGCTGCTCCGAACTTCATTTTGTTCACCGAAGTCAACTGATCTGTGACAAAGAGTCCGAACGATGTCTCGAGTTGCAATCGGCGATCAGACTGATTAGACATGAAATGGTTTTGATCCAAAATAAGATGCGTGCCTCTCGCATCCAGGGGTGGAAAGTGTCTCAACGACAATCATACCTTTTGAAGAGAAGTCGTGGCGACTAGTCCCATCTGTTGACTACAGAGATCTTGCATAGATTGGCGAGAAAGAGACAAACAAATATGGCGGCTCCTCCAGAAGTTACGATGAAGAATCTTAGCGGCGTCTGGGTCATGGTGTGTGAATATTTTCGCTGTCCAATTGAACGGCCTCAACCTTTCATCAAATCCTTCAACCGTTGCCTTCTAATCGCATCCCTATTAAGTTTAGAGCAAGAAGCTGTCCGACGATATGGATCCCTGCCTTGAACTACAAGGTATTCCTTGGATTGTCCGCAAAGCGGTTTCATGGGCAACCATCACAGGACGGTTGAAACAGGAGACATCCGAAAGTGGCATCACAACCATCCACGTCGAGCAGTTCGCAACAGGTGGAATCAAAGGCGAGAACGAAACTCATCAGCTCGATTGGACAGATTACTCTCACGGCTCAGGCATGTTTGGAACCCAAAGGGTGCGCACACGATGGACGACAATAGGGCCGGATTCACTCAGCGGCGATGGATGCCCTCTCGATGGTTTCCTCACTGCAGGCTGGCTGGATGAGGAGAGGGAAACTGATGACGATCAAAGACCCGAGGAAGGGAAGCATGTCCAGGTCTACGTTGTAAGTGACAAGGCTGGATGGAGAGCAGAGCAGATATGGGGGTTTGCCATGATAGAGGGGAAGAGATATCACGTCCGGCGATTCATCGTCTCCAAGGGGGACAAAGTGGTGAAAGTGAGAATGGTATATGAATGGAAGGGTACACTCGAAGACGTTTGATGGGACATACATATCTTTCTGGTTTTGAGTTATTATGGTCGAATGTACAGAGTAGAGTCTGATATGAAAGTATTAGTTATAAAAGTACAAGCTGTGACGGGCTCGCCTCCGGCGAACCCTAATACCTGATACTTGAGATGGCAGTTATTATTGCGTTAATGTTATTTAGCATGGGCTCTGCCTTGCCTCCAGGGGAGCTATGTTTAGGGGTATTAATGTCAGTGGAGGTATGAAGTATTGAGTTAATGTTATCTAGGGAGTGGGAGTTGTACAGTTGAATACGGCAAAGAGTAGGGCTTTGCGCAGAAAGCTTATGCCCCATCAGGTGATTGCGTTTGCCCTAAAAGTGAAATGTTTTTAGTTTTTTAATTAGTTAGACAGTTTGAGTGGCTTGAGGGTAAGGCAGGTTTGATGACGTCAACTGCAGGATTAATTTAACTATCGGAATATCATGTTCCCGAGCTCCGTCGGGTTAAAGTTCCTCCGACGGTGCATGTGAAGTTTTCCCAATCGAGACGAATTGTCCTCGCCATCAAGCTGCTGTTCTATCGAGTATGATTGAGCTCTGTTGCAGCTTGCTTGACTGCTGGGAGAAGCGGAATTCTGTGTGCTGCATCTGGAGGCATATTATCAACATGACTTCTTCCAAGTTTCTTCTCAAAACGCAATCTGTAACTAACCGAAGCCTGCCATGCCCTGCTCCACACCGCTCAGCCACCACGCGCCTGTACTAACTTATTAGTATGCCAGAAAGCGTCGGAATTACAAGGACTGGGGTCAAAACTGACCACTCATATCCTTACGATTCTAGACTAACTCTTCCCATACGACGAAGAAGCGAGAAAGGCTATGTTGCTCTTCCCATCTCTTCGTTCTCGCGATGGCTACGGAATCATGTCGATGAAACTGCCATGATGACTATGCTGTGTTGTGGAATATATGAACGCGCTGATAGTGATCCACAAGCCAAGAGAAGACAGGTTTGAATCTTGATGCCGTTCCCTGTTCGTGATAATCATCGACATTAAACCCCAGCATCTCTCAACGAGCACCTTCAACCCCTTTCTTTTCATTCCTTTCGCTTCCACCTTCTCTGAATGATGGGACTATTTAGACATCATGCCATACTCCTGAGACAGATCTGGATCCTGTTCCTGAAAAACATCCTGATCACCTTTATCCGTCCTTGGTTTACAACCTCGATTCGGGCTTTTTTCTTACCAGTTATCTTTGTGGCATTCTTGTACGTGGGCCTGACACGCAGACCTCTCCGACGTGCAGTACAAACTCAGCTTCATCTGACACTTTAGCCAGATCTTATGCTCGTAATCTGTTCATCCCTCCCGCAAAATTCGGTATCGGAGAACCGACGCCAATCCGCTCTTTACACAATGCTCTCGATGCAGTATCTGGCGGAAGAGACAAAGTTGTGTTTGTGAACAATGGCTTCAATGGGGGGAACATCGATAATGTAATCGCACAGGTTGCAGGACCGGTCAAATTAGGTGGAAAGAAGGTGGAGTTACTCTCCTCTCCGAGTCAATTGCCGGATACTTGCAAAAGCACTCTTCGAGGAACCAGCTCCTGTATAGTAGCTGCGGTTTTCTATTCATCTCCCAATGAGGGATCCGGTGGGAGATGGAACTATACAATCAAAGCAGACGGTAGCTTGGGACAAGGCAAAATTCGAACGACGGACTCTGACAACGATGCGGAGATCTATATCCTTCCATTTCAGCATGCGGTGGATTGGGCCATCGCGTCAGTTGAGTCGCCTGACAGCGTCCCTCAACAGCAGGTTGGTAGTCTTACTAGTTTGGCGCCGATCCTTCTTGAGGCCTCAATTAACAGTATCTAATGGGCGAGTTGTCGGCAGGTCAAGGAATATCCATATACTTCAAAGACCGCGGAGGAGCGAATGCAGGCAATTCGCATTCGTTACATGGGCGCAATTATTGATATCCTTGCTATCGCATTTTTGATCGGAATCGTTGGCGTGACATATCAGCTTACAGGCCTGGTCGCAGCGGAACGAGAATTAGGCATGAGCCAGCTCATTGATTGCATGATGCCGAATAAAGCCCACTGGCAAAAGCAGGCAGCTCGATTTATTTCCGCACACTTGGCCTTGGATGCGATTTATGCTCCAGGTTGGATTTTTATCGCAATCATTCTTCGTTTCGGTGTGTTCAGCCGAACTTCAGCTGGCATCCAACTCGTACTTCAACTTCTCGCCGGTCTTTCGTTGTCCTCTTTCTCTCTGTTTGGAGCATCCTTTTTCAAAAAAGCTCAACTCAGCGGGATATCTATTACCATCGCTTGCCTTTTACTGGGTATTATTTCTCAGCTTGTGGGCCCAAAAAGCAACGCTGGAGTTGCGATTCTTTCTCTTCTTTTCCCTCCCATGAATTACATTCACTTCACAATACTGATGGCCCGATGGGAGCGACAGGATCTTCCGACAAATATGGTCAAACCTGCTCCGGAGAATCCGTGGACCATTCCAGGGATTGTTTTCTGGGTCTTTTTCATCGTTCAAATCATAGTTTATCCATTTCTCGGTGCCAGGATAGAACGGCTATTTTATGGGACACAGTGCAAAGACAGAAAGGCTACAAGATCCAACGCGATATCAGCTGCTGTTTCATTGAATGGCTTTACTAAGGTATACAAACCGGACTGGTTTTACCGGAAATTTGGCTCGATCCTTGGTAGCCGAAGGCAAGAGGTTTTAGCTGTTAATAATCTAAACCTTGTTGTTGGAAGAGGCGAGATCATGGTGCTACTCGGCGCCAATGGAAGTGGAAAATCTACCGTTTTAGATGCAATCTCTGGCCTCTCAATGATCTCTGCGGGACAAATCGCAGTTAATTATCCTGAGGCCGCCGGTGGGTTTGGTTTATGCCCCCAACGAAACGTCTTATGGGACCGCCTTACTGTACTGGAGCATGTTCAAATATTCAATCGATTAAAAGCGGCGGGGAACGTTGACAGTCGGGAACAGCTCCTCAATCTTATTGCCGCATGCGACCTGGATAAAAAGACAAGTGCGGCTTCGCGGACCTTATCTGGAGGGCAGAAAAGGAAGCTCCAATTAGCTATGATGTTTACAGGAGGATCATGCGTTTGCTGCATCGATGAAGTTTCTTCCGGACTTGATCCGATCTCAAGACGAAAGATCTGGGATATCCTTTTAGCCGAACGGGGGCAGCGGACAATTTTATTGACAACGCACTTCTTAGACGAAGCGGACCTGTTGGCCGATCGCATAGCGATTCTGTCAAAGGGGTCATTAAAAACTGAAGGATCAAGTGTAGAACTCAAGAATAGACTTGGGTCGGGCTATCGAATTCATGTATATCATGTTCCTGGTTCCGAAAAGTCTTCTACGCCGCAGTTTAACAATGTTCCAGCAGAAACGCGCTACGATCGAATCATTTACAGGGTTCCCAACTCCTCACAGGTTGCAGGCTTCGTTGATCAGCTAGAAAGACTTGGAGTTTCAGAATTCTGTGTCAGCGGTCCAACCATTGAGGATGTATTTCTGAAAGTAGCAGAAGAGGTCAAAGGTTCCACGGATGTCTCGGACGATGAGGAATTCAGAGACGCCAAGAGACCTGAGCAGACACCGGATCTCTTGACTGGCAAACGCATTGGAATTGCGCGTCAGACTTGGGTCTTGTTCCGCAAAAGAGCAACCATTCTCCGACGGAATTGGCCTCCGTACTTGGCGGCCTTTCTAATACCTATCGTCGCTGCGGGTTTGGTGACTTTGTTTTTGAAGAATTTTAAACGGCCCAACTGTTCCGGACCGGGAACTACACGTGAATTTGACGTCAAGTCTCTTTTATCCCAGATTGATCTGCAGCTAGTAGTCGGCCCAGCAAGCAAGATCTCACTGTCTTCCAAAAGCCAATTTTCTAACGTCCTATCTAGTTCGTCTTCCTCCGGGTTCAACCTAACCTCACTACTTAACAAGACGCATGTTGTTAACACCCTGGACGAGTTCAATGATTATATCAATCACAATTTCCGAAATGTAACTCCAGGGGGCTTTTTTCTTGGGGATGGATCTTCTCCTCCGACTTTCGCCTGGAAAGGAAATGGAGATGTATCATTCTCCACAATTGTCCAAAATGCGATGGATAATTTTTTAACAAATGTCTCGATAAGCACGCAATATCAAAGCTTCGAGCTTCCATGGGCCGAGAACTCAGGCAAAGCTCTTCAGTTAATCACTTACTTCGGCCTAGCTCTTGCTGTTTACCCTGCATTTTTCTCCCTCTATCTTACTGTCGAACGGCTTAGGAATGTCCGTGCTCTTCACTACAGCAATGGCGTCCAAAGTTTTCCACTATGGCTCGCGTATCTTTTCTTCGATTCTCTGATTGTCCTCATAGTGAGTGTCTTGGTGATAGTCATTTTCCGGGGGGTCTCGGATGCGTGGTACCATCCGGGATATCTATTCATCGTTCTGCTCCTCTATGGCATAGCGTCAACATTATTTGCTTATGTCATATCAGTCTTTGCGAAATCTCAGTTGGCTGCATTTGCCTTTGCTGCAGGAGCTCAATCGTGAGAATCCCTGTCCTTTGCTGAAAGTCAATGTAAATTGGTGCTAATTCTTGACAGGGTTATGTTTCTCCTCTACTTCATTGCCTACATGTCCGTCTTGACTTATGCTCCAACCACCAAAATCGATACTCTCGTGAAAGTCATGCATTTCGTTATTGGAGCTCTTGCGCCCATTGGCAATGTGACCAGATCCATGTTCACAGCCCTCAACGTCTTTTCCACCCTCTGCAAAGACAAAGAAGTTGCGTCATACCCTGGAGAAATTACATCATATGGCGGACCAATTCTTTATCTTATTCTGCAGTCAGCATTTCTTTTTGGATTATTGATTTGGTGGGATAGTGGTTTCCTCTTTCGTAACTTACGAAAGGAGACCAAGGAGAAAGATCTGGAAGAGGATCTTAATGCTGATGCAGATCTCACCAATGAACTTGCGAGAGTTTCGAGTTCTACCGATGGTCTTCGGGTCCTGCACCTTACGAAGTCATTTGGAAAGGTGGTTGCCGTTCAGGATGTGACATTTGGAGTTGGCCGGGGAGAAGTCTTTGCGTTGCTGGGTCCCAATGGCGCTGGCAAGTCAACAATTATCAGTCTTATTAGGGGAGATATCCAACCCTCACGGAGAGGCGGAGAGATATTTGTTGAAAATATTTCAGTTATTCAGCAGCGTGCTGCAGCACGAGCTCATCTGGGTGTATGTCCACAATTTGATGCTATGGATCAAATGACGGTGCTGGAGCACCTGATATTTTATGCTCGGATCCGTGGCATTGCAGACGTTGAACATAACGTCACCGAGGTTATCCGTGCCGTTGGGCTGACCGCCTTCCGTAACCGCATGGCGGCCAAGCTGTCGGGAGGCAATAAGAGAAAATTGTCGCTTGGCATTGCCTTGATGGGCAACCCAACAGTTCTCTTGCTCGATGAACCTTCATCCGGGATGGACGCAGCCTCGAAACGAGTTATGTGGCGTACGCTTGCTTCAGTAGTCCCGGGTCGCTCCCTCGTCCTAACAACACATTCTATGGAAGAAGCAGACGCTCTTGCGAACCGGGCGGGTATCATGGCGAAAAGAATGCTTGCACTAGGTACTACTGACTATTTGCGCAGACGACATGGTAATGTTTACCATGTTCACATCGTTCATAAGTCAGCGCCACATACCACCGACCAAGAAATGGAAGATATTCGGAACTGGGTTATAAGTTCTCTTCCAGGCGCATCTATCGAGCAAAAAACATATCACGGGCAATTACGGTTCAGTGTACAAGGGTCCAAGTCACACATTGGGGGCTCAACCTCTATCGATTCCAAGTCTGATAATCCGGATACGATTTCACATCAATTTGAGAGCGTTTCGGAACTGGACAAACCAAATGTGACAACAACGCCGGCCTTTAGCGTCGACATGAGCAATGCGGAAGGTATCAGTGTTAGCAAGCTCTTTTCTCTCTTGGAAGAGAACAAGCAAGAGCTGGGCATTGAATTTTATTCAGTCAGCCAGACGACATTGGACCAGGTATTTTTGTCCATTGTTGGAAAGCATAATGTTGGAGAAGAGGGTGAGAACTGAATAGTGGATGCTGTCTGACTGTATATCTGTTCACGTATTGTTGTATATTAGTATTCTATCCTTCATATAGACATCAGGTTGGTTGTCGGTAAAAAGGAGAATGGAGTGACCAAGTAGAATCGTATGTATTTATGAAAATTTCGCTCGAGCCTCAGCAATATATAGCTTACTTCACAAGAAGACCTCGAATAGCGCAAAGCATAGTTACTCTTAGTGATGGAACAGGGTATACTTGGGCCTAACGTCAAATGCTCGTTTCTGATTTGCTTATCTGCGTGTCTAGTTAGTTATGTGCCTTTCTTGTTGTTGCCTAATTTACTCTGTCTATCCTCTTAAAGACTTCATAGATGCTGAATTCATTCCTTTCCACGGAACCAACAGCTCTCCATGCAACGAAAACAACAGGATCCTTCTATTTCTCTAACTTGACTACAGTTACATACGTACTACTCAATTACAAGCCGCTCTCAAACACAATGGAAACAATAAAGGTCATCCAACCCGGAGACATTGGCAAAGACGTTGTGAACCACCTGGTGATTGACCCCTCGACCGGCTGTCCCTGCGGATGGTACATCTACTATTCCAGTGTGTGCGGGCACGTCTTTTCTCAGCAGAAATACCACTGTGGTCGCATGAGCGGAAACTCCGGTCGAAGCAGGTTCTGCTCGACGCCCGCGCGGAGACACCATGTCAACGGCACTCGCGTCGGACTCCGATGTATTCATTGCTAAGGCTCCGGCTGGGCGTATGTACCGCACGTATGTATGTATGTGTATATATATCAGATATTTAACCTTGTTGTGAAACAGAGCTGTTGTTGATTTGCTGCATTCAAGTGCTGGCGCGCGTCTCCCCTTATACAGTACTATTCCCGGGAATTTGCGAAGGATGGTCGAACCGACTGAACTCTGCTTTTTGATGAGAAGGGGAATAAGAACTGATCGACAAAGGGAGTTTGAAGCGTTGGTTTCAAAGCATAGACAAGGCGGTTTGTGTGTATGTAATACATATACATAGGCCCAGGGAAGCAGGCCAGGAAGAATAGAGTGCTTTTGATGTGTGCTTATTGAAGCTGAGAGAATTCCCTTGACGTAAGGAACTTAAGGAGCCAAATAGCGCCTATATGCCATCAGTTATTGCCCAATGTGAAGTATTCAAGCATTTGCCGTCTGGTTAGAGGTCTGCGCGAGTCGACACCACTAAAAGTAACCTCATTGACCAATGCCATGTAAGGGATGAAATGAATGGATGAAATCTCCGAGGCCTTGCAATGAAGTCAAGGTCATCACGGATTTCCTATCCTAGGATAACTAGATAACACTGAATATAGAATATCAGGTAGCGAGATGTGGACGTGGATATAAAATCGAAAAGCAGGAACCACATCACCGTATCGACCTTTATCTGTTTGGCGTGCACCTGGACGTAAACCAGCCCAATATCTTCAACGAGTTTCTTTCCCTGCCTGGTGCTGAATGACCTTATACGTAGGAGTATCAAGCCATTTGCATTCTTAATCTGCAGAATCCCCATAGAATGTCAACAATCCTCAACCCACAGCCAACAGAGACAAACAGAAGGAGACCAGGGCCCTTTTCTTTGAGGCGACAGCTCTGGAGTCAAGACGCTGCTTGTAGAGGTTGTGGCTAGAAGATTTTCAATCCGAAGCAGAAGCTCTAGGAAACGAATTCAGAATCTCTTTATGTTTGTGAAGTTTTTATTTCCAGATCAAACTCACTGCCAGCTCTCCATAACCTTGAATGCCTGATGACCATGAGAAGCACCAGTTCGCTTCAGAGGACACGATTGATACAATCAATTCCAAGCTCATATGCTCGAATACCAGTGAAACAAGCAGTGGACATGCAAGACATGCTGAGTTTGATGAATCTGCATCTGATCAGATCTGTTGGGCTGAAACAAAACCGATTCTTTGCAGCTCAAGACTCGGACAGAAACTCTAACTCGACCAACCTCACTCTGCTGAACTCTTTGCACTCGCCAACAACACAGCAAAGATTCACTCAAGCTTGATGGCAAGGCTCAGTCAATCAATTTTGGCTGCTAAGAACTCTTTTCGCCCTGGGCTGATGGCAAAGTCAGACGTTGGGTGACCGTTGCAGTCCTCGAGACCGCAGTCTTTCGTCTGGATTCAGGTCATACCAGGAGCATTTGCTGAGCTCAAGGATCCCATTGCTTGATGTAAAATACATCGTGGGCGACTACCGGCTGAACTGTTGTCCAAAAAATCTAGCCAGTTTGCCAGGCAATGGGTGGCTGCATCCTGCATCGTTATCCCGTCTTTTTGAGTCCGCCTATCAGCCGAAGCAGTCCAATTCCCATGGAGACAATAATGTGTCTAGTTTGGGATTGTCACATCTTTTGTCAGCACTACAAGTCGCTTCGGGGCCCTGTTGGTATGGATATCCTGTCTAAAACTGCAGTCAGTCTCAATGTTGGCACGAACCGGCGCCTCTGTTGAGGTACAGCAGCACTCTGCAAGGTTACAGTTGTTAAACAGCCTAGACCTTTTTGCGATGTGCATTTCTGACTTGTCTCATATACTCCATGCATCTATAGGCCATCCCGTCCCATGCTGTGCTTTTCTGAGCATCGCATTTCCCGAAAATTGTCGAAAAAGGCGGCGAGAAGGCGACCAAAGCAAGACATAAGCCTAGACGCAGTACGTCGACAAGGATAAGAAGGAAGCCCAAAAGCTCATCTGTTAATACTTTCCACAAAGTCCAGAATCTGAATATATCTAGGGCCCATCTCCTTGCATTTTTTCAAAATTAAAAATTGTCACTCGAAAAGAGACCTCCATTCCCCCGTTTGAAGGGAAAAGCAGATTCAATTTTCGCTTGAAGAGAGTTGGGTTCTGACATGGATTCTCTGTGTCTTTGCGCGACTCCTAGGGGCCTACATGCTACGGCAAATCATTGGGCGTTAAGCAGCGAGGAAGCTCCGGATTCGGCTTCTGGAGCACTTGTCTAATCCTCACTGTTCAGGTTCAACATTATTTGACTCTTGAAAACAGTGTGTATCTTACCGATCAGCTCTTCTGGCATGATAAATGGTTTTACTTCTAACATCATGCTTTCTCGCAGTGCCATCTCGTGGCTGACGGACGTGGCCCCTTCCCTGACTGTCTTCTGTCAGTTCCATTTCCTCCAGGGATATCCGAATTACGTGCTCTCCCTCGTGGTGGAATAATCCTGCCCTCAATCTTTCCAATGACGATGCATTCTGGTGTTGCGATGATCACGCTCGTATCACCCCTACCCGCCTCCCCAGGCTGGCTTTTCAGCCAATTTAGCCAACAGGAGGTGACTAAATACAGTTTTAAGGTATGGATTCCAACGCCTTTTGCGCCTCACACCTCTAGGGATGCAGTTGTGGCCTTCAATCCTCCTTTTTTACTTTCAGTCGGGTAGCCACGCAGCTCTTACGTCTTTCGGACCAAGCCGAATGTCACCGAAAGGCCTTGGAAGTGCATCATTGGTGAGGCAATATCTGTTAGCTACCTCAGGCCGCCATCTTGGGGTTCAGTTGTGGCCCTCGCCTTGGATATTCCGCGAAAGCCGGAATGGTTATCAAACCAGATTTGAGGATCTCTTTCTTGGTTTAGGAAACGTCGTGTTGACGATGCTCTGGCAAGCTAGGTGATGAGGAAAGCATCCAGTTGCTGGCTCTCCGTCGTTTAAGATCGTACCTTGCCATACTGCTGCGCGATCGCTATCGTTTTGGTTGCGACAATTTAAGACTTTCCAACTCCGCCCCAACGTCTACAGATCTCGCTCAAACATATCGTTGCTATTTACAAGACAAAATGGCGGCATTTGTTCAGGACAGATTGCGCTTCTTATTCAAAATTGACTTTATTCAGCGAAACCGTGATCAGCAACCTGAGATTCGCCTCCCCGACTCAAGCTGGATCCCACCCACGATTCCCCAGGCGGTAACAACACTTGGTTCAACAGGGTGGCGTCGATGGACAGCAAATGGTATCCAGAGTGTGAACAACAGCAGTTCAGAGGAAATTCAAGTGTGCTCCTTGTTTTACAACTCCGAATGTTGTCATTTTCTAGGGGTTCCGTTTGACTGCCGCAAATACAGCGTGAAAGACTCTCGTAAAAAAGACGGTATCGGTTGGCGCAAAGTGATGTTTCGACACACTCCAACTAATCCTCCTATTTCAGTTATGGGCTTCATTTCAGGCGAGAATGTGCTCGCGGGACAAAGCTCACCTTCCTGGATGCCCGAACTCATACCAGTCGCATATGCCTATAATAAGACAGAATATTGTCCTTACAAAACCGGAATTGCTGGGGATCTCGCCCTCCTTCTAGGCTTTGCAGCCTTCTCCTACTTCCCTGTTCCCCCCGATATTGGTATGGCGTTGACCATTATCAATTATTGTTTTAAGCCTCCAATGTGGAAGCCGCACAACTACAAAGTTGACCGTGAGCTGTTCCATCCTGCGTTATTTATTTATTTATTATTTATTATTTACTTTATTTTATTTTATTTTTGAGTAATACTAAATTTCCCACTGACGATCAATAGGAACGCATGGTACCGGAGTGGTTGTGTCAATCAGGCTCGATCCTGAATCTGATATCACGAAACAAGAGCTTCGAGACTATCAAAGGGGCATCTTCGGGCCGATAATCGGACCTTGATTCTGAAGACCCGCAGAAGGATGAATGATACAATACACTGCGCGCCAACAGGTGAGACTTCCCACCGGACTATATAAGAGACGTTTCTTGCATTTGGAGTTTCTCTCCGCGCTGTGTCTGTTCAAATTTATACGCTTTATACATTTCTGCTGAAATTCTGAAATCAGAATGAGAGAGAGAGAAGATTCGAAATTTTTAGACGAGGTCGATTTCGCCATTACCGCTCCCCTTTTCGCCAGATATAATTTCAGGTAATATACGAGTCAGGATGCTTTGCTTTCAAAACACATTAAAGCATGTTGCTGGAACTTCTCCGCCATCTCTGCTTTCTATTTTGACATGCTCCCTGCCAATCCAAACAGATCTTTTGTGAATATTTTTTTTTTTTTTTTTTTTTTTTTTTTCAATAAAAAAAATCTTGTTTCAAGTTTCATTTTGTGAGAAATGATATTTCCCATGGCTTGTGAGACCGTATTTCTTTTGATACCACTGCCTTTGCAGTTATGTATTGTTTGTATTTAGAACCATATCAGGCTTTAACAATACAACCCATTGAGGAAAAAAAAGACGAACATCTTCCTGTGATATAATCCCAAGAGTTGCTGAGGCATTAAACTTGTAGATAATATGCACCGGGAAGCCCAGTTGAGATTGTCATATTATAGGTAACACTGCGTGAAGAAGCTTCAAGAGTATTCAAGGAATCTATATAAGAAGCTAACCTGTTGGGAACGCAAGCTTCATTGCACATCGGGTAAACGCACAGCAATGTCACCTGATTGGGTAATATAGCGGACCCAAGGAAGGGATGGATATTGGAGCTGCGGTGGAAGCAAAATGTGTCAGTGTACGCCTTTTGAGCCGCAGGTTGTAAAGGTGACTAAAGCAGAGACCAGTGAAAGAGCCCCGGTTGGCACGTTCCACGTCAAACCCGGGGTGCAGAAGAAAGCAGCGAATGAAAAGCAGCATAGCAGCGTTGCGATGGGCAGTCAAACCTTGAGGATGACCAAAGAGAAGAAAACAATAACCGTGAAATAGGGTGAGATATAAGTGAATCTTGGCGAGAGGGATAGATGCATGTAAATGGACCAGTGATGACTGGCATATAAGCCTGGGATCCGCGCAGGTGTCCGAAAAGGGGTTACATGGGAAGCCATATAGTCTAAACGTTCCCAAGAAGAAGAAAAGAAAAGACGTGGAGAGTAAGCTGGCAGGCAAAAACGTGGCATAAGCACTCACCTTTGGTTCAATGATCTTCAGATAACGGACCTGGATGCCGCTGGTTGTAAAATACGGGATCTCAAATTTGACGTTGATGGGCCTTTTGCCCTTGGCTGTCTGCCCTGCACCACCCATGCTCCCCCCAAAGCCACCAGTCATACCACCGCCATGTTCGTCGTCGCCCTTGACTGATGGTAATCCTAGTTCGGCGCGCATGAGAAATTCCTTGCCACCACCAAACTGTTTAATCTTCCATATTATTGCGGATTTCTCGGGAGCGTAATGAACGGTGCCAATATTAGTTCTGAATCGTGGCGAGTCGGCATCCTCGGGAACAGGTACTAGGATTTCCACATTATTCGCTGTGCTGCGTCGTTTAAACTGTGCTTTTGCCTAATTTGAAAATAATTCTTGGTCATTCACCGCCACACCATGATAAGAGCCACGTTGGACGATACTAACCTTCAGCATATATTCAATCCGGGATCCCGAGTGTGACTCCACGAGGCATTCTACCCATATGAGTGGTTTTACTTGAGTATTCAAGCGATAGCTCATAAGTTCAAATTCTCCATCTGGGGGGATAAAACTGATAGTGCGGTCATTTTCAAACCTCGATAATCGAACGCATTGGTGAAATTTGACGTCTTCCATCTCTACAGCTTTACCTCGAGTCGCTCGTCCCGTCGTCTCAAACATAACTTTGTCGTTTAATCCCAACCGTAATTCTGGCATGCCACTGAGATAACACTTCATTTTAATAGCTCCAAGGATCTCCGAACGCAAAACGTTGCCATTGGCAGAGACCAGAAGATTCAGCGATTCTATTACATCCAGAAAAACCTCATTCTTTCTATATCGAATACCCTCACTTCTCCATGACACGGCGTTGGTGACGGCGATAGGGGGACGTGCTTGGATTTCCAGTTTGTGTGACTCTTGCGTAATATATCTAACGAATTAAAAATGTAAGCATTCAATTCACCTTGACGGAGCTCTCTTCACCCAGGCGGAGAGTTGAGAAGGGGAAAGAATTCGCACTCTTGTAGTATTTTACTCTCTGTCGTCTGTGGATAGCCAAAATCCATCATTTCATCGAGGAGTTCATAAATAACAACGAAGTTGTCGCGGATGCTCTCCTCTTCCAATTCCTTGAAGTATTCTGTGAAGACCTCGACGATTTTGTGAAGGAAAAGTAGAATTTCGGCAGCGTTCGTATTTCGTTTCGTTAGAGCTAAGAGATAGAGATTGCTATGACGGATATACAGGTACTAATGGCAAGAGGTTATCGGTTAGCAGCTTGAATACTTAGACCCCACAGCGCGTCAATCGATAGGAGGAATCCCATACGTTAATTCCTTCAGAAGAAAAGCAGGGCGGTACGGCAGAGCTCTCTTCTTCTGCCTCACTTAATAAAATCGGGAATTTTTCGACTGCGGACATGGGAATATCTCCTCGATAATTGCGGGCCAGAAGGGTCTATGGATAGCGAGATTCGCTCAGCCAAACTCAACACTAAACACAGAGAGTGACAGACGATGTATATACCTTGCCCTTTAGGTCGAGAAAGAAGACTGCCGACGCCATGGCTGTCGGAGAGGCACAAACGGAATTGCTCGAGATTCAGCGAGAGTGAATCGTCGAATAGTTCATGGCTGTTGGGCACAGTTTCAAGCAGACATCGCCGATGTAGTCGCACACAAGGGGGTTTGGTTAACTGATAATGCAGAATTCCTGCTTCACCTGTGCCAGAGCTCCTTTGCTCGATTTCAAAAAAAGACCGTAAAAGAGGTGTAGAATAGAAGATGTTGAATGAATGCTTTTCAGATCATTGCGGGAGTTCTTGATACTGAGATTGGCGATGCCTCAACCAGTTGGAGATTTCTGTATTGCCGACAAACCCACACTAAAATTCCTTGGTGTTTTGAAATACCTCTGTAATTTTGAGTCCACATGATCACTACTTGAGCCAATCATTAGACTTTAAAATCTAAATAATACAATCAATAACAAGTCAGTATTAATAATTCAATCAACCAGACAACTCACATGACAAATCTTAATCTTTCAATCAATCAAAAGACATACTGAGTCTTGACAGACTCATCTGATTGTGTTGTTTAGACATGTGTCTTCAATCTTCTATTTCTCATCTCATCTTCATTGTTATTTTTTGCAAATGCATGCATTTTGCAGCTTCAAAATTCTACAATCAATTCAAAATTGAATATTTTACTTAATATGATGTCAGATTTTTTTTCTCAGCAATCAATTTTTTTTCTACACATTTTACATCATTTAAAAATAATAATAATATTCTTAACATTTCAGAAAACATTGAATTGATGCAAAAAAAATTATTTAAACTCACTAAGTTTATAACTTTAATCTAACAAAAACATGATTGTTATTAAAGCTTTATTGATAATTTTTGAACATAAAACAAAATAAAAAATAATTCTGATGAGCAAATTGAATATTAATTATGTTATTTTTATTAAAAAATAATTGCTCAAGCTTCTCAAATGAATAATTAATGATTTAAAACAACATGAAAAGCATTTAAATGTAAAATGTAATTACAAAAAATAATATGAAAAAGCATTGTTTAAATTATATAATAAAAAAACTGAATTAAACACAATCATTTACTTAATAACATGAATTTAATCAAACAAAATACTGCAGTATGTTAAATTTCAAATGCTAAAATGAGCAAAAATTATAAATATCACAAATTAAGAAAAATTTAAAAAAGCAAATTAATCTTGAAGCTATAAATAAAAAATATTTTAAATTATTTAATATTTATAATACAGTGAGATTTGCAAATCAAAAATTTAATATTTTTAATTTTGCAGAAACAAGAAAAACATGAAAGCTTCAACAGATTATTCAAGCATTTAATTTATTGCAGTAACTAGATTATATGACTGCAAAAATTTTTGTTAAACATCAATATAATGATATACAGTCAAATAAATTACTATTTATTTTACAAAAACAATTATAAATTCTTATTGAATGTAAATTTCTAACTCTTATGAATTTTATATATGATATAAATAAATTAAAATAATATTTGTTCAATATTATAATTCAAAATAAGTATGAAAGTTTTGTTTCTGCATGTCATATTCTTACAAGTTATGAAAATAATAATATTGTGACAAAAAACTTCAGAATTATTTGAATATGAAATGAAAATTAATAATTAATTCATTATTTTTTAATGAATGATTTTGCAGATGATATTCATTGATTTCTTACTGATTTTTTTAATAAATCATAAAATAAGCAGTCAAATTGATGATTTTATTTTTATAAATGAACAAGCTGCTGTTGCAAAAATATTTATTGATTTTTTTGTTAATCATTCACTTTCTGAATCTTCATTGCATTTTTTGTGTTGTATTCACTTGAAATGAATTTTTATTTACTGTTTGAATGAATCAGTCAATAAAAAAACAAAGCAACACTTGCTTATTGCTTTAAAAATTCATCAAATCATAAAAAATTATGAAAATTCAATTGCAAAAGCACTTGCAGTTATTTTTAATAATTTAATAAAAAATTATATTACATAAAAATAAAAAAATACAATAAAGTATTAAATAAATTACATTTACATCTGCAGTTATTTTTTATTACAGATGAACTTCACAAATGCTGTTAAATTATGACATGCAGTTTTAAAAACAAATTATAAAACAAAACTTCACAAATTCAGTTTGAAGAAGCTTTGTTTACATGTGAATTTTGTTGTCAAAAAATGAAATATCAATTGTGAAAGATGAGTTTATAATTTTCATATTTATTACATGTTTGCAGTTGAAAACATTAATTAATTATAAATGTTTTTTTTTTCAATGCAGTGACTGATTGCAGAAGAACTTCAGAAACTTGATGAGAATGAATAAAATAAAATTAAAATAAATTTTTTTATTTTTAATAAATTATTATTTTATATATATTTTTTCTGATGATTTTATCAATTATTTTGTGTTCACATTCTCAAACAGCAATAATTATAAAATGTCATTACAAACAAGCAATAAATAAATTAAGTATACATGTGACAAAATAACAAATTTGAGATGTATGAAATTGCAATTAAAATTTATATCATTAAAAAATTATACAAACAAATTAAAATTTTTGTCAGAAAGAAATTAAAAATTCAAATCATGATTGATAATTTCATGTATGTTTATTACTGTACATCAGAAAATTTTATGAAATTTAAACTTTTCAAGAATGCTCATGCTGTCATGATGAATAAATGAATACAATTACTACAAATGCATGCAGGAAAAATTCAGCAGCTGATTGTTAAAAAGTTTATTAATTTTATAAAAAATAAAAAATCTGATGTTGTGAATACTGTATGAGAATCACAAATTTAGAAAAAAAAAAATTGAAAGAAATGAAGAAAATTGATTTAATTTATTTAAAATAAAAACTTTTGCATTTATACAAAAAGCAGTTTTTATTTTGTTTAATTTCATGTCAGTTATTTTGTTCAATTTGAAGAATAGATTTTTGTTTAATTTGAAAGTTGATTTTTGATGAGTGTCTCAATCAATCTTAAAAGATTCAGGAATTGAATGTTGCACATAAACTACAAACATGAGATCACAGAAACTGACAATTAAGTTTTTGATTTTTGAATTAATGAAAGAAAAGCCTAAATAAAAGTACTGTAACATTACAAAACTTTATTTTTATTTACCACTAACTGTCAGCAATATAGAAAACCCCCAACCAGTCTACATTCAGACTAGTGTGGCTTCTTCTCATCTTTTTCTTCCTCTCGCTTTTTCTGTTTCGTTTCTTCTTCAAACAAAATATTCCGCACCCAAAAGACAGTGCAAGCCAACAAAAAGCTCGTTTGGGCTTTCCTGTACACTATCTCTGGCTTTCTGTTAGAGATATTACCACAGGTTTTCGATTGCTGAACCTTGCGATATGTGGTGCGAAGACCAAGTCTCTAGACGATTTCATAAGAGCTGACCGCGTATGTCTCTTGTTAGCTGTTGCGTGGCCGGTGTCAGAGAAATCAGACATTCCCGAAAATCTGTTCCTTCTTGGACATTTCATTCATATATGGGGGTAAAAAATTGTATCTGTTAATACATGGGTCTCTAAATCTCTAAAAATAATATCTCTTTAACACCATGCAAATGCTGATTGAATGTGTAGTTTACAATCTTTCCAGAATGCTTAGATTATCAAAGCCCACTGACGTTGAATCCTAGAGGCATCAGTATCCGTTCTCGAGTGATTCGATTTGCGACCAAACCGCCTTTTTCAAGCGCCACCGCCCCGATAATTGCATACATAGCTTGTGTTAAGATGACATCAATTCCGGACTGAGTAAAGTGATCAGGCTATATGTAGTTTGTTAGTAACTTTCAGCTATTATTTGAGACGGGAATCGAGTAAGCGCACCATTCTTGGTCGCCATCTTAGTACACTGTCGAGTTCATACTGTCTTGCTAGCGCGGCCATTCTTTTCTTGTCTGTGAGCGTCGTTCTCGCAGGGCTTGATAGCACTTCCAATCCCTGTAATGATGGGTGTTGAAACGGCGTCCGTCCATGAGGATCCTTCGGTAATTGCTGTGAATAGGAGGCAGGGTCTTGAATCAACGCAAGTGTTGCTTGCAGCGACACTAGCTGTTTTCCTGTTCCGGTCGTGTAAGCCAAGATTGGTCCAGCATTTCCAGTCAGCCCAGTCTCCTGAAATACCTAAATAAGCTAAACGATCATTGAACCCTCTGCGCCCTTGATCGAAACTCTTGTGTGTTACAGCTTGCCACTTAACCTCCTCAGAAAGCATCTTATCGCCGCCTTCTCCCAAGATCCGCACGTAGAATTTGTCTAGTTTTTCGGGATCGGAGTTTGGTATGAATTCGGTGCTGTCTTCAGACCCTCGTAACCTAACAGGCGCTTTCATTGCCGGTGGAGTCTGCTTCCACCGGGGTGTAGGGGCCGGGGGAGGTGTTGGGACGCCTTTCTCTGTCGAAACTTCGGTAGACATTGCTCGTCGGGCACTTGGTTGCGCATGAGAGGACATCGAAAGTGCAAACCATGATGTACGCCGGCACATAGGCCGCGTAGCTGCAGCAAACGCCTGGCTGGGTAATATTTTGGATGCCATGGATAACTAGCTCATAAAATATAAGGATACTAACTAGCATTCAAGAAATTGGTCTGCGAATTGGTTTTGAAGAGAGATTCATCAGCGTACTAGTGTGTATGGAAGTCGACTTTTTGGACTAAACCTGATCGAGCTAGACTAACTAACTAAGACTCTCCCAGCAAACATCATCCCATCTGTTTTGACATCTGGACCATCTTCTACATTCTATCTCTGTGCCATGGTGGGGGCTAGACCTCTCAGGAAGTGTTCACTTTGTGATTAAACAATTCTAGTTATGATACTGATTGAGCAGGTAAAGGTATATGTGTACAGATCCATATTGAAGTGCCTTTCTCCCAGAGCGACAACTTGGGAACTTGATACAGCCGAAAGGTTTCTTGATACAAATCGTCGTTCAACCTCTCCTGCAATACAATCAGCAAGAGATCGAAACTATCTCTTCCAGTCCTTTTCTTCTCTTTTCCTTTGGCCGTACATATGGAGCACTGCATCGGTCAGATCTAAATGGATTCCCTGCTAGCCACGTTTTCGGAAGCAAGCCTTGCAATCTGGAGGTTGTAAGATCCATTCCGCATTTTATTCTCAACCATCCAGCACATGTTGGATTTTCCAATCGGTTTCATGGCTGAACTATACCTTTGAGATTGTGAAAAGTCACCGGCCCCATCCCTGTGCCGCCGACCTCAGCCCTATGGAACATAACGGCACGCGGAAGGAATCTTGCATGCAGCTTCGGCTTCTCGAAACACACGTTATTTCCATTCCCACACCCTGTCAATACTTGGCCTGCTGCCCTGATATCCTGAGCATAGCCTCGGATCCAGCATCTGACATCCAACGTATGCCTGAGAGGAATTTTCCGTACAAATCATCCCCCGATAATGCTCTCGCTCGCCCGTTTTCAAATGCTGTATCTGCTGGTTCTTTTGTTTTCTGGAAAGCCTCTGTTATCGACGCAGTTGAGATTGCATCTCTCGATTCTGCTTTTCCCGTTTCCTTGATTTGTAACTGTAGAAACACCGTTTCTTACGAAGCACTGTTCAAAGATCTGACCATGGCATTGGAATTGTTGTACGGCCGGTTGACTACCCCCACATCCACGCCCAAGCTTAGGATGAGACACGCGGGGAGACGGGCCGCCCTGGAGCGGATCTTATATCCGCTTAAGCGGGTTTGTCTGCAGCCAGGGCAAGTGGATGGAGCTGACGGTTCCTCGCATATCCCCAGGATTTCTCATCATTCATTCTAATTCCTGGTGGAGTTTGGGATTTCTTTCCTGTTTACAAATGAGATCTCCAGATGGCAACAAGTGTTCATTTAAGATTCCTTATCAGACAACCCTTATCGTGAAGAATGGAACATTCTCGAGCTTCCATCAGGGCAAGGGAGAACACATCAGCTTAGCGAGCTTAGCACGTGGCTACTCAGTGGTGCAAAATAAAAAGCTGTCAAATTCTTCAAATTTTCTCCTTATTATCATCCCACAAACTTCCTTGCAAGCTCACAAGAACAAGCAATTTCTCCTCCGAAATCTCAAGCTTGTCTTATCACAGCTCGCGGCCTCAGCCATTCACCATGTCTAAGCTTATCTGTGCTACCCTGCAAGATGGTGAGTGAAAACCAAAATTGAGAAGAATAAAACACATCCTCACGCGTCAGAAAAGCAGACTCTCAGACTTCTTCAAACTTTTCGATCTCTGGACGCCCAGCGTCTCCTATCCTTCCTCCCAATCCTCCGCCGAGCCCAGCTTGATTACATGTTGGAGAGAACTAGATCCCTTTCGGGTCACGAAGAGTTCACACAGAGTAAGTGTTCCCCTGTGCAAAATGTCCCTTTAGCATTCACTTTCACTATTCTCTCTTACTGCAAGTGCTTTGTACCTCTGCAGTCTTTCTTCAAGTATGCTTAACCTGGACCTTTCTACTCTAGAAATTTTCTTTTGAACAGCAACTCCGGAGTGACTTTTTAATTCCTTGTTTCAGTCGCCAAATCCTCTTGTTAATGCTGCTATCTTCGGCCGTGCTTCAGCCAGTGATTTTTGTAGGATAAAGGGGGCATTTCGTCGGATTGCTATGATTGTGCTTAAGGAGCTAGGAAGGCTAAAATGGTGGTCGTCAATACTACCTTGGTAATCATGTCAATACTTCTACTTTCTCAGCCAAAATGATACATCTTTTTAATACCTTCTTTCACACTACAGAAGAGGCTTCATCTGGATGACAATGATTTCCAATTCACAGCTACAGTTGTTAGCGCCGAATACTCACAAAATAATTCTTTAACTATTGGTGATGACTGTCTGGGCTTGGGTGTGGAAGGTCGTAATGAAATTAAAGAGCAATTCATATATTCACAGAACAGATGCTATATAGACAGTTTTCCCCTTCAGATCAAAGCCAAAGCAAAGGCACTAGCAACACTCAAACCCACCACAGTCCAGCCAGTAGTTATAACTTGCTTATTAGTCAATTGCTTCCCAAGATCCCAAGTGAGATGCCTCACACCATTCATACAGTGAAAGGTGAACGGCAGGGCGACACCAAGTTTAATGGCAAACTTGGCCGCTATTGGCAGAGCGCCAAAAGCGGCCGCAAGAGGTGCAGATTCCAGATGCCAACCGAGAACAGGAGCAACCAGATATGCTGTGGCAAAGATGTACAGACCGCCAGAGAGAACGGAGCCAGTGATACGGTTGAGGCCGGAGAGGTACCAGGTAATCTGAGGTCTGTAGATGCTGAGATGTGGAGAGACCGGACGATTGAGGCGCTGTTTGGCGAGGATTTCGGTGGGATCAGTGGTCTGGGAGGATGGTGTGGAGGTGGATGTTGCTGGTCTGTGAGTTATCAGCGTTCGATGTTCAGTTCCTGGTCGTTTATGGCTTAAAGAGTCGCGCCTTAAGCAATGGGACGAAGAACGTCCCATAGCGATTTGCCAAAGAAGAACGGTGTGGCAGTATGTACTGACCTAATCTGGCCAGCTGCTATTGCTGCCGGGCTGGCGAATTTCACGAGGGAAGATCTGAAGGCAGTTGGGTTCTGGGCAGCCACTGTTCGGAGTACGTCAGTCTCAAACCAAGGGCATCGTGAGGGGTGGTAGCATACCCCGCCGCAGAGATTGCTGCACTATTCTTTGCGAAAACATGGTGAATGCAATTGGCGCTCAGAGTAATATCACCGGTAGTATCTGTTGCCCTTCGCTCTACTGTATAATCGGCAAGCAGTCACGCTGGTGAGGTTAGGATCGATGGTGGGCCGGGGAGGCCTCGGCTTATGTAAAAGTCGGGGTGAACCGGAATGTGATCCAATGGGAGCACCCCGATTTCATAGACTCACTGAAAATTATTCTTCCGAACCGAGACGTTTCCCTTCTTGTAATTTCTCAGAAGACAGCATCTGATCTTGATCACCAGTGAACCTCAGCCTTCGTCTCCATCGACCCTCTTATATCTACGTGCTCTCTGCATGTTAATAAGTCGATTGCAATGATGGAGATGGTATTTGGTGGCATCTCTTCCTTTGTCACGGCTTTCTGTCGTTTGACACCTTTGAGATGAGCAGGATTCTGAGAATATGGCTTCGACCCGTCGTTAATCGCCCAATTCACTCTGTCAATGAGAGAATTGGGTTTCATATCAGGGTTACATTCTTATTTGTGAGTGTTAATCTGTGGAAATATCATTGCATGTCTGATTTGGATTCAATAGTCCATTACGTTCATCGTCAGTCGATCGTGCTGAGGCTTAAGGGAGTGAGGAGGCGTATGGCTCAGTTCTCCACTATTGTTTTTAGACAATACAGAATTCTATGGAATGATTATGGATCTACTGCTTTCGGAAACCTGCCAGTTGACCGTATTTGTGTCGGAAATTCCGGCTATCGGTGGAAGTTGGAATCTTTATGCTGATCTATTCAGGGAGGGTCTTCTGGATATCTGTCACATTTCTTTGGCTACTCTCAAACTGGAGCAGACTACAAATGATATGTGTATGGATATATTGTCTTCAGACACAGCTGTTTCTTTTTATGAATGCTTTGCCATCCTGGGAGCATGATTGCCTGACAATAAGGCACGATAGGATAGAATTTGATTGTCTTGATACATGTACCACAGCAGGCCTGTAGCCGTCGCCCATAAATAATCGAGTCTTGGGTTTTCAGTGAAAAGCATTGAATCCTCTGAATAATCCTAAACAGCTGGTGATACTGCCCAGTCGAAAACCATGAACACGTGACCTAGTTAAGGGCTAAGTGAACCTCGGCATTCGGTCTGGCATCACAAGATCCGACAAGCTCACGTCGTCTTCTCAGCTTGGGCGACAGCAGGACTCAGACATCTCGCAAAGAAAGGGGGTTAAACTCGCAAACGAAGAATTGCATATAATGATATTGCATACATGTTCATGTTCGCTATTCTTTTCATGATTGCTCTTTTCTCGCGTTGAATAGAGTCTTGATTTACACTCTGATGCCCTAGAAGATTGTTTCTCTCGCTATTTTTACACCTAGCTGTTTAAGATGCCCTTTAATACAGAGTTGACCAGGAAACTGGGGATTGAAAGTGAGTCAGTGTCCATTATCCACCGCAGTCACTTGCTAATGCAAGACGGCAGTTCCCGTCGTTCAGGGTGGGATGCAATGGGTCGGTTATGCTGAGCTTGCTTCTGCTGTCAGCAATGCTGGCGGCCTTGGAATCGTATGTATGCTTCTTCTCTATGCATGGTATGTTTTGATGCTGATATATCCTTGACAGCTCACGGCTCTTACGCAACCTACCCCCGAAGATCTACGCAAAGAGATTCGCCGAACCCGTACGATGACCAAGAAGCCTTTCGCCGTCAACGTTACTCTCCTCCCTGCCCTCGTACCACCAGACTACGGTGCATATGCTCAAGCCATCATTGATGAAGGAGTCCGGATAGTTGAAACAGCCGGAAACAGTCCTGGACCGATAATTAAACAGTTAAAGGCTGCTGGCTGCATTATCCTGCACAAATGCACGACCATTAGACATGCTAAATCCGCCGTGAAACTCGGCGTTGATTTCTTGTCCATCGATGGTTTCGAATGTGCTGGACATGTGGGTGAGACAGATATTACCAACTTTATTCTCCTGAGCCGCGCCAGGCAAGATCTTCGTGTCCCGTTCATCGCGTCTGGAGGATTCGCAGACGGATACGGTCTCGCAGCTGCGCTGGCGTTAGGCGCCGAGGGAATCAATATGGGTACACGATTCATGTGCACTGTGGAAGCACCGATCCATATCAATGTGAAGAAGGCCATTGTGAATGCTCAAGAAGATAACACTCAGCTTCTTCTGCGCCGATGGAGGAATACAAGTCGTCTTTACAAAAACAAGGTCGCAGCTGAAGCGTACAAGGTTGAGAGTGAAAGCAGAACCGGGGATTTCTCCGAAATCGCGCCCTTTGTCAGCGGCAAAAGAGGCCGTCAAGTCTTTTTAAACGGGGACGTTGATTACGGCGTATGTTGTCTCCTTGATTACTCCAACGTTATTTTGCCTCTGCTAACTATAGACGATATTACAGGTGTGGACCGCGGGGCAAGTTATTGGCCTCATTCATGATATCCCGACGTGCGAAGTGCTCTTAAGACGCATTGAAAAAGAGGCCGTCGAAGCTATGGCCAAAACAAGTGCGCTTTATACTCCTTCTGCAGCTCCCCAGAGCAAACTTTGATACTCCAACTTTATGAGTACTACACATTGTTCTTATAAACATGCATATGTATGTTTGTTCTTTGTTCTGCGCCTGGAGGTCGATTCAAGAGCCGCTCTGGATTTTGCAGTACATCGCATGATTGTGGTTGGACTTTTTTTTTTTAGAATTTTGTTATAGAAGTCATTGGATACAGATCTTTCATACTAACAGATTCTCCTCCTTTCTCGTTCGCTGTGATTTTGCATTTAAATACATACTGTGCGCATCAGGAAAACAGCAACAGTTGCATCACCCTGATTATCACGGTCTTCAGAGTTTGAGCATCCTACTGCTCTCCAGGACCAATACCTTTGCAATCAGCTTTAGTCTTGCACAATGAGCAACAGCAACTGCTGAACTGTGTGAAGAAGTTTGAAAAACAAGATGAGTACATTTAACTAATTTCTAGGCTAATTTACTAGGCTCGGATAAAGCGACAACTGCACGCAAAATACTATTTGCATCAGGTATTAAACCTATCTAGGCACAAAGCTCAGATCCCATTGCTCCTGCGTCGATGAACAATTAGACAAAAAGCAAACAGAAATGAGAGTCAAAGTTTGTTGATTAAAGACTATGTCCAGCAGTATCTAGTGCACAACTATTAATCGTTCCTCCAACCTCTCATCTGAACCGCATCGAGTGGTTGCCGATTGTTGCTGTGAAGAACGGATGAGATGCTAGATGAGATCCATTTAGAGGACGTTGAGCGGAATGCAAGGAACAGCAAGAGCAACGAGGCCATTCTGGAGGTATGTCAGTCTTTCGCGCAGAATAATACTTCTGGTTGGCACTTACGGCTTCGGATTTGTTGTTCTGGCAGCAGGCAGCGGTCTGCTTGCACTTCTGGTTAAGGAGGTCGGTCAAACCAGCACCGAGAACACCGACTATTGTCAACCGTCAGCAGGCAACGAACGAGATGTTGATACGAGATAGGAATGCGTCCGACAACGTACCACCAACATCCAACTTGGAGCACTGGTCGAAGACGGAGATATCCTGAATATTGGCGTTCTTGAGAAGTCCGTTGAGGACACCGAAGTCGGAGTCAACACCCTGGGCGTTGACCTTGTTGATTTCCTTGTTGCAGCAAGAGAGATTGGCGTTACCGCACTTGGCAATGGCTTGCTCGTTGGTCAAGGATGGGGGAGTGCCGGCAGAAGGGCCATAGCCAGGAGCAGCAGCGACGGCAGTGGCCAAAGCAAAGAAAGAGGCAGAGAAGAAGAACTTCATTTTGGCTGGTTTGTTGGTGAGCCGGGTGGGCAGGTATTATTAAGATTAAATATTAAAAGTATGTAAGAAGTATTTGCAAAGACAATTGAGATGAACGCTGATGATAGAGAAGAAAAAAGTCCTTTGTCCGCCTGGGATTGGAGGCCCTTTTATAACTTGAGAGGCGTCCATTCTCTGGACTGTCTGCCCCTGGAATTCCGATCAAGATGCATTGAAAGGTCATGCAATCTGAGATGTGCAGATCCCTTGCTTTGCTTACTTTGCGCCTGATTCCTTGATTTGTTTTCACGTCGCCTTGCAGACGGCTTATTACATGGCACGTACAGAGCAGCTAGCCAGGCTATGCCCTCGAAGTGGCGTCTCCAATTGAAAAAAAAGCTGAGTGAATGCAATTTGCATACACTGTGTGTAAAGAATCGGTACGGAAAACATCAACGCCCTATTGCTCCAGCCAGCAACTGGGAATGATTGATTGCTGATCCATGACTCTTTTTAGCGGACGATGCTGGAGTTGCCAGCTTGTAGAACATAAAACTGTTGAAAATCACTACCAGAAAACGAAATCGCTGGTAGCACACACAGTCGGAGCTAGACCGCCACAATATTGATCTGTACAACTTTGAATTCCGAAAAGGGAATTGGTCTGTTGTATGGATATCCGTGGGTTGAGCTCATCCCTGCGTTTCTTGGGGAAATTCTGAAAGATGGATGGACGTTTGGTTCATTCAGTCGTGCATGATCTATTGATTCATAAGAATCATTAGAGCCATAGTCCTGCCTTTTGTGAAATAGTTACTACAACGGAGTGTTGGGTCGCCTTCTCAAGCTGAACACGTCTCGCTGGATACGTCGAATCCCGATAACGAAGAGTTACCTTTGTGTGAAAGCGAGGTTGGGTCAGAGTTGCTCTAGGGTCGCCGATCGACGAACTTCGCCCAGATCAAAATCGTTTCTGCCCTTGAGCTGCAAATCCCCTTGCTAGTTAATTGGCTGGCCCCTGCCACGATTTCAATTGCAGCTGGAATCTGCGAATTGGCTAGCTTCCCGAAGTGATGGGAAACTCTTCAGGAAGCTTCTAAACGCCTATCATGTTCTGCTGTGGGAGTTTATCTGCTACATTTGTATAATGATGGCCCGATGGGCAACGGACAATTGTGACCTGTCCCGACCTTTTTTGAATCTATTGACTTTCCCTGGAGGCCTGAGAGCCAACAGAACTTATTCCTGGGCCCTAACTAGTAACTGGTGGTAATCATGACGTATGCTCAGTGGAATACTTTGTTATTGGGTATTCCGAGCGGGAGTTTGGAGATTTTGAGAACCTAAAGCTCCAGCCAGGTGCCACAATCCATCAGGGGCCCTATTCCCTCGTCAGTTACCGTGTATGATCTTAATACAGAAGGCGAAAATCCCTAACAGTTAGCTCCGTTGGCAATACACGATGAATTGAATCTGGGGGATCAGCAGCTAAGTGAAGTTTAAGATTGCCTATGATCCAGCGCTGACTTTTCTCCATTTAATGTTTAAGACCCAAAGGCTTTCGAAGATCCGGTACGGAGTACGCATACTCCGTACATAGAGAACCTAGGGCTGTCCTGTGCTTCATCACAGCGGACGAATTGTTACACCTTCAGGACTGCACCCCTGAGCTATGGAGTACAGAACATGCATAGTAAGAAGTATGCATGAAGCTTGTCAATGGCAGGATTCTGAATTGAGCGAGATTCTCCTGCATTGGGCATGTTCGGAATTGAGTGCCTGCATGCAAGGTAATACATAATACACTCCATAATTCCAGCGAATCCGAAAACGCTAGTCTTGAGCTGTTCATTCAGCCCAACAGAGGAGGCTCCACACCGTAATTTTGGAGCTTGGGGACCGTATCATAGTCGATAGTCGAAATGCTCCAAATCCCAGGGGGAAGATCGTCATTGCTAAAAGCTGTTATTATGTAGTTCAGAACATGGGAGCAAAGTTCCGAAGCTGTACCATGACGAGGTCTGCAGCTAAGAACGGCACGCAGAACGGAGCGCACTGTATGTACTCCATATGTATGTACGTACGGGGGATACAGCAAATCATTGCTTGTCCGAAGTAACAAACGGGGAGGTTTGTCCACTGTCAGAGCCAATAAATCGCCATTCAAAGGGTCATGCAGCGTTGGCCCGCGATCACAATGTCCTCCATGTTTAAAAGTCAGCTGTGGCTCCAGGGGATTTTGCAAATAACCACTCTGTGTGTCTGATCTAGACGGCTGTTTGCCAAAAGAATACGCTTTGGATGAAGCGTTCTCCAGGGTCAGCGTCGCCCTTGGCCTACCCCTGACAGAGAAGAACGGCATTGATACTTTGTAAGCTTTACCAAGAGCTCATGGAGTCCTGGATAGTCCATGTCAATCGATCCCAATAATGTTGACGCCAACGACAGATCGAGCAGGATCATCTCAGAAGCTCGGACCCAACCCTCAGCGCTGAATTCTGTGCTCCGCTTCCATCCTACCCTCTCTGGTGATGCGGTATTGCCGCTATTTTCTTTAAATGCATTTTTTTTCGACGAGCATCTCGAGAAGGACGGCTGGGAGGCATGAAGCGGTCTTCAAGTCATCCTTCCAAGCAAGTGTATTAATCGCTCCAGACTCGAGGCTCCGTCCATTGCAGACAAGCTCAAATGAGCATAGGCTGAACTCATCCATCTGCTGGAAAATGTGTGCTGTTTTCAAATCGACTCTCTTCATTGAAGGCTGGAAGTTACCAGATCTTTAGGGCTGTCAACGGCTGGGATGCGTAAATCCTGAGCGACAATGATTTTGACAATGAGAATACGAATTCACATATTTAATCCATTTGGAGACTGACTCAAACAGCAATTAGATGTCAACGCACGTCGCGCTTGTGGCAATCTATATCAACTGTTCTCTGCTTTGTAGGACCGATTAATGACAGGAATGCCAACAGGAGCGTTCTGGCAAAACAATTCACACTGCAACAAGCAACCCTCATGGAGAAGTGAGCAACAAGGCTTTCTCTGCAGCAGATAAATCCCAGTCAGGGTGATTGATAGGACTTCGTGAACAAATATTTATGTCGAAAATGTCCTCGCGGACATCGAGAAATCTCCAAGGGAACACAACGAGGTGCCCTTGTCTGCGGGGTTAACAGCTTGAACAGCGACCGATTTTCGAAAACAGCGTTGAAAGCAGAAGACAAACAGTGTGATTGACGCTTCTTCGACACTTTTCTATTCATACAGTCGAATGATATGCCATTCTCGTCGGTTTTCCCATTCGATTTTTTCCAATCATTGGCTGCTTCCAAGGACACTGCGTATGCTCTGCTAGATCAGCTTTGCTACAACGCATCTCGTACGCTCTCGCCAACAGCGCAAAACACCAGTTCCATGGAGTCATAATTTGCAAAATCGAACAGCTTAATGCTTCCGACTACTGTCTTCGCACACTGAAGATAGGATCCATTCCATCCATGCCTCATAGTGTCCTGAGTTTCGACCCAGAATACATAAACTCCTGGAAGAATGTGCAAGTTTGCAAACGCTTCCGCCTTCAGGGCATCCATACTGGGCCAGTGCATTGTCTCTCTTCGCACCCAGCGAAGAGCCATGAGCCGCGCAACATCGATACCGCCACGTCTCTTGGATGTTAATGGATGTACCATTAATGCAGCCCGCAAACTCACGTCGAAGCATAAGACGAATTATTTGCCGTTTGGAATATGTGGTAGTAATAGCAATAGAAGAACTTTTATTTCGTCTGCACCTGTGAGCGCCGTGGAGATGATATCACAAGGATTTAGCTATGGCACCCATGACTTCGACATCATAGACCACAGATATGAGTATGCTACTGAATCACATGGTGTTGAAGTACTAGGTTGACATCCAAAGCGCAATTATCATAGGAGCTGGCGGAGCTGGACTCATGGCTGCCGTAGGGTTAGCAGAAAACGGACTGGAAACTGCGTGCATAACGAAACTGGTATGTTTGACCGGTTAGTTCCTTACATGCATTCGAATCGTTTTCTGTCGGATTGAGAAAAGTGCCATGAGCATGTTAAGCTGAGAATTCTTGTTCATAGTTTCCAACGAGGTCCCATACGGTCGCTGCACAGGGTGGCATCAATGCTGCCTTGGGAAACATGACAGAAGACGATTGGCGCTGGCACATGTATGATACCGTGAAGGGTTCAGATTGGCTAGGCGATCAAAATGCGATTGTAAGCATCTGTTTCCTGAGAGGATTGCAGTAGCGATCAAGAAGTATTGAAAGACGCCAGCATTATATGTGCAGAGAAGCTCCACGGACAATTTTTGAGTTGGAAGCATACGGCGTTCCATTCTCGAGAACGGCAGAAGGGAAAATCTACCAGGTCAGTGGGTTGCATGTCTTGCTGCTTTGCAATACACTATTAACAGTCAAAACTTCCATGTTGTAGCGTCCCATTGGAGGCCAGTCCTTGAGATATGGCACTGGTGGACAAGCATATAGAACTGCATGTGCTGCAGATCGCACAGGACATGCGATGTTACATACTCTCTATGGACAGTCACTGAAGGTCAGCAATACGTGCAATACCAGACGCGCCTACAGTGGCTGACTGTGACTGTACTGTAGCACAATTGCAACTTTTTCATCGAATTCTTCGTCCTCGACCTAATGATGGTAGACAGTACGTGCGTTGGAGCAGTCGCATTGGACATGGAAACGGGAACTCTCCATCGGTTATTTAGCAAGAACACCATCCTAGGTCAGTTTTCGGTTATGAATCTGACAAGAAAACCAGCTGAGTTGATATCCCTTTAGCTACTGGTGGCTATGGTCGTGCATACTTCTCTTGCACCTCAGCGCATACAAGTACAGGAGACGGCTGCGCCATGGCTGCTCGAGCTGGACTCCCACTCCAGGATATGGAATTCGTTCAGTTTCATCCCAGCGGTATATACGGTGCTGGCGTGCTCATCACGGAAGGTGCGCGTGGAGAAGGAGGGTACCTATTGAACTCAGACGGAGAAAGGTTTATGGAACGATACGCCCCCACTGCCAAAGACCTTGCAAGTCGTGACGTTGTCGCTCGGGCTATGAACATGGAGATACGGCAGGGTCGTGGTGTCGGCCCAGATAAGGATCACATCTATCTCCAGTTATCACATTTACCACGCGATTTAATCCTCGAACAATTGCCGGGTATTGCAGAAACCGCTTCGATTTTCGCAGGAATTGATATCACAAGACAGCCGATTCCCGTGCTTCCGACCGTCCATTATTGTATGGGGGGTATCCCAACGAACTATAAAGGTCAGGTCATTGATGTGGATACAGTTACTGGTAAAGACCAAATTGTGCCAGGCCTTTACGCCATCGGAGAAACGGCATGTGTAAGTGTTCACGGAGCAAACAGACTGGGCGCAAACTCTCTTCTTGATCTTGCCGTTTTTGGAAGAGCGAGTGCTCAACACATTGCAGAAAACAACGAGAGGGGGATGCCCCATGTCCTAGCACCGAAAGATATAGGGATGTCGTCGTTCGAGGAGATGGAGAGAATTCGCAAATGCGATGGTTGCAAATTGACAGCTGAGCTTCGGGCCGAGATGCAAAAAGCCATGCAGTCAGACGTAGCAGTTTTCAGGACCGAAGAATCTCTCGCTGTTGGCGTATCCCGGGTTCGACAAGTGGATGAAGCTTTCAAAAACGATGTCTGTGTCAAAGACAAATCCTTAATCTGGAATTCAGACTTGATTGAGACGCTGGAGCTGCGTAATCTACTCACGTGTGCTGCACAGACTGCAAAGAGCGCTTTGCAGAGGAGGGAAAGCCGGGGAAGCCATGCTCGGGAGGATTTTGCCGAACGAGATGATGAGCAGTTCTTAAAGCATACTTTGTCGTGGCAAAGACGGGAGTCGGAAGATGTTCGTGTGGGATATCGCGGTGTCATTTTTGAAACCCTGGATGAAAGTGAATGCCCGTCGGTTCCCCCTGAGAAAAGGATTTACTGATGAGAATTGTGCATACCAATCGATGTGCAACGTATGCTGATTTCTCCTTCATTCAGGATGAGATTGTTGAGCCAAATCTGCGCCTTTTGTCTCTCTTATTCCATCATAGTAGAACTGTCAAGTCTGTCTCCCCTATAGTTACATACGCACAGTACATAGGTACATACATACATTAGTACCTAGGTATGTAACTACATGTATAAGAGTCTATTAATAATTAGTTAACGAACTAGCTAGTACCTAATGTAGTTAGGTAACTCAGCTTACATAATACTCGACATCGTTATGGATTACTAATTTACTAGTAGCATCGAAGTTGGTTTCGGAGACCAAGGCAGTTTGCGAACTCACCCTCTTCCCTTCCAGCTCCCTTCTCAGTAATACATGCATCAGCAATCCACTCTGACCCCTCTTTGCCGGCAGATGGTAGGATTTCTATCATACAATGCCGTCACCCGACCCTGAGGAGGGACAATCCTCAACTGCGCACAAGCCAGAAGTGGAGGGAAAGAGGCTGTCCTCGGATCAGAAGTCAAAAGGTGGAACCACAGAGCAAAACGACGCTTTGGAGAAAGGCAATAGTGAATCTGAAGAGCAGCAGCGGCGCGGTGAGGCAAAGGTTGCTTCACCTGCTGCCTCGCTACCTGATGAAAAAGCCCCTCCTCCCCTTCCTAATGAGCCAGTACCAGGACAAGCTGAGGATGATGGATGGGATGCAATGTGGGATGACAAAGTCCAAGCATACTACTTTTTTAATCGTTTTACTGGTGTTTCACAATGGGAGAATCCTCGGGTGCCAGATGTACAAGAAGGAGCTCCTGGTGTAGAGAGCAGAGAGGATGATACGGAAGAAGATCAACAGCAGCGACCTCGTCCTCGCGTTGCAAAAGGTTATGACCCGGCTATCCATGGCGACTACGATCCAAATGCCTGGTATGCGCAGCCCCAAGCGGACGATACTCTAGCTGCATCCTCTAGCACGGACCCCAACGCCCTCTATACCGCGACAGGTGCATTTAATCGTTTTACGGGGAAATGGCAAGCCATGAGCTTAACACCAGAGAATTTTAATGACGAGAACAAAAGCCGTCGACAGCTGAATGCATACTTCGACGTTGATGCTGCGGCTAATAGTCATGAGGGAAGAAGTCTCAAGGCAGAACGGGCGGGGAAGAAGTTAACAAAAAAGGAACTCAAGGCGTTCAAGGAGAAAAGAAGAGAAAAAAAAGAAGAAAAGAGGCGGGCCTGGCTGAGAGATTGAATGCCGCGAGGTTATGCCATATAACACGTACGACGAGTACATTTATTTCTCATATTTTGCCACTTCTGACGCGCCTGGGGTTTTTGGTCGGCAAACATGCCCGGATATACTTGGTGTTATGGCGTTTGGAATCGAGTCTGCGGATTTTGTATAAACGGAGGATGCTTGTGTCCCTACTTTGAATCTACTTGTCGTCAGGCACCCTGTCGCCTAAATACTACATTGAAAGTATCAATACCAACATAGCAATAATTTATATTCCGATAGTTCACTTGCTGTCTCGGTTCCCTATCAAAGAAGCATATGCATCTAACAGTTCCCACAGTCCTATTAACTTAGAACCATATCTCAACCGCCACCTCTTGAGGTCCTGATTAACAAGAGCTCTTGATCGATTCCTGACTGAAGCCCTGCCCATGCAATGTCGAAATCTATATGTCACATGACATGGCTCTCAAAATATAAAATTTACACGTTTGAAGGGATTGTTGAGGTGCTTTGATGAAATAAGAAGAGCAGTGCTTAATTTGGTTTTCTGTTCAAGGTCTAAGGTGAGCTCTTCTTGCTCTCGTGTTCGATTTCAGAATTTTTCGCTTGAAAATCTCATTGCGGCGGGAGAAGCTCCAGTATTGGGTGCAGAGACTTGCGATGATACCCTTTTAGTGCTTATGATGGCCCTGAAAACCATTTCTTAAGGAGGAATCTGAGCATTCTATACTTCTCTTGTACAGCACTGAAATATGATTGCATGAAAATGGGTTTCAAACGATTTGGCTAATGGATCATTCTAGGATTTATTGATTCCGCGCCTTTCAATCAGCAAAGGCGACGCACTTTGGCAAATATCCTTAAGTCACCGCGATCTGGTCCGTGGCTTACTCGTTGAGAAGCGACATTCTAGCTTGAACTACTTTATGCCCAACTATATCAGCTAGCTACAAAGCGTCAGTGTCGGGGGGGAAAAAGGTACCCCGTCAAGCGGTAGCCCGCAATGGCGTCTGCTCAGTCCACTATATCTTTATCATTTGAGGCCATTGATGACCTCATCTATTCAGCACGAACGGGAGATTTACAATCTTTACAATCCGATATCACAAACCTGAGCCATGAGCACAACTGTTCCGCTGCATCTATCGTGGAATCCGCCGTTGATAGTGAGGATGAGAGCGAAGGCGGCACTGGAGCGTGTCTTTTACACTGGCCCGCTGCAAACGGTAATATCGGTGAGCAACCATAACCAACTCAGAGGGTCGCGCCTTTGTTATTTGTCTCCTGACACATAACGGCCTCAAAAATGCGTTACATGCTGATTTATCCCCGAATATCAAAGAGATTCTAAAATATCTCCTTGCAACTATTCGCAACACTACCACCAACACCCCACGACCTTCGCCTCTCATCAACCACCAAAATCATTCCGGTAACACGCCACTTCACTGGGCTGCGCTGAACACACATCTTGAATGCGCGAAAGCCCTGGTCGAAGCGGGTGCCGACATCAGCGCCAAAAACACTGCGGGCCACGATGCAGCATTTCTCGCGGAACGATCTGAATGGAGCACCACGGGTGAAGACGAGAGGGAGGAGAACAGTGAAGGAGGCGCCACTACCATCACCGCAGGAAGTGCGTCGGAGCCAGCGCGGCCGATGTCAAGAGCTATGCGGGTAGTAGAATACCTGTTGACGTATGACAAGGGCAGGGATCGAGATCAGAGTGCCGATGCGTTGGAGTCTGGACCAAATGATGATGGAGTTGAGGATGAGATGGAAGGTGTGGTTGAGAATGGAGTTAACTGAACTGGATGGTTTCGATGCTCTCTTTTTAAATACGTATGTTCAGATAACAAGGGATGCATGCGAGGCGCTAGCTTTGTTAGCAAAATGGAGGCAGATGTCCCACCGCCTACTGGGCCCGAGAAATTATGACGGAGGTGAAGCATTATGTGTCAAGTCAAATAAGACATTGGTTGGATGGTTGTCTATCCTGCAGCTTCTAGATCTTGTCAAGTTCGAGGATTTTTGGCCGAAGCCTTCTCGATATCGGGCGACTGGCAAACGGGCTTTGAAGTAAGCTTTTGAAAAAACGTCCGCTGAGAATATTTGTTTTGTTTCGACCATTGGATTCCACCCTGTTTCTCATTAAACCGTTTCTATATCATAATCATCCCCAAGAAAAGAAACCGTCAAAAATTGACCCTACCGTAAAGGAGATGGGGAATCTTTGCAAGAGAAAAAGAGCCCAAATCTTGAAAACAACACGGCTAGAACCCAAAAATGCGAGAAAAGATGCAGAATATGCCATGCGAATTATATACACCACGCAAGAATCAGAAAAGAAAAAGTCTCAGGACATCAGGATTTCTCAATACCAGCTTCTGTAACACGAGCTGTCACCATCGCCGGGTTCACGAAGCTTCCAGTAGGAGTTCTTCGACGGATACTAGAACCTCCATCAAGGTAGTGGTCATGGACTTGTTGACCCGCTGATTGCGACTTCACGTGGATTTTCTTCACTTGTCCAGCAAGCTGCCCAACTTCGTATGTTACCATATCCATGCCGACTTTGAAGACTTTGTCTCTCCATTTGACTGTGGTTCCGCCGTAGAAGCTCCAGAACCAAATTGGCCATGTCAAAGCTTCCCTAACAAGCCAGGCACAAAGCCATTCTCGAAATGGTCTGCGAGCAAACGAGGTTTTTGGTAATGGCCGCGCAAAAGGTGGTGTAAATTCGTCCACCTCGACGGTAGCTCCCGAGTGAAGCGTAAGATAAACAGTCCAATCAATCACCATCCAAACCAGAATACTAATAGCCCATATGGAGAAGCACGCTGACCAAGACGCTAAATAAGAGCAATATTCTGGAAAATGGAAAGGAACCGAAGTTGTAAGTCCGAAAGCAAGGTAAGCGGAGCAGAGGAATGATTCCGTGCCGGGCTCAACAAATGTCGCTAGTAGAACAGTGAATTTACGAACTCGAAGCCATCGTACTCGGCGCTCGATATAGGAGCCAACACTCATTCCACTCATGGGTTGGATAGCCATATCTCCCAATACGAGGTGATGTTTTCCCCATTTTTCATTCTGTTCTGCCTCCTCAAAAACCTTTCCTCTCCATAAACGCTCTCCAATGAGGTGGTCCTCGCAGATGTTATCGGAGAAGTAATCAATTCCAGGCCTCCGTTTAACACGCCGTGGATCTCCGGGTGGTTTAGTAGTAAGATAATTCAAGTGGGAGCGTCGAAACATGGAGGATTTCCCAATGATACAGGGAGTAACAAGTACGGTGTTGATGGCTGAGTACAGTTTTGCGTGCGACGACGCAAGGAAAAGTTCTTCTAAACGACCACCGCCGTGAGAGAGCATTGATGCTATTGTTGAGCTTCTCCTCTCGCGATCATTTGGGATGGTCTCTGTCGCTCCATGATGGCTGTAGGCTAATGAACCCGGTTCCTGGCTGATCCCGTGATCCAGAACATCGACAACTATTGGTAGATGGTGCACGAACTTGAATTTCCGGCCGCCATTCTTTTTCTTATCGAACCCGCACAATCTATCCACCATTCTTCCGCAGGCTCCCTTACCCAGCCATATATTGCAATCCATGATCCAAACAATATCACCTTTTGCTTCCCAATAAGCCTGGCTCATATTTCTGATTTTGGGATTTGGACCAAGTTCGCTATCCTTGTAGGCAGGTTCAACAAACACGCGAGCGTCAGCATCGGGAAAGTCTCGTAGTATTCTCTTCAGGATCGGATACGCCGGATCCTGGGTAGAAGACACGCAAAAGTAGACGGTCAACTTGTCACGGGGGTAATCTTGACGGATACTGGCGGCCAAGCAGTCGTAGAGGAATGGCTCAAGGCCTTTGACAGGACGGATTATCGTGACATGGGGCACCTCGGAATGGGGAAGTGCAGTTGTGACAACGGCCTTACGTGGAAGCTTGGAGAAGTGGCGCTGCCTGATGAATGTATAAAATGTTCAGTCTCGCAAAAATTAAAACAAGGCATGGTTCGAATGCAGAGCAGCTTACAATTGAATATATCCTATCCAACACACAATGGTTACTATGCAATACCAAGCTATGGCAACCCAGCCAGCCGCAACGAGCCACAATGGTCGTCCATTGCTGCATGTGAAGCCAGCCGTGTTCACCTGAAGAGAAGCACTCTCCGCCAGCATGAGTCGAGGTTTAGCATGTGGCCTAATTGAGTTCGAGAAAAGTCTTCTGAGGGATTGAGATTCGAGTTGCCAGTCCGGTAGCTCTCGGAGGAGAAAACCACTCGGGCCACGTCACCACGTGCGCGGCTTGAGGGAAAGTGTGAATGACTAAGCTGCAGAAAGGTGTGTCCAACTCTATTCTGGATTAACTACGGCCCGGCTGGGCATGTGACTTTTGGGTTGGGCAGGGAATTCGTAGTAATCAGAACTTCCAACTCGGACTTTGTTGACAAGGAAGCATCATTTTTGCCGTGATCGGGTAGGCAATGAGACTGCCGCTGCGTTCAAGTTAGTGGCCGAGTCCTACTATTAGACAACTCAGTACCCTGGCACCAGGTGAGGTTCTCTCAAAATTAGTGAATCATAACTGATAGTTCTGGCAGCAATATCCATCACACTCATCCTCATTTTATTTTAGATATGGCCCCCATATTTATCCAGTTGTTCATGTGAAAAGCAGCCTGTAAATCACTCATTTACGAAGCAGCCGGTGATCTGATGATGAGCTTTTTTAATTCAGTTGCTCATTCTATTTCTCTGTCCAATTCCCAAGATATCAACATTATTAGCACTGGAATATTCAGCGAGCTACGGAGTAGAGAAATGTATCTACAAGTATACAGCTGCTTACCCCTCAACACAGCCTCACTGGAAGTCAAAGTTTTAAGGTTACATAGCAAGTTCAAATTTGTGGCTCAAGCTACACAGTAAGAGCCTAAGAGGAACAAGCAGACCGTCATTCGTGAAGCTCTCATTGGTCAAAGCTCTAGTACGCCACAACTTTCTTGCCCCACTAGTTAGCATTTCCCAACCTTTGCTATCCGAAGCTTATTTGCACCTCCTCCATCATTCCCCTCGACCACATCCAACCTGACTTCAGCCCTCACCTGGCTTGGATGTACAGGACATACGCACATACATGAGAATATTCTTCTCTTGCCAAAGAATTAAGCGGCTGATTGAAACCATTTGCGAAAGCTATAGAAAACATGACGATCGAGGGGTTTTCTCAAGTCTGTTATACTGACTCCAAAGCTCTACCTACATCAGAGTTGTCAGAGCATCCATACCATGTGGATAGCTATGGAGGAACAATATATCAAATGAGAAGCTTTGGGTGCTTGTTGACCTTGACAGCGTGCTAGCGAATACTTACAGCCCAGGAATCTTATAAACCGCCGCATATCGCTTGCATGAATCATACATGTTTCAACTGCCTCAAAAGGCCTTTATTGGGGGCCTCCAATGGGAAGCTTGTCCACTTACCGCGATCCTTGCAACGTCACACCTCGCGATGTATGTATGTAGTACATATGGATTCTATGCCAACGTCATGTTGAGCCTCTGAAGCGTGCTTGAAATGTCCGTTTCAATGCTGTGGCACCCACGGAACTGACTGACATGTCTTTGTTTTGTCCTCTGGTGCCTATGAATAGCAACATATACAGAGCACAGTTGACCTCTTGGACATATTCAAATCGGTTTATAGAGATCAACACGTCCATCCAGGCTTTCGAAACTGGGCAAACACCATTCCACATCGGGCAAGCCGAGTGCCTGTGATTGTTCTGGCTTCCGTCCTCTTTCGAGCTCCGTTTCCCATCCTGGCATCCATATGCGAACTTTTATATGAGGCATTTATTTTTTGCATTGCATAGCCTCTCGTTTTCTCACCTCTGTTCGTTCAAGGAACTGCCATTGATTGCATCGGCTCCTTTCGCGCTAGATTACGAGGCCATCTCCTCTCTTTCACCCTCAAGTATGCGCTGCGCTGTAGACAGACCGCAATTTCTGAAGCAGTTGGCTTTGATTCATTTTCCCTATATAAACCCCTACAGGTAGCACAACCCATACTTCCTCCTGCCAAAAATTCTGCACCTTACCTTTGCTACGTGCTTGTTCTTGACAGTACTTAAATACAACTTGCGCAATATCAGGGCATGGAAGACGAAAAGGAGAGCGGGTCGCATGTCCATTATGCGGATGAAAATGGCGCTCAACCTAACAATCCACGCCGATCCCTGCGTCATCGAAGTTCAGCGGCGTCGTCTCTTTCAATTCGATCCGTGCACAGCCGGGTCGTTGCCCCTGAAGCAGTCCTACCTATCACATATCGCACATTGTAAGTCATTATCTTCGTCACGAATCCGTCTGTATCTCGTTCCCTTCTGACCCAAATGTGAACCAGGTCTTATAATGTTGAAGAATCTCTCAAGAAAGACTCCCAAACGATCATCAAAGGTGATGCTGATGAGCGTATACGTGGTACGTGGTCCTTCAAGAAACAGTAGCTTCTTCAGACTGCTGATTCGTCGCGCAAAAGGTATATCTGAACTCAATTGGCATCTGATATCAATTGATGAGTTGACCAGAAGACTTTCGACGTCCTTAATCCAAGGCTTATCAGCAGAGCAAGCTCAGCGGCGTGTCGAAGAATATGGCAAAAATGCGCCGACGCCCCCGCGAACCGAATGGATTCGAAAGATAATGGGATATTTCTTCGGAGGCTTTGGTCTCTTACTGTTTATCGGATGCATCCTCGTGTTTATAGCATGGAAGCCGTTGGGAGACCCTCCTGCTCTGGCAAATATTGCTCTTGCCATTTCCTTGGCGCTGTTTTTCTAATCCAAGCCGGTTTCAATGCTTGGCAAGATTGGTCTTCGTCCAGGGTCATGGCTTCCATCAAAACTATGCTTCCAGATGAGTGCGTGGTTATTCGAGACGGAGCAGCTGCTATGAAATCAGCCCTCGACCTTGTCCCAGGCGACGTTATAAAAATCAAGCAAGGCAACAAACTTCCTGCCGACGTTCGGTTGGTTGAAGTATCTTCAGACCTCAAATTTGATCGTTCTATTTTGACAGGTGAATACGTTCCAGTGAACCTAGACCACAACATCTCCTACTCACACTTTCCATACAGGCGAATCTGAACCCGTCAACGGAACGATTGAGTCTACCGACAAGAACTATTTGGAAACCCATTGTATTGGGCTGCAAGGCACTCACTGTGTTACAGGCACGGCTACAGGGATTTGTGTCGCAACGGGCGATAATACAATATTTGGGCGGATTGCAGGTCTGACAAATAAGCCCTGGCACGGATTTACTCCTATTCAAAAAGAGATCATACGCTTTGTCCTCATCATTGTGAGCTTCATTGCATCAGTGGTGGTTTTGGTTATCGTGCTCTGGTAGGTTGCCAAATGGTACCACAGTTTGGCGAGGGTGGCTAATCAGAAATAGGGCTGCTTGGTTACGAAAAGATCATCCCGACTGGATAAATATCTCGCTGCTCATTGTAAACTGCGTCAGTGTTGGTATTGCATTCGTCCCTGAGGGTCTGCCAGTTGCCGTCGCTATGAGCCTTACCATTGGGGCCAACATCATGAGAAAGAACAAGATTCTCTGCAAGTCTCTTGCGACCGTAGAAACACTCGGTGCCGTTTCCGTTATTTGCTCTGATAAAACCGGGACGCTGACGAAGGTAAGCTTCGGTGCCTTTGCTCGAGTGCTTCCAGGAAACCAGTATTGATTTCTAGGTCTTAGAACGAGATGTATGCAACGGATTGCTATGCCGGAGGGCAGGAATACAAAGCAGACGATGCTAAAGAAAGATTATTTTGTGGTAAAGCCGACGGCGATACCTCGAATCATGCTTTAGGCGGTCTTCGTATCTCAGGAGCATTGTGTAATGCTGCAGAATTCGACGCTTCAACAACTAAAATGCCAGCACATATGATGAAGATCCATGGAGATCCCACTGACCAAGCCATTTTGAGGTTTTCGGAAATGCTGTCATCTGTACAAGGGCTTAGAACGAGTTGGAGAAAGGTATTCGAGATTGCATTCAATAGCAAAAACAAGTTCATGGTCCGGATAATGTCGCCACTTCAGCAAGGAGGAGCCAATTATTCGCCTTCTGATGTGTATGTTTACCCTGTTTTCACTTGACTGGGTGTTTTATGTATTAATTTCTGTCCAGGACTTTATGGATCAAGGGTGCACCTGAGGTTTTACTTGCTAGGTGCAACACGGTTTTACAGGAAGATGGCACGATTGCACAATTGTCACATTCGAACCGAAAAGCGGTTGAGAATATCAAAGATCGGTGGTCCAGTGACGGTAAACGTGTCATTCTGGTGGCACAAAAGACTATCAGCGGTGATATTTCCTCAGTTCTAGAATCAGCGAAGGCTGAAAAAACCGTCTTAGAAATGGCAAGGGAAGAGCTTACCCTTATTGGCCTCTGGGGCCTCATTGACCCGATCGTACGCCTTCCACCGATCCTTTGTGGTCTTGACAGATTTCTGACCTTTAGTTTTGTGAACAGAGAGATGAGATCCCTAACGTGGTGGACGTTCTTCGTACCGCTGGAATTCGAGTGATGATGGTACCAAATATCCCGACCATTTAGATAAGAACCTGTGCTAACTGCCCTTACAAGGTTACTGGGGATTTCAAGCTCACAGCTCAAGCCATCGCAAGAGACTGCGGAATTATAAGAAGTGCAACGCCTCTAGTTCACTCCATTGGCAATCTCAACCGGGATATCGACAAGCCACAGATAATAAAGGAAAATGAGAGCTCCCGTTCCATCACGATAAGTGGACCAGAATTGATCACTCTTAATGAGCATCAATGGGACCAACTCTGCAAGTACGAGGAAATTGTTTTTGCGCGTACCACTCCAGAGCAGAAATTACGAATTGTGAAAGAATTTCAATCGCGTGACCACACTGTTGCTATGACGGGAGATGGCGTGAATGACGCGCCAGCGCTCAAAGCTGCTGATGTCGGAGTCGCGCTAGGTAGTGGATCGGATATCGCGATCGAAGCTTCAGATATGGTTCTGTTGGACTCTTTCTCCGCTATTGTAGAAGCGGTGAAGTATGGTCGATTGACTTTTGGTACGTTTGCATTAGTAGAAAAGTGACTCGACAAATGCTAACTGATTGCTGTAGATAATTTGAAGAAAACCATCATTTATCTTCTTCCTGCTGGCAGCTTTAGCGAGCTTTGTATGTTTCTGACCGAGGGCTTTTCGCCTTTTGGAGGCTGACGATCTTTCTTTTCAGGGCCGGTTATGGCAAACGTCGCCCTTGGAGTTCCGCAAGTGCTATCATCAGTTTTGATGGTTTGTACTGTTCCCTCCAATGTTCACTAGTCACCAAAGCTAACGTTCTTCGCTAGATTATTATTTGGTTAGGCAGTTGTTTTTCCCACGTTGACAGTTGCTGACGAATTCCGCAGCTTGTTCACCGATGCTGGAGGAGCCATCACGCTTGCATATGAAAAACCTGAGATGGATGTGCTTCTTCGGCCGCCTCGTAACCCAAAAAAGGACCGACTAGTCGATGGCAGATTTATTCTTCATGCTTATGGCTTTGTAGGAGTTTACGAATGCCTGCTTTCCTTTGTAATGGCATTCTGGTACATGTCGGTATGTCATGGCCCAATCATACAGACTGTTCGAAAATATCACTCACAACATTATTAGCGACGCGGAATCCCCTTCAGCGCTTTAGTACTTAAGTTCGGCAACCTGGATCCCAAATACGACCCAGCATACGTGACCAAAATCACAAACCACGCTTCTTCAATCTATTTCGTAAATCTGGTTGTCATACAATTCTTCAACTTACTCGCAACAAGGACCAGACGTCTGAGTATCTTCCAGCAGCCGCCATTGTTTAACAAGCAGACGCAGAACCCCTTGCTTTTCGCGGCAATGGTGTGGTCTATTTTCATTGTATTCCTCTGTGAGCATATTCAGTCCAAAGAGCACAATCCACCATCATTTCTTGCTAACTCAATGCAGTCTGCTACATCCCTGGCATCCAAAATACTGTAGACACCACCTCAGTTCCAGTCGAGTACTTCTTCCTTCCCGTGGCTTTTGGTCTTGGAATTCTCATTCTGGATGAAACGAGAAAGTATTGCGTACGTCGCTGGCCAAAGGGCGTACTGGCGAGGATTTCTTGGTAGGGTCGGCTCTCATGCACGCCAATACTCTCAAATGAGATGAACGAGGTAACCGGATGTCTGGTTGAATATATCTGAAAATTCTTGGGGGAGGTTATTGTCATATCTGGATTTACTTGAAGTGCTTGCGGATTTAGATGAATACATACATCACAAACCAAGTACACATAAGCACATAAATGATAAATTTTTGGCTTTCCATGAGCGGTTGAAACGCACAAGCCAAACTGCATATGATCAGAATTATTGGACAAAGGCCACAATATACTGCATTCTTGTTTTGGGGATTTGTGGACAATACAATAGCAAGGACGCTTAAAATTGTGCGGCTAGCACCTTCACATTGATAATATGTGGGATGCTGGAGAGTTTTATATCCACAGCATCATAGCTAGCAGAGCTGGAAAGAGCTACAATTATTCAGACGACATGACCACATAAATAGTGTTTGGCAACTAGTTAATACATTAACTAGCAGTTATCCATGGGAGGTTTAACTACTAACATAGTTAAGTGAATATTGCGATATACCTATAGCACAAGCACCAGCTGCTGTCATAAATTCATGTTTCTGTGCAAACTCCCGAATCTCGAAACTCCGTCCCAACCCCAACCCTCCCCCACCCGCCGGGCCACCCATCATAATAATCTCGAGAAATAGAAAGACGCTCATAGTCACGTAAAACGTAAGTTGCTATTTTATCCGGCTTTCTTCTTCTTCCTTATCAACGTAGCATTCAGCACGTTCACCGTCGCGCTCGGTTCCTGCTGAGAGGACGTCGCGTCCAAATCAGTCCCCGTATGTCGTTTGCGTTTTTTGACAATCAATCCACTATTCAGCGGACTTGACGGATCGGCCTGGTGCTGCAGTGATGCTAACGGCTGCTCAGACGGACCACGTACGCCGATTACTATCTCCCCATGGGTTTTATGGCCTGAGAGAGAGGAGAGCTTGTCGAGCCATGATTTTGTACTGGTCAAGGCGACGGCTTGATCGGCAAAGTCGAGTTTAAGTAGAAAGTTGGAGAGGGTGGAGTAGTGTTTAGTGCTAAGGAGGATGGTGTTGGTATTCTGACAAGATGGGCTGACTTGGTTTTCGGTGCCTGTCATGATGGAATCCTTTACTTGACATGAGTTTTTGTTATCGAGCGCGTTATTGCTTGATGTACTGTCAGCTTTCTGATCGGTCTTGATATCGTTACACGAGACAGTCTGTGAGTTTGGCATAATTGATCCAGTGCTTTCATTGGCCATAGTGTTCGTGTTCGAGTCAAGCATTTTCACTTCTTCTGACTGATTGTTTTCCTTCGACAAATCATCTTGGTTAAGCCCATCTGACTTAAGAACACCTGGTGGATTAATGATCATCCATAGAAATCCGACCAATCTGCCAGCGGAGCATTCTTGTCTGAAAGTCATCATTTCCCAAAACTCTTCGAGAGACTTCACGCTCAACCATTGTCCGGGTGCGGCTTGTTCTCTGGAAGGCGTTGCAGTGTCGTCGATGATGTCATCCACTGTGCTTTTGTATTTTTTACCCCGAGAGGGATAAGGAGGAGGGCGGCCAAATATTTCTTCGTCTAGCTCGTCGAGGAATCTCGCCTTGGGATCGTCGGGAAAACGGGGAACGAGACATCGTGGGGGTGCTCCGGGAGTTGCGCAGATCTGATGGAGCGGATAGTTATTCAGCCAACGGGGTTTATCTTGGGGATCTAATTTTGCTGTAGGTGGAAAGAAAGCTCTGGTTTCATACTTGTCACACCCAGGGACAATGAGATATGCAGTACTCGTAGCTTCTCGAACTTCAGCGCCAGTCGATTCTTTGCTATTCGATGTCAATTTGTTCGTCGCTTGTTTCTCGGGCTCGAAGTCACGTAGAATTGGGTCAAAGACGCGACACCACCATTTGATCAAGCCACGATCATCGAGGACGTGTTTGTGTGGATTCTCAATGCTGCCGGGGAACAAGTACTGATTCTGAGCTCTCGCGAAGAGGCATAGAACAAGCCGAATACGTGGTCGCTGGTAGGCACGCACAAGATGAGAGAGGAACACGGTAAAAGCGGATCTGGTCAATGACTTTGCTGTAGGCTGGTTCAAGAGGTAGAGATAGCCAGTTGAGTCGGCTTTGGACACGAAAACTGTGGTAAGTCGAGCGGTGGTATACACTAAAACCTCAATTGAGAATACCAGTAGTTCATCATTATTGTCAGTGTTAGTAACAGCGCCCTCTGGCTTTATTGAGACAGCAAGGAAGTGGTTTTCGCAACTGGTCGGCTCTGGATCCTCGCCCAGTGGAGGGGAGAAGATGGGTTCGCATGGGGCTGGCGGACAGGTGATGTGGCGCACAGAGAGCTTCACATCCTTAGGGAGTGCCTGCGCAAGCTCCTCTGCCAAAGATGCCATTGGAGAGCATTTGTGGAATTGCTCAAAAAGATGATGGGCCTCAGAGCAGCAGTTGTATCCATCAACTACTATAGCACTACATACTAACCGACATCCATCACTATATAACTATGTAACTAGGTCAGGCCTTTTGACCAATCACATGCAGTTCACATGATCCAGACTGTATTATGTAACACACTTCGAGGAACTACACAGTACTCTGTAAAGAAGTTGTTCTCAAAATTCAGTGAATTGCCATCTGGATTGTGAGTTGATAGGAGTAGTATTCATTGTTGCCTCGAGTTGTGTCGGAAGTCATTTGCTCTTGTTGATGAACTTCACTGACGGGTTGGAAATGGTCATTTTCCACATAACTACATCATCTGCAGGCTGACCCCAGAGGGAGGCTTTGATCAATGGCCTGAATCTAAGCATATATTGCCATGGATGAATCTGAGCTTGACGGCGATCTTATTATGGTTGCGTCTCCAAAGTGGTGGTTTCTGAAGCAAGCCCTACATGTGTCGCAGCTCAAGTCAAACCCGGGCTTCAAGGCATTGCAAAGGTAAGAATGCAGTACGTTACGCGATCATTTGCCTATTGGAACTCACAGTATGGATAGGAATGATATTGACCAGTTCTCGAGAAGAGTTCACGGTGTTCATGGTGTTCACATAACTCCTGCAAATCTTCTGTGGAAAGAAGTGCTGAGAGAGAGAAAATGGGAGATGCTGGTCTCTTGAACGGGCAGCTTCACAAGTTCCGCGACACACGAACTGCCAGTCCCTGATTGAGTCTCCATCAGTAGGCCTGCCCTGCATTTGATGTCCGTTTGACCCCCCAGCTTTTTCTAGAGCTTTTTCCAGGCCATCGAGCAATCCGCACTCTTTGCTCATACATTAGAGCAGTCCATCGGTGGTCGTCCAGGAACACACGTATGCTTCAACATTCTTTCGTCACCAGCTCAGCACGAATTCTGGCAAGTCCTTGCGCCAAACGACGTTGTCAGTCTCCTTTTTGCTTTTCCATCTGTAGGGCAATAAACTCCGCGTTGCCTTTGGCTACTCGTGACAGAGTTCTCGCAGGTTCGTTAGACGAACAGATAATAATAATTGAGGAACAAAAAAAAAGAAGGAAAAAAGAAAAAAAATTGGCCAGCCACTAATCCATACAGACAACAATTATCCGGGATACTGGCATGGGTGAAGGTCATGGTCACATCTTCAGCCACCGCGCAGCCACTTCAACACCACAAAGTCAATCACGATGTTTGTTGCGCTGATTTGCGGTGACTGAATTGCGAAAGGAACCGACATTCCACCTGTTTGGGTTTCTATTGGGCATTGCTTCCATGGCTTTTGTGTGACGCAAGGCATACCCCAAAGAACGCTCGGAGACCGGGCTGTAAGGTGTTGTCGCAAATATTTAACAAGGTTGCAGGTCCTGCCCCTCATCCCCCTCTCGACGATGATGAAGCACCTAGGACTTGAGCATACAGTTCAAAAACTATAGCAAACACCCTGAATTATTCGTTCAGACTCTTGTCAATCGAATCCAATAGCATCTTACTCTCCTCTCCTCCCCACCACCATGAGCCAAGAAGAACCCAAACCAACCCCTTGCCCTCCCTTCCGGCGCATTGTGACCGGCCATTCCCCCACCGGCGAAGCAATCATTGAATCCGACCAGCAGCTCACGCCATACGATCCTCTTTCTGAGAACTTTCCGCCAGCAACTACCGAATCGCCAATCGGCTTCACCACCCTCTGGCAAATGAACCTGTCATCCTTCCCCATCAACGCCGACGAACCGTGCCCCGATTTCAACAACAAGCCCGTCCCGCTCGCCAATCCAGACGGCCTGACCGCGCGGATCGTTAATTTCCCTCCCGGGCCCGGTATGATGCACCGTACGCTGACGGTGGATTTTGGCATCGTGTTGAACGGGGAGATGGAGCTGGAGTTGGACAATGGTGTGAAGACGCTGGTGAGACAGCATGATTTGGTGGTGCAGAGGGGCACGATCCATGCGTGGAATAATCCGGGGCCCGAACCGGCGAGGATGATGTTTGTCCTGGTGGCTTCGAAGCCATTGAAGTTTGGTGACAAGGTGTTGGAGCCTTCGCCGTTACCACCAGGCTTGGATGGTTCAGCTCTTGGAAAGTGAGTTTCTTAGCATGCACAGTAAGAGGCCTGCCTTGATTACATGCTTGGTGTAGTTAAAAGGCCCTTAGCTCTAGAACAAGCGATCATGCACCTAGGCTTTAATAACGACTAGGGTACTGTTACCCTTATATATCTCCGTTTTACCGATGGATATAGTATTATAGTATATAAACACACTTGTTCAAGTGCATTTGCGTCTCTTTCGCTCTTTTTTAATGTATGGCTACACAGGATACTGCGTATGTTTATCCAGTTCCAAACACCGAATCTAGAAGAACTCCCCAACCGCATCTAGATCGTCGACATTCAACAGCGCAACCCCTTCCTTCAGCAGCACTCTCCAAATCTCGTTCCGCTTGCGAATCGGCCAGCCAGGGGTCTCCCAGTACCGAGCACCAATTCCCTTGCTCTTCGCAGTCTTGATCTGACCCCGTAGAGTTTCAAGTTGCGCGCTCGTCAATGGATCCTCCTTGTCTGAATTGACAGCACCCACCGCCTCGTCAAAGCTGGTCGACGCAATTGGGGAAATCAGTGAAGTGATGTTCTGAAACTGCGACTTGCCAAGGTCAGCGAGGGGTGCGTCGTAGAAGTAGTCTCGATTTTCGAGCCCAGCGATTAGGCTTAACGGCGTATTTCCCGTCCCAATGACGGTGATTGGGCCCGGAATGCTGTTGCCATCCTGGACTTTGGTCAGGTAGCCTAAATCACGGAGCGGCTGGAGCTCCTGAGAAACGTATTTCCAGGTTTCAACGCCATCGGTTTTGATGTCAATGAATAGATAGAGTGTCTGGACTGGGTTGGTGTCGAAAACTCCACTAGAATAATGTATGTAGTCAGTATATAAAGTCTATAAACCAATATGCTTTGAAAATGTCTACCATACTTCCTCGTAGCTGACGGCACGAAGTTATTTCGGGGATTCTGGCGCTTAAGAATCTCGAGAAGTTGAGAAATGTACAGCGATTTGAGAGTTCGCGTTTCCGTCAAGGACGACTTATCATGCCCAACCTAATGGAGTCCTATCAGTATGTAGCTATAAGTGAGTTTCAAGCGATGCAGATCCAACCGACATAGAGAGTGCCATTTATCAGAAAGACATCCGCTTCAATTGAGATGCAACCAGTGGCAATAGCTAGAAAGCAGTCAGTACCCAATTTGCAAGCCAATCTAACTGTGATTATAGACATTCGCCCCATACCAGAGTAGACAGGCAGGTCCCTCCAATAGTCACTACACGATAGCCATCAAGTCAACTAACTGATGCATACTGGCCCATCAACCGTTCCCATGTACGTACTTGTGAGAATGGCATGGGATCTTTTAGGCTCACACTCCAAACAAATCAGCATTCATCTATAACTAGAATGTTTCAACCCTGAGCGCATCCCGAAGCGACCCACCGGAATAATATCTCTGGTGAAATCCGTTGGGTACTGGTACTCAGGCCCGTTGTGAGTATTGTCCAAGATGTTCTGTAGCGTCGAGGAACCTGGAGAACTTGCGACAACAACAACAGCAGTCTGGAAACACGCGAGAGCTCCCAGTGTTGATGCGATGGATAATGACGTCACTCTCATGATTGACTCTCAGGCACGGAAGGGTTTTGCTTCGAGGAAGTTTGGAGAGTTATCGCGATATCTGTGGTCAGAGAGGAATAAACCACATGAGAGGTGGAGAGATGAAGGGTCTTATTGTTGTGAGATGAATTGATTCCATGTTGACAAGTGAGATGATGGCATTTTGCCCCGTGCAGTCTCTAAACTACTACCTAATAACTACTCCGTAGTAACTCCCTCCTATATACGGAGTACGGAGTAGTTAACTACACCATCAGCTTAGCCTGTGAGACCAGAGGAATTTCTCATTTTGAGACAAATACCGCCCACTCCTACAGCTTTGAAGGAGCAAGCGGAGCGCATTGGGGTTCGTTATGGATGTGGTAAGTTTAAAGCTGCTGGGACACGAGCGAAATTCGGAGGGAGTTGGGGAAATGTGTTCAATATATATGTACGATACAATTCCGCAAGAGCCTATGCTATGCATTGGCAAAGTAGCCTGCAGTTTCCTCGAAACGATCGCATACGCGCAATCGAGGTACTGCCTATCTGTAGTATACAACCGATTATTCCACGAAATCGTGCTGGTCAGCAGCAACATAGAAAAGAAACACGAAAGTCCAAGTAAGAGTGGTCCAAGCATCCTTAGACCTCCCTCACCCTCAAGTTCTCCGACTCTCCTTGTCCATCCTGCGAAGTGCTCACGCGACTGCGAAGATTCAAATTTCCAATCCGCTGCACAATGCTAGATCCCACGGCATCCACGGCTCCTTTCGGAGCCAGTAATGTTGGGCCTTGGGCAATTGCTTCTTGCACTCTGAACAGTTTAATTGCCGTTCCGTTCCAGACTCCGACAGTTCCGGGTGTTGAGCCAGACGCGGAGCCTACTACCATTTCACTCGAGAAAATGAAACCCCAGAGTAACGATTCATACCAACCAAGGGAAAGTGGGGACCATTCAAATAGGTGAACTTGAATGGGGGATGGGTCTGAGAGCACTGCTTGGATGTGTGGCTCTTCCCTAAACGATGGAAGTTCAGAAAGTAGGGTGCGCGCTTCAGGGTTAAGGGACGACTGAAGAGCTGCAGCGTGAACATGCGGAGATATAGCTGAGATGATAGTTAAAATGGTGTGAAGCGGTAGTTCCGGCACCCACGATTCGATCTAGCCAATTATGTTAACGATTTGTTTTTATTATGAGGCCTCGTTACTTACCCACGCCGCAGTGGGAGCAAAACCACTGGAAGTTGTCGGGACACTCGATGCTGCAGTGTAGCTATTTAAACTTGTGGTGCTATTCTGCCGAGAGAATGTAGCTTGACCTGCAGGCATCTTGCCGCGTGCCTTCTCAGACAAGCCTCGAAGCTGATGGGGCACACTTTCATCGACCGGCGATGCAAGTGAAGGAGTCTGTGAAGTGTCAAGAGACGGAGATGATTGAGGGGGTGTCGTTTGACGTGGAGTGTCCTCGTCAGATTCATCGTCTCCTACCGCGAAGGTACCGTCTTCTTCGGGGACATGGCTCAGGGATCGTGCAGGACTGCGAATGTCTTCACCAGATTGGGCAAACGGTGCACCCGATAGATGATCACTGCCAGTCAAGCTAGCTTTTCTCCGGTGCTGCTGCTGCTCTATTTCGTGCTCTCCACTTTCTAAAGTGAAAGCACGCAGTGCTTCAAAACGTCGTTTCGATTTTAGCACGGTATATACGAGGTACGGATTACCTGTAGGGTGTTAGAGTTAAGACTTGCCGACTTCATTTTGGCCCACTCACTGCTATATTGGTGTTCTAACACTGTATTGATAAATTTGAGGAGTGAAAATAGAAGTGTATGATTTGTCTCCTTAGCTAGGAGAAAGCTTGGTGAAGACATTGATGCGAAGAGCTGTATTACTCTGGAACAAGCCGCTGCTGAGAGATGTTGTGCATAGGCTGCAATATTGTTCATGATCGCCAACAGGGCAGGATAAACTGCATCTAATTTTCCTTTACTGGCTGTCATTAGAGTATGGATAGACTACCAAAGTTAGGGCTCACGTAAAAAGAAAAATTCATAGGATGAGAAACGTACTATGATAAGGAAGTCTCCATGTGTGCCACGGAAGTTAGGAAGCCTTATGCTTGGAGGCAGAGTGTCTTGCGCTTCAAACTTCTTGAAAAGATTGCGGCCAAAACCTGGTTCGACACTTAAGGTCTGAAGCAAGAAGACGCACATCTTGACAACTCCATGTTTTGTCGGATCTGCTTTGTATTCGTTCGCATAGAAAATACAAATAATGATAAAATCATGAGCCCGATTTGAATCAACGATAAATGAGCGGAATCGTTTATTGCACTGAAGCGCCTCCCAGAACAACATCATCATCTCTGGTGCCCACTTGACAGACTTTTGGCTGCCCGGCAGATATGATGAAGTGGCCTGCATCTGTGTTCGTATTAGCTCGTGAGATTTTTGCGGAGGTTATAGAGAACGAACCGGCTGATGGAGAATTCTTGTCATGCCGTCGACCAAGAATTGGAAGTCTTGTGGCTGGTGTAGTCTTCCGAAGAAGTGTCTATAATAATTCTTGGGTGGTGTTTCGCCTCCTTCTGGAATAGGATAGAGAAGCAATGCTAGAAGCAGCTGTAAACAGTATATCACAAGTATTTGCCTCGGGTCCTTCCAAACAACATGGTCATAAGGCATTTTCCAAGGGGTCGGGTTGTATTTCAAAGCCTAAAGCGTATCAGTAGGTCATTACCCCAGCACTGAACAACTGAAGTCTTACAGTGTTCAACAAGGAGCAGAGCACGGATAAGACCAGCTTCTTATCAGGGCAGGCGACGAGATAGGTGAGTGACTTGACCCCTTTAACGGGCAGTAGATCTAGGAGCGTTAGCTGTAGAACACACAGCTTCGGAGCATCCAAACAAGCTTACTTGGTGGCATATACATGGATTGGCCAGTCAACGTCAATAACAGCCGTAAGATCTCCGTTCTATTGCTCTCAAGCTCCTTGTTGGTTCCCATAGACGTATGACAACCTATTCCACTCTGCCATATTGAATATTGCACCTTGCCTTTGGAGCTTGGTAATTGCGGTATGGTAAAACCAGCGAAAAAGAGTAAGTCAATTAGAGTATCAAGGAGCTCTTCGGCGAGAGGTTTTGCATCTTCGTAGTCTTCATCCCGAATTTGCGCATCCTGGTCTTCCTCTCTGCGGGATTCATCAAACAGAACCCGGGACGCTAGTTGTGCCTGTCGAGTTTTCTTTCTTCTCCGTGCCCAAAAGAACTTCTCTTCCCATTCCTCCAAATCTTCGGCTTCGTAAATGAAGGGGAGGAGCCGCGTAAGCACGCGGATACAATTCAGTGCATCCCGTGGCGGTGCAAGCTGAGGATCAGGAAAGGACGGATGATGTCTGAGTGCGGATAAGCGAGAACTAACAGCAAGCAATAGCGTTTCTAAATTCTCCAACGCCGTGTCCCGCGTTCTTCGTATGTCAACCGGGGCGAACAAGGTGAAGACATCTTCGACGGATTCTGGAAGCTCCCAGAACTGCACACGCCTGTTAGCGAACACGTATTCCGAATCTCACGCAAATCAATACTTACACCAGCCCAGTATGGATCGTCAGCAGGTATGTTTCTGTCCTCCGAAAGCCGAAAGATTCCCTGTCTGAAGACTAACTTGGACTCTGAAGCTCCCATGATTAAATGCTGGCACAGGAGCCAGCGAATCGACAAGCTGGTAAAGCAGTGGCCGAATTTTCACAAGAAATAGATCTTTACCCTGCGACGGTCAAGCTGAAAGAACAGCTACAGAATCGGATTGCTCCTTCACATGAGATTGGCATTGTTGTGTTCATAGAGATAGTCAGGCAACGATAAGCTGGCGTGAACTGCTAGTTACTACTAGTTAAACTAATAAACTGCCACATCAACAACTCGATACACAGCTGTTATGTACTGTACTATGCATAGAGTGAAAATTTCCACTAAAAGGCGTTTTGGTCTGCAGAACAGAATCAGAAAAAATTACTGAATAGTGTATAAGATTGAACGGCTAGCCTTTTCAGCCAGAATAATTTATGATCTAACTATGTATTCCCATTCCCAAACGCCTTACGTCCGGCAGTCCTATATCACGTCCCAAAACAGACAGTTAGAGGATTCACTGGCATCATCGTCCATAAACACTACTGCTGGGAGAAACAGTACGTGTCCTTTCAAACAGCCATTTATTTGCAAGGATATTGGTGTTCTTTCCGCCATTAGGGCTGGGTGAAGATGGGATCCGCAGAGTACTCGAACCCCTCAAGGAGGGCCGACCAAGAGGCGACGAAGAGCCAAAACTGTGCCGACGCATCATATCCTTGTTTCCGCCAGCAACTGCTCTCTGGAACAAAGGACTAGGGGATGGCGAGTACAGAGAATTTTCATATATTTGACTTCCGGATGAGCTGCCTCTCCCGGATAATGGAGAACTGCTCGGGGACAACGGACTCGCTTTTCGCGACCCAGACGATAATCGATATCTCGGAGGAGTTACATATGTAGTTCCAGGTGTCGTTGGAGGGGTACTTTTCGGGTCAAGTCCGAGGAGAGCACGTTGCGACGGCGTGAGTGGAATATCCGAAATATCGTCTCTTCGCCGGAAAAGGGGGTATAGAGCGGTGGCAATGTTAATAAGAAAAAATACTCGCACGAAGAAAAGTACGATATGCGGGTTCATAGTTATGCCTAGAAGTGAACCGAGCGCAAGTATACTGTTGTAGTTAGCATAGAAACATGGGACGCAATTCTGCCAGTTGTGCAGGGTAGCTCTCACTATCGCCTTAGAGGTCTCCCCAAGAATCCCGTCGCCATTAGAATTGCGCCATTCCACACTATCTTCTGAACATTCCTATCACTGAACCTCGCGGCATTTTGCCTCAAGACAATCTCCTTCAAATATGGATGCCGCCATTTGCCCGGTGATGGTGTATCGACGGTTTGAATGCTAGAGAACTTCGGGGTTGACGGAAGCAGCCCCAGCGCCATCGAGAAGCCGAAAAATTATCGGCAGACGAGCAAAATAATGCTATTGAGATTACATTAGGATGTACTGTATTAGCCCGGGTGGCAGGCGCAGAACGGAGATGGCTTACCTGGCTAGCGTACTGTACTAGTAAACCCAGAAAAGAAAATACTTACCTCACTTACCTTTTTTTTTCTTAGTCCAGAACCAAAATCATTTGCACCTTGATGTCGTCTTGAGCCCAAAAGGACGTTGTTGCGAGGAGATCATCGTGGATTGACGATTGTTTGTTTTGGGCGGAAAATGGACTTTGGCGCCACTTAGTCAGGTTCCAGACTACCTAGGTAACTAGCTTGGTAATAAGCGCGATTGCCGCGCGTCAAATTGTGATATTTACAGAGAGAGACGACAGAGTGGAAAACCAAATTCATATTCGAAATCAGAATCAAACATGTAGAAGGCCTTAGACACTGATATTAGAATAGAAAAAGAGCAATGCGTTTGTAGTATGTACTCGGTATTGGTTATGTAGTTAAAGTGTTGATCGGTGCGGATCTACTTGCAGTTCGTATTCGAATGATGCCACTGAGTTCACTACAACATCCAGTCAACTATCTTCAAGTCATCATATCACGATTGACCACACTCGAGTGCACTTTTATGTTAGCTATGATTTAAGATCTAGTCAGTGCAGCATCCTTGATCAGTTTCAAAGTACTGTCGGATTGTGACCCAGCGTTGAGAATGGCTTCCAGTGACTCCGTCATTGCACAGCTTGATGGATTACTTGCTCGACTCCTTGCAGATTGGAATGTCTATTCAACCGCGCTGGCCACTCTGCTTCTTACTTACGTAGGTTATGTTACCTTCTTTTCAAAAGAACCTGATGTACATCCCTTTTTACTCGCCCGACAAGCAATCGAAGCCCCCATCAGGCAGCCGGGAGAATCCGCGACCCTTCGAGCCTTGGACGCACCGCACGGCTACCCTCTTAAGAGCGGACTGGAGGTGAGGGATGAGGGAACACCAAAATGGTCTCATGGAAGAGATGGAGATCTCCGTGATATCTGGAAGAGAGTTGTCAGAGGGTCCTTGAATAAAGATGGCACACCAACTGGAAAGCGTGGGAAGATATATACGGTTCTCGGGAAGAACGTCGAAGAACGCAATCTTGATGAGATATCCACGGAAATCAATGTTCTTGGACAGTACATCCGCGATTCAAAAGCGCAAAATGTGGCCATCTGTCTTTCTGATTCCGTGGAATTGCTTGCTACACTGTTTGGTATGTGAATCCCATTGAGACCGTACTATGACACGATGCTAAGAGAGTCACAGCTGGTGCATTTTACGGATTTAAGACGATCCTTATTCCTCATAACCTGCCTTCGGAAGAGTTATCAACTTATCTCCAGCAATGCAAGGCGGATTTCCTAGTTGCGGAGGCTGGTGCTGTCGATCTCGATGTCCTCTCAAAGGCTCACACTGCATTAAAGAACGCAGTATGGGTTACCAAAAAAGGCAATGAACACCTTGATTGGAATCAAGGGCCAGATGAGTTTGACAACCGAGTTAAAGTCGCCGTCTGGCGTGACTTGCTGAAGGAAAATGGTGATGCTGTTGGCTCAGAATTACCTCCCTCGGATCCCAAAGTACCCGTGCCTTCGATCACTACTCTCTGGACTTCGTCCACTGGGCCTGGAGCTTTCGTTGAATATACGGCTGGAGTGAGTATCCATGCTCCTGATGTTCTGTGCTTTTCTAACCATTGCGGTAGAATCTGATATCTGCCGTTGCCTCTCTCGGCAGCTCTCTGCCGCGTAGCGAGGCCTTTACCGATTCTGACCTGTTTCTCTCCATTGACTCACTCTCACATACATACTCACTCTGCCTGACTCTAGCCGCTCTGTACGCCAATGCGTCAGTTGCGCTGAACTCGGTAGCCGGCGAAATTGTCGACCTGGCACTCGCTACTGCCGGTATTTCGCCTACCGTCATGGTTGCATCCTCTCACACCATATCCGATTATCATGCTCAACGTATGGGACCTTCAATGGGCCCAATCACTAATGTTGGGCGATATTTCCAAAGTCGTTCTCTGGATTCTGGGGTGATGCCAACACGTAATTGGCTATGGCAACTATCGAGTGCTGCTCCAACTGCAGAGCTCTCACTTGATAAACTTCGACTGCTGTTCATTTCTCACCGAGCAGACGGAGATAAACACAACCAACTAAGATCCGGCCAACTGACGGACCTAAGAATCTTCACCGGCGCTCGTGTAATATATGCGCTTACGGCTCAAAAGGTTGCTGGCGCGGTGTGCCAAACGCTCCCCTACGATTACAGAAGGCATTCAGGATACAGCCATTTTGGCCCGCCTACGAGCAGCGTTGAGGTAAAATTAACAGGTTGTAAGGAGATTGATGGCAATGAAAGGGTCAAAGAGGGAGAAGTAAGTTCAATTGCATATCTTGCTTGCGACTTAGAATGCTAATTCTGGCGCAGTTATTTGTGACTGGCCCTGCGGTTGTTTCTGGGCAATGCTCACTTGGTGTAAGGGCTCGGATGCGTGATGATAAGACATTGATACTTTGCGACTAAGACGATAGACAATTTCCTATTAAATGTGGACTCTCTCATGTCCTATGTATTGTGTAAATGGTGTTTATGGTATGTATTAGCTGCAATTCAACTGATTCCTCAGGGTATTCACCTGCTCTCTTCATCCTAGTATCTAACCTGCTATTTTTCATGACAATCTACACTAGACACGGTAGCTAGGGGCCTTCTTTATATAATGCAACAATATGCCATTAAATACTCAACACACAGCCATGTTGCATCACATATAGCTCTTGAACAACTGTGTCTCTATAAAACTCAAATATCGTACAGTACAGATGCCCTTAATGTCCCAAAAAGCGAACCTGTACGAAGGAAGGATAATTACTTATGATACAGCTGTTTCGCCAGCGCCACTCCCGCTCGATCCGTAGTACCGCTCTCGTTCGTTACCCGCTCAACAGCAGTCTCGATTTTCTCGCCCAGCTCGTCCATACGAGATTTCAGCGCCTTCGACAACTCGATATCCCCCTTTATCTCCTCCACCTGCAAAGCCAGCTTCATACAATGCCAGACAGGGACCACCTCCAGAAGCCAAAAATTGGCTACGGTCCACTCAGCTGGAATATCAAATTTCCCCAAGAGCCACGTACTGAGAAGTCTCTCAGCATACGCGCGGACCTTTCCTTGGGCGTCTTTCCCCTCGAACGCGTCGAGTGCATGGGCGGCGCTTAGTTCGAGAAGGACAGCGATGATATCAGGCATGCGTTTGGCATCATTTCGCGGGTTACGTGCCGTGTGCTCCGGAGCGTCCAGCAGCTCGGCCATTTGCTGAGCTCGTCGCAACGCCGTCTCGACCTCAGGGCCTTTGAAGTCCGCCTGCTGAGCTTTGTGCCGGATTGCTAAGAAAAGAGTCCGCGTTACAGATGGGTTTTGGAGCGTAAGGCCGGTTCGCTTGGATTGCTTCACGCACTCGACTATTACACCGTCGTGCCCCGCAAGGCCGGCTTTGCGAATTAACCACTCCAAACGCGACTTTGCAAGTGGTCGCTTTGCATCTTGCAGTCCCACCAGGAAGGGCAGGACGCTCAGCCAGTCCTCGCGCGTTTTCATTAGAGAGACATAACGTCGAAACTCCTTGCTGCCGGGCTGGTCCTTTAGCTGCATGGGCTTCAGGACATATGACTCTTCATTTTCTCCACCGATGTTGACAGATATGGGGTTCTCTTTTAATTTCTCTGCGTTTTTCTGCTTATATATTAAGTTTCTGTGTAGGAGACTGAGTGACCTGGGAATGAACAGCTGTTGCCGGTAGGTTTCGAGGAGCTCGTCAAGTTCGGGAGAGCTGGTAGGTTTGAACGCAGGTATGATATCTAAGGATGGAGTCACCAGTCAGCGAGTGTATGAGGAATGCGGATGAGGTTCTGCTCGTACTTCTAAACTGAGAAGAAGTGCTCGAGAAGGATCTGCTTGATTGACTTAATTTAGATGTCTGGGAGGCGTGTCGCATGAAAAGTGCTGGGACTCGTCCCATACCACCTTGCGCCATTATTCGTGTAGGAATTGATTCAACTAGTATATCACGGTAGATAACTATATAGAAAGATGCTTTGTTCTATTTTGCTTTCTTCTCATGCAATTGATTGCCCTTCACAGCAGATTTTGTATGCTTCAGAGTCTGCAGATGGGAATTCTGAGATTCAAAACTTCGGGATGGCGCACAGACCACTTTTCGCGATCTCCAAATCACCAAACTCCAGATGAGAACACTCTCTCTACCATTCAGCCAGGTTAACCACCCAAAATGGCTTCTTTACAACCTGCGATACGGCCACTAGGCTGCTGGAATTCAATATGTCGAGAATTAGGGAACCTTCAATCACATCGACGATTTCTAACCACTATCTATTCCTCGCCAAAGCGACGTCTCCCCTTCCCCGAAAGCCTCCCCGAACAATTCCTCTCGCAAATACCCAAAGCCATCCAACCAGGAAGAGGCAAGTTTCGGAGAGCTCTAACCCGTATCGATACTTCCGCGTCCTGAATTGCAATATTCGTCGTCTCCAGCTCGATTGCTGACATTCTTCAAAAACAGTTGTGAAAGAACTCAAAGTCCTGCCTCCTCCACCCTCCCCGTGCTCTACCTACAAAGAGCCCATTGCCTCTTTCACCAGCGACCAACTCACCGTTCTCGATCCCAAAGGCGAAAGACAGGCTCTTTTTAACAAGAGGAACCGACAAGGCGCCAAAGTTGGCGACATTCTCCTCGTTACTTTCAAGTCCGGTGATCCGTTTGCGGGCATGTGCCTAAATATCCGGCAGAGGGGAATAGACACTGCATTTCTGCTGAGAAATCAATTGACTCGAGTTGGATGTGAGATGTGGGTTAAAGTGTACAGCCCGAATGTGCAATCTGTGGAAATAGTGAAACGTACAGAGAAGAGGAAGAGACGTGCAAGATTGACGTACATGAGGTATAAATTCGCTGCGGATTCTTTTTATGACAGGCTCTGCTACTGCTTTTATACATTTACTGACATTTTTATCTCCCATTAGACAACCGAAACATGATTTTGGGTCGGTGGAGGGTGTTGTGCAGAGATATCTCCGAGAGAAGGCCATTCTGAGCGGTGAAACGGTTAACAAGAAAGCGAGAAGATAAAGACGGTCGTTTATGTTTGAGAATAGCGGAGATTTGTATGACTACTTCGAAGGGTCATCACCTTATCTCCTTGTATTAACTTATATAGAATGGTGTACAGAGTACTATTCTGTTCGATCAGGTCTGGTATTTTAGGCCAGGGGGGGTTCACTTGCAGACTCTCAGGTGAAGCAGTCGGAATAATTCACGATACAAAACCATATCTAGGAGGATCTGGCGCGAAATACACCTGTGACATAAAAAGCGTGGTTTAGCGGGCATGCTTCAATTCCAACTAACTCAGACTTGACAAATTCGATTAGGATTCACTCGAAGGCAGGTAAACTGTGATCTCGAACCCGCCCTTAAATGGTGTGGTCATGGTCTTGAATCCGTTACTCGGATTATGGACATATTCGAAAAACTCTCCGTAGCCCGACCGTGCCATAGCCGTATTATCCGCGACGATGAGAGCACCGTGACGAAGTTTCGGCTGAACAGCCTGCAATGCAGGAAGAGCCATTGGTGTCCAAACTACGAAGACACGTCAACATCATCTGATAATCGTGGAGTGAGTAGCAAGAGAAATTCAAAAACGCACTATCCAGCAGGAGAAGATCAATCTGGTCTATCTTGTTCACCTCTGCTGGAAGCAGTTCCCGTAGATCCCCCTCCAGCAGCGTAATCCACGGCTCCACTTCCTCACCGGCTTCTCTCCAATGCTCTCTTGCTCTCCTGGCTTTCTCTGGCTCCTTCTCCGTAGCAACCACCTTGGCTCCCTGCCCTGGGATAATCGGACCAGAAGTAGTCTTCGCAGCCGCATTTTGTCCGGCAGCAAGCGCCAAGTATATAGTCGAGACGCCAAAACTAGTCCCAGCCTCGACAATGTTCAGAGCACCGGTGGCTCGAGCGAGCAAGTAGAGAAATTCGCACTTGTCAGGTTCGAGGGCGATGAACTTGTCCTTCATGAAGTCGTCGTCTCGAATGTTCCATTTCTGTTTGGCAAAGCGATCTCGGAAACGTTTGGAGATCCAAAACAAGGTGAGAGAAAAGGAAGATTCCTGGGCCAACGAAGCTGCATGAAGCTTCTTAAGAAGATTGAGGACTTTAGGACTAGCTGCAATCGTGTTCGAGGACATGTTGGACGAGATATCTCATGCACTTGTCTGTTGCAAAGGGCTAGATTCATGGAAGAGTATTGAATACATGTCCAGCTCCATGGAGATGCCACCTTGTATAACAGCAAGATACCCGATTTACGATGAGCCCTAGCAGGGGTGCAATTCGAACTCAACTCTGACTCATTCCATGAGTTCACGCATCATCAAGGACTTATTCAAGGCCCTCCAGATGAGGAACGAGATGATGCGGCGAAAACAGAATGACACGCTAGCACGGATTAGGTAACGAATGAGGGGGCACACGCGGATCAGATAAAGACTTGCGGGAATCAGATAACTACCAATGGGCTTATGTGATTCGCTAGTTAGCTTAAAGCGGCGAATTCGGAACCCAATTTCCACGTGATACGTCGCACGATAATCTAATCTGATCCTTTGAGCGTCCCTCTGCAATCATCAATGAGCGTCTCAGTCTCATCATCGCTCGACGGTCGTATCCTGATCAAAACCCATTTATTTTTTGTAAATCCTTTTGTTAATGCTGCTCAGTCAGTCAGCCTTATTTATATGAATCTGCGGTTCTAGAAGTGGAGCAGCAGTGGGATGCACTGACAACTATCCCAATAGTTCTGACGCTCCGCCGACCACTTGGATTCCACACAGTTATATCCGTTTTGCCTTCCTGTTTTTCTACCCGTACTGCAAATTCCATTCGTATTAGCCATGACATCGACCATAAGTACACCAACTTCGTCAACTCCCACCTCGCCGTTACCGCTGGCACAGACGTCGGCCTCGAGCCCTCCCGCACTTTCCGTGAAGCCTATTGCAGCTGCAGTCTCGTCTGCACCCTTGGCACAATGCTCCGTTACGTCAAAGGAGTGGGTTGTTCCACCACGACCAAAGCCTGGCCGTAAACCAGCCACAGACACTCCCCCTACCAGGCGCAAAGCTCAAAACCGTGCCGCTCAACGAGCCTTTCGAGAGAGAAGAGCGGCGAGGGTGGGAGAGTTGGAAGAGCAAATCAAGAAAACTGAAGAAGAAAATGAGCAGCAAGAAACGTTGCTGAAGGCACAGATTACCACTTTGTCGAAACAGCTCGAAGAGTGCAGAAATGAATTGCTATGGTGGAAGAAACACTGCCAAGAACTGGAGAATGACGTTCTCGCGGAGAGGAACATGCGAAATACCGCAGTGAAAGAACTTCAAACATTGAAAATGCAAAATCAAACAGAATCCGTTCCTGGGGGATGCGAAGACTGTTCCTCCACCCGATGTCAATGCATTGATGATGCGTTTAACCTCTCAAACGTTTCACGACCCCCAGATGAGCTTTCAGCACAAAAACGGCCAAATTCGCCACAACAAGAGACGGTGGGAAAGCGCCAGAGAGCGGACCTCGAAGATAAAACCGAACCAGAAGAATTAGAAATTGATTTTACATCCCGGTTTGCAGTTCGCCGGCAGTCAAGAAACGCAGTGGGTGCTGTCTCGCCAACGCCTCTTTTTGATTCATGTGGCTTTTGCCAGCATGACACTCCATGCATCTGTGCCGAAATGGCCGCAGACCAATCCGCAGGAAAGGAAAGACCAGAAGAAACGAGCAAACTCGAGTCTATACAAAATATCTCGCAGTTCACTCCTCCTCCTTCTGACGGCGATGTATTTCCGGAACCTGCCCTGTCTCTGGCTAACAAGGCAAATCCGTGTGCTAGTGGGCCTGGTACCTGCGCTCAGTGCCTTGCAGATCCAAGGAGTGCCCTTTTTTGCAAGAGCCTCGCGGCCTCACGCTCCGCGAGTGCCCGAACTAGATGCTGCGGAGAAAAAGGCTCCGGCGAAGGCTGTTGTCAATCGCGGACGCCATCAGGGAGTGGCTATTCACATGCTGCTTTGCCAAATAATTCATCATCAGCTCCTTCCATTACCCTCAGTTGTGCTGACACCTTCTCAACCCTTTCACGGCATCGAAATTTTAATCGCGCATCCGATGATCTGAACACATGGCTGCCACGGCTGCATACGGTTCCTGCTCCCCGAGCGCTTTCATCGTCTGTCAGTAACCGCCCTGCGATGGAGGTAGAAGCAGCCAGTGTCATGGGTGTGCTTCGATATTTTGACAGGAGATTTGCCAAATAACGACGTTATGTATTATTATTTATGTGGCCGTTCATGCTGGAATGGATGCCTTTTGCTATAAGACTATGTGTCGCAATATTCAAGTTCTGAAATGCCTGGATTCTGGGATAAAGCAATGAATAGAAATCTCAGAGGAGGGTTCGGCTTTTAGACTTGTTTTAATTGTGTTACTGTATTCATTTGTTGTCTATCACAAACAGCGGGTTAATGCTCCTTGTATGTATCTATGATGACTCCCATAAACTTGTTGAAGAAAATATCAATTTCACTTGAAATACAACCATCCAAAGACATTATCTACATATAGACCGTAAATTATGAGAGCGTGTTTACCTCTTTCCCCATTGGTGAGTACATAAACAGCTATTTTGCCATTTTAGGAAAGACCCAGAATAATAAACATAGCTACGTTACTATCGAGGAAAGAGCAGGACAGTAGACTTCCAAAACTAGAAGGAATGCTCTCAATAGAAAGTGCCATCAATCAACCAGCAGCTTCTGTTGTAAGCAGATTAGAGAGTCATATTTGATAAATCCATCAGATGTCAACGATGTAGGCGAGAATGGGGATGAAGATACTGTACAATTGAATGGTCAAGATATGCACTCACGCCGCCCGGTAAGGCTTTTGATGATTGTGCAGATACCGTCCAGTTAGAGCCCAAATAGGAAATGGCTTATAAAAGTGAAGGAAAAGAGAAAAGGCCGATTGAGAGGGGTGAGATATGTACATACATACCTAGGTAGCATTGAGAATACCCAGATTGTGATAATAAATTAGTACAAGCCAGAATTCATGCAAAGAAAGAGAGAATGTTTAGATTCTCAATGACACATTTTTGTCAGGAGAACATGCCTCTTGTGCTAAGAAAAGGTCCGAGTAAATAATGATTAGCGATCAGAACTTTGTAACGGGTATCTCGATAATCTGTATAGCTGGGTTCAGCCAGACCAACATCAACGTACAGGTAGGCAGGATGGAGTATGAAAGCCGCTAGAAAGCTCCAGCATTCCCTCGGCCACCAACAGCTCCCAGGCCCATACCAGCGCCTGAACCTGCTAGTACTTCTTCGTCCCCGGGGCCAAGGAGAGTTCCAAGGAACCCAGAACCCCAGATTCCCACAATTCCCCACATTTCCAGCCTCCAGCTGCGATAGAGACCTTGTACTCCCTGGCCTCTGCGACGTCGCTGTATTCTCCCAGAGGGTTCAACTTTCTCAGTCTCCGGCGGACGACCTAGTGCTTGCTCAATGGCGTCGGCGTCGCGGCCTCTATCTGTGCCTTCTTCGTAAACAATGCTCCACGTGGTGCCAACAATACCGCGATAGGTCTGTGGTGTGGGGACAACTGTTTTCACTGGAGAGGAATCGTGCTGCTGCGTAGATGCCGTTGATGTGGATGCGGATGCACGAGTGAGACTTTGTTGTCTAAACACTGGGGATGTAAACGTTGCTATTTGAGCCCGTCTTAAAACAGTCTCTAGTGGAATGCGAATTCCGAGTTCCAGCCCAGAAGATATAAGGGTGAACAGGCTCCAACTCGAAGGATTAATGACGGGGTCCAAAGAAAGATACGATTTGAGGAAAAGTGGCGTGCTATTCTCGAGTAATGTAGGAAGAGTGGAGGACAAGACTGTGATTGGGAGTAGGTGAGAGGGAATCAAATAATTGGGCGTGGGAAGTTGGCGAATGGCACGGAAGAGAGAATTTGGGCCATGTCCTAACGGCGATAAGATCAGGTATGTCCTTGCGGTATCGACTGGTGAGAGTACGATGGAGGTGAGGGCTACCGAAACACAAGAAAGGGCTAGAGCAACCCCAGGAGAGGTAGAGGTCAAAATATCCGATTCAAGAATCGATGAGAAAGTATCCTCCGAGTGGCCGACAATCGTTGAGAGAAGACTTCGAATGAACGTATTCAAACTCGGGAAGAGTAAGGAGTAGAGGAACGTCGAGGTCGACCCCTTCCAAATAGAAGTCGGTCCATTAGTTGTCCACAGCTGCGAAAGCACATCAAAGAGTGCAGAGGGGTCTTTGATCTTAAGCATATAACTAGGCTTAGAAGGCTGCGCGATATAGCCGCTACGGTCTGTGATTCGAGGCGGCGGTCGACGAGTACGCGAGGAAGGCGAGGTAGCAAATGGAGCAGCTGGTGTGAAGTAGCTATCCTCATCGTCCGACGAATATGAAGATTGCTAAATCGTACGAATGCTTAGCATCATTCCAAGACGACAAGAGCGAGCAATCAATCATCCCATACTTCTGTGTAAATGTTCTCCCGATAGCTTTCCTTCCGCCTCTCACCCAACGTTCTCAGGTCCTCTTCTTCATCTTGAGCAACGTACACCTGAAGGATCGTCTTTGCGACTTCGAATGGTTGTGACAACAAAACGCGGGAATATCTCCATAGTGCGTTTTCAACGAACTGCTTTACAGAGTCCGCCACTGACGGAGAGGACTCTCCGAGGTATTCAGAGTAATCAAAATCAGAGAAAATCTCGCGTGCGGAGCTTCGAAAGCTCGTAATATTCCTTGAACCAGCAGCTGGAGGGCCACTGGATGTTATTTGTGAGGCCGATTGCCCATCAGGCAGCCCGATCGACGGAGGGACGTAGTATGGTCGAAGCGGATTAGGGCCTTCTGGTGGTGAAGTCATTGTGCACTGCAGGCACAGAGGGCCTAAGTAGATTCTTCAATGCAATCTGATCTCCTAGAAATATCCAATAGATTGTGTAATAACAGCTGTTATAGTTAACTGCATCAGGATGTAGGAGATGTTGTTCTTCAACTGCTGTGGTTGATTTCTTCTTGTTGCCATCACAGCTTTTTCCCCAGAAAATTGAAATCCAACGCGATCAACAATATCTCCGCGGCACCCAATCTCTTCCGTCCAATGCCTCTCAGCCATTCTGATTGATTGTTTCCCTCACAAGCATTCACTTCCATTGCAATCATGAATCCGTGGAGAGTAATATGCCAGCAACTGCTCCGATCTTCCTCCCCGCAGACTGCCAGACAATCTAGAGCGATTGGGCCATCAAGATGTTGGAATACAGCTAGAGCTTCAAACCACCAGAGATTTAGCACAGACTCAAGGGCCTCTTCAATCTACAGCAGATCGATACGCAAATCGCGAAATACAGGCCGCTCCCAACATCTACAGGAGGCATTTGCCCAACCACTGCGACACTTCTCCGCAACCGCAAGAGCAGCTCATGGCCATATTGAGCCGCCAAAGCCAGGCGAAGAGTAAGTCCTCTGCAGATCGGCCTTAGGAATATACCTTACTGAATGCTTCCAGGATCAATGTCACTTTCATCGACAAGGACGGCGAAAAGCACGATTTCCAGGTGGCGAAGGGAGACAACCTGCTAGATATTGCACAAGCCAACGATTTGGAGATGGAAGGTCAGTGTGGGTTTAGCCGTCATGCCAACGATCACGTCCCACTGACGTTAACAATATTAGGAGCCTGTGGAGGTTCTTGCGCCTGCTCTACGTGCCATGTTATTGTCGAAGATCAAGACATGTACGATAAAATGCCTGAGCCTGACGACGACGAGAATGACATGTTGGACCTTGCCTTTGGGTTGACGGAGACCTCGCGGCTCGGTTGTCAAGTGAAAATGACTCCCGAGCTTGACGGCTTAGTCGTGCGACTCCCCAGTATGACTAGAAATTTGCAGGCCAGCGACTTTGCTGAGAAGAAATGAGACCCCTTCATCTCCTCGTTCACCGCTTTAAGATGCCTCTGGGCTACGAAAATGTGTTTAACACACTGATTGATTTGATTGGGATAATGAGTTTGTCGCGAGCTTGAATCACAGCTGTATACCAAGTCGCGATAAGATATAGAAAACCATGTGTATCATAGTCTCACACGATTTTAAGAAAATTTTCATGGATGCTGGGTGTTGTTGCACCAATGGCAAGATTCGAAGCTTCAGATCACTCATTCCCCGTGCCTCGCAACCTGTCAACTGTAGCAGACGAAAAGGAGAGGCTTCATGCCTCTTCAATGGTCACTTTCCTTCCACTTTTACCGTTAATAAGTTCCAAAAACCCTTGCTTGCTCACTTCATTGACCTTCTTTTCTCGTTCACCCATACCGACGGTCGCACGCTTCCTTCTCTCCTCTCTAGCCACCTCTTCGCCTCGCACCTGCGCAGCCCGAACCGCATTAAACAATTTAACCACGCCTCTTTGCGCAACCTTTCGGAGCCTCCTTTCCTGCTCCGCCGTTTCACCCGCCTCTCCTCGCTCAACTCCCATCACATCCTTTATTCGACCGCGCTCCAATTCTTCCTTCTTCTCGGCACGCAGCTTTGCACGCGCTCGCTTTTCGAGTCTCTCGTTAGCGATATCCGCCGTCGCCTGCGCTATCGATTTGCTTCGAGATAATAAAGGATCTGCGCGGGCAGACGTCGAAAGTTTTGTTCCAAGGATTTTAGATATAGACGTGGAAAATGCGGCGGGGTCATTTCGCTTCGAAATGCTCTTGCGATGTGCTGTACTCTCCGTGTGGGAGGGGGCTTGCGAAGAGGCCGAATGTGATGATGAATCGGAATCGTCCTCGGAGTCAGACGCATTAGTGCCTTCTTCTGCGGCATTTGAAGCCAATGCGGCACGTTTCGGTAATTCGACATTCTCGATTGAACCGTCATTGTCGCTATCAGAGTCTTGGAGATTCACGCCGCAGATCCCAGTAATTGGGTCATCTTTTTCGTCGGAGCTGCTGTGGTATTCCAACTGTTTCTTGACTTTCTTTTGCGGCCGCGAAGCCTTGCCATGCGTGACATCGTCTATTCTGCGTTTTTTCAATATCGACGGCCCCATTGCGTATATTGTTTTGATTTTTGATTGCCTTGGATGTGGCTTTTCTTCATCTTGTCTTGTTCTTCCTCAAAATCTCCAAGATCGATGGAGGGTCACATGATGTGACACGGTTCAATTGTAGTTCCGAGACCGGCCCAATCACCTGGACCCAATCAACTTTGGTGAGTTACTTCATACTATGATATGTCTGTATCTCTAATCTTCACCCTCATGTTTCTGTCTGCTCGCTCTCACTAATTCACATATTTGTTTATTTGACGCCCTCGCAGATGTAAATCCAACATTTTGGGCTACCCTGTCGCATAAAACTCTTTAGTGACGTCGTTCTATTGCTGTGTTTAATTCAGTGTATTCGACATGGTTCTTCAAGATCTAGGACGGCGGATCAACGCCGCTGTCAGTGATCTGACGAGGTCAAGTAACCTAGACGAAAAGGTGCGTTTTTCGTTGAATTCCTTTAAAATATTCAGTTCTCATCCTGTTAATACTGCTGTAAGGCTTTCGATTCTATGCTGAGAGAAATATGCGCTGCCCTCCTCTCCGCCGACGTAAATGTCCGCCTCGTCCAGAACCTCCGAAAGTCCATCAAATCCACCGTGAACTTTTCCTCCGTCCAGCCAGCCGTGAATAAAAAGCGTCTAATTCAAAAAGCCGTGTTTGACCAGCTCGTTGCCCTGGTAGATCCTCACACCGAACCGTTCAAACCTAAGAAAGGGCGGTCGAATGTGATTATGTTCGTGGGTCTACAAGGTGCGGGAAAGACGACAACATGTACCAAGCTTGCGCGACATTATCAGACACGAGGATTTAAATCCGCGTTGGTTTGCGCAGATACGTTCCGAGCAGGAGCTTTCGATCAGCTGAAACAAAATGCGACAAAGGCGAAGATTCCGTACTATGGTAGCTTAACGCAGACGGATCCCGCTATCGTCGCGGCGGACGGCGTTGCAAAGTTCAAGAAAGAGAAGTTCGAGGTTATTATCGTCGACACCAGCGGTAGACACAAGCAGGAAGCGGACCTTTTCGCTGAGATGACACAGATTCAAAATGCGGTCAAACCTGATCAAACTATCCTCGTTCTTGACAGTACCATTGGACAGGCGGCTGAAGCGCAGTCAGCGGCCTTCAAAGCAACTGCAGATTTTGGAGCTATCATTATCACCAAAACAGACGGGCACGCCGCTGGTGGTGGTGCCATATCTGCTGTTGCTGCTACCCACACACCCATCATCTTTTTAGGTACCGGAGAACACATGTTAGATTTGGAACGATTTGCGCCGAAGCCATTCATACAAAAGCTATTAGGAATGGGCGACATGGCCAGCTTGGTTGAACATGTCCAAGCAGTAACAAAAGATTCTGCTGGCGCGAAAGAGACTTACAAGCATATATCAGAGGGGATATTCACGCTTCGCGACTTCCGTGAAAATATAACATCCATAATGAAAATGGGCCCACTCTCCAAAATATCAAGTATGATTCCCGGTCTTTCCGGTCTCACCGCGGGTCTCGATGACGAAGATGGCTCCCTCAAGCTCCGCCGGATGATCTACATTTTCGACAGCATGACAGCCGCAGAGCTCGACGGCGATGGCAAAGTTTTCGTAGACCAGCCCTCGCGAATCGTTCGCGTCGCCTGCGGAAGCGGCACCACCGTTCGAGAAGTCGAAGACCTCCTATCGCAACATAAGATGATGGCAGGCATGGCAAAGAAAGTCGGTGGCCAAAAGAAGCAGATGCAACGTGCACAGAATATGCTCAAGGGTGGAAACAAAGAGCAGCAGATGGCGGCGATGCAGAAAAGAATGGCTGCGATGGGTGGAGCCGGGGCCCCTGGAATGCCTCGGATGCCGGGAATGGGCGATATGGCGAAGATGATGCAGATGCTGCAGGGAGGTGGAGGAGCAGGGGGCGGAATGCCTGGGTTTGGAGGCATGGACCTGCAGAGTATGATGAGTCAGATGGGCGGGATGATGGGCGGAGGCGGAGGTGGAGGAAGTGGAAGAGGTCGGCGATAGCGCTATCTTGCTAAATGCGTTATGATTTTGTCGGATTGGAGCGTATGCATACCATAGAGGCGGCGTTATGGTGCGGATTGCTGTTTTGACTTCTGAGGGTTTTCTTTTCCAAAAATACGTCTCTGGCTCTCTGATTTCATTCCGGAGGCGATTGGTCTGCTTATTGGAATTTAATATATAAGCATAATCCAAGCCATGCAGTTTCATCCAATGGATTGGCCTGCGTTTCATCGTTTTACATGTACCAAAATAATGGTGTGACTTGCCATATTGGCGTCTAGAAAGAAACACAGTTGCTATGAAATAAAGGACATACATGTTGCCAACCAACACCCAAGCATAAATAGATCTATTCCCAGTCTATCATTCATCAATTCGACCGCCCCTAAGCAATCCATTCCAAGCCCTACCCGAAGCGTGTCCTAACCAACCTGACCTCTGCCGGGCATATCCTGCCCATTCTCCAGCATTCTTCCTCAATTTCTCCTCCCAATTTTCCGTGCCATCCATTATCACTTCTCCCGAGGGAAGAGCACGACCCGTTGTAGCCGCCAGTAAAGCTGAGAGCTTGTATTTCCAAACCTCTTTCCCGTCTACATACAACGAGTATGTCAGGTACGAGGTAGGTTGTTCACCACTCTCGTCAAGATCGATATCAATAAGGCCAAACTTGAAATTTCCATCTGGAACATACTTGATTGCAACGTCTTCATTGTCTTCTTGACTATACGACCTTATAGGGAGATAGAATTGGTTAAGCGGCCCGACGCAGAATTCGTGGACACCCCTTCCCGCACCAGAAAATGCCTCTGGCGTCGAGGTGGATGAAAGAATCGGATCTGGAAACCGCGTGGCAGCGAATTCGTGTCTATCTCCGCTTAGGAGGACGACGCGCACACCTAGTTCGAGTTCTGCTCTCCACATGGTTTCAAATATAGTTCGTCTCTCTTTCAGGAAGCCACCCCAGGTATCCGGCGTGCCAACATGCCAGTTTTTAGTAAATGGCACGCTACTGGTGATAATTTTCCACTTCACACCTTCTGGCTCAGGTCGTGAGATGTATTCCAGCAACGAGTGTAGCTGAGCTGAACCTAACATGGTCGAGTCATTGCGTAAGGGCTGCGAACGGTAGGTTCTCGTGTCCAGTAGGAAAAACGAAGCTGGCCCGTGAATGAATGAAAAGTAAGTCGTGTTTGAAGGTATCGAATATGAATGCTCCGGAATAGGAGGGTTGACGCTGACATGATAATGCAAGTATGGGTCTGCGGCGGCTGGGTAAGGAGGAGTCACGTTTCCAGATGCCCAGTCGTTAGCGATTTCATGATCGTCGAGTGTATGAATCCATGGGATATTGGCAGGGGAATCGGGCCCAATACGCCAGCTTGGTGAAGAGTAAACCCTACGGTATTCGCTTCTGTAATGTTGCACGGATGATCCAAATCGCCATGGCACGTCAATGTAAATAAAGTCGCCCAAGAAAAGCATAAACGCCGGGCGAACTTTGGAGCTCAACTTTTCCAATGTCGAAGTAAGAATATCAATGCCATGAATGCGGAAGGGATGAGAAAACGGGCTGTAAGGGAAATTGGCTTTGATGCAACTCGAAGTTACAAACGTAACCTTTTTGGATTCCGAAGAGCCAGGTTCTGGCGCTGTGACGAATACTCCTGATTGACTGTTTGACAAAGAATATCGGTACTTTGTCGAAGGTTTGAGCCCCGTGATCTTTATCGGATATGTGAAGTCTGTTGATTCTTCGAGGGAATACAAAGTTCCTGTTGTCACCGTGCGGCCAAGGACGCCGTCGCCAATCTCCTGATATGTAACTCGGATGGGAAGATTCTTGTTCGGCTCTCGAACGAGGATTTTCGCAGTGGTCGAAGACACATACCCAACGCGCGAAAATGAGAGATCCTTGGTCGAGTAGAAGATCAGTCCTCGTAGAACAAAATCAAGCGAAAGAACAACTAGGAATATGTTGACACTGATTGTTGCCAAGCTAGCAGGTCTCGAAGTAGTTGACGGTATGCCCGTCAACAATGACCTTAAAGCGGATACAGGCTTTTCTCCTCTTGCATTCGAGCTATGCTGGCGCAGGCTCTCGCTTCTGTTCCCGCTCTCTCCAGTATCATTGCGCAGCTTTTTTGATCTTGATTTCTTCACGCTAGATGGCCTCGGTATTGCTGCAGCAATTTTGCTGTCTACGTGCTCACTTTTGAACCAGTAAATCGAAGTTAAATAAACCAATAAACTAGTTAAGATTATTGGTATAAATAGATGCCCAGGAATCTGATCTCACTGTTAGCAAGGGACGAAATGGACGGACTTGTCTGTAGCTTTACTTACCCAGCGAAGAAACACATAGCAGATACACCTGAGAATGGTCGAGCTTAATGTGATAATCAGGTTATGGAACGACGACATCCCTTGCTCGCAGATGGCAGAATGAAAGAGATGGACGAAGCTGTCTGTCGACGTTCATGAAGCGAATCGACAGATGTTGTCTGTTGAGCTCTTTTGGGAAATGCGAAGATGATGACGACATACAGACAGCTAGTGGAAAGTTTGCAAACAAGCCAAACACATTTGTATATGTACGGAGTATCTTCCTATATAAAAAGAAATCTATGTGTTTCACTGTTTCTAAATATGAGGAAAAGACCGCCCTCATCGAGAATATTAAGATCTTATGCTTGTTAACGCCCACCTATCGCCTGAAGAATCTTCCTCATTCCCAGTATCATGGATATCGAAGCAGCCCATTCCCAAGGCCTTGCAAGACCTCCTGGCATCGCGTTGAAGTATTCCCAGCCTGAGATCCCACCAAAGAACGGATACTTCGTCAATACACTTGCTAAGACAAAACTCATTGTCTCCATTGGAACATAACCCCGAGATCCATTGGCTGGATTGGTCAAGAGACCGATAACGACCTTTTCCGGCTTCCAACCTTGGAGCATAATCGTATCATAGACGCTGACATGCAGCATCTGACCCCATCCATTGTAAAACTGAACATTATACCACGATATTTTTGAGCCTCGCGCGGCCTCCAGCGCCCGGTAATCAAATCCAGAGAGATGCTCCAACCCATGCACCAGAGCAGTTGCCACAGGCGCCAAAGTAATGATAAAACCCTCCCCAAAATCTGATTTAAGCCGATCAATCAGCCGGATAATACCCTCAAGGGACATCTCCTCTTCCACGTCGAGATCAAGCCCATCAAGATTATGTGCTCGAATCATATCACGCAGCGGGCAGTAATACGCTTCGAAATCCGCAGAACCTCCATCGAGTTTCTGGTAGCTACCTTGTGCAGCACCACCCAGCATTCCCATCACTTTGATCTCCATCGCCTGCATCAGGCGCATCTCTGCCCATAATGGCACGTACCGAGGATCGTCCGGAGGGTGGTCATTGAGCGTGAGGTGGCCTGGCTCATCATTGATATGGATTGCAGCGAGGATGATGTGCGATACGCCACAGTTGTTCCTCACTAGTGGTAGAGTAGAGACATAATCTGGCCCATTATTGGGATGGTAAGTCTGATAATAGCATATGATGCGCGGATTCGCGAGTACATCACTGCGGCTCTGGGAGACTGGAGGCATTTGATCCAATTACATACAAGATCCTCGTGTTTAATAGCAACAATCCTCGGCAATAATGGTCTGCTGTACTCCGTAGACCCTGTTGGATGATTCTTGGTTTAAATCTCGGGCTGCTGCTAGCTTAGCTGGTAACTAAACATGACCTCAACGGTATCTACGTTTCAGATTCACAAAAAGGTCCCGCAATTGCCAAAGTATAAGCATTTCAATTCCAACGAATTTCTTCGGTATTCTCAAGGCAAGGAGCAGCACTGTCCGTACGAAATACAACATTTATTCAAGTAGCTAGACAGTTGATAGCTTAAGTAGAACTGGAAGCAGTAGCCATGTCATCCCTGGCATCAGTTCGTGGCCCATCTTTGATATGCACTACCATGTACTCCGTATATGTAAAGAGCTTGCTATTATGGCGCATTGGATTCGGCTCTCAGAAAAGCCAATTGTCTCGTCTTGCCCGACATGGAAATCTGATAGATTCATAGTGGCATTACACAATATGAATATTACCAGGCTGTATGCCCACCATCAATAACTAGAGTGCTGCCAGTCATGTATGAGCTCGCATTGCTTAGCATAAAAATGATGGCACCCGTAAATTCTTCCGGCCTCGATAATCGCCCTAGCATACTTTCGTTTTCCCAAATTCTTTTTAACTCAGGCACTTCTTCGAAGTTCTCTTCCACCGTCGGCGTGATGACATGGCCTGGGCAAAGTGAATTCACCCGAATGCCCTTAGAGCCCCATTCCATCGCCAGGTTTTGACCCAATTGGATAACAGCGGCTTTGGAAGAATTGTATACCGACGACTTCAGACCTTTGTTGGCCACCATCCCACTCATACTCGCCACTAGAACTATGGAACCCCGGCAGTTAAAGGCCATTATTTGCCGAGAAACCGCCTGAGCCGCCATGAAAACACCAGTATAATTGACATCCATCATCTTTGTCACATCCTCAGCCGTGTAGTCGATGGCTTCGGTCAGTTGCTAAACCCCGGCGGCTGCAACCTGCCCATCGAGACGGTTCTGTCGAGATGCGATTGTCTCGACAACATCATTAAGGTGTTTCGGGTCTCTCACATCCACGTGGTGATAATGTAGCATGCCTATATGTGCCTTATTGGCAAGTTCTTGGGTCGCAAGGAAGTCTGGGTCTGGCTCTGGTAGAATATCGAGACAATGAACTAGAAAGGTCATCAGCCATTATGTCATAGGGACACTCACTGGTCCATACCTTCTGACCCAGCTCTGTTATGGCTTCTGCCATTGCCAGTCCTAGCCTTCTACCACCTCCTGTGACTATATATACTCTGCCGCGCAAGCTAAAATTTGGGTAGACACTTCGACGGTGGTTATCTTTGTCGTTCATCATAATGACGAGGGTCAGAAATGGCGTGACAGAAGGGTAAAGGTGTGCAAGGTCGCGAAACTGTTAAAGACGGTAGCAGTGAAACTAATGCTTCGTAAATCTGCAAGTGCTCCAACGTCGGTACCCGTATTTATACGTACACGTCGAGAATCACACATATGAGCCATTAAAAACCTATAACATAGGTTGAGCAAAGGTATTCAGCAAGTCTGCCAGGTTGCCTATGTACCATGTCGGGTTGCAGGTGAAGCTTTAGGACGACCATTCGGCCATGGAGCCCCAAGTTGCCGTTCCATTGCCCGGAATTATCACTGGTGGATCTGTTCTGCTGGGTAGAAACTTTCAATTGAAGACAATCCGTAGTTGTACTGCACAAATAAGGTGCTTCATGTGTGTCAATTGAAGCTGCTGAAACTCGATTGCACATATAGTAGCAGTGTTTTAGGTTCGCTAGAGATGTCGTAACTGCAATTCTGCGGTTCTCATTCCATCATGAGAATTTCTATTAGCATCATGCAAATGGAATTGCCACAAGCAACTCAGAAGATCATCGAGAATTCGCACTGACGACGTCAATTAATGTACTCAGCAAGAGAGCAGCAAACCTTGTCAAGCAAATCTGATCGTAACTTCGACGCATAATGCCGCTGACCAGTGTTGCTAAGTTCTGTTCCTCGTTAGACAACCTCACAACACTGACTTGACAGAGCTCTGATTTGGCTGAATGTATGTGACTGTCTGGGGAATGGAATCAGATCAATATTCACTACGATTCCAGATCATATACGGAGTACTCCGTCTTGTTTCCCCTTGATATGTCTCTAGCAGATGCTGCGGAACAATAGATATTCCGAAGTTTTTACGCTAACCTGATTAACTAACTAGCTAACTAAACCCAAAACTGAAATATGTCAACAAAGCTGTCTTATCGCGTCGCACGCAAACTCAGTATTATCACACAATCTCTTGGTTGAGTGATTGAACGCGTCGCCAATCCCAGCCATAGCAATTCATGAGTCTGCGCAGAAATCGGATTTGTCTCTAGCTGGCAAGCTAAACACAATTTACACAATGGCAAACAGAGAAGGTTCGTTATTCCTGACGTCCCACGATACTCTGGGAATGTCTTCAGTCAATACACCTGGGTTTATACCTTCTTCGCCTCCAAAAATGATGAGTCCGCAAAGACAATCTGGCCTTCGACAGGAAAGATTCAGCCCAAACAGCTCTCGAACAGATAAGAGAAACCAAGTACAGAAAGACGTGAAAAGACGTTGCTCAGCCTCCGCCAGCGATGGAAGTGATTCCGAAGCGAACCTTTCAGATTACACCTTTGATTTGAACAAGCTTCCAAATGCTGGTGCCAGTGGAGGAAAGCAGGAGCAGCATGCAATAGTAAGCAGCAACCAACCCGAAAACGATGGAAATTTATCTGAACCTGGCGGACCGGATGATTTTACACTTAACATGGTGGAGTTGCTGAAAGGAGCAAATGCAGAGGATGAACAGGATAGCCGGGAAGAGCAGCGCAAACAAGAAGATGGCATCGATGAACCAATACAATCAGATCAGGATGAATTTAGTGAAATTGAGCCACCATTGGACATGTCGACTCCAGCTCATTTTCTTTCACGCAGAGATAATTTTCCAAGTCATGGGATGCAACTGGACAAGGACGGACTTCTCTTCGAATTGGAACAACTCCGGAAAGAATCGAGAAAGAAGGATGAGATTATAAATGCAAATCAACGAAGGGTTTTAGATGCCGCATCAATCGTGCAACAAGTCCGGCATCTTCAGAGCGAGCTTCGGACCGAGAATGAGAAACGACTGGCCGAGCTTGCTTCCAGAGATCAGCATATCAAGGAATTAGAAAGTCAACTCTACGCAAAAGATGGGCAACTGAAGGTCAATCAAATTGAATTGCAGGAGCTACAACATCTCCGCCTAGATTTGGACCGATTACGGCAACAATCCGAGAGGAGTGGATCTAAGGACGAGAATACAAACATCGAAATCTGTTCTCTCCGGGAAGAAGTAAAGGCGAAAGACAAATTGCTACAGGAGGCCAAGGCGAAATTCGATGAAACTATAGCTTGCCACCAGGCTCAGCTGCGAGAGCGGGCGGTGGAAAACGACCAGTTGCGATTAGAACGTGAACGCACGTGCAAGCTAGGTAGACCGGATGATATTGAGTCACTGGCGCGTGAACGCGATATTCTCCACAAGCGAACTCAGGATCTCGACAAAATCGTTCAACACCTTGAGTTGCAGGTGACGAGATTACAACATGACCTATCCACGGAGAAAGCTGAAGCTGCTTCCAAGGACGATGCCCTAAGAAAGGTGGCTAATAGGATGTGTCTTGATGCTGATGGAAAATCCTTCGGACAAATACTAGAATCGTTCGAGCACGCGCATCAGGGCCAACGGCATGCAGCGGCTTCTGAAACTCACGCGAACGAAACTGATGCTCGAATGGAAAAGGCTGAGAAAGAGTTAATGGAGATTCGAATCCAACTCCAGGAAGCCACGTCATTTACTCGGATTCTGTCTCTTGAATTGGAATCGGCCCGAGAGGAATTGTCCGAATCCCAGCCGGCTCTTTCAGCGGCGCGGAAGGCGAACTGCCAATTGTCATCCCAATTAGAATCTGCCAGCACAGAAAGGGCTCAATTACGTCGTGCTCTCGAAATTATGACCCAAGAGCGTAACGAAGCGGTCCACAGGCTAGATGATTTGCTTAGCAAGACCATGCCTCAGCAACTTCTGAGCCCTGCGCCATCACCCCCGCCATGTGCACCTAAAAATAAAACTCAGCACGATTTTGATTCTCTTCAGAAGTCACATCAACAAGAGCTTAATTGTATTGGAAACCTGCACGCTTCGGAGATTTCTACACTTCGAGACACACATGCCCAATCGACACGCAGTTTACATGCGCTTCTTCGTGCGGCACAGGACCGTGAAAGTGAGTTGCAATTGGAGCTCGTTGAACTCCGGAAATCATCCATTTCCAAAGCGCAAGAGTTGGTAATTGAACAAGAAAGATTAGAGTCAGTCATAGAGGCGAAGGATGCCGCTGCTGCTGCCCTGGATGCAAAATTTGCCAGCGTTCTCAAAAAGAGAGAAGAAGCGTGGAAGTCACGTATCGAGAAGCTACAGCGTGACAGAGAAAAAATGGGAAAAGTATTAATGTGGACGTGGGGAGAGATGGAGGTCGGGCCAGCGAAGCAACGCGCTGATGTGCAAGACACCGCCGCAAAGCCAGAATATACTCAGGGCTATAAATATAAATATGCTGAGAGGCCGAAGACCGCAAGATAAAATGGGACCGGGCTCCTTATACATCGTTTTTGCATATTGTATAATAGAATGTGATATGACTTCAGCAATTGAATTTGACTTGCAGTTCACTTTCATCTGGGGTCAATATGTGCCAAAAGAATCCAGTATGTAACCATTATCTTCACGGTCTTCCTAGAGATGCGAGAGATATCATGTTGCAGACTAATCTGGCTATGTATCAGCGTTCCTGACCTCGGATCCTACGCCAGGTTGCAGATATACTAGGACTCTGTGCCTCGGCTCTCCAGGATGCTCAACTCTTACTTTAGGCCCGGCGCGAATTGTCGACACTGTTGCGATGGCGTCTTCCTGTGCTAACAAGACACAAACTGATGTAACAGGATCTGATTTCGACGCCCTAGATGTGAGCAGCCGTTAGCTGAAGCTATTGTGCTTACAGCAGTCACAAACTGCCACCCACCGTTGCTTTCATCCATTCCCTTGAGAGAATCAGCGATCGTCCTGGAGTAAAATACCAGTGTCCTGTCAATTCCTATTCCTAGTGACCTGCGAACCTGTCTGTCTCCAGGATGGCCGCTGCTTCTTTGCCACTTTTGGGTGTTCGCGTTGTCGAACTGGCTGGATTAGCTCCAGGTGAGTATGAACGAATAATGACGATTTCTGAGTATTCTGAGACTAACAGCGCAATCACTCACCAGGCCCGTTTGCTGGCCTTCTGTTGGCCGATTATGGAGCATCCGTCTTGCGAATTGATAGACCGCATCCCAATGCCCATTCCACTTCTAAACCTCTTCCGCCCCCGACCTCGGATACCTTGACTCGACGCAAGACCTCGATCAGCCTGGACCTAAAATTACCTGCCTCTAAGGAGGTGTTTCTATCTCTGGTTCGGAATTCTGACGTTCTGATTGATCCTTTCCGTCCTGGGGTGTTGGAGAGGCTGGGTCTCTGTCCTACAATGGTGCTACTGAAGGAAAACCCGCGGTTCATAGTGGCTCGAATGACAGGGTTCCGTCGCGATGGGAAATACAAAGACATGGCTGGGCATGATATCAATTACATTGCTGTCTCGGGCGTCTTAGGAATGCTAGGGAGAGCTGGGGAGGCGCCCTATCCGCCTGGGAACATTCTAGGTGATTTTGGTGGAGGAGGAGCAATGTGCTTTTCAGGCATTTTGTTGGCGCTTTTGTCTCGCCAGAGAACGGGTAAGGGTCAGGTTGTTAACGCGAACATGGTTGATGGTTCTGCGTATCTTGCAACTATGCCACGTCTGGCTCGAAAGACTCCAATGTGGAGTGGTCCACGCGGAACGAATTTTCTCGATGGCGGTTGTCCGTACTATGCGACATATGAAACAAAAGATCCAGGAAATTATTTTGCTATTGGACCCTTAGAGCCACAATTCTTCGAAGCCTTGCTACATGGCTTGGAGCTCTCGATGTCCGATATATTTCCTCCAAACTCAAACATGCGCCGTGAGGACTCCAATAACTGGCCCTTTATGCGTAGCGTGTTTGAGAAGAAATTTAAAGAGAAAACAAGAAGAGAATGGGAGGCGGTCTTTGATGGAACCGATGCATGTGCTACCCCAGTCCTAACTATGGATGAATTAGAGCGGGACGGCTACGACCAACGGCTAGCGGTTGAGCTGTCTGATACACCGGGGTTGAGCTTTTCGGCACAAGATGGTGGATGGTCACCAAAGCCGCTACGACCAAGCACGGGCGGCGAGGAAACGTTAAGGCAATGGCTCGGTTGGAAACGTGGAAAGGATTACGAGGTGAAGAATGGGGCCCTGGTGCGGGTCACAGGGTCCAAACTGTAGAAACACTGATGGCGCCCCCGAGGCAGTGGGATGTATATATGGCATACAAGACGATCTGCGGTGCTTCGTCACGCTCTAATACTCTTTCTCGTCGGGTTTATCTACCCTGTTTCTCTAAATCAGCGCTCTTGTTCAGCAGGTCATGATTCATCATTGTTACAGCCTTTGTGCAGGTGATTCTACCCCAGACAGAGGAAGTAACTAATGGTACAGACTTTCTCAATATATTTTAAGAAGCCTTGATTCAAATTCATGAGCAATTAGACATGGGATCGCAGGAAGAGAAAGATTTCTGAATCCTTGTGATGTCTATCCAACATTTCTACCAAGTACATACATAGTACATCATAGCTCCCTACGAAGCCGGTGCACAGCCCCAAAGATACAAACCGACAGGCCAAACATATATCAAAACTCATCCCCAAGCCATCCAATCGCCCTCCAACGATTGGAATGTTTCACCCCGCGGGGTTCCGACCGCCAAGGGACGAGTTTTCCAGTCGCAGTGATGTTTCATTTAGGTCAGCTATGCTTGAACAGCTCTTCGGCAAAAGTGAACATTCTCCTCAGCACTATTATTGGATCTTGACCGACTGGGTTTGTTTGTGATATCTCAGTTGCTTGGTCCAACTCTGCGATGAACGAAGAGGCGATCTGAACCTAGTTACCAGGACACTGTGCCAAGTTGTTCTGTTTCCGTGTCTAGAGCGGGCAGATTGTTTATTATTCTATGGAGGGCCACTCGAGTTCAGAGGCTTGTTAGAATCTCTACAGCTTTTGGGCCTGGAAAAGCTTCACTGCTACTTGATCTTGGTTTTCTGCAGGTCTGAAGCAATCATATAACTAGCTACTAACTCATCTCCATTGTTTGAGCTCACGATGCGGATCTTCTATATCTTTGCAGCTGCAGCGACACAGTGGCTGGGTGTCGCTGTCGCTGTCGCCCAAACTTCTTGCGCGGTTACATTAGCTCCGTCTTCCACTCCCGTTGCGGCAGACGGATACAGCGTGCGAGTGATTGCACAGGGCCTCCGACAGCCGAGATCACTGCAGTTTGATTCAAAGGGCAATCTTCTTGTCGTTCAGTCATCCCAGGGAATTTCCAACTTTCGCATTAAAGATAACGGTGGTACCTGTTTGGAAATTGGAGAGAAAGTCGATCTCATTGATCATCCGGTGAGATCCAGGTTAAACCATGGGATAGCTTTATCTCCAAATGGCAACAAGCTTTATGCATCGGACCGCGGCACGGTTTATGCTTGGGATTATGATGCGGAGGCAAGGAGGGTGCGTTCTCGTGAGCCTCAGGTGGTGGTAAGAGGGTTAGAAAACCCGGGCCACTCGACGCGCACTCTTCATTATTCAGCTGTGGGGGAGGGATACCTTGTAGTTGTCAGGGGCAGTGGAGGCAACATCGACCTTGCTTGTGGAGACATATCCACGGGGCGTTGCCAGATGAAGGCCTTCAGTATGCAGAACATACCCCGAGGCGGGTACAACTTCACAAGCAGCGGAATCCGGCTCGGCTGGGGGATGAGAAATTCCGTCGGCATCGCTGAGCATCCAGAGACAAATGTCATTTGGACGGTGGAAAACACCATCGACAATATACGGCGCCAGGGGCGTGATATCCATGAAGATAATCCTGGAGAAGAATTAAATTCTCATGGCAGAGTTAACTCTACTACGGGACTGAACTATGGCTACCCATATTGCAGTGCGGCTTGGGACGTCGAAAGAATACCGAACAATACGCATATTCAAGTTGGAACCGAATTTGCGCTCGACATAGACGGTGACACGAAAACAGACGACTACTGTTCCAGAGTGGAAGCACCAAGGCTGTCCTTTGAAGCTCACACTGCTCCTTTAGACATCAAGTTCAATGGGACATCTGAAGCTTTTGTTTCCTTCCATGGTAGCTGGTAAGTTGCAGTCTTCCAGATCCGCAAGATGAGTGTCTCGAGGAACTGACATGCTCTAGGAATCGTGATGCACCAATTGGGTATAGGATTGCAAGGATTCCCTTCCGGCAAGGCGAACCTGTGGCTTCTAGGACAGATAAACAGGCAGCCATCAATGTGGTTACCAATTCTGATATCCAAAGATGCCCTGATAGATGTTTCAGACCGGTTGGAATGGCGTTCGATAACACCGGACGCCTATATTTTGTCTCTGATACCACTGGAGAGATGTATGTAGTGGCAAAAAATTCAACCACACAGCCCCCCAGGCAGGGAGATGCTGCCTCCCTGAGGAAAGGAATGTCCATTTGGATCACTGTTATCTTGACTTTAGGGTACATGGTTAACAGCTAAACATCTTGAACATGGCGGAGAGGGATCTCTTCCCGAATTTCTGATATTTGTTAGTTGTCACTGTGCCTTCAGACTAATAAATGGGGTCCTGCAGAATAAGCTGATACTTGCATTTGAGGACAGTGAATCTGTTAACGAAGTTATGATGCTTTTTATAGTTATGTATGTCTCCGTAATCCAGAATGATATTGAATGAAATCTGCACTCACAGAGATCATCTGAGGTCCAACTCTCAATAACCTGCCAGTCCACTTGATTATTGACCACTGACAGTTTGCATATTAAACCCAAAGCATCCAAAAGAGATTGTACTAGCGTATAGCCAGTAAGAAAAGTCACATTTCTGGTTGAAATGTAGCTTTGTTGGGCATACCGCCGCGGGAGAGTCACTGAGAGTCCCAAGGCCCAAAGTCAACTTTAAATAGAATTATTTCAAGCCCTCGCTTCTCGACACCAATCAGACTCGGGACTCAAGTTCTCGATGAGCCAACTGTCCCAGACTAATGGTTTGCAGAGCGTTTTTTTCGGATTGCGTGGTTTGGATGACCGCTTCTCTCCCCGTCGGCACAACGTCAACTCAATCCAGGACAGCCATTAGTTAACGGGCCCAGTCATAGAAGAAGGTCTCAACAGCAAAAGAGCGGGACGCAACTGTCAGTAGTACCATGGCTGGCTGGCTTGTAGAGTCTGTATGTAGTCGACATCTGGGTACAAGATACTAAACTAGTAGTTAGTGAACGGGACAAGGCTGAACGATTGGCGCATTAGCGACGCGAGAAATAGCTTGGAGGGAGACTTTCTGGAACATGATAGAGCATCACTTACTCTTATTTCGCTGCGTTTGACTGGGCGCTAACCCAGTTATTTATTTATGCCATCGAGTTGCTCCTAAACACCTTGTACTCTGTGGTCACTCTGTGTGTCAGTGCTTCTTCACATCAGCTCTGAGTCCATTGTTGTTTCGCCAGCACAGTGTTTCGTTATAAGCTGAGGCTGTTCTTCTATTGACATCAGATTCCTTGTTCAAATCGAAGAATTTCGGTTGCTCAGGGGCAAAGAGGTCTTTTTTATGTCCGAAGACGACCTCTCGCTGGGGGAGTGAATTGACCTCGAGTTTTGGTTATTGCAGAGTGACATGATCGGTCGCCTCCATCTCATTCTTCGGTCTGTTTCGGCTTGTTGTCCATCTCTGACCTCACTACATACTGGCTGAGAGTCTGAGTGGATCGTCAGGGACCCAAGGAGTGGCAAAGGATCCTGTGTGTTCACCCTATACAGTGACGATTGCTTTGAGTGTGTCGCGTCCGGGGGGGAAGAAGCTTGGAAATCTAACTCTCTCTAATCCAAACTGACATCACTCCGTTTCACTGGGATGCAGTTCAGCGCTTAGGGAATGGCACAGTAGCATAGGCTAGACTGATCCAACTGGAGACTCTCTCTCTACGCGTGTGCCCGTATTCGAATGCACGATCGATCCCCTGAAGACGACGACGATACATAAACCCACCAACAGGATTCACGACGATGGCTGATTATCGATCTCCAGCCTTACAGGCCCCTCATCGCAAACCTCTCCCCACCGGTGCTGGTTTACAGTTCCACCTCTCTGATGCTTCCAACCTTCAGCAAACGTCTCCTCCGCTCGAATCCAACTCACACGTAAATCAACATCGACCTCGCACTGCGTCGTCCTCGTTCCTTCCCACCTCCATGCACCCTCTCCGTCAGATGACAGCGGTCTACCCTCCGCAGCAGCAACAGCAGTACAATGTCGCGCTTCCATCACGTCATCCCTCCAATGCGACAGTCTCGACGACATCTACTGGGGGAAATCCGAATCCCAGCCGCCACATGAGTACTTTGCAAAACAATGTCCGACGAAGCTCCTCCTCTCGAACCTCTAACTCACAAGTTGGATACGTCGCTCTAATGCGAAAACAAAAGGCTACCGTCTGGTGTGATAGAGCGCAAGTTGAGGATCCTCGCGAAGCTCATCAGCGACGCGTTGCCAAACACAGGGCCTTGCTAGAGGTCCAAGGCGGTGGTGGATCTGCTCGGACAAGCACTTTGGCGAGCGGTGGAAAAATCAGACACAGTTCCGCAATCAAATCTTTACCATTTACCACTGGTACCATGGTGGGAGCAGGCGTGCCATTGAGACTCAGCGCCAATGAAATCGGCAGTGCGGACGACGACTTTGACAATCCAGATGGACCGACACATCATCGTCGCACTGGCAGTGGACGAAGCTCTGTTGGCAGTAATCGATTAACCAGCGGATATCAGCGGCCCAATCAAATGCGAAGAAGCAGCGGCAGCGGCGGCACACCGCCCAATGTCGAACCTTCAGAGCAACGTGTCGATATTCCGGAAATCGTTGAAACACCTGTTGCAGACAAGAACGGAAGAGAAAGCCGTATTCCTACTAGAGGTAATTCTGGCGCTAGCGGCCAGAGAGAATCTACGTCGGACATTAACATTCGACCACCGTCCGCCCAGTCTACTACTAGCCAGCGGGAAGAGGATTTTGGCATGATCACGGAACTGTCAGGCCCAAACGCAGCAGCGGCCACTGCACGAAGGCACAAGAAGGCTGAAGAGTTGAAAAGAAGAGGAAGCGTTGATGATCGAACAAGTACTATGACAAGTGTCAGGCTATTCGTTGCCAATCCCGATCTAAGTGACTGAGCATGCTATTCTTGGCTAGGACAGCGTTTCGAGCGCTTATTGGCACGAATCGTATTATATTGAATTTGACGATGGATCGGGCTATTTTATACCTCTCTCTTTCCCTCCCTCTAAATGGACGGAGCGTGATAATAGTCGGTTTTATTGTGCGTGGTGCTTGGGAGTTATATCTGATTTTTCGACTGTCATCTGGTTTTGCAAAGCCCCCTACATAGAGGCCTTGATCTTATTTATGGCTGCAATCCTCCCCTTTGATTCCAGTATCTGGCATACTCATTTACTATTCGTTGCAGTTATTTTGTTTTCCCCCCTGGATTGTTTTCAGCACAAAAAGGCGCATGGTTATGGGATCATATTGTCAGGGCTATGGTTTGCAGTTCCTCTTTTTATAATTAACTACATACATAGTGATAGCATTAATATGGAACATAATCTTTGTCGCCAATCCGTACGCACACTCTATCATCATTAGGATAGTTCTGCGTACATACATCATATACTCAGTATACTCCATATAAAAGGAGACTTCCATCCCATCAGGTGGAGAAACGCGCCAAGCGTCATGTCACGCGTCGAGGGTACATTAGTATCAACTCAACCTCCAACGTTGTGTAGCGATTGACTTCTCACGATTCTCAGCAGTCAGGAGTCAAAGAAAGGATGCTCTATTGCTCCTATTACTGTATCTCTCTTTCTCATTTGTTTATATTGAGCATGCTTGGATTTTACTCTCTATCTAGAGGTAACAAGAATTAGTTAAGTGCGGGCAACGCAGACTACGCCTGTCACGACTCCTGAACCCTTTGCAGACCAAACAATTCATGGGATTCTGTCAATAACCCTGGCTGTCCCTGGCATAGTGCAGCATATTCTTAAATTCTTTGCTCCAGCATACTACACTTTCTTGAATCATCTAAATCCTAAAGCCAGAGACTGGAGGAATCATGGATGTCGCGGTTCAACAGGAGGTTCCCGCGCAGCCACATTCTATTGTTCGACCAACGCCTCCAAAGAAAAGGCCATTTGACGAAGTACATGCAACATCTCCCGGGCCTAAAGCCGAATCCCTCATATCCAGCCCAAGCACAATCTGTCAACACGCAAGCAGCGCGTCAGAACTGCAATGCCAAAGAGAAAGTCTTGTGAGCGCCAATTCGGAAAACCAAACCATAGCTCAACCACCCCCTGATTCACTAGCGACCTCTGTATCCATACCCCTTAAAGCGACTACTCTATCCGACCATTCGTCTAATACGGCATCCATACCGATTACTGCTTCGAGTACCAACAGCCAGCCAAATCCCTCGACTCCTACCCAGCCAATCGCTGTTCCTAACAAAAAGCGAAAACTGTCACCTGTTAGCAAAGGAGCTAAAGAACAAGAAAAGGCTAAAAAAGAGGAGGCGCGTAAAATATGGGAGGAAGAAAAACGGAAGAGAGAGGAGATGAAGAGGAAGAAAGAAGAAGAAAGAGAGGAAGAGAGAAGGAGACGAGAAGAAGAAAAGCGGAAAAAGGATGAAGAGAAAGAGGCAGAAAGACGAAAGCGCGAGGAGAAGAAGAAACAAAAAGAAGAAGAAAGACTAGCCCGCGAAGAAGAAAAGAAAAAGAAGGAGAGGGTACGTGAATTGGCTGATGTCTTTCAGATTTGTTTTTCATGGGAGGATATATCGAACTATTAGCACTGACACATATCACAGTCGCAAATGAGGTTGAACGCCTTTTTTGTGAAACCTCCCATGCCGAATACTTTGAATAGCGTCTCCCGATCCGAGGCCATATTAAACAAAATTGCCAGTGAAGACCAAGTGGCCGTAAGCGAGTCGAATAGTGCTAAGGTCACTTCAGATTATGACCACGAATTCCCGCCTTTCTTCATCCAATCTCATGTACGACTGGGCACTTCTCATCGTTTTGAGAGGGACCCAGAGGCCTTGGCACATGTGCGTGAAAAGATAGATACATGTCTCAAGACTGGGGAGGAGCAAAAGGGCTTCTGTCCAGGTATAGTGTTTAAACCATCTGAACTGTTTAACATCATACCATATAAGCGCCGCAGTGGCAAAGTGAATATTCCTACGGTGAAAGAAATTCTAGCCGTCATGCGTGATTCACATTCTAGTCAGGGAACTGTTATAGACCTTACTGGAGAGGATGAGCTCGCAAAGAAAGCTTCGCAGGCTCAAAATATGCTTCGGAAGATCCCAATGAAAGTACTGCAATTTAGAGAAGACGTGCGTCCCCCTTATCAGGGAACATTTACGAAACGGCTTCCTGGGCAGAGCGCTTCCCGGCTTTGTCGAAATCCTTTTTCAAGAGCCGTTCCAGACTTGAACTATGATTACGATTCTGAGGCAGAATGGGAAGAGCCAGAGGAAGGCGAAGACCTTGAATCCGAAGGCGAGGACGAGGTTAGTGAAGACGATGAAGAAGACATGGATGATTTCTTGGATGACGGAGATGATGAAATTGGGAAAAGAAAAATGGTTGTTGGTGACCTAGCGCCTGTCTGTACTGGAATCTGTTGGGCGGATGGGTCTAACTCCAGTGACATTCTCAAATCTTACCAAATGGAGATTTTGTCAGGTATGTTGAGTTTCATCTCTTCCTGCATAGCATGCTCACGATTCACCAATAGAAACTTTCAGCCTTCCGATTGATCCCTTCTCCGACGCATATTGGCAACGGCAGGTCTCGGTTCCTGAAACCGATACCACACAGCCTGCCATGAGCACTTCTGTTCATGGTAAATCACACGATTCTTCCAAACAAACACGGATCCAGTCCAGTAACACCTTTCTCGCGCCTCCATCCAATGCCCAAGTTACACCAGCAACATCAGCAACAAGCTCTCACCCCAGTGGTCCTGGCGCTGGCCAAAAGCCTCGTGCTCAGTTCCCATCAGATCAGCTTGCCGAGTTCAGACAATCAATTTCAGGCAGCGACCTAACAAAAGCAGGACTAATTGAGGTTCTGAAGAAACGGTGCGTACGGTTATATACCGCGGCTTTTACCCCCTTGAGATCAAAGTTCATTCCATGCTAATTGATCTGTAGCTTTCCCAAAGTCTCCAAAGAAGTTATCAAGGACACTCTCACGGCGACTGCGGTTCGTCAGGGGCAAAAAGAAGCCGATAAAAGATGGGTACTGATATGAAGCCAGTGGGAAGTAATCCTTGTCCTGCTGAGGAGGGAGGGCCATATCCGGCCCTTGGAAAAAGAGATATGACACATGTGCCATGATACCCATATATCTCCCTTGGTCTCAAAAAGGGATTCCTTTCCCCATTAGCGACCCCCCACTGCCCCTTATCCTCCATTTCATTTTGGAAGTCTAGAGAAAAAACTTAAGAGACATGACAATTACAAATTCTATCGTATATTGTTGGCATTTTGTCAATTAACAACATTCTCTGCACCCATCTGCACACAATCTCCCTTTGCTGATTTTCAGCATGATATCCTAGAGCTTCGAACTTGACATGACAACAGGCGTTTTAACAGACATGCTTGGATTCATTATTATCTCCAAGGAGACTAGGCTCACCAGTAGTCCGTCCTGGGCCCTCCTCCCCGCCCTACAACCCGCGACCAGTCCTCGACAGTGGAAGCCCTTCGTCGTAGTTGCCAACACTGTATATATAATCATGTATTCTATTCGCTAATTCACATTGACTTCTAAAACAATAGCATGATTTCCATCAGGGCTCAACAAGTTTCAAGCATACAGCACAGAGTAACGTCATATCTTCCCAGAGCAATAACCCATACAGCGTAACTAACGACACAGACATCACTAGTGGCCTGGATAAGTAGCAGAGCCGCCCTTGCAGGAAATTTAATCCTTGGGCTTCACTAACGGTTCACCAAACTCATCCGGAAGCTCTCTCAAACCGAGAAAAGTTACTGAAACGTATTTCGACGGATGAATGCCCAAAAGCACCTTGTATTCTGCGCTGTTCACCTTGAAGAGTTGCTGTTGGTGATTAATGTACGTCCGGAGATCTATTGCGGGAGGATCCTTTTCCCAATGTAATCGCAGCGCAGAGAAGGCGTCAACGCCAAACTGATGAATGTTTGTGTCAACAGGGAATCTGGCACCCTCTGTTGTAAACTTCCACGAATTTTCCAGAATCTCAAGGGCTTTGGCCCGTGGTGCAATGATATCTCTGCCATCAATGGTTCGAATAAAGCGCCATGTTTTAACTCTGGGGAAGTTGTCTTCAAAGTTAGGAAGGTAAAGGCTCGGCAACATGTGCGTTTCATAACGAAAAATGTCGGATACACGTATCGCAAACTCTGGAAACCCTTCTTCCAGCACTTGTCGACTGTATACCTGAAGCCTCTTCAATGAAGGGAAGAGACTTCCAGTTGCAACGCCATCTCGGAGAAACGGAACAAGCTCGGCATGTAGAGAAGCCTGATGATATGCCTGATTGCACGGACTAGTAGACGTGACTGGTCCCACCGAAATATCGGTGTTTATGATGAGGGTGCGGAGCCTTGGGTATAGAGGTTGTTCACGTCGAGGCTCGTCCTTATCGGGCACATCTATGAATTTTGAACAAACGTTGCGCATCCGCAAACGAAGATGATGGAGTTGAGGCAAAAGTTTTGCGATATGGCCACATAGATGCTCGTTATTCTGATAACCTTCAATACCTGCGGTATCGAGCTCGAGATCAACACATGTTCGAGGCAGCGCTTCAAGGAGACTAACGAGACACGAATAGTCGAATATTGGAAGGAGCTCAACATAGTCAGGGTCATGATGCCCAGCTGCGATCGCCTGAGCATTGATGTGCAGAGAAAAGGAGCGGAGGACATAGAAATCACGGAGGATGATGTCGGACAAGCTCCAAAGGAGTTCATTGAGATTCGGGTGTATACCAGAGCTGTAGCCTGCGATATTGGGATCCTTGACTCCCAGACACAAAGTTAATGATTTTATAGGCAATCGCTTTGGTACACTCCGCCGATTCATGCACCTCACAAAGCGCAGAAGAGTTGAATTGGTCAGTACGACACAGATATACAGTAGAAGTGAGCCCATAAGGTTAAACTGGCGGCAAACCAGCAGGCATGGGAGGAATTCTGTGAGAGTACTGCTCTCCCGAAGCATAGTGAGTGTCTTTTTGCAAAACCACTCATGCTTGAATAATTTTGAGCGTGACAATGCACGTGTATATTCACGAATGAATCCAAACTTCATGGCTAGAAGAACGCTGATTTGACCAATTTGATTCTTCAAGAGGGCCTAATGGACCGGCAAAGCAAGAAATAGAAGTTCTTATTGATAGGAAGAGTCAGATTTGATTTGGATGGCTGGATATGTGCTGTACAACAAACACATTGGATGACTGAGAAGAAAGAGAGCCATGCTGTCATCTTTGGAGGAAACAAACAAACATGGAGTTGAAAAGGCAGTTGCAAGGAGTTCTAGGAAGCATCCCTAAAGCAAGTGCTTCATGAAGAAAGAACAGTCACGCATGCTCATCCATCGTGTGTAAGAAAAGCAGTCTTGACAACCAAACATCAATGGCCTTGCTGACCTTGAAGAAGGTCCTCGTCAGTGACCCGGTTTGCCTTCACAGTTCACCATCCCCCCATGTCTGCAAGCTAGAGATAAAGAATTCCTCAAACACCCAAAGGGATAGATGGAGAGAAGTACAGCGAAGCTCTCTGGCCAGTGTTTTCCGTCGGACCATCTGCTGGACAGGTCGTAGATTGCAGTACATTAAATAGGGGTCAATGGCCACATCTAGTCCCCTTACTGGGATTTTCTGGCATCTCTTACAGCACCTCTTTGGGATGCAGATAGATATCCCCAATAATGTCGTCGGTAAAAAGGGGTTGAGCAGCATCAGACAGTGATTGAATCTTCCAAGGTAGCCTTAGCTGGCTGCTTCTTCAATTCCTCGGTATAGGAATACATTTTGTGGAGATTTTCCGACAACCAAGGAATCAGGATCATTGAAACGATGACTGACAGCCAGTTCGAGATATCTAGCCCTTAGCTGCAATATGGATGTAGCTGGATCCAGGTAGGCTAGGACTATGTCACTGTCTGCAGACGCACCTCCATGTTAAAGCAGTGGCCCATCAGATAAGCCTGATGGGTCTTCTCGTCAGGGCTCTCCTGGTCGATGCAGACTGTGTCTACTACCCAGTTAGCTGATCGGCCTCCTCGAGTCAGATATGTTGTTGTCCGCGGTTATGTCTCACATAGACGATGCTCCAGTCAGATCCGAGTCATATCGACCAATACCTTGTGGAATCAAATCCATCAGCTTTAAGTAAGTAAGTAAGTAGTTATGTATGTATGTATGTACATACATGGCAAGGCTCCGTAGATCGGGAATACTTCTTTCGCATGGAATTGGGCTGCACCAGGGTCACCATCTGTGAGGTGGTGAATCTATGGTGGTGAGAAAGACTGACACTAATCTGGAGCAAATCCAGATCAGATCTCCAGTTGTTACCTACTACTACATAATCTGTATGTAAGTACTAGGCATGTCCAGAGTGCTCGATGTTCTGTTTCAGTCCTGTTAACCACTGATTCTCGAAACAGTGGAGATACACAAAACGAGAGGAATGGAAAACGTCGTCCAGCTGGATGCTGACTGCTGAGTGGTTGCCCTCCCCCCCTCCAGCCAGTTCAACAAACTTGACCTATTGCTAGCTAGTCATTGCCATGGCGTGGATCTAAAAGCGATATCTGACCAATCTGCATCCGTCAATGTTTTATAGCCAGAGCCGGGCCACAGCTGGATATGCATGCATTGCCAACTCATCACCCAGACCTTGTCGCCATGCTTATCGATCATTTGACGATACGGCCTGTGGAAATCGAGGGTGGATATTCCAAATCCATCAGAGGAGCCATCGACTCGCAAGCAAGCGAAGCAAAATTCTTTAAAATTTGATTGCATTTGCCCAACGACGTGGCAGAACTGATTGGCGACCACATCCACCATCCGCCCTAACAATCTGCAGGACGACACAAAGGGTGTTGTTTTGGGGTCTCATGGTATGTAACGAGGTTATATTTTTTGCCTCTTGATGGGTACGCCGTACACGTACTCTGGGAGAGCGTGAATATTACTGGCATTATTATATTCTCCCAAACGGCTGGCTGAGTGTTTTCGCCCAGGACGCCTGCATCGTTGCGCACAACACGACTCGAGGTGCAAAACCCGCCCCCTTCTTGATAGCGCGTCTACTATTGTCAGCTTACTTCTTTCACGGACGGAGCGGTGAAATGCTGTAGCACTGATCCGCCTTTTGCCCTTGATGCTAGACTGGAGATCCCCAGCCGCGGGACAACGAGTGCGTCTTCATAAAGATGATGCAAGGTGCGACAAGGCCGTGATAGGCCATTGATCCTCGATTTTGCTCAGCTTGACTTGTCCAAGAGCATCTCAGTCCTAGCGAAATTACTTGCAGTTCGCAGCGCCGTGACTCTCAGCTGATTGACAGTTAAAATTTACTCTGCCAATGTGAATACTTCTGCTTACATATTAGTTACTTAGTAACTATAGCTTCTAGAGGAACCCTGAATTGGCCTGTCCTATCACTCTCTACTGCTTGAGACCATCCTCATTGCCAGACTCGAGGACTCTTCAGGGATTGACTACATATGTAAATAAAGCGGTCTGCATGCGATAACCAGCGGGTTCAACCCTTCCCACGAAGCAGTTCACTTATATGGTTCCTCTGATTTCTGCTCGGAATATTGTTTGACTTCCCGTTCACCCCAACTGTGGAGCGTGTTGTAACTCCATCCTGGTGTTCACTTATGAGTAGTCGAGTCTGTGTGATAGAAAAGGACGAGGAGGTTGAATCAGTCAAACTCTTCGAACAGTAATGGCAAGACAGTTAGTTATATTTAGAGAGTATAGAGAATATAAATTCAGCTAAATAAATGCCACTGACAGCTTGTTGTATTACCTTGATGACATGGCCGTACAAGGCCCTCTGTAACGATCTCGCTGCTGCGTATCATCCCATGCTGTCCTGTCCTGTCCACTCTCCATCGTGAACAACTCACCCCTCTCGATCCCCGTTTTTTCCACCTGAACGCCACAATCTTCTTCTTCTTCTTCTTCTTCTTCCTCACTCCACGTTTACTTCAATCCCTTCTCTGTTTCTTTTCTGTCTTCTCCTTGCACACTGGTTCTTGGACGACCAGTTTTGACCGTTTTATCTTTTGGTTATTTTTCCCGCCCGAGTGCCGCTTCGCACCCTCCTCCCGCCCGCTCTCTGCAGACTCGATCTCGCTACGTTGTCCCGTACCATCCTACTAGCCGATCTTTTCTCCTTCGAAGACTTCTTTCTCCCTTATCTGGCCGTGGATCTATCTCAGTCATCTCCCGGTAGACTTGAGCCATGTCATAAGCCGAAGACTCTCCCTGTCCGCTGAGGCATCTTGAGTTCTCGAGACAGCTTCGTCTCGAGACCGATGCCCGTTTGTTGCCCATGGGAAGATGATCAGTATCCAACATGCCTGTCTTCCATCGGTTCTGGCATATGCAGCGGCTACAAGTATGTGCAGCGCCTTTCCTACTTCTTCAGCGTGTCCTGAGGGGGTAATACTCGCCATCTCAACCGCGAGAGAGATCATGCGTTGCTACTAGATTTTGTGGAAATATGGGACTAACTATGATGGATTCACAGCACTACCACCATCGCCTACTGATTCACCAACCGGTTGTGTCACTCCAACATCACAGATTGTCAATTTTGCCTTGCCCAGCCTCCCGCTGAAGGCCGATCTGACACCTGTGAACGGGACTGGTCAAGAGCCGGAAGAACATCCGGATGTTCCAGTACCCGTTTCTTCTGACGGTCCTCCGGCCGAGCTCCCAGAGCCGAAACCACACATCGATGAACCATCAATAGGCATAGACAAGGTTCTGGCCGGCGTGCTACCGGAACAAGGAGTGGCGAACAAGCTGGTGCCGACGGAAGCACATAAAGTGTCATTTATCCAATTTGCGCGCCAATTTCAGTTTCAACAGCACCAAAGTATTCAGAAACGGAATGCTCTGCAGCGTCTATGGGACCTTCGGATCTCTATTGCACTCTCTGCTCGGTTGCTCCGCGTTGCAGCAACTGTTCAAAAAGGCTTAGTTGAAAATTTCAAGTATGGCGACAAAGCCGGCTTTATTTCTATCTACAATACCATTCACGAGATTCGTGATTTATGGGACTCCTGTTCCAGGCATCATGTTCAAAGTCATGACGACCTATCTGGAAGTTCTCTTGACTCTCCTTGCATACATCCCTGTAGCTTCACCCAGCGCCTCACTCCAAGATCACGGGAAGATTTTCTGGATATACTGACCCGAGTGAGGACGAATCCAAATTTTTTGTTTCAGTGTCTTGATAATTTGACTCCAGCTCAGCTTTCGGCTTTGATTTCCCCAGCTCATGCTTTGGAGGTCGGTGACGCTTCTTCTCCGCTTGGTTCTCGTCACAAGCCGCCCTCGCTTTTCTCGAGGCGGACAAGTTCTCATTCCCACGCGTTTAAGGAACATGCCTTTGCGTTTGAGCGCACTGATCCTCTCTCCGCATTGTTGTTTAACGTCTATGCAGCTCCACTGGCGTCGAACTCGCCAGAGGCGAGGTTACGTTTAGATGTTTGGTCGTCAACTTGTGCCAAGTTGATATCTTACGGTGGAAGTGGCCATTACTCGTTCATAGGTCAAATTCTGTCGATCTGGTCCAGCGCTACGGAGTGGAAGGCAAAGCCCAAGTTTGAGATCTACCTCATGGATGTTCTCCAGAAAGGTGCTTTTCTACTTGAATACCCGGATAGTCGGAGATTGGGTCTGGATAGCGATTCCTTCGACCCTCTAAGAACGGATGTTGCTGAACAGTTTTTCCAATCTGCTGTTCACGGTCTGTTTGCAGTCCTTGATGATTCCGATGCAGGCCTCCCAACCGGGGCGATTGAACTAGGAAATGCTATTCTTGAGAAGATCGGTACAACTGAAACTCGTCAAAGGTTTTTGGATTTTATATTCTTTCAATGGCTCTTTCGCAAATTCTTGCCCAATGCGTTATGCTACCCTGAGGTTAGTTGAATACTCTTACTTGGCTTCTGTTAAGTTCTATCTAATGATTCATTCTTTCAGACGCATGGACTATTACTTGATTTTCATATTACGAAGGATGCGCGAGACAGACTTCTAGGACAGATTTCTCATCGAGCTCAACTCTATGTGTCCCGGATTCTACATACACCGTATGTTCAACTGCCAAGTAGCCCTGTTGGATTTGTACCTAACTAATCGAATCAGGCCACAACTTGCTCTTGTGCCCGCTGAAATTAAACTTCATGTCGAGAACATGCTCTCACGCTTTGGCCACTTAGCTACTAGGCAGTGCAGTCACAGTTCACCTTCCGCCCCTCTTTCGAATTGCGTTTCCCTTGATGACACGTCAGAAAGTCTTCTTTTCCTTTCTGCAACAGATATTACTACGATATTAGATATCCTTTCCCCAAGAGCGGGCTCGTCTTTGGACGCAGCGGAGCCATTCCAAAACCAGTCCAGCCCGTCCTCTCCGCTGATTGCATACTCTCCCCGCAATGAAAATCGGACTTTTGAGCCAGGCCTTTTTCAAGGAAGAATTGACACCTTTTCGACTCGATCTGCGAGTGCTAAAACTGTATTCACCACAGAAATGAGTTTTCAGGGTCCGCCAAAGTCATACTTCGTCCCTTCCAGAAATAATGTGTCACCGATTTCCCCTCAAGAATCGTTTTGCCGCAATGCCGATCGCATTCGCTATGAACTCTTGGAAATCAATGAGTCCGAGGATCGCCACTCGCTGGGTAGCCCAACCAGCGAGGACTGGGCAATGATTTCCGTATCTAGCGACGGACATACTCTGTCGTTACGATTAGACGAAACAAATTTGTCGGCTCCGCAAACTAGCTCTAACAGCTCGATTGGACTTTCAATGGAGGATCAAAATATATTAGAGTCTTCCATTATTAAGCTCATTGAATTTGATCCATCACCAGACCTGACTAATGCTGACAATTTTTCGACTTCAAGTATTGAAGGGGAATCGTTGCTACGACGTCGATTCATGGCGGCAATGGCTCATTGTCAGCGCCAATCAGATTTTACTGCTGCCCACTATTGGTGGAACGCATCGCGTTTACTTCGAAATGCTGGCTGGGGAAGCCCAACATCTGCCACTGATGATAAAGTTCTTTTTCCAATGTATCATGCGGCGAAGCACTCCGCAGATATCGACTCTTCGACCATCAGCCAATGCTTTAAAAAAATCGTGGCGCTCAAGCAGACTTTGAGGCATTTTCAAACCCAAGTTAAGGCGCACATGAGCAGTTTGGTGAAATTAAGAAACAAAATGTGGTACATGACGGATGTCAAAAATTCGCTACGATATGAGGATGCTAGGAATGTAGCTCTTGCCTTAAAGTCAATGGCAGGCTTTCAGGCCATGTCAGCTGCTCCTGAGCCTAAGCCTAAGCTCGGATCACGATCACTTGGCGGATCCTTTCTCCAAAAGCCGGAAATTCAAGTGATGAATGTGATGAAGGCTTCGGGAAGCCAAGGAGGGCCTACTAAGCTGTCGGATGAACAAGTGGATATCACCAGAAAATGGCTTCACCGATCTGGAATTGACAATTTCTGTAAAGGCGAAGAGAGAATACATCGATTTTGCTACGAGGTCAAAGCAAGCGTTAATAAACTTGTCGGCGAAACGATGTATGACAGCCCTGTTCTTTGGTCAAGCGAGTTATATCAGAAGGAGCGAACAATGTTCGAAACACCTGGAGCACGGCCTCTTACTGCACTTAGCGCGGGAGCAAGTGTGCGACCATCGAGCATTGCTAGTGAGGAGAGCCTGTATCCCTATCCCTCCCAGGTCCTTGGAGGCCGGAACTTGGACTCTTTTCTCCGCGCACCCGGCGATATCCCATCGCTCGTACATAAATCATCACTCCAAAGTCTTGGATCTGACAAATGGAGAGCGAGGGATACAGGATGTGCAGACACATCATCTATTGGCGATTCACCTGGCAGAGCAGCGTCGACCGTTGAATCTTATCAACCGTTTTGGTCTCCGATCCACACTCAGGCCCAGTCTACTACGAGTATATCCAGTTTCCAATCCCGCCCAGCATCTATGGCCAGCGATGTTTTGACTCCACGAAGACTTGACCGTAGTGTCCCTGGTAAAGCCGCGTTTCTAGATGAGCTGAAACAAGCTCTGACTAGTCTTTTACTGAGCGATCTTGGTTCTCCCGTTTGGAGCTGTGGAAGCGAGACAGATGCATGGTTTTCAGATTACTTGAACCAGCCTCGAATTCAGAACCAGATGGCAAAACGCGAGAGACAAGACCGATTTTTAGCTGAGTTGTCCGCTCTGTCAAATATTCGGACCGATAATGATCGTCTTTCTCGATCTGGAAGAAATCTTCGACGTTGCCAATCTGCGATTTCTTTATCATCCAAGTACCGAGAAGTAAAAAGCGCATCAAAACCGAATATTCTAAGCAACGCGAGCGGTCAGGGAGAGGATCATCTTGGCTTTGACTATGATCTGGCGTTCCAGCAAATGATGAATAAATTTTCACGACCAGCAAACCCTTTTGCCAAGCTCAAGGCCTTGAATGACATTCGCGCACTTGTAATCGCATCTTTGACCTCTGTTCATGGAAGCAATGCGAATGCTCAGTTTAGTGTTCCAACCGAAAATTGTCCAGCAGACGGACGTTTTCAGAGGAATAGTATATCTGAGGGGTCGAAGCCATCCTATATAGCCGATGACCAAACCCCGACGCCGTCTTCACCCGTTCCAGCATTGGGCGAGATGTCGAGCCGATCTTCGGTAAACTCACTTCCAAGTGACAACCAAGTCATTCGTGCGCTGCGTGACCTCATCCGGAAGTTTCAGCCTAAAACGTTGTTCCGAGACTTACAGTTCATTGCTGCTTTCGTTCCTTCAGAGGTGTTGAACAAGGCGGACGCGGGAACTGCCTTTTTGCAATTTGGTTTAGCTGCTTTCGAATTGAAGGATAGCGTGTGTCATAGTATGGTTGAGATTGCGGACAATATTGTCTCGCAAGAACTGAGCAAACGACACAGGCACTCGCCCTTCTCTCCCAGGTTTGGCAACGGCATCGAAGACGCGGCCAGAATGTGGATTATCACCGCACAGGAGGGAAACGCTGTCGCCCAACGAGAGCTAGCGATCTTATACCTCACTCACCCGGAGGTACTCCCACGAGTCACGCTTCCCCTTACAATGCCACGGGATACCTTCAAGGCAAATATGATGTATCGGCGAGACCTCAATTCGAAATCCGATCCCCAGAGCATGTGCCTTGCATTGCACTGGATGCAGCTGTCTGCTGCTGGCGGTGATGAGCTGGCCCAAAACAGACTGCGCGAGCGCGAAGAATTTGACTCCCTTGCATAGTTACGGAGCAATTATGATCATTTCCTGTATACCGCCTTTGTGTGGCGTTGTGGCATTTGTGTGTGTGTTTTTTTTTTGATACATGCTCTTTGGACTTTTCTGTTTATTTGAAGGTCGGCGCTAGGTCTGCCTCTTCTCCTTTGCATTTTTCTGTGTTGAATACCCTGTTTATTTGGTTTTGAAAAATTATCAAAGATTCCTTTATACCCCTGCACCGGAAGTCATAGACATCCAGCTTTGTCCTTATCACTGATATGATATTTGTGTGGAATAAATATCCTTTGGAAATGGGTGGCTAACTGTTTCAGTTTTTATACCTTCTGATAACCATGATTCCTGTGTTTACCCTTTTCTTTAAAAAGCAACAAAATCATTGTCGGAATCAAGCACAGTCATGGGAGTTCATTGATCTCTATTTTAGATATTCGTCTTCTTCCTCTTCTTTTCAGGTGATTGTCCTGTTGTGCTGTGCTTCTATCCATGCATATTGCATCTGATCCTGAATATGGAGATGTCTTGATAGCTACATTCTTTATTTCTTTTGGCGGGATATTAGGGGCGTTTGACCGCTTTACTTTTTGCTTTTTATACAAGGGGAGGATCAGATTTGCTTAAAGGTTGGTTTAGGACATATGAGAGTACTTTTTTTGCAGAGAAAACCCATGGTGCCCTCCTTTCAGTCATCTGCTGAAGACAAAGTAACCTCGCCTAAGATGTTCCAATAGAAACTCTCATATGATGACCACCATGTGAGCGGACTCTCATCCCTGACTGATGCAGTCACAACATCTCTCTCGTCAGTGTATGAATGCTTTGGGTGTATATACATTGTATATATACATGTGTGTTCTGCTTGAGAATTGCTGGTCATCCACCAGAATCACCTTCTGTTTGTTTTGTTAACTAACTACGTCATCCTGCCAAGCACATGATGACCTTCTGCAGCCAAAAACCCTTCTCCACGACAACCCATCTGCCTAGGCTCTTTGGTTACATTCTGCGATCACAGAGCAAAGTGGTGAAGGTCCATTCTTTCAGGGTTTGTTTGCCTTCAATCCTTGGTCGTCCTTTGCAACCCGCTTCACCGTCGCCATTTTTTATATTTCTCCTCGAGACTACCCCACCTTTCTCGTTGCTCGCTACCCCGCTTGAGAACTTTGGGAGGAATGGTATTTGGCTAAACGGGGCGTTCGAGTGATCAACATTCAACTAACGTTCAAACTTGAAGGCGTTGTTGTTGTTGTTGCAAGATGGCGACACAGCAAATAGCAGTTCCTCACTCTGGTGGAAATGTCCCAAAGCGTCCCAAGGGTGAGTCTCGAGATGAGCTTGTTTGGCGGTTGTGTCTGCAATCAAACATTTGCTTACCAGGGCGCTGTGTGGACTTGAAATAGGCATTTTGAAGCACTCCTCATCTACAATACAAACTTCATCCCTCCCACCGGCTGGCGAAACGCAAACTTCACCGATCTCTCCACAGTCCCCGTTCAGAGCTCAGTCACCCATTGCCAACAAAGAACTTACCCTCCAAAACACCATCTACAATGCTGGCAGACACTACAGCCCAATATCTCGACGCCAGTCTAGCGCTTCTAAAGGCAACGGCTTCCAAGGCGATGATGAAGAATCCCCAAAACTCAAGTGGGACGAGGCGAATCTATATCTTACTGAACAAGAGCGATCGTCGACCATGAAGATCAACGAACCGAAAACTCCATACGTACCACATTATGATCCGGATCAGGAGGAAGATGACGATGATGATCCGGACGTGGGAGGCATTGATGCAGACGACGTCGCTGTTGATGAACTGGACCTGTACAAGAATCACAAGAAGGCAGGACAACATCGCAGGGCTCGCGAGGATGATATTCCCGATTTAGATCTGGGAGAGCCCGAGGAGACGAACTGGGGTGATACGAAGGAAGAGTCAAGAATTACAAAGTCTCGCAGTTTGAGTGATAGCAGCATGGGGGGAAAACCGGAGAAGCATGTTGTGGTGGGTGATGATGGTGGAGAGGGACTTTGGCGGACAGCGAGTCAGGAAGCGAGAGCGAAACATATTGCGTTTGAGGAACGGCGGAAGAGGCATTATGAAATGTCTGGTGTAAAAAATTTATTAGGGTAAAGATAACCCGTCTTTGTTTTGTTTCCGTCTCTTTGTGCCTGGGAAGATGGACTGACCTGTTATTTCTCTTGCAATAACAGCCATCCCGAAAAGATTGATGACTTGGTGGAAGACGAAGATGATGAAGACGCTTCTCGGCAACCGTTTTCGGTACCTAATCTGCCAGAACGATTTTCCAAGTCATAGAGATGCTTTCACACTTTTTCGGCCTCTTTGCCTTTACTTATTTGCCCACTATTGGTTTATTCCCGCCTCCACTTGGCTTACATAGGTATCTTAAGTAATCATTATTATTCCCCAGCTAGATGAGAATGGAAACTTGATTGCAAATTGTGCTTGACTGATAGTGTGTGAAGCTTTATGTATTTTATTCTTTATCCTTGATTGTCTGCATCTTTGTGCGCAAACCCGTTCCTATATACCTGAAGGGAATATATATATCCCAACATGCGCTGTATTCAAGCTCATTGTCTCAGAGTACTGAGGATTTCGGCTGTGGTCCTGTGTTCTATTTTTTTGATATCAAATCTGTCATGATGTCTCAATTAGGCATACTGCTTCTTATATACATATGAAGTTTCGGGATAAAAAGTATGATCAAAATAAACAGAATGAAGATGAGAGGGTGGACTGAAGCATAAATGATAAGGTAAAATATACCAGACATGAAGAGTAAATGAGCAGTGTTCTCAATACAAAAATAAGGGATGGAGTGACGAAAAGAACGACCCCAATAGTCCCAATCCATCAATGAACTTGTTCCAACAGATAAAATATTCCGGAACTTTTTAGAAGGAGAACTGTTTAATCCCTTCTATCATCATCCTTTGGCTTTGGCAGAGGAATCGGAGCACCCGGTGTAAAGCCGTTCACCGTAACCACTTTACTCGTTCCACGCACGGTGTACTCTCTCGCCAGTCCCTTCAAGTGCAACTCGCCCAGCTCCCTGTCCTCAAAATGGAACGGCCCGATATCCACAGACTTGCCGTTATCCCAATTATACCGATCGAAGACATGCACCGCGTACTTGAGCGTTCCCGCTTTCGCGCCGGTCTTGCTCACGACGCCAGTCACGCTCACGGAGAAGCCGCCGAGGGCATAAAACCAATCTTTGCTCTCGGTTGTGGTGGCGTAGTAGCCCGTCCATTTGCTGGAAAATGCTTTCTCGCCTTTATCTCCCGTGATGGCTTTGAAAGTGGCACTGGCCTGGTTCTGCGCCAGAATTTGAACGGTGTTCCGGAGTCCCGCAAGGTCTTTGAGCATGTTCTCGGGTGGGATGAATAGGTCTTTTCCTGAGTTGTCGAGGTAGTGGCGGAGATTGTTCGCGGCGTTGTGGAGGCCTAGCCCGTCGGCGGCAGAGGCCATGGCTTGGAATTTCAATTTGGAGATTCTGTCGCCGAAGCTGGCTTCCTTGGACTTGTATGGCCCGATGCCATCGCCTTTGGGTGGCTTTGGAGGGTCAGCGGGTGGTGGTGGAATGGCGAGATCTCGTGGAGTAGGGACGGCGCATGTTAGATGGAGTTGAGAGGCGAGCAGAGCACCGCTGAGGAGGATAGAGATGAATGAACGCATGTTTGTAGTACTAGAGGGTAATATTCTGAACAGATTGCAGGCTGATGAGGCAATGATATTCGGCTGATAGTAAAATTTCTACCAGTCTCTCTGCATCTCAGAGCCTGATTTATATACACTTCCAGAGGCTACAATGCTAAAACAGCATTGTTCCGACTCTCACGGGTTATTTTTGGTCTACTCGTATAAACCCGGGCTGAGGCTCCTCGCCACGTGAAAGATACGGAGTGAGATAACAAGCACAGCACCTTGGCCTTTGTGTGTTGTTGAAGCTCTTCGCGGCTTGGGGACTCGATGAGCAGCGAAGAGCAGGACACCAGGCCACAAATGACGCAGATGTCAGAATCGTATTGCTTCTCCATTTTTTCACATAGGGACATGCACTTGTAAATGGGATATTTCCATATTTAGGCAAGCTATGCACAAATATGATTAATCGGGGGCCAGAAAAAGCACCTTGAGCGCTGAGAGTAGGGTCATTGGTGGTCAGCAATGACGAGAATTACCCGGATATCACCCACGCCACATGGCCGGTGCTCGTTTTCTGAAACAGAGCAGTGTTGAAAAGAAGAAAAAGAAAGCAGAAGAGCTTCAAGCATCTTCTTCATCATGATTGCTCAGAAAGAGAGTTGAGGCAAATTCAAGATCGGATGGTTGAAAGTGATACCTAAGAATAGTAACATCATGTGATTCTAATCAGATGTATTAGTAATCAAGGGGATGATCTGATAAGAAAACGGCGGGAAGTTAAATCCGAACTAATGCTTTCTAACTGCCTGTCATTGGCTCTGGCACCACATCTGCACCTAGTTTGCCTGCAGATCTTAACTGGAGGTACCTGTTGGCTGTTGCTGCAAATCTAGGCTTGGGGAGGGAAGGTGCTTTCTACTAGTTGTTTCAGGAGAGCTCCTTCTGCTCTCGTCTTTCCATCTGCTTCCCTTTTCGGTTTGTTTTGGTGAGTTCCCCCCTTCATCAGCCTCACGCTGCCTCTTCCTCCTCTTCCTCCTCCTCTTCTTTCTCTCAACATCCTCTCTTTCAGCTCCGAAATTCCGAACTCCGAACACTTCACGTGCTGAGCTTAGGAGATCACGTTTGAACATCCATCTAGCTGTTGTAGGAAGTGGACTGTCCTCAGTGAGTCTGTAGTTCTTCTCTACTACTGTCTTCTACGAACTGGTCAAACACCCATCACATATACCAAGATTGAAGCTGACGGAAAGTTTTCATCATGATGCAGTTTCAAACAGCAATCCATCTTTGTGATCATACCTCCTTATCTTTTCCAACATGGAAAAAGATCAGACATTGTCAGCTGTTCCTGCAGCTGTTCCCACTGAGCAGCTCGCAGAAAAGCCTGCTGAAAAAGCAATTGAAAAGTCTGGGGTGACTGCTACTACTGTCGCTCTTCCACATGACTCTACGGCAGCTGAAAAGCCGACCGAGCCTACTCCCAAGGAAGAAAACTCCACTGATGTCACTGCTCCACCATCGACCGTGAAGGCTGCAAACAATGGGGATCCTGATCTTATTGAAGAGGTCAAACATGCGTCTGGTGCCAATGCCCAAGCCACGAACACCAAGACCCAGGAGCCAGTTGATACGCGTCCAGCGTACCTCGTCAACAATCCAGCTCTGTCCCAATTCTTCGACCGCCTCGTCTCAATCGTTGAGACAACCGGCCATAATGAAATGTGGGGCGTCACTTTAAAGGACTCAAGTGATCCGCCTACTGTCAATGTTATGATGAAGTTTCTTCGTGCCAACGAAGGAAACGTGAAACTCGCCGAAGACCAGCTTCTCAAGGCTCTTGAGTGGCGCAAAAAGATGAACCCCCTGGCATTGGCCGAGAGTGCAACTTTTCCTGCTAGTAAATTCAAGGACCTGGGCTATGTTACGACTTATGATGATGGGAGCAATGGAAGAAAAGTCGTTTTTACCTGGAACATCTATGGTTCAGTCAAGAACATCGAGGCGACCTTTGGGAATCTAGAGGAGTAAGTAGTAAATGGGCCCCTCAAAAGGAATTGACTGATTAAGACTTTAGGTTCATCAATTGGCGTGTCGCCCTTATGGAACTTGCAATCCGCGAGCTCCACTTAGGAGAAGCGACCTCTGTTATGGATTACAATGGCGAGGACCCGTATCAAATGATCCAGGTTCATGACTACCAAAACGTCAGTTTTCTTCGCATGAACCCGAACATTCGCGCAGCTTCCCGTCAAACCATTGAAGTATTCAGTACCGCGTATCCAGAACTCCTGAAGGAGAAATTTTTCGTCAATGTGCCTGCGGTGATGGGATGGGTCTTCACCGCCCTTAAGGTGTTTCTTAGCAAGAACACTATTCGCAAATTCCATCCGATTACCAATGGCTCCAACTTGGCTCGTGAATTTAATGGCTTCGCTGAAGAAATTCCCAAGGTCTATGGTGGGAAGGGTGCTCCACTGGCGGATACTGGTCGAACCGTCACCCTCCAGGAGGATGTTGTGCCTGAAGCCCCAACCGAGCCGAGCAAAGCAAACGGCAATGGCATTCCTGCTCCGCATGCCGAACCCGCCAAAAATGTCCCTGTTCCTACGGATATGTCAGATGCAACCAAGGATAGCGTGCAACAGAACGATACAGTTGCTAAGGTTCCGACCGACGTTCCCACCGAAACTCTCCCCAACTAAGTGTTCTGGCTTATGACGCCTTTCTTATTACCGCCGGAGGCTTGCAGCCTGACTTTTGTTATGCAGCATTATCTCATCCCACAAAATCACCCCCCTTTGAGTGTCCTGTTCGTCAATAGGATGCAAAAACTTATGTGCTCTTGAAGATATGTACCCTATTTCCTATACTTTAATGTACTCTAGTGATATGGAGCTGCCTAAGACAGTCAAGGTAGTAGTCAAAGAATTCGATCATTGACAGATTGTAATAATACTACATAATCCAACCTCTAATCCATTATTTTCTGCAGTACTCCGTAGATACCTACATAATATATGTTAGTACTCCGTATGTATGATGTAACTATCGAGTATGGGATACTACTTGTAGTGCGTTTTCCACCTCGACATCGAATAGGGTTGTTGGTAAGTACCACAAGTGCAGTTCTGGGGCGCATTGGACAGTGTTGCTTCTATTCACCCCCGAACTACAATACAAAGGGCATTTGCACATTGATTAGGGCCTTCATCTCCAAGTGGGTGCAAATGATTCCTAAACTGATTATATTTTGGTTCGAGAATCTCACTTGAACCTCAGCGTGCTTGTATCACTAGACGGTTAGGACCCTCGCAGAGCTTTCCCATTCCCTTCCGAGCTGATATCGATCTCATCAGCTTGTCGTCTTTAATCCCCATCATCATGCTGGTGTGGAATCCAGATAACATCAAAGACGTCGCCGAATCCGTCGGTATCAGCGCCTTAAATGACGAAGTCGTTGACCACCTTGCGCGCGATGTTGAGTATCGCATCTCCCAGGTTCTGGAGGAATCTCATAAGTTCATGAGGCACGGAAAACGCACCTTGCTCACGACGCAGGACGTCTCAAATGCTCTGCGAGTATTAGATGTTGAACCATTGTATGGTTATGAGTCTACGCGGCCGTTGAGGTTTGGGGAAGCTACCATTGGACCGGGACAGCCGCTCTTCTACGTCGAGGATGACGAGGTGGATTTTGAGAGGTTGATTAATGCACCACTGCCGAAGGTGCCGAGGGAGGTTACCTTTACTGGTATTTCTGCGCCTGGGTGTTTGGATTGAGGATCTATTTTTACTGATCGAATGCCGCCGTCGTTTTGCAGCTCACTGGTTGGCGGTGGAAGGAGTCCAGCCTACGATACCGCAGAATCCTACCTCCGCCGATTCGCGGAACCTCGAATTAGTTTCGAAAGGGCCGAACGCGAACGTCAGTCTGGCGGCGATGAGTGGCAGCGAGAATGTCACCATGAAGCCATTGGTGAAACATATTCTGTCGAAGGAGCTGCAGCTGTATTTTGAGAAAGTGTGCAGCGCGTTTTTAGACGAGTCGAATGAGGAATATCGCCTTTCAGCCTTTGCGAGTCTGAAGGAAGATCCAGGTCTGCACCAGCTCGTTCCGTACTTTGTTCAGTTTATCTCGGAGAAGGTCACGCACAGTTTGAAGGATCTTTTTGTGTTGACGCAGGTGATGCATATGACGGAGGCACTCATACAGAATCCGTCGTTATATGTTGACCCGTATGTAAGTGGAATCATTGAAGCGTCTTGTTCTCATACATCGGATAACTAATTTGCCCGCAGGTTGCCTCCCTCATCCCACCGGTACTAACCTGCCTTATTGGACGCCAACTTGAAGGGGGTTCGGATCCGCTCGAACATTTCACACTTCGCGATCTAGCTGGTTCCCTTGTTGGAATGATCGCTAAGAAATATTCGCATTCATCACACACTCTCAAACCCCGACTGGCGAGGACATTCCTGAAAAACTTCATGGATCCCAGTAAACCTTTTGGCACGCACTATGGTGCAATCATTGGACTGCACTCGATCGGAGGATCTGACGTTATTCGCGAATTGATCATTCCCAACCTTGCAATGTACGAAGTTGTACTCAAGGATGTAGCCGGAGACGAGGGTCTGCGAAAATTAGAGGCGGAAAAGGTCATTGGGGTTATACTCGCAGTTCTGTCAACGATGGAAACTGAGGGAGGACCTCTGATGAACGGGCTCGCGAATGGAGCCATGGAAACAATGAATAAACAGTTGGCAGAGAAGATTGGCGAGTTGCTGGCTTCACGAATCATGGACACTGGCAACGTACGGCTCGCTCAAGCTATTCTTGGAAGGCTTTGAACCTGCATCTTGGGTTGAATCAAAGGCTTGCTTTGGCGTTATCGAAAGCATGCATGTATGTAGATACATACTACGCATGGCACACGAAGTACGGAGTATGTGTGTGCAAAATTTGGGTGATTCAGGGCGGGTCAGTCTGGCTTGCAAGCGTTGGCGTTCTTGGAGAACACGGAAGTCAAAATGTCTTCTGTATATCTATTTCCACCTTCAGCTGTAGCTTAGTCCGTACACACGTCTATGGCTTGCTGAATGGCTTTTTCTGCGAGGATTTCATTTGTTGCGATCGTAACCGACATGTTGATCAAATCCGATCCTCACGTATGTATGATGTATATTTTACAGTCTGTACTGGTACCTGACAAGACGTTGACGACGTCATCCCGGCTGGAATCCGGAGAATTAAATGATCCAGTACAAAAAGTCGTTGCTAGTGCTTACGTAAGGCCCGATGAGCTCCACAGTTAGTTACAAAACACGACGGTACCAGCCGCACAGACAATAATACCGTTGCCGGGAATGTTTTTTTAGCCCTTGCCCTCGATATTTTATACCCAACTGTCGCATGAGCAGTTTTTTTCGCACTGTCAGCTTCAAATCGAGATTCACCCCTCTTCCGCCCCTGAGATCTCCTTTGACCTTCCACTGAATTTTCAAACACAGCCACTTTGTGTGTTTTCCTGTGTGTTTCTCGCTTGAGCACTGCATCAAGGACACAATCATATCTGTGTGTGCCACATTGTCAACTGCGCCGACCAGGTCTTGTCAGGAGAACTGAGTCCTGATCGGTCGACGACGAGTTTACTTATAGCCTGTGAGTCCCCTTATGCATTCTCTACTTTTGGCCTTAGTACATTAGTACGTATGTGAATTAGAGTTACTGATGACATTGATGCCTGTTCAGTTAACTTGAACAACACCGTGTACGACGTTTTTTTCCTGCACTTGAATCCCCCCGCCGTCTTCTGTGGAAAATTCATTCATTCCTGACATCTTCTACTCTTACAGATAATTTCGATTCGAGAAGATTTTCTACATTTTTTCTGAGTATAGAAACAGAAAGGCCTCGTTCAGTATAGATGATCTAACGGCGTGGTTGTCTTGCCGTACCTGACTCTGAAGAGAACCTCTGTTTTCTCTCCATGAGCCGGAAGGACCTCCTGCGATTTCTCTCGAAGCCTGCAAAGTGAGTAAAGAGCTTCCTACTTCACTTTGGCCCTCAGTATCTTGATGACTATCAATTTCTTTAAAGTCTATGGCACCTAGCTTTAACGATTGCAGTTGCTAATATTTACATATCTAGACCCAGATAACACCACCTAAACAATCCCCTTCGAAGCTTCATATCTTCCTTTTTCTTTTTGACTTTTTCCTAATACAAGCAGATATCCTCGTCTGCTAGACCCGATACTTTCACCGGTATCGGTATCTGTCAGTTCGAGGGTACCCCGAGACTGCCACAATTCCCGGATTAAGAGCATTCTTTATCCCCCTCTCCGCCAGACCTCCCTAACACCCCTTCGGAGGTCCATACCAGACATAGCTGTTTTGCTGGTTGTCCAGCACCCTCTCATCGAAGTTTGGGCCGTCTCTTCTCAGGCGAACACCGCACCGTTCGTCTGGGCAGAAGATAGTGCTTCATAGCATCGCTCATCTGAACCACATTTGGCATCGAAGCTTTTCACATATTCTATTTGGGACACCTAGCATACGCTCCAGCATTTTTCTGCGGATATGGTCAGCATTGAAATTCCAAAGAATCACTCGACTTCGGCATCCTCATTCTTGGGGACGTCGTCGTTGACAATCAATCATGATGCCACCATAGACCTTGATTCGAGCAATGCTTTCGAAGGTAAGTTTCTAGATCCGCTAGCTTTCGTTTTGTGCATTCTGTTAATCTGCACTTGATAGGTCCTGAAAAGCTTCTGGAAGTATGGTTCAGCCCATCCGCTCAGGATCTCGCAAGTTCTGCCGTGCCAAACGGACTCAAAGCTGTCGCCCCAGAGATATGGAAGGGGATGCTTGATTTGGTCAACTGTCAAGTTTTGTCAATTGTCCAGTCCGATGATGTCGACGCATATCTATTGTCCGAATCGAGCATGTTCATCTTCCCACACAAACTGATTCTCAAGACCTGCGGCACGACGACTCTTCTCTTCGGTTTACCTAAAATCTTGGAAATTGCAGCGCTGTATGCTGGCTTCCCGAAAAACAGTCCGCCATGTTATGGTGGTATTTCAAGCGCCGCAGCTCCTTATCGGGTTTTCTACAGTAGGAAGAACTTCCTCTTTCCTGATCGCCAGCGTGGGCCTCATCGCAGTTGGCGCGATGAGGTCAATACGTTGGATAAACTTTTCCTTGGAGGAAGTGCATATATGATCGGCAAAATGAACGGCGAACACTGGTATCTTTACCTGACTGAGCCATTCACGTCTTTGACGCCGCCTACGACTCCAAATCATGAGACTGCGACCAAGACATTGACGTTACCCATGAATGGCATGGAACCAGGGAGCAAGGGATGTGATGAAAATGATGAGACTCTTGAGATACTGATGACTGATCTGGACGAGAAGAATGCAAAGCAATTCTATCTTGACTATGCGAGTGCGGTCGCAGAGGATCGTCATCGGTCTCTTCATCAGGACAGTGACCAACATTTGGACGTGTTCAGTAACAATTCTTCTGACTGCAGCGATGTCGACTCGGATGCCGGACAATCCTTACCATCTGAGTTGACAAGCGAAGGCCACGGTTTGGGCACCGTAGTTTCCGACTCCTGCGGGCTCTCTAACGTTTACCCTACGAGCAAGTATCCGGATGCGCGTATTGATGCCTATCTTTTCACTCCATGTGGATTTTCTGCCAACGGAATAGTTCCATCTTGTGGTGACAAGGCTGGTACCCATTACTTCACAGTTCATGTGACTCCTGAGCCACATTGCTCGTATGCGTCGTTTGAGAGCAACGTTCCGCTTGCACAGTCTGGCTGCGAAACTGCCGATATTGTTAAACAGGTAGTGGAAATCTTCAAGCCTGGACGCTTCAGTGTTACTTTGTTTGAAGCTAAGCCTGGTCATGCCCGCTTGCCCAATGCGAACAACCTTTACGATACCAGGGTCTTGCACCCCCATGCCGCTCTTCGCGATGCAAAGATGGACCATATTCCTGGATATCGACGTGTTGACCGCATTGTTCATGATTTGGACGGGTATGACCTCGTGTTCCGCTACTACGAGCGAAACGACTGGAGAGGGGGAGCTCCGAGAATTGGTGAAGCTGGATTCTAAATTGCTTAATCGAAATCCGGCAGAAAATCGCACACTCTAACAAGTTTTTCGGGTTAATTTGTTCGGGCTTTTTCCCCCCTTTTGTTTCCAGGATTAATAAAAGAGACTATGTTGCTACTGTGTTTGTTAATGCCACAGGCTGTTCTAAGTTGGCCAGCTAACGTTGTGTACGCGGTACATAATGTCTGTTATGCTACTCATCCTGGTCTTTTGTTTCTTGATATTCTTATTTGCTCACATGGTTTAAAAAAAAATGTAGCTGTTTCTGGAATCCGAGTTGATTACATACATATAGTAGAATCTTTTCAGGGTAAATCTATTAACCTGCACCAGTTTTCTTCACTCTGAAATAGCTTTGATATCTGTCAGTGATGCCTTTCATATTTTGGGAGAAGCTGTATTTATGTATGTACAGTGTGTTTGGCCTGGTGGTTAGCAATGTATTAGGTAATCCCCTATCTCGGAGCCAGCTTGGAGAGTTAAGAAGCAGTTGGCCTTAACACTACTTCACACTCAACTCTCTAACCTCCAGAATGCAAGGAAATAATCTATTCCTCCTACACGAGCCTTCCATCAATCACTGCCATCGCCATGTCACTCTCGCCACCTCCAATTTCTCTCAGTCTCCCAGCTTCAAACCCTAAAAAACGACCCTCACTTCCGTCAGTGATATCTTCGTCGTCCCAACCAACGAAAAAGCCACGCCTCCATCCACTTCGCCAGACCTCGTTCCCGACTTCTGCAGATACAGACCCCCGCATCTATACAGGCGCCACCAGCGCAAGGTCAGAAATTGACGGTGCAAGCATTACAGGAAGCTTCACTGGATCTCTGACTGGAAGCGCCGATGGCGTTGGTGCTGGCAGGGGGAAATCGAAGAAAGCCAAAAAGGACCGCCACGATGCGACAGGAAGTGCGCGCGGTGGGGTAGCTGATGGGAAAGGCGCTGGGTCTGTCAAGGGAACCGCTGGCGACGAAGACGCAGAGGAAGACGATGATGATTTGGGTGATACGGCGCTGATGGGAGGTGATGGTGTTGCTGTCGATGCGGAGGCAGAGAGAAAGAATCTTGCGTGAGCACTTGCAATACTGAATGGTCTGTGGAAGTACATGGCTGACATCAAATTTTGCGTTTTATATCAGCATTCTAATTGATGCTTTTAATCCTGAGCAATCAGAGCGGTATGACTTTTTCAAGCGTGCGAAGTTGAATAAACCGACGTTACGGAAAATTGTCAACCAGACCCTCTCACAATCTGTGCCCCCCAATATCATTACTGCCATTGGCGGATATACGAAGATATTCATTGGGGAAATGGTGGAAAAGGCTAGGACGGTACAACAACAATGGGCTGATGTAGCCGATAGGGCCGCTTTCGACGCATATGAAGAGGAGGGAGCAAGCACCCCGGAAGAATCTAAGACTACAGAGCAGAGAGCAGCAGGCCCAGAGCAAGCGAAAGCAGACATCAGCGCTCCATCGTCCTCCATTCCAGTTGTAAAACTAGAAGAGCCCAAGGAATCGACGATAAAAACTGAGGAATCCCAAAGTTTTGATACGATTCCAGCCAGCACTCCGCCAAGTTCCACACAAACCACTCTCCAAAGTACCACTTCAACGACCATCTCGCCAACCAGCCCAGCGAAAACAACAGAGACAACAACGGCAGCGATGACAAGCGAACCGCATAGAGCCAAGAAGAGAAAGCCTTTCAGACTTCCGCCCAACCCACATCGCGGCCCTCTCCTCCCGTCTCACCTGCGTGAAGCCGTGCGACGATATCGAAATGACGGAGAGGGTGGAGGAGTCGGTTTTACGGGATTAAGTATGAATGGACTCGGCGATAGGGGTGCGTTTATATGGACGGTTCGAGGAGGTGGTGGTAGGAGGCTGTTCAGGTGAAGCTGTTGCATGCTATTGACGGCCTCAGCATATTCTTTGTTTTTTTCTTCGTTCGTCAATTTGTGAGTAAATCCGGTGGGATATTCGATATTGGGAAACATGAGCATTCAGGAAACACAAGGGCATTTTACGGAGTTACGAGTATTGATTCCTAGGGTCGGGCAAACAGGATATCTGCATATGGGCAATATTCACACGATTTTAACGTTGAACTAAACATGATTTCAGATTCTGCAAGGCTTAATACAAAGATGGGTGCAATTTACATATGAATAAATATACCCCTGGCTTTTGTCCAAGCGCAACCTCAAAAGTATGGGCTCTATATGTAACAACTCCAGCAAGCTAAAAAGCTCTATACTTAAACACATGGTAGAACGACAATGCTCGGCTTATGAGAGAAGAGGGCAATTGAAGCACTAAGAAGAATTAGCAAAAGAAGACTTCCCATCCGGACCCGTGACATATATACAGTCTTTCTTTCGCCAGAGAAATGAATAGCAAACAGTCCAGAATTATAAACAAAGCAGACGGGAAATTTTATAAACGTTTTTATTTATTTATTTTTTTCTCTTGTTCATTCAAGGCATATTCTGCTTCTCTTTCTTCTTCATATGCTCTTCTCTCAGCCTTTCATTTTTCATTTCTCGCTCCATGGCGAGTTGCTCCCTGCGCCGCTTTTCGTAGGCAATAGCATTCTCAAGTTCTTGTTTAGACAAGCGAGGCGGCGCCTTGGGCGTGCCGTCAGGATTCGTCCCGGACTTGTTGCCTGATATTTCGTCCATTTTTTCCTGCATCTGCTTCTGCATGTCACTGAAGCCTTTCTTCACGTTGTCAAGCGTGCGGTCGATAATGCTGACTTTTGGAGGCGTGTAGACAGATTTCTGCTGTTGCGATTCTGATACCACCCGTGCGGTGGTGGGGATAACGCGGATGCGACTAGATGATGCGCCAGCTCCCGGATTATTGGGATCGTGAGGTTTAGGTCTTTTCGGCAGAGGCTCAATGCCAACAAGTTTGCGGAAACCGGGCGAAGTGACTAGGTAGGATTGACCAAGAGCGATGACACCGGTGCTGGCGAAGTAAAGCTGGAGGATGGTGGGCCAGAAACACATGGCGGTTGTTGAAATGACGGGTAGCCCGTAAAGCATGAATTTTCCAAAAGGAGAATTTGAGAGATCTATACCTGTATCGCCTCCACGCTAATTTGGATTGTTAGGGCTTTGCACACTGGGACAGAAAGATGGGAGTTTATGAGGGTTGGTTCATGGTTCAGGTGGACTTACCTTGATCGCAAAATACATTGCGCCGCCGGTTACCAAGGGCAGGAGGAAAAACGGGTCTGAAAGCGTAATATCACTGATCCAGAGGAACTGTTCTGATAGTAGGCCCGGGACAGGTAAAGCGGACATTCCGCGCAAAACTCTGAAAAAACCAAAGCCCAAAGGAATCTGCAACATCGGAACGAAGGTTTTCCACATCTTCACACCGTGCTGTTCACGTATCAAAGACATTTCTTGTTTTGCTTTTAGGCCCTCTAGGTTGTTCCCTTCCCGCACAGCCTTTAGCATGCGCTCTTGAATCGGTTTCGTCAGATCCTGTATACGACGCAACTTTGCAGACATGTCGGACGCCGTGAGATTGGATTTGAAGAGCACGAGACGGATAAGCACGGCTGCGGCGATTGTGCTTCCCCACCATGGTAGCCCAGCGTAGATGTGTAGCGATTCAAGGACCATCTCGATCAAGGATGATGGCCCAAAACCGTAGTCTAATCCTAAATCTTTGAGGTAGCCAAGCGTCACCGGAACCTGAGATAAATCCAGGCTTGCATAGCTGCCATCTGATAAAGCTTCAATTGATTGTACGCCATTGTCTATGGGTGTCTCTAGACTAGCACCGTTTGCTGGCGTGGTAGATGCGGATGAGGAGAGGAATCGGGACGAAGCGAGTAAAGAAGGGTGACCGCAAACATGATTTCGAGCCCTGAAAGCAGACCTATTTCTTGTAACTGGCCTCCATCGTGAATGCGGATTTCGACCTACTGTAAAGGAAGAGAACTAGTCAATTAAAGGTCAGTTCAATGCCGCCGAAAAGTAGCAAAAAAAAAAGAACTGTACCTGTCTCTGCGAGCATCGCGAATGCTGAAATTTTGGATTTGCAGCAGCACCAGCAATGACGCGAGAGCGCCATATGCCCGTTCCAGCAAGCATCGTAGTATCTTTAGACACGTACCGGTGTGCTCTGCTGGGTGCTGATGTATTGTGTCGCAGCGACAGTTCAACTCCAGCAGCCAAAAGTTGTTTGGTCTGATCAAAAGAATTTGCCAAGAAATTCTGGGAAGCAGGCAGATATAACTAGAGGTTGTTGAATAGCAGTATCTGAACAGTACAATGGAATCAGTTCAGTTTACTTTTACTTGTGGCACATTTGATACATCGGGATGAACTGAAGATTATTGGAGGTATGGATAGCTATCAATTGAGACGTTTGGATATGTACAGAGTATGTCTTCTGCAAGTCCAACGCCATTCGCCGCACTCGTGCATTTCAAAAGAGATGCCCATGATCTGCACATATGTACACTTGGTAACTCCGCCTACATTGAGACTCAGATCCAAACACTATGGATGTAATCTAGTTGAAGATTTCTAAAGGGTTTACCCAACAATTGCGGGTTCATTCGAGCGATGCCATATCGTCCAAGCCAAACGCACTTCGTGACCGTTTTCGGTGAGAGGGCTCAGGAGCTTCGATTCCAGAGCTTGAAGGCCTCGATCTTCGATGTACAGGGAAAACCTACAAGGGAAAAATGTTAATGAAGCTCTTTGGCTAGACGAAATTGAAGTCACCCACTAAGCAACCTGACTTACCTTGGTATTAGACCAGCCTAGTCGAAATGCTGCCTCATGTGCAAATAACTCCCCAAAGCCCAACATTAAACCGTTAATAAACGGAAGCAGTAGGTTAATCGCTGCGCCCCGCAGAAAACGCCATATCGTTGGCGGTTGGTAGACAGCCACAGAAGTCGACGAGGGTTCAGGAGACGGAGACAGTTCGGTATTTGCTGGGTAGGTTTCAGAGTCGGACGGAAGAGTCAAGGCAGAGTCGTAGAGCTCTATCCGCGACTGCGAAGTCTCATCTGAGCCCATTGCGGATGAAGTGAGCAACGATAGTGGCGATTTTAACGAGGAGAAGTGGATTGGTAGTTCTCCGCTGGCAGATGCTGATCAGGGCATAAGAAAGGAAAGGGGAATTTCTGCCGGGAAATACGGGCTAGATAAAAGCCAGACAGCCTGTGGATAAGCCAGGTCACCGCGTTCTTCTGGATTGAAGAATGAAAGCCGTCTTGTTGTCGTTTGATATCCATCTCGATCGCACATGGATTACATAATCAAAGGATACCTCCAGCCAGCCAATGACGTATTAGCTGTTCGTTGCCTGCACTCGACTCTCTCTCTCTCTCTCTCTCTCTCTCGCGACAACGAGCTGCTCTTCATCGTCGCCAATGGAAAAGACAGAACCCTTCTTGTTACTTGCAAACTGCTAGAGTGTTTTGTTGCCGCATATTCTGGTCACTTCTGTAGTTCCATTTTCACACACACATCCATCTACAGGCTGAGCTACCCCTCCTCCTTGCAGGCGATTATGACTCCCCCGCCAGCGGAGCAGGATACGCTGATCTCACATTTCTGTGCTATTACTGGCGTTAGCCCTGCAGTTGTAAGTTCTACTTCCTATTTGTGCTTTTATTTTCCTCGCGTGGATCACACAATTTCAAACTAACAGAACCATTCTATCCCATCAGGCTAGGACCTATCTCGAAAACAATCAATGGAGCCTTGATCATGCCGTTGCGGAATTCTATCCTGAGGAACAAGAGTCTGATTCAGGGGATGATCAAGAATTGCTTTCCGAACAGGTGACTGGCCGTCCCAGTGGACAAACTCTTGGGGGCGGCGCTCCAGCAACGGCTCCATCTGCAAAGCCTCCTGCCGCAAAACCACAGAAAAAGAAGTTTGCAACTCTTCATGACTTGGGCTCGGGGGATGCAGCAGGGAACGAACCAGATGACGACGAAGACGGTCCGCCGAATCTTTTCACTGGTGGAGAAAAATCAGGCCTGGCTGTTCAAAATCCAGATGACCTGAAGAAGAAGATCATAGAAAAAGCAAAGAAGTGGGCCTTCTGTGTTATTGAATAGTTATGGCGTATCTAACGTTTCGTTTTCTTAGGGCTTTACCGCGAGGCGATGATTCCCAACCAAAGAAATCTTATTTCACTGGTACGGCTCGGACACTGGGCGGCGACGATGCGCCGAGCAGAACTATTGAAGATCCGAACGCAAATAGGCCTGAGCAGCTTGAACGCGTGAATCGGACTTTACACTTTTGGAATGATGGATTTTCAGTCGATGACGGCGACCTCTACCGTTCCGATGACCCAAGGAATGCGGATATCTTGGAGAGTATTCGACAGGGGCAAGCCCCACTGGCTATAATGAATGTTCAACCGGGGCAGTATGTGGATGTGGAGGTCAAACAGCACGACACCAATTACGTGAAACCGAAAGCCAAATATAAGCCATTCTCTGGGGCAGGCCAGCGCTTGGGAAGCCCAACGCCAGTTCCAGGCACACGTACAGAGGCACCAACAGCTACCACAAGGACAGTTCCGACCACGGCTACAGAGCCGGAGAAACCCAAGATTGATAATTCCCAGCCTACAGTTACGCTCCAAATCCGTCTGGGAGATGGCACACGATTAACCAGCCGCTTCAATACCACACACACGATTGGCGATGTGTATGATTTTGTCGCTGCAGCAAGCCCAGTCAGCCGAACACGGTCGTGGGTACTCATGACCACCTTTCCCAGTACGGAGCTGAGCGATAAATCGGCTGTTCTTGGTGAACTTAAAGAATATCAACGTGGCGGAGTTGTTGTGCAGAAATGGGTATGAAAGCAGAGCACAATTCAATTTTCTGAGATGCCTCTTTAAAGGAATGTATTACGAGGGAAATGATCACATTATAAAGTAATCTGCCTAGTAAACTAGACTGCCTTTTGAACAGGAGACTTAGCGGTACACAACATGCTAAAATGAATAGAGTTGCTTGATGATATGCCATGATGATGATTCTTGAATGTGGATTTTTGGTTTGGAAGTATCTCTCTCTTTGTTGTTGATTGCTAATCCAAAACCTTTGCGATAGAGCTATCAAAACCCCTTCAAAGTGGCTTCAAAATCACGACAACTCTTATCTCCTATGCTTTAGTTGCTGCAATTTTTATACATACAGAGCTAGAAGACAGCTCATCTTCATACAATCCTACCTACAAGCATGCCGTTGGACGGCGTGAAGAATATAATTTTGGTATGAGAAGCCCTCCCTCATCCCCCGCCATTTCTTATCGATAAAGGTGCTTTGCGGGGACCACTCTTGCAATTTCTTGCGCTATTCGAATTTTACACTTAATCTGCTTCATTCAAAAAACAAAAAAAAATTGAAAATCTAGAAGTGAAAATATATAACTATTGAATATCCCATTGCTAACATCAGGCCCCATGCCCGCTCGTTTCTACAGGTCCTATCCGGAAAAGGCGGCGTGGGCAAATCCTCCGTCACCCTCCAGCTCGCTCTCACCCTTAGCCTCCAAGGTCGATCTGTGGGAATCCTAGATGTCGATTTAACAGGGCCTTCCATCCCACGACTTGTCGGACTAGAAGACGCAAAGATCACTCAAGCGCCGGGCGGTTGGTTGCCTGTCACCGTTCATCCCGCACACACATCTCCTCCTCCTCCTCCTCCTCCGCCGCCGCCGCACGAAGCGAATCATAATCAGACCGCCGCTCACGAAAAATCTGATGATTTGAACGGCTCTCCCGCCGCGCCTACGACCGAAAATACAAACCACACGCGTCGTCCCCGCGGCTCCTTACGATGCATGTCTCTCGGATTTCTGCTCCGCGACCGCGGCGACGCAGTGATCTGGCGCGGCCCCAAGAAAACAGCCATGATCCGGCAATTCCTCACGGATGTGCTATGGGCGGACACGGATTACCTTCTCATCGACACGCCGCCGGGAACGAGCGACGAACACATTGCGCTCGCTGAACAACTGCTCACCCTGCAGCAACAGCAACAGCAGTCTGCGTCTCGTTCTTCAAACACAATGGCCCCAAGATTGGCCGGCGCGGTCCTGGTAACCACCCCACAGGCAGTATCCACGGCCGACGTGCGCAAGGAAATAAACTTCTGCGTCAAGACGCGCATACCTGTGCTAGGCGTGATTGAGAACATGTCTGGATACACGTGTCCCTGTTGTGGGGAGGTGACCAATGTGTTTTCTCGCGGAGGGGGGCAGATTATGGCGCAAGAGACTGGCGTGAGGTTTTTGGGTGCCGTGCCGATTGATGTTGGATTTGGAGAGATGGTGGAGGGATGGAAAGAGGACTCGGTTAAGCAACATGGGGAAAAAGAACTGACGAAGGGTGAGCAGACTGTGGATCATAGCGTTAGGAATGCTGATCTGCTGGTTGAAAGATATAAGAGGTGCTGGTCTTTTCCAATTTTCGAGAAATTTGCTCTGAAGCTGATCGAACTGATTGAGAGCTGAAAACAAGTGAGAGAGATAAATTTTGATTTTAAGCATATTAGAACCCAAGAAAGGGCTGTTCACTTGTATAAATAGTCATTTTTATTTTCTGCTTTTTGGGTTTTCAGGGAGAGTCCTCTTGAATGGGTCGATTGGCAGGAATTTGCCTGCAGTTTGGCTGATATGGAAAATTGAGGATCAAAATAGACATTAAAGGATTTGCAGTCATAATACACAAGTTCCTGCACATTATCATCAGAGCAAGTAAACACAAACATCAAACAGTCATCATCTCGCAGTTACCTCATAATTGCAGCTTTTCTCATCCAAAAGTCAAATATATATGTTCTGGGTACACCACAATTCTGGCAGAACAAAAAGCCATGCAACATATCACATAACTCATTATGATCACTTTAGGCAGCCCCAGCATGTAGCACTTGGCTACGTTCATCCATTGCGAGTAGATAAGCATCCTGCCTCCGCAAAAGCTCTTGCAGCTTGCTCTCCGCCGATTGAAAAGCCGCATTCTCACTATGATCGCTTTGCTGGCAAGCATGTCGGAACCAATGAAGCACTCCTCGTAAATCAGAGAGGGATGAAAGCTTTTTGGTTGCGAGCGCAAGCATGGACTTATCCAGTTCAAGGTCACTCGTGTGGCTGGCTTCTGGTTGTGTGGGAGGATCAAGGGGGCAATCATCTTCGATAATGGATTGTCGGTTAGTCCCGCTAGCTTGAGCATCGACATGAACCTCTGAGATTACTGGTTGAGTTTGAATCGATTGCCGGTTCACGCGGTTACTGAAGTCTGTACCTCCGCCCAAAAGTGCCCACGGAAACGAGGTTAAACTTGACTTTGTTTCACGTTGCTGGGATTGCGACCGGGACTCCGATTCGCCTATGGGTGTTGGATTTACCCTTGAGGCCGCTCCATGGACCTCACTCTCACCCCAAGGAGCAAAAGCAATTCGATAGTCAAGCGCACCGGTATTTGGATGCATGTTATCCAGGAAGCTATACCTCGATGAGTAGGGATCCCGCCCGTCAATGGTACTTATATCATCGCCAACAATCAGCACATTTTCGTCTGCCAATCGCTCATTGCTGGAGCTGGCTTCTTCCACTGCAAGGAGCCCATGATCCATCATCCTAGCTGGCGCGCGAATCTCCCCTAGTGGCGGCCTGTGACTCCTGTATTCGTTGGCAAGACTAAGCTTGCTGCGTCCGCAAATTTCGGCAATTGCATCAAGAGTACTTTGAATGTCTGGCTCTATTGCTCGCAGAATTCCATCAATGCCGAAATCTTGCACTGGCGGTAACTTGGCAGACATATTGTGTCGAGGGCTAGAGGCTTGCCGCGACATGTTGTCTCGTGAGTCGGTTTCTGCACAGTAGGTCCTTACAACAACAGGCTGCGATGGGAGAGATGATCGACTATCAATGGAAGTGGTTTGGCGACTTATGCGCTGAGACTGCCGTGGCAAACGATTGAACTGACGGAACGCAGCGGTTCGCTGGGCAAGTGTTGGTTCATTTAGTGGACGATCAAAACGTCGAGCGCGAGAGCTAGAAGAAACAGTAGATGGATTGTTGATCCACAGCTGTGGCGGATGGGGGGAAGAGAGAGAGATCCCATTATTAGAGTGGATAGCATACTGATGCGACCTAGACTCCATGTTGACGAGTAAAGTGGCCGGTCAATTATGCAAGTACAGTATAATAGTGAGAAGGTATTCCAACGAGTGTTTCAGAATGAGCTGCGAAAGGAGCAGACCGGCAGAACTGCAGCGAAACGCTGAACAAACAAACATAAAAAGTCAAAGGCTGGAGCGTATCACTGTGTAGGACGAATTGATTGCACGGCGAGTAGGAGGGTTACGAGGGTGTCAACGCATGTCTGCTGACGTGCATTGGCCTGAAGATGGAGTAAGAGCCAGGATATATTCAAGATTGCATTTCTTCAGCCCTTGCAACTGGGCCAGTTCTCGTTGTTTTGAAGCAAGACCTGACCATCCACGTTGTCGCAAGATGCAGAGGATGAGTTGTCAGTCCGCACCCTGCCGTCTTCGCTGGACACGAACGAACGAACGAACGAAACGATGGAAGAAGGAGAGTCAACGGAACAGCTCTAGATTGCCGTCTGGTTAAGGTTGCTGAGTCAGAAGCTACTTTCGCGGGTAATAGATATCCCACTTCCGTTACCTAGGTAACTAACTAACTAACTGCATTCAGCTATACGAAGAAGCAGATGCTGAGGATATCGATACTCGGTGGGAGAAAGGCATTCAGTGATCTCAATGGAGGTAGAGGAGTTGAATTAAGGGATGAGTAGGTTTTATGTACGCTGGAGAACCTCGTCCATTTTCATATTTGCTGGGAAGCTCATGGACTTGATTTACTATAGTTCAACGACTCCTCTGAGTCCGAAGCAGAAGTAAACGACTGCGATGATTATCTTCCGTTCCCAAAGCCGCTCTCCAGAGCGTCCTTCGTCACTCCCGATTTCGATCCCGCCACATTTCTCTCCTCTCTCTCCAACCGACATCAATCTCTCGCAGATCTCCAGACTGAACTCCGAGAACTCAGTCAATCTCTAAGTAAAGAGCTCCTTGATCTCGTCAACGAAAACTATCAAGACTTTCTTTCCCTTGGTACTGCTCTGAAAGGTGGAGAGGAGAAAGTGGAAGAAATCCGAACCGTGCTGCTAGGCTTTCAGCGCGATGTGCGAAGTATTAGAGAACAGTATACAAATAGGGCTGCGTCGATGAAAGGACTATTGGACGATAAGAAGCGATTGCGGTCTGATATTGCGATCGGATATGATTTATTGGATATCGCTGAGAGAATTGAGCTACTGGAGCAAAAACTCATGGTACATCATGGGAGCAAGCAGAGTAATGAGAACGGCGAGGACCAGGTGCTCGAAGATGAGCTTGCTGAGGAAGACGACGAAAGTGATGGGGATGAGGATCTGCAAGGCGGCCCCGACGGGACTCCTTTTGTATCTCTACGACGATTAGAGCGACATATTCAGCAGTATCTCAGCTTGATGACCGTTATCAAACGTGTTGGTAACAATCACCCGTTTGTAATCGGCCAAGAAGATAGAATCGCAACTATCAAGACAGCTTTACTCCTAGATCTCAACACCGCAGCAAAACAAGCGGAGACGGCTGAAAATAAAAGGGAAGACCGCCCTTTGAAAATCCTGCATCTTTATGAGCTTTTAGGCGAGGAAACACAGGCAATCACGACATTGCTGAAGTTGAGAATTTAGCGCTGGCGAAGCCCATTCTAGGTTTGCATGGCAAGGCGCTGAAAGGAGTAAGGTTTTGTAAAATATCATTCAACAAAAATGCATTGAACGCCTCGAAGAGAAAATAGCCCAAATAGTGTTCATGTTGTCTAAATCAAGCTCCCGTAAGGGCGGAAGCAGGAGGAGAATCGTCAGACTTGAATTCACCGTTTAAGCTGAATCCAGGAGCGTTTGTCGAGCTCAGTACCTATCTCAACAGTCAGCAACAAATGCGAAGCAGCAAGTTACGATGAACAATTAAGTGAGAACTCACCACTTCACCAACTTCTTTAGAGACTTGGTCGGCCAGTGCGGCCGCATCCTTTTTCACTTGGCCAATAAAAGTTCGCAGATTATCCCTGAGTTCTTCGGGCGAAAAGCCCAGCTGGCCAATGGGTATACGAATCACGCCATCCCTTTCTCTGTAGGCAGTTCCAGCACGCATATTCTTCACGGCCAGACCAACATTATCCACCACAGTTCCCAATTTAGCACTCGGCATCAATCCCCTCGGACCGAGAATCCTACCCAACCCAGCCTTATTCAAATTCTGCAAGCTGGATGAATGGCATAAGCAAACCTCAAATTCAATTTTGCCAGCCTGAATCTGCTGAAACACGTCGTCCTCGCCTACGATATCTGCACCCGCTGCTTTGGCATCCTTTGCCGCACGCGAACCGGGGGGAGCAATGACGCAGACGCGGACACCGGTCTGGACGGCATGTGGAAGGCGCAATTGATTTCGAATCACGGGGCCATCCTTCTTTGTCCGTAGTTTTAAGTGGACTTCGTATTTAACGGACGTGGGATGTCTGCCTGCTTCAAACGCACGAATGTACCTGTTTCAAAAAACCAGCATTAGATCCAACGATAATGTAGCTGTGGGCTAAAAGCAGCATACCTCATCGCATCGCATAGTGACAATTGAACTGCGTCTTTCATATCATATTGTCTGAATGTCCTTCGCTTCTTCTTTGCCTTCGAGGCTACATCTTTCCCTCGCGTTTTCGCACCAGTCCGCAAGTCTCTGGTCTGCTGCGCAACGGGATAGAGAAAGGGAAGCGCGGACAATGAATTGTGTCTAATGGGCGCAAATAGTGAGGCTAACGTATTCCTGGTGAGAACAGTAAGGTATTTGTGAGGTGTCGCCATCGCGCTTGCATGCCGACGAAGGAGTCCATCGACCTTAATGTATGTTCAACTGTGAATTCTCCAGCTCAGAGCACTTGGTCCGGAGAAATGTTATTCCGGATGGTCTCAAGAATTACAGTACAGTACATACATAACTAGCTATTGTTACGCTGATTTGACTCCTTTTGAGAGAAGGTTGAGATCAACGTAATCCTTATGTACATACATACATGGATTATCCGGGATTCCACTCTGGCTTCCACCATCTATCTTGAAGACATGAAGTCCAACAACAACTGGAGATTCTTTCCAACAGGATGAGATTTGATCCCATGCAAATACTGCAGTTTAAGGCTTGATTCAATACTACATATATAAAACAATGTCCAACGCCATCGCCATGCCGGTGTCTATCTTTTTCTAACCGCTGTCGCAAGAAAACTTCTGCTGATACACCTTCAGCGACCTTATCGCCCAGTAACTTCCCAAAAACGCCTCCGGATAATTTGCTACAAATTCCTCACACGTTGATGTTATCGATGCGCACGGTGACGTTGCCCACACTCGTCCAGCCCACTGACCGCAGAATGTTGTGTTGATCACAATGCGCAAGTCTTTAAAACTCTGCGTGAAGCTACAGTTTCCAGTGAAATGCGCCGTGGGAGGGCCCCAATTGTCCGGCTCCGGCTCCCCCTGTTCAATATCGAATGGAATTTCAGCGGTTCGCGAGAAAAACCAAATCTTGATACCGTCACTGGTCCATTCCGTTGCGTACACGCCGCCTCCAAACGCGTTTAGCCCGGTGCCAAAGCCCAGCGGGTCATGGGATCCGATCTGGCACCCTTCGTTGGGATTTTGACCCGGAGCAGCAACGTCGCAATTTGTAGTCTTCATACGTCCCGTAAACTCTGCGTGGCGCGTTACAGTGCAGCCAGGACCGGTGTGAAGGGTCATGGAATTTTGATACTCGAGGTTAACGCCTTCATAGATGTCGATTTCTCCGCCTTTGGGCCAGTTCGGGCCTAGCATCCAGAATGCAGGCCAAGTTCCGCATGTGGTTTCTGGAACGTGTGCAAAGTCGGCGATGAACAAGCCCTGGTTATAAGCCTTTTTGCTCGTGATGCGCACGCTCTGACGGCCCTTTGGCGCGACATTTGTCCTATCCACGCCCATCAATGCGAGATTGCCGTAGGAGCTGTTGCTGACACCGACCAACCCATTTTTGCGTGCTTCAGATTCTCCGACGTATTTGACAAATCCTTGTGTAGGATCTGGCTCGGTGAAGAAAGTGAAATTTCCAAAGAGTGCATTCCCAGCATAATTGTCAACAAGCTCATAAAAGGCTGTGGCATCATGTAAAAGAACACTCAACAGGAGTAAAAACAGAAGCTTCACCATTGGATGATTTGACATGCAAGATAAGAAAATGAATGACTGATAGCTGTGTGGAGTCCAAGGTAATATGATAATAATTACTTTGTATGGAGTCCTGCATTATGAAATTATGTAGCCTTTGATATCTTGAAAGGATTTTTTTACAAACACAATAGAATTCTTTATATATAGTCAAGTGAAACTATTCACAGAGTGACTGTTTTAATTGCCGCTGTTCTCCCAATTCTCTGTTTTCTGCGACAGTTTTGGCAATCCAGGAGAAAAGGGGTTCTCAGGCGATGATAGTTAAACCACCAATAGTGCTAGCGCCACCCGGTTGATCAGTGACACAGGAGTTGACAGCACGCTACCAATCAACATTGTCAAATAGCCAGACTCCTGGTCCAATGCAAACATTCTGTCACAACAAAGCTTCATACGGAGTACGTGAAGTTGCTTATGGAGTTGACCACAGGGCATGAGAGTTAAGTAGTTACTAATTCTTCTATGATGCTGGGTTAACAAGTGGTTCTCAGGGGGTGTGCACATATCCGCTACATATTTTAACCAGAAGATCCAGCAGCAATCAAAAATGTTTCTTCCTTGAGCAACTAGTAGGTAGCCCACAAAGCATTAGAAAGCATGATCGAAATGCCGTCGGATACCGTTCACAATTTGGCCTATGTAATTGGATCTACCGAAGAATACCGGCAACTCTCCTCACAGCTTCATCATTGCCAACCTCATTTGGGACAACACCCGCATCCTTCAGAATACCAACAACGTTCTCGACGATATCTCTCTGAACACCCTTCGTCCCGTCTTTGACAAACCTAACATCCTTCAACCACTCAGTAGCATCCTCCTTCGAATAAGTGCAACCTAGTTCTCCCGTGCCTAACAGCGAAATAACATGCGCTGTATCAGCTTCAAACGCCGCGATGCCCTTATCCAAGGCCATCAAAAGCTGCGATAAGCGAGCATCATCCTCCGGACGTAGAAACGTCGAGGTAGACGCGGCAATATGCCATGATGGCCAGGGCGTAAAGATCTCTCCGATTTTCTTCAGCGGCGGAGCCGGAGTGGTGGAAGTGACATCGAAATAAGGCTTGGTGGTGAATTGCTCCCACATGAAGAAGTCCGCCGTCGGATTCGACGGTGCATCTGGCTGGCTGGGATTGGTCCCCATCACTCCATCCCTGAGCGATGCGAATGGGCCCAGGATAACTGGGATAAGGGGCGTGCTAGCGGGCCAGTTTTGCTGTTTTGCAAGGACAAAGGACATGATATGAGATCCACTGGTGGGAAACAACAATCCAACATCAGCCATCAAACATTCCCGAATCCGCTACAGAGAAAAAAAAAAAAAAAAAAAAAAAAAAAAAAAATTCGTGCTGGAATTTATGTAGTTACCTTCCCAACCGACTCACCCCAACCCTCCCTCCTTTCAGATCCTCCACTCCCGTGATACCATCTCTTTTGCTCCCCGTGACAATTGCCCATCTCAGCGGCGTTTCTACCCATTGACCAACCACTTTGTATCCTCCATCTGCATCGGCTCCTTTCTCAATCTGCTCTTTTCCAACGAGCCCCGCAATCCAACCCTCAGTAAGGCCAATCCCGATATCTATCTCATTTTGCCGTAAAGACGATATCATATGGCCCGTCCCAGCGGGGAAGGGTTTCAGGGAAACTTTGAATGGGAGGGATAGGAAGGCGGAGCGGGCTGCGAGATGGAGAGGAGTCAAATAATGTTCTAGAAATAACCGGTTAGTTATAACTGAGTTTTATTGCAATGTTTTTCTTTTGCTCAAAATGCAATCCTTCCATGGCGTTGTCGATTGCCATTCTGATATCAATTGAGGAGCAACTTGGCGGGGGCGGGCGGGGCAGCGAGGGCAATGAAGCGGGTGCTCACCAGGCACATAGCCAATTCTGATAGTTTGCTCTGAGGTTGCCATCTTTTTTTTCTAGAGTAAAGACCGCTAGAAATCTCCTGTAAAGACTGGAATTGCGCTTTGGGAGGCTTTGATCATGGAGTTGCAGCTCCTATTGCATTGAGTGCCTCTGTCCAAGGGTTTGGTCCAAGAAGCAACCATGCCTGGATGATGAGAACCAGCAACAACCAAAGAGCAAAAGATTTTCAGAAGAGAAATGAATTCCCAGTACTCAAGCTTGAATTAAAAGGTTGTATACATATGTACTCTAAATCGAGGTATATCCAGCCACCATGGTTAATCGCCAAAAGCGCACGTCTATTGAACAAGTGTTAGATGGCCATCCCTCATGTATGTACTCCAAAAATCTCAACCCACACGATTGCGCCAGTCCCGCTATTTTAAATGCATATCTGCACCCTTCATACCCCATCGGTCAACGCCATCAGCAGCAGCATTAGCGGCGGGTAACTTTTCTAACTGGTTGAATTGCCCATCGCCAAACATCCAATATTGTATACCCAGGTAGCAGTCACAGACGCATTGTAGCATCCCGCAAATTCTGAACGCCAAGGGAACCGCACTGCCGCTGTAGAAGAAATAGCTCATTTTCATTGCATCTCCAAGCAACCAGGCCATGAGAACAGATAGTCGGAAGCCCTTGCAGGACTGCGATCTCTGGTTTGCGAGAATTTGAGGAACCGGAAGTAGAGCTTCAACTCCAAGGCCAGCGAAGCCAAGGAGCGCAATGTAGGACTCCGAGCGCGAGACCGGGGGAATGAACACGTGGACGAGAAAGAGGGATAAAAAGAGGTAACCAAGGAATGTCCAGTAACTAGAAGAAGCCGACAACAGTTAGTACGTTGCTGAGCAATTTTTACCAACGATGCACAAGGACCTGTTGGTCGTCCCCTCTGTGAGAAAGTACATACGGTCGTGTCGCTCTCCATTGCCAAAAGTCGTACGGTCGTCTAAACCCTGACTGGCCACCCGGCAGCTGCCCAGCGAACGGAGTATGGTCGACCGGAGATTGGGGACGATGGTCGAGCGCGACTTTCAATAAGAGTATTTGTACAGCAATCATTGTAGTCGCCTGCAAAAGTAACGGGAACGAATAATATGCGCCGAACCAATAAAACACTCTAGACAACAGATAATTAGATCTAGCGCAAGAAACACTAAGGACCAGGGAAGCGTACTTAAGAATCGATGCAACGAGCATAATCAAAGGTATATCTAAGGAGAAACCAGCCGAACTTCTCGTCCTTTGTATGCTGTATATTTGATCGGCGTATGAGAGGATGGGAGAGAGAATTAAGCTGTAGAGAGCCTTTAGAAGTGCCCGAGAGAGTATAAACAACACGAAATCCTTACAAGAGCGGAGCGCCATACTCCATAACCAGAGAGAATGGCCACATCTTGAGTATCGCTCCCTACAACCCCTTTCCCTTCACAACTTCTCACCCTCGAGGATTGCGCCGTGGACGAGCAACTCGGGGTGTTTTGACATCCGCAACCAAAACGCGCAATAAACAGTCACGAGAAAAGGGCTTTAGTTGGAAACGGGAAACACAGATCAAAAGCTGCCGATACCATACAGATGAAATTTGAATAAATGGAGTCGAACTGTTCCAGACAGTCTGCTTGAAGCTTCCTTCCCCCTTTTTTTGCTCTTATCGTCAGAACGCTGGAGGACGGAGGACTGAGAACACTGATATTTGGCGATGTGTCTGATCTTCCAAACAAGACATGGGACGAAAGGTTTCTGTCGAGTCTCGAATAAGAGATCAGACGAGAATCGGCAGAAGATTGGGCAAGTCTCGAGCGATGATTGGCTGTCCCTGGCGTTGATGAATCATGCAACCCGATGCTTGATTGGGAAGGAGTGACGCTGCCAAGAGGTGTGCCTGGTCTGTGCGTGGCTTGGCAAATTTGGACAAAACACAAATAAGCTCGACCAATCAAATTCTATTTTAGTACAGTACTCCGTACTTGTAGTAGAAAGGAGAAGGAGATTCGAGAACAACGAGATAGCCTCTAATGTACTCCGTAGTATACACTTAACGCTGCAGAACACCCAAAAACACACATTTAAGCAAAGCTGATCCTCCATGATTTGGTGATTGAGACATGCGGCTTCTTGAGGACCGCATAAGAAGCCTTGTCATCCCGTGAACCATGCCAATCCAAAGTAATTGAAGCTCCACTATGCGTGGCATCTTGCATTACCTGCACTGTTGCTTTGTCCTTCCATTCCTCAGGAGCACCGACAATGATAATCTTCTCAACATACACCTGTGCCATGCTCTTCAAGAATTTTGCCGTCTTTGGTCCCTTAACTCCAAGATTCTCCGACGACAATACAGATCTATTAAACACAAAGCGAGAGTGAATGAAAGCACCACTTTGATAGTCGAATGTCTCGCCGTCATCTACATAAAGCTCCCCTTCTGCTTGTCCATTCTTGTCCAGGACGACAACGAGGGTAAAAGGATCGAACTTCATGAGACCGCTGCTTCGACGCGGCCTATCTTTTCTTGGAATGATGTGACCGCCCTGCATCAAAAGAGGAATCTTTTCCAAAGGAGCTTGTACCGTGTGCGCTTTTCCAGCTCCTTGATATACTGTATAATCGAAGTAATCGTAATATTTTTCATTATCGGCAAGGTAAATGTCAACACTCGTTGCTCCTTCGGTGACAACAGGCTTTGCAAGTAAACCAGTCGAACCTAAATATAGTTGATCATCGATTGCGAAACCTTGTTCGTCTGAAGGATGAACATAGTACTGAGGTCGAACAATAGGAGAACCGTCAACCGAGGCCTGATGGAAGGCAGTATACCACGCTGGAAGCAGTTGGTATCGAAGTCTCAAGGCTTGGGTGATAATGGTCGTGTAGGGCTCGCCGCTCAGGTATGGTTCCCGTCTTCGCGTGTCGATGTGAGCGTGCGCTCGAAGGAACGGATAGAAAATACCAGTCTGATACCATCTGGTAAGAAGCTCCTTGCTTGGGTTGCCGAAAAACCCACCAACGTCAGCCCCTGCGAAAGGGAAACCAGCAATTCCATTGTTCAAAACCATAGGGAAAGATGCAGCGAGATGCTCCCAACTTGCTAGGTTATCACCCGTCCACATTGCACCCAGACGCTGAGATCCAACATAGAATGAGCGAGTCAACACAAACGGCCGCCTAATTACGCCCTTTTTGCGCTCCAGCAATGCATTGTAAGTTGCATTGACAAATGTCATACCATTGATGTTATGTACGTCTCGGTGTTCCCAGCCACCGTAATGAATATTATCTTTAGGCATTGTTGTCTCGGGTCCATTGAAGACAGAAGGCTCATTCATGTCGTTCCATACAAAGGAATTGTGCTGAGTCCCCTTAAAGTTATCATATCTGAACAGGCCTTTCCACCAGTCAATCGCGGCGGGATTGAAGCAATCGATCCAGTGGGAAGATCCTGGCCAACACCAGCCATCGTAAATATCTCCATCTTTATTGAGAACGGCCAGCTTCTTGTTTTTCAGCTCGTCAACAATGGGGTAGTTAGCTTCATTTTTAATATGCGGGTCGATGATGTAGACAAGTTTGCGTTCTGAAGCATCGAGCTGCTGCTGCATACCGATAGGATCCGGGAAAGTATGTGGATCCCAGGTAAAATATTTCTTTTGATCCGTATATTCGATATCGAGCCATATCACATCGTATGGGATTTGGTACATGTCGAATTTTTGGTCCACATCTCTGACATCCTCGTCGGTCACATAATTCCAGCGACATTGATGATACGCAATGGCAAAATGTTGCGGGAGCTGTGTGAATCCAGTGAGTTCTCCGTACGATTTAGTAACATTGTAGGGAGTTGGGCCTAGGAAGACAAAAAGATCAAGCTGTCCATTCTCAGAAAACCAGTGGGTTTTCGTATCGGTTCTTTCCTTTGCTCCAAGAGCAAGAGGATTTGGCGATTCTTTTGATCTCACAATATCAATCCAGGTTTCTGCAGCGTTCAGCCAGAGAAAACCCACAGTAGACCCAGCACGGTGTGCTTGCATAAAAGGGATCGAACCATAAAGCGTCATCGGACTGTTAAGCTCGTACTCGAAAACGTCTGCATTATACAACCGGTATGGTTCTGTATGTTGGCCGTCCCCACCTCTTTGTGAAATCAGCTATGCCTGTGTCTAAAGCAGGATAAGCATCTTACCTGGTCTCTTTTAAAGCCATGGAGTCCGCATGTTCCGGAATGCCATAAACATAGGTATATCCAGGAAATGTGATATCCAAGCCAACACTCTCAGGTCCCCGGGGTTTGGAATCGGTATTGCCTCCAAATGATTCTTCCCACCAGGTTGAATCATCCGCCTCCGAATCAGTTTTATCAACGTCACCATTTGACTCGATTTTGGGCCTCCAGTGCTCCACATTAAGGAATCCTCTATCATTCAACTTGATATGCGTTTCGCCGTCACGCTCAAAGGCTACTTCAAATGGTGAATGCCTGAGCACGGCTTTAAATTGTCGATCAGGGCCGAATATAACTTTGGTAAATCCGGCTTCGGAGTTCTTGTCTAATTCCGCTAATGAGCTGGCACTAAGATCCCCCGTAATTGCCCACTTGGCGGCTTCATTATACCGTTCCTTTCTCACGGTGCTTCCATGCCTCAACTCAATATCTCCCTTCAGGCGTCTCTCTTCGTCTATCGTGACGCGTGCAGCGCCGGATTTGAGAAACGACACAGCCAAAGGAAGTCGAACGTTTTCATTGTTTGCTGTAGATTTAATGATTGTTCCTCGCAACTGGCCATTCTTAAAGGTAACCGAAGCCGGGTCGAGTTTGTACGGAGAGGACCAAGATGATTGTTTATCGGAAATTGAGTCTGCGAGAGCACGGTTTCGTTTGCAAAAGCCAGACTGTGAGCACGTCTTGAAATTCTCATGCTTAACCATGACTAAGATCCACAAGTTAGACAACGGAGCTGTTTCAGTTCCAGCAGTTCAGACTCACGCCCGGGCACGACAAGATATGAAAGAATGACAATGGCCACCAGGGTCAATGACCATATTGGAGCTCGCGATGGCGCCATGAAGGATCAAGAAGGTAGGGGGATTCAAGGAATCTCCAGAGGGCAAGGGAGATGCATGTACTGTAGAATAATCAGATCATAAGCAACAAGATTACTCTCAACAGCACAAAGGCCAGAATCGTACTTTTGAACCCCACGGACAGCGTCGATACAAAGCAAGCTGTTCAGTTCCTCAGTGTTCAGGAGCGTCGAGGTGCTGGACAGTGCTTCGTTGATTAGCATCCAATGATTGCTTGGCATTCTGCTCCATAGGATTTAACTAATGTAGTCAACTTAGTCACTTCCTGAGTGCTGCCCCTCACTCAACCCACACACAACTCTCTAACTACTCCAGACACAGCACTTTGACATCAATTTTTCTGAATCAATTGACGGGAAGATTCTGAACTGCCATACCGATCACAATGTCTTCTGAACAGACGTGAGCATTCTTGTAGTTTTATTTTAAATATCCATCTCTAACCGACTGTTGCAGCTTCATTGCCATCAAGCCAGACGGCGTCCAGGTAAGCGGGGTTCTATTGAACCAACTTCAACCCCTCTTGCGCAGCCCAATGCCGTGATGAAACAGCGTATTACTATTCAATTCAGATTCTGATATTTCAACTTTCAGCGTGGCCTCGTTGGTCCCATCATCAGCCGATTTGAGAACCGTGGGTGCGTGGAGGCTCTCGTGGAGGATTGAGGGCAGCATGCTGAATACATGAACAGATACAAACTGGTTGCCATCAAGCTTGTGTCTCCATCAAAGGAGCATTTAGAAAAGCACTATGCCGATCTCTCTGATAAGCCCTTCTTTAAGGGCCTCGTCACCTGTTCGATCCCAGCCTCCTGTTTCCACTGTCTTGGTATACTAATTCCTTCTAGATATGCTGAGTGGCCCAATCTGTGCGATGGTCTGGGAAGGTCGTGATGCCGTAAAGACTGGCAGAAGTACGAATTCCTAAAACCAAGTTAAGCATGCAACGAATAACAAATTGACTCCATTAGCGATCCTCGGAGCTACAAACCCTCTGGCCTCCGCCCCAGGTACTATCCGTGGTGACTATGCCATTGTTAGTCAGGCCTGTGCTCTCTGTTCTTAACAAAATTCACTGACGAATCTGCTAGGACGTTGGCCGCAACGTCTGCCACGGATCCGACAGCGTTGAGAACGCTAAGAAGGAGATTGCTCTGTGGTTCAACGAGGGAGACCTTGTCCAGTACAAGCAAAGCCAATTCGATTGGATCTACGAGAAAGCCTAAACCGCTGCGGATTTTAGCTGTTGAAGACCAAAAGACACGACAAGTAATAGATAGAACAAAAATGGCTGGATTTGGGCCAGTAGTGATAATGCATTAGCGAAAAAGAAAGCGAAGCTCCGTCTAGCATTGATTGCTGATGTTTACAATCAATACGTTGACAAGTATGTCACTACCCATGTCACAATGTGTACAACAGTAAATTTAAGCAGGCGGCCCTGCTTTCTTCTTCGAATTTCCGAATAAACGTCCCACGCTTCGTCCAACGGGTCCGAGTACACGTCTCGCAAACCAAGGCGTTGACCACACACTTACTATGATCCGAACTGGCAGTAAAGCCTTGGTAATTGCATAAGCCGTCGCGAACTCCAGTATTAAACGCACTCCCCGATCCACATTCGGGTCTAAATTTTCGGCAGTATTGCCCCGTTCAATAGAACCGATGGCCTTTTCATCCGTGATGTCGCTCTCGACCCATCCCTTTTTTCGTAGCCACTTCCCAAATTTCCTCACACCTTCATCAACCACGTTATTCTCTTCACCGTCGCTTAAAGATGGGATCCATCCACCATAGTGGAATGCTCCAACAAGGCCGAAAAGCGGCACGACGGCAGTTATTTCATGCAGGATGAGAAACGAGGTTATATGAGTGGCTGGCGCGTTTAAAAGAGGTGTGGTGTACGGTTGAAGAAACCGAGGGAGGCGCTTATTGAACTTCTCAAAACGACCACGAGTCTGAGAGTTTGGAGGAGCAGAATAGCGGCGGCCCGGGGGGGTTGCACGACGGAGGGAAGGGCGGTTTGACAAACGGAATGGGGAAAAGGTGGTAGATTTCATGATCAGCTTGGTCGAATGCACAACTGACGTAGTGACATGTTGCAATGTGATACTGTCAGTTTGTGTGCATATCACAGCCTCTATCACTCCGAGGCAACGTGCATTTGAGATCACTTTCACAGGAAAATCGAGGCGTGAATTCGTCAGTTGCTTTGCCGGACTTGGAGCGATGAGATCAATATATGTATTCAAGAGAACTGATAGGTTGAACTCGATTGGGGCATTCCGGTTGTATACTCCGACTGGTTGAGATGAGATTCAGATGCAGGCGACTCCACTTCGGATCTCGTAGTTATGTAACTATGGCAGGACGATCGACAACCGCAATCAGGGCCTGAGAACAGTCCACATTGCACGTTCTCTACAGAGGACATACGAATGCATGCCTGTTGGCTTGCAATGTTCACCCTGGTTGCTGATGATCTTAACTGAAGCAGTTTAGGTGGTCGACAACGCGTTTTGCACTAAGAGAGCGTGGCCGAACCATAGCATATAACTACTGAATTAGCTTCCGATTTCCTTCACTGTCAGCCTAATTCTAGTAATTTATTTGACATCAAGATGCCCTGGATTGACGCTCGGTGGAAAAAGAGTTTCACTTTCGAATGTGATGCGCAGCTGCTATGGATTTCCCTCTGTCGAAATGTCCACATCTCGGACGTTTTCAGCCCCTTTCGAGGTACTGCTCTGTGCACTCTTCAAAACAGCGCAACACCATTGGAAGAAGAGTGACCTGATCACCGCCAGTTCTTAAATCGGGCTGCATCGTGTAGCCAGAAAGCTCAGCAGAGTGCGGAGAAATGCACCGCTCTCTGCTTATTGCAGGTTGATAACCATGCCCTTCAGGTAGCCTCTTTTTGTTGCCTTGACGAGCCATCCAGCTAGTCAAGGTACATGGCGCAATTGCTTTTTGCGCTGATTTTCGATCTGCCTGGGAGCTATGCTTTGATATGACGGATACTCCGTACGGTGTATGCTGTACGGAGTATAGATATATTAATAAGAGCTCGCAGTAGAGCACTCTTGAGGAGACTTCTAGCTTTTGTCTATTGTGGGATTTTTGCCCCTGATCTGACTAGTTAGAGTCTCTTTTGTTGAACTCCTTTGATTGTCCGCCGTACGGTCGTCAATATGAGAATCTGCGTCTTGCACTCCTCGTACGAGGGATCCGACCACAATCTGCAAGCGGTTGATACCCACTTTCCTGACCCCGGTGCCTTCACGAAACAGCACACCTTTGAACATAGATTCATCAAGAAAGAGAATGCTACCGCTCAGATCGACGCTGTTGCAGCGGAAGGCTTCGACTTCTACTTTAACTTCATGTGGGGGACCCACGAGGATAACGTCGCGGGCATTGATGCCAGTAGACATTTCGAATCCTTAAATCTCCCATCCGTCGGGATAAGAAGTTATGAGCGGGAACGTTCTAAGAATGACTTTTTTGTTGATGCTAGACGGATAGGAGCTCCTCCAGTTCCGGGCACTGCCAAGTTCCCAATGTTTGTCAAGCCAGCCTTTGGCTGCTCAAGTCAACTTATCGGTGAACACTCAGTGTGCCATAACGAAGAGGAACTGGAACGGACTATCCGCTTAATGAACGAAAAGATGCGAGATGCCCGTTTACGACGCGCAGTGGGGCTGGGTAAGGATCCCGACGCTTATGTGCAGGCTCTTGAGGAAGCTGGAAAGAACAGCGAAGACATCGTCGTTCAAGAATATATTGAGGGACACGATTATACGGTTACCGTTGTCGCTTTTGGCGAAACTCCAGTTCCACTCGTTCCGGCTCGCGTCGCGCACATTCGCATTCCCGGAGAGAAACAGTACCTCACATTTGAGGCTAAATTTGACTCGGGAACGCACTACGAGCCTTTCGTTGAAAGTACAAATCCTGTGCTATATCGACATCTACAGGAGGTCGCCATTGAGGCTTATAAGACGAACCAAATGCATACTAATCTCATGGGCTGTGATGTCGATATACGGGTCCGCCCAGATGGACAGGCATTTGCCATTGAGGTCAACCCCATGCCAGTAGCGTTTATGCCGCCAGATGCCCCTTTTGCAGAGGGGGAAGAGGAGGCCGAAGAAATACCCGGTGGATACGCAGCTGCTGTTAATATCTTCATAACTAATTACTTTTTAATTCACCCCGAACAAAAATCAGCATCGTTGAAAATTGCAGAAGCATACGATCAAATGTCGCCAGTATATAATAAGCAGCACGCAACATCAAATCTAATCCCAATCATTACACAAACCGTCGAGCTGCTTAAACTTGAAGGAAGGGTGCTTGACCTTGGCTGTGGAACTGGAGCCTTCGGACGGATACTCTCTGAGAAGTGGGAAGCTCGAGGAAACGATCCTTTTAACAAGCTCTACGGGGTAGACATCTCGGAAGGGATGCTAGACGTCTGCAAGCAGGGAGGTTGGTACCACGGGCTATATATTGAACCCATTCAGAGGTTCATTGCTAAAATCACCGGGGGCGTCGACCACGTCGTGGCTATGTCAGTACTTCATCATCTAACACCAGAGGAATTGACATTTGTCCTCGTACGCTGTTTCCAGCTTGCGAAGAAGTCAATCACTCTTACTGTCGACGAGATCCCTGACGAGTACAACCAAGTGCTCCATAAGCGCGGTTTACCTCATATGCACTCCAACGATCAACTTAAGAACGTAAAGGCGATGGGAGAACCTGCAGGGTGGCGACTTAGCTATCTCCGAAGGCAATTTGGGTGGACATCTCCTGCCACGGGAGTCCAAGTTTATGTCACCGTGTTCCACTTCGAGAGGTACGAGAAAGAAGACCCTTTAAAAGCAGCGCAGGAACTCATTCGCTACGGAGCCCATGCCGTTGCATCTCGTACCAATGGATGCGAAGCCAATGGGACTCATGTGAATGGGATCGAGGCCAGTGGCTCTCAGAGTGTCAAAGTTCAAACCAACGGGATCAACGGCAGTGAATGTCTCAAGGTCAATGGACAGTTGAACGGAAGTGAAAGCAGACACAAGAGATGTGAGCAGTGCTTACAAGAGCTGGAAACTCCCTCTTAATATTTGTGCCATGGACATCTTTTCAAGGCTTCTGCAAATTTCGGGCTAGTTTTGAGTTGCTGATCAATGTGCCTTATCAAGTATCAGGGTGCCCTTTACTGAGATAAAAAGCAACATACCTTAGGCAATCAGTTAACATGTAATTAGATCTAATGCTAATTGTTGAAAAGTTCCTTGTACTGGCATCAGGAGGGTGCTGTGAAGATTTTCACTCCATTCCTTGTCCATGGCATGTCCCCTAGTTAGTAAACTTACTACTAGTTATTTGGTAGATAGAATTCTCCAAACTGCTGGAGCTTCACACATCTCACATTCAGCTTTCTGTGCCTTCATATATCATTGTCATATAAGAGACCAGCTACTTTAGAGTTATCAACTAGGTAGGAATCTTTTGAATGCTGACTCTCAAGATTTGCCAGTGATTTAACTGCATGGTGAATACAAAGCTATCTACTACCCCACGTCCATTATCTTGATACTCTTACTTCACTCTGCACATTGAGGATCTCGCAATCATGGAGAAGATTTCAGATAAAATTGCTGCTCTTCCTGAAGATGCGAACTTCTTTTCCTTGGAGTTCTTCCCTCCAAAGACGCAAATGGTATGGCGTTCTAAGATCTCAACCCCGCATATAGATCTTTTCTGTTCCGGCTGCTGACACGCATTTCGTTCTCAGGGTTCATCAAACCTCCAGGCTCGACTGGAGCGTATGGCCCAGGCCCTCCGACCGCTTTTTGTGACTGTAACGTGGGGCGCAGGAGGAAGCACCGCGAGCAAGTCCCTCGAACTGGCAGAGATATGCCAGAGACAATTGAGGTTGACCACTTGCTTGCACCTGACATGCACGAACATGAACAGAAGATTAATCGATGATGCTCTCGAAGAAGCCAAAGCTCTAGGGATTCGAAATATCCTAGCGTTGCGAGGCGATCCGCCGCGAAGTGACGAATACAACCTTGATGAAGAGGATGACAGCAACAAGGAGTTCAAATATGCCATAGATTTGGTCCGGTATATACGCCGGAAGCATAGAGATTACTTCTGTATAGGCGTGGCGGCGTACCCGGAAGGCCATTCCGACGAGTCTCACCCTGAAGTACAGGATCCTGTGAGAGACCTGCCGTATCTAATTGCAAAGACTGAAGCGGGTGCCGATTTTATCATGACCCAGCTGACTTACGATCTGGAGGCATACAAGAAGTTTGAATCAATGCTACGGAACCACGAATCTGGAGTCTTCAAAACCATTCCGATTATACCTGGACTGATGCCTATTCAGAGCTATCCTAGGTTAACCAGGATAACAAAATTGAGCCATGTCCATGTGCCACTCGAAATCATATCCCGGATTGAAGCCTGCAAGATGGACGATGAAGCAGTGAAGCGAGTCGGTGTTGATATTTTGAGCGAATTGGTTGAGGAAATTAAGACGATTTCCTGCCCAGGTCCTCGTGGCTTGCATTTTTATACGTTGAATTTGGAGAAGTCAGTGTCTTTTATTCTTGAACGATGCAATCTGATACCGCCATCATCAGAACCTTCCAGCGACTCGGAACCGGAATTAGCAGTTTACGCTTCCAGAAATTTACCAAATAATGTCACTACTGCAGGCGGCAAAGAATCCTTAATCTCAAGACGACGAGCGTCGTCTTTGAATTCTCAGCCACATAATCGTGTGATCGTTGACCGAGCCGATATGTCTTCTCAGAGCTCTACCACGCATGAAACTTCGGCCCAGGGTGCTGGTATGCCAGCACTCAATCCCCCTCCCCGCAATACTGCCCTACAAATTTCCGAAGGACTGGGGTCACTTGGGCGGGAAGCCACCTGGGATGACTTCCCCAACGGCCGTTGGGGAGATGCACGCTCGCCTGCATTTGGTGAGATTGATGGATATGGCCCTTCGTTACATGTGACGGCGAATGGTGCCCGTCGATTATGGGGCTGCCCGATGTCTCGTGAAGACATCAATAACATCTTCAGGCGACACCTTTCCGGTGAACTTCATGCAGTTCCTTGGTCGGAAGGAGGTGCTGCAGAAGAATCAGGTGGTCTGAACCCGGAAACAGCCACAATTCGCCCATACCTCCTTAGTCTTGTTGAAAAACGGGGCTGGTGGACTCTTGCGTCCCAGCCTGCAGTCAACGGGGTTCGCAGTGACAATCCAACTTTTGGATGGGGCCCACCTGGTGAAGGATTTGTCTTTCAAAAAGCGTTCGTTGAGTTCTTTTGCTCCCAGGATGATTACCATTCATACTTAAAACCTTTACTCCAACGCTATGGTCATGATGAATTTGCTTGGTTTGCGACTAATGCGGCTGGCGACTTTGAATCATCTTCCTCTCCTTCGACACCCACTCCTACCGGACCTGTCGATGCTATTTTTGACGATATGGATGACTCTTTCTCGTCGAGCCCCGGTGGCGTCAATGCAGTGACCTGGGGCGTTTTCCGCGGAAAAGAAATCATTACGCCTACTATCATTGAGGAAGTGAGCTTTCGGGCATGGGGAGAGGAGGCCTTTCGCATATGGGATGAATGGAGACGAATCTTTCCACGAGGTAGCCCGAGCGAAAGATTGCTGCGCCAGACGAAGGATGACGTATGGCTGGTTTGTGTAATTGGACAGCGTTTCGGTGCTGGAGGTGAGCCGGGTAAAGATGCTACAGAAGAAGGAAAGCTTCTGTGGAAAGTTCTGGTTGAAGGGAATATCTAACTCTCCCTCGTCTTCTTTTGTTTTCGGCGCTGTCAGTTGACCAATTGAAAATGAAGTTACCGTTGGTAAATGATCGATGCATGGGAAATAGCACTTACTCCGAGATTTCTGGGCTATTTTTTGAATTTCTATCAGCCAGCTAATACTTTTGGCGTAGGATATCTCATCATGAAACTTTCAAAACATCGGAAGTTTTCTAGGTACAATTTTGATCTCTAACTTGTCTGCGATTCACCTTTGACATTTGTCAGCTCACTTATCCCACTGATAGCCCCGACTACCAGTCGTAGAACCCTCATACTGGTACTTTTCTTCCATTTCGTGATACTTCCCAAACCCAAGCCCTTCACAAACCTCCCCATACGACAATATCTGCTCCGGCTTCCCAGTCAGGAACGACGCCTTCAACTTCTCCAGCGTTTCTCTAATACTCTTCAGCTTCGCCGCCACCAGCGTCCACGGATACGCCACCGCCGCATATCCCAGCTCACCCAGCTCTTTCGCAGACAGATTCTCCGTCTTCCCTCCTTCAATGATATTCGCGAAGCAGGGAAAATCTAGCTCGCGGAGCAGTCTTTCCATGGTCGCGCGGTCGGGCAATGCTTCGAGAAAGATGCAGTCGGCGCCGAGTTCTTTGAATTTGCGCGCGCGCGCGAGGGTTTCGTCGTAGCCGTGTATGAAGCTGTCGGTGCGAGCGAGAATCCAGATGTCGAGGCCGGAGTTGCGGGCGTCGACGGCGGCTTGGATGCGGGCGTATGCTTCGTCGCGGGAGACGACGGATTTTCCTTTGGTGTGGCCGCAGCCTAGAGTAGAGTTTAGTACGTATGTACGGAATAACACTCGTCAAATATGTAACTAAACAAGGATTGCTGCTCACGCTTTGGCCATGTCTGGTCCTCGATCATCACGCCTGCAGCTCCAGCCAGTGCAAATCTGTTGCATTTTCTCAGATCTCCAAATATCAAACAGTGAATAACGGATATAGAAGCCAGCAATGACCCAAAGCAAGCAAAATTCGGAAGTAATGCATCCCATTAACCCCCAATGTGTTCAACACACTTTTCTTACATACCCTTCAACAGTCCTCCGAACATTCATCGGACTCCCATACCCCGTATCACCATCCACCAGCACAGGCACACTAACTTGCCTCACGACCTCTTGGATCTTCCCCACCGCTTCTTGAAAAGCAATATATCCCGTATCCGGCAGGCCGTAGGACGACGCCATGGCAAACCCTCCAAGGAACATCACGGGAAAGCCGGCTTCTTCCACGAGCCGCGAACTCAGGCCATCGTAGCTGCAGACTTGAGCGACGATCTTGGATGGGTCGCCATGGGCCTCGTTGATCAGAGATCGGAGACGAGATGCTTGAAACGAAGGGATGCGGCCGCGGACATTGGGGATGGTGACGGCGAGACTGGTGGGTTTGTTGCTGCTGCTGTCGGGGTTGGTGATTGGATCGGAGGTGAATGTGAAGGGGTATGGGTGAGTGTTGTTGGTTGATGTAGACATTTTGGTTTGTTCTATGGATGTCTTTGTAAAGGTGTGCCTTTCATTGCGTTTCCCACTTCACGAAGATTGTATTTATATTTCATTCATAACCAATTCCCAGCGAGGCTTCTCTTGAAGTCCAAATACTCATGTAGCATTCTGGCCGATATCGGACGACTGGCTGTTGAGAGAGTTGGGATCAAACTTTGAGTGCGGGGATTTCTCAAGAGCCGTTGAACTCACATCTGACAACACACTCGCTTCTTCTCTTCACAGACATTTGTATGCTGGGGATGGAAGTAATGTTGTGTGGCATCGCAAGACTTTCGGAAACGAATCATCAGTTCTCATAGGTATGTATGTACTATGTGTGTACGCTGTACCTCGTTATCATGCTTCAACTTACATCTAGAGACGTGGAAAAGTACTGATACAATTCATCCTAGATAATATACCGGAACATGGGCGCCTCATCTGCCTTCTCAGTCGTATCAACTGGCAATCTTGGATTTGGCTTGCCATACATTTTGTCTCGCCGGGCATTCTCAATTCGATGACGGACGGACAAAACAACGGACATGACACAACTCAGGCCTAGAAACGCAAGCACAATGCCATATCCACGGATGTAATTTGGCCCTTCATGCGCCGGGAAACTCTTGCTGGCTAGGATACTCCAGCAGTGACCAGCAACCACGAGGATACAAATGGCGGTTACCTTCTTTGACTCTGCGCCTGCGTTGTCCGTTGCCCATTGTAGTTCCAATGGTATGCAAGGAAAGATACCAGCCACGAGGAAGAAAATTCCAACCAGTGCAATCTTGGGCTTTTCCTCGGCGGGAAAAGAAAATATTAGAGCAACCCCGATCACGGACAGTACGGTTGCACCGAGAAGGAATGGACCACGCATTCTGAGCCGGTCTGATGCGAAACACACGGCGAGCATCACAACCCAAGCGACGAGGTATGGCCCAATGGTCATGTACTGGGCCTGACTTTTCGTGTACCCCAGTGACTTGATGATGCTTGGTAGAAAGATCGAAATCGTTGCTAGACCTGCATCATGTCCGATCTTAACCAAGGCACACGAATACACTTTCCAGTCTGTGAAACCAGACACAACATGCCTTTTCACTAAGACATTGTGCCCCTCGCTAGCTTGCCCACGGTGCATACGCTCGATAGCAACAGCACGTTCCTCTTCGTTTCGGAAAAATGTAGAGGTCTCCGGCCGATCGGGCAAAAAGTACAGAATGACGAAAGCGAGGACAACGGTCGGCAAGCCTTCCACTATGAAGAGAATCCGCCAATGTGCGATATGAGAGTTAATCAGAGATATTCCATACGCGATGAGGCCGCCAAATGCGCCTGAAAGAGCCGCCATTCCAACGAATATCGACGTACGGAATGCGACTTCGCTGCGAGTATACCAAATAGTAAAGTAAAATACCGCGCTCGGCGCAAATCCCGCCTAAAAGCATTGAGTAAATAAGTCCGGTCCGCACGACCCCGGAATGCTCACCTCAAACAGGCCGATAAAGAATCGAGAAATGGCAAGACCTGGAAAATTAAAGGCTCCAGCCCCAGCGGAAGAGGAAATGCCCCATCCCAGGACGCAAACAAACATAAACCTGGATGGATGAAATTTCTTGCTATAGAGAGTAAAAGGAATCGCAAACAAAACGCTGATATCATTAGTGTTTAAAACGAAATAGGGGGAAAATGGAGGAGGAAACTGACTATCCAACGTAGAATATACTCGCGGCCCAACCATAATTCTCATCATTTCCGTCCAGAACATCCTCAACCACGCCTTGCAACTTCGCATTTCCTAGATTACTTCGATCTAGATATGCCTGGTTCGGGCCACGGTTAGTGGCAGTAAACTAAGCCTCGACAGGGTTCCAAACCAGTAAATATAGCGTAACCATCTGTGGCATAATGATCATGTCTTGCCGGCGGACGAGCTTTCTTCCAAAATAGAGACGTCAACGGCCAGCCTGAACGCGAGAAACAGATCCAAAGAATGCCCTACTTTTCAATTTCAGCTCTGCGCTGCTCAATCTCATGCTCGTTTGCAGATTGCCCTCCTATCCTCTCCAGGCGAAAACCTGTAGTCTCCACATCTCCAAACACATCATCCTTTTCCTTGGATGATGAGGTTCCTCTTGGAATCTCCATTGTGCCTTAGCAAACAGCTGAAAGAAAATCCCAAACAGAGTTCGAGAAACAATCGAAGAATCCAGGCGAGTTGCACGACGCCTCCATCGAGGAGGCAATAACTCCTTTATACATATCGAGTGCTGCATCCTGTTGCGCATCAACTACATGCATGATATGGTGTATACCGACGAGATCAACAGGGCTGGAAAAGTCAAGCAACCGTGGTTCAGCGAAGATAGCAAGGCAGCGTGGTATATGTAGTCGAATGATCGACACTCGTTTGTGAAACCCAAATGGTCACTTTAACAGTGATATCAACCAACTAGCGGTGGGAACTGTGAAAAGAGACCAGCTATGAAACTGCCAGATATCCGGGGTGAGGAGGGATCATTGAACCTTGTGTCCTTCCAGCTTGTTGAATGATGCTTTGGCAATGATCACTTGGGGGGATGTTGGTCCCATAGCATAGTTACATTCATGCCTCTAGCCTGGTGAAAGCGTGAACACCCACAGTGAGAAGATATCTTTATTTTGGAGGTGTTGAGAAGTCTTGTAGTTGTATACTATGTAAGTCGATGAATCATTGTTCTCACTCTGAGGCTTTGAAAAGCTCCACGGAGCTATTGGCGAATTGTGAAGATGAGCTATCGGATGATCTGACAGTTACACCTGTACATGGACCAACCATGTCAATCAATGGCTGGTATGCCCATGCTCAGCCGATGCTGTGACCTGTCGCTTCGACGCGGAGATTCCTGTGCTGTCTACTGTTGTCATTTTGGAGACAGATATCTTGACCAGGAAATTGTAGATGATAGTTACATATCATTCTCCACGTCTCCACATCACACTCCCAGTTAACTTCCGGTTAATACTGGTAAGTCGTTCTTAAAACAATTCTCCAATGTGGCGTTTGAATATAACCCCGAGAATGTGAAGCCACATAGTACAGGTGACATGGAAATGCTTCGAACTTCTGACCTTAACTACACTTCTGTATACATCCTCGGAGCGCTGTCAGATCTTCGGCCTGTTAGTTCAGCTTTGCTTGCGCTTGGGACTCTTCAAGCAATTGGCTAAATTTATCGCACGGGATTTCATAGCCAGATTCTAGATCAGCAGGGAGCACGAGCATTAATGTGCTTCACAGGTCGGCAAAATGAGGTACATCGTCTAAAGTTCAAGTGAGTTGGCGTGGGACTTCCGGCACCCAGTCCAACCGCTATGGATTATAGAGTGATGTTTTATCTGTTTTCTCCGCAAATCCGTGTGCCTGTAACTCTTCTGCTCCAGTATCTGGAGTTGCTACAGATGACTCCGCTTCCATGAGTTTCTCCGTATGGTCGTCAAGACGTCCGTAGACTTTGGGATTTTTCTTCTGCGCTCTGTATTCTGATTTGACTTGATACCCTCGTATTCTAAACATGTTAGCTGGATCATGCATACGCACAAAGACTTTCAAAGCGCCTTACCGTGGACCTAAGCCAGTCTGCTCTGGAAATTCTGAGATATATGTCCGTTCAAAAGTTTCTGCATCTTCGGAAAATGTCCCGCGGAGAATACTCTTTCTGACTTCGGCGAAAAATCTATCCACCACCTTATGATTATGGATCTGCAGCAACGTCCATGCAAGCATTTCCCTTGCATTGAGCAAATGCTGGACATACGCACGGTGGTGATTTTTGCACGTATAGCACTCACAGCCTGCCGTAAGAGGGGCCACATCAACTGCATGGCTCGACGGCCACATATCGAATGCCAATGGCAGAGGTCCTGACTCACTCTTTGTGAGAGGTTGCGGGAAAGCAAAATCAAAAGCTAGACCCGCATCGGATGCCGCTCCGATGAATGACACGGTAATGAGGTCAACTCCCAAGGATATTTCTTTCAAGATCTTATGGGGTGTGCTGGGGTATGTGAGGGATACCCGGAAAAGATGGGACATGGAATCAGGTACCGCCGAGACTGTTGATCCATCAAACAGAGCGAAACCAGAGACAAAATCTCTCATCTCATCCTCCAACTCCTGCACGTACAATGACTGCAATTCTTTCTCCAGAGGAAGTAACGGAGCAAGAAATAGAGACCGGAGAGGCACTTCAGAGGGGTCTGGGGCGGTATACAACTGATTAATTGTACCTCTGGTCCACATATGAGTCCTATCCACCATTCTCTCCCTCCTTTTAACGCCCGGTGGCTGTGTCAAAACAAGGTCTGCGAGGCCTATTGCAAAATCTGGCTGTAGTTTCCGAATAGCTTCGACATATTCCTCCGCTTCAAGCTGACGGAAGCCAACAGAAGTCAAAATCGTTATCGAATTTGAAGTATTTGGGGTTGTGCAGGCAACTGGTGGAACTCTTCGCGGGCCCAATATCAGGAGTAAATCGTCTGAATAACCAAGAAAATTTCGTAAGGCAGACTCAGATGATGGTGTTGGGAACTGATAAATTGGGGGAATCTCTCGTGGGCCTCTCTCTATGACTGGACTGCTCCAGGGAGCAGAAGAGTTAGTTTTAATAGTGAACCTAGCTCACAATCTGAACGTCAAAACATACAATCTTCGAGTCCAGTATATAGACTCTGAACGGACATATGATCCCTCATCATATCATGGGACACATGTGGAAATGCGCCTCGAGATGTAATTGGGATATAATGAGGGGTCTGGATTGGTTTTCGTGCTTTGAGACAGAGGCGACCAACGCGAGGAGTAAGGATTGACGGTGGACAGTTCAGCAAAGTGAAGCCATACATCTTGTCCGATAAATCGTCAAGTGAATCAGAATTCATATTGACTGCAGTTATTGTGCTCACTTGGTGAAATCCCCTGTTCGTTATCGATAAAGTCGGCTTTGATCCTGTAAGTCCTCAAGCTCTAGGCTTCAAGGTTAGTTACTGTACTGACTAAGTTAAGCCGCACCTGTGAACTTTGAAGTCGCCAGAGAACACGACGCGGTCACCACTTTACATACTATGTATACACCTGAGCCAAGGCCAGAAGCGAGTCTTCCAATTGGCCTTAGCAATGGGTTCAGATGTTCTCGGAGCCAGCATAAAGGCCCAGATGAATCGGGGTGTCCTTATAGTCGTCGAGGGTCTCGATAGGGCGGGAAAGTCAACCCAGTGCACGATCTTGACGACCACGCTCCAGGAACTGGGTTACAAGGCAAAATCCATTCGCTTTCCAAGTGTGCCACTCTCTGGAATAACACATTTTAACATTTGCTAATCATCTAATAGACAGGGCGACGTCAATTGGCAAGATCATCGATGGCTATCTGCGGGGCGAAACACAATTAGATGACCATGCTGTCCATCTCCTTTTCTCCGCGAACCGGTGGGAATTAGCATCACAAATACGAGACGATATTTCTAACGGCATATGTGTGGTTATTGACCGCTACTCTTATTCTGGCGCGGTATATTCAGCAGCAAAGAGTAACGAAGACCTGTCGTTGGACTGGGCATGGCAGGCCGAAAAAGGATTACCCCGGCCCGACATTTGGTTCTTTCTCAATATCTCCCCGAAAGAGGCAGAAAAGAGAGGTGGATACGGTCAGGAAAGATATGAGAATGTTGCCCTCCAATTGCGGGTCGGTGAACTGTTTAAGTCACTGCAGCCGCTAAAGAACAATGAAGAAATGCGAATAATTGATGCAGATCGGTCCCAGGAGGAGGTAGCCCAGGACATTTCGTCACATGTTTTTGCGACCATTGATTCTACATTAGGTCCATTGAGAAAGCTTGGTCCTTTGTCATTCGAGCCACAAACTGGTTCAGACTGATAATAAACTGTTTTGATGTTCATTGCTATCAGTCCACTATTACCGCATCTGCCCATTCTGGATCCTCAACCGTCACCCGCCTTTTGGGTCTGTTCGGCTTGTTCTTGGTAATCGTCGGTTGCGAATTACGGATACAAGTCTCTGATGATTCAAAAGGGTAAAAGTTAGGGCCCTTGCGCTTAGCGTTGCTGAACTCCATTTCTGACTGCGGCCCATCCGCTGGTCGATCAAGTCTATTAGTCGAGTCGAGATCAAAACGCTCATTGCTACGACTCTTCAAGCTGGGACCACCTGTATTGAAAGCTCCGCTTTCTGGCTTCGACTTCCTAGAGTCCCCATTTCGCTTTCGTGATCTCTTGTTTTCTGTGCCTCGTAACCTCAAGGTCATCTCCTTCATCAAAATCGGCCATTCTATTAGTGAACCACAAGTCGGACATTCTCCACTCACTGGAATGATCCTATTTATTGAGTTTTCAGTCTGAAGGAAGCTGGACGCAAGGCACATAACGTGAGATGCACAATTGCAATGTTCGTATGAACAAAGAACTATCAAGTCATCTTCCAAATTCAGCTGTTGCCTGCATATGCCACATGAAATCGTCTCATCCTTATCAAGGAGAAACTCGGACTTGACCAAGTAATTATTGAGCTTGGTATTCTTGATATCAAGCCGGTCAAGAGGTTTGACTTCCTCTATCCGCTGATGGGTTTCAAACTGGTCGACAACAACATTGATTGAATCCGGGACCAGATTATCGAGGTGCTGGCAACATCCTTGCCATACGCGATAAACTTCGGCTGAAAAGACACGGACTTCTAGAGGCCAAAACGAGAAGTATGGCGAGCTTAATAAAAGGTGCAGTGATGCCATAACGCTTGTTAAAGACGCACGAGGACGGGTCGAGCGCTTAGCTTGTCTACCCGTCCGAGGGCATATTCGCATGCTGACTTGCGAAGATTCATCTTCGCGGTCAGCATGACGGGAACACTGTGTGTTTTGCCATGCCCATCTATTTGAGATACCAATTAGACCATATTTTATGTTTAATGAAGCAGCCACACAAGATCGGACAACGCGAGCAAGCTTTCCCGTGTGATATAATAAACAATGACTTACTCAAACTGCAATGCCGCAGTTCTGCTCATAAAGCCGCTCACAATCATCACCATCTCCCATGGTCTAAGTGTGTCCCTGTGAGTTTTATGGGCACCGCCTTTTATGCGACCATTATGTTGGGCCAGCCTCCTGGAGGGGTGGGGAGTAGATCCAATGTAGAGACTGGCATGTCGGACAGTTGATCGCAGTAAGTAGACACAGTAAAAGGCTGGTATGGGTTTGATGGTCGTAGAAGAAGAAGAAAAATCGGGAGGATCCAATCCTGATGAACTTAAGCATCGATCTAGTTCAAACAGCATTTTCGTCCTATCTTTGATTGATTCGGGTGTTGAAAACAAGTATATCTAATGCGGCCAGTAAACAGGACGGATAGTTAAATATATATATTATATTTTATACTCCGCACTCTTGCGTTTAAGAATAGAGTGAGACGATTGCTTGTCGACCATTCAAGATCTCCGCCGTGGTATGTCAGGGTTCAATTTGTTGCACCACGTAGAGCGACTCGGGCCTCAGACGATTGACCAAGGCATACAAAATGTAAGAAGGACAGAAGAGACAAAGGAATAATCCAAATATCGGTCGGCTTTCACTGATATTTGCACTAGAAGAGAGACGATATAAACAAACACTTGCTATGGAGTATGGACATGACACAGTTAACTAGGCATCCATCAATCTGATTGGTCCCGTTGGGCCAAGTAACTAGCGGGTAACTACATACATAGGTAGTTAGCTTGTACTGATATTACATAATCATGGAACATGGTTTCGCCGCAACCCCGACAAGCTCGGTTCCGCCATCCAGAAAAGTCCTGGAGCCAGGAGGCTGGAGCCATTCTTTGCAGGCTGACATTCTATATGGATCGTACGCAAAACATCATTGCAGCACAATTATTTCAAGGCAAGAAGCGCGCATAGTTTGCTTAGCTCTACCGACTAGCTTTACTCGTTAACAAGATTCTTCACTCGCTTCAAGGCCTATTTGCCAATGTGTGCCTGGATCGATGAATCGTTCGAGGGTTCAAGGATGATGGAATGGGGATATCAGGTCACGCTTTAAGCGCCTGTTACCATACATTACATACAGCCACGTTTGGTGTGGTAACTTTCAGCATCGGTATCGTATGTATCATTTACATAGTTATACCGAGCCAACGAGGAAACCATTATTTGCTGTCTTACATCGCTCACACTGCTTGATGGTACTTGCTGCTGGTATCATGCTGATAGCATTCCAGTTTCCTTTTCATCTACCTGTTAACTATGTAAATCAGTGGACGTGCTGATTGTGCAGTCCGTACTCGCTGCTCTGCAATCGATTCTGTTGTCGATTGAGCACTAACCACGTCGACTATGTCCTAGCAAGTCAATTAACTAACTGGTAGCTAATAATGATAACTACATTGTAGTACTTAGCTGATTAGGTGACTGTACGTACATACATTAGGTAGGTACCTATATACATTCATGGTAGTTACTTGGTTTGAGGCCTCCGTCGGCTTATGGTAGATACATATGTAGATAGTAGGCTCCCTGTCATTCCACACGGAATATCCGTTTCCAGTCATAATCCAAGTCTCAACCCCTGGGAAATCTTTAAACGGCTGTAAAATCTCCAGCATTCTCACTGGCTATGCCCAGCGCTACTGAAAGAAACCGGGGACTCCCGGAGGCTTTGTTGCGGAGGATACTTGCGTGATAATCTAGGCTGAGGCTTAGAGCGCGAGCTACATAGTACGCTCTCAAATATGATAGTTACCATTGCATGGAGTACAGAAGGCATAGTTTCTCAATATCTTGCCCTAAGGTAACCTTGGGATGCACTGGTGAGCCAACCTTGCATAGATGCATAAGAAAATCATGATCACTTCTCCATCCTGACAATAACTAAATGAATTAACAAAGTGGTGGGGGGGAAAACATTGAAACAGCCAGATCTGAATTCGAGCTCTTAATCCCAGCCTATTCAGTACATATGTATCTACTTGATACCTGACGAGCACAGTACTGTGAATTTGTTTGCCTGACTACACTGTAGTTAACTTACCTACATTAGTATGTAGTTACAGAGGGAGGTATAACTGGCGGGTATACATAACAGGCAGAATCATTGGCTGGATAAGCTCAAAAGTACAGCGTCATAATGTCACTCCTTTTGACCTTTCCCCGTCACATCGGATTGAGCAGTATGCGCATTAATGTAGCTTTGAGAGACACCATCTGTTAGATTATTCAAGACCAGATTTCAAGTGTATTTATACATATATTTTGTGAGTTGAGATGTAACTTTCACTAGGAGCATTATCAGATGGAATATGGAGTAGTGATGTTGAATACATAATGTATACGGAGTAGAAACAGGCTGATTCTGAACGAGGCGTAACTGCTAATTACCATACCAAACCAAGAAGGTAATTTTCGATGCTTCAAAACCCCGTATCGTCTCGTACGGATATGAGAAGGCTCCACCAAGAAAACCATCAAGTGGGAGTTTAGTTAATATCTCTTCTCCCCATTTTCAGATCTGCTTTTGATGAGGTACTATTCTTCGCTTCTCTCTGATCACTCAAGCCTTGACCATTTCGGCTCACCTCTCTCTTCATCTTTAGATATTCACACGCCGTCTTACCCTTTTCATCTGTTGTTTGTCAGTCGCCGAGGCTGCTGTACAGCTCGAGCACTTAGCTCATCAATTCTTCCTTGTCTCTTCCAGCCAAGTCTCACTTTGCCAATGCGTCCCTCGGGCTTCCCCCTACTCAGGATATACCGTTAATTGTCTCCGCCACGCTTATTTCACCGCTTGGAGATGGTGGCACCGCCTTCAACGGGAGGGAATGCTGCCGCGCAGCATTCCCAATCGACAAACCGTTCATCCACCCGCATCGCGAACTCGTCCAATCCCGCCTACGCTTCCAGTGCCCCATTAAGTGCTCGAAGGGCTGCGCCCTTAGATCTTTCAACTGTCGAACGCCGTGGTTATCCGACCGCTGTTCGAGAGCCAGTCAATCGAGTTAGACCCCATGGCTTGCCGGAAGCCCCAACGTTCCGTCCTACAGAAGAAGAGTTCAAAGATCCGATGGAGTATATACGAAAGATTACACCTGAAGGAAAGAAATATGGTGTATGCAAGATTATTCCTCCAGACAGTTGGAATCCACCCTTTGCCATTGATACAGAGGTATGAGACATCTGTGCAAACGATGCTTTTGGTAGCCTCTTCAGTGCCATGTGTCGCACTGAGCGGTTAGCAGTTTTGAGCGAGCTCGGGATATCAATATATGCATGATACTAACTACCGTATACAGCGCTTCCATTTCCGTACACGGAGACAAGAGCTTAATTCGGTCGAGGGCGGTACGTAGGCACGCAACGGATTGTGAGCTCCACACTGATTCCAGCCCTGAGACTAATGGTGACTTAGGAACTCGAGCGAATTTGAACTACCTAGACCAGCTGACGAAGTTCCATAAACAGCACGGCACGACGTTAGCTCGTTTCCCTAGCGTTGACAAACGGCCCCTCGACCTTTATAAGGTGAAAAAGGCTGTTGAGGTTCGAGGAGGCTTTGATCAGGTTTGTAAACTGAAAAAATGGGCAGAAATTGGCCGTGATTTAGGCTATAGCGGCAAGATCATGTCTTCTTTGTCGACTTCCCTTAAAAACTCCTACCAACGTTGGCTACAACCCTATGAAGACTACCTACTGGTCGCGAAACCAGGAGTTCAGCAGCAATTAGAGATCGAGCATGGCGGCCCTTTTATGCCGTCTCCAAAGTCATCTCCCCAAAATAAGAAAGCGTCTTCGAGTGTGAATGGAACAGCAGGCGTTCGAAGTAAATCACCAGCGGTTCGGGCATCTGCAGCACTCAATGTTTCCCTAGAAACCGATAAAAACCCCGACAAACTAGGTGCATCGCCCGAATCTCCTCCTTCAATTATTACTACGGGGTTCACTGCTGTTAATGTCCCCACGAATGGCATTCCTCAAACATCTTCCTTTGTTCCAATTAACAATGGGCCATCCTTCGTCAAGAAGGAAGCGGACCAAGGAACCGAAACTACAAGCCAAATACTCGAGCCCGGCGCTGGATCAATTAACTCGGAATCTCGTCGCGTTTCTGCGGTCAATCGCTGTGACTCGCATCCTTTAAAACGGGCGCTTAGTAGTGAGAGCGGAACCGGCAGTTCCCCGGCGGAGAATGGTGAAACGGATGGTGCGAATGGAAGACGAAGTAAGCGTCTTAAGAGAGGTTAGTATTTTCTTTTTCCTTAACGCTTAGTCTAGGTGTATTGATTTTTCACCAGATGCTAATTTTCTTTAACTTAGATGCTGCTCCTGTTGTTTCGGGGTCAAACATGAGCTTATTGCGACCCACTCCTCCCCGGTCTCGGCCCAAAAATGGAAATAGGAAAACAGGCGATGTGAGTGAATATACTCCTTAGACAGATAATGATTCGAAAATTACAATAAATAAAAAAGAAATAGGCTGACTAAGGTTGTTGCATTAGAAATGCGAAACTTGCGGAAAGAGCAACGACCGCCCTTCGATTCTACTCTGCGATGGGTGTGACAATGGTTACCATATGCAGTGTCTCGATCCACCTCTCAATACCCCTCCTAACTATGACTGGCATTGTCCTAAGTGTCTTGTTGGAACGGGTGAATATGGCTTTGAAGAGGGTGGTATATATTCTCTGAAGCAGTTTCAAGAAAAGGCGGATGCCTTCAAAAAGAACTATTTTGCCGGGAAAATGCCCTTCGATCCAGTTCTCAACTCTCACCGCCGTGAGACGGAAGATGACATCGAGCGAGAATTCTGGAGGCTCGTGGAAAGCCTTACAGAAACGGTGGAAGTTGAATATGGAGCTGATATTCACTCGACAACCCATGGAAGCGGATTTCCAACGGTTGAACGAAATCCACTGGATCCATATTCCGTTGATCCTTGGAATCTGAACGTACTACCACTCCACGGCGAGTCGCTTTTCCGCCATATTAAATCCGATGTGTCGGGAATGACCGTGCCATGGGTATACGTTGGGATGTGTTTTTCGACCTTCTGCTGGCATAATGAAGATCATTACTCATATTCAGCCAATTATCAGCACTTTGGAGCTACCAAGACCTGGTATGGGATCCCTGGTTCAGATGCGGAAGCTTTTGAGGAAGCCATGCGTCAAGCGGTTCCGGAACTTTTCGAGACTCAGCCTGATCTCCTGTTCCAGTTGGTTACGCTTCTTCCGCCGGATCAGCTAAAGAAAGCGGGTGTCAATGTGTATGCACTTGACCAACGTGCTGGTCAATTTGTGATCACTTTCCCTCAAGCGTATCATGCCGGGTTCAACCATGGGTTCAATTTCAATGAAGCGGTTAATTTCGCTCCTGCAGATTGGGAGCCTCTTGGACAGGCCGGAGTGGCTCGTCTTCAGGAGTTCAGGCGCCAACCTTGCTTTTCGCATGACGAACTACTGCTCACAGCAGCAGCCAGAGATACGTCGATAAAAACAGCCAAATGGCTGGGGCCTGCATTGCGCAGAATGTGTAATCGTGAGCTGGAACAGCGTTCGAAGCTTTTAGCACGCCAGAAGGAGTTGCGCCATCGAAAGGCAGTTCGAGATTCCCACGAGAGTATTCTTGAAGAACAAGTGGAGTTCAAAACTGCTGTTGAGGATGCTGATCTTCCAGAAGAAGAGTATCAATGCTCTTACTGCAAAGTATACAGTTACTTGACACAGTTTCGCTGCCACGAGAGGGGAAAAATCCTTTGTTTACTGCATGCAGAAAGCCATACGTGCTGCAATAAAGATGTATTTCAACGACTTCTTGGACAGAACCACAGTTTGCGCTATCGGATGTCTGATGAGGCTATCGAAGCATTTGTGCAGAAAGTGGAAGATCGTGCACGGATTCCCGAAGCTTGGGCGGAAAAGCTTGAAAAAATTCTGGAGGATGAACCAAAACCTTCATTAAAAGCAATGCATTCGTTACTTTCCGAAGGAGAGAAAATTCCTTACCATCTTCCTGGTCTCCAAGATCTTGCCGCTTTCGTCCAGCGATGCGATAAATGGGTAGAAGAAGCGAATAATTATATTACACGAAAGCAGCAAAATCGTCGGAAAAATGAAAAGCTCTGGCGTAAAGGTAACCCTGCGAAAGCTGCGCAATTGGAAGAGCGCGATCGTGAATTACGCAATATCGATAAGATACATGCACTGCTTGCCGAAGCAGAGAGTCTCTCGTTCGACTGTCCACAAATTGTCACTTTGCGGGAAAAGCTTGCAGAGATCGAAAAGTTTCAAAGTGATGCACAAGCAGTTCTCTGCAATCCGCACATCACCTCAACGCAGGAAGTTGAAGAACTTGTGGAGCTTGGGAAAAATTTTAATGTAGATGTACCCGAAGTTGACAAGCTTGAACGTGTTCTAAAGCAGATGAAATGGAATGACGAGGCTCGTCAGAGACGTGACCAATATCAGACCCTTGATGAGTGCCGTGAATTCATCAAACAAGGCGAGGAACTAGGACTCGCCGAAAATAATGAGCACCTGCTTCACTTACGCGATTTATGTCGCCATGGCGAGACGTGGGAAGCTAAGGCGAAAGAACTTATGTCTGTTGAAGCTGTTCATTATCAACAACTTGAGGCACTCTCTGCACAGGCTACCAGGTTTCCGGTCACGCCTGACACGCTTGCCGCAGTAGAAGCGATTCTAACCAAACAGCGTGAGGCCCAGAAGCAGATTTCCAATCTTTACGAAAAAAGCAAGAATCCAGATTTTCGAATGCGTCCGCATTACAAAGATGTTCGGGAACTTATGGAGTCGCTAGCACAGCTGAATAGTAAGCCCACTGGCACCATTGATCTCGAACGGGAGCAAAAACGTCATGAGGACTGGATGAGGAGAGGCAAGAAATTGTTCGGAAAGGCGAATGCACCACTTCATATCCTCAAGATGCATATGCAGTATGTTGAGAAGAAGAATGCATTTTGCTTTGATTTGGAAGACAGATGCCGTCCTCCAGTCGAGCCCGCATCTCGGGAAACAACCCCTGAAGGCGGAGAGTCCCATTCATGGGTTGGCACTCGCTCAAAAAAGAAGGATGTTTTCTGCATCTGTAGGCAGCAGGAAGCAGGGCTCATGATTGAATGCGAAGTCTGTCATGAATGGTTAGTCGCGAATGTTCTTGTGTACACACATTTACTTGATGGATGTTGACTGGTTCTAGGTATCACGGAAAGTGCCTCAAGATTGCTCGTGGCAAGGTGAAGGAATATGACAGTTATACATGTCCGATTTGCGATTGGCGCGTTAAGATCCCTCGTGATGCTGCTCGTCCGAAGCTAGAAGATCTTATAGAATGGCAAGCGGAGATACCCGACCTTCCGTTTCAACCGGATGAAGAACCAGTACTGGAAGCAATCATCGATAAAGCTTCCGCTTTCCGAGATTTTGTACGCTCGTTCACGAATTCGACTTGTACAACTGCTGAGGAGGTGCCGACGCAAATCTTCTATCTGCGCAAAATTGAGGGTGCTGAGGTCCTGCTTGCTTATGAGACGAATTACTTTCGTCAAGAAGTCCATCGATGGGCACCAGTGGCCCCTGAGCCTCCACCAATCTTAGAACAGTCCCTCTCTACTCGCAAACCCAGACCCACTAAGCAACAAAAACTAATGGCTCAGCTCGGTGTTGATAAGCCTGAAGATCTCCCTCTTCATCTTCGTACTAAATATCACACGTTCCCACCGAAAAGAAAATCCACCGAGCCTCATACAGGAAGGCCAGCGCCCTTGCAGCCGGCTCCAATTAAGCGGTCGGCCACTCCTACGGGTGATCATGGATCCGCCTCAGCTGGAAACGTAACTACTCCTACTGCTCTTCCGTCGATTCCAGCGTCCCAGCCGCGTTCGTCATTTTCTTCTTCGAATCCGTTTACATTGACAGCAAGCGACGGTGCTCCGCCGTTCAATACTGGTCCCGGGGTTTTCCTTCCTCAAGAGGGCAACTCCCATTCGCCCACCTTCGCCGCAACCTCTCCAGCTACCCGTCATCCGGGCCTTGACCAATCACTGTTCAGCCCTCCGGATTTCAATCGCAGCAACCCGCTCCGATCTCGATCGCCTCCGGATCTCACGAAAGATAATACAGATGTCGGCGTGCATATGGACCATAGCAACCCCTTTGGTAGCAGTCCTCGGCCCAATATGGACGATCTTTTTGCTGATTTGACAAACCAAGATGTGGAGCCCGTTGAAGAAATTAGTCACGCAAATGAGGCACTGGAGGCCCTCAAAACTGCTCAGAACTGCTCATCGAGAGATCGTTCAATGTCTGCATCTAGGGATGCCTTGGGTGACGCAAACCAGGAGAATGGGCTCATGGACGGTGGCCTCGGGCAAAGCGATGCTGATGCAACCAATGCACTTGACGACGAGTTTCTCAGCTGATCTGATCCGTTTTATTACCATATCTATATCATTTAGTCCTTGAACGATCACTTAGTGGTGCTATCTCTTTACAATTCCTTTGCATTTGTTTGTAATATGTATTACTTCTGCTACTCTTTCCTTTTGTTAGATTTTACTGTCTCGGTATCTGAATCTATGTTTTTTTCTATGGTCAGCATATTTGAAGAGCGTCCAGTTCGGAGTCTGATATTGGGATGATGGGTGTTACGGAAAGGTGCAAGCAGCAAACCTGTCATTTGCCTGGCTGGAGTTCGGCTGGCGTTTCTCGACTTTCACTGAGCTGCCAACAGATTTGTGTTTATATTTCAGATTCGGCAAATTTCCCAATAGAGGTTTGTCTGCCTCTGGGTTTAGAACTATGATGTGTTTCCTTGAGACAAACTCGCAGCGATCAGTTGTTGTAACATTAGAGTCACTCTGCCGTATGTGATAGTGAATTATGCATTAGCAAGGAAAGAATGGAGGAATGAAGGTTAACCCACCACGGTGTACAATGCTAGCCCTGTGTAAGCTTTCCAGTGCTTGCAGCAATTGCCTGGCAGCAGACATCCCGAGTGGCCATTGACTTCTTCAATGTATATCGATCAGGAGGACATGGGCCTCACAAGGGAAACACCAAGACACGGTAAAGAAAGTACTTTGATCTAGAACAAGATGGGAGGTATCCTGTATGCTCCGAATAATCTCCTCTTGCATCCCATAATCATGTTCACAGAGCTTCCCTGCAGCCATGATTTTAAGAGTCACTTTCTTTCTCTCCTCAAGGTCATGGGCCATTCAGACAGTTGAAAATCTGCCATAGAATATCTTCCATTGACCATTTCTCCAATGAAAATGGGATAGAACACAGTTGAGTTTTCTTCATGTCGTAAAATTGCCCTTGTTCGGCACACATAAAGAGTTCGTCCTCATCGTCCGAGGTCTCTACGAGATCGCCAAAGTCGTCACTGTCTCGAGGATGCCCGTGTATATATCAGACCTGGCAATCTAGTGACAGTGAATCCATTGCAGTGCAACAAATCTTCAGGATTCTACATCCTTGTGCCTCAACCTCATCGATCGAGATGACTGTCGAGGATTCTACTACATAACTACTAACTACTAACATAGTAACTTCAGAGACATCAAAGACAACAATGTCTGTGAGAATCCCAACTTCTACCGGGCTGCTTCAGTTTCTCAAGCAAGCCACACAGTATCCTCTTTCACCCGCCCGACCCAGCGCAGTCGTGTATGTCGTTGGAAATCCTTCCGCAGACCTGGATTCAATCATCTCGGCAGTTCTATATTCTTATTTTGCGACTTCGAGCAGCATACCGCAACGAGAAGGCCACTTATCTCGTTTCCATGTCCCTGTCATAAATCTACATGATGTTCCGTCAGGCAGAGAATTGGGAAGATTACGCCCTGAATTTGCGACGGCACTGAAACTTGCGACGAAAGAAGGCGGGAGTGATGAGGAACAGAATGACAAGCTGTTAAAAGATACCATTTTGACGGTTGCGGATCTAAGGGAACGACTACGTCTGGAGGATCCGCGTTCTGAACGGTCGAAAATTACAATGGATGTGGTCATGGTTGATTGGAATGCATTGCCGGTCATGACGGATGGGAGTCGCGGGATTGAGGGCATCTCTGATGTCGATAGTGATATTCGCGTTTCGGTGAAGGGATGCATTGACCATCACGACGATGAAAAGTTCGTTCCCCCGGACACTGCGCCTCGGCGTATTCAGACTGGAGTGGGGAGTTGTATGTCTCTCATCGTCGCGGAGCTGCGATCGCGGGGCCTGTGGAAGGAGACCTCTATTCCTGCAACAGATAACGGAGTAGATGGCACAAGTCAGACAGGGTCAAACGAGGTCACTGCGTTAATACACGAATCACAAGCCGCAAAGCTCGCTCTCGCTGCCATTCTCACAGATACCACGAACATGACAGCCAAGGACAAAGTTTTAGAGACCGACCGCCTGGCAGTGTCGTTCCTCGAGGATAAGATCAAGCAAGCGCAAGATTCTTCATGGAACCGCGACGAGTTTTACGGGAAGATTGCCGAGGAGAAAATCTCCAGCGTTGACAAGCTCACCATGCAGGAGATCCTGGGGAAAGATTACAAGGACTGGATCGACGAGTTGTCTACACCTTCATCCAACGAGCCTCAGAATATCAAACTCGGTATATGCAGCGTGGTGAAACCACTCGCATGGCTAATGTCAAAGGCTGCGCAGGAGGAGGACCAACCTGACTCTCACCGTTCGCCTGCACATCCTTTCTTCGACTCCTTATATAACTTTGCCCGATCGAAAAACCTCGACGCTGTCGCCGTCATGACAGCATACACATCCCAGCCGCACAATCAATTCCATCGCGAACTTTTAGTATGGCTACTAAATAAAACACACTCGCAGAGCTTTCAACGCTTCGAAGCGCTTGCCATTGATCAGCTTGCGTTGCAAGATTGGCCAAGCGACAGTAACGAAATGCTAAATAGTACTTTCTTAATCAAGGGGTCAGAAGGCCTTGATTCTTTACGTATATGGCAACAGACGGACGTGACGAAGAGCAGAAAACAAGTCGCGCCGTTGTTGAGAAAAGTTATGACACAAAAGCTGTAGTAGGGCGGTCGCAGGAGATTCGAGAACGAACCACTTAGAAACAAAGATTCCGCTATTAACAATGACCCTAGAACAGAATCCAGACGAAAAAAAATCATTCAAATAAGCCCGGCAGAAAGTGAGAGATATCTGTTACGGAGGTCGGGCTCCACTATCCAGATACATCTCAGATCTCAAGCCAACTGTTCGAACGATATTTAGATTGAACAGATGAAACTCTACTTAGGCGTCTGCCCATTTCGTAAAATCTTCCTGAAAATCTCTCCGCAAAGACTATGAAACGTATCTGAAACGTCGAAAGAAAGGAAATGAAAAGAAAAAGGGCTACTCGCTGTACGCAAAACAACTCGAACAGACCACTTTTGCACCAGAAAATTGGGGGTATAAAACCACCTGTACATCCCAATAAAGAAAAACAGCACGCCCAATCGCCCAAAAGCAAAATGCACTCTAAAAATGACAAAACTTTCACGGAAATATCGTTAAAGACACTCCCATTCTCCCCATACGCACCATCTAGCACTCCGATCCGCAAGCACCAACCCCCTCCAAACGCCTCGCTCGCTGACCTTGATAACCGTCTCCCAAACTGTCCCATCAGGCGTACCATCGTTAGCCCACTCAGTAGCCGTGCTCGTCGTAATCATATGATCCGCTTTTCTCGTCAATCGTAATATCTTGCCCGATGGGGTTTGCACGGCCAGTTTTGCCGGCTTTTCGCGTGATCCATGGCCCTTGCTGTTCACAGAGGTAGTCGACGCATTCGACGCCGTGGCAATGGAGGACACCATGCTGAGGGAGCTTGATGGCCGAGCAAATGGGTTTGGAGAGACCCGACCACTCACTTCGCTGAAACTTGAAGCTTGGGAGGGAGAATAGGATGGATTCTGGCGGACAGCAAAAACAAAAGTGTTGTTGATGGCCAAGCGAGCACACTGCGGTTGAATAACATACAGGTCATGACGCTGGGCATGGGGCGTTGGATGGCGAAGGATGAACTCGTAAGGAGGATTTTCCCCAGTGTGAATGATGGGAAGAGCGAAAGCGAGCGGGTGCGGAATGTCTTTGGAGGAATGCATCAGGCCCTTTTTCCCAGCATACACCTTCAAGACACCTTGTCCCTCGTCTCCAGGCATAACGGCTTTGACGGTGAATCTCTTTTGCCCGCGGAGCCAGTCGGGCTGCGCCAACGCTCTTTTCTTTATTATATCGCCGCTCTCAAAACGATCTCCGTCTCCGTCGTGAGCGAAAGACATGGCTTCAACCTCTGCAGCGCACTCCACATCAGGTGGGACATGAATACGAATCTGTACAGTCTCCAACCCATTTATCCGGAATAAACTCGTATCATAGCTTGGTAAATGGAGCCCGTTCTTGAAGAAAGCAGGACAAGCACATGGAAGCGAAAGCAGGATCTCAGGAGCAATAGGGGGGCAGATGTGCTGTTGTTCCGGGGCTATGGGAATATGCGTATAACAAATCTCCATCGGACGAGCCAGGAAATACCAACTGTCAGCGGCTTGAGAATTCGCGCTCGAATACAAGGGTCTTCGTGGATGTGTTGGGCTGGCCAAGGAGCAATCCATAATCCTCCACTCGCCGTCGATAAGAACTGCATTCCACCAATGATTCGGCCTCGCGAGGCTGCCGAGATCTACAGCTTCACCTGGTGTTTTCAAATATCCGCGAACAACTTCCGCCTGAAGTCCTACTGCAGAGCACATTTCCATCACCAGGACAGCAATCTCTTGCGGGCAAGCTCGTTTCATCAAAATGACCCTTCTGAGGTCGACATCACTGTCTAGATCGTCGTCCCACGCGATCTTCTCGCTCACCCAGGTAAAAATGGCACGCAGCCTTTGTGCATCGCTTCGATACGGACGACAGACATATCCTTGGGCTAAGCTGGTCGGATTCATCATCGGCGGTAAGCTGGTGATGAATCGAGCGCTCCTATCAACTAGTTGCAGGTTGACTGTGTTCCAATTTGTCGGTTCAGCAATGGGCAGGCCATCGATACCCTCATCCCCTTCGGCAATTTCATGAAGCTCTTCCACCGCGGCTATTACAGGAAAATCCATCATCTGGCAACGCTCTACTCGCTCGATAAGCTCGTTACGGCCAGGAGTAGTGGCTCGATTGACATCTCTTCGAACCTGAACCCAGTCGTTTCCCCCAAGGCCCATGTCTTTTGAAGCATCCTTCCCGTACCGAGTAGGAGATGGTGAAGGGTGCCCACCCTGAATCACATTTTTTGTAGGGGATGACGGCCGAGATATCTGGCTCGCAGCGATGTTGCTCCTGGCGGTTGCGGCTCCGGTTTTCGCAGACTCTAAAATCTTTTTCAGAAACCCGGCTTTCTTTATTTTCGGGGTTGTGAGTCCTCCGAGAATACCTGGCGAGTCAGTTCCTTTGTTATATTCAGACCATCCTATTGCAGATGTGGCCCCTTGTCGGGAAGTATTGTGACTCGAGTGATACGATATTCCTGTTGAAGGGGTGTGCGGCCTGCTGCTGTTGGAGTCTCCTCTCTCTAGACCATAAATTCCTCGGGAGCGGGGACGGTTCAATGGGCTGCCTGGTCTATCTCTCGATATATTATTTAATTTGCTGCGCTTTGCAAAACTTGCTGCACTCGTCGCACTAAATCCTCCGGCGGACGCACCACTCATTAGACTTTGACTCGTTAACGCGGTACTAGTGGTGCTGTTTGTGGCCACACTCTGAACGCCACTCGATGAATTCGTTGCGGTCGATTTTGTGGTGTAAGTGCGTCCAAGATAGGCGCTGTTAAGTTCACTAAGGGACTTTCGACTTCTGAGTGATGGTGGTTGTTGGGTCATGAATCCCTCGTGGCCCTGGGGATCTTTCTTCGGCGGTGTGGGCGGTGGAAAGTCACCTTGACTTTTGCCTTCCTGTTCATGTAACTGTCGCAATCGACTTTCCATTCTTTCGACGTAATTGCTGAGCTGGGGAGGGCCGTCATAATATCGATTGGGATTGTTGTGTTGGTAATGAAAATTATCTTCGTGGAAGGGATCCTCGCTTCCAAGACCTAAAGAAGTCAAGGGACGTTCCCCTCGTTCTGGTGCACAGTTCTCGTGTATCTGGTCAAAAGCATCTGGAGACCATGGCTCAAACGGCGAACGAGCGCGTGGAGGTTCGGGCGAATGAGCTCCACGATGCATGCCCATATCATGTAACGACGACATAACATCCTCGATCGCATCTCGTAGTGGTGACGGTGTGTTACCGTGGATGGGTGATTGAGGGTAAGGTGAGGGCGTTCTCGGAGGGTAGCTGTCTTGCATTTGACTGTAGTATCGGGGTTGGGGTGACACTGATCGTCTATGCAGAATTCGATGTGGAGGAGGTGGAGGTGGTGGTGGAGAGTCCTCGCTCTCCGCAACTGGGGCGGGCGGGACGGGTGAGACAGCGCGTGATGGAGGGCGAGCGGGAGACTCATTACGCCTTATTGTTGGCGTGCGATCGGGATCCTGAGATTGCTTTATTGACTGTTTCTGAGCCACGGGAGTCGTCACAGGCGACTCAATCGTTGTGGATTGTAGCGTTCCTGATGGTCCAATAACCTCCTTATAACCCTGAAACGGTTTTCTGAAGACTGTCTTTTGTTTTTTGGGTCCGCCGGCGGTGGAATTTGATGGAGTAACCTGTGCGCTAAGCGGCATGGGACTCACGGAGCGACTGGAAGGGACGAAATCCTCGTCAAGGACCTTGACGAAATTCGACGGAAACACTCCCACCATTCGCCTATCGCGCTTCAGTCGACCGGTCCACCATGAACCATCTCCAGCATTCAGACATTCAATCAAGTCGCCTTCCACGAATCCCAAATCGCGCTGTGTTTCTCCTCCCCATGAATAGATAGCCCTGCACCAACAGGGGAATTTTGAAGGTAGCCGCGGCGCTTCAGGAGCCATTGTGAGTGGTTACGAAGTCCAATCGGGCGGAGAAGGAAAATGAGGAACACTGAAAGGCAAACGGGTGTCGAACATGAGCGAGCGACTGCTGGACAACTCGAAGTCATAACATAGAGGACCCGGATATAAGCTGAATGTTATTGCCGATCGCAAGGGTTCTTATCAGCTAACGATAGCCAGCTCCTGATAACGAGAGACAGGTAACTCGAGGAATTGAAAACAGAAATAAGACATAAGAAATATTAGATATGTAGCTAAGGCATTATGGGTTCATAAGATGACCTCTTAAGTAAAACCACAGAAGAATTGCATGTAACGGAGCATTGCTTCATGATTGCTGGCTGGCGGTTGTTTTTGCTGCTGATGGAGCACAGCAGGGGTTTTGTTTTGGTTGTTTACCCTGAGCTGTTTTGGGACTAGTGCGCCTTATCGATAAGCATTCCCTCTCTTCACGCAAAAGAAGATCTTCAACTGAGAATCCTCCATTTTCAAGAACTAGACGCAGCCACGGATCGGCTTGAATCTATGCTCGAATGGGTGGAACAAACGGAGTTTAGACAGGGTGCGTTCGCCCGTGCTGCACATCCTCCCCAAATAAACGCTGTTCCGCGCTCAATACCCACTCCGATTGCTTTTTAATTTCGGCCAGGCTAAGAACGCCAGTCTCGCAAATATAACGATCGATATAGTTCGCCGGTACCCATTCGAAGTACACATTCCTCACCCTCACCATCTCCTTCCATGTTTCTCGGGACGCGCATTCTCGAACCTGAGCACTCCAGGCGCGTGAAAGCTCCGTTGGATCGTTATCCTCCTCCAGATGTTCTTCCATGGCCCCTGGTCTGGCAACCTTTTCGATATCTGATAATGCGACGGCGATGGCGTTCTTCGATAGGTGCTTCGCAACGAGGATTGCAGGCAGGCTACCCGTTTTGTTACTCACGTCTCCTGACTCGGAAATTCGATCGGCGCCGATGAGGACGATGTCGACGTCTCGCGCGAGGATCGCAACGCTGGCATCAGATGCAAGTTCGATTTTTAGGTTATCGGCATATCCTTTGCTGACTGCCTGAGCCGTCAGTATTCTTGTTAGCTCTGCGCCTTCAAACATCGGACGAGATTCCAAGATGTGCAAGTGGACCATGAGTTTGGCGCCCTTTCCGCGGTTGCTCGGACTATTTTCGAGTGCAAGCATTGTGGTCAGAGCATCTTTAATGGTCGAACTCAGGCTCAGTGTCAGTATTGTCACTTTGTGCTGCTCGGATTCGGCGGTGCCGGAGAGACATTTATCTCGAATAAATTGCCGTAAGTGCTGTCCAATTTGCGTCTGACCAGCATCCGCTCTGCGGCGCAAGTATTCTTCCATGTTCTGAAGCCTGTAAGTTATCAATTCATTGCCATGGGGCGTCACTGTGGTTGCGACTCCTTCAGCGGGTTGCTGGCCAGCTCCATGACTCGTATCAAGAGACCCGACTTTGCCTTGCTCCAGTGCATTGAGCACAGCAACTGTAATTGCGGCATCCATACTCGGTCTCCCATGAGTAGCAAGGGCCCAGCCAGCTCTACGAACCGCATCCCACCATATCTGCAGTTTATCCTTGCACTCATCTTCCCTTACTGCTGCCGGCCTCGCTTCGGCTAATCCAGCATCAATTATCTTCGCTATCTGAACCAATGACGCAACGGCTTTTGTTGCGAGTATCTTTGCCCCGCTCGTATGATCGTTTCGTAGCTCTCTAATGCCTTCCAGTAATGTCTGTTGTGCTTCTGTATGCCATTTCTCAGTCAAACGGTGACGATCAGCAAGTGGTATTGGAGGGAGGTCGGACAGATCAAGATATGGGGCGCCACGAGAATGGACTTGTGGTTTCGTGCTCATGGTTCGGCTGATTGTCGTGAACGGATACAGGAATGATATCTTCAAGCTGTGAAGTCGCAGGACAGCCATACGAGAAGGTGTTGGTGCGTCGCAAACCGTGGGATCTGACAAGCCTTTAAACAACTTATTCAAAAGTGGCCCCTCGATTCGCTTAGAATCATCGTTTCAATGACGAGCTGACCGTTCTAGACTTGAGAACAAGAAAGGCGGTTGTAGAATACATGACGCATGATACTTTGATGCGGATGTCTTTCTGGACAAATGGAGATTCAGCTACATACATCGTCCACATTCTGAGAGCCCTTTGCCAGTCTATCTCTCTCGAAATACATCACATCATACATACTTGATCAACTGCTAAGCTCTGCCTCCAATTGCTGAGAAATCCGTGTTCAGGTACATACATATGTCGTCAAAGCAGCTAACAACCAGAAGAAGAGCACCATTCAGAAAAAGTTCAAATGTCTCCGCTGGCATATGAACAGACCAGAAAACTACTAACTCTCTCGTCCGAACCCGCAAACCTCCTATTGCACTCCTCGGTTCATCGAGTCTGGAAATGGCAATTCGCCAGCTGATCAGAGTCAGAACAGAGCCAACAGCTCCGCCTTCAGGAGACGCGAAGGATCTCCCTTTCCCTCTTCCTCTTCCTCTTCCTCTCCCTCTACCTCGCGTCTCCCTCGCAATCGATATCAAATCCCCCGCGGATGAGATGGAAGTAATGTAACGCTAGCGGAAGGCGGCAAAACGAAAAAGTTACGCCGTCCGCAGCTCCCATCCAATCAGACAGCTCCATCCTGCCAAGGCTGTGTTCCGCGCGGTAACGTGTCAGTCTCGTGTCGAAACAGACTTGTAACGTCTCGAGAATCTCCTCCTCCAGCAACGCAACTTCACGTCGACTTGCTTGCCAACAGACACCGATGATGAGCTTGGAGATAGCTATCTGCTCAGCAGTCTTGAGTGTTGTCGTGTCATTCAAGCATAACTCGCCAAGCACTCCTGTCTGACGAGCTGGGCATTGCCGGTTTTTCCGCCAGCTTGGCCTCCGGGGTGATGGCGTTCGCTGCTATTTATGAAGGCCGAATATCGACGTGCTCCCTGGTCGAATGTATCAAGCTTTCCACCAAGCAATTCCTCTTAGAATGGCCCACATATCGTGAAGGTGGTGCGTGCACTCGAGATGCCACCTCGAAGGAACACGCAGGCTGCATGATGGAGGTGACCTCTGCAGTTGCGACTGTTCATGCTTCAAGCTACCAGGCCAAGCAATCATGACTTTGCTTGGATCCTGTATAAAGCTGCTCTTTACGTATTCATATATGCTCCCCTTGTTCAAGAGAATAGTAGTCTGTGCTTTTTTTTTGCATTTATCTGTCTTCACTTCCCTTCTCTTTCTGCCCTCACGGAAGAACGAAAATGGTCATCATCCTTGAAACTGAAAAGCTCCCATAATTGCTTCCTGCTGGTCCAGCGCCTCGTTCTGTTTTCTAAATCGTGTGATCCTTTTCAACACCTTCGACAATGTTTTCGATGTCGAGTGATGGCCTCAATTCCGCCCGGAATCACTTAATTGCCTTTGTTGGAGAGTTTGTGGGAACTTTTATGTTCCTCTTCACAGCCTTTGCTGGTACTCAGGCTGCAAACGAGAGCACGGAACCTGGCATTGCAAACCTGCTTTACATTGCCTCCGCCTTCGCCGCGGCCGTGACTGTGAATGCGTGGATCTTTTTCCGCGTCAGTGGTTCGGCTTTCAATCCTGTTGTACGTGGAAACTTTTTTTTTTTTTTTGGAAACTTGGATTGCTTTTCTTTTCTTCTGGATGCACGATGGCTCACTGTACACCTGTTTAGGCTTCTCTTGCCCTCTGGCTTCTTGGTGCCATCTCCCTCGCTAGGGCTGCTGTGGCCAGTGTGGCCCATATTGCAGCTGGCATTGCTGCCGCCGGGGCCATATATGTTCTCTTTCCAGGTCCTCTGACTGTTCAAGCACGGATGGGACCCGGCGTTTCTGTCGTGCAAGGCCTCTTCATCGAAGCCTTCTTGACTGGTCAGTTGATGATCGCAGTCCTCATGCTGGCTGTTGAAAAACAAAGGGCAACCTATCTGGTTCCTCTGGTGGTCGGCATTGCTGTCTTCATTTGCGAAATAGCTGGTATGTCATAACCATTTAATCATCCCCAGCGAAATTGGACCATTCCAGGTGACTAATAACTTGATTAGGCGCTCGCTATAGCGGTGGAGCACTCAGCCCGGCTCGTGCCTTTGGGCCTGATCTCATTAAGGGAGATTTTGCGCCTTATCACTGGATCTATTGGGCTGGCCCCACCATTGGCTCCCTGGGCGCAACTGGATTTTACTTTCTTTTGAAGATGTTAAAATACGAAACATGCAACCCTGGAGCAGACGCTGATGGCTTGGATCGCTTCGACGGCCTGGACTCGAAAGTATAATTTGACAGCTTACTCCGGAAATATGGGAACTTTGGTGTGGAAAGCGATCTGTACGTTAGTTATGGAATAGGGAACGACCAGAGCTGCAATATGGGGGACACCACATGATGTATGACAGTGCTATCATCGTCCCCTTTCTGGAGGTTGTCTTTGCGTCTTCTACACTTAACTAGATACCTGCACATTATTTTAAATCCTATTTATGACCCCTGAAAATACGTTCATAGCTGCTCTTTTCGAAAAAGAATTAAAAAAGAATAATAATTGCTTTAAGTTCTCTATGTGAATTCCCATCAAATATCTCTAAAAACTGCAATGTACAGACCGTGCATGCGCAAACTCCCAAACCTCATCCCCTAATTCCTTCGCATTCCTCAAAAATTCAAGCCCACCCCAAGTCCCCTCATCATTAACTTTCAGCCATCGAAACCACCAATGTAGCTAAATTCCGGGAGATCGGCACCGCACCAGTTTGAAAACCGACCACCTCTTGTCCGCCAAGTCAAACACGAGACAAAATAAAAAAAAGCCGCGCTAGCCGGGGATATTTTTCGATGAAACCCGCGCTGTCTGGCTTTTTTTTTTTTTTCAAAAATGGAGATGTAGTTAATCCTTAAGAAACAACGAAGTGGCCGGGTAGTAGGCTAGTAGCAGGTTGATTGAGGGTTAGTTAGTTACCAGTTCGCTGAGACATTGCTAAAACGCGTTCTTGAAATTTTTAATCCCCCGGAATGCGGGCTTTTTTCAACCACCGAGGCGGAAAGGAGAAAGCTGAGAATCTTGGACGTTGGTGGGTGGAAAAAGGGCAGTGATGCCGAAGTGGAGGTTTGAACTTCGTCGATCTGTAGCGGCGCTCTGTCTGTGCAATCTATTGAACAAAGTACATAATTGAAGAATAAAATGTGAAAAGCAACGAGGTAACAGTATGTATCTTCTGGAACCAAATCTTGCACTCCCAGCTGGATTGGCGTGTAATACAGCAAAAAGACTAATAAACACCGACATCCACAATGAAACCTCCCATATTTTTTTCATGGACTCATTTACATATGTAACGCGTCACTCAAACTCAAGGCTCAACACGAAAACGCAGCACGCTCCCTCGTCCAATATTGTTATTTGAATTTGTCGTCGAATTTGGCGCTGGACTCACGGCGCGACTTGATCCAGCAAATTTAGGACTTCGCGGTTGAGTGCTGGTTGATCTCGTAGCAGGTCGATTCTTTTTCAATTCCCGAATTTCCTCTTCCTTCATCGTCAAGAGCTTTTCCCGCGATGCGAGTAGCTTTTCCAACTCCTCAATACGTTCGAAGTTCCGTTTTTCATCACCTTTTATTCGGAGCTCTTTTAACCTGCTTGCTTCACCGCTAGATTGTTGTTTTAGTATTTCAATTTGCTCTTTAAGTTGAAAATTTTCCAAGCCGGATTGGGCTGCAGCAGTCGAGGCGCTTTGGTATTGTTGCCGCGTGAACTCGGACTGAGAACGTTCCTGCTGCGATATCCGCTCGAGTCTTGACTTTTCTTTGGATATATTGCGAATTTCCTCTTTAGCATTTTCTAAATCGGCTGGCAAGCCTCCACCACCCTTAATAACATTACGGGCGTCCTCGAGATCTTGAATTAATGCAGATTTCTCGTCTTTAAGTTTAAGAATTTCTGCTTCCTGCTTTTTAGTCCGAATTTCCAATTTTTTGGCTGATTCGGTGGTCTGATCAAGTTCTTGGCGAGTTTTATGGTATAGCTCATGTTTTGATTCGTAGCGATGTTGAAGCTTAGCAAAATTAGCTTCCATTGCTTGGAGACCCTTTCGAGCATCCGCCAGAGCGTCCCGAAGTTCCTTTATCTCAGCGATGGTATCATTATCCCTTTCAGTTTTACTTTCTTGCGTTTGTCCCTTCATCGAATCACTGATATGAGTAATGTCCTGGAAGGGTGTCATCCTTTGCCGCTTCGATGAGTTCGTCGCACTGTCCCCTTCATCTTCCTGCATAATAGGTTAATAACAGATCCGGGAAGCAATAACAGATGAGCTACACTTACCAGCCATCGTTTCTGTCTCGAAGATGACATTGCACGCAATTGCTCCGGTTCCAAGGAAGAAACGTTGTCTGGAGCTGAAATCTCTACCGCATCAACTTCCACAAGACGCCATTCTCTTGTATCAGGATCGGACACGATGTACCGAAAAGTTTCCTCTGCATTTTCCTGAACCCCGAGCGCATCATCTTGCAGATCGCCAGCGATGCTCTGATAGGCTTTCGTGTATTGGACAAGTAAGCGAAGCCTGTCTAGGTCAGAACATTCGGGTAAGCAAAGCGCAATATGCTCTGCGGTGTTCGAGATAATGAGCCTGATAACGGGAACAAGGCGGTCGGAAGAGGCTACGGTGCGCAGCTCACGGACTGATTCTTCATCCACATCGAAAGAGCTATCGAAAGCAACAATCATCGTTGGGTCTTTAAAAGGTGTAATCGTCGGTCCGTCTCCGGTCGTGCGTATTTCGAAACTGAGATGACGTGAGATGAACACCAATTGTGGCTTGTTTAGCCCCTCAGGAGGAATATTCTCAAGTCGTTTTCCGAGAAAATACTTCTTTAAAACATCAATAGTTGGGCCTGATTGCGCCATGATAACCACGTGGACAGCCCTTTTCAAAGAATCCTCTAGCACTGTATCTATGAAATAGCCAAGATATTGAAATTTAGAGCTCGAGTATTCTGCCCAAGAAGCTTCTTTTTCGACATCCACAGGCCCACTGCTAGGCTGGTCTAGCAAATTCAGATCTGGGTGAGTGCTAATATTATCGAGTTGCGCTATCATTCGTCTCATCTGCGGGACGAGCAGATCAACCTGTAATCGTTAGAGGTGTCAAAGTTATGACGGGCGCCAACATACTTCGGATTCCCCACTACCAGCTAGTTCTGCAGGCTCTGCAGTTGAGATATCAGTCAGAAACCTCCGAATACTTTTGCCTGCTTCTTCAAGTGTGCGATCATAATCGTCTTTGACTCTGGAGTCCATAGAAAGCGGAATGGCAAATTCGTAGTGACCTAAGGAAATGCGGTTGGGTTTTTCCGCAGTTTGCTCCTCTTTTGCAGCTTCCTGGTCAAGTTGCTGTGCAGCTAGCTCTAACGCTGCTGGAGGAGATAGACTAGCGGTCTTTGTTAGCCTTGCTCCAGCTTCTCCCAACAATGCTGGCTGGTCAGGATTGTAATGCAATGCTTGAGGTGCTACAAATGGAACTTGAAGATCCACATCATCTTCCACCCTCACGGGGAGTTCTTTGTCATGACGAACACTCAAAGGTGAGACTCCTTCTCGAGCCGCTGGAGGAGCCGACGGTTCGATATCCCCGGCAGAAGAAGGGGTAGCACTCTCCGTGAGACTCTGCAACGGCTTAATACTAGCTCGTTCTGCCGCACGTAAAAAACGCATCCTTTCCCCATATGTAGTTCCAGGATTAATACGTGCAGCTTCCGCCACAGTCTTGGGGTGATGAGAAGGGCTCTTGCTGGGCGAGTCTTCCATGGTGTAAAATGTACCTTCGGAATCTTCCGGGTGGACCTTCAGTCGCTCAAGTGATTCTCCCCGGGGTAAGGATGAATGGCTTCCTCTCTGCACCTGGGAATTAACAATATCCACTGAGCTTCCGATTTTAGATGGTCGAGATTTAGAGTTGAATCTCGAAAATACTAAAGGGGATTCCTCAATAAATGCTTGAGAGCCTAAAGCCTCTCCTCTGCCTTTCGAGCTATGGTAAATGGTTTCCGGTACCGTTTGAATTGTTAAACTGTTTGAGCTTGGTAGATGATAATGAGCTATTTTCCAGGCTGAGAATCTGCCGTTAGTTGCAGAACAAGAAACAATAGCAGAGCACCTCACCAGATGGGTTATCAGGCGTGTTGTTCCAAGAGATTGGTGGAATGGATTGAGAGTTAGAGAACTGAATTCGCCGGGGAGGTTGGCTTTCTTGACTCTCTTCTATCTGAAGCCGTGATGCTGGCGTTTCTGCGATCTCCTGGGAGAAATTACGAACAACGGTTTCTCCAGAAGTCAGTTGATTCGGACGTTGATGATAAGGTCTTGGCGAATGGTGTTGGACAGGATTCGGTTTTGAAAACCGCTTCTTTGAGGCGCGAGCCCGTGGTAAGCCTAAGGAAGAGGACGTAGAATCCCTCACTAACTTATTTGTTAGAACTGCTTATATTTCCAAACGAGCGGGTTTTCCGTGCTAAATAAAACCCAGAGACAGACCTTGCGCTGAGTTCTCAATAATTCGAGACGAGATACTAGTGGGTTCTAAAGCCAGAGATAAGGATCCGGGACTAGATGGTGGAGCACTTGGATTGCTGGGCCCACAGTCACTTCCAGTAGATTGCCCAGTGAGGCCAACAAATTGAGATAGGTAGCTCAAACTTCCAGTTCCCGGATGTGAAAGTTGACTGTGGCTTTCTGTGATAGAAGCATCAGAAGCTTGTGTTGCTAGGCAGGAGGAAGACTGACAAAAGGATTTGTCACTCAGTGATGTGCCTTGCGAAGGTGTTGAAGAAGAAAGCGGCTGTGTGAACTGGGGAACAAAAACACTGCCGCTACTTTGAGAATGCTGACTTCCAGAGTTGGATGCAGACAGTGTTGATGCCACAGAAGATTGAGATAAAGAGTTAATGTAAGGTGCGCGACAGCTCCGGAGCGGTCGATCTCTTAGATATCTGTCCGCAGTTACGTTTCTCTTGCTCTTCTTCAGTTCCCATGCATGTATTGCAGCGTCATTCACAAAGTGTTTCGGTTCCTAGATCAACAAATGAGTTTCTGTACTAGAGATACCATATTTGAACTGGATGAGAGAAGATATAAAAGGATACATAAACCTCCACAGCATATTGGTCAAGATGCAAAACTTACATACCCAAGTTGGATCGTAATCTCCTTCCCATGCAACCAAATATTTGTGACCTGACTCGTCAAGAATGCCCCTGATAGGATATTCGGTATCGCTATGTTCGGCTTCTATATCAGTAGCTATGTATTTGTGTGGGAAATCAGTAATGCAGAGCTACATAAATGTCGGTCCCGTTACATACATTGAGATGGAAGGGCGGTGTCCCTAGTCCCCATTATGTGTTAACAAACGGGGAACGATAACATGCCATTTTCGAAACCCAGACAAGAAACACTCCAATCCAAGATATTCAGTGAGTGGATAAGCTGATTGACTGAGTATTTAGAGCAGTGAGTGGTCTCCAACTGGTTCAAGTATATAGAAGTGACATAACATGTAGTTATTCGATGGGTTAAGGTGGTTGAGCCCAGATCTCCACGTGATCTTTATATTTGGAAACCATCATTACTGTGTATAGTACAGAGTACTATCATCTTCATCTGGTGCCGTTTGGTAGTGTGTAGATTGTATTTCAATCGCAGTTCCTACAAAGCAGATCTATCCAGACTGGAGAATTGTATATTGATGCTATTATCAAGAGCAAATATGCTAAACACACAGCCAGATTCATTGCCTCGATCAGATTGCTGCAAATGCGAGCCGAAGATCTCTCTATTAGGGGGACTAGTTTTGCACCTGGTCTCCTTTACAGGCCTCAAAATCAAAGCCCAGGTCCTCTGGAAGGCGACAAGAATGTCTATCCTCACCTCGGGCTGCGAATGCTTGTTTGATTTGCGTAAATCGCGATCTGAGCCACTTCTCTTTCTCGCCCCAAAATGGACCTTCCTTGCCTCGCCCCTCACGCGCGAGGCCCGGTCTCCTTTCCGCGCTGGCAGCCCAATCATGGAGAAAGTTAAGATAATCTGCATCAAGCGGAAAAGCCAAAACATGAAAACTTTTGCCTGAACCACGCAATGCCGCAGTGGACCTCTCCCATGCATACATGTCCTCTTTTGTGGGAAGACCCAACCTTCCGGCCAATACTCGTGCGAAAACCGCACTTTGAGCTTCCGCGACAGGAAATGGAACGACCTTCTGGTTTAAGACCGGGAATATGAGCGTGGGGTGTTCAATATAGAACAAATGTTGGTATACGTGGAGCGTTCTGCTCCCATCTTCGACCACAGGAGGCGCAAGAGACGAAAGGAACGGAAATGAATAGAGATATCCAGTGCAAAACACAATTGAATCAATATTTTCTTCTATTTCACCGTTAGCGAAGCGTACAGCGCGACTATGATTCGTAGGCGACAAGAACTCCTTTATAGGGGGATATTCTTTTCTATCATCGGTAGCTTTGGATGTAAAATAAGACTCGGATCTCGCCGATGAGAGCAGTGGCACACAGCAGACCTTGCTGATCTGCGAGCCAATATCGATTCCAGACGCAGAGTTCCCAACAACGATGACTTTTTTGTGTCTAAAATGTTCCGACGAGCAATAAGATTTGGAATGTGATATAGTGCCCGGGAATGCTTCATTCCAAGCTGATATTCCAGGAATCGAAGGAATATAAGGCACGCTGTAATGACCACTTGCCACCACAACCGCATCGTATATATCAGTGTGAAGAGTACCAGATTCTAGATGCTTTCTCGTAACCGCCCATGTGCCAGCACTTGTATCCTCTAGTCTAATATCCACAACCTGAACTTGGAACTGTATCAAATGCTTAACGTCCTGACTATATTCTTCCAGATACTGGAGTACAGTCTCAAATTTTGGAAAAAGCTGGGTATCATATCCAAAAGGCAGATCCGAAAACTGCATCAGCGTCCAGGGAATATTGGTTTCAAGACCATCGTAAAGCGGGGAAACGAACGTTGCAACTCGTTCGACGCTACGGGTGCCATCAGACAGCTCCTGGGAATGCCAAATAGGCTGCTCGATAGGAAGATGCGCATCCTCTTGAGGAATTGGAATTGATGTCTGGGCTTTATCGCTTGCAGGAGAATAATTCCACACACCGCCGACTCGATTGCGTTGTTCGAAGATGTCAATCTTTTCAAAGCATCGTTCCGCAAGCAGATACCTACGGCTGAGAATCAGAAAGAAAAAGTATGAAGAGGGCCGAGGCAAACGCAGGCAATTGTCATGCATTAATACATACTTTGCTGCTGTCAGTCCTCCTGCACCCGCGCCAACAATGGCCACTGTGCGAGTATTGGAAATTCTCTGGGCCATATCGACCGGCCTCACCACAACTATATCTTCAACAGCAAGAAATGAAAGACGAATTTTATTTGATCATAACTTTTTTTAAAGAATATCATCGCGTATAAGCTATCATTGCCACCTCCATTCTACGAAAATTCGGGGTCAGTCGCGGTCTCGATTACGTGTTATGAGAGGTGGTTAGGAGAAGGATTTTTTGCACTCATGATCAGTCCAATGGTGTGATTGGACCAGGGTTGGACTAGGATTTACCAGCTGTTGGAGGTTAAAAGCTGGAGTGACCTTTTGACCAAACAATATCAATCACAAACAATGTTTGCTTCAGTTGAATACTAACAGAGAAATACTGTAATGGCCTTTGAATTCTCCAGAAGAGACACTAATTTCCAAGCCTCTTTAGTTTGAGCTCCTCAAACTGTGTGATTGTTCTCTCATAATTGCTTTGCTCAGCGAGGAGATCCGCTAGTTTCCTTCTTTCAGATTCCTGCACGGTGCTAGATGTCTTTTGCGCAAAATCAGGCGCATCAACGATTTGTCTTGACTTGGCGACTGCATCAATTGTGCGTTTGAGCTTTGATTCTGCTCGCGTGATTTCGGTGTCTAGCACGATTCGACCTCTGACGTCGAGAAACACTACAACACTCGCAGAGACGACAAAGACCGCGCAGCCGCTAGGTGCAGACTCGGTGCTGGAAAGAATAGTGATGACCATATTACCTTTGCCAGACAGGGCCTTAATGGAAGAAAGCTCGCGAGAGGCAATCCTGTAACTCTCGTCATCAGATGCATGAATGAAAACTGCATGAAACTGTCAGTAATTTCCCACCCTCAGCGGCAATAATCATGACGAACCTTTGGCATCGTCTCTAATACCAAGCTCGGCTATAAGAGATCTAATACCCTTCGAACAATCCAAAATCAGCTCATATGCAGTGTTCGACACAGGGCTATTGAACTCTGCATCAAATTTTGGATAGCGGGCTTTCATGATAGAGGGTGTTGAATCGCCAGGCCGACGAGGCAAACGCTGCCACAGTTCTTCTGAAAGAAATGGCATAAACGGATGAATCATTACTAAACCCTGTTCGAGTGTTGTATACAAAGTAGCCATAGCAGATTTTCGTTCCTCTTCTGTGCCATCTTGGAGGATGACTTTCGAGTTTTCCTGCAATGGTCAGTCAGGCTTAGTTAGTGCAGAGCAAGACACTCACTATGAACACATCACAGAGATTATAGTACCAATATCGATAAGCTATTTGAGTAGCTTTTGAGAACTCTCTCTGCGTAAGTGCTTGATTAATGTCTTTTGCAGCATTTGTGAGCTTATGAAGTATCCATCGTTCAGCAAGGGATTCACAGCCTGTCATACAATCCTTCCGAGGTGGAGTGTAGGTCCCTCCGATTTTACTAAGCACGTATTTTGTTGCTTGGTAAATTTTATTGCAAAACCTGCGATAACCATGCATGACTTTGATGTCAAAGTTAATGTCGCCTCCACCAGTACAGTATTGCAAAAGACAGAAGCGTAGAGCATCAGCACCGCATTCTGGAATACCCTGTGGAAACGCGGCCTTCTGGAATTTCGTGGCAGTAGCTATCTCTGCAGGATCCAAATTGCCCACACGCAGTTTGTCATGCAATGCCGACAGCTCAATGCCATCCATAATATCAATAGGATCAATAACATTTCCTAGAGACTTCGACATTTTCCGTCCCTCTGTATCGCGAACAAGACTGTGACAGTAGACTTCTTTGAAGGGCACTCTTCCAGTGAGCTTAAGTCCTAGCATAATCATTCTTGCAACCCAGAAGAACAGGATATCCCAACCAGTTTCGAGCATTGTTGTTGGATACAGCTTCATGAAATCGTCTGTATTTTTTGGCCATCCTAGTGTTGAGAATGGCCATAAACCAGAAGAAAACCACGTATCTAAAACATCTGGATCTCTGATAAGTTTGAAGCGTTTACCGTTGAGAGCTGACTTCTTCTCAGCTTTTTCATACGCTTCCTGTTCAGTCCGGCCCGACACCCACTTCTCATTTTCTGGGAGGCCCTGGTCACAGAATTCGCCCTCAACGTCAATATAGTAGGCTGGGATCTGGTGGCCCCACCAGAGCTGGCGTGACAAGCACCAGTCATTGATATTCTCCAGCCAACGAAAATAGCTCTTTTCCGCCATGTCAGGTCGAATTTTAATCTCATCATCTTTCACAGCCTTGATAGCCATATCTGCCATCTCTCGCATCTTCATCCACCACTGTGGCTTCATAAGAGGCTCTATCACATCCTTGGATTTCTCACACAGAGGTACTTTCATGGGGTTGTCGACTTTCTTAACAAAGAGTCCCAGTTGTGACAGCTCATCAACAATCGAATAGCGGACATCAAATCTCTTCTGGCCCTCAAATTTGCCAGTGTTGTGATTCATCGTGCCATTGTCATTAAGAATGTTGATAAACTCCAAATTGTGACGTTTACCCATCTCAAAATCATTTGGATCATGTGCAGGAGTGATCTTCACAGCACCTGTCCCAAACTCAGGGTCAACATAGTTATCAGCAATAATAGGAAGGAATCTCTCAAGAAATGGATGTTTTGCCTTTTTGCCCACAAGGTGCTTGTAGCGCGAGTCATTGGGATGCACAGCAATTCCAGTGTCTCCAAGTATTGTTTCCGGACGGGTGGTAGCAACCTCTATGACCTCTGAGCCTTCAATGGGGTACCGGAAATGTACTAGGACGCCAAACTCAACCTTTCGTTGATATCCTGGAACACTGAGCAGCGTTCTGCCTGGTAGTTCTTTATTGATAACCTCCAAATTTGATAGAGCGGTATTCAGCTGGGTGCACCAATTGACCAACCGATTGGATCGATAGATATACCCCTCCTCATGCAATCGGCAAAACGTCTCTGTTACAGCCGCTGATAAGTTGCTGTCCATCGTAAATGCTTCTCTAGACCAGTCATATGAACCGCCCATTCTTCTCAGCACATGATTGATCTTCTGATGATACTCGTCCTTCCAATTCCAAACTAGCTCTGTGAATGTCTGCCGTCCTAGATCATGTCTAGTTTGCTTCTGCCGCCGCCAGAGCATTTTCTCCACAACATTCTGTGTTGAAATTCCAGCATGATCACAGCCAGGGACCCACAGTGTTGTCAATCCGTTCATTCGAGACCATCGCACCATGGTATCTTGAAGCGCGACAGCCATCGCGTGGCCGCAGTGCAAGGCTCCTGTGACGTTCGGAGGTGGTGCTGGGATAACAAAGTAACCCTCATCTTTGACAGTGCCATCATCTTTGAACTCGGGCAAAAAAAATCCCTCTTTTTCCCACCAGTCATACCAGGCAGACTCAACAACTTGGGGGATATAGGCTTTATGGAACGCGTCGTCGAAGGGTTTTAAAACTAGCCAAATTCAGCTAAGCTTCAATTTTATGGAATGACATATTACGAACTCTTTTTGCTTCCCTTTGGAGTCTCCTCAATATATTCTGGTAACGGGTCATCGACGTTCTGCTTCTTTGTTTTCTCCTTCGATGTACCCGCAGTTGTTGTGGCGTTTTTCTGCTTCTCTTGTTTCGCCAGGAATTTTAAGGCTTTTTCGGCTTTCTTACGTTCTTTTTCCACTAGAGAGTGTAAGAGAGTTAACCAATTTCAGGCTTGCGCCAGAGCCATGGAGCCGCAAAATGCGCACTTTAGCTATGTAGATATAAGATGGGAAACGGTATACATTCTTTCGCCGATTTGACAATTACCCTGTCAGTCTGGCCTTCGCTGCAATTTTCTCCTCCGCCAAAGCTTGACTGTGGGCTGATGCTATCGCTCTGTTGAGGGTTTTGTGTAGTAATCGAGGCCATCTTGCTAGGATAGAAAGTTCGAAATACACAAATGAATGGAAAACGAGTGAGAATTCGAGTGAGAGATATGCCCTGAGATCTCAAAAGCATGGGAATAGACCGTGAACATACATATCAACATCCATCCATATAACCATGACAGGACTTCTATACTCCTAACTACTTGATGCTTTTGGCTTTTTTTGACTCATTGGCTGTGGTGGTCTGAGCGCCAACCTTATTTCAACCGCTGGCCACGTGATCCGGCTGGAGTGAAATGGATCTTGCTTGAACCGAAGGCAACCTTTTGCTGAAATGTTGGATTGTACTGCTTCCTCAAGCATCATGCAGACTTCTACCTGTGAAACTGTGGAAGGTGGAAAATGGAACACCTATCTACGTCTTCTCTTCTCTCCGCCGCGACTGCGATTCCTATCGCCAGTCTATCGCCCAGTGTTCCAGACCTCGAGCAAAGATATATCAGCGCGGTCGTGATACTACTTTGGCCTTTTTCATCGTCGACGAAACAATGCAGTCTACTCCTCTCGGAGCCGGATTTTAGACTGCGAGAGCTAAAGGGTCAAGTAAAGGTGTGTCTTCATAATGGGGCCGCGGAGGCAGTTGCGAAATCTAGGATTGGGATTGGCGACATAGTCTATTTAAGCCTCGCTGGCGCCAAGTGGAAAAGGGTTGATGGAGAAGGCTCAGATTCGATCTGTGGAATTAACTGGGATCTTGACTTCGAGCATCGTGTTCTCCTCGAGGCAAGTCACTCTGAAAGTAGATTGCCTGCGGTTGCTGACGAAAGGATAGATTTACCGGGATTCCAAGCTCTTCAATACTGTTGACGTTAGCTGCGCAGCATATGAAGCGCCAGAGGAGCTGGTACGTGATGTATCCGCTCCGACGACTGACGTAAGGGCACGCTCTCCCTCTCCCTTAAAGTCGGCCACAAACGTCTGGTCATCTCCGGCATTTGCTCGTTCTCTTCCACCATCAATAATTGGTGATACCGCAGAGGAAGATGGTTTTATTTTGGGGAAGGGTAGGAAGCGCACTAAATTTGGCAGATTAAGCAGTGAATGGGTTTATCTTGATTCTCCCCCGAGTCCAGTTAAGGCTGGTGTTGAGATGCAACAAGAAGATGTATCAGAGGCCCAGAGTAATATGGAGAATGCTTCAGTTGCTTTTCCGTCCCTGCCTATGAAGCTAAACGCCGGTAGTGTGGCGGCTGATAAACAGGCCGAGTATGAGAGACTCCCAAAGGTCTCCACGCCACCTAATTCGTCCGTCTCTATAAATGAAAAGGGCCATGCTACGAACATTCTAGAGACAGCACATGTTGACCACCCAATGGATTTATCTCACCCCTTGGAAACGAATAGCATTCCTGAACAGCAACTTTCATCGGTCGAAATTGGTCAAAATTCAGCCCGAACAGAACATATTCCTGATGCCTTTGACACAGCTGAATTAGCTAATTCGCAGCATATATCATATCAAGCCGACGAATCTGGAGTGAATGGCTGGCCTGAAATTAACAGTCCCCATGACATTACTTGGCAACCTCTGAAGGATATCGAAGCAATGAATGAGTCGTTACAGTATATATCGACCCGTCGAGAAAGCATTGTCATGCCACCGGATCTTTCTAGCTCTCCGCCGCAAATAATGAGAGACGCAGAGGAGAATAGTGTTCCCGAGGAGGCCATCAGCGGATCCTCTGCGTCAATTAGACCGAAAGCAGATGCAAATATGATCAGAAGTCAATCGGTTGCAATGGAAGGTTTAGAAGTTGAAAATGTTAAAGAATATTTATCGGGACCTGAAACCGAGGCAGTTATAGAGAGTGATCTACTAAAGAACGAGCGACTGGAACTAGCGCGAGCTGAGGAAACGGAATATTCTGAATCTGAAGACCTCAGCGAGGAAGAGGCCGACTCTGACGTGTCTCACGCATCTTTAGAAAGCAAAAACAGGCCGACTTCAAGTGGAGCCTTTGGAATACTATCTCCCGTTCTCAAAAATCCAGAACATTACGAAATGCCGAGAATTTCGGCAAGTAGGACGCCTTATTTCCCTGAGGTTATCATCTTAGACAACGATGAGGAAGTGGACTCCAGTCGTCTGGATGCTGCTCGGCGTCCAGAAAGGAATCAGAGCGAAATCGAAGAACAGCCCGAAGGGGTTAATATCACAACATACGCCTCTGAATCTCACCAGCAAAAATTTGTGGAAACGTCTGTTTCGGATGCAGTTGAGGACACTCCGGGATCAGAACCTAGTGTGCAGGCACAACAGCCGAAGAAGAAACCAGAGGAGATATGTACAGCGCCTGATTTTATGAGTCAGCAAGAGGGCCACATCAGAGGGCTTTCTTTCCTTTCAACTAGTGAAATCGATGGCAGCCTTGAAGAAGCGATATTTCCCCTGGCGAAATCTGAAACCAGCCCTGAGGAATCAACAAGCTCAGAGTCGCATGCTAACAGAATGCTTGCCGCCAACCCTGCGTTATTTCTCGATGGTGCAAGTTCAGAAAGTGTAAATATCGAGTGGTCAAGATGCGAAAATCTTCAGCTGGTAACTCCTAACAACACGCAGGACTCTCGTGTTTCATTTTCTCAGTCACAAATGTCTCCTATGCACGCCGTTCAGACTCTACCAACTCCGGAACTTTCGCAACAAGGTCAAGTGTCAAGACTTTCGTTTTCGGAGTCGATATGTGCGGCTGGGACTGATCTAACTTTCAACTCGGTGCTTGAAGGTTCCATTGAAGTGTCCCAGCCTGTTGCAGCTGGGCTCCGGGAACCTGCAAGCCCATCTCCAAGCCGATCTGTTCAAATATCCGGGGTAGGCCAAAAAGGACATGCTGAGATCAATCGGGAGGATGCTTCGGCTGAGGACACTGAAGCAGCTAGTAACAGTAAAGCTTTAACCCCATTGCGTTCCCAAGAGCCGTCATCCGGTGTGTCCAGTGCAGTAACAGAAATTTCGAATGGACACGAGAATCATCTCGACCATGTGGCAGGGCTTCGCACAAAGCTGTCCTACTTTTCCCCTCTTTCACTTCTAGGTGGGAATTTTAACCGATCCACTGACACGATATCGGCTGTTGCTTCAGCATCACCTGTTTCACGAGCCAGTCGCAACCCGCGTGACTATTTTATAACCATTCATATTACAGATTCGTCCATGGGTGGAGACGTTGTTTGTGTGCAAGTCTTCTGCAGTAATAAGGCTTTCTTACCCACATGCACCCAAGGCGACATCATTCTACTGAGGAATTTCAAAGTTGGAAGTGTAGATCACAAAATGATGCTGAGCAGCATGGATGACAGCTCTTGGGCGGTTTTCGTTCAAGGAGCTCAGGAAAACGTGCAGATCAATGGGCCGCCTGTTGAATTTGGTGATGAAGAACAAGCTTACGTTACTAGCTTGCGTCAATGGTACATGGATGGGGGCGAGGATTTGATTGCAGAGAAAACAGCACGGCCAAGAGAGAGCGGAAGCGCGGAGACCAGCAGCAGCATTGCACCCAGTGAGAGCGGTAGTGTATCGAGCCGTGGCCAAGGCAATATCTTCAAGAAGTATCGCCGGAAGAGGAAATCCACTCCTCGACGTATCACTGTCCACGAACTGAGAGGTGGCAGACGGTATTTGGATGTTACGTCGCCGTCCGATAAGGAGAGCATCCATGAATTGAGGGACGGCACAGTATACGCGCATCTCTGAAGTTTATTATTATTTTTTCTTGCCTTGGAGAGATACCCCCAGAAATAGTTGGACCTTTGCCTTCTGGCTTTGCTTGGCTGTTTCTTTCGGTGGCATCACCAGCATAATTCTATCGGATGGGTTTTAAGCATATACTAATATACCTTCTCTAACCGCTCCATTCTTGGGCATTCGTATTCAAACTTACTCTATCATGAATATGTTCATATAGAGTTCAAAATGGGTTTGAAGACTGGACAATGGAACTTCGCCATTATTGACAGGAAGAGACTTTTCTGTTCTTTGACAGCAATAGGCCTAGTATTACAGATGGTGCCCAGAAACACTGATTATGTCATTTTAAGCCAGAGGTAATAGCTGACTGCACGAGACGGGTAGATAAGCTCATATTGTTTGAGTAAACAATGTGAAGAAGCCATGTCAGACATCACACAACAGAATATGGAGTAGTAATATAATCAATTCACAGCCAGTTTCTAGCTCTTTTCCAATAGAAACTCTGAACAGCCATCTCATTCAGTTTCCTCATCTATGTATGCTCCATCAAACCGCCGATAGACATCTGTCTATACCTGGAAAATGCATAGAGGCATGAGATAGAACGTTCAACAGTCGAGACAGCATCTAGACACAAAGCAATTAGTACTGCATTTGGAATGCGGGAGACGAATCTGATCAGTCAAAAGAAAGACAAGTAACACGGTCAGACTTTGCCATTTTGCTCCTCAAGCTCAACCAGCAACGTGTCAACACGACAAGTGAGACACAACTGTAGCTTCGAAGCGGCTGAGCACATTGGATTACCAGTACTTTTCTTCATCTTGATTCACTGACTTGATATTTCATCTCTGACTAGAAGGGCGAAAGAGAAGGGAATAAGCACTGACATTCAGCTGTGTAGGTACATACTCTGTAGCAACGTCCAAATGGGCAGTTCAAGGGTAGACGTGCACTTTTCATGCCCGGACCATCTACCCCAGCCATCGTATCTGCTACCAGAGAAATTCTCGTATATCGTTTCTGTCCCTTCTCTCAGGTCATCAACATATCATGGGAAGCTCAGCGCAAACAAGCGGAGCCCTCGTGATGATGGTTTTAAAAGCGGGAAATTGACAATTTCAATTTCAATCTTGACGCACGCATCGGAATCGCCAGAGCAGTGGGGGACAAAGAGATGGCTGCTGCTGGTGATGATTTGAGTTGGTGGTCTTGGATTTATGTGGTGAAAAGGGGAAAAGAAGAGAAAAACCTAGATTTCAGGGAGCTTGAAGATGGGGGGAGTGGTGATTGGGGCTAACTGGATGAAGTTAGACTGAAAAAGGGAAATCCACGTTCTTCGTCAATCGTCGTCCTTGAAGGATTGCTCATCCATGAACCAACTGCTACAATGGAATTCTCCCAAGACAGTTATATACGTACTTCAAGCCAGAATTCATTTGAAAAGCTACGGACAACTTCAAAAAGATGAAAATCCAATGTCAGCAAGAGCAGAGCTGAAGTGGATTTATGATTTCGGTGGAGAACAGAGATCCACAGGCTGCATAGCGGATTTGCAAGCAGTTGTATCAAGTCGTATATTCGGCTACAGAATCAGCCAGCCTTTGGTAAGGAATGGGAGACGGAGAGTTGGCCTATGTTATCTATTCAGGCAAAACCAACAACAACTGGCATATCCTCGAACATACAAACTGACTCGAACATGTGGCAGCGAGAAATGGCGTTGTGTGATGGGCAATGGTACGCAAGAGCCATGTCTCGAACTCAGGCTGTTAACTATGGATTTGAAGCCTTGTCCATATCAAGGATTAAAATTAACAAGGCTAACAAAAGTGCACAGATCAGGCATATTCTAGGCTCGCACATTTCTCATCATTTTAATCGTGAGCAGTGTATCCAGATTTCAGTGACGGCCGTAATCGAAATATAAAGGAATGCGCCATAATGCTTCTATCGAATACAAGAACACCCTCAGGACGCCTAGCCGAGTATTATCCTCGATAACTTCGTGCGTGATGTCATATCGTCGATTGCATCGATGTGCCCAAAGCGACATCTATCCTCCTCAATGCCTCCTCAAGCTGCCTAGGCTCAACAGAAAAAGAAAGCCGAGCCCATCCTTTGCCCTTCGGCCTCCCATTGTATTGTCGACCCGCGCTTACCAACACTCCCGCATCTCGCAACTTTTCGACCATCTCATCTTCGTTATCCCACGTTTTCGCCCTAGGCGCCAACTTCGCGAAAATATTTAGTCCAGCGCTCACTGGTATATATCTAATGCTCCGTTCCGTGAAAAATCTAGTTATAGATATATATGCTTCTGCAAGGCGTGCGGAATTTAATGCAATTAAAAACGGGAAGGTAGGAGACGACAGAAGAGTTGTGGTGAACTTTGCCGATGACGACGACCTTTGAGAGTTTGGACTCGTCGCTAGTCGAGTGATTAATTCCGCGTTGTTTTGTGCTACAATGCATCCCTATTCATTGTCAGCATGTGGAATATTTTTCAGATACAGTGAAACACTGCGCTGGCAACATACCAGCGTAAATCCAGTTGCACCGAAATCTTTGCTTATGCTCCATATCGTATGCACTCGTGAACGGTCGCATTTGAGTGCCCGTGTATCCAGGGATAAAACAGAAATGAATGGGATCGGTGCTGATATTTCCGCACAGGAAAATGCCGTCAAAGCGTACTCCTCATCGGATATGAATTGAATGTCTCGTTGTTGGCAGAATTTCAGGCACTCTTCTAATACGTCTTGCGGATAGCATTTACCCAGTGTTTTATGAGGGTTTGTTAAAACGAGTGCTCTGATCTGACATGGTGCTTCGTCCATGGCTGCTGCCAATCTTGAAACTAAGTTGATCGCAGGAGTATCAAAGAATTCGAACATATCAACTTCCACCAGCTGGACGGAGGAGCATGCAAGGTTTCGCAGCCCAGAACCAACTATATTGATGTTAGCTTTGAATACTGAATCCCCCTCGGGTACGCGCCTGCGATCAGAAATCCATCTCCTTGTTCACATATGTCGAATAAGAGCGTATCAATCGCATCTGCAGCACTTGCTACAGTGGCTATATGTGAAGCCAGGACTGGGGTCGCAGGGTTAAAGTAGTTGTTGAAAAATCTCGCTAGATTCTCCAACAAACCTGCATCTTGCGCCCTGTTCTCAGAATTTGAAAACTGCTAAACTCTCAAATGTCAGTCTTTCAAGAACAGAAAAAAAATGGTTTTAACAATTGTGAGATGCACTGTCGACGGCCCTTTCTCAGCAAGGGCGATTTTGCAGATGGTGGCTAGCTCTCCTTGAAGCAAGCAGTTTTCTTCCCGGGTGAGGTCGATGGTTGGCCGTTCGAACTTCTGGTGGTCACTTCGGTGTTTTGGCAGTTTCGACATTTTTCGTCACAGTTGTTACTTCGGGGGATGATATCTGATACGGATCCTTTGCTGACAAAATTCTTATTACAGATAATTCTATGTGAGTGCGCACCGAAAAATCTTCGCTGGATATGCAATTGCAACTTTCTTCCACTTTTGAACAGGAAAACACGGCATTGTCATGAATTATATGTGGAAGGAGAGCACATGTATATTTGGATGAAGGCCCATTAGCGAGATGCACCTCTAGTCCTTTCTCCTCTGCCCGATGAGTTTAGTACTCGATACCCACATGACTTGAATGCGACATTAATGCCCATGACAAGATATGTAAGTCAAATCTAGCTCAGTTGCTAAATACATTACTTGTGGATACCTAGGTAGGTCGTTCTGTAGTTACCCTCGTCATATTTGCTTTCTTTTTTCCCTAGGCCTGGGATCGAGTCGGAATAGCTGTGACGTATCCGGCGGTGTTGATGTACAGCTGGAGTACATTCATCCCCAGGTGTTTCGAATAGACTTCGGTGGTTTAAACCCCAACAGGAAAATGAATGTGGCCGATGAGGCTAATGTGGCTTCTAGACCGAAACAGCCCCGAAGTGGCAAGTATACTTTTATTCGCTGTTCTTACCACAGTACTGTGGTAGTGAATTCTCAACGCCTGTATGGAGTATCATGGAATAAATACGGAGTACCTAGTTGGGATTCATGTGCTGTACGCATGAGAAGCAGACCGAAAGTATGTACATATCCATCCCGACTCCCGAGTGGCCAGGGATAGGGCTAACTAAGCCACTTCTGGAGACTACATATAGTTATTTAGAGTTTGAGGGTCATGCAAGCCACAAGTTACAACCCAGGAGCGTGAGTGCCCTTTCCCGTTTAGGACATTAGATTGATGCACCTGCCCTGTCGGTATCCGGTGTGGTTGGAACTACACTCGATGTGTGATTACCGCTCAGCTGAAAAGAGAAACCGCCTTTGCCAATTCCCTTATCTAGAAATTTGACACTCCACCCGACCTGTGCTCTGTGCATATACAACTTTACGATATATCCCAATTCCACGTCCAGCCAATGCTAACGATCCACACATGTAAACTCGGGGCCTCGCCGTGGTCTGCTGAGGAATGCATGGAATTTCTCTCCGACTCTAGTAAATGCTCGGCACTCTACTCGTGATTTTCAATGAGTCAATTTGATTCTACAGCTCCACCATCGACTATATCCTTCGATTCGTCCGCTTTGTCCGAGGAAATGATCCATATTTGCATCTCATCCTCCCCATCCCCTCTGATACATAACATGATTTGTCCATAGAGAGGGGCATTCTCTGATAAAGTGGACTTTGAATGTGCAGTGCCGCAATAGGGACAGAGCATTCACCTCAATCCAACATCTGGGACATATGTCTCTACTGGCCCAAGCTAGAATTTTTCAAACTACAAGGACATCTTCTAGAGGCTCGGCTCTAGAGATGCTTTTATAGTTGAGATATTCAGACACTCACAGACAAACTGACTTGTGTTAGATGTGAGATTGAAAACTTTGCTCTCTGTGAACTATCTCTTATGGCGCTACCTTGTGAATTGAGCTCATGATGCTGGTGCGGCTTCTTTTCACTGGCTCCATGACAGATAGAAATTAATAAAGTATTTGTGGATGGCCTGCTTGTTACTGACATCGGACAGAGTTGTGTGTCTGGATCCAGAATTGTTCCATCAAAATTTTTTGTATTATGATTCTAGCATCCACAACACCCATCCAGAGCATGAATTGATATATTGCAAGAGTCATCATCTATCAGATGGAGAAGCCGGGAAATCAGTGGAAGAAGAAGACAGTGCTCTTACACTGTGCTGATAGAACCAATACCTTTTCTGCCGAGTTTTTACTCCACAGATGGACAAAAAATTAAAGAGATGTGGATTAAAGAAAGGGTCCAACTCTGGTGTTTTTTGAATATGTAGGTATATGCCAGATGACTATCCGTAGACGTATAACTATTGACTGGAGCGAACCTGAGGAGACGAAGAATGACTGGACCCAGATCGGGTTTATAAACTCTGATCAACTCTATCATTACGACTGATCTCGAGGATTAAAGTCTCTGATGTCTATAGTTCAGCCCAATCGCGCTTACCGTGTTCCTTCGAACCTTAAAGGGAATAGCGTTTGATTCAATTCCGGTTAATTAGTTACATAACCAACTAGTTAACTAGCCGCGCGGCTAACCAACCAGAGCCAACTCGCGCCAAAGCTCGAACGTTTCATCGCTTTCACGAAGAAATCCTCATAACTTCGGAGCACGTCTCACATAGGCTGTCCCAGATATCCATTTTCGTCTTCTGTTGTATAACGGCACTTTTTACTTTATGTATTTGATTCTATACTTGGTGCTCCTCTTTTTATGAAAGTCTGGTCGCTAATCTGACGCCATTATTCGTGTAAAATCTGATTCCATACTCTCCGTTTACACCATTCGGCTTGTGGCTACGCTGATGATATCTTGATTGCGCCACTTCTCCCTTCTTGACTCCTAAATATATTTCAAAATGGAGAATGCAAATCTATGGACCCGGAGGTCAAAGTATGTTGGTTGGCCAATCCATTGTGAACCTTTGCCCTTTGCGCGGGGACTAATCGTAACGCAGCTCCAGCAGGCTTTCTTTGTCGATGTCTGAGAATCGAGACTCTCAGGCAAGATCTGACTCTCCGCGCGGTTCGTCAAAACGGTTTGGCGGTGATGGCCATGGCCGTTCAAATCCGTTTAATGCAATCTCCCCACTATCCACAAGCGTATCGTCACCGTCCATCAACGCTTCCTCCGCCTTCGGCCTTGGCTCAGGAGCCTTTGCCTCCTTTGGATCAGCAACAAAGACTCCAAAGACACCAGGTACTTTTGACTTCAGTTCTTCCAAATCCCGGACCGAAAAGCAGGAAGGAGAGCAAAGTGGAGCGGCCTCAAAGAGCGTCAAATCAAAGGGCTCTTCATCTTCCCTCAACAGCAATAACGCTAGCGGATTAAAAGAACATCCTTTAAAGTCGACATGGGTGGTCTGGTACCGCCCTCCTACACCAAAATATTCCGATTACGAGAAATCCACAATTGCTCTAGCATCGATATGTTCTGTTGAGAGCTTCTGGGCCGTTTACTCGCACCTTAAAAGACCTTCTCTTCTTCCCACGGTTTCAGATTATCACATTTTTAAGAAAGGCATCCGCCCGGTGTGGGAAGACCAAGCCAATAAAAAGGGTGGGAAATGGATCGTCAGGCTGAAGAAAGGAGTGGCTGATCGTTATTGGGAAGACCTCCTCCTAGCCATAGCCGGCGATCAGTTTGCTGAGGCTAGTGATGAGGTCTGTGGAGCAGTCCTCAGTGTCCGCAGTGGTGAGGATGTCTTGAGTGTGTGGACAAGGATTGACGGAGGCCGCAATATTAAAATTAGGTGTGCTTTAATTCTCAACCTCAGGTGCTTTTCTTGCTTTGTCCATATTCTAACAACCGCTAGGGAAACAATGAAACGACTGTTGAACTTTCCGGCGGATACCAACATTGTGTGGAAGAGTCATGATGACAGTATAGCCCAAAGGACTGCCATTGACCAGGCTCGGCAGGATAAAGCTGCTGGGAACTCAGGTCACCACCAAGGCTCTGAGCGTCGACGTGGAGCCAACCTTGATGATTCAGCAGGAGAAAAAGGAAAGAGTCCGGCCTCTTGAAACCGTCTGTTTATTGTCAGAAGTATCTTTAGCTTTGATTTGTGTATAACTAGGAATTGTTTCTTGCCGTGCATTTGTTGTGATTTATAGCCTTGGAAAGTTCTATTTTGAGATGATATGGGATTCTTGACAGCGACATTCAGTATTGGAGAATAATTTATCTGTGGATAACACAGGAATTCAAGAAAGTATGGAAAGCAAGCCATTTATAAAATAATGAGAAGCAATAAAATAACACTTTTAATCTGGACCTCACACTCACACTGAACTATTTACCGCAGCACGGCCACTACTTCTGTATACCTTCACTGAATCTCTGCATGGCTACAACTACGATTACAAGCGTTGCGATTTGCCATGGGCTTCCACTACTTTGATACTCTGAACAAACATGATTGGGTTGGCGGTGGTGCCTATGCTTATGTCTACCACGTCAGTCCAACTATCGTGGTGAAAACCGTTCGTCCTGACCGAAGCCCTGAAGAGGAGTTGGCAGAGCACCCTTTGCTCAAGGACATTGCTTTTTACAAACATCTTAATGAGCGTCAGGACCGATGTCTACATATTGTGGAATGTTTTCTCATCCTTCCCGATCATCTTTTCCTCTCATTTTGCGCGAACAAGGCAATCATCTATCGCTTTCACGAACGTCAGGAGCGAGCAAATGACCATTTTTTCGGGCGTCTTCTCCGTGTGAAAGACTACGAGGATCCTGCTCTCATCGCGCGATGGATACAACAACTCACATCTGCGCTGGAATATGTGGAAAAATTGGGTTTCTGTCACAATGATCTGAACACGACGAATTGCCTCCTCGATGAGAGCTTCAACTTGAAGCTGACTGATTTCGGTCGCGCTTCCACCATTGGGCAGTTTCTGGAATATACCAGTGCTCCGTGGGCTGTACGATTAACCGCCGGGCCCTTGAAAGGCAGCTATGGTCTCTGCTCTGCGAGAACTGAGCAGTTTGCTGTTGGGTCAATTCTCTACTTCATGGTATACGGCCACAAACCCTACGAAGATATTAACCTAGATGGGCTGGAATTGGAACGCAGATTTCAGGAAATGAAATTCCCGGAGCTAAACCGCCACGAAATCTTTGATGGTCTCATTTTTGGCTGTTGGTATAATGTCTATCCTACTATGGCTCTCGTAGCATATGATTTCAAGCGCAAAACAAAAGACATTGCATCAATCGCAGAATATAAGACCATTGACCGCACAAAGGAGAGAAAGACGTGTGAATCACTGATCCGAAAGGGAATCTTGGGCCCTGAATTGGCGCTTCGCTTTCAGCCACTCTGGCGAAAGTATCTCCATGCTGCGAAACGTTGGCTCTGGCCTTGATTGATAGGAATCGAATTTCGAATACTCAGACCGGGAGGGTATCATACAGAACGACGCGGCGCTGAGGGAACTTGCCGACTACTGCAGGATCAAGCTCTGCGGAGAGAGAGAGAGAGAGAGACAACGGAACGAAACAGCAAATACAGATTCAGGCTTGGCAGCCGCACAGATTTATATCCCAGGGTATCGTAGCCCATTCCGGCTCAAGTGCGGCTAGCTCTTTTTGCTCGATTGGTGAAGAGGAATTGTCTAGCTCGAAGAGAACCTTTTGCCCATGATACTTTTGCTCAATGATGTTTTTTGCTGATGGTGTAGAAGAAATTTTCATGCTTATCTCTGAATGCTTTCTTCTGAAATATCGTTCGTAGGGCCCGAATATTATTGCCTAGTTGGTCATAATTGGTTTTCTTCTCGGGATTGCTGACATTGCAGATTTTCCCATATTCAGCAATCAGTTCGATTTTAAAATCTAATTTTTGCTTCTTCAGGGCTTTCAACTCCTCATTGTTTTCACCGTCCTCTTTATCTTCATTGGAAAGGCCCTTCAGTTCTGATGGGTCGCAAGTTAGCCTTGAGCTTGCGGAGAGCTTCAGTAGTGCATTCTGACTAGAAGTACCAAGGAACATGGATTGTGTGTCCACCTCACATGTTGACTGAAATGGTGTTGGAACACATTGACCCTGCTATGGCCCATAATGTGGTTCTGTGTAGGTTCATTCAAACCTGTAGCCTCTTCAGTCAAGTCCGCCGGAGAGTTGGGGGAAGCCTATTGGCAATTGCAGCTGCAACACCTTTCCGGTATCATTTTGTGGTCATTCCCAACTCTTTAAGGTCAGTGGGCGTGAGGCATCACTTTTCATCTTCACAGAACTGTTCATATGCGGCGGAGCTTCTGGATCAGTGATTCGGAAACTGTTTGTATCTCGCCTTCCAGGCCAGAAGATCAGGAGCTGCCACTTTTCTACTTTGATATGAATGGGAACACTTGTTTGGTGTTTTGGAACTTCTGTGTGAAGTCAAACATTCTTGAGGTTATCTGAAGTAAGGGCTTGAGAAAACATTATGTTGGAAAGCAAATTCCCGAATGTCTTGGACCACACAGAGCGCAAGAGTGTCGTTCCGCTCAAAAAACATGAATGACTCAGACTGGGCAAGATGTCAACTGGAAAAAAGGCTATAAAGGTTGCTATGCTCACGATCTACCCTGGTTTCGTTCTCCTTTGTTGAGGCGGTGGACTGCATGCCCAAGAATAACCCTGCATGACGATGACTCTAGATGCGCGACCACAAATATCTCAATGTCTCCCCAGTGAAGACAGTCAGGTTTGTTATGGTAGCCAGAGCTTACCACAAGTGTCCCGTCCCGGGCAGTAGTGCAGCTATCATTTTGCGTATCATTTCATGCTGGGTTCTTTGTCGCTGCGTGGGAAACCAGGTGTTAGACACGGAAATCATATGGCAGAATGAGAAGATCATCTGCATTAAAATTTGGTGGCATACTGGCAGTTTCATCAAGAGTGTACCGCTCCATGAGTTCACGGGTCAACTAGGTGTTGCAAGCCCGGCTAGCCAGGTGCTCTCGGGGCAGTACCTCATATTTCATCTCCTTCTTCAGGTCAGAGGGAAATTCCCTTTTCAGGGTTTTACAAGCCTGAAGCTTTCTGCCAACCCTCATGGCTATTCAGATACCAAAGCAGAAACCCTTCGATGATGGCTCAAGTTTATGCGCTCCAGCCAATATCGAGGGTCTGGCGGAATAAGACAACGTGCGAATCTTTCAAGCTGTTAGCTACAAGGACATTAATAAACAACCACGGGATACCAACTTCTCAAAGTTTTTCTGCACCTGAGTAACTCCAATGTGCGTAGAGTCAGTCCAGTCCGCCTTGACGACGCGCGGTGGCCCAGCGACGACTGACTGATAACTAGCGGATGCCGAGGCTCGAGCGCGTTTGGCAGTCCGGATGGGAGGCATGCTGGAAAACACGATAACTAGTGTAGAACGCTACTAGCTAGAGGCGTGAGTCGTGATGCCCCTCAGCATATGGAGGGATCTAGCCTATGGCTCTTATGATATATCTTCTCGGTTTGACGATTTCGTCAAAAGGGTACTTACAGGAAGGGGTTGCAACATGTATGTACATATGTACCTATGAAAAAGGCCACTATTTTGCACCCAACGATGGTTTACATCAGCTTTTTCAGTGGCACCCAGCTTCACTCCATAGCATCTGATTCGCAACCCAATTCACTGTTCTTCAAATACTCAATCCAATTCCCACCTCTCTTCCAAATCTCTTTTCTTTTCTTTTCTTTTCTTTTCTTTTCATGCTACTCACACCCCCTTCTGTATGAATGGAAATTATTCAATCAAATTCATGAATCATCCTCTATCTATATGTATGGATCTTGTGAAGCTGTCAGCCTCTAACACCTCGTCGGTCAGACCCCTCTCCTCCCTACCACACACGAATCTCATGACACCAAACGGCGTATCTTAGCTACAGACGCAGATGTTTGGAGTGAGGAAGGACAGTGGACCAGAGAGTACGGCAGACAAGCATATCAGTTACAGATTTGGCGAGTTTACGGGAGAGTTAAATGTACGGCATTTCGGTTTGCTGCCCTGCTACTCTTTTCTCCTTCAGTTTTACTATCGAAAGCCTACTTACTTGCTAAAACCTGGGATATTTTTGAGCATAGGGTACTCTCAAAACAGGATCCTTCAATGCGTCACAGTCTCAAGAGAAAAGCGGCTTTGGGTTTGGTGCTGGGAAACGTGACGGGTACATTCCTCACCACATCGGATTTGAGGTATATAAGCTCATAAGTGGTGTTTATTAGTCGGCCCCTCAGCCGGGATGACAAGGAGCAGCTTGCAGAAGAGAGAAGGCTCTTTGGAGATTATTCGTATGTCGTCCAACGAGCCGTCGAAGTTGTATTTTGGAGACGTTCTGGATTAACCAATTTTGCTAGCAACGATCCCGCCGACGTGAGAATTGGTATCCCTGGAACTTCATCTCGCGGTTGGCCCAAGTCGACATCAACAGCGAAGGTACGGTGCTCTTTCGTCGCGATCCCTTCTCCAAACGTTACTGATGAATACCGCCTCCTCCAGTCTTTTTCAACCTTCAAGCCTACAAATACTCTCGGTCCGCGCCAAAATAAAAGAAACTTTCGTACGCGTGACAACGACACTCGCAGTCCATATTTTCCTTCTAGACCCAATGAAGATGTGTCAAATAACGAAAACGGCGATCACTCGCGGAAAAAGCAAAAGACTGAGATGCCAAAGAATTTAATCGAAATAGAGGATGGGGAAAGTTCCAGTCCAGCATCATTATCTAAATCTACATCTCCTATTCGCTCGTTAAATCACCATTCTGCGTTTGGAAGCCAGTTCCGTCCCAGGCAGAGAGCGGTACCGGCAACACCAGAATATTGGGAGACTGAGGAGGCTGTACAACCTCCCACTGTTTCAGCCGGGATTGAAAAGCGATGGGCGGTCCAGTTGGGTGATCAATGCGGGAGTTTTGACGCTGAAGCTTTTACAAAGGGCGCAAAAAAGGAACGCATCAACCGTCTAACACGAACCTCAAACCGGGCACCTCATCCTGGAGCGAAGACGGGTCGTTCGGTCATATCAGCTGTAGAAATTCCCAAACCATCCGGGGGAAGTCAAAACCGGACTGATGATGTCGACAGCCAGACGTACAATGGCTGTCGCAAACCGGAGTCACGGGAAAGTCCGGACGAGATTCAGGGTGGGCCGACGGTTGGCGAGTTTTGGCGAGCAAACAATCCCGCCGAGAGGGCACTTCCGCCGAGTAATATACGCCCAACATTTTTCCCAACTGTTTCCAGGAATCGGAAGCGACGAGAAGGACGTAGAAGGAAAGATACGGCAGAAATAACCTTCTCTCTCAAGATGTTCCGTTGTGGTCCTACTGTGATTGATGGCCCTCTGCAGCTTGTTGTGGATAGCAACAAATCCCAACTGGTCTTGAAACCAGCCGCAGGATGGGAGGTGCAAAAATCATACGAACTCAAGAAGGTAACGTCAATTTTCCATGACAACCAAGACGACCTCACAAGGGTCCGTCTCAAGTTTTCAAAATCTGCGGATTTATCGAGCGATGCAGATATGATATTCTTAAACAACAGAGACCGCTGTTGTTTCCGTGATTTGGTTCAAGAGCTAGTGCCTGGTGTCAAGGAACATTCTAAAGGAAGGTAATAATATTGTTGAGACATATGGTCAACTACAGAGGCTAACATGATTCAGATCATGGATGGATAGAGCGTTCAATAACGCCACACATGCAGGCATCCCTGATCAGCCAGTTTCTGATTTCAAGCGCCAAAGTCTAAAAGAGACACCAGATCATAAAAATACGAAAGTGCAGCCACCAAGCCAGAAGCGCTTAAAACTGAGTGATACTCTTCTTAATGGAACTTCGGATGTATCCAGGGATTCTCCAACATCATCAAAGCAGATGAAAATGGAGGCGACTTTGAGTCCTAAACTATGGACTTCCCGCCAAGGATCGCTTGATCCTCTTAGCCATTCTCATCCTCATCCTCATCCTCAAGTCGGAAGCATGGATGAAGGGGTTCCTATTCCCGTTAAAACATACGGGAAACCCGTATTCGCGTTGCGTGCGACACGATCGAGCACTCGTCAGCAACATCTGGACATCGACAGGTGGGTGTGCATAGTCGTTGAGAACAAAAATATCTTCCCTGGTCTAACTTTTAATTTAGTGATAACGACTTACCATCGGAGGCATCTTTGGGTTCAGGCAAATTGAAGAAGTGGAGCAAGTAAGTGCTACTTTTACGGAGGTTTGGGCGCTACTAACCCGACGCAGTCCTCTCGTGTATCCTAAAACTGGCAAGAAGAGGGCCGAAGTTGAAGCTCACGATCTAGCACGGTTGAGGAACGGCGAATTCCTAAATGACAATCTCATAGGATTGTACGTTCGCTTTCTCGAACATCACTTGGAGCGACAGCACCCGGAAATCTTGAACCGAATATATTTTTTCAACTCCTTCTTTTTTGCCAGTTTAACAAATACTCCCAGAGGCAAAAGGGGTATAAATTACCAGGGAGTAGAGAAATGGACTAGATCTGTGGATATATTCAGCTACGATTATGTTGTCGTGCCGATAAATGAAAGCGCGCATTGGTACATGGCAGTTATCTGCAATCTACCAACGTTGTTTGAGTCACGCTCCGACGATGACAACAGTGATAAAGAAACCGTTTCTCCTAAAGCGGCAAATGCTAAGATTGAAGAGCCTACTTCCAACCTCCAGGTCGCAAATGATAGCCATGAGGCCGCTAACGACATGTCTGGCGATAATCAAATAGGCAATGGTAAGGCGGGGAACCTTACAACTTCTTTTCGCTCAATGACCTTATTAGATACTCTCGCAGAAAGCTCTTCCCTAGCCAGCCCCACAGAAATTCCTAATGTAGTCGAGTCTACTGAGAAGGACGAGTGGCCAGCAGAGGACGAGAACCAAGTATCAGCCCATTTTTTCAGTAAGCAACAAGCAGCTCTCTCCACCCCTGCGCCACCAACAAAGAACGAAGAACATCCGGAAGGCAAAGGCAGCAAGTCGAATTCGAAAAAGAAGAAGCGTGGCCATAAATCTCGTCCTTCGCTACCGAAATATGAACCAAAACAGCCGGTGATCATCACGTTTGACTCATTGGGCTGCCCAAGGTCTCCCACGATACGGATTCTCCGGGAATACCTTGAAGAAGAAGCTAAATCCAAGCGGTCTACTGCCATCGATGGCAAGGAGATTAAAGGCATGACGGCGCACCAAATACCATTGCAACCCAATTATTCTGATTGCGGGCTTTATCTCCTGGCTTACCTTGAGAAATTTGTTCAGGATCCAGATATATTTATTACAAAGCTGCTTCAAAGGGCGATGGATTCGAAGGAGGACTGGCCGAACCTGAAATCTGGCGTGCTTCGTCGACGGCTGCGTGACTTCTTGAACCAGCTCTATGATGAAGTGGAGAGTGAAAAACAGGATGCCACATTTTTGGCGGATTCTATACCTTTAAATATCTTGCTGGTAGACGCAGATGCCGACATGCAGAAGACCCCGCCAAAATTGACTGGTCCAGAAAAGCCAACTTCACATCCAACATCGCAATCGATAGCATCCCCGAGCCCATCTTACACAGGGACCCTCAAATCGGACCCTACGATGGGCGGTGAGACAACCGTAAAGGACAAACGGTCTGCGACACCAATACCTCCATCGGTTGATGAAAAGCCAGCCAAACACGGCCCAAGTCCTTGTGTCATTGAGGGCGATAAAAGACCCGAAACTTTCGACTCGTTTCTTGATGACATTGAGGCTGTAGTCAGTAATCCATACGAATGCAAATCCGCGCAATACAAAGACGTCATCCAAGTCCCTAGGACTCCGTCTCCTCAAATACAACAAACGCAAGTTGGTCAGGGAGAAGTCCAATATATTTCAAATAGTCCGTTGATGGAAAATGCGTCAAAAATTTCAATTGAGGGCGATTAGGACATATCTGCAAAGGCTTACAACAATGTTTAGTCATTCCCTTTGTGCTTTAGTTTTCGATGTTTGGTTGCAAGCCGCTGATAGTGGCGGCGAGTGTATTATCCTTTCCTCTATGTAGGTGGTGGGTGGAGTTGTTTTGATGGCGGATGGCTTCAGCATTTGTTTCGTCGTGTGGCATTTCGAGCTCTATTTGCATGTATGGAGTACTCATATTTGTTGGGATGGGATTCCGCTTGTTATGGTGATACCTGTCGCGAGGTGTACGTGTTCAGAATTCATATTTATTTTAGAGTCTACGAGATGACCGTAGTGATATTCTCCTTAACGATATTCCTCCGCCAGTGGAGCGAAGAGAGATTCCTCTGGCGGAGCGGACGCTAAGCCTATCTGGGCCTCACTCAAGCTAGTTAATCTTATCAATCGGGCCAGCTCAGCACACCAAACGCATATTATCATCACAACTCCTCCAGCACTCTCTCGACAGGAGTGAAGACTTCAATCCACAAACGCCAGCAATACTTAACGCGCCGCTTGAATTGTTCTCTTTAAATCTTCCTGGCACAATGCACTCAGCGCTCAATCGCGCGCAGAGCGTGTTTGGCTTCTTCACCAGCGTCGCCCTGGTGCTGGGGATACTCACGTCGCTCTCGGTGGTGCTACACCCCGCTTCACCAGTGATGAGTATCGAATTGTCGAATATACAAGTGTATGGATAAGAAAAGCCCTTCTTCTTCTCTTCTTGCTCTGGGCTGTATTACGCTAACGCCCGGGACAGCATCAAAGGCCGCCCGCACTACTACTCCGCAAAACGAGAAGAATACGCGCAGATTAGATTCGATTTGGACGCAGGTAACACACGCACATACATATATACATCCGTCTATCCATCCTTCACTGTTTTTTCCTCCCTTTTCTTGTTCTCCAACTAAAAACAAAACTGAAAAAAATCTCAATCTAGACCTTTCCTCCCTCTTCAACTGGAACACAAAACAACTCTTCGTCTACGTTCTCGCCTCCTATCCTTCCTCCTCCTCCTCCTCCTCCTCCTCCACCAAAAGCCTCACAACAACCACCGAATCCGTAATATGGGACACCATCATCCCCGCCCGCGTCTCCCCGTACTCTTTCTCCTCCCTAAAAGCACGTTTCTTCCCCGCCAGCAATGCCAAGCAGCGCCGAAGCTCCAATAACAATAGCAACAAGAAGAAAGCAGAGAAAATCCCCGGCAAAATCAAGCTTCGCAACCAGAAGCCCAAATACCAGATTACTGATATCTCCGGGTCTCTTGCGGAAAGGAAGAATGCTACTTTACTAGTGGGTTGGAATGTTCAGCCTTGGATCGGAGCGCTACAGTGGAATGCGGGAACGAATATTGAAAGAAATCTTGCTGGGGTTTTTGGAGGAGCCTTCATTTCACGCCCACGAGCGGGCAGAAGCAAGCCATTCGATTTCCCACCGTTAAAGGGGAAAATAAACACCTCAACGCAAAGAACTGAAGCATCTGGTTCTTAGACTGAACATCTTATAAATACCTCGTTAAGGATATATTCTAATGAGAAACAGGATAGAGGATAGTTCGGGCTTTTAGCGCACTCAAGCAGTGGCCATTGGCATCAAGTGATATAGATTTTCAAAGCCGAACTATTCGCCTAGCACGACTGCGTCGTTAATGCATCACATACACTTTCCTGCAGTCCATCGCGGGCGAGAAGCATGCCTTTGCTCATCACTCTTGTTTGCCAAACAGTCATAAAAGCGCGACAAGAGGTTAAGTATATGGGCTCCTTTTTTTCGCTTGCTTTTGTTTTCTTTTTCTTTTTTTTTTCCCTGTTTTTCCTGTGAACGGTTTCCGAACCATGATGTCAAGAATCCAGTCGTGGGATAATGATAAGCCGTCAAGTCGGGTAGCCTCGTGGAGATATACCAGGCAAGATATTCACCTTATCGGTGGACAACGCGGAGAATGAAGCTTTGCAAATAAGCAATGCGAGATTCAAGCGCTACGCCAACACTTCAACAGTTCAGCGAAGTAGATAAAGTCACCTGCTCGCAGGACGGACATAGCGGCCTCGACATTAGGTACCGGGGTATTAGGGAGAGTCCATAGCTGCACCAAAATAATAAGGATATATATCCCGCCCCTTCAGACAAAAATCGTAACTTCCCTACGTTTGAACACTCGACGCTTGCCAATTTTGATTCTACACTGGAGCATTAGGGCCATTTCCGACAGGAGGAGCGCCTTGAGGGGGAGGATAGTAGTATTCCCTCGTAACATCGCCTCCATTCTGGATGCGTTGTGAAAAGATCCCCGGCGCCGGTCTCGACGCAAGCCGGCCCGCCGCGCCCCTCGCTCGACGGTCATAGTAGATGTATTCGCAGTAAAACGCGTGGAGGTGGCCGGGAAGGTAACTACAGCCAAACATAAGGCATAAAATTAGGCTTTTGGTCAGACAACAACAAACACCATATCACTTTCTCATATGTAGTCAATTCGGTGGTTGGGCTTTCAACTTACCCAAACATTGTCAAGATGATATTGATACAAAAGTCCGCCGAACAGCCACTGATGAAGAACACACCAAGTGGCGGCACTATGTGGGGCCCAGGTTGGTTAATTCCACAAATCCAGCCATCACGTACACCGTAGTTATCAATTCGTTATCAATTCAAACCAGCGCACATACCGAACAGAGTGACGATGATGAGAATGACAGCAGCGCAAGCGTCAGCCATTTCAGCTCTTCGGAATATCAAGACTTGGACGGATAGGAATAGACTGATAAGTTTGTGCTTTGAAGTCTGGGAATGAGTGAACAAGAGAAAGTGAAATATGAATTGCTGATGCTGATGGAGATGGAGATGGAGATGACAGCAAGAGATGCGCGGTGTTGACTCTTGAGTGGTGATGAATGTTTCTCACGATGGCCGTTTACTCTTTCTTCCGTCTGATGACGTCGACAGCAGGAAGTCGCCATTCAGGGGGGTGGAAGTCACTCTGCAGCACCAACACCCAGTATATATGGTGAGAAATTCAGTGAGAGAACCCTAGAATAACGCGATATCTATACAAAACTAACATGTATACAATGTATGTATTCTCAAGCTGTTCTATGCAGGCCTCACTGATAGCTGGTAGCAATGATGTCCCGGCAACTCATCAACCTCAATTGGAAACGAAGACAGCCCCAGAGTCTAGCTCGTCGTAGTCATTGGCAGGACTGTTTAATTCGTCATCACTGTCCCATTTGCACACACTGTCGTCCTCGTCCTTCTCTTCAGGCAAATTGATGAGGCAGGAAACTAGAAATCTCTCCTCGTCGCTACTAAAAGGCTCCTCTTCCTGTGCAAATTGGCTCCTTAACATCTGTAGAAATTCACCTCGGTTCGCATAGCCGATCAGCCATGGATATCCCTCCTTGGCTCCTTCACTTTCCCGGTCACCTTCTGAAAAACTGTCTGTCGACTTCGAGTTTGGGTTTGATGGGGGCGGAGTCGGGAGGGCGTGGAATATCAAAGCAGAGCTGCCATTCTCCCGAAGAGCAAAGTTTTTTGTATCATTGGGCCCACTAGGATTAGATTCACAACTGGAATCTTCGTTGACGGAGATATTGTGGACACTTGGACATGCCTTCACACCATAGGAAAGCCGAAGATCTGCATCACTCGATCCAGAGCTCGGACCACGGTTCACTGAGTTCAACCCAGTCTGGCAGGGCTTCGTCGCATCGAAGTCTTCTTGGATTTGCTTTGAAGGAATGGTATTTTGTGGCAGCAGATTATTTTCCCAAACCCGCCTAATTTTATCGAGTGCTATGGGATCAGTTCTGAGAAACGCATCGCCACAGTCTTCATCTTCCCAAACGACGAATTTCGAATAAGGAAAGCCAGTGTAGCATGTGCGAGGAGGAAGTGTTGGTACAATTGAGTCACGTCTGAAAGTAGGTGTGAACGCAGCCTCCCTCTTACCAATCCCATTTTCAGGCTTGGATGAGCCACCAGGATAATACACGTCCGCTGTTTGAGCTGCATTGAAAGCATGAGTTTCCGATGGCTCTAAATGCCGTTCGAAGGATATTTTGGTACAAGGTTCGCGATCAGCCTTGCCAGACTTCTGGAAAACTTCCCGGCCAAATTCTTCGGCCGATGAAGCCATCAGGTTCTTGGCGGCAGGATCCGCTTCTTCGTGCGATTCCCTTGGCTGTCGTTCGTCGGCTTGGGCAGACTGTTGTAGCTCCGAACCTGATTTCTGGGATTGCCCTTTGTCGTCTTGATCTCCATCCGATACATCCAAGTCGAGTTCCCGATTGCTGAGTTCATCCGAAGCAGAAGGGAATGGCTTATTTAAGTTTATGAAATGCCTTCTTTTGGTGATCTTGATCGCAACCTTTGTCCTGATAGTCTGCTCGAAACGCGCCTTTGAGGAAAAATATTGCGCAAATGTGGCCTTAACCATAAAGTGAAGTATGTAAGACGTGGTATCCTCGTCTTCCACAGTATCTTCAATAACAGTCGCGTCTGGGTGTAGTTCACGCTCTGTAATGTCAGAAAAGAATGGCACTATGCCTTGAAAACCGTTGATCTCAGCGTTCCAGCGCAGCCAGTTCGTGGTTGTTGAAAACTCAATCTCTTGATGTCTGCCGCTCTCAAGAGCCGAGCAACTGCGAGATGGAGCGTTGTACCTTGGAATCAACTGAAACTCATCCCCTTCAATCGCTGGATGATCAAATGGTTCGAAGGAGATATTATCGGGGTTCCACGTGGCTTCCACAGGAGATTCTGAATTTTCTGACAGCTGAGCTGATCTTTTGAACTGTATCCCAATACGAAAATCCCCGAGATTGGGACCAGTCCAAGTGAAACAGTCGTGGAGGCGGATGAACTCACCTATCGCATCGAGCATGCGCCCAGTAGAGGCAAACCAACGGAAACGATGATACTGTTGCTTATAGAGCTGTTCAGTGGCTAGGACCATATCTGGCAAGCTAATGGCGATATTGTAGAGCTTCGGCCGTTCTTCTCTCAGGCCCTGCTGTGAATGTAAATGGGTCTGTTCGGAAATGTAGGCAAATTTTTCCAAATAGCGAAGCTTTTCATGTAAGAGGTCTGCGAGAGCTCTCCGGAAGATCCTCTCCCAAAACAATATTTCATCAGCCTGATTTGATGCAAGGCCTTTCCACACTTTAGCGATGTCGATATGCTCCACTCTCGGCGCTCTTCGAAGAGATTGCATATCTGGGAAGGTTCCAATATCATATAAATAAATTCGGGGGCAATATATGTCTGCTACCATTCTCAATTCGGGAAACGGGGTTCCAATAAGAACAAAAGCTCTCTCTGGTAATAATTCACTGCGAAACGGGCTTCTGCTGCGGCCATCTTGCGGGCTCTTGGTAATGCGAGTTTTCTACGGACATTAGCGATTATGAGCTACGTACAGTTAGTTAGAAATGGAAAGACACTAACTTGCTTGTATTGAGACCTTCCTTCTGGATCCAACGCAATTTTTGCGGCACGGCCATCAGATACGTTCATACTTTTGACAGGGTGTGCCGCATTCTCCTCTTGAACACCGCCATCGTAGGAAACAGGCTATCGATTATCAGTCATGAAACACTTTTGCAGCAATTAATAAAGCCCAACCAGATGAAATGGAGCAACTGAGCTGGGCAGATCCACACCTCCAGAAGCAGTGTCATATCCGTCGGAAGGGCTTCTGTGGGTCGCGTCAGGCTCAGATTTCGAGTTCATACTGTTTGACAGGAGGAATAATGGGATAGCCGATGTAACTCTGTCGATGCAGATATATTATATCTTGGTCAAAGACATGGTGCCGAGTACTTATGTTCCTCTAAAGACACAGCACACTGACGAAAGCCACCAACTTTGGCTTTGAGACTTTGTGGAAAGGAAAGCGCAATAGCCATCACACTGATTGAGGCATCGCGGCTAGGAAATGTCAGGAAGGACGGACCCGGGAAATGAAACACAAGAAGCTGCTCTGGGATTTGTCCTGATCATGCTGGGTGGACACATGGTAACCCTGAAAGTAGGGCATATTGAATTGATACAGTTTCTTTGATTATTCTATCTTTGTATTCCCAGAAGAAGAAAAGAAAGGGACGGAAAATGGAGTCATAAAGATAAAGGAAGTGAGGATAGCCCTTAGCATCTGAGGAAGAGCAGGTAATAGATAAAAGAATCATGCAGGGCCGACAGAGTATACGCGCTGGCAGCTGTGGTCGGAGAAGTGGGAAAATCGGCCTCTTATAAGACAAAGAAGTTTGTGGTAAAGAGTAGAGGGTCCAAAGAATTAGACAGCATCTATCGAGGCTCTCGTAGTTACTTGTTCATTTTTATTGCCCAGTTTTGAAATTTGGAGAAACGCATCGACTCCATAACCTTCAAGGCTGTGAACCTCTAGGCTTCCCGCCCAATATTCTGCATAAACCCGACTCATTGGTAGCCCCATGCCTAGGCGTAAATCTGGCGGCCTCGAGCTTAGAGACGAAAGAGAGCTTTCATTATAAGAACGCGTGTTCAATTCATGGATAGCTTCCCCCTTCTCGCCAGATGGGGCAAACTCGGACACCTTGAGCTCCTGCATTGTGGCTGCGAGGGTTGGCACTTGACCTAGGTTGTGGAGACGAGCCTCTGTTCGCGGCCCTTTGCAAAAGGACCAAAGATACGGCAAAATATCTCGTGGAATGCCCCCACCTTGATCGGAAACGCGAATGATGACATGTTGCGGAGCCTCGCATATTAAAACGTCGATTGGTGGTGGGTTTCCTGCGCAATTCCTGTATTTATCGGTGACCGCTTGGATAGAATTCCGAAGTATCTCCCCAATAATGTACTCTAAGTGGCCGAGAATGTAAGGGAATGTTGCTTCCAGGTGTCCTTGCACCGTAATCTCAGGAATCTTTTGGCCAGGCTCGAGCGTGGGCCTCAAGAGATTTTTTGCCAATCTACCACAACGCTCCACCACGTCCTTCGCATTACATTTCAAAAAGACCTCGCCGACAAAATCAGCATTCGGGTCGGTACGCGAAGTTGACTCGGGGAAATGCCAGGGAGAATTAAATGTGTCAGTGAGAGCAAGATGTTGTTCGGCAATGACACGTCGAGAAATTCTCTGCGACCCATCACGTCAATATAAGCGATTTCTCATCCCAGAAAGATAATCAACCTTACCGCACGTAGCATTGTATTCATGAACCGATCCATAAGATCTGGCTGGACTAGCTCCTGACACTCTATCACGCCCATTGCGAGGTTCGGAATCACCGTCAAATGCTCCTTGAGGGTCTTCCGCAGCATCTCACAATACCGATCATTGTCTTCAAGTGTCCGGATCTCCGGAATGTTGCGAAACCGTTCAAAGGCTTTGTAATACAACTCGTAGACGTGAGAGAGGTGCGGGTTCATCACCACCACATATGGGAGCCTCTGCATATCCCGGAGGCGATGGGCCAGTCTGGTGGGAAGCTCCGTGCGAACATAGTTTGCCGAGCTTATCAGTCGGTCCTCCGTTAGAGTGCGGCCGAAGAAGGTCAACTGTCGTAGACTGATGGGCCTCACATGTCGTTCCACCCATCTGCGCTGGCTGTCAGCATTGATTCACACCTGGAAAAGCGTCAATGGCCTATACTCATCAAGCACTGCACCTGGTCGCCACGGTGGAGGTTTATGTGATTCGAGAGCAAGTGGTCTCACAGGCTGTCGGCTTCTCAGCCGGACGCTTTGCCAGCATCGACCGGATTTGCAGCGGAACATTCTGCCCTGCCATTCACGCATGCAGTGGCACAGCGTCCAAAAAAGGCACGGCAGAAGTGACCAGGCGAAGTGGTCCTCTTACACTTCATATTTCGAAACAAAACATCCTCACAATATCAAGTCATTTTTGGGGTTGGACCATCGACAACTCACAAGTGAGTCAAGCTCGGTTGAAGCAAAGGATCAATCATCGTACGGTGAAACTTGCCACTTTGGTTCTAGAACTGCCCCTCACTGTATCCGAAGCCGGAGCTGCCAATTGTATGTACTTTATACCACAGTATTGTACTTTATACGGAGTATACAGGTTGAATATATGGATTTTCTCTTCTTTTTTGCTCTCTTTTTTGCTTCCAGTTAGGTTAGCTACAATATGTATAGATGTCATCGCGTTTTCGTGGCCTTCGAGACTACTGTACGTGCGCATGCTGCTAGTGAGTGTCAATGCTGCTCCCCTGATCGTTTTGGAACCATATGTACTCTGTACAGGCCTCCATCTGGGGGACCAGTTTGAGAAGGCGTACTTCTACCTTTCTCTTATCCTACCTCACCACGAGAAAGCAGTTGGTTCCACGGCACACAATGGCTGGTTGGGAGCATTCCAGGGATTCCAGAGAGACAATGCAGGTAGCCTCTGATAATGATAAAAATGTGTTTGGGCATTTGCCGAACAGAAGGCACTCTGAGATTCAGGACATGGATAAATTATATAGAGATCCAGGGGCAAGTTTCATTATCTTGATGTGGCTTCTCAGTTAGCTCAATTCACCTTTGGCCACCTATACGGCTCTATTTTCGCCGAATTGGCTGTATTGAATCAACAAAGTCACATAGCATTGACTAGACGTGTCCGAGATATGGTTACTCCAATATATCAAACTAACATTGGAAAAACGCAAGCTCATGGCAGTCATCCCCTGCGTGGTCAGCTAGTTATGTAGTAATACATAACTATACCATTGCTATCGACGTTTTTCGAGGATTCTGCCTTCTGGATTGTTTCATGAAATGGGATGTCTTGATAAATTTTTGTAGCCTCTGAGCAACATATTTAGAAGCAACTTTCGCTATATGGTAATGCTCTTCTTTTCAATCTGAATGGCCCTACCAACTACTTGACAAAATGCATTTGTTGATGGTCGATAATGGACTTTGGAAGAAGGGTAACAGGTATTCGTGATGATTGTTATCGCTGTGTGAATAGCATATGAAGTGAGTGGCAGTATGACAATTGCAGCAAATAAGAAGCGTCGGGCCTTGTGGAGCAGGTGGTCCAGTGTGTGCATATAGCGGGGTTGATTACGTTATGAAGATGATATTGAATTTCAGAACTTCCCAGGAAGTGATTCAAGCGATTTGTTATACTCAGTCCGCATCCTCTGTTATAGTCAATATCCTTTCTACTCCCTTCCTCCTAAATTCCATAAATATCATTGTCCACAGGTTTGCTGGCAGTGAGACAAAGGGCAAACCGACAACACTCGCTAGTCCGGGAGCATTTGACGCAAACATCTCTCGCAATACTCTGTGGACAACTGTGCTAACCTCATTGTCTTCCAAGAGTCTTTGCAATCTTGCTAGAAGTGAAAAACCCTTTAACAAACTTTTGCACTCTATATCCCTATTGTCTTCGAAGCAGCCTGCGTGTCCCTTCCCACGATTCACAAGAATTCCAGAACGGTTTTGGAAGCCAGTTCGCCTGCCAATGGACAATGTAAGTCCATGTTCACGTTGTTTTTATGATTTCCCTCATGTTGCATATTCTCAAAAGATGAATAAAACTCCCACTGACCGCCGAGAACAGTTAGATGAGAATGGTATGGTGGTTGATGAATATGATCAATACCACAATGACCGCGCCGATGTTGTCCTTGTTTCCCCGTCAGGTTCACCCAGCGAGCCTGAACCTGAGCCCCCTCTCGCCGATGATTGTATGACTCCCCTTCTTTCTCACAATTGAACCCCTCCGTTTTGCGCCCATGCCTTTTGGTCATCACAATGTGGGAACACTGGATAATATGTTGGAAAACTTTGAGGAGACTGGCAGCAGCCAAAGTGTTGCGCTTCATTGCGATGCTCTCTCGTGTCATCAGGGTTGCTGGTAGAGATCTCTCTAACTCAGTTTCATGCATAGATGAAGCGATGATGTCGAAAGTTCTTCCAGATCTTCCAGAGCTGGAAATAGAGACAGAAACATATCATACATGGCACATCCAGAACTGGACGAAGCTGGCTAGGAGAGAACATGGCCCAATATTTGAGTGTGGAGGGTCTCCGTGGTGCGTTGTTGGAATCGCCACTATATGATCGACGCCCGTCTAATAACGCATAGGAGAGTTTTGTTTTTCCCCTTTGGAAATCAAGTGACGGAATATGCGTCCTTCTACCTTGAACATGGCTATGAGGGTGCACCCCCAGAAGACTGGTATCGCTGTGTGCAGTTCGCGCTGGTTTTATGGAACAAAAATAATCCTTCAATCTACGTTTCGAACGGTATGTTGCAATTGTTTGTTTGCAAGAACGCATCTGCTGACATGGGAACAGTTGCAACACATCGATTCAACGCCAGCGATGGAGACTGGGGCTTCACACGATTTTGCGAACTCCGAAAGTTGTTCCATGGCCCATTTGATGAAAATGGCTCCTCGTTGGTGGAGAATGAGGAAGCTTGCCTCACGGTTTATATGCGAATTGTGAAAGATCCCACAGGAGTCCTTTGGCACAGTTTCCGAGAGTTAGTGGGATGACAGTGTATCCTCTTATTGTCTTAATGCTGATGAAGGGCAACAGTTACGATTCCAAGAAAGAAACCGGCATGGTTGGTCTTAAAAACCTGGGAGCCACATGTTATTTGAATTCTTTGCTACAGTCTCTTTACTTCACCAATTCCTTCCGAAAGGTAAATTGCTTCATGCAAGACTCTTACACAGTAAGATGCTAACATAGCGGAACTTAGGCGGTCTATCAGATCCCCACGGAAGCAGATGCGAAAAAATCAAATAGTGCTTGGACATTACAGCGATTGTTTTATTCTCTCCAAACAAGCGAAAGCCCCGTGTCGACGCAAGAACTGACATCGTCTTTCGGATGGGAATCAAAGCAGATATTTGAGCAGCAAGATGTCCAAGAGTTGTGCCGAAAATTGATGGAACGCTTGGAAGAGAAGATGAAGCAGACACCAGCGGAAAAGGCTCTTCCTGATCTCTTTGTTGGAAAGACTAAAACTTACATATCTTGCATTAACGTCGATTATGAATCGTCGCGAATAGAGGACTTTTGGGATATTCAACTTAACGTACGGGGCAATAAGACTCTTGATGACAGTTTTAAGGATTATATTCAAGTCGAGACTTTGGAAGGAGAAAACAAATACGACGCCGGTGAACCCTATGGGCTCCAGGACGCAAAGAAGGGTGTTATTTTTGAGAGTTTCCCGCCTGTCCTGCATCTTCACCTAAAACGATTTGAGTACGATATTCACCGCGACGCGATGATGAAAATCAATGACCGACACGAATTTCCCGAGGAATTTGACGCCGCTCCTTACCTTTCTGAGAATGCTGAAAAGTCAGAACCTTGGATCTATCAGCTATACGGTGTACTAGTTCACAGTGGTGATTTAAATGCCGGCCACTATTACGCCTTTTTGAGACCAACAAAAGACGGCCACTTCTACAAGTTTGATGATGACAAAGTTATCAGAGCTAGCATGAAGGAGACATTAGAGGAGAATTATGGTGGAGAGTACACCAACATTTCTAATGGGAACGTTGGCGTTCGTCAACCCTACATCAAAGGCTACTCGACAAAGCGATCAATGAATGCGTACATGCTGGTATACCTTCGGAAATCAAGGGTTGATGACGTGCTGGTGGAAGTCTTGAAAGAAGATATTCCTGCTCATCTTGGTAAGAAATGGATTGCTGTCCCTTTGCTGCAGGCTCTAACAACGTGTTTAGAAAAAAAGATTGCCGACGAGCGCGCCGAATTAGCAAAGCGAAAGAAGGAACGTGAAGAACAACACCTCTATATGAACGTTGGTTTAATCTCGGACGAATCGTTCAAACATCACCACGGTTTCGACCTCACTAGCTTCGACTTAGAGTCCACTGACCCTGCTGCTCCGAAGACCTATCGGATTTTACGTACCACAGTGGTTGGAGAGTTTGCGAAACAAGTAGCCGAAGAAAAGGCATTGTCACCGGATCAAATAAGACTCTGGGTTATGGTCAATCGACAAAACAAGACTACGCGCCCCGATCAGCCTTTGAGGGATCTGGAAATGCCCATGGAACAAGCTTTCAATGACTTTGGCACGAAAGGGAACCCATTCCGACTCTGGCTCGAGATCGTCGAGCCCGGAGCCGATGGGAAAGTTGTCTGGCCAGAAACGAAAGGACCGAACGCTCTTACTTTAGTTTTCCTGAAGTATTTTGACGTTCAAGCCCAAACTCTGACAGGAGTGAAACACATCTTTGTTCGGAAACAGTCAAAGGTTTCTGAACTTAGTAGCACGATACTTGAACTGATGAACTGGCCTCCTGGTACTTCATTCCTGTTATATGAGGTAAGGAAGTCCCCTGCTTTCCCAGTTCGCAGCACCGAGCTGATATTTGCTTAAGGAAATAAAACATTCCATGATCGAAGCAATGAAACCTAAGCAAACATTCCAGCAGTCGGAAATTCAGGATGGCGACATCATATGTTTCCAGAGATCAATGAGCGATTCCGAGTATGTAACAATTAGATTCTCATTACTGTGATGTCCATAAACTTGTTGACACTGTCAAAATAGGCTACCGGCTACTGTAATCTATCGTAATGCCCAGCAGTATTACGACTTCCTCTTGAACCGTATGGTTGTCACATTTGCACCACTGGACGCCGACCCCGACGAGACTTTCACCCTGACTCTCAGCCGGAAAATGACTTATGAGCAATTCTCAACCAAAGTGGGTGAACATCTAGGGGTTGAACCTACCCATCTACGATTCGCGCCTGTTATTATGAACAGTGGAAAGCCAAAACCGTTCATAAAACGGAATGTGACACAAAATCTTGGGCAGATACTTACGAGTCAATATTCTGCTTACGGATATAGCGTTCATCGGTCCGATGCGCTATTCTATGAAGTCTTGGAAACAAGTTTGAGCGAATACGAGATGAAAAAAATCGTTAAAGTCATTTGGCTCCCTGAAGGAATCGTTAAAGAGGTATTGTAATCTCGAATCGCAATCTTTCCTGGGAATACTATCTTCTATTCTAACGTTTTTACTAGCAAACGCATGACATTCTCGTCGCTAAGAATGGCGTCGTTTCGGACTTGCTTGCCGGTTTGCAGAAGAAAGCCAATATCGATGATGAAACCATGCAGAACGTGCGGCTATATGAAGTCTATTCTGGGTCGGTTTATAGGATACTCAATGACAATTACAGTGTGGCTGGTATCACGGACTTCGTTACCCTGTGTGCTGAGAGGATACCAGAGGAAGAACTCAACATGCAGGAGGGAGAATTCAAAATCAACGCATTCAATTTTGACAAAGAGCCGCAGAAGGCCTACGGTTGCCCTTTCAGATTTGTGGTGAAGCCAGTATGTGTTTTGTCCATATTGGCTCTACTTACGATGTTATCGACATTCACTTACTCTCATACAGGGTGAAAAATTCAAGGATACCAAGGAACGATTATCTAGACGGACAGGCATCAAGGGCAAACAGTTCGAGAAGATCAAATTTGCTCTGATATCCGGCACACCATATCAGAATCCGTTATATCTCGATGACGGTAAGCCTTATCTTTTGCCTTTGAATACTGTAAAAATAACAAACGCTAATTACTTCACCTTAGATCATGTGCTCGCAGACCTTGTCACTGATTCCGAGCAACAGCTCGGTCTCGACCATGTAAATAAGAACCGCAATTTCTGGAACCGGAGCGAGAGCTTTTTTATTCGATAGATCCTGTCGATAGTCTCTAAGCTTGCCCTTGATCTCATTGTCCGCATGTATTTTTTTTTATTTTTTAAACACCTTGCTATTTCTCATATGGAGTTCGTGTTTTGGGGCAAGCATCTGGTTCGGTGGATGGATTGGTTTGGGAGGATCCCTGACAGCAGTTCGCAACCGCAATGGAAATAGTTGTGAAATATGCCCAACGAGAAGTGGCATAGAAATGGCTAGTATCCATATGAAACGCCCCTTTGGTGCTCGAAAGAATTAGGGAATCCAATACCGTCATAGATTTGACCATGAACTACATGTGCATGGAGCCTGACAGACTATCTAGCTGAGAGCTGTCTATATTTGAGTGAAATACCAATGGAAAATACGACATTGGCAATGTTTCTATCCTGCCATGAGGTTGATGCATAGCTGACTACCCAATGGAGTTAGAAAATTACTGAATTCAAAATAGTTAACTTAACTAACTAACTAGTTAACAAACAATGCAAACATGCCAATGTGCCACATCGGTTGATTCTTCACGACTCCTATTCAATCGAGTTGGATTCAAGAGCCAGGACGGTCAAGTCGTGTGGCATATCACAATCATGCGCGTACAGGCCTTGATTTTAGGCTTACTGGCGTATGCCGCTTCCTCAGTGTCTGCCACAGCATTGACATACAAGCTTGACGCGAGCGAGCAGGCTTGCTTCTACAAATGGATCGATTCACCACCAGCTAAGATTGCATTTTATTTCGCGGTAGATTTCCCCCCAAAAATTTGGTCCATTGATGGTTCCGCGATTGAGTCTTCTAACTGGCTTTTCTCTCTGTGGCTTCTAGGTCCAATCTGGCGGATCTTTCGACGTCGACTACTCGGTTGTTGGTCCGGAAGAAAAAATCATCATGGAGGGCCAGAAGGAGCAACAGGGAGACTTTGTATTCACCGCGCAAAAAGTAGGAGAGTATAGATTCTGCTTCAACAACGGCATGTCGACATTTGCGGAGAAGATGGTTGATTTTGAAGTTGCTGTGAGTCTTCAAACTCCCTCTTCACATTCGCTTTTGACAACCAGGTCTTGAGTCTTGCTGCAATTGGTCGCATTAACCATGGGCATCTTTCTAGGTCGAGAATGAACAAAAGGCCCAGATCCCCTCGAAACCAGGCGCTGCTCCCGAACAGGCATCGGCGATGGAGGACTCCATCTTCAAACTCTCCGGACAACTCTCGACGATCAGCCGAAATCAGAAGTACTTTCGCACTCGTGAGAATCGGAATTTCAGCACGGTCCGGAGCACGGAGCAGCGGATTTTCCACTTTAGTGTGATTGAGAGTTTGATGATGCTTACGATGGCTGGCCTGCAGGTGTTCATTGTTAGGTTCTTCTTCCAGGGCGCTCGGAAAGGTACGAAAACTCGTCCATTTTTCGCTGGCTGGCTCTTTTCCGGTCGACGTTTTTCTCTACTCCTGCACATTCCTTTGGCACATACTAACTGCGACTCCTTTATGACCAGGTTACGTATAACGTTTTTGTGATATCTTTTTTTAACGGCAATCGTGATTGTTTTGCTGTTTGGCGCAAAGCTTAGAGCCTTCATGGTTATTTCCCTAATAATTGATTCGAATTTCTTTTCATTTCCGTTTCCTTGCTACGGTGAACTAGCAACAGCCTATCCATCACCCTGGGATCAATTCACCCGAACTGGCAAAGCTGCGGAGGAGGAGGAGTCTGGCTAATTATTAAGAATCTCCACATCACTTAATTGAATACATAGATGATACATTCGTATACCTGATCCATTTCACCAGTATCAAGCGAGTTGAGTGTTTCAGACGAACCTTGCCTGGTCGAGTTGACACGGCACGTGATAGGTAATAACATGTTGACGTCATGCCTGCTGTCATCGCACCTCCACCACCTCCCAGGTTGTTGCTCTCAAACCCAACCCATCCTGTGATATCAACCAGGCTTCGACCTGGCAATTGGTGCTTTTTTTCTTGGATTCCATTCGTGATTGCTGCTTTAAAAGGATTACTTTGGCAGATTCTATTCTTGGCATGACTTCAACGGAGTCGCAGGGGGCGCGCATTCATGATTCCAAAGATCCCTCTCTGTCTTGAAAGTTGACGGCCTGTGCTGTAGACACTGCTAGACTTGTGCTGATTCCTGCAGGATTGGCGACTGGTGACTGTGAAACCGTAGGTGCAGGATGTTGTACCTGTTTATGATATATCTATCACCTTGCTGTTGGCGCATGGTCTTTGCTTGTTCCTGGCACGAGACTCCACGATAATTCTACTACACATCTGATGGCCCAATCAAGGCCCAAACCCGCCGCAAAACACAAGGCTGCCGAGCAGCAGTGTGGCTGTCGAGATCTTCTAAGTTCTGTATTTCTGTGGCTAGCTATCTAACCGCGAGCCATCGATCGTCGTCTCACCGCGGAATGACGACATAACCTTGACGGCAATCTCTGGGACCGAAAAGGGGCAAAGTCGGTGTTGTGCTTTTCAATTTTGCGATTTACTAGTAGTGACTGTCAGTCGAGTGTTGAAAAGTCAACTGAGATGGCTTTTACCAAGTTGGAGCAGCTCCTGCATCCAGAGCTAGACGGTAGAAAACCTGTTGTTCGGTGAATTTGCTTTCTGGTCAATGCAATCGATCGACCTTTTTTCTTGCTTTGGGGCCCTTTTTTGGCTTTTTCCGAGGAACTTCAAGATACTATATTTTGACGCTGAGCATGATATCATCATCATCCTTGCGGTCCTGTGCCACTCCGCATCGCAGCTGCAGTTGCGGAGCGCTAGCTCGCCAGTCCATGTCCTGATCTTCAGCACCAGGATAACCACTATTGCAATGGCTGGTTTAGTATGTCTATGTATGTATGTGCACACATCAGGGAGTGTGTATACCCGAATTTCATTGGAAGCCTGCGGGACTTATGTCATTGTGCCCCAGTTTCTGTCTCGCTTGATACACGAAGTGGGAGTACTCCAATATGAATGATATCAGCATCTCGGATTTCGATTGACCTTTTGGCTTCCTCCTTCACTGAGGTGGTTCACGATTCTAAGACGCGAGACGCTGCAGCCACAGCGTCGCGAAACTGAAGAACACCATGATGCGAGGTTCATCATCTGATGAACATACCTTCACGTTCCCTAGCAATACCCAGAGCCATACACGGTATATATATACATACCTATCACAAAGCCTTTCAAGTACCATTCAAGTGAGATTCTTCTTCGATCAGTACGCTTATTCGAACTTTTCAACTTCTTAGGCAAGACCAAAACTCGGGAGAAAACATGCCGCGCAGCTCAATGGCAACTGAATCACCGCTGGCCTCATATACGCGAATAATGTACGAGCACACACAACGACAAATCGAAGCGCTCCCGATAACGTCTGAATTGCCAGGAAGAGATACTAAGAATGAGGAGCGTTCGTCCGCAAATGCCATTTCACCTGATGACCGCTCGCCCGTGAGAGAGCGAAACGGATACAAGCCACAGGAGCATCATCAAACTCGGCGGAATTGGGAAGTTTGATGTTAATGGCCCATCGTGTGAATGTATGGAATCACATGTGACTATGAGATTATGATTCTTAACCTGTCTCCTATGTCTAATACCTCTCCGTCCTGATTCCCAAGGGCTCATGAATAACTTGCTTAAAGACAGGAATAGAGAAACCGTACATGTTATTGTCTAGCCCACAGCTTGCTTCTATCGATGCCACGGAACTACTCGCACGCGATTACCGAACTCGATTATGACAGCGGTCTGCTAGCCTTCAGCAAGTCTGCTCGATTTCAGCATTGCTCGACATACTAGCTACATATTAATGTACCTTGTTTGGTTCTATTTTGGCTTCCCCTCAGCTCCGTGTCTATGCTCCCATTCCTCGCTCTACTTCTGTGCCGATACTGGTAACTTGCAACTCGAAAACGAACGCCTCGGCGCCCCCCCTAAAATTCAACTTCAAAGCCTCTAGGAAATGGAGCGTGGGACTCTTTCCACCTGCTGTGCTTGTCCATTCAGATACATCAAAAAGGGATTGGGAAAATTACAATTCGATACATCCTTTCACTACTCTCTGTTTTAAAAATGAATCCATTGTGTTTCCATTTTTCTTTTTTTCCAATACATACATACATACTAATATAACACACATATATGTCTTGTCCTGTTTTTCGTTCCACTTATCCACTTAGCTTGGAGTTTTGTCGCTCTTCATACTCTTTTTATCGTTCAAGTTATATATTTCTCTTCTTCAACTGTCAGAGTTAAGAGTCTTCCGTTTCTTCTAGACAAGGCTGGCTACAAAGGCAGGACTCCTTTGTTTTCTGAGAAGATTGGGATCAAATCGAGACAGAAATCATAACAACATTATGATATATATGGCCAACCTGAGGGGAACTTCGGCCTCCTTCACTTCGAATGCTTACTTTACAAACAGGTCTTGGTCCCTCGAAGGCTGCCGTAGTTAGCCATTCATTCTGTATATCTGTGATGCCTCATTTTAAGCTTCTCTGATCTTCCTCCCCCCCCTCCAAGACCGGAAAACATTCATATCAAAATGATATCGTGTCTAATTCCAACTGACCATGATCGTCCAATCTAAACCGTGAACGTAAGACGCAGAAGCCGATTATCTGAAAAGCAAGGGCAGCTATGACCATCCACCTCCTCGAGACCACCCTCTGCCTCCTCGTCCACCGCCTGCTCCACCATCTCCACTATGGTCCTGACTACTCGATGGATATTGAAAAGCTCCGTGTTGTCCCTGGACCGGATTCGGCGCGTTGCCTTGTTGTGGGTGTGTCGGAGGAGGCGGAGGCGGTGGCGGTACAAATTGCATACCAGGCATCGGAGGTAAAAAAGGCTGGCTGAATCCAGGGATTTTCAAATTCATGTTTATATTTTGGGGAAACGTGCTGACGCCAGGGAAACCATGCTGGCCCTTGATAGGGGGAGGAGGTGGTGGCGGAGGCCATGGGCCGTGATAGTTTGGTGGTCTTGGCGGCGGAGCGAACATCCCCAGTGGTGGACTGCTTTGTGGCAGATTTTGATTGTGTTGTTGTGTGGCATTGAATGCGGCTCGTGCGGACGGAGGCGGCGCGCTTGGCTCGCCAGAGAAAGCAGGCTGCTGTTGAAGACGGGGAGGCGCAGATGGTAGCTGGGAAACAGGGGGTGGAGAGTACAATCTTGACGTCGAACGTGAGCGCCGTCTCCGCCGTGGAGGCGATCGAGAGCGAGACGGAGATCGTGAGTAGGGGCTGCGCCTCCGATATCTCCGAGAACCAGATGATCCCCTTGACCTGGAGCGCTTCCCATCTTCAGTGCTTCTGCTCTCGCTATATCGTCGCCTCTTGATAGGACTATAACTTCGGCTTCGGCTTCGACTTCGACTCCGGCTTTCGCTTCGGCTCTGACTTCTGCTCTGATATTTTCCATCCCTCTTTTGCTTCATTTTCCGACAAAAGGAACGGGACCAGCCATAGTACGCATCTCCGTCAATTAACTCTCCCGTAGCTTCGTCTCGCGTTATAATCTGGCCCAGTTCATCAATGTCGATCTCGGCTGCGTCGTCCATGTCAACGCCGTTAGTACTATAAATTCGGTCCACATCTTCAAGCAAGGACCTCACAGCTTTAACAAGAGTCTCATCTGCAGGCCCTGCGACAAACTGAAGAGCCTTTACAGACTGGGGTTTGATAGGGATCGGCGAATTAGGAATAATGTGTGGGAGAAGATTGCCTGCAGGCAATTCATAATAAGGTGCAGTTGGGTCACCGTGAACCGCTGGCATCACGTATGGCACATTCTTTGAGGCCACTTTCTTCTCCGCGACCACAGCACCTACGTCCTTTGCAGTTGATTGGGAACGTAGCGCGTCCCGTAATTCTGGGTTTGCCACAATTTCCCGTAGGTTGTCGATATACTCCTTGCTGTAGTACCCATTGTCTTGCCAAAGGTCCAGTAATTCTGTTAGGCGCTGGTGATGCTTCGGATTCCGTTGACGGTCAAACTCCGCCGTGAGAGCAAATAGTTCGACTAAGTATGGCCGCAACGATCCCGTAAGGGTCGCAAACCGGGAGGTGTGCTCTGAGTGGTACTTGGCATGATGGAGAAGGTCATTGAGGAGGTATAGGACATGCAGCCTTTTCCGCTTTGGAGATGTTTTGCCAACTTTGCGACTGGAGGGCTTCGTCTGTTGTTCCTGGAGGGTCTCAAATGATGACGCAAGGGCGGCGAGATATTTCCCCAATATCCCAACCCGATTTGCAGATTCAACAATGTTCTTCAAGATCCAGGCTTTGCAGGTCTAGGAATAATTTCCGAGGAAATAGAACAGGAATCATTTAGCTATCCCGTCACACTTTCAAGGATTCATCAATTGTGCCAAACCTGGATGTTTGCGGGTGAGCAGCACGACAGCATCGCGTCGAGCGCATCATGGAATCTGGTGATCTCATCGCGAGGAACAGAGGTGGGATCTGGTCGAAGCAGGCCGGCCGAAAAGGAAGCCTTTGCGATCGCAACGTGATGAGAAGTCATATTGACTTGGGCTTGTCGTTGTCACATCGTCTTGTTGCTCTTGGAAGAGTCGACTCGAAGCGATGATGGCAGGAATGATAGTTAACTAGTTACTAGATGAGTCAGCAAGCTTCAATCCATAGCGGATTTTCGTAGGCCCGAGAAGGTGCGTCTCTACCATCTCCAACCCTGATATGCTGAATGAATCACTGTCAAATTGGCAATGTATTGGAGTCATAATCAATAGAAACAATTTTCAAATTTAACAAACATTTTTAAGAATAAAGATATTGCTAGATATATTCAGATCCATCCATTTAGCTGCTCAAGGACAAAATAGATAAGCTAACCATTTGTTAGTAGTAGAGACCTGGTAGAATGTATGACAATTATAATCACCCATCTATTCCCTTCACGCGGTTCAGTAATTGGCCAAATGGGAGTGCGATTCCCTCCTCAAAATGAACCATACACATACCAACATCTCCCCAGATACTGCCAAAGGTTCCAGCCAACTTGCATCCTTGTCGCACGGCTAGGTCTTTAGACCTAACTTCCTTGATATACTCACTATCGGTAACCACATGAAGTCTCGTTGAATCAAACCGAGAATACATATTCGTCAAAACAGCAAACACCTCCATTGGAGCGGAATGGGCAAACTCCCAGTCAATCACACCCACAATATTGAATGAATCATCAAAGAGTATATTATGCAGTTCAAAGTCACGATGCACGATCGGATAACGATGTTCGGAACTTGATGAGTTGCTCAAGAGTCTCTTCTCCACTACCGACCTGAGGCCTGCAGGGAACAACATCACATCCTGCTTTAACTTTTGTAGGCTGTTGTCTTCAGATTTAGTATGGAGAAAGTCCGGGTTTCCAAATTTTGCATGAGTAGCCCATGAGACGAAATAGTCCACCTCTGACGTAAACGGTCCTTCAAAGCCAAATGATGATGGAAGTGGGCCAATATCGATTTTCCCGTTGGGCTTCAAGATAAGGGATCCCAGCTTGCTGATCGACGCAGTTGCCATTTGACACTAGAGAAATACCAGAAGTAAGCAAGGGGTCAATGAGAGCAAGAGTTTCACAAACCTGTATCGAAGCTATCGACTCCCGGATCCTACACTTTTGCTCCTCGTTGAGTATTTCTGGACCTCCAAGATCATATAGCATGTTGCCTCTGATGCATTGCATTAGCATATACGGCAGCCTAACAGGATTCTCATCTATGGAAGTTCGGTATCCGAATATCGTTGGTACTGGTATTGCTGTGTACTTCGCTATGTATTTCATGGTTGCAATCTCACTCTCCATAGTAAATCGCCGCTCAGCAGTCCACCAAGTGTCATTCTGATCGAGGGTTAAAAGGCCTGGCATAATAGGAATACGTACAAGCCAGAGTTCGTCGCTATCATCAAACTTAAGACGGCGAACTATATGGTGTCCTCCAGCGTGATAACGTCCATCATAGACGCATGACCGACCACAGTTGAGGACTTGCACCTCTCTAAGTAGAGCTTCCCAATCTGCGTAACAATACGTCTGCATAGATCGTTGGTCATCATGCTGGCCATTCCAACGGAAGGTATGTTGTGCTGGAGTCATAAAATAGATTTATCAATTTCTTTAGCCTTTTTGGCAAGGGTTTCACGCGTTGATATGATGATCTCTATCAAGAGAAGAGGTATCAGCCTCAGGAGTACATAAAAGGAGAGTTTCAGGGACAACATACTTACACTTCTATAACCTTTTTGATTCCAGGTCTTTTACACCTTAGCTACTGGGCATGTCTTCCCATTCTCTCAGTTTATCAATTTCGCGAAGCACTGTGCCCAGAAGGAAAATATGTGTTGGAGTTTGCATCACAACTTAGCGAACAATGACCTCCAGAAGCACCAATTGGATCATGCAGCACCTGAGGTGAGATCCATAGAGTAGCATCATTAACTAAGTTACTCTGCCCTGGTTGGGAGCAATTCGAACTATGCTAGTTGTTGTGCTTCCTTATCGCCTGATGGTTGTGGATGAAGAGCACCACTTTGCTGATTGCCATTACATATTGGAAGCTTATTAGTGGCGTGACATTCCGGATGGCTGATTCCCATGGTATCTGCAGTCGGATAACTGCCAAAACACACAGATACATATCAGAGCAACTGCTCTTCCCTCAGCTTTCTCCTACAACATTTGTTTCCATCTCTCTCTCTGTCCTCTGTGACTGTCCGCTTTTCTTGTTGCGATTTGGAACATTTCTCCACTCTTAGCGCTGTCAGCCTGCCACCGACACCATCATCACTACATAACTATCCCAACTGCCAAAACGAAGCTAAACAAAAAGACAACTAACGATAAAACTACACTAAGGTTAGTTTCACTCTTAGGCTTGGTGCACCACTCTACATGAAACATCCCTCGAACCAGAAGCAATAATGGTCCAGCGATGTGAATAATGAACAAGAGTGCAGAGCCAGGCTCATCCTTGCTAGAGGGCCAATATGATCTGAACCTCTTATCAATTTTGAAGGACCATCGTCTTCATGTTGTTGATTCAAAGAAGCACTAACACTGAACCTCTACATCGAGATCTACCCACAGATATCTACTTACCTGCCTGTCCGTTCCCCAAACCATAACTCGCTACAGAACACAGAGTCGTAACCAACAATGTCTCTATCCCGAGCCATAATCCGCTCTTCCGTTCGCCAATACTCTGCCCGCCCGCCGAAGCCAGAAACTCGTGCTCAGCGCTTCTTCGTGAATTCAGCGCTTGCCACCGCCGTCCTGGTTCCATTTATTCCACCGGCTTTGGAGAGCGCACGTTTGAGAAAAAGCGGGAGTACTTATAAGAATGAGTAAAGCCTCCTGGCCCTGGATATATCAGTTCTGGTTCTGGAATTTTGTTCAATTGACTGATTTATCAAAAGGTATCCACCGCTTTGTTATCATGCCCGCTAAACATGCTGAACAAATGTTGGCCCGCTTGCCTCGATTCCCTTTACCAGATCGCCCTCTTTTGTTCTGCGCTAAGTGAATCAATTGTTGAATTTTAACTCTGGAGCAATGGCGGGAGTGCAGGAGTACAGGCAATGGCGTTTGGAGGTGGTGGCTTCTGTCCTGTTCGTTGTCTGTTCTTATTTTTGGTTTTGTTTTTGGTTTAGGCTATCTCCGATTTGTTTGGGACCTTTGCAACATAATGGCTTGCTCTTCAAACATGGTAGGGAGAGACGGACGGGTTCGGAATGGGCTGGCAACTTGCAGGTATGCACACATATGGAGTATTGAAATTAAATCAGACAGACTGTGATCTTGCATCCGATTCAACTATAGTGGTGTATTTGCCTGAGCCTTTATGAGGGCGCTGCTTTTCTTCTCCAATAATGTAGGGGGCATTAGAGATGAACGACCAAGTTTCCATATGAAATATGTGAACAGAGAGTTTAGTCACATGCAAGAGCATAAACGCCTTTTATATACAATATGCTAATATATAGACAAAGCACATTTCCTACGCGCAACCAGGCGTCCATGGAAAATTAACCCCCAGTGCGGCAATGGCCAGTATGATATCTTTTCTAGCAGCAGAAGCATCAGAGCATCCCGACGGCAACCGCTTTAGCTAAACCGGTCTCCTTTCCTTGATCTAAATAACTGGGTAGCTTCATACTTCCCTTTTTCAGCGACGCGCTGCGCTTCCGTCTCGGGCTCGTGTCTCGTTGCCGCCGGATCATGTCCCATCTCCTGACTGGGGCTACCCACATCGTCTCGTCCAAACATGTCTGCAGACATGCTCTTTGATAATTTGCCACCGCCAGCCGTTGATCGGGTTTCGTTCACTGAAGAAGGACTGGGTGTGGGAGGAACCGGTAGGGGCGGTTTTGACGTAGTTGTTGACGAAGATACTCTGGCCTCGGCTTCTTGCCTGGCGGCTTCTTGTTTGGCGCGCTGGGAGGCTTCGTGACGGGAGAGTCGGTCAGCGTTTATGGAGCGTTTGGCGAAGTAGTATGCACCTGCACCGGCTGTGAGGGGAGAATTGGTTAGTGATTTTACGTTTCTTTCTTTCCTTCCTTTCCATCTGTTGTTTTAGTCCTTTTTGTTGTTCCTGTTCTTCCAGGAATTGAGCTCGGAGGTGTGGAATATAGCTTTGGGAGGAATCGGGTTTGCATACCGAGACATAGGGAGCCCCAACCAAACCTGTTCGAGGGAGGAAGTCAGAGTCGGATAGTACCAGAGAGGAAAACTTGAAATTGGGAACAAGATTTCAAAAAAGAAAAAAGATTCGCATTGGTTGAGGGATTTGGGATTTATCAACGCGTACCATGTAGATCGAATCTGGGGTTGAAAGTAACTGTTAGCTGCTAAATATGAGGCGCAGAGCACGATAGTATTATGAACGAGCACTTACAGTATTCATGATTCGAAATTGCAATATTTCCCGACCGTTTATAGAGGAAGAGAGAGTTGTTATGCTGGCTTTCAGGAATACATATATTTTTCTGTTGAAGCTTGAGTAGCATCGTTTTGAGGATTGGCTATTGCGTCGGTCAAGCATCCCCCAGCCAATCAGATTGCTGTTCCGTTTGTCGCCGTTCGGTTGCTGAATAAGCCACTTACGGCACGCGATATCGTTTTGGGCGGGCCAAATCCATCTGATGTCGATGCGGCGAACAGATACCAACATCTTCATTCCTTCGACGGAGGGCCAGCTGGTAAGTGATTCGCCCTCCCTCCATGGACTGCTAGTGATAGGTGTTTTCATCCATTTCTGGGCCAGTGAAGCTTGTATGATAGCGACTGTTTTTCGATGATGGTGTTGTGCAGTCAGCTTATTGAGAAAGCTGCCTCGCTTTCATAAACCCCTCCCTTCAGCATCGATCATGCCTCCCAAACGAAAGGCTCCTGATGGTGCGTCTTTGCTCAAGATGCTTCTAATGGTCTTGGAAACTTTGCTAACTTCGATGCAGGCGGGCGTGGAGGGCGAGCTTCGAAACGTGCCACTCCGGCCCCCAGCTCCACTCCACAGAGCATTCTCAGCGATGAGGACTATTCTGACTCGGGAAGACAGGAATCTGATAAAGATGGAGATAACCTGAAAAGTATGTTTCTATCCCAGTTATCTTCTTTACGGTGGATAAAACTGACCATCTACGTGCATAGGGGTCGTGGAGAAGTTCTCCCTCCAGTCTTTCAGCCGTGACAAGAAAACCCAAGTCCAGAAGCAAGACCCTCATTTTGGTTATAAGGATTTTTCGTCGCTTCCTTTAAAACCTGATCATGCGAATAGGCCACTCTGGATTGAGCCCTTGAAGGGAACAATCACTTTGGAGAGCTTCTCGCCTTTGGCGCCGCAAGCGCAAGACTTTCTCACCACGATCGCCGAACCTCTTTCTCGCCCTACACATCTTCATGAGTACAGGTTGACGGGAAACAGTCTCTACGCTGCCGTTTCCGTAGGCCTTTTACCTGCGGATATTATCAACTTTCTTGATCGACTATCGAAGACACCGCTTCCGGAAACAATTAAACAGTTTATCGTCAATTTTACAAAGTCCTACGGAAAGATTAAGGTTGTCCTGAAGCATAATCGTTTTTTTGTCGAAAGCTCCGATCCAACGATGCTCCAGATGTTACTACAGGATGAAGTCATCGGCTCGCAGAGGCTGGAAAATTCGGAGGGGATCACACAGCAGGCTGCTCCCAAAATGGGTGGATTGGTGATACCTGGAACAAGGGACGCTGCTGGCCTTAAACAGAATCTCAACCAGCAACCCACTGAAAATGGAGAAGGAGCCGCTGCACCACCAAAGGATGACGATTTACTAGTCTCGCTCAGAGAGGAAGATGATGATGACGATGATCAAGCGCAGGTTCATAGCTTCGAAATCCCCAACACGAGCGTGGAAGCAGTAAAGGCTCGCTGTCAGAGCATGGGCTGTCCGGCATTGGAGGAATACGATTTCCGCAACGACGAAGTTAACCCGACTTTAGATATTGACCTCAAGCCGAATGCGCAGATCCGGAGCTACCAAGAAAAGAGCTTGAGTAAGATGTTTGGAAACGGTCGAGCAAAGAGCGGAATTATTGTTTTACCTTGTGGAGCTGGAAAGACACTGGTTGGAATTACGGCTGCTTGCACAATCAAGAAAGGAACGATTGTCCTCTGCACAAGTTCCATGTCAGTTGTCCAATGGCGTAATGAATTCTTACGCTGGTCAAACATCGACCCCAATGACATCGCTATCTTTACGTCCGATAATAAGGAAAGATTTAGGCGAAGTACTGGTATCATTGTTTCTACATATTCCATGGTTTCGCAAACCCGCGCTCGATCTCACGATGCCGAGAAAATGATGGACTGGATGCAATCCCGAGAATGGGGCTTGATGATACTGGACGAAGTTCATGTGGTTCCCGCATCTATGTTCCGAAAGGTCACCTCTGCAATTGCAACTCAGACAAAACTTGGTTTGACGGCGACATTACTCCGAGAAGATGATAAAATCAAAGATTTAAACTTCCTTATTGGACCTAAACTTTACGAAGCCAACTGGATGGAGCTCGCTGAGCAAGGTCACATTGCCAAGGTCCAGTGTGCAGAGGTCTGGTGTCCGATGACAACCGAATTTTATACTGAATACATGCGTGAAAAGTCAAGAAAGGCCGCTCTCCTATATATCATGAATCCGAGAAAATTCCAGGCATGTCAGTTTCTAATCGATTATCACGAGAAACGAGGAGACAAGGTGATTGTCTTTTCTGATAACGTCTATGCTCTAGAACGATATGCCTTGAAGTTGAATAAGGCATATATCTACGGAGGGACACCGCAAAACGAGCGTCTGCGGATTCTCGAAAATTTCCAACATAATGAGCAAGTAAACACGATCTTCCTTTCGAAGATTGGTGACACCTCGCTGGATCTACCAGAGGCAACTTGTCTGATTCAAATCTCGTCGCATTACGGCTCTCGCCGTCAGGAGGCTCAGAGACTAGGTCGCATTCTTCGAGCTAAACGTAGAAATGATGAAGGTTTCAATGCCTTCTTCTACTCCTTAGTCTCCAAGGATACGGACGAAATGTACTATTCCTCCAAGCGACAGGCCTTCCTGGTGGATCAGGGGTATGCCTTCAAGGTGATCACCCATCTTCAAGGGATTGAAAACCTGAATGGCCTTGCGTACGCCACTCCCACAGAGCGACGCGAGCTCCTACAGGAAGTCATGCTACAGAATGAAACGTCTGCTGCGGTTGAAGAAGTGGTGGATGACCTATTTAGCGAACGATCCGGCGGACCAAGAGCTAAAGCGGCAAAGAAAGCTGCCGTGAAACGTAGTGCTGCCACGCTGAGCGGGCTCGCGGGCGGCGAAGATATGGCTTACATCGAGCAAAATAAGAGCAGAAACAAGCAGCTGAAGGAGAAAGTAAGCCATCATCCGCTGTTCAGAAAGTTTGAGAGGGAAAGACAAAAGCGGAAAAAGTTGTTGCAGGATGGCCGATAAGTTTAACGCATCATGGCGCATTTAGATGGGATCTTGAGTTTTACATATGCTTAGCATTTGGTAATAGGGAGGAGCTCTGGGCATCACAAAAAATCATGCATAGTTTAGATGAGAATATGACCCAAAACTAAAATCATGCAATCTTGTTCCTGTTGCTCCCCGGCTTAGTAGGACTCCATACAAGTACAAATGTAATGTAGGTGATGAAGCTTTGTAATACACAGTACAAACATCGGATGAACGAGATCCTCCGGCATTCGGATTAACTAAGTAATAACCATCCGGTAAATGGAACATTATATTGCCGGTAGTCCTCCTTCCCCTACAAAGTACAAATATCTCGTTCAATAATCGAGTAACTCCGTTTCCTAGATTATCAGTCTTCCCAAAAACGCACAATCAGTCTCTAACAACCATGGACTTTGCCTCCTTAATGGCCAAAGAGATTTCCAAATCCAAACCGCCACCAAAACAACAGCAGTCCTTCCCTACCTCGAACCACCAGCAACAGCAACAACAGCAACAACAAGAACAAAAAGACAAGCAATACGTCCGCCGCGCCGAACTAGAAGCCGCGCGCATCGCAGCCTACAAGGCCGAGCAGGAACGACTCCAACGAGAGCGCGAACAGCGCGCGGAACGAAAGCGCAAACTCGAAGAAGAAGAGGCGGAGCGGAATCGGATCCGAGAGGAAAAGAGGCGGCGGCTGGCGGAGGAGTCGAGGCGGAAGAGGGAGGTGGAGGAAGAAGCGAGGGAGAAGGAGAGGAGGAGGAGGTTGGGGTTGAGTGTGGAGGAGAAGGGTAGAGATGAGAAGACGATGGAAGAGGGTGGGGAGGGGGAGGGGATGAGTCCGGAGGAACTGACGGAGAAATTGAGGGGGATGGGGGAACCGAGTCGGCTGTTTGGGGAGAGTGATAAGGGCCGGTGGAGGAGGTATAAGCGGCTTGTGCAGAGGAGGTCAGTGACACCGCAGCAGCGTTCTGATGGACCGATTCCCACGACTTTGGAACTTGTGCCGGAAGCGGAGATGAAAGTCCCCGATAAGGTTCCTGCGGATGAAGTGGGGAGGAAGTATCTGTTCAGACAGCTTGCGTCGTATTTTACGATGGTGTTGAGGGAGTGGGAGATTGCGTTGGCGAAGAGGGATGATAGCGTCAAGAATACGTTTCAGGGCCGGCAGGCGTATACGGCCATGGTGCAGTCGAGAGAGAATATGAAGCCGCTGTTTAAGAAGTTTGAGAATGCGGATGTGGAAGAGAGTATTCTGGGGCCGATTGTGGAGATTGTGAGGAATGCGCAGAATCGTCGATATGTGGATGCGAATGATGGGTATTTGAGATTGAGTATTGGGAAAGCGTAAGTGCTTTTGGTCTTTTCTCCTTCATGAAAGGTTCCTTTTTTTTTTTTGCTTGCTAACGGCGCTGCGGGACTTTAGTGCTTGGCCGATCGGTGTGACCATGGTTGGAATTCATGAACGTTCTGCTCGAGAAAAGCTCCATGAAGGTGGTCAGAGTAAAGCTCATATTATGAGCGATGAAATTACTAGGAAGTTTCTACAAAGTATCAAGCGGTGCCTTACCTTTGCACAAGTTCGCTGGCCGCCTGATGATCAACTGCAGCTTATGGGGTAGGGCTACAATCTCAACGAGATGATAACAACAGAAACATCAGCTTTGGACTCCCATCACTGATTACATGAATCGCAAAATTGTTCGTACAAAAGGCCGCCGCCCCAATGTTTTGAGCATTCGGCTTCCGTGATCAGTTAAATCTCGCTTGCAGAAAATAGCCAAGCACCCAGTCGATACTAACAAGGGGATACTGTCAAAGTTTGAGAGCATGGAAGCTTGCAGCGCGCAGGAAGTTAGACACGAAATTATCGTTATAATCGGAGAGGCATACTATGGATTATTATCCTCGCAATGGTATATCGCATTTCGACGTTGGAACTTTATTGTCCATGAGTTTGTTCTTAAGAGTTATCAAGAGATGCAGAAAGAGCTGGCTATATACAACTGATGGTATACGGTGTTTGAAGCGAAATAACTTGACTGTGCTCTTCAGAAATCGTCCAAAGGTGTGAATGTGCGGAGACCTGAGTCCAGAAGATGAAGCTCCTTTCAACGTTTTGTCCACCGTGAATGAATTATCTTCTGACGCCAATCCTAGCTTGTAAGGAATGTATGGTGCTAGATACTAGTGTAATGACAAGCCTTCATTCAAGAAAGATTTTATAGGAAATGAAAGGATCGATGCCAGAGTGACTTTAGGGAAGGGTATTTGAGCAATGTCTCATATTGCTGAATCCACATTGAAAAAGCAAACTAAAGGGGTACCAGTACTTTGTACTCGTTCTCTGTAGATGGAAACTTGTAAGGAAAGAATTTTTTCAAACTGGTTGCACGGAATCCGTTGGGATCGGCATAGAACCATGATGTTGGACATTAAACGGCAGAGAAATGCATGGAAGGTATTTCTCCTCGACCATAGTTCCCGGCTTCAGTTTAGAGATCCGCCTTCGCAAAGGATGTCCGCTATTCCTCGACCCGGTAAGTATGGAGAGGGAAAGCATCCGCGCAGGACTTCTTGGTGGCGGTGCTGGGAGGCTGGTAATCTTCTCTGCCAACAAAGTCCGCGTATGTTGAGGGTTGAGGACTGTGGTCTCGGGCAAAGGAGGCATAATCCGATCTGCCGAGAGAGTGTGACCGTGTCGAGGCGCTTCCAAGGGGAGCGCAACTTGGCTTGACGTTTCGCGGGTTGCTGGCACGAGTTTATCCGCTGAAATAGCTCGCCCATGTGCATATATGCGAGAAGTCGTCGTACCACCAGGATATAAAGCTTCAGGGGTAGATAAATGCGCAGGCGTCGCTTGAACAGTAAGCATGCTGCTTTGATTCACTGGCTTTGGGCTTAAGAAGGGGGAGCGTGGAATGAACTGCCTCTCGGATTCGAATGACGACGACCGCCTTAGAGACGAGGATTTAGACCCAGCTGATAAAGGAGGATTGTTGCCCGTCATAGGGGAAGACGCCTCTTGTGTCCGTACATGTAGCGGGAATGCGCGGGAAGCATGGGAACTGTTAGTTCTCTTGTGCGTGGCAATTTTGGAAAGCGAACGATTGACGGTAGGGCTTTCAACCTCGGATGAAGTCGATGACTCTCTTGATGAGAAATTGGAGTCAGCGCTTGAAGAATTTACCGTGCTGTCATCCGATAACGTAGTATAATTATGTGGTGAGGATTCCAAGGCGGCCATTTGACATCGTGTACAGGCCGCTGCAGCAACTTCGAAGACCTTGACCTTTCTCGCAGTTGCAGCCCTGGCGCTTCTCACTTCTTTAGAATCAGTTGCGAGGTGCTCAATGTCACTATCTGTCATCTGTGAGATCCGACCGGGCGACATGAGATCTTCAAGACCATCCAAAAGACAATTTTCAACAGCCAACGCAGCAACGTTATCAAGGAAAACACCGAGAGAAACCGAATAATAGGCTTGCATGCAATCGAGGATTTCATTACAGAGTGAGAGATCGACATTGTCCGAGGGGGTAGCTAGTCTCGACTTTTCAGAACTCTTTCGTCGAATGTGACGTATTCTGGAACTCAACTGCTGATTCAGGGTCAATGGCATAACTTTCGTGTATGGCGTTAGAAGTTCGTCCACTTTTGCGTTTGTTTTCCGCAGTCGTTCTTCCATTCCGGTGTTGATAAGTTTACGCATAATTGCCTCGCTGCTCCCAATTCCAGCAGTATGATGAAGAAGGTCATCCAGAAACTGCTTTACCTTCTTCCACAATTCTGAAACGTGGGCCTTCGCTATTTTACCCCATTTTGACGAATGCCGGATAAATAATTCGCCAACGATCTGAGCATTCGCTAGTCCTGGTAGCCCTCGAACAGTGCTTGATTTCAAAAGCTCCAGAATCCCATTGACATACTCGGATTTTGGCATAGGTTGGGGGTCATCCGGGAATCCCGGCGCCGGAACAATGTCCGCAGCTGCGTCGTCGTATATTCTGTGGCTGTGGCCCCGCTGCCTCATGTCCGTAGCGAAATCTTCTGCCCATTTTCGTATAACTGACCGAAGCCGCCTTACTGAGAGGTTTGAGTGGTATCGGAAGTAAGGGTCATAGTATTCGCCAACGACCGCTTCTCTCGTGAGTCTCTGGAACATCTCACCAATTTTCGTAATGTGTAATCGACGTTCGGCTATCGTTGACATTTCCGGACCCAATTTCTGCAGCGACGTTCTATGAGCTTCCAATTCTTTCTGAATTTCGGAAGACAACACAGAAAGCTGCAGTTCAACCTGGCCCAACAGCACCTTGTTCAAACGATCTCTAAGCGAATCAATTCCAATTGCATTCGGCGAAAGCGTCTTCCACGGCGTAGAACTGCTGAAAAAAAGACTCTCTGTATCATCTCGGCTTAAACCGAATGAATCCTTGTGTCTGGTATCAGTGTTTTTCAAAACATGCCAACCAAGCTTGAGTGGCGTATCCTGATATTTGACACGCGCGTAAAAGGTACCAAGGTTGTCAGAATCTGGACTCAGTGTATCGAGTTTCGTTACAATGGCCATCGTCCTTGAGGCGCAAGGTGCAGTCAGTTGGAGCACAGCATGCTGGAACAAAGGGGTGTCCGCTGACAGAACAGCAAGAACAATACTTCGGGGATTGTTCACGTAAGATTCTGTCAACTCCCTGACTAAAGAAACGTTCTCTGGGGTCTGGTTATCATCAGACTCCTGAAGAAGTCCTGGTAAGTCAATGGCAGTCAGATCAGGAAGTGATGGGCCGGAAACGTTTAATTGCAAGACGTCCTCGGAGTATTGTCGTTCTTCATTCAAACCCATAAGCAGTTCAGCCTCTGCAAGGAGCTGTGGTATGTCTTCAAGCCAGTTCTGCGACCTCGCAAAGCTTTGGAGCTTGTTCTTGTAAGCGGAAGATGCATTCGGGCCAGGTCGAATTTTCACGCAGGTCGACACCTCAGCCGACCTTCGAAACGCCACCTCAATTGTAAAACGAGTACGGATATCATGGTTCACAGGAAGCGCGATACCAGTGATCGCTCGGAATACAGACGTTTTCCCACACCCTCGGCGTCCACAGACCACTATTTGAGGTAGACAAATTCGATGATGAAAACCTAAATTCCGGAGCTCATCGATGCGACTAAGTAGCTCCGCCGGGCCTTCTGCCTGCAATAAATTCAACGGCACAGGTTCAATGTCTGCCATTGTGTCGTCAATGGCTATCTGGTACTTGGGCTGACTCGATCAACTAGAACCAATGGAAAGACACAAGGATGAGATATAGATAAATCTTCAAAAACAGAATCCCCCGCTGGGGGAGGTATGGAGTTGAATACTCTGTGGGGGTTCGAGGGGTATCGTTCAATTTAAAGTCAATTGTGAAGAAGATCGACCGCGTGGCTTTCCCACATGTGGCCAGCACCCTGCAATATGACGGCAAACGATACAGATGCCATGGAAACAAAACTCTGCACGGCTCATGCAGACACCATAACGTGGAGATTCGGACCACATTCGCCGTGCTGAGTTGCCCATACCGACTGAGAAACGCAATAATATGGACACTTCTACTGACTCATTTGTAGGAATTCTGTATTTTGCAGTGATATATTAGTTTAGGCAACAATATTGCCTACCCTTGGATTGTAGCTGGGCACCAAAGCGATTCCATCTGACGCTCCTAGCCAACACCGGTGAGGGGTTCAAGCAGTGCGCAGTACTCAGTGTGCAGACAAAGTAGCTTGGAGCCATATTCGGTCGACAAAGGCAGCTGACACCTGACAATGGAGCCGACGGGGGCCGAGGATCTGCAGCATGGAGGGCCCTGCATGCATCCAATGCGCACTGTTGCAACGGCCAGGATGTCTGACCAGCAGATCATAATAGTCTGGGGTAGTTAGTTCGTGGCGGGAGTGCTATTAGCAGGCAACCCTCTCTCTTCGACAACGACATTGAGTCACAATGGATATCAAAATCTCGATCCTTTTAGGCAACTTGTAGAACAGGCGGATGATCTACGCCGTCGAAGCAACGCAGCCATGAATCTCATCGTTGCCAGCCCCTGTTTCATCACCTTGAGCTGTGGCGAGTGGATGCAGTTCGTTGATGCTTGATCGTGGGCTGTTGAGGGGAAGTTCGCTTTAGGTTCCTGAGATGAGATGAACTAGCCGAGATGTTTGCGTTGTTTGCATCTCTCTCTTCCCAACTAGGTGACTTGTTTTGCATTGTTTGCATTTTTGTCATATCTAGTTAATTGTTTGCTATGTTTGTATCATTTGCATTGTGTCCTAAACTGGCCAATCAAACTGCGGACTGATAGTTATTATGTAAGACGTCATCTCGATGCTTCTTCGCCACGATTCATTCAACAACTGTGAAGAAATCCCAATATTAATAAGTCGTACATCTTGGAATCCTACAGGCACCTTTTGCTAAGAGACAGGAATTATTTGCCCGTGAATATAGTGGTTAGTCCGTTATGGCACCAGCGAACGAGGACGAGAACCGTCCGTGCAGTGGACACCCAGCAAACAGGTCCGACATCGAGCGAGAGCGGCCTGAAGACAATCCTTTCATAGCATTTCGCCGTTATGCTGATGAACATGTCTCGTCCTTACTACAGTCCATCATCGGTCTTCCTTCCATGATATTCCCGCCGTCCACGAATGAATGGCTGATATTCGATGATGAGGAGTTGAACAAGGCAATGAAAAGCTGGAGGCGCCTGGCAGACGAGGAATTCAACAAGCCAAAAAATAACAATAGCTCACAGAGATCCCACGAATACACCGATGGGCGACGTCTAGGAGATGGCGAGGACTGGGAAAACCACGCAGCTCAAGATCGCCCCGATCCATGGAGATTTAGAAGGCATCGATATCATAATCATGCATTTCCTTGCACAGTGTTTGACGCTATTCTCGACAGCCATCTTCCTTTTGGTGCCTTTCCATTCTCTTCCGAATCCTCTTTCCTCCGTGGCCCATCTGACGCTGTCACTGCCAGCTGGCCTTTGTCTTATATCCTTCTCTCGCCCTATTCGCCGCTGCATTTGGAGCGCCAGCAGCAATTGGACCATAAAACCAGAGACCATGGGTTGATCTCCTGGGCTTCTTCCTTACTTCCCACTCATGACATTGAACCGAGCAAGGAACCATGTTGGCGGGATGCCTTTGAAGACCTGTTACGCGTTGAAAATGGTAAGGAAATCCTTGACAGAGACACCCTAATAACGCATAAAGAAGAATCAGGGAAAGATTGGCTAGCTGGAATGATTGAGCGAGGAAGTCTTGGTGATGGCTGGGAACATGTTCGTAGAGATGGTGGCCGATGGGACTATTTCAAATACCATTATGAGGATCGCTTCCCACCCGAAACGAATTCTAAAAAAGGTCTGCGACAGCAAAATCGGGAAATTGAAAATGAAAAAGAAGAAGAGCTTACTGAGCTGGATCTTTATGATGCCTTTCTCCGTGATGTTAATGACGATGATGACCGTGTCCCAAAAAGCCCGCTCCTGAGCATCATCCTAGAAACCCGGGAAAAGCAGAGAAAGGAGCTCGAAGAGTTACGCAAGCAATGGAGAGCAGTTAATGATCGTGACCATCTGCATGACGATGTTTCACCAGAGCTTTCCAACACTACGACCGAACTTGACCATTACGAGCGCCAGTTCAATAGCACTTCTCAAGGCAGAGCAGCAAGTAACGTGCAAGCCGATACTTCTATCCCTTCGGAGCCTTCAGCGGATTCCTCCAGAGTTGTCTCCACTGTTACAACTAAAGAACATCGAACACTTCCCGACGGAACAGTGCGAACAAAAGTTGTGGTAAATAAACGATTTGCAGATGGCCGAGAGGAAAGCGTTGAGACTGAAGAAATATCGAACAAAGTCCAACCGCACCGTATAAACACCGACTCGGGTAGCAGTAACGGTGCGGCTGCCATCCCCGAAACAGAAGCGAGTGACCCTACGGGCAGAAACAAACGAAGGGGCTGGTTTTGGAGCGATTGATCGTGTTAGTTGAGCTGCTCTCTTTGATGCACGACTCCTCTCATGTTAGTCCGTCTTTTTCTTTTCGAATATTATCTTGCATGTCTCCCCTCACTTGGTGCCTGTCTAGCGGATAGTTTCATTTTCTCTCTTCTCTTCTATCGAAAGCAACATTTTTACTGCATATTGATTTCCTGGTGCTGGCGTCGTCGACTATCCCAAAGCTGTCAACATATGTACATTTCAAGATCATACCCAGCCATGTAAATAGAAATGGACGTTTATTTTCTATTTGAATCTCATTGTGATATCTCGTAGCCGATTCCTGACTACTTACTTACTGATGCGATGATGCTTAGCTGGACTCGTGAAGCGGGGATTCTCACCTCTCTATGTATCATGACAAATCCAGCGAGGAGTCAATGACAGCAACATTCGTTTCTATTTCCTCGTTCTTCCAGAGACACAAAAAGGCCATATGTCGAATGGACCGTGTTAGTTGACTGAATATTCTCGTCCATTTTCTTTTTCACCACGGAATCATGTCTGGTTCCACGATCGAGAATCCAACCCCAGAGCACATAGTGCACGACTCCATGCTCTCTCGCAAATTTGGCAAGGAAACTGCAAATTATTTTTCAAGTAAGATTTGCAGCTATTTACGACGAGCTTTTACTGCTGTACTGCCGTGCTAACCTCGCCCAGGCTCGCCTCTGAACCGAGTTTCATTCCTCCGATCAGAATCCGCGTTTTTAGCCAGCGCGTTAAGGCATCCCACCACCCGGTTCCTGCTTTTCAATCATCTGGCACCGCTTGTACGTTCACCGTCAGAGATATTCTATGCGACGTATCGAGATGTCGAGTCACTCGTGCCGGGGGATATGTTTGACAAGACGGAGGAAGAAGTGTTCAGATCATATCATTCTGGCGTCACGCTGCCGCTACTCGTGTTTCTGGGATTAGACGAATCGCACGCAGATATTGGACTACGTTATAAGAATTATACGGGTACTCCATATTTTGCGCTGGACGTCACACCCCAAGCGGGACTGGAGCAAACCGCAAGAGGTATAATTCAAACGCTGGAAGCCCGTGGTTTATCTTTTCACAAGACACGAACAATTACAAGCTTGCCTCCCGGAGATGGTGCGTACATACCCAACCCTTTAGCAGAAAGCAAGGCATAAAACACAATAAATTGGCAAAAAAAAAAAAAAAAGCCCGTTCTTTTACCAACACCCAATCCCCTCCACAGCGGCCATCTACGCCCAATCCCGCGCCCTCATAGACTGGAACACCCGCAACGCCTTCTGCGCCACCTGCGGCCACCCCACCATCCCCATCCACGCCGGCACCAAACGCGCCTGTCCCCCCGCCGACTTCAGCCCCCTCGAGAAGAACGCGTCCCGCACCCGCCCACCCTGCCCCGCACGCACCACCATCTCCAACCTCTCCTTCCCCCGCACCGACCCCACCGTCATCGCCGCCGTCCTCAGCCACGACGGCAAGCGCCTGCTGCTCGGCCGCAACAAGCGCTGGCCGCCACACTGGTACTCCACGCTGGCGGGCTTCATCGAGCCCGGCGAGTCCGTGGAAGACGCCGTGCGCCGCGAGGTGTGGGAGGAGTCCGGCGTGGTAGCATCGCGCGTGATCATCCACAGTTCGCAGCCGTGGCCGTATCCGGCGAATCTGATGATCGGGGCGATTGCGCAGGTGGACAAGGCGGAGAACGAGGCGGTGAGTTTGGTGCATGATCCGGAGCTGGAGGATGCGAGGTGGTTTGAGATTGGGGAGGTGGAGGAGGCGTTGAGGGTGGGGGTGAGTGCGTTGGATGCGGAGCCGGGAGCGGGATATACGCCGGGTGGGTTGAGGTTGCCGCCTGAGACGGCGATTGCGCATCGGTTGATTTCTGCGGTGGTTAAGGGTGAGTATTTGGGAGCTCTGTAGGATGCAAAGGGTTAGAAGTTGGCTTTGTCATTATTCCTCATGGATTTATGATAGACAAGATAATATGTTAGGTATGTATCTATACCACCGCTTTCGAAGGAGAAACAAAAAAGTTGTTAGTACCTTTCCCCTTGGATGATCGTACACATTGGAGAGACAGGATTCATGCTGTCCTCTTTGTGATGTTTTTGTTAGACCATCTGGCAAAAGGCCAATTACCAAATGTCATAATCAGATATAAGAGTGAGTCTAATCCTAAGGGTATCGCTTGATATCCCTAACAGTCTTTGCAGAACATGTAGCAACATACAGTAAGTAACTATAGCTCATCATCCATTCTCACATAGTAACAGTCTATCAGCTTACTTATTTCAACCTCCATTCACAGCCAAAATGGAGTGGAGGGAAAATGAATCAAAAGCCATAAAGCGCAAATTGCACATATAGAGGATGCCAATAGCCCTCATTACAACACCACTATATGCTACATGGTAGATAACACGCTCAATGAAATCCAGTTGATAATCCAATGTTCTTTTAATACAGACCTAAACCGAACAGCCTAGCTCTAGACATCAATCAGTTCTCAAAGCTCTGAGGTACTGACATAGATATATCTTCATCCACTTTCGTCCGTTTGCGGTCGCGATCAGTGCTTTCACCAGTATTGGTGCTGATTCTCCGCTTTTCCCTTTCGCGCTGCTCAGCCCGACGAGCTTCCTTGTCTTTTTCTTTTCGGTGGGCTTTCGACTCAAATTCGTGCCAGTCACCTTCGATGTCAACAAGCCTGTAGCAAAATTCGAAAAGTATCAGTAACTGCCACAATACACATCCCTCAACAGAATTGAAAACTTACTCAATCGCCTGTTGCGGCGCTGGCTCCTCTTCTGTGAAGTATGGATGCGCGAGAACTTCTTCCGTTGACGGGCGTTTGGCGGGATCATATTGAAATATTTTGGAAACAAGATCGAGGGCAGCGGGAGATAAATAATCGCTATATGTTTCTTCAAATGTTCGTTTCTTCCGCTCTCTAGGTCGCATAAACTCAAACCACGGCATGTCGACAATGCCAGGCCAATCTCCCCTTGTTGGAGTGCCCAGTGAATTGTAGAGTTTATCGAGCTGATTGGTCTCCGAGCCGTCTCCTGGAAAAATGGCCTTCTTGGTGAACATTTCCATGTATACACACGCGGCACTCCAAACATCCACAGCCGGGCCATATCTGGTCTCACCCAAGAGCAGCTCGGGCGGACGGTACCAGACAGTAATCACTCGATTAGTATAATCAAGCTGCCGACTCTTCGAGAAAAATCTTGCAAGGCCAAAGTCGGCAAATTTTAACTGGCCTTGATTGCTAATAAGAATATTAGCTGCTTTGATGTCACGATGAAGGACACCGCGATGGTGTAAATAGTTCAGTCCCTCGAACATTTGCTTGGCAAGATGCTTTTTATGGGCAGAGGAGAGAGTGAAAGACGGATGGTTGATGAGGCCAGTCATGTCATGGGACAGGTACTCAAAGACCATAAAACAGTCGTTCTTCTCCACCATGACCTCTTGGAGACTCACAACATTTTCATGTCGAAGATGTTGAAGAAGTCGAATCTCGCGGACGGCAGTAATCGGAAACCCATCTTTCTCACCCTCCATCCGTATCCTCTTTAATGCAACCTTGTTTTTCGTAAAGACATGAACAGCCTTGAACACTTTACCGTACGTCCCAGCACCAACAACAGACTCATTTCCGGGTTTGCGATAGTATACTGAATCAGATCGTGAGAACTCTTCTGACAACGTGGGACGGGGCTTCATTCGTGTTAACATCTTTGTTTTGGGCTTCTCTTGGACAGGTGAGCGCTCTCGCTCTCGCTCCTTTCGCCTATCATGCTTCACATCTAATCTCCGGTCCTCTCGCCGGTCTCGCCGCCTATCATCGCGACGATCAAATCGGCGATCTCCCCTCCTTCCGTCTCGGTCACGCCTGTCGTCACGGCGGTCGGGGCGACCCTCATGCTTCGACCGAGGTGGAACAGAAGAAAGCTCTTTCTTTGGCGGCTCTACTGACCGGGGAGGTTCACGCATCTTCTGTGCAAGCCCAGATACCGGTTTCGGTACAGGTGCAGGCGGAGCCTTTGATTTGAAAGCAAAACTGAACTTTCCTGTTTCTTTCGGTTGTGACGAACTATTGGATTGTCGAGGCGGCGGCATCTTCTTTGAATCACTATTTTCGCTTTTCTTGGTGGATTCTTCGTCCTCGACTTGCAAATCTTTAGACGGTCTGAACGGGTTATCGTCATCATCGAGGTCCGGCGACATGCGTTCGCTTACAGCACAGTGGGGTGCTTGAAGTGGTGGCATCGATTGTGCTGGCTGGTGCGAACCGGAGCTTGACTGAGAACCGCGCCCACGGCCACCCGATGCAGTCCACTGTAAGCTAGTGAAATGCCCACTCCTGGATCTCTGCGGTTGTGGTGGGGATCCATAATTTTGTGAGCTACTGCCCGAAAATCGACGATCTCCTGGCGTTGGCGGTTGATTATAGGGATTTCCGCGATAGGATGTAGTTCCACGATAAGGTGGTTGTCCCGAATAGCCTTGTTGTCCGGCATTCGGGTTAGAAGAATATTGGGGTTGTTGGCTTTGATAGTATTGTCCTTGCGATCCACCTGGTGGATAACTCGGTTGACGATATGAAGGAGAATATCCGTGCACTTGTCTAATAGGAGCGTCAATACCATCGCAGTTAATTTAAAAACGAGAATTGAGAACTGAACACGCCTGAACAACTAACCTTTGTTGCCCATGGGGGTACGGCTGTTGTTGTTGCCCTATCCATGAACCTCGACTGGTGCCGTATGGCGAGCCGGACTGAGGAGAAGTATGGCGAGATTCTGCCCCAGCTATATACTGAGGAGAAGTGGCATATTGCTGTCGAGTGTCGACATGTGGACGAGCTGGCCGGCGAGAGCCCCGGGATTCTGAGGGACGCATACCGTGCATCGGATATGCCTCACGCATATGCCTATCGCCGTCAACGGAGTGATTGGAACTCGCGACGTCAAAAGTCGGGATCGGTCGGAAAGATGATGGCGAGCCTAACGGTTCGTCCACGACGGACTGTATCGGATGCGTACTTTGCATGCTATGGGAGGCACGCGATGTGGAAGATTCTCTTGACGCCTTCGACACAAACGAATGGCGAGAGGGCGGTCGCGAGGGGTGGTGTACGGAAATGGAAGATGGATGTATGGGTGAGTGAGGAAGAGGTGATGTTCGACGTCCAAAATCGGTGGGAACTGGAGATCTAGAGCGCCTGCGACGAGAAATGGACAAGGAATCAGACGTGGGTGCTTGGGAATAATTGAAATCTTGTCCAGATCCGGTTTCTCGCGGCAGCACAAGCCGCTTGGGAGAATTATAGCGCTGCGGGCGTCTGCCGCCTCTTCCAGAACGATCCCCTCTGTCGTGATCTCTCCCCTTCTTATGACGAGAACGACGAAGGGGACCGGAAGGAGAGGGGCTTCGACTCCGCTTGCGCTTTGAGAAAGGAGAATGTGCTGGCGGCAGGAGAGAATTTTCGCTCTGTCGAGACCTTACCTGATAGTCTAAAGAACGCTTGGCGTCTCGATTTTCCCTGTGGACGGCTTCGCTGACGGAAGTTGCTCTGATATGCTCTGGATCTCTAGTCCCACTTCCACCTTGCGGAATAGAATGGCGTGGATGGTGATGATGATGATGATGGGCAGTAAAACTGGCACCAAGGCCTCGACTTGGTCTTTCACGGTCACGGCGACGCAAGGGTGGTGATGGTGGTGGTGGTGATCGTTGACGACGACCGGGCCTCTCCCTTTCCCTGGGGCGATGGTGGTGTATCTCTTTGTCGTCGTCACCGTGGACTCTCCACTGGTCTCTCATCAACGGGCTCCTTCGGGACGCAGCCATGTAATCGTTAGCAGCATGGGCGTTGGAGAAGTTGTCCGTGGCAGCAGGGTTTGGCAAGCGAGAAACGACGTGGTGTTGATACAGATGGGTTGATCTCGAGGCAAATCTGCATGGATTAGCAGCAATTCGTGGACGGGCGTTTTGTTGGTGGCTTGTCAGCACCACGGCAGCGCATATGGACCACTTGCGAAGGTCGTTTTTCCCTTTCTTTTCTTTTCTTTTCTCTTTTCCTTTTCTTTTTGGTCTTCAAGATAGCAAAAAGAGAAATGTTAGGAATCAGTAACTGACCTGTTATCCATCATTGATTGTGGGTTGGTCTGCTGGAACAGGTCCAATGCCGAAATAAGTCTTGCAGAATTCTGGTTGACAAGGTGGCGTGTAGCAAAAAGTCACCGATATGTCCATCTCTTGCACTGCAGTTGTAGGTCAGTGGTTATCCAGACTCAGCTTCACTTCAGTGTCAAGCTTGCTGATGACTTTGATTATGTACTCTTCAGCCAATCCGCCATGAAGAACTTGTGTGTTTTGCGCAGTGTTGCCTGCCCAAAAGTTGCGTGTTGCTGGACGCTTTCTTTGACGCGCTCAAACGAGGTCAATCCAGCGCTTCCTTGCACTTTGTAAGATATCTACGAATGTCCAGAGTGACAGACACAGCTCCTCGAATAAAGATCTGGCAGCTCAGAGCAAGAGTCCAGTTCAGCACAATCTTAGCCTGCATGCTGACATCGCCCCAACTCCGCGACTTGAGGTTGGGGAAATCGAGGCCAGGACGAGTTCATCTCCAAGCCGTGGCCCAATTGAAGAACAGAACTTGGCGTGGTCCACAGTCCCATCTCTCGCAATGAGATTCCTGCAAAATGCTGTGATGGTGCCAATATGCCAGAAAACACCTATTTATCTACGAATTGAAACTGTGAAGCATTAAAACCTGAAGTCCAAAGCCATTTCTCGTCAGTAGACACCACTGCATCACTTTCGCCCCATTTCCTTGCAGCTTTGTGTCCTTGTTTGCTTTCCATGTCAGTCAAGCGAGAACTGGGAGTTGTGAGTATAGACAGTGCTGAAGGCGATATATCCCAAGAGCGATGAATCAGTCGCTTCAGTGGCCATATCCGGAATTCCAATGAAAAGCCGTACAAAGAGTATGATCTGGGAACAGTCAGACCATGTGCCAGGCTATAGTCAATCTACCGAACACATCCAACCGTCGCGTAGGAAGTAGGCGCAGGTATTCAAATAACAATAGCAACTTTACCGCCTGGCAATTGCCTCCGTTCTATCTGCACGGAGCAGTAAGTACGTTTGTAGTAGCCATTTGGGAAACAGTTCGAACGATTGCACCGCAAAACAATATGGTTAGCGACGCCTGATGCGAATCCAGATTCGAAGGTCCTTCCTCTTAGAACTTGGACACATGGGTACTGGAGCCGTAAAGAAACGCTGGGCCGAATATGTACGTATACATTGTTGTCCCGAACCCTTTATACGGTGTTGGAAAAGGGTTTGCGCTTTGTGTTTTGTAGAATAATACCGGACAAGCTATTTTTTTCAGGAATACGATTAAAGACTGAAAGGCATCAGACAGTTAGGCCAGCAAAAACACTCCGTGAGGAATATCCACTGATATTTCCATCTCGTCCTGCTCTTTAAACTCGATAGCGGCGGCGCAACAAAGGCAGTCTCCACTGAATATGTACCGAGTTGAACGACTACGCGAATGGTAACTCAGTTATAGTCCGTCCATAGATCCCACGCATATCGTCGTAACGATAGTCAGAACTTCTTTCGATCACGTAGGGAGCTTCGGGTAAGGTGGAACGTATGACGTTCTTTTCGTTGAGACTCAAGGGTCGATTGGGATATCCCCGCCTGGGTGGGGAGAGAACCCCAAGATCAACCACATCACTGCAACGCGTCGCGGGATGTGACTCCCAGGCGTAGGATACACTTGTTATGCCGGATATATATGTATTTAAGATAGATGGCAAAGATAAAGTCGCGAAATCGAGATCGCTGGAGAGAGAAGCCTTCCAACGAGTTCTGTTGACGCTTGTCATCATCAGGTTTCGCTTCCAAACTGGGTTAGTAACTGATCATGTGACATTTAGGCTAACAAATTATCTAATCTTACCTACATCCTTGACCAAGTAACTCCTCGTAGCTACTAATCTGTCATGATATTGACATGAATTGATGGAAGAAAGCTACTTTGGATGTAGTTCCAACAGAGCAGATTGCAAAGGACTACCATTCTTCTCAGTGACCAAGGTGACTTTTTACTATTATGTGTCAATTTGCTCCAAGGAATCCTGCGCATATGTCTGATAACTTCATGCATACTTTCAGGCGCCATCAAGTGCCAATTTGCATCGAAATAAGACGAGAATCATTGCTGGCTATCCAATTTCCTCCTTTCCAGCTGCTATGCAGTGTCGGGTATCAGAGGAGGAACTAGTGCGCCACCCTCTCCGGAACGCCCTCCCACGCCTCAGGGAAACCAGCCGACCTAATCCATAATGCTTCTGGGCCTTGAATTGAATCGGCAACTGTAGTGGAATTGGTAGAATTAGAGGGCCATGTAGCTTTGTAAGGCTATACCGAATACAGGAGACTTACCCATGTTACTCAACTTAAGCCACATATCATCCTTAATTGGAAATCCACTCCTATCCGCATAGGGCTCGCACAATTTCTCACCGTAAGCCAGAACCCGCATCAACTTTGCAGCGTGGCCGTCTTCTCTTCCATTAGCAAAAGCAGTCGTAAAAGTCTCCTCCCATGATTTGATCGGCTTATAATCTGTGATCTCGTTGATCCGAGGCTCGGCACAAGCTCGAGACACATACGTAAGTAGGTCCATTCGGCCTTTCCATTCAAGCAAGCGCTGCTTATTACGCTGGCTTATCCACGACTGGGAAACAAAAACCGGCAAGAAAATAGCGCTGTTTACACAGTGAATGTAGAAGAAGTCAAATTTGATCTTCTTCGGTGGATTTTGGGCGGCTCCGGTGTAGTACACTAGTTGATAGATCGTATTAGTGATACAAAAATACCCTTTTGCAATAGTTTGGAGTTGCAATGCGCAGCCTTACCAACAGCATTGACCAACTCTGCTAGTCGTTCATCCGTTTGATCAGGCCCGACGGTAAACTGGCTTGCATACTTGATCATCTCGTTGGGGGCTCTCTTCAAAACGCCGTCAAAAACTTTGCTGGTGTCAGACCAGTGAGCCGAATCTCGCAGGCGTGAATTGGCACGGCATTCGTTTTGAAGTTCAACTAAAGTCTTCTTCCCAGTGTTTCCGACGCCGCCTGCTTCTTTCTCGGTAGCCACGAAGAAGTCCTTGAGGTTGGGCTCATGAACTGCAGTCTGTGCAAGGGCTTGCGCAACAATCGCAGGCTGTTTGAATTCTAGGCCAAACCCGAGGTGAATGAATGGATGAATGAGACCTATGGTACATCTGGCGTTAGAGTACGCTTGAATCTCTATGTGGCAGGAATACTGACCCCCAAACATTCGAGTGAACATATCATCTGCAAATTCATCACCTTTGAAAATGTACTCGTTCACAACCTCCTCAATACCTTTGGCTTCCACCTCCTGCTGAAAGAATTGCAAGAAATGAGGATATTCATCCCTTTTCCCAGCCAAAGCTTTGAATTCGTCTTTATTGTGCAATTTTCTGACGATATCTTCATTCACAGGGAGTGCAGGCCGCTGATAGTCTGCTGCCCGATCGAATGCAGCTTGGATATCCTCAGGCGAGGCTCCAAGTGCAAAGATTGACAGAATGTGGTGGACGGTATGGTCTGAAAAGAAGAATTAACATCCCACAAGGGTGAATTGCCAGCAAACGAGATCTCAAAAATGATTGAAACCGGTCAAGCGGTGGACTCAAGTGGGTCGCAAGCCAAGTATAGGTCACCTACTATGAAACCCAGATTCATTGAAAAATATATGATGTGATTTCATATCCTCTTGCAGCAGGTTACTTGCCTTCGAGGCAGAGTCGGGTCTCGGGTTAGACCTAAAAATACCAGAATCCTCGATCGACAGGTGGATGGTCCTAGCTGTAGCCATCATTCTTCGACTTTGTGTGAGCGATGAACGGGTAACAGGATGCCAAAATGGCTTGTATGCCAATGGTGAGGTGACGGCCGCCTTTCCCTGTGTTGGTATCACTGGATTGAAAAAGCGGCTTGAAATCCAACCGATATTAGGACTAGATTTCATGTGAAATAGAAGTATACAGTGATGAGAGGCTTATCACGCAGCATTCTCCGGGCTGTCCTTTTGGCGACTTATATAACTAGTACACAGTTTGCCACAGCAGGCCTTGCATAGCTGATGCGGTCGTGGTTCATATCGCCCTTCAGTGATAAACGATGTTAGTAATAAGGGACGATGAGAGAGAAGAGCAGATATCAGCAGAAGTGGAATCCAGGTCGGATGGCTGGATCTAGCACGCCGATGACCGAGCCGGCTTATTAATCGGGCCGGAAACCACCATCGACGTTGCGAAGAAGCGAACCCTCGAGATCTCTCACCGCGAATCTGGGCTTACAAACAGCAGCAAGCCTCTATCCTGTCTGTCTGAGTACCTGCGTGCGTATTTGTTTCGTCGAGTCACAAGAGACAATAGAATTGGGAGAATACGAGCAACTCCACAGCGCATTTTGTCAGCCTTCCTTTCTAGCCCGGTCCATTATGTATGGCAGCTAACCAACAACCTTTGTTCCAAAGTCACAATCACACGGCGTGAACAGTCAAACCTGAGGGCATAGAACAAAGCAGCTTGATCACTGTGGCAGATGGGCATTACTGAGATGTTTCCAGTCTAGCAGGGAATACCAGCAGCTGACGCCATTGTTATCCAGATCGAAGTGCACCATTTCCAGCTCAGCGAGTCTACATACTCCCAAATTCCTGAGACTTTTATAGTCATATTCAAACGACCATTTCCGGACTCTGCAGCTGGATGGGAGCCCACATTCAGTGGCAATTTTGAGCCGGACCTAGAACCAACCTGTCAGCCAAAAAGGATATATATGGGGTGGTACGCATTGGGAAGAAAGCCACGCTTTACGGCTTTACGATAGCCGACTCTCTCGAGGACTGAGGCTAACTCAACTTCATGGACGGACGATTAACATGGACAACAGGCAGAGACACATCAAATGCGAACATGGGATGATCACATCCGCAACACCGGGTGTCTGGACGACGTCCTGAACCAGGTAGATAATAGCGCTATACAAGGAAACGAGAAGACTCCAGCCACGCCTGGAAACTCCGAGCTTCATAGCCCTAAACAGTTTTCTTTCTCTTCAAGCACCGCCGCACCCCAAAAACGACCCGAGAGAGTTCATCACTCATTGTCAACTCTGACGATAGTACGGAATAAGGCGTTTCATATATTCCGAAATGGAGCTTTGTGGCCTTTGGGTATCAAGCTTTTTCATTGATTTCCGGGAGCTATCTAAGCATTAACTACATATCTCTGAGTTAGCCTAGCAGCTGACCATCCCATACAGAATAACCACCATCAAAGATAGATATTTGCACCGAATCAACTGACAAAGCTCTCCTGCACCCTAGACCGTTACCATTTCCTAACACTTCACCTGCAACATATTTGCCAGTTATCTGAGTCATAGTTCTGTCTTCCGCATCTGATAGCAACTGGGAAACTTTTCACCTATCAAGAAAAGTTCAAATTGCTGGGATTGACGAATTTTTGACTGGACCCCATGGAAGCAGCCAATTCAGTAGCAGCTGCAAAACTAAAAGTGCGAAGACAGGCCTTTAACTGAACGTTACCCGACGTGACACTAGCTTTTCATTATTGGCCCTGTTTCTGTTTCTCTTCTCCTCATCAGAAATGAGAAGGTCTTCCATACCACCCAACCGCTCCAGATCTCGACGCTCAGGGACAGGCGGGATGTCTTGCAGATCTCTTGGGTTGACATAGCCCCACAAAAACATGTCCGTATAGGCATCCCGGAGATTCAAATTTCGATGAATGGACTCCTTCAAAATGATTTCATCTGGACGCTGCAGGGGGACTCGACTGCCCGTGCGACCCCATCCTTCATATTGTATGATACCGATTTCGTTCGCTGGAACATCAAAGACAGGCTGACCAGCTAGACGTGCGGGTGGTTGCCATTTCCAACGGATATACATCTTAACTGCATCCACCTTGCTCACGAGGGCTGTCCGTCTCAGAGCCTTCCAGAACGTTGAGAGACTTGGCTGTGATAGAAGCATTCGGCGCATTCCGTCTCGCCCACTTCCAGTCAGCGGGTCAGTGAATCGCATATCCATCTTGACGAAAAACATCGTAGCGAAGAATAGATCCGCGTCGGTGAAAATTTCTCGGTTTTGAATCATCCCGATTCGACGAGCGTTGTCTGGAATATCCATCACAAACCAGATTTTCTTCATGACGGATTCGCATTGCTCCGGCAGAGGAGTCCCGTCTTCGGCCATAATCATCCTGATTTCGTGACAAACCATCTCCCGGAAACAAAGCATAAGAAGCCAGCGGAAAGACGGAACCTTGCGATGCTGTCCAGTCGCTGCAAGTTGTGCGACAGGATGAGGACGCTGGCCTGGATCGTCAATGCAAAGGCTTGAATAGCAACGGAATGGAAATATTCTCGCTGACTCCGGCGCGCGTCTCATTGCCTGTGACAGAATCACAGTTGTAAAACGCTGGTTGATAATGCTATGGAACGGCTTGGAGATTCTGTACAGGATAAGCAATTCCTGGACACGAAGATGGCTCGCCAAATTAATAATCAGTTCCGGTCGCTTGAGCAACTCTTGGAAAATGCTGAATCGCGATTCCGAATGGCGACAAACTCTTGCAGGGCCACATTCACTAGCAGTTCGGGACAATTTCATAATAGAAAAATGTTCCAAAGATGGTGATGGCATATCGGCCTGTACTAGGTCGCCGAAGCTGCGGTATCCTTGGCTAGGTCCTCGAAGCCACAATCGATGGGGACGTATAGTCTTTGGTGTCGTTTTGAGTACTCGTCCTTGCAGGCCACGTATTCCGCGAGTCATAGGCATTCTATTCTCCGTATCTGCACCAATTCGAGGCGCTGCCCTGGTATTCATCACCCCACTTGCATGGTTAGGAGCTGCATCTGCCAGAAGCTGGCTGTGGCGATCTTTCACTGCCTGAAGTCTTCTTTTGTATGCTCTTTTCACCGCCTCTGACTCCTTGAAAAGCTGCTCGGCCACGCTTGGTAATTTTCTCGGGTCGTCCCCTAACGCGTTTTCTGTATTTTCGATTCTTGGAACATTTGAGGTATCGATGACAGGGTACCTGCTTCCTTGGTTGGCCTGATTTCCATTACTAGTGTAGTTTGCTCCCGGCAAGCGGGCTTGGATTGCACTGGAACGACCAAGCTGCTCATTCTGGGGGCCTTGGTTAAGCCGCAAAACTGACAAGTACTGCTCTGTTTGTGCAAGTAATCTTGATATTTCCCACTGACTCACTGCAGGCGCTCCTACAGGCTTTTCTTTATGCAAAACTGCAGTCAATGGAGGCTCGGGCAATTGTTGCTCAGATTGTCGAAGTCTCGCTGTGAGCGCAGCTTGAGCTTGGATTGCGAGAGGCGGTCCACTCATATAATTTTGACCCTCAGCGTGACCAAGGATTCCCCGATATGCACTGACCCCTTGTCCTTCCCTCTGGTCTCTGTTCATATATCTCCCCTGAACATTCTCTGGATAACCCTGATTGATACCGATGTTGACTCCTTCTCCTCTCTCGGTGAGGCTTGTATTACTTCCTTCGTTTGTTCTCTGAATCCTATACAGACGTTGCTGACCAGCAACTTGCTGATTTTCCATTGGACCTTGATCTTGTTGGCATGAGCGTTCCTGCTGAACGGTCCGAGTTTGGCTCCGAGTCGACATCCTGGTGCGAGTAGACATCTGGACTTGGCTATCGTGGTTCACCCTATCAATGGGTTCACGGTCCTCAGGAATAGTTGCCATTGGATTGGCTTTCCTTCTCGACTTTCTGCTGACCATGTCCTCGACTCTTTGCCTTCGTGCAAAGAACAAAGTTGCGAGATCTTCAATTAGGATATAAGTGTCTTCTAGATATCACGGTTTTCCTTATGAGTGAGTTGCTTCTAGTACTCGAGCTCTAGTGCTTCGAGGATGAGTACACTCACCTAAGAACCTAAGACGCAACTCTGCCTTGGGAAGCTCTTGGGCACAGTGTTCGAGAAAATTAAGCACAATTGTTATACGACTTTCACCAAAGACAAGCTATCTCTGAGGATTGTCGTGTAAGACTGGCAAAGCAGGTTCGGCTTGACTGGAAGGATGATATACCTTCATCAGCACATCCCAGAGAAGCCAACAACGAGATTCTCATAAAGGATATACTAACCAGTACTAGGTTCTGAGCCTGCTTGAAAGTCTCTAAGACAATGGGGTTTCAACTGAATTTTGATGCAGCTTCTCTTCTTCACCACTGCCGCAGTGATGATGATTTTGTTATCTCAGCTTTCAACAATATTAACAAGAACGAAAAACAGCAAAATCTCTGAACAAATTCACGCTTAACTTCACCAAAGCAAAGAAAAGAACAAGAAGATAGACAGCACGGAGAAGATTGTTTGAATGACACTGCTTGTCAACAACACAAGCGTGTGCTTCCCCAGTGAAGTGAGATGAAGTGAATCAGTAAACACACGAATCTTGCTATCTATCTTGAGTCTCGGCGGAGGGGAAAATTGTTGCTTAGTCGCCAACCGCTCACATGAGTTCTGTTTACATGAACCGGAGGGCCCCGCTTGTGGTTCTGGCATTGCAGGTGGAAACAGTGAATACGGGTTTGATACTTGCGTCGCCCTATTCACTTGGTCAGTCTCCAGTCTGCTATTGTTCCTGGCGGAACCTCCCAGCATCTTCACGTTGAAGTGCTCTCTTTGATTCTGGATGTGGAAAGATATCTAGATGTCTAGCTAGGAAATATGACCCTTGATACTGTGTTATATGGAAGAGTATTCGAGAAGGATTCTAGAATCATAGTTTTTTCATTGAGTTGATTATCTGTGTTTATACATCCAGTGGTGTACAACAGAAATCAGAAACTCAGGTTTATACACAACGTTTATTTAGTGATATGAACAAGAATGTAAAATGGACCAATATAAACAAGATCATCACCTCCGTGTGCAGGGCAGAATTATTCCATCCCTACTCACAGCTTCATAACGGCCTTGAAGTACCCAATTCCAGGCAAAAGCAACTTGCAAACATATGTACCTGTCACCTCCTTTGCACTGTGAAGAGTCCATCCTGCAAACACAGTATGTATCAATTGAAGCAAGTCTATCCTGTATACTGAAGATTGAAAACATGGCTGTTGAATAAGCTTCCACTGTACCAAGTGGATGCCAAAAAAAAAAGGAAATACATCAGTGGACGAACATGAAGATGCCCATTCGTAGTACCCAGAACGCCCGCACCAAACCTGTTGAAAGGCCAAGGGGGGAAAAACCACCGAAATTTACCTCCCGACCCAAAAATACAGCCGTATGTGTGATTAAATTAGTACAATGAAGTCCGAGATGCTGCTAACTTCAGCACAATGGCGAGGTCATAATCCCAAAGTTGAATTTCGAAAAGATTCTATTTCCGATTCAGCAGACTCAGAAATTCTTCCCGAGTCTTTGCACTGGCCCTCATGCAGCCGAGCATACAGCTGGTGGTGGTGGTGCTGCTAGTTTTCTGTACACCACGCATGACCATGCATAGATGGCTTGATTCCATAACGACGGCGACACCTTGGGGTTTCAGCACTTCGGCAATAGCCAGCGCAACTTGCTTTGTTAATCGTTCTTGGACTTGGAGGCGTCGAGAAAACATTTCAGCTAGACGAGCAAGCTTGGATAAGCCAAGGACCCTACGATCGGGAATATAGCCAATGTGCATCTAGGATAAAACACTGTTAGCTTCATCGGAGCTGAATGGAAGAAGGGGAAGCTTGCCTTTCCAGTGAAAGGAACCATATGATGTTCACACAGTGAAAATACTTCAATGTCCTTTACAATGACAAGCTCATCATGATCTTCATGAAAGACTGCACCATTCACTAGATCCCGAACGTTTTCCTCGTATCCTTTGGTGAAATAGAGCATTGCCTTGGCATATCGTTCCGGCGTTCCAAGTAGACCTTCACGTTCCGGATCCTCGCCGATGCATTCAAATATAGTCCGTACAGCTCCAGCAAGCTTTTGGATTCTCTGTTCTGTCTCTACTGGCGTGGATTCGAGTCGTGCTCTTGTTCCGATGCCTTGTCAACAGAAGTAGACGTCAGCGACACATTTATAATCAGCAATGAAACAAGATTAGCACGAAAGATTGCATACTAGGCCAACTGAGCCCGTCAAAGTCGATTGGCGGGTTTAATGTGTACGGACTGGCGGGTCGACTGACAATGGGAGTGGAGACTGGACGATCTCTGGGATCCCGCGCAGGTTCGCTGAAATTTCGATTTGTACTTCCCGCGCCATCAGGCAGCTTCTCTGAAGTGCGACCACTGTCTCTATTTTCGACCACACTCGCAATGGTTCGGGGTATCGGCACTGCGGCACCATTCTCGGGGATATCTTCATCGATGATCTGTTTCCGGGCAAAAGAGGTTTTAATGGAGGAATTGAGACTTTCTCTCTCTCGTCTATTGCTAGGCATGCGATCCGAAACGCTCCCATTTAGCAGATAGGAGGGAACGGCAGATTTGGGCTTCGGTCCAAAAGGTGGTGAGGTTTCGGATCCCATAACGACTGTTCTGGGGGTTCAATGCAGCGGGGTTTTCCGTTCAAACAACAGATGTAATAGTTGAAGATGATAACGGAGAATTCACTTTCCACTACTACAACTGGGTCTTTTCAGATGAAGTGATAGCATCTTCCCTTTTCTCTGATCACCAGCAAATGCATTCCATAATGATTGTTCACCAGCGGTATTTGCTCTCAGCCGCGGAGATCAGCCAGGAAGAGAAATGGATGCTCAGTGGCTGACATAAGCACCGATAACGGCGGGGAAACGAATTGCCGATAAGAGCTGAGATTACGTAATCACAGGACAGCCAAGAAATACGGAGGACTGCGGAGAAGTACAGATGCCTAAAGCGAATAAGCAAGGAAAGAGGTTGAGATATTGTTCAGATAAATCGCTCTTTGCATGGTTCTTCGGTTATGGTTATTGTACAGGGCCTGTTGTGACTCGCTTGCTCCCTGAGATCAGTCAGGTTGATAAAGTCACTAAAACTTCCGCCAACTTGATTAACTAACATCACTGTTGCGTGCTATGTTTCCAATTCCTCAGTCGGTACATCCTCCATATCCTTCCCAACAATGGCGTCAGCGACTTTCCAGACTTGAAGCAGGTTATCTTCAGCGGCAGAGCAGAGAACCCAGGGGTCGTTGAGATTCCAGCTAAAATCAGAAATGCGGTTGGTGTGCCCGCCATGGACGAACAGCCTACATTGTGAAGCAAAATAATTAGCAAGAATATCATTCATGATGGCACAGCTGATACCAATGTGCACAAATGAGAAGAGAAAGATCATACAATTCAGGAGGCCCATCCTGGGAGTCTTCCTGAGTCTGTTCTTCGCCAGCTCGACTAAGGTCCCAGAACATAATTCTCCGATCATAACTCGCACTTGCCAATACGGCTTCTTCAAACGGATGCCATGCCAAAGAAGTAACTGAGTCCTGGTGGCACTCCAAAGCATGTAACTTGCATTTCAAATTTCTCAAATCCCAGAGGCCAATGGTCTTATCGGCGGAACCTGTCGCAAGGACTGTTTCTGCTGCGGGGTTGAAAGCGATGGCATTGATTGCATCCTTATGTTGATCCTTCGCAGATGCCGCGGAACGATTTGTGACGGATTCACGAATATCCAAAATCTGGAGAGTGATATCATCGGAGACAGTGCCAATCAGGGATGAGTGCAAAGGGTGATGTTGAACGTCGTTTACGATGGAGGAATGGTGGGTATATGTTTGCACAGGCTTTAGTGCTCTGTTTCCTTTGGTGTATTGTGTTAGGTCCCTAATGTTTGTTTAGTCCATGTCATGAGTTTAATGAGGCTATCGCACCAACCATAGCCGAACAGTTTTATCTTCACTTCCAGTTGCAAGATGGCCCGCACTATGCGGACTCCAACTCAAACCGAATCCTTCTTGTGTATGACCAAGCAATTCTAATTCGGGGTTGACAGTGCCAGTAGGTAAGCTGGGGTGTTTAGACCTATCCCAAACCATAACTCTCCCGTCGGTGCACATGGTGGCAATGATATTTGGGTTCTGAGGCTGATATCGCGCCTTGTTTACCTCTCCTTTATGGTCAATCTTTTGGACAATATGAAACTTCACTTCCATCGGTCCCTTTTGAGATCCATACCCTCCAATTTCTCCCCTCTCATCGTCATAGTTCTCTGCATCTGGAGTTTTCGGATTGGGCAGCTGCACATGGGCAATTTGTAGATAGTTTTGGGCGTCATTTGACGTATGAGTACCGACCAAGAGACGGTGCGTAGAATAGGGCTTGTCGGGGACTCTGGACGGATACGGGTGAGCACACTCCAGTCACAGATATTGGGGACATACTCTTGTTTATCTGGAAGCCATTGGGTAGTGAGAGTAGGCCATTCTAGTGCAGTGCTCAAAATCATGTCATAGAGGAATGGTGCGTTTTTCTTCCATGTTTTATACTCTAACAAAGCATTAGCAGACACTCAGTTTTCTTTTGACAAGAACAACTGCAGTTGCTATTACCTTCATTGATGATTTTCTCCTCAGCAATTTCTTCCTCTTGATCTTCAGTTACACCTAAGGAAAAACGCACTCAGTGACCTTTGTCATGATTATAGCACTTGATCGCTCAAAGTCTTACTTGGATCGTAGTCATCCATGGTGCCTTTGCTTTCTTCGCAATGAGAGTAAGATTGAAATGAAGTGGTGTGTGGAAGAAGAAAATGCCCAGAGACTTAGCAATTAAGAGAAAAAGGGCCACAATGTCCCATATGTCTGCTGACTGTGCAGCTGTTTGCTTGAAAAGAGAGCTCTTGTTCACTCTTGATTGCTACGCGACAGGTCGCGTTAATGGATCAAATTGATGGATCCTCATTGGGTTAGTCAGCACCAGTTTGACGAGCATATCACGTGAGCGAGTCAGTTATCCATCAAATACCTTCTCGACGAAGCTCTTGATTCAACAGTGGGAATCAGCTTGTGTTTTCCTCACTGCTCTTCACCTTTCTTGTACAGTGGTTTATTCTTGTCAAGATTCAGCAATGACTTCATGACTTTCAGTATTTTTCTTTGTTTCAAGTTCTCCCAGTTCTTACTTTCATACCTGTCGGCTACCTGCCTTAGAATCGAGGTTGCGCCACTGTGAATAGCCCGCCCAATTTCTGTCAAATACCTTCACATCCGTCACCCGCCATGGGGGTTCCAAAGTTTTTCAGATGGCTCTCGGAGCGATATCCTGCAATATCGCAACTTATTGCGGAGAACCGCATTCCGGAATTCGACTGCCTCTACTTAGACATGAATGGCATTATCCATAACTGCACGCACAAAGACTCGGACTCGCCTACGTTTCGCATGACGGAAGATAAAATGTTTATAGCTATATTCAACTATATTGAACACCTCTTCGGCAAGATTAAGCCGAAGAATCTCTTTTTCATGGCCATTGACGGTGTCGCGCCTCGAGCCAAGATGAACCAACAGCGGTCACGTCGATTCCGCACCGCATTGGATGCGGAGCTTGCAAAGGAAAAGGCAATCAGGGAAGGAATTGAATTGCCGAAAGAGGATCCTTTCGATAGCAATTGCATCACACCCGGTACCGAGTTTATGGCCAGGCTCACCAAGCAGCTGAAATACTTTATCAACAAAAAGGTTTCAGAAGATGCTGAGTGGCAAGGTGTAGAAATAATTCTCTCGGGTCATGAGGTTCCTGGCGAAGGAGAGCACAAGATCATGGAATACATTAGGCAGTCGAAAGCTCAACCGGACTATGATCCGAATGTTCGACATTGTTTATATGGGTTGGATGCGGATCTAATCATGTTAGGTTTGTTAAGTCATGACCCTCATTTCTGTCTCCTTCGCGAGGAAGTTACATTTGGCAGACAAAATCAAAAGAAAGTGAAAGAGCTGGAGCATCAAAATTTCTACCTACTGCATCTATGTGTTGTCAGGGAATACTTGGAATTAGAGTTTCAGGAGTTGAAGCAACAAGGTGCTTTGAGATTCGAATTCGATATGGAGCGCATTATTGACGATTTTATTCTAATGGCTTTCTTTGTTGGCAATGATTTCTTGCCCAATCTTCCGAACTTACACATAAACGAAGGCGCACTGGCCTGGATGTTCAAAGTATACAAAGAGGTTTTACCAAATTTGGATGGATATATCAATGAACGTGGATGTATCAATATGGAGCGATTGGGTATCCTTTTAGACTCGTTGAGTGACGTCGAATTTCGTTTCTTCGAAGCCGAGTATTCGGATTCTCGATGGATTAAATCCAAAAGGCATCGTGGAGAGGAAACCCCGGAACTTTCGGAGGACTCTAAAACTCTAACTATCTCTCCCGCCCAGAAGCTTATTCTCAACAAAGTCAAAAAATACATCTCTAATAGCACGGTTGACGATGATGGTCATTCTGTTCCTCTTGACCTCTCGCCATCGCTACCGGCAAGGGATCGGAAATTTGTTGAACAACTTGCAGATGACCTACATATCCCTTGGACTACGGCTATAAGTGAACATGGCGAACGGTTTTTGAGACTCCAGTTACCTTCGACGCAGGAAAAAACGAATGAGTCTGATACTGATAACGTTTCAGAGGAAGAGGACGAGGAAGCACAAATTGCTGTTCTACGCGTTCTCAAAAAATATGAGAATGCAACGGTCAAGGAGACAACTGCGGAAGATGCCCAGCAAGCAGCAGAGAAGAGATACGAGCAAAAGTTTCAACAGTGGAAAAACAAATACTACCAAGAAAAGTTTGGTTGGGGCACTGGCAATGATGAAGAAATGCGAAAGCTGACGGAAAATTATGTTCAAGGTCTTCAGTGGGTGCTTTACTATTATTACAGAGGCGTAGCATCGTGGCCGTGGTTTTATGGTTATCATTATTCCCCAATGATATCTGATGTGAAACGTGGCTTGGGTGCTGATATGGATTTCAAATTGGGTCAGCCGTTTTTCCCATTCCAACAACTTATGGGAGTGTTACCGGATCGTAGCAAGAAGATAGTGCCTGAAGCATTTCACGCACTGATGACTTCACCTGATTCCCCGATCATCGACTTCTACCCTCGGGATTTTGAATTGGACATGAACGGAAAGAAGATGGAGTGGGAAGCCGTTGTCAAGATCCCGTTTATCGATCAAGAACGTCTCATCAAAGCGATGGCAATGAAGGAAGACTTACTCACTTCGGAGGAGAAGGCAAGGAACAGTTTTGGTGTTACTTTGAAATTTACCTACTCTCCTGATATCGAATTCACATATCCTAGCTCTTTGGTTGGCATATTCCCAGATATCTCTCGATGTCATTGCATCGAAAACGTCTATGAGTTGCCAACAATGGAAGGTCTAGAGCCGTATGTCGGGCTGATGGACGGAACCAAGCTGGGAACTGAGGCATTGGCTGGATTCCCAAGTTTGAAAACAGTCGATCACACTGGCCAACTGGGCTTTCATGGTGTTACCGTGTTCCAACAGGAGAGCCGTAATGAAACGATGGTCATTACGTTGACAGAGCCGGAAACTCGCTCGCGAAGCGAGATTGCTAAAGCAAAAGTAGGGAAAAGAGTGCATATTGGATACCCGTTCCTTCATGAGGCGGTAGTGGTACGCGCCTCCGACGAACTTTTCGACTACGTTCAAGTTGATGGTGAAGAACACGTTGTTTCCATCCCACATGACCCGACACAAATAGATCAATGGAAACGGAAAGCGGACAGAATTGAATCGTATTACAGCAAGAGATTGGGCATGATAATTGGGGATGTGGAGTCAATCGTTCATGTACATGTGCTGAAAGGCCTTGTCAAGACTGAAAATGGAGCTACTGTGAAAGAATTTGCAGAAATTCCAGGTATTGAACCGGACTACGCCTCACAATTAATTGTGGATGAAGTTGTCAGCCAAGACGATCGTTTCATCGAACGCGAAGCAATTCCTGTCGGGGATGAATTTCCAGAAGGTGCCAGAGCCTTTTTCTTAGGCGAATATAATTATGGCGCTCCAGTTCATATTACAGGCCATGAGGATGAAAGGTTGAATGGCCTCGTTTCTACCACTAGGCGTGGAAAAGAACCGGAATTTGGGCGAGAGCAAGTCGTCATTGCCGAAAAGCAATTTCCGTACACGCCAGCCTTTGCGGTCGCGCGAAGTCTGCAGCTAAACCCGTTGACGGTAGCCAAGATTACCTCTTCATTCTCTGTTATGTCTGAAGGGAAGCGCATTAATCTCGGGTTGAATCTCAAATTCGAAGCTAAAAAGCTGAAAGTGTTGGGCTATTCTCGTCGTGGCCAGAACGGATGGGAATTCAGTGCAAAAGCAATTGGCCTTTTGCAGGAATACATGATCAAGTTTCCCGATTTTATTGCGGGAATTCAGCGAAAACCGCGAGGAGATCTTTTTGAACCTACAGATTTTTATCCAGCAGATGTTGCGGTTGCTAAGATCAAGGAGATTCAAGATTGGCTGAAGTCGATTGAAGCGAAACATTTTGAGCGGGTTCCTTTAGAGGCTGAACAGCTTGATTCAGATGTGGTGGGCGCCATCGAAAAGGCTGCAGATGAATGGCTCCGCACCAGACCTACCGCTATCCCTCAAAAGATCAAGGGTGTCCCGCGAAATGCTTTATTAAAGCCAGCTGATGCGGAGCACAGGTTGGGGAATCAAAAGTTCGCTCTTGGTGACAGAGTTATATATGCACAAAATTCGGGAAAAGTACCAATTGCTACTAAAGGCACTGTTGTTGGTTTGACACGCACGGCTAGGACAGTGCTTCTGGATGTTCTTTTTGATGTTTCTTTCATGAGTGGCACCACCTTAGCGGGTCGTTGCTCGCCATTCCGTGGCCAAACAGTAGCTGCCTCATCGGTGCTGAATCTGACAAATAAACAACTTGTTGCTATGACCCGGGCTGCCAATGAACAGGTTAAAGCGCAGCACCAGCGGTCAGCTCCCATTGATCGAGTTTATGGTGCACCCCTTGGTCCTGGTAGAGCAGGGCAGATGAGGGATGCCCCTGCTCCTCCACCACTGAGAGGATCTTTCCGATCCGCTGTCACTGGTCAGACCAAACCAGGAGATATCGGTATAGCGAGCGGACGTGGTAGTCAACAAGATTTACCATTTCGTAATCACCTGCGTGGTGACCACACACGGAATCAGTCGTCGAGGGGCTTCCAAGGGCGATGCAGGCGTGCCAACTACAATAATCAAAGCAATAATAGCACCGCTCAAAATGCAAACAGCGAAGTGCCTGTGCCTACAATGGCCGCTCGCCGTCGAGGAAGAGAGAATGGCGCAGGCCACCTCCCTCATTCTCGAGCTGGATATGTGTCTGTTGAGAAGGTAGACCCCGAAGCAGGTGTTGTGACAAATAATCCAGACTTCAGGCCAAGGCCATACAATGCGGTCCCTCCGCCTACGAATCTAAATCAACGTGGTTCCCACCGCGGCAGAGGGTTTGCTGGTCGCGGAGCCCGTGGGAGAGGTCGAGGAGGAATGAATCGTGGAAGGGGAACAGCTACTGCTGAGACTTAGATTGATCATACAGATATGCCTGATTTAGGCTGCGATGCATGTACTGTACATACAGATTGCTTTCATCCTTTCGTTTTATTCATCTTGTGTATTGTTTTGGTGGTGGATTCGAAACGGTATTGAAAAGGAGGCCTTTTAAAGGGTTTTGAGTCACCTTCGGCACCGGTTTAGTATGGCGTCCCTGGAGTTTCCCAGTCATGGAAGCTTTCTCATTGCTTGAGCCAGACCTGTTTGTCGCTTCGACAATGCGTGTTGTGTTTAGACATGTATATATGTACTGTGCTCTACATCATATAAAGTCGAATAACTAGCGGTGATCACCATACAAAGGTACCTCAGCTCCATTAGCAGAGAATCAATCTAACAAAACATCACTATTCTGCTGTACATCACTAATAGTACTCCGTAGAAGTGTCATATTAAGACAGGTTAGAATGACTTTGTAAGCTTATTGAGTTCATGACTAGGTAGTCTCTTTGTGTTGCAACCTTTTGATCTGATGATGCTGCACTCATGAGCAGAGATGATGTGACCACATCTTAAATGAGGCTTCTCAAGAAAATGAGACTCAGTCTCAGCTCATACTAGAGTCAACTCATAACATGATTATTTACAAGATCATATTGTCAATTTTGGTTGAGTATACGGAGTACAGGTGTGGAACCAAAGTGGTTGCACACTTGGCGGTACCAGGTACTTAGCCACATGATATTTGCTGTATAAAAATGGATGTAGTTAATCACGTGACTAGGTACCTGGTACCGCCAAGTGTGCAATTACTTTGGTTCCACACCTCCGCACAAGGGGGGGGTTAATGTGTGCAATTGAGGTATCTTTTGTATGGTGATCACATATAAAAGGTACAAATTGTGTTTTGGTGGTAATTGCATGGTGGTGTCCAGCCCCCACTATATAGGGTGGGCGCGGGGGCGGGTACTGTAGGAAGGCTAACTAGCAGTGACCCGTTGATAACTATTTTTCAAGTGCAAGAAAAGGGCAGGTCAATCGACTAGCGAGAAGGTTGTTTTCTTTTAGCCTACCAAATAAATACATTGATAGATGTGCACTGACTCCTGAGTGTCATTAGTTACCTAACTAAGTATTCAAAATTGGCAAGGCCTCTTCGTGCCTCAGCTCAGCCTACGTCCAAAACGGTAAACCACGTAGGTCACAATCTGTCCATGCTTTCAAGGACGCCTAAGGATCCGAGAGGAATTTCCCGGCAACCATTGGACTGAATTGCGGAGGTTGACCTCTAGAGTGATTGTATTCCAGAGCTTCATACACTTCTGATAGGTCGGCTGAAGGGTCGACAAGGCCTGCGGTCTGGAAAGCTTGAAGGGCCGACTTCCTGTATTAGATCACAGGTTAATACAGAATTTCCATACTTGAGTGGTTAGTCAGTGCCAAAGAGTCCACTTACACCCAAAAGCGGCAGCCCACTCCATCAGGATGCAATTCGTACTTGTCCAACTTTTTCTCGCGGATTAGGTCAAGAAATTTCCCAACCGTGACATTCGCCGTAGGTTTAAGATCGACGTCTTTTACGGAACTTAATGAGTATGCATACTCGCATTTGCATTCCGAGTAGTTCCTCATCATTGTCACGCGGACAGACTTTCCACTATCGACAGAATTATCCATGACGAGGAATATCGAGGCATGGTTGTCGCTGCGAGTAGAGCTTTCGAAAGGAAAGCCCGTTGTGTGAATAGTAACACGGATCACTCTCACGGCTTCAGCAACATCATCGTCAGAAACAGGCTTGGACATCATAGGCAGTTGATGGTAGAGTAGAATTGAACAAAGAGTTAGCTTTGAGCATGGACTAGGGTGAAAGATGTGATATGTACGGAGTATGGAGGGCCTGTCCAAGGAGTAACTACCCCGCACCTCTGTCGCAGTATTATGGGCCCCTGCAAAGAAATTGGCGCTGGGGCCTAAAGGGAAACAAGGGCTCGAGTCGAACATTATGAGGTGTTTGCTTGGCATGCATTGAGCTTGATTCCAACTTCAAATGTCGCCTGAGTGGTGGATGCCAACATATTATTTGGTATAATACTGTCCCGAAAGCTACATGAGGTGGGAAAAGAAAGATTAGACAGATGAGAGATTGAAAATAGACATGTGCGACGAAGGACATTTGATGTACAATTCAAGGTTAACATTTAAGCTTAGCAAACGCTGGTCAGTCGTCGTTGTAGCTGACCTAGCCTGGCTTGACTTAGTGACAGCGACATGGGACTCGTTATTGGAGAAGCCTTCATTATTGCATTTGTGGTTTGTACACGATAACCATACAATGAAAGGAAATGAAAGGAAAGGAAAGCTGCCGTCGATCCATTACGTGCTGGTAATATGCCGGGGCTTAAAATCGAGAAATTCTAATCTGCTGAAAGTTTCGACGAGTATAAGGCTGATGATCAAGATACCGCACGGATGCTTTCGCCGGTGTTAGCTGCGTTGAATGTTGCAAAAGATGTTGGCAAGTCGCTAGTCCGATTGCTCACTAAACCCCATAGATTAGCCAAGTGCAAGGAGTAAACCAGAAACCTGCCTCATAAAAGGGGAACATTGGAACATAAACATACAAGAATGAGGGTTCATATCTCAAATTCAGTGAGCGGGTATACAAGAGATTCTGATAGCATTCCATCTCCTCGACTGTTGGTTTTATTTTATCGTACGTTGCCTTTTTGAGGTCTTCAGCAAACTGATATCCTCTATGTGGGTCATCATAGTGTCCTTCATTCACGGATTCCATTGCAACAAATTCAAATATGCGTGGGTAAAGTCCAGAATGGCCCCAATCTACCAATCCCAGCTCTTTCTCTGTAACATCTGTTGGAGAAGAAGTCGCCTTGCCATTGCTGTCATCTAAGACAATGATATTCCTTCGAACCAGATCACCATGGCATAGCACAAGGGGGTAGCATGGCCCAACATCAATGGACTTGTTGATATGTTTCAACCGTTTGTTGAGATAACGGTTCAAATCCTCAACAGAACTGAAGCACGCGTTTCCCCCGAAGTCTCCCCAGATGTATCCCTTTGGAAATCCACCACCCACAGGGCCAGGGGGTGTGCCATCCTCAGCTTTGATGGACATCAAATGGACCTGAATGTCTGATACTCGTTGTGTCAGTGCTTTGCTCACAGTATTACCTTCAGTAGCTGCGTCAAGCTCAGCAACAGTCTTTCCGCGAAGATATTCCATGAACAGGTATCCCTCAGGGTCACGTGTAGACTGATCTTCAAAGAAGCGGTAGACTTGTGGAATTCGGACAATTGCTGGATTTACATGGTGATATGCATACTTCTGGTTTGCCGCCCGGCTGCGTGTAATACCCCATCCGGACATGAGTACAATATGGGGGGAGAGGCGATGGACACGCGGAGCGATACGGGACGAGCCATCTTCCTGCTCTCGAAGGCGTCGGCCGAGGCTGATAAGCAAAGACTTGGGGCAAAATCGAATGATGAAACGCTGGAGCCAGAGGTGAGCGTGATAGATGATAAAGCCTAGAACCGCATCCCTCGTTCGAGCAAACCAAGTAGGTGATGCCTTTCGGACGGTTAATCATCTCAATTGAAAACTGCCACTGAGAAAGCTGTCACTTACCTTATCTTTCAGGATCCTTTCCTTACATTTCCTCATGTAGCTCTCATCCTTGAGCCTCTCCAGAGCAGCTGTTGTCTCGTCCACACCCATTTGAGACAGTGGTATGCTGGGACTCCCAGTGGCTCCAGATGCGTTTGTTTTGTCGTACTGTTGAGTGTTGATGTTCTCGTGTTTGCTTTGTGGCTTCACCAACTCAGCTTGGTGCTAGAAAAACTCAATGAAACTTGTGGGCACACTAACTAACTAGCTACTTAACTAACTATGTTAGGATGTACCTTGTTAGTTATGTAAGGTAGTAGTAGTGGACGGAGTATGTATGTACATACATACACAGTACTCCGTAGTTAACTAATCTTTCCGACTAAGCAGTGTGTGAGACAGTTTGCTGGAAGGCGAGCTGTTGGTAGCTTTGCTTGTGTACATAGTTAGTTAACTCTGTTACTCTGTACATTAGTTACATTAGAGTTCTTTGCTGAAGACGAAGAGATGCAAAGATGTATGTAAGGCCATTCATCCTTGAGGGTCTCATGTTGCAGCTCATATCAGAAACAAAGCAGTAGTTCTTCTGTTGTATTTCAACAAGAATGGCATCACGTTGCAGCTCATTCTTTGGCCCTCCGACCACAGAAGCATTCACATATGTTGTCCCCTTCTCAGTGCTCAACATCTGTTTCTGGTTGATAATGGCTGATTTGAGCCCTCCAAGCAGGACTAGACAGGTCAACTGTACCAATGCACTTCAATTTGCCCAGTCATCCATAAACCTCTCATAAATTCACCTAGTCTGATCCATGATAACATCCTCTCTTCCATATAAGGCATGGATATGTCCAAATATAACAAGACTGGGCTTCACACGAGCTATCTTTGCGCCAAACAATGAACATCCTGCACGCTGGTAATCGCGCCTCTCAAAATGGAAGTGTGGGGTCCGTGAACGACAAACTATACATACATATCTAGTGGATATTGATGGGGGATTCTGCCAGACCAAATGTCCTCATCCTCGGGTACTGGAACGCGTTGATACGCCATCCTGCGGTGTTCGCGGACTGCCATATATGACCAGCGTTCTTTTGTCACCACTTTTGATATAATCCTTAGCCCTATCATCAGGATTAAACTCGCTGCGTCCAAATTCGAGAGCAATCGAGGAATCCAGTAGATAATGCACAGGACCCCAATCCAGCTCGTGCACGGTTCTGGTAGCACCGTACCTACGCTCGGGGTGCTTTTCGAGGAAATTCTCATCTAGTAGCACATCGTGATTTCCAGCAATGACGACTTTGTGAAGATGTGGTTGCGAGGACAGCCAGTCCAGTTGAGCCTGGACTTCATCAAGGGACCGGTTTTCTGTGAGGTCTCCTGCGTGTATTAGGATGTCACCTGGCGGCAGATCGGGCTGGGAGTTGTGTGTACCTGATATACAGACGATTCTGAGTGAAGATGGAGCAGCAGTCGCGACAGGAGAAGATGAATGCAGTAAGTGTAGCTTGAAGAGCCTGGTGCCCACTGACAACAGCATCACTCTGGAAGGCTGATGGTTTGTGGCATCAAGAGGAAGCTGGAATTCTTTTTTTCAGGCTATACATATTGCTGATCTTGGAAGATGGAAGCATGTCTGTCGAGCTGGACTGTTTGAGGTTGCCGTTGGTGTTCGATCTTGTATGTATTCTCTCCCATACTTTCTACAAGCACTGGATCTGACATTTGCATATTAAACAGATTTCTGAGATTGATTCAATATGTCTGAAGGCTATATATATACATACTATCATCGAAAGAGAACATGAATCCTCCGCTGCTCTCGATTCAAGCCTGCTTGGTCTCTTCGGAACCTTCACCTTCGATCCCAACATCAAACGGCATGCACATCCCACATATTTCTTCGAAACTGCAGTCTCTCAATTTCCATCTTGTCCCGCTTTTCTTTTTGCTCTTCGAATTTGGAGAAGCCAGGCGATCTGGGATCTCCTCATAAGGTGCATTCAGACTCCATTTAACCCACTTCTTGATCACCCCAACGACGTGATGCTCAGCCAGTTGGAACCACTCACGGTGAGCGCGAGGATGTTGCATTTGAAGCCTGAGACAGTTTCCCAGTGTGACTGCATACCTCGAAAGCTCTGCATGTATCAAACCCTCAATCCTTTTTGCGTTATTTGCTAATGTTGGCTGCTCGCCTTTCGGGGGATAGATCTGGACACACTTCCCATAACATCTTTTGTGTTGTTGCATTCTCATACTGACCTTTCCAGCCTTGCCGACCTCTACATATCCCTCGGCTTGCGGATCCACAACTTTGAATGCATATAGATAGCCCGGTTTGATCTCCTCCTGAGTCAAATCTTGGTCTAATTTTTGGGCAATCAAAAAGAATGCATGAGACACCTTCAATCATGCCGGAGACAAGCCCCATTTCCAAATGACTTCAAGCACAGTTTCTGGAGGCTCGTATAGGACAAGTGAGCTTGAATCTGTATCCAGCTCGGTGCTTCCTTCGTCGTCATCCGACTCGGCACTGTCGCTGTCGCTGTCAATGGATAAAGCCCCAATTGCCAGCACAGCTTGCGAGCCGAGTGTGTCGGTACTTTCTGATCGAAGCGGTTTTCGTAAAATGGGGAGCGGAGTTAGTGACGGAGATTGATTGCCATTTGAGCGGATGCTGCTTGTTGAGAGTGGTGCGCGAACTGGTGGTGCTGGTTTATCTACCAGTTGCTCGTTTCGAGGAGCTTTCAAGTTCTTTTTCTGCGATGGTGTTGAACTTTCTGCCTCCTTTGGGGGTAGGCTAGGCTGAGTAGATTCTACTCTAGAAGTTTTCATCTCCGGTTTTCTATTATTTCAGGAGAGGAGTGCCTTGATTCTTTTCAATTGCATTACCATCGCTGTTATTCCTGTGGAGACACATTGGCTATAAATATTGGGCGCTGAACACGATTGCTCAACTCAGCCTGTGGAACCACTGCTAGGTCCCTTGCTCCCACACTGGCCCGTTTCTCAATGGATTAACTGTTGGGATAAGGCGAGCGTGTTGGAACTTGGAGGGGAAAGGGTCGTCAGCCACCTCCCTTGCGATGATATTTTACCAACATCCATGTCTATTCCCATTGATGCATGGCCTGTGGTGGTGAGGAATGGATTTGTCCGCTGACATTCTTCAGTCCAAAACCCCTTGACTTCCCCTGGAGCTCCTTATTGAAGCAGATATGGTGCTAGGCTCGTTACTAGCTATTCTTTCTGGAGTGCATGATGCTGAATACTGAACTATCTGGCAAAGTTTCAGTGCTAGAAGCCATCACGATACTGCACTTCCCTACCTACTGGCAATGATGTCTGCACTATACTTGTGACACAATTGACCTTGAGAAGAGCCATTCCAGCCAAGTGAGTGTGAGCATTTGTCCAGATGCTAGTCACAGTGAAAGAGAGAAAAGAGTGGCTTAGCAGATTTAAACAATCACTCAGTGCTCCTGAGAAATTCTCTAGCGTCATTGATGCTAAGAGAGGCTGATGTGTGATATCTCTATCAAGTCCCTTATACAAAATGGCTACACCCGATATCCTTAGACCAACAGTCACTAACCTCCCCTGATTGATTCATGTCCCAGAGAATGGGTGAAACAATGTTGAAGGTGTCCAGCAACTTGTTGAGTCTTATACAATGAACAAGAATTGATGTCACAACTTGATGAGTTGCCTGTTTTACCGCTTGTTGGCTTCCAGTGACATACGACCTAGGGTGATCTGCCATGATTCTGTTGGGAGGAATAAAGAGGTAACGGGATGAAGATACAGCAGCAACAAAAGGACTGCAACTAAACTGGAGGAGAGAATATCCAAATCTCCAAAAACTAACCAAATACATACATACTTATCCTGTCCAGAATATAAAGCCCACCAGGCAAAAGAACAGTAAACGAGATTACATACCATTTTAAGATCATCAACCTTCTCATTGCTTTTCCCTGAAAGCCACCTTCATCCTCATCCCATCACTCGGCGAACTCGTCAGCTGATACACATTCCACACCTCGCCCAACTCGCCTTTCCTTCCGCCCATCTTCTCAAAACGGAATCTCCTCATCGTCATCGCAAGCACAACCTTCGCCTCCAACATCGCCAGCTCCTGGCCCATGCAATCCCTTGGGCCTCGCTCAAATGCGCGGAACGCGCCCGCAGGGATGCGAGACATGTACTCCTTATCCAGCCATCGATATGGCCGAAACTCATGCGCGTCGGGCCCCCAAGCTCGAGGGGAGCGTTGGATGATGCGGTGGTTTATATAGAGAACCGCTCCGTTAAGTGGCTTTGACAGTCGCCCATCTGCGAGGACGACATGGAACGGTGGGTCGGTGGTGGGGCGCGCCCATCTCGCGGTTGCGGCGGGGGGCTGGAGCCGAAGGGTCTCTTTTATCACGGCTGTGGTAAATGGGAGGCTGGGGTTGGTTAGAAGCGAGGCCTCTGTGGCCTCGGGGGAAGTGCCGAGTACTTGGTCATGTTCTGCGATGAGGTCGCGGAGGACTGATGCGTTGGACGGTAGCGAGAGGTAGTATAGTAGCCATTGGATGAGGCTGGACGTGGTATCGTAGCCGGCGAACAGGAACGATCGGACTTGGTCGACTATCGTGTCGAGTTGTGAAGGGGCAAGAGATGTGTTTGTCAATGCCAGGGAGATTATTGACCTGGAGGAGTCTGCACCGCGCTTGGATTCTTGGTAACTCTGCAGCACCATTGCTCTGATTTGAGAGTCGAGGGTCCTAGAGAGGAGCAGTAGTCAGTGACACGAATGAAGAACTTGTGTAACGCTTTTGCCCATAGCATCTTCCCATGGACGATATCATGGTAGCTTTGAATCCACCAAGCTCGAAACTCACCTTTGATAATACATCTGATTCATAAGCCGAACAGGGTTCATCGCATCGAGTGTCATGTCTGTCCTTCGGGGTATATTCCTCTGAACACCTTCGAATGCCGCAATCACCCAGGGACGACTGTTGGCGGCACGATCAATGTTGTGCGTTTGTGCCTGTAGACTCTGGTTGAACGTCATGCAACCGATGACATCTGCAGTCAACGCTTTCGCGAAAAGACCAAGCTCGAATTCCTCGCCCGTCGCGCATTTGTCTGATAGATTTTTCAGGAATATTTTGGCTTGTTCGATGATCTGCGGGAGGCGAGTCTGGAGATAACGAGGTTGAAAACCTATACATACTGTGAGCGTTCGACATGCAACAGCTTCATTCCACGTTTTAGGTGAAAAGAAGCGCCATGACAGAGCCAGGAGCATACCAGGAGCAAACTGCTTTCTGATAGATTTCCAGTCCTCTCCCTAAACGGCCAATGCATTCCAAATCAGCCGCGCGACATAGGATAACAGAAGGGCGGCGAAGCAGCTCACATTCTTCAGAAAAATTGTGCTTTTCCCGGCAATTATCCCAAGATCCGAACTTGACTTGCTCTTCGCAGTGGAATACGGAAATTGCTCTGAGGATCGAGTCAACTGCTCTGCGATTGACGGGGACGTGACAACGATGAAGCTATGGGCGAAAGGAAGGGGGAAAAGGTCAAGATAGAACCACTCGGGTTCTCCCAGCGCCAGATAGATGCGTTCAAGGCCATAATCTCCTCGAGTCAGCAAAGATTCCCAACCGCAAGGTCTGCTAGATACTTCATACCGATATGGGCGCCGGGAATGACATATTTCCTCAGCAAAAGCAAATTTCCAAAGAGGAAATGCCGTGGCAGTGAGGGAATGTCTGCCCAGTGAAGTCGCGCCTTTGAGAAATACTGATAGACAATGTATCCAACACTGGCAAGGACAACAGCGATCAGGAGCGGTAGTGAAGCCATGACGTCCAGGAAGCCCAACTACGACGCATTGAATCGCAAGAGAAACAGCAAGAAGACAGCATCCTGAAAACAATCCTCCATCCCGCGACAGCCAAAGGGCTTTGGGGCTATATACTCTAGTCGCTTAGGAGAAGCCTAGGCCGAAACCCAACGCCCCGCAGGATGGCAAGTCGCGTCTCATCGGGGTCTAGAAGCTCAAGTCTGCTATCGGGGATGAAGTCTATTTACCAGCGGTGGAGCCTTGGAGGCCAGTATAAGGCTCTCGAGAAAAGCTACAGATAGGCTCCATTTGACCGCTACAGCGTCTTTGTCAGATGTACAGACATATCTCAAAACCTCCTGAGTGTCGACAGCACATCGGACCAGAAAAATGCCGCCCTTTTGTTTTCGGGATCTGAAAAGGCATCGTGTGGTCTGCAGGGATAGAAGGTTACATTCTTATTATTCGCTGTAGTGCGAGAATTGCATAGGCTAGGATTGCAAAAGGTGACCTATTATTAGCAGTTTGGATGCAGCACATTGCAAGGACAAGCGGCAACAGGAGTACAGTATGCTTGACTTGCATTCCACGCGAGAAGAGACAGAAATGGCAAGTTGCAGATAATGCCTCCGTTTCCACTCTGCAGTTGGCTTCATTCTGGTCGCAGCGACTCTGAGCACTTTACTACTCCAGAATCTTATTACTGATTTCGGCCTGATATGCAGATATATGCCATTTCCCTCCATGCAAGGATTAAATGTACATATATACATAGCTTGCAGCACAAATGGTCATCCAAATACCAGAACACTCCCTAGACAGCAATCAGTAACAGGGCACTTTATAAAAAGTCTCCAGAAAAGCCGCTGGCTTACCATTAGAACATCCAGCAGCCCAATTCTTTCCCTTCTCATTCCAGGCCACACAGCTCACAACCTTCACATCTTCGCCAGTAGGTACACACCCTATCACATCGCCACTCAAGATGTCCCAGGCGAAAACATGCGCTTCAGGATTCCCATCACCCGGTTCGCTTCCACTAATGACAGCGCTGTCGTCCTTTGCAAAGCTGGATCTAATCCGCAATTCTGTATTCTTATATGTCGGCCTCCCTCCGGCACCTCCACTACCACCTCCGAAGCTCTTCAAAACCGAACCGTCAGCTCTGTCCACCATTCGTATTCGCCCGTCTAGACAGGACGCCAGCAGTGCATTCCCATCTGCGGAGCAGCGAATACTTGTAACCGGATGGCCCATCACATCAACCTTCACGATGCCCATACGTAAATCGTACGTGCGTATCCTGCCATCGTAGCTCCCGCTTACGATGCTGCAGCTTGGCATGTGGACGTGCACCGAGGATACCGTGTCGGTGGCCTCTGCTAAGGTCTGCATAGGCTTCGAGGTCAGGGAGCGAGTGTCCCAAATCCTGACCGTGGTGTCCGCGCTCCCTAGACTCACAGGCCAGTACTGTTAGCAGAGCACACACCCAAATCATGATTCTCCAGCAATCTTGTAAACAATTCCCCCGCTCTTCTGGCGTAGTTCAAAGCCAGAAAAATCCGCACATACCAGAAACAACCACCGAGTCCGCCTCTCCCCCAAACTCCACCGCCTCCACCCTCGCGTCGTGGCCACTCCATCTCCTCACCGTCGAGCCCGTTTCCACATCCCACAGAAACACCTGCTTATCCCCGCCCACACTCACAAATCGCGCATTATCCGCCGTGACTGCAAGATCAAGAACGGAATATCCATGCGCCTCATACTTCTGGATTGGCGAGGTCGTGACGGGATTGGGCGATGCGGAGTTTGAAGGCGGTGGAACGGCGCGGCAGAGATGCACGTCACGGTCGGAAGAGCCGGTGAGAAGATAAGTGCCGGGCGAGCTGGAAAAGATAACTGCATTTACGGGGCCTGGAATTGGGACAAAGGTTTATGTCAGTTCTGGGTGTGTTTCGCTGGGAGGGGAAACTTGCTGTGTGCGTAGCCCGAAGGTTGATCTCAGCAGAGTAATGAATCCCCATTGATTTTGAGTCTTTTACTTACCGTTATGAGTTTTGATGGTATGCAGACATGTGGTCGGAAAGCTCTGCGCGCTTTTGGACATCGAAGTAAATGTGGCAGTGAACGTTGACAGCGTGTATTACATCGGTTCATGCTGGGCTTTCGAGGTTTTCAATTACAATTGTAACCCAGATAGTGAACAATGTCGCCATTCTCTCAGCTCCCCGGGAATGATTCAAAATTGTAAATCTAAGCTAGGATAGCGTTACAAATGAACACATAGCATTATTAAGAATCGGTCTGGCAAGAATCGCTAATAATTATTAGGGATATAAAAAAGCGGCTAGTCATCCACATAAAAAACCGCAGGAATTCCAGCCTAGGTCAATACAGCATCACAGAAATCAAAGCCCCTTAAAAACACAGAGAAATCCCATCTGAGATGAATGAAGATTTGAAGTGATCAAGTAACAAATCCGGCTTAGCGACGTCCATGGCTGCGAACAGCAGAACCCTGCATCTGTTCGAGTTCCTGCTCCAGCTGCTTGATACTGCAACAAAGTTAACGTTTGTAATGAGATTATTTGTGGCTTGACAGGATGGGTTCACATACGCTGCGTGGGTACTTTCCAAGTCTTTGTTCAGGCGATCTCTCTCCGCGATAAGTTTCTGTTCCCATTGTCGGAACCTCTGTTCTTCGATCTTGACTTGTTCCGTGAATCTCTTTCTCAAGGCCTCTTCCTCTTCCTTGAACTTGGGGTTGTCCAATTTTCTTGGTCGAGCTTCGCCGAACTTTCTTGTCTCCATTTGTTGCGCACGATAAGCTTCGTAATGTTGTTCCTCGGTCGTATGGATCAAATCCAACATGTGGGTTCTGATGAGGATTGATCGGAGCTTTTTAAAATCGCAGTGTTCCTCGTTTTCAACCTCCGCAACACCCCAAGCGTACTGACGACCCTTGACGATGTGGCCATCAGCAGCTTTCACATCCTTTTCTGAACCGATAACGGCGAACGGCATAGCAGCCATCAGGCTTCGTGCGTGCTGAGCAGCTTGTTCGTCATCTTCTTCAACAGGAGGCTGATAGATTGTGATGCCCTGCGCTTCAATCACGGCCCGAATCTAATCCAATGTCAATATGCGATTAATCCTTACACAGTTACCATGAGACCTTACTCGTTGTTTGAAACGTGCGAGGTCAGAAGGAGTCAAAGTGTCCGCTTTGGCAACCACTGGAATCAAGTTGACACGGGAGCTAAGACGTTTCATAACTTCGATATCGAGCGGCTTCAGCGTATGTCCGGTAGGGCGAATGAAGTATAAGCACGCATGGACTCGAAGATCGATCTTGTCAGTGCGGCGCGGCTGCTGTTCCTGCAACATATAAGATTCATGTTGATCGTCAAGGAATTCAATAATAGGCATCCATGAATCTCGGTTGTTAACGTAGTCGCCGAAGCCGGGTGTGTCGATAACAGTCAACCGGACTGCATGGAGTAAGCCTTGGCTACGAGAGAATGCGACGCGAATATCTACCTTTGAAGAATTTTTCTTCAAGCTCAGCCTTGGTGATTTCAATTTCGACCGTTTTATCAATCTGTTTTTGATGTCGGCGTTTGTGATCGGCGTAATTCTTGATCGTGGTGGAGAAAAGGGTATTGATAAATGTGGTCTTTCCCAAGCCTGACTCTCCAGCAACCTATCTAGCAGTCAGTTTCTGAACCAGCAATAGACCGTAGCTGGCCTTTCCCTACCATGATAGTGAAAGCTGCACCTCGTTTGGCGACAATTTTGTGTCTGTACTCGGTTAGTCCCTGAAGTTCACAACATCACTGGGCACGAGGAGTGAGGGCGAACCGCTGGTTTGGAAGCTATTCAGAAACTCTCGTCAGCGTATTTCGTACTGCAGCTTCCTCCAGCTGGGACTTACATTGGCAATCCCAATAGGGGATGCAGTCTCAGATGTGGGAGCCATTGGGAAGCTGGGAGCTCGCAGTGCTGTCTAAAACTCGGAGTAGCAGTCAAGGCGCCTCGGAAATGTGGAAAGAAATCAATTGAAAACGTAAGAAGTAAATCAAGACGGTAACCTTTGAATGAGCGAGGGCTTCAAAGAAAGAACTGTCAATAAGAGAGTGAAAAAAACTCCTTTTCTCTTCTTTTCACCGTCTTCTGGCTTGCTTGTTCTCTTTCTTCGTGTCTCGATGCCCCTGAAAACACCAAATTGGGCCAAGAGAGAACAACTGCGCTATTCCAAATCAAGACTAGTCTCTGTCGGATTAATCTTTTATCGGTTTCGGATTATTTGGCTTCCGTTAACTCCGGAGAACGATGACTAAGCAGGCCATCCCTGGGATTTTCGAGATGATTGAGAGTGAAGAGAATGAGAATGAGAGAAGACGCGAAGGTGAGGGCAGCGATGAGAAAGAGTGCTTAGCATTTTCAGGGGACGATGAAGACGGACTTCAAGGTTAGCCTGGTGTTGCCAGCTCTCATTCCACAACCTCTTTGCTGATACATTCGTAGTTTTCCAACCTTCTGGGCACCGTCTATCGGAAAGGAAATCTACTCTTTACTCCAGACGGGAATTGCTTACTCTCGCCAGTTGGGAACAGAGTCTCTGTTTTTGATCTAGTACAGTAGGTGATTGCGATTGCCCTCCCCTTGGACTTTTTTTGTCGATATGCTAATATTCGACGTTATGAAGTAATAAATCCTATACACTCCCCTTCGCGCATCGGTCTAATATAGCCTGCATTGACCTCTCACCCAATGGCAAACTTCTGCTCTCGATAGATGAACAGGGAAAGGCTATCCTGACGAATTTCCTTCGCCGCATAACCATTTACCATTTCTCTTTCAAATCGGCTATTTCCGCTCTTGCTTTCTCCCCGTCCGGGCGCCATTTTGCAGTGGGAGTTGGCAGGAGAGTTCAGATATGGCGCACCCCTTCCACCCCTGGGGAAGGGGCTGGCGGTGAGCTCGAATTTGCGCCGTTTGTTTTATACAGAGATCTTGCAGGTCATTTTGATGTTGTTCAAAATATACGCTGGTCGGGTGATTCGAGGTTCTTCTTAACCGCGTCAAAAGATTTGACCGCAAGAATATGGAGCTTGGACCCAGAAGATGAGTTTGAGCCCACGACGCTGGCTGGCCATCGTGAGGGAGTAATAGATGCTTGGTTTACAGAAGACCAGGAATCTGTGAGGACCCCATCGATAATTGTTTCAGGAAATGTCGAAACTGATGCACTAGAATCCAGATTTACACAGTCAGCAAGGATGGCGCTTTGTTTCGATGGCAATATGGAGCGAAATCCAATGATACCAAGTCCATGACTGAGAGCTCCGATCTTCGTTGGAGAATAACAAAAAAGGACTATTTCATGCAACAAAACGCTAAACTAACCTGTTCCGCGTTCCATCCAAGGTCGAACCTTTTGATTGTGGGCTTTTCGAGTGGGATCTTCGCTCTTTACGAACTGCCAGAATTCAGCCAACTACATCTACTTAGGTATGCGTGATAAATATTCCACGTTTGGTGATAGGTAAGCTAACTGTTATAGCGTTGCTCAAAGCAGCATCGGTTTTGTAACGGTGAACAACTCTGGTGAATGGCTGGCTTTTGGGTCATCCAAGCTTGGGCAGCTTTTAGTATGGGAATGGCAGTCGGAGTCGTACATTTTGAAGCAACAAGGCCACTTGGATTCCATGAATGCCTTGGTTTATTCTCCTGATGGTCAAAAAATCATTACTGCAGCCGACGATGGAAAGATTAAGGTGTGGGATATCAACTCGGGTTTTTGCGTGGTGACTTTTACCGAACATACGGCTGCAGTCACAGCTTGTGAATTCACAAAACGAGGAAACGTCCTTTTTACTTCCTCCTTAGATGGCTCGGTCAGAGCATGGGACCTTATTCGATATCGAAATTTCAGAACATTCACGGCTCCTTCGAGACAACAGTTCTCATCTCTTGCGGTAGATCCAAGTGGAGAAGTGGTCTGTGCCGGCTCTCTGGATTCCTTTGACATTCATGTTTGGTCTGTACAAACAGGACAACTTCTTGATCGGTTAGCGGGTCATGAAGGACCGGTGTCGTCTCTCGCATTTGCTGCAGACGGAGGTCACCTAGTAAGTGGTAGCTGGGATCGCACGGTCCGATTATGGAACATTTTCGCACGCAGCCAAACCAGCGAACCCCTGCAGCTGCAGTCGGATCTACTCTGTGTTGCCTTTCGACCTGATGGACAACAAGTTACCGCCTCGACTCTTGACGGGCAATTAACCTTTTGGTCCGTCAAAGATGCTGTTCAACAGGCAGGTATTGACGGTCGTCGTGATATCTCTGGTGGCCGTAAAATTACAGATCGCCGTACAGCAGCAAACGCTGCCGGCACAAAATCCTTTACAACGATAACCTACAGTGCAGATGGATCGTGCCTTCTGGCCGCTGGGAACAGCAAATATATCTGTCTGTACGATGTTGGAACGGGCTCTCTAGTCAAAAAATTTACAGTATCGGTCAACACCTCCATCGATGGCACGTTAGAATTTCTCAATAGCAAAAACATGACTGAAGCCGGACCACGGGGCCTTATCGATGAAATGGGTGAAGCTTCTGATCTAGAAGACCGAATTGATCGCGCTCTTCCCGGCGCCAAACGCGGGGATGCTGGCGCGCGCAACACCCGTCCTGAGATCCGCGTAACCTCCACCGCATTCTCCCCAACGTGCCGATCTTTCTGTGCCTCCTCTACGGAAGGTCTTCTGGTCTACAGCCTAGATACAGACTTAGTCTTCGATCCCTTCGACCTCGACATCTCCATCACACCCGATACCATCCTCGCCACGGTCACAGCCGCCAAATCTGCCTCCACCGCATCCTCCTCAGCATCATCAAATACAAAGCTCGCAGACTCTTCTTTCCTTAAAGCATTAATAATGTCCTTCCGCCTCAACGAATCCTCCCTCATCCGCACCGTCTACGAATCCATCCCACCACGAGACATTCCGCATATCGTTCGCGCTCTCCCCACGGTCTACATAACCCGCCTACTTCGCTTCGTCGCCACCGCCGCCGATGAAACCCCCCATTTGGAGTTCAATCTGCTCTGGATCCGTGCCCTGTTGAGCATACATGGCCGGTATATCAAGGATCGGTCTGGCTCGTTTGCGGCTGAATTACGAGCGGTGCAACGAGCGGTAGATGGGATTCGAGATGATTTGAAGCGGTTGGCGGACAAAAATATGTACGCGTTGGATTATCTGTTGGAGAAACCTGCTCTGGCTACGCCGTCGAAATCTGCGGATGCGTTGGAGAAGAAGACAAATGGCGCTGCGATGGCTACAGATGGTAATGATGTTGCTATGGATGATGCTGGTGACGCTGAAGACGGAGAGGGTGAATGGATGGGCATAGAAGATTGAATGGAGTTTAACATATATCTGATAGCGTTGGGATACATCATGTCCATGATGTGACGGAAAAAATATAGATAACTGATCTCCGTGTTTACATTAACCTGCTATCCCTTGTATACTATACGTGTATCATGGAGGGAACATTCCGTTCGAAGCGTCGTGGAGTAGGTCAAAAAGTCTTATCAGTATTTTCGTCTCCAATGGTCTTATCCCAACAGTTTGTCATATTCGCAGAATAATACACGTGAAACTATGAAAGTAAAAAGCAAACAGAACGCTGCAATGTATAACTTCCAAATATCGGTGTATAGATACATGAACGTGACCCAATTTATTTTCTCCTGCTTCGCTCATCGTCACTGTCATCATCACTAATTCTCGCTCTCTTCGAACCACGCGGCCCGGAATCTTCTGCTTCTTGGATGCCATATCGCTTCTGGCCAGCTCCCGATGCTGTGCCAGTAACTTCAGCGATCATTCCCTCAATGCCAAAGGGATCTGCGGTATCTTTCTCAAACTCGACGGGACCATCTCGAGCCTAGTGAGGACGAAACAAGAATTGGTCAGCATTAAGTCTAGATAAGCAAACAGCCGTCTAACCTTGAAGGGGTAGCAGTGCAAAATATGGCAAAATCGTGCTTACCTCTGCTTCTGCAGCTCCCTTAAACCCCTCCTTAGCACGCCCAAGAACCTCAAAGCGATTGCTGCGATTTATTTTATCCATTTCGGCTCCGCCAGCTTCGTCATCATACTCATCTTCGGCCTGAGGGCGGGGTCGGTAAATACTACTGATAACATTCTGCGCAGCAAAAAGCGGCTTGTCATATGGATTATCCTCGTTGAATCCTGAATCAAATCCACTCGTCTGATTGAACAGTCGTGAATCATACATCGTTTCCGAACTCTGAGTCGGTTTGGCCAAGCCCAACGCGATCTTTTCGGAAATATCGCGATTCTGCTCTCTGGCCATCATCTGTATCCGTCGCTCTGCACCCATCCTAGATTGGCGGAGCTGCCGTTCAGCTTCCTGCCTTCGTTCATGACGGATGCGTTCACGCTCTCGAGCCGCTTCTTCATCTTCGCTTGGGGATGCTGAACGTGATGAATAGGGAGATGGACTGCGACTGGCGCTGACTGACCGTGCACGAGAGTCGCGTTGGCCACTTTTCGCCGCGGCTTTTGACTGTCGCGCTTTTTGAGCCAGCTGTCGTAAGTATTCTTCTTTCTTTGCTTTTTCTTTCTCCGCTAATTTCTGCTGCATCTGAGCTCTCTGCTTCACCTCTTCTCTTGCATGACGGTCCGCCGTAAAAAGGGCTTCAGCGAACTGAGCGAATTTGTCATTGATCGCGACGTCTTGTAATCCACGGCCATCTGCAGCCAATCGCTTATCTAACGGAACAGTATATCCCTTTGGGTTCTTCCAGTTGGAAACAGGGGGCGGGATTCTCCACGCCTCTTGGTCTTCAGCCGTCAGTTTCCTCGGAGGAGAATGCATGACTGGTGGTGGCGGTGACGGTGGACCACGGGGAATCTTCTTATGCTTGAACTTTGGAGGTTCCATTGGATCAATCTGTTTCTCTACGATCTTCATAATTCTATCGTTTTTCCGGTTGGTATCTCCCATCTGATTCGCTGGTGTGTATCGGACATAAGTAGGTTCGTTTCTCTTTCCGCCCTTAACATTTTTTGGTTTTTGTGCAGCGACAGCTCCAGACACCAACTTATCTAAGGCAGCTCTCGTTTTCTCCATCTGCTCTTCGACTTCTTCCTTCGAAGGGCGATCTAGGGATATTTCACCCATGTCAACTCGCTGTCGAAGCGGAATCAGATCTTTAAACGAGGCATGTACGACGCGGTTCTCCGCGTGTCCCTGTCGAGCAATCGCATCGTATTTGACCTTGCCTTCGGCATCGACTTGGATTGTCAGGGCGTTGGATTTGCTCGACGTGCCTTTCCGGCCCATATCAAGAGGGTACTGTGCAACTGGGATCTCAGGGAACGCGCCACCGTCTCCAAAATCTTCTGGGGCTCGTGGTCGCCATCCTGCACGCTTGCCGTATGGTGGAGGGCCCGTTTGCTATGAGGATTCCAACCGCTAGTTAGCTTCAATCCATAGAATATATGCATTGAGTGTAGTGGAGAAGAACTCACTTTGAGTATTAACTGTGACTCGTCAACAGACGCTGCTCCAACAACTCGCGGCCCTCTCGGCTGGGTATGGGGAGGTGCTTGTTCATTTTCGCCAGTATAATTTGGTTTTGGCAATGATTTGAAAAGCCCTTCTGCAATAGATGTCATTTTTAAAGGCTACACGTCTGAGAAAATAAGACTCAAGGGAGTATGTGCATCGAAAAATGGCACTGATCTCTTGACCGATGTTGGATGCTTTTCTTGAAGAAGTTGATGATGAGTGCAGACCTGGACCAAAACGCCAGCCGTAGAAACTAGTTATAGTTTAGCTAATGCGCCACAACAAGTTGCCACACCTCGTCAAGCCACTTTTGACACGTGACATTCGTGCTTATGTAAGATCAACCGACTTCGAATCAGAGCTAGACTATAGACGGCGGACGACCAGCGGGCAAAGAGAGCAGCCAGCGATAAAAATTCCAAGTGACACAAATTCTGCAGGAAAATCAAGGTGATGGTGCAAATTTTGGCGGGCGCTTTTCTCTGAGAACAAAATGATTTCGGGCCATGTCTACACGGATCACTGATCCTACCCCGCACAGTTGGGCCTGACTCTCGACTCCCCTAGTTGATGGGATGTTGTGAGAGCATACCACGGAGTATGTATATCTTTGCTTGCACCCTGGCGTGGATAAGGAGGGCGGTTGTGGGAATTGAGAATGGTTGGAGCAATTTGAAGGGCAATTTGAACTACTGCCATGTATGGTGATAATCCTTTGAGCAAGGAAATGTCCAAGGCATTGCTGACGTCGGTTTGTCGTCGTGTGAGTAGTCATTGCAAGCACTTAGGCACCAACAAGGTCTTTAGGAAGTAGCTTATGGGGCTACACAGGAGGAGCTACTGACTGCCTTGTCAGTTGAGTTGGTGTCTTAATACTTTGGCAAATATTTACCGTTTGCGGAACAACTCTCACTTACTGCCCTCGACTAAGAATGGAGTATTAATGGCCATCAGTTCATCAACATCGTCATAACTGAGAGATAAGACCCGAAAGAAGATTATTGACATGCTGGATCTTTCCTATGAATAAACCATACCCCCGGACACCGTAAACAGATAGAAAGATCCATCAAAGAAGGTCCCACTGCGTTGTCCGCTCACCGCAACTTGCTGCAATTCCATAAATTTACACCACGTAACCTATTAAACCATTGATCCATATTCCGATTTCCCATGAGCTGAAAGTGGAGCCCTGTCATGCATGAAAAAGAATGAATACTCTAAATCCATCAGTCTGAGTTTTGATAGCGCGTGTAACACAACACACGTAAAATGTCGAGGGAAAGAAATACTCACACTGAAAGAGACAGCTGGGCAATCTATCATCAAGCAGGAACGGGCTGCCGAACGAAATATGGAAACCCAGTTGAAGAATAGATCCATTGTCCAGGCTGCAGATTTTCCATAATATCGTTGGTGGTACGAAGAGTGTAAGAGCCGTCAAGTTCGCGACACCACCACTGTTGACCATCAGCCGGCTTGTACGGGACTAGACTTTGAGGACGAGTAGCACCGGTAGCCTTTGCAATGGCAATGTTTTGTGCGTCGATTTCCGCTCGAGTTGCTCCAGGCCAAGGCACAGCTCCCTGACATGGCTGGACAACTGGCGCCATACGGATTGGAGCCTGGTAGGCTTGAGCTTGAGGCGGCACGAACTGAACATGAGCTTGCTGTTGTCCTGCCTGAAAGGAAGCATATTAGTAAAGACGAAATGGATTTAAAGAGAAATGTTTGGCTGGGATGAATATCAAAAAAGGGGAAAAAACGGAGCAAAAGAGTCCAGTACAATAGGCATTGTAGTAAAGATCTGCTGGGTCAAGCCGACTTGTACTGTAGGAGGTGGCGGGGGCTGCGCTGCATTTTGCCCAGCAGGAATATATTGATAGACAATAGGTTCCTTTGGAGGGCTTCGCGGTTCTGAACACTTATTTGGGTTGACAAAGCCATACTGATAGAACTGGGCCATGACAAACACAAGATAACAGGGAGATGGATCGTAAGTCAAGTTTGCTATGAAGCTTGCAAAAGAAAGAGTAAGGAAGGTGCTGTATGGAAGAAAGGCAGAGAGATGTGAAAAGAATGATGATGAAAAGGAAGATGAGAAAAGAGAGAAGAAAGAGAACACAACGCTTGAGTCACACTGAACTGGCAAGCTTGCAATTAGGGCACAGGGCAGAGCAAGTCATTGGTGAGATATCAGCACTGTTCAGAAGCCTCACTGCGACAGGATACATGGTATCTCCTGGCTGGACCATAAACCATTGCCTCTCTTCTTTCTTCTTCTCTTCTTTCTTTGGCCCCTCTTCAATCACCAGGGCACGGTAGGGAAAGCAACCGAAACACATCGTGACAATGTGGATGGAAGAAAGACAAGAATTGCGAAACTCGGCTGGAAGCTCAGGGATATCCCCTTTCTGCAAGATGGAACTGCTGTGAATCTTCAGGTGGAACACTATGGTTGAGAATAAAATATGAACCGGCGAATCTTTAAGAGGATTGGGAAGAGTTGTAAAGGAGAGTAAGGCATGCAATCAGCAAGGAAAAGAGTGAGTTGAAGGTCAATTCAACCTCACACTATCCTGTCCATGTCCACTGAATGCAAGTCTCCGATATAAACAGCTTCTCATGAGACAACCACTACTGATCACTATTGTCTGACTCAAAAGCAGGAGTCCTGAGTCGAGACTTTGCAGGTGATGTTACTCCTAGGTGAATAGAATTTATGGCCTCCATAGACCTGCTACCAACCAATCCAGGATACAGTGAATCTGTCGGATTTGGTCATTGCGGGAAGCATATTTTGCATACAGAATCATGGTGGCAAGAATCAGCCATGCTGTGGAACCTTTCCAGCATGGTCAAAAGAGGTGTGAATGACGCCAGGTATGTATGTAGATACCACCCAGTATGCCTGGCCTGACAAATAATAACAATGCAGAGAATGACATGGAGGCTAGAAATCAAACAAAGACAACTATTTTGTCTTCTTGTGACATTTCCACATTGCTTGGCTACAGCTTTCCTGCTATCAGAGCGGTGAAAAAGGTGGAGAAGGCTGCTGGTATGGCAACAGAGAAAAATCGTAGCCCTCAGTCGGGCGACCAGCCCTAAGGTCAAACCGCCACACTGCAGGCAAAAGGCGCCCAGAAAGGGTATCTTTTGTTGTCGAAAAGTGCACCGCATGATGACTCATGCCTTATCAAACTCTGAGATAAAGCGTGAGGCGGAAGAAGCCAGCTCATGAACGTGTCCCATCCAATGGTCTAGTTACGGGTATCTCAAGGGTTGCAGTCGAAGTAAAACGGGTATTGCAGAAGAGCCGTCGCAAGACACAGTTCTAGTACGAATGTCGACACCGTCGCTCTGGGGCATCCCAATCTAGCGGAAAAATTTAATAAGTCCAGCAAGGCGACTGTTATGCACTATGAAGAAGATGATTAATTCTTAAGCGTCGGACAAGCTGACCGTATCATTTGTCCAATTCACCATCCCTACCTTTAACAAACATGCCTCTTTTAAATCATATGAGACCGCATGGGAATCGTCAGACCATCTGTATCATCGACCTCAATGATGTGGTCCTCACACGCAAACCGGTATCTTATTCTGAGAATCTTTGACAGGAATGGAGCTGGGTCATAGAACCCCAGTATTTGTGACTATTAAAATGTAAGTAGCTGGCCCTGTTTTGCTGAAAAGATGCACTACTAGCCTTCACGACTCGACCAGGTATGGACAGCTGGCCTTGATCCACGAGCGCTGCAACAGGGATTGTCACGTCAACCAGTTTATCAAATTCATCATTGTCCCTGTCAGGTCTGCGTTCGAAACGCGAGGGCACATGGCCGTAACGCGCCTCAAGGATAACAAGCCCATTCTTTTCAGCTTCTCTGGCTTGTCTCCTCTGAACTTGCTCGCGCATTAGACTGATAGCTTGGATGCTTTCTTCTTTCCGTCTCGCAACTAATTTTTTTAACCGTTTACGCTCCCGTGATAAAGCTTGCTTCTGCCTTCGCCGTTCTCTTGGGCGTAAAACACCAAATTCGACAATCGAATAGGTTATCCAAGGTATGATAACCGCAAGAACGCCAACATCACCGCTTAGATATTCCACGGGCCATAATGCAATGGGAAGCTTAATTGTCTGCCCCAGTCTTTGCCACGTTACAGAGCAGACTAGACCCTTCCCGCCTTGCACCTCGACTGCCAAACCCATGCGAGTGAAGTGACCTACCTGACGTGATCCAGAAACCATCCAACCAAGCGACTGGTTCAGACCGACAGTCGTAGTAACCTCAAGACGCACCGTTCGGCTTATTCCCGTTACTCTTTGAGGCTGATATCCCTCATAGCTCCACTCGGAGCGAGGAGCCTCTTCAACCTTTTCGGAAAAAAGATTTCTCGCATAATTCATGGATAACTGCATAGAAAACGGCGAAGAATGAAGCTGCAAGCCCCATGTTTCAAGAAGCTCATCTGGAGAGCCATCAGCCGCGGTTTGAGCAAACCCACCACCAAAATCTTCGTCATCATCGTCAGCTCCTGGAGGTTGATGTTGCACCCGTTTTACGGGCAAAGCGACGTATCCTATCTCAAACTGGCTAGGATTGTCTAGAACAACTGGCTGTGCATTTTCATCTAAGGCCAAAGGTGCAAAAAGGCCTTGAATGAATGACGGCCAGGACAGCTTCCCACTCGACCAGTTGCAATATGCAAGACTACGGTGGCCTAATCCTCGCGATACTGACGTACTTATCATTGGCGGACTTCTAAAATCCATATCCGACAAAAGGCCTTGAACTGCAATGCTCAGAGGTCTCGTGCCCTTTACAAGCTGAACTTTTTTGGAGAAAGTTGTGTGAAACGCTGGAGATGGTAATAGAGAACTACCGACTTCAACCAGAGAATCGCCAATGAGAGGAAACAGCAGCATGCTTGACGCAGGGCTTTTCTGCTCTGGTACGTGAAATTGATGGCGTAGTGTGGCCCCGAGTGAGATATTTTCACCAATAAGCACCCGTGGTATCGTCACCTATAAATATAAGCTCCATGAACTTCGCAAAGTAAGACTTTCCTACATACCTCCTTCGTTTCTTCCTTCTGATGCACCGGGTCGATAACGGTAATGATGTGTTCCATCGCTCGAAACTTCCCACCTACACCAGCGTGAATTTCTAATTGCCCGTCTTGCTCATTCGGTATGGGAACACCCTCGTTTCCTTCTTCCGTTTCGTCATCGTTGTCCTTACGGCTCAGTTGCTGGATCCATCGTAAAGGAGCAAACGGTGTCTTAAAATTGAATCCCAGAGCGAGGGAAGATATTCGAGCCAACGGTATGTTTGGTGCAATGAGAGGATCGACAATTCTCATAGCTAAGCCATGAGCATTAAGTTTGATCGACACAATTCCCTACATTACAGTAGTCAGTCGGGACATTCACGACAATCATGAGTAGGCGTAAGGTAACCTCTAGGGACCCATTTATTGTCGGAAGCGAGTGTAAAGAGTAAAGAGTGCTATAGGCTTAGTCTCGACTGTATGCGATATGCATGCAATTCAGAAACAAAGAACCTGATAGCCCCCGTATATATAAAGAACCACACACCTTAGACTGCACCATCTGCTCAACCAGTTTCAACTCTCGAAGCTTCATCGTCCTCAAGAACCACCGTCGAAACTGATTTACATCCATGGCCTTGATACCAATTTGATTTCTCTCAGCTTCTCCTCCCCTGCCAAAAGCGCCACCAACCCTCCATTCGGCTTTCACGCCCTCTTCTCCCAACATGTCATACACGACACGTTTCTTTGGGTCTATGAGCGTGTCATATGCCTGTTGGATTCTGTCATAATATTTGGCGGCCACATCGCGCAGGTGAGGAGGCTGTTTATCTGGATGAAAACTGAGAGTTAACGTTCGGTACGCGGACCGTATTTGCGCGTCCGTGGGAGGGGGATCGCGGGATAGGGCTAGCAGGCTGTAGTAGTCTACATCGTGCGGGTAGGTCACAATCCTGTCGTATTCCTCCTCTAAGAGACTGGAGTCTGGGATATCTTCGTGACTCTCGACGTCTCCGCCATCAGTTCTGGTCGACATCCTCGATGGAAGCAAGATGCGACACGCCTTTTTCGTCAATTGAGACTGCCACCAATCCAAGGTATGTAATCCAGCTGTTGATGCATATTTCTCCGCCTTTTAAGGCCCGAGTATAGCAAACGTCGAAAGGTTGTGGCGCGATTTGGCTCCATGAAGCCCCAGGGCTCTCCCCAGAGGGCGGATTGTCGGTGCAAACGGAGTGGAATGATGGCGTTAATTCCAGTGCCTGCTTGGCAAACTCGTTAACTAGCAACTACATCATAACTAACTAGCGGTTATAGAGCTGAGCAAGCTTCACGAACCAATTGTCACTCCAAAGGTCGATAGCAATGTTGCCTGCTAATGTGTGTCGCTGCTAAAAGTTTTAATTGAATCTCTATGTACTTAAGGAGAAGCTGTGCATGATATTCAGGTTAGAAGAAGCTTGACTATTGGTGGAATTCGTTATATAAACTGACATTCGAAAACAGGTACCTACGTTAGTATTCAAATCATCTGGTATGAACATGTACAATGCCGCCAACCTCGGTGACGTGCCTCCAGTTTTTCGGATAGATCTTTCCCTTCCACCTTCTGAACGGTACATGGAACTGGCAAAGATCTATTGTGAAAGGCTACGCTCATTAACAGGCCTTTTCGATGAGCTTGTGGCCTCGCTGCATCCTAAAATCTCGGTGATTTGGGTTAAACGCGCCGCCCGCCTGTTCCTGAGGAAACTGTATACCCATGAAGAAACCGAAGAGATTAAAGGGATATCCCTAGCTACAGGAATTGATATGCATCTGCTGGTGTCTCTCAATGTGCTTCTAGATTTACTGATGGGCTGCACAAGCGGTGCGGCCTTGACGAAAGAGCACGTTGATGAAGACGCCAAAATGCTACATTTTCGCACGCTTGACTGGGGTATGGATGGCTTACGGCAGTTGATTGTTCAGCTAGAATATGTCCGCAGTCCCGACACCGAAACCGTCCTTGCTACAAGTATCACATACGTTGGGTTCGTGGGTGTCTTGACAGGAGTTCGCAAGGGTCTCAGCGTCTCCCTCAATTTCCGGCCCAATCATGACATGAGCAGTGCATGGCGCAATTTCAGATTTTACGGTGGTCATCTTCTGGTTCTCCTTGGTGTTCGCCGATCAATCTCCTCCTTGCTTCGGCAATGTCTGCTTCCGTCTGTGACTCCAAAATCATCTTGGATAGGCTGGTTTCCGGGAAGACAACCGAAACAACCACGAGCCGTTTCCTTGGACATCATATCAGCCGTCGTGCCGAAAATACCAAGCACGGCGGCATATTTGATCTTTTGTGATGGTGCATCTGCAGTGGTCATGGAAAAGGATCATCGATCTGCTGTTATCCATTCATCATCATCTTTTATTGTTGCAACCAACAGTGATTTGGAAACTACCTCTCCGTCATACCAACCACCAACTAGGAACCGTGTTGACCCTCAAGCGGTACCTCACGAAGATATAATGATAGTCGACATTATAGAAGACAGCAATGAACGAAGAGCATGTATGCAAGCAAACTGGGACAAGAAGGTCCGGGCGATTGCTCGAGATCTCAAGCAAAACAATACACGCCAGATGTCAACAGAAATAACAGCTCCTCAGGAATCGATGATACAAACAAGATCTTCGAACGAAGTGGTCAGCTTGTCTGCACAGAACGCAGCTTCTTCTGACATGGCCACTTTTCATACTGAAGTAACTGCAACACCATCTGAAATCGTTCAATGGACTGCCACATACCCCATCACTGCCGATGCAACACACTTTGCAACTGTTATGGATCCTTTAGAAGGAAGAATATTTTGGTTAAAACGATATAAAAGACCTCTTTTTTACAATTAATATACCCATTCTCATGGAGATTATGGATATAGAAATAATATTTGTGTTTTTATGCCTAGAGAGCGAAAGTGAACAAAGCAAGCTGACCTGGAAAGAAACACAAAGATTAATCAACCTCTGATGCAAAATTTTCATGCCTATGCGAGCTCAGCAGATTTTCGGTGAACAAAAGGAGTGTACACTGGACAGTACCCATTCATCTCCATTTCTAATCTGAGCTGGGCCCTGATTCAAAAATCATGCTTGGTCAATCCTTACTCCTTTAATGATTTTGCCAGATATGATAAGTCTTAGTACTCAGCGAAGGCTGATGAGGTTTAACACGATTAAATGTAAGAATGCGCCTACATATCAAGTTCGAATCATACCCTGTAAGTTTAAAAAAACACTTGAAAGTCTTAGGAGAGACTTCTGTAATCCGGACTACTCTTGAAATTATGGTAGAACCTTTCCATTTTTCAGACCATGTTGCTACCTAGGCATGTATGTAACAGATCAGGGAGCACAAGAGTAGCTTAAGAAGTAATGTCCGCACGCAAATCCCAAATTCCGCTCCGAAAATCCATCATGTATTGGTTTATTCCTCATTAAGAATTTTGTGGAAAGTCTCGCCAGCACGCTCTGGCTTGCCAGATTTAACGCTCGCTTGACCCAACTTCTCCTTGGAGAAGGCAGCCGCATATGGGTTGAGCCGCAGCATGACTTGCTTGTTCTTGAGAGGATTTTTCTTTTGAACGCCGGTTCTCTTGGTTCTCGCTTCGCCTCTGGGTGCTCTAAGTACGGACTGGACTTCAGAGGAGTTGATGAGGCGGGTGATATCGGCGTTGGAGACGATGTTTGATGGGAGGAGGTAGTCTTTCTTAAGAGCGGATGGAGAGGTCGTAGTGCCGTAAATCTGATCCAAAGCAGCAAAGGCCGATGACGTCCAGACAATGAAACGACCGAGATGGCCACCAGGAGCGAGTTGGAGAAGGTTCAAAGCAAAAACGGAGGAGGTCTCGACACCAGGGATGTTGCGAAAAGCCTTGACCAGCTCCTTTCCGTCGACTTCGGGGTTGTACACGACGAGGGGTCCACGGCGCTGGCGGTATCTTCGGCCTCTCAATTTACCCTTACCGGCACGCAGCTTGCGGGATTTCTGAACCTTGACCAGGTCTGCACCAGCGCCGAGGGCTTGGAGGAGCGCAATGGCAGCCTTGGTTTTGGCAATGGCACCGTTTTCAAAGGCCTTGGAGTCAACGACGAGCGGGACCTCGGGGACGTTGGCGACGCGGTGACCACGAGCAAAGAGAAGGGATGGCACAGAAGAAGCGGCTAACGCAGAAGCAGTAGCAAAGCGTCTACCACAACAGACAGTCAATATCACCATTTTACTTTCACAACCAACTTTGGCCACTCAGGAATGCTCACTTCTGTCCAAGGTTGATCTTCTGATGCCATTTACGCCACACTTTGGTAGGAGCGAACATGCGACCGGAACGGCATTGGTTACCGAAAGCAGCCTGACCAGCACGGTGCGTACCACCACCAGAGACACGAGGAATACGGGCAACAGCACGGCCTGCAGAGCAAGTTAATCATTTTCATTCCTCCATTCCAGACGTATTGTAAGGTTGTTTGATATCTCCACATACCAGTACCCCAAGATTCAGCAGAGGTCTGTTCACCAGCTTTCTCGCTTACGGCATAGGGCTGTCTCCTGTTCTTCGCAATACCAGTGTGCACCGATCTAACCAATTTTTCGTTAGCAAATATGTTCAATGCCTCCAAGTTGAATTTCACTTCTCATACTGGACAATATCGGGACGGATTGGCGCAGTGAAAACGGTTGGGAGAGGGTGAGTGGCACCGCTGGCCTTTCCATCAGCCGTGGCGATGGTTACGGTCGGTCGAGAAGCCATTGTTGTTGACGGGTTGCTGGTCGTGGTCGACGTCGAGGTTGAATAGCAATCGTTCAAGGTCCGCCCTTTCCACCAGCCAGAGTGGGTTTTCTCGCTTCGGTGGTTGTCGCGCGTGGCCACAAAAGCCCTAAACCCTAGTTAGCTTCCTAATCTGGAGCCGCAATCTACTTACTTGGCCTAATTTAGCCTAGTTTAGTTACCTTATGTAGTTATTACATACTAACCTTTGTATGTACAGTGTACAGTGTACATCCGTGTACCTGCCGCCTAACTACAGAGTTATGTAACTATACCAGGGCAGCATGGGGTTATAAAAGCAAGCAGCGCCTTGTGGAGGAATATAGCGTTGCTTTTGACAAAGCTACAGAGAAGAGTTGAACTTCCTCTCTCGTCTATCCTCAAATTGTCACTTTTTATAAGAGTATACTAGCAGTACCTTATGCAGTGGCTCGCTAACTACTTCTACAGCGACCTGATGTTTGCACTGTTTGCCTCCATGAGTAACTAATGTTTCATCTGCCAGACTGCCAACAAGACAAACTTTCTGGCAGTTCTATCATCAATGTATCCTCCTTTTCTTTTCGCATGAACAGTAATTTTCTTTAATCCTTTACAATGCAATTTTGGTGTATGGCGCCTAAAAAGCTCTTGACTTAGTCTATCAGTTGCAGTCTGGAGACATGTCCCCAAACAAGGCGTCAGTAAGATTGCTTTCTCCAGAGTACCAGTGGCTGACAATATGAAACTAGTACTTCTTATGAAGCACGGTATAAGGAGCTAGTAATATTGTTTTTCTTCATGCATCTTCGAGAAAGTCTTTGGGGCATGATTGATCATAAACGGACGCTTTTCGTTGGCCTAAACCTGATCCGAGCCCAGCCGGTTCGTCATGGACGTGCTGCGCAGTAGTTGATCGGGTGTCTCTTGGGTGCCCATCCGATCTGCTCATGGACAACGAAGAGAAGGCAACAGTGTCAGCATACACCCATTGGGCCATTGGGGCGGGTGTGACACAATTAAACCAGTCTAAATCAACTCGTTTCTCGAGATTTTTGGTGTTGGCTGACGGGTGTCTGGGAAGATATGATGTTTGCTTGAGAAGCTGCTGGTATCGTTTGCTGAGAACTTCCCATGGATTGGATGCTCATACTGTTGCCAACAGCCATCAAGTTTGCTGCTGGATGCAATCAGTTGCCTTCGCCTCCGCCATTCTGACTGAGGACTGCGGCACAAGTCCTTGACTATGCCTGTGCAACGGTGCTGTGGCTCTAATGAGTTGAAACGACAGATGGCATGATTCTTGTTTCCAAAATGTCATTCTGTAACTTCTAAAGCTGTAAATCAGCAATATATCATTGCATCTTATAAAATCATAGTAAAAGTACTCTGGAGGAGCAACTTGAAGAAATGATTATGGATACATAAGGGTAACAGTTCATATAGCTACAATATATGTACTGTACATAGGTGCAGTACATAAAGTACCTCTAGCGACCACATGCTGTGCCAGCAGCCATGAGTTAACATTGGTAAAACTCCATACTAAATCGATGTAGATCTAGCAACTGTTTCTTTTACACAGCTCCATATACTGTTCTGCAGAGCACCAATTTTTTTTATAGATAAACCAAATATGAATCATTTTATGCATCGAACCCATGCTGCTAAATGACAAATGCAAAAAGGATATAGATACACAGATACCTCATCCTACCGCACCAAATAAGAAACAAGGAAGAAAATATGGATGATCTCAAGAAGGTATGTCCCGGAGAGGAAAAAATGCCGTAAAATCCTACTACCCAGCAACGAGAAAAGAATATGTATGTCAATCAGCAAGAAAGTCCCAGTTGTTAGAAGAAGAAGAAAAGGATGCAGAAAATCAACAAATTCCCTTATTTACCACTCGAAAAAAAAAAGAATATCCATCACGTCATATATTCATGAGAAAGAATACCACCAGCCAAGCTCACTAGCTGTGTAGCCACAACTTATGCCAAACGAGGACCAGAATGGGCGCGGCGGCGACGCAGGTATGCGCTCCTCTTCACGCCAACCTTCAGCTCAGTGGAAATGCCACCGGTGCAAGTGGTGCCCTGCGACATGGCGATGGAGCCTGACCATTGTCCGCTCGCGCAGCGCTGAAAGGCACTCCCATTGATGCAGTTCCAGGCACCTTCTTGGTTGCAAGCACCAGTGAGCGCGGAGCCGCCATTACCACCGGTGGGTGGGGATGGGTTGGATGGTGCTGGGTTGGATGGTGCTGGGTTAGCTGGTGGCGCTGGGTTGGCTGGTGGTGGGCTTGGTGGGGCAGGAGCAGAGCTTGGTGCGGACGAAGGGTTCGCCGGGGCGGGAGCGCTGGTGGGAGCCGAGGATGGAACAGCTGCAGTTGGAGCTGAAGGGGGGCTGGATGGCAAGAAAACTCCGGGAGAGATAGGTGTGGCAGGAGTGGGTGGGCTTCCACCGCTGCCGCCATTGCCTCCGTTGCCGCCACTACCGCCGTTGCCGCCGCTGGGAGCACTGCTACTGCTGGGAGCGTTACCACCACTGGGAGTACTGCCACCGTCGGCGGGAGCCATAGGGCCGTTGCTACCATCTTTCTTCATGCACACTGGCTGGCCGGGCTTCATGAGGTTCTGTGGAGCACCAGCACGCTCGACGGATGGCCCAGGTTCAGGGAATCTGATGTCGACGCCTTCTTTGGTGGTGCAGTCATTGATGTTGGCAACAAACATGTTCGGAAGGTCGGCACGCTTGGAAAGCGGAACGAGGCTTCTAGGTTCTGGAGCGGACGCCGGGGCGTATCGTTTTTTGGAACCAGTGACCGTGATGGGTGCGCAGTTCATGTAAAATTCACGATTACCAATGCGGTTGATCCAAGTCCAAGCAAGCGTATATTGGCCTGGTGCAATGCTAGCTGGAATCTTGTACTTGAACTGCGAAGCACCACCGCCATTTGGATCCTCAGGAAGGTTGCCATCGACCTTGGCGGGACAGCCCCCCTCGATGGAGTGAATAACTTTCCAGACTGAGTTCTTTGTTGGCTTCATGTCGCTTGTGAGGGAAACCTGACATGAGCCACCACCGTGGACGGCACTTCCCTTGAAGCTCAAAGTCTGTTCTTCACCGATCGCCATGGTGTTTTGTTGAGAGGGAGGATCGTAGACTCCAGATCTCTGCTTGCAAGGGAAATCTGCCAGATTATTCTCAAGAGGACCGTTGTTCAGAGAATTGGGCCCGTATGGATAAGGCGTTTTCATTAACATGTGAGCGTTGACTGGGACACCAGCAAGGAGGGCTGCGGTGGCAGCAATCAAAGACGTTGGGAAATGCATTGTTAAGTAAGTTCACTTTTGATGTTTGCTCTGAAAGGCAATGTAAGAAGTAGTTTGAATCGAAGAGTTCGTTTGCGGAGACCCTTTTTATATCTTTCGTTTCGGGCTCGTTCCAGACGAGGAAGAAATCGAAGGATATGTATGCAGGGGAGCCTTAAAAAGTAGATTGCTCTTTGCCGTAGGAAATGGTCTAAGAACTTGAAGGAATCTTGCAGCACAAGTTAGTTCAAAGCCTTCCGAGAAGAGGTACGATATAGAAGGCATTTGGAGAATATCGCATAAATGGACAGGTTATAACACAAGTATATGTATTCAGGAGATTTCTTTCCAGCCAAAGAACTAACAACTCCTTCAACCCAGATGGCATAAAGACGTCAGATAGACATACCTTAACAGGACCAAGAGTAAATGTCGCAGAATCGTGTTCGACAGAAGTGAATGCTTCCAGAGGGTTCCAGCCTTTCCCAGTGACAAGTTGACCACAGTATGTGCAAAAGGAATGGAAAGACTCTTGCAGAAAAAATGCCACAGGCACGAAATGCAAGGGAAGTCAAGAAAGGAGAGACAGGATAAAGACCAGGAGCTGGCCTGGTATAGTCACTGTGGGAAAGGAGGGAGCCGAGCAAACAAGATCGAGATGCAGAGAGAACTGTCTATACGGACCAGCGTGAGTGAAGAAAGAAAGGAGAATTGAAAAAGGACAGGAAGACAGAAGGCTTAATATAATCGAGCGGCGGAAGAGAAGAAGAAGGCCATGATATCGCGCCGATTAGCTCTCCTACTGTGAGCGGGCAAGGGTGGTATGGGGCAAGCGAGGGTCTGTGAAGCGGATGGTGGTGAGTAAATGGAGCCCCGGATGCGCTGGAAGAATCGACATGGCGGGTTATTCGACAGGATTGGCTCCTTCGCAGCTGGATCTTTGCCAGAGATGAAACAGCCTAACTAACTAACTATTCACATCACGGCAGTTGAAGTGGTGTGCCTGGCCAGGAACACTCGAAACGAGCTAACAGGAGGCGAATCGGGACAGATCTGGTGGCGACGAGCACTCGAGTTGAGTCGGCCATTCACAGCCACGAACTGCTTTTTTGCTCTGCTCGTCCGACACACTGGTCAGGTCCTCCCTGCTTGTAAATGATAGCCCTGCAGCGGCGAGGTTCGAGTTACTAGTTCTCTGCCTCGGATCATTCTGTTTTCTCATGATTAATATAGAAACAGGACTCTCTACATACTCAGTTACCACCTAAACCGGCACAACTAGGCTGGCTCGTTTTGCTCAGAAACTCTGTCGAATATTCAAATGTACATACATACTGTGTAGACTGCAGAGTTCAGGCTCCAGAGTGGCCTAGTCTGAGCTGAAGATACCGCCACCGCTGGCTGGTTTAACGCCTGGAAAAGCGAAGGAGGACGGTTTCACGCTGCGGTTGGTCCTTGCTGAGCCAATCAGCCACGCTTCGAACCTTGTCGCGGTGGAGTCAACATGGCATTAGTTAGTTAGTTATTGGAGGGATGCGCTGGAGACATGATGATGAGTCCACTTGCATGCTCAGGATGCCCTCAGATTCGACGAGTGCTGAGCGGGGACGAGAAACCCTCTTTGGCAGCTGTTTTGTTCCTCAGGAACCAGGCACAATCCTTTGCCTATTGGATGAGAGCGCAGCGCCAAGGGGTCCTGACAGCTTTTCATGAAACGGGAAGACTCTCCTAGTGGCATGATGGGGTTATGTATAAGCGCAGGGTTGTTTTGTTCCTGAGTCGTCACCTCCAATCATGCAGTTCTGGAGGAGACTTGCTGTCCAATGCCTACGGGATTGCATTCAGCATACCAAACATGGGTGGGTGTCTACATACAAGGAGATTCCCACTCATTACGGAGTATTAAATTTATTAATAATGAATGGCCTTGAAATTCGGAATCGAAAGCCTGGAATTCACAGCATCGCATCACGGGCCGCTGATCAGCCAACAAGCCACAGCCCATCGAGACCCGGTGGCACTTTGCAAGTCAAACCAGGTCCTGAGCAAAGATCAACCGCGTGGAATGTTATCCATGCTACTAGAACACGATTTGCCACGTCCGAATTCAAGCCTTATCTTTCGAAGAGCCGTTCCGAGAGGTGGAAATCTGCAATTAACTATACACCACGGACCCTCACCGAACAATCGATCTGAAGATCTGTTTTAGGAGCTGATTACATTCCGACTGTTAAACAAACAAACTTGTCAGATAGAGTCCATCCACGGCGCGTATTTCTCAATGAATTACACATCCCTTGGTCCTCAGTTCCCGGCATCCCGGCATCACTAACGCTTGTATTGATTAGGGAGTAATAGTTGGTCGTCAATCCAATCAACGTCGCTGAAGAAGCGCTCGAGGCCAGCAAATCCGACATTTAGCAGTGATACCAAGTAGCAAATGCCATGTGGGCGGGCCACGCTTGCGCACGTTGTCTAGCAACAGAATTCCGCTTCATCATTTCCGGAAAAGAGAAACAACATCACTTCATGAACCGTTTCATGGCTTATTACAGCATGAGATGAAGTTCCAACTCTTCAATATTCTCTCATCTGATAGGCTGGAAATACCTATTTCATCACACAATGCCTGGTGTTCTTCAGATCATCAGTTCTTGACGGCTGCAAGCGCTGTCACTATCAAGCCCTGGGATGCCATTCAACAAGACGCCCCTAAAATGTCTTGAAACAGCTAGTCGACATTTGTAGGTCTTCGGAATTGGATCTCATGTTTCTACTTTACGTCGCGAAATCTCTTCGACTCTAGAACGCGGAAGAATATCTGGTGGCCCTATCACATTTCCGGGTTCCCTGACCAGAGCGCGCATTCCCAGCCTCCAGGACGTCAAGATTGCCACTCTTCCATTTTACCAATGGCGGGTCCTTGAGTGTGCTCGATGTGAAGGCAGCAAATTCATGATGCAGACAAGTCTAGAAGCTGAATTTCACGGGGCGCAGATTGAATTTTGACCCGTCACAATTGCGACCCAACACGGTAACACCTCATCCACATCATTGACATCCAATGATCGTGAGGTGGGAGTCATCGATGAAACGCTTTCTGAAACGTTGAAATAGCCACCCCTTTTCTCTCCACCCAATCCAAAGTTTTTCAGACCTACAGACTCGATGAACGGGCACCTAAAATCAGGTTTGCCTAAATTTGCCAGGGACTTTCTTTCTTGAATTACTGTAAACAAGGGTTGAAGGGTCTGGGAATAAAAGAACTTTGCCTGATTACACGCGTCGATAAGCTGCTGGACACTCTAACCATGTTGACCTCCTGGTGAGAAACGGAAGTGTCTTCGCGACTCCATGCAACGAGCGCTCGACTCAGTCTGTCCTAAACCGATCCCAATCTGTCGTCGAATGAATTGTCGAGAATTGGAGAGCGCGTCCGGTGTGCTATGGTCGTTTTTTGAATTCTAAATTGAGAGCCAGGGGGGCAAGTTCTCCCGTCTATGCTGTTGATGCAAGGCATAAATCCAAAGTGCTCCAAGGCAGCCATTCTCGAGGCCAGATATAATTGTCCCATACAATATTTCACTCGTGCTTGAGACGGCTGATACTGTGGAAGGCTATGAAAGACACTTGGGAAGCCGTAGCAAAGGGACACTTTCTACTTTGATGATGCACCTTGAATTATGAAAGATGGCCCTCATTATGCAGGCGAAAAGCCCTTCGACCCAGGCTTGCGAGTCTCCGCAGATACGCCATTGAAGCTCAGACTACGCCCTCGTAATATAAGTCAGTTCCAGAAAAAGTCGACATTACGTTCGCCTCCAGGCCTGCTTATTCGATTGACGTACGGTTAGTTTGTCTGGACTGTTGAGGGTGATTGTTCTATCTGACAGTTGTCGCCGGACGAGGTTGATGACTGCAACACGATGGGTCAATTTTTCCTCTTTTCTCGATCCCACAGCCTGGCGCAAATTTGGATAATGAATCTGGGATGAATTTGCGGGTCCGGAGGGTATGTAGCAGGGCCCAGTGCGAGATCTAATGACCCAGGAGACGTCGTTGTCAAGGCAATGGGCCTCATTTCTTTCCCTTCTTTTTCCCCTTCTCCTGCTCATCTAAACTCGTCGATTCTTTAAATCTACCTTTCACCAATGCATCCCTCGCGACACCGTTAATAATCCTAAACCTATCCGGCCCCAACTTGACTCCCCCATACCACCTCGTCACCACCACAACTACATCCCAGACATCCATCAATTGCATAAGGTGTAGCATCCGGCCTCCCGCCGCAGTCTCCCCATCATCATCGAAGTCTTGAACAATAGTACTAGACCCATCAGACTTCTTCTGTCTGATCCGCCAAGCAGTGATGTTATGCGTAGCCGCAGCGATCTTCTTCTCCGTCGCAAGCAGGTAATCCAAGTATCTCTCCGCTTGCTCCTTAGATTCGACATGCGCCGCACGAGCTACAAAGACCGATTTCTTTTCCGTAACCGGATCCGAAACGATCCATAACGGCGGGACATCAAGACCAACACTCGTAAGAGCCATCGCTTGACTCGAAGCAGGTGAAGCGCTTAAATCCAGATTTCCCAGTCGCTTTGCGTAATCTTCGCCGTGCTGCTCATTCGCAATTCCTCGCGCGTCCTGTTCCGCCGCTCTGATTTCATCAAGCCGCTCCCCGGCTTCGACGATCACATCATACAAGCAGACAGAACCCGGCGTCCATACCCGCGCCACAGCGTCGGATAGGATGTCGACTAATTTCTTGCCCTCGCCGCGCGATTCTGTCGATGCGGTGCCGAGGATTTGCGGTGGCGTATCGGGGTACTTGTCATCGAGGCGGAGAAGGAAGGATACTTGGGTATGCTCGGGGACCCGGAGGGTTATCTTTGTGGCGGATTCTGGCGGGGTGTGCGAATTGGCGATGGGATTGTGGGATGTGATGACGATGGTGGAAGGATCGTAGATTGCGTTGATGGCGTCGATTTCTTCGGCGAGGTCTGGGTTGAGGGGAGGTTCAGAGGAGGACATGATGGGGGAGGGGGGGAATTCGACAACACTGCATAGGGAGACAGACAGAAAGAAGACACGTATGGTTAGAGATGTTCTCAAAATAGTGGCACATGGTGGTCTTAGAAGGATTGAAAAATGTCCCCGCCTGGGCTGGAATGATCTGTCCCTTCGTCAATCCGATATGTACATACTGTACAAAGTTAACTACTGCAGCGGAGTTGTTCAATTCATTCATGATCAGACTTGGGTTCCAATTTAGGACAATCTATGCGTAGCCAACACGGATCTGCAGCCATTCTGAGCTTCCATAGATATGTGCTATGCATACTCCGTACTGTACTAACATATAACAATATCAATATCTCAAGGTGACATGCCATCAACACATTCTTCATGTCTGCTGTTGTGCAAACAACCAGCCCAACCCAACCATGAGTTGATACATACAGCTTGTTGACCAAGAATTTCCTTAGGAAAGTTGCAAGCCCCATAGGGTGTAGATCAGGTCATAATAGATGCGTTTCCAGACACAGCTTTAGCCACACAAACATACCTCCGCGCGAGCAGTCAGAGCCAAACTCTTGAATAACTTGGCCGATTTCCCATTCATCCAAGTCCTTTGATACTGCTTCTTGTAGAGTGGAGGATTCAGCTTCCTCAAGAATGGGATATATTGTTTGAATCGAACTTTCGTACCCTCCACACAATCAGGCCATGAAGTCACCCCATCTGCGCACCATTCAAGAAACTTTTCGTGCCAGATTTTATATATCAGCCTGTCAAGCTTCCGTGCCTTTGTAATCATAACCATAGGAAAGATATTGAGGGCGCGAGGATAGTATTCATGTACGCGAAGTCATCACGTAGGAAACCTTGTGGCTCCCGAATCTGAGCTCCTTATTTCCGACATCTGAAAGCCTCAATGACCTTGGAGAATCCATTAGTCCTCAAAATACTTCTGGTCTTCTGGTATAGGGCACAGTGCGCTGTAGCAACTGCATTGTGTTGCAAAGCAGTCCTCGAGTCCATCTTCTCGAGGATAGTTATTGGACATATCGGTATCTTGTGGAATTGCAAATTTCTGCAATGGAAGACACTCTGTCGGGCAGTACCTGCTCAGGGGTTTGGCGACCCACGAGAAGAACCGTTTCAGGGAACTTTTCTATTCGAAGGTGCAACAACTGTCTTTAGAGAGTGGTAGCGAAACTAAAAAGTATGCAGGAGATCTAACGTTCAATTAACTATTAGTTAACTAGTCAGCTAGTTATGGGAGTATCACTGCTGAAGTTCACTCATCACTCACCAAATCTGTATTTCTCAAACTCCTTCAGGCGGGTTCCTCTTCTCCTCTTGGTCACACAAGATAAGCATGGAGCAGGCCTGAGCTCATATTCTCGTGTGCGAGACTGCTAGTTAGTTACAAGGCCATGAATCCCCACTGCCGTCAGTGGCACATGGTGGCTTCTTGGGCACTGGTGCACTGTATGGTGTGTCTGCGATGCCGTGTTCTGATATTAAAGGTTGCCAGCAAGCATCGGACATGCCGCCTGATATTCCCTGCTGACCTCACCACCCGTCGCTCACATTCGGTGTTATCATACTTTGATCCTATCACCAAGAGGGCTAGTTAGTGTAGTTAGTTAGTTAGTTGCAGCCAGATCCACCCACGATATCGTTCCTGAGAACGAGGCCAGCATCAGTCTGAGGATAGGTTGACGTGCAGAGACAGAGCATCCCCCCTCCTCCCCCGCTCGACAAATATTCTTCTTCTTCGAGTCAGTCCAGGTCATTATCTGGCAATCAGTTCGGAGTGCTTGGTATGTGGCTCGGTCTTGGCTGTTGCAACCATGGACTCAGCAGGCAGTCTGCGACTCTTATTTGACTTCATCGGAAACACAGACACCTCTCATCTGTTATTTGGAGAGAGAGAGAGAGAGAGAGAAAGCCGATATAACATCGTTAATGTGTCTACTATTTTGAAAAAAGACGAGCTGGATGACTATCTGCTGGCCAAGTCGCTTCCAACTACATACGTCGCCACGTAGCCGCCAACTCGGAGCCCTTGATGCTGCGTCGAAGAATACTTGCTACCATCCCCGTATCAGCAGGTCATTCCGACCTTTTGTTCTCGTATCCTCCGCATCACAGATAGCGCAAGGCTACGTAGAGTTCGTTTTAATATCCCTATCATTTCCCCGATCTCTGATGGCACAACGCTGACTGCCCGATCTGCTACGTACTCTAGTCAAAAGATTCGAGGATGGCTCACGGACACCGTGATGAAGAAGAGGGCCAGCCCACTGCCGTTCCTCCTCGAACTGACGATGCAGTACACCATGGTCCTATGGCCTCTGGCTCCCGGTGGCATATAACTCCCCAGAACGATTTCGCGACTGCTCTGCCCCTCCCCGTTTGGCTCACAGAATCGTCGAAAGGGTTTAAATGGAGATGGGTGCCCCTACCCTTGAGAAAGGCAGCTAGAAGCACAGCAAAATGGTTGAAAGGCCCCCAGCCGCCACGAGATCTGCGCTTTAGACCATTCCTACCTCATATCCAAGAAGCTCCCATTCGGTTCTTGAATCGCTTTTTCCCCAAGAAGAAACACAAGATTGCACTGTTGCTCTTTGTATATTTCAGCTGGTTTTTATCGTGGTCGCTGGTTCTTAGACATTCGATTTCTGCTGGTCATATCGAAGGCTATGGTCAACCACAGCGAATATCTTGTGGTGCGAGTTATTGGTCGGTTATCCCCAGGAGTGATTATCTTGTTACGCTCTGTATTTTCTGAATCTTGCTGATGGATGACTTCTCTATAGGTCTGGAGGTAATCAATGCGGTTTAAACGGATATAATTGTCGCCCATTTGATGCCTCCACTTTCAGTTTTCGATGTCCTGCTTTTTGTAGCAGCCGAATCTTGCTGAACCCTCATACTGTTGGGAACCAAACTCTCAATTATCAGCCGCTAGTCGTTGGAGGCCCGCAGCCTGGTTCCTCTGATGCTATATACCGAGCAGACAGCTTCGTCTGTCAAGCTGCAATTCACGCAGGCGTCATCTCTGATTCAACTGGTGGCTGCGGTGTAGTTGAACTCACCGGAGCCTCGCATGGTTACTATTCCAGCTCAGCACATGGATTCACTTCCGCGGGGTTCCCTTCTACGTTTCCAAAATCGTTCCGTTTCTTGTCTCTTCCTGGATCTCAATCGGATTGTCCGCGTGACCTGAGATGGCCCTTGTTTGCTATCACTGCGACTACTATTGTGCTGATCTCAATATTCACCACATCTCCCGCGGTTTTCTTTTTCAGTACTTTCTTCATTCTCATGGCGCATGTCGGGATGGTGTCTGACCCACCAAATATCTCTCAAGCTCAAGAACTCCTTTCACTTCTTTTCGCTCGACTTCTTCCCGCCAGTTTCATAGCCTATGTTCTCTACCTATATTGTGCATTGCCGCTGCTAGAACCTCTTACGTCTCCTCCTGTCTACCAGTTGAGCAAAACGATACTTTATTTGGCGCCTGCTTTCATTGGAGCATTGAACAACTATACCTTTGCCACCTGGATACCAATCCAGCGTCTCACACCTCATGACCTTCAAAATCAGCCGGGTGCCCCCCTTGCTTTAGTGATCGTGCTTACCATGGTTGTTTTGGTCGTTCTGTGCCAAACGTGGTATATCCGCGTTGGCGGGCTCTTGCCTCGTTATCTCAAAATATATGGCACGATGGGCATTTGTGTTCTGATTCTGCTGGTATTGCCTGGTTTTCGTCTTCGGATCCATCACTACATCTTGGCCATGCTGCTCATGCCAGGAACCGGTTTCCCCACACGCACCTCCCTGATATTCCAAGGCCTTCTTCTTGGTCTTTTCGTCAACGGAGTTGCGAGATGGGGCTTTGCGTCCATCATTCAGACTCCCAGCGCACTCGGAGAGCTGCCTGATCCTGGTGGAAACAACGGTTGGTGGGGTGCGACAAGCCCGAATATCACTAGTTCATCCGCTTCAGTTTCGTTGCCTTCAGACTCGAAGTATCGGGGCAACGGAAATATTACTTTCCATCTTTGGGAACCAGTGAGAATGGAAGCACTTCAGGTCGACGGCATCAGCGTTCTGATCAATGATGTAGAGAGATGGCGTGGCTACCTGGACGAAGATAGAAACGGAGTTTTCACCTGGCATCGACGCGGTCACCTTGGCCTCGATATCTCAGAGAGTCACGACGAGGACGAAGCGCCAGAAGACCTGTTTTTCCGCTTCGCATTCCTCCGTGGATCAACGGCTGGGAAATACGGAGGAGTCGGTGTCTGGAACAGTGATGGCTTATGGACGCCACCACCTCCTCCAAGAACATAGTTGTTTTGAAACTCTAACTTCAGCTATTATGGTTTATTTTGAAGTGATGCACAGGTTTTTGCCAATTCTGCAGTCTATGATGTTGCATAGTGTGTTTGGACATGACCAGAAATAGAGGCGTACTATACCCAACTTCCACATACCATGTCTCACTACAATGGGCTTTGGATGGAAGACACTTTTTTGACTGACTCGTTGATCTAGTATAGACATGTTCTACTGTCCGTCAGCTTTATTCCCCAACTGCTTTGTTTTTTTTAAGATGTATATAGATTACGCGATGACATTATGACCTGCTCTCATGTTTCTTCCCCAAGTGATACTTATCACTACTCGAAACTCCGATTCCTCTATTCTGCAATTACGGTCACCGAATGTCTTGATATGACTGATCCAAAGGCGCCCAGAAAGCAGCCATATCCTTTCTCAACAGTCTCACTCAATCTCAAATGTGATCATGCCCGTCATTGACCGTGTGTCTTCAAAGGCTTTATGATCTCAGCCCTGTTCCACAAGTCTCTTCCTGTCTTTTCCAGGACTCTTGTCTTTCCTTTTCCTTTTTTTTTTTGGTCAGTGCTGCTCAAGTAGTTACATAACTAGTTATACAGGCCAAGTGACCTTCCTGTGCCTTGAATAGACTTGTCGAAAGATAAAACCCGGAATGCAAAATGCGCCCCAGATGAACATCAAATAAAGTTCCATGAAGACAACACAATGATGCCTTCCTTCACTGAAATAATAGATAGCATAGCGGGATGACAGAAACAGTGCTAATTGTCGTATTGTTAATTGTCATATTGTAGTGGGTTTACTACGTCCCTAGGTCGCTAGGCGTTAGGTCGCTAGGTCCCCTTTCCAGCTGCTCCCAGCTGCCCCTGGGGCTGCCCAAGTAGGATACCAGTGGTAACCAGGGTTCCAATGGTAATTGATAGTAGCCCAAGTGACTAGGTTTGGGGGAGTGGGCTGCTCTGTAATTTTGCAAGCTCATTAGGTTTCTAGTTCAGTAACTATTAGTAGCTCTCAAGTACTCTCAAGTATCTTTTAAAAGTGTGCAAATTTTGAAACATAATGAGATATTTTTAAATTACATGACAATATTCTAAGCTACTTCTTACTGTGATTAGTAGTACTTAGCAGTACTCAGTAGCAATTAAAGAAAATAAGATATTAAAATAAAAATACAAGTCTTTATTGTTTAGTAGCAGCTGGAAGCTTCTAGCAACTGCTGAGTGTAATTAATATAATAAAGAAAAATTAGTGAAAGAAAACATAATATAAAAAGAAAATGCTAAATTCTCAAAGACATCTTTAATTCTTTATTAGTAACAGCTGAGACAGTCTGAGAGCTCTTAGTAACTGCTGAGAATAATAGAATAATAAATACAGTGCCCTACAATAAGTGATTAGTCAGTACCCTTTTTACACCAAAAGTGACCATCTTTCACTTTGTATTCTCAGGTACCACTACATGTAACAACATATGAAATTTGTATATTAAGAAGAATTTCATATGTCATTTAACATATATGAGTCTCATGATTTGAGAGAATAAGTGGAATGTTCAGTAAGTACTCAAAGTTGAGCAAAGTTGAAATCTTTAGTTTTCTCATACAAATTTAGTGATTTTTGCTTTTTTTTGACTATCTTCAACTTCTGGTACAGATAGCTTCTTGACAGTTACTAATATGTATACATGATTCAGATATGTTAAATAGTATATAAAATTTTTTTTACTCTGACAAATTTCATATTCAGTTACATGTAGTGGTACCTGAGAATACAAAGTCAAAGATAGTCACTTTTGGTGTAAAAAGGGTACTGACTAATCACTTATTGTAGGGCACTGTACAATCTTGTAATTTAAACACTATGTTACAACATCTCATTAGGTTTTGATTTTTTTACATTTCTTGAAGCTACTTGAGAGTTACTAGTAGCTACTACTGACTACTTAGACTGTAATGTTGTTACAACCTAATGAGCTTCAAAATTACAGAGCTCCCCAATCCCCCAAACCTAGTCACTTGGGCTACTATCAGCTCCCACTGGAACCCTGGTAACCCCTAGTAAGCTACTTGGGCACCCCTGGGAGCAACTGGAAAGGGGACCTAGCGACCTAACGCCTAGCGACCTAATCACGTACCAACCTATTGTAGTGTGTGACAAGCATAACCAAACCGTACTGTATATTACCCTGTATGTAACTATGTATGTATAGGTATTATTGGTAAAGTTACACTCCCCCTTGTGACACCTCCCCCATAATTAAGGTTGTTTTTAGCCATGATCACACCTAAAACGTTTAATTCAACTTCAGCAAATAACAAACTAGTTAAACTAACCAACTACATAATAACAGTAAAAGGCACTGCTTTTTTGAAGATTTCCCTCTTTTTTGTTATTTCAACACACCCACAGAATCTCTGTTCTAATCATAGTGTCAAGCGCAATTATCATCTTGGACCTCTCTGCATCTTTACTTTCTCTTCAACAAAAAAAGGGATATGTACTGTACATACATAGCTACATAACTAGGTAGTTAACTTAGTTAACCATGTAGTTAAACAAAGAAAACCCCGCAATTCCCCAAGGAGATAATTAACTATACACAGTACATACATAGTTAACTCACACCCCCTCCCTCCCTCTCCTCGCCACTCCCCTTCCAAACTATCATTTTCCCTCCCCTTCCAAACTATCATTTTCCCTCCCCTTTAACTACATAGTTAAATAGAACAAGGATCTCCCAGCTCAAATGGTAACATAACCAAGTAACCGAAACAAGGGAGTGATACCAGACTGGCGGGACAAAGACATGGAAAAAAAAAAAAAGGATTTTTTTGATCTCTTTTTTTTTCCCGCCTACCCCACACACATACACACATACAACTTGGTTAAATTTGTGCGGGGGAAACCGCCGAAAGTCAAAATAATATTTTCCTTCTCTTATCAAAGCCCGGGATCCCGTCCCTTGATATTGGTGTTTTAAGGCTGCAAACGGGGTAGTGTCTAACGGGGTAGTGTCTAACGTAATATGTGCAATATCCACGTATTAAACCCTTGTTAAGAGGCAGAGTGGTTGTGGTTATCTTCGTGAAGTTGAGAGGTTTGCTCTCTCCGTGTCTACTACGTCTACAGCCGTACTTGTTTGGCCCTAGTAGTTAGGAGTGAGAATACGGATAAATAGTGCAGGAATCATACTGAACCACAGAAGTCTCGCGCACCAAGACAGCTATGTTTTAAATATGAGCCTTCATTAAGAATTTGAAATAGGAGTGGTATATACGGAGCTGGTATCTCGAGTAAATTAACACAATAGCAAGATAGATAAGAAGATATGTTTCCAAGCTGAACAAACAAAAAGAAGGTGGAGCTTTCGGCATCAAAGGCTGGCGCGATGACAAAAGATCAGTGTTAGGACCCGTCGCCAAATGCCTTAGGATACCGACTTCTCCACATCATCAGGACTCGAACCAAACTTGCCTTGCGGAAGGCGGTTGAGGTCATCTTCTTCCTTGTCAAGGTTGCGGTTTGTAAGCCAGAAACCTGTACCACCAATAAAGGCAAGGATAGCGGTGATACCGTAGTTCCACACCAAGAGCGGATCTTCCGAAAGGGAGACTAGAGCCTGACCCAACGCAGCGGAGAGAGCGTTCATGAAGAGGGAGACGGCCTGAACGAGGGATCTCATATTCCTTGGAGCCTTGGTGAAAGCGTATTCAAGGGACGTAACGGAGGCAAAGATTTCGGAAATACCACCAAAGACGTAAGGAAGCGCTTGAACCCAGACACTTATAGGGGCTGGAATATTCTTTTTGGCGCAAACATTCGCCTGGTTGCCGCAGGGACCCAATTTGTAGATGTGGTGTTGAATCACAGTGGCTGCAATCATGGCGCTGCCGGCCATATAAAAACCTGTGGTAATTCGCTTTACCGGGGTAAATTTCAAACCTAACTTTCGTAGTGTTGGGTTGACAACTCTGTCCATAATTGGAATGAAGATGATGAGTGCGAATGGATTAAGATTGTTAATGACATCGTTTGGAACACCATTCAGTCGCATGGTGGCTGCTTGAGACACCAAGTTGTTGATCATCTGGTTGTAGGAGAGCCCTAGGAACAAGCATTAGATGAGCAAGATCATTTAAAGCGGTTTGCTTAAGGCAAGCTTACAGAAGAGAGGGTACCACAGAAAGACACGGCAAGCCAACAGTCCACGTCGAACTTCATCAACCCAGGCATCATTGAAGTCCATCCAGGCCGGTTTGTTGGCGATATTGCTTGGCTTTGCTGCCTCCCACATGTTGGGGTCCTGGAAGTTGCGATAACTATGGCAGTGACTGAAGTTAGGGACAAATCGCAATGTCAAACGAGATCACGGTTCATACTTACGTCTGAATAGGATTAATCGACCATCGGCCCTTCATTGCCAATCCCCAGACTTTCATAGCTTTGCTGTAGACGGATCCTTGTGGTGGAGTATGAATGTAAACATTGCGACACAAGTATAAAACAAACGGGCAAATGCAGAACATCATCGTCGGCAAGAGGAAAGACAAGTAAAATCCAACGTATTTCTCAGCATAAACCATTGAAAGCTGGCCAGCAAGGGCACCAATATTGATCATGAGATAGAAGTAGTGATAGATACGAGAAACAGTCGTTGCTGGGTCGATGATAACCCGCTGTCCCTTTTTGTCAGTGCCGATATAAGGGTGAGTTTCCCTGTACTGTTCAGCAATCAACGGAGAAATATTAGATCTAGAAAATGTCAGTAAATCAAGCACCGCTTCCATGGAAGAAGTTAAAACCTACTTAAAGCCTCCAGTTCCCATGCCCATGATAATCATACCAATAATAAAGGCACCAATTGCGCTGTTGCCTTTTGCAATCACTGGTGGAATTGAAGAAATGATTATAATGGAATGGCCGACCAACGAACAAGCGATAGAATACATGATCGTCTTGAAGCGGCCAAGGTACTGATCTGCAACAAAAGCCCCGACTAAAGGCATAATGTAGGACCAGAATTGATTGACTGTGTGAAACACCAATCAGCGACCGCGGATGTGAAATGGTTGAAAGACTTCAGAGTAACTTACACAGTGTTATGCCAGTAGATGCGCGCTGGCCTAAGCCTAATGCACCTGCTGTCCTGTTCGTTCCACCGGCACCAGTCTTCGATCCTTCAGGAAGTGGTCGCTGAATGAAGTTGGTAACTGGAGGACCATATGTCAGTATACCTCCCTCTCAGAAGTCTCAAATGACACATACAGACGATGGTTGTGCCGTAGTAGGAGAATCGTTCGCACAATTCGACAAAGGCGACACTTAGAGTGATCCATGGGATCTTGTCCGACACCCTGCGAAGCGTTTGCATCTCTTCGTCGGTGGGCTCCTCCCTACGAAGGCCCACATTTTCATCATCACTTTCATGATGACCATTGGCACCACCAACTTGCACTGAGATTTCCTTTTCGTCGAGATGGCTTTCGAGATGCGGAGGAGTGTCCGCACCCTTGTGGGCGGCAACGCCAGCTGGTTCCGTACCGGACATTTTCCCAAGTGAGTTGGAATTGATGCTTCCGCCCAGGTTGAACAGAGAGAGCAGCACCTGAGAATGGAAAACCAGATGGTTTTTTGGCGCAGAAAGGGGAAGCTCCCTCTCTATATGTATGAGGCACGCATGGTATCACATCAAGCTGGGGTGACCCTGTGCAACCCCGCTTGTAGCCGTATAGATTGGATCAGCAGGGTTGTCGCAAGACTCGCGCAAGCTTCCAAACTATTATTTTATTCACGATGGGTTCCTCGCCACTGCTACTCCAAAATTGAGCCAACTAAACAATGCGGATCTGGGGCTTCATGTGTGTATCTGGGCTGGGGTGGTATGTACCAAGACCCAGCACGGACGAGGTTGCAGTTGTGGAGATAACGACACAGCCTAAGAGAACATCATTGTTAGTTAGCTCTAGTAGTTAATCCACATTGCCATAACTAAGGGCTTTAATACTTTGAGAAGATATCAAAATCTGGGTAGATCTGGTATGCACAGACTCAGTACACTGATGCAAGAATGCTATTTTCAGGTACAGACATACATACCTCTTCCAGATGTATCAACATTAACTACATGTTACTTACTGTAGCAATTAATGAGCTGGCCTAGTTAATTAACTAATGCCACGGCGGTTTCGACAGGGACTTGGGTGCACGCCAAGTGGTAAGGATTGCCGTTGAATTCCAACGAAACTCTGGCCCTAGGTATCACAAGCAAACGGGGATTGCGAAGCCTCGATGTTCATTCTTCGTGATCCAGCCTGTAGATAACATATATACTGAGGCGGAAAGCATTCTCTTGTATGGAGCACAGTGCGCTTGTTTGTGATGGTCAAGACACATGCTGGAGAAGGTTTTGGACAAGGGACGCATATGGCCCCGGAAAATTGTTTGCAGGGATAGAAGTTTCTGTCTAGGGTCTCTGTACCGATGTCTGCCCTTAGTGTGTAGCGGTCACCAGGTTTCGCATTCTTGCATTTGCCATTGGTTGTAGCGAATCTGTTGTTGGACTGGAGCTCTAGTCTCATCCGCATATGCGACTCGTCCTGTGAAAGTTGTTCGTCTATGGACATGCGCGGTCCGTATTTGGCCCAGGATTAAAGCTTCAGCTGTCCAATCATCCCTTTCATCTTTGGCTTCTCTTGTGGCATCATGGTATACGAAAGGCTATGAAATCAGGCAGAGGTACTATGGTTGAGGTATCCTGCTTGGACGCGAGATTTCCGTGATGAATGATGAATGGCGTCTTTAAATTCACCAGCAGGCAGGTAATAGGCACCTATTACCACTTTGAAAAAGCAAAATTGCTTACCTGAGTCTTGCATGAATTGCATGCAGGAGGCTGACTGCTTATCTGGATCTGGCTTTTTCCAGAAGAGTTCTGTTTCTTCAGAAGTCGAGAAAGCTGTCCAATTAGTTGATTGGCTTTTTATGATCGTATAATTATACACCATATGACCAGTTCTCCCCTGAGAATTCGGCCATGATCATGGGGTAGTTCTGTTCCTTATTCTCTCCTGGCCATCATTCTGTGTTCCGAGTGTGATGAAGCGACCATTCCACATCTTGAGAGTGTTCTGACTTATTTGCAAATAGCATTATCAATCAGATCACCGAGATACGTTCATACACAGGTCAGGTACTATGTAGTATCGATGTACAGTACATTCGAAGCATATCGCATGTTTCCTTTCGGGGACAAGGGTGATTTGCTGATAATCTGGAGAACCCTGTTGACAAACATCTCTGGAGACCAATTAGCAACGGTCGCGGATTGTGTTTTATAAAAGCTAATTTTGTTCTACAGACCTTCTAGTCAGAAACAATGATAATGCGCTCCTGTTTGACAGGAAAAAGAACTTGTTACTGATTGGCAGAAGACGAGAAAGCAGCCACACCTCAAACGCTTTGAACTTGGCACAGGCCATGGTCGCAACTGTCCATCCAGCAGGCCATGGAACCGAATAATCGCCCTGGGCAGCCATTGTTCTTCAATAGTTGCTTACGTTGTGGCCGAGTTATCATTGAATGTATGAATTATTATCCCGAAACCTCACTATGTCCCGCAATCAACGAGTACTAAAAACAGCTTTAACAAAATGAGAAGTTGGCCCTGTGGAGAACCATCTCGAGGAACTAAGAAGAATCCGTCGGGGGGGATTCGCGAAGTTTGATGGAAGAAGGTTGAGGTGGTGGAGCTTGGCTGAGTTAGTGATGACACCTCAGAGTGACTGTGGCTGACAGGCTAGCCCTAATGTAGCTAGGCTCTCTGTATGGTATTGTGTGCTGTTACAATAATACAATCATACTAGTAATACCCTGGCGTACTGTAAATTACAGCTGAAGCATGATGGAAAATGTATGTATCTGTTATTCTGGCTGAGATTCATGAGAATCCCCAGCTGATTCAGTAGCAATGCAAACAGAGGAGAACTCTGAACCTGTACTGCAGATGAGGAAGTCAAAGTGGAAATCTGGTTATTTCACAATTAACACCAACCACCAATGTGACACAAAGATGATAGCAACTGTGCAGCTGCTTTCATCTAAAGATTGCAGTCTCCCATCATCATTGATCTGATGGTCCTGCTAGAGCTGTCAGTACAAACCTCTTCATCAGCAACTACACGCTCTGATTTCCCAGCCTCATGGTTTTTGGCTTGGAAAGAAGCTCTACTCAACGGAAGACCTCTCATGCGCCATGCGACATGCAATGTACTGTATGACTGCCCAACAAGGGAGCCAGCTAACACCCAATGGCAGGAGTTGCATCTCTAGTAATGGGTGTTTGCTATGAGGAATCCCTCTCTCTATCCTCCCAAGACTTCGGGAAATCTGTATTTACGCTTTGGTCTTTCTGTAACTATTACAGTTCCTCCTCATGCTGAACCGTCAATTGCAAGAAAAAGAGCACTTACGGGAAGCCGCTTGGGTCTCGCTTTGATAATTTGGCCCCCTCCAACACAAGAGGTAGTTACATGCACAGCAGTACGGAGCAGTAAAAGGCCATGAAATGGAACGTTGTCCAGCTTCACCCCAGAAATCCCATGCACTGCCTCCTCATCGTTCTTCCCCGCGACGCACTTGTAACTATGACACGTGGGGCAGGGAGGCAAAGGCCAAAAGCAAAAAAAAAAAAATATCCGAGTCAATACACCAGTTCTCCCGGCGTGAAGCAGGATATTCCAGGCCGAGATTTCCAGAGCATGGAATGGAGACATTTTCTTGCCCACTAGGCTACAAGAAGAAGGTTCTTTTCCTCCCGAGGTCGTATTCGCTTTCCAACAGTTCAGACGCCGTTGAATAGAACGCTGATTGGCTAGCGGCTATCCTTACTCGCTTGCATGCGGGTCTCGTGTACATATGTTACCCGAATGGCGGAGCTACCTGCTCAAGGCTCTTGGCTATGGGGTTCGCGGAAAGTGAGCGACCGCCAAGATTTCGCGGGAAGTCCATTCCATCCCAACTTCACGAGTTCTTTTCAGACTTGGAAGCCGGGCAGAACTCCCCGGAATTCTGTCAGTTGTGGCTTCCAGAAAAGGCCCCATGGGATTCGACTGCAGGTTCGACGGAGTCTTCTCTTTGTCACCTGGTGTTCTTCCGATCCTTGATCATTCTATCGACATGGGCTTACTCAATCCCGGCCATGCGATGATTGTCGTCTTGGGATTGCTATGCACCCTGGTCTGAAGTCAATGCCGCGCGGATGCTTTCTTGGGGTCCCACTTGGCAAAAATGTTCCGCTCCGAGTTTCCGCTGCGTCACGTGAGGGTCGACGACCGTTCACGCTTTGATGGGATGACACTGGAGATGTCGGGACCTCGCAAGCCGTCACACGCCAGGAAATACCATATAACAATACAAGACGTAAGTATTTATGTATGTGCTTCTGATGACCGTTATTCACCCATTCACTGTGCGACATAAAACGAGCACTAGCCATTGAGCCAGCCTTATAGCCCACTTTGGCCTGAGCCGTACTGACAATCATCGACGAGAGCTCTGTAGGTTTAGTCACATGAAGCCTTTTCCCGAGTATACTGTACAAAAATATCGGATGCATGCTTTCGAGCAACAATTTAGTTTCTTAGGCGATTGAGTAATCTGTCTGATTACCATACCGGAATATCGTAGGTCTGAGAAACCTAAATGCCGTAAAGCAACAGTGGATCATGCGTTGCCAGAAGTTTCTCCACCGTTGCTCAGGCGTTTCTCAGACCTACGATATTCCGGTACCCTCAGACACCTAATTAATTGATAAGTGATATCTTAAGCAATGCTCCGCCTCAGGAGCTGCATTCGACAACCAGCATGTGTGCTACGTCGAAGTTGCATATACATGCAAGTATAAGCCAGTATCCTGCCCAAAAATAAAGATTTTGTCTCTCATCAAAATCAATTAACGGCCGATATCTGCCCAGATATACCTTAACAATGGGTATTAGCCAGGCGAATTATGAAGCACAATGTGCTACCTGGGCAGATGGCATGCGGTATGTATGTACCACGCAGCTGGCAGTTGCAGCTATATATTCTGACAATAGTCATATAGCTGTCGAAACCGTTGGTCCTAATGTTGCATCCGTGGTTCAGCACCCATACACTAGCGTAGAACACTGTTCTCTTGTTCGAATTCAGAGTAAATTGCTGTTGGTCCCCCGAGATATATGTTTTCCATGTCCTTTCCGCGCTCCATTATTTTTAAAACTTAGTCCTTCCAACTGGGACATGCTGAAATGCAGGCAACCTATAAAACGGAAGTTGCGGCGCTTGCTGTCAGTTGCTGATATTTTCTGTTTGATGTTAGCGCTACATCGCAGGGAACAGCTGGCTGACTCGATATGGACATCGCTGTTTTATAGATAACAGCAGTTCTGATAATCCAGTCCAAAACACACTCCAGTATCATTTTTTCACCCCAACCACAACAAGATTTCTCGGGCTTTGAGCATACTCGAATACAGGCTCGACCCAAGCATGTTCCACAGCCTCCTGTTCACGCAAGAACAGCCATCGATCAGTAACGATTATCGACTCGGCCACTCCAGCGCTAAACGCCATCAACGTCCAGGCAATGCTGAGTTTCTTTTTAGCATGCTCGTACTTCCTAACATACTCATTTAGAACTTCGTCCGATATGTCGACAAGTTTTTGTTTAATTGATTCTCCGAACTGAGGATCATGGATCAACTTGGATATCGCGGCCCGCGCGTAGGCAGGGAATGAAGTGAAAGCAGATTTCCTCAGAGAACCAACAATAAGTGCGGTTCCTGGTGTATCGCATAATTTTTGCGTTCCTGAGGTGGGATTGCACACTGAACCGGGAATAGGGACGACTTCATAATCAACAAGGATACGCTGGAGCAGGGCACGATAGAAGTGGCGGGTGAAGAAAGCATCGCTTTCCTCAGCACTCCAGTTATATGGGGCTTGAACAGCCATCATCCTCGCGGTGATATTGAGCCGGATTCCGTTCCCTGCGTCATGGGAATATTGTTCCATGTACTTTGACATTGGGAATCCGTGAGGATCGTATGCCTTAGAGGTCTTTTCGAGACGGGGGTGAAGGGAGCGGAGGATAGGAATCTTGTAGGTCATTGGGCCAAGTCGTTCAGTCATGAGATTATAGCAACAGCCGATCATGGCGATGGCGACTACAGACGGATTCATAACCAAGGAGCGAATCCCGTGGTGGACTAAGTTGCCGCAGGAGTGGAGAGAAATTACCATCACGCGCGAGGAGCCGCGAGGTATAGATGTTCCATTTGGCGAGAGTCTAGAAGGCGTTGCTGGGCTATCAATATCGGTTTGCATATTGTCTTTATTCAGTTCAGGAACCGTTGATTTTTCCAGAGAATATTCAATAATATGCTGTATTATGGGCTCGAGATGTCCATCTTGAATCTCATGTTCGATGTAATGAATACAACCATCATCTTCTCCATTGGTGTTATTCTCGCACAGAATTTCACTCATCTCCTCAACAACATCAATGACGGTGGCGAGCTTATTGTCTTCCACACCATTTGGCATTGATGTTCCAGAGTCCGGCTCCAACTCACTAGGGTCAAGGCCTAGGAGTCTGGCCTTGTAATCCTTCTTGTTCCTCATGACAATCGTCTTCTTGGCCAGTCTGGCTTGGACATCTTTCCCCCTCGCACTTGTAATATTGTTCTGTCTGCGCTCAATGGCGATGATGTCCTTATTGTACGGGGGGCTGGCTAAAGTCCGGCCCAAATAGTTCAGCCCAGATCCAAAATCAACAATATGAGAAATCTTTTCCCCCTTGGCGACATTTATGTCCTCTGTCAGCGAGGCAACGTAGCAAGAGAAGTGCTCCACTTCATGTCGCTTTTTGGGTTTCATTCCGGTAGCAACGCTCTGTGGCACTTTTTCAACTGGTCTCTCACCGTTTGGTACAAACTCTCGCGTTAACGAATGCCGTCGAATGTCGTGAATATATTGCACGAGAGTCTGAGGTGGTTTTGGTCCATTTCGCCAGTTACTTGCCTTTTTTGCATTTGCGTTTTCACTATCACGAAAAGGCTGGATATCCTCTCGCAGCAGGAGGTCCAAGATATCAACCATTTCATGTTGAGCAAAGAATTCCTGCCAATCAGGGGGAATGATCGTGGAATAGAGATCAGGTTGCCGAGTTAAAAAGTCCAGAATGTGGACGCCTCCACAGAGATTCGACCACAATATAGAAGACGTCGCAAACGACAGAAGCGAGCTCACATAACTCTCTGTATTTTCCCACTCCTCTGGGAGAGGGAGTGGCTTTTTGGGTATCATCGGTGAGATTTTTTCCTCTATGAAAGCTTGTATTCAAACGAATCGTCAAGCTAGGCAGAAGCTGAGACAAACACCAGCCAATTGAATAAGAAGAGATGTTAAGAGCTCAAAATATAAATTCTCCATCGATGATTGCGATGAAGTGCGAAGATGATGTTGAAATCTCACATCTGCCATTTGGTAGTTATGTGCCTGACTCACAAGTATTTTTTGATGCCAAGACCGAGCTTCGTCCGCAGAACAATTCCGTCATCATCAAGCTGTCAACAAATGAGACTGGCAGTTAATGCTTCTTGATCGCAGTCGTGCGTTACGAGTATCACATATGCACTATCAGCCTTGTTGCAGAAGACCACCCTGCGAATCTTTCTGAATTCCTATCATGACTTCCAACGATAACGATCCCTTTCTCCAAGTTCAAGCGTGAGTTCCAATACCCTGTCTAACCCGACCACCCGGCCCCAGATCCAGAATCAGAACCCTTTCAATATAAAAGGCCTGACATGGACCCTTTCCCTCACCAGAAATATCAAAACACATTTATAGTAAGTAACTAACCGGGCTTCTTTCCCCCAGAGATATCCTCGCCACCCTCAACACCACCCGCCCGCTTTTCTCTTCCTATCAACGCATCCGCTCCCTCGCAACCAGCCCCAACAACCCAGAACTCCTCCAAGCCCGCGAAGAACTCGAATCCACCCTCCACGAACTGAGCACCGACCTCGAAGATCTCGTCGACAGTGTGCGGGTGGTTGAAAATGATCCGTACCGGTACGGCATCGAGCTTGATGAGGTGGAAAGACGGCGGAGGCTGGTGGAGGATGTTGGGAGGGAGATTGGGGATATGAGAGAGGAGTTGCAGAAGACGGTTGCTGCGAATAAGTATGCTACTCGACGAAATAGACAAGGCCAAGCAGGCGGCGGTGGTGATGGTAGAGGAGGAGGAGGAGAGGCGTTGCCTAATCCGTCGGATTTCGACAATTTACTTGGTGGAGAGGAGGAAGACCGCGATGAAGATTACTATGCGGAGATGGAACATCAGAGACAGATGGAGATGATGCACGAGCAGGACGAACAGCTCGATGGGGTGTTTCGCACCGTGGGAAACCTGAGGCAGCAAGCCGATGATATGGGACGAGAGCTGGAAGAACAGGCGGAGGTTCTGAAAGATGTGGACACTCTCGCGGATCGAGTTGGCGGAAAGCTACAGAATGGAGTGAAGAGAGTAGGACATATAATCAGAAGAAATGAAGGTAAGTTTCTTGCATTGTCATATTTTGCGAGACCGCTCTGCTGATTGTCGAGTCAAGATAGGATGTCAAGCTGCTGTATTGCAGTTTTGATTATGGTTTTAATATTGCTGTTAATTTTGGTTATCGTACTTTAAAATTACAGTCAGGTTCGAAAGAAAATGGTGAAGCAGAGACAGAAGGATCGAACGTTTACATCTTGACCTTCTTGTGAGGACGCTCTGGTTCATTGGCGGATTGGTCGTCGTCATCGTCATCGTCATCGAAATCGTCCGTGTCGATATCGGAATCGAGATAGGGAACGACGTCGTATGATTGCACTACACGTGTTAGTAGACTGCAGGATGCGAGGGAGGAGACAATTCTGGCCCCTACCATAATATCTGAGAGCGTTGGGCCAGAGGTCTTCACCAAGAGATATCGCTAAAGACTCTCCGTCAGGGAAAATCTCGGCCTCTTCCAAAGTGTCTTCCTCGAGCTCATCCTCGTCATCATCTTCGTTGTAGGCTTTTTCTTCGCCTTTGATGATTTTCTCCCACCTCTCACTATCCTCCTTGATAGCGCGGGCGGACTCCTCGGCACTGACATCCCTACCACGAAATCCGAACCAGGCAAAGAAGCTCAAGCCCATCGGGCTGCTTTCGCCTTCCTCGTCGTCTCCCTCGCCCGCATTGTCCACTTCGGCCTCGAGCTTCGCAACTTTGTGCACTAAAGTCTCATACTCCTTCAATTTCAAGCGATCCTCATTCGAAACCTTGGCTTTACCCTTTTCCTTCATCAGCGCCCTCTCTGCCTCTGCAAGGTCGCATGCCGCATCGAGCAGTCCGTCCGTGGGGTCCATTCCCTTTTTCCATTTAATCCTCACCGGCTCCGACACCATCCCTTCCCAGACCTTCTTCTTCCCGCTGACGGTGGTGGTCATCTCCTTACGCCAATAAAAGTCCTTGACCAATTTATCATTCCCAAACCACACATTCTCCTCGCCATTGTCGAACTCAAACGTGAACCGAACAGTCCGCGGCTCGCCCTCGCCCTTGTCGTTGACCTCGAACCGCTCGACAGTGATGTTCTTCAAGCAAGTGCTGAGGATTTGCGCATCCGAGGGGCGAATGTATTCGTCGATTTCGTCGGGAGAGTTGGCGAGGACGCGCGGCCAGAAGTCTGCATGCTGCAGCTTGGAAGCTACCAGGGCGTTGCGACGGGCATAGAGGGGTCGCATCACGGGAACTGCCTGGCGCACTGTTGTTTGATTCGGAAAACCAATGCATGTGTTAGCAATTGAATGACCTTTTTTTTTTTTTTTTTTTTTTTGTGAATTGTAATTATCCCAATAGAGTTTATCCGCGAGCACGGAAATCAAATTTTCCTTCATTTTGCCAGAAGAAGAGAGAGAAAGGAAAAAAGAAAGACATACACATGTTAAGCTCTGCCTCCAGAATCTCATGTTCCAGCAGCGCAATGTCGCGTCGTACTTCCTTTGGCACGGACGGGAGTTCAGGCATCTCTGCCCGCTCGAGAAGGGGGACTTGTTCTGTGTCTGAGGACATGATCGTCGTGTCTTCTCCTCCTTCTTTTGCAAAAGTGTTTTTTTTTGAATATTGGCAGAAGTAAGGGAACAATTGGAATAAAACTGACGAATTCGACGGATAAGGAGGAGGAATGATAGATTAGGGAAAGGGAGGTGAAAAATATGTAGTTGAAGGGAGAAAAAAAAAAAAAAAAAAAAGGTTTTTATGATGGGACAAGATTGAAGATCGTTGCAGATGAGGCTAAAATCAACTAGCTTGAGTAACTAACTACTCCGTAAGCTTTGACTTTTTCGCATTGTTTGGGGAACTTTTTAGCTACATATGTAGCTACATAGCTGTGTGATTAAGGGTGGAATGAATTGACTTTTTGTAATGGATGATTCTTCACTTTGATCTGAACAGTTACATATTTAACTAGCAAGCTGAAGAAACACTCACTGTTCAACAGGATAGTTAGTTATTATGTAGTTATCCAAGACAACAAATGGCGGTGTGACTACCACACTCAAATAGCTTGGAAGTTCACATAGTTATATGGTCATATTCGTAAATAGTACTTTTGAGACAATATTGTTAAAAAAGAAAATTCCCCCATGCTCCTTTTGCAAGCCTGTCATTCTCATCGTTAATTGATATGGAAACCGCGCCAGCTTGCTAAAAAAAACCCTGACCAAATTGATTTGTTTTCGACTCCCAGAAATAACCATCAGTCCATAGATATTCCTTTTTCAAAAGCTCTCACAACATCCAATCTAACCCATTCGCCTCTTCTTCCACGGGAAACACCTCGCGCGCATATTCTTCCATGCTCCTCCACCCTTCCCATAGCTCCCTCGCTTCATCGACGAGCGGTAACGCCACCACCCCATCCTGGTCCGGTTCTCGCATGATGGTTTTGCCGGCACCGCGTAAGCCCGTAGCGGGGTTATGGAACTCTGGGTTGGGAAAAAACGGCGCGCGCATCTGGCCGAACAGCACCTCGATGCCTTCCAGCTGTTCACGGTATCCGGCCGGAACGGGGACTCTGATCTCGATTCGCGGATCGTGAACGTACGTGCAGGGACGGTCGAGGCCGCGAGAGAACGCGTCGCAAACTTGTCGGGGGGTCAAGGTCTCAAATGATAGGGCGATCCTAAAGGGAGGAGAAAAAATAAAGTGTTAGACAGAGAAGTGTAAATCCAAATAGATAAAGTAAAAGCAAAAATAAAAATAAAAATAAAAAAAGCTACATAGATCTGTTCTTGTTTACCGATGTCCATTCCACCTCTTGGGCCCATCTTTGAAGATCTGCAGAACGCTCGGGCCCACGTCGTGTTCGGCGTCCAGCCACGGGAGCGGAATGTCAGGGTGGAAGGGAGCACGCCATTCAAACCCGCCATCACCCATCAGCTCCATACAGAACAGCGGATAGGGCAGACTGGTGAAGTTGTTGTTGTAGATCCCGGCGTACACAAAGGTAGCCGGAAGGCCGAGCTGCCGGACATAGTTTTCCACCGCGAACTTGCAGCTCCACAATGGCAGACTGGGCCAGCGCGGATTGTAGATCGAATGATCCGGCATGCTGCTGTAGACATAGTGCTGGAGTGTGCCGGATCGTTTCGCCGCATCGGCTAGCGCGCGTCCGATGGCCACCTCATCGCCGGCTTGCGACACGGTGTTGATGAAGGCCAGCTGCGCACCCTCGAAAAGGGAGTTTACCAGCGCATCGTTGTTCAGGAGCGGTCCTTTGAAGAGAGTCACATTCGGCAGACTCTTCAGTTCTTGTGGTATCACCCCCTGGAGAGAATGGATCTGGGCTCGCACGTGGTATCCGACGGCGGAGGCAACGCGAATGAGCGATGCTGCTTGACGGCCGGCAGCATTAACAACGGCAATAGTCTTCGTTTGTGTCATTCGGATTTTGTCCTGGGAAAACGACGCGGAAGGCAAGACGGTCTCGTTATTTGGGGTTGAAGGTCAATGCCAGAGGCGCCCTGTTTCGATGAAAGGAGAGCTTCATCCACCACAGCGATTGGTTTCTTCTTCGTCTTTTTCTTCTTCTTTCTTTTTTTCTTTTTAGGTTGTTTGGGTTTCCAACCCAGCTGTCCCAATGGTAGACGACAAAACGGCAGATATCGAGGGGAGATCAATACCGCATCTGAAGGAGATCTGGTGAGGTATTCAAGGCTGGATTAAGCGGCGGCAGCGATAAGGAATCCGTGAAGCACTCAAGTCATAGGATTAGTGGCAGGAGTAGAATTGAGATAATCTGGACTTTTGAAAGAAAGAGAATAGAGCAGACGAGCAAGATAGATAGTTAGTGCTTTTGACTGCGACGGGATTGGAGATGATGATGGATGATGATGATGCTGCTGGTCAAGTGATACAGTTGATAACCACCTACTAGCAGGACCGGTAACTTAACTAGTTAACCAACTCACTAGTTAACTCAAAGCGGGGCATTGAAGAAAAGGGAAAAAAGCGAGAAAAGGGGGAAGATACAGCAGTTTCTTATCTTTTTTAGAAACCTACATACATTAGCACTGTGTATATAGGTGATAGATAGGGGCGAGTTGTGTGTCGGTCAAGACTCAAGAAAGCTTGATATTGAAAACGCCGGGGTGGGGGATCCTAGGCCAGAATGTGGCCAGCAAGGATGATTCGTAGTTTTGGAGAGCAAAGAAAAAGGAAAACAAGCACGACAGTCGGGGTACAACGGGAAGAAGCGAGACTGAGAGAGAGGGAGAGAGATAGAGAGGAGAGTGGCACAGCATTCACATCCTGTCGAGGCTACGATGCTACCGTATGCTACAACCAGATCATTATCATTATTATCATAATCATGTCTTGATATCTTGATCAGTCCATCCATACCACAGTATATATCATCGAGAGAGATACTTGTAGAAGTTGAAGAAGATGAAGAGAAGAAGCAGCCAATCACATCTACATCCGGAAATAGTCTTTTCCGTCAACATTCCGATCAGACAGAAACTCGTTATTAGTATTTAGTACATGGGGTGTATCATATTTGAACATCTAACACGCAGGATTACTATGTAAATAAGAAAAGAAGAATGAATCCCACTCTCTCCCACTCTCTCAGGAATGGATAACTAGTACTACCCTGGTCTAGAACACTCCATCGCCAGCATCTGACCCGGTGACCTCAACGAAGCTTTTCTCAACTCTTGATTTGTTCCGGCCTTGGCTCACGAATACCAAGTACTTAGTTAGTTAGTTAGTTCTACTCTCTCCGCACTTTTCTGTTTCGTTCCCTGAATTGACCATCTCGTCCGAGTTGATTCAACTTCATTGATATTAATCTTCCTTTAATTCTTCTTTATTATTATTGTTGTTTTCGTATCTCTCATGCACCTCGATGGATCCGGAATTCCTGTGCGAGAGTATCCGCCGCCATCAATACATACGAGATGGAGTTCATCAATTATCGAGTCAACCTTGCGCTCAGTTCTATCGATTAGTTATACATCATGTATCACAAAAATTCTAAACCTCAAACACCATTCCTTCCAAGTTTTTCGAATATTATCTAAAGCATCTCTTTCCTCTAATACAAACACCATCCTATGAATGCACCATCACCTCCCCATTCGTCCTGATCTCCTGCTCGGAATCAGATGCGCCATCCGTTATTAGCTTCACCGCCTGCATATCCACTCCCGCCAGTGCCCATACATCTGACCGTCGGCGCGCATGCAACTCAGCTACTCCGCGCTCGTCTTCGTGCAGATGCGCGCCGGATTGTCGGAGCAGGACAACATGATCCTTCAGCCCAGCATTGGCCGCGAGGAACAACGGCGTCCGCCCTGCATGGTTTCGTAGATGGACTGAGCCACCGTGGAGGAGGCAGTGTCGCAATATGCCAAGATTGGGTGAAGTCGCCGCCAGGTGCTAGACATACCGTTTTAAGCAAGAAGCAAACATACAACAATAAGAAATATGACGAAAAATCTTACCAGGGGTGTATTTCCCGAATAATCTGCATCGTTGAGGATCCAGTCCTGCTCCACCCGCAGGATGTCTTTCACTTTTCCCAGGTTTCCTTCCGCAATTGCGTAGCCGAGCGCCGCCAGATTCTTAATTCGATCGGGCAAGGCACCGTCGGGATGTCTGAAGAGGGGGTGAGAGTGTTCTGAGAGTTCTCCTCGAAGACAGATGGCCATATCTCTCGCCACAGACTGCGGCGTTGCGTCCGACATCCCCAGTAGAACAGCGAGTTTAGTGAGAGCCGCCTCCGTAGTCATATCTAATCCGGCAACAACGCCAGCCCGTGACAAAGTCATGCCGGGAGCGTACACTGGGCTCACAGTTCCAGATAAGCCTAAAATCCACACGTTAGTACTGTCAACGGAGGAAAAACGTAAATGGAGCAAGGATGCGAAGTAGCTCGAAACATACACTGTGTGACATTAACAATGACAATCCCACGGTGGATCGCATCCGCGAGCACCTTCGTCATCGCATTATCTTGCCCTCCAGGTGCATTTCCAGCGCCAAACGTCTCCAGAACCAACCCACGGAGTCCTGGTAATCTGAGAACCGCGTCGACCATCTCGGGCTTGATACCCGGGAAGATTCTCAGACAGGCCACATGCGACGTGTCTAAGTTGGTCTGGATGCTGAAATGCTTGATAGACGTAGGTTTGTACACCAAATCCCACTTCACATGCGTCCTCATCGACGTCGTGACCGCCAACGGTGGGCAGTTGGGCGACGCAAAAGCAGCGAATTCGCTGGCCGCAACCTTGGTGGCTCGGTTTCCGCGAAACAAATTATAATTAAAATACAAGCACACCTCTGGTATCATAAAATGTCCTGCAATCACGAGGGATCCCAGGAGATTATCCGTCGCGTCGTTCTGGAGCTCCAACATGGGCGCCTGAGACCCGGTTAAAATGACCGGTTTGCCCAGGTTATGGAACATGAAGCTCAACGCCGAGCACGTATACGCCAAGCTATCCGTGCCATGCAGAACTACAAATCCGTCAAAGAGAGTGTAATTCCAATAAATTGTCCTCGCGATCTGCGCCCATCCCCTTGCATCGATGGAGCTGCTATCTAGCAATTCTTCAAACTCGTACACTGCATACCGCACACGAGCATCAGCCGTGCTCGGTGGGGTTCGCAGTGTTGGATAACTCCTCCGCTCACCAGCCGCGTTGACAACGATATCGACGGGTCCAGGATTAGAGCCATCGTTGAATGTGGGCGAGGGACGAAGCGCTGCTTCTTGAAACCCTCGAGCAGGCACGAATCCTGACGGGGAACGACGCATGCAGATTGTTCCGCCCGTCATGATGATGAGGACACGGGATTCGGGACAGAGACCATGCGCGCGGAGTTGGTCGTGGGGCTGGTCGACAGCCATTGCGTCGAATGCTGTGATTGCCGTGTTCATGTCGAGAGGATGGTTTGGTTCACCCATTAGAGTGGTTGTTGCTGGTGATGCCACTAAGAGAGAAAGATATGATGTATCTTAGGCCTCTGAATCCGCCTTGGAATCGCCGTATTTGATATTGTAGGAGTTCGACATACAACCTCAGAACTGTGTGGACTTGACTGAGATTTTCGCTTCACTCTGACAGCACTTGATGACAACAAAGTGACGAAATTCCACAACGAGGGTTCAACGTTGAGATGACGGTAAGCCACCTTGTAATGTTGAAGAAACGAGAAGCATCAGCAATCAAGATAGATCAATTTTGTCGTTTTTAAATAAAACAGCCCACTCGTATCCCGATTCCTTCTACTTCTTCTCCGAAAATATCCACAGATTTCCTCGTCCATCATCGTGCGCAATATGCAGATCAACCTTGATTTTTTTGGTGTGTCAGAATCAGAGTTCGTTCAGGGAATCCCCAACAAAAAGCTTCCATTCGTTCCCACTGCAGCAGCGGATTTGTGGGCCGCCCAAACTCAAAAAGACAAACAACAACAAGCTGTCGAGATGCCGAAGAATCCATAAAAGGCCACCATGCTGAGTCTCTGAACGAACCGCAAAAGAAGAAAACCACTAGCCAGCCCCAAATGCGATTCGAACGCATGACCTAGAGATAACGCAATCCCACGTGCTATCACTGTGCCATTGAGGCGATTGTAAGTGAAATAATAGCAGTGAATTGTCAATCGATTGAGTGGAAATAGCAGAAATCCTCAACAACTCAGCAGCATCGACTACCTACCCCACTAGGAAGGAATAACTCCTCATGAGGTGACCATCTCCGCACTGAATCATGGAGCATCCGCGCTGTTGGAGGCTAGCTCGATGGAGACTAGCTTCACTGGTAGAGAGGGTTCGAGATAGCCGAAGTAATGCACTGCGAAATTGATGGGAGTTTCAAAACAATACCGTAGATAGATATAATAGCGGTCAATAAATATGGATTAAAAAGCCGTACTTACAAACATGCAATCCACCAAAAGAGCCAGGGCGTTGAGGATATAATATGTGTCCTGGCTTCGGATGCTGCTTGTCATATCGGACTGGAGAGGGGCAAAAACATTGAATAGCACTGAATGAAAACAAAAAGTCACAATATTGTGCAGGAGTTGAAAAAGAAGAATTACTGATGGGAAACAAAAATGTGATCATATAAGCTTCAGGTGCGATTCGAACGCACGACCTGGAGATAATTGAAGTGATGTCACTGCAATCTCATGCGCTACCCCTGCGCCACTGAAGCTACCAGTTGGATAATTTTGAGCAACATATCATTAACTATGGGTGGCGTTACACGCACACCACATTTACTATTCTGACACCACCAGCTTAATAAGTGCTGAGTAATCACTATTAGCACACTACATATAAATCTGTAAGCAGTATAGTGAGATATTAACAACACATTACATATAAACTTCAATAAAAAAAATGTCAAGCTCTTAGTAATATTGACTATCCTGATATTTTACAACACTGATGATGTAAAGATTTTAAACTACACTAAACTCAATTAGAAAACAGAGTCTGATTTTCAGAAAAAATCATGAATTTGAGAGATTTGAAGCTTAATTGTCTAGTGAATTTGTCTACAAATTTCTAATGAATTATCTTTCAAATTCTCAGTGAATTTACTCACAAACAGCTAGTTTGACAGTGAGATTTGCAGTCTCAGATCTGTCTTGTCAGACAGATCAACAATTTTCATCTGAGACTCTGCATTCACAACTAGAAACTCATTTGTCAAATCAAGTGATTGAATAAAAAGAAAAGCAGTTGAATACATGAGAAACAATTATTTGAGTGATAATTATTATTATTGAGATTTATATTAGTTATTTAATAGAGCAAGTAAATTTGTGAACAACAGCAAGAAAATTTGATGAATGATTTTGAGAATCAGAGCAGATTTTCATTCAATCTCTTGCTTTTTCATCTCACAATTTAAAAATATTGAAGTGATCAATATTACTAATGACTTGGCATCCAGTTTATATGTGATGTATTATTAATACTTTACTATACTGCTTACAGATTTATATGTAGTGTGCTAATGGTGCTTACAAAGCATGTAGTGTCAGAATAATAAATGTGGTGTGCGTGTAACACCACCCTTAACTATCTTTCACTTTCAAGTCTGAACTGATTCCTATATTTCAATACTGAATGTTTCCAATCAGTTGGTTACTATCATTATTATACATTCTTACACCTGCAAGATATGTGTTGATATAGAGTGATCTTGAATGTTGCTTCTGTGGTATTGCTTCTGCTTTAGAAGTCTTTTATGCATCTTCATAAGCTCAAACAGAAAGAGAAGATTCACCATCCATCAAAATACCAATGGGTTTGATCTTGAGTTTCTTGAGTATTCATCTCCCTCTGAATTCATTTATGAATTCTTTTTTGAGAGCTGGACTTCTGACTGCTGAGACTTGAGATGACAAGAAGATGAAAATCAGCTGACATGCACAGACAGATGTTGTGAATGTCTCTCTGAGTGTGAAGAAAATTAATCAGATAATGAGCAGAATAAACATTCAGAAATTTCTGACTAGCATCAACACATAATTTGCTGAACAGAACTTGAAGTCATTACTCAGCACAAAAAACAAAACAAAAAGCAGAAAGTCTGTGAGACAGATTAGTGATCAGCAACACACAAACAGTTAAGACTTACTTTTTTATTATAATAGAAAAATAATGAAAGCTAAAATTCAGATTTCTATCTACAGATGCTGAAGAGAGTGTGAAGAACAATGTCAGATGATTTGTGAAGACACAGTTCAAACTTTTTGTTAAAATCAGAATGACTGCTTTAACACAGCAGCATCTTTTCTTAGTTTAGTGCTTGAGCAGTTGTGACAAAACAAATGACTTGACAAAATCTTGCTTTTTTCTATCATTTTTGTGTTCATTTCACAGCCTTTCAGCAGCATTCACACAGTCTTGCTGATGATGTTTTTTTAATTTTAAATTCAAGATCACTTCAGTTGTTCAACATCAACTAGAATCAATTTCATCTCATGATTTTTTGTAAAATTATGTCTGCTTGCTGAGCAATGACAGTTGTTCACTTCATGATGACTGCATCTAGATTCTAGACTGATGTTCTCATTCAGATTGTATTTCATTTTCACATTTATGTGAGTGGCATTTTGTGATAAAATCTTGATCAGAACATTAGCATACTTTTTACTGAGTTGTTTCAGCATTTTTTTAGCTACATTATATTCTTCAGATTGACTTCAGATGTGAAACTGACTCAAAATTCAGATGTGTCACTGAAGTTTCAACTGTCTGATGTGATGTAATCATTTTATTATTTGAAGAAGTGTGTTCACATTAATCAGTGTCTTCATAACAATCATTTAACTGCAGACATGATAAAAATTTATTCTCATGCTTCTGATGACAAACATGCTGAGTAATATTTTGACAATTGAATTTAAATTGTTTCAGTCATTTTCAATCAACTTTTTTTCATTTAGTTTCAGTTCAGCATGCAGAAGGTGAATGCAGAAACTGAAATGTTCAACAAATATTTGAATTTGTCAAAAGATGACAGATCATCAGAAAATGATGTTCATCTTGATCTCATTTCAGATCACAACATCTCAAAGTATTCATGTAAGAAAGAAGAGCTTCAGAAAGTTTATGACAAAAAAATTTTTCATCTTCAGACAAGTTTGTGATATGAGCATTGTGTCATTCTTTTTTATAATCATGTAATAAAAGCTTGTGCCTTTATATGAGCATTGTGTCATTCTTTTTTATAATCATGTAATAAAAGCTTGTGCCTTCATCTCAGTACTTGTTCTGTCACTTTCATATCTGAAGAGTGAGATTTCAGTCATTGCTGAGTTGAGTAAACTGTTTGAGTTTGAGGCTAAAGCTGACATGACTGAGATGGTGCATGGTGTGTTAGTTGAGATGGCTAATGAGATTGCTTATGCTCTTGAGTAATTCATTTTTAAGAATAATGTGACCTGCTTCATTCAATGAGAAGACACTGAAATTGAGAAAATGCAGAAGTAAAAAATAAAAATCATCATGTTCTTTCTGATGAACATGTGAGTACTGAAGCTTGACTGTGCAAATGAAATAGAGAAGAATGATAATGCTGATCATGTTTGTCAAAATGATGTCATCAGTGATGATTTTGATTCTGAACCACATGATCTGTCTCAGAATCACAAGCTTGATTATGATTGAAAAAATGATGTTGATGTTGATGAGAGAGATGTTGTTCTTGACAGCAAAAAATTAAAAAATGATTGAAAACAGCAAGTACAGTGACACAAATGACTTTCTGTCATAACTGGTGTAGATGATGTGCAAGTCATCAAGATCAAGTCAGATGGTCACTGATCTTCTGTGATTCATGATTGAAGTGAAGTGTGTGCAAGAAATGTTTGTTATATTGATATTTTTATCATCATCTGCTTCCATGATCAAGCACGGTTTATTTGAAGAAATATTCATTTCCAATCATATCCTAAAAACTCAAACTAGGTAAAAAAATTCTATGCATGATATGTGGTTCTTGTATATCCATATATATATATGCAAAACACGCATGCATCACTCCTCGTCAGTGTTGTATCAACTCTGCAGTTGGTACCATCAAAGCCGTGGCCCTGCGACATTGTTGACGGGAGTTAGAGGCTTGCCATCTCCCAAAAAAAAGGCCTCAATATTCTCCATTGCTATTCTCTCAAAGTTCTATCCTTCTGGTTAGTCAAATCCCGAGAGCGAAGTTACACGGAGAGGAAGACCGACAGTTTGTGTATCAATACACGCTCCACCAATATGGGGTAGCAACGTCGTCTTCCAATTATCCAACAGCCTGGGGTTGATAGTGGGCCTGTTCACTCGCGTGTCAACATGACGACAACTCGTCAAAGTAGAAAAATCGTACGGGGACAGCATACTCATCGTGATAAACATCGAGGCCAACGCCTCCAACAATCCCTTCGTCAATAGCATCTGCCAACGCTTCTTCATCTATACACTTGCCTCTGGCAACATTGACAACCCTCACACCCCGTTTCACCAGCTTGAATGTTTCCTTATTCAATAAGTGATGCGTCTCGGGGGAATGCGGACATGCAAGGAGCACACAATCCGCAACCGCCAACATCGATTCTAGCGTAGAATGATATACTGCACCTCCAGCCTGTTGCTCAACTTCCGGCGACTTTCTCGTTCGACCAAAATAATGTATTTTCATTCCCAATGCCTTTGCCCTCGCTGCACTTGCCAGTCCGACCTGTCCCATTCCCACGACCCCCAGAACCTTATCGCGGGGATTGTGGGAGGTTTTAACGACGTCTTTCTCTACAGCGAAGTAATCTCCCTTCCGGATTGTGCGCAAAGTATGCTCGCAAAAGCTCGTGTGCCGAAAAGCGGCGATAATAAGAAACAACGCCAAATCCGCCGTAGAATCATTTGCTCCCCCGGCCCCGTTACAATACCATATTCCTCGTCGGCCGAGTTCTTCCGTATCTTCTCGGTCGTAACCATGATTCACAGACGCAATGATCTTCAACGATGGTGGTAGATGGGAAATAAATTCCTTATCGAAGCCAGGGAGATTATTGCTGGTATTGCTGGCACGGATGATCCCGTCTATTTGCGAATATTTCCCCCCCGGTTTCAGGGAAGCTAGGAGATCTTCCTTCGTGGTACGGGTATATGGTATGATGTTGAAGCTTTGGGAGAATTTGGTCCATTTCTCACGGTTGGGTTCGAGGACAGGTTCGCCGACGAAGAGTAGCGTCGGCTTCCTGGAGTCTGGACCGGTGGACATGGTTTTCTTGCAGGCAGCTTGTAGTTAAGTGCGCAGATTGGGGTTGCAGAAGCGCAGATAACTAACACATCAGCGGTTAGGCTTAACGGTTAGTTGAACGCTGTGAAGCGATTGTCTGAGATGGACATCGACAGGATGCGACCCCGATCCATCCTGGCCCTCATCCCGCACTCCAAGATGGAGTCCATCGCAAGGCCACACTAAAACGATCTCCACAGGCTGTGTATGTAACGCCGAGCCCACGCGGTCCACTGCTCACCGTCGCGTCGGGTAGAGAGGGAGAAACTCCAAGTAACTATGTAGTGGCCGCCACATTTTAGTTCGCCACCACATAGCTTGTTTCATCTCGCTTGTTTGTTCATAGACAGACTGTACGCACACTTGATTGCATAAGATGAGGTCAAGCCTGCTTTTCTCTTTCTTTTCAACAGCTCAAAGGCGTGTGATGGTTATCCTCAGGAGCGACAAACTATGTATGTCCGCATAGTGTACTCCTGGCATCCACCAGCGCGAGAGGTGCTCCATTGCGTCTCATAGTATGATGTATGCAGAAAATGTCAGAAGCAGAGCCTTAAAGAGCTGTCTGAGACTCGAATTGCAAGACGTGTATATGGTCATCGACGTATTGGAGCCACGAATGCTATCTTGACTCAGAACTCTAACCACATCACTACCTAACATGTCTGTGACTGAGTATATAGGAACTCACCCAAATCCTCGAGATGAGGAGAGTCGCACAATGGGAACACCATCCACGAGTTCCAGAACACACCTCTGGATCGATCGCATCGTCAATTAGCTATCCTCTGTTTAGGTCTTCAGTTTCAAACCCCAATTACTCCTATCTCCGTCTGCTCAAAAGCCTGATCGCAAGCTGCCTCCATCCTCCAAAGACGCCCACACAACCATGCAGCCACCACCACCCAAATTGATCAAATACATCCCTCCCAGCGCCGAACCCTCTCTCCTCCCCCGCCAAATCACCTCCATCGAAGTCGTCGCCCACGAAAAGCTCCCCCACGGCGGCAACCACTGGTCCTTCTATCTCCAAACCATCTCCACCCAAACCGACAACGACCCGCAAACCGTCCAACTCGACGTCTCCCCATCCTACTCGATCCCCTCCACCATCCTCCCCGGCGGCTCCAAGGCCTTCCTCATCCTCTCCACCAACCCGCACTCCCTCACTCCCCTGGGCACATCTACAAAACGTCTACCCCTGGCCGTGCGCCAGCGCCCTGATCTGCCGTCTGTGCAGGAGCTGATGCACCTGTTGACGGTCAGGCAGCATCGTCATAGATATGAGTTTGATGACCAGGGTCGTGGGTGCCGGTTCTGGGTGCGGGATCAGATTCCGTACTTGCTTGATGAGGGGTTGATAATTGATGAAGAGCAGGCGCAGAGGGCGAGGGAGGCGATCTTGCTGGAGTTTCCGGATGGTAAGGAGTTTCCGCTGACGATTGGGAGGTATTATTAGACACTTTCGTCGTGCAGATGCTGTGGGGCTTATATTCTCATTCCGCGTTGCTTTTCGTGGTGAGAGTACTGGGCCTACCGAAAAAAAAAAAGAAAAAAAATTGTGAAGAATTTCTTTATTTTATAGAAAGATTTTCGGGCGGGCTACGAGGTCTGAGTGCCCTTTTATACTGTCAGGTCTTCGTTCGGGCGTAATAATTCTAGACAAAAGACAAGAGAAATCGGCTGTTTTCATTTTTCGGGGGTCTCATTATGATAAAATAATACAGAATTATCCCTTGCTCGATATGAGCATCGTGTAGGAGATAAATCTCGTACTAGATTTCCTTCGTTTATTTTGATATGTTTGCCTCCCTACTCTTTCTCGGATTCTCTCTTTTTGAGGCCAGTCTTGGACCGTATCTGTGCCTTCTTCTGATATCTTTTCATTCACCCTTGGTGCAAGAGCCGTGGTAGCTCGGCGCTTCGTCCATGGACAATAAAAACACGAAATAATTTGAAGGAATGCTGCCGCATATGTTAAACATTTCTCGTGGACCAACAATAGCTTGGAAGCGGAAATGGAAGAAGCGATAAAAGGAAAACTATCTGGAAATCTTTACTTGAGAGGCCTATTAATACTCCAAGCCAAAGCATATGGCTGGCTGACGTTCTTTGACACTATACGATAGGCCTGAATTTTGATTATAGCCTCGCCAGCAGGAATGTTCGGCCAGACGACCTGTTCAACGTTGTTCACCCTGTCGAAGTCAGGTTTCTCACCCATATTTCCATGGCGTTCTTTGCCATCGGAAGCACTGACAATAAGGTCCAAGTCGTTCTGCAGGATTGCACCAGGCGGGTCTGACCACACGAGGGTTACTTTGAGCACATTTCCACTGGCGCTCGCTCCTCCAGGTTTGCTCTCTGGAATCATGATTGAAGTAAGGTGATCATTGGCGGACTGGGTTTTCTGAACGGAATTTTCATGATAACCTGCGAATTGATCCTCCTTCAAAATCAACGAATTCTTCACATCGACACGTCCAAACCCGGAGCTTGGATTAGGTGAAGGCCCTGCCTCAGATGGAACGTACTGGCCCACGAGCTCAACAGCTCCATTAATAAGTAAAGCCTTGATGAGCGCAGCACTTGGACTGGACGCGCCGGTCTTGACAAGACTTTCGCGCAAGACTGCCGCTGCCCCGGCAACCAGTGGTGTTGCCATACTGGTACCAGCGGCAAACCAGTAATTTGGGTCGTCACTATGTCCAAATTGTTCGTCTGCGTTAACAAGCTTCCGGGATCGGGCGGAGAGGATCGCTGTTCCAGGTGCGACGACGTCAGGCTTGATCCGTCCCTCTTTGGTGGGACCCCGACTACTGAACGCCGCCATTCCCTCCGGATGATTAGCCATCAAGTCGCTACCAAACGGTGGTGCCGGCCAACGCTCCCCGTATTTGATGGGAATATTCGGGCGGTTGTTCTCACTTGCACCTACAGTTATGCAATTTTTGGCAGCCGCCTGGGACCCGATTTGTTTCTCGTCAATGACGCCATCGCGATTTCTGTCGATTCCACCATTTCCAGCAGCAAATAAGATCACCATGTCAGGGTGATCCCAGACAAACTTGTCAATCTCAGTGCTTCCAGCATCATATGGCAATTGTTCAAAGATTGATCTTGTTCCCCAAGAATTGGTGTGAATTCTTGCACCATCCCCGTCGTAAGGCTGAATGAAGAGGTCAGTTAAATCATCAGGGATACCTCCGAGGTCCCCATAGGAGTCTAAAACAGACTGAACTACGAGAGAGGATTTGACTGCAACGCCTCTGATTCTTCCACCCATTGTTTCAGAGTTCCCGTCTCCGAGAACTGATCCACAGACGTGCGTGCCATGCCCATTTGGGTCATCAGCGTTACCTGATGATGGTCTTCCAAGCGCGTATAGTTTTTTCACGCGTCCAGTAAATGCGTGGTGGACATCTTGCGCGCTCCCTTTATCAAAGCCTGTATCGCCAACAGCAATCACCTGCCCTTCGCCTTCATAGCGCGTTCCATTCAGTTCCACCTCGCCATGAATGATCTTGACGGCTATGTTATTAAATAATTGTAGGGGATGCACCTTCTGGATGAGCCGCACATGGTCAAGTGCAGCTAGCTCCTCCAAGTATCTTTCTTGGACGGTGAGTCGGACTTTATAAGTGCCTATTCTGAGACCGTCCGGATCGACACGGGCGGCGGTTGCAATAGCGGTTTTCAGATTTCCAGCTTGAGTGTCAACGTCGTGATGGAATGTAATATCAACCTTATGGAGAAGGCTCGATTGACGCACAGTTGGAAGAAGTGGCAGGGCGTGGGCTGCGGGGGCGGCCGACTTCAATGATGGCTGGATTACAAAAACATCCAAATAGACGTTTGCCCAGGTGACGAAGTCTAGAGCTCGAATTTGCTCCAAATTGGTGTTCTTGTATCCACACAAGTATGTGTGATGTGACACATACTCATGGATGACAACGCCCATTTTCTCAACCTGGCCCTCTTGCTCATGAGAAAGGGGTGCAGCAGTCTGGATCAGGATGTAATTGGACTTGGATGCGTCTTTTGACTCCAGGTCAAGAGCTCTCAGTACAGGGCCATGTTGTTCGGGGTCGATTTCATTCCCATTGATGGAAATGAGAGGCATGATTGGAAGTTAAAGTTGGTTCTCAGAGAATGAGATTCCAACGAGGAAATAAAAGAAGTATTCCGATGAAACCAAGCTGGTACCAATAGATGGAGAAGAGTCATTGATGATGATGGTGATGAGGAGGACGGTTCTTCTTGCAGGACAAGAGCAGCTTTTAAAGCAAAGGAGCAGATTCAGCTGACGAGTGAGGTCAAGAATGAGCGGCGGGAAAGATCAGCTGGATTCCCAATGGGGAAAACCAACCTCGTTCAAGAGGAGGGGCTGTCATACAGGGCTTCATCCACCTCTGAATATGTCACGTTCAATCTGCTTCAAGGCGGAATAAGAACAAACTGAAGGTTGTCCTTGGAGTCAAGAGGCTGTATGCATCAGGTTGATCCACACAGCTCATCTTGCTCGTCAGCCAATGCGTCACACTGGCCATTTTGTGCTGGTCATACATATCGAGCGTAGGTCAAGCTACCTCCAGATGCTCAAGTATCTTTCCTTCGTACAGTATCGTGCCACCATCATCCATTGACGTATTGAACGAGGTTCAAAGTCAGTAATTAGGTAGGGGAGGCGCAAGAAAGAGCCAAAACAACGCAATTGGGGAAAATCTGGCTCTTTGGATAATCCAGAGCAAACATCTCTCTTCATGGAGGTATCTTCCGATGCGGTCTTGTAGATTGCATGAGCCTACCCACAATCTTATGGTCTGCAGGCTGAAGACTCATCATCTGGCTGCTGGGAACCAGAGGCAAACTTCCTTCTCCGTCTACTCTGGACTAGTTATCGCATGTATGTCTCCGAAGAGACTTGGAAACTTGTCTGATGTTGAACGCGTCGACCTGCTTTATATGGATCAGATGACTGACATCTCGTTCATACTTAGTAGAATGCTTGAGAAAACCGTCAATGATCTCAAAATGGTCAATGTAGCCATAACTAGCTTTTAGTCAAAGTCAACTTACTACTAACTATGTAGCTAACTAACTGGTTAACTACTCAGGGGAGCATGCGTTACTTCTGAACCGCCCAACTTAACTCAATAATAATAAGATCAGGCGTGCGGAGTATGTATACTCCGTAAAATGCCAATAATGATCAACGAGGTCATGATATGATATTGGAGGTCAATTACTTGCTTCTGTGCAACCGAGCCCCTTTTGCCAGAGAAATGAAAAAGCATGTGGCACACAGGGCTGATTGACAAGGACAGGCCTGCTATCGTAAACTATTTATATTGCTGGCTGGAAGAATTAAATTCCTGCTGCCTTGTTCCTGTCATGTTCACAGCATGAACATTCAACAGACCTCCATCACCAACTCAATTTGAAGTGGATGGTTAGCATCATACGCCCACCCCGCAAACATGAGTTGTTTGCCACTAGGGATTTCGAATGGGAGACGGCAATTCTGGTTTGTTGATGCAATCTCAGCGCCAGACCTATCCATATGATTGGTTTGGTCCCTGGATGGTGGGGGTGCAACAGGAACCAACTATAACTCGCATCTTAAATTAGAGGATATCATCAAGGGTCATGAACGACTTAGCGGATGCATTAGCATATAAAAGCTGAGAGATGAAACTGCTAAAGCATCTCGTCTCAGGACTTGGTGGCGGGCATGGATGGCAGTGTTCGCTTGGGTTTCACGAACCAATTGACATGTTTTGCGTTTGGCAAACAATGAAGACGTCGCAGGGAGAAAGTTCTGCTTGAGACAAACAACTAACTGGTGTTAATCCAGATCCCGTTCACTCGGGCTTGCAAAGATTCTTTCAATTCTTCCCTGTGGAATATACTGTGGTAAAGACTGACAAGTCACGACTGAACGACAGCGTTGATCCGATCCCGGGTTAAGATTACCGGGGACGTGGTGCAGAACATATTTCCGAGCAGGCGATTTTGCCCGCCAATAAATAGCCAATCTGTGCAGGCGGGGACTAATAGTGGGATGTTCCGCAGAGATGGGAAATAATGAGAAGGGACAGCGCAAATCCTCTCATCAGGTCTAGGCAATGCTTTCCCTCCCTGAGAAGCGTTCATGCCCCCCTCGTCCCTGAAGAAAAATGGCATATAGAGAGGCTCGTGTTTCATAGGACATCCCTTTCGGAAGTCCTCGCTCTCCTTCCTCTCTCTCCTCTCTTCTTCGTCTTCTGTCATTCTCTCTTCACTTCTCTTCTCCAGTCGCTTTTCTGCGTCTGTCTTCATCGCGAAGCTGGCTTTGTCTCTCGTTTTTGATTTTCAGCTGCTTCCTGATTTCCACAGGGTTCCTCACCTTCAATACAATCGTTTGCGGCACTTCTATGCTGGCCATTTACCTGTTGAAATTCCCTGAGTTAGTATACCTCTGGCTGCAGGGCTGGATTGCTGATCTCAAGCTGGACTTACATCTTGTCTCTTCTCTGATCTGATCCCAGAGATTAGAATATTGTCTTGTTCTTCTTGTTGTAGTCTTTGCTGGGAAACATTTGCAGTTTTCTGCATCTGGGCTGAATAGTGCAGAACTCTGCTTGCTTCTTGATGATTCCAATATCAAGATTGACAACTGCTGGATATCATAATTGTCCAGATCTGGAGACCAAGCTGCTCACGTGCTTGTTACCTAGGGGAGAGACTGTGTTCATCCTCCTCCTCCTCCTCCAGCTCAACATCTCACATCTTTCTTCACTTCATCAACACCTCCTCCCTCTTCGTCCTTCTCTACTGTGCTTCGCTGCCATTCTCTTTTGCTTGCCAGCTTCTTTTTCTCTTGCAAACATCATCTCCTTCATCATTCATTCTTCTCCCTTACTGTCTATCACTTGACTGCTGCTCTTCGTTCCCAACCTCTTGCTTCGCTCTGAAGTGACCAAACTGCTGCTTGTCAATCTTTCTTGCCTGCCAGACTCGACCTGTTTACTTGTCGAACCAGCATTTCTCGCAGCCAGCTGTCTAGGTATGTTACCCTAAACCCATATTGATACTGAGATATATCATTCTTCTCTTCATTTTCAAATTCATTGCCCTACAGTGACCCATTTTCTCTGTTGTGCCATTTCAGCTGTTTACTGTCTCTCACTGTTTCAGCTTGGAGTGAGTGTTTCGCTCTGAAGTTGTTCTGTCACTTTTGGCGGTGTTCTTCGCTCTGAACTCACTGTTTCGCTCCCATCTTCTCCCTTCACTTTGAACTTGCCCTGGCCCTAAACAATCGCTTCGCTCCCAACTTCACTCTAACAATGCTTCACTTATTACTGCATGCTCTACCCTGACCTGACTGCTTTATGCTGAATTGGATCTGGGGTTTCACTTTGCTTCGTTCCCATCTTCATAAACAAAGTGTTTCATTCAAATGATTGCACTAAACTAACATTTTTTTCCCCATTGAGCTCCAGTTCCCTCCCAACCTATTCATTGTTAAGCCCTCTTTTACAGGACTGATATTCTCATCCACACTCCAACATGCGATTCAATGCTGTGGCCCTGGCTGGTGTCATCACCACGATGGCAGCACCTTCCATGGCGTTCTGGAGACTTCCTTGCCGTGGAGTCTTGGGAGTAGCGAGAATTGACCCGATAATGGACCCGGGAAAGCCCTCTGTTCATGTGCACTCTATTCATGGCGGAGGAAGTAAGTATTCTTGGGCTTAGTTATCATGTCTATATTATTGGTGATTAATCTGACTTGTTTAGACTTCGACATGGACGTCACTAGGGATGAATTACTTGCTTCTTCTTGCACCTCATGTGCTGTTGTCCAGGACAAATCGGCCTACTGGACTCCAAGCCTATATTTCGTCGGCCCGCGTGGAGAAGCTAAGTTGGTTAATCAGGTAGGAGGAATGCTGGTGTAAGTTTCTGACAATATCCTCTATTACGATTCAGCATTTTAATATTATTGTAGCTATTATCTTCCTCGTGGCGACAATGTTCAAGCGTTCCCTAAAGGGCTTCGCATGATAGCTGGTGATACGTACCAGCGCAATTTCACTCTGCCTGTTCCAGACCCTCCAAAGTCTATCTGGACCAAAAGTGATAAGACACAGTTTGCCCTGGGCCAAAAGGCTCTTGGCTTTAACTGTCTAAATTATAACACTTCCCCTGAGCCCTCTTTGTTGCGCCACACCTTTCCAAGCAGAATTTTGCTCGATTCTCAGTGCAAAGATGGCCTTCGCATGGAGCTTGTCTTCCCCTCATGCTGGAATGGAAAAGATCTCGATTCTCCTGATCACAGATCGCATGTTGCTTATCCAGACTTGGTTGACGTTGGTTCTTGTCCAGAAGGCTTCGAAAAACGAATTGTCACGCTGATGTATGAAACAATCTGGGATACTTATGCGTTTAAAGGCAAAGAGGGTGAATTTGTTATTTCAAATGGTGATCCGACAGGATGTGGTTACCATGGTGATTTTATCGAAGCATGGGAAGGTGATGTGCTTGAAAGAGCCATTCAAGAGTGCAAGAACCTTTCAGGCAAGATTGAGGACTGCCCTGTCTTCAAACTCCAAGCCGAAAAGGACCAGAAGAGTTGCAAATTTGTGACGCCCTTCTCCCTTGAAGATGAAGCATGTGATTATGCTGCAGATGGATTGCCTGGCAAAGTTCCAATCATGAGAGGACCTGGCTATGCCAAGATCCCAATTCCTGACTCTTCCGTTGACAAAGCAAACCCTTCTCCACCTGTTACGGACCCAAAGCTCAAAGTTCCTCAAATCAATTCACCGGCTCCCTCTCAACCCACACTCACGACAAAGCCTCAACCTATTGCAACACCGCCTCCTGAAGCAAAGGATGTTGTGACCAATAAAGCAGCAGAAAATGAAAAGCCATACACCACACTTTACTCGACAAATGGAGCAACTGTGTATGAGATTGCTGTTGTGCAGAAGACATCCACAAAAACGGTCGACCCAACAATGCCAACATCTCATGCAAAGAGGCACGAGCATGCACACAGAATGAAGAAGGGACTTCTCCGTCATCGGCACGCCAGAGGTCATTTCTAGACTCAAGGCAACCCACAAAAAACTTGAGGTGGAGGTTGGTTTCTCTCTCTGTTCTTCATGTTGTGTCCTTTTACAGTTGATTGTTTCCACGTTGCCGCCCCATCTGATGCCCTTTGTGACTCAGATCACCTAAGCTGGAAGAGAGAGACATGTGTTCCTGTTTTCAACTTTCAAGGAATTTTCCTTACATGGAGTTACTTCTAGTTTGGTGCAGTTCTATGGTGTTTAAAATGGGTCAAAGGATATGGAGAATCTGGGGGCAGTTTGTGGTTATCTTTTCTCTGCTTTTAAATAGTCTGCAAATGAAAATTTCATGAGCAATTGAGGTGTGATAGTCTTTCAAAATGAGATTTGAACCAGACGACTGATACCTGTTTGCTAAGGAGGGCTACTCCTTTTCTTTTTTGCTTGAGAGCTATTTCTCGTTCTCTTGCCTTTTTTTTCTGCCAATGGTTGACTAAAGTGAAAATGCTATATACATTTCCCTCCGTCAACAACCAAATCGGTACCGTTGATGAAGGCTGCCTCATCGGAGGCAAGGTATACGCACATATTAGCCACATCGTTGGGATCGGTAAGTCTTCCCAAAGGGACGTTTGAGACAAATTTTGCCCTATTTTCAGGGGTGTCTGGCACACCGACAAACATCTCGAAGAGACCAGTCCCGGAAAGGAGAGGACAGACATTATTGACACGAATTTGCTGTGGGCCATACTCGGCCGCGAGACCTTTTGTGGCCTATTTAAAACACATAAGCACGATCCTCTTTTCAGCAGTTATTAGGGAAACGCCACAAGAGGGATGTCATATACATTCGACACAGCTCCCTTTGACGAGTTATACCACACCAAGCCCGGCCTCGGTCTCTGCGCCCCCGTCGACGAAATATTAATCATCGACCCGCCCCTACCTTGCTCCAGCAACTGCGGAATAAACGTCTTCGACGCCCAAAACACGCTCTTCACGTTGACGTCGAAGACGCGCTGGAACTCCTCCAGCGTGACCTCCGTCGATGCCTTGTTGCGGTACGTGGTCCCCGCGTTGTTGACTAGGATGTCGATGTGTCCGTGCGTCTCGACGGTGTGGCGCACGATGGAGTGCCAGTCGCGAAGCGAGGTGACGTCCATTTGCTGGTGGGTGATGTGGGTTGGGTGCTGGGAGGAAGTGTGCGCCATGCCGGGGGTGTTGATGTCGCCGATGACGACGTGCGCGCCTTCTTGGGCGAAGCGGAGGGCGATGGCGGCGCCGAAGCCGGAGGCTCCCCCTGGGGTGGAGGGGGTGAGGTTAGTGGTGCGCTGCTGGGAGGGGAAGGGAAGGGGTTTGGGTAGGTACCGGTGACGATGGCGACTTTGCCGGCTAGGCGGGAGCCTGTGGTGGTCATTGTTGTGGGTGGATTAGAGGGTGAATTGGTGAGATGAGTGCGTTTGTACGAGGTGAGGAGGGTGATGGATATGGGGGGGTATTTGAATGCTATCTATGTATGTACTGTGTATGTTGTAACTGCTACTTGGTAGATATGTGCGGGGTCGTTGATATCTGTGAGACTTGATTACTATGTAACTCTGGTCATTAGGCACGAGGAGCATGGATATACGAAATATCTGCAGCATTTAGATGACATCTAAACAATTCAGTAGTAAGGAAGGTGGAATTGACATGGCTCTGTGCAGTGTAGGCCGATGAATGTCGTCTCTCTCATAGCTCTTCTTTCCCCAACGCGAGTAGTGAGTTCGTGCGGGGAAAGTCATCGTGTTCGAGTTACCAAGTGACTGGGACGGAATAGCCAATCATCGGACACAATTGCGCTTAATAAGCACTAACTGGCTTAAAGTTGCGGACACATTTAGCCTATTCAGGCTTAGTGTCTTAACCTACAATGTGTACTAATGTATGCAAAGCCAGTATCAATGTCACGTCTATTTTCTTTTCATGCAATGTAGCTCAAGGTTATTTTGAATCACTGGGTTTATTCGAGAACAACGGTACCTCCTGTGGCGCTTGAACCGGCTCCTGCTCGACGAATTTTGATATCCGCGCACTCGGAAACCAGTTCTCCTCTGGGACAATCCAATACGACACCAGAGCCAAAATAGTCACACTAGATAAAATGATAGGTGCATCTGCGCAAAACAAATTGATTAACATATACCCATTTCAAAGAAAGAAAGGAAAAAAAGAGAGGATACAATATATGTCACTCACAGTTCAGATTCTTACCCGTGACAGGGAATTGATAAGGTGAAAACAACACTGCCACCACCCACGCATTCCAAAAGATGCCAATGATCTGGAACGGGCGACTCAGCCGGCCTAGACTCCATCGTGGCTTTGGAAATTTCTTTGGCGTGAGACAAACGCGTCCCAGACAGATCAGACCGTATGCGGCGGCTGAAGGGACCCCGGCTGCGGAGACGAGTGAAGTGAATGCTACGGTAGACGGAAGGATTGTGCATGTCACTGCTGCAGCGACGCCCCAGACGACGAGCACGGCGTTGTGAGGTTGTCCGTTGGGAGAGACCCGAGAGACCCAAGACGAGAACGGGAGAACCCCGTCTCGGGCGACGGCGAAAACGAGCCGCGAGGCTGCGACGATGGCGATGGTTGTGTTCTTGGATTTCGTCAGTCAGGAGATTAGGGGACTGTTATTGATGGAGAGGGAAGGGTGAGAAACGTACAAACCAATAAGCTATGACGCAGATCACATTCATGACAATATGAGCCCGTTTACCGAGCACGGCCGCATACAGCGGCACAAATGGCTGTGGGGAGCCAAAGGAAAACAAGGTTGCAGGATCGGGCTATGCTTGTCAATACTAGCCTTTTGAACATCGAGGCTGAAAGGCGCATAACTTACAGCACAGAATAGGAAAAGTACGATCGTCGCTCCAGCACCTAAACCGCTCACAACTGTACTCCAGAAGATACCCCTGGCAGCTGTCAACGAGGCGTTTTTCGTTTCTTCTGCAACGTGACCGGATGCATCAAAGCCGATGAGAATACCTGCAGTCGCGAGAAACGAAAGACACCAGTTCCAGCCTGCTGGGGCACCGGTACCGTTGTATGTCTCTAAGAATGCTTCATGGGCGGTGCGGAAGCCCCACGTATTATGAGCGCCGATGGGCAGCCATATAACATTCAGCAGAAAGTCGAGCAGGACGAATGATGAAGAGAGATAAAAAATCCATCTGAAATATTTGGCTACAATTGTTAAACCGTTAGGATTGGCCAACTCATGCGTTTTCCAGGGGTGAAATGCGTACGAGGAAGGAAATTAACTATTGTGGCCAAACCGAGTAGGACTTCAGTGCAAATCCACTGTACAGCTCGAAATGTGATGCTATCCACATTCTTGGGGAAATCAACATCGAAAACCGTCAATTCCTGCATGGCTGGTTAGCTTCAGTCCTCTCTAAGCGTTGGATATCAGATAGGGCCTCTGTGTACAGCAAGCATATAATTGACAGCCGATTGAGTATTGCCTGGTTTCCTAATGTCAGCGAACGCCATTCTGTGAAGCCAAACACCTCCATATATCACTGAGGAGCAACCCTTCAGAGTCCTTACTTGCACAAAATGTCGTCCATGCCGTCGTGCTCCACCATGCAACGATAAAGCCTAGCAAACGACCATATCTCGGCCCACCAGCTTCGGCGGCCCAGAGATAAATTGAGCCAGCTGACGGAAGTGCAGAGCATATCTCCGCGATGACTGCAGCTGTGATAAAGGTGAACACAGCCGTGATTAAGTAGTTAATCCTGTTGAAGCGAGATGGGTTAAGGCTATATCATTATATACGGGAAAGGCATAAGATGCATGTCAAGGACTTGTTCAGTCTGCTCAGACGACTTACCAGTATGCTAGATTACCGCCCGCAGCGATTCCAGTGCTGAAGGTTACTCGTACACCTCCGACAAAATATAAAGCGGCTATTTATAGTAAATCATTAGCTGCTATAATTTCTAGAGCGTTCGGGATATGAGACGAAGCTTTGGCTGAGTCCTGACGTACAAAAAGTTGTTGAAAAGCTCTCTAGCAAGGTGTACGTTCGATGAAGGACCTGGACATGCGAATCCTCAGATGGACTTTTCCGCCATTGCGAGGCTTCCTCTGCTATAATCGCAAAAGAAAGAGAAGGTATATTGGTTTGCATATGGATCCATAACATACCGGCTTATATCCCAGCGACTCCTATATTCCAGGTTAGCAGATAACTCCCACAGCAACAATCACGACTCCACCATTTTTTTTAATTTGATCCCGAGACAGTCGGCATTCATCTCAGTTCAATAGAACAAACAGCTGGCGATGGAAGCGCCAAAACATACCAGTAAAGCATCATCCGTCCCAACTTCGCTCCGCTCCGGACTGCCTCCACTGGTAACCACTTCTACAGCTGTAGTGGAGATTCTGTCTTCATCGCGGGGAGTCATCGTGCTATTTTGAGAAGGGCGAAATTCCCGTCAAGCAAGCATGTTCATCCGTTCCTCTGATCGGGATGACTACCTCGCATCAAGTCCTCACAAGGGAGGATAAAAACATATCAAAGCGCGATATGTTTCGCTGAGCTCTCGTCATTCTTATTATTGGCGTTGACTCCTTGAGAGGTAGCAGACAAGGGTTCTCTGGAAATGTCAAAAGGCTAGTTACTGCTCCGAAAGTCAATTTCTTGCTGCAAAAAAAGCAACGAGCAAGGAATCTGTAATTGATCGATTCCGCCATTTGCTTGAGTCGAAATCATTCGTGATCGTGGTCGAATCAATCGCATTCCATGCAGCTTCGGTGAAACAAAAACGTCCTGCTGACAAGGGTATATAGGTCGTATCATAATGTGATTCTGTAGATTTTGCCCATTTGCTAGCTCTTTGGCACCTTTTCCACTCCTTGATTTGCGAAAAATGCGGTCAATTGGAGCTCTGGGTCTTCCATTCTATGTTTACACATGGTCCCAGTGGAATGATGCTTGGGTGGGAGCAGCAGTTGAAAGGCAGTGGTTCAGATCTGGTTCATCCTTCATCAGGAGCCTTCTTTAGTCTTGGGCCAAAGGAGGACGAGCATGGTTTATTGTCACAGCAATCATATGTGAGAGGCTGATGTAGTCTTTCTCGTGGAATGGCAGTTATGAAAAATGGAAGAAAGAACATATATGACACACCAACAGTTCAAAAAATAGCGGACAGCCAAAAATGCATTTGTGCCCGCCTTTAGAATATATTAATTATAGTTATAGCACATAATCAAATTATGGGCGTCAAAAGAGCAAAATACAGGTTCTAAATGGCAAAAGCAAAGTAGCTGAATAGCCTTATGAAGCAGCAAATCACTTAAAACATTAACAAGATAAATAAGCAATCCAATGCCATCCAAATACATTCACGAAAGAAATAGAAAATCCAAATGAAACTATAAATGATCTGCCAAGGCAATTTTTAAGATAACCAGAAAGTGTTCTGATATGCAGAAAAGAAAATAGAGGTAATAATATGCTGGTGAAAGAAACGGCCGTTCATCCCGTCATGTATAGGTCTCCGACAAAAAAAGAAGAAGGGATAAGAAATGCAAACCAAGGGCACAACTCAAAATCGGAGCTCGAAAAGAGTTATACAACATAAGAACGCTGAAAGTCAAGTGATTTTCGTTCTGATCACCGAACCAAGGCCGTTGAGTGCCTTATTCCTTGCCTGGCTTATATTCTCGCCTTTGTCCTGAAACCATTTCTTGCCTCTTGACGATGAGTACTTGTGTTTTCGATAAGTCTCCTTTGGTCGACTCGTGACTTCCATTTGCCGGTCATCCAGGGTCTTCATCTCATCAACGGCTATAGTGGATGCCCGCGACAAACCGGAGCTCTGGGAATAATATCGCTTTTCACCGAGTCTGGCATCAGGTTTATGTCCTATCGACAAGAGACTACCAGAAGGCCTTCGTTGTGCAGAGGAATCCTCGCTGTTCGGCAAGCGGGCGTACCGCTGGGTTAATGATTTCAGGGATGTGGTGTCAAATGGCGACATGCTGAGTTTGCTTGAAGTACTTGCCACGCTTTTCATTGAAGAGGTTCTGTCACGAGAGGACGAGCTTCGGGGAGGAGATGGCTCGCTGCCTGCGAACGAATATTGAGATAAGGTGGTGCGGAGGCTGCTGTTACTATATGGTGCTAGCGAGCGATCCGCAGGTGGAGTCAAGCTGTACACAAATCGTCTCCTTGGAGCGGCCGAAACAGCGGGAGCGGTCTTTAACAATGGCGATAATGATGGTGATAACTCCGAGTTAGGTATTTGTCCATGGGACGTGATTCGTCTTCTAAACCCAGTAGGCTGTGAAAGGGATGGACTCGATTTTTCTTCCTTCGTTTGATTAAGTGAATGGTGGCTGTTTTGGCTCTGGCTGGAATAGCGTAAGGATGTGTTGCTCTCACGCCTAGAAAACCAATAATCCCTCTCCAGAGTTCGGCTTTCGGGGGGCTGGTCAGACTCGGATCCTGAAAACCTCGACGCTTCTTCAGTACCATTCCAACCCCGAAGAGCGAATGAAGGGGTTTCGAGAATTGACGAATTGGAGGAATTAGGAAATTGCATAAAATGAGAGCCTCTCCTTTTCTCTTGCTTGCTAGTCATGAGTCGAGCGAGTCGGTCTTTCACGCTCCCGGAGCGAGTGGTGTTCGTAGAAGGCTGCCTTGATGGAGCAAGATCGAGCGGCGCAGGTCGTTTCTTCTGGTGTTCAGGAGCTGGAGATGTTCTGGACGGCGAAGAAACTGGACCGACAGATACCAGACTGGGCTTGCTGTCGGGAACATGGTATACAACAGAAGTCGCAATGAGAAAGCTGGTTTCCGGTCCCAAATCGTCATCTGATGAAAGTATCTCGGAGCATATTGATTGACGGAGCGAACGTGTGTCTGTTTCCAGAAGCATCGATGAAAAGAACCTCGTTTTCTGAAAGGGCGGAGAGTCTCGATAGGGACCATACGATTTCCGTAGTTGCTTCTCACTATCCGCTGGTTGGGGAGATTTTGGTGCCATCAACGCTAAGCAGCTCCCTCGCTTGCGATTGTAAACAGAAGATCTGAATCCCTCGGGCTCTGGGGTGGGGCTCGGCATCCTGAAGGTGAAATCCTTACTCGAAGAAGGTCCATGTGATCCGTGACGAGGAGCTTCCGAGTCCATTCCTCCCATATCACTCTCAACCGGAGAGTACGCCTCGTCGTCCGGACTCGGTAGGTCTGTTTCTGACATCTCTTCCTCTTCTGATTCATATCGAGTTGGCATCTCCTGTGGAGGGATGCTATGCATCTTCAGGGACGCCATGACTCCGGCCATTTTTCCCTGATCGCCAAATGCATCCATGGTTTCTACCGCCATAGCCGTAGTTGAGCAAGTCGAAGAAGCTTCTTTCCTTGTGATCGACAAGTGTATTCTATTTCTAGCGAGGTGTTCAACGGTGATAGACAACGATCAGGGCAGTACAAGCATGCCCAGATTAACACGATCCTTAAATCTCCACTTTGTCTTAGTACAATATAAACGACATTCAACGTGAAAAATAACGAAATAATGAAATAACGAGGGCAGCTCAGCGTCGACGTTGTGGTTCAAGTCTGGGTTGACAAGCAGGATATGTAATGGAGATTGGAAAAAACCACAACCATCGCACTTTTGGTGAGAAAGAGCTTTGGTTTAAAGAGAAGCGTCTCAAAGGTCTTCAAAGGAGCAAAGAAAACTCTCAAGCACTTCCATAACTCACTAATTCGTGGTTGACCAGGGGTTTTGCTTCAGGGTGCGTCTGAGATCCCAGACAACTCCCCCTCGAGCTGGATCTGACAGAATAGATTGTTAACTAGCCCCCGGTGATTGCCGAGCTTAATTAGGTACTCATGACATCCTCTGAAGAGGAGTGTCTACATACTCTTCGAGCGAGCATGGAGTAGGGTTCTGGTAAGATGGAAGCATTCTCTTACGCCAGAAGCAGACTGACTGACAGGAGATGTCAGAGAGTCCGCCTCAACCCGAGCAAGAAAAGTGGGCTCCAGTCTGTCTATCTGTCTATCTGTCTATCTGTCTGTCTAGTTAGTTATCTGGCTAGCTGGCCCGTTCGTTTATTTAGTTTGTTAACTTTCGAGAATTGGGGGGCTGCAGGTTCACGAATGACTGTCGCTCGGGCCCCCTCCATGATATCCGAGAAAGTTGTCTGCATCGTCGGTGGCAAGGAACCGTCTGTGAACACGGATAGGAGGAGAGAGGGGGCAAAAAGCCTTGGACTCAAAAGGTACCCGACGCTGCCATTGGACCACGAAAGGGCCTGGCTTGTCTGGATTCGTTCGATCGAGGAAAAGGACAAACGCCAGGTGTGCCAGCAGTGCCAGGGGGGCTGAGTTTAGTTCGATTCTGCTGTATATTTTTTAGTGAGGGGCATAGTTAAGAGTCTAGAGTCGATATGAGTGGACTCTCTGCTGCTTGTCCTGTATTAGCAGACTGGCACTGTATCCTACATACATTGAGCTGTGATGAAGAAAAAGCAAGGTGCAGACCAGAGAGCGACTCGAGAGTGAACTGAGTATGTAACTCTCTGCACGTCCATATGTATGTACTATGGTATACACTTTTTGCTTTCTGCGTCAAAAAGGTACTTGTAGGCCTCTCAACCTAAAAGACGCGCCAATTGAGAGTCAGATATCCCTGGAAATTGATCAAAGACCCAATTTCGATTCCCTGTCCCTGCTAGGTGCCGATGAAGAGGTCAGTTACCTACATAACTGCATACTGTTGAATGTTTGACTAACTGTTATCAGGTCTTCACATCCTCTTTTTGTGCGACTCACCATCTTCATGACGACGGCTTTACGGGTGTTGACGTGTCTCCAGTCCAACGATCAATGGTCATTCATGGTTGGGTGCCTTGCAGATAACTAACAAGGGAGACATGGAATAACGACCTACGCCGTACATACAGATTGTGCAGTGCCTAAGAATATTGACTTGGAAGCGAGAGTCTTTTGCTTTGTTTAGTAGCTGATTAGCCTTTGCTATATAGTTAAGCCTCTTCCACAAGATAATAATAATTCCCCCCAAACGGCGACATCTGGCTGGATGGAGTGGCTTTCTCCTCCTGTTAGAGTGAATTATATACAAAAGAGGTTGAAGCCTATCATCAGCTCTATAACAAGCAGCTCGGCATTCAAAAGGGTGCTTTGATCTGAGATACTCCAACTACATACTGTATCAAGAGGGATTAACCTGGTAGATTCCCCAGACTGGTGGCGTATCGAAAACGGACGCTCGGGCTCATAAAAAGTCGCATTTCTGGATTTGCAGAATATGCACTTTTTACTCCATGAACCCAACAACAACAAAAGAAAAGAGCCAAAAAAAGAAAAAGAGCAGACCGTCTGCCTTCAAAGCTTAGTTATGTATTAAGAATGTTCCCACGTCTCCAAGTCAACTCCAAAACTGATGTAGGTATGAATGTACCTGTCGAAGAACATCGTCTGGACCAAGAACAGACTTGTATGACACTGACTGTGTGAGCTGTGGTCTGATGAAACAGCTTCTCCCAGAGAACGTGCCGAGCATGTCAAAATACATACATATCCGCACACGTCTTCGCCACTGTCTTGAGCATCTTGACAGGTTTCTGGCTCCAATTGGTGAAACCCGTCAGGATCCTGGTATCTTTGCCTCTTTGAGCAGTTCTGCCAGAGAGTTGCTGGTTCAGATAACTAATCGATCTTTGGAGGTTGAGAAGAAATCCCGAGTAACGCCTTTTGCTTCGAATCCTCAGGGCTGCTGTGTCACCAAGCGCAGTACTTGCATATGTAGTCAACTATTTATTCACATTCTCTTCCAAAAATGAGACTGGTAGCATTCTTTTCTAGCCTATCGAGTTAGTGTTTAGCATTCTCCATCCAAAAACCAGGTAACACTCCATGGAGTCGCTGAAACGAGCTACAGTCAGAGCTCGCAGTTGATCAAACCACCTGTCACCACACCAAGAAGAAGCAACAAAAAAAAACAGGAAAGAAAAAGAGAAAGGATCTGTTTTGAACGTCGGAGAGATAATCTAGTAGTCCACTTCTTGCCAGACACATTCTCGAACATCCCCAAATTGGTTCTCCCTTCCTACCATCTATCCCCAACTGGGCAGCCTGTGACATTCCTATGAACAACTAGGGGGGTTGCAAGCTAGTTGCATGCTTCTTTCAGCGACGCCATACAAAGGGGGAATATGTTTTGCGGATGACATGGGTCTGGTTTTGTTGTGCTTTGATCGCTTTCAGGAGACTGCTTTGCATTTAGAGCTAAGAGTGGTTCAAGAGCACACTGGCTAAGAAGTGAACCCTGCTGGAATGTGAGGGAAAGAGAAGGCTAGATTTGTAAGTATTCAACAATATTCAACGCCCAAGCAAGGACGAATATAAAGGATGGAGGTTTCGACACTCTGGTTTTGGATTTCCACGAACCAATATGCCAGTTATGCATCTCCCAAGTCTCATAAGCTTGTTTTCCCCTCACGTTTTAATCCAGAAAAATGGAAGGAAACTTATCGAAATAGAGATTTGAACTCAAGATAATGAGACGGGGAAACATTCATGCATGCCGATTATTATATTATGTCTCTATCGAAGCCATTTAATAGCCGTAATGAAATTTGCATATAGGGAGAAAGAAGGGAAGGGGAAAAAAAAAAAAGAAAAAAGAAAAAAGGAAGCCCCCAAATATACGACCTAAGTAATCAAACAAATAGAAGAAGACAGATCAGCCAAGCTGATTTTGAAGGACAGTTAGAGAGATCAAAAGTACAAGTCAAGATCAATGTGTCAGAAGAATAAAGTTCATTGTCATAAAAATAACCCCCGTGGAGAGCAGAGAAAGATGCAGAAGGTAATAAGGTGAGCATTACAAGGAAGTATCGGATCAAAAGTCTCCCTGATAAAAACAACACCCCCCCCGCGCTGATGATGAGTTGTATGACGTACGCATCTTCTCTGAAAAGAAAAAGCAAACAGGATCTTATTTTACCACACAAGAGGCGGGGAAACGGAGATTCTCTTCCTCCTCCCATTTCATTAGATTGTTCAATCAAACGTCGAGAACCGAATCTGTGGGGACATCAAAGTTTCTGTGGTCTCCAATGTCCGAGTATTTCCCCTATTGAATTGTGCAGATTTCTATGAAGATTAAACGGGCATTGCGGCTGTGGAACCTCATCTGAACTCCGAAAAATCATCCGAAAAAAATACCCTTGACGAAGTCGTCGTTTCGCGTCATGGACCAAAGTAGAATTCTAGAATCGCTTGGGAAATGCTTAAGCCTTTCGTGATCGTGTAACTGGGCCATTTGCTCTGGCCGAGGAAACGGCTGTTCCATTTGCCTTGAGACTTCCGTTGGCGCTGCCGTTGATGCTTCCGTTGGTAACGCCGTTGGTCTTGGATTGCATTCCAACAGGAGGAACTTCGAGATTCTTCATCGCAATGGCTGCTTGTTTGCCGGTGTTGCGTCGTGGACGTCCGTTCTTGCCAGTTTTCTTGTAGGTTGCGAAATAAAATGAGATGAAGAGGAGAAGGTAGGAGCTCAAGATGATGAGACCGGAGAAGGCAGCGAATTCTTCCCCAGCGCATTTTCCGGCATTGGGAAAGTGAGGGAAGTAGGTCGACGCGAAGTACGTATAGGAGGCGAAGTAGACAAAGCCTGCATTTTAGTGAGACAAATGGACATATATGAAATTGAAACATGAAAAGTCGCTTCATACCAAGATCAATTACAAACTGCGCAATCTGGAGCCGAGTGATCCACTGCTTCCACCAAACACGCACGCCACGAGCACTCTGGAAATAATACCAGTACATAACAACATGAACCATAAGATTGAGTGTGATTGGGACCCATGAGACGGCAGTCAATCCGATTAGTTGCGTGTAACAGAGCAGAGCGGTCGCACCGTGGTGATACGTGTGAAGGAAGGTAAGTGGTTTCTTCTTCAAAACAAGAAACACTGTGTCAAAGAGTTCGACGTATTTTATGATATAGTTCAACTGCGATATGTTAGTCAAACATATAAATATCATATCACAAATTCAGATAACATATCAGCGCTTCATGATGCCAAGGAGGCAAACGGATAAGACGTACAAAATAAAGAATCACCAGCTGCTTTGTCCAACCTCCACGATGGTCGCAAATCGCATAAAAGACGCCATGTCTCCAGACTGTGGGCAAGAGCTGCTCGATAAACAGTACCAGCAGTAATCCACTAGCAACTGTCAAGTACAAGTTGTGGATCATGAATAGTCCATTCAGTTTCATCGCCGGACGATTCCGCATCAATTCGCGCCCACCGAAAATGATGACATAGTAGGATATTAAAGCAAAGGCGGTCTCTTTGAGGGTCGACATAGGCGTCTCGGTCTGGACGAAGCTGAAATCAGATGGAGAGTACCCGGCAACGGCCGTGAAGGCTTTGTCGAAGATGGGCCATAACTCAATGGCGAAGGGATGATCCAGGGTGGGTTGGGGAATGGATTTTAGGAGTTCGAGCGACATGACGGGATCGGAGGACACGGAGGTAGGTCTAATTAGCTGTCTATAGTATCGATAAAAGGAGATTTTGTTCACAGGAGCTTGTCAAAGGCAGCTGCTGTGTTTGGGCGTAGCAGGAAGGCTTTCTGCTCCCCGTGAGAGAGGGTGAGAAGCAGCAGACTGAAAAGGAGTGACCAGGATAAGGCTCGAATCACACAGATGCGACCGGAGCAGGACTCGAAATGAACAAAAGGAGATAGAAGTATGAAGGAGAAGCAATGAATATTAAAAAAATCACTACGGGGAGAAGTGAAGAAGAAAGAATTTTCTGGGAGGGTTGGTGATGGTTGGAGAGCTGGAATTCTTACAGCATGATTTGGTTTTTTGGTGGTTTTAATAATTTGTTTCTTCCTTGGATTACGGCGTTTGATTGGCCAGAATTGTTGGGAACAGCCGCAAAAAGGGGAAATAACTTGGCGATATTACCAGCGCCATACCGATTAATACCGAGAGTATATATGTCTATACGAATACGGTAATACATGCATACATACACATACATGCTGACGATATAATACACAGACTATCCAATTCTTCGTCTGAGCCAGATAGAGGAATCTCCTGGTGGCAGTCAAGATCGAGTCTGCCCTTATGTCGAAGACGCTTTAGCTGTCCGGCGGGACGTTTAATCCTATCCATGGATGATGCGTGGAAGCTAAAAACGGCTGATTGCATCATTATTCACCCGGATAGGGGTGTGTATAGCGTATGTCATTCCCACCTGATGGTAGCCTGAGCTAACTTTTGAGATCCAAGGGGAGCAGTTGAAAGCCCTGGGAGAAATACTATTATCGAATATGTATCTTCTCTGGCACAAATGGGGCTCTTCTCCAAGGAGGTTCCGAACTCAATAACTTGCCACGAACGAACACAACCCCTGACTATCAAGCAGGACCTACTTCCATGGACATGCATTGCTAGATACATGTAGCAACCATTGTCTGGAGTGATTAAGTCGAACAGATGTATACTGTCAGCTCGTCATATGTATGTATGGCTTCAGATCTGCTGGTTTTATGATTCATCAATCAATGGGGATCGAAATTTCTCAGAATTATCAGGTGGAATACCTTTAGCCTTCTTTCATCTTTGCCCCCAAAGAAATTGATGGATAGGAATAATCTATAAGGCTTCTTTCTTGACCAAAGGCATCAGTTGGATCAGGATGTATGACCATGGACTTGCAAAGGGGTTATTCAATGCGCATGCCACAGCATTGAGTTTGATATCCATTGCTAGTTGTCGATGTTGTGGTGCTCCTCAATTCCTTCAAACCCACAACGGAAGCCTGCATCAATTCAAGTTCATGTCTCCAGTAACAATGTAAGTCGGTTGGCAATTTTGCACGTCTTGGAATAGTCCGACTTTTCAGGGCCAAAGCGAACTCATGGGTTACAACTGTGGCGTGTTGACCAGAGATTAGATAGCACTGTAAGCTGAAAGAAATCCATATAATCGATGTACAATGGAACCTCAACTGGAAAACACAGCGAAAAGATACTGTCGATGTCAGTCGTGAATTGATAGGCGTAGTTGACGCTCGACTTGGAGGCTAGATGATAGGCCTTAGTCTCCATGAAGCTAACAATGATTCCAAGCTTGACAACCACGGAAAATGGCTCCGAGATCTCCCACCACTCACACCACTCAAAAATCTCAAAACAGGACTGTAGTCACTTCGCCGACCACGTTGCCGCCATCAACATCAACAATTCCTCCGTTTCGGGAGCATTGACTGCATCAGTTCGATTTCTCTGACAAAAAGTCTCCTCTTCTTGTTGCAAATGTCGCCCACGGCTTTCATCCGCGTTGCCTCGCGACGAACACCTACTGCCTTCTTCAAGGCTTCGTACTCAGCCCGATCGAGACTTCCAGCGGCTGCTTCTGCCTCTACTCCAGCAATTGTCGCTCTTGGTGGTGTCAGTGGCTTCAGCACGACGGCGAAACGATGCAGTGCGGGTCATGAGGAGGAGACTTTCGAGGAATTCTCTGCGAGGTAGGGCAGTTGTTACTTTCCAAGTTTACGGGACAGAGGGGCAGGGCGTTGAAGATCTACGTCGTGTATACCCGCAATCGAGTATGAAGCGAGTGTCTTTAATGCCGAAAAGGATCGTGGAATTGGATGGACTGAATTGGAATCGAAGAGAATGGGGCTGATGGCATTCGTTGCAGGTATGAAAAGGAATTCGATAGCGTACAGGATGTTTTCGAGCTTCAGGTTAGCTCCCCCATCATATTTATTCATACTGCTCTCTGACTTGATGATTTTCGTTTTCTGCTACACTCTGTTGACCATTACATTGCTCTTTCATATAGCGAAACCTTAACAATGCCTTCGCATACGACCTTGTCCCATCAGTGGGCGTCATGACTGCCGCTCTCAAGGCCGCCAGACGAGTCAACGACTTCCCAACTGCTGTGAGAATCTTCGAAGGTCGGTTACAAGCCTACTTTTTCTTGGTTCCTGCAAACTACGCCGCATGATGTATACCAGTATTGGATCTGACCCAATCGTCGAATGGTAAACAGGTATCAAGGCAAAGGTCGAGAACCAAGGCCAATACAAGGCATACCTCGAGGAACTCAAACCTCTTCGAGAAGAACTCGGCGTCGTGCTCCAAGAGGAGATGTATCCTCCAGAGAACAAATGAACCGAGAGCAGAGATCACCGGGGACCTTTTGCGTTTTAACCTGAAACTGTAGAAGTACAATTGGAAGGTGTTTCTTGGGAAGATGGGAGGCTGTGGGACATCTGCGGTGGTGATATGTCATACATGGTAAATTAGAGAGATCGCTGGAGGGGGAAGGCTTCGGTGAAACCTAATGCTCCTTTTTCCCTTCCTGTCCCTTTCCCTGTTGCTAAAATGTAACATCAGAAAGAATTGAAGCAGTGTTTTCCCTTTGTGCTTAGCTTTTTATTTGTCAATTTCATACCCGCTGATTTTGTTCCAACAAGCAAGGGCTTCTAGAAATACTAAAGACCCTATAAAGTCACTACTACTTCTGAGGTCACATACATTTGGATGAGTCTGGAAGATAAGAGTTTCTGCCCCTGGCAAACGACTTGAGTCGGACTCAAAGCCGAGCGGAGCCTACGCAAAACGATGAAGGCCTCGCTTTTACTTCGCATCTCGGTAATAGACTCTTTTCTTCCTCTCTTACATGTTGAAGGTCATCCCGACTTGATCGCAGGCTATGTGTGGTGAAGCGCATCCATATATCAATCCTGACTTGGAGCATCAACGTAGATGACTGCGTAAAACGACATTTTACAGGTCATGATAAGCATTGAGCATCAACTCATGGCTCGATGTTAAGCAGAGAGCGCAAGGAAGCGCTGATTCGACCAACGTCGAGACCCCAGCTAGCAGGTATTTTTCTCTTTTTAATATGTATGTACATACACATACGGCAAAATGTGCCCGGCCGCTCGTATCATTAATTCACAACCATCACGCTCAACAGGAGGGGGAATTTGACGACGCGAACCGAAAAAGTTGAATAAACCAATCAGCCAAACCAGCTATCATTGAGATATCATTGAATCAATATTAGATCGTCCCGCCCAATATAAGATTTCGCCTCGGAAGCCAAGGAGACCCTTCTAACGCCATACTCTATGTACTCGTCGCTAAACTCGCCAGCGAAAATTAAAGGTCTTTGTAATAAAATAAGTATGTTGTGGGTTGATTCGTGTAGAGAGGTGGTAAAAGGGGAATAGACGGTGTGCTTGAGGAACTGTTTTATACCTGAAGGACCAGTCATGCCTTGTCGTAATAATTTTATAAATCTCCTGCTTATGGTGAGTGTTGTGCTTTGATTGCTGATGGGTCCGCTGCATGAGCTTTGGGTTTGGTGCATTGATCAGCCAGATCCAACGTATTTGAACCAATTCGGGCGGCAATCTTCAAGTTGAAGGAATGGTTCTCCAGAGTAGAACTTCGCTGGAGTGCAACCCTTGCATTTAGGAGAATTCGGACAATTAAAGTAAGGGATATGGTTATAGCCAATGTCGCGGAACCTGAGTACAACCCAGTCAGAATATGTGCTGCATAGAGGTATGTCCTTCAATGAACTCACCAGTGGATTTTATTTTTATCTTCAAACAGTCCCAAACCAACAGAGTGTACAGGCGCATCGCCCCATCGTTCGTAGAAGAACCCACCAGCGCGGTCGAGATGATTGAAATAATCCTCGTAAGCTTTGCTTCTGAAGAACGACAAATCTCCAATCTCAAAATTAGACCAGAAGTGACAGGTGGAATACCCGTTTGCCTTCTGATTATGTTGCGGTCTCTGCTTGCTATCGACCAACCAGTTCATTGCGTTATTTGAATGAAGGTATTCAGGATGCGCCGCAAGGAACTTAACCGTCTCGGGCCATAAGGTTTCTATACTCTCAGGGGCATCATAGAGATTAATTGTGAAACCGTAAGTTTTGTTGTTGTCTTGCATGTATCGGAAGACATCGTAATCGACATCGCAGAAGAAATGAACATTCGGTTCGACACGCCAATAGTATTGCATATTAGCCAGAGCTGGGTGTTTGTAGAACATGCCGCTATTCCACCGACACATCTGGTTGTACGAGATCTTGCCACTGTATTGGACATTCTTCTCCTTCAGTATTTCCACGGATGCTTGATATAAATCCATACTTATCCAGTGAGGAACATCCCAATGCTCTTTTGGGACCAACTCTGTAGGACATATCAGCGATGGCCTCCAAGAAAGGCTCTTTTAGCCACGACAATGCCGCATACCGTAGTTACATTTCGCCTTTGTTTCTGCCTGCGTCCGCCTTTTGAATTCATCTGAAAATGGCTTGTCATTGAAGAAAGTCCAAGGGTAGTTGAATTTGCTATTCCATGTTCTTTCCAGTTCTCTCATCGTCATGATCAGTTGGTCAAGCTCCTCGTTGCGGACGAGTGAAAGGAGGGTCGCATTGATTCGCGCGGACTTGGGGTTGTCAGGCGCATAGGTATCGCCTTCAGCCCTCCATAAGTGCCCTTCCGGTTCTCCAGTAGCTGCAACATGATTAACAGAACAAACTTGAGAGTAGCCACGGGAGTCAGCGTAACTCACGATCAGCTAATGGATCGTGCTTCAATCCATTATCGTACGGATCCACCAATTTGATGATGGAGTTGGGCGATCGGGAGAGCTGGAAAATGAGAAAAAGGCAAAGAAGTACCGCGCCAGCCAGGATTAATCGCAGAGGTCTTGCAATAGCCATAATGACATTCGACTCCGGCCCTTCTTTGCAAAGGGCGTCGAAAGGAAATCTCTCTCTCTTTCTCTCTCATTCTGTCTGAATGTCGGTGCTTTTTCTTCTTTTGCACGACTGGATTACGTAACTGAGGCTGAATCAGGGGCAGGTTGAGCTGTGACTGATGACGTAAGCATCTAGAACTGGCGACTTCGAACCTCACCACGACACGCGAGCAACGTGAACCAGATAGCTGCGAAAGATCGATCATTCAAGGGCTCAGTCCGTTGATCCTGTTGTGGTATTGCCTGCCAAATGTCGTGAGCTGGATCCAACATGGCGGCTGCTTTACGTATTAGCGCTTTAACAGATGAGCTCATCGCAATAATCGCGAATATTCAGGATCAGGTATGTCGTAAACAAGTTGCCAAATGACCATCTACTGGTGTACTGATGACCTGTAGAGTTCGCCTCGATTCAACAACTTGAAGATCCTAGCTCGAAAATCCTTGAAGCAAAGCTTGGCTGGGAGAGTTGACAAGTTTGAGGTTACAAGGAGGCTTGATGGCCTACAGGAGAAATTTCAAGTTGTAGGAAACGATCGTTTAGCAGATGCTCTCCAGTTACGGCTAGCAGAGCTAGATACAAGAAAATGCCATTGGGCCCCAGAAGCCCTTTGCTTGCTCTTAGAGCTTTCCGATAGACCTGCTACCAATTCGATACCAGACAAATTGGAGCTGTTCAAACCTCCTGATCCGCCGTCCGTTTTGACTTGGTCCAATCTCGGCGTCTCTGACTTGGATCAACAGGACATATGGAAGGACATTGACTACGCTGATGGTTCATCTGATGATAACTTGTCATTAGCCTCAAGCGACATTTCCATCCCGCGGATCATCCCACAAAGTTTCAAGGTGCCATTGGATGAACATATTCCCCAGGAAGACATATATCTAACCGTAGAAGATGAAGACCTAGTATCATCTATCCAAAATGGTCAAGCTTGGAGATGTACACCGAAAGCCACTGGCCCAGTTGAGGACTGCACAGGTGTTCTGACCGAACTACAAATTATCCGAGAAACGATATTCATGCTCCACGGTTTACCCAATTCTCTATTTTGGCATGTGGATGACAGCATTGAGGTGGATCGGAGGTTCTCTCTGTGCCATGCTTCTACCGAGGCCCTTAAATCAGTACTTCGGTCATTCGCTGACCTCGGTGTTCGCATTCGAACACTTAGAATGTTCGGTAAACGTCCACAACAGATACCTGTTTTGCAAATGTTCCAGAGGGAATTGGAATCCTTGGTTTCCGATTTTGATGTGTTTTTGTCAAATACGCAGGCTCAGGCACACTGGCCGTGTGTTAGCATTCTCAAATTGTTTGACGATGTTCGAAAGCAGAGTAAACTTCTTGTTGAACTAGCTAGTCTCATTGTACGACTCGAAGAATGTACAGAGCAGAGCAGCTTTCTCTGCCTTGACTTGCTTTACGAGTTAGTTTGTGCGAAACAAGCGGCTGTTGAAGATGCCGATTTCAGAACCGTGGCCAAGCTCTTTTTTAAGTGCTTTGAAAGCTATGCAAGACCCATCCAGCTGTGGATGAGATCAGGAACGTTAAACGAATCTCTGGGCTCCATTTTCGTTAAGCAGTCTGATGCGTCTACCGATTTGAAGTCTCTGTGGAACGAATGGTTTGTTTTGGAAGAGGTATCAGGAAAAGTGTATGGCCCAAAGTTTCTCCACCCAGCCGCAGGCAAAATATTCACCACTGGAAAGAGCATGATATTTCTTCGTCATCTTGGTATTACCCCGGAAAGTCTTAATTTCGCCAAAGCGCCGGCAATCGGTTACGAGGACATTTTCCCAACGGATAATCCTTCGCCTCTGGTGCCCTTTTCCGGCTTACTGGAGCGCGCATTCGAGCAACTGGTCAATGTAAACCACACCATTGCTTCATCCGCCTTAAGAACGGAGCTCGACAAGACATGTGGACTCTGGCTCTCAATGGAAGCTTTGGATTATATATACTTGGGGAAAGACATTGCGCTGTTGATGGTCGTCGACCAAAGAATATTTGACTTGATTGACAAGGGAAGGCAATCGTGGAATGATCGATTTTTGCTGACGGAGAATTTGCAGCAAGCCTTTGGACATCTGTTATGCCTAGATGCTAGCCGCCTCATCGCTCGGTCCATAAAGGTGCCTCCTCGAGAGTTTGAAAGACATTGCCGTTCAGTCAAGATATTGAAAGCTTTGTCCGTGGATTATGTTCTTCCATGGCCGGTTGCAAACATTATATCGAAGCAAGCAATGTTCACATACCAGCGTGTCTCAACGTTTCTCATGCAGATTCGTCGAGCGAAATATGTGCTCGAAAAGCAGTCTTTCAGTAAATCGCGATGCTTCCGACTCGAAACTTATACGAGAGAGGATGTCCTTTCGTTCTCTATCCGGCATCATCTTCTTTGGTTTCTCAACATATTGTACTATCACCTCACTGAAGTTGTCATCTCGTCATCAAGCGCAAAAATGCGAAAAGCAATGTCCCAAGCTCGAGATGTGGATGGAATGATTTCTGTCCACGGATCATTCACCACTTCATTGGAAGAACAGTGTCTACTTTCAAAATCCCTGGAACCTATTTACCAGGCCGTCATATCGATCCTTGATCTATGTCTTCAGTTTTCCGACGTGCAAGCCGCGCGATACGCTGAATATCAGTACGACCACGCAAACCAATCGGCGACTTTCCTCCATTTACCTTCTAGCCAGTATCGACGTCGTCACAGATTGGCATCTGAAGAAGACGATGATGAGCTAAGCTCAGACGAAGACGAAAGAGAGGGCCCTATAAACGATAGTATCCTCGGCGATGGAAATAGTACCTGTGTATCGTTTGCCGAGTCATCGTACAAGGAACGGCTGCTTAAAGTGAAGATGAAATCTGACCAACTTTGCGGGTTTGTCAGGGCTGGATTAAGAGGTATTGGGCGGGTTGGTGGCCAGAATAGCTGGGAGATGTTAGCTGATCGACTTGAGTGGAAAAGGGATGCCTTTGTGTAGACTATTGGGCTGGTGCGATCGCTTGTAAATGAAAATTCATTCATTCATGCAGCTATATAGTCGTGCCTGCGTTTTCAGTCATCGCCTTTTTCACCAGCCATGACCTCATAGAAGACTCGAGAATTTATCGAGGTGAAATATTTTGTTTAGTATAAAATCATTTTGAACTTTTGTGCACTCCCAGATTTCTCACGCCCACCTCGTCATGCAACCAATGTCTTCTTTTGACTTTAGCCTCCAACAAGTTTCCATTGACGACAAAATTGGAAATATACAAAATGAGTACAAGTACTCTGCAAAATACAGCAAAAATGAAAGCCAAGACTCATCAGCTTTAACCGACCCACCTTCTCGCGCTGTAAAACACTCTTCCCCAGGGACCAATATCACCCCATTCGGCGGACATAGCATTCTCGCCAGGGAACCAACTTCCCACGCCATTCATAATAGTTCTCTCAGGATGAGGCATCAGTGCAAGGACCCTACCATCGAAACTTCTCACGCCAGCAATACCCTGAGGACTCCCGTTCGGATTGAATGGGTATCTCATGGTTGGCTTTAATGTAGTATTATCGACGTATCGGATTGGCGCAAGATTACGCTTAACGATATCCTCTGCAGTTATGCCGGGTGTACTGACAAACGAAGCACGTCCCTCGCCATGTGCGACGGCGATAGGGAGTGAAGTTCCGTCCATTCCGTGCAGGAACACACTTGGCGACGAGTGATCTGGATCGAAGATACGTACCATACATACGCGACCTTCGTATTGTTCACTTTCATTTCGTTCAAAGCTAGGCCAGTCTTGCGCGCCTGGGATAAGATCCTTCAAACGGCTGAGGAATTGACAGCCATTGCATACTCCTAACGTGAATGTATCGGGTCGTTCAAAAAAAGATTTAAATTCTTGCCTTGTGTTTTTGTGAAGCAGGACTGACTTAGCCCATCCTTGGCCAGCGCCGAGGACGTCGCCGTAGGAGAATCCACCGCAGGCTGCGAGACCTACGAATGAGGATAGAGAAATTTTGCCAGAGAGAATATCGGTCATATGCACATCTACAGCGGAAAACCCTGCCACGTTGAAGGCAAATGCCATCTCCGCCTGGCTATTCACGCCTTGTTCGCGAAGAATAGCAACTCTCGGCTTTGTTGCGAATGGTGAGAAGCGGGCACTAAGGCTACTTAGAAGTGGTATTGAAGGGTCCTTTGGGTCGAATGTGAGATTGTAAGATAGACCAACATCATTGTCATCAAGAATGTTTTCGTACTCCTGGTCAGCCATAGCAGGATTATCGCGAATCTTCTGCATTTGGTATGAAGTATTGGACCAAGTCTGCTGCAAATTTGCGCGAGAGTTGCGGTAGATTAGGGTCGCACCATAATAAATGGCCATGTCGTGCTTAGACTTTTCCGCTACCCGTCCAATCCTGAATAGTAGACCTGGCGGAGGGCCGCAGGTCGCGAAGCAGCTTCGAAATACACCTTCATCCTTCTTGCGGACTTGGAATACCGCGCCCAATTCCTCATTAAATAAGGTTTCCATGACATCCTTTATGTTTGGACTGGAACAGATATCGTCCAACATGATCTGTATTCCACATCTACCAGCGAACATCATCTCTGCAAGGGTAGTAAACAAACCGCCATCTGAGCGATCATGATACGCAAGGACAACGCCAGCCTCTTGGAGTTGCTGAGTGGCGTCGAAGAAATCTTTGAAAAGTTGCACATCATGGACATCAGGGCATCGGTTGCCCACTTGGTTAAAAACTTGGGCCAGCGCTGAGCCTCCAAGGCTCCTACATCGAGAAAGATTCACGAACATGAGGACGCTTTCTCCTACTTCTTCGAAGCTACGCAGAGCTGGTGTCCACGTCTTTCGGATATCGGAAACAGGTGCAAATGCTGAGATGACAAGCGACAGAGGTGCGGTCACTTCTTTTAATTCCCCAGTATTCTGATCATCCCACTTCATTTTCATAGACATCGAATCTTTTCCAACAGGAATGCTAATACCAAGTTTTGGACACAGACCTATTCCAATAGCCTCAACCGCCTCGTACAAGGCAGCTCCTTCTCCAGGATGGCTCGCTGCTGACATCCAGTTGGCGGAAAGTTTGACTCGGCTCAAACGGCCGGAAATATCTGCGGCCGCAATGTTCATCAACGCTTCTGCCACAGCCATTCTTGCGGATGCAGCTGGACTAATGAGTGCAAGTGTAGGCTTCTCTCCCATGGCCATAGCTTCGCCGAACTTCAGCCCAGCATGAAGAGAAGTGGCGGTGACCGAAACGTCAGAAACGGGAATCTGCCACGGGCCTGCCATTTGATCTCTCGCCGTCAAACCGCCCACAGTTCTGTCTCCGATTGTGATAAGGAAGGATTTGGAGCCCACAGCAGGCAGCTGCAAAATTCTTGAGACAGCTTCGCCTATCAGTTCTTTGTCAGAAATTGCTGGTAGATAGGATTGAAGACTGCTATCAAAAATAGGAAGCTTTAATTTCCTCGAAGAGACCGTTCTGGTCAGCTTTGGAGGTTTTCCAAATAGAACTGAAAGAGGCAGATCGATTGGCTTAGGGTAAGCTTTCGAATCTCGATCAAGAAGAATAAGTCTCCTGTTTTCCTCAGGTTGACCGAGGCCACGGCCAACTACCGAATAACCACAGCGCTCTCGTTTTGCAATGGCTGTGAACTTTGTCATTGCTACCTCTGAAATGGCCATGACATATCGCTCTTGTGCCTCACAGCACCAAATTTGCATTGGACTCATACCCCTATCCGCATTATCAATTTCGCGTAATTCAAAGGTAGCGCCTAAGCCAGCATCATGAATAAGCTCGGGTAAAGCATTGGATAAACCACCAGCGCCGACGTCGTGTATAAATTTAATTGGATTTTCATCCCCCATTGAAACACAAGAGTTGATGACCTCCTGTGCTCTTCTTTGAACCTCTGCATTCCCTCTTTGGACACTTGCAAAATCGAGATCGGCAGAGCCTTCTCCGGAGGTGACACTGGAAGCAGCTCCTCCACCAAGTCCAATCAACATGGCAGGACCACCCAGAATTACTAAAAACGAGCCCGGCTTAACTGCTCTAGGATTCTTGAGAGCATGGTGTGGACGGACTGTCCCCACACCTCCTGCAATCATAACTGGTTTATGATAACCTCTGATCTCGGATTCGCCATTTTCGAGTTCAACTGTCGTGAGCAGAGTTCTGAAATACCCTGCTGTGCAAGGTCGACCAAATTCATTATTAAAGGCAGCGCTTCCAATCGGGGCTTCGATCATGATATTTAAACTGCTGGCGATGTGATTGGGTTTTCCGACATCTAACTCCCACGGCTGTCTGTGCCCCGGTATTAACAGATCGGAGACGCAATACCCTACCAACCCCGCCTTAGGCCGCGATCCCTGACCAACTGAACCTTCATCGCGAATCTCACCGCCTGATCCTGTCGCGGCACCGGGGAACGGCGAGACAGCAGTGGGGTGGTTATGAGTTTCGACTTTGGCTAGGAAATGAACGAGTTCCTTCGTCTGAGACCATTCTCCAGTCAAAGGATTTGGAGCCCAGAAGCTTGCTTCCTCTCCTTGAAGAACAGCTGCATTATCGCTATACGCACTGATAGTATAACTTGGATGCTGTCTGTGGGTGTTTTTGATCATATTAAAGAGCGAGTAAGGCCTTTCCTCCCCATCGATGATCCATTTTGCATTGAATTGCTTGTGACGACAATGTTCCGAGTTCACTTGGGCAAACATAAACAATTCAACATCCGTGGACGATCTCGAGATGGGTCCTCCTGGAGAATATGCCTCGACGAGATAATTGATTTCTGATTGATCCAGAGCCAAGCCTAGCCGTTTGTTTGCTTCCGCTAAAATCTCAGCTGGACTCTTCTCAGCATCCTCAAGGGGTATGATTTCGAGTGGTTGAGGCTGATGCTCCGAAAACATGGCCTGCAGGTCTGGCTCGTCTGAGCTTATCACTTGGGTCATGCGATCATGTAACAGATTGAGCCGCTCCGAGTCCAGCCCCTCTTCGTCATGGCTGAGGATGCACGATATTTGCAGACCGCGTTCTATGCGCTTGACATACTGCTTCAAGCCACAGACGTGGGCAATTCCGGTGGCTTGAGAGCTCCATGGTGAAATGGTTCCAATGCGGGGCGCAACATAGTATGTAACATGGGAACCCTCCAGCGAGTCAAAAGCAGTAGGATCATCGGTTATGTCACCATAGAGTAGAAGCTGCTCCAAGACTGCATGGTCTTGTTCTTGTAGATTTCCTATCAAATCGATATAATGGATCCACTGTGCCCGCACGGCTCGTGCTTTGATACTAGCCGCAATGGCACGACACCGGGATTGCGAAAATGCAACGGACCCTGGGATAACCAGATGGGTGGAACCTGGAGGAGGCATTTTCAAAATAGAAAATGAAGTGAAGCAAGGCGGTTGGCTCAATTCCGAGATAATTGATCAACATTAAAACTTGCCCCGCATCAGTCAGAACAGAAGGGCGATTGGAAGATGAAAAGTCATCCCTAAGAACAGAGGCTATGAGATGTGGAACGGCATTACTAAAAAAAAGAAGCCAAATGCCCCAGCTCATGTTCTCAATCCATCGACTGCGTTGATCGAGTTTCTTTTCCCCTGCTTTGCTTTTCGATTTCGTGCTGAGAGAGGATCAAATCAGAACCTTTCAAAAGTTCAGATCTATCACGTGATTACTTTTATTTGATATGGAAATGCGCTAGTCCCAGATTGGTCTAGCCTGACCCACACATGGATAACGGTGGTGATCACGTGGTTTTTTGATGACTGATTGATAAGATAACTAATATGTAAGTACGGAGTAAGTAGCCTTCATATGACATGCCGAGCATGCAGAGAGTAGTAAAAATGGGAAAGATTTTACTCCTCCCAGATACCCAGCTTCACATCGCCTGGAAATGATGAGTTGCTCTGCATTTACATACATACATTCATTAGTACATTATATTGTGCTCCGTACAGGGAGGTAGCTATTATTAACTATCGGTGAGCCGTTTTATCCTTTGCCTCAAAGCAGTTTAGCGTGACGGATCATGCTTTCGGCCCTTTGTTATCCCGGACAGTTCCGTTGGAGTCCCCCGGCCAAGCTTCTGCTTAGTCAGTAGATTCCGATTCGCAACGACCATCGATGTCATCGCCAGATTGAATTGACGAACTGCACTCCTGAGCTCGTGGGATGTAATTTGATTCTACTGCGAAAACCTCATCTTGCGGGTCCATTGGATGCCATGTCACTACCATTGAACCCTCCACCCTCTGCCACGCGCGGCCAACTCCTCTCTAACCCCGTCTCCGATCTCCCGCAGGCCCAGGTCGATGCGATCATTCGCACCAAGCGCAAAGCTCGCGAGCCCAAAGCCTGTTATCCCTGCCATACACGCAAGGTCAAATGCGATCGGAACCTGCCTTGTGATGGCTGTGTTAAGAGAGACCATGCCGACCTGTGCTCGTACGAACGACCGTCCAAAAAGCGTCAGGTTATTCCTCAAACCTTTGTGAAACAGGAAGGCGGCGATGGTGGAAGTGCTGCAATTGGAGCTGGAATCACTCAGGCTACTAGTGTCATTGATCCGAACAGGGTATCGATGTCCAGGGATGAATGGGAGAACGTGTGCTCGAAATTGAAGGAGATGGCCCAGACGATCTCATCACTACGGATGGGCTTGGAGCGCGCGGACATTGGCCCTATCGCGTCTCCAGAACTTCGAAATGATCACAATGTGGGCGGCCAGGAAGCACAATCTCCTGAAAGTGAAGGCGTTCATGCATCCAATGAATTGGGAAACTCAACAATACATTTGGGCTCACGATCCGTGCTGGCGTACATCTTGGGTGGCTCCGGTACCTCTCAGGAGGCCACACAAGCTCTCAGTGAGGGAGGGATACTCCCAAAACTGGGCCTTGATAACGAGCTGGTTACATATCCCTTTATTGACCTTTGGTCCTCCAACAGTGCTACCTTCGATATCAATGCTGTGTGCAGTGCATTGCCAGACGATGAACAGTGTCATAGGTCAGTCCATAGCTACCTTCAAGCTGTTGATTATTGGTCCCTGTACTTAATTTGTCTTACTCTCATTGTACTACCAGGCTTTTTGAGTTTTACCGTGATATTGGGGCTACCCTCTATCCTGTTATACCGGATATGTGCCGCTTCGAGGAAAACCTGGAGACGTTTCTCCGCAATAGAGCAAGTGGAGCCCCTGCAGAAGGCAGTGAAGCGATGGATAGGCCTTTTGGAATGAGCACGGCTTTTATAGGTCTGCTGTTCGCTGTGCTTGCTGCCGGCTGTCATTCGTCCGATATGCCGTGTAAAGAGAGAGAACTGACATCTCAGGTCTACGGTATGTCATGAATATATGAGCTCCAAGGCTGCGCTGATAGAATCCAGTTTGCTGCGCGTACCAATGTTTGCGCGCAATAAACTTCGTATCCCAACCGAATCTGGTGGCAATTCAGGCGTTGCTCATTATTGGAAATGTCCTTTCGCATAATATGAATCCTGGAGCTGCCTACGTCTTACTAGGTCAGTGAGAAGTTTGACATGTGTCCTGGAAATATCAGCCCTGAAATATTTACTAACTCCAGAAGGCATGACTTTGAGAATGGTGATATCGCTCGGTTTACAGGTCGAATCGCACAAGTTCTCGCCTGCTGATCGACTTATTCGAAGGAAAGTGTGGTAGGTTTTTCTCTTGATTTAAGCATTCAAGTTTGGATCTCTCCTAATAATTTTATGCTTGTAAGGTGGTCAACTGCCTGGCAAGATAGTCACTTTTCATTGTCTTACGACCGGCCCTCGACCATGGCTTTCATGCATCCTGACATTCCTTACCAGCCGAATTCACAGCCCGGAAACCGGTCTTTTTTTGAGACTCTTTGTAGGATAATCGCGCTGACTCTCGAAATCGTCCGAAGTCGGATGCTTTCACCCCAATCTCAAATGGGGTTCGCGGTTATACGAGCCTACAAGGAAGATATAAAACGGATTCTAGCAGACGCTGCTCCGCACCTTCGTGACCCGAAGTTTTGCACAACGCCAAAAGAAAACCTGGAAAGAATTGGATTAAAGCTGCATTCCTCCTACATTACTTCCGAGCTCTGTCGGCCGGCACTGAAAGCAACAGCGGACTCAAGCGAAGCAGCAACATCCGCTGTACGAAAAGATTGTATTCAGGCGCTCAGCAGAACTGTTGAGGCCTATGTGGAATTACACGCAGCCAACCCCCAGGCTTCAAGATCGTGGATCAGCTTGCAGCGCACGATCAGCTCTGCGTTCCTGTTGGCCGTGCTCGAGGAGTCTAAATATGACTCACAAATTCGTTATCTTCTCCTCCAACTCGAAAGCGCTATCGCAGAGCGGACGGCAGCTGACGCTGCTGACAAGGGCGTAGCGCCTTGTCCTAACAACCCCGTGTCAGAACGCTCAAACCATTTCATTAGTGGTGTAACAAATGTCCCCATATCGAGGCTAGACTCGACACAAGTCTCCACAACATCGACGATACCCGCGTCCGTGGCCGCAGATACAGAGACTCAGTGGCAAAAGCCACTCACCAAATCGCTTCGTGCCTTACAGAAGCTAAACGCCGCTTTTACCATGCACAGCAGACAACAGCAGACACCTGCTGGATCCTTGGCAGTCCCGTCACCTGCTGGCGTTGTAAGCATGTCTGGATACGTAACGCCATCAGGGTCTGGCAGTGGGCCATGTACGACTCAATCAATAGGAAGCACGCGCGCTGGATCGTTGCCTCCGCCGACACCAGAAAGTTCCGGATCAGACTGGAGTCTTCCGAACTTGTTGGATCGAGCGGCCGAATATATTCATCCTCCTCTATGGCCTTGAGGGTCTCTTCTATAGTTATCCACTCCTTTTTAGCCCTTTTATTTGCATTCCTGCAAACACTCCCAAGCGTATACAGCGTGCTATACATACTTGGTTTTTACAGAGATATATATTTATATCTTTTGCTCAGTTGTGGTTTGTACACCGCGCGCTTTTCTACTCTTTTGTTGTTTTAGTGCTCTTTTCAAGCAGGGCTAGCAGGCATCGGCGATGGTGTTTTTATTTATTATTTATTTTATTTTTTACGGAGATACAGGAGTTTTGGGGGAAAAATTATGCTTCCAAGAAAAAGGAATGAAGTATTGTTAAGTGAAAAGGGCAACAAGGACAGATGTATATCCTTAAATCCTTTTGGCTGTGCTTGTTGTATGTACTGTTCATATTATTTTGTTGTTGTGAGTATTCTGATATTAATTAGCATGGATTACACTTCTGGATCATTTTTTTTTTGAAAGAGTATAAACGTCCTTTGATATATTTGTTTTCATACCTCCGGAAACCCCTTGGTGGTAATAAGGACCATTCATTGATTATCGGCCATGCAGGCATGGCCTTTGCAAGGAACCATAACACTTATAAAAAGAAAATGACATGCTCTGCTTGGACACATCCAAACTCCATTTTATGCATACACCAGCTCAAAAATGCATCAGTTGCAACAAGTGTTATGTGGGCATAACTCCACATTAAGACTTCTTCAAGCATCTAGGTAAACTATGCAACTTAAAATTCAAATCTATTCGCTCCCATGCTATTCGTTTCAACTTACGCCAATGAACAATCATCTTCCCAGCTCCAAAAGAGCCGGGAATGAAACGATGAGCATGTTTATCCGGCAGGGTCACGACGTGTAGGGCTCTTCCGCCTACCAGTCGCTCTCGTCGAACGAGTATGCCGGCTCACTTCAGGCACGTCAATTGCCTGACCATTATTCGTAAACACGCCAGCAACTTGTCTCCTAGCGCCATGACTGGACCTGATCCTTGCAATGGCATGGTTCAGCACACCATCGGCTTCATCATCCAGTTCCATCGTTGCGGTTTGCTGGTCAGTCCGAAGGTTGGAAGATTCACGATCGACAACATCATCTGTCCAATCTTGCGTAGGAACTGGTGTCCTCCGCGACTTTGTTCTACTGCTGGTTTGGCTTGGTGGTTTAGTCCTTGAGATTTCTTTGCCTTTCATAGCAGATGGTTTCGTTTTGCTAGAGCAGTTGGGCTCTGTTTGTTTTGGGGAGGATGCTGTCGAGTCTTGATCGCCTTCTAGCGCCCAAATTTCAAGAGCCCTGGAAAGTAACGCCCCTGCAACTCCCGCACCAGCCGCCGCATCACCACCGCTGGTACCAAGTACACGAACCGCTTCGTGAAGAGCAGTGACAGCCTCCATTGTTCTGCTTAATTCCAGCAGGACAAGCCCACGAGCTGTGTGCAAAGATCCGGTGAGCCCTCTATCTTCGTAACCGCCAACAGCAGCTGAGCCAGCAGAGAGAGCGGCGCCTACTCCAACTTTACCAGTGTGGAAAATCGCACAGCCACCCGCGCCAATTCTAAGGCACTCATCAAATTCTTCCAGGGCTTCTTCCAGATGGCCTAGGCGCCGTAGTGCATGTCCTAAATTAGCCCGCGTCGCTAGCCATGCGCCCGGATCACATTGCAAAGAAGCAGCTAATGCCAGTGCCTGGCGGAAGAGCTCAATTGCGCTTTCCAACTTAGCTTGATGATATAGAACAACCCCAACTTCATTGAGAACAAGAGGATCTCCTCCAGTGGGAGGTGATTCTCGTAAATCGTTAGCAGTAAATGAAAACGAAGCTGTCTGCGAGTTCCTGGATAGTAAACCGGACGACATGTTATAAGCTGCAGAAAGGTATTCATGCGCGAGAGCCATATTGTTTAGCGCAAGGTGCTGCATACCAAGGAATAACTGAGGAAGATGACTTCCTTGAAACAACCTGGCTGCGGTGCTATAAGCTGCTATCGCCTGATCATGTTCTCCCTCAGCTGCGAACGTGTGGGCAAATCCTATCCATGCAGGCGCGGAATGTGGGTCTAAAAGAGAAGCTTTGGAGAAGAATCGTCTTGCTTCAGCGATTTTTGAGACAGATAAATAGTAAACTCCTATTGCAAGGTAGGTGTACGATTCCTCTGGGGAGTTGTCAGCCAGTGTGTGGGCGAGTAGGAACAGCGCATTTATTGCACCAGTTTCATACAGGCAAGCAAGGTGGAGCGGATAGACGGATGGAGAATGGCCAAGGTTGCGACTCGAGGTCACCAGGGACAGGGAGTCAGAGTTGGAGGAAGAGAGAATACTAGAAGTTAACTCCAAAGCTTCGGAAAATCGACATTGAGTGTAGAGTGTTTCTGCGCGAGATAAAAGAAGATCGGGGTTGTCCGCAAGGTTGTAGTGCGTAGAGAGAGTTTCGGTAGCGTGAGAAATAGTAGAAGGCGAGGAATATTTTGAAAGTCGGGTTGTATAGAGCAGCTTCACGAACTCGGCTACCTCTTGAGATACGGATGGGTCTAAGGAGGGATTTATTGAATCGAAGTCGAGCGATTCCAGGAAGTCGAGTTCTTCGGCAGGGGACATCAAAGAGTTCTTCATGAGCTGATCGAATGCTTCAAAACACTGGATATCAATCCGTACAGCATCCTTGTAGCAATCTCGTGCGCGATCAAATGCATTTTGACGAGCGTAACATAAACCTCTCAGATAGCACATCGCCGCTTCAAACTTGACATGATTTGCGTCCTCTCGTTCTCTCTCCTCACTCCGTTCTATCCGAGCTGACCTCGATGCCGTGGACTTTCCATTCCGTAGAGTAATGTGAGAATCGCCATTGCGGTGTTGCAACTTCCGCCGGCTATTACTAGCGGTCGTAATGAGGTGAGTGGGGTTGTGTTCACCAAGCACCTGAAGCGCTTGCTCGAATTTGTTTTGCTTGATGTAACAATGAGCGGCAAGATACTTGCAAGAAGAGCTTCGGGCAATCAAGTCTTTCCGAGACAAAAGGGCTAACGCGCGGGTGTAATTGTTATTGGAAAAATGGACTTGGGCAAGCCAAAAGGCATCGTTGTCGCTGTCTACCACCATCTTCTCAGCTCTCCTACTCGACAAAGCCAGAACAATTTCGCGAAGCAAAACTCACTCGTAAGAGCTAACACCTTATCTCCGATATATATAGCGGCATCATGCTGTCCTCGATTGTGGGCTTCCTGCCTCCAGTTACGGAGGAAGTCTTCCATAGCAGCGCTGGTGACCAAGTAGCAGAGGACTGGAATTCGCGAATCGAGGATCATTCACCCTGTTCTAGCGCATTGTGGAGATCAAAGTCAAAGGAGACGACCCAGAAGCCACCTGCATCCAGCCAACTCCAGCATAAGGACGCTCTGTGTGCCATTCACTGGCATTGCTCTTCGTTGTCGTTTGATCTTGATCTCAGCGCTGGTCCCTCTGATGTTTTGTTTGCTCTGTTTAGCTTATTTGCATAGTTTGCATTAAAATGACTAATTCGAATTGACTAACTAACTACTATAGTACTAGTCCAAAGTATCCGCACCCCCGGGCCCTACTGTGTACAAGTAAGTACACCAAAAGTGTGGATCAACTATTTATCCGACATTCCACTGGTGAATGGTCAGGTACCTAATTGAATCAAGTCACATGATACCAGCTGATCTAGGGTGGCAATAACTCACTAACTAGTGAAGCGGTATCTCCACGGCAACGTCGATCTCATGAACTTCACTTCAACCGCCGCGCAACCCGCAATCAAGTCCCTAGTTGATCTGCTTGGAATAACTCAGCATTTATAATAGCTCTGACTACATCTAGAGTTTTCCTGAAATCCATACTCCCTAGCAATTATGTCTGAACGCAAGGTTCTTGTAAGTATTATCTTTTCCCCATCGTTCAATTCAGTTCGAGAAATAAAGCAATGCGCTGATATATGAATGCGTTCGTAGACAAAATACTACCCTCCCGATTTCGACCCGTCAGCCATCGCGCGCACCCCCAAACATCTGCGCAGCACCGGTCCGAAACTTCTCACTGTCCGATTAATGGCACCATTCAGCCTCAAATGCACCAACTGCGGCGAGTACATCTACAAGGGGCGAAAATTCAATGCCCGCAAAGAAACCACCGACGAACGATATCTGAACATACCCATATACCGCTTCTACATCAGGTGTACCCGCTGCTCCAGCGAAATCACCTTCAAGACCGACCCGAAGAACATGGATTATACGTGCGAGAAAGGCGCAAAGAGGAATTTCGAGCCGTGGCGGGAAGCAAAAGGAGGCCAGTTTGACGAGACGGAGGAAGAGACGCTGGATCGTCTCGAGAGGGAAGAGAACGAGGCAGAGGAAAGAGCGGAGAGGGATAAAATGATGGAGCTTGAAGAGAAGATGCTCGACTCGAAGCGCGAGATGGCGGTTGCCGATGCGTTGGACGAGATTCGAACTAGAAACGCTAGAATCGAGCGTGGTGAAAAGGGCGGAGAGGAGTTAGCTCTGCTTCGAGCCCGACGGGAGGCGGAGGAAGCGCTAATAAAGGCTGAAGAGGAAGATGCCGAAATGGCGCGGAGAGCCTTCATGACAAAAGATGGGGAGCGTGTGAAACGATTAGTTGATGGCGAAAATCACGAATTGGAGTCACCTGTACCGCGCCCTGCAGAGATGCCGCCTCCCTCCTTTGCTAGGGTTAAGAAACCTAAAAAGCCGTTCTCAGCTGGCCTGGGAATCAAGAAGAAAGCTTCCTTGGTTTAAACTAGTATGGAGTCTTGCTCAAGCAAAGGAAGGGATTTGCTGCGGCAATTATGGCTATCCCACAATGTTCTTTCTGCGTCTAGCGTTCTAAATGCATAGCAATCATGGGAATAGGATCAATTCTAGAATTTAACATTAGCATACATGAAGATAATTTAAGATAATCTAACAAACTCCAGCCAGTTCAACCAGTTGCCTGAAGGGACAATCTTCAAGAGGCACCTTCAGCAATCTTCCCAACGCCATGCTAAGTACCATTCAGCAAGACCCTCAGCGACTTCATGTACTCATGCCATTATCGTGTCTGTCGACTAAAGAAACCTGAAACATGAATGCAAGAGACCACCAGATGATAATACATCGTTAGGAAATAGTAATAACATATCTGAGATAAAAAGATGAAAAACGCCTGAACATCTGAATGAAAATTTACATGTATGGCATCCATAGAGCCTCACACTGCGCCAAACTCTGAGGATTGACTGCCTTGGAGATAAGATCGATGACAGATTGATTGGCAGGCAGATTGCCCTCAGGAGGACTAGCCAAACTAATTGCTCGGTTGACGATAAAATCAATGTTGTTTTGCACTAGATCCCGCATTTGTGGCAAGGCGCGTTGTTGAGCAGCGGCCCAAATTAGCAACTCATCCCGTACAAAAATGCTCAGCTGCTGTTCCAACCTGAGTCGTGGTTCCGTGAGGCATCGCGCAAGTGCCATGATTGCGCATGCAAAGATGCCTTCAGTCGCCAACGGACCCATCAAGGTTTGGATGTTGGGCGTCAGCCTGAATGGAGTATGTTCGGGGTTATAGAAAAGCGCTTTAGCGTTATTCATGGCAGGGATTAGCTCTGAACTCCAGATATCACCAGTACGACGAGAAATATGGATCTTGCTCGGGTAGCGGTTGCCCATATGCATCACATATGTCATAAAGGCTATTGCTGCATATTGATAAGAGAACTGTCGACGGAAGAGCCAGAAATCTGCATAGTTGGGATACGTTTGCTGAATAAACTGCAAAAGAACTGTATTAGGAACCCATTTCTGTTGAATGGCAGAGAAAATTTCTGTTCTCAGTACAACTGAGTGGTCAGGGGCGCGCTGTTGGGAGTTAGCAAATTCTTTAGTTGAATTCGATCTACATGGGAACTCACGTTGACTTTATTCTCTGCAAGCGCGCGCATTTTCTCCATAGTATAGAGCATGGGCTCGTCCTTGTTCATACCCGTCTGGCGACAGTGGTCCTCATATATCCCTTGCAGGGTAATGTACGACGAGTCATCCTGAACGAGACGGATATGTGGTGCAAGGGGGACCATCAAGGGGAGGTGGAAATAGATGTTCCGGCGACGGCTCTCCTTTTTCTTCCGAAGAACACAATTGAATATTCGGAATAGCTGCAGCATTCTTTCTTCACGTCTGCAGTGTCGTGCCGCTGGGTGCTGGACAGCAAATGTATGGAGGCTGCCGTCATGACCACGTATCTTCAACCGTCGATGGCACACCCCGATTCCTCGTACCAGATCCACATTGGGCAGGAAGCGATCAATTCTGACAAAGTCCTGATTCTTATCCTTGTGCTCCAAGTATTGACCAGGAACTTCAACTTCATCAAATTTCTGGAACTTGAACTCGCTGAGGTGAGGCGAATACGCCTCAAGGAATTGGAATTGAGGACGACGATCCAACTTTTCCTCAAACTTATCACGCCACCTGCGAAGCTTGTGAATATACTCGTACATAGTCGGCTTCTTGATGACGAAATCTGCCTCGAAGGACTTTCGAATATGAGCAGGGAGAATTGTTTCCGCAAACCGTGTAATATTGGCCTCAGTGGAATGTGGAAGCTTGAAATCCTGCGCATAGGAAGAAGGCATACGACCGACATACGCAAGCCCGTCATTAAGCAACGCCACGATAAGCCGATAAGCGTCCTCGTCAGGTGGGCACTTAAAATTTTTATGAATCTGATCCACCATAGTTTCCATGGACAATGCGAGCAATGGGAATGCTGTCTTAAGTCCGGCCATGATGTCTTCTGCATACTCCCAAGGTTGTTTTTCCTTTTGAGTCACATCAGTTGCTGCATTCATCTGGGAGGCTGTTGAAATAGCCTGATTTGGTGCTCTAGGTGACCCAGCCCCAGCTGAAGAATTTGTGACTCCATGCGATGCTTCAGAACCAGGTTTGGCCTCGGCCTTGATTTGAGGTGACCCCTGTTGCTGTTTCAGGCGGTTTAGTTTTTCTTGCTTTTGCTCCTGAGATTTCTTAATTCCAAGCAGGTCTTCGCGAGAGGTTCTGAGTAGGAAAAATAATGATTGAGGGTACAACTTGGCAATCTTTCCGAGAACCGCTTTGCACAACCGAGCTTCACGATGAGAGAGGCTGGTGAGAAGCTGTGGAATAAAAGTAATCCAATACCACACAGGAGTATCACCCTTGAAACTTTCAAATGAACTCGCAATCCTTCCTTCGTCGTTATCCTGACTCAGAAGCCACAAAATACGACTCAAAAGTTTCCTTGATTTATGATTCTTATAAAGGCCAGCCGCTTCCAAGTAACAACTCATCGCATTGCTTCCCAGTTCCATATCTGAAGGATCGGCCTTGAAGCGTTGGTCGCTATATTGACCCCATTCAGCCCAAGCCTTCGGAAGGCGCAAATCATAATACAGCGCAACGCCAAACGCATCATTGGCTTCGTTAGTGTGGTTTAACTTCGCCAAAAACATGCCCTTCAAGGTAAAGAATTCAGCCTTTTGCTGCAATCCGAAGTAATTGAGATTCGTATTGTTAATAACATCTAGACCGCTGCTGAGCTCCTTGGGGTTCTGGTAATGGCACTTAGCCTGCTCTCTAAGCTTCAAAAACGCTTCTTGAATCTCAATGTTTGGGAGAGTGTAAATGCGACTGAGCTGGTTGATGCAAACTTCTGGCATCTGATGTTTCCGTGCAACATGAGCAAAGCGATTGATAATCCAGGCAGTCTCGTGATAACCTCGATAGGCGTAAGAGTTGGTCGAAACATTGTTTGCTTGCGGGGGAAGAAGGCCGAGGTAGGTCTGATTGATCAGTTGGAAAATATGCTGTCGCCAGGTGACAAGATCTTGCCAGGCGTTGATATCATCCCATACGTTTGGGAGTCGATCGCGCCAAGTCCCAAGCAAAAGCTTTAATTCGGCAGATTTCGTGTCCAGATTCCTTTCGTTTGTCTGGCTGAGGCTCGTACAGATCACGCTCGCATCGTGCAGCTCAACAAGCTGTTGGAAGATTTGCAAAATTGGTATATGAGCGTTTGTAATACGTTTGGGAAGCTGATGCCACTTGCGAATAGATAATTGGATGGCCTCGTCACAAATGTTATGAAATTCCTGCGGACTTTCCTGCTTGGCATGGAGTTTCAGAAGCGACATAAAAGCTTGGAAAAAGGCGCGACGAGGAGTCGGAGCATCGGATACAGCTTTGATTAGAGATTCAATTTGTTCACGATTGGTGTCACCTTGCCAACTATCCAAGCTTCTCCAGATGGATTCAAGCAGCAAATCATTGAAGTTTTCATGTTTCGCGAAATCTCCCAAAATCTCCCACTGTTGCAGCTTCTGAGCGCAGATTACCCAATGGTCCTCCCAAAGATAATATTCCCCTTGTGAAAACGGCACTGCACCAGTACGTGCCTTGATCTGAGCGGACTCATATAGTTGCTGTGCCTTATCCCAAATACCTTGTTGTTCGTAAGAAAGCGCAGCGTTTGTCTCAACAAATTTGCATCTCCTCCTCCAGGTGCCATAGAACATATCATCCTCCTGTAAGCCAGCGTAAATCTCAACAAGAGCGTCAAGATTGCTCTCACGAGCAGTTGGCGTATCAATAATAGGATTGATGGCTGACTGCTCAAGAGCAGAAGCGGCAATATACCACGCATCGTAAGTCCTGCTAAGAAATTTGAGAACATGGGGAGGAATCTTGAATCGCGGTTTGGCCCTGATTACGCCTTCAAGCAAAGCCTGAACGACGTTTGGACGATCATCAAGCTGTCGCTGGTGATAATCCTTCGTAAGAAGTGTCACGATTCCTTTCTCTAAATCGATTCTCTCCTCTCGTGATAGCGCAGACCAACAAATTGTAAAAATGGTAACCCAAACTTTGTAGGCAACCTTCGGGTCGGCGTGCTGCAACTGAGACAATGGTTCAAGGATGTCCCGCGATTTAACATCCGCAAGCTCTAAGCAGAATTTCTGGTGCGCCGTAACCAAGGACTCCAGAGCGTTATCCACCATAACGCTGTCTTTGGATGGATCCTTATCGCAGTGACCAAATAAAAAGGACGGTGGTGGCAGAGTAAGATCTTCCGGGTGCAATCTGGCCGGAGTAGCCATATCAAGGGAACCCATAACTAGCTGTGAAGCTTGAGTTAGCCAGAAAGAATCAGCAAGAGTATCCCAGTTCTGCGATGTAAGCACATAGCTAAGCCGCCGGCTAGCCGATCGCGTCAAGCTTCGATCGAATATTGTCATAAAACGAGACCGCATATCAACGTCTTGAGCCCTCGTGCCAATAAGGAACGCATGCTCCAATCGAACTGTAAGTTCTGTCCGGGTAATCTTGGGATCTTCATAAATTCGAATCACTAATTCCAAGAATTTCTTCAGCATCGTTTGGTTTGGTCTTGCTTCGAACAATAACATTTTCTGCAAAACTGCGGTCTTCTCCTTTAGAGTCGGCCAAGATTCCGTGGAATGGAAAATCCAGGACTCCACCATTCCTAGCACCTTGGAGCATAGTCCGATATTATGCGATCTCTCAACAAGCTGTGCCAGGACACTAAGGAATGGTCGTCGCTGTTCACCCAAGTGCGACATGCGGACGGCAATCAGGTCAATCGTCTTGAGAATTAGATCCACGCCAATTTCGAATTCTTGCTGATCAGGAATGGCTTGCTCTGCGTTACCATTCTTAGCAGCAGCTGAGTTATGATTGTTCGTGTACACTGCCACATGGTCTTTCGCAAGTTTCTGTGAAAGCACTTTCATTACGTGAGGAATATGCTGATCCATCTCTGCTGGTCTACTCCTGGCAAGAGACCAAAGGATATTGATAGCTGATACATAATTATTTGCGGAAAGAGACTCGGTAGCAATGGCCGATAGGAAAGTGACAAACTCAGTTGGCGCATCGTCAACGTCCATACATTCTTCTTCTGTTTGTTGTGCCTGAGGCAAGGCATCCAAAACACGTTTTACTGGGGAAGAAAGCTTGGGAGAAATCTCCATATCATCTTCAATCCCATGCAAACAATCCTGAAGTTCCGGGTTATCCAGTCGCAACGACTTTTCCAACAGAGTCTGAATCACTGGTACGCGATGAGCGACCCACTCATTTGGTTTAGCTGCAAGCAGAATTCTCAATACCTGAAGCGCGTTGACCATCCCTGTAATATGCTTTTCGTCTGGCTTGTCTGCTTTCTCACCGCAAAGAATCGGCTCGGTTGCCTTCTGGTACAGGTCAATATCGAGATCAGTCCAGAAATCGGTGGAAAGGAGGTTTCTCAACAGCCGCACAGCCCGCTCAATGACGTCTCCATACAGAATAAATGGTTTTGGCTTTGTTGAGTTCAGTTCACGCAGTTTCGATGCCGGAACGGCGAAACGCTCTGGTGAGATACAAATGAAATTCACTAAGTATTTGATAAGAGCCGCTCTCAAATCGAGGGGTATCATATAATCCGATCGATCCCTCATAGCAAGCGGTCCAGGCGGTCCAGGTGGCGAACTCTGAACTTCATCCAATTTTCGCTTTCTCGGGTTAGGTGAACCAGACTTTTGCTCCTTAACTCGCCGTTCCTCCCAAGTCCAAATCAAGCCGACTAGACTAAGGGCAGCCCTTTTGCTTTCAGTAGATGGGTTAGGTGGTCCAGCAATTTTGACCAAAGATGGAACGATAAGAGGTACAAAATTCTCACGAGAATCATAAAATAGGTCTGGCTGGCGAACAAGGAATTGAAGAATGCTCAGAACTTGTTGCAGATTGGCAGTCTCCTCAGCAAGAATCCGGCGCGGCCACCTCGTCCAGAGTGGGTACCTGGTGTCTCCGACAGAGTTTATTCGCTTTGGGAGCACTGGTGCTAATATCTCTAAGGCTTGTGTCACAAGAGATTTGCCTTCAGCTTGGTGAGCTCTCAGCAGTGCAACGTATATTTGGACCACAATTTTCGAGGGAGTTTCGTAATGAGCAATAAAGTAACTTATCAACACGTATGCACCATATTTGTTGATTATGTCTTCAAGACGAATATAGCTCCATGCAAATTTGATGATGTCCTTACGGGTTTCTTGTACTGTGGCGTGGTGATACTTGATGAGGAGAGCAGAAAGTTGGAGCAACGTTATGCGTGAATGGTCAACACCTGTTTGCGCAGATTCATCACTGATATCACCAAGCTGTGGCTTCCAGAGACGATTGTGAATGGCTTCAGTCATGCTCTTATCCATCAGCTTCGGTCCTGCTTTGGAGCTTCCCCAGTTTTTTTGTACGTCCATTGCAAGGATCGGATTCACCAAGTTCCTGAATGCATAAGTTTTCAATTTTTGTGACGAACTTCGCTGACCGTAAAGATCCAAGCAACGCATTATTACCGATCTCCGATAATCGATCGAATCATTCGAGATGATATGGTAGTAGAGGAATTTGGGTATGGCGAGCGTAGATTTAAACTCTCCTGCGGAAAGTTTATCGATCAGTTCAAGGAGGAAATCAAGGTCGTTAAGATTCTGTGAGAGATAGACGGTAAATATCTCCATTAGTTGATCTTGTGCTTGCTCAACTCTCAGACGCTCGTTCACCGGTAGCTTATCCCCTCTCAGCTTGCTCTCAAGATCCCTACCGGCATTAAAGAGGTGTCGCTTTAAGTGAGGGATCGTAATGAGCCATCCTCTAGTCGCTTCATGTTGACATACCGAATGAACAGCGTAGATCCCATTTATGGCCGCTGTGTTACGAGCTGCAGAGTCGGTGTGACCGAAGGCAATGGTTATAAATGTGTTTGTGTCCGCCACGATGACAGATCTCAAAGATGAACTTTCTGGATCGGCCAATATCTGCCCAAAAAACCGCCCGAATCTCTCATCGTGTAATCGAAGCTGGAAGAACGACCAACTTTCTTTGGGGTATCGGTTCAAATACTTGACCAAGGGCTTTCTGAAAGGGCTACTAGCCGTCCTCCGAAGCTTCTCTTCTAACCAAAGGACTTTGGTGACTAGATTCTCCATGAATGATGTCGCCGCAGGTGGAAGCAAATGGAAAATATTGAATATTGCAGCGACGATCTTCATCGGCGGGCTTTGCTCAATTAACCCAAATGAGACTTTCTGGAGAACCGCATCATCCGCGATGACTTTCATGTGTTCCATCAGTCGCGCGCCGATTTCAATTTTGAAGTAATTGGTAAGAAGAGTAAGTAATCGTGCCAAGCCATCCAACCCTGCCACGCTCAGCCGTTTAGGATCCTGCAGATTCATCAAAATCGGGCGAAGCCCATTTTGAAGTAGATCCTTGCCCAGTTTGTTCGTTTGCGTAAGCACGTCTCGCAAACCGGAATCTGCTGCCTCGATAATCTCTGGGGATTTTGAGTAGAGCGATTTGAAGAACACCGCGATTATACGAGCACGACTAGTGTTCTGCGGACCGCTCGCAAAATCGGGGAAACCCATAGCCATAGATAGCAAATGAAGGCATGATACACGGAGATTAGCAATTTGCTCAGCGGTCTTAATCTCATGAGGCTTCGAGGCGAGAGATTCATCGTCGACATCAGCCAGCGCTAAAGACTCCATCAAGAGGCGGTTGAGCTGGTCATTGAAAGTGACAATATCCCGATGTAAACCGAGACAGAATGTAATCGCTTCGATAAAACCTATCTGTGTAGGGAAAGGAAGGGCACGTAATGGCTTATTGAAGATCGGCAAAAGAAGTCTATCCTTCACTGGAGATAGTAGCTCGTGAACTTCGGCCCCCACGGTGCGACCAATGGTCTTGAACGCACAGCGCGCAGCCTCGCGGACGTGTTTATTCATGTGAGACAACTCATGGACGAGAAATCCGCAGAGGCCAAAGAGTCTACTTTTATCATTTTTCAACTCATCCTTTGTCAGGCCTCTAGTACATCTGTGGAGGACCAAATCCAGGGCTTCCTGAGCTAGTGTCCTGGTGCTTGCCGGGAAATCCGAAGGAGTATCCTTGATAACATACATCAAAGCACGAACAAACTCAGCTTGCCGTTCCACTAACCAAGTATCACCAAGATCAATGTCTGTGACGAAGAGATGGATTCCTAAGCTTCCACCTGCCTTCATAAACCACTCTTCGTCGTGGCAAGCATGACAGAATGATCGGGCGAGATGCGGAAAGAATGGCAGTTTGCCAACTTTTGCAGGCGATCCGAAGATAATTACGGCGGTATCACGCACTGCAAACATGGCATCCTTAGCGGCGTCACGGACTGCAGGATTGTCAGAAGAATAACATTCGACTACGGCATCAGCGAGCACCCTCGTATCCAAGTACAATGGTCCTTCTCCCATAGCAACGTTGAAGGGTCGTCGCGAATGTCGTGCCTGTGCCAATGCCCGTCCGACCTCAATAATAGTAAAGTGTCGGCAGACATTAGCCAAGAATTGGGAGGCGTTCTGTTTGAGGTCCGGCACTGTTGTGGTGTACATGCATGCTTTGAGAAGCTTCTTCAAAGTCTCCTCCTGTGCTAGTTTCTTGGGAATCGAACACTGACGCTCAGACTTCTCCAGAATATCGATTCCGGCGGCAAACTTAGCATCGGTTATGTCATTAGCTTGAAGCCGTAGGTATGTGGCCAGATCGTCCGGTAGATGCTCGAATCCGATATAAAGTTTGAGTTGGGAACTAAGCATGCGGTATGCTTGCTGTTTGTAAAACCCGTCAGAAGCTTTCAAAGCCGGAGTTTTTGGCACCTCAAGTAATTTCCCGAGAGCTAAATCAATCCCTATGTCCAAAGGAAATGCTCTGTCCTTGTTTGAGCCAATAAGTTTGACATCCATGCTAGGCATATCGTCGGCGTATTGCTGGAAGGAAAGATCAGGAGGGTGATTTAAAAATTTGCGGTTCCTACCACCCAACTTCCCCAGAATTCTCATGGTGGTGTGTGCATGGAAATGGCTGTACGGATTTGGTCGAAGGTGGTCCCAAAGCGCAGTCATCAGTTCATCCATAATCGGTGCCATTATTGGATCAAGGTAGTCTGCCGTAAGATTATCGACACAAAGCTCCAGCGTTCTAAGACCTTGACCAACTAAATCAGAACCCGCACGAAGAGCAACGACCAACGGTCGCATGAGGTGGCTGAGATGCGGAAGTAAGTGACTGAGACGAGCTGGAACCGTCAACGTAAGCTCCACGTATAAGTCTCGTTCCTGAACCTTTCTAGCCCCCAATAACAAGTTGTTAAAAGTTTCCAAGAGCATTTCAAGTAAAGGCAAGAGTTCCTTGTATAGCAGCTCAAACCGTCCGCCACCTATACTGCGGAACAATGAACGAAGGAGCAGGAAATAATTCATAGGCTCTTCAGCAGTGACAGAAAGTTCGATGCACTTTGTCACAATTTTGGTGACATGAGGGTGTAGGACCTGTTCGTTTTGCGCAGAAAAGAGAGTGACTGCCATGAAAGAAAGTTTGAACATTCGTAAGAGGATTCTCGATTTTTTCATATCTGCAGAACCAACTTCATGGATGCGGCTCATCAAATACTGCAAAGCCATTCCGGCGAAAGCTGGAGAAGTAGCCTCGCTGGCGAGGAAAAATTGGGGCAAATGAAGCAACGCGCTGTGCTCAAACATCAAATCATGCAAGTAAGGAATTTCACTATGAAAGACTTCGTGGAAGGTAGCAGGGTCGATGCAATGGAAGACCGTCCCGAAACTTTCCAAAAGCTCTTTCTCTTCCTTGCTCATTTGCTGCATGTATTGGCTGGTAATAAACTCCAACGGTGATGTGTAGGAGAATTCAGGTTCTGGGTCGTCAACACCATAATACCTGAAGACAGCAGCTCCTTCATGGAATAACTTCTTGATTACGCGAACTTCTTCGGCATTATATCCATAGGATATCTCCGACCAGTTAATGAGAACACTGGACGAATCAACTTTGATGTCCTCTGGGTTGCAGGTTTTAAGCAGATAGAATAATCCCTTCAGTCCGTTCACTAAGGTCTTGAACAGGAACTTGTTGTCGGGCACCGGGTTGGCATATCTATCTCTGGGATTTGATGTCATGATGGGTGCGGCCGTGAAGATGTCGATCTCATCCCAGTTCGGCGGATGATCCTTATCCGCAAGATAATATTCTTTACCTTCAGGATTTTCCCTTACTCCTTTCGTCGTTTTAATTGCATTTTTAAATTCGCGATTCATCCCTCCGAATTTATCACCTATGGCGTCAAGTATCATGATCAAAAAGTATCGAGCTTCGCGCTTATCTTCCAACTTTGGTATCCTTTCAGCCATGTTCAGCAGCAACTTCGCGCTCATTGCCTGATAGCTAGTTCCTGGCAGATCGTCATGTAGATTTTTCGTGTAGACTTCAATAGTTCGCCGAATTTGATCACGGTTCAGCGAATCTCGTACATGGTGGATTAGATCTGCCAGCATACTATATGCTAGGGGCCGCAAGGCTTCGTAAACAGTTAGGCCATCACCAATCAAAGTCCTTTCATCAAGGAGTTCGTCCAGTTTTTTCAGGAAGATCTTGCGGTAATTGAAATTGATTATATGTCGAATAGCAACGAGCAATTCCTTTCGCGCACTCGACTTCTCCCTGGGGCAATCTTGAAGTAGTCGTACTACCACACCTGGCAACGAAGGAAGAAAGTCCTGAAGATGGTTTGCGTACACCCTAAGTAAATAAGCTAAAAAGCTCATTGTTTTAACCTGCGCGGTGATGAATTCGCCAAAGGCGGCCCGGTTTTTGATCTCTTTACATATACCTGTAAAGATCTTCCCTTGCGCGGCCGCTTCAATATGTGCTTTTTCTTGCGGCTTTGCCTGGAGGAGCAAGATGCCTTTAATAAGGGGGACGAACACCTTCACGTTCTGGGAAACTAATGAGCGGTGGACCTGGAATATAGACACGACGATAATCGGGCATTCGGAAAGAACTTTAAAGGACTGCATGCCTCTCAGCAGCTGTTGGTTCCCTTGTTGATCGGGGGCAAGGTCCGAAACGGAAGTGGCGGGCGAACTCGGCCTGGGCGACTGGAAATTCTGAGGACCACTAGGCGTTGAAGGCATAATCCCGGGCGTAGAGCTCTGAACCGGCGTATCAAAGGTGTCCTTCACAACCTGCTGCATGCCTTCAAACATATCCCGTATGAGTTCAAGAAATGCTTGGACTTTATTCTGCGTTGCCCGAACCTGCCGGCGTTCAAGGTCCATGATCGTCTTCATACAGAGCACTGCGTTTTCTTCATTCTCGATTCTGACTAGCTCCATCAAGAGATCCACCATATCTCCGGCATACGGCTCAACATCAGGGAGGTCTAACGGCAACCGGTGTAGAATTTCCAGGACACAGTTTCGGAGTTTCTAAGACATTGAAAAACATCAGCACCCAGAGCCCACCGACGTGGATTTCGAGCATGTCATTACCTGTTCCCAGGACATGCTCACAAAGACAGGCTCGCCCTTCAGAATCTTCTTGAAGATGGGCCATAGCTTCGTCAGGAAAATGGCATAGGTTGGAGGAGAACACAGCTGTTCTATTGAATCGCGGAGTTCAACGGCGACATTGGTCTTAAATTTAGATTCTAAAACATTGACAAAATGAAAGTTCGTTAGCAAATGAATCAAACTACAGTCAGGAACACTGAACGCGGCGGCCGAGAGAACTCATACCTATTGCAGAGTCTCCAAGTTTCGTAGCATAAATATCGATATTGCGCTCCACGATTTCACGCTCCATGGCGGCGGTCAGACAGAAACTGTCTTTTTCACATTCCGGCCCCACAGAACTGGTCGAATTCATCGCCAGGCCCTTGGGCCGGCTCGGGTATGAAGCAGTCTTGATTTGAGTAGACAATCTACATCCAAACTGATCTCTGCGAGTAATGAATCAAAAAGCAGCGTATTGTACGCGAAAATCAATGACAATTATAATCAAAGAGACAAAAAGTCTATCGCTTCATGCATATAACAGCCTTCATTTATCTGGTGAACGGAGAATTCTCAAGTGTTGAAATGTATCTGAGATCTTGATGAACGTGGAGATGGAGAATCTTGTGGTGGTGAGGAAACTTTAGAGAGCTGGGGGAATCGCTGAGACCCTGTAAAATTCGCTATCCCGAATGCAGTATAGTCTTTGTCTACTAAAGGATTAGTTCCTCTCGGGGATAAACTATCTTCCATCTAGCCGCATCCGCGTGCTAAGGGTCAGACGCCCGTTTAAAACGTCCAATAGAGAGTTGCCTTCCAGTCCGTTTGGATGATTGTAAAACACTACTTGAAAGCATAAGGCATTACCCCATATGGATACATAAATATATTATGTATGTAGTTGATGAAGAACCCATCATAACCGCTGATTTAATTGCATACGGAGTACTACATGCCCAAGATTCACTAGGACGTTGTATCAATCCATTTGTAGAAGGTATCTCAAGGTCAATCAAACGGTCCTAGAGGTAGTCCAGACTGGGGAGCAACCATAACGCCATCCGCGCCGGATTTTCCATAACCTGGCGCAATCTAGAACAGCCCAAGTAGTCCTATTTTCCAGTCATCGTCGGCAAAAGAAAATAGATTTAAAGAATCAAGAGGGAGGTCCCATGTACAAAAGAAACCGGGAATTGTTAAACTGAATACGCACAAAGGCAAAGATCGCAGCAAGGAGCCGGCACACAGAAAAAGAAGCTAAAAACAATCACAGGGGGTCATTGCAGTTTTGCTCATGCCAAATATACAAAATATCTGAGTTTCGTCAAAGAACAGTGGAATCAAATCGTTCGCATGATATTGCTGGTGGAGTTACTACGGGTGACTGCTGGAGTCGACGATGACGGCCCACTGCCACTCCCAAAAGAGCTACGTCGTTCGCCACGTCTTCTGTGTCTGCTAGTTCCACTCCGCCGGCTCCGGAAGTCATCGAACGATCCACGTCGGTGCTTCTGAGTCAAACGTACGTAACGTTAGAATCATAGCGGCTAAAGACATCAATAATATGGTCTTTCAAATCATAACGGTGTGGTCAGGTAGATCTTGAGAGGAGGAATACGGCTGAAGGCACATTAACCAACGTGTGAGCCACTAACCAAGTTTTGTCCATCACGCTCCGGCAACCGGCGTTGACTAGAATCTTTACCTGTCGCTGCCTCATCTTGCAACTTCAAAGCGTTAAGCCGCTGCCGGTGATCCTGGGTTATAAGCTCTGGATCCTCTGGATGAGACGCGAGTTTGGTTAGTGGTTTAGTCGGACGGCAGACAACTTTGTTTTTGTTTTTCTGTGCCTGCTCCTCCAACCGTTCCCATTTCGCCTTCCTGCTCTGTTCACGGGCCGGCGCACTGTTTTGAAGTTCGCGATATTCGTGGGAACAGTCGTCAAATAGCTGCGGATTGATTTCCATAAACATTTTCATCGCGGTGTAGACCATACTGTGAATAGTTCTATATCGTGTGAGCATATTGAGCCACCGACTGTCTGGAGCCGTGATTTACCTATTCCAATGTCCTTGCGAGTTTTCGTAGAGCGAGGGGAACATGATAGGAAGTATAGTTTCCACATTGTCACCAACGAGATTACAGAAATACTCGTTGTTCCAAAAATAGAGCGCACGTTCAGCAACCTGAAAAGGTCAGTAAGCAGAGTAGCGGAGTATGTTACAATTCGACGCGTACCTGGAAATGAGGACTAGCAACGGATTTGGCCAGCTGGTGGAAGAGAGGCTCTTGAACCTTGGCGAATTCCGCAGGGTCCATAACCTCAAAAATATCTTCAACTTCATTAAGGAACATTACCTCCTTGGTGCTATTCGTTTTCGGCCAGAAGCGGAGAAGTCCAAGTACAACCTAAATTGACAGTCAGTCAAAAACCAACACTCAGGAAAGGGTGGAGTAACCTCTTCAGTCAAGGTCGAATCCTTCTCAAGGAACTGGACGATACAATAAGCCAATTGTGGGTGGTACATGCTTAAACTCTTGACTTTATGAAGTGGAATTAGAGCCCTAGTGAGAAACGTCTTGTGCTCTGGCTTCAGCGGAAGAGCGAATCCATTAATAATGGAACCGAGAATTTCCAAAAGCTCCGCGATACCATTGAAACGCTCGGTTTCATACATAAATTGGAAAAAGACATTGCCGATCGACTTGCGAATGTACGAGCGAAGATTTAGGAATTTCCCGTATATGCGGTGCAAGGTAGTTTTAAGGAAATCACGTTCTCGAGGATCTTCTGAGTCGAATAATTCCAAGAGCTGTTTCCACGTTATTTCCAGTTTCCTGACCAGAGTCGGCTGTTAGTGCTTACCTGTAGGACAAAATGATGATCAATGTAGGCTTTTGCAACATTAGTGTTGAAATCTTGGCTCTCGATGAATCGAAGGAAAAATTCATAGACAACTTGAATGTGAGGCCAGGCGACTTCTAGAACTGGTTCATCTTCTTCAGGGTCGAAGGTGTCTCCTTGAGGATTCACGGGCGGCGGAATTGGGCGAAATAGGTTCTTGGCAAACATTTCCACCACCTTCGGGTACATAGGGTCGGTGATAACGGAACGGTTGTTAGCAACATAATCCAGCAATTCATGAAGAGCGAGCCTCTTAATTTCCTTTGATTTCATATCGCCAGTGGGATCATTGAAGTCAAAAATAATGTTGCATTGTTCGATCTTTTGCATGAAGAGATCCTGGCGACGGTTCGGTGGCACCTCGTGGAATCCAGGTAATTTTTCTAGATCTCTCTGGCGCTGATCGGAGATGTCGAAACGGGAAGAATGTTGCCGTTTCGGAGTTCGGATTCCTTCAGGTACATCCCTTGGAGTCGTATGCAGTCTATCAAAAGCGTGAGACTTCTGCCCAACCTTTGGGGGTTGAAGGTCGCCAGGCATTGTTTCCGCAGCGCCAGGAGGGGGAATATGCTGTGAAGTTGTCAGTTTTGAGAGGGACGACTCGACAACCCTTTTAAACAATGGAATTGGCACATGTGAAAAACTGGAGAGGATGCAACTGTTCAGATGAGACAAATGGGACACTTGAGACGGGTACAAAAGTAAAAGATAGACTGGTGAACAAAAACGGAATGAAAGGGAATGAGACGACAAAATATGTATATATAATGGCAGTATCAAGAAACCAGTCATCAAATTTTAGTGGGGCAAACATTTCACTTGATATGAAGGAACAAGTGAGAGATTCCCATTCAACGTGAAGTGAAAGTGAAGCGATGAAAGCTCACTTTTGGACGAGAAGTGAAAGAAAATCAGTGAATAAGAGAATATGGATGCACAATCACAGTGAAGCGGTGAAGGGTTAAATAAGACTAGTGAAAACATCAAGCTGATATAAGGAACCAGCTAGGAAAATTGGAGGATATATGGCAAAGGAGCTGTAGGGCCAAGGGTGGGGAACAGGGAAGAACAAGATGGAGTTAGAAGTACCCTTGAGTAAAGCACGTGGGAAATATAACAGGTAAAGGGTGTTTAGGAGAAAAGAACATCAGGGAAAATCCAGCTGAAGTTGTCCTCAGTCCAGAAAAATAGGTATCCTGCAAGCAAGAAACCTTTAGGGGCTAAACAATCTGAAACTGAAAATGGTAGAATGGGATCAAGTTTGGCCCTGGTTAAAAGACACAGGAGGATTGCAAGCGAAGAGCGGCCAAGGAGAGGATATAGAAAATTGGAAGAAGAAGAGTTCTTGACGGCTATGGACTAACGTACCGGAGCGCTAGGACTGATGATCACACTTGGAGCAATTTGCGGCATGTGTCTTGATGGAGTGCCTGGCCCATTCGCCATCATCTGCCCGGGATGCATTCCGTGAAGTTGCTGAGGATTGTAATGTTGAGGAGAAGGCGCGGGATTGGGCATAACGTGAGCGTTGTGGTGAATAGTCATAGAGGGATGCCCTCCAGTATCGGGTGACGCGGAGCCCTTGCCCTTTGTATCATTTAATGTGGTGGAAGATGAATTAGGGGTACCATGGTTCGAGTTTGTAGGAGATGGGCCTTGCCCGGAGGTAGACACCGGGGTTGCGGCAGGGGTGGAAGAAGCCGATGAGGAGGAGTCTTTCTTCTTCGAGGACTTGTTCGAGTCTTTCGCGCGCGAAAGCTGCTCATGCTATTACTGTTATTGTATGTTCCTTTCTAATTGCAGAGAAACAATGGCCTAGGTAGTAGGAACCAGGTGTGAGGATCCGCATACCACTCTCTGCCTGAAGCCCTTCATTTTAGCCAGCAGTTCACTGTCCACATGTAACGATTATAATTGGATGCGTATCTGTCCACCGCAGTATCTCTTATGCTCAGAAAGGACGAAGGCGGGGAGAGCGAGTCGTTTTCGCGGCGCACAGCAGAATAATCACCGTTCGTATGTGGTTGGAACTGCGTGAAGGAGCAACGATGAGTCTCTTAACTGAGGTAGGAATCATAATATATGCAATGAGGAGAATCGAGCAAACCATATAAATACAAACATCAAACAGCATTGACTGAAAGGCATATTTGTGCAGTGAAAACAAAAGAAAGGGACTGCGGTTATTCATGAAATCGAAGTGTGAAGTCGGCAGCCACTCGAGCAAAGAAGGACGACCACATTGATAGACGCAAATGTTTGTCAATACATAGTATGCAGCTGATGGCAGCACTCGAATAACAGAACAGCACGACGTACCTCAAATAAGTTGAAGAAGGACAATCGCGACGTATGATTTTTGCCCGAGTGTTTTCCTTTTCAACCAGATTACTTCACAACAAAACGGTAACTAACGTGGGAAGGGAGACAGGAGGTGGGGAGATTCCAACCCAGCCGAAAGCGGTGGTGGTGAGGATACGGACTGCGATAGGAATGACCACAGTTGGATTCGAGGTTCGTGTCACCGAGTATAGTAATGCAGAGAGAAATTGCTGGAGGGGAACTGCGGACGGCGGATTGCAGGTGATGGGAAGCAGAAATGCAGAGCTGGACGTTCACAGCTTGGAGATTCCATACTCTCCATTGACGGGCTGATACAGACACCAGAAGGTAGCTTTAGACTCTGGGCATGGTGAATTTGCTTTGGGGGGTTTGAACTAAACTTGCTTAGTGTTTGATGTTTTGTTAGGTAATACAGCTAGTTAGACCTGTGTCATGTGACCCGTACCTTGATCAGACAGCTTTTCTACCTGTGAATTAGGTACATACATATTACTGTATGATACTACCGTTAAAATGAATCAAATCGTTTCTCAGAAAATATTGCTACTTGAATGGGCAAATTAATGAGAAGACTGAATTAGTACATACTTCAAGGCAAAATGTATCCTAATGTTCAGAGTCACTAGCCACTCTAATCTCAAATTTAGTTGGCTATATTATCTAATCAATAATACATCCATCCATCCATTGGATACTCTGTACGGAGTACGGAGTACAGCACTCTACATTTTCTGGCTGCCTAATTATTAATACATGGGACTTTTGGTATTTTCTTTCACTAACACAAATATGTAACTTACACAATGCTAAAACACTTCAGGTGTGCTTGTATGTACACAAAGCAAAACAACCCTTATAGTTATATGTTAGTTACCCACTACTAGACAGTACAAGTACAGAGTACTAGGTAGTAATCTCAACGTCCACTGAGCTGCCTATGTATGTAGCCAAGCATCCTGACTAACTACAACTCTGACGAGAGAGAAAACATTAGTATTTACTTATCCATATGCCTTCGAGTTTTAGAGGACATCCCCATCTATGACTCTCTGAAAAGAACAGAGCACTGGGCAATCTAGAGCTCTCCCTGTGAATCAGTAATTATGGCTGGCCATAACACGTACCTCAAGTACAAACGAGATCAGAAGCTTCTCGTCTATTGGATCATCCACACTTCTAATCGCATCGTCAAGCTATTCCCTTCCGAAAGGTCCCCTCCCGCAAATACCACCGGCCAGATCAGCTTGTCGACCCTAGTATCTTTGTCGCAACTCATTGCAAAGCACATCAATCCCATTCCCGCTACCATTTACCGCTTGTTTCGGTCGATTATAGCCGCGAGGCAAGAGATCCATGCGATATTTCGCCAGCTCGTTGCCAAGCACCCGGATCCGGAAACCGAGAAGAGCAACGTCTCTCACAAGCACTGGATTGATGGCCTCACCGAAGCATTGAAGGCGCTGGGAGGCGAATTATGGATCTCAGAGCAGAAGAATGAGATAAAGGGGGCCGATGAAGAGGATGAAGAGGATGAGGAGGAGGCCATTTTCACTAATATCTTCTCAGCTCTACGTTTAGATGGAGAAGAGGTCGACGAAGATGATGAGGTCAATGCTGAAGAAGAAACAAAGGGCCCTTCCATACCTGCAGCCCCTGCCCGACGAAAGAAGAAACCCACTCGGAGAGGAAAGAAAGGCAAACGGGGAAGAAAGCCAAAAGGAAAGCCAGAGTCTGCGGACAGCGCAGCAAGACTCGATGAGGTACCGTTGGAGGCATATCGCATCATTGAAGATGAGAGTGGGCTCGTTACGGATTATCTGATGGCTGTCTATTCTCTTATCACTCAGTTGATTGAGCTTCGCTATTACCTGCAAAGCGTATGTTGCTTACGGGGGTCTAAACAGCGCTGTTGCTGGCGCTATATCTAATATAGCTCTAGGAATGATCAAACACACGGAATCAAGAGTGTTCGTTGACTTTCCAGGACACGACTCTTATGAGACAGTCATGAAGACGATCACCCGTGGAGATCCAGAAAAGGCCCAAGGCAACTTCCACTTGGGGTTATATGCCATTAAATCTGGCAGTAAGGTAGCCGAGACAGTGCACGATGTTGATATTGATGTGAAGGAGGACTTTCTCATACATACATACCGTGCTCTTGTCGATTTTATCACGGATTTCCAGCAGACACGCAGTGGCAAGCCATCCAAATCTATGCTCGCTCAGATTCAAAATTGGGATCCTGCGTTTGATCTTCAACGAGCCACCAATGAACAGCGTCTCAGGTGGCGCCGGGCTTACACAATCAATTGGCTATACGACTTGGTCAATCTCTTTTCTTCCATTGTTGTTCAGCGCAGGACGCTTAGAGGTCAGAACATTGCCCTTGAGGGAGTAGACTGGTCCGTTAATGGACCATGGAACGAGCATCGGAGATTATTTGGCCTCAACGAGTTTGCCGGCGACATTACTCATCTCGCAATGCAAACGCCTGGTACAAATATCCGACCGAAAATCCTTCCGCATCACGTTTTTCAGCTCCAGTGTATCGTTGACTCTCTGAGCGTGTCCCGGGGCTGGTTACTCAACTCCTTCAAGGGCCATGTGATCATTCCACCTGCTCCGGGTTTCCGTCCAAGAAGAGATGTTGACCTCTTCATGGACCGCAAAAACGAGAGATCCCTCAAAGGATTCTGTGCTGGAGCTGACGTGTTGTACCAGCTTTTCGAGAAAGACGCCATGTTACACGGAAACCCAAACCGACACAAGCAACGATCAGAGATCTTAGACATTTTACGTGATGATTTTGTGAACTGGCTAGGGGAAACCAAGTATATGTACGGCTTAACTACCATACCCCCATCTCGCTTCTCCAATTCAAACTCTAACGGGCTTTGGGAATATTCTCCATACCTCTGTGGTGTTGGACTGATGGAAGCACTGGAATTAGCATACAACATGGGCTTCCTCATCTGGGACGAGATTCCAGAACCAATGTGTCTCATACACCTTCACAATATGCTGGTGCAGAAGGGATACATTACAAAGCCAGTCGGGCTGTACGCTAGTCTACAGGAACTCTTTCCGTCCTCATTTTTCGCCAGTGGCAAAGTGCCTACCTCTAATTTCAGTGAAGCGTTGTTTGCCGTGCTTGGCGAGACTAATTCCCGACGAGTAGTTTTCAACCGAAAGAGTCTCAGACGGCAAGCCGCTCAAACCTCAGATATTCACGGCCTTTTGAGCACGAGCCTTAATCGTTTCTTCAAAACTAAGTCCTTGCTGACGCTCTACCGTGGGGCAGACTGGGTTCCTGACCGTATTCCCGACGAAGAAGTTCCTTTGGTCTCACTTCTGGCCATTTTGCGCATCGGCCAAACGAAACGTGTCACCGATCCGGCGACGGGAAAGACAGTTTTGCAAGAAACGGAGTTAGTGAAGCGTGCTAGATCCATGGGAATGGATGATGCCACAATGATGATGATGTCGTCTATACCAGAGAGTGGAGAAATCCAGGAAACCCCAGAAAGCATTTTGTCTACTTTGCCTGAAGGATACAAACCCGGCCGGATGCTAACGGCCAAACGCAGTGGCAGTGCTTTTAACGGAAGTACCCTTAGCAGCCGGGAGGTGCTAACCATCCTCAAACGCGATCTTATGAGCGACGTCTCTAGCGTAGTGCGCCCTCTTTCGAGCCTGAACTATGTATGTGTCACTGTGCAGTTTATGTTTTTGTTTCAACGAATCGAAGATGAGCTAAAGCGTCTTCGTAACCCGTTGTGGGTCGAGGTATATGAAACAAATTCAAAGATGGCCGCGGACAAAAGAGCAACATTCACTTTGCTTGCTCTTGCTGAGCGGAACGAGGAGTGTATGGAAGTGATGGCCAAAGTATTCCAGGATTTGAGAATCGGGTTTCTTCAGCATGTCTACTGGGATAACCTTGAACCCGTCGACGCAGGATGGGACTTTTTGGAAGAGGACGAACCTGAGATGACTTGCACGATAATGTGATCCAATCGCATATTTAGGGGAGAAAGAGCTTTATTTCGGAGTAGCGCTGAGATCTGCCGTATACATCATTTCTCTGCCTTCCGGTTGTTGATAATGAGACATCTCCGTTCAATCACACAGGAGTGTCTAACAAGTGGCAATCTGGCTCCTTTGACATCATATGGATGTGAGGCTCGGCAGACCCGTGTGATGAACAATACTCCAATATCAGGACCTTGATACCACAGAAGAGTTTGTTCAAATCTATTTCAATAAGGCCCATACGCCGTCGACCAGGTCCAGCCACTTTCTACGTTCTGACAATGGAGATTTCCATCCTCTATGTCTGTGAAGCGTTGTGCAGGTTTCGCTGCAGTACCTTGCAGTTTTTCTCGAAGAAGAAATCACACCACACTCTCCTAGCAAGCGGCTGAAGCCATTCCATGCTAGAAGTTGAAGCATAGACCGTGTTTCCAGCTGAAACTGTCCGTCCATTCGTATGTTTCGCACTTGTCGTTGCAATAGCACGCCTTAGTGAAGAAATAGATGGCGCTAGCGCCGGTGAGAGAGGGAAGGGTTGCGATGAGGTTCGAAAGCTTCGTTTTCGAAAGCTTCGTTTTTGGCTTATTTTGAGCAAATTTTGAACCTTCCATGGCACTATATTTCCAGGAGGAGGAGAAGAGAGTTGAGATGGTTTTCGCGGACTAGGCTAGATAACCTCCAGATCTATACACCGTGTGATCCAGAAAAGCTGTGCGATATTGATGGCAGAAGTGAAAGATTTGAGATTATGTAAGACTAAGATTCACTAACTGCTAGATAAATGTCAGTTGCATCTCAATTAATGATTGATGCCAGCAATCTACTACCCTCTCACATCCACTATTCAGCATGGATCAAATCAACAAAGAAGTGCTGAAGGTCATTGACGAACAACATGCAATCCGAATTGTTGCTGATATACCTACTGATGTCTTACGCTCTGGGGACTACTTGACTTCAGCATCCGATTTCATCAAACCGTTTGTTAAAGAGTGGGAATCGAAACATATGACGCGGCTGCTTGTTGTTGATGTATACCCACGACATACATACGTTGTAGTCGACATCAACAACCACCAATATGACTACGATACGGCTCATAAGCAAACTTTCACTGTTCCTGTCTACATCCTCCGCTTGTCTAGGAGAGACAGCAAGTGGGCATTCTTCAGACGTGCAATCGAGGACCAACGACTCGCCGCAACCATTGCAGAGTTGCATCGGTGTAATGGTTATAATCCACTTCCTTTTCTCGCCGACCACATCCAAGGATCGGTGTATCTGTCACCCCGTACAACCTAAATCAAGACTCTGGATCATGTTATGTTTTTGATGCCTCGACATGGCAGAAATAATTTTGCATGGGATATGTAAGTTCATTGGCGTAAATCCTCCCAAAATGAAACGGTGTTTGTGCGAGACCTTGATGCTGAGATTAACTAGTTGATTAGGGCCCTGGCTTGTCGTCCTCCTTGCCCTGCTCGATGGTGTGATGGGAGACTTGCTGTCACAATAGTATGCAATAAAAACTGTATACAGCTAGAAGCTGAGGAAATCACACACTGTGCAGGGGATTACTCCAGAGAATCAGTAGTCTTTGTGATGAGTGTAGCTGATGTAACTAATCAATCTGTAAATCATAATGATTCGATTAACTGCTTCCTTATTTGATTGGCATGAACAAACCTGTCAAATGCAGAATGGCTGGCGATGGCTTAGGCAACAAAGTAGGTACATTAGGTAGTTAGCCACATGTCTTCCAGTTTGAGCATCATGATGCCCAGGACAGCATCCCATTTTCAGTCTCAAGCTCCTTGATTATTATTATTCAATTAACTATAGTCTTATACAGTCAGAGACTATGAAGACTAGCTAACAGCCTAATCACTCTCAGGATTTAGCTAACTAACTACATAATTATAAACAGCCGAAATCTGGTCTCGATTCTCTAAGTATGGGCGATAGCCCAGCGGTTGATGAAGCTGTGCAAGCTCCCTCACTCCCAACTGCTAAAGCTGTGCAGTGGAACAGAGAGCTGATGCTGAATTTCCAAAAAGCACTTGACGAAAATCCAGCAGCCGATTTGATGTCCCTAGTTCCTGCGTCATATTGTCGAGCTCATGAAAAGGTCCAATATCGCGAGCTCTCCTACGCTGCCCAGATTAACCTCAGGACGGTAAAGGAGCTTCATGATGGACTGAAAAATGAACCAGAGATAGATTTGCTCTCAGCTTTCCCAAAAAACTATGCACGCCGGATTCGAATGGCAACCGCTGTCTCTAGTTCAAAACCGCCTGCGATCAAGGAGGATATTCAGAAACCAAATCAGGGCCCATCCGAGTTCCGCACACGTCTCGACATCGCCGATACTGCAAGGATTATCTTTCGGCTATCTGAAGAGGCGAAAGCATTGCTTGCCCAATACCCTGGAATACCTAGTAATTCCAATAACGCAGAGTACTTGCTGGCCTCTTCTTTGAAGCAATTGATCTGGAACTCGCCTAAGATCTGGGAAAGCCCCGTCAGGGGAGTTGTCGTCAGGGGTAATGATGGTATTGTCGTTAAAGTGATTACACAAGAAAATGAGGACTACACCGAGTACACAAGTTTGCAATAACTTGCAGAGTGTGTGCCCGAAATCCCAGCACCTAGGGCCCATGGCATGATTCAACTTGGGCCATTTCGTGCTATTTTCATGTCATACATCCCGGGCATGACTTTGAGCGAGTGTGGCCAAGTCTTGCGCATGAAGAGAAAGCGTCAATCCAATGCCAACTAGATGATATCTTCTGTAAGCTGAGGACTCTCCGACAGGCTGATGGCAATGCGCTTGGAGGCGTGGGTGGAGAGGGAGCAAAGGAATATCGACTCTCCGAACGTCCCCAGGAGATGGTCATCACCACAGCAAGAGAGTTTAGCTCCTTGCAATTTTCCGTCCCTCATCACGGCAGCCGCACATATATCAAATTTCTCCGTTCTTTCCTGGCCGACGAAAACACCCTCTTGCACGGCTCTGTGTTCACCCATGGCGACCGTCAAGAGGTCTAACATCATGGTTTCTCGGGACCAGAAGGGTGACCATGCTTGGAAGGTTACTGGGATTATTGACTGGGAAGATAGCGGCTTCTATCCGGAATATTATGAATCTACAACGCTGACAGGGAATCTAAGCCTTGTGGACGAAGATGATTGGTATCTCTATCTTCCTGAGAGTATTTCCCCATTAAAATTTCCTGTCCGATGGCTCGTTGATAGACTGTGGGATATCCATCTTAAAACCTCCTGAACTGTCGAAATTATGACAGAATCGGGGATCAATGCAACATATGGGAATATCGAATGGGTTTCTAGGACTCTGCTAGGAAGTGTCTACACGCGTCTCCCTTCGAAGGAAAAACTGTACTCCATAACAACTTTGGGTCTTAAGAGCGCTTTGTCGATCTCTTTAAGCAACCGAAGTAGCCACCAAGAAAGCGAGATTGCTGCTAGAATCCAACCCAGTTTTTGCACATCACCTCAATTTCTTGATAGTTGACTCGTGACAGATATACGAATGTTTTTAGACAGCAGCCTATATATACAGATTAGTAGCTATGCACACGCACACAGAGTGCAGTCTGACGAATTTTCAAATGCCACGCGAAGAACCCTGTTTCCACGCCACGAATCAGCAGGATTCCCTTCGCCATTTCCTAATCGAGAAAAGGGAACGACACTCTTCTATAAAGTGTGTGTGTATATAAAAGCTACATACTCCTAGTATATATTCAAGATCACCCAGATATTGAGATCTCATTGCCATCTGTCAATCCTGCAATTTGCTCTACTTTGCCAAACAATACAGCATTAGTGGGCAAACATCCCAAGTCATGGCGTCTTGGACAGGTTCAACCACAGCCCCTTGGTACACAATCCCTCCTCGAGAGATCATCAGCGTGGAACATCCATGCATTGTGAAAAACGTCGATCGAGCCATTGCGACGCTTCAGCGTGGCCCAGGAATAGCAGAGGTAAACGCCCTGCCCTCAGCATCTACGAGCGCCACGCATCCTCACACCCTTTTCAGATCTTAGATCCAACGAGGCCAAACGCCACAGCAACGTTATCTCTAAATCCAGATGATGGAATGAGCAGGCCGCTGTTTTCAACTTCCAAACCGACAAATAACATGCTGCTCAAAGTCACGGTGCCAAGGAGAACGGGGCGCAAGCGCAAACGAGGATCTCAGGATCCGTATGTTGAGGATGTTGGTGCAGGTTCACCTGGGTCATCTGTAGACTCGATGAGTTTGGATGCGCGGCAGTTACGTCGCCGTTTGAGCGATAACGCTGGTTGCTATGATGTTGAAGTTGTTGGTCGGATTGAGAGGACGCATGTTTTCAGGGGTAAGTGCTCTGGGTGGGAGGTATGTGAATGTCAGTGCTGATGCTGGGAGATAGGGATACCGGATTTTGTATACTCTACCACAGCAAGCCCGTTTATGGCTAAATTTCGCGAAAACATTCTGCCATTCGAATGTGAGCAGAAAGTTAGGCCTTCGCTCTTGTTGTGCTCTCTACTAACTCTGTGACCTCAGATGAGAAGTTGAAGCAATTTGACCTCGATATGAGCAGAGGTGCTACGTCGAACGTTGATATAGTTCCACCACCCTCCTTCAGTGACGTCGAGATACCATTCAGGTATACGTAAGTAGCTGCTAGCATGCGTCAATTTGAGAAAAGCTGACACTTAAATATAGCTATCGCCAAAATCCTTCCATAAAACAAGCAATAAATCCCTTTGGAGACCCTATGACAATCAACACGCAACGATCACGCAAAATTCTCAGTATTCTCGTATCCTGCGATGTGGAATCCGTGCCCACCCACCCAAGCGAAGAATTGCCCCCAATTGATGCATTAGATACAGTACTCAAGCAGACAATTTCTACCCTTCAAAGCCTCTTCGATCAAAGGCCTGCGTGGACCCGTCGCGCTCTCCGCAATTGTCTCAACACCAGCGAAGAAAAATACACCCTCCGAACAGCCATCCCCTATGTAGGATATATATTTAGCTCCGGTCCCTGGCGCGATGCAATCCTCAAATTCGGCTACGATCCACGTATCAACCCCGACGCACGCATCTACCAGACTCTAATGTTCCGCATACCGCCCTACACGGAGCATGTCGACATCGACCCATCCCTTATCAACACAACCGCACCACACTCCGGCCGACGCCACACCCTTCCTCGGCCGTCCCAAGTCCTCGGCGATGCGACTCTCGGAAAAATCTCACATATATTCACCGGCCAGCCGCCCCTCGCCCGCGACGGCAAAACCTGGATGATATGCGACATCCACGATCCCATCGTCACACAGCGCATGTCGCCTATAGGCCTTGACGCTCCACCGCCCCAACCAACGTGCGATATCTACTCCTCAGGTTGGTACGGCAACGTGATTGTGGCTACAGCACGAGCGATCATGCGTGCCAAGATCCACCATATGCTGGAACACAATGCCCCGTACCCGGATGATACGGAGTTTTTGCCCTTGTTCAAGCTTCCTACGCATGTGGAGACTGATGAGGAGATTGCGAGGCTGGTAGTTGATCCGTACGAGGCGGGAGTGAAGTGCACGCAAATGGCGACTGAGATTCGTGGGAAGTTGAGGAACGCACCGGGACGGAGGCCAATGAAGCGTGAAGGTGGGTTGGAGATGGAAATGGACAGGCCGAGTGAGAAGAGGGTCAGGTGGGAGGATGAGGAGGAGGAGGATGAAGCTGAAGGAGAAGAGGGCGAGGAAGCCGAAGAAGCCAGGGAATTGGAAGAGGAAGGGGAGGAGGAACGCGAAGAAGAGGAAGAAGAAGAAGAGGTAGATATGGGAGGAGATTAAGGCTACGGGTGGCTAGCTACATACATCAGTGACACACATGCGAGTCTGCAATATACGAAAAGGATTGAATTAGATTTCACTTACACTTTTGAAATCTCAAATGCACCACAAGCAAATAATAAAACAACAAAGACAACCAAATTTCCAGATATCATCACAAACTGCAATGATTCAAAAAGCTGATAATAACAGGGGAACAGCAAAGCAACAGCATTGTAACACGAAACTGGAGCAAAAATATAACCTGTAGATATCAAGCAGTGCTATGACCTTGAACCAAGCTAAACAGCTAAACAGCTAAACAGCAAAACAGCAAAACAGCAAAACAGCAAAATAAAGCAACAGGAAGCTCTCACCAAAAACCATACTCTGAATGCCAAACAAAAACATAATTCTCCAAAGCATCAATACAGTAAACTCAAGCAGAACCAGTGAGGTCAAAAACCAAAGCATTATACCCCCATGATATTCATTAATTCCCATCGTTCAGAACTAAACAGGTTACAGCGCCATGCATAAATCTAACTGTTTGCGACCCAAACAAAAAATTCATAATCATAAGCCATACAAGGTGTGAGACAAGAACACTTATAGGGTAAATCAAGGCAATGAGAAACAGCATTGAACTGCGTGGATGGGGCAATAGGTACAAAGGGTAGCAAGTATAACAAGGTGCATGTATGGCAGCAGGATAACATCAACTTATTGCGGCTGCTTGTTAGGTATCAAGAGGTGGGCGTATAGGAACCACTGGGACGAGTATCAGAGGCAAAGATATAAATAAAAATTGGTATCCTTCCCCTTGGTAACGTTGCCAAATAGGTTCAGGAGTGCTCAGGAGATACTAGGAATTTTTAAGACATTACCGGCTCCACGGGAAGTACAGCTACACTGTTATTGCTATCGCCCTCGGCTGTCTCTGTAGAAATATCTGAACATTCTCGAATTTTGGCTTCTGCAGCACAAGGAACAGATTCCTTATCTGTATCGGGCGCTTCATTCTTCTGAACAACAGGAGCGGTGCCCTTTATTAAAGAATAGATTATTGCCTGCTTCAGCAGTTGTGGCTGCTCCAGAGTTGGCCCCGTTTTATAAGCAGGAGTGTCAAGAACTGCCGCCGTAGTATAAGAGTGCTCCAATGACGCATCGACTTGTTCGTCTTCAAGTACTTGGACAAAGGTAGAAGTGGAGAGGTCTTCACCCTCGGGAACAAAGTCTTTAGGGTCTAATTCACCGAGGGGAGAACGGGGACTATCAAGCATTTTGACTGTCTCGGCCCTAGGAGCCGATTCGGACACTTCGAGTGCAGCAACCTGCGGCCTGAAATCTGGGGGTGGGATGTTCTCCTTTCCCCGCTCATCTTTCTTTGTTTTTGCTTCATCATCGCTAATGTCAAGCACGCAAGTTGAATGCTCCATTAGGTTAGCCATCTCCTCTTGTTCGGTGTCTACATGAATCTCGAAGTCCCAGGCCTTTCGGTGGTTTTTGCTGCCACCTGGTATTGACTTGTCCGCACTAAAGGAGGAAACGCTGAATGTGCCATTGAGAGCATCTGAAATGGAGAAAGGAGCGTGAGAGACATGACGTTTGGAGAATGATGGCGGATCGACTCGGCAAAACCCAATACTTCGACGAGCAAACGCTTTAGCAATTTTCGACCTTGGAGACCGGCCCGCAGCGGCTCGAAGGGGAGCCGATCGAGGAGTTGAAGTAGAGAAAGCATGTGGTAATGTTGGGGTGTTCATGCATGGCTTCCTTGAGCTCCCCACATTGGCATGTGGTGTCACAAGGTAGAACTTCTCTTTTGCCCTCAATTCATCCGTGCCAGCTTGACCCTTTGATCGCTTCGCTGGAGATTCCAAAGATGCAGGATCAATGTTCTCGGTGTCAGAGAGATCAGTAATGTCGCGAGGACGTTTAAGGGATGATGCTCGCAGTCCTAAGGAGTGACTATTAGCAAAAACTATCCGAAATATTTCCATATCGCACTTTCGAACATACCATTTTGATGATTCTTCGTACTCTCAACGGCCCGAAGTCGGGCTTCTCCCAAAACAGCGAAAGGTTGCCTCGACGCTTGCGAGACATGCTGAGCGATTGCTGCCATGTTTGACAATTGGTTTCTAGACAAGCTGAGCCCCAAGAGATTAGCTCACTATCCGATTAATGAGAGAGTCAAAAGCAAAACGCTTTGGTTAGCCGAGAGCGCTCAGGGAAGACACGTCAATTGGATTGGCCGATAAACGAATTTTGACAAACATTAGAGACCAGAAGGGCTAAAACGCGCTGTACCTTGGACTAAATATCCTCGCTCCTGGCGCAGCTCAAGGCCGACGAGCAATTGAACAAGTCCACGGATAGGTAGAATCTGTAATTGAAGGGAAATGAAGTCGAACGCACGCAACGACGAGTTACGAGTATCACAGACGCCAGTTCAGAGGAAACGACACGAACAAGGAGCCAAACCACGCGTAAATAGGAAGCGATTCAGGTTCCCCACCCTAAGGCGCAAACGTCAATGGTGTACGAGAATGCACTCAATGTGGACAACGGCAACAAAGAGTAGACAAACAGTCGACAAGAACGAAGATGTGGAAAACAACAGGCTGAATTCCTAGAGCAATCCTGGACGCAGAAAGCAGAGAAGCAGGAGGTATGAGGAAGAGGGAAACTGAGACGCCGCGACGAGGGGATGGAGGGAGGGGAGGGGGCGATGCTAGGCTATCAGCCCAGTTGCCCACAGCATGAGGTGCTACGCCGTAAAGTCCAGCTGTGAACTCAGCCTGTAGACTAAAATTGGCACCGTCAGACTTGGCCAGGGCAACAGAGAGCGAATGAATGAGCACGAGCAAGACTTGGACGAATGAAGCTTGCGAGCCAAAGCCAACAAATGCCCTTTTTGCTCCGGACTATTGCGACGGTGAAGAGGGATGTTCCATGTTGACGATGTTGTTTGACGATCGACGCGTCGACGAGCGCGTGTTGTCGCGTTTTAGCGTCACACTAGACTCTCTCTGGCCTAGCGCGTGTCTCGAACCCCGCACCCCCTCTGTCGTCATGGCAATCCAGCATAAAAGAATCTCAGTAGCTTGATAGGCCATCAGCCCTTGTCGTGTCTCTCATGAACTCCATGCCAGCGTCAATTCTCAGTCCATACGAGACGAACTCCGGTGCAATTGACAATTGTTCCACAAGACGTGCAGCCATTCGTCTTTGAATATGCGACCAAGACATTTCGCCAGTCAGATGCCTAGCACACAGCATAGGGTCTTTCAGTGAGCCATCGAGCACTTCACATGGAGCATCAGGGCCTCGGCGCCTCCGTCCTTTCCTATCTGACTTTCGAAATATCACAGCCTTATCTGACTTTGTGTTCCTCGTTAAGCTTAGTTCGATAGCGCATGCTCGGTTTCGCATTACCCCTGAGGCTATTCCCCTTTACCAACGCTCTCATACCGCTCAAGCCAGTCGGACTCAGGGGTCAGCAGTCTGCCACTATCGTTATTCCATGCTGGGAATCTGGGATACCAACCGCTAGGACCAATGGCTGTACAGCCATCACCCTCCCAAGAGCATGTGGCTACAAGAAGACATGGCAAACGCAGCACGCCAACATATCCATGATGTGCTTGTCTTTGAATTGCAACATGAGGGAGTAACACGCCCCTTTTTATCGAATATCCAGTTTTTAGAAATGCCTCGACATAGCACTTGGGGGTAGCTACAAAAAGTCAGTGCTGCCTCCAAAGGCAAGTCCCACTTGCACATGTCAGACTGTACTATGTATGAGCGAGTGTTTCAAAGAATGCAACAAGGTTCAGAAACACTGAATCCCCTTGCCTACCTCAAATACTTTAATGCTTGTGATGAATTTGTTGCACTTTTTTGTTCCTCTTTGGTGATTGTTTGCATCTCAGATATACTCATTGAGGACTGTTTAATCGATGTGTGCCCCAACTTATGCTTGCTATATTCGAGATTTCAAACGTCTCCCCTCAAATCATGGAAGCGTATGTATCTTTTCGATGACTTAGATCGCAGCGTTTATAGAATCTCATCTCGCCATGGAATACTGTCCATTGCCCCTTTGCGTTGGACGCATCGACCGGAAGCCTGCACCGCCCATCGAACTGCCTCGCCAACTTCCTTTTGATACCGTTCCTTTCGCTCATCTTCCGTAAAATCTTCAGTAGCTTTTCCAGATATTCGTCTCCGCTCTCTCCATCGAGCAATCTGCACTACGTAGCCGCCCACGAAAGTATCTCCAGCGCCCGTGGTATCCACCACCTTTTCCACCTTCGCGGAGGGAACATGGTCAACATGCCGTATCCATGCTTTGGGGTCTTCCTGGGCCTTACTTCCCACATCACCTGCACTGTACCACACCCCTTTCGAACCCAGCGTTACTATGACATATCGCACTCCTAGACCATGGAAATACTTTGCGATTTGATTCCTTCGTTCCTCCAGCTCAGTAATCCCTCTCATTTCTCTTGGCGCCATAATCTCGCACTCCGTTTCATTCATAATCAAATGGTCAATTGTCCCATATACATCTATAGGTAAGCCGCCCTCGGGAGCAGGAGCAGGATTAAACACAACCTCCACCTCACCATCCACGCCTCGACGGCCTTGACTCGTCCGCTGCCCCACTCCCCTCAACACCGCAATCACAGTCTCTAGCGGAATCTCCGCCTGCAGCACCATCAGACCCGGCAGAGGCAGCGACAGCGCCAGCTCCAAGACGCTCTGCGTGGGCTGCATCCCCGCGTGGTTCGCACCAGGCGACAATAAAATCCGATTCTCACCCCCCGCCGAACTGTCCACAATAATCACCGCGACGCCCGTGTGCACATCATCTACCTCTCGGATCCGCGAGATGTCCACGCCGGATTCCTCTAACGCCGGCTTCAAGAGGGACGAGAAATGGGTGTCGAGGCGCCCCACGGCACCGATCATTTCAACGTCGATTTGCTCCTCTTGGCTGTCTTGCGCCAGTGAGCCAGGTTGGGAGCGGGAGAGACGGCCACAAGCTACAGCTTGGTTGGCGCCTTTGCCGCCGGGGCTGGTGGTAAAGGACGTGGCTGTGAGGGTTTCTCCTGGCTCGGGGAAACGCGGAGTCACAGTGATCATGTCGGCATTGAGTGAGCCGATGACTCGAATTGTAATGGGCATCTTCTTAGATATGTACGTAGATGTAGTTGTTCTCTTCGACTTTCGGAGGCTGGTAGTCAATTCTCTGTTGGATGCTGCCAGGTACCCCGCCACAGTGATGTATGTATGTATTTTAAGCAATGCTGAAACGATATCTGGGTAAAAGGGAGAGAAAAGGGACTTTGAATCGGTGGGCACAAACACCGTTCAGTGTAGAGATTGAAATAGGACAACCAGTTAGCTCTTTTCTCAATTCTTTTCAATGCCTGCCCTTGTTACTTATTTAATAAATCCCTGATATAAAGTGACTTGACCCAAAGTTGGGCAAAACTGAGCGTCTTCCCACCAGAACTTCAGCACCCGCCAATACGATTCGTTTACCGATGGACATTGATATGCGGATGTTGTCGAAGAGATTTGCTTGTTACTACTTGCGCTGCCCAAGACAAGCAATCCAATGAAACAGTTGACTACATTGATGGCCATTGCAATTGGCGAGTACAACTGAGGGCAGGCAATACCGATATCAGGTGCTCCGTTGGCTTCTTCAGCGTCACAGTTCAATGCCAGCTTGCTATCTTTCAGGCGTTTGGGCTGTTAAGTCCATAAGAGCTAGCTCAGCTATAGGCGCTGTGTCCGAAGAACAATCATATGCCTATCTCGAAATATATAAGTCAATTCGAAATCAATAAACTCTATACACAACAAGATGGTATAAACATGGGCCATGTGTAGTAGATCCAAAAGCTCTAGGCCGTCTTTTCCCGGTGAAAGCAGAGGACCCGTCTCTAATGCTGGGGATATACACGCTCATATGCACATTGAATAGATATACGCTGGTTATCGAACGTATCTCACAGCTTCTGCTGCCCTTTGCCTTGTACAAACCTCAGCCCCTCACGAATGGCAAGGTCAGCAACCTTCACGGCTCCGTTGTACTCATAAGACAGCGCATCCTCCAGGGATTGCGCTTTATACGCAGCATAATAGCAAGAGTCTCGATCAGCATTCAAACATTCCTGCGGGAACGACGCCAATAATCTTGCCAGCTTCATCGCCTCTTCAAACGCCTGGCCCTTCGATACCACTCGATTCGCTAAACCCATGTGAAGAGCCTCATGTGCGCCAACTGGTCTCCCCGTCAACGTTATGTCCAAAGCTCGACCCAACCCAACAATAGCCTGAAGACGAACCGTTCCACCGTCGAGCAACGGAACGCCAAAACGCCGGGAGAAAATCCCAAATATCACATCTTCCTCCACAATTCTCATATCGGCAAGAAGACTTAATTCCATGCCTCCTGCAACACAGTGGCCCGAGACAGCACAAATCACCGGCTTTGCTATCTGCATTCTGCTCGGGCCAAGGGGACCTGCATTGCGCCCGCGAACGGGTTCAAACTTCGACCGCGTAGTGTTACCCATGTGCTCAGTGCTCCCATTGTTAGAGTTTCTGGATTGTTCGCGTTGTGCGTCCCACTTGGCCAGCTCGCTGAGGTCAAACCCTGCCGAGAACGTACCGCCGGTACCATAAAGCACGCAGACTTTCTGTTGGGGATCACTCTCGAACGTCAAAAACGCTTCGTACAACTTCTTTGCTGTAAGGGGATTTATAGCGTTCTTTCTATATGATCTGTTGATCCCAATCGTCGTGACACCGTCCGCCAGCTTATTGACTAGAACAGCAGTCGAATCTGCAACCTTTCGTGCTGCAGTGGCCATGGTTTCGATATCAGATTGCCCCCATTGGGATTATAGAGAAATAATGGTATTCTGTTAATGATTTTCCTTCCAGGGATAGTAGATAGATATACTCCTGTCCCACACATATCAAATGACCCTGAGAAGTATGCGATACGGTGTAACATGACCTTCCTGGCTGCGCGGACGCCATTGAGATACCGCCCGAATTCGGTGGGTATGTGTACAACCTCAGGACACACGAAAATGCAGAGTGCGAATTGGCAACGGACACAGACTGTCAGATCTCCATCGTATTTGCGGAGAGAGTTCTGCAGAGAACTAACAATTTTGCCCACACAAGCGAAGCGTGTTTGTTAAAAGGTTAATTGAACCCAGTTGATTGGGATTTTAGTACGATTCGTGCCCACAAATGGGGGAAGAGGAAGACCAAAAACTTTCCTTGCGTGAGTGGGAAGTTCTTATCTTTTCTATCAATCGAATCGCGACCAGTCGGGAGTTAAATGGACAGCGAGAGGCATGACAGCGATCGTCAAGGTTCAATTTCATTCGGGGACTCTGGCCGGATTGCAAATTCCTCAACAGTGGCTTGCAAAGGCGAAGCAAACAAGACGTAAATTCAAAGAATAACTTGGAGCTGCGAGAAAGTATGTTGCGCCTCATCTTCATCTGCTTTGGAATTATGCAGCGCAACGTGGAGCTTTTGCTTGTTGTTTATGTACGCAGTTGGATTCGATAGTTATAGGAATGACCATCACCCTCATAAAACCTCGCAAAAACACCAAAAGAATCACACACAGAGGCCCCGGATCCAAACTGCTCCTTATGCAGTCCTCCAGAGAGAAGGATAAAATGATCATGAAAAAGAAAGGAGACGACCAACGCCGCGAACCAATGATCTTTACAAATCGATTCAAGGCCCATTCCGATAAATCTGCGATCCACCTGACCGGAACTGTATCGTTTCTCTCCGCTGCAGGATCATCAGCGCACGATTCAGCGCCTGCTCGCTATAATTTCTCCCTTCTACAAATTCCCGCCTTAACGTCGCTAGGCTTGTGCTCCAGCCAATCGGCAATCGTCGCTTTAATTCATCTTCTACCTTGCCCACTTCGGCCATGAGCTCCTTGCTCGCATGGCCCTCGCCGTGGATGGCTGCATCCATAGTAGAGCCAAGGAACAGCCGCACGGCCTCGTCGACGTGGGCTTCGGTGGCAATTGGTGAAAGGGCTAGCTTAGCGAGCGACTCCGTGATACGGATAATGGCTTCTAGTTGACGGACTGTGATGGGAATAGACGACCGTGCATTAGCGTCGAGTTCGGCTCTATGCACTTGTTTGCGGATGGAGACAAAATGGGAGGAGAGCTTTTCTGCTGCTTCTGGCGATAATCGGGGCGCGCAGCGACTGATGTTTTAGGTTGCTGTTAGCATATTTATCGAGGCGTAAGGATAATAACAATGCACTGGCCCAAAGGAGAGGCTAAACCCACGGGGCAACTTACGATCTGCAGTAACTGATGTACCGCTTCATCTTTTCCACTGGAATTTCCGCTTCGACCTGCTCCTCAGTTCCTCTACCGCCCATGTGAATACCCATGACGTGTCTCGCCATTTTTTTGTCCCGCCCTCTCTCATGTTCATCTCTTACGATAAAAATCATGTCGAATCTAGACAGAATCGTAGTTTGAAAGTCGATATTTTCGCCAGGAGACTTCATGTCATCGTATCGTCCAAACACCGGGTTTGCCGCAGCCAGCACGGACGTCCGTGCATTCAAAATGGTAGTGATTCCGGCTTTAGCAATGGATATTGTCTGTTGCTCCATGGCTTCGTGGATTGCAACACGGTCTTCGTCTCGCATTTTGTCAAATTCATCGATACAAACGACACCTCCATCTGCAAGAACCATAGCACCTCCTTCAAGATAGAACTCTCGAGTTGTCGCATCGCGTTGCACAGAAGCCGTCAGACCTGCTGCTGAAGAGCCTTTACCAGAAGTATATATCGCAATCGGCGCGACTCTTTCGACGAATTTAAGAAGTTGTGACTTGGCAGTACCTGGGTCACCAAGCAAGAGGACGTTGATATCTCCTCGAAGTTTCATACCATCAGGGAGAATTTTCTTCGATCCGCCCATGAGAAGACATGCTATGGCTTTCTTGATATCTCGGTTTCCGTAGATTGATGGGGCTATGCAGTCTGCAAACACGTCGTACAGGTCTGGCCGTCTGCTCATTTCCAAGAACTCCTGCTCCTCCTCCTCGGAAAATATCGCACTACCTTTGGCAGTCTGGTCGATGTCTGTGCTGATCCCCACCGCTCGAACATAAGGATTTCGAATGGCAGGTGCTCCATTTGTGGCACTCTTCTTCCCTTTAGCTTGATAGATGGAGAAGACACCCATGACTGTACATCGCGAACCAGGGACCACACGGTTAGCGAGATACCGATCAGCAGATATCAAGATATGGCGAGGGAGTTCTCCAACGGGAACTTGATCTGGGGCCTCTTGAAGTTTTAGGACTTGCTGATCGATAAATTGGCATTTTTCATGCACAACCACGTATGGGTCCATTGGACACCGATCCTCGTTACGATCCCGTTCTTTCTTGCAGGTTCGAGGCAATGATAGCCCTGTAAATCCACCTTCCACAACAAGATTTTCCGTCGTTTCACAATTGCGACACTTGATGTGGATGACAGTTGCTTTGGAGGAGATTGTAGACGCGCCGATAACGATTCCGGGTATTCGGACTAGATGCGACACATTTGTAGCATTAAGGTCTCTTATCGTGATGTGCGATGCGCTTGAATGGAGCAGAAGTTGGTGTTCTGGCAATTCAATGTCTCTCTGAGATGGGTACACTATTCGTTGCGTGCATTGTTTTAAGGCGGCTTCGAACTGGAGGCATCATTCAAGATTAGGAGAGGAGCGTTTCAACCGCAGGTTTCAGCGACAGCTCACCAATGGAATTGTATCTAACGGATTCGTCGTAAGTCTATGGGCCAATTCTTCGTTGTATGCGATCAGATGAGCCACATCAACGTTGCAATAATATTTCTTCGCGAGGATATTCTGTCGAATCTGGTCTCTGTTGCATGTCCGTTTATGAATGAACTATCAAAAATGATTGTGACTCCGCCTACCTGTAAATAAAAGCATTATCTAGCTGAAAAGCCAGTAAAAACTCTCGTAACTGAGCTTGAATAGCCGTGCGTGCTTCATCGGGTCCATCAACTGCTGGCTGAAGGACGCTGAGGCTGTAGGGTGTTCTTCTATCCATTGCTGGTCATGAATTGCACAATTCAGGAATCACTCAATGTCAAAACAGCTGAGATCTGTAAGGAGTGACACATTACAACCGTGATAGACTGCAATGAGAATGCTCAGCCAGTCCAGTTCAGACATTAGTATTCATCTTAGTACGCGTCGTGTCCAGGTCACGCGTAGAGTGGTTGTTGGCGTGTTTCCCGGATAAACTATTTTCCCTAGTGAGGCGGTGCGGACTGTGGCTTGAGTGGCTGCCCGATGCTGATTGGTCGTTGACTCACCAGCAAGTCCGTTCTGGGATACTAATTCAATCAGGTCGTAGTTAAAGAGTCTTTCTCTCTATTCTCAGGATGGAATCGTATAGTTGCGAGGATATTATCGACTGGAATAGTCATTTTCTACTTTGGTAGCTGTGCCAAACGCTTTCTATCAGTCATATCTCTGCCGTGCAAGTGAGCAACCCACCGTCATGTTGCTCCATGCCCGATCTGCGACCCCCTAACAAATCGACCATCTTGTTGCTTGCGACATGACCTCGCCGAATTCGCCAAAGTCGGTGGAAAGCATAACTTCTCCATCATCAGCTTCCTCACTAGCCCAGCTACCTTCACTTCAGTCTGATCCTAGTCGTTCCTTTTATCGATCGAGATATGACTCCCGCCGAGGTTCCGCAGCCAGCTCAATTGCGAGTTCAGGAGCCGCCTCCCTCCTTACACTGCACAACAGCTCGATAGCAGAGTCTGGACGGAATGGTTGGTATCTACGCTCCATCACTGTTTGGCAGGATTGACCTTCTTTACCGTTTATAGCTATATCGACTTTACTTCAGCCGCCAATCGTACGGACAGGATTGCTTCCCTATACTTCTGCTCCGCCGAGCGGTTATAAGCCACCATCAACAAAGGATATCCCGCCTGTCACGTTAACAAATATTCCGCATGTGGAATCGACCTCCTTTCAACCCTACACTTCGCAAATCGGATCTCTCTATAACTCGCTGCGTCATGCAAAGGAAGCTGGAGATAAAGCGGATTCCCATATATTGCGCAAAAATGCGGAGTCCGAGCTGGATAATATATTATCTCAACAGTTGGATAGGCGGCAATCGGGTTCAGGGTCACTCCATGCCCCGCCAGTGGATAGAACCGGCCGGAGGGGGTCGTCAGTGAGTTACAGAAGTCGTGGACCATCTACGACCCCCTTATCAACCATCCCTAAAATATACTTCGATGAAAAATTTCAGCTTGAGAACCCGAGGACATTTGACGTTATTTCCGAGCGTTCTGAAGTTATCAGTTCTCCCAAGCCGTTTGGCCCGACTGATGGTCTGGTGGAAATCCAACCAACTAAGCGAAAAGCGCTAGCGACCAATGCGATCTTGCAAGAGAAGTTGTCATGGTATCTGGATACTGTTGAGATTCATCTTATTTCCTCTATTTCCACCGCTTCAACATCCTTCTTCTCCGCTTTAGGTTCGCTGCAAGAACTGCACGCAGAAGCTGAAGCCTCCGTAAAGAACATTCAAACTTTGCGCAGCGACCTGGCCAAATTGGATAGTGATATGGCTCTGGGAGGGCTCAGGGTTGTTAAATTACGCCAACGACGAGAAAACATTTGCAAGCTTGCCAATGCCGTCATTCAATTAGAAGAAGTGATTACATCCGTTTCTCAATGTGAGCAGAAGGTTGAGAGAGGTGATATCGAGGATGCTATTGATGAACTTGACGATGTTGAACGATTGATTTCTGGCAAAGAGACTGCAAGACCACGCGCGAACGTGGTAGGTGACTGCATCATTGACTTGCGAGGGATTAGTGCTCTAGAAGGTGCGTCAGACGACCTGGCCCAACTTAGGTACCGTATCGGATTGGGCTATGAAACTCGATTCCTAGAGACTCTTCTGCAGGATCTCAGAGCCCACCTTGATTCTGTGCCATCCGAGATCACACTACAGCGCTTGGGAGACACGTTTCAAAGGGCTCGTAAAGCTAATCGTCAGGTGGCGCCTTCACCGAGGTACATGGATCTCGACAATGAGTTGCGAATACGATTAGGTAGCGATCTGGCCGGTCTTGGTCGTTCTCGCCACACTATGCCAGCTGCAACCTCCTTTAAAAACGTCATTTTACGAGAAGTGAAGAGTATAATTAGGCGGCAACTCCCGAGTTCGAGTGATGATGACGCTGAATCGATAATGTCTGCGTCCACTCACGGTGGGCGGCAGCTCACCCAACAAGAAAAATCTTCAATATTGGCTCGCAATTTACGAGCTCTTGACGCAGACGATGCCCACGCGATGCTGACGAACATTTATACTGGGATCAGCGAATCTCTGAGACGTCTCAGTGTTCAAGTCAAAGTTTTGCTCGATATCACGAGCGGATTAGGGCATCCTCCACATTCAAATTCGGTCCGATCCCCATCTAGAAGTCCTTCCATGCCGAATTTTGACGATGTTTCCGCTCCAGGAGAACCTGCAATCATAGCAAACGATGAGATTTTACAAGTTTTGGACATGTCCAGTCTCCTTGGGCAGGCTGTTGATATTGCTCAATCACAGATAATAAAGGTACTGAAGGTGCGGGTGGAACAAATCGAGCAATTAAGTTTATCACAATTTTTAAGATACTTTAGCTTGAACAGGCTTTTCGCCGACGAATGCGAAGCGATTTCAGGGAGAAGTGGTGCAGCACTAAAAACTGTAGTGGATAATCAAATCAAGGCGTACGTTGGCAGTTTTGCAGATCGCCATAAGCATCGGATTGTCCAAGTCATGGATTCTGACAAATGGGATGCGAAGGATTTTGGCGAATCTGTAACTCTCCTGCTTAACAGAGTGCTGCAGGCGAGCACGGGAGAAGTGGATGCTTGGACAGCAACGTCGAGAATATGGGAATCCGAGGCCAACGGTACTGAAAAAACACCTACGGTCAATGGATTGATGGTCAATGGCAATGATCTAGCGAATGGAAAAGACCGAATCCGAAGTGCTATCATTGACGAACAGAAGTACATACTGCCAGAATCCGCACTTTTGATGGTGAATGTCATTGAAGAGTTTGAGCATTTGATGACAGGTATCCCCAACATGATCCCAGATATCGCGTTCAGTTTTTTGGAGTGTCTTAAGCTTTTCAACTCCCGTCTTTCACAATTGATACTTGGCGCGGGTGCCATCAAAAGTGCTGGCTTGAAGAACATTACGGCAAAACATCTGGCTCTTGCGTCGCAAGCTTTAAGTCTCATCATGGCTCTCATCCCCTATGTCAGGGAGTTTATTCGCAGACATTGCACATCTTCGTCACTGATGGCTGAATTCGACAAACTCAAGCGACTCTATCAAGATCACCAGTCTGGCGTTCATGAGAAGCTGGTGGACATCATGAGTTCTCGTGCAGCTGTTCATGCCAATTCCATGAAAAAGATAGACTGGGAATCGCAAAAAGATACGAAATCCGTCAGCCCCTATATGGAAATTCTGGCAAAGGAAACGGGGACTCTTCATCGAGCTTTAACCAAGCATTTACCGGAGACAACTGTCATGATGATCATGTCTCCTGTATTCGCGAACTATCGAGACCAGTGGACCAGAGCTTTTCAATCGGTTACCTTGAATTCTGAAACTGCTCGTCAAAGGTAGAACGCTTATAGTCCCTGAGTACCAATTGGAGTGAAGCTGGTTTTCTAACGTCTGACTAGGATGCTGGTTGATGTCCAGTTTTTCAAGTCCAACATTGACAAGTTGGATGGAGCGGATGGCCTTGGAGAATATCTCCTTGATGTTGTCAAATCCAAAACAATTGTCAGCTCACCCGCAAACAGTGCTTTCCATGAACTTGTGACGAGTGCTCCGTCCTCCGCAGCCCAAGATCCAGACGTGGGCGAGCCGAAAGACATAGAAAATCATACTTGAGCTGATTGGCGGCCTTGTTTGACTACCACTTATCGCTAATCTTCATCTCCAGATGGACCTTTCCCTGCAATGCAGGATGCTGCTGTTGAGATGCTGCTCAACAGCCCATGACTTTCTTAATGTGAATATCTTCTGTCTGCTGATGCTTCAGCACTATCTGAGCAGGTTTGGAGTTTGGCTATTGCATGTTCGGTCTTTTCTGTGCAGCCTTCTTTAGACTATATACGATCCTGGGGAACTACATATTGTCTTCCATTCCATTCTCAATCTTTAGAGTTCAATGATTGTACATTATTAGTACATACCATTTTGCCTTGCATTGCTATGCAAATGGCTCTTTGTCTATTTCTCTCCATGCATGATCTTCAGCTTCGTGGCCGGTGAAATGTTTCTCCTTGAGATATCCCTATGCCCAGGTTTCCATTGTTATCAGGAAGACTGGATTAGTTCAGCAAACACAGTGACTGTAGCCCCTATGGATGGACACCAGAAGATGTCATTCATCACAATGAAGATATGCTTAGGTCCCGTGCCTACCTCGCTTAGCTGTGTGAATAATGCTACTATGGAGGTTTTCATACAGGATTCTATTTTCTTCCCTGTAATCTGCTTTGTGTTCCTCCCTCATCTCCCTCAACATCCTCACTTTTGCTCATCGCCGAGAACTTCTGGAACCAATCCACCTGGACAGATAAGGATTTAGTATTCTATTTTCTATTCCTGGTATGTATTCGCGTGCATCTCCCTCTTATTTTGCAATATATCTCGAAATCGTCGTTGGCTGGGAGGTGACATATCACTTGATCTAACAATGTGTTTTCATATCAGAAGTCTGAGCAAGATGTCAGCTCCTGGATTGGAGCAGAGGCCCTTGCCAGAAGACACCATCAGACATCCTGATGTAGCCGTCGCTGTTCGAGAGCTTGAGCGGATGAAACACCACCCAGGCCTCGCATCCAGACAGAGAGAGTTCATCGTCAGGGGCCTTGAGTGCTGCCAGACATGGCTAGCTAATCCGGACGGTGCATCACTAGCGACTAGAAAGTCTCTGTCAGATGTCCTGAAACATCGTACTTATCTCCCTAGGGTCTTCCATCCTGAACTCCAACCCCTGAAATCGGTTTTTCAGGGTATGAAAATTCTGGTCGACCAATATACTGAATTATGCCAGAAGTTCCCTCATCAAATCTCTCAGTATGAGGAGTTTGGTGATGTCTTTGAACCTTTGACCAACGTGCTCCGTTGCAGTATCTGTTTCGGCTCAGAGACATTCAATGAAATTGATCCCGAAACCGGAAGACAATATGAGTGGACTTACATTGGTTCGGTTCTCAGGAGATATCCCTTTCTACCTATACCAGCCTGGTTTCGAGAGCAAGCGAAAATTTCGTCGACCGTATCAATGTTAACGATAAAGCAGACTAGTCTTGTCGTCAGCCTTAGAGCTGCCTGCAACTCACTCCGCATCGACTTCAATGCCTTAGCCTGGCAGTTTATCAAATACAACCTCTACCTAGAAGTTCCTCGGGGCCCGAAAATGTCATTGCGAACGGGGCAATGGAAGCAGCTTGCAACAAACATTTCTCAGGCAATCTCAACTCTCAAGTCAGTCGCTCGACTGACAGAAGAGAATCATAGATCAACCACAATCGCAGCGCTTTCCCTTCTTCAATCAATACATTGTACACAGTACAGATGGTTCGAAACCCTGCGGTCGCCCGACGATTTTTCCTTGAGTAACGAAGCAATTGAACTCAGCCGACGGCTTGCAGAGACCGGCGATCCTCGAAATGACCAAAGCTTGCGCTGTGAGCCACTATTAGACTTTTCTATGTACGGAAAAGTTAAAGCGACGCATTTGAATGGCGTTTTATTTCGTGCAGGCCAGCGTTTGGAGGTAGATCAAATAACTGAGTCACTTATGCCAGAAGCATCCAACACTTTCTCTGCCGCACCAATGTTAACAAACACAGCATCAACTCCAGCAGAAGGACAGCCTCAGCGTGGATCACCAGTCTCCGCACGTATCGAACCAATTCCTGGTTACAGCATGGCAGCGCACCGCAAAATCAGTCGCGACAGAGCTCGCGCGCTTCTGGAGGCATATCAGCACATGACTGACTTACATCAGCGTTCACCTCACCACCCAGGCGTAGAAGACCTCAATCTCACCTTGTTAATGGCCATCCTTCACCCATCACTCTACCGCGTTTCATTCATTCAAGCCTTGCCTTTGTTCGCCGGCCAAAGTGACAGTGAGTTAGAAGTTGTGAATCTCGTACGCCTGCCTCACAGAGGCCTGGCGTCCAAAATCACATTCGACGGGCTCTTTCACGTCAACGCAGGCCGAAACACCATCCCCAACGATGCCGCACATGTCGTCGCCGCAATAATGAGCGCATACGACAACGAAAATGAAGATTTCTTGATCCGGCACGGCTTCCACATCAACGCGCGGAACTGCCAGCCTTTGTACTCTGCCGCACGCATACTCACCCTGGTCCCTGTGCTCCGTGGCATCTTTGACCATCAGAACTTGCCGCCTAGTGCCACCCCTGCCGAACAACGGAGACACAACCTTCGCCTCGTGGATTTAACCCTGACGCTGTACACCTTGACCAGGGAAAATGATATAGAGGCAGTGCTGGGCTCCGTTGCTACAAATTTCGGGGTTATTATCCGTTGCGCTGGGGACGATGAAGCGGCCTTAAATCGTGTGGGGCTTAGCCGTCAACCAAGGCTGGGGTTAATAGGGGTAGATGGGAGTTTTATCAGATCGTTAAGGGCTTGATTTAGGGAGGGCTTGATTTAGGGCAGGCAGATTGAGTCCTCTTCCATGGCAATGTGAATGAATGTTCTTTGTCCTTAAGCAAATGAAAAACTATGCTCTTTATATTGTTCCAATTTTGATCCATCAGTGCCCAGCATAATGCTTCTGATCTGACAACATCTCATCCAGTAAATGTATCATTTGCCAGGTCATTTAGCAGCCTTAAGAAAAGGGTGAGACCATAAGTTTTAAGCTCCCCTAAACATGCCTACATTCTGCCTGAACAAAATATCTCTGAAGTATGTTAACATATCAGGCGTATAAGCTTGAAACAGAGGGCATAAATGGGCTATTATACGGGATCGTAAGAGCAGCATAACAATGTCAACAGTTCTTAGTAAACATTTCAAAATCTCACGGAAAATCTTATAAAAAAAAAGCATCATAAAGCAATTTAATTCCTTGGGCGATTCAAGTTGGACATTTTCCGCTTACGACGCAGTTGTCGCGGGCGCGCCGAAGTGTTCGAGAAACGAGTAACAACCGCATCAGGAAGGGCATCGATCCACGCGAGAACGCTGTCAACATATTCTTCTTCTCGACGATGCTCAAAGCAGCTGCTGCACCGACATAGATTGTGTTTTTCATCCATGTCTTTATCAGGATACGCCGCCCAGTCGTGAGAAATATTTACGATCAAAGCTTTCTCATTTGCTGGCTCAGGCACAGTTTCAGGACCCAGAGGCCCAAATGGAAAATGACCCTCCTGTTCACAAGGAGCCAAGGAGTCATTCTGATACACGTTAGGATAAGAAAACTGAGTGCCAGCTCGAGGCGCTAAAAGGAGCGAAGCTGTCGACATAGTTTCATATCCGCTTGGTTGCGAGACATCGGTCAAGCTATCGCAACACAAACCGTGTCTGCAACGGCACGATTTGAATTCCTCGAGGACAGGCATCAAGCTGTTGGCCATAACTTGTCTGAGTTTCTCAAGGAGTAACGGTCGACAGCTGCATTTGCGAGTGTCGTCGAGTATTCGAAAGTTCGTAGTAGAGCTGCTCAGCAGCGGAGGAGCATCCATGGACGGTTCTATGATGGGTAGTGCATTATACTTGCTGCATAAAGTCGCTTCAGAGGGCGTTTCTGGGACAGGACCAGGTGCTTCACGCTTTTCTGGCAGTGACATTGCCGTGTCTTTATCGGAGCAAGTCAAAAAGCGCTTGACACGGCGACCTGCATGGCAGAGACTTTTCTTGATACGGGAGAACGTCGAACTTAGTGTCATTGCTTCTTTAAATCGACGGCTGGCTCGCCAACCGAGGAAATGAGAATTGGCTCTGCGCAGCGGAATGTATATAGCTCAGGGAGGAGCAGATTAGAATAAAGGCAACATGAACAGGTGCAATATTCCTCTAGCAGAAGTTAAATATATTTTAAAGTCAAAAGGAGATCGAGAAGAAACAATGCCCCTGTAGCTTCTCCACTCGAGATCTTTCTTCTCAGACTGAAGAGAAAGAATAAATCAGGCAAAGTCGATGGGGGCCCCCGGCCATTAAAATGTGGTTGTAGATTGCCACCAAGCCATGGGCACGAAGTATGGGCACAATCCAGCCTTTCACTCACCCTTGAACCCATGGTCCGTTTCGCAATGCAGTCAAAGTCTGGAGATGACATAGGTGCTAGGAGAAGTCAAATACATTAGCATGAATCCTTAAAATTTCGTGATTCTGGCACAAGAATTAAATCAAACCTGGCTGTCTCCTCTACGGCCCGCGAAGTTCGGAGGTGCAAGAAACGTGGATCTTGCAAATTCAATTGCATATCCTTGAACCTTCACCAACAAGAATATATTGAAAGGAAGAAAACGATGAAGAGTATTCATGGTGGTTGAGAGATCAACCTTGAAGGGACTATAGGCTGTGCGGTTGCAGGATACCAAAGTAGAGATTTGGGCTTCTGCTCTGAGGCTGGATGTAGAAAAGTAAATGCCTTCCACATTCTCTTTCACTGCCAACGAACCCGAGAAGCTATGTTGAAGAGTTTTCCAATATCCAGACTTACTTTTGGAATGAATCATATTAAGAGAAGAAGGCGAACACAAGGGGAAACAGAAGATCATAAGAGAGAAACGGCCTCTCACCCACGCAATCAGCCGATTCTCCAAGGGTATCATGGTTAAAAAGGGATTGATATTGGAACCAATTTTTTTCCAGTGTTAAAAGACGCTGAATGCGCCAAATCACAGTATTTGCCAGTGTTGCCGGAAATCGCCTTTTTTTGTGGTCAGGCTGGGTTTCGTACGCGCGACGTCCAAATCAGGGGTACTTCGACGAGAAGTACCTATCCACACATTCCTTCATAGGCTCGTCTCCAAGTCACACATTGAGAAGGCAAGATTAGATCCAAAAAACAGAAGATATATGATAATATTAATAGGAATTACAAAAAGTTCATGGCGAGCTAGGCTCAAGCCACTATGAAACTCAGACACCAGAAGCGGCCGGTTTCTGCACATATCCCTTTCTGAGACACCTAGCGGCTCACTGCCGTTGCAGCGTTACAAAGTACCGAAGTACCGTAAGCTGTCGGCAGGTTTACCAACTAGGCCAGGCCAGGAATGTGCACAAATATTTGAAAGAACATAAAAGAAAAGGACCTCTAGCAACTCATACCACCGGTTTACCAACGCACCCCACCCTGGAATACCTCCTCGAAAAGCCCAAGTTGCTGGACAAGCCCTGTAGACTCTCAGTATTGGCATATTATTCTTCTCAGGGCAACAGAAGCGTTATTATCAACGTTCGTTGTGATCCCTCTCCATCGACCATGGGGGAGACACGTGATATTGACACCCAGATATGAGCTGAAATTCAGACGCGTCGCCCTCCTAATTGGCCCGATGTCCTAGTGGCATGAGCTCCTGTGCTCTATTTTTCGATTGAAGGAATTCGCGTTCGAGTCTCAGCGACGGCATGACTTTTTTTGTTTTACTGAGTAAAGGCTTTGTCATAAAGGAAGTCTCGCCAAAAAAGAAGCGTTAATCAAACGGAAAAAAGCGATAATAGTCCATGTTCGAATTCCACTTTGCCAGAGAATGCACAAAGCCAGCCACAAGATACACCATACTCTCAATCCGAAGAAGTTTTGGTGGCAGAAAGAATCATACATGGACCTTTCCAAAATTTATGGGGCAAATTGAAAGCAACTTTCAAGGAAAGTCGCATTACCCGTTGAAACTACCTGGGGGTATGTGAAAAGAGAAGAGAAGACCAAATCTGAGATGCCAGATTCGTCTAAGCCGTTCGATCCATGACAACGATGAATGCTAATGATGGCTATGAACGCAAAGACACATAATTCCGTCACAGGTATTCATAGGGTGACGGCGGATTTGAAAGGAAGACATTGCTTTCTCGGGATATTCGGAGAACGGGCTCGAGAAGATCAGTGAAAAGCAACAGCAACAGAAAGTTTTGACCAGCTATTAAAGGGTACTCGAGTATTCAACCTCACATATATGGCGCAGTGAACGACCTTGATAGCATCTTACAAGCTCAAGTACTGTGTACCACTGGGATGCATCAGGGCAGAACGGTAAAATGAAGGATTCTGAGAAACGAGCATAGCAGAGAGACTTCAAGACAAACCTGCGATTTGCGGAGGAAGAAAAGAGTAAGTTGGGAGTGAAAGGTGAGTGTGTTTGGAGGTGCGCAAGGAGGAAGAAGACGAAGATGAAGGCGGAGATGATGGATTGACGTTGAAAGAAAGTCATCCGCTTGTGTGGAGCTCCCTTGTTTTAACGGCCGGGATGTCCAATCAGACCCGAGACGCAAGGGCGGGCCAAGAATGCAGCTTTGCCATTCACTGTCATTGGCTGGTCTTTTCGCCTCCGTTATATGTGCATGGATTCGGGATGACTCTTTCCATATACTGTCCTGTATTAGTATATGTTGATGATGAAGACTTGCAAACTGTGAAGATACGGAACACCTCCAGTGTGTTTCACTTCTTCCAATCTGATTTTCTCTAGCTCAGTGGAAAAGCTGGCTCTGAGCTGAGAACCAGGTAACCTAGTCTCTACTGAACCGTTGTTCATGGTCGATGATAAGTTGTTTTGGCTTTTCAAAATCCATGAAAAATAGTTAACTAACTAGCTAACAAAACTGAAGTTCTCTGTTGTCTCACCTGTGCATGTTTCGTATCTCAATCATACACGCGAGAGGAAGCACACCAACAGCCAATGGAGATCCACCAGACATGGAGAACCCATGATTCTAATGATGGACTGCTTTCCATCTGTTTTTGACCCAGGTTTTCTTCATACCCACTGCATATATGGGGAGCGTAGTAGGTATATTGCTGATACAAGGATATTTATTGAGTTAGTATGTAGTTCCATGGTAGTACTCTTCACATATTCTCCGGAGAGTAGGTCCCAATACTGTACACTTCTTAATGCTAGCTCACTCTTTTGCCATCTTTATAGAGCATGATCCAAAGAAGAGAGAAAGGGAAAAAGAGAAAAGCCAAGTACTAGTAGCAATAAGCACGACTTGCAACGATTAACACATAACTACTAACGACTAATGTAGTTATAGGCTTGCTGGGATGATCAAGAACAAATAACTACAAGGAGCATTACAGAGCATGGAGAATAGAGGAAGAGGGAAAGCATGTAGTAGAGCTACCTCAGAGTTCCTCTTATATGGATCGCGCAAAGTTTTTTAATAAGTTTGGCTCCCAGCCCCCCATAAACGTCCCCGCAGCTCTTTGACCTCACACCCAATGTACCTCACTCCCATGTACATACATGAATATGTCTACAGCACAATAAACCCAGCCACCACTTAACTAAAACAGTGGAGGTTGGTGACAGTGAGAGTTGCTCTCTGCCAAGTTCTGCTAGGTTGTAGTTGGAAGTTCAACTGGCCATCACGACCCTTTGTGTTCGTTCGTTCCAAGACAGCTGGGAACTTAACTAGTTCCATCGTGCTTCCTTTTGGCTCGATTTGCCCTTTTTATTTTTGCCATTTGCAGAGGCTTGTTCCTCCAACTCTCATTTCACTCACTTGTTCTCCAATTGAATTGCTTTTGATTGTTGTTCGGTTCTCTTGGATTGTCAACCAGAGCAAAGTCTGAAGCTGCGACGTCATGGCTGCACTCCAAGCGGGACAGGCACTACCGCTGCTGAAACGCAATGTCAAAGAGCACATTCTCTTTGAAATTTCTACGGAAGTAGCAAACAGAGGTACGTGTTCATGATCAGTCATTTCTTGTCTGCAAATACTGCATGGTGGCATCACTCGCTGACTTCAACCTCGTGGAAAATAGTTGGAGGCATTTACTCGGTCCTGAAATCCAAAGCCCCAGTGACCACCGCTGAATATGGCGACCGATATACGTTGATTGGGCCGTGGAATCGAGCTTCGGTATAGTTGGTTTCGTTTCATTTCAAGTCCTGTCCAATCGCGCCGATTGCTGATTTCTAATAGGCTGTCGTTGAAGTTGAACCACTTACTGCCACCAACCCACACCTCCTCGAAGCCATAGATGCCATGAAAGAGAGAGGAATTGACATTGAATACGGTCGATGGCTCATTGAAGGCGCCCCGCGGGTCATCTTAATCGACACAAGTGCCGGATACCAGTACTTAGACGAATGGAAAGGAGACCTTTGGAATGCTGCTGGTATTCCATCCCCTCAAGGAGACAGCGAAACAAATGAAGCCATTGTTTTTGGATACTTGGTTGCCTGGTTCCTGGGTGAGGTATGCAAACTGATCTCTTCTCCGATTTAAACTACAATGGAGACTGATGTTTTGTCAAGTATATCTGCAGGGACACTAACCGGGCCGTCATCGCACATTTTCACGAGTGGCTCGCCGGCGTGGCCTTACCCTTGACCAAGAAAAGACGCATGGATGTAACGACTATCTTTACTACGCATGCTACACTTCTCGGAAGATACCTTTGCGCTGGCTCTGTTGATTTCTATAATAATTTGCAAAATTTCGACGTCGATGCGGAGGCTGGAAAGCGAGGCATATACCACCGGTACTGCATTGAGCGCGCAGCTGCACATTCAGCAGATGTTTTCACCACTGTTTCCCATATCACTGCATATGAAAGCGAACACCTGCTCAAACGGAAGCCAGACGGCGTGTTACCCAATGGTCTAAACGTGAAAAAGTTCTCCGCTGTCCATGAGTTTCAAAATCTCCATTCCCACTCTAAGGAAAAGATTCACGACTTCGTTCGAGGACACTTTTACGGCCATAATGACTTTGACCTTGAGAACACACTATACTTCTTCATTGCTGGTCGTTACGAGTACAGAAACAAGGGAGTTGATATGTTTATCGAATCGCTTGCACGTCTGAACCACCGGTTAAAATCAGCGGGATCCACCACTACTATTGTTGCATTTATTATCATGCCTGCTCAGACATCGTCTCTCACCGTTGAAGCACTGAAAGGTCAAGCAGTCGTCAAGTCACTACGGGACACGCTCGAAATGGTGGAACAAGGAATCGGAAAGCGTCTATTCGAGCGGTGCTTAAGTTGGCACGAGGGTGACAACATGCCGGATGAGAAAGATCTCATCACTGCTCAGGATCGTGTTCTTATCCGTCGGCGACTCTTTGCCATGAAACGTCATAATTTACCCCCGATTGTAACCCACAATATGTTGAATGATTCCGAGGACCCAATCTTGAATCAGCTCCGCAGAGTGCAGCTCTTCAATTACTCAACCGATCGGGTGAAAGTAGTGTTCCATCCGGAGTTCTTGAACTCTTCAAACCCCGTACTCCCGTTGGATTACGACGACTTTGTTCGTGGCACTAACCTAGGAGTGTTCCCTTCGTACTATGAGCCTTGGGGATATACGCCCGCTGAATGCACAGTGATGGGCGTTCCTAGCATTACCACTAATCTCTCAGGATTTGGATGCTACATGGAGGAACTGATTGAAAATTCTTCCGACTACGGCATTTATATTGTGGATCGACGTTTGAAGGGTGTGGATGATTCTGTTAATCAACTCACTCAGCACATGTTCGACTTTGCGTGTAAGAGCAGAAGACAGCGTATTAACCAGAGAAATCGAACGGAAAGATTGAGTGACTTGCTGGATTGGAAGAGGATGGGAATGGAGTATGTGAAGGCTCGCCAGTTAGCCCTCAGACGAGGTATGCATTTTCTTAGTGTGAAATCCATGTTCAAGTAACTGACCCATTCTCGCAGCATATCCAATGTCCTTTGATCCGGAAGAGGATTTCCGTGACATCATTGGCGGGACTGAGCAGAAAATATCACGCCCGCTCTCGATTCCCGGCTCTCCGCGCGATCGCTCAGGAATGATGACACCAGGTGATTTTGCATCACTGCAAGAAGGACGAGAAGGACTCAGCACTGATGACTATGTGTCTTGGAAGCTACCGTACGTTTAAGCTGAACATTTCCATCCCTTCAGTTGTCTTTTTTTCTTGTTTCTTTCATTTGCACCTGTGGACCTAACTAACAGCCAACCACAAAAAGCAGTGAAGAAGAAGAGCCTGATGAGTACCCTTTCCCTGTCGCACTTAGAACGAAACAAAAGCCCGAAAAACCGCTTCTACAGAATCAAGACAGTGTCCACGATGAAAACTAGTTGCACTCTGCCGTCTCACAAGCTATTGTGGCACATCTACACACCTGGATGCCAACAAGAGCTCTATGGTTGGGACAGACAGACGTTCTCCTAAATCATTTGGTTACGCAATTTCTATTGTCGTTCTATGACTTGTGACTTTATACTTTAGCCTCATAGCTTGTGATCATCCGTCCTGCAATTCTGAATCTCAAGTCCACTTATGGCCGTCATTACTTTTTTCTGCACTCTGGATTCTGAATGTTTATGATGAGGCAAGGAGTGCCATCCAGCAAAGAGAAAGATTGGGCCAGAAGGGGCCATATCTGTGACGTATGTATTCTATTAGACTAGTTGTGTAATATACATATATACATTAATCAGAAACAACATTCGCCTTTAAAGGACGACATAACATGTACGACGCAGACACTGATTTGTTGTCTGGCCTAGATAAGCTTCTTATTAATGATCTGCCTTCTTGAATACATAATGAAGAAGATAAGAAACATCAGCTTTTGAAAAGTTAAAGCATTATTAAGAGGAAAAAGCCAGAACGGACAAGCTCTCTATTTATCGCGCTTGTAAATCTTTGCCAAAAAGGCCTCAAACACTCCCTTCTTCAGCCCCTCAGACTCGTCGATCGTAGCAATGAGACCTCTGATTTTTCGGACCTGCTCTTCTTCAAAGTCCCGGTAGACTTGCACAATATCCAATTCATTGAAAACAGCCTTGACCTTGGATTCGAGCTCTTTGTCCTTTCTGCCGTAGGACTCGTCGAGGACTTTGCGCTGTTCGGGAGAGCAGCGGAGAAGTGCCTGATTGATCACCCATGAGCACTTGTTGTCTTGGATATCGGTGCCGATTTTGCCAATTTGCTCTGGTTTGCCGAAGACGTCGAGGAAGTCGTCCTGCGCCTGAAAGTATTCGCCCAACGGGATGAGGATGTCGTGGGCCTGTTTGAGGTTCTTGGGCGTTGCGAGCTGCAAATAGTGGAGGGCAAGTGCAACGGGGAGGTAGAAACTGTAATACGCGGTTTTGTAGATGACGATGAAGGTGAATTTGTCCATGCTGAAATTGTTCAGGTCGACGTGGTCTTCGGGGGCGGTGAGCAGGTCGCACAGCTGTCCGAGCTCGGTTTGGTGAGTGGTTTCGTGGAATAACTCGATGAAGTCGATGTAGGCGGGGTGTGAGCGGAAGTGCTTTTTGAGAAGCACGTAGATGGAGGATTCGAGCATGAAGGCGTCGTTGATGGCGATCATGCCCACGCCTTCGCGCCGGTACCAGCATGGCTCGCCACGACGCGTGATGGAGGAGTCCATGATGTCGTCGGAGACAAGGAAGAAGGCCTGTAGAAGTTCGGTAAACCAGCCGAGAGTGCATAGATCCTTGAATTGCTTATCGGTCAGGGGCTGGTTAAGGAGAGAGAGGGCGCTGTCGGGAACGGAGAGACCGCGGTTCAGCTTTCCACCAGGAGTGTTCGCATTGAGGGACTGTGTATATATCAGTTAGCTATCGATATATAGGTCTTGATGAGGGTCATTGGGCAGACCCTTTGGAACCATTCCAGAGCTGTGGTGGGGATCCCATATTGCTTCGCATGCTCACTCAGGTCCTGAACAAGAGAAGGGAACACCGCCTCGAAATCCGCTCTGCTTGTTTTGGCAGTCATTGCGTCTTTTTATTCTCGCACAGGAAAGAGAAACAGTGCGTAATATAGCGTAAGGTGCGCAGAGAAGAGAGCAATCGCAGCGTCAAGACATCAGGAGGAGGAAGACGACCGCGAGATGGGGAGAATTTGTTCCTGGTGTTTGTCATGTTTGCTTTAGCTACTCAACTGTCACATCCGAAACGATCGTGAGCGAGTGAGTGAGTGAGCTGTGGCATGAAGCTCAGGAATGTTGGATTGACTGCGAATAGGTTCGTCTCGTTGGCTTGCACTTGATTTAACTAATTCATAGGCTGACGATCACACAGTACAGCGAGAACGATTGGATTCCGAGCTGCAAAGCCGTTGAATACGAACCGCGTTCTCCAAAAGCTGTCGAGAGCCTGGAGTATTCCATAGCCACCCACGCTTCTACGAGATACCATATACATAGTACTCAAGGTTGCATACCTGGTGCTTCGGGCAACGTGGGCAAATGATGAAATTGGAGCCTCCTGCATAGCCAGCTCCGCAATATCTGGCATCCAAACGTCTCAAGATGGCCGTAAATTTCAGCGAAGACAACATTCAAGAGCTGCGCCATCGGCTCGAAGACGCAGCTCTCAAATGCTCAGAACGATGCTTGTATCAGTCTGCGAAGTGGTATGCAAGGACTCTGCATTGCGCGGATTTAGTTGAAAATACCCCAGGCTAACAAGATCACTGTGTCTAAGGGCCGCAGAAATGCTCGATTCTCTGATTCCCACTGATCAGTCGAGAGAGGATGCAGACACGGAGCCGAATTCACCAATGGATGTCTCCCCATCCGTCGCTGAGAATCCGTTCCTAGTCAATTCTGACCCTGATGAACTGGCGTTAGAAGCTAGAGAAGCTCACAAATATATTCTTGCCAAGGCATACTTTGATACCCGCGAATACGACCGCTGCGCGGCCGTTTTCCTTCCTCCTTCGATGTCTGCCATTCCTTTAGCGTCACGATCATCCACATCTACATCAAAAATAAAAACATACTTAACACCTCAGAAAGGAAAGGAGAAGTCCGTGTCCTTTGGGGGTCCTCGGGTGGGATCTGCGTCCAGCAAGAATCCGTTCCCCCAACTAAGCCAGAAATCTCTGTTCTTAGCTCTATATGCTAAATACCTGGCAGGAGAGAAGCGGAAAGATGAAGAAACTGAGATGGTTCTCGGACCGGTGGACGGGGGAATGACAGTCAATCGCGAGCTATATGCACTAGCTCAAGGTCTTGAAGGCTGGTTTGCGGACCGCCGTGAGCGTGGCCTTGAATCTCGCGGTCAGGGATGGCTGGAGTATCTCTACGGAGTAATTCTCTTAAAAGCTAAGAATGAAGATGAAGCGAAAAGATGGCTAATTAAAAGTGTGCATTTATATCCCTTCCATTGGGGAGCCTGGCATGAATTGAATGACCTTTTCACTAATACAGACGATGTATGGAATCTTGTCCTATCGTTATTATTCGTCTCTTGACTGATTTCTTCATTCGAACAGTTGAAACGAGTTGCTGGAGAATTGCCGCAAAATATAATGACCTTAATATTCCATCTCTATTCAAGCCAAGAGCTCTATCAAGCGACCGAGGCAACCTACCAGACGCTCACTGAACTCGAAAGCATATTCCCTTCTAGTGCGTTTCTCAAAACCCAGCGAGCGTTGCTCTACTACCATTCAAAAGGTATTTGTGGACCCCGTTTGCACGCTTACGCATGAGATGCGGACTAAGAGCTTTTCGTAGACTTCGAGGAAGCCTCGCATTTGTTTTCAGAACTTCTTATCAGCAACCCGCACCGCTTAGACGGCCTCGATCATTATTCTAATATTTTATATGTTATGGGCGCCAGACCCCAACTTGCCTTTGTGGCACAGCTTGCAACAGCTACAGACAAGTTTCGCCCAGAAACCTGTTGCGTTGTTGGGAATTACTACTCACTTAAATCAGAGCACGAAAAGGCCGTAATGTACTTCCGACGTGCTCTCACCCTCGATCGAAATTTCCTCTCTGCTTGGACCCTCATGGGCCACGAATATATCGAGATGAAAAACACGCACGCTGCCATTGAATCTTACAGACGAGCGGTAGATGTCAACCGAAAGGACTATCGAGCATGGTACGGCCTAGGCCAAGCCTACGAAGTTCTTGATATGGCATTTTACGCGCTTTTCTACTACCAACGCGCCGCTGCGCTCCGGCCATACGACCCGAAAATGTGGCAAGCAGTCGGTTCCTGCTACGCAAAGATGGGCCGAGCTGACCAGAGCATCCGTGCTCTCAAGCGTGCTCTCGTCGCAGGGTCATATTACGACAGCAGCGGTTCCGGCATGAACTCGTTTGCCAGCGGCAGTGCTGCTGCTGGCATGGCATTTCCCCCAGGCGGTGCAGGAAGTACCCCGTTTGGACGACGCGTTCTCGACCCGGAAACGTTGCACCAGATCGCCACGCTCTACGAGCGCTTGGGTGATGAAGAGGAGGCAGCGGCATACATGGAACTCACTTTGCAACAAGAGACCGGCCCGATGGGCCGCAATGATGATGATGCCGATGCTGATGAAGATCTTGCCGAGGCCGACGCTGATGGAATATCTGCGTCTCGCCGGACGTCTGCGTTTACACAGCATAATGATGATATGGAGGATGAGCCGGCAGGCACAGGCGTGACTGCAACGACGAGCAAAGCTCGGTTGTGGCTGGCGAGGTGGGCGCTGCGGCATAATGATTTGGATCGGGCGGATCAGCTGGCTAGTGAATTGTGTCAGGATGGAGTGGAGGTGGAGGAGGCAAAAGCCTTGATGAGGGATGTCAGAGCAAGAAGGGAGGGTGAAGGCTGATAAGGCACCGGATCTATACTGACTATGACACTTCGGGGTATTTTGCTGTCGGGCTTTTTCCATGGCGTTCAATCTTATATGGGATTGCAGGGCTTTGTGGGTAGGGTTGTATGAGCGTTAACATAACTATAGGTGTATATCAACACTCCATACCAAATAACATTAACCTTAGCATTATTCAGACGTCTTTAATATGATACCTGGAACAACTGGAAACCTCATAACAGAAAAGCTTAAATATGTGCAGTGTCAAAAGAATCATGGCGAATTAAAAGATATATGTCTTTTCCCCACCCAAAACCAATCTGCTAAAGTCTCTCCCGCCTCTGGACAACGATTTTCGAAGCTGTGAGCCGCTATGAAACATGTATATATGTTTCATACGGGATATATATACTCAGTTACTTTTTTCCCTGCAAGCCTGGCGATCATAAGATATTTGAAGCATTACACAGATTCATTTTATGCATGACTCTTTTGCAGCAAGGGTAATATTTCTCTCCAATCAAGAGTGGCTGTAACATCATTATCTGTCCGGGATGCATTCGACTGCTGCGAATGTTCCTCAATGATCATGGGCGGTTTGTCGCCAATATTAGAAATATGTCTGCATCGTCTTCTGGCCGGGATGCCATAGCCCCATTTCAAACACCCAGCAAAGAGTGTTTTACCAAGTAAATCCAAGCTTCTCTGAGATCGGGTGTGGCTGCTTGCGGTAAGATGTAAAATCTTCCACTGCACAAAGAGGATTTTCCCTGCGCTTGGTAAGCGTCCTTGACGCTTATAGTTGGCCAGTTCGTTCCCAACGCGCGCAATATCCGAAGCAATGGTAGTTGCATGAGCATTCTTGTGGTCGACGAGCACAATGCCGTAGTGGCAGAAAGTTGATATGGGGTTAGATGCATCATGAAACTGAAGAAGAGCCAGCTCGGCTAGGAACTTCGGAATTGACGAGTGGGACGACCACTTCAATTTCCGTAAGAATGTATTCACCAAATGGTGAGTCCCTTTTGAAAGGCCAGTGCTAAGGAGCATAGGGGTTTGATGTAAGAAGCTGTGGCCTTCGATAGTTGTTTTGGGATTACGTCTCACGACTAAATCTTGCGAAGTTCCTCGCACAGCTTCCTTCAGTGGAACACGATCGCATTGGTTATTGGTCTTTTCAGAATACGTAGGCTTAGGCGATTCTAGAATCCTCTTCTTGACCGCTGAGCCAGAACTTTGGTGGTTTTTATCCAGCGTTCGATGTCTATTTTCCAAATTGGCTAATTCACTGAGAGACAGCGGCGAAGTAGGAATAGTAAGTTGGTCACTCGGAATATCGTCCATCGTATCGCTTTGCTGATTCGTCTTCGCTGAATGACTCTTCAGAACTGCTAGAAAGCCAGAAGAGTCATTCGTTGAACGGAAAGTATCTTCAGTATGAAAAGTAGACTCGGTATGATCGGGCAGAATCGTAATAGGTCGAGAATTTACTGGCATTTTGCGCCGATTAGCTGGCGTAGCGTCACTCTTTGGCTCGCCAACTCCCGGAAGCTCCCCGTTCTGGCCTTTGATAGTAGGAAGCGGCGCCGCCCATGATGTGGTTGGTTGGGTATCGATTGGGGTTTTCTCTTTGTCTGCAAAGTTCCGTTTGGGATTCAGTGTGTTATAGAAACTCGACGGTTTCGAAGATACGCTTTTGGGTGAGCTGGACAAGACAGTCGATATTTCAGAGTCGTCCACTATATACTCTGGTTTCCCGTCCTTTGCATCTAGTTTCGCTGTCCAAATAGCAGCTTCCTGCGACAACTCTTCCACTGGCACAGCACGAACAGATTCAGCGAGTTGCTGCAGGTCTTGAAAGGACACAGCATCGTTGATCTTGCGGTCTGAGTGGATTTTGATCACTCGAGGAAACCTCAAAGTGAAATATCTCACACCTGGAGGCCGTTCAAACCCACTTCCAACCAGTTCTACCACAAATGGTTTTCGAAAGAGAACTTCAATCTCTGGCATTTGAGGTTGATCAGACTTGATGGCAAAGGGACAAGTGTCCGAGTCAGGTTCACATTTTCGGAACTGGCCTAACTGGTTCAGAGTCTCCATGTCTTGCTGGTTAATATTGTGGCAATTGAGCACATCGACCACTCGAAAAATTGTCCTTTCCACACCAAAAGCCGTCGTATCATCTTCCAGACATCCAACAAAGAATGAAGTCCATGAAAGATTTTTGATATTCTGCTGCCGGGTAGAATCGTATCGCGCGCCAATGACAGCAAAATCGGCCGAGTCTCCAAGGCCTGGGATATATTCTTTCTTGAGTTTGATCCAGCGTGCAAAGTTCATATTTGCATCCTCCTCGAAGATAGGGAAATACGGCTCGTCGTTGCCTTTGAGAACAAGGCCTTCCCATCTTTGAGCAGCAGCCATGGCAACTACATCTTTTAGGTGTTCATAGCTGTCCGAATGAGAAAAGTTGATAGTTTGTTGTCTAGCTAGTTCAGAGCGCCCTTCAATGGGCTGAATGATGTCGTTGAGAATCTCCCTGCGTTCGCGATAGGGCTTTGACAAGCACACATTGTCATCAACCAATAAAACATCGAAAAATGCCAGATATAAGTGCTCGGATGCGTCAGGACTATGACCGTTAGCGAGCATCGAAGCATCAAGTCTGAAGGGCCCACGTACGGACAGTCATTCTCGGCCCCAATGAAGGAGCCGGATCTAGAAATATGCGTCCGGAGTTTATGAAACGGAAGAATTCTGGAATCGCAGTCACTCCACACTAGTATTTCACACTCTACGATGCATCGGTCAGAAAATCGACAATCTCTCTTCCCAATCCTAAGCGACTCTTTCAGAGTATTATGGACACGTCGCTTGTCTGCTGTTGAATCTTTCCCGCTTTTTGAAAATATCTGTATACAATCTGGCCTGGAGAGATTGATGTGGATTTGGCAATATTCTCCATCATATTTCTTTTCAATGCTCATTACTCGTCCCCCTGCCATTTGACAACAATGTTTAAGGTTCCTGGCCTTAAAAAACTCCGTTCTACCAACCTTGACGCCCACTTCGGGCGTGAAGTGAGGTAGGGCGAGTTTTGTCAGTAGTTTAGCATATTGGGGCTCAGGGCGCGGTGGAAAATCCTTCACCGCGTCTTGACCAAGAAATATCAAGGCACCCTCAAGCGAATTTTGAAAAAGAAGCACTTTTGGTAGCAGGAAATGAAAATTTCGGAGAATCAATTGACCTGGGATGACAACAGGATTAAAATCTTTAAGAATCAGCCTCGTAAACCATTTGCCGTCCCTGCTCGACAGTCTTCGAAAAATTGGGGACAGTGTCTCATCCACTTCTGCAGCAGGAAATTGATGGCGAACACCTGGCCCAGAAAACCGGCACCTTGATGCAATTTTAGCCAAAGCCAAATCGATTTCCTCCACAGTGACTTCACCTAGACCCTCAAGGTAGTTTTCAGCCTGCTGCATGACATATTCAACACACTGCCCTAAATCTCCAGAGCCCTTCTCCCTCCATCTATCCAGTTCCAGTTTCCTCGAAGCACCAAGCAGGAGACATCGGCCGATGATCTTTACCAGGGACGGTTCTCGAAGATGGAATACACGCTCGGGGCGTTTCTCCGGGAAGAAACAGGATAGAAGAGCAAGGCGGTCGGTATTGCCATCATGTATTCTTCTCTCATGGTGGTTGAACCAGTTAGACACCGTAGAGAGGTCTGGGTTCCTCCTCTTCGCTTCTGAAGCTGCTTTGGCGATACGATTGGTATCCAGACTCGAAAGAAGATCACAGACATAGGAAAATTTGAAGCCCATAGTTAAGATCCCAAGAAAAAGCAAGCGGAAATTTGATCCAGCATTGTTAGAGCCGGCACGCTTGACTGCTCAATGGAAACCACGTAGGATTAGGCATGAAAAGGAAGGTGAAAGAAATGAACCCTAGAGGGCAAAAAGTATCTGTGTATGGTATTCCATATAATATCGAGTCCATACAGCCTGGCTGCGTTCAATTGAGGGCCTGATCAGGCACAAACACAAGAGGTCGAGTGAGTGTGATTGTCGACTGGCAGACGCGAAACTTTATGTAACCAAAACGCCAAAACACGTGATGATAAAGTCTGGTGCCGACCTAACTACTAACCATATGAACTTGTCAGTCATTGATGCTACCATTCTTGAAGCAGAAATGATAATGAGAGATGATCTGGAATACATGAGTTTTCATTACATTAGACAATGTGCAATGCTGTTCATAGGAATTGGTAGTGCTTCTACAAATCTCAGAAAATAGTAATAAGAAGACTGACGCCTTAAAAGTTCTCAAGACAACCCCAGCGCCACCATCCATCGTTTACCCAAGTTCGAGGCACAGCCGAAACCTACAGGCATTTATAAAATACCCTGCTTTTGCAAACTGTTCGATGTGTTAGCACAATCTATTATAGCACTTCAGCTGAACCTTAGGAAGGACGGAAACACTCACTCGTAATAGATACGCTCCGGCATCACATTTCCTTCAGCATCCTCCATTTGGACCACATTATCCCTCGCTTCTTTCTCCTTCTTTCTGTCTCGCTCAAGCTTCTCCCAAAGGCGTAATGCATCTTCGATCTTGGTGATTTCTCTAAACAAACTGGTCTGTTGCGTGATTCCAAGGCATCTCAGGCCGTAGATATGCCTGGCTTCGGAAAAGTGTTTATCAAATGCACGTCGACCCATATAGACAAAATTACCACATACTTCACAAGGCAACTCCACTCCCAGACCGTGAAGCTTGTATAGCCAGTACGGGATCGGTTTTCCATCCCAGGCCAGAGGTAATTTGAGAGGGTTATATATCCTCTCGTCACCATCGCTGTCAGACTCTTCGTCGCGTCGAAACGTGCCCACATCTTCCGAGTCAGCCATTAGTGCGTCAAGCTCCATCTGCCGTTCACGCTCCGTCATTCCCTGCTTCCTCTCGACGTTGACACGGGTCGCTTGTCTCTCGTCTTGGAGCGCCTTTGCTAGCGATTGAATCCGATATTCACGTTCCGCGATCGCCTTTTCTTTCAGATGATGGACAGAAGCTCCGAGGTTGCTGGGTCTGGAACTCTCGTTGTCTGTAGCGCCGTTGGCCTTTCGGGCCTCTGCAGCCCGAATATGCTTCTTGCCAGTAAGGTGGTTCTTGTAGACATTTTCATTCTTGAACTCTTTCTCACAATCAGGGCACCAGATACCTTCACCCATCCCTTCGGTTTTTGGGCCGGACGACGGCTTGGCCATGTCTTCTTCACCCCAGCCAGGAACTCTCTTTGCTTCCCAGAGCGTCTCGAATTCCTTATCGAATTTTGCGAAAAGTTCATCAAGAGGTTCTAACGGCTTGGCTCGTTTGATGAAGCTTTCTAAGTAGTTGGCAAGATTATCGACGTATTTGAAATACTTGTCGGTTAATTTGTTTTCCCGTTTAATCGGCAGCTGTGGCTGAGTGAACACGTCGAACTGATCGAGATATTGGAGATATGTTAGTCTTTTGACTCCGGGAAGATTCAAATAATCTTCATGAAGCATCGTCAAATCAAAGAATTGGCCGTATGACTCCTCTCCAGTAAACATGTTTTCCACGTCCGATGTGAACGGGTCGCCATCCCCGGGATGCCTTCTTCTGTAGGCGCGCTCCAGGTTCTCGACAGGTTCATTAGGATATCTTCGGTGAAAATCTCTGATTTCTTCCAACCGCTGGTAAAACTCTTCGAATGGATCGCCGGTTGATATGGATTGGATCTCCTTTGCACGCAGGCCGTCCGCATCCCTGTAAATGTCGAGCAGTCGTTGGGACTGATCGTGTATTCGACTGAGAAAACCAGCAATGTGATGGTCTCTATTTAAACGCTCTCGTATCTGCGCTCGCTCGTCAGTATGTGGCAACTGCAGGCAACAAGATTCGAGCACTTACATTCCGTGGCTCGTCTAATATTCTATCGCTAATACCCTGTTCAAGCCGCTCAAGATCCTCATGGATAAACCTTTGGTCTTCCACTAACATATTGCTGGTCCCCCGTTTATTCAAATCCCTCAAAAGAAAGCGAGTAACTGGATCTTAACAATGGTTTACTCCGTGGGAATGATTTCCTTCAATAGAGGGCCATTCCCATGAAAGCTCAGTCCTGGACCTAAAACACTGTATCACGTGACTAACTAGGTAGTTACAGTAACTACTCCGTACACAGTACTCCGTAAGTTAACCCATAATACGGAGTATGTAGTTACCGGAATCCCGGATAATCCTTGTACGTAAGAATTACTGTTGATTTGAACTTGACTGTTGTCTTTCCAGGCAGTTCGGTAATAATGGAAAAATTGTATAAAATTTTTAGATTTTTTAAGAGGCCCTCTGATCTTTTAAATGACATGTTTTGATTTTGTTCAATGCAAGTTTCTCCATGTTTAAAGTCTGCCAAATCCTTTATCACTGATATCAATGGGCATTGCCATTCTCTGTCGCCCTGGAACCTGTTGAGACCTTGAACTGATGATATCACTGTGACTGAAATTTCAATTGTAAGTCTCATATTGTCATAGAGAATGGTGGACGACACTGTCACGGTTCTCTTTCAAAGTCCATAGTTTCAGCATCATCAGTCAAAGAGTTGTATCCTTCTGGCCGTTGCTTCCTCAAGGCAACCTCTTTTATTCTCTCTATTCGTCTTTGACCAGGATAGATAACGATATCGTTGTAAAACTGAAGTAGCTCGGGATCAAGCTCAGATGGATGCTGAACTTCACGAAGGTCGGGACAGACCCTTTTGAATTTCCGCATTACACGGCGATCTTCTTCATCATCACCAGATCCATGATCCAGAATCTCAGCAGTGCGGGCTGGAGCTGAGAATGGAGATAGCAAGGGGCATGATTTTGAAGTCAAACTCTGCTCGCTGTTCTCCTGCATTCTGCTAGTAACATCACAACTGGCAACTGATGCTTGATGGTGCTCTCTCGGGTGGGTGTTGTCCTGGGCCCTTTCTCCTGTTTTCGCCGCCCGTTTCGGCTGCTTTCGAGGTAAGTCTTTCGGTCCGGATGAAGCTGTTCTCTTGCCGTGCTGCTTTCCAGTTTTGGGGTGTTCAGCTGTTCCTGGTGGAACCTCGGAGCTTGATCCAAGTTCTATATACGTGCGGCCTTCTGTCCAGATTCTGAGTTTAAAAGTTCCAGGTCTTCGAACATTTTTGAATATGGCCCACGCGAAACGCACAAAGAGACAGTGGCCATTGAGCCATGGGGTTAGATGGAGTCTCTGGTTGTTGTGAAGGACAAGGAGATCTGGCAGGAAGTTCAAGAAATGGATAACAAAACCTTCATTTTGCTTTGGCACAAGGACAAAGTCACCATTATCAAAAGCCTGATGAATGTCTGCTCGGAGCAGTATCATATTTCCTGAATTTTGAATACCATTTTGCAAGTACATATCCATACTGTTGCGCAAAAACCAGTCATTCTCTGACTGAGGACAAATGTGAGCCACTTGTGTTCCGGTAATATGCCCGGTGACCCTACAAATTCGATCTCTGCCATGAATAAGTTGCGAGGCAGTAGAACTAATCGCACCTACCAATATTTCACGTTGTTTTAGATCGCTGTGTGGCCACCACTGTGGTACATGCCCATGTGGGTACCACCAGTCGCGGAAGCTGCAGCAAATCGGATAAAGATAAGGTGAGCTCGGTGTAGCACTCTCAACGATATCCGGATCGGGAACATGAAACCAATATTTGCCCCATCTCAGCAACTCCTGGTCTCCTAGGCTGATTGGCTCTGCCGACGGATCTCTTGAACGGGAGAGGTATCCAGTAAAAGCATTGCCTGCAACTATTGCGCATGCAAGCCATACTGTCTTCAAATGACATGCTGTTCGATCGACGGAGTCTACAGTCCCGAGATTCATAAACAAATCTTGGTCTTCAGGCCACGCAGGGTGTGCAACTTGGATGCTGTTAATGAAAAGAGGTTCCTCTAGATCCACGGTTTTGGGCTCTGGAAACGTTAAACTGGACGACATAAGAGGATCCATAGCGAGATGGTTCTGAGGATTTGGACAGTCTAGTGCCGGGTACGGTGTTTCGTGAGGGCGAGCCTCTGTGCTTGTCCATACAATGCAGTGATATTCTCAGCTGGTTGTCCATACAGTAAAGAGTTGGTGATAACCTGACTCTCAGATGAGTGTTGAAGTTGAATCGAAACTGAGGTGCTGTCTTAGTCATCCACCACTTCCCCCTAGTTAACTAACTAGTCAAATCTGAAGTTCGCTGCTCAAGGCTCACTCCCTCAGTCCATCTGCTCTCACAACTGCGATCAGATTTCATCGTGTTTATATCGATCACATTTTGGAACCTCTGGTTAAGGCACAATGGCGGACTCTTTCGACAGAACCACAGATGGTACACTCCAACTCCACATCTAGTTTCGCGCCGAAGCTGACCCAAACGCAGAGAGAATCGAGTTCACGACCTCGAAAGAGGTAACAGTCGCTCCAACTTTCGATGACATGCACTTGAAAGAGAATCTTTTACGAGGTATTTACGCATATGGATTCGAGTCGCCATCGGCCATTCAGTCTCGCGCCATCGTCCAGATCTGCAAAGGTCGCGATACCATAGCGCAGGCGCAATCTGGGACGGGTAAAACCGCGACCTTTGCGATTAGTATTCTGCAAGTTATCGATACCGCACTTCGTGAAACTCAAGGTTAGTCGTCGCAATTGTCAAGCGGAAAGGTATATTCGTTGCTGATGTGTGCATTCTGGCAGCTTTGGTTCTTTCTCCGACTCGCGAGCTTGCAACCCAAATCCAGAATGTCATTATGGCTGTTGGGGATTACATGAATGTGCAATGTCATGCATGTATTGGAGGCACCAATGTTGGCGATGATATCCGAAAGCTGGACCACGGTCAACATGTCGTTTCCGGAACCCCAGGTCGTGTCGCAGATATGATTCGGCGCCGCCACCTTCGCACTCGCCATATCAAGATGCTTGTTCTCGATGAAGCCGATGATTTGTTAGCGCGTGGTTTTCGTGAACAAATCTATGATGTTTACAGATATCTTCCTCCCGCGACTCAGGTTGTCGTTTTGTCCGCTACCCTCCCTTACGATGTTCTTGCTATGACCACCAAATTCATGACGGACCCAGTTCGCATTCTGGTTAAGCGTGACGAGTTAACTTTGGAAGGTCTAAAACAGTATTTTATTGCCGTGGAAAAAGAGGAATGGAAATTTGACACTCTCTGCGACCTCTACGATACGTTAACGATCACCCAAGCAGTCATTTTCTGCAATACAAGACGCAAGGTTGACTGGTTAGCCGATAAGATGAGAGAAGCAAACTTCACTGTCTCTAGTATGCATGGAGAAATGCCGCAAAAGGAACGAGACAGCATCATGCAGGACTTCAGACAGGGAAATTCTCGCGTTCTCATTTCCACTGATGTCTGGGCTCGAGGTATCGACGTGCAGCAAGTGTCGTTGGTTATAAACTATGATCTACCCAGCAATCGTGAGAATTACATTCATAGGATCGGCCGAAGTGGACGTTTTGGACGCAAAGGTGTTGCCATTAACTTTGTTACGAGCGAGGATGTCAGAATTCTTCGGGACATCGAGCTGTACTACTCTACACAGATTGATGAAATGCCCATGAACGGTAAGCGGATATCGAACTCGTCATGGCCCTGTCCTTTATGCATATATACTGACGTTTTTCTACCTTTCTATAGTTGCCGATCTCCTAGGTTAAAACCGAATTGATCCAGGTCGAAAACGAAGTTCAAAAACGAAAAGTATTACGATATGATCATCATCGACAAAACGAACTTGCTATCCTTTCTACCGTCATGATCTCCCTCAGCCGCATGTCGATTGCCTGATGGACCAACCATGTCATCTTATAGCACCACTTGACATCAAGGGTCGAGGGGGAGAATCTAGTGGAGGAACAGGGGAGTACCCAGCAACCAGTACGTCCTCAACCAACATATATCCACTCCAAATCAACTCTTGCGCTGAAAATAGTTCTTTGTTCCATTATTAACTCTTTGCTTTCTCCGTTCCTATCCATGCAGGAATGTCCCTTGCTTTTCCTACGCGCTCGCCGCCCGGGTCTGTCCTTGTAAAATAAAATGCCCTTCTGGAACTAAATACAGAACATTTTGGCTCTAATAGCAGCTCAGCGTGTTCTTTTTCAACAAACTCATTTCAATTTTTTTAAAAAAAAACCTTCGCTCGTACGGGTCAAAAGTGCAATGCTAGATCAGACTCGTCAAGATCCTCAGGCATGCAAGCTATTATCTTCCATGTCCTTTCCACTCCGAAACACCCGTCGCCAGTAACCAAAGTATGTAACTTCATCCCGTGAAAGTTCAATAACAGGAATACATGAGAATACAGTTGAAAAATCATTCCAACTGGATCAACATTGACATCATCTTCCTATTATCTGCTATGTACTCCGTATGTGCATTCGAAAACAATCCCTAACTCATCCGAGAAAGTAGAATCCCGGAGCAAGAAAACGAAGCATAATTTCTAGCTGCTGCTTACAGGTAACAATAGAATATGCAACGAGTGCAAACTTGACATAGGAATAAATAAGACAATTAGGCAAAAAAAAAGAGAAGCACGTTTGAAGAGGGCATTCCAATTCCAAGAGACGAGACCCATCATTCGACCATAATGGAAATCCAACCCCTCATTTCTATACCCTACCGCAGAAGGCAGTCTGACCCTAAAGCCCTTCAGACAGTAAGCAAGAACGAAAGAACCAGGAAAGTGACAACGGAGAATATGTTTATCAAGAAGATTGAAGCTGATGCCGAACCCCCTTTTTATGCTCTTATTTCCGGATGATTGCAAACAAACTCCATGCATTGGTATGTGCAAAGCTGAAACCCAACCGAGGCCACGGGCGCCGATAACAATAGAAGAGACTTACGGGAAAGAATGTCGTAAAAATATGCATAAATGCTCTAGAATGTTACCCAAGGAATCTGGAGTTTCGAGGACAGCTGCCTAGTCTTCCTTTTCAGACCCGACTAACGTATGCTAGATGAGCGGCTAAGCGTGAGTCCTAGGGCGCTTGAGCGCGCGGAGCCATTGGGCGAGACGTGTAGTTTGCTGGGAGGTATTGCAGCACGGCCACATGTCCATCTACCGAAAGAACAAATTAGTATATGTCCAATAAATATAGAAATAGTAATGATGACTCACATCCTAACTTTTCGATCATCCCCAGCTGATGCAAACATTCCGGGATTCCTTGGGTTCCATGCTACTGCGTTAACGCATCCTCTCGTATGTCCTTCAAGGGTCTCAACAAGCGTGCAGCTTTCCTTGTGCCAGATATAGATCCTCGAGTCTGACTGGGGTTAGCCATCCGAATTGTAGGGGGTATGCCGAAGACTTTTGTACCGACCTTCACTGCCACTGACGATGAAATTTTCTGCTGCTCCACCAAATGTACTCCGAATGATAAACTGGCCCTGTTTCTGGCCGGAATAGTGACGAGCAACATCGGCAGTTTCGATATCAAGAAGCTGAACTTCTCCTTCGGACATGTTTACCAACATAAACCTAGAGTCTCTGCTGATGTTGACGCATGTCAGGTCAAGCCTTAGAAGCATACTATATTCTTCTTTCCGAGTCTGGAAATTGTAAACGTGGATCCTCTTCTCTATCGAGATCGCGATGAGTCGCTTTCCATCAGGGGATATGGAACAGTCTCGGATACGAGAGGAACCAGGCCAAGTATAAAGCGCGTCGCCATGAACATTCCAAAGGCAGAGCTGGGACTGATTGTCGAGGGAACACGTTACAAAAGTTTCACCATCCGGAGCCCATGCTGCAGATGTAACAGGCTCATGGTGATGATCGATGGTCAGGATACAACGGCCGGCCTAAGAAGGAAATATTAGCTATGAATTGGTAAGAATAATGGCAAAAGAAGAACAAACCTCCACATCCCACAATCGGGCTTTATAGTCCTGACAACAGCTAATCAACTTGGTATCATCGGGACTCCAAGCTGCGAAGGCCACCGGACCACCGTGATCTGTCAACTTGTGAATGACATTGAATGCTCTCACGTCATAAATGATTACAGTGCGGTCACGGCTCGCGGTGGCCAATTTCGTACCATCGTGGGAGAATTCCAAATACCACACCTCATCAGTGTGCTGACTGAGCTCCAGTGTGGCTTGCGTTGGGAATTGAATGCGGTCACACATATGGTCAGAGTAGAGAGATGGCGCCGCAGCGGTATTGTGATATATACAGCGATTGATTTGGTTTTGTTTAACTTGATCAAGAAGGATTGCAAGGCGATGTTCTGGAATCATAACAGAGGGGGAAATGGATTCTGGACATGATAGTCAGATATCGCACCTTGTACAACATATCAAAACACAAAAATACATACTTGAAAGTTCTGCTAGCAGCTTTTGTCGTGAATCGATGACCGACTCCTCGAGACCAGCCTGAGCACGCAGATTCTCGGGTGGGCACATCAGTAAACTATACAATGTCAGATCAGCAGCGTATTCTAGTATGACTACTCTCCAGAAGTAGCGTACCTTGAAAGGGTATGAAGGCGAGCGATGTCGTGATTAAGAGGTGTAAGTTCCCGTCGTAGGACCATGAGGGCAGTCGCAAGGTCTCGGTGTTCAAGCAGCTCGAGAAATTTCTGTTGTCTTAAGCAAAAAAGCATCTCGTTCTTATCAGCGTCTTCTGCAAGCACCAGGCCTTCGTATCGTGACTGTCCGATAACGCGCTTTCCATCCACTCCGCTTCTACTCCCTTCAAAGTATGAACTCAATAGAATGCTCTCCGCTTCGGACCATTGTCCTTCCAGAATAGAAGCTCTAAATGCAGCAACTGCTGGACTTTCTAGTTCATATTTACTCTCACGACTCAGTGTAGTGGCCGCCTCAGAGTATCCTAAATCATATAAACCCTGGATTAATATTCTTGTGACTTCCTCCCTGTCATGGCCATAGTATGTGGGCAACGATGAACGGTCGGCTGAACCATTCGTCTGAGACGGTGCTTGAGGAGAAGGATGTGAAGACTGTCCGTTGAGAGAGCTTGATATAGTAGATTTCCTCAAGGGCGAACTCCCGGTGCCGTTGGACATAGGCGAATACCCGTTTGCATTTGAAGTGGACGCTCCGCCATCAGGCTTCATATTGTCGTTTGCTAAGCGTCTACGTTTCGGCAAGGGACGATCGTTTCCCTGCAACCGTTGTGCCTGACTTAAGCTCCGCTCTTGTGGGTTACTCCCGCCTCTGCTGTGCCCTTGGCCGCTACTTCTCGATGAGCTCTCAGGAACGTCCCCTTCCTCGGATGACGGTTCCCGGCGACGTCGAAGAGGGCTACGATGAGTGTTCGATTCTCGTGGACGGCGAAGGACTGTCAGAAGTTCTTCAGCAGAGTATCGGGCAGGTGGCGGGTTGGTGGAGCTCGAAACGTCGGGAACGGAGCTGGTTCGGGCGTTAGAGAAAGCGAAAGGATGTTTATAGAACCTATACTAACTGAGCGGGTGAGAGACGATTCGAGCGGCCTGGTCCAGCTGAGACAGGTCGATTAGGAGAAGCTTCGTCTGCCAGATCGAAGTTTTCGAGTAGCCCTTCAGTCTGGTTCCCCAAAGAACCAGCTGAATAGGCTTATCTGGGTGGGGAGTTGAAAGGTCTACTCCGACTTGGTGTGAGGGATATGCAGAGGTCGCAGGTGTTCAATGGACCTTGAGATCCGGCCACGACGTTCAGGATCAGCCGATACTGCGTTGTTGAACGTGTGTGGGCAGTTGGTGAGAAGGGACGTATGAGTGCAATTCTTCCAAGTTAATAAGTTAGTATGTATGCTGCAAGAAGATCCCCAGATGACGACAGAGGAACCCGTGCAAAAGAAGATGCCAGTATCAGAGATGTTAGCAAGGGAATACTACCGCCCAGGTGAAATCAGCAAGACGTGAGGTAGTGATCCGAGGGGTATACGAATATGAAAAACCTTCAGTGGTAAGAAAGGCGGTCGTTGGTCCCTGATGGAGCTCCAGAAGGTTGATCAACTGGTCCTGGCTTACAGATTGTACTCTGTGCTGGCGCTGGGAAAGCAGGTAACTAAAGTAACTAGTGAACTGACTCCATGCTGTATCAACGAAACCGAGTTGCCTCTGAGAATTCTGCTGACTAGTTTCAATCTTACTTCTCATGCTAATTCCTTTATCAATAGAAATTTTCAGCCTTAGTTTGTTGAAGAAGTCTCACTCTTGTTTGCTTGGAGGATATCAGAGTACCTCACTTTTAGTGTCAGCATGCTTGTCGTCTGATGTAACTACCTAGTTAATACATAATTGTATTGATAGAATGGTTATTTTTATGTGCTACAAGCTTTCCATCGCCTATTGCTAGAACATGAGTACTGTCTCTTCAACAATAATATCTCTTCTATATATCATTCTCAACTGTGGAATGAAGATACATACATTGTAAGTTTGGATGAAAGACTCCAGACGAAAGTGTTATTTATCAAGTCACATGCTGACATCAAATACAGGCTGGCTTGTAACTCAGTTCAGAGAGTGACAGCATGTGATTGGCCAGCAGCCTTCACAGGTGTTGTAGTTTGAGAACCACTTCTGCTCCTGTGATTTGGCTGGAATAGTTAATGATAAGATTGGTGGATGACCTGCTTGTGTTCTGTTGTTGTCTAAGGCTGGGGCTGTATTTGATTGTAGATTCCTGCCCAACAATTGTTATAAAGGAAAGACAGCTTCTGGTATGAACCTGCACGATTAATGAGGGATATAGGACTCCATATGAAAACTGTTCTCCGCAGCGCAGGCTTAATCCCAGGATCAAACATAGTTAGAAGTCTCCTCAAGTCGAGTATTTCTCAAAAGGACGTCAAGAAAGACGTTGCCACACAGATGTCAACTTCTGCCATGTGGCAACCGAAGCCGTTACAGAAGGATAACAGCAGCGAGCAAGACCATGATGTTGAAGACCCAACTTCGACAAGACGATGGCCAGAACTCCCAGTGCAGTTCCTCGGGGAAACTTACCAGATAGGAATATTCCGATGTTAAAACACTTCCTAGCCAATCAGCAATCAGAAATCCAAGCTCGGCTAAATGATTTTGCCACCTGACTCACCGCTCCTGGAGTATAAATATCAGGTCCTGTCGCCCTTTTCTGTGAATTTTTCTTTTCTTTTCTTCTCCAGCTCTCTTTGCCATTATGGCTTAGATCAAGTGTAGTATCTGTTCTTTTCAGTTTAATCTCTGAAAGTATTCTAAGGAATACAACATTGATTAATCTCATTTTTGGACCTCGTGGAAAGACCTCTGTGCTTGCGCATGTTTTTCCGCACCGTGTCATCGGTCTTACACTACCACCGATTGATGCGAAGCCACCTTTTTTCATCAAACTTTGTCGGCTCGTTTCCGATGATTTGGAGAAGAAAGAATGGACATGGACAGTTGGAAAATCAGGCCAAGTTTGCAGGTAACAAGGGATCAAATTTGAGGCTGGTGAACTGAAGGACATGCCCATATTCTGTACTTGTAAGTTGAGAGATCCTAGCGGCCATACAAAGACAGTACTCTGTAATTGTGTGTAGACAGAATCATTCAAATCATTCAATACGAACAGCATCGACTCTTATCAGTACAGACAGAAAGATAGATAAAATTGCACAGACATCATTACTTTCGCTCCGTCAACTCCCCTGTTCTCTGCAGAGCAGTTGGTGGGCTCATATCATTGTGAGCTTGTGCCTCCACTCAGTTGAACCGAGTGCTTGGCAACTAACTACCAGAGTTACCATCATCGAGAGATTGGACTTCACTCTTGAGCCTGCACACCTCAGACTTGACTTCACAACTCCGTGTTGATGGGATCAGATCAGAGCTTAGAGATACGCTTTTGAACAATCGTATGCTAGGTTTAGGTCGGCCCTCATTGAATCGTCGACCTTCAGTTTTGGATTTGATTATCGGCCAAAGCAACAGGATCCCACCTATTGATCAAGTTCGTGTACCCCCAGCCGACGATAAGCTTCCATTTGGTCCTCATCATCGCCAACCCACGTCCAGTGACGATAGCAACCCTTCTCCATTGACGCTTTCGCCGCCCACAATGCCTTCTAAAGAGTCGAGAAAGACTCAGCCTGGAGTTGATGGAGCACAGCAAGGCGCCGTCTTCTCAATCTCTGGCCCTGTCATTGTCGCCGAAAACATGATTGGTTGTGCTATGCACGAGCTTGTAAGTCTTAACTCGCCCATTATTCGGGAGTCTCATGCTCATGAGAATCGTGATGCTCAGTGCAAAGTCGGTTACGATCAAGTTGTGGGGGAAGTGATTCGTATCGAAGGAGACCGAGCTATCATCCAGGTCTATGAAGAAACTGGTATGGCAAATACCAAGGTCACGTTCGCCCTTCTAGAACTGATATACCTTGCTAACACAGGGTTTGTTTGGCATGATAGCTGGAGTAACAGTCGGTGACCCTGTTATTCGAACTGGAAAGCCATTGTCCGTCGAACTAGGACCTGGTTTAATGGAAACCATCTATGATGGCATTCAACGGCCTCTCAAAGCCATCTCTACCACTTCGGACAGCATCTACATTCCTCGAGGCATATCCCTTCCTGCTCTTGATCGAAAAAAGAAATGGGATTTCAAACCGGTCAATTTCAAGGTTGGAGACCACATTACGGGAGGAGACATTTGGGGAACAGTATTTGAGAACAGCTTGCTCCACGACCATAAGATCCTTTTACCACCTCGTGCCCGAGGCACCATTACACGTATTGCGGATGCGGGTAGCTATACTGTTGAGGAGAAGCTTCTGGAAGTCGAATTTGAAGGAAAGAAGACAGAATACAGCATGATGCACGTTTGGCCGGTCCGAGCTCCTCGTCCTGTCAATGAAAAGCTTGCTTCGGAAGCACCTTTCATTGTCGGCCAACGTGTTCTTGATGCCTTATTCCCGAGTGTTCAAGGGGGAACGGTTTGTATCCCCGGTGCCTTCGGATGCGGCAAGACTGTCATCAGTCAAAGTGTCTCAAAATTCTCCAACAGCGACATCATTGTTTATGTTGGCTGCGGTGAGCGAGGAAATGAGATGGCGGAAGTTCTGATGGACTTCCCAGAAGTAAGCCCATTGTTCTTCCACCGGAATCCCTCTATAGATACTGACTCCGCCAGCTCACTATCACCATCGAGGGACGGAAAGAACCCATCATGAAACGTACTTGTCTCATTGCCAACACGTCAAATATGCCCGTAGCTGCTCGAGAAGCCTCTATTTACACTGGTATCACCGTTGCGGAATATTTCCGTGATCAAGGTAAGCATGTTGCTATGATGGCTGACTCTAGTTCCCGCTGGGCGGAAGCGCTACGTGAAATTTCCGGACGTTTGGGTGAGATGCCTGCGGATCAGGGTTTCCCAGCATATCTTGGTGCGAAATTGGCATCATTCTACGAACGTGCAGGACAGAGTTTAGCGCTTGGCAGCCCGGAGCGAAAGGGAAGTGTCAGCATTGTGGGTGCTGTCAGCCCGCCCGGTGGTGATTTCGCGGACCCGGTCACTTCTAGCACACTTGGTATCGTCCAAGTTTTTTGGGGCCTGGACAAGAAGCTCGCCCAGCGAAAACACTTTCCATCCATTAATACATCGATATCGTACAGCAAGTACACAGCCATTCTCGACAAATACTACGCAAAGGATCATCCTGAGTTCCCTCGATTGCGAGATAAGATCAAGGAATTGTTGAGTAACTCCGAAGATCTGGATCAAGTCGTTCAACTTGTCGGTAAATCCGCTCTAGGAGACCCTGACAAGATTACCTTGGATGTTGCTGCCTTGCTCAAAGACGACTTTTTGCAGCAGAACGGCTACAGCGACTACGATCAGTTCTGCCCTCTTTGGAAGACGGAATACATGATGAAAGCGTTTATGCAATACTACGATGAAAGCCAGAAAACGATTGCACAAGGCCAAAGCTGGGCCAAAGTCAGAGAGGCGACTAGCGATATCCAAACTGCCCTCCGGAATATGAAATTTGAACTTCCTGAAGATGAAGAGGCAGTTACGAAGAAGGTAAGATGCTCGATCCTTTAATTTCTTTCCATGGGCCCATGCTTACAGCACCTAGTACGAGAAAATTCTCCAAGACATGTCCGAGAAGTTTGCATCTGTTTCTGATGAGTAGAATTTCCAGTTCGTTTGGTTCAAAGTAGCTTGTCAATATTGGAAGCCTTGTAGCATACCCAATTCTCCTAATATATGTTTTCCTGTGGATAAATATGTTGAAATCATCGATATAGAGTGGAATAGTGCTGCAGTTCTCACTGGGTTCAGGCAGCCATATTTCAATCTTTTTTTTGGAGTTCTTTCTGCCCAAGGCTTGCTGCACAATTCACTATAAGGGCAAAAATATAATGATCAGTAACATTTAAATAAGGACCTTGACTGCTCTTGACATCTCAGTTTTATGTTGAAGTCAGATCTCTCTTGTCCATACATTACATACATACGGAGTAGTATCAACGCCATCAGGGATAGGGCTCCTACTGCCAAGCACGTGAACTCACATTCTCAGGTGAGCGACGAGTCTGGAAGTCAGTCGGTCGTTCAACCGCAACAACTGCCACCTTACTGCTACTCAACCTGCGCAATACCTCTGGCCTGGTCAGAGTTATTTCTTAAATCCCCTCTGCCAAATTTATTGCAGTCTGATTGATCTCCAACTCCGAGTCTTTTCCGCTGTTCGCCAGACATGGCGTCTCAAACTGGCTATTCGTAAGCCAATCCCCCTTGGGTGCACACATCGCTGTCCAGAGGACGTGAAAAGCTAACAGCATCGGTTTCCACGAACAGGATAAATGTCAATGACCCCTCGCTTATTTCCCTCGTTAACCGGCTTCAGGATGTGTTTACAACAGTTGGAGTGCGCCTCTCTTCATCCTAGCTTGCTCCATGATCGTAGCAAGAGCCATGCTTGCTAACAATGAATTTTCAAGGTCCAAAATCCAATAGATTTACCGCAGATCGTCGTGGTAGGCTCGCAGTCAAGTGGAAAGAGCTCTGTTTTGGAGAACATTGTCGGAAGAGATTTGTAAGGAGACGTGTTCCCCCATGAGCAGTCGTTAGATGGGGTCTGCCGCGTCAAATTGATATCTGACCGTAAAAACAGTCTTCCTAGAGGCTCTGGCATCGTAACCCGACGCCCGCTGGTGCTACAGTTGATTAATCGACCCGCTCTCATCAAACCACAAGCAAATGGGGTTAAGGAAGAAAAGCAGCTTGAGACCACCGATAAGGAGTCGAATATCGACGAATACGGCGAGTTCTTACATATCCCAGGCCAGAAATTCCACGACTTCAATAAAATTCGAGATGAAATCGTCAGAGAAACTGAGGCCAAGACTGGGCGTAACTCAGGAATCTCCCCTCAACCGATTAATCTACGAATTTACTCTCCCAACGTCTTGACACTAACCTTGGTTGATTTGCCTGGTCTTACCAAGGTGCCGGTTGGAGATCAGCCAAAAGATATTGAGAAGCAAATAAGAGACATGGTCTTGAAACATATCAGCAAACCAAACGCGATCATTCTTGCCGTCACTGCTGCTAACCAAGACCTGGCTAACTCCGATGGCTTGAAACTGGCTCGTGAGGTAGACCCTGAAGGTCAGCGGACAATCGGGGTTCTGACCAAGGTCGACCTTATGGATGCAGGAACAGATGTTGTGGATATCCTTGCTGGTCGAATTATTCCGTTGCGACTGGGCTACGTTCCAGTAGTAAATCGAGGCCAACGAGACATCGAAAATAAGCGACCGATCTCCTATGCACTGGAACATGAGAAGAACTTTTTTGAAAACCACAAGGCATATCGAAGCAAAGCTTCTTACTGCGGTACTCCGTATTTGGCAAGAAAGCTAAATTTGGTACAGTTCCAATTTGTCGCCTTGATTCTCTACAGATGCTGACCAGTACACGCCCTTGCTAGATTCTAATGATGCACATTAAACAAACTCTCCCCGATATAAAAGCTCGCATCGCATCCTCGTTGCAAAAATACTCATCGGAGTTGAACCAACTAGGTGACTCGATACTTGGAAACAGTGCCAACATTGTCCTCAATATCATCACCGAGTTCAGCAACGAGTATCGAACCGTTTTGGATGGCAATAATCAAGAACTTTCCAGTAACGAACTCTCTGGTGGTGCTCGTATAAGTTTTGTTTTTCACGAGCTTTATTCTAACGGCGTTAAGGCGGTGGACCCGTTTGATCAAGTAAAGGACATCGATATCCGCACTATCCTCTATAACTCTTCTGGCTCAGCCCCAGCTCTGTTTGTGGGGACAACCGCATTTGAATTGATTGTGAAGCAGCAGATCCGAAGATTGGAGGAGCCTAGTTTAAAATGCGTGTCCCTCGTCTTTGATGAACTCGTTCGAATTTTGGGCCAATTGTTGAATAAGCAACCTTTCCGGAGATATCCTCAGCTTAAGGAGAAGTTCCATGCTGTCGTGATAGCCTTCTTTAAAAAGGCCACGGATCCGACCAATAAGCTTGTCAAAGATCTTGTGGCCATGGAGGCGTGTTATGTCAACACGGGACATCCTGACTTTTTAACTGGTAATAGGGTAGGTGTTGATGGAGCAATGAGCCAGTGTTTACACCGCCGAATGCTAACACTTGCATATTTAGGCCATGGCTATCGTTCATGAGAGGCAGAGCGGTGGTAAACCCACGCAAGTCGACCCAAAGACCGGAAAGCCCCTTCCTATCACGCAGCAGCCCCCTCGTTCCGCGAGCCCGTCACTCGATCTTACTGACACCAATTCTGGGTTCTTCGGAAGCTTCTTCGCTTCCAAAAACAAGAAGAAGATGGCTGCCATGGAGCCTCCACCACCAACGCTGAAGGCTTCCGGCACTCTTTCTGAAAGAGAAAATTCCGAAGTAGAGGTTATCAGTAAGCTTTCTGAGACTCAGATAATATTTATCCATCTAACGTCTCTACAGAACTCCTGATTAGCTCGTATTACAACATCGTGAAACGGACCATGATTGATATGGTTCCCAAGGCCATTATGCTCAATCTCGTGCAGTATGTAATCGCCACCTATCTCTATGCTTGAATCGTCTGACTATTTTTGTACAGATTCACCAAGGATGAAATGCAGCGAGAATTACTAGGGAATATGTACAGGACAGAAGAACTTGACGACCTGCTTCGCGAAAGCGAATATACTATCCGTCGCCGGAAGGAATGTCAGCAAATGGTTGAGAGCTTGTCGAAAGCAAGCGAAATCGTCAGCCAGGTCCAGTGAACCTCGACTCCCCTTGGCATCGTCTGGAATTTTGCTTGAGCTCGTAAAGTCTGAATTATGAAAAACAGCTGAATAGCTTTCTTTATAGAACGTTGTCGGAGAAGATTGAGGGCTGAAGGTTGCATTTATGATATCCCCTGTGGCTGATGTATTGCTTTCCCCGTCATGTTTATGGTGAATTGCTGGCAGGTTGTGCTTCAAGGCGTAGGCTTTGCTCACTGCATTATTTTCCTTTTTACTCTTTAATAGTCTGTTTATACACGATAACTCCCTGCATTATATGAGCTTCTTATGGTACTTTTGGGCTGCACTTCGTACGTTTCTATATCATGACTATCGAATTTACGAGTGAGAGACGGTATTAGCCTAGTCTTCACCTGGTTACTGCTCAGAGCCCTATATTAACTGTGTTTGAAAACGATGAGTATATTACACCTTCTCGTGTTGTTATAGACCATCACTCTTTATATGTCAAGTAATGGAGTAGTGGCCGTTTAAAAAGCTCCTCGAGCATAAGAGACGTCCGTACCTATCGTTGCGCAACCACCGTCCGTCGATTCCGACGCAACGAACGTCACATGGACACTATTCTCATAGGCGAGGCGCACCAGAGTGTTTCCTGTTCAAGCACGTCGTAATCTCAGACTTTATCACTCGGGGACAAAAAAAAAAGGTACAAAAGTAAAAGTTTGTACCCACCAGAAGCAGAATACCTCGGCCACCCAAGCTCAGACAATCCCGACGCAGGATTCGCCGCAAACACCGCCCACGCATGCATCATAAGCGCCGATACCTGATTTTCCGCGTCTGTACACGGCGCGCCGCTGACGTCCGCCGCGGTGCCGAACACTTGCGCCACGTCGGTGCCGTGATAGGCTCCGCTGCCGGGATATAAGATGGTGTTGGGCCATTGGCCGTAGTAGCGGTATCGCCAGACGGGAATGTCGCGTTGTGCGCGGTGCTCTGCGGCGCGTGCGGACGCGCAGGTGAAGCCGGCGAGGTTGAAATTGGTCCATTGTTCGGGGGTTAGGGGTCTGTCGGCGGCGTGGGCGGGGATTTTGTAGTATCCGGCTTCGTTGTTGGTGTGGCCGATGAGAAGGGGCTGGGGAGGTTGGGAGGGGGAGTTAGGGGCTGTGCTTGTTGGATTTGTGTGATTTTTGTTTGATGGGTGTTCTTACCACTTTGGTGAAGGATCCTTGGGACGAGATGTTTTCGTAGTCGGAGAAAACTATCTTTTCGTCGACGGTGGGATGGAAAACGGGTTGTGGAAGTACCTTGCTGGGCTCTGGAGGGACCTTCAGCACCGCTGCGGAAAGTGCGGGGAATGGCTTGGATCGGACACAGGCAACGATGTCATTCGCACCGGCACAGCCCAGCGCAGTAACAGCAGTGTTCCAATATTTGGTAGACTCTTCGGCTGTGTTTGGCGTCGTGCTCAACGCCGTGCCAGCCATTGAGATGGCGCCGCTAACGATGGGATTCTTTCTCCAGGCATACGTGTAGTAGTCAACAGCCACGCCTCCTGCAGAGTGACCGAAGATGGTAATTCGATCTGGATCGCCGCCAAATGCAGCGATGTTATCTCGAACCCATTCCACAGCCATGCGCTGGTCAAGCAAGCCAACGTTTTGCGGTAAGCCGGGAGCTCCAGAGAAACCGAATATATTAAGACGATAACTGTCAGTCATTAGCGACGTCTCTTGCTCTTTGGATGGGTTTAGCTTACTTTACGGTGACAACTACGACATCCTCTCTACCTGCGATGTACTGGCCCTGGTAAAAGAGGTTGTTCGTGCTGCCACCAGCAAATCCTACAGTTCGCAAGGCATTATTTGGTGTGCTTCAATAAGTATGAGTTTAGAGACTTAAAAGCATCATACTCCCTCCGTGAAACCAGATCAAGACCGGTTTTTTCGCAACATTTATGTCTTTTGACCAGACATTGAGCTTCAAGCAATCCTCACTTTGGGGGTTTCCCTTTTGACTGGCAAAGTTTGCTACAATTTCCGGCATAACCTCTGTTGCATTAGGATACGCAACTGGCCTTGAAGGGGTTTGAGGACAATCGCTGTTCTCAGAGCTCAGGCATCCATTCCAAAGGCATTTCATCTTGCAAAGCCCTTAATAAAACGTAGTAACATACTCAGACTACCAATAACTCATTAGTATAGCTGAACAAAACTGGGTCAATGGGTCATGGAGACATACATAAGTGAAAGCATTCAGTTCTTGATCAGATATAAACCTAACCGGCGCTGCAAAGCGGAGGTCACCGACGGGAGGTTGCGCATAGGGAATACCCAGGAATTCAGATACGTGCGGCCGTGTCTCTGCCCTTTGGCCCCTGATCCGTCCGCTGGAGGTGATCACTGTAAGCTCACTGTTGCCGCCTGGTGAGTGTTGTCTTGAGATTAGGTATTGGGTAGTGACGGAGAGCAGAATGCCCGCGACTAGAGAAGCCAGAAGCCATGATCCCATAACTATGTAGTTACTGGGGGAGTGAAGATCAGTGATTCATAGAAAGGAGAACTGAATTAGTAGAGAATGTCTGTTATCGATTTGCAGGAAGCAGAGGTTAACCCCATAGCTCCCATGTTGTATTAATATTCCGAAGCAATCCATCCATGTCCATCGCATACTGTAACTATCCCCACCCAGGCTCAGTCTATCAAAACTAGTGTAGATTGGTTTGGTCTCTTCAATCCCTCTCGCACCACGTACGCGTCCCCTTCGACTGATTCGACACTATCGCAAGCCCATCCTTCAAAAACAAACTTCATTTTTCACTCTCATTTCGCTTCTTCTCAAGCGAAACAAATCCTTCGTGGGTGGCGGTGATATTTCCACGCACAAACGCCTCCCTGTTTCACCCGCCACTCACCCCGCAATGCCACGCAATGCCACGCAAAACAAGCTTTTTCTCCAATGAACACGCACTTCCCGCGAAGGTTCACGTTTCAGCCTCTTCATCGCCATCAAAAATCAATATAAATCCACCTTCTCTTCCACCTCATCTCGCCGTCAGACTTTTCTCAGATTGATTCCTTTTCTCCCATGATGCCGGTCATGCTTTGGTTATGGTCCGATCCCTTCGTTGATCTCGCCTCAAGATACAGTTCCTGCGCACCGAAAGGATAGCGGCTTTTCCATCGACTGACGACCGCTTCAGTCCTGACGCGGAGATGGATCCAGGTTCAATTTTTGGATGACTTTCCAAAAGTGCTCTTCTTTAGTTCATATTGTGTATCTATCTTATTTCTATTTGTGAAAATCGTTGTCTGCACAAGCAGTTAGCTCCGTTTCCGTCCATTCAGTAAGAATGCTGAAGAGCCCAGTGAGAGAGCTATGGGTGAGAGAAGCCACCGCGACGGCGTCCCGATTCGCGTCGCATTGTATCAGAACACTGCGCAAAATCAAAAGCAAGATACCATGGATCAGGACCCTGCAGCTCAACTTCATCTTCTTCCACTACACCTACATTATCGGCGTGACTATCTTTGGGTCCATCTATCTCTATCCTGGTGGAAACATGTCATACACCGATGCGCTGCTCCAGTCTGCAGCCTCTGCGACTCAGAGCGGTATAAACACCGTTGACCTGAATCGCATATCGACTTATCAGCAAATCTTTCTATATCTGGGCTCCATGATCACCAATCCAATCGTGATCCATTCCTCCGTCGTGTTTATCCGCCTGCACTGGTTTGAGAAACGATTCCAACACGTCGTGCGAGAGGCGAAGATGTTGAGGCGAACCCGCTCGCGATCAAGGTCAAGAGCAGTAACCGTCGGTGCTGACGATCAGGACGTCAATAATGCAGAGATGGGCGTTCGTGGTAGGAAAATAACGGTCGTGCGGAACAGTGAGGGTGAGGCTTTGGGTCATTGTATTGAACCGAATAAGCAAAGAAAGGATAGCAACAACTCGACCGAGCCGAACGAAGACAGCCAGAGCCCCAATGATAGTAGGGAAGAGGCATCTAACACAACAGAACAGTCGGCTGGTGTGTCAGCTGCTTCCACACCGCACGGTGACGAACATCACATCACCTTCGTCGAAAATCAACGAAAGCAATCAAGAACGCTTAGGATTCCCAGTCCGCGCGAATTCGATAGAGGTGGAGTGCCGGAGGCCGTCGAAGATACTGGCCACACACCCATCCAAAGAATAGCCTCTCAGCCGGATGATAGGAAAAATGCCGCACCGCTTGAACAGCAAGCGTCTCCTACACAGCATATCACAATTGACGAGCCCAATATTACACGCTCCCGACGAGTAACTACGTTTCCTGGGGCCAACTCTCGTCCTACTACGGGCCACGGACCTACCGACGTCGAAGAGCCCACTCCGGAACAACGAAGAAGGACAAGAAGAAGGACATTTTCCTCGCTCTTTAGTACCCAAAATGGGTCGAGAGAAGCCCCGTATTTGAGCTGGGAGCCTACGATTGGGAGGAATTCCGCTTTCGTGGCCTTGACCGAGGAGCAAAAAGCCGAGCTTGGGGGTATTGAGTACAGGGCACTCAAAACTCTCGCTAGCATTCTGATCGGGTATTTCTTCTTTTTCCACATGCTTGGAATCGTCTGTTTGGTTCCCTGGATTTTGCATACGCACTGGGGCAAGTTTGTCACGGACGTTGGTGTTGGAAGGCCCTGGTGGGCAGTTTTCATCTCGGGCTCTGCCTTCAATGATCAAGGCTTTGCACTCACTCCTAACTCCTTGGCTTCGTTCTACAATGCCATATTCCCTTTGCTTTTGATGACGTTTCTGATCGTCATTGGCAACACTGGGTTCCCCTGCATGCTTCGTTTCGTTATATGGGTGTTATGGAAAGCTTTTCCCGAAGGCACTGCAATCAGGGAAGAACTTCATTTCCTCTTGGATCATCCACGGCGTTGTTTCACACTTCTATTTCCTAGTTCGGCGACTTGGTGGTTGTTTTGGGTACTTGTCATGTTGAATGGAACGGACTTGATACTCTTCATCATTCTGGATGTAAGTGGTTTTGAACAAGAGACAATGACAATCGCAGTTTCTAACATGATGAATAGCTCAACGATCGCGTTGTATCCTCGATACCCGGTGGAATACGATTTGTGGACGGGTTATTTCAGGCAGTAACAACAAGGACCGCTGGCTTGACCGTTCTGAGTATTACGGACCTTCATCCAGCTGTTCAAGTATCCTATATGATCATGATGTATATATCCGTTTACCCAATTGCGATCTCTCTACGCAGAACAAACGTGTACGAAGAAAAGAGTTTAGGAATCTATTCCAATATAGAAGAGCTGGAAGACCACGACCCCAACAAAGAACCAAGTTACGTCGGCTCACATCTACGAAGACAGCTCGGATTCGACATCTGGTATATCTTCCTGGGCCTCTTCATCATCGCCGTCGTCGAAGGTACACGCCTCCAGAAAGATCCCGGATTCACCTTGTTCGGCGTCCTCTTCGAAATCGTCTCCGCCTACGGGACCGTTGGCCTGTCGCTCGGATATCCCAACACCAACACCGCCTTGTCCGCGCAGTTTAAAGTGATTTCCAAACTAGTCATTGTCGCGATGATGATTCGCGGCAGGCATCGTGGCTTACCGTACCAGCTTGATCGTGCGGTACTTCTTCCCTCGGAGACGCTGCGGGAAAAGGAACTTCAGGACGCAGCGATGCAAATGAGGCGTCGAAGCTCGGCGCAAACTGGGGTGGCTGCTTCTTCGCGTCGACCGAGTGCGGTTGCGAGAGATGCTAGTGGTGCGACAACTGGATGGCAGCATGGTGCTTCTGACGGTCCATGGAGCTTCGGTGGTGCGAGATCTCGTACAGTTCCTCGATTACCGGTTCAACAAGAGGATGAACGACCTTAATATTTTCTTATTGTGAATTATCTTGATTTTGCTCTTATTTCTCCAGCACGATTTACAAACTAATATATGGGGCCGCCTCCTTTATGATCTACTGGTTTTCGTCTGAGCGAGTGGTTCAAGCGACGCGTTTCAGGGCGTGATATATGGTTTCCTATGACCTTCGGCTCAATTGCTACATCTGTTTTGAGTGTTTCTATCCTCTTCTTTTTGAGATAATACTGCGGTGTTCTGTTTAGACGTGCAAGATTGGGCTGGTATTGCATTGCATTTGGTGGACCTCTCTGCCTTGACTGTCAGTCTACGTATACATGTTCTACGGGTCCTTTTGATAACATACTATTATATATTCCAGTTCTAGACGAATATCTCTACTATTATTGTGCAGCTGCAGAATAAGGTCATGAAGCATGACCAGCTTCATCTACTATGTATTAATCTAGAAATTGACCATATAAATACTGACATCAGCCTGAGCATAACTACAATATTACCAGCTGTTCAGTTGAGATGAAAGTGCAAAATTGACTTTCAACGCAGGCAAGCACACCCCTGCCAATGACGTCGACAAGCCACCCGCAACTTGATTATCAAATCGCCGACTCGTTTCCGCGACTTAATTATCTCGTACGGGGTACCGGATAAGCGATCGAAAAAGCTGCATGCAGGCCCTGCTCTGCTTGTATTGAGTACTTATGCATTTCAGTTCGTGATGGACCTTTTTTAGTGCCAACGCGGAATTCCAGAAACGCAAGAGGCAAAAGACGTTCGCCGAGAGCCGCGTTGACTGCCACTATTTGCCGGAATGCGTTACTCGCATCCCACGAGACTGACATCATTACCATGATTCTAGGTGTGAGGGCCGTTAAGGGTCGAAAGCTTAAGAATCTGCTTTTTGAGGGGGTTGTTCGCCATCCCATGGCCGAATCTACTGCAGACTCACCAGAACCCTTCTGATTCTTCTTCTGCATCTCTCTCTCTCTCTCCCCGCCATATCATTCATTTAGCCAATTGAATGTATTTGGAGGAAACACAGCAAAGCACGCTCAGATATTGATTGACAGATCTGAAATCTGCTCTCGAAAAACCTTCCTCTGGTGTCAAAAGAACAATAAAACAACGCGGCTCTCCGTAGCTCCCGCCCAGTGTTCCACGGAAACATCTTCGCTTAATTGCATTTCGCAAACACAATGGTGCGTTCCATTCTTAGTCTCATACCTTACCAGTTACCCTATTCCACATTCACCCTCGGCCCTAATCCAGACATACAACGCCGTTAAAAGTATGTCCTTCCTAACTCAAACCCATCCAGAAACTCCCTCCCAACTTCCTTGAAGCACGACAAAATGTGCCTCCCGCAGGCGCCGCCCCCAATTGCGACTGTCTTAGCGGTGGTGCCATCGCTGGCATCGTCCTCGGTAGCATAGCCGGCTTCTTCCTCCTCTACTGGCTGATCAAGCTTGCCTATGAAGCCTCGAGTTCGAACGTTTCAGAAACCATCACGTATCGCGGCGGCAGCAGCAGACATGGCCACCCTCACCGACGTAAAAGACGGTCGTCATCATATATCGAAAAGGGCAGCCCGATATCGACAAGGCGATATCGACGCGAGGTGATAGAACGCCCTGCGAAGGTTTATGTTAGTTGAGTAGATAATTTTCCGGGCTGGGGAAAGATGGGGAGGAGTGTTTTGATTCATTGTCGTCGACTTGCTTTCAAATTGTATAGTATAGTATGTAAGATTCATTTTCTGGACTGAGTTGGTTTGAATGTCCCATATTTATGACTCGTGAGTCTCTTGGATATTGAAAATATAATGTCATAATTCATTTGTTGGCTTATGTATCAATCGATCGTCAAAGAATCTTCTTGTTTGATTTGACGTGCCTTGCGACTCGCAAGTTCGCTCACTTATTGACTCTCTACAAGTACGGAGTACATACGGAGTATTCATAATGTGAATTTGGGAAAATTTTTGGGCAAGTCGCATTCAAGTCCCTAGTGGTGTAGTGGTTAACATCGCCGTCTTTCACACGGCAGCCCTGGGTTCGATTCCCAGCTAGGGAGAAAGAAAAGATCATGTTTTTTTTCTCCCTTGCTCTCACTCCCGCGTCAATTTGGACGAATAAAATACAAAATGTTCTACTAGACTACCACAAATGCAAAACATTTGCAAAGACAGACTGCCTGCTATTTCTTAACTTTGTTCCTAGTAGTGTTAGAATCTCTACAGTAAAATTGACTCTTGATCTTGTGTGTATTTGCCTGATTTACAAATTCTGACTGTAGCTCACTTATTTACATGCAGAGATTTTTTCTTGACATCTTCTTACATGTAATTATGTTTTTAATTAATCAAAAATCATGATATTGTGTTTTTATTTTTTAATATATTTTTGCAGATAAATTCACATTATTTTTTTAATTAATAATTTATTTATAAATTGAATTTTCAGCTTCTGAGTTAAAATTGAACAATTATAAATTTGTAAAATAAACTGAATTTTGTTTTAATTTGATTTTTTTTTTAGTAAATATATATTTTGTTAATTTATTACTATTGTTGTGATAAATTAATTTAAATTAAAATTTTGTTAATTATAATTTAATTTGCAGTTTAAATTTTGTTTAAATTTTTTATGAATATGTTATTTAAAATTTTCAAATTTTTTTTATTTTCAAATTTTTTTTAATATTTTAATATAATGTTCTGTAGATTTTGCAGATCTAGCTGTTTGTAAAAATTTTGAAACTTTATTTTAAAAAATGTTTTAATTAATTTATTGACAATCATGCTGTTTGTTGATGTGCCATATATAATTTAAATTTTTTTATTTATAATTTTTTACTGCAATTAATGATTATGAATATTAATGTGCTGTAATTTAATCTGCAATCTGATTATATTTTTATTAATAAATTAAATTGTTTGTTGATTATTGCATTGAATTGTTATTTTATGTTATTTTAAATTTATAATTAATTTTTTTAATAGCAAATTAATATAAATGTTTTTTTTAACTGCTTGAAACAATGTTAATAATTTTATTTTAATTGTAAATGTGATGACAGTATTCTGCTTGTTAATTTATCAGTTAATTAAATTTTTAAACAATTTTATAACATATATCTGAAAATTTTTGTGATCAAAAATATTGTTTGCAAAGAATGTGTTGCTAGTTATAATTAACTTGTTTTCACTTTCATATATTAGAAAAAAATATTTAAATTAATTAAGATAATTCAATATTTAATCTGCAGCTGCATGATGTTTATTTAATAAATTTATCATGAATTGTGAGAGTTTAAAAACTGCAAAAACTATATCTGAATGAGTTGTAATGATAATATATAAAAAAAAATTAATTTTTCATTAATATTTTATAATAAATAATTTGAAAGCTTGAACATTATTTAAAAATAATTTTTTTTATTTATTAAAATATTATTTAATGTAAATGAATTATCTGCAAGTTTGAATATTTTAATTTTTGTCAATATATAATATTTAATTCAGTTAAATTTTGTTTGCAGCATGATTTTTTATAATTTTTATTTTTAAAAATTATTGAAATTTTTTTTTAAAATGTTGAAATTTTGTTTGATTTGTAACATTTTCATTATATTTTTTGCTTTCAATTTGATTTTCTTGCTGAATTCTAGTATTATATTGTCAATGTAAAAAAATAAAATTATATTTTTTTTTAGAAAGCAATATAACTTGTATGATATTTGTTTGAATTTTAGCTTCAGTAACTTTTGTGTAAAAAATTTTTATCAGAAAATTGAAAATTTTCTTAAACTGTAAAAAGTTTTATTTAATTGTAAAATCATATTTTTTTTGTTTATTTAATGACATTTGCATGTAAATTTTTTCATTTAATAAAATATGTACAGAAATATTAATGATGTCATATTGCTTCAATTTTAAATTAAAATGAATTGTTATAATCATCATGATTTGAAAAAAACTTGTTGCTAGAATTGCTGCATACATATTTTTTGTTTTAATTTTTGCTTATTGATTTTTTTTCATTATGAGTCTTGCTTTGCATTTGATGTATTTCTCATACTTGTTAAATTTATATATGTATACTCATATACAATTAAGAATTTTACAACTGTATGTTTTTTTTTCTTAATAAATAATTATAAATTTATCAGTTTATGATTTTGCAGATGATTTTTTTTGATTTATTTAAATTATTCAGCTAATGAATAATTTTATATTTCATTTTAATAAATTGAAGTTTTTGAAAAATTTTTGTGATGTAGAATATGTAAATTTTTAAAATTGTATTTTATTAAATGCTTCACTTTTGTTTTTGTAACTGTTTTATTTTTTATATATTTTATTTATTATATTTTTTTTTCAATTGTGAATGTGATTTTTCAGAATTTAAAAAATTGATTAAAGTGATAATTTTTTTTTGTATTATTGCTTTAATTGTATAATTGTTAGAAAACTTGCTTCAGATGTTTCTGAAAATGTAAAATATAATTTGCAAAAATTTATTTCAATAAAATCTTGCTTAGTTATTGAAGAAAAATTTTGTATGTCAGTTAAGCTGTTTGTAGAATTTGTAATATTTAAAAAAAATTAAATATTTTATTATTTTTAATTCTTATTTCTTTCTGGAAATTTTTTATTCTGATAAAAAAAGTTTTGTATTGTTTTTTTATGATGAATTTTTGAGTTTTTTTATTGAAATAAATTTTTTAATTTATCAGATTCTGAAATCTTCTGCAGAAATTCTTGCAGCTTTTTTACATTTAAATATTTGAATTGATTTTTGACTGCTTTCTTAAACTGTTCAATATTTTCATTTCATTAACTCTGAAAATTTTTTCAGAATTTTCTTCTATATTTTTAATGACTTAAATCATTAAAATACAAGTTTTGAAAAAATAATTCAGCATACTTTCAGTTTATATCTGATTAATTCACATATTTTACAGTTGTTTGAATTTGCAATTTGTGATTTGATTACTGACTGCTGCAAATCATTAAAAACTGAATTTTTATTTTGTTATTTTTTTTGTAAATAAATATTTTATTCTTGTTTTTGATTTTTGATTTTTTTGTTTCAGATAATTTTTCTTTAAAAATGTTTTTGTTTAAAAGCTTAAAAATTTTTAAATTGTTTGTAAATCAAACAGTAAAGACACTTTTTATAATAATTTTATGTTTTTAAAATTTAACTAAAATTGACTTCAGATGTTGATAAAAATAAGCAGTTAGCTCATAAAAATTGAAATTTTCAGTGTTGATTTGATTTTTAAAATATATTTTATAAAAATTTATTTAATTTGCAGGTACAGAGTTTTGTTGCAGTTATTTTTTCAGCATTTTAAATCAGTTTTTGCTACTGAATGTAAATTATAATTTTTTGATTTTTAAATAATTTATTGTTGATTCAAATATATTTACTTATTTTGTTCAATTTTTGACAGTTGTTTTTGAATTGCAAATATACTCAAAATAATTTTTTAATTTATTATTAATTTTTTTAATTTTATTTTATACTCTGATTTTCAGCTTAAAATATTAAATTGCAAATAAATTTTTAGATTTGCAATATTTAAATTTATAATTCTTGCAAATTATTGTTTTCATTTATGTATTTAGCTTGTTAAATGTATTCAATTACTTTTTGTAGCTTATCAAATTACATTCATATTTACAAACTTGCAATAAATAAATTTAATGCTTTAAATTTTAAATTTTATACTTCTTGTCAAATTGTCATACTGATCTGAACCTTCTTAGCATATGAGCTGCTAGTTACTAGCAGCTAAGTTATGCTTTGCTTATGACATATTCTATATTGACTTTTGCCTGCATGTATATTATAAAGAATACATTATTTTGCTTTTTGAAAAAAGCAAGCAATCAGTTCAATACAACTTGAATTATAAGCTAATACTTTTTTTTTATTATATAACTAATAAATAACTGCTTGTTATCTTCTATCTGAAGCTCTGAACTTGCTTGCTTGTTTATCACTATATGAATAATCATTTAAAATAACTGAAACAATTGATTGTAAATTCACTGTTACAGTTCTAATCATTTTTTTATATAATTAGTTTGAAGTTATGCTGTCATTATTTGAAAAAAATATGTCAGAAAAAAAAACAATTTTTTAAAATAATAGTTCAATCTGAGAAAAATCTTGATTATATATAAAAATTACAGAAAAAATTTACTGTTCTGAAAAATATTTTTGAATTAAACAATTTTAAATCAGTGAGTTCAACATCTGAATTTACTGTTATAAGTTTATTTAATTAAGAGCAATTTAATTAGTTAATTAATGCTTTAACACTGACACATCACAGCAAGAAAAAAAAGTTTTCTGAATCTGAGCTATATTATAGCAAGAATCATAAAAAATATTAACAATAAACACATTCAGTAAAGAATTATTTTGATGATAAATTGAATATATATATTATAAAAAAAATAAAATTCAATACATAGCAGCAAGATTACAGAATAATGTTTAATTAATTAAATTTTTTAAATGAAAATTGATTAATTTGAACAATTATACATAAACTTAATTTAAGTTATTTCTTCTGAATCAGATCAAAGCATCAGAAAATCACAGCATGCTAGCTAATGAAAAATAACTGAAACTATATCAACATTTTACACAATTAATTATTAATTTTGAACATGTTTACATTGATAAATGAAATGAGATGAAGCTTTCTATCTTATTATGTCAGAAGAATGAATTTTGAAATTAATATTTTTTTAATAAATTAATTTCAAAGCTTCACAGTGTTATTATGTCACATCAGCAAGTATCTTACAAAATAATTAAAATAATTTTACTGAAAGCTTACATGAAACAAGTATAAAGTAAAATTACTAAAAATCAACAAAACTTTAAACATTAACAGCAACAAAAGTCAAGATGATGTAATTCTGATAAGAAGTGAGAAAATGACTTAAAAAATCAGAATCAAGCAGTAAAAAAAATTGTGATTTACATCATGTTATACTGCAGAAAAAAAGCAAAAATATAAAAAAAAATCATTGTTTTATTTGTAATGAAATAAATCACATAAATTTGAAATGCTCAAAATAACAGCAGAGAGAATTTGATCAACAAAAAAAAACTAATTTATTATTAAATTCACAAAAGTCAGCAGTAAATATGCTGCAAAATAATAAAAAATTAAAATGACAAATAAACAAAAAAAATTTTGCTTTGATTGTGTTTATTCAATTTGAAAAGTATTTTGTATTTTCAAATACATTATTAAATTCTGAAGTTATTCATGAATTCATTTCATATCACAAGTTATCAGAAAATAACTGAAAATTTACTGCTGAATTGCAGAAATCAGTCAAAATGATGAATGAAACAAAAACAATTTGTTATGATGAAATTAATATTTTGTTCAAAATTTTTGATTTGTTTGAAACACTCAAGTTATTTAATAAACATTTCTTGATTATTGATTTGTTGTGTTACAATATGATATTAAATAATTATTAATTAGCTGAAATTAATTCTCTAGTTGATTGAACTACTGTTTCTTGATGTTATTGTGTTGAAAAATCTGCAAAATTGCAGATTGAATTCTCAAGAAAATTCTTCAAAACTATCAAACATGACATGATTTATTTTTTATTAATTGAAACAGTGAATCTGCAGAATGATTCAACAAAAATGCTAAAGTTATTAAATATTTATTCTGATTTTGAATATGTATTTTCTAAAAAAAAGCAAATATTCTTTCAGATATTCTCATGAAATATTTTATTAATTTTCAAAAAAACAAAATGTTTCTGTGAAAGCAGTTATATTTTCTCTCAGCAATGAAGCTTGATACTTTGCAGAAATATTTGAAAAATAATTAACAAAAAAACTGAGTTTAATCTTCAATAAGTTCAGCAAATGTGCTGATTTTTTTCTCAAGAAAAGCAGATGAATCACTACAACTATGCATCAATTATTAAAAATTAAATGCAATTATCATTAAAAATTATTACTTTCTACTCTGAATAAACAAGCTATTGAATCAGTTAAATGATGCAAAATATTTTACTAAATTTAATTTACATAATGTGTATCATCAACTTCAGATTAAAAAAAAAGATGAATGAAAAACTGTTTTTTGAATCTGATATAAATATTTTAAATATTTAATATTGTTGTTTGATCTCTGCAATGCCTCTGCAATCTTTCAGACATATATTAATGATGCTTTTCAAGATATTCTGAATATATTGCAAGTATTTGTTAAAATAAATTATATTTATCAAAAATTGTTGTCATCAAGTTTACAAGATTTGTGTCAGTGTGAGAATCTGAAAAATGCTCAAACATGTGAAGCAATTTGCAAAAATTTCACTTAATATTTATAAAATTCATCATGATTGTGATGAATAACTGCTGAAATAAGCTAAATCAATCATTAATCATAAATAAAATTTTCTCATTATTTAAAAATTCATTTAAAATTTTATTTTGATTTTTTTTGTCATATGTTCAATCACATTTTTAAATTTTTTGTTGCTTGACAGCTTGATATCTGATTTCAGTATTTTTACTAGTTGCTGTAATTAAGAATTATTAATGAATTAAAATGATATGTGTGCATCACAAATGATGTAAATCAATATGTGATGAAAGTTTTTTTGTGTATATTTTTCAGATGATAAATTTTTATCAAGAAATTGTTTAATTTACATAAATAATTAACATACAATTAAAAAATAAAATTTTAAAAACTTATCTGAATTTGTCTCAAAAACTTTCTTGATTATTTCTTCATGAATAACAAGTTATTCAAAACAGTGAGATGCTGACATTCATTTGATTTTATATATTTGCTTAATGTAATGATAAATTATTCAATTGTTTTAAAATGTATTTTCATGCTTGTGCATTGTTTGCAGAAAAGTCATAATTTGCTGTTAATAATAATAATAATTATTTAAGTGTAGTTGACTCAAACTGCTGATTGCAATTTTAATTTTTAATAAAAATGATTTTTTTCTTGATCAAAAGAAGTACTTCTTCATTAGATTTTAAATTTTAAAATAATAAAATTTTTATAATTAATGAAAATTGTGATGTATTGTTGTCAGAGTTTCACATGATGAAACATTTCAAAAATAATGATTTTAATTTAAAATGATTAAAATTAATTTAAATTATAATTTGTTTTTTGTATTGTTGCAATACAGCTTGTGTGATTTTGATTTTGATTATTTCTTGATTGAATTTGCTTTTGAAATTTGAGAAAAAAAATTGAGATTTTTTCATAAACATCTTCAGATTCTGACTCATGCTTTTTGTCATACACAATTTCTTCATCATATTTAAAGTCATTGTTGTTATCAAATAAATCATTTTTCATTTTGTAACACAGTTAAATCATTCTGACTCTGAGAAGTGATTAGTGAATTTTAAATATTAAAATACATTTTAAATTTGCAAAAAGTGAGAAAAACACATACTTGATGAATAAAGAAAAATATTTTGCAAACAGAAACATTAAATTGAGTAACATACAATATACTGAACATTTGATATTTATTTATAATTCTACATTTCATATAACTTTTTTGAGCATTTCATATTTTCAGCATAAATAAAATATGATACAAATCTAAATTTATTTTTAAAAATTAAAAAAGTGACAGCTTAAAAGTTAATCAGAAACTTAATGTTAAAAGTGAAATGACTTGTTGTTATTCTTGAACAGCTTGAATGACTAAATAGTCACTACAATACAAGTAAATAAAACTAGTTCTAAAATGAAATATCAAGTGTGACTGAGTACTAGAAGAATTTGAGTTTTTAATTCAACTTTTTTTTTATTCTTACAATTTTCAATTTCTTATTTTGTTCATTTTGCATGTTAATTATGAGCTTTTGAAAATTTTTTCTGATAAGCAAAATCACTCAATCTAACACTCAGAAAACTGCTTGCTGTGTTTTAAAAATTAAAAAATTTTGATTTTTACAGCTTGTTTATTTTCTGTCTGAAAATCATGTTAAAATGTGAGTATTGAATGAAAATTTACTTTATGAAAGTTTGATATTAAAATTTTTTTTAATGTTGTTTTGAGTAAATATTTTTTTTACTTTGATTTCACTGTTTCTGAATCTTGCAATTTTATTTGCTGACTTCAGTATTCAAATTCACTAACAAACTCTAAATAGCATTAATTTTGAACATTTAGTTTTTTTATTTCAATTATGACTCTGTATTGTCTGTTCACAAACAATTGAATATCATTATATGAGAACACAATTTCATTATTTTAATTTAATGAAATTGTTGTTTCAGAACAATATTTTTCTGCATGCTTCTGATTTTTTTTTTCTGTACTGCTGTGATGTTTCAAATCTTAATAATTTTTATTTCACTTTAATTCTAATTTTTTTTTCAATTTTCTGACATTTGATTGATTTGTTATGAGATAATGCTCTGCACAAAATTCATGAAAATCATCAATGTGATTTGAGATAAAGCAAGAAAGTTGAATTTTGTTGAAATCAAATTGATTGAGCTTGTGATCAAAAAAGTAAATCTTTACAAAATTTAGATGCTTGTTGTTGATTATCTGCAAAATTACTTTGATACATCAACACTGTGAAATATTTGCAGTATAATTAAATCACTTCTTGAAGCTTTTTTTGCATTCTGAGTCACAGCTTAAACTGATGTTGAAACATTTAATCAGCAATCTGAATCTGTGTCATCATGCAAGAATTTTTTTGCATTCATTAATTTTATTTACTTAAACAATTCTGTGACTGAGTTTATATCATTAAATCAAACTTTAATGAAAAATTGAATCATTGCAAATTTTGCTATTTTGAATAATAAAATTATGAATGTCATTGTGCATATTGCAATAATTCAGACTCTTGTGAAAATTTTGAAAGCATAATTATTTTACTTTAATGATTAATTATGAACATTATGATCAGATGATTTTTTACTGAACAATGAAGATTTACATAAAGCATACAGCATTATTTGTGTTTTTTTGTGAAGTTTAGAAAAAAATTGTAAAAAAAAAAATGAAAATTCAAAACAATCACATTAAAAAAGTTTATTATTTGATTGACAATGAAGAAGTTGCTGATTCAAAATGTTTTGTTATAAATTATTTGAGCACAGAAATTTTTGATTTTTTCAATTTGTTGTTGTTCAAGAACAACATTGACAAAATCAACACTGAAGAAACAAATAAGTTTCTTGAGTTTGATAATATTTTTAAAATACTTGATAATATTATTGACACTGAAATTCAGAATGAAAATTTAAGTATTGTTGATTTTGATTTAGTACATACAAATTTTTCAATGATGTCAAATAATGAATGTCTGTTGCTGATAAAATATATGATGAAAAATTTTACAATTTATGAAAATATTTGAAAAAATCAATTGTCTGAGAATGATCAAGATGATGAACTCAGTGAAAAAATAAAACAAGTTATTAAAATGATGCAGATTGCTGTCAAGCAGCAACAAATGAAAATTGAAAATAACAAGAAAATTAAATTAAATGTGAGTGTGCAAAAAACACTTGATCATGCTTCACATGATATCATGATATATATATAAAAATCTGTCAATATTTTGATATTGACAGTGAGAACAGACAGCTCTTTTCTGATTGTTCTAACAATTTCATTTTTTTATGTCATCAGATAACTGATGTAGTCACAATGCTTGACATTAAATTAAATATTTTTCAGTATGTTTGCAGTGACAAATCAATTCTTCAAGCAGTTATTTTAATTAATGATATGAATTTGAATAAAATTATTAAAATGCTTAATCTCATTGTCAAGATTGCTGAGATGAAATTGATGTTAAAAAATCAGATTTCTGATTCAATTATTGTGTGTATATCATCTGAAGTAATGTCAAATTGATACTTAAATTTTAATAAATATTTTCAAAAAAATTGTATTTTTTTTTGTTGACAGTTTGTTCTGCATTAATGATAACTTTATTTTTCAAACATGCTGCATTGATCAAGTCATTTTCTCAATGACAATGCAAGATTCTGATAATTATACTTTTTTTTCTAACAAATCTGATATTGCTCAAACTGTTTTTGTTATCTCTCATTTTATGCTTTTGAAGTACACACTTGAAGCAGACATTCAAGCTTTTGTAGAAAAACTGAATTCAGTGTTATCTAAAAACAACATTAATGCTCAAATTTTTTTTTTCATCTTCAAGAACAAATTCACAAAATCAGTTATATTTACTGATGTTATTTTTTTGAATCATTTCAAAGAATTATTCATACTTCAGCAAAGCAAAATAAATTTTTTAAATTCAGAAAAAAACATCATTTTCATTATGAAAATTTTTTTGCTGAAGAAAAATCATCAGATATTGATAATTTAAAAAATCTTGAAAAAACATACAACAATTAATTTGTCAAGTACTGATCATTTTTTTCAAATAAAATTTACTAACTTATCATTGATGAGAAACACAACATTCATCATTTTATGTTTATTATTTTCTGTGTTTGTAAATTTTTTGTTTCTGACTTTTTGTGAATCATGTTTGTGACTCTGTTACTCAACAAAATCAGAAATTTTTATAATTATGTGCATGTTATGTATAATCACAAGTAAAACTTGTTGCTTTTGAAAACATTTCAAAACATGAACATGCTTGAAAAATTTCAAAAAACTGGAACAAATGATGAGATTTTTGAGCTTTTTAATCTGCAGCATATTCAATAACTTGTCAAAAAAATATTGATTCTTAGCAAGCTGCAATTATGATTTTTTGTTTTCTTGAGATTTGTATGATTCATTAAATCTTACTAAACATGCAGATTGATGATATAATCATCAATATAAACATTTTCTGCAAGCACATCAACAGTATGACTCTTGCTTTCTTTTAGTCTGAACAAACAAAATACTGTGTATTGCATGTTTTATTTACAAAAAAAAATTTGAAAAAAAAAATTAAGATTAAATCTGATAATTTTTAAAATGATAATATAAATGCAAAACAAATCAAAAATTTGTGCTGCTTGTTGTTCTTGCTAAAATTCATTACACTTCATAACTGAGTAAGTTAAAAAAAACAATAATCACTTGAATGAAGTGAATGTTGTTCTGATCAAATGATGAGACTAAGATGAGTTTTATGATTTTTTTTTTATACACATGTCAAGAATGATTATCAGTATCACATTTCAGTTTCTTGTGTTGATTGTGTCATTGAACTTCTGAATATTTTGCTTTCATTCTGCTATCTTGCAAAAATCATTTGAAATATTATTGATAAACAAAACAAATATCTTGTGATATTTGTTCACATTTTTGTAATTTCTTGACTTATTTACATTTTCTGTCTCAACTGAAAATGTGTGACAGAATGATTTTGTTTTGTTATCACTCAAACAAAATGTGACTGAATTATCATGAATTTTAATAATTTATCTGATATTTTTTAAATTCTTATCTTGATATATCAGATTGATGAATTTAAGATAAATCTTCAACTCAGTAAATGTCATCATATAATTATAGCTGAACTTCTGCACAACTTGAAATTTTTTCTTCAAACTGAAATCTGACTTGCTTGTATTGATTAAACTTATAAAGTGTATGTCTGAATACTTTTTCATAATCATTTGTTTCAGTGTTGATGACATGTCAACTTAACAAAAAAAATCATTTCTGATTTTGCTGCACAACTAGAAGAACAGATAATGAATAACAAGAAGATTGACATTCTCAATATTTTTGCTTATGTCAAAAATGTGCTTAATCATATCATGAATTAAAAACAGTCTTGTTTATCTTGAAATTGTATTTTTGAACTGAATTTTGATAAATTAAATTTATTTGCAGCTCAATGTTGTTAATTTCACATGATTAATTTTTTTTCTTTCATCACTGTGCAATGTAAGAAAAAACATAAAAAAAAAAAGTGAAAATCTGAGTGCAAAACAAAAATTGAGATGACAAAAAAAATCAAGTTGTTGTCTGCTATAAATTTCAAAATTATGATTAATATTTCTGAAATGCAACAAAAAAATGAAGATGTTGTTCACAAACAACAAGATTTTTCAGCTACTAATAATATGATCATGATGAATTTTGACTCTGTTTTTGTTCAAAAACAACAAATTACTCTTGTTATGTCTGATGATAAATCTGAATCTGAAATCTTTCATGATGATTCTGAGATTATAAAAAACAATTTAGATGACAAATGTGAATTACTCTTCTCTTCTTCATTAATGATGTCACAAAAAATTGTGAAGTGTGTTGCTACTTTAAATAATATTATTTTTTGTGTCATTTTGTTGCAAGACATTATGATTAATATTTTCTTCACAAACATTTTAAAATCATCAATGAAATTGATTGAGACTGAGAATAAGAAATCATCAGATGAGATGAAATTTGTTGATGTTACTAAAAATGAAATGATGAAGAATGATGAAGCATTTGAACATAAAATCAAAAATGAAAAAAAAATTTGAAAATAATTTTTATAATTAGCATTGCATGGCAAAATGATTGCATGAGCTTTGAAAAATATAATGCATAAAAAATAATGAGAAGCATTGTGAAAGAAAATAAATGCATTTAACATGAAGTTTCAATGTGATCTGAAAACAGTAATGTTATAACTAAATGAGTATTTGTTTTTTATTAAGAACAGTTTTTGCTTGCTTGATTTTTTCTGTATTTTGTATTTTGAATAATGCATGTCATGCTACAAAATGAATTTGCTTACTTCTGCATTTGAAAATTGAGATGACTTTCATGAGAAGTTGAAAAACTTGTGTAAATGATTAATACACAGTAGATACTGTACTCAATACAACACTAAATTTTATTATGATTGAAGAAAAGAATCAAGTTTTTTAGTGTCATGCTAAATCATATAAGAAATAGTGAACATCAATCTTGACATGCTTGATGATTACTTGTCTTAATTCAAACTTGAACAAATGCTTGCTTGAACACTCAGAATTAAGAGTTTAATCTGATTCAAATCAATGATAAAATCTTCATTACTTGAATCAGATTGAACTCATTTACAGTCTAGAAATTTATAATTGAAAAAAATGATATTTGTTTAGATGCTAATTGACTGAATACTATTCACAAATAATTAAAATTTATGTTGATTCATGATATTCAGATTTTTCTGAGCTTTACAAATTTTTTTTAAAAATTTATATATAATTATATTAAGTTGACTACTTCTCTGACTGATTTTTTACAAAGCAGTAATTAATCAAAACAATTTATGTTGTTACAAAAAGTTTGCAAAGCTTTTAAGAATTTGAAACAAGTTTTTGAAAAATCATCACTGCTTATTCATTATGATTTGAATAAAAAAATCTTGATAATTACTGATGTATCAAAATACACAATTGCTGCTATACTGCTTCAATCAGACAGTAAATTAAAAAAACAAACTATGCATTAACATTCAGTTGTTTTTTATTCATGAAAAATGAATAACATTAAGAAACATTATGAAGTGCATGATCAAGAGCTTTTAATTATTATGAAATTTTTTTGTCATTAAAAACATTATTTAAAAAATACTAAGCAGTTATTTTGCATTCAAACTGATCATGTCAATTTGTGTTACTTCTTCATCACAAAATTGTTGAATAATAAACAAATTTATTGAGCTGAGAAGCTTGTGATATTTAATTTTACATTAAAATATAAGTCAGAAATACTGAACTCTGATGATGCTTTTTCACAATAATGAAATTATAAATTTTCTGATATGCAAAAATATAAAATTAAATTACTTTTTACTCTACAATAGAAATTGAATTTTAATTTAATAAAAGAAGTTGTGAATTTCAGCACATTTATCTCAATAGAAAAAAATTGTTTGAAAAATCTTGCTCTGAAATTGCTAGTGATAAAAATAACTAGCAAAAAAAATGCTTATATTTTATCAAAATTAAGCATGTGTGAACTGCTACAGAAAATTCAGAAAAAAAAAAAACTTTTTTTATTAATATTTCTGAAACTGTAAAAATTATTGATAAAAAAAGTAATTTTTTTACAGTAAAAAAACTGAAAAATTTCTTCAGATCAGATTTTATTAATGCAAAATAAGTAAATTTATGTGTTTTAAATTTTTATTTTATGATAAAAAATTTTACAAATTCATCACAATAATCTGTATGCAGATTATAACAAAATTCAACAGATTTTGAAGCTCATACAGCAGAAATATTATTGAAAAAAAAATAAAAACTGACATGAAAAAATATATATTTATCTGCTACATCTGCAATTGTATGCAGATATATTGTCACAAGTTTTACAGCAAAATAATTATTATTTTCATTGCTACAAAATCATAAAACATTTGATTATAAATTTTATTGTTGATTTATCATCATCACTGCAAAATGACATTGTTTATAATGCTATATTGATGATGATTGACAGATTTATCAAGATGATTAAGTATTTTTTAACAACAGAAAAAATTAAAGCTTCTGAGTTAGCAAATATATTTATTGACAAAATTATTAAATGTTATGAATTTTTTGAGTTTATTGTTTCTGACAGAAATTTATTGTTTACTAGCTGCTACTGAGTTGATTTTTGGTATTATTTGAATATTATTCATTAATTAAGCACTGCTTTTCATTTTCAAATAAATGATATAATCAAACAATTAAATCAAATGTTGAAGTAATATTTTTATATTTATAACTTTTATCAGCAAGATGATTAAGCTAAGTTATTATCAGCTGCTGAATTTGCATATAATAACAGCAAGCATTCAGTTATAAATCAGTTTTTTTTATGTTATATGAATATAATTCACAAATTTCTACAAATTTTTTATCTGATTCATCTTTTCAAGTTTCAGAATTGAATTAACAATTTTAAAAACTTTATGATGTTTGAAAACAAGTAATGAAATTACTGCAACAAATTTTTGAGACACAAATTATATATTATGATAAAAAACATAAATTAATGCAATTTAATATTGATGATATGATTTTATTATCTAGAAAAAACTTAAAAATCTGAAAATTTTCAGAAAAATTAAATGATTAATATTTAAAACTTTTTTCAATAATTATTATTCACAACTCACAAATTTATACATTGTAGCTTCTCAAAAATTATGATTAAATTAATTTAACATTTCATGTTTTTTTACTTAAATTTTGTTTGCAATACAGCAGCAAACAATCTTCTGAATTACAGTTAATTATTATTAATGATGAAAAAAAATGAAAAATTGAAAAAATTTTAAATAAACAAATTTTTTATAACAAAGTTCAATATTTAATCAAGTGAAAAAAATATTTTTTGTATGAAAATCAATGATTATCATTAATTAATTTGACAAATGCTACTGAGTTATTACAGAAATTTGAAGTCAAACAAGATCTTTGAATGACAGTTAGAAAATAACAAACTAAAAGACAAAAAACTGTTATTTAATAATTGAACTTGATTTAAACTGCAATTAAAAATCAATTTTTATTCATAAAAATAAACTAAACTAGACATCAGATTGAAGCTGCATCATTATAAAACAGCAGTTTAAAAGCTACAAGATTTTTTCATCATTAAATTAGACATCATCTTCATCATATGACACTTTCTTAAACTTCTTTTCAAAATGCTTACTCAACAATTCATTTAGAATGTATACATTATTAACAAAAGCAATGATAGCATTGTAATGCTTTACTGTAATATTTTAATCAATTGCAATTTTGCTACTGCTAGTTTTTTTACTGAGAATCAACTTGATATCAGTTACATAAAAAAATTCATTTATTTTTTAATTTAAATTTTCTGCACATTTTTTTATAAATTTCAGTATTTTTCAAAGTTAAAAATACAAATTTTTGTATAACAATGAGATTTTTGTTCAACTGCAGCAAAAATAATGTATATTTTTTTTCATTTTTCTGATAACAACTGCATTTATCATAATTATGTCAGTGAATATATTAAAGTTTCAGCTTCTTTTTCAATTATTTGACACATTAAATACACATGAAATGTAATATAGTAATTTTTTTGCTGTTATCAAGCAGCTCTGCATTAAATATTTCAGCAGAAACAGCATTAATCATTGTAAATTCTGAAGTCAACAGAGTTGAAATAAACAAAAAAACAAACAAAATATTTTTTTTTCTAAATATCAGATTACAAAAAATTATTAACAATTAAGCAAATAAAAAGCAGTATACTCATCAGCAACAGTAATCTCAGCTGCAGCAGCAAGCAAATTTAAAGTTTTAAAAATGACATTTTCTTCTGAAGCAATATTTTCTCTCAAAATAATATCTTTCACAACAATAAATAATTTAACAGCAGTTTCATTGTGATTTTTCTGCTCAGAAACAGAATGCATCATTCACTATATTTAATATTAATCAGAAAAAGAAATATTAATTAAAAATTTTATGAAAATTTTTTTGAAAAATGAATTTTTCTCAACTGATGAGATAGAATGTTTAGCAAACATTTATTTGAAGAAATGTGTCAAACAATAAAGTAAATTTTTTGTTATATTAACAACAATTAGCAGTAAATTTTTTTTATTTAATAACAACTTATTTGATGATGTGAGCATTTTTACAAGAAAATAAACTTGAAAAAAAAAGTTAAATTGCTTGAGAAACAACTGAGATTTTATATTACTTTACAAGCATGTGTTTATAAACATATTGAAATTTTGAATATTTTATTTTTTAGTTAACTTGCTGCTATTTTACTGTTTGTTGTTTTTTTATATGTATTGCAAAAATTACTCAAGTGTTCAAAATTAATATTTTTAAGCTCAAAATCAAGCTTCAAATAAAAAAAATAATTATCATACTGATTTAAAGCTTCTTAACATATGAATTGCTAGTTAGCAGCTAAGTTATGCTTTGCTTATGATGTATTTTATATTGACTTTTGCCTGCATGTATATTATAAAAAATATATTATCTTGTTTTTTGAAAAAAGTAAGCAATCAGTTTAATATAACTTGAACTATAAGCTGATACTTTTTTTTATTATATAACTAATAAATAACTGTTTGTTATCTTTTATCTGAAGTTCTGAACTTGCTTATTTGTTTATCATTACATGAATAATCATTTAAAATAATCAGAATGATTGATTGTAAACTCATTATTACATAAATATTTTATCTGCTGAATTTTCTTGAATAATTTCTGCAAATATTTATAAGTTAATAATAAAAATATTAATTGTAAAAACTTTTTGAATATTTTTTGTCAGCAAATTATATTTAATAATTTATTTTGTTTTATATATATAATTTAAAGCAAAAATTTTTTTTGTAATTACTTTCTGAAACTTTTGCAGTGATGAAATATTGTTAAAAATTTTATTTTTTAGTTTTAAAGTTTTTATCTTGTATTTAAAATTGTTTTTTCAGAATTTTCAATTATTTAAGTTATTCAAAATTATTTCAACTTTCTGATTATCAAATATTATGTTGATTTGAAGATGAATTTCAAATAATTATAATAAAATTAATTTCAAATATTTAAATGAATGAATAAAATGAATAAATAATAAAAATTTTAAATAATGCAAAACTAGTGATAAAATTTTAAGTTTTGTAGCTTTTAACTGTTAAATTTTCTACAGTAAAATTAATTTTTGATTTTATGTATATTTGTTTGATTTATGAATTCTGACTGTAGCTTGCTTATTTACATGCAGAGATTTTTTCTTGACACTCTTTTACACATGACTACATTTTCAACCAATCAGAAGTCATGATGTTGTGTCTTTATTTTCCAACAAGTAGTTACATACATATGTAACTAACTACTCTGTAATGTATACTGAAATCATCAGGGGAATTCCAGCATTAGTGTCTCAAAAACTTTTTTTTACTGAAAATAATCTTAAGTGCAACAGTTCAAGCTCTCTGACACAACACACACTGTAACCTTTTAAATTTAGACTGAAAAGCAACATTGCAAAATTTGAGATGAGGGCCATTTCAATTCTTATTTATCATTTGTCCTCAGAAGAAAAAAAAAATGTATAGTGATTGTCTATCAGTGTTATCAACTTAAATGCTTGTAGTTCCTGTTGGACCAAAGTCAAAAGGTTGTGGTTCAACAGAAAGAGTTTGACATCAACTTCACAGCAATGTTTCTTCCTCTCTGAGTAATTGCAGCAATGAATTCATCTATGATTGATTGTGTGCTGAATCAGGGAATCCAGTTATCCAGTCTCAGAGTGAAACAGCTTATCTGTATGTTTTAGAACTGACATCTGTATAGAACCTTGAGAATATTGTAAAGTGGTAGGAGTAAGGTCTTTGAGTTTATAAGTAACACCAATTTCTTAAAGGTAGTTACAGAGTATGTGTTAGCTAACTAGTGGTTATCTGATTCATTATCACCAGTTTATATACCTACATACATACCCACCTACATAACTTGAGAAAGACAGTATATAATGAGCTACAGTGATTTTCTATCTGAAGCCTAAGGAGTATGTATATAAAAGGAGGCGCCTCTAAATTACAAGGGGAAAGAAAAAAGTAAATTCAAGCTCCCTAGCTGGGAATCGAACCCAGGGCTGCCGTGTGAAAGACGGCGATGTTAACCACTACACCACTAGGGACTAAGTTATCAAGGTTCCAGTTTTTTTTATTAATGACTTTAAAATAATGCGACAATCTGATTGGGTAGAATTTTGAGGCTACTGTGAGGAATAATTCCACCTTCGTCGCTTTTACAGCAGACCCAATAATGCACACAATGATCTGTCTCGAGAAATATCTATAAGCAGATTCTACAGTGGCAGCAAGGAAAAGGATTAACTATATATTCTTGTAACACTTGGTATTAGGCTAGGATAGCTACTGCTAACAGTCTGTGGTGGTCAAATCACCTCGATTATCGCAAACAGTTTGCCTTCATGAAACATCCAAGTTGAAGGAAACATGGACTCTCAAGCTCTCCTTTCACGGCCCCTGTGATGCAGCTCCTCCTTTTTAGACATTCTCTTGGCTTCCTCCTGAAGGATCTTTATTCGCTTCTGATGGCCTTCAGCAGATTTCTTCCCCTCATACGCGATATAATCGTGGGCCATCTTCTGACGAGCATCTGCAGCACTAACACGAGGACCAATGTCAGTATCTGGATACTCAGTCTATCTGGATCCTTGAATATTTACTCTTGATAAAGTTGTGCTGAATGTCTTGCTATATCTCCTAGCTGATCATACCATTCCCTTGTTACTCGCGGTTGCCCGTGTTTGCCCTGGGTTTCTGCAGTCCTCTTGAAAGCATTATACTGGCCGCCATATGAAGATGCTTTGGCATCTAATCTGTGGTAATGAGCAGAATCCCTTGCGAAACGACTGTCAATTGGAGCTCTGCGTCGGTTGCTGAGTGCGTCGCGAAAAGGGTCGTTTTGGTCCGCCCCGTATGCCGGTGCGCTTGCTTGACTGGCTCCTCCAAATAACGTGTTTGGGAGACCTGTTGTTGCCCGCTGTTTTGTCTGGCTTGGCTCATGCTCTTCTGGAACTGAGCCAGATTTGTGATTACCTCTGGCATGTGAACTTGGATACATTGTAACAGTGCTGCCGCTTGGTGCCTCGCTTCTATTTAACTCCCGCCCGTGCATATATAACTTGCCATCACGCCAGCAAATTTGGTTATCAGGAACCGACTGTCGATATGGATGAGCCATGGTTTTTGATCATGCAATATTTGTCTTCTTCGTGCCTTCCACAGATGATGGATTAAGCAGCAGCCATTGTCAAGTCCAGCAGATTTATAGGCACCTCGAGAGTGAACAGGACGAGCCTGAAGACTTCACTATTCGTATCGAAACCTTTTGGATTCATCGTCGCTACCTTTACCATACAGAAGATGTCCTTCAGTGATGGAAGCCCCTCACAAATTCACAATTGAGTTGCTGACACTTTCACGCCCATTGACTTGCTTCATGTGGCCCCAGTGACGGTAGGGTTTGCTCCTTCTTAGTAGCAAACATACCTGTCTGTCAGCTCAGGACCAATACATGAGAACTGAAATCCCCGGCTTTTTTGTCTTGTTCGTTTATAGAAGTGAAGTCGATGCAGCGGTTACTAGATCCTCAGTGCGTGCTTGTAAGGCTCCCAAACATGGAGAATTCCGTCTTCCTAGCCATATTAAGACCAGTGATATCCACGATCTTGCCAAGCATTCCAACTGCTGGGTGTTTGACTCACTCCGAGTTCTGATTGCCTGGGATCTTTCATATTTTCATTTTCATTTTCATTTTCATTTTTTTTTCTAATCCTTTCTTCCAGTTTTCCATAATTTACTCAATCAAGTATTCCTCCTTTATACTCCATATACAGAATGGATCGCCCTTCTGTACTGCAAAAGTCATGCCTAGAATGCCTCCCACCAGAGCTTATACAACTCATATTGGCTGCTCTTCCAGATGTGATGTCGTTGAAATCTGCCGCACTAAGTTGCTGGTCAATGTACGAGGCTTTTATCGGCGCAGAGCAATTGATTACTTCCCAAGTTCTCACCGCCCAGCTGAATCTCGATTTATTGGAATACGCCCTCCTCGTTCGTGAAGCAGCCAAGCACACTGTTCCTTGGACACAACAAGAAGTCCTGAGCTTTATAAGAAGGCACTTGTTGGTTACAAGTCCCACGGTTGCTCAGCGGACCTGGAGCCTCTCGGAAGCATTGCCTATGGGTGATCTTTATGACCATATTCGATATTTTACGGATGATTTTGTATCTAATGCACTCACGGCGCCATTAGCTCCAGCAAAGCGAGAACCAGGGCTCTGGGAATTGTCAAGAGGAGAGGTCAATCGCATTGAGACTGCATTTTACCGATTCGAGATATACTGCAAGATGTTCAAAACAGAAGTCAAATGTGATGACACCGATGAAGACAACGAAGACCTCCGATATTATAAGGAAGACTTTCACGATGTATTTTCTCCTTGGGAAAATGAACAACTGGCTTGTGTTCACTATTATTTGCTGAAGAAAGTGGAAAATGGTTAGTATGTATCACCACGGAATGGCCTTTTGATAGTGTTAACTAGTTCTAGTTTTTCGAGATACCTTGACGCGTGATTCCGAGTGGTGTCATTTTTTGTCTATTGTACAGGACGGGATCCATCGTGGCTGCATTGAATACCAGTTGGCTCAGGGATTGGGCTACCTCCACACACTGTTTGAAAATCCCCATCTATTGGGCACTGAGAAATATAACAAGTCACTTTACTCATCACAGAGCTGGTTTCTTAAGACAAGTCTTGGGAATAACCTAGAACGGCAATATTATGATGCGGAATTTTACGATATTGAAGAGGTGAAGGAGCGATTTCCACAATCGTCAGATTCAGATACTGGGCCAATGGATGCCTGGGACTGGGCACGACAATCGCATACATATAGGTGTCTCGTGATTGATGAATATCCCTTTCCCCTTCGAGAATGGGGGTATGTGATGTGGGATCGTGCAAGGCTCGATGCATGGGGAATTCTTCAAACCTCCTTGGAGAACAGTGGCGTTGATGCAGCGGTCGAGGCGGATAAGGAACAGTTGGCAAAGGACAAAAAACTGATTGAGGAAATTGCGGAGGAATTCGAGCGCGAACGAGCACGAATCTACCGCGAAGAGTCCAAGAAACTGAAATGGCCATAACAAGCAGAATCAGCAGCCGGGATTTCCTTTTTTATATCAGGAGATTCAGCTGAAGTTCGTTTGTCGAGTTCTGCGGCCTGCACTCCTTTATGCTTCCTCCATATATGATTGAACTGAGTGCATGACATGTGTTTGCTAAAATGGTGGATTCTTGTCGCATATCCTTTCGCTTGCTTGAAAAGATACATGATTAGACTGTATTATTCAGAAGTTATACCATCTACATTATCAGTATTCGATATATAAATTTCGAGCTGATGTTTTAAAAGCTACTCCGCCTGCAAACAGAGGCTCCCAATGACGTAAGAAGCGCCGTTCATCATCAAGAGGCTTCCCAGCGATGATATTCGACTCAACCTGTGTTTCTACAGTTTGAGTACATAACCATCACTAATCCGTTAAAAATATGATACAGAAAGCTCTTGTCACCGGTGCCAGTGGCCTTCTTGGGCGCCAGGTGCTTAATGCCTTCAAAAAAGACAATTGGGAAGCTGTTGGTCAAGGCTTCACGAGAGCCGCCCCTCCCGACATCGTTAAGGCAGATCTTACAAGCGCTGTCGAGATTGAGAAATTACTTGACGAGGTGAAGTAAGTGCATTGCTGCAAATCGTGTCTGAGAGGTTCTTGGAGAGGGAGGACTTCTTTGGGAACAGAGGCTGATATATCGTCCTCGACGGGGAGTGGATGCCAGGCCGCAGGTTGTTGTGCATTGTAGGTCACTATGTTCTTACAATGACCTTGTGTCATTGCTGCTGCTGGCACTGCCGTTGTAGTTTTCTTTTCTTAATCGCTGACGCGTTGTATATAGGTGCTGCCAACCGCTTTCCAGATCAATGTGACGCCAACCCTGATCTCGCGCGCAAGGTAAACGTGGAAGCTACCAAAGCTCTTGTCGAGGCGACCTTGTCGAGATCCATTCTTCTCATATACATTTCTACGGACTACGTCTTTCCTGGCCGTCCTGGGGAAGCACCGTACGCAGCTTCAGCGCAAACCGAGCCTCCGAATATCTACGGACAAACCAAGCGGGATGGAGAAGTCGCGGTCCTCGAAACTACCAAAGGTTCAGGGAAAGGTGTAGTCCTGCGAGTGCCTGTCCTCTATGGCTCTGCAAGTTCGAACAGCGAAAGCGCCGTCAATGTGCTAATCGACGCGGTCTGGAAGGCACAGGATGCCGGTGCAAAGGTAAAGATGGACGATTGGGCACAGAGATACCCTACAAACACAGAGGACGTGGGGAGAGTGTGCCGCGACATTGCGGTTAGATACCTTGGCGAGAGGGACAAAGCTGCCTCGTTGCCAAGTATCCTCCAGTTTTCCTCGGAGGACAAGATGACAAAGTATGAAATCTGCGAGATGTTTGCGGACATCCTTGGGCTACCGCTGTCGGGAATGGAGAGGGTGAAGCAAGGTGGTACAGCCGGCGACGGTGTGCAACGGCCGTTTGACACGCATCTGTCCACTAAGGAGTTGAAGGAGCTGGGTATTTCAGTTGAGACGCAGGACTTTAGAAGTTGGTGGTATGTCGCAAGTGGGGATTGTCCCACAATCCTGTCTTGAAACCTTTCTGTGCTCTGGGATGCTAATGACTGGTGCAGGCGACGAGAACTCGGTGCTTATCGGCATTGAAACCATTGCACGCAGTCTGGTTCAACAATGTGGAGGCCAGCTTCAAAATACTGCTGAGAGATGTTTCCATGTGATAGTTACTCACTACTGGAAATCAGAGTGAGACCTCACCAACTAGTGATTGATTTCAGCTGTCCACAGATCCAGTCTGAGGATATGTTCATCGATATCCTTTAACAAAGGACATACATACATACATATGCACTTGAGTCTTGCAGGAGATATCTGTAGAACCACTTCAGGGACTAATAGGAGATTTAAATATCTCATCGTCTTGCGGTTTAATCATGCGAATAACAACTGCGACAATTCTCATCGATTCGATGTTATTTCAACAGAGGGCGAGGGTGGGAATTTAAGTTGTAGATTTAACAGGCTGATGCTTGCGCTGGCACTCTCGACAGTCTCAAGGGATCCTCGCCAGCCACGCGCAGAGACATCAACAGGCTAGGCTAGGCCCAGCGAAAAGTGGCTGTTTTGGCGAAATGTTTGGTGATCCTGGTTGGATTGGGCCTTGCTTGCTGTACTTCATTTTAAAATCCAACCACTCTGGTGTGCTTGAACGGTGTTACTCTTGAGGATTGCTGATGCCACTCCTCTGCCTGATAGAGAAACGGAATCTGTGGCCTTTTCTCCTATTCAATCCCACAGTCCCCTTTTCTCTTCTTAAACCCTGGAGGTGTCTGAGTGTCCCTGGATGCTTATATGTCGGCATTATCGTGCACTCCTCGACTTCCCAGTTCTGGCTTCGTGTCTAGCCCTGTGTTAGGGCAGGATCTGTACTCCATAATGTGACATCACATTGGAATTGACAGCTCAGTGTGTGTGTGGATTTTGCAAAGCCGGATTTGATTTCTTTTTTGTAGTTTCACAGTGCAGACCTTCTAGCATTATTAGGGGGGAATTCTCTCTCTCTCTCTCTCTCTCTCTCTCTCGGTGATCAGTCACTTCATAGAGTGCCATCTCCCGTTCCCGCCAGTGACTTGGAATCCCAAGTGAAGTTTTCCCGCAACTCAAAACACTCAAGGGAAAGCCAACTGAAAGTGAGTTTTGACGACCCGGCGCCTCAATCCATGGGTTTTTATAACTTTTTTCCCTCAATCTAAACTAATTGAGTTTGGCTGGTCTTTTGTTGACTTTTATTTACCTCTTCTCTCTCGTTTTCGCGACGGAAGACTGTCAGTTTTGGCTTCATTTCTCATTCTCACCGCTTCTTGTTGCCAAATCAAATTGGTAACTTCCGGCACAAGATCGATATCATTTCTTTTCTCAGAGTGCTGACACGGCATTCTCAGCCCGGAGAAAGTCCCAGGAACAGAGTCTCACAAGATAATGGTTGTCGCGTCCTCGAAACAGCACGGCCAAATCACCACATTTATTGGGTTTTCATAACAGAAACCCTTCGCGCCAGCAAATGTAGGCACCATGGATCAAACGCCCAGTGGTTCGTCTACAGTTCAGGTCCAGCAGGTCCAACAGCCAGCAAAGTTCTCTCGGTATCGCTCCGTGAGAAAAGCTGCAGCCGCGAGCGCGCACCATGCAACCTCGACCGTGCCTCCTCCACTGCCAACCAACCCCTCGAGCAGCAATTCCGCCGTCGCCAGCTCTCAAAATGAATCGATACAACGGAGCATGTCTCGTTATCGACATGCCAAGCCTACGAAGATCGTCACCTCAATACCTCCTCCGCCGCTTCCAACGCTGCCAGCATCACACCAGCAACAGTACGCAGACATAGAGAGTTGGGTTGACGCCACTAGGAAGAGTCAGGAGACTACACGGTTTCAGGCGTATTCGCCAGAACAAGATCGTGACTTTGCCGCCGGGTCCTTCTACGATGCGCCCAAACAGAGCCCGTCGCAGCCAGCCAGCCCAAGATTTGGCAATTTTTCGCGAATTCTGGGGAGAAGTTCGATGGATTGGCATCGCAAAAAGGAAGAGTATTCTCCGCCAAGGTCTGCAGGTGATGCGCAACCATCACCGTTGAAACAGGCGTACTCCGGGGAACGACAACACGAGGTAGATGGCAAGTACGCTCGTGCGCAACCGGAAAATGCTCACGCTTCTACATCTCCTTTGCAACATGAACATGATCAAGGTGAAGAATCGTCGCCAATGGACGTCGTGCGGAGCACGCGTGACGAACTCCTTGCGAATGAAAGAGCCACGGCCATGCACAATGGCTTTAATTCAGGCAAAAAGCTCGTTAAAGGGAGAGGCGGTCTTCTGTCGCGGATTAAAGGCAACGACCACAGCGGATCCTCAAAGCCTCACCGGGAAGCTAAAGGAGACTTGAAAACCATGATATCTTCTCCCACACTAATTGATCCGAAAGATCTTCCAAGCGGATTACCTGACGATACTCCAATTTCCGCAGTCAATGCTGGCGAAAGGAGCGTGCTGGTCACTTGCAATGATTCTTTCATCAACCTTCCAATTACTCCCACTACCAAAGTTCAGGACGTTTTGCATTCTGCTGCAACTTGCCTCACTGAAGACATCAACCCCAAAACCGCAGTACTGATGGAGAGTTTCAAGCCACTGGGCATCGAAAGACCGTTGAGAAGATACGAGCACGTTCGAGATGTTATGAACTCATGGGACGATGATACCCAGAATTACTTAGAAGTGGTCACGGCTCCGGAAGTCGGAATTAGTGATGGTCTCGATGTTCGATCAGCTCCTCGCAAACAACCAAGAGATTCAACGTTCCATATTTACCACTGTCAGCGTCCGGGAAAATGGGATAAGCGATATATCACACTACGAGCTGATGGACAGGTTCTAATGGCAAAGAAACAAGGCGCTGAGACTATGAATATATGTCACATATCCGATTTCGACATTTACTGTCCTAAAAAACGGGAATATCGCCGAATCAAGCCGCCGAAGAAGCTGTGCTTCGTAATTAAAAGCCAGCAGAAGTCGAACATGTTTCTTACAAGTGACAACTTTGCACACTTCTTTTCCTTGAGCGACCCAGACACTGGCTCTCAGTGGTATAACGTGGTGCAACAATGGCGCAGTTGGTATCTTGTGAGTGTCATGGGCGAGGGAAGCAAAGGTGACAAGCCTGAGAGCCATTCACCTGTGAAAGGAGCATCCCACAACGGTGCCAACCGGTTTTCCACTGGATCTATTCAATATCCGCCTGGTTTCTTCAAACCATTGGTAGACATGAATGTGACAACAAAAGAAATAGTTTCCAGGCCGACCACACCTCGCGAAGAGGTTTTGCCAGCACCAAAGCAACCATCTGCCAACCCGAAACGCACCCCTCTTAACAGTCATTCCAACACACCACTTGCTTCAGCTCCAACATCGCCAAGATCATCGTACGCTCCTCCAGACCGTGCTGGTGTTAAGAAGCGTGAACGGAGTCAAACCACCGCTGGCTCAAAACCACCCACAAGTGCTGAACCATTCATGTCAACAGGGCTACTGGGTCGCACTTACACCGTGCGTCAAAATGCCATGCGGGAACGTGAACGTGAGAAGGAATTAGCCGAACAAAACAATCCATTCACCACACATGGCCTGTTAAATAACATAGACACGCAAACACACTCTTTAGACCGATCCGGACACACATCTAGCGGGCCTCCAAGTCGCGAAAACACCATTCGTTCACCCTCCTCCAGTCACCACCATCACCACGCAAAGCCCATCCAAAAACCCCTCGTTGACCTAACCCCAACCTATCAAGAACCACCGCAACACGCCCGAAAAGGCCGCGGGGTGGCCGCCCAGCCCGGGATGCTGCTCGTCGACATCGCCACTGGCCCCGAGCGCTGCCCAGGCGCAATCATCGTCCCCAGCGCTACCACCTGGCGCAAACCAACAGGCCAGCGGAGCGGAACAATGTCCTCGCAAATCCGTGTCCCGGAACACTTTGCAGCTGCTCCGCGTGCGCGGCAACGCTCACATACGATGCGAAGTACACATCATTCTGGTGCTGCTGCGTCAACGACGTCGCCGCCAGAGACGCCGTTCATCCCCACGGGACTGCTGGCGCAGAGTAAAGTTAGCCATGCGCAGGGCTCCGCGCAAACAGGCCATGGTGTAGCCACGGGGAATAGGAATGCCAGCGGCCGACCGCTACTTGATGTCTCTGAGCCGAGTCGATTTGCAGAGGGGAGTTTATTGCGGAGTGTTGAGCAATCTGGCACTGGGGAAGATGGGCATGGGCATGGTCCAGTGATTGATAGGGAGAAGTGAGTAGGGACTACGATGGTTGCATAATGGCGAGAGATACTAAGCTCTTTTTACATCTCCTTTTGTTTATTGCATTGGATTGACTTTTGACACATTTATATACAACAGGAATGGGGAGGGGACATCAATGATACCACATGGATGTGCTGGACAGGGAACTGAAGGCTGAGAAATGGAATTTGGATGGAATGAACCCATGGATTGAACAGATTAGCCTCAAGACAGTTATACATTACATAGCAATATTTTATCTTTTTTTCCTTAATATGATTTTCTTCTCTATAGAACAAGCTACTTATCATGTCGACAGCAAGTGTTGCTTCTCAGACACTGTTGACAGAAATCCTCAGAAAAACCTGTGCAGACATGAAGCAGAGTAATCTTGGAGCAAGCACTGAATGACTTGACAAACCAACAGCATACTCATTATCTGTCATACAAAAGATCTTAAAATCTTAAAATTCTCTTCTCCGCAAGATCCCACCAGGAGACCAAAACCAGTGAAAAGAAGATCAACAAAAGGCCATCACAAACTGACCCTCAAAACAGCTCAAGACAGCGACTCCGATTTCCTAATCACTCCACTCCAGTAAGATAGAGCAAGAGAGAGAAATCAAAATCAAGCCATCAAAAAGCCTCCTTCACCTCTTTCTGCATCACAAAAAGAGAAAGACAAAAGAATAGCCACTATGGCCATTCCAAGCCCCTCTTCTCAAGAGATACGACAAACAAATCTTGTTTGACATTCCTTTTTTTTTCAAAAATTCCCAGCCGATCCGAAGACCAACTGAAGCGGTCTAATTTGTAGTTTTCAACTAGCAAAAACGTTGCCTCAGGCGAACCTTCACTGGAAACGTAAAACCCTTGCACTTGGATGGGGAAGAAAAAGGAGAAAAAAAGAGAAGAGAAGGAACTTCGGGGTGTTTGGGGCAGGGCGTGGCGGTATTTATAGTCGTTGGGAGGCAGCGCTAGTGCTAAGCGAGGATGGGGCTGTGGGATTTGATTGGCTGGTGGAGCGGGGGCCAATGAGTCAGCGGGCGGCAAATTGTGGGTTTGCTGTTTCGGGTTTAGTGGGCCAGGGAATGTGTGTTATGTTTGCATCGCGTGATTAGGTAATTAAACTACCATGTTGGTTATATGACTTGGACTAACATGTTTGCGAGATACAGCGCAAAATAAATAAGAACAGAAAGGCTTTGATATGCCAATTTTCAAAACATAAAAGGTCATAATCATAAAGGAGTCGTTTTCCAAACAGTTGCCCGAACAAACTTGGAAAAAGAGAATATACCAATCACGGTCTACGGCCATATATCCCTCCTCGCGCCCGTCTGAGACCACCCGCTACTGCTTTTCGGTCGATCGCCTGGCGGCACAGCCAGGAATTTCCCGGCTTCATTTGCCATGAAGACACTTTCACGAGCATTTCCTCCCCACGACGGACCCAACTGCGTTCCGTGGTAACTGACCGGTCGTGCGACGCTCAAGCGCTGTGCTGACCCCGCCCAGGGTTCATAGCTAGTGAAATTCCACTCCAGCTCGTCCATCCCTTTGCTGTAGACGGAGAGCATCTGGTTGAGACTTCCAACTCCCTTTGTCTGCGGACCGTTATTCCCACCGCTGCCAAAAAATCGCGGTGGGGGAGCAAGCATGAGTGTCTCCGCGAAATGGGCATCGCGCACATAAAGGTTTTTCAAAGCGGGGAGGTTTCCGGCGAGGAGTGAAGACATTAAGTATGTGTAGTATGACGAGGATATAGGTTGGGTGCGGTAGGCGCCGGCTTTGGAGGTGATCTCGTAGTGGAGGAGGTTTAGGGATTTGGAGCAGAGTGGGGGGACGTTTTCGGTCGGGAATGCCTGAGTGACTTCATGGATTATAGATAGCGACTTTAGAGAGGTGGCGCGGGTGACGATTTCATGCAGTTCCTGCGGTAAAATACCGGTGTTCAGAAGTGAAAGATGCATTAAAGCACTGGAGGTTTGAGGTAACGAAAGATATGAAGCCAGCCCATTGGCTGTGATCTTGGGAATATCTTGCAGCGTGAGTCGTTGTAAAGATGGAAAGAGCGGCGATGAAGGCGCTGGCTTGAAAATAGAGTCGTCCAGCCAAGGTAAACTGTCCAGCTTCAGATCTTGTAGTCGCGGAAAGTAACTAAGAGCCAGAAGCAGTAAGCTTGGCTCAATATCGAGATTAGAGAGCTCCAAGAGTTCAAGATTGGTCCATCGAGGCTTGTGAGGGATCCTCGCGAAGCTTTCTTCGGATCCATGAGCGTATCTCATACGGCGAATGTCAGGGCACTGGGCCATCAACTCCACTTTCAGCATATGTGATGAGTCGTCATCAGTGAAAAACCCAGCCGGCAGGTCTATGTAACGGAGACTCGGGAGAACGGAGACGGTCCTTGCGAGGTCGTTTTTGCTTATCTCTCGTGTCATATAGGGCATTCGCAACGAGAGAACCAGCTCTCCTAGATTATTGGATTCGCGGACCGTCCGCATAAAATGGAGGAAACGGGATCTGGGCGCATCGATAGGTATTGCATTGTGATTCAGCCACGACGTCTTCTTTCGCCTTGCGGCCAATTCGACCTCGAGTTCGCAGTAGTGGACGGCGTCGATGCGGACATTCTTGTATCTATGTAAAAGCGGGGCACCACCCATTCGATTAGCGTTTCACTCGAACACACACATCCATATAAACAGTTTTACATGATGTGGAAAGAATGAGGGAAACCCGGAGAAATAAGGACATACAGTAGACCCTGAGCCACGCTGTACCACCTGCGGCATACAAGCGCACAATGAGCCAAGTCACGCATATTGCAGAGCATACAGCCATCTTCGGTCACAGATTCCTCTGAGGAAGCGAGCGAGTCATCAAGTGAATGCGGACACACATGGGCAAAGATCTCATGGAGCAGTTTAGGGGGGAGCCGTTTGGTGTAGTCCTGAGCCGGTCTGCCACTAGGCTGATATGAGTTGAATTGCTGCTGGTACGAATCGATGTGATCTGATTTCTTCCTTTTGCCATTAGCAGCTTTGATTCTGCATCGGAAACGCTTGAGAAAGCCCATGATTCCTTTGTAGCTAGATGAGCTCTCCACTTGAGGGTGGCGCCTCAGGGTGAAGATAGAAATGAAGAGAGCTCTCAAGGAGAGGAGAACAACAATACGATGACTCGTTCATGGGGCGCAGTGGAGAGGTTAGATCGAGCCCGCCTGCATTCAGACATAGGGGTGTTTTAGAAGCTGAACTATTGGTTAAATAAGTCACTATGATGCAGAAAAGGGCCAAACAAATGAATGGTGGAATCTTTCACCTGGAGCTAACAATGACTGGCGGCTAATGTTGGAGGTTCTGTTTCATGATAGCTCTGGATGCAGGCATTCATCACAGTCACACTTGTGACAGCGTTCATCATGAAGGGAACCAGTGAATGCTTGAGTTTTCAGTCAAACTGTTAATCGATCATCAGGAGGAAGTATCATTCAGTGTCAGCTATGCACAGACTCAGGGATGGATAGCATTGATAACACTAAATATAGAACCTTTTAGGAGTTGAAGATGTCTGTATCTTGTTGAATTGTTTCTTATCAAGTACTATCTATCAGGATACATACATATCATATATCCACCATTGCTCCTCCGACTGTACAAATTGAGAGTCAGTACTCCGTACATTGTTATATATCAAAGAATGCAATTGTCAGAGCATAATTACTACAGTTTGCTGATGAATTTCCCTCGAGTTTCTAGAATGATAACTTGATAACCCCCTAGTTTACTTACAGAGAGTGCAATAGAGTTACAGGTAAAACAGTCTGAGATATAGCAGAGAGGTGATGGAAAAGACCACCAGATTCACTGTTATTTTCTTTTTCAGCTGCAAGAATGGCTACATAATAGCATCTGTTAATGCTCAATTACTTCAAATGCAATTGTAATTCAAGGCTCTTTGATCCATTGAGACTGTCTCTCAGTTGCAGGCATATTATTTGGCTGGGGGTTGACTTTGTAATTATTCGGGTGTATTGAGACTACAACCTCGACAGTCATCCCTCGAAAAAAAAAAAAAAAAAAAAAAAAAAGCCTCCACCTCGTTGTTCCCTTTTCGTTCTCTCTTCTCTCTCTCTCTCCCTCGACAACCCCAACAGTGAGCACCCGCCCTCGATTTTGCTTCTCACTCTCCTCCCTCTCTCCCTTCTTCCTCTCCATCTGCCTCATTTTGTACTGACTCTCTCGCTTTTTCTGTCTTTTTCTTTGCTTTTTATTTTTATTTTCCCCCCCCATTCTCGTTTCTGGTTCCTCTTGTTCTGTTTCTTCTTTTCCCTTCTTTAGGCGACGAGACATTCACCTCCACTCAGCTCAGCATCCTCCTTCACAGCAAATCAGCAGTATCAAAAAAATCAAAGTCTGGCAGCAAGCCCTTAATCCTACTTGGACGAACCATCACTATTCATCAATTCAATTGTGAGCCATGGCAACAGCACTGCAATCTCCCACGCCTAAGCTGGACCGGTACATTGTGATCCATGTGTCCACCACCTGTGATGAGCATGGTGTCTATGTCACCAAGGATTCAGCAGAAGTAATTGAGCTAGGATGGATTCTGTTGGACACAAAGTCTTGTGAGGAGGTAAGGTTTTGATATTTTTTTTCTATTTTGGTTTTTATTTTTTAGTTTCATGATTGAGTTGTTGAGTACAACATTGCTGACAGACTGTGAAATCAAAGCTTCACCGGGAAAGCGTGCTTGTCAAACCAGTCAACACTCCAATCACACCCCTCTGCAGTATGTTTTCCATTGTCTTCCAGCCTGTCTCTAGATCTATTCTGCAAGGATACTTGGAACATCTACTAACAGAGTCATCCAGCGAGCTTGACCACCCTCACCTGGGAACATGTTCGCTCTGCAGGAACCTTCCGTGATGCGGTCAATCGTTTCGATGCCTTCGCCCAGGAGCACCTCCTGTCCAAAAACTTCGAATTCGCATTTGTGACTTTGGACTCATGGGACATGCGTGTTCAGCTTCCTCGTGAAGCTCGGGATAAAGCCGTCGTTCTCCCCCCGTACCTTCAGCATTCCCGTACGTTTGACCTGCGCACAGAATATCAGCGATGGCAGCAGCATCACCCGGAATCTCTTCCGTTTGGGCCCAGCGATCTCGCCAACATCTGTGCTGCTTTGGAAGTGGAACCTGTTCAATCTTCTGCTCCCATCAAACACAATCTTCCATTTCACCTCCAAGCATTGGCTCCAGCGTCTCCACGGCGTGCAATGGAAGAGGTAATTACCCTGGCACGGGTGCTCCGAGGTCTGATCCGTAAATCTCAGCCAGCACATGAGCATCCTGAGATTTTGTCCCGTCCGATGGATGCCAGAGCCGACGTCCGTGCGTTTCTAGCGGAGCGTAGCAAGGTTTTGCATATGAGTGGCCTTCCTCATGACACCACTCAATCAGAGTTGGAAAGTTGGTTCACCCAATTTGGTGGACGTCCAATCGCGTTCTGGACACTGAGAACTCCGGATCAGCATAAGCCTACTGGCACCGGCTTCGCAGTATTCTCATCTCACGAGGAGGTATGCATTCGCATGATCCGTTTTCTCCCATTGGGACATATGTCATTCTATATACTGATGTGATGTACGCTACAGGCCGCCGAAAGCCTTTGCATGAATGGGCGTGCACTGAATGAGAGAGCCATTGAGGTGTCCCCTTCATCCAGCAGGGTACTTGACCGAGCTGCCGAAATTCTGACCCCTTTCCCTCCAAGCAAGAACCGCCCACGCCCTGGAGATTGGACTTGTCCCTCTTGTGGATTTTCGAACTTCCAGCGTCGCACTGCTTGCTTCCGCTGCTCGTACCCTGCAATCGGTCCTGGTCCCGACCCAATGGGCTACGCATACGGATATGGCCCACCAAGCATGGTGCCTCCACCTCACCATATGGGTCACCATGGTGGCCACGGCATGGGACACGGTAGAGGGATGGGAGGTAATGGAGGAGTTGTCCCGTTTCGAGCTGGTGACTGGAAATGTGGTGGCGAAGGCTGCGGCTATCACAACTTTGCGAAAAATATCAACTGTCTCCGGTGTGGTGGCCCTCGATCTGGCGCCGCAGTCGTGGCAGATTCTGCTTTTCCTTCTCCAATGGACCCATCATCCGGTTTCGGTATGGGACCGGGATCGATTAGCAGTGCGCCTGGAGCGTCTCCGTTTCCATCTGCCGGCGGCGCATTTGGTGGATTTAGTCAACAATTCGCTGCTCCTCCAAGCACGTATGGATTACCAGCAGGACTCGGAGTTGCACCCGGCCCGGGACCGTACCCTCCCATGGCTCAAATGAACACTGGATATGGATCTAGTGCTGCAACTCATTCCGCCGCATCTTTCGGCAACCCTGCCACCCAAGCTGCTTTCACTGGTGCCGACCCCGTTCAACAATCGGTCGGCCCTTCAAACGGCGGTTTTTACAGCAATGATTCCTCTGCTGATCCTTTTGCGTTCCTTTCCACTGGCCTGGGCGGTTTGACAGTTGCAGACGAACACCATAGCCGCAGAAACGGTGCTGCTAATACCAAGTCTCCCGCATGATTTGTTTAGAGTTACTCTCGACGCCAAGAGCATTTTTGCCGAATGAACGGTCTCTTCGGATAATTTGGACATCATTAATACCTTTTTGGGATCGTTTTTCTACTCTTGAACCACATTATAGGTGGAGAATATACCAACGTGGAATCTTGAACGTTGGCACGGCGACGACCTCGCCTTGAAAGCCCTATTTCTTGGTCTCCATCACTTTGGGCTATCTAACGAGTATCTACAAGGGCGCTTTTCTGAGGGACTACGTCCCCATTTGTGTATTTCTTCCCTACTGTTGCAATCTTTTTGAGTTCTTCTCTATTTCTTTCTTTCCTTTTTTTTCTTCTTCCTTTTTTTTGTAGTTGGTGGCGGTCACTGCTGTGGTGCAGTCATTGACCGGGATTCCATATCCGATGTAACGAAAAATATTAGCATTGCGTCGTTCAGAAACGCCTTTCAAGAAGGGCTCTCATCGGTCGCGTCGTTACCATCGTCAGCATATTGAGCGATAACGGAATTGCTTCGGGTTTATATCACGGTCGGCATTGCTAAATCGAATTTTACGGCTTTAATTGTTTTTATCAGGTTGGAAAGCAGCGTATCGGGTCTGTCAATTTTGGCTATTGGAAAAATACTGGTACCCATTCCGAGCTCTTTGTGACGCAATGTTCTCACTACGGGAGACTAAAAGAAAAAGGGCACAAATACATCTGCAAGCATGGGATATTGATAGAAGCGTACAAAAAGAACGGGTTATGGATTTTTCTTAAAAGAAAACTCGGAAAGAAAAGCAGCAGGATTGGGAGTATCATGGAGGCATAATAAGTTTCCCTGCATGGATCATTTTCAATCAGCTTGGTTTAGGTTGCCTTTGCATCTGTCGATTTGATTTTCTTTTCCAGAGATGCTTGTTGCGTTGGACAAAGCGGGCTAGCTTTTTGGTCGTTGGATGGAGCGCTTTTTGGCCTTTTTATCGATTGGGTTGGTAACATTGGGATGGCGGGTGGTTTTTGGAGTGCGGCTTGGTGGAATTCCCCCTTTCTTTTAATCTATATTTATATCATACTTCTTACCATTTTCTTGGGCGCCATTGCAACTAGATATAGCCGATTTCCCTTCTATTCCTGCATGCCCATTTACGTTTTTTCCATTTCATTGTCAATGTATTTTGTGTGAATTAAAAATTTATTGTGTACTGTGTATCTCTCTCGTCCCTTGTTTCTGCCACATTCGGCTTTTTCTGTTCTCTCTGACTGTCTTGGTGTAAACCAAGACTGCTTCACTCCGTCGAACTCATGAGAATGCCAAACTGTTGCCAATACGTTGTGTCACTTTTTCTGGTGGTAAGTCAGCGACACTGCATTTATAAATGAATGGATAATCATTATTGCATAAAGTCTAGGATTTCTTCAAAGACTTGAACATCAAGCACCTCCATCGTCTGCTGATTGAAACCACAGATAAGGGTCAATTCAACCAGACAGCTACGAAGAGAACATGCCAGCTGAACTAGGCAAAGCATTGATCCATTTTCAAGATATATAACTACCTAAATCGAAGCCGGACAGAATACCAGCAAACAAAGGGAAAAAAAGAAAGGTCAAACACATCCCATGCTAACGAGCGCCATCACCCCTAATTAGTATTCATCCCTCAATCTGCACAGAAACTTCATCCGACGCCAACGAACGCCTATCATCCGGCCCTCTAGCGATAATCGTATCCTCATCCTCATCCTCCTCTTCCACTGCCGCCAGCTCACTCGGAGCTAGACTCGACCTGCCACTGACAACGCTCCTCGTCTCAGGCAGACAACTCTCTTCGTCAGCTTCGTCAGCTTCGTCCTTGACGTACGAGGTCTCTCTATCCTTCCCTTGTCCAAGCGAGCTCCGTCCACCAGACACGCTTTCTTTCTCCAGAGGTCGACATACAGCAAGCAGTTTCAGTACGGCATTCTTGACCTTAACTAGAGCATTCCTCCCCGTCGCATCCGCAGCGACATTGGAAGCAATGGCTTGATCGAGGAGTTCCTTGACTACAACGAGCACCTCGCCGCTATCTTCAATAATGCCGTGTTCGTGGTCCGATCTGCCAGATCTAGTGCTAGAGCGCAGGGTTTCGCGCTCGTCGGCACCTTCGGGGGCACGGGAGCCAGGCCTTGAGGGTGCTGATGGAGGCACAGGGATATATAACTTTCCTAGCATAGAGAGGAGGAGTTTTCTTTCCTCTCTAGGCGCGGCGCTGAGCCCTCCGACACCCAGAATACGCTGCAATATGTCCTTTGCAAGAGCAAGATGGAGACTTTCGCTGGGTTTCAACGGCGGAGTGGATGCTGTTGACGTGCCTGGCAAAGGTGCATCGGGATTTAAACCAACAATACGTCGGTCGTCAGTCCACTCAGTGATCATTCCTATAACGCCGGCCATAAGAGCCTTGACTTCCTTTTCACCCACGCTCTCGTCAATTTCTCCGTCACTGTCTTCCTCAGCCTCAAGGGCGTAGAAATCATCTGCAGCGGCTAAGACGACACGGATAACCGAGACAGCTATCTTACGCATATGTTGAGCGTTGCTTAGCCGCGAATGACAGTATACTGGCAAAAAGTACGTAAGTGCTTGTCTTAGTGTCAGGTTATCGCGTGTCCGAGGATGGAAGAACGAGAGCACAAGCGCCTGGAGGAGGGTATCGATAGAATTCTCATTCAATTCCTTGATAGCGGGCGGTACGGAAGGACCAGAGGGAGAAAGTGTGTTGGTGAGGAGCAATTTGGCCAATGCCGTCACCGCAGTAGCTTGCAAAATTGGTGAGGAATTGGGTTTGAGGGCTTTAGCAAACACTTTGAGCAATGCTTTTTGGAATGGTGGCGGAGTGACAGAATTAGGATCATTCTGCGATGCTACCGGGAGCAGCACAGAATGGTGTACCGTAAGTATATCGGCAAGAATGCGCAGTGCCATATCTTGCAGCGCTTCGTGCCCTTTGCTGTAACAATGGATAAACAAGCTCATATTCTCTTCCGCGAGAGTCTAAGTATTGAGTTGTTAGTACGAACCGCCTACCAACTGGACAGGAGTACTTACTTTATCCAGCAGACAACATAAACCTAGACATTCGAGGCCGCGTTCCCGCACCGGAGCTTCGTGACTCCTAACCGCCGGAATGACTAGATTATTTAACATCGTCACTAGATGAACATTGTCTTGCAAATTCCCTTCGACGTTTTGCAGCATGCACTGCGCAATGTATAAACACTTCATATTAACCATGATCTCCTTAAGCACTTTGGCCTTGGCCTCTTCCTTGTTGAATGGCTGCTCTTCCTCTTCCTCAACATCTCCAGGAGTCTCAGAACGGCCTCTCTTCGAGCTCTCGTCGCTGATTTCCGACTTCGCAGAAACGAAACTTTCCTCATATGCAATGGTGTCATGCACTTCAGCAACGGCTTCAAGGACAACACTGCAGAATTCACTTTCACCAGCAGAGTCAGGTCCGCAGACGCTCCGTAGGACTTCAACTGTGAGCTTTGTCACCTGCTCAGGGAGGTTTGATACTGCCAGTGTTTCCCGTAAAAGGGAAAACATTTTCCTTCTACCGACCTCATCGCTGTAATCCAGAGTCAAGGATATATGGAGAAGCTGTTCGACAATGAATTCATATTCCATCGTCTCCTCTTCACCTCCTTCGACTTGCTCAGGATGGCTGAGTTTCAATAGTAGCACAGTGGTATACTTGTGCAAATAATAAGCTAGAGCAGTGACCTCTGGCATCTTCTCATCCGCAAGCTCGTCGTATCTCCCGTTTTCTTCTTCGCGGCAGAAATCATTAAAGCTACGGGCCATAAACGCAGCTTCCGCCGTTAATGATTCCCAAAACTGTGGATTGAATTCAACAGCTTCACGATAATCCGGCCTGCCACCCCAAAAATCTTTCATGGCTTCGTGCGCAATGCCGCCCTCCATTCCAGAGTTTACAACATCGATACGTTCCAAGAGCTCTATCAACGCCGGGATACTCGGTGCTGCGAACTTATCCTTTTGTTCAACGGGGCCTGCCTCTGTAGTTTGTGTGCTTGCGCAGTCTTCAATCCAGCGTTCATAAAATAATCGGCCAGTAGCTTTCCTGACATTTTCGTCACGGTCGCGCAAACCCCAGCGCAGCAGCTTTTCTCGCATGGACAGTGAAAGATGTCGGAAATCACCCAGGGTCGGCAAGAGCTTAGAGTACAAAGCACGACGTGTAGATGGATCGATATCACGAGCTCTCTCGAGGAGAAAAGGAAGAGTTGTTGGGGTAAGAGGCAGGTTAAGGAGCAAAGTGCGTCGTACTTCGGCGGTGGCGTCATTCTGTAGGACATCTAGTAACTTCTCAATCAAAGCTGAGTTGCCATCATTATGATCATTATCGTCATCCTCTTCGTCATTACCAGCCAATCTTCCAAGCCCAATCACAGCCTGCACACGCACGGTCGGCTCCTTATCTCTGATGCGTTTGACAAGGCCTTGCCGAATCAAGTGGTATAATTCATCGTCAATCGAATCCAGGGAGTTAACGATGTGCGAAATAATTTGAGTTGCGCGATATCGCACTGTCCTCTCTCTCGTGGCCAGAAAAGGGATTATGGTCGAGACAATGTGGAAGGTTAGTCTCGACGTCGGCGTCTCGGGCAGAGTTTGGGTTTCGTCCGGATCGCCCTGACCGAATAACTCGAGATCTGCATTCCAATTAGACTGAAGAAACCAAATCTGAGCTCGCATTGGAAATCCGTACCCTTCTCCGCCGCAGCCCTCAAAAACATTCCCAGAAATTTAAGCACTCGATCAGCCGCACTCTCTGCTTTCTTCACCGGCAGTATTCGCAATAAGCAACGAGATATTTCTACATTAAATTCTTTCTCTGCAGGCTTTTCTGTCTCTCCGAATCTGCTTTCGAACGCCTTTGAATCCCGCCGCTCGCCCTTCTTGCTCTTCTCCTTCGAGGATCGGAGACCACAGCATCCTTCCTGAATCTTTCTCAGCCGCACCACCAGTTTCCTATGTCCTGTTGTTGAACGTTGCGCGTCGGCAAATATCTCTATGACGTTAGGACGTAGTTTGGGCGAAGTCGTGGGCTCGGCGGGCTCGTCGGGGATGAAAACGTTGGCGCCGGTCGTCGAGGGAGGGAGCGAAGACTTGCGGGTAGATGCGACAGAGGAAGCGCGTGTTCCTGCGCGGCCAGGCATTGTGAGTTATGGAGATACCAATTGAGCTATCTCTGTTAATTGATACGATAATGGCCCTAGGTGTCGAGGCCAATCGCCAAATCTAGCTTCGCGATTATCCGTACTGCAGCCAGCTATGTAAATTGCGAGATGTTGGTGCGAGAAAATGCACGACTAATTCAAATCATATAACAATCATATCCATGCTGATACTGACATTAAAATAATGGCCAGCGCGTGGTCTGTTTGCAAGTCTTTTGCTCACAGCATCGTCTGTTGCCATTGATATGGTTTAACTCCTTTGGGATGCCATGCATAAACACACGCTAATCCAAGAAAGGGTTAGTTAGTTACCATGCCTCTGCTGCTTACAAGTATATCAGCCTTGGCGTATTTGTGGTGTTTGCTTCTGGCTTATGTAACAAAACTCAATTGTTAAGCTTCACGTGCGAGATCGTCACGGGCTGGGGAATCACGCAATTCGCAGCATGGAGGCGCAATCGGGGAAGATCTCGGGCCCAGCAGAGGAGGAATTCGCAGTGAGCAGACCAGCGCGTTCCTCTTCGGTCGCTTACCTCCTCTGTTGCTCCAATTGACCAAAACGGGCCTCCAAATGTTTCGCAGCGGTATACGGCGCTTTTCTTCCACCGCGCTTCGAGGAGCGGAGAGCTTGGCAGCTCAGGCGGAAGCCAGGAATGCATATGGAATCAGAGTTTCCAAGGCACAAGGCACAGTGAATGGTCTGACTGGAGGTAAAATTCCAACAACTTTGTTTCCTTGTTGTTTCCATGGCCAGGGAATTTGCTAAATGCTAGTTCTTACTTGAAAAGCCATCGGAAACACCCCTCTCATCCGCCTGAATCGCCTATCAGAAGAAACCGGCTGCAACATTTTCGGCAAAGCCGAGTTCCAAAACCCAGGAGGCAGCGTCAAGGACCGTGCCGCGTTGTTCGTCGTCAAGGATGCTGAAGAGCGTGGCTTGTTGCGACCAGGCGGTACCGTTGTCGAAGGTACAGCAGGGAACACTGGAATCGGACTCGCCCACGTGTGCCGCTCTAAAGGCTACAATCTGGTCATATACATGCCAAATACTCAATCACAAGGGAAGATCGATCTGCTCCGACTGCTTGGTGCAGAAGTGTATCCCGTTCCTGCAGTCGCGTTCGAGAATCCAGAAAATTACAACCACCAGGCGAGAAGACACGCCGAGTCTCTAGACAATGCCGTCTGGACAAACCAGTTCGACAACACTGCCAATCGCCGCGCGCACATCGAGACTACGGGCCCCGAGATTTGGGCGCAGACAGAGGGCAAGGTCGACGCTTTCACTTGCGCCACCGGTACGGGCGGCACCCTTGCTGGTGTGACGAGGTATCTCAAAGAAGTCAGCGACGGCCGTGTGAAATGTTTCCTCGCCGATCCTCCAGGCTCCATACTTTACAAATACGTCTGCAGTGGCGGTAAACTCATCGAGCGTGGGGGAAGCAGTATTACGGAAGGCATTGGCCAAGGCCGAGTGACGGACAATCTGAAGCCAGACATTGGCCTTATCGATGGTGCCTTGCAAATCGCCGATGAGAAGAGCATCGAGATGGTGTACCGTTGCCTGGATGAAGAGGGACTCTATATCGGTGCCAGCTCGGCTCTAAACGTCGTGGCTGCGAAAGAAGTTGCCGAAAAGCTGGGCAAGGGCCATGCCGTCGTTACAATGATTTGCGATGGCGCTTATAGATACGCTGATCGACTGTTTTCTGATAAATGGTTGAGAAGCAAAAATCTCAGAGACGCGATACCCAAGCACCTTGAAAAGTACATTGTATTGCCATGATAGATGGAGGTCGCTGGTCTTTTCCCTTTTGTATGTACATACATACATACTTACGCACATTGAACTCGAGCATACCCCGAGCATTTGTCCTTTCTAATGAAGCACTCGTCTTAGATTTGGCAATCTTGAAAATTACTTGAATAGATTTATATCACTCACCAATTATGCTCGTATTTCAAATGAAACCTCAGCATAATCGGCTTTGTTTGACATAACAGAGGCCATAGGCAAAGAAGAAAGCTGCTAGGCGTGACAATGCAATAGCTAAAGACTTCAAGTCCCTTTTACCGTCTTTGCAGGGCATTTGGCCAGGTATAACGGGGCTTCAATAGCGCCTATAAAGGGACTAACATCTTTCCATCAAAAGCAAAAGACGTTTCTGTCAACAGCGAACGGAAGCACCGACCAAAAAAGAAAAGGGGGTTCAAATATGGCCTTTCAACTGATATTTGAAGTTCAATCCTTCCGACAATCCAAATATCGAGTGTTAGCGCTCCATTGAAAAACGGAAAAATAAGGGCATCTCCAGTCCCAGGAGCAACAGTTGAGCAGCACCAGCTTGCCAAGCAGGTATCGTAGGAGGAGTCAAACATGCATGGTCCAGTGGGTTTTTAACAGCCACAAGCAACACTCTGACGAGGGCCGTCGCCTCGTGAACGCTTTAGAGCACATTTACCGGACTAATCCCATGGCCTAACATCTCCAAGCAGGCTGTTTCTGGGATTTCTCGGACACTGTAAACTACGTATAGATGCAGTGATCCTTCGCGGTTGACTTATCGGTCAAGGACGCCTTTGCTTGAGATCTGCATACACAGTAGGAGGATTATTTCCCATCATCGTCTCCACTCTCATATGCTGAAGAAGAATCATATGACGATATAAGGGGAAATTGAGCCACACGGGAAACGGAATAGTGCCAGCCAATCCTTTGGTCGTTGGAACAGCATCTGGCACGTATCTAGGTATGTATGTAGGCAGAAACCGAAGCGAGCATGTCTTCAAAATACATGCAAAAAGAGCATAACCGATAAAAAAGAAATAACGCAAGTCAAGTAGACGCAAAACATAATGCGTTAAAGCATAATTTCAGTTGATTGCTGATCGGAATAAGGATATTTGCTTTTCAAACATAATGCTGAAAAACAAGTCTCTTACTAGCAGTTGTTCCTTTAAGAAAAGGCGAAGCGAGCATCTAAGATAAAAATAAAACCATAGCTAGACGAAGAGCCATTTTTTTAGGTCCCGAAAGTCAGCATGAGGAAGTGAGAGCAAAAGACCTTGAATAAGATCAATGCCTCCGTGGCCAGTTCTATAACACTGTCACATTCCAAGACGCACCGTATCCGTTGTAGCCGACGCCGCGGAGGTTCCATTCCGAAAACATAGGCTGCGTATTGCCTCCTGCATCTGTGGCTCGACTGTAAATAGTCCTATTCACGCCCTTATCGATCCTGATAGAAACTCTCCAAAGAACCCAAGCCCATTTGTAATTGTGTCCCAGCCGAGAACAGTGAAGCTCTGCATCAACCCACGTTTTGCCCTCATCTCCAGAAACCTCCACTCGGATCACCGGCCCTTGATCGCCCTGGGGAACGGCGTAACCTCTGACTTCTATGAAGCCATCTGGAGATCGGGTGACGGTTTCCTCATCGTCGGGTACGGCAACAACCGAATTCACGGGCGTTTCTTGCATTGCTGGGACCTTGCTCCAGTATTTCTCTGCCATCTCCCAAGTAAGAACCTCAGGTGGAAGGATTTTGTAGTCATGAACTTGATAATAGTTTGAAGATTCGGTCTTTTGGACAGAGATCCTATCGAGCCATTTGACCCATCGAGCGCCGATAATACCAGGAAGGATGACACGGACAGGATAACCGTAGTCAGGACGGAGTGTTTCGCCATTCATCTGAGGAACGTGTCAGAGCAGCATCTTGCGCGTTTTCACGTACGCGTAGCGGCGAAGTCTTATGAAATCGAACGAAGCAAAAATGCCTTACCTCAAGGGCCAAAATGACTTCCTTGTCGGGCTGCATGGCTCTCCACAATTCCACACTGCCTGCATAGTAGTCATCATCTTCGCAAACCGCTTGAAAAGAGGCGAATGCGACATGCAGTGGGCCCTGCACTGCATATTCGCTTCTAACGTCTGCTCTTCGCAGGATATCCCTTAGTCTTGGGCCTTTCCATGTGCAATTCATCACCGCACCATCCTTCCAGTCAACACCGCAGACTTCTTTGAGTCTAGTTCGCATAGTATGCCGCCTATTCCCGGCGCACTGAAGGGCGCAGGTCACCTCATGCTGAGGGAACTCATATTTTAACTGATTGAGGGTAAGGCTCAAAGGGCGTTTAACCTCGCCAACGACCTGAACAAGGTGTAGACTTCCATCGATCGCGGGAAACGCACTGTGGTTACGGTGGTATCCTCCTGAAGTGGTGAGGTATCTAAGGATTGCGTTTCAGTATGTAGGTTAGCCACAGGATTCTGGAAACGATGGTCCTTGCGTGGCGCGAGACTTGGGTTCTTCAAGATCCCTGCCCCGAGGATGAGCTAGAGGCCTAGCGGATGTACGCACCTGGACACTAGATCCTGGACTGGCGGTTCTCGGTTGACTGGCTTCTCTGCTAAGCTCTGCCGGAAAATTAGTTATGTAAGCACTGATGAGCAGCTTCAGAAGTGAAGATGGATGAATGGATGAGGCCATCAGATGCTCGCTGCAGTTTTGTTAGAAGATGTAGGTAGAAACTCACATTCTTCTCCATCTGGACCAATTCTCTCTCTCGTGCTAGTGACAGAATAGTTATATCAATGATTTAAGCAGCAACCCGAAAGATTTAACAATAACCACACTGGGAAGAACAGAGTCATCCATGACGACAAAGTGGCCAAATGTCAGGAAGAATGGGGAGGCGATGACAGCTTCTTAAATGACCCTCTTCCACGAAGGATCGGCAGGCACGCCCTGTTGGCACAGCGATTGTCGCTTGGGTGACACTAAGATGGATAGCAGCCGAACATTTGATATCAGTCACAAGCCAGAGCGGATCGGAGTTGCAAACAAGACTGCCTAGCACATTTGGAGCTCTGGTGTGAACCTGCATTGTGGCCCACAGGTCAAAGGCTCAGTGTCAGATGAGAGAACCTGCATTGAGGCAGAAGCAAAAGGATGCACCAGTCGGGACATTCTCAGTTTGTATCATTTCAATGGCGAATAGTGGGATCTTTGGAGAAGCTGGAGTTTGGGAGACTGATAAAAATATTCTTCTAAGCTCTGTTCAAGATAACTCCATAACTAACTATTCAAAGCTTCTCAGCTCTGGCCTTTTCATAGAACCTGTGGAAGCAATACCAATAATAGCATGTTTCCTACATATTGGCTACATTAAGTCATAACCTGTAAGTTAGTTAACTACATAACTACAGAGTACATCACAACAGGTGACAGTTACATAGTTAAAGTCCACATTTGCCCACCCATCCCCAGCTTTGTATCAACCCACTTCTAACACCAATTCATTTCTGAACATCAGGACATTTTCAGCCTGTATTTGAATCCAAAACAGCTTTTTCGCAGGAATACCTCGCATTAAGTCTTCCATGATGGCCCCCGCTTCTCTGACTATGACCACGACTACCACCTCTACGATGACGTCGCCATCCAAAGGCGATTCCAAAGAAGCAGCCAACCCGCCTCCCACCAAGTCTTTCGCAAAGCCCAACACCTCAGCAATTAGTGCTACCGCCGACACTCCTGACTTTTCAAACATGGACACATTCAAAATGAGTTGGGAGGAATTGCAACAGTTTATTGTTGCCCAGGGTTTGAAAGTCCCTCGTAAGTTCCTTTCTAAAAACCCATTGATCTGCTCATGAAACACAAAGAATGTGCTAACATCTGTCTAGCTCCTGAGAAACCCAACTCCTTCTTATCAGGCTCGCCTGATCTCGACTATGAGAATGAAATGGATGAGGACTATGAGGAATATGTCCGGAGTGAAAACAGCAAACCTCTCACGTCGAACTAAAGCAGACAGCTATCTTAAACACCGAAGATTTTGTACTCCCGGCAAAGGGAAGCAAATGGTCAAAGTGAAAGACGCTCCCGTGAATTACATGCAACATACACGACCTCCTACCCCTGTACTGTTCTTGTCGAAGCCTTCAGCAACTGGACCATTTGACTCTTTGCTGCTCATGTTCACTGAAATAGGAGCTTGCGTCTCTTCTACTTAAATGGGATGTATTAATTTATCAATGCAATGCTTCTACTATATGATAAGTTGCTGCTCAGAAAGTCCGACCCAAATAATGCTATTTGTTAAACTCGTAAATCACTTAGCAACCTCGCTAGGCGGCCGCAGCACACCAGCTCGTACACCCAGACAGGAGGATGGATTCATAATGCTTAATTGCCAACTAGTCAACTCTAGCTATTGTCTGGGTCAAGAAGTCTCTTCTCAACTGCTTGCGGGTTGGACTGCTGCGAATGGCCCGGCTGTCGGGGCCGATTTGAAGGAAAGAGCTCGTTATAGGTTCTCAAAAACTGCAGGCAGGAAGGGCCACTTGCTGGTGGGCTCGCTGGGATTGAAAGCATTATTGAGTTAAATATTGACAGTTCAAAGGAATTGCTGCGCCATTGATGTATCCTGAAGGCATTGATATTATCTTTGCTTGAACTTTGATAGAAAAGTTGTTCGTGAATACTGTCCAGTGTGCATAAAAGCTATTAAATGATGCTGTTCAAACAGTCAACTGAGGCCTACAAAGACGGTGTGGGCAGCGAGTGCATTCACGTCACTCATAATGTTAGAGCTGCTGTTGAACCTTGCTGGGATCGACTGGCAACAGTTTGTAGATGCCGCTGGCTTCAAGAAGGAATGCAGGAACAAGATCCAAGAGGCAATAGAATGTCTTCCGGAAGCTGTGATTGATGAACTGTGCAAATCTGGATCAGGAACATGCTCCATATTCGCATTCTCAGTAGCCAGGCGGATTCCCAATGGACCAGAACAATTCATTATGGGAGAAATTAGGCGCCACCGAGCAATCTACAGTGTTGACGGTGTGGTTGTGGACTCCAGTGCAAGAAGAGCCATCCAGTTGACAGGCGCGGAGCATTTTGGCCTGCAAGATGGGAAGAAATGGAGGATGGAAGGAATGGGCACTAGCAGCTCCGCGCTGTACTTTACAGTAAGCCTCTTTAAATCCCATATATCTATTTTGAAAAATTAGGACTAACAAACGCCGTGTAAGGTCGACGACAATGATGCAGGTTGGCAAAAATTCGATGTCTTGAAGAGCCATTACCAGGGTGTCAAAAACTGCCTGAAGCAGTTACTCACCTCGAGGTCCTTTGTTGTCCTGTTTCGGTAAGGATTCTCAGTATCAAAATGCAACTGCTCTGAAGAATGCTGTCCTGATATAGGAGTTTATAGCAAAATCCTTGAAGATGGCTCACTGTGTTTCAATGGATTGGTCCGATGGGTGCCCAGGGACCGCATTATCATTTGGACCATTGAAGAACCATTGAATCAGTACAGCTTTCATCGGATCACTTGCCAGGCCATGTTCAGAAATGGCACCAAAACAACAAGTATTGAATGTGAAGTGAATTTCAACAACTTCTGTATGCATCCATCACGCATCTTTCAATACACTGAGGTAAAGCCCATGTTGCTGAGAATCTGGAAAAGTAGTGTCCAGAATTCAGGCTTGCCCGTGTATTCAAGCAAACAGAAACAATCCTGGTCTCAGGTGCAGATTGCTGAAGGCTTCAGCAAGGTTCTTCCTGAAAGTCAGAAATACAGAGTGTGAAGATATGTTTGATCAAGAGTGACATTTTTCTAGAACAAGAGACAAGTGAAGCTTAAATAACTATATCAGATAGCACAGAAAGCATGTAACATCCTCTTAACATCTGCTCACTTGAAAAGGATGTATCTCTCAGAGCACCAGCTTAAACTCAATGAAACATTTCAAAAAGACTTTGCGGGGCCCTCCTGTTTATTCTTGCTCATCATCAGAGAAACTCTCAGAGTGCAAGCTCAATCTCGCAGTAAGGATCTGAAACGCTTCGTCTCGCTATCACTGACCTTGCAGGCTGTTGTGTGGCATAATCACAGACCAAGACTTCTTACTGAAAGATCAGATTCCCTTGGTGACTGACTTCAGCAAGCTGTGTGTAAAAATATTGCAGTAAGCAGCCAAGCGTACATTACTACCTCATTGAAAAGAGCAATCCTCCAAACAGGCTACCGCATCATTCAACAATAGCTTCTCCCATCAGCAGTACCGAAGGACAGGCGCATTCTTTCATTGGGATAGCCATCAGATTGAGAATGCCGGACAGCGACGTTAAGTCTGATGACGGTGGAATGGCAGAGTGGCTGGCCATGCAGGGAAGCAGCTCGGGCCAGGGAGGTGGCAATGCTCCAAAAGGTAAGTTGCGCAAGGCTTCAACCACTTGTACGCGCGAGACAGTTTCTCAGTGCCGCTAACACTTCCCCAGAAGTAGGCCCTAATACCTGGAAAAGCCGAAAACGCCTGGCGGAACTCCTAGAATTATCGGAACAAGATTATAAAGAGTGGATCAAAAGCAAAGTCTTCTATCCTGCGTGGGATGAGTTTCGGATCAATGTTATACTGCCTGCCCACAGAGAGGCAGAGAGGACAGGCAAGCAGCCTTCAAGAGGCCCCACTTTGAGCACTGTCAAGGCCACTATTACCGCTGGGGAGCGGGAGGGACGGCGGAAGTTCAGCTGTCGCACCCCTGACAAGACTGCGTGGAGCATAGCGGATCACTATGCTTATCTCCTTTACAGGCTCCATGACGATAATGTGAACGATGGTGACGGTATATTTTTCAAGAATAATATCAAGACCGACACTGTCCACAAATTATTATGGCAAGTGATATTGCGGGAACGTCACTGCCTTTCAAAATCCAGGGCAAGAAAGCCTGCAGACAATGTTAGTCTGGAGGAGGACAAGGAGCAAGATGATCAAGAGCAAGAGGACCAGGAAGATCAAGAGGACCAGGGAGATCAAGAAGACCAGGAAGATCAAGCCAATGATGAAGATAATACAGGGGAAACGAGCGCTGGTGAGAACACTTTTCTTGTCTCAGAAGAGTTGTTTCTTACCGCAACCTCGCCTGCTATGAACATGGAGGATAGCTGGTGGAAGTATCAGTTCTGTAAAAAGGCAATTGCCGCATCTCTAGAAGGCCAGACCGGAGGAGAGCCTTTAACTTCAAGTAGCGATGAGGTCAACATATCCAGCTACCTGATGCGGCATAAAGACATTGTCGATGCCTATACCTGGTCCGAGGAGCTCGGAGAAGCTGACATGGAAAAGATCGGCCCCGTGCCGGGAATTGCTATTCCGACGGCGGAAAACCTGGAGCTCTTTGCTGAGAGGCAGCAGTGGTTAAACAATATCGCCTTTCAAAGAGAAAACCACAAAGAGGCCTGTGAGAATCTGAAGCTCGACGAGAGGACTCTTCGCCTTAAGGGTATGAGGAAGTCAGCAAGTCTAAAGTTTTGGCATCCAGTGGCAATAAACGCATTGTTCGAATTTGAGAATAACCCCCTTCTGACAGGAGCAATGCTTGCAGACGGAGTCGGGCTTGGCAAGACTTGGGTTGCAATTGGATATCTACTAGCGGTAAGTTGGCTGAAGGCTTCGGCATGAAATCATTGAAAAAGAATGAATACTGACCGGGAGTTAGAAAGCGGAACGACTTGAAGCCATAGGAAACAACACCTCAGTTGCAAAACCCTCTCTGATAGTGGTACCGCCAAGTCTAATCAATCAATGGATTGATGAAATAACAAAAGCCACAGGCGCCTTAAAGGTGTATTCTTAATATGGAGATACAAGAAGGGATACGTCAAGGCTGTGCGAAGAAATTCGGGGCATCCTAGACAAGAACCACAAAATTTTCAACAGCTCAGAGGCTCAGAGTAGGACAGTGGTAATCACCTCCTATCGTTCGTTTAGTAATAGACATGGCCCGACGGCCTTACGCCACTGGAATGGGCGAAACCAAGCCAGAGAAAAGCCGGGGGAACCGGTGATCGATGCAAACTGGCCGCACAATCTCGGGGGCCTGTTCTCCACCGTAATCTGGGATGAGGCCCAGGCGCTGAGGCACCTCGAAACCCAGGCATCGACAGCCGCGCGTTGGCTCGCTCCGACTTTTGATATATGTATTTCGGCAACTCCCATATTCAACAGAAAAGAAGACTTCGCTGGGTATGTTCCCCTGATCTGCAAGGCAAAAGAGATTCCAGCCACGGGGGCCAATGAAAACCCTTTCGAACTCCCCGACGATGATCCAGGAGCAAACAGGAGGCTGTGTCCAATAGCAATCCAAGAATATATATTAAAAGACGAGATACCTGACACCGTTGCTGGTTTGCGTATGGGGAAGGTCTGGGAAAGATGTATGATCAAACGACTGTTTGCCTCATGCATCCCGTTTGACAGCACAAGGAGCATCGGCTCATCTATACCGCCCGTCATTTCCAAAGTCGTGAACACAGGTTTTACACAAAATGAAAGAAAAACATACGATTTTCTCTCAGCACCGCTCCGTCGTAACCTCTTTAGAAGGCTGAAAGAGGGAAAGATCGTTTGGAGGGCTGCTTATTATCGAAAGCTGGTTCTCATAACGACTTGGCTTTCATTTATTCATGTCCATGGCACAGTCATGGCTTCCTTCATGAACGTTTCGGCCAGAATGGCATACGAGAAAAAAATGGCTTACCAGTGGATGAAGATCGTGAAGATCAAGGTTCCCGACTTGGAACTGCCGGAAGAAGACAACTTCTTAGCACAGTTGGAGTTTCTCTTGAGGGGAGGCCCTCGCCTCCGGGAGCTGCTGCCCCTTGTCTGTGATACCGTACTGCGACAAAAAGACAAGATAACAATTTTCGTCTTGTTTCCCGCTCAAGCAGTGTACGTCGCTGCAGCGTTGAATCTCGCGGGGATTGACGCCCGAATCCTTCACTCTGGCCTAAATCAAAATGAGAGAGAAGAGCTGGTGCATTCCTTCACCAAGGATCAGGACCACGTCATGGTTTTGATTCTGACATATGCCCTTGGGTCCACAGGCCTCAACCTGCAGACCCTATGTCACAACGCGATCATTTTCGATAGCCCGCCAAGCGAGCCGCTGCGAATCCAAGCGATCGGTCGCCTCCAGAGATACGACGTGGTGGTGCACGAACTTCGTGTTCAAGACACATTTAATACGCAGCTGGTCTTTAAAAGACTAGGCAAGGCCGTTCCCTCAATGGTCGCTGAGATGAACAAGGACATGTTTCTCATACAAGAGGGCAGGAACGACGTCGATCTGGGGCAGTGGGCGGTAACTTCCAGCGGTAAAATCATCAAACGGGGTGAACTGGGTTCAGACTCAGTTGAGGAGGAGGAATGGTTGTCAGGGGAGCGGGCGATCCGAGCCTTGCTTGAGTTGGTTTGTGGAGGCGACTAGCAGTTCGTAGTTAGTTGAGGAGTCTAGCAATTGCTGAAGGCTTCTGTGGGTAAAGGCACATAGCCACAGAACATGAGAAATAGTTGCTGGCTTCTTCACATGCTAGTGGGCATCCTGATGCTATTGAAATTGAAACTTCATGAGTTGAGAGTGGTGGTGGAAGAGCATACCTGACTTGAAATGTTTTCTGACTTTACATAGTATTTGGTTGTAGAGAATTTTGAAGTTGGCACTTCACACACCCCACATTTCTTATTCTGACACCAGTAGCTTCTACATAAAACCCCAATAAAGAAGATGCCAGGCCCTTAGTAATCAACCACTCCAGGTGCCCATATTTTGAACTTGCGGATGTGTTGAGTTTAGATTACGGAGTACTCCATACACTACTCCGTAAATCCAAATAGAAAACAGAGTCTGGTTTGAGAAGACTGTGGATTTGAAAGATTTGGAGCTCAGTTCCTTAGTGAATTTATCCATGAATCCTCAGCAAATTTATTCACAAATCCCTGTTTGTGGATGACAGCAAGAAGGATGTAGTTTGGTCACTGCTCTTCTCTTGCAAGTTCAAAATATCAGAGTGGTTGATTAAGAAGGGCTTGACTGACCAGTACATCTATTACTTCATAATAATGGAGTTTTTTTCAATTTTTTTGTTATGCAAAGTACAGTCTCAATAAGTACATAGTCCAGCTTCTATGTAGAAATGTCATTTCATGTATTTCTGATTTATTGTAACTAGCTATTACTAGCTATTACATTGACTTGATCCCTTATGGGATTGACAACAGGTTGAGGGTAAGTACCTAATATTACAATTGAGGGTAAGATCAATGTAATCCCGGGATTCCGGTATGGTGACATGATGTCAGCACGTGCAGACATGAGGTCATGGGAGTTGGTGATCTAGGTTTTGATTTCTCGGTCAATTGAAAAGTGTACTTAATAAAGGACGGTAACGATATAAAAGTGGAGACTGAAAAATACCGCCTAGTTGTAAGACGGCAATATAAAAGGCCCCAGAGACTCTCTCTATTGTGTTGTCGCCGAAACGCCTGCAAAACTCCAAAATCTGACCCGTTTCAATCAGAAAAGTTTTCCCGCAAAGACTCTCTTCAATCCGAAGGCTGGCGCATATAGGCATCAATAGCTGCGCTGAATGCTGCAAAACCAGCGCACCCCAACGCTGCAGCTTGAGGACCAGCCTTGGCACCCAGTACTCCGCCAGTGATGCATCCGGCCACAATGCCATTCGTCAGGTCATTCTTTGCGCGCAATCCTTCAATGCAGCATTCGGTTCCGCTGAAAATGGCACCCACGAGAGCAAAGTTTTTCGCCGAGCTGAACGATCGACTGCCCATGTCCTTGAATCCTCGTCGTAGTTGTTCGCGCACGGGAAGGCTGGAAAGTTCGCGGCCCTGAGGTGTGAGAGGCGTATCGTACGACATCTAAAAGCGAAGTACTCTGTATAAGCGAGCTATCCCCCGGGTAGTGGGGGAAGTAGAATGCAGCGGAAACATACACTGCTCATGAATAAACCGAATGCTCCTCCTAATGCGAACCCCATTCCACCTGCCATGACTGCCTTGACTGGGCATGACTCCATCGCCACTTGTATCTGTTCGTATGAACGTTTAGCTATTTGTCTATGAGATATGGAGCCCAAGTTCAAAGGACGGGCCGAGCATACATTTCGCACAATAGCCTGCTCCTGCTCACTCATCCCACCAGGAGTCGCCCCGACTCCGGGTTTGTTCATTCCAGGGAAATTCATGGCGCAGAGGCCCGCCACCGAAACGCTCCTGGGAAGACTTTGGATGAGAATCCTCCGTTCAGACAGTTAAAATGAGTGACTAACAATACATCAGGGCGAAAGAATGGAAACGAAGATATTATCTTGGACTGGGACGACGAAAGCGACGAATCTTCACTCCGCAAAGCATTGGTGGAATTTTGCTACAGGTGACTAAATCCACCTTGGGTGCAGAACTTGGCATAGTTACCACCACCAGGCGAGCCTAAGCAAGAACATAGAAGCAAACCCAAGGATTTTACAACCAACATCACCTTCAGTAGACTTTAACTCGCATATCCTCTTCCTACAAACCTGGCACTGTATTAGGTGAGATAGCGTTCATACCAAATCCGCCAACGAAGAACGGTGCAGCGAGCCTTTGAAAGTCAGTAACTACATAACGAAGCGCGGCTCAAGGGGTGACTCGAAGCTTGCATATTCCGTGATATCAATGTGCACTGGAGGTTGACTATCCAAAGACATGAGAGCGCATTTTGCTCTCTAAATTTGCACATTTCGTCAAAACCGGCAAATGCAGAATACGGCCGTTGCTATAACTAGATTTGTCCACCATCGCCTCTAGAAGTCAGCTTACACAATGACTACATTCAACTTGGTCCTAGCACAACTCCAAGATGTTAGACGGAGCAGATGCTGAGATATTGAAGAAGGCGAGTAGAAGGTTGCTGATGAAAACAACGGTTTGAAGGTACCATTCCATTTCCAAATCTTGGCAAAGCTGGTGTGTGCAGATCTCTTCGTTATCAACATCCGAGATCCTAAATTATACGACTGCTGTCTGGCGGGGCGTGCATGGGAAATTTAGCTACCCAGGCAAGCACAACGTACAAACATAGGTCAAGAGGAGATCCCCCGAGGAAACGCTGGTTTTCGGACTCTACACTTTCTCTTTAACTCTATATTCCGCGACTTGCAAGCTCATTAGGACTGAAGATTCAAGTAACGATATCGACACAGAAAAGCGGAAACATACATTTCCGCCGAAAACTGGCATTAACTGCTTGGAGCTTGAAACTCCTTCTCGACTTGCTCCTTGATCAGCTCTCTCACCGCCCTCCAATCATGGTCGACAGTAGTAACACGCTTGGCCTTCTTATCGAGGCCGATAAACTCTTGCGGCAACACCTCCCTTTCAAAATTAAATCCCTCCTTTTCTTTGAGGGCAAGCTCAACAGCAGCAGCGAACTTAGCCGGATGGGCCGTCGAAAGAGAAATATGCGGAACATCTGGTCCAGTTCGCTGCATGGACCGAAGGGCAGCCGTGACACCGACAGCAGAGTGAGGGTCCAGGATGTACCCAACCTTATCATAGAATGTCTTGATCGTCTCGAGAGTCTGCGGATCGCTGACCCTCTCACTCTCGAATGACTTGCGTGCGTTGTTAAGAACGTCTTTGTAGACGGGGCCAAAACCGCCCTTTAGCTTCAGGTCCTTGAGCCATGCACTGACCTCCTGGCCTGCCTGTTTCCTGTTGAACTCCTCGTCCATGCCGATGGTGGCCGCAAATTCGTATGCTAAGAACCATAGGAGTCGCTCGAAATTGCTGGATACTAGAATGTCCATGGCCGGACTGAGTGTTTCCCGTACGCCATCTTCGTGAGCCTTCACTCCGTCTGCTTCGAGGCCGTCTTCTGCCTCCTGATCTCCCGCTGGCCTCTTCTCGTATCGGCCCGTCTTCCAGAATCGATCAAGGATGTCGTTCTCGTTGGTTGCAATGACGAGCTTGTCCACAGGGAGGCCCATGCGACAGGCAAAATAGCCGGCCAATATGTCTCCCTATTTCAATCCTGTTAGATTAAGCCTCTGGGTGAATGGAAATAAAGGGAGACTGACGAAGTTTCCAGTTGGTACCACAAAGCGCACTTTGTCACCGAGCTTGAAAGTGCTTGACCTTTTCACCAGGGAGAAATACGAGTGGAAGTAATAGACAATTTGGGCGAGTATCCTCGAAAAGTTAATCGAGTTGACGGCACCGAGCTTCAAAGCCTGGTTCGTATCAGAATCGCCGAACAACGCTTTGACAATGTCCTGTTGCGTTATCAGTCCGTAGCCCCGCGTTACCAACATGTTTAATGCTTACTTGACAATCATCAAAGGTCCCCATCACAGCAAGATTATGGACATTTGCGTCTGAGCAAGTTGTCATCTGCGCCTCTTGGATGGGACTGATACGGCCTTTTGGATGCAAGATGAATACTGATACATCCTTTTTACCCCTAAGACCGTAAATCGCTGCAGATCCTGTCTGCAGATACGTTAGTATCTTCACCGGATCAAAGGTTTTAAAAGAGGTGCTTACATCACCGCTCGTCGCGCCGATGACCGTCAGATGATGTCTCTCTGCTAGCTGGTCAGTTCCACGAGCTCGGCCCGAGCCTATTAGAGACATTGCTATAAGCCAAGCGCTTCAGTGAACCCACCCTTTCCTTCTTTCCCACGGTTCTTCCGCACGAGAAAATATTCGAAAAGATTTCCCAAGAATTGCAAAGCACCTAATAGTATGTCAGTCCAATGAAGTCGCTATAGCCTTACATAGACGCACAGTCTTTGAAGGAGTAGCTTGGACCATGGAATAGCTCAAGAAGATACAGATTGTTGTCCTGCAGATGTACCAATGGCGTAACATCCTTTGCACGGAACGTCGAGTAGCTCCGATCAATTATGGACTTCAGGTCGTCCCCCGGGATCTCGCAGCTTGATATGTACAATCTGAATATCCGGAAAGCTAGGTCGGCGTAGGAGAGATCTTTCCAACTTCGCTGCGGCCAGTCGTTAGTCTCCAATCGATGTTAAAAGGTTTTAAGGCCAAAAATGATGTTTTCGACCGCGAGTTTCCACGCGATATAGCACTATATCACACTACGTACGTACCCAGTCTGCCACAATTGGGACTTTATGAGGCAAGAAAAGACCGCCATCCGCGGCGAGCCCCTTTAGGACAACGGTTTCGAACGAGAGCTTAAAGAGATCAGCAGGTTATCAAGGTGTAACGCATGTGGTGGAGGCCCACTCCATAGTCACCATCTCTAGTAGAGAGGTATATTTGTGACTCACTATGAGTCTTGTCCACCGAGTCGTCCGCCATGATGCTGCAATGGTTGCGCGGGACAATTTCTGTTTCTCACTGGAAGGTAAGTTTTGATGCCAAGTCCCCGGCAGATAGATCGCCCGGCAAATCGGGAGTTTGGAGGGGTCACTCGCGGACCAATCGGAGCGATGCCTTTACACAGTAGTTACTGTCCCTGCAAGAAAACTCGCATTTGAGCAGATCTATGTAACTACGGCCACAGAACTCCGTAAACAGTGATAAGGAACCGGAAATCTAACTGATGATGAGAAAGAGGTGTTTGTAGTGCTGATTTTTTACTTTTTACATTTTTTTTCACTTACGATGAAGAAAGTAACAGGGAGATCAGACCGAAGAATTGAAGCGGTATTTTTGGCCAATCACTCAGGTAACTAGTTAAGCATCTGACTGATTAGTTGCATAAAAGGAACTTAACTACTCTGATTGGCTTGATCTCCAAATGAAATGTGTTTTTATTGGCTGATTGATTGTATTAAATACAAAAACAGAGATGTTTCAATACCACCAAGAAATTTTGAGCACCTCATTTGCAAGTTACTCAGCATTGAGAAGTGCCACATGTTACATAATACAGCTTGCTTTAGTACTGTAATGGTGGGTTTAACAACCAACCACCTCAGCTATTTTAGATGACTATCCACATAGCAATAGACAAACAAGCAAGTTCAGAGCTTCAGATAGAAGATAACAAGTAGCTATACAGTAGCTATATAATGAAAAAAAAGCATCAACTTATAATTCAAGTTGTATTGAACTGATCACTTGCTTTTTTCAAAAAGCAAGACAACATATTTTTTATAATATACATGCAGATGAAAATCAATATAGAATACATCATAAGCAAAGCATAATATAGCTGCTAATTAACAGCTTACATGCTAAGAAGCTTTGAATCAGTATGACAATTATTTTTTTTTATTTAAAGCTCAATCTTGAGGTCAGAAGTATTAATTTTGAATACTTGAGTAATTTTCACAATATGTATAAAAAAACAATAAACAGTAAGATAGCAGCAAGTTAACTAGAAAATGAAATGTTTAAAATTTCAATATGTTCATAAATACATGCTTGTAGAGTAATATAAAATTTTAATTATTTTTTAAACAATTCAATTTTTTTTTTCTTCTTCAAGCTTATTTCTTCATAAAAATGCTCACATCATCAGATAAGTTGTTATCAGATAGAAGAAAATTTATTGCTAATTGCTGTTGATATAGCAGAAGATTTGCTTCATCATTTAACACATTTCTTTAAACAAATGTTTGTCAAACATTCTGTCTCACCAGCTGAGAAGAGTTCACTGTAAGACTTCAGTCATAAGCTTCACAAAAGCTAACATCATTTTTTTTCTCAATGTAACTAGTTTTAATTTGATTAGCTTTAGTGAGCATAACACACATATAAATAACACACTGATTTCTCTCTTCATTGAGAAAATCAGTGGCAATTTCTTTTGTCTAACAACTATATTCTTTGCTTATTGATTTTTTTATTGATTAAGTGAATAGTAATCATCTTACATCTATTTTATACATTAACTGAATAGATTTTTTACTTAATTTTTATATTTTGTCATTTTTTTGAAAAGTACATTCAGAATGACTTTCAAAAACAAAAAAAAAATATTTGTTTTTTTTTCATTTTTTATGAAAATTCTCACAAAGAATTTTCATCATCTGTCAACTCTTAAATGAAAGTGATTTTAGAAACATCTCACAAAACAATAAAATTTTTTTGTAAAAAAACATTTTTTACTTAAAATACAAAATTAAAAAATTTTAAATTTATTCACAAAAAATTCATCAATACATTTTTTATGCTTCATGAACATTTCATCATTAAAATCATATTTCTTGAAAAATTTTGCAAACAAAATCAGTTTTTAAAAAACATGATCTTACTTTCAGAACAACTGAAAATTAATTTAAAAAAACACATTTGAATGAAGTTTCTAGATGTGTTTACTTAACAAAAAAATTTAATTAAAAAAATTAGATGATATAAACTGTCAGAACTGAAGTTTAACTACAAAATTGTTATTTTTATCAAATTTCATGAATTTTTTTTCAAAATTGAATTCTTAACTGAATTTGTGAAGATTGAAGATTCTCAAAAAATGAATTATGCAAAAACTGAACTTCATTATATACTTTAAAAAAATAAAAAAATTTTGTGAAGAAAAACTCAACAAAAAACATTTGAAAAAAAATAAAATTTTTTTTATTTTTTAATTTAAATGATCTGCAAAACATTATCAGAAACTCATGACAATTTTTTTTTTATTTGTGAAAAAATAACAATGAAACTGACAATAAATTTTATGCTCAATTTGAACAAAAACTTTATAAAATAAATAATGAAATTAAAAATCATGCTGAATGAATGAAACATTTATTTTTGTAAGTTATAAATAAATTAATGTGTTTCAAACTTGATGAACAAAAAAAACTTTCAGATATTCTTCATGAAATAATCATTATTGTCACACAATTGCATTTTATTTTTATTTTTTAAAAAAAAAAATAAAAATTCTGCAAAGACTTCTGTGAATAAATTTCAACAAAACTGATTCAAAAAAAGTTTAAAAAAAAACAAAAATTTTTGTGAAGAATAAAAAAACAAATTTGATAACAAAATTGATTTTGTGAATATCACTTGCTACAATTGTGATGAAAAAAAACATAAATCTTCTGATTGTTTCAAGAAAAAGAAATAAAAATTTAAAAACTTGAAAAAAAATAACTTTAAAGTAATGCAATTGTTTGATGTCAATTTTTTATTCATGTTTTTTATTTAATTAAATGCATTTTTTGTAAAATCATCTACTGAGCATAAATAATCAGCTTATGTGAACTTTTATTGCATTTTTTTCATCATCAGTTCTGATTTTGTGAAATCACTAGAACTGAAGATACATTCAATGAAAATTTTTCTCAAAATTATTGAAAGAAATCAAGTATTTCTTGATGCTGAAGATGTTGTGAACATTGTTTTCAAGTGTTGAGATTTTCAAAATCAAACACAAATTTTTTGTGAATAAATCATTATTGTTAATATAAATGATGATATGATTTTAAGCATGACTTGATTTTTGTCATATGATTTTATCATTTTATGAAAAAATGATTTAAATTGTTTTCAGAAAACTTCATGTGATCTGCTTGTGATAATTTAATTAATTAATGTGAAGAATCTAGTGTAGACTGATCACATGAGATGGAAAATTTCATTCTGTTTCAGTAGACTTAATTCCAGTTTCATTCACTGTAGTTCCAGTCCTGTTTCATGTAATTGGCTGATTTCCCATTCTCATCTTATGTAATTGGCTGCTGATTCCAGATCTGTTTCATTGATTAATTGATTTTCTCAGTTTCATTTCATCTAATTGGCTGCTGGTTCCAGTTCCATTTCTGTAATTGATTGATTATTGAAACCAGTTGAAATCAGTGATTTCTGATTTCATCAATTAATCAGTCAATTATGTGGTGAATGTGTTACTTCAGACTGTTATCAGATGCAAAGTCACATAATTATCTTTCTTTACTAAGATTTTTGGTGGAAATTCTAGATAACTACACAACTTCACATGTAAAATCAAGTTTTCTCAGTACAAAGTCATGTAGTTATCTAGAATTTTCACCAAAAATCTTAGTAAAAAGAGATAACTACACAACTTCACACATAAAATCAAGTTTTCTCAGTACAAAATTGTATAGTTATCTAGAATTTCCACCAAAAATCTTAGTAAAGAAAGATAACTATGTGACTTCACATACAAAAATAATGAATCTTGACACTATTTGAGATCATCAGTTTCAACTATCTCAGTCTCAGTTCTGTAATCTCTGATTGACTGCTAGTTTCAGTTTCATTCTGTCTAATTGGCTGTTGATCTCAGATTCATTTCATTGATTGATTGATTTTTTCATTTCTGTTCTGTGTAATTGACTGCTAGTTCCAGCTTCATTTCATGTAATTGACTGATTTCTCATTCCCATCCCCTGATTGATTTCAAACACCTGAAACAGAACAGAAAAAAAAAAGAATTTCTGATTTTTGTGATCAGTCTAATCTAGTGCAAGAAGAAAAGTTTATCTATATGATGACATGCTGTGAAATTGAGAAAATAATCATCATAAATTATAATTTTCAAATATCTGAAATTTATAAAAATCTTACAAAAGCTTTCAGTGAACAAAAAGCTTGAAAGCTAACTTCTCATCAAAAAAAAACTTGATTATTAAATTTGAGTCTGAAAAAAAGTTCATTTTTAATTTCATTTATTAATTTTCAAAAAATGAGACTGAAATGCTTTACAAATATTTCAACAATACAATTGCTCATAATTTCATTCAGTTTTTTAAATTTTTTGTGAAAACATCAATTATATTTGTTTTCAAAAAAAATGATGATTTACAAATGTGTGTGAACTATTGTAACTTGAACTTCAAGACTGTGAAAAATCACTACTCACTATCATTGATTGAGAAGCTTTTGAAATATTTTGCAGATGCTAAAATTTTCACTTATTTTGATATCAAAAATGCTTATCATCATTTTTGCATTTGAAAAAAAAAATGAATGAAAAACTGTTTTTCACACATTTTTAAAATTTTTTGAATATTGTGTGATTTTTTTTAATTTATCAAATGCTTCAGCTGCTTTTCAGTCTTATATCAACAAAACTTTTCACAATTATAATGCTTTTATGATAATTTATCTGAATGATGTTGTGATATACTTCATGAATGAAAAAAATTATGTTCAACATGTTTGTCAAGTCTTGAAAATGTTTATGACAGCAGATTTTTATTGCAAAATCTTCAAATGCTATTTTAGTGTTTGTGAAATAAATTTTCTTGAGTATATTGTATCAGCTGATGAAATATTTATGAAAAAATTGTGTGTGGAAATTATTTTGATCTGACTGAAACTCAACTTATGAAAAAATATTCAAGTATTTTTAAAATTTGTGAATTTTTACTGTTATTTTATTTTAAAGTTCTCAAAAATCATTTTAAATCTTACTAATATGCTGAAGAATGAAGAATAAAATAAAAAAATCAAATATCATAAAAAACAAAAATTGAATAAAAAAATTGAAAAAAAAAATTTTCATGAAAAAAACTTGTAAAGTTTTTTATATCTTGAAAAAAAATTTTGCAAATGCTGTCATGCTTCATCACTTCAATTCTGATCACTAAATATATTTTGAAACTGATGTTTCAGAATTTGTCATTTCAGAAATCATTACTTAATTGAATGATTTTTGAAATTAAGTATTTGTAATTGTGTATTCACAAAAAATGAAATCTGCAGAACACAATTATAATATTTATAATTAAGAATTTTTAATCATTGTTGAATTTTTTAAACACTGATGTTATTGACTAAAAAACTTGCAAAAATTTGTTTTAGTAATGACAAATCATGATAATTTTTGTTACTTCACAACAGCAAAGAACTTATCTAAATAACAAGTTTATTAAACTCAAAAATTAACAGTTTTTTGATTTACTGTGAAACATCAGAAAAGAAAAAAAAATCTAATTGATGAATTTTCACAACAGTTAAATTATATGAAAAAAACAGATTGTGAAAACATTTAAAAATATGAAACTGCAAATCAGCTTTATATCATGTTTTTTTTTAAGAAGATAAACTGTGCTGATGAAAAGCTTGAGTTAACAAATATTTTATTCAAATTTCTTGAAGAAAAAAAAAATAATGTGCAATGTTTTTTTACAAAATTTATGATACAAATTAAAAAATTACTGACAAAAATTCTCTCAGACAGAATGTATCAGAATAAAAAATTTGAATTAAAAATCACAAGTATTTGCAAATTAATTTATGATGAAAATTTTTATAATACTGAAAATTTTCACAAAACAAATGAAACATTTTGTAATTTTATTTCAGCATTATCTGAACTGCTAGATGCTAACAAGCATGCAGCAAAAATTAAAAAAAAAAATAAAATCTCATTTTTGATTTGTAAAGAAATAAATCTTTAATAAAAACATGTTGTTCTACAATGATTGTTTATACATTTCACTCAATGAGATTTTATGACTAGAGTTAGTCAGATAACATTATGATACATTTTTGACAAATCACTTTGCTATAAAGTGAATTTATGAGTTATTTTCACAAAAATATTATTGATTACAAATGAAGAATATGGTTCAAAAATACTGTAAATTCTGTAAAGTATGCATGAATTTGTAAGTTATCAAAATTAAATCATATGAAAAATTTAATTCATTGCTGATTTTCACAAATTTTTGAAATCAAATCAGCATGAATGTCATCATCAATCTTTCACAAAATAAAAACATTGAGAAAGCTAAATTTAACTGCATTTTAGTGATTGTTAACTGCTTTAGCAAGATAACTCATTTTATTTTTATAATCAAAAAGCTTACTGTGAAGCAATTGACACATTTTATTATTTATGAAATTATAAAATTTTATGAAATATTTTTGAATATAATTTCTGACTGTAAATTTTTATTCATCAGTGAATTCTGAAATGATTTTTTACACATACTGAAAATTTTATGAGATTTAAGTACTGCTTTTCATTCTCAGATAAACAATCAAACTGAACAATTGAATAATATTTTGAAACAATATTTGTAAAACTTTGTTAACTACAATTAAAATAATTGAATACTCTGATTGTTTCTTGCTGAGTTTGCTTATAATAATTTTCAGCATTTTTTAACAAAAAATTTTTTTTCAAGTTATGTATGAACTGAATCTGCAAATAACTCTTGCAAAATCAAGTAAGTATATTTTTGAGATAAAAAACTTCTGAAATCAGACAAACATCATTCACAAATGCTGAAATTAAGTCAGAAAGTTTCTTGTGAAAACACAAGTTTATTAAAAAAAATATTATAACAAGAAGCACACATCAAAATTCTACACTGTTGAGAATAAAGTTTAGCTTAATTTAAAAAATATCAAAACAATTTGTATGAGTAAAAAGCTTGATTTTTTATGCACTGACTTTTGTAAAATTGTGAAAAAAGTAAACAAACAAGTTTATTGTCTGAAATTTTCATCAAATCTCACAAGCATTCATGATGTTTTTTATGTATTTTTGCTTTGTGATCACAAGAAAATGAATGATGTTGATAGCACAACTCATCATTCAATTTACAAAACACTTGAAGAGAAACAAAAATTTCAAGTAAGAGTCATAACTAATTTTTACAAAAAAAGCTGACAATTTCAGTATTTTGTTTAATGAGAAAAATATAAAAACAAAAAAAATGAATTTATCTGAAAATTTGCTGTGAATTTCAGATATTTACAAAAACTTTTTGTCAAATATCATAATGTTAATTTTAACAAATCTGACTTGCAAGTTTTTTATCATTTTGTGAAAAATTAAAATTTTTATTCTGAAAAAGCATAACATGTATATAATATTTGTGAATGATTTTAGTTACTTATTTTACAAGTTTTATGTGAAAAAATGTTTGAATCTCAATGATAATTATATTTTTGATAATGAATTCATATTACATGATTTACTGCATATCACAACATTTTATTTTTATCTTCATTATAATTGCATACTGAAATGTTTTTACTTCTGAAAAAAGCAGAAAACATTTCAATAAAAACAATTATTGCATTTCTCATGAAACCCATCAGATACACACAAGATGAATTGATGAATTCTGTAAATTGTGCTCAATTCTTGACACTGATTATATTTTTGCTCACATGAGAATAATTATCTGATTTGAGTTATTAACATCACTTTACAAAACTGAACTCAAGTTGTGAAACTTTTCTGATCAGCTGCATCAATCAAATTAATTGATTTAAAAATTGATGTTTTGATTCAGTAAAGCTTTCTGATGAAAAATCTGAAATCAGTATCAACTGATGATGAAAACAATTCTGAAAGTATCACTGATGTAACTGATGAACACTTCTCAAAGTAATTTTTAAAAAATAAATTATGAAAACAATTTGTTGTTTAAACATTTCATGAAATTGCTGATGAAATCTGATGATTTCATTAACAATATTGTGAAACATTGATCAATGCATTATGATCAGTTTTTTATTTTTTAAAGTCATTTTGCAGAAATACTTCTGCAGAAAAATAAGACACATTTTTTTCACAATTGTTTGATGATGAAACAAATACACTTATAAAAATTTATCATAAAATGAAAAGAGCAGCAGCACAATCAGCAGAAATTATTAAAATTATTTGCATCACTGATGCAAAATTAATGACTCATAAAATCAGTTGCATTTTATTATTATAATGAAATAAATGCTCAGATTCAACAAAATAAACAACAGAAATTGCTCACAAAATTTGTACATGCAGATTAAGTTCTTGCATTTCATAATAAAGTTAACTTGTTAGAGTCTGATTCTGCTCACAAAAAGCAGTAAAGTTAATTGAAATTTATTCACAAAAAAAACTCATTGAAGTTTAATTATAAAAATTTGCTGAACTCATTGAAGTTAATTGATGACTTCATACTAAAAAATACTTGTTTATAAAAAAAAACATTGAAGTTAATTTTTTGTATAAGTCAAAAATTTTTGAAATGTGAGTTCAGATTCTGAAAACTTGTTGTCAAGAAAAAAATTATGAAATTGTTAGCATGAAAACTTGCAAAAAACATTTGTGAAGCAAATTTTGCTGAAATTTTATAATTTTATTTTGTGAAATCTCAAATTTATTTGCAAAATATAAAAATTGTTCACAAAATTAGCACTTATCAACATTTCAGCATTGAAGTTTTTTGTATCTGACAGCATAATAAATTGAAATTTACTTTTTTTTGAAATGTTTAAGCAAAACATGATGATATATTGTTGTTGAAATTGATTTTAACTGTGATTGTGCATTATACTTTCAGTTAGCTCAATTTGTGAAAACTTAACTCAGCTTGTGTTGATTTGTGAAAATTGAATAACTTGTGAAACTGATAGCTCACAATGCTGATTGCTTATAAAACTGATATAAACTTGCAAAATTTCATTTTAATTGTAAAGTGATAAAAATTTCTTGCAAAGTTTTTTTTTTGATGAAACTGATGAATCTGATGCTGAAAAAATTGTACTCACTGAAGATGAGTTTTAATTTAATCAAAAAAAAAAAAGACTGAGTTGCTAAAAACTGTTGTTATCACTTTTGCAAAATCAAGTTATATTTAATTAGAAAAAATTCATCTTCACAAATGAAAAGTGAATTTTTATGAATCAAAACAAGAAATTGCAGCAACAATTGTCTGACTGACACAATTGTATTATGTACAGCTGCAACAGTGAAAATTGTGAGTTTAAATCTCATCATGATCATTAAAATCATCATGTATTTTTTAATTAAAATGCATGATGTCTTCTCAAAATCATGCACAGCTGAGTGATCTCAATAAATTTTTTTTGCTTTGTGAATCAGCAACTGCTTTTGTGAAGATATTTTACAAAGCTGAAGTAATGAAAGCTGATGCTTACATCATCAAATTTAATTTGCAAAAATTTAGTAAATAATAAAATTGTTGTAATGAAATTTAATATAATTGATATCATTTGTATTGCAAAAATTTTTTTTCACAGAATTTTTTAGTTCTTATAAAAATTTTTTATTGAGACTTCAATAATTATTGAGTTTATATGCTCTGAAAAAATCAAAATTTTTGCAAAAAAAAAATTGTAAAATTTCAGTTGTAAGCTTCACAAAAGCTAACATCATTTTTTTTCTCAATGTAACTAATCTTAATTTGATTAGCTTTAGCAAGCATAACACACATATAAATAACACACTGATTTTTCTCTTCATTGAGAGAATCAGTGGCAATCTTTTTTGTCTAACAATTATATTTTTTGCTTATTAATTTTCTTATTGATTAAGTGAATAGTAGTTATCTCATGTCTACTTTATACATCAACTGAATAAATTTTTTATTCAATTTTTATATTCACTTGTCAAGAAAATTCTCATAAGATTCTCAATCAATATTTTTTTTTCTAACTAATATTGAATATAATGAATGATGCACTCTGTTTCTGAGCAGAAAAATCACAATGAAATCACTGTCAAATTATTTATCATTATTGAAGAAAATATCATTTCAGAAAAAAATATTGCTGTTGAAATTTTGAATTTTCTTGCTGCTGTCATCAAAATTGCTGTTATCAGTGAGTATGCTGCTTTTTATCTGCTTAATTGTTAATAACATATTATCATCTGATTTTAAAAAAAAAATGTTTCATTTGCTTTTTTGCTTGCTTTGACTCTGTTGACTTCAGAATTTACAGCAATTAATGTCATTTCTGCTGAAGCATTTAATGCAGAACTGCTTAATAACAGTGAAAAAATTACTGTGCTGTGTTTCATGTGTGTTTAATGTGTTAAATAATTGAAAAAAAAGTTAAAATTTTAATGTATTCATCTGCATAATTACAGTAAATGCAGTTGCTGTTAAAAAAATAAAAAAAAATATACATCATTCTCATCATAATTGAACAAAAATCTTGCAGTTATACAGAAATTTGTGCTTTCAACTTCAAAAAATACTGAAATTTATGAGAAAATGTGCAGAAAATTCAAATTAAAAATAAATGAATTTTTTTATGCAACTGACATCAAATTAATTTTCAGTAAGAAGACTAGCAGCAACAAAACTGCAATTGATTGAGATATTGCAGTAAAGCATTGCAATGCTATCATTGCTCTTGCTAATAACATGTACACTCTAGATGAATTGCTGAATGAGTATTTCAGAAAGAAGTTTAAGAAAGCATCATATGATGAAAATGATATCAAATTTAGCAGTGAAGAAATCTTGTAGTTATTTAACTGCTGTTTCTTCATGATGTGACTTCAGTCTGATATTTAGTTGTTTTCAATTTGTTTTTATGAATAAAAATCAGTTCAGTTTTTGTTATAGTTTGAATTAAATTCAGTTATTTAAATCAAATGCAGCTATTGTGTAGCAGTTTTTTGTTTTTTAGTTTGTCATTTTCTAACTGTCATCTGAAGATTTTGTTCAGTTTCAAATTTTTGTAATAACTTAGTAGCATTTGTCAAATTAATCAATGATAATCACTGATTTTCATATGAAGAATATTTTTTTCACTTGACTAAATATTGAATTTTGTTATGAAAAATTCATTTATCTAAAATCTTTTCAACTTTTCATTCTTTCTCATCATCAACAATAATTGACTGTGATTCAGAAGATTGTTTGTCACTACATTGCAGACAAAACTCAAGTAAAGAAACATGAAATGTCAGATTAATTTAATCATAGCTTTTGAAAAATCACAGTGTATAAGCTTGTGATCTGCAAATAACAATCACTGAAAAAATTTTTAGATATCAATCATCTAGCTTTTGCAAAGATTTTTAGATTTTCAAGTTCTTTCTAGATAATAAAATCATATTGCTGATATTAAATTGCATTAATTTGTGTTTTTTATCATAATATATAACTTATGTCTCAAAAACTTGTTGCAGTAATTTCACTGCTTGCTCTCAGACATCATAAAGATTTTGCAATCATTAACTTGATTTCAGAACTTGAAAAAATGAATCAGATAAAAAATTCATAAAAATCTGCAGATTATATTCATATAACATAAAAAAAAAACTGATTTATAATCAAATGCTTGCTGTTATTGTACACAAACTCAACAGTCAGTAATAGCTTAGCTTAATCATCTTGCTGATAAAAGCTATAAATATGAAGATATTGCTTCAACATTTGATTCAATCATTCAGTTATATCATTTGTTTGAGGATGAAAAGCAGTGCTTAATCAACAAATAACATTCAAATGATAGCAAAAATCAGCTCAGTAGCAGCTAGTAAATAATGAATTTTTGTCAGAAACAATAAATTCAAAAAATTCATAACATTTAATAATTTTGTTAATAAATATATCTGCTAACTCAGAAGCTTTGATTTTTTCTGTTGTTGAGAAATACTTAGTTATTTTAGTAAATCTATCAGTCATCATCAATATAGCATCATAAACAACATCATCTCACAGTAATGATGATAAATCAATGATAAAATTCATGATTAAGTGTTTTCACAATTTCATAACAATGAGAATAATAGTCATTTTGCTGTAAGACTTGTGGCAATATATTCACATATAATTACAAATGTAGCAAATAAATATATACTTTTTCACATCAATTCTCATTTTATTTCAATAATATTTTCACTGTATAAGCTTCAAAATCTGTTGAATTCCATTATAATTTGCATACAGATTATCATGATGAATTCATAAAATTTCTTGTCATAAAGCAGAATTCTGAAACACATAAATTTATTCATTTTGCATTAATGAAATTTAATCTGAAGAGATTTTTCAGTTTTTTTGCTATAAAAAAACTGTTTTCTCATCAGTGATTTTTAACACTTCAGAAGTATTAATAAAAAAAACATTTTTTTTCTGAATTTTTTGTAGCAGTTCACACATGCTTGATTTCAGCAAGATATAAGCATTTTCTTCACTAGTTGTTTTTATCACTAGCAATCTTGAAGCAAGACTTTTCAGACAATTTTTTTTTATCAAAATAAATGTGTTGAGATTCATGATTTTTCTCATTAAATCAAGATTTAATTTCTGTTGTAGAATAAAAAGTAATTCAACTTTATGCTCTTGCATATCAGAAGATTTGTAATTTTGTCATCACAAAAAAATATTGATAAAATTTAGTATTTTCAGCTTATATTTCAATGTAAAATTAAATGCTACAAGCTTTTCAACTCAACAAATTTATTTGTTGTTCAATGATTTTGTGATGAAGAAATAATGCAAATTGACATGATCAGTTTGAACATGAAATGACTGCTTAATATCTTTCAGATAATGTTTTTAATGATGAAAAAATTTTATAATAATTAAAAGTTTTTAATCATGCATTTCATAATGTTTTTTGACATCATTCATTTTTCATGAATAAAAAGCAACTGAATGTCAATGTGTAGTTTATTTTTTTGATTCACTGTCTGATTGAAGCAGTATAGCAGCAATTGTGTATTCTGATGCATCAATAATCATCAAAGTTTTTTTATTCAAATCATAATGAATAAGCAGCAGTGATTTTTCAAAAACTTGCTTTAAATTTTCAAAGGTTTTGCAAACTTCTTGTGACAACATAAATTGTTTTGATCAATTACTGCTTTGTAAAAAATCAGTCAGAAAAGCAATTAACTTAGCATAATTATATATAAATTTTCAAAAAAAAACTCATGAAGCTCAGAAAAATCTGAATATTATGAACTGATGTAAATTCTGATCATTCATGAATAATATTCAGCTGACTAGCATTTAAATGAATGTCATTTTTTTCAACTATAAATCTCAAGAATTTAACTTTCATCTTATGAAATTCACACTTAAATAACTTAGCATAAAGCTTGTAGCAAGACAATTGTGAAAAAACTTTTCAAACATGACAAATATGCTTTTCTTCAGTTTGAAAATAAATCAAAATATCATCAAGATAGATAATAATAAACAAATTCAAAATATCTTGAAACACATCATTGATATATATCTGAAAAATTGCAGAGGCATTGCAGAGATCAAACAGTAACATTATATATTCAAAATATTTATATCAAATTCAGAAAGCAGTTTTTCATTCATTTTTTTTAAATTCAAAGTCAATAATACATGTCATGTAGATCAAATTTAGTAAAATATTTTGCATCATTCAATCAATTCAATAGCTTATTTATTTGAAGTAAGAGATAGCAATTTTTAATCATAATTGCATTCAATTTTCAGTAATCAACATATAGTTGTAGCAATTCATCTGCTTTTTTGAAGAAAAGAACTGATGCATTCATCAAACTAGTTGACAATCATATTCAATTTTTTTATTAATTATTTTTCAAATATTTCTGCAAAGTATCAAGCTTCACTGTCAAGAAAAAATATAGCTGCTTTCACAAAAACATCTTGTTTTTTTGAAGATCAATAACATGTTTCACAAGAATATTTGAAAGAATATCTGCTTTTTTCTTAGAAAACACATGTTTAAAATCAGAATAAATATCTGATAACTTCAGCATTTTTATTGAATTTTTCTGCAGATTCATTGTTTCAGGCAATAAAAAATAAATCATGTCATGTTTGATAGTTTTGAAGAATTTTCTTGAAGATTCAATTCACAACTTTGCAGATTTTTCAACACAATAACATCAAGAAGCAATAGTTCAATCAACTAAAGAATTAATCTCAGCTAATCAGCAATTATCTAATATCATATTGTAATGTAACAAATCAATAATTAAGAAATGTTTATTAAATAACTTGAGTGTTTCAAACAAATTAAAAATTTTAAATAAAATATTAATTTTGTCATAACAAGTTGTTTTCATTTCATTTGTTATCTCAGCTGATTTCTGCAATTCAGCAGCAAATTTTCAGTCACTTTTCAATAATTTGTGATATAAAATAAATTCACAAGTAGCTTCAGAATTCAATAACACATTTAAAAATACAAAATACTTTTCAAATTAAACAAACACAGTCAAAGCAAATTTTTTTCTATTTGTTTGTCATTTTGATTTTTTGTCATCTTGCAGCATATTTACTGCTGACTTTTGTGAATTTAATGATGAATTAATTTTTTTTTAATTGATCAAATTTTCTTTGCTGTCATTTTGAGCATTTTGAACTCATATAATTTATTTCATTACAAATAAAACAATGATTTTTCTTTTTTTGCTTCTTTTTATATCTTTATTTTTTTTCACAGTATAACATGATGTAAATCACAGCTTTTTTGCTGCTTGATTCTGATTTTTTGAGTTATTTTTCTGCTTCTTATCAGAATTACATCATCTTGACTTTTGTTGCTATTGACATTCAAAATTTTATTGATTCTTAATGATTTTACTCTGTACTTGTTTCATGTGAGCTTTCAGCAAAGTTATTTCAGTTACTTTGCAAGATATTTGCTGATGTGACATGATAGCATCATAAAATTTTGAGATTAATTTATTAAAGAAACATTGATCTCAAAATTCTTTCTTCTGACATAATGAGATAGAAAGCTTCATCTCATTTTATTTATTAATGTAAACACATTCAAAATTGATAATTGATTGCATAAAACATTGATGTAGTTTCAATCATCTTTCATTTGCTAACATACTGTGATTCTTCAATGCTTCAATCTAATTTAACAAGAATAATTTGAACTGAGTTCACATATAATTATTTAAATCAACTGACTTTTATTCAAGAAATCAAGCTGATTGAACATTTTTCTGTAATCTTGCTGCTGCATATTGAATTTTATTTTTTTCTGTAATATATATATTCAATTTGTCATCAAGATAATTCTTCACTGAATGCATTCATTGTCAATATTTTTTGTAATTTTTGTTATAATATAACTCAGATTCAGAAAACTTTTTTTTCTCATTGTGATGTGTCAGCATTAAAGCATCAATCAACTGATTAAACTGCTCTTAATTAAATAAACTCATAACAGTAGATTCTGGCATTGAATCAGCTGATTTCAAATCATTTAATTCAAAAATGTTTTTCAGAACAGTAAACTTTTTTTATGATTTTTGTACATAATTAAGATTTTTCTCAAATTAAGCTGTTATTCTAGAAAACTGTTTTTTCTTCAATATATTTCTTTCAGATAACAGTGACATGGCTTTAAACTAGCTATATAAAGAAAAGCAATCAGAACTGTAACAGTGAGTTTAACAATCAATCATTTCAGTTATTTTAAACAATTATTCACATAACAATAAACAAACAAGCAAGTTCAGAGCTTCAGATAAAAAATAACAAGTAGCTATACAGTAGTTATATAATAAAAAGAAAGCATCAACTTATAATTCAAGTTGTATTGAACTGATTGCTTGCTCTTCTCAAAGAGCAAGACAATGTATTTTCTATAATATACATACAGACAAAAGTTAATATAGAATACATCATAAGCAAAGCATAACATAACTGCTAACTAGCAGCTCATGTGCTAAAAAGCTTTGAGTTGATATGACAAGTATCATGTGACCCACAGTCATATTTTTCTGATAGATTTTCTAGCTAGTCATAATACTAATCATACATTATGTTCATCAGATTATGAGACTCAGTGTGTTTTGAACACAATTTTTATAATTAAGAATTGATTACCAACTCAAGCAATTGCTAAATTATTAATTGATTTCAATTTCTTTTTTTTATGAAGTCTAACAGCTTCAAAATTGATTGAAAATCTAGAAACATGTCAGTTAGAAATGTGTTAGAAAAATTTGCTTGATGAATTTTTGATTAATTAATTAAATTGAATAATAATTTTTCTACATCAGAAACAAATAATAAATCTTGACATAAAAATGTAATTAATCAAGAATTTCACAAATTCTGATGACAAAAATGACACTGATGAACAACAACAAGAATTTATTAATATAAAGAAACAACAAAAACAAAAATCATATACAACAACTAAATATGATTTAACAAAATAGAAGATGAAATATTTGTAAATGTAAATTTATTTAACAAAAATTTAATAAAATATTATACATGTTACAGCAGCAGCAATCACATCAGCAGCTACAATTTTTAATAATAAAATTGAAATTAATACTGAAGCAATTTAAAATAATTTAATATTTAAAAATTTTATAAAAACTCAAATTAATTCTGAATTAAAAATTGAACATTATTTAAAATAATTTTTTAATTAAATAAAAATTATAAAAAAATCAGTGATTTTTACAGATTTTGTAAATTATCACATTTGATGAAATGAAATTTTATTAATTATGAAGCATGTAAAAATCTGAAGCATGCTAGAAAATAAAAATAAAAATTTTTCAAAAAATAAGAAATACATTTAACTAGTCTAAACTGAATGAAACAAATGATTTTACAATTTTATGTTTTTAAATATTTTTATTCAAACAAGAATACATTTTAAAATATTAAAAAAACTTATTGTTTCTGATTTTTGAAAAGCAATTGAAACTGTATTTATCAAACATCAGCACACAAGAAAAAAAAAACTTGTGATTAAATTAAAGTACATGTCAACTCAAATAAAAAACAACAAAATTTATATTAAGTATTTTTTTATAATCTGCATGAAGTTGATTTAAATTAATCATGCTTGTTCTGACAGCATTTTATTAAATATTGCAAAAGACAATTTAACAATTAAATAAAAATTTTGTATTTAAACACATATTGATATAGCTTCTTGTGATGAAACAAATTTTTTTGAAGAAAATCTAATTGATTTAATAAAAATTATTTTTATATATATTTTCAAGAATGATAACAACACAAGCAATAAGAAAAACAACAAATCATCAGTAAATTTGATGAAAAATTTAAAAAAAAATTAAAAAAATAACAAAAAAATTTATGCTCATTGCAAAAAAAACAATCACAAATCTGATCAATGCTGATTTCATTTTTTCAGAGTTCACTTCATTAAATTAAAAAAAATTTAATAAAAATCAGAATGATTTGAAAAACCAAAAAATAATTAAATTTAGAAAAAATATTTTTTTTTTTTAGAAAATTTATGAAATCAGAAAATTAAATTCTGAATTCAAAAGTTAATTTACATTCAACAAGCTGAATTAATCTGATACAAAAAATTTTGAACAGCTGTTCAACTACACTTGAGATGATCAATGACTTAATGTTTTCAACAAAAAAATTTAAGACTGTTAACATTCAAAATTTCAAACTGATGATGAAAATTTCATTTTAAAAAAAATAAAAATCATATCTGATTTATGAGTTAATTTTTTAAGCTTCAGCAAGCTTATTCATGACAGATTTACTGTTCAACAAATTAAGTACAGAAACAAGCATGCTTTACTAATGAAATTTTCAGATAAAACAACAAGCTTTGAAACTATTCTCTTCAACAAGAATGTATTTATTTTATGAGTTTTAAGAACATAAACTATTTTGATCTACACAGTTTCTGTGTCTGAAAAGCATTTGAAGTTTATTTATGTAATTAATGACATAATGTTATTCAAAATTAACATAAAAATCTAAAAAATATTGAGTCTCTTCTGACTCTGAGTCATTAAGCAATGATGTTTACATTACAAGAAAAAATGATGCTAAAATGACATAAATGTTAAAAATATCTCAATGCTCATGATTTGACTTTATTAGTGAAAAACTCAAAAACAGAAATGAAAATTAAAAATGTTAAAAAAATAAATTTCTGCAAAACTTGCATGAAGATAAAGCAAGTTTATAATTTTTTTCAATTTGCAAATTATTTAATTAAATCAGCAGCTAAATTTTACATGAATATAATAAATAACAGCAAGATTTTTGACTTTACAAAAAAAATTTTTTACTTTCAGCAGTATAAAATATTTTCTTGTTATTACAAACAATGTTATATATTTTTGATGAATATTTTTTCTAAAGAACTGATCTGAAGTCTGCAAGATAATTATCAACTGAGTTAACATGATTAAAGTCACAACAAATAAAAAAATTAACATAATACTTTTTGATGAAGCAAAAAAGTTCAAAAAAAACATTTTATTATTTTTTATAATTTTAAAAAAATATTACATGATGAAATCTGCTCTGACATGTCTCAACAAGACAAACTGTTTGAAAAAGCAATTTAAATTTTTGATGAATGAATTAAAAATATTTTAATTAATTCAAATTTTTCACAGCATTTTTAAAAAAAAAACAGCAAAAATCATGAGTATAATAATCAATCATTCTTCTATCTCTACATTTTTATATGATTGCAAGAAAAACACAAAGTTTTTAATATCATTTAAAGTCTGAACAAATATTCAGCTGTTTGTTAAATGAATTAAATGTTGAAGATGCAACATTTATGTAAAAAATTTCAAAAAAATTTTCAAATTGAAATTAAAATCTGGAAAATTGAAGCTAGTTGATTATCAGAGTCATAATATTTATCATTTTTGAGATTTCAAAGCTGAAAAAAATAAGTATTTCTAAAAATATTGAATTTAATGAAAGATTGAATGAAAATTTGATAATTTTTATTATTATTTCTACAACAAATTCAATTGCAAATTCAGCAGTTAAATTAATCTCAAATTTATCAAATTTAACAACAGAATCAGCATGAAATAAGATTATAAATTTACTAGAAAAATCATTTATAAATTTAACAACTGAACAGTTTATTTCAATCATGATTACAGTTTGAATTTCTGAAAAATATAATATATTAAATTTGCTAAATAACTGACAGTACAAGCTGTTAATTTATCTAGCAAAAAATAAATCTGAAGTGTTGAAATATTTTATAAATGAAAATTTAGAAAATTTCATTGAACTGATTTATTTAAATTAAAAACACAAAATTTTAAAAAATTTTAATGAAGAAAAATTTCTTACTGAATTTTCTGATATTGAATTTTTTGTATTAAGCATAAATACTGACATTTTTATGTTTGTTGCAGCTGCAAAATGATTGAGTGAATGATTTTACTGAAATGAAACAATGCAGAAAAAAATTCAGAAGCTTTAAAAAAATATATGAATTTTAATTAAAAAAATTTTTTAAATAAATGTTTTAATAAATAAATGAATATTTACAAAAAAAATTAACAACATCAGCAGCATTATATGATTTAAAGCTTGTTGAATTGTACATGAATTTTTACAATGTGAAGACATACATTATAAAAAATTTTATGCAGTGATAATTAGTGATTTTATAACAAAATTTTTTTTTGCAATTGTTATAATCTGAAAATAAAAAATTAAAATATTTAATTTTGTTACAGTTTTTTTAAACAAAATTTTTCTGAATGATGAATGTGTTTACATGAAGTTTCTAACTGATTATAAGCATGAATGAAAAAATCTGATGACTTAACTGAAACAAAATTTTTATGAATTAAAACAAATAATTAGACTCTGATATCATGAAATAACTAAACACATGAAAAATTTAAATTTTAAAATTTCTTCATATAATATTGAATTGCTTATTCATCAGAAAAAGCAATTATATATTAATTTACATGTTGATGATTGTGACTTGTCAAATCATGAATTTCAACCAAAAAACAATTAAGTGACTGATTAAAAAACTTAGCAAGTGATTTGAGATGAAAAAAATCATCAATCAAAGCTGCTATCCAGACATGAAGATTGAAAAACAATTAAATAAATTTTTTTTCATTAATCAAGAACAATATATTGAAAATCTACTGACTGAATTCAGCATGAAAAATTGTAATTCAGCTGCTATATTGATGATTAAAAATTTAAATATTGAATTTATTTCTGATGAGATTTCAGAAATGACAAATTTAAATAATGAATTTACATTTATTAATTATAAAAAAGTATGAAATTTTTACAATTTTTAAACTTTAATTATGTGCATGCATTCTGACATCACATTTGCTGTTAATTTTTTTTTCAGTTTAACAGCAAATTTAACAGAAACTGTTGAGCAGCTTTTAAACAAATTTTTTAATATTTCAAAAACATGAATATCAAAAATCTAGTATTCAAAACTGATGAAATTAATAAATTAAAATTTATTATCAGTTTGAATTCTAATTAAGCTGAGACAGATTCAGCATATAAATTGATTTTTGATTATTTTATTAGTACAATAAATGAAATTTTCATTATCTGAAAATTTCAGCATCAAATATTTATATTTAAATCAACAATTGAAGCAAAGTATATAAACACAAGCAAGACAGTTTGTGAACTGATTTGATTGAACAATTTGTTGATAAATGCAAGAATTATTAATGACAAACTGACAAAAATAAAAAACTTAAAGCTAAATGAAGCTTTCAGACCTCAAATTGACAACAAGAAAACTGTTGATCTCACAAAAACTGAAATTTTAACATGAAAATTTAAATATATTAAAATATATTATCATCTGCTTTGAAATTGAATTCAAAAAAAAATCTTAATCAAACATGTTGTCACAAGCTTTAACAAAGCTGATAATCTCATGAAGACATTGATTAAAAATCTTTATATTGTGTTTAGAAAAGAAATTGAATTAATTGAAACTGAACACATTGATTTATGTTAATCAATAAAGAATGATTTGATAGAAACATTTTGACAAAAATGATTAAAGATAATAAAATACAGAATTTGAGTGATCAGAATCAAAAAATATTGTATTGATTAATATTTCAAGCTAATTTTAAATAAAAAAATAAAATTGCTAACTGTAATTTATTTTTATTGCAGTTTTGAAAGATTTGAACTTCAAAAGCTTTGACTGAAGATTTTGATGAATTCAGTTGAGAAGTTCACATGATTTTCAGCAGATTTGCTGCATGAAGGGGTGTTATGTAATACAGCTTGCCCTAGTACCACATGACCCACAGTCATATCCTTCTGATAGATTTCCTAGCTAGTCATAATACTAATCATACATTATGCCCATCACCACACACAAGAGCCCACAAGAGCAAAGAACATTCATTCCAGAGCTATAATCATTCTTGTTCTTCTTCTCTGCTATCCTGACTGACATTCAGTACGGAGCATATCAATTCCTGTATTTTATATATGGATTGCTGATGCCCCGATCACCCACTGCACCACCCTGTGTTGGTGGAAGACTTGGATTGTTCGTTCTGGGCATGCAACCCAATTCTGAGCTCTTTTGCTCCTCACGTTTTCTTCTTACGGCAAACCAGCCAGAGTAAGGGATGTCGTGCTCAAGGAGCTTGTCCCTTGCCTTTCGATGGGTGCGAACAAGCAGGGGTGCATTCAATTTCCGACACCAGCAACTTTCCTGTCTCTCAATTCGGGCAATAAGCACCACAGCTCCCCTCCACATCCATGAAACATCTTCGTCCACTTCGGCGACGAAAGAATTCAAATTCACCACAGACGCATACCCACAACTTGAAAGAAATTCGACTTTCTCCGAAGTAACGAGTGAACATGTGCAACACTTCAAAGACCTCCTCGGTGCGCAGTCAGCTGTCATCGATGGTCTCACTACGGACGCAGCGGACGATATCGAACCGTTCAATACGGATTGGATGAAGAAATACCGTGGACATACAAGACTGGTTTTGAAGCCGCAGTCTACTAAGGAAGTGAGCCAGATTCTACGATATTGCAATGCGAACAAGCTCGCTGTGGTTCCGCAGGGTGGAAATACTGGATTGGTGGGGGGTGGCGTGCCAGTATTCGATGAGATTGTGGTCAACATGTCGCGGATGAATAGAATTCGATCCTTTGATGAGAACTCGGGGGTTATTTCTGTGGATGCGGGTGTTATTCTAGAGGTGGCGGAGAAGTATCTGGCGGACAGAAACTGTATTTTCCCACTTGATTTAGGTGCCAAGGGCTCTTGTCATATTGGAGGAAACCTGGCAACAAATGCCGGTGGCTTGCGGTTGTTGCGCTATGGAAGTTTACATGGAAATGTGCTTGGATTAGAAGCTGTGCTTCCGGACGGCACTATCGTCGACGACATGTGCGCTCTGAGAAAGAACAATACGGGATATGATCTCAAGCATCTTTTGATCGGCGGAGAAGGAACAATCGGTATCATTACTGGTGCTTCAATAATCTGCCCTCAACGACCCAAAGCTGTTAATGTCGCGTATTTTGGCCTGCAAAGTTATGATCACGTCTGCAAAGCTTTCCGCGAGGCCAAATCTCAGCTGTCGGAGATTCTTTCTGCGTTCGAGTTGATGGATGGTCGAAGCCAAGATTTGGTTCATGATGTTACAGGTCTCAATAGGCCACTTGGTGAATCCTATCCTTTTTACTGTCTTGTTGAAACAAGCGGTTCCAACGAGGAGCATGACAAGGCAAAGTTGGACGACTATTTGGGTCACGTCATGACTGAGTCTATTGTCGACGATGGAGTTTTGGCGCAGGATGAAACACAGGCACAATCGTTATGGCGCTGGAGAGAAGGCATCACCGAAGCACTGAGCCACCTAGGAGGCACATATAAGTACGACGTCTCTATTCCCCTCACAGATCTATACCGGCTTGTCGAAGATACAAGGGAGCGCCTCACAAAGGCAGGCCTAGTTGGGGATGATGGCAGTTATCCTGTTCGCGAAGTTCTGGGCTACGGCCACATGGGCGATTCGAATCTTCATTTGAACGTTGCAGTAAGACAATACACTAAGGAAGTGGAGAATATCATCGAACCGTGGGTATACAAATGGATTCAAAAGCGGAATGGCAGCATTAGTGCTGAACATGGCTTGGGCATCGCAAAGAAGAAATTTATAGGGTACAGTAAGAGTGATACCATGATCAAACTGATGAAGCAATTGAAAAACCTTTATGATCCGGTTAGTATTACCCTTGATTCCAAACCCTCCATTTGTCTGTCCTGCTAACAGAGGTTCAGAATGGAATAATGAATCCATATAAATACATCTAATCAGCATTGAAGATAATGGAAATTTTGGCCTATTCTTGTTACTATACATACTATAGATATAATTTCTCTCTCCTACGATGAGGCAGTTGATATATAGGCTATACAGTACCATACCATTCTTCAGAAGATTAAACATATGTGAGGATGGAATGGACTATTTCAATCAAGCATCCTGGAGTAATTCTCTTCATTTTTAATAAGTCTGTTCCGTCGACTAGCTGGTGGTTGTCAGAGACGGCTAACTGCTTCAATAACCAGTGAGCGTATCATACTGTGTAGACGTCAACATGGAATTTGATATCAACAAGTTTCATCCTCCAGGATGCACCCTGTTGATAAAGTTACGAATAATTTTCCATTCCAGCAAACCAATCGGCGCAAATGGAACGAAAAAGCTTTCAGGGATGAGTGATGGGTGCCGGCTGTTGCCCTGGACAACCCACGGTGTTGACCCATGGCCTGAAGGGGCACAACTACCAAGTACTAATGTAAACAGAAACGATCTCTGAAGAAAACGTCAACCATCCTCGCTCAACCCCCAGCAAGGTATAAATCCTCTGTGGATACTTTTCTTGCATCTAGATCTCACCATGATCTTGTGTATTCCAGGCGTCTCTTTTTGCTAGCATTGCAGGATTGATTTGGTTGCAATTACTCTCGGAGGCCCCCAGCGATCGAGGCAAACGCTCAAACCATCACGACCTGTAATCATGGCTGATGAAGGCGCGTTGGCGAACCACTACCAGATGCTGGAGGAGCTTGGGAGTCAGTATCTTCTCGACCCATTTCGCAAATTGCTATGCTAATCATGACTTCTGCAATTCTAGGCGGGAGTTTCGGAACAGTGTACAAAGCCATTGAAAAAGCTACCGGAGAGATTGTCGCGATTAAACACGTACGTATGAAATGAGATCAGTGAGACGAATACTATGATGCTTACTTTGTCTTCTGTGAAAACAGATCGATCTCGAGTCAAGCGACGACGATATCCACGAAATTCAACAAGAAATCTCGGTGCTGTCCACATGTGCCAGTCCCTATGTTACGCAATACAAGACCAGTTTTCTCAGAGGGCATAAGCTATGGATCGTGATGGAATTTCTGGGTGGCGGCTCTTGTCTTGACCTGGTAATTTGCCTTGTCGCATTTTTAGGCCGATCAATTGCTGACTACGAGTAGCTTAAACCAGGGCCGTTTAACGAAGCACATATTGCGATTATCTGTCACCAGCTTTTGCTAGGTCTAGATTATCTCCACCAAGAGGGAAAGATTCATCGTGATATAAAAGCCGCCAATGTTCTCTTGTCGCGAACGGGAAAGGTTAAGCTCGCAGATTTTGGTGTCGCGGCGCAGCTTACCAACATCAAGTCGCAACGGAATACTCTCGTCGGAACACCGTTTTGGATGGCACCAGAAGTTATTCAGCAAGCGGGGTATGACTTTAAAGCCGATATCTGGTCCCTTGGTATTACTGCGATGGAAATGGTGAATGGAGAGCCACCCCATGCGAGTACACATCCGATGAAGGTACTGTTTCTCATTCCCAAGGCGCCTGCTCCGAGATTGGAAGGAAACAGCTACAGCGGCAACTTTAAAGACTTCATCGCTCAATGCTTAATAAAAGATCCGGATCGACGACCTACGGCCAAGGAGTTGTTGAGGCATAAATTCATTCGAGGAGCAGGGAAGACGGAGGCGCTACAGGAATTGATCCAAAGACGTCAGGAGTGGGAAGCTACGAAGGGTGTTTCAGAAAATCTTAAATATTATGCTGAGACCCTGTATGAGATCCTCCAGAATCTCAGTTCAGATATGGAAGCTAACGTGAGCAGGAATACTATCTCTCAGGACGATGATGATGACGACTGGGTTTTCGACACCGTCAGGCCTGGTACCATTGCGAGGCACACTCAAAAGCGATTGCGACCCGCAGTCCATTCGCTTGATGATCTTGATGAAGCCGCGGAGATGATGGAAAACCTCAATACCGCGAATGCTACTCCGGAACCTAAGCCAGCCAAACCCTCCACAGTAAGACGAGCACCTGTTTCAGTACGTTCGTCATCCGTAAGGCGGTCGAATAGCAAACGAAAGTCAAGTGGTGCAAAACAGCCCTTACGAGTGGACCTCACATTCGGCAACAGTCCATCCACAGTGAGACAGTTCCGTCGCGTCTCTGATTCGCTTGACTACGAGAATGAGGTGCCGGGAGTGATTCATGGGATGGACGAAAATTACGCTCCTAAAACACTCTTTTCTTCCGAACCGCAAAGCAAGGAAGCTGCCATGGGTAGGCGGATGTACAGCATTGGGGTCGGGCTCGCATGCCAGGAGGCTTTGGCCAATACGTGGGACCAGGAAAAGAGAGATGCTATTTCACGACTTGCAGAGGCCTGGAGTGAGCTCGAAATCGTCGACCCCGAGGGAGTGTTTCAAATCGTCAAATCATCCTATGATAAACTCCAAGCGTAAGCTCGTTTGCCAGTCTTGCCACATAGGTTTCGTCATTTGGTTTATTGACATTCTCTATAGAGACCCAAAAATCTCGACGGTTCTCACCAAGCCAGATCCTGCCGAATCGGCCCAAAGACCCAAACTCATGCTCGCGCAAAATAACCCACACCTTAAGAGTCACAAAAGGCGCCAATCAGCCCAGCTTCCGACTGAACAGTCGTGGCATCCTGGCAACTTGAGACTTCCAGGCCAATGCGTTCCCGGAATGGAACATACAAAGCAACTTGCCGATGTTTTGTATGGTCGTTGGAGCGAGGGTTTACGAAACAGATGGGCAGCCTCATAGACCATGGCACGAACAAGACGCGCCGCTCTAAATTCGTCTAACCGGCGATATTTTTCTGTGTACATATACGTGTGTACGTTACGAATTTCCTTTGCGTGTTTCTGAAAACTGTTTTCGATATTCTCCCAGCGTTTCGGCAGCTTTGTACTTCCCTTTACATAATTATACCTGTTTCCTTATCAATAGATAATGCTTGCGCCATGTTTGGTCTGAAGAGTTCGAGGAGCTCGAGTTTGGCGCTCTTGACGGTTTTGCTAGTTATTTGACCAGGGCCATTTGTTTCCTTTCTTTGATATCTGCATGGTACGTTGCTTTTGCTCCTTTTTTTAATCCCCAGGGCTTCCGGATATTGTCGACTTCCAGATGTTCTTCTTTTGATTACAACCTAGAAAATTGAAGGGCCGAAATGGCGTTTGGGGGATAACGTATGTACTCTAATTGGTCGAGAAGGTCATTTTTGGCAGCTTTTCGGTGATGAGGATGACGTGTGTATGTATTGCGAAACTAGCTATTGAGAGCAGCTCTGTAAGAATATATCATGTCTGCTTGAAGCTGTTCACATCATACGAAATTAGCATTTGGTGCTTGATGAGCTGGGATGAAGAGTTGACAGGCACGCTAAGCCACAAGAGGCTAGCTTCCCTCAGCTTGAAATGAACCCATTCCATCCTATCAGAGCTTAATCGATTCGCCCCTGAGCTTGGTTGTTTTGTTTCCTCGAATGCCAGAAATCGAGCCTCGCTGTCATGTAAACTTCAACTGATTATTTGTGAAGACCTGAGATCATGACAGTCTTCACCAGTTCTAAATGATTTCATTGATTCTAATCCACCCCCGAATGTTGAATGCCTGACCTCTAGTCTCATGGATGACCCTCCGACCCTTCAGCCTTCTCAGAGTAAGCCCTCTTCAACCAGGCGCTGTTTCGACAATCATGAAGAGCGGCAACGGAAACGTGCATCGTTCCCCTCGCGTCCCAATGCTGCTGCACGGCATTCGAAACGATTGACACTCAACTTTCCCATCAGTACATATTCCGTCCTATCCGATCAGACCTCGCCATCAACATACGGCATGTCGCCCTTAGCTCAGTCCTCAACATTTCCATCGCCGACCCGATCAGCAGTGGCAACTCCGGAATTGGGCGAGCCCGTTGATGAAGGATATATGTTTTTGACAGCTCTTGCTGCCCAAGAGCGGAAAGTTTTGGAGCTGAGGGAAGAACTGCAAAAGGCCGAAGGCGAACTGGCTAATCTCAAGAAACAGTGGGCAACGGGAGAGAAAGGGAGAAAACGGACGGAGATTGTTCACCATGCAGAAGTAATGAAACCTCTCAAAGCCCCTGCCGATGAAACAGTTGTGAATGGAGTAGATGCTGAGCCGTCTGTGTCTCCGGACCTTACCAAACTGGCATTGCAGACGAGGATGAGTCGGGAATTGGAGAGAAGAAACGGCTCGAGGCAGTTGACCTCACAAGTTTCACTTGGAGGCGGTTCTATTGGTTCTGGGCGACCGAGAACAGTTTTTCAAAGCTCTCGTCACACCAGAACTCTTTCCTTACTATCACCAAACGGTGTTGAATCACTTTCACACGCACAAACCACAGACGTATTCCAAAATTCTGAGAACGTGCGAGGCTCCAGCCATCCTAGATCTGCGACCCTGCCTTCAATTGACCGCAATGAAAAGAACGAGGATGAAAACGCTATAACTCCAGCTAGGTCGAAAGTGCAGGCTGAACGAAATCTGTGGCGGCGTTCCTTACCAGTCGCTCAAGATGGAACCGCCGACATTCTGATGCGCACGGGAAAACAAATGGCTTCGGATTTCAAAGACGGACTATGGACTTTTTTGGAGGATATTCGTCAAGCTACTGTTGGCGAGGAAGGAATTAGCGCGACAGAGTCGAGATCAATGCACGGAGTGCACCGTGCTTCACGTTCTTCTAAGCAAACCGGCATGGACCCTTCTACGAGCCGAGCGCGTTCCGCAGCTTCGTCGGCCACAGCCAGATCTGTGCCACCCAAAAATAAATCGACAGCGAAAGCGTCGGCTTCACAGAACGAAGATGCGTCATTCTGGAGCGAATTTGGCATCGACTCTCCTGACCTCACAACCCAGAAGAATCAGGCTAGTTCGAAGAGGAATAATGATAGAAAGAAGAAGGCCGCAGAACCCAGTCTTCTGGATGCGGATGATAATTGGGACGTATGGGACACTCCCCAACCCAAAGCCCATACTCCGTCCTCAAGCAGCTCCACATTCCCTTCTTCCCGGCGAGACAAGTCACCTTCGACGAGGGCGAGTAGCCCTCGGACAAGCGCAAGGTCAGCACCTTTCAACACCACCGAACCATTCTTCTATTCTGCAGCACAACTAACAGTCTCAACAGCTTCACAGATCTTAAAGCGATCGAAGGCGCAACCCAGTCCGACGGTATTCCGTGGCCTGCGCTGACGAAACTCCATCCTTCGAATTTAACTAGGACAGCATCGAGCTTGATGGCGGAATGGGAACGAAGCTTGTCTCCGTCACCTTCTCCGTCTTTCAGCCATGAGGCCGAATCCAAAGATCTTAAACATGACTGATTATCAAGCAACTAATTACTGATCCTTATACCGCTCAGCATATGCCTCCTTCTAATATTTGTACCAGATACCCACTTAACAGCTCCTAGATCCCTGCCACGACAAAGTCCAAAACATGAATTAATCTTGAATTATTAGCTGCTCTATTTACTTGCCATGCTGTCATACAGTTTTTTTTGGTTGCTTTCTTGAAATTGCTGCATGAAGCCTGCATGACAGATTACGACCCTGATATGTACAGTGGAAAGCCTTTATGCTCTCTTTTGTATTCCTCTCAAATAAATTTCAATTTTTTGGATATACCCACAGAGCGCATTCTTCCAGACTTTAAACTGGTTATAGCACCTTTTGCATTTATTGTACATGAGCCTTATATATATCATGCCGTCAAGGGTTTAAGTCGCTGAAGTGATTCCTATTTTGGTACTCCATCTGCAGTGTTTAATCTCATTTATTCTTCTATGTACATCTTTAGGAGATCTGTCACAAATTGATCACTATCTTTCCGTCATGACTCTCAGGTTGCAGTCATATTTTGCTGATCTATTTATGTTATTCATGTCCACACAATGGCCACTGGTGGTGTGCGTACTTTTTAAAAACACTCAGTCTTGGAGCACAAAGAACCTGAGTGAAATTATGTCTCTGTTCTCAAGATAGTCTCCCAATGAATACAATTTATATCTTCGAGCCTGCTTTTCTCCGAGTCCGCCGCTCGTTATGCCTCAGATGCCGCCTCAATATCTTTCCGCTCGCACTTTTTGGAATGGTGTCAATGAATTCAATACCACCATGCAGCCATTTATGACGCGCCTTGTGAGCTTGGACATGTTTTTGAATGTCGTGAATTAGCATTTGGTCACTGATTGTTAGATCACTGGCCTTGACTACAAATGCTTTTGGCAGTTCACCAGCTGAATCATCACAAACGCCAATGACAGCGGTATCGGTAACAGCAGGGTGTGTGAGCAGATGGGCTTCTAATTCAGCTGGGGCGACTTGAAATCCCTGCCACAGAGTAAAAAGTTAGGTTCTCTGGCGGTTTCTTCATGAAAAGTGTACTGGTCTGTTCAAGGGGGTGTATTGCTCAATTCCTCACTTTTACTTTGATAATATCTTTTATGCGGTCGATGATGAAAACATGGTCTTCTCCATTATGGGGACTCTTTCGAAATACGGCTTCGTCGCCTGTTCTTAACCATCCGTCTTGAAATGTTTCCTTGTTTGCGGCTTCGTTATTAAGATATCCCAAAACAATGGTTGGACCGCGTAGCAGCAGTTCCCCTGGCGTGTCATACTCTTCGATTAGGGCTCCATCAGGGGTTACCAGTTGTGCCTCGAGGAGTGGTAGAAGACATCCAGACGAGCCGAAAAAGATGTCGTGGGGACTGGTGTGTGTTGCAACTGCGGTTGTTTCTGTGAGGCCTTCTCACTGTTACAAACACTTGCTGCATTCAAGTCCTGATTAAGATTTATGGATGTTGCTCACCGTAGGCTTGAAGAATAGACCATGTTGGTTGGAAGCAGTGAAGATCCTCTACAGTTTCATTTCGTAGAGGCGCTGCACCGGTGATGATATGGCGCACACTGCTCAGATCATACTTCTTCATGAGGTCTGCATTCTTAACCATCGTGACAATGACCGGTGGGACCTACATGAAATGGGTAAGCCGACAGGATCGTTTTCTCAGCTGCTTTTACATGATAAAATTAGTTGATTTTGGCTTACTTACGACATAGAGCACGTCGATCTTGCACCTCTCAATTGCTCCTAAAAGGGTATCAAGCTCGAACTTGGACAAAACAACAACAGAGTCTCCGCGATAGATTGCGGAACTAAAAACAGATAACCCGAAAATATGGCTATAGGGTAGAAGTCCGAGGACGATGTCCCTTTGATCTTTTGTCCGAGTATGGTTCTCGAAGAGCGCAAAGAGTGACACTTGAGAGATCATGTTCATATGCGAGATCATGGCCCCTTTCTGTGAATTTTTAAGGTTAGCAGAGTTCTTTTAAGGGAAGCCTGGAAAAAAGGATGCTGACCGGAAAACCCGATGTCCCGCTGGAGAAACATAGGTAAGCGCATTGCTGGATGGCTTGCCCTTTTTTCCAGCTCAACGGCTCCAGCTCATCGAATCTTGAGCCTAGCTCTATCAGTTCACCAACGCTCTTAAATGTTTGGGTCTTTGAAACACTTCCAGTAAGATATCGAGGCATATCAAGCAAATACACACGAGACCGTGGAATGCCACATTTCTCTGCAGCTTTTAAGGCCGTGTCTAACAGAGGCAAGCAGGTAAATAGAGCATGGATATTGGATGCTCGAAGTTGATACGTCAGCTCGTCAACTGAATATGCAGCACTAGCCAAAGAAGCTATCCCTGATAATCTATGTACAGCCCATCCAAGCAGGAAGAAATCAACCTATTTTCGGGCTCATCAGCGATCACAGTGTTCCATATCGGGTTATGACTTTTGAACCGCGTCCGCATACCGTGTTAAGCGCGAAGATGCAGACCACCTTGTCCCATTCCGTTCCTACATTTGGTCGCCATCCAAGCTCATGCGCCAGAGCTCTTGCCAGGTAATCGACTCGCTGCTGGACTTCGAGCGCTGTGTACCCCTCTCCTGTAGTTCCCCAGATAAACGGCTTTTTGGAGCTTGCAAGGCTTGCTCGGCCATGTTTTTCTGTAAGAAGGAATTCGCAGATGGGGATGGAGTCGGGGATCGAGCTAATGGAAGGTTTGGGAACCCATGAAGGGCCTCGAAAGCCCATGGTGAAGTGAAAGAATCTCCACAGCGAAGCTAGTAGTTGATGCGGGGATGTTTCTGAAGGGTTCAATGATTGCACCCTGGTCAACGGCCTTTTCTGTTCAAAGATGCTGAACACTGTTCACATAAGTTGATTTCTCTGTTCCAAAAATCATGACTGCATTGTGCCTCATTCAGGCGAGTCGAAGACTGAAATAGACGGGCAGCAATTGAAGCTAGAGCAGCTTGGTGGTCTTCGACAAGCATCAAGGGATAGCTGACTGTCGATTCCTGGGCATGGCTTTCGATTCAGTACACGGAAACTCTACAAGCAAGCTCAATACAGCTCCTAGCAGACTTCGACTTCAAAAAGCTGTTCGATTCTACATATTTCAGATACTCCTCAGCTAACTTTTGACAACATTCCCTGCCGATACAGACTGCTTGAAAAGATGCAGCTCTGCTAAGGCTGGAGCTGAGTAGCGCTCGCTTTTGCGTCATACTGGGATACCTGGCAAAAACATTGGGGCCCCTTTAAGTTAGAGGAGAAAGCACACAAAAAAAGAGGCGAGGACTGGTAAACACGCTCTCAGATAGCAGTCATGAAATTAAATGGAATGATGGAATGTAAAGAAATGAAACGATCAATGACTAGATGTAACATTCTGATACAGTCTGGATGGTCAAGAAGAGACAGTTCAGTTGAGGATGAGAGTGCTTAAAACAGCGTGCGAATGCCACCATTCAGGCCTAGTGCTGGTTAAGAGCGCGCCTAACTTCTGATGCTGTGATAGGCAGATACAAGCCGCGTTTACCTGACTGACCTCCAGATCCAGCATCGAACAGCTCCCATTCTTCCCTAACCACAGCCTACGAATAATAATTCCAATCTCTCTTTTGCTTTCAATTAGTTACCATTTAGCTGAACTGTTTCTATCTCAATTTCCGCTTCAGCTCATTGAAAGGTCAGCATGGCGTCCGGTTACGACAGAGCCCTTTCAGGTAAGTCGAGCATTCAAGCTGTGTGTACATTGTCTATCAACTAATGATTTTTTTCGTGTGCAGTTTTTAGGTAAGCTATGGTGGGCTATATGATGGCTATGCGGTTGTTCTAACAAGCTATCAGCCCCGATGGGCATGTCTTCCAAGTTGAATATGCGCTCGAGGCCGTCAAAAGAGGTTGGTGCAGGATTGACTTAGCCGTCGCATATTGTTCGCAAAGCTTACGTATGCAATCAAGGTACCTGTGCGGTTGGAGTAAAAGGAAAAGACATTGTTGTTCTAGGATGTGAAAAACGATCGGCAATGAAGCTTCAAGACACGAGAATCACGCCGTCCAAGATCGGCCTTATCGACGAACACGTTTGCCTTGCTTTTGCCGGACTTAACGCAGATGCTAGGATATTGATTGATAAGGCGAGGGTGGAAGCCCAGTCTCACCGATTGACAGTCGAAGATCCAGTTACTATCGAATACATAACGAAATACGTTGCTGGTGTACAACAGCGGTATACACAGAGTGGTGGTGTCCGACCATTTGGTATTAGTACTCTAGTTGTCGGGTTTGACAATGGAGACTCAACTCCTCGTCTCTACCAGACGGAACCTTCGGGAATATACTCCGCATGGTATGTTTGGATTGGAATACGAAAATCAGAGCTCCTACTGAAAAAAAATATTTAGGAAAGCGAATGCAATCGGTCGATCGAGTAAGACTGTCCGGGAGTTCCTGGAACGAAACCACAAGGATGGTATGGACAGGGAAGAAACCATCCAACTCGCCATCAAGTCACTCCTCGAAGTCGTTCAAACTGGCGCTAAGAATATTGAAATCGCCATTATGGCTCCTGGGAAGCCAATCGAAATGCTCCCAAGCGAACAGATTGAGACTTATGTCAAGAGCATAGAGGCTGAGAAACAAGAGGAAGCGGCAAAGAAGAAAACAGGAAGAACCCCCGGAACTGGAACTGCTGCGATACTAACTCGTGGCGGAGGAGAAGGTTCGGAGAGCTGAAGGCGGATATCCACCATGACTCTCTCTCTAAAGTGGCTCTTGTTCTCAATTTCATTAGAAGCCAATCATCTTATCATACTACCAAGGAAACTGGCGTTGAAATGTCGTTAATAATAAGCTGTATAATAAGCGTAAATCATCTATCCCAGTTTGTTCGGGGCCTCCTTCACGTTGAAAATAGACCGATCCGAATCCTGGCGTACTCTGTCATCTTTGAGCATTCGAGAGTCAACGCGAGCATCTTCCCCTTCAATCTGTAAGGCGGGTTTTGGCGTTACGGCCTCAAGTACGAAATGGTTATCGCAATGGGGGCAATATTCATCACTGTGTGCAGCAAAAACTTCAGTTAGCGAACTATCAAGAGACATGACTGGACGAACCAGGGTATGGTATACGTGCCTCTCTTCAAATTCCGATGCGTCCTTCCGGAAGCACTTCTTGCATTTCTTGCATGCAAATGTCTGCAACAAGGCATGCGATTAGCGGCTACGCAGGGCATGGTCTCGAAGCAATGTTCCTAACCATCTCAAAGGATTGTAGGAGTTCATGATTCTCTTGTTCGCGGTGACATTCGGCGCAGTCAAACCATTTTCGACCTTCACAGACAATGGACTGTTAGAAAGCCGGGCTTGTATATAGTCAAGGATTAAGGCGGGACTTGCAGCACGGTGACCGGATCGACACCTGCGCATTGAGAATATGGCGACTATCTCCGCCGTCAGCAGGTGCGTCTCCTAGCAACAACTACAGCGGTCGGGCATACCACATGTTCGTTGAACACAGGTTTCAAAGCTTCTCGTTAAGGTTTGGATTAACCTGTGGTTTGACTGAAGTAAAGGATCTTGCTGCCTTTGCGTCTTGCAAACTGGGGTTCAGTGGATATCCAGATGTGATGTGAGAATCACTCTAACAAAAGGCTGATAGAGCCGTCTGTCAAGTACTAATATAAAGAGCTTCCTGAATACGGCAGTCTACAGAGTCCAATCCGCCAAAACAACAAATGCCCAGTTTAAGCCACCAATTTTGATCATAAAACACATCTCCGCACAAGGTTCCCCTCGACACTAACTCTTCATTTTTCCCCAGCCAAGTTCACGTCGCTGCTTTGCCAAAGAAACATGACAGTATCCAATTCTGATTTCGTGGACGTGGGCGAATGCGGCAACAGTCGCTACCTGTGGAAGGATGGAAAGCAAGTCATCATTACCGGATCGCTCTCCATTGATCTCAACTCTTTGCCCCTGCTTGATGATACCACGATGGTGGATGGCGAGACTGTCACATATGAAAAGAGGTTCCCAAAATGCAAGACCATCCCTATAACGGAGACAGACAACAGCTTTCCTAATATTCCGCGAATTGATTACTACTCTATGCAGCATGGTACATGGAGCGAGTGTTATCCTATCGAACCTATACACCTCACTGAAGACACTGATACTGTTTTCAAGCTTGCTGCATGGAAAACCAAAAAAGTACATCGCGACGCCGCATTTCTTTCCAGGCTAGTAACCAATGACAATATTGTTCGGTTGCTGAGCATTGTTACTGTTGAGGGTCGTTTTGCTGGGTATGGAATGGAGAGGCTTTATGAACTCGGCACCCCTTTTTCTCCCATGAAGGAACAAGTGAAGGAGATGATACCTGCATTTATTCAAGAAACTGTCGAGTACCTCCACGAGACCGCCCATGTATACCACTGCGATATCAGGCTTGATAACGTCATGGTGAATGGACAGGGAAAGTTGAAGCTAACTGATTTTGACATTGCCCAGACTGATGTGCTGGCAACGCCGGAATCATGCCTCGATGATGTCCAATACTTTCTCGGTGTCTCTCCAAGGCTCGATCACCTTGACATAAATATGTCACTCCTCCTCATATTTAAGACTCTGTCAGATGTGCCTGAAAGAGATCTTTACAAAAACAACAGACCTGCAGACCCGCTCCAAGCTTTTAGTTTCTACAACTCCAACAACCTCAGCTCCTCCAACTATTTTCATAATGTGCAAGAAGGAATTCACAGGAGCCTGCGGGCACAAATGGCTTGTGAATTGGCGTAATACCTGTTCATGCACAACGGTCATCGAAAAGGATATACCAGAGACAAATGCCCAGATTTCCACAAGTAACACATCTCAATGTGTGCTTCTTCATGATGTCAACAGTAATAGCATGCCTATTTTGCTCTCTAACTCTTTTTATCCTGCTAACAAAGCCTTTCCTAGGGAGTATATTCTGCTGTTCACTTTCTCTCTGTCCTGTTTTGTTTTGTTCCTTGATCTTCTTGTTCACCCTCCTGGAGGTCGCAACTACCCCATAAATTCTTTTGGTCTCTAAATCCACCTTGTGCCTCATTGCCTGAGGCGGTCCCGGATACTACATTGGCGAGATGGACGAGGACTATCTCTTGGCCGCAGGGCTAGTGCGTGGTCGGCGCTGTAGAAGCAGCTTGAGAAAAGGCATCACTTTGAAGTCGAGGAATCTGGTAGTGTCAGCATTGAAGGCAGCTAGATATGTGACAGTGTAGCTCTATGGCATTCACAACTGTTCAGTCCGTCAACAGACCATGATCAAAGTCCTGCAGTACACGGACTACTGTCCTGGTGTAATGTTTGCAGCCAGACCAATTCAGAGACATTCTCGAATCTCCCTTAGCAACAACACCAATTATCATCCCACTTTAAGCATCACAATGAGGTTGAGAATGCTAATGCAATGGATGATGTGTGTAAAATACTAGAATGATGATTGTAATTGTTCCCATTTAATTTTAATACTGATGTACCAAATGGCAAGCTGTCGCCAGTGAATGAGGCATGGTGGGTGGAAGGAAGTTGTGCAGCTAGATGGCATTCACTTAAGTTAGTTAGTTAACTAATGATCTGTGAGTGAAGAGAGGTGAGCACTGAGGATCAACAGCGAGATCCCTGAAACCACTTTCAAACCCCTCTCCAAAAAAGTAAAATAGCTGATCAAGACAGACAAGAGAGTGACAATTCCATGGCCAATCAGCTGATCATCTTGCCGGCAGTCAAACAACACCAGCGCCCTGAATTCACTTTGACCTGAAAGTCAACAGAGCTCACGAGACATTGCCGATAGCATCACTTGGGACTTCCTGCGCAAAAATTCATAATCATGCTCTGAAGCTTGTCAACAGCACTCAACTAGCTAGGTCTTACAACCCATATCTGTGGCACCAAGGATTCGATACCAGCTGGGAATGGTTGATGGACATATCGCAAACTGTCCCGCTACACTTGTGGGTGCAGTCCAAGCTGAATCACGCGTCAGCACATCTACAGCCACTTCTCAATAGCTTAGGCTCCAGATGCGCAACTTCGTGGATCAGGCAAGGGTTTCAGGATACTAGACATTACCATGGAGCGGGAAACACCTGAAGATGCGGAGCAAGAGTCCATCGTGAGTCGCAAGTTGGTTCAATTGCTAAACCCCATCACGAAGCTGACATCAAGAATTATAGAAGCCCGTGTCCTCACTCCTGTCGCATTTCGAAAACCTGGCCCAGTCCGGACCGCATCGAAAGACCCCAGACACACGCGAGGCCCCGCCAACATTTCTAAGGGCCCAAACGGCAAATTATGATGATTCTCCTGCTCGTGCTTCGTTGGATCTACCGCGCCCTGAATCAATATGGGCGTCATCTCGAGCTGGGAGTCAGAACACCGTCAGAGGACCTTTACAACCTACACAGACTGGGGATTCACCAAGTAGGCGGCGCTTTATCCGACCTCTATCGATGAGCATACAATCCACTCCTCCTCGTGGTCCAATCTTGACAGTTGAATCGCCGCGATCCCCTCCTTTCAAGAGTTTCGTTTCGCCCCGAAAAAGCCCCTTTAACGACTCACAAAATGACGAGGATTTACAATCATTACATGGCACTTCTTTGCCGACAGGACGTAGTCCGAGCCGTTCTTCAACCCGACCGACAACTCCTTCAGTTGACTCCTCTGGCTTAGTTATCCCGGGCGGTGGGAGGCCTGAAGATAGTGATCAGAATACAAGCAAAGCTCCTAAAAGCTCATCCCAACCCCCACCAGTCAACAGAGCCGAAAAGCCTAAGATACCAGCAAAGAAACCAGGCATCATGGGCGGTTTGGATGCTAATCCAAGTTCTCTTCTTGCTTCGTCCCAAAGAACCTCGTTTGAAGACAGGATTTCTCCGTTTAGTACACCTCCTAGCAGCCCTGAAAAATCCCCGTCACTCTCCACAGTCAGAGGGCGCTCTTCAAATTTTCTTTCTTCGTCTCCATTCTCTCTAGATTCGCCAAATCATTATTCCCGGCGTGAAGCTGTTGCCCAGCCTGCAAGCCAGCTATACGGAGCTAATCCCAGAGAACCAAGTCCCTCAAGCCAACTGAAACCGAAACCTATTCCTAACCGTGACACAAAACCACCTCCACCGCTTCCCCCGACGAAGAGAAGCGGAGCGCTATCGAAAAGTCCCAGAACTGTACAAAGCCTTGCTAGCAAACTAGCTGCCAGTGATGAGCCAGAAGATAGACCTGGCCTGCCTCCAAGGTCAATCTCTCCTGCTTCGCGAAGAGCCGCCCCGCCCCCTCCCCCCCTCCAGAGAGGTCCAGATAATTCAGATGTTCCATCTTCGTTATCGATATCGCCGCAACCCCAAGAAGGAGGACACAAGCAATCACTTCGAGTCTTACATGGCGAATCCACTGTACACTTTCCACCACCACCTGCTCCAAGAAGGGATACTGGTAATATTGCAGTAAGAACAACCTCAGAAAATCATCTTTCAACACCGTCGACTCCGATATCACCAGTGCCCTCTCGACTGCCGAATAACTCCTTAAATGTCTCTTCAAAGCTCCATATCTCGAGTGTCCCACGTGAAGAAGGAACCGAGCCCCGTCTCGTCAATGAAGGCACCATTACGAAGATGGATTACCCAGATGCTTCTCATACGAACCGCCGGCCACCAGTATTTCGCACTGTCGCTCGTGGTATCCACACAAAATATGACACTAGAGTTTTCGATGTCTGTGGACAGTACGCGTGCTGTACTGGCTACTTCACTAAAGTGTGGGATCTCGTAACTGGTGAACAAGTCCTGAGTTTGAATCATGGTGAATCCGTAAAGGGCTTATCCATTGCGTTCAAACCTGGAAGAACTATGGATGAAGAAGGGAAGGCGATATGGATTGGAATGAACACTGGAGAAATCTGCGAAGTCGATATTACCACACAAGCAATTGTCTCCTCCAGAACTTCTCCTTCTCGGAGAGAAATAATCAAAATATATCGTTACAAAAAGGAGCTCTGGACGCTGGATGACGATGGGAGATTGCTTATATGGCCTCCAGATGAGTCCGGTTCGCCAAACCTCCAATACAGTGGCAGTAACCCGTATGAGAGAGTTCCCAAGGGGCACACATTTTCCATGCTTGTGGACGGAGTCCTGTGGTATGCAACTGGAAAAGAAGTCAGATTATACAGACCAAACACGATTGATTCATCTTATCAAGTGCTCAAATCACCGTTTGGAAAGGCATATTCTGGCGACGTGACCTCTGGCTCTGTATCCACGAAACATGGAGGCGTGGTGTACTTGGGGCATGCTGATGGCAAAGTAACCATGTATTCCTCCCAGGACTTCACATGCGTTGGAACTGTTAATGTCAGTGTATACAAGATTAGCTCGCTGGCAATGGTCGGTGACTATCTTTGGGCTGGTTACAAAACAGGTATGATATATGTTTACGATACATCCACAGATCCTTGGACAGTCAAGAAGGATTGGAAAGCGCACCATCATGGGGTTTGTGGATTATTACTGGATTCGAGTGGCATTTGGACAGTGAACAGGCTCCAGGTTGTCTCTCTGGGTGTTGATAACTATATTCGCGTCTGGGATGGAATGCTGGAGGACGACTGGCTAGGTATGGCGGACCTTTGTTTTCAAATGTGAGTACTAACGTATTGATAGAAACAAAAATGCAAAGCCGAGATGTCGAATACTGTGACTTTCGGGAAGTTACCGCCGCCATCTTGACTTGGAACGCGGGTGCAGCAGTACCAGGGAATCTACCGAACAGCAACTTCATAGGGGATGTAATCCACCCTGAAAACCCACCAGAAATCTTGGTATTTGGTTTCCAGGAACTCGTCGACCTGGAGAACAAGAAGATCACAGCAAGTTAGTATTCAACTACTCGATATCGTCATACTGTCATTGACTGTTTTGCCAGAGAGCTTGCTCAAGGGCAGTAAGAAAAAGGACAGTGATATGGAGCGTGTGAGCCGGCAGTATCGCGTTTGGCGAGATCACCTTGCGTTATGCATCCGCGAATTCATGCCGCTCGATACGAGTTATGTATTACTCCACACAGCTAGTCTCATCGGCTTGTTTACCTGCGTGTTTGTGAAGCAAGAAGAGCGCCAGAGAATCAATAACATAAGCGCCGCTACCGTTAAGCGAGGAATGGGTGGTCTGCACGGAAACAAGGTTTGCAAGGCGTGAAGCCCTAGCTGTGGAGGACTATAGCTAACGATGGACTTAGGGTGCTCTCATTCTTCGGTTCGTCTTGGATGACACCTCAATTTGCTTCGTCAATTGCCACCTCGCAGCCGGTCAATCTCAGACTGCCCATCGCAACAACGACATCGCCGCGATAATGGAAAGCGATTCTTTGCCAATGGAGCCAAGTTCCTTAGCACGAATCGACCGTTACGTTGGTGGTGGAGATGGATCGATGATTCTCGATCACGAGATTTGTATCCTAAATGGTGATCTTAATTATCGCATCGACTCGATACCTCGAAATACCGTTCTTGAAGCCATCAAGGCCAACAATCTTCCCAAGCTACTAGATCGAGATCAGTTGCTTGCATCCAAACGCAAGAATCCTGGCTTTAGACTGCGCGCATTCCACGAGGCGCCAATTACATTTGCGCCAACTTACAAGTACGATGTTGGTACAGATAACTATGACTCCAGTGAGAAGAAGCGTTCACCCGCATGGTGTGACCGGCTTCTTTATCGCGGCTTTGGCAGAATAAAGCAGGTACAATACAGAAGGCATGAGATCCGTGTATCCGACCATCGACCTGTTAGCGGCTTATTTAAAATGCGCATCAAAACAATTCTCCCCAAGAAGCGCGCTGCGACGTGGGATGCATGCCAGGCAGAATTTCTTAAGGAGAAACGGCGTTTAGCGACTGAAGCAAGGTAGGCATCCGCATTTCCGTTGAAAGAAATGATGTTGTCACGACTACTGTGGACCTCGGATAGTCATCTAACTTGTTCTTTTAGCATTGATTACCTCGTTCGGGTTCTCGGAGCAGATCCTAAAGAAGCTCAGTCCTTGATCTCTTCACCAAGGACCTGATCTCAGTTCATTCGTTTTTACCGCTATCATACTTCTTTTCGCATGTTTGACGCTACGCGCTGCGATCCCTCGGCGTTTGCACCAAACCGTTTTAGAAGATGTCCTTTATTTTAAGCAATCATGTGCTACGACTTAATGATCAATAGAATACTTACGTTATGATAGGGTCAAAATTTCATTGAATACTATGAATCAGACCTATTTCTCTCGGAATTTTCTGTTTTCACCTCTTTTTTGGTTTCCGTTTGAATCTTTCAATGTTGGACAGGCTTCATTTTCTGTGTATAACAGGCTTGTCAGTTTGTTCTTATCTGTTTTAATCAATATTTCAGGAGCCCTGGTCGCTTAATTGTCGGCTTTTTGGGAAAGGGACTTGATCATGGATGGGTGTTCCACCTTGGAGCAACCAATGATTGTGGGGATTCTGATTAACTAATTAGGTGCTCTATAGACAGGATTTGTGCATATATTAAGGGAATCTCATGTTGAAAACTCGACGCTTGTGCTCCCGAAATCATCACATTTGGATCCTTTAGCAGTTCGCGTTGTTGTCCATGGTTATGATGTCCGAACTGGTGTCTACCTAAAGCAAGACCAGCCTCCAGGGAATGCGGGAGATATTCTCGTCAAAACCCTAAGCGCCAAGTCATTATTGTAGGGCAAGTTTGAGCTTGGGAATAAAACGACGGGACCTCGTCAGTTCAGGCTCGCTCTCACCTGAGCATCAGGAGTAGTTATTTGGTAAGAGCTGCAATGATTCCAGCTTCTTTGAAATCTTCGAAACCCTAGACTTAAGAGAAAAGTAGAGCTGGGCTTTCTCTCTATACAAGCACTTGTATTATCAAAACTGTGTGAATTCTGGAGAACTTTTTCTCAATGCAGAATATAAACTATTACTAATGAGAGATAGAGTCATTGATTGTCTGTAGCTGATCCAGTTCACATGATGAGAAGTATGACAAGATTCTCTAGATCTGATATTGCCAGAATCCTCTTCTTAAAGATGCTCTGCTAGATTAGTAGTACTGTAGTAGTAATCCATAAATTTACTATGTACTCCGTAGATGTAGTCAAATGACCATGCCAAGAAACTCTAAAAACTGCACGTTGATTGGTTGGAGTTACGCACTCTGATTGGCTGGCCAAGAACGACCATTAGAGTTTTGATCATGTGCCTGACAGCTGTCACATGGAGCTCAACACTTTACACAGTCCACTTTACACAGCCCTAGATTACAGGCTTCATAGGGGCGAGGTGTGGGCAGGCGCGGCCGGAGGTCGCGCCCTCTTAGCAGTGAATCTTTGGGGAGGAAGTTGGGGAGGAAGGGGGGGAGGCAGGGCGCGGCCAGAGGTCGGGCCCCCTTAGCAGTGAACTGCTCTATGACTACAGGTATATGGGTAGTATTAAGCAGCTCAATATTACTTCTTCAGCGACCGTAGGGGAGCGTTGGCCGTAAGCTAGTATTTAACTATTGCTTCATATTAATCAAGATTTAAAAAGTTCTTCTCTTAATCAAACAGACAACTACTCAAGTGTTTCTATTGAAACTGAAAAGTCAAAGTCTCAGATATGATTTAATTCAGATTTTCAACTGATAGCTTTATGAATAAATTAATAATGAAGTTAAAACTTCTCTTTCAGAAATTGCGATAAAGAAATAAAACCATATTTTGACTTGATCAATCTGTTTCAAGGAGAGTCAACTCACTGCTTTATCTGTAATCTGAAAGATCATTATCTCAAGGGCACAAATCATGATCAGAATGGATGACGCTTCACTTGTTATTATCTTTAGGAATCTTTTTCTTCATACAAAATCTGAAAATGAAAGAGGGCCAGTGGCTTTTAACTTTACAACTGAAGATTTTCAGTATTTGGCAGAGAAAGGGTGAAATACTCAAGAGTCAAGATTTTGATTCTTGAAGAAATAGAAAATTTCTAGCTAAGTCTTCTGCTGCCTCGAGTGTTATCAGTTTGTTGCATAGGCATGTAGTTATATCACCAGGTTTCTAGGTCTGACTTCATTTGAAGCATTCAAGACCCTGTTGTTCACATTTTCTTCTGGTTCACAATCAGTATTTTCCTCAGGAAACAATTTACAATTCAAGTAGTGACTGATATCACTCCCATCAAACTCCACCTTACTAAACCCGTTTCCCAAATACCCCCAACGATTCCCGCTCCAATACTCAATCTCATAGTCTTCAAACTTCGGCTCCTTGATTAAATCGAAAAACGCCAATCGACTACCCGGCCACATGACGATATTCCCATCTTTCTTCCCTTGCTTGAACCAGCTGCTGCATGGGTCTGCCCATGCAGTACGCTGTAAGTATAGCGAGGCATGTTCGACAAAGTCTCTCATCGCGCTCTCTTTGGGGCTTAGGCGGCGGATATGTTCTTTTCGCATCTTTTTAATAATCTGGATGAAGTGGTTTGAAAACAATGTGTGAAGTGGAAGAATCGATCCCTGAGCCAGGGGACTATATGGACCGTTGTACATGAAATAGTTTGGCACGTTTGGTATTGAGACTGAGATGTAGCTCTCCGCCGCTTCTGCCCAGCGATCGGCGATATTTTTGCCGTCTAGGCCTATTATTGGGAATCGAGGACGGAATGTAGTGTCAAATCCCGTAGCACAGATTATCACATCGACGTCGACCTCTGTTCCATCCTTGGTAAGAACACCTTTGGAGGTTATCCCAGCGACAGGTTCGGTGTAGCAAGTTGTTTTCGGACCAACGAGAGCTTCGAGGTACCCGTTTCCAGGGGTGGGTCGACGACAGCCAACATTGAAGTTTTGTGGGATGATTTTGGATCTTAGATGGGAGTTGTCACCGAGCTTGGATGTCATCTCTGTGTACGCGAACTGTGAAGATGAGCATTCCTAGTTTAGAGCTAAAGATTCTCCAAATGGTCTTTTAAGGGCATACCAGATTGGCATCGTCAGATTCCTTACTGTTTCTTAAGACAAACCGGAACCGTCCATTGAGTTCATCCTCAATCATCTTGCGATATTTGCGGTACTTCTCCGGATGCGCTCTCCAAAGAGCCTTTTGTTCTTCACTATCTGTTTAGGCGGAGTTTTAGCCTTGCGTACTCTTACACAAGAAACGGACGTTGGACATACAGGCAAAATTGCTTCCACCGGGCCCGGCATACTTCTGGCCAAACCCCACTGTGATCCAAGTTGGTGTCCTTATCCAAGTGTATAGCTTCGAAACATCATTATAAACTCCGGCGACCGTCTGAACGCCAGAACTGCCAGCGCCGATGACAGCAACGCGCTTTCCTTCCAAATTGAAACCTTCTTCATATCGAGCAGTATGGAATAGCCGACCTTTAAAGCTGTGCAGGCCTGGAATATCTGGCCATTTCCAGGCGCTTTTTCACGTTAGAGATGGATTCTGGCAGGCCACACAGATCTTCTCACTTTAAAATGCCAGCTCCACTCAGAAACACATCACATTCTTCATCCCATTCTTTCACTACATCATCTTTATCGTTCCTCTCCACAAGATGCAAGAACCACTTGGACTTTGCCTCCTGCCATGCGGCATGCGTCACCGTCGTCCTCAACCTGATATACTGCATCATTCCCTCTTCATCCACGATCTTTCGAAAATATTCCCAAATCTCTTTTGCTGGGCTATAGTACATTGACCAATCGGGATTTGGTCTCCATGGAAACTGATAGCTGGCACTGGGCACATCGCAGGCACATCCTGGGTAGCGATTTTCCAACCACGTACCGCCGACATCATGGTTTTTCTCATAGACAACGAATTCGATATCTGGATCGTCTCTGAACGCGAGCATTGCGTGGTGAAGAAAGTCAATTCCCGCAGCGCCTGCTCCCATCATGATAATTTTGAAAGATCTGTGTCCTGGGAACGGTTCGTTGACCATGTGGTCCGAGATTCGATAGCCATTTGGAGATGAAACTGGCCATTCAGGACAGAACATGGGGCGATTGATGCTGGCTGGATGCTCAATATTTGGGTTGTTACTGCCCAGGGAACGTAGGTTGACTTCTACTTGAGAAACCATATTGAACCGTTGATCGTCCAGGCAGCCTTTCTCTGGAGCATCCTAGTGATAAGGGGAACTAAATGGCCCTCACCATCCCTCAGCAGTCATTCGAATATCGATATAACCATGGCAAGTTGTCCAGAGATGACACGCCTCCAATACCAGCATACTCTCAAGATGGACAGGACGGTCTTCAGTTGGAGAACGTGACGTGCCCCACTACTAAGCTTAGATAAGCTGCGGCTAGCAACCCCACATCCCCGCTGTTCTTTGCCGAGCCGAGATTCCGAGCCAATCAGGCACGATAATTTAAAGTCACGGTCCGCCCTTGGCATCTGACTCCCCGAATCCCTAGCATTGGCCGGGGACTCTTATATTCAGAAAGTGGTTGAGTATCAGTTGGGTTCTTAACTTCTCGCCATTGGAAATGGTGAGAGTAGTTTAATATGAGCTAGTTTTCCAATCACCAAGCGTATTGTGTAAGTTATTCTCCAGATATCTGATATCTCTATTATATGACAGCTTAACAACCTGAATTGTGAGCACTTATTGATTTCAACGTTGTTAAGTATGTAGATGCTTATATGGGTGATTCCAGTGATATTAGATGCAAGAGCATCATGCAATAAGGATGAAACTGGCGAATGGCTCAGTTTGTTCCTCACAACTTGGATTCGACCCATTTTGGAGCTCTCTTCTCTCGAAATGCCGCGAGACCTAACAGGGGATTGCTATTAGAACCTCGACTATTTTAATGTAGCCCAAAGCAATGGAACCAGAGAGGATTGAGCATTTAAGGGCCAAAATCCGGCAAAACAGGAACTGGAAAATCGTGGGCAGTAAAGTCACGAAGACACATACCTTCCATCATATTTTCTCCTGAAAACAAGCCTTTCTCGTATCTCTCCTTTGTATTCGCGGTCGCTTTGTCAATAGAGGCGACTTCCCACGCTTCCCTAATTCCCGCTCTTGTGACAATAAGTGCGTCGGGACTCAGCTGGGAAAGCTCCTTGGCAAATTCCACCGCCTCCTCGAGTAATGATTCATGTGTTTTCGAGATTCGGTTTACAAACATCCAAGCCTTCGCTTCTTCAGCAGAGATTGATCTGCCAGTTAGAGCAATTTCAGACGCAATCTGCAAACCAGCAATGCGCATGATGCGAGGAAGGCCCCCAGCAGACGCGTAGATGCCGCGTTTGGCTTCTGGGAGGGAGAATTGGGCGCGAGGCGAGGCGATGACCATATCGCTATTGAATCAAGCGTTAGACCTGACACGGACTGACTGATTTTCCAAAGGTTCTGTCGTGAGAATATAACTCACCAATTCAAGCAAATTTCAAACCCCCCTCCATACGCGAATCCGTTCACGGCAGCAATAATTGGTTTCTTCCCTCTCCGAGTACTAATTCCCGCAAACCCCGACGGCGGATGGCCCTGGAGGTAGAGCTCAGATGGAGGATTACTCCTATGCTGTTCAACTTCCAACAGGTCCTGGCCTGCGCAGAACGCTTTGTCTCCAGCTCCAGTGATGATTGCGACTTGCAAAGAGCCTTCGTTGTCGAACCACTGCCATAGCTTGTGTAAATCCCAGTGCCCTTGGAAGGGAATAGAGTTTCTCTGTTTGGGACGGTTGATAGTTACTAAGAGGACGCCGGCGGCTGGGTAGGAGAGGAGGTAAAAGGAAGACGGTGGTGGAGGCGAAGAGAAGGACATGGCCGGTATCGTCAGAAGTGAGATGGGGGGTTAATCAACTCTGTTCATATTACTGGAATTTTGAAGACAGAATGTCAATTGAATTGAAATGGGCATCTTGAAGCTCTCATCAGGCAAATAAACACGTCTTGATCCTGAAGGGTTGGGGTCACGCACACCAAAATGCTACTTAGCCGACTGCACCGAGGTCCATGATGCTTGACAGGAGCTGCCAACGAGTTGCAAAATGCAAAAATTCAACAACCACTATTCATTCATCATCCTCATCATCATCACAGACACGTTGGTCGGGAGGGTGCTGGGGAGATCAGAGACTGCAGAACTGACTTGGCCCTCATGTTCAAGATTCTATTCACCGAAAACTGTCAACGCCGTATGTCAAAGCGGTGTTAGAATTCAACTGGACCTACTCCGTAGTGACGCTCGTAGTTGGTTGCCTCCTTTCTCCACCAGACACCAATGCAAAGCACTAGACAGCAGTCACTGATCACTTCGCTTTCTCTCTCTCTCAATGCTACTACTGGAACGCTGGTGTCCTTCTACACTTCCGGAATTGCCCACATCAGGGCCTGCTTTAGCATTCTATTGAGCCTACAGAATCTCTGATTGCTTGTCTCACTTCCTCGAGATCTGTTTTGGTTGATTCTAACAGCATTTTCCTCGCGACGTCCACAAGGCTTGGGGATGACTAGATGCCCTCATGATGACTTTTCGCCCAATACCTTTGAAGAAAACGGATCGGAATCTGGACAGACATCCTCAGGAAGAAGCTTGCGAAAAGGGGGACAATTTCGAGTATTTATATTCGAAACCACGCAGGATGATCGACACTGTGTCGAGAAGCAGGCACCATGAAAGCCCTTTAGCAGCCGCGAACCAATTTCTGACTCCCACTGGATTCACTCTAGGGAAATATAAATGCAGACACCTCTACCTGAGGATGATGGCAACGTTTGATTTGGTGAGCAACGCAGCTCACAAAATGGGATATCATCAGCTTTTTCACGCCGTGCACGCTGAGGAACTCCATCCAGGGATGACATTTCGGAAAATGAGAGCGCATTGGCTTCAATCATTCAATTCACAGCAAGCAACTCTCTCGTCGCTATCATTATTACATAAGCAGTCCCGACGTCATATTTAGAACTGGGATTGAGATTCCTTGAAATGCTGAATGGGCAGGGCTTTAATACGGAGAGAGAGCGCAGAATACGCTGCATCCTCACCTGGGCATGGCAAATCTTTCATACTTCTCTTGGTCAAGCTTTCCTGCCAGCAGATGCTCACAAATCATCCTGCCCGTCTTATATACTCTGATACTTCCTTCTCAGAAAGATTCGTTTAAGCATCTTATATCATGGCACAATCAAAAGTCTCTACCAAGGATTCCAAAGAGGAAGCAAGATGGGAAGACAATCCGCCATATACGACTCGGTCGGAGAAGGAGTTTGGCACGGTTTATTGGAGCGGTAGCTGCCATTGTGGACAAGTGAAATATCAGTTAAATAGAAAAAAGCCTCTGGATGCGAAATTCTGTCATTGCATTGGATGTCAAAAGCTACACGGTTAGTGTGCTAGGATCTTGCGCATTTGACAAGTTTTACCCACGGTTTCTTTGATTTTGAATCCGTTGGTAACCAGTGCGGACGTTGTTGACACTTGGTATAGGTGCACCGTTTCAATGGGCTGCCATATTCCACAAATCGGATGTCAACTTCTTAAACGGCCACAAGGGATTGGACTTCTACCAGAGCAGTGACAATCTGCGCGAGCATAAATTACCGTGCAAAGTATTATGCTCACACTGCCATTCTCCAATCATGGATGAAGGCCGCAATGTGATCCTATCATTTCCAGAGCTGATAGACTTTGGCGAAGGCCAGAGCAAAAAGGAAGCCTTGGACTTATTCGCTCCTAGGTATGAAGATACTGCTTTGATGGCTGCGGCCCCTTGCTTGTTCGTCAAGGCCACTGACCTTTTGCCAGCTGTCATATTTTCTATTCGCAGCGGGTTATCAATCTAGATGACGGCAAGCCGAAATGGGAGGGGCTGAATGACTCCAGTACGAGGATGGATATGTGATCAAAACATCGACTCATCTAAATATAGCTGCTCAGCAATGGAACGTCATATATTCTATATTGCACAGAATGGGTCTCTTACCAGTAACGTGTCTTTTCAATTGCAGTTCCGTAGGCTTATGTAGTCTTAAAACCTGGCAATATCCTTCATTGCCACAGACATAATCCACTCAATGAGAACCCTGAAGATGCGTACATGCATCATATTTCAAATGAGAATCTTTTATCTACAAGTCTGTACAATTCAGTTGCTCATCGAGCTCCTTTCTGGACAACTAGCCTAGATGACGTCGCCGCAACGTCCAACAGCAGCCCCACCAAGAGCTGCACCTTACCTGCAAATCATCTTTCTATCAGTCTTCATCCTCGCCTTCTTCCCTAGCTTCCTCTTTACATTTCTAAACTCCTTGAGCACAATCGTTTCTTCTGTCGCTCACCTAGCTTTCTCACACCCTTCCAGCTCCAAATCTCCCATTCCGGCCTTCACACCATCTCCAGCACCCACCTCCACCGCAACGATGACTTGGTTCCAAAAGACCATAAACCTCCCTGCCCGATCGCGAGGGTCCTACCTAATCACAGAACAGATCCTTTCCGAATTACCTGAATTACGCACCTACAAAACCGGCTTACTGAACCTCTTCATCCAGCACACCAGCTGCGCGCTGAGCCTGAACGAGAACTGGGACGCAGATGTTCGCGCTGACATGAGCGATGCATTGGATAGAATCGCTCCGGAGGATCGGAAGGGAGATCTATACCGGCATAGCGCTGAAGGCACCGATGACATGCCGGTAAGCACAACAGAAATTATTTGCTGCACGATCCATGTTGGATTAGCTGAATACAACTTGTCTAGGCACATATCAAATCCGCTTTAATCGGTGCGAGCGTCACAATCCCCATTACCAATGGCCGTCTGGCTACGGGAACGTGGCAGGGAATCTGGTATCTTGAATTCCGGACCCACAAGCATCAGAGAAAGGTGGTGGCTACAATTCAAGGGGAGAAAATGGTATAAGTATACCTCCACATGTGGATACGAAGCGCTTGATAGAGTGTAAACGAGAGTTCAAATGATGCAACAGTTGCGATGTGAGGGCAGAAAATAAGAATTCTGCATCACAATGTCGGCAATGCAGTGGATAGCAAGGCTGCAACTTCATATAATGCCAGAGCATGAAGGCTTTTCACTGTTTTCTAGAAAGGATTGTAAGCAAGGCTGGGAATACACTGTATAGAAGATGATGCCCACCGACGCAGTTCATTTTACTATGAGTTAGTGTTTGTATGTACAATAGAAAGTTGAAATCTGTAGAGAAGACATGTTCGAATGGCCAGTAATCGTTTCTGCGTTGTATATCAATGGAGACGACGCCTTCAGTTGAATCAAGACACAGAAAGGTTATGGTATCAGATTGCAATTTATCTATACAATTGAGCTATCGTTGCTCAAATCCCCCTTCTGTAATCCGCTGGGATTCTGGCACTTCCGCTGGGTCTCCTAATGATTTCAATGGGTATGAAGTCTGCGGGAGAGATTCAAGGAATTTGCGGTTATGCTCATGGGCCTAGTACGGAAGAATAGTCAGCCAGTGCCCCTAAAAAGGCAAAAAGCGACCAAGAACGTACGAAAGGAAGCCCGCAGTATCCACAGACTGCGATCTCAGGTTTATCGGTGTTGATGAAGATCTTGGGATGGCCCAATGGCCCACCACCACCATCGCAGGAGACGATCCTCTCCTTAGTCCATCTCACGGGCTGTTTGTGAATCAATTCAATGGCGGCATACGGACGCGGCTATTTGAATCAATCCGTTAGTGGAAAGATATGATATGGAGCCATCTCCACCAAATTTGCCAACTGAGCATCCCATAAAAGGATCCAGTCACCAGTGAGAAAAGAATCTCGTCCAACCACAAACCTGGTAATCCATAATCGTTTGCTCAAATCTAGGTCCCGACATAGCCAAGTCCCGAGGCTGCTGACTCCGTGCCCAAGTCGTCGCTCTATTCGGGGCTTGCATCTGCACCTCTTCGCTCGCTTGCTGCACTGATTCCTGCAGCGGAGCATCCCTTCCGCCCATAGAATCCACTGGCACCGTGTTGGTCTCCGATATGCTTGTTACTCTCCTTTGCGGATTGGGATCATTGGTCGGGATGGCATTCTCGGATCTTTCAGAGAGACGGGGTGCAGTTGAGGTATAACTGGCGCGCGGAATGAAGCGTGATGAGCGTGTCGTTAGGAGGCGTAAGGCTGAACGTGTAGAGGAGAGCATTTTGACCGTCTGTTGACGCCAGAAAGACGTTAGATGGTTACTTTGGTGTGTTAAATTGTGCCAGCCAGCGTGGGTTGAGGTTCATTGGAGGGCAAGTCGAACTGGCCAATCAGGTGGCTTGCCCTGCCCAAGAGAGACCTTGCTGAAGCTCCTCAGTATCGGTTCTGCTCAGTTGGCGACACCTTCAAAGCCAATTTTTTTTTTTTTTTTTTTCAAAATGGTGTAAAAGACATGCTCTATTCCCACTCTATTTAAATATCGCATACTCTGAAAGCAGAAAAATTAAGATTTCAAAAGGACGAAATCCTCAGCCCAACGAATCCGCCATGCCGCGGCCCCAAGTCGAGAAGACGATGTCTTCTCGGCTACTTACTATGAAAGTAGGTTCTTTGTAATATTTCCTTCTTTACCGCTTGCTAAATATCAACTTCTAGTTTATGCAACGTGCTGCCGCCGCATCCACAAGTGCTCCAGCAACTCCAGGCAACCAAAAATCCGCAGCCGACGCCGAACTCCCAACACCGTTACCAAAGCGCCAGAAACTATCGAATGATGCATCGCCGTCAGATCTGAAAGCTATATCAGCCGCGATTAAACTCGAGGAAGAAAAGCGTGCAGCGGCGATCGCGAAACAAGCAGCCGAAGCTGGAGAGACGGAATGGGTGCTGGAGTTTCCCGCAGGCACAATCAAGAATGCGCCAACGAGCACCACGGATATCGTTGATGTAGATGAGGAATCTGAGTATGGAGGACGTAGAAGTTATGGGAATTTTAAGAAGAAGACAAAGGCTGTGGTTGGTTTGGACCTTTTCACCTATTTTGACACAAATACTTTTCCATTCGATAAGCATCTTTCTAACACATATAAACAAATCAGGCATATACTGCAGTGGAAGAAAAACAAGATGAAAATGCTGAAGAAGGAGATGATGAAGTGTTAGCCATGATTCAGGCAGAAAAATCTCGTGAAGATTCTAAGCGAAAAAGTCGGGAGCAAACGCATCGAAAGAACCAAGATCGCGCCCCCAAGGGAATTAGTTCTGGCGGAGGAGGCCGGCGATCGGATGAAGTTGATTTACGCAAGCTGAACAGCATATCCGGCGGGTTTTCAAGGGAAAGAAAGCAAGCAGCTAATGGGAAATGGAAGGGCTCGAGATAGGGAGGCTTGATTTGATGAAACGATTGTGGATAATCTTACACAGGTTCGACGATGACCAGCCACTCTAACGCTCGAAATGGAGATCATGCGACGCCGTCATTGACTGGAATTAATACCGAAAGACTTACGAAACGAATATGTACAGAGCCAGAATAGGCCGTTAATTCTCTGGCAGGAGTATGTTCAAAGCCTGGCCTTTTCCTTTCGCTGTTTGTCCTCCCAATCTCTCTTACCACGATAATTTATCGCCAGATTCCACGCTGCAACACTGATTCCGAGAGGCGGAGCGAGTAGCAGGACCCATGCCCACCATCGTGGACTTGACGCTTCAATACGTGTCATGACCTTCTTTATCTCAGCCTTCAGCGCATCCTTATCGCCATCATTCCACACAATGACTCCTCTCGCGGATTCTACCCCCCTGAACTGCGCGCGCTCCACTTTGCCTAACACGTTACCTTGACTCTTCACACGATTCTCAGCATCTTCAGCACTCAAATGTGGATCTCGCGATCGCAGCCTTTCCATCTGTACCGACGGATCCTTAACACCAACCACAATTACTGTCCCACAGAGTGCATCCAGCCCACTTTCAAACAACAGCGGCACATCCAAGACCACCGCCCAATGGCCCTGGAGGTAATACCACAAAAGCGCACGATACATTTCCCATCTCACCGCGGGGTGCACAATCCCATTTAACACTGCGCGGTCCTTCTTCCGCCCCTCCGAGTCGCCGAAAACTCGTCTGCCCAGCACAGGACGGTTGAGGGGGCGTCCTTTGCCGGGTACTTCTTCGGGTAAGAGGAGATCTGGTGTCGTGGGGCCGAAGTAGTCGACTATGGCCTTGTAGCCGGATGTACCAGGCTCGACGACCTTACGGGCGAGGACATCAGCGTCTATTATTGGGAGATTGTACGGAGGTGCGGACAGGAGGGAGGAAACGGTAGATTTGCCCGTGGCGATGGATCCCGTGAGTCCGATTAAGAGCATGAGGAGTGGGTATTGGTCCGAAAATGTGCGTGTGGATGCAGCATACGATGGCAATGCTCAATGAAATATAAGTTGCAGGATTTTATAAATCGTAGTTAGATATCACAGTCAAACATGGTATATCTTTTGAAATCCGTTGTTATTTCGCCGATTCACTGTCAAATCTTCTTCGGCGCCGACAAACAAAGGCTGCACATTGGTCCCGGGAGTAAGAGAAGGCTCAGCGTTAAATCAACAGAGTTAGATATTCCGTACAAATCGCCGATCTAGATTTCGCTCTATAACATGAGCTTTTGTTCCCCTTTCCGCCCTCCAAGAAATTCAAAAGCTCCCAGCTTACCACTACGTCTTCAACAGAAGCCGTCTCGCGGGTCCTTCAATCTTTTTTCCCCGGAGGAACGAGCTCGATGTATCCAGAAAAGGGGTGCAGATAGACTCCTTTTATCCTTGATATATCCCTAATAATGAAAAAGATACTCCGTAAATAGCATTGGGCGCAAGCGAATGCTGGACGAGCGCGAGAGAGGGAGGGAGAAGCAAGCTGAGGAGAAGGGAAGAAGTTGCGCGATGACGCTTCTGGGCGGAACAGGGATGGATGACCAGCCGAACAAAAGCGAACGGTGGCGAGCCTCGGCTGTTGATGAAGCTCAGAAAGCATTTGAGAAGAAGGCATCGTAATTCCTATCTATCCTGAGAGCATTGAGCATTACTGTGAATTTAGAATCAATGCTAGAGTAACTATTTTGGTTGAAATAGGAGCAAAATCACTGACGAGGCTAATTCGATATATACATTCCGTACGCTTGACTACTCCTGTGAAGTCAACAGAGGGTTGACAGAAACCGAAAGACACAAGTTCATAGTATCCATTCTCTCAAAGAAATCTTTATTTATTCTACAGCTACAGCTCCAAGCGTTAAAGAGGTGTCCCCACCCCAAAACAAAACCAATTACAAATCCCAAATGGAACAAAAACCACCTGGCTCAAAACACGCTCATACCTACATATGTATTTCCCCCGTCGTTGGCACCACATCACTGCACCTCTCCACCCCCAAAGTCCTCCATTCCCGTATCTTGCCCATGATCATTCGTGACACCTTCACCAGCAAGCACCTTTGTTCGCGGCATCGAATTAGACAGGGTGGTAGGAGTCTGATTTCCCGGAGTCATAGCAACAACATTATCATTCTCATCGACAAACTCAAAATTATATCTCGACAACAGATGTGGAATGGCAGAGAGCTGGGGCCCGTATCGAGCTGTATTGTCGTACAATTCGAATAACGGAACGGCGAGGAGCTTCATGTTTTTAGGAACTGACAAAACCTCTGCACACAAAGGTAGTTTGTTAGTTAATCCATCAGCCCGAATGCGAAGGGGTTAAAGGAGTACACCTTACTCTTCTTTGGCAGCTGTATAAAATACAACTTCTTACACTCCTTCGGCCTCGTCACATGTCCCGGCAAAAACGGATACATAAACGTCTCGAAATTCGGCCTCCACCACTGCGCCAGCGTATCTCCCACCTCCCAATCTTCATTGACACCCTCGCCCGTAAACTGCGATCCAACGGGAGCCAATCGCTCGTTTAATCGGGCCTTGAATCCCTCAACTTCATCGTCCCCGTGTTTGAGATAGTCACCGGGCCTAACCAACTCGTTACATTTTGAACCCTCCATTAGCCTCCTCAACAATTTAGACAAAAAAAAATTCCTTTGAACCCGCGTCCAGAGCAAAAACCCGGATCCCCAGGAGGAACGACGTTTACGTAGAAAGCTTACAGTTTAAAAAACGCATTCGCAATCTGCAGCATCAACACATGTGGATGGTTGTGTTCATGACACACCAAGACTCCCTCGCACGTCCGTCTCATACCATACTGCTCGTAGTGTTCCTCCAGACGCTTTAATCGTGCGAGCACGGACGGGTCTTCTTCCGGCTGTGTCTCCTTGGTGCCGAATGTGTAGTTTGAGAGTGGGTAGAGGCGGATCGTGGGTGGTTGTTTGGCGGAGAAGGATTTGGGGATGATGGGTCTGTCGAACGCGAATGAGTAAATTAGCGGAATACAAGCCATATTGCGTAGGGAAGAGGAAAGGTAGCGTATATAGTGAAGAGCGCGGTGCGCGACTTACGAGCGCGAGCTCTGCTGAGCTGTGGATGAGACCGTTGACATCGTTCGTCGGTGAACTCTATGCGAGGAGATATGAAATCCGTGCAGGAATAGACTTAAAAGAAGCTGCTCGATGTATAAGTGACGATCTGAGAGGCAGTTGAAGACAATGGTTCCTGGGGCTACTCGAGGTCTGCTTCATCCCAGCTCTCGTGCGTTGAAGCTCTTTCGAAGACACGCGCTAAGTAGGCAATGCTCTAACTACGGAAAAAGAAATTTCCGGAGCCAGCAGAATATATACACCCAATATATATTGAATGGATCCATGTTGATGATGATACTAAGTAGCAAGAATCAATTCTGGTTATCCAAATGTTAATTAAAACTACATATGTATGTAGCCCAAGTCTTAAGTACAGCAGAAATAGTCAATTCTAGTTGAAACTAAACCCGGGCTTATCGAGGGAGTATCCCAAGTATCTCGACCGCGGAGCCCGAAAATACATTGATATATGAAGGAAAAAAGTCTAGGGTATTAAATATGGAGAAAAACCTGGGTCACTCAAAGCTTCGGCTCAAAGTTCTCATACTCGCTCAGATCCACAACAGGAGAGGCGGCTGGACTCACAGCAAGTCGAGCTTTGAATTCAGGTACACTGGTGATATAGACGGGTGGCTTGGCTATAGCACAGTCGGTACCGTTAATACAATTAACTTGCACCTCTTTCGCTGTGGCCTCACAGTCGCCTAAGGCCGGCTTCACGCCAATGGTAGGAAGTAACTTAGCAAGCAATTGGCTACCACCCTCAACAATAGGAACAATCTGATCCTCGGCAAGTTTCACCTCCTCTGTCAAAAACTTCTTCACAGTATCTGTGATAGCTCTGACGCCCTCACTTGAAACTGTCACATTCTCAAAGGCCTTTTTCAACTTCTCATTGTCAACGTTGACGTTAACGGAAGCAAGGAACTTCTGAAGCCCTTCGATCACAGTATCTTTCTGTCCTGCAGAGGCAACAGGGCTCGAACTTGCCTGAGCCTTCATGTGAACAGCAAGCTTGGCGCGAGAAGGAGATTGAGGATCAATGTATTCCCGATAAAACGCCATGATCTCAGCCTTGGTAAGTGGCCTAACCGCTTCAGCATCCGTCTCATGCTGCAGAAAATCGTAATATTCGGATCCAATATGTGCCCAGTAGCGTTGGGTTTCGGAAGAAAGATTCTTGAGCTTCTCAAGTCTCTTGTTAATGACACTGCGCTTATGGGCTTCGAATACAGTATCGGACATGTCGTCCAAACACTTGGCAAATTCGGACAAGAACGAGTCGATGCGAGATTCGAGATAGGTACAGTCACGGTCGCTTTGAATAATCACGCGATAGCCTAGGGTTGTCGCAGAGTACCGAGCACCACTCCAAACAACATACCCCAACTGCTCCTTGGTGCGAAGCTGGTCAAAAGCAGGTTCGCTTGCCATTTGAGCAAAAAGCTGAATTTTTGCTCGCAACACAGGATCGGCCAAGCTTCCGACAAAGAGATAATATTCAATGCAGTGGTTGATATTAGCTGGGTCTTTTAGGGTGTATTCGTAAATGTAATTGCTTCCGGGAGGAAATATCATATTTCGTCTAAAACGCCACTGAGAACGAGACAGTGGGCGGGCTTTGAGAGTCGACTCAACAAGGTCCGTAAGCTGAAGGGCATCTTCTTTGTAAAGATTTCCATGGGCCAAGACCTCGATGTGAGTTTGACGCAGAATTTGTGGGAAAAATGTAGCAACTTCTTCAACCTCGACATGTTCTAACTCCTCTGCCAGTTGCTGGTTAATGAATGCGTTCTCAGCAGTCAAGTACCTAGTATAACTTCCGACCTGGTAGTACGGTAACTGATATTCTGCATTGCGGAACCCTCTGGCCAACCGCTCTTTGACAATCTTAAATCGATCAGGTTTGATTTCAAGGTCCTTCATGCTGTGTAAAACTTTTTGAAGAAGGACTGCCATCTTATCGTTGTATCCAACGATTGAGATATCCAAGCCGAAGACGCTAGGAACTAAGTCATAATCCAAACCGGCCAACTCTGCGTCGTAGGAATACTCGGTCAAGGCATCTCGGACCAATTCGCAATAGAGTCTGGCCTTCACGTTATTGCTCGGCGTTGCATAGACAAGTGGGTTCCGCAAAGTAACCTCCAACGCAGCCTTGGGCACCCAGAAAGTGTCATCTTTCTTGAACCACGCTCGGACACGTTCATCGTTTCGAATCAAAGTGGGAGTCTGTGCCGGCTTGTCTACCTCCTTCTTCTCTACCTCTAATCGGGTTGGCACAAATTCATTCTTATGAGGTAGATGTAATTCAGGTATCTTGCCTGCCGATGGTGATTCGAGCATTCTGCGAATCTCAGAAAGCAAGTTTTCCGATATTCTTTCCACTTTGTATTCGGTGCCATACCATTTTTCTTTCTTGTCCCAGTCACCAGGATACTTCTGCGAAATCAGTTCAATGTTAAAATTGTCTGCATTCAGATAGCTGAGGCCACGTGTAATAAGTTCAGGTTCAAATTTTCGGAGCAACGAGCCGCTGATCAGCCATTCTCGTGGGTATGGTTTCTGCATAACACTGCTGACGCTGCTCGTAAATCGACTAGCGGGTGACTTTTGCCTGAATCGGAAGTCGACCTCTGAAAGATTCTTCATTTCATCAAAAATCCATTGCTGGGGCGGATGTTCCTTGATCAAGGCAATGTACTGAAAAACAACCTTGACCACCTCTTCGTGGTGATGCAGGCCGTCTTCCGTCAAGCGGACAGAGATGTTGAAGAATGCAGCACCAGGGCAGATAGGTATGGCACCAGCTGAGAGCTCAGTCGCCCAGCCCTTGGCTTTGATGTAAGCAAGAATACTGCCTGGGCCCTCGTGCCCAATCAAATGGCTTATATATCTGCTGGGTTGGGACTCGTACATATCTTCCTCATCCCGGTAGATGAAAGAGATGTCCAGCGACCGCGTGTCCATTACAGGCTTAGCGCAAACCATTTTCAGCATGTCTTCCGGTGCAAAAGGCTGGATATCATCCCACCGGTTCTGGGGAAGCTCCTTATTCTTGACAGCGGAAAACAATTCCGTCACCCAATGTTCTAGCTGATCCAAAGACTCCCTTCCTAAAACCACAAGCTTCATCCGATTGGCAGAGTAGTGCTTTTCATGAAACTTGATAAATTCTTGCCGAATATCCAACCCACGGCTCTGAGGATCATCGCGCAGCGTTTGCAAGTTGCCAGTAGAAAAGTGGTGATACGGATGTTTCGGGTTGGACAGAGACTTGTTCAACTGCAAAAGTCGCCATGGATCGCTCTGCAGATTCTTCTTATTTTCGGAGTCAACAGCACGGAGCTCACGATCTAACGTCGAAGGAAGAAAGAGAGGGCAAATAAAAAACTGGGCGAATCTATCGAGAGCACCATACAGTGGGGATTCTGGATCGCTCGTTGTAGATGCGCTCTCTTCAACTGTACTGGATCTTCTATCCACCAGCGGAGTCAGAGGAGCAGGGGTCGGCGATGGAGTGGGCAACACTGATGGTGGAGGTTCAACAGGGTGCGAATGGGCGGTAGCAGCCACCTCAAAGTAATAATTTGTCTCCGTGGCAGCAGTGTAGGCATTTGAATGTCCGGAATGGGCCGCAAGATATTGGTTGTAGTCATTTTCTCCGGGATACTAATCACCAGCAACAAGTCAGTACTGTGGTTGCAAACTCTTTTCTTTACAACAGTGTTACAAGTACACACCTTTTCTGTACCCATGAACAGCAAATGCTCGACCGCATGAGCCATACCAGGCATATCATCATCATCGGAAAAGTTGCCAACATTCATGTTCACCGAAGCACTAGCTTTGTCCGTGTTAGGGTCGTGAACCAGCAGTGCCTCTAGCTTATTTGCCAGCCTGATGACCCGGTAGGACCGGTCATCCACGACTGGCTTTTCCAACTTGTCTGCTACACGTTCGACGAGCGTCATGACTTCGAAGTCTGGCGGAGAAACGGGGGCAAGGGAAGAAGTTGATGTTGTGGAAGAGCCACGGGCGAGGGATGACGAGATTGAGCGCGAGCTTCTTAAGAACCTCCTTGACGGTGGCAAGACCAAGAACGCCGTGGACTCCAAAAGCGGAGAATGCTGAGGTAATTGAGGATATGAAAGGACGACGGGGGATGCGTAGAACGACGCAGCAAGCCTCTTGGACTTAAGCGAGCGAAACAAGGACGGGGAATAGCAACCGAGACGGGGAGTGTGAAGCGTGCAAAGCGAGGACCTTGGAGGCATGCAAGGGAGCGAAGTGAGTGGTAGGACGATGGAAGAATCAGTTGCACTTGAAAGCCAGAAGCAGCCTTTTTTATATCAAGAAGAGGGGAAAAAGAAATTCTGTGAATAATCAGTTAAACTATGAATCGGGACAGGTGGCGGGGAGGCCAGAACCCAACTCCAGCGCTTCGTACTCTCGAGTAGCTCGCAGTCACTTTTCGCACAGCGCCAAGCCCCACACACACACACACACACACACATAGAAGCGACAAGTGTGGATAATCCTGGCCTTTACCCCTTGCGCGAAGTGGAATTCTGAGGTTGTAAGGATGAAGAATGAAGCCAGGCGAGGGTCGGGTTTGAATGAGAGAAGAGGACGTTGAGGTTCGAGGCTGAAGACTCAAGAGTGACCTTACACCGTAACTGGTAAGGCTGTTCTTGTAAGAGCTCATCTTACTTCTCGACAAATGGCCTCCTCTGATTGGTGCATTTGCCGCAGGATTCGCTGGTAAACGGCTCGTAGTTACTTGGCAGGTACTGTTTTGTCGGTTTTGATTGGTGGAAGTGCCGGTCTTACCGGAATCCGCGATGAAGACTGCATTCCATCACGTGCGGGGCTGTACCTGGCATTGTAAAAGCAGAGTACTGTATCAAGCAAGCAGTCAGTATCAGGGTCCTCAGTGATCGTGAGAATAAGAGACATATCACAATCACAATTCCTTTGGTGTCTGTCAGATTAACTTGACATGCATTCTCATCCTACACCAAGGACAAGCAGTATAAACTAACTAACTATAGCATGCGACTCCATACACTTCGTTGTGGGTTGACTCCGTTCCGTGGAAATGGAACCTTCACTCGAAAAACTTTGATCAGAGCAAAAACTCCATTGTGCAGTCCAGTACCTGCAAGTACCTGCTGTGGTTAGTTACCTTTTGTCACGTCATCTGTGACTTTTGAAATGCTGCAGAAAATGGCAAAATAAGCTGGAGAAATGATGAATCAGGCCAGGCTGAGGAAGGACTTGGTATGTTGTAAACCACTCTGGCAACAAGCCAATAATCACCAGTGGCCATTACTGACGAAGAGGGAGTAATCCCAAGGGCATTACTTTACATAGTACGTCTCAAGAATGCTTGACCCATACTGATAGGCCTCCTCGTGCGAATCCCACTAACTAATGCATAACTACATACCGTACGGAATATATGGGGCTCTGTTATGGAGAACTGGACCTACATCGAAGCCCAGTGGCGCCCCGCTGTCAGCGTCTGGCTTGAGGTATCCACTGACCGCCATGCAACCGCGCGTTAGTTGACGTATGTTCCATATATCTTTTTCAGCAACCTTGCACATCAAAGACATTGTCGAATCAAGCCAGAAAGTAGATCCCGAAAATGCATTCACTCATCTATCCTAAGAGGATCCCACTGATATACGTCTCTATACCACGTCTAGCTAAATGTGCATATCACGCAGCTAAATCGTGTAGCGGAACTCAGCCGATCGCTCAATAACCATCTCGCTCCGGTCAGCCTTGCGATTGCATCTCCAAAAATACAAACTCATGACGGCAACGAGGATGATGACGAGGAGTTGAGAGCTATCGAGAAAAGTAGTATTGTCAGCAATGCAATACCTTCTCATCATCGAAAAACGAATTGGTCTCTTACATGATAGCAGCCCAGATACCAGGAATATACTTTGGCGCGTCCTGCGACCGGAACACCAAGCTACCCGCGATACCGCCAACACCTCCCATTCCAACCAACGTAGCACTGGACAATGCACGAGTCCATTGTCCTCGAACATTATTTGCTTGGTACGCCATCGCGGCAGGGATATTTGCATTAGCTCCCGCTGTGGTAAGAAAGACACCAGCATAACGCACAGCATTGTTCTTGGCAAACCCCATCATTGGCAATCCAACCAGTGTCACAATGGCGTTGAGGACGAGAATGGGGCCTCGCAACTTGTATTTATCTCCAGCCCAGGATGTCGAGAACATGAGAATGGCGGCGAAGAAGTAGGGTGGTGCCACCAAGCATTGAGACTGGCCGACACTGAATCCCATTCCCTGGGCGAGAATAATAGGAAGGAAATATGCGATTGCATAAGTGACGGTAGTAAGGCAGCTATGAGCATACTGTGATGAGCCTATATATCAACAGAATTGCAAAAGACCGTTTTCACAACATACAAGAAAATCATCGCGAATCCCCAAATCTTCAAATCCAGAGCAGGCCGGAGAAACTTCACAAGACTAAACGGTTCTGGATCCGCATCGCCTCGATCTTTGTTCAGTCGTCTAATGATAAACTCTCGTTCCCTAGCATTGAGGAATCCCCATGCCTTGTCGGCTTTATCTGGAAAGTCAACAATGAAGATGTAGCAAATGATGGCGACAGCAATTGAAATCTAGAGACCACAGTAAGGACATAAACCAAAATTCCAACGGTTTGCCCGTATCACTTACAACTCCTTCCATGATGAAGATCCATCGCCAACCTCCCAAACCATGCATTCCACTCATCTGGCTAAGTCCAAAAGCAAGGATCCCGGACAATGAACCTGCAACTGCGCCAATGAAGTAGAAGAGAGAGTATCGCTTCTGAACCTCATCTATCCTCGGAGTCAGCTTGTATTCCGGCAGTCAGAAGCTACAATGCAAACCACTCACATCGAGAATACCAGCATGACAGAAGATACACCGTTCCTGGGAAGTAACCAGCTTCCAGAACACCAAGGAGAGCTCGCAAACCAGCCATTTGTTCCCAACCTTTCACGAAACCGAAGCCCTGCCAGGAAGCACATAAGTATACGCATTTGCTAGGGCGAGAAGCCATGTCATACAATCAGAACAATGCCCCATGAAGCAACAATCGTGGAGATAAAGTTTCGGGGCCCAGTCTTCCTGATGAGCACGGTCGCAAAAGGCTGAAAAACGACGTAGGTAATAAAAAAGACGAGGACGATGATGGACTGCGTATCTCTATCAGCATTCCATTTAACGACCCCATGCAGTTCTCATGCGCCTACGTATCGGAATCCCACTTGCAGCTTCAGTTCTTTAGTCATCCTAAGGCAAAAAGAAAAATATGACCAGTTAGTCGCAACTCCATCGCCGTTGGCATTCAGGAAACGCCTTACCCAGCAATGGCTGCCATGGAAGTATTAGTTCTGTCCATCAGACTGATGCAATATCCCACACCACAAGTGGTCACTAGTCGTAGATCCACACGGTGGATGATTTTCCGTTGTTCTTTATAGGTGAACTCCTCATCGACGTCGACATCGGAATGCTTGCTCTCAGGGGCGGTTTCGACGCGCACGAGAGCGTCATCTGTAGCTTTCTCTTCGTCGCGTGCCATGTTGCTTGGAACGAGCTCAACTTCTTCAGGCAATTGGTGAATGTAGGGATTGTGAAATGGTCAGTTTCGTACTCGGAATCCAGCTGCAGTCGTAAGGTTTATATACGCATCTCTCCAGAGTTACACCAATGCCTCCTCAATTCTCTTCTGATCCATGCTCGCCATCGCGGTTCCCCGCATGACGGATCTCTCCACACAGTATATATAGCGTAAGATTCGAGAGGCAAATACTCAAATCAGGAATGGATCTGACCATGTGGAGTTGGTGGAATTTTCATTCCACATGGCATTAAACATAAAAGCTTAAAACACTAGCATGATATCCGAATAACAGGAATCAAACCAAAGCTGCAGCTCGAGCCTGAATCCCAGAAAAGAGGAATGGTTCGAGACCCCAGAGCAGGGAAGCTGTGTGGACAAACGCTTGGGAATGATATCCATAGCCGGCCATTGTCGCCCACGAGCCTCGGCTGGTTCTCGGTAAGTTGGAGCACAACCATCCTCGAAATCGAACTAGCTAATGCTTGCAAGCTTTCGTTCTGCCTGGGGGATTGATGCAAATCCGGGGTTGGGTCCACAACTTGAGAGATTTACTATATATACCGTGTATATATAGAGAGTACTGCTGCGTTCGCGCACATTTTTTCCAAGATCCGTACGGAGTACAGAAACGAGGCTTTGCCCAGATGCGTGCTAACGTGTTTTTACGATACTCCAACGCAGCAGCCGTTCTTTTCCCGCGAAAACTTGCTTCCAGAGGAATAGGGAGCAGAGGAATTATGCTAGCACATTCGCTTGCAGTGAAAGCTCATATATCTGGATACGAGCTCTGTGAATTATCAGCGAGTCAATGTCAGATAGCAACCAAGCGGAAAAGAAGTTTTGCCATCAGCAATGCAGGGGTATCCTCTTTGATTTGTAGTAAGTATCGCATCTGCTTTTCCAGCGAGACATTGTTTTTGATTCAGGTCAGTTCAGGTCAGTTCAGCTTCTCAAACGGAGGTACGAGGTCCGTCGCCACAGAATGCCCGACGTTCAAGAGCAGCACCTCATATGTACTGGTATATATACAGACTGGGCCTTTTGTCTCGATTCAGGCTGAATTAGCCCCCAGTCACATAAGCTGTCTGTCTATTATTTGATATTGATATACATCGTGAATTTGCAGCAACTCAAGTTCTAAAAAGAATGGATGGACGATACGATAACTAGATTAGGTACATTAGTAGTTAACTGCTAACCTTGAAGTTTCGTTATCATGTTCCTTGGCGGACCTCAAATTTAATTCCATGTCAGTGTCATAATCCACAAATCTTCAGCAAAAGGCGACCGGCTTGGAGACTCGCCCGACAGAAATCACAGCGACTACAGTTTCATACAGCTTGGAAGAAACAACATCTCAGGTTGTGTCCGTGTGCCACGTACCACCGCCCTATTGGGGAAGGGCACATCGGAAATTGAAGTCGATGACTTGTGGAGTCGTCATGACTGAAGTGCTGATTGATAGAAAGATCAAGTATGCTTGTTCTTATGATTTCCTGAGGGTTTTAAAACGTCCTCAGGAGAACGCTGGCTTAAGGCCGCCTTTGCGAGCATATCGCACCCTTGAGATTCATATGTGTATGTATGTATCCATTCGCTCATGTATGCTCGTTAACATAGTCAAGAGTAGATTTCCTTCCCGCCATTAATTTCATGCCTCTATCCAGTCAGATATAAAACCTTCATCTAACATAAAATAGACCCATACCTCCGGGTATTATTATTTTATTTCATCCATTTGCCGACAGATCCAGGCAAGTAACAAAAACTCCTCAACCCCTCCGCTGCAAAAAGTGAAAAGGATATCACAGCATTCGGATTATTAGAAGAGCAGAGAAAATCGGTGCGGTATCCAGCTCAAAAGGTGGGACGAAGACAAATCAGATCTCCGTTTAGACAGTCCCGTGATTCCCGTGACTCCCATCCATCATAGTTGGCATAATGGGATCATGTACCGCCTCCTCAAGCGCACCTTTTTCCGTGAGACCCATCTCCGCAGCAAAGGTGGAATGTGGTTTCCATTTAGACGAAGTACGAGGATTTGTCTCTTCCAGCATTTTGTCGACTTGTTCGAGGGTGAGGCCCTTGGTTTCAGGGACGAGAAGGTACGCGTAGATGAAGCACACGACGCAAAGGGACCCCCAGAGGAAGAAAACCTTGGGGCCGAGGTTTGCTTTGTCGGAATAGACGAGGTAGGGAGTGATAACTGCGATGATCTGGTCCATGTTGTCAGTTTGCATTCATCATTGGGAGAAAACAAGGAGCAGGAAAACACCTACACAGTTCCACAGCCAGTTGGATGCGGTGGCGAGACCCACGCCTCTGGCACGAATGGGAAGAGGATAAATTTCTCCTATGACGACCCACGCACCAGGGCCCCAGGTGCTGGCGAAGAAGAAAATGTAGATACAGATAAACGAGATCATAGCTTTCACAGCAGCCGGTCTCTCACCAACTGTTACACCCACGATTGCAACGATAAACTCACAAATGAACATGCCACAAGCACCCCAGATGAGCAAAGGACGACGACCAATCCTTTCAATTGCCCAGAAGGAGATTGGAGTTGAACACACGTTGACCAAGGTTGTAATCAGACCAATCAAGAAGGGATTGCTAATGGTGCCCAAAGATTGGAAGAAGGTCGTGCCAAAGTAGAAGATGAAGTTGACGCCCGTCCACTGCTGCATCATCTGGAGGGAAATACCGAGAACGGTGCGACGAAGATTGCTCGCAGGGTTGAAGAGCGAGCCACGGAAGCAGTTAGTCCACGAAGCCCAGTAGCTGCCCTGGGGAACCACCTGAAGTTCGTACTCGTGGTTAGCAACGATTTCGGCCAGCTCCTGCTGAATGAGTTCAGAATCAACAGGTTGGCCACGGAGCGACGCCAGGGAGGATTTCGCACGAGTGAGATTGCCTTTTCTCACAAAGAAACGAGGAGACTCTGGGAGCATGAACAGACCAATACCCAGAATGAGGGCCCACAGCATCTGCAGCGCGATGGGAATGCGGTAGGATCCGGAATCGGTTCGATTTTGTGTGCCATAGTCGACACAGGACGCTAAAAGCAAGCCCAAAGTGATGCAGAACTGATAACCTGAGACGATGGCCCCGCGGACTTTCCGTGGGGCGATCTCGGACATGTAGAGAATGATGATTGCGGAAACGAAGCCGACACCGAAACCAGCAACCAAACGGCCGGCGACGAGTAGAGGGATGGCCTCCGATGCAGTCTGAAGGATGACACCAGCAATGAAAACCACGCATCCCGCAATGATAGTGGTTCTGCGACCAAAATGATCGGCCAGATCACCAGCAATAATGGCACCAAAGAATGTTCCCGCCGAGAGGATCGAGGTGATCAGAGATTTTTTCGACGCCGGAACAGCAAACTTGTCTTTCACTTGATCAGGAGGGAAATCGGACTTTCTCAAGCCCGTGAATTTCTCAATAAAAAAGTCCATGCCCATGACACCGTTGATATAACCAGAGTCGTAGCCGAAGAAGATTCCACCAAATGCCGCAAAGGCGCACATGAGGTACGCCTTCAGGGTCACTGGAGCTTCGACGCGCGAGACATCTGCAGTCCCGGCCATGTTGCCTCGATGTTCGAGGGCGCCGAATCAAAAAGTGTACAAGAGCTAGATCAGGCAGTTAATTCAAGTGTGAAGAGTAGCAAAAGATGTGGAAGGGTGAAAAGGTTCCCTCACACAATCACACGGCGCCAAATACGAAAGGAAAACACCATCGAATAAAAGTGTAGAGAAATGTGTGGACGAAGGGGGGAAGCTCTTGGTTATTATATGTCTGTCATCGATTCCAGGATGGCCTGGTGCTTCTGCGGAAAATTGCAGAGAGAGATCCACTCCAAAATGTAACGAACAGTGTGGGCGAACCCTCAAAAAGCGTTCAATCCTCCCAAAGCGGATTAGAGCTATTGGAATTATTGATGCCGATCTGTATGCATCCCTGTTCCCAGGAATCCAGATTAACTAGACTGGCATTTTCCCAATCCATGATGGCAATTTCGCCGGTGGTCCCACCAGGTTAATCGGTATCATATGGGCCTATAGGCTATGTATAGCAATCGCGGTCGTGCGATCCATACTACTTGGTTAGTCTTCGCTTCGGACTGTCAGTCGAATGAGAGCGGCAAACTGCCTTTCATCTTAAACTCCAAAGCTCAGGATCCCTGGCCGCAAAGACTTCACTTCCTATGTTGCCAAGCAGGACACGCCGAATTCATGCAGCTATTCCTGGTGCCCAGAATGGCGAATCCTGACCAGTAGAGTCTCGATTAGCACTTGTCGATGAAGGTCTTGAACGCAGAAATCATCATCATACTAAAACGGGGGCTGAATCTGTTCCTCAGACCACCACCGCCATCAAGCACCGTCTCTCCTAGTGCAATCCAACACTCTGGGGATTGGCGACCCTAAGCTTCACAGGACAGACTAGCGCTGTTTGCTTTATTAAATGGCCTGACCAATAATCATCAAGTCTAGAAGTCCTGGAAGGGAAAAAGCCTTCACAATTGAAACAGATTTTCATATTTCTTTTGCCCCCTTTGCTTTTTCCTTTTTTCTTTTCGCTGGTTGATGGCCACTGACGTGCGGATGTTACCCTGATCTGCTACCCCGGACCTACTCCAGGCTGAGCGACGACTCAAGCCGCTAAAACCATTTGTCTCGTGGGCATCTCCGGTCCGTCGACGAAAGAGCTTCACCATAGCACTACTAGTACAGTCACAGTAACAACGGTGGCGATGATCGATGATTGTTCCGAGTTGGCTATCCCATCTGTACATAGTTAGCAGAAAGCATCTCGGACTCTGCCGATGTAGACCAGATTCAGCATCTCTTACTGTGGTGCACTTGATATGAAACTGACACAAAGCAACTAGTTAATAATAAGCAGTTTGTTAGTTGGCATTCGCATTCGCAGCCAACCTGGAAGTGGTCTGAGTGTAAATCACAGAGCAAGGTCAGCTGGCCTCCCCGTTTGCATTGTGGATGAGGGGTAACTCGCTAACTAACTAGGTAGCTACGTTAATGAATATCTTTCTCAACAGGCCATCTCCAGCAGTAACTCTACTCAGACAATGGATGTAACTCCAGACTGACTTACACAAACAAACGGTGAACGAGTCCAGGTATGTGAGTCGAGTCTTGTTGTGCTACAGACGGGTATTCACTAACTACATCAGTGGCATAGTTAGTTAGTATGATTCTGCTCTAGTTATAACCCATGCCGGATTACGACAGAGCTTTCTCCGCACGCTATGAGATTTATTCTCCGACTCGCTTTGGGAAGACGGACGCGGTTCTCTCGCCACTCCAAATACACCAGAGATGAAGGCAATTACTTCTTCCTGAATTCCAGATCTATCAATGCCTTATATGCTAGGAAGGGATAGTAGGCCGCTCCGTGCTCTCGAGCTAAATACATTTTAGTTGCTTTCGTCTCACACTTGAACCAACCAGGTCCATTGAGGTGGCATTCAACGCTCACACACCTCTTTGAGCCTGCTGATATCAACCCTGAACTCGTGATTTGTGTGCGTGTGCTTGCATACAAAGCCCTACCTCGACTACTACATAAATCCGTGTCTTACCCGTGCAACTGCTTCTGTTACTCAAACCGCTTTTGCCGCCCGCATGGCTGTCTGTGTAAAACGGCCGCTTAGCGACAATATATTATAGAAACGGGTTTTTCCCTTTTAAGTCTGGAGCCATGAGCTACATATGTACCAATGTACATACATACGTAGAAAACGACGGACGCGCAATATCATGGCCAATATTGTATTCCTCCCCTTCCCAATCTCCTCTCACTCAGGAACTTGATTTGAACCTGCTACCTCCTCTCTCCCTTTCTCCTCTGTGAAATCTGAATGAAAAATGACTTCTAAAATACAAACAAAAACTGAAAAATAATGAAAAAAAATGAAATTGAAGCCAAAACAACAATCTCACTCTCTGTCCGACACGAAAATGCAAAGTTCATGAAAGACAAATGCACACTGCCCGAGCGCATACAATTGACACATCATTAGTTAACAGCTTCGGCGTGACATTCCCACAATAAACTAGGGAAAGAGGAGAACCAAAAACGGTTTTCAGGGAGGACTACATAGTATCAAGCCTTTGTGTGACGCTATATCACACAGAGTTAAAAAGAGGGGGGAGAAGGGGGGGAAGAGTTCTTAAATCCCCAGACATTCATCTTAAAAAAGTCGAAAACCTCATTCCTATTCCGTATGTTATAAAGAAAACACTGCAAGAGGATCAAAGTTATGGAGTACAGAGATAAAACACCCCCGCTTTAATCGAATTTGTCCTCCCTGACCGTCCTCGAAGAGCGTCCCGTCGAGTGACTGAAAACAAGAGCAAAACAATTAAGGGAAATTAAAGGCTGTGCTTACGTTTGCTTGCTGAAAGTACAGAAGAAAGAAAAAGCAGAAGAAGAAGGAGAAGGCCCTCTCTATGACTCCTCCTCAGTCTCCTCGTCGATTTGATCCTCGATCCATTTCGTCACGTCTTTCATATGTGAGAGCAACATCTCATTGAGCGTTGTCTTAGGAGATCTCAGGAGGCGCCCGTAGCGCTTTGACGGTCTTTTAGTCTCGGGGTTCTTGAAGGCGTTGTGGTGATAAGAGACATAGATTAAGGAATGCTAAAGGGTAAGAAAAGTTTTAAGTATTGGTCTGGGTGGACAAAGGCGCGAATCAAAGGGAGAGCTAAGGGCCCAGACTTACCTCTTTATACCACTTCGAGAGCCAGGGGTTCGTGTCGCTCGACACTGCCCGTACTTTATTCTCAGCAACGAAAGAGATGACACCACTAACACGTGGGTGTACACGTTCTGTGCTCATTAGATGGCATTAGTATCAAACCTTCGGCTGGTGAAGACTGCAGAGCGCTTTATACCTTTCTTAGTGAGGAGACTTGCCAAACCCATATATGCATCACCAACTCCCATAAAAAAAATCTGACTGGCGTCATTGGCTCTAGATTGAAAGCAAGCAACATTAGTTAATAATGTGGGCATAGTCCACGCGATAATGAGAGGCATCCATACTCAATATAATTCTCCCATAGGTAAACAGCAAGCTCCTCTGCCATACGTTCGCGGTTCGCGTCTTCGTCTTCGTATTTATCAAAAGACTGCGGCTGGATTGTGTTAGTATCTGAAAGCCAAAATATTCGCTGAAATTCTCATGTACGTACGTCACTCCTGGTGATATGCTTCGGAATATTCACATCTATAACTGCTATATTCTTGCCCATGGCCCATCCAATGTAGTCCTTGACGACATCAGCCTTTGTCCCAGTTAGTCATTCTTTACTTCATTAGAGTTGCAGCGATTGACCCATACCATCCAGCAATTATGTGCTTCCAAGGTGTTAGTCAGGGGATGCGGGATGCCCATGAGCTCTGGCCTAGAAGTATGTTATCAGCGGCATCCATGATAAAGATATTCGTAAACCTGGTACATACGGATCATGAAATATGACAAGCAGTGGGCTAGGCCAATCATAGTTTTGGCTACAGGGCACCTTGTCAGCCTGGAACTGCTTTGCCTTCTTAAGTGATTTTTCCTGACCTTGCAAGCACCTGGTTCTCGAATGACTTGGAAATAGAATCCCGATAGATGTATAGATTGGTGAGCTTGTGCTCATCATAAAGTTGCTTCGCTTGGTATTGTCGGATAATATCTACATCTAAAAGTTAATATTGTGTGACATGCGAACGATCTTTTCACTCACCATGAACCCGGTTTCCCCAAAACCTTTCCGGAGGCCCTAAGTTGCCATTAGTGACTACAAAACAAAGGCATTCGGATTTAGTGGCTACCTTTAGGATACATGCACTGCCAGTACCTGGATTGGATCATGGCTACCTTGCGGACAGTGGTGACTCCCGCTTTCGATGCACCAGCGCCAATGAGTCTGTCTGGGGGCTCTCCCATTAATGTTCTAGTGACGGCAAGTGCTGATTTAGAAATTGAGCGGAAGTTATATCCACCCTAGAGAATGTTTAGTGAGTGCCTTCGAGTAACAGAGTATGTGCTCACCTCCAAGCAAACAGCGACTTTGCCATCCGCAAGGTTCATCAACATTGAGGTCATATGGGCGTAGCAGGGCGGAGTAACGAAGCAACCACCAAGCTCATCTCCTGCAGCGGCATCAAAGCCGGCGGAAACTGGTACCTCGTTAGGACTGTGTAGATTACAAACTCGTGACCAGGGGACCTCACTGATAACGAGATCTGGATTGAACTCATAGCCTATTGGCATAATAAGCTCTTGGAAAGCGTAGAGATAGTCGCCGTCTCCCATGCCTTGCGCTGGCCAGGGAACATTAATATTCCTAATTGAAGTAAGCCATATCCTCGCAATCTGTCAAAATGTTTCTACAAAGGGAACATACTTTCCCACCCCGTCGCCTTCACCACATTGGTCCCAGTTTCCCTGCTCGCCGCCTGGGTAAAAAGCGCCGTCCTTATAAACGTGAAGAGAGATATACAATACATTAGGATCGTCATAAAAGGCATTTTGAACACCATTGCCTAAATAATCTGTGAGACTTCTGAGACAAAACGTTGATTGATGGAAAAGCTACCATGATGTACATCCCTATCGCTCCGAGTCAGTCCACACAGGTCCAAGTAGCCATTGACAGAAAAAGCACATAGCCCACAGAGTTCTCACCAATCCACAATCATTATTTTCCGGCACATATCACCGAACGTCTCCTGACAGGCTCTCGCAGCAACGCAGACATTATTGAATAGGCAGAATCCCATGGCTTGATCTTGCTCCGCATGATGTCCAGGAGGGCGAATCACAGCAATCGCGTTCTTGACCTTCCCTGAGACGACTGCCTTGCAGGTTTCAATAGCGCCACCGCAGGCTAGAATAGCAGAAGTAAACGTGAGTGTATTGAAATAAATCGAATCTCGGTTATTCTCGAGTGCAAGTAACTGATCTTCGGACATGTCTATGCCTAATGTCAATTTCTGATATCCGCACCCAAGTTAAGGAGCAACGGAGTATGACGCAAAGGCATATTGGAGTGACTCTCACCTTTAGTGCTATGAACAAAGTCATAGTGGTCTGGGTCGTGAACCAACGAAATTTCATCCGCTGTAGCGTCTCGTGCGGGAATGCGAACTAGAGGTTGAGATACAAGGGGGCGCGAAGCTGCAGGGTCATCGACGAGTCCCGCTTTGCAAAGCTCTTTGTAAATGTAGTAAATCCGTCTCGGATCTTCTGGATGAACCTCCAAAGTGGGCTTGACCTCACAATGGTAACGCATCCGAATATCATAGCACACTCCTGTGGGCAATGACGAAAGGGGCAAAAGTCTGGGCACTTCGTCACTTTCCTCCGACGAAACAGATTCACTCTCGGTTTCATAATCATATTCCTCTTGGTCCTTTTTCTCAGGCTCGTGGTCTTCCTCTTTTTCTTCCAGTTTTGCTGCTGGAACAGGACCTGCTTGATGTTGTTCGACTTCTCTAATTAGATTTCCAGGTGCCACAACCTTCTTTTGGAATGCTTCCAGTAGTGACTTGGCTCGGCTGGGCCCTGATGTCCCGTTCAGTTTTGATCCCGGCTGACCAGTTTTGACAGGAACAGTTGGCCCCGTGTCTGTCATGACAACGTCCTCGTCCACCTCCATGGTTCGAGAACGTGGGGACTGTTTGTCGATCGTCCCAGCTCAGTCAGTCATGCTTTGACAACTGAAAGATGTACACAATAAAGAGGAGAAAATATGGAGGGACAAAACCGCTCTGTCAAGCCCCCCTGCTTTTTCAAAAGGAGACACGCGCAGATTTTCCACTGTACAAAGAAATGCAAATAACAGGATTCTACAAGCAGATACAGATCTAAAAAATAGCAGGAGATATAGGGAAGTGTGCTCTTGTCTTTGGAGGGGAAAAAAAAGAACCAGAACACTCAAGCAATGCAGTTTATGTGCTCTATACAAGCATCAAAAACCATAGGACGAAACGGGGGTAAAGTGAAGTGAATTGCAACTCCCAACAACAAACACAATGGTAAGAAAAGGCTCCGACAAAAGATTTCTCAATTTTCATGCACACAACCCTGTGAAAAGGAGGCTTGCTCCGGCAGCTCCAGTGCAAATAGCCTGACAAGCAAATAGAAAAGCAAAGCAGACTTACCAGAATGCACAAGATGAGACGGATAGAAAGGCAGTATGCACGTGATGATAACAGTTGCTGACAGATAAAAGCTTGACCTTATCATCACGTGGATGAGAAGCTCAAAGGAAGGTCACGTGGAAGATCAAGGTGGAAGATTTCTCTGCTCAGAGAAGGAGAATGACAAAAATATCTCCTGATTCACGACTAAGCATCTGGCTCACCTGGCTCACTATCAGAATCCCAGAACAGCTTGGAAATCCAGACATTCTTTGCTCTCTATAGCTACATACATACTTACATGACCATTATACTCACCAAAATCAGGATCAAGCAACCAGTGACAGGGAAAGATGGTCAGAAACCCTAGTATTGAAACAATAGTTTTATTGATTGCTTATTGTGGTGATCATCTCATTTTGTTTGATCATTCTACATCAGCAAAACTTCGCTGCAAAAACATGTTTCTTGAAAAGGAAGTTGGAGGCTTTAGATGACGGCCAGCAATGACCAGACAAATGAATCGAAGATTACAGCACCGCAAAGTACATTTTCGGGTTAACAGCACTCCCTAGGGCAAATTCTTTTCTCCGAAAGCGCCTTTACATTAGTTACTTGCTCTTGGCATCAACGCCGGCAATGTATGCTACAACGGGTCAGCGGGTGGTTCCAATCATATACACTCCCGGTCATTACGTACCGATCAGGTCAATCACACGGCGAGAGTAGCCCCATTCGTTGTCATACCAAGCAACGAGCTTGATGAAGTGGTCGTTGAGGGCAATTCCGGCGGTAGCATCGAAGATGCAAGAGTTAGGGTCTCCGTTTAGGTCGGAGGAGACGACAGCATCTTCAGTGTAACTCAGGATGCCTGAAGATCAAGGTGTTTAGCGTAAAAAAAAGTCTTCAATTCCAAGGCAAGATAGCGGCCACTGACCTTTGAGTTCATGTTGAGAGGCTTTCTTCATGGTTTCCTTGATCTGGTCATAAGTGACAGACTTGTCGGTACGGCAGGTAAGGTCGACGACGGAAACGTTGGCAGTGGGTACACGCATGGACATGCCAGTAAGCTTTCCGTTCAAAGAAGGAATAACCTTGCCAACGGCCTTGGCGGCACCAGTGCTGCTGGGGATGATGTTCTGGGCAGCAGTACGGCCGCCACGCCAGTCTTTGGAAGATGGACCATCGACGGTCTTCTGAGTGGCAGTGTAGGAGTGGACGGTGGTCATCAAACCTTCGACCAAACCGAAGTTGTCGTTGACGACCTTGGCCAAAGGAGCCAGGCAGTTGGTTGTGCAGGAGGCGTTAGAAAGAATTTCGACATCTGATTTGTATGCTTCGTGGTTGACACCCATAACGAACATGGGAGCATCGGCGGATGGGGCGGTAATGACAACTTTCTTTGCACCACCTTTCAAATGGGCGCTAGCCTTCTCCTTGGTGGTGAAAACGCCAGTAGATTCAACAACATATTCAGCACCAGTCTCAGACCATGGAATATTGGCAGGATCTTTCTCTTGGTAGAAGCGGACATGTTTTCCGTTAATGTCCAAACCGTTGTCGGAGAAGTTGACTTCACCCTTAAATTGACCGTGAGTAGAATCGTACTTGAGCATATAGGCCTAGTTAAAGGAGTTAGATGAGGCTATTTTGAGTATTGACAGCTAAATGCGTTCGAGCTAGGAGCCAAAGTCGAAAAGTGGAAGCACATACAGCATAGTGTGTCTCGATGAAGGGGTCGTTCACGGCGACAATCTCAACGTCTGGGTGCTCAACACTAAATTTTATATATCAGAAACGAATTTCCCACCATTTTATGTCCTCGGTGGGTTTGTTACTCACGCATTGCGGAAGACCTAGAATCGCACGATCAGCCAAAGAAAAAACGCTAGAATTGGAAAATATGCACATACAATTCTGCCAATACGACCGAAGCCGTTAATTCCAACCTGTATACAACATCAGAAAAGCCCCTTCACAATACAGATCGATCAAATTGCGAAGCTAGTAATGATTACCTTGACGACCATGTTGGCGAATTAATTGAATAACTGCTCGAAGCCAGTGTTAGTCTCGCTGCACGAGTAAAACGCAAAGAGGCATTCGTCATGATAGGTAAAAGAGATCCGGCTATATACTTACAGCGATATAGAATCGAACTCCGAGATGATGATGGTTAGGAAATGATGGAGGATAAAAGTCCAAAAAGCAAGCGAAAGTGGGATATGAAGGTGAGGAGGGGGAGGGAAATATATAACAAACACTATACGCAAATCCCACCTTCGGTCTGCATGCTTTTGGCGGGTATTACAGGTCGAATCGGTATTATTAATATCCTGGATATGGACTGTTGACGCAAGAGGTTTGAGGACTGGACCAGTTACCACAGTACTCTTCACTCAGGGGTACCAGGTTGAGCCAGAAGAACTAGAAACTTCGACACAGCCTTTGATAATGACATTTCTACGAGATGCCTGTGTATCCTAGTATTACCAATCTCATTCTGTCTACTTACTACGTAGAAATGACATGTATTTCGCAGGCTTCAATCTCTCTGATGAGCAACGAAAGCTGGTGGAATACGTCTTTCAAAATTCCCGATTTGTCCCGCAAGTCCAATCGGGTGACGTTGATATTTTCATTCTCGCGCGATGCCAGTCAGATTCTTTCCGTTCCCGCCCCATTTATTGTCAACAAGCACTCCAGCATACAATTGACTTCTCAATATTTTCTGGAATAGTTACTGTGTAACGGTGCACATCGTCGCGTTAATGCTTAGCAATCAACTCAAGCTCTGAAGTTCTCAGTGTCTACCGGTTGATCGCCGTATGTATACGGAGTACATAAATGTACTCAACAAAAAGCACTGCTCGCATCAGCCCCACCATCAACAAAGGAAAAATTTTTTGGAAGCAATGACGCCATGATCATGGGTACCCCTCCATTTGAATTGGGACTATTCCCCTTTAGGATACGATTTCTCCGATTCGCATAAATAATGATCCGATCAGTCTGCTCCAACAGGTTAACCATACAACATCTCACGAGACCACCTTGAACGCGCAGGGACGCACTAGAATGGAGTCGTAAATGATGATACATAGCAGGAAGAATACCTCGATGGACCTAGTCATGGCAAATTGAGTTGAGCTTCTGGTAGGCAATGCTTTGGTTAACTCTATGTGTGGATAGCGCTCGATGCGTGTGAGCTGAGAACCGATTTCCACAGATAACTCGTTTGGTCGCGTCATGATAGGAGTACTTTCAGTGGAACATATTGTTGGTTCAAACACTGTTGAAATCCCAATCATCTGGACTTTAGAACTCAAAAAGAGTCCAAAATTGATCATACAAGATCTGGCGCTCTTTCAAAATCCACTAGGGTAGCTACCCTCATATCAAGCCGTTGCCATCTGGCCAAAACACAAATGATTTAGCTGGCTCCAGTTGCATTGAAGGAAAAATTCCACATCACTGTGCTCAAAAAGCAATCACTGGCTTTGTATTGACCGAATTCCGCGGAAGAAATCATGGATTCCGATATATCTATCGGAAGCACTTCGAAGAAATACTCTATGATACAGGCATCTAGGACATCTCAAGGAATCGGGAGCGTAAATTATCAAAACAACGAGTTCCAAGGTATTGACGCTTACTTGCGCCGCGGGAAGCTCCACCAGTGCTTGATGTGTACAACGCGCAAATGAAAGTAGATGAATCATGACATCGTGCAGAGTCCACGCAACTCCTCCAAACAGAACATCAAAATAGAACTCAGGAGGCTGAACTACTCATCCTTGACGCCGCCTCTCCAGGATTTTTCCGCGCTCTCAAAGCTTGCCTTATCACTCTTCACCTCTCCCTGAGACATGCCCATGAGTCCCCCTCCAGATTTCCAGGGTCGTTCCAAATCACCCCTAGCAGGCTGCCCGAACACATGAACTTTTATAAGATTGGCTTCCAGCGCGCTTTTGAGGGGCAAGATCGATTGGATGACAAGCGGGTTGGTGTACTTGAAGTAAAGATGCATGACTAACATCATCCCAACACCCATGAGCTGGGACTTGAACTGAGAGCGTAGTTGCTGCTTGTCGTAGTCTTGGATGGTTGTGACAACGGGACGAGGCTCTTCGCCAGAGCCCATTGGTGGGGGCTCAACGTACTTCAGGGTTTTGAGCTCTGTATTGCGACAAAACAGTAAGCAAAAGCAAAGGGTGAATGTAGCCAAAGAATCAATGTGGATTATGCGCGAAGGTTTAGGGGAAAATAGAACTCGAGCCGAATGGTAACGCATTAACTAACCCTTCTTTCTGTTGATTTGGTTGAACACATAGAAGTAGAGTGCGGCGATGATGATATTCGACGCGACGTACATTGTCCGTACACCAAGGAGAACTTCAGGCTTGTCAAATGGAATCTTTTTCGACACCTGCATCATCACAAGGATGATGACCAAGTTGGATCTGCGAGCTGCGTCTCAGCATTTCTTGATTGTGGACCTGGAAGAATGCGCAGGTGGGTAAGGAGGATCTCATTGACCTACATTTGCGAATTCATGGTAAATCGACTGCGTTCAGCAACTAAAGGACCAAATAGCGAAGGTGAGAAGAGGCAGACGTCGAGGTGTAGGTTGGCTGCTGTTGTAACTGTGCTAGATGCTGCGGCGATGTGTGCTTTTCGGAAATTTCTTTAAAGTTAACAGAGTGTTCAGGTTGGAAGCTTTCAGAAAGTGTCACGTGACTTAATGCCAGGCCAGGCTTTGCGCAAGGCTTCCAATAACTAAGGAAGCGCGACTGAGTACTCCGTATTAAGACTCAAAACTGACCTCGGTGCTTGGCAGACTCTGCTCTTGTTGTGAATATCCATGGAGAGAGGATGAAAATGACAATCTTACTTGAAGATAGTTCGCTACTCTCTCTCAGAGCACGAGATGCTGAAGTCAAACGAAGCGTGGCTGGTAACCAACTAGTTACATACATGTTACTACATCAGCCACAGATCAGACCTGGCGTGGATGACATAAGCAACCCTGATATCGCTTCCTATGTTGTCTCCTCCCCGAATGCTTCGAACTGTCGAGGGACGACGCAGAACCTCTGGCAACAGAGTGTTTAAACAATGATCCAGCGAAGTACTTTTATTCCTGAGGCCAGCCGCTGAACTCGCCATGGAAAGCAAATAACAAAATGATTACTAACCCGTCCCGCCGCACTAACCTAACCACAGTGACACAGGGGTTGTGATGTTGTCGCTGCCTGTCCTGATCCAGGGATGACCTTGAATGCAGTCGCAGATATTATTTATGGAAACTGACATGCCTAGGGAGCCGCATATCTCCTCCATGTCTCAAAGGCCCAGATGTACTCCAGGCGTTGAGATCTGTGTTTGAATTCAGCGTCCAGTTCCCCTGATGAAGAGTTGAGGTTGTGAACGCTCACCCGGTTTAGGAATAGCGCGGTTTTCCCATCAACACTCTTTTCTACTTTAAGCGATCTGAAAGACTCAACTCACGATCCCCCGTCCTCATCCATCAACAAAAAAACGCGTTATCGCCACTTTTTCCAACAACGACTTCGTGCTGCCTTGACCTCGATCTCAGATCTTCATCATATACGCGACATACCCATCTTTTGGACTGCGCGACATATTTAGTACGCAAAATGCCTGGGGGAAAAGGCAAATCTGTCGGGGGCAAGGGTGCCCCAAAAGATGCTGCTGGCAAAACTCAGAGATCCCACAGTGCAAAGGCTGGTTTACAGGTGAGTTTTACAGCATTTCTTTTAGATTTATGTTCTTTTTATTGCTCAGCTCAATGCGACACGTGAAATGGAAATGAAGTTTGCTACGCCTTGACCTCGATGTACCAAATTGCAGGGCATGTGGGGTTCTGCCTAATTTCCATAACACCGTTTCCATCAAAATATCCCTTGCTAACCTTACCCTTTTGTAGTTCCCTTGTGGACGTATAAAGCGCTTCCTAAAGAACAACACCCAAAATAAAATGCGTGTGGGCGCGAAAGGTAGATCAGCTAAACATTTCCTGGGAGATGATTGCTTCAAAGCTAACATTTCAATTGCTTATTTAGCCGCTGTTTACGTTACTGCTGTCCTTGAATATCTGACGGCAGAAGTTCTCGAACTCGCTGGCAACGCGGCCAAGGACCTCAAGGTTAAGCGTATCACTCCCCGCCATCTGCAGCTGGCGATCCGTGGTGATGAAGAGTTGGATACATTGATCAGAGCGACCATTGCCTTTGGAGGTGTCCTCCCGCGTATCAACCGCGCCCTATTACTCAAAGTCGAACAGAAGAAGAAGATCAAGCCTGATGCATAAATGTTGATATTGGACATGTGGCGGATGGGCACACGGCGCACGAGATGGCGGTTTCAACAGGACCATCCATGCCATTTCCCCAGCCTTCCTTCTCAGTGGCATGCCTACTCAGGATTGGTCCATTATTACGCTGACGATTGTGGTACTTGCTTCAACTTACGGCTCTGGATGGTTCAGTTTCGGCGGTACCTCCAACGCCTTGCGTCAAGTTGAGGCCCTATATATTTGCCAGTTTTCTGCTTTCCCTTTGTTTGCTGTTTCTTTTCTCTTCCGGCGCTTTCGTGGGTTGGCTGACTGGTGGGAGTGATAACACGGAAAATCTGGATTCGGAAGGACAATCATGAGCTGGTAGCATATTCGAATTTTCTCTCCTCTTTATCGGGTTCCTTTTTCTTGCGCTGGATCGTGGAGTGATGTTCCTATGCTCTCGTTGCTTGCTCTAATTCCGCTGTACAAGTACTCGTAGTCGTCTACTTCAGAATGGAAAAATCGTGCTACCAGATCCATTTCCACTCGTTAGTAGCATTCCACAAGTCCGAATCCTTGGCCTTGGAGCAATAATAAATTTCAAGCTGTGGAAAGCTCAAACCAAGTGCGCTAAAGTTTCAAACGGTGCTCTGCTCAAAATATGGTCCTCAGTATAGTGATGTACATAGATAAATTTGATGCACCATAAGCAGTTCATCATCCAAGATATGATCTCAAGATCTGTCGAAACTGTTTTGTCATTTGAAAAGCGTGTTCTGGTATGCCAAACACACAATAACTCACAATCCCTCTTGTCACCCTTATTATCCGGTTATGAGTAAAGAATAGCCGCTATGCGCAAGCAGATAGGAAATTCTGATTCCCAGATTGCTGAAAGATAAGTCTTCGAGAAAAATTTGAGCTGGGATGATTTCAATTAAGTGACTGGGAGAAGGTATTGTCAAAAAAACTTTTGTTAGTCTGGTCTTTTTCCTGTTTGTGCGTCCTCGTGAGGCAACGATTCAATGCAGTTTGATTCTCTTATGTTGCTTTTGTGGCTGTGGGTGAGAGAGAGAGAGTTGTGTGGGTATAAAAGCCTGGTTTTGAGTAGCCAGTATTTCCTGAATTTGCTTGACAACGTCAATCGTTGCTGTGGGAAATGTTGTAATGAATCAGAAATATGGGATTTCCAAACAGCGAGACGATTTGGCTTGTTGGATTTCGGGGTGAAAACGAGCTGAATACTAATCTGTAATAGTAACCCGACCAAGGCCAAGTACCTTGCCACACGGTAAGACTCTGGCATGCGGAAGTCCCTCTGTTGTCAGTAAGAATGGGGAGCTGGACAACAACCATTTTCGTCCAGTTCCCCGCATGTTCCTAAACCAGTGGTCCCTTACCTCACAAGGCAAGGCTGTAAATCCATTTTATGCTAATTTATCATTTATTTCCGACCACAGGTAGTCTCAGTTCCTCATCACACAATCAGGAACCCAGCTGTAGCCCGAGGGCCAATAGGTGGACATTCAGTGGCTTATTAGGATCTGTTCCCCTGGCCTTAGAGAAGGCTAGGAAGCCAGAAATGTGTCGTAGAAGATGCTGCTTAACGTTGATCAGCTAACTACGGAGTAATGGGTGGACCAGTTAATGGATCATGTGACCATCTCCCTAGGCCTCCAAGAGAATATCACGTTTGACATCAGGGAGCTTCTCGCAAATGTCTACTCGAGCCAAAACGATGCACATTCTAGACGATCCAGCATCTTGTCCCACTAAATCTATACTAAATGACAGGTTATATGAAGGTGCATCGACTAATTCACTTCCTCCTGGTCTCCAAACGGCCAGCGCCTATTAAGCAACACGATATCCTCCTCGTCACCCTCCGCCTCCAGTATAAGGGTCTCTTTCAGCTCTCTGGCTTTTCTAACAGCATTTCCATATTGCTCATTGCTGATCCAACCATCCTCATTCACCCCGCCAAGCTCATCTCGCCACTGGTTTACGACTGCATTGAAACAAAACCATATCTCTTCCTGTTTTTGAAATTCCTCGAGCTCCTGTGGCTTAAACTCAACAGGGCACTGGATACCTTTGGTGTCCGGAAGGAGCGACCAATATTCAGTCATTCTGACAAGGGCTCCCTTGAGTGTCATCAAATTTCCACTCCACTGACGCCCTGCTCTGTCCACTAGATGCTTGCGGGGATGTAGAAGAGGGTCAAGTAGGGCACTGAGATGTGGTTTATTGAACACACCATTAAAGACGCGGTAATAATAAAATAGTGTCTGCCGACGATAAAGCTCGTCGGCTTCCGCCTTGTCCTCGACGCTCAATGAGTCGTATTCGTGTGGCAACTTCGGTTCCTCCAAACCGAGTGGCTCATCAGTAGCTGAATTTTCAAACGCACGAGGATAACCAGCCACAAGAAGACGTGGTTCTATGGTTGCGTGCTGCCAGTCGATAATGCAAGAAATGGCGCCATTCTCGGGATATACGAAGATGTTATTGGGGTTCAGATCTAAATATCATTTGGAGACATGAGCAGAAGCTAGGTAAGAGACAAGGGGCGAGACAAGAAAAGTCTAACTCTGACATACCAGGATGACGAAGGGTCGGCTGGTTTAGTGGGTCGGAGTTGACTTTGGGGAGAAGATATGGAACCAGTGCTAGATACTTCTCCAAGAGAGCAAGATATCGATCCGGGCTGTGCTTTCCAGGAAAAGCTCCATTGTGAGGAAAATCTAGCTCAAGTGGTTTCCCATACCTGCGCGTCCACTCGATTTCCTTCTCTGCAACTGAGCGGAGATAATGGTTCGCATCGTTCCCTTTAAGAGCGGTTAGATCTAGCTGCTCTATACGTATCATAAAGGTACACATACATGGTCCCCTATGAATATCAAGCGCAGCTCTCTTCCCATACCAAAACATGTAATCAGCAATGGGGCCGATGCAGAATCTCTTTGAAGTATCATCTTGTTCGTGGCTTTCATGAGCCTCAGAATACAGAGGCACCTGAAGGTTTGACGGCACATCAGACTTAAAGTAGATGCTGCCAATAGCATGGAAAGGAATGTCAAAGAGCCTTTTCTCGATTCCCACAAAGCTTGAAGCCAATTTGTGCCTCTCCCGCTTTGTCAAAGAAAACCATTTCTCATCAAGTCGTACACCATTAGCTTTTTCCATAATGATATACTCAACCCCAGCCGGATTATCAGCCGATGCAGAGTAGCCATAGACCTTCGGCACAGGTACACCTTTCACGCGCAACAATTCCAACGTAGCCGCCTCACTTGCTGTTGCGTAACGCTGAGGAACAGCAATATGGTATGGAATTTTCGCGATGGCATGGAAGCCGTCTTCCAGAGTGAGGAGAAACACCCGATTAAAACCACCCTCGGCCAGCTTCGTGATGTTCACCACCTTGCCATGGCTAGGTTGAATGTGCTCTGCGGCAAGCTGCTTGAGAGCTTCAATGTTGAATCTGACATAGCGCTCTTTCTGCCGAAGCTTCTCGTTGAATAGGAATCTGCCAGAGGTGTAGGAAAAGAGGTGTTCGTTTGGTGGAGAGCCTTGATGGAAACACCTACGGTCAGGTTATCAGTGCAGTAGGAGGTTTAGAGCGCAGGAATAGTATGTACGCACTCATTGGCCGAGAAAAGGTCCGGGTGTGAGCATTCGGCCTCTTTAGCTTGCGGAGAAAATTGAGGGAAGAAGTGGTCCTATTTGTTAACTGCATTGGATTGTTTAAAGGAAAGATTGTCTACATGTGTTTAACACATATCTTTCAATTTCTTTCAACATTGTCCAAGCTAAATATTCTCAGGGCTGTATAAACATCAGTGAAACATTCTACATAATTAAGACTTCAGAATTGACATTGATTTACTACTGCCAAATGTTAGAAAGGTAATTCCATTGTTTATTTGAATTGCATTTATCACATACTCATACCAAGAGAAATACACAGATGAAAAGCAAAAGCAACCAAGAAATATCATATCAAAACATCAAAACATCAAAATGGCCGTCAGACATGGCTTACTCGCTGCGTCAAGTATGTAGACAGCAACTTTCATGCAATCGGATTCCCAATCCGCATGTAATTCATCATATCGGCCTGTCTTGATAAAAAAAACCAAGATGTATGTGGGGGATGTGTAAAGTCCAAACCCTACAGTCTAGAAAGAAAGATAGGGCTGAGATGAGATCCGTCAGATTCGTTTAACACAATAGCTTGGTGTACTCCTATAAGCTCAAAGAGCCCAAGGTATCCACCAGCATTGCATTTGAAGATTTATAAGCGCGCGCTTTATCATCATATCGGATTCTTTTCTCAGAGACTGCGGTGGTTGGCTAGCGAGATATGTCAGTGGTAGGTCTGATGGGAAGGTAGAGACAGAAGGATTCGAATGATCGTATCAACTGATACGATTGACAGTGTTTAGAACAGGGGGAAATGGGGTATCCTAAGGAAATAAGGGATAGACAACCAACACAACAGCCACTAGTAAGTTAGCTGGGTCAGAATGTCAAGTACAGCGGGTGTGGGCAATGCAAAAGGGGAATTGGGGTAAAAGTGCAGGTGCCGGAAGAGAGCAAGAGTATGTATTCAAAGATAGTAAAAACTTAGATAGCTGAGGAGATCAGAAGGTAAGGAAATGCTGCAGAAGAAACTGAAGAGGTTGAAGAAAGACAGAGGAAGAGAGAAGAAGATATTTTATACTGTAGAGAGCTGGCCTCAGATCACGCCGCTAAGCTAAGCGAGAAACGAACGGAGGAATCTGACTGGCTGAGGAGAGTCGGGGGAAATCAAGTTTCTGAATGATTGGAAGGGAATAACACAGCGGAGGAGGGGCTGGTTGATCTGCCTTTCGGATTGGCTCGGAGACGATGTTGATGAGAGCCCCCGGGCCAATGAGACGACGATTTTTGGGCTCCTGTATCAAACGGTAAGGTGATAGTGCGTATTTGAATACAGATAGCGTGTTCTAGCACTCTAACTGCTTTAGGTGGAGGGGTAGGGGGACTCCCTCCGGAAACGGGATATCAAGTAGAGAAGAGAGAGCAGTTAACACAGGAACGGATCGAGACTTGAAGTCTGCAAAGGTTTTCATTTGACCTTTGAATATGAGTGTATATATGTAACAGTACATTGGGAGATTCGTCTTTCACAGGCGATAAATCAGAAAGCTCGCCCAATTTCTCCTAGTCATCTGAACAGTGTTGGTATGCAACTACCAACAAACCAACCATGAAAAGCACACCTCTCCTTTTCATACGCCTTTCGTTATGCAGAAAAAAAGAAAACAAAAGAGAATTCCCGACTCTCATGATGAAGACCAACATCCCAACAAAGAAGAAACAGCCCAGCTACTGCAAAGGGGCAAGGATGCATATCACAGCTGCAACGGGTAAGTGAGACTGAGACTGAGAGCTAGGACAATCTGTTTTGATAACAGAGCATTATCAAATCTCTATTGATTTTTCTTGCGTCTTTTAACAGAACTCCGTCCCGGAACCGAACTACCATTATTGTTCTCCAACGTCTGTAGATTTTCATCAATGCTTGTATTGGCAGGGCTCGTCGCTTCACTGCTGGTAAAAGTTTCTGTGATTCGATTCTGTCTGTTGCCAGATACATCTCCAACATCGGCCAGGCCGGCGTCGCACCCACCGTTGATCCCATACCTATCAAAAAGGTTACTGGTGCGGGTCTGTTTAGGGTCTGGATCGGTCCCAAAGAAATCTTCAACAGGATCACTGTGGAGTTTATCAAAATCAAATAAATCATTCGTATGCGCGATCAATGCATCGCCTGAAGTGTCGTTGCTATTCTCGGTCTGAGCATTTGTCTGCCCTGCTTGGTTGGATACGTATCCCGACGTCATTCCACCCTTGTTGGGATCCATACTTGTATAGTCAGAGAAGTAATCCCCACTGTTAAAGATATGATCAAGATCAAGCGGTGGAGGTGGGACGTTGCTAGGATTGTCCGGTTCAAGACCAGGAATTAGACCGGTTGGGCTAAGCGGTTGAAGCACGTTGGCAAGGTTCTGTACTGACCGGTCCTGTTCTGCTTGCAATTTGGCTAGCTGATGAATCTGGTCGCGGGTACTGGCTAGCCGGGTGGGATAGTTGTGGGGCATAGGAGGAGGATTGGGTGTAATAAGGGCATTATTTGGCGATGAGACTGAGGAAGGGTCAGAGGCACGGCTTTCGTTTGCTATCAAACGGAGCATATCTGCTCTCTGGGTGGCGGTAAGTGGTGAGTTGCCCTCCGAATTCTCAAGAGAAGACAAAACAGCAGGGAAGTCTTGCGTGCCAGGTTGCATGTTGTTCCGAGCGTTAGAGTTTTGAATAAGAGACATAATGTCTCGCTGGGGAGAACGCTTTGTAAGCTGGCCCTTTTTGCCGCCATGAGAGTTAAGCGCGTGCTGCTGCTGCTGTTGAGCAGTGGATCGAGGACTCAAGCTGTCAAATAGTTCTTCCACACTGTCAGCCTGGACACTAGGTGCATGGTGATTGCCGTTGTCTTTTCCTTGCTGCGAATCATATTGGTTATTTGGTCGACTCGGCGGAGTATCTTGACCAGCCACCGGAGGCGCTTTCAAAAGCAACTGCTGTCTCTTCACTGGACGTTGGCCAGGACTGATGTTCGGTTCCACGTTTCCTATGTAATCCCCAAAGTCAATGATATTAGCTTGCCCTTGATCCTGCGGCATCGTCCCAGCGAAAGAATTGATCAAGCCCTGAGCACCTTCATGCCCTTGCAAACTTCGGTTGTAGACAGTGGCTAGGAATGTCAATATTGCATTGATCGAATTTTCATGGCGATTATGTTGTTCCTGAAAGTTAAGTGCTTGATCATAGAGCTGTTCATGGTCTCGGCGCAACTGATTTATAGTACTGGATATGACCTGTTGTTGATGGCGAATGTTCTGTAGCTCTCGATACACATGTGCCAGTTGCTCCTTGGCTAATGTTGCTTCCCCGGGCGTAATAGAAAGATGACCTCTAAACTTGCTCTTGTCTTCCCGACCACCGGTATCTTCTATGTATTCTTCATCACCCTCTTCCGCCTCTCCTTCTATCTTCACCCGGGAAGGCCCTTTCCCTGCGCCTTTTGACTGAGAAACATTCTTGGGTTTTTGAATTAACCACAGTAAATCCGGATGGCCTCGTCTAAAATAAGGATTCGAGTATTCGCTTGGGGTCTTATTCTTTCTCTCGCTGGCCCGCATTGAATTGTCAGAGAGCCCAACCTTTTTATGAAAACCGTACATATTCAACTGCCGGACGAAAGATGCGTAATTGCTATGTTTGAAGAGCTCCGGAATTAACGTTCTCGCGAATTGGTCCTCATCAAGCACAATGAATGATCGACCGTCTTCAGACCATCTGATTAAGTCGGTATTTTTGGATTCGTCAAGGAAGCTACACCAAGTATCCACCGTCAGCAAATTGAGACGACTGATGATTCCTGGGAAAATTAATAGATATACCTGCTAAGTTTCTGCACGAAAGGAGGAATCTGTTTCCGCTTTGCTTGTGCATCTTTCTTCGCAGCGAGCGCTCTCCGTTCTAGTTGTTCTTCCGTTTCTCCCGTCGTGGGATCGATTTCGTCGCCCACTTTTGTCGGACACTGATCAATAAGAGATATGAAATTTGGATCATTTTTCCTTGACGTGCTGACGAGTTGGGTCCCAGGTCTTCGCGCTAGCTGATTCGATATTTGATGATCACCAACATCTCCAGGATGAGCAAGAGCTTGATATGGGTCAATATTCACATTTCCCGGTGGATTGGCTACCGGCGGGCCCGCTTGACCCCACTGTAGAAATTGATCATTCGAGAGCTGTGGGTCGGGAATCGGGAAGGTATGTGAGGGTGACATCTGCTGGTGAGAAATGGGGATGGCATCTGGTGCGGGTCTCTTGCGTGAAGGGTTTTGTGAGGTCATGATAAATGAAGGGTATGAAGGGATGCGAAGCCGTGTTGGACAAGAAGCCGAAGAGAACGAATTCGTCGAAGAAGTTAATGGTACGTGTTCGTTAAAGCAAATGACAGACGTGGGTATTAGAAGCGTAGGGTTCGTGACCTCGTGAATCGTAACAGAGCTGTTCCCCCGGCGGTTATCGTCTTCGAGAAACACGGCGGAAAGCGAATGGCCAACTCGGCAGGGATCGTTGCAACTCACTCAACGGATGGATGGGGAAAGTTGAAAAGCTCGAAGTGACATTACATGAGTCTAAAACGAGAAGGGAATGCAGCTGCTAAAGAGAACGCAGCACAAGATCAGTCAGTCTGGCAGAGCAGCAACGCAAAAATGATTGATATTGGTGACTACATACATGCAGAGCACAGCAACCAAACGCGTGTATGGTCAATCAAGGCGGCTGCAGCGCACTGGAGGGGTCACTGCGGCGCAAAATTTCCGTCAGAACAGACGCTGAGGAAGGGAGTCGAGTTGAACTCCGGGAGAATGAGGAATGATGAAAAAGAGTAAGTCGGCTAGGATTTCAAAGGTCAATGAAAGCACATCATGACAGTAAGAGCCTCAGTCACCTTTTTTTTTGCGATATGATGGAATGAGCAGCACACCAGCGCCGAGTTCTTGCTCCAATGACGTTGCCAAAAGATGATTGGCTAGGAGGTTGGGGTGCTACACTAACTACCTAGTTTGGTTAGTTAGTAAGTTAGCTAGTTGCTGACTAAGCAAATTAGTCTCTTATCAATCCATCTCAACACAGAACCCATCTGATAAGATAGAACTGGGTGGAGGATGCTACTATATAAACTGGTTGGGATAAAGACAAGCAATGCTGCTACATATTATGGATTTTACACGAATGTCCTTGATATAATATTATAGTCTGGTTACAAGTTTTTTATTGTGCTGAATTCAATGTTGACGATGGAGGTAGAGTTGGGCTGTTCAATCCTTTCACAACACCATTGGCTCAGCAAATATTTGACGCCTTCTTGAAAGATGATTAACACTATGATGGTTGTCTTGATGAAAGGTGAACACAGTTGTGGAATGGATGGTATGACCATTTTATATCCATGTCCTTGTACATTCATTCAACATTGCAGAATTGGCAAATGAACTCATCAAGAAACGGCGACAAGCAAATTCCATTTCATTCTGCCAATCTCACAATATTGGCGCAGATTTCTCCATTGAATCTTTAGAGATTGATGCTTCTGCACCTAGCTTCAAAGATGCTGCACTACCGCAGGCCCTATAGGGTATATAGTGGACCCTATTCACCGCCCTCTCCGATCAGCTCATTAAAACGCATCTGCAACTGCCCCCATACTTCTGGATGCTTCATTGAAAACTGCTCAGCTTTCTTCAGAGCTTGAAGATCAGCGACCATCCGCCCTTCATTCTTCGTCCCATTGAGAACCACTGTATTCCCAAGCCCCAGCACGAAACAATACATTGCGGCCTGAGGAGTACTCCCCACCCGATTCGCCAACTCCCCCACCGGTGCGGAATAGACCACTTCCGGATTTGCAGTCAGCGTCCAAAAGGACTGGTATATGATGGAGTTCTCTCGGCAAAATCGTCGGAGCCCGGCATCAAAGCAAGTTCCACGATAGAACCGATTTTGTACCACGGCGGGTTTCACCTTGACGGTTTGATGGAGAGTGGTGAGGACGGGAAGCGGGCAGTTGGAAATACCTAGGTGGCGTATCTTGTCGGGAACGTACTCTTCGCACGCCTTCCACGCTTCTAGGGTCTGTTCCATTGTCGGTAGTGGGGAATGCAAGACGAGAGCGTCCAGATATGCATTGTTTTCGGAATCCAGGTCGTCTGAGGGCCGGAGATTTCGGAGCGATGATTTTATTGAAGTGTGTACTTGTTCTCTAATTGAGGCACTGGGGTTGTAGGGCATGTTATCTGGATCTTGGCCACCGACGGAGGTGTATTTAGTTTGAATCTACAAGCAGCGGCAAGCTGTCAGTTTTGTGTGCAAACGATACAGAACGTAGGTAAATGCGCAATAACCAAGCCGGACTCAATTCAGGACAGATAGACCAACATAGATATCCTCCCGCTGCACTTTCCCCTCTGATAGTGCTCTCCTTATCCCGTCTCCTACAAGGTCTTCTCTATAGTGTTTGGGCTGCGCGGCAGTGTCAACCCCTTTGAACCCATTGCACAGGGCCCGATAAACCAAGTCGCTGGTTCCATCTTTCTTCCAAGCAGTTCCGTAGAGAAATACAGGAATTGAAGCTGTTTCGCTCCCCGCAGCCCGAAGTGCAAGCCTTTCCCATCTGGATGCTGCCATTGCAATCGAAATCAGAGCGTGTAAACCGTTTTATGTATAGAAAGGGGTTGAATTTCAAAGAGTATCTAAACTTCGAGAGCTCAAGGGAAGGTGGGGAGCAAGGTCGCAATTTGATGTCTAAATAGGCTTCTTCTAGAATCGAAGCGTGTAAGAAATATATCTCAAGTATTATTGACTACTTCCTTTAACTTCTCAGCTTTGCTTGTATAACTGAACGAGGAGCTACAAACATTGTGCAACAGCTTTGATGGGTGATGCCATGCAAAAAGCTTTCCCCACATGGGAATGGCTGTCGTCATCGGCCACATGCCACCGTGAGACAGATTGCTACCCTGACGGAATCGTTGCATGTTGCGATTCTCAATTTGAACCAGAGCAAGAAGGCAATGATGCTGAGTGCATGCTGATATGTGCCTCAATTCCTCGTCCACGAATTAAGACATTCATGATATCAGTATGGGCTTGGATACGTTAGTACTATCTATGATCTTGGAGGACTATCCTGACATCATTCGGTACAAGAGCGCCTTTATGGTGTAGAGACGCGTACATATGAATGTAATGTATGGACAGACATACATGCATATATCAAAACCAAAGATTTCAGTGCGTCCTCGGACCAACTTCTGAATATGAATTTTATCCGCACTCACTTACAACTGACTGACTCTTCTGGGCCGTTGATATTCTGGCCATGAGTGTCTCAAGTAAACAGGATACTCATCAATGTATTGATAGTCAAGCAAGGGCCATCCAAGCCAGATTGAGCAGGCAAGTCTTTAGCACATACTTAGGAAAGCTTGCACAGTGGTCTGAATATCGTCGAGGAGAGTTAATTGTCAGTTCTCAGTCAGTACGAGTGACTGCGCATCTCCTCTCTTAACGCATTCCATCTGCGTGATATGACTGCAACCCGTCAGCTGACACCTTTGAAACATGTATTTATACATAATAGACCATGACAGAAAAGAAACCCAAGATAATATGAAATGAGATCATGCATTTCACTGAATGCATGGATCAGCGTTGAGCAGCATTTGGAAGCGTGGCCTGTCAAGCTGCGGACTCGACGGCTTCGTCGGAACTAAATAGCAAAAAGAGTTGAGACAATAATTAACACACATGAAAGTCTTTGGTAGCTTCTGGCTCGTGCTGGTCTTCCTCCACAAAATACGGAGTAAGCTTTCTGTACAGTTCTCTCTTGTGCGTCATCCCAACAATGGACGACCTCGATGTTGGCTGATGAAAACACGACGTCCAGACACCGCCAAGACACGGTCATTCGTTAACTAATGTTGATTCCAGGGTGACGAGAAAGAAAAAAGAAAGAAAGAAAGAAAGGATTGACGAAGACTGGCGCCCATCGTTCAAGTTGTTCATCGCAGAACTGATGCCTCGACGCTAATAAAGTCTGTTGATCAGTGTCGCTCGTCGAGTGGCAAGCAGCCAAAGGAAATATATAACTACATGGCTACGGAGTAGTTATGTAGTTAACGAAGAACCAGCTGAAACAATTCAACATCAACTCTCTGAGCTGAGAAAAGGGGTTGGCTTCGTGAGATCTGGACCATAGGGTCGGTGCCGCCATCAGCTCATGGGTGGATGGAAAGCTCTTGTTCTCCTGTTCCTATTCGACCTTGGCTGGTTTCTTAGTCAAAGACTTTTTGAGTTCGACGAAAGCGTGCGAGTGGGGAGAAGTTTGTCTCGGAACTCCTGCCAGTGCCAGGCTGCCAATGATATTGGGTCAGTTGAAAGAATCATTGAGCTACAGGATCTGTGCGAAAGGATTTACACTCGCGGGAGGGCGGATGAGCTAAGGTTACCAACCCATATTGTTTCCAACTCTGTCTCCCTGTGGCAAGAACGGTAGTTATAGCTAGCTAGAGGGTTAAGATAATGGACTTACGGAGCCCACCATCAATTCGAAAAATGGAAATATAGGCGAGAAAAACGTGCCAAATCAAAATTGGCGCGTCTAGACATGGGCTTTGGTGTTCTGGTCCCATCTGCGTAGGAGGAGGGAAGCAATCTGGAACAGGCCGGGGATTTGGTTTCAAGAACCAATCTCTGGATTTTGGCTGGCAATCCAACGCTTCGTAGGGAGTACTTACTTCTCATCCAAATGTAGAAGAAAAGAAGGTCTGTAATTGAAGGGAAAAGGGTGAGAACAATGGCGGTTTATGAGAAGCTTGGGTCTGCGTGATACCTGATCAGTGATATGGCGGATAGCTTTCCCGGAGCCCTGGGGTGCCCACACAAGCCCCTAAGTCATTTTAATCAGGTCTTGCGAATTTCAATAATAATTTCTTTTTGCTTTTTTTTTTTCCTCTTCTTTTCTTATCCCCTTTTCTTTTTTTTGTTAACTCTACGGAATGGAAGAGAACGCTACTCCTATCTCCATAATAATAGTTGATTCGAGCAGGACTGGTGGTGATGGAGTGCTAACTAGCGGCGGTACAGAGGAGAGATGTCAACGTTGGTCAATCTGAACCAAGGTATTCCCATCTGTATGGGAAGTCTTGCCGGGGTAACAAGGATAATCAAGATTCTAGTCAAATGACAAAACATATAAGCGCTGCACAAACAGCCATCATTCGCTGGCATCACAGTTGCTGCTTAGGTTCCAGAAGCTCAGAAACGGACCTGCTTATATAGTAGTTATATGTAGGTACAGAGGTGTAGCTATGTAGCTGCATCACAGCTCAACACAGATGTTTATTAGTGACCTGGGTAGCTAATAGGTAGTTAACTCGGCCCTGGAGGTCTCCCATAGGTAGCCGGGCAGATGAGTGTAGTGATGACAGTGTCTCTCCCCTGGTTCACCACCAGAATCATTACCGATATTTGAGTAAACCATGTGCCGTACAGAGCAGTGGTAGATCATGATCTGTAAAAATATAGAGATCGATGATGCTGATGATAGCGCGATGAAGCGAGGGGGGGGGTGTTCCTGGGTCCAGATGGGCGCCTTGTACCCTTAAGAAGAATAAAATTTAATACCCATCAACTCCAGAGTGACAGCCTCCCTTAACTTTTTCTAGTCAACCACCACTTCTTCTCTTCTTCACCACCCACACCTCTACCCTCCCCCAATTTTTTTTTCCTCACTCTCCCCATCTCTCCCTCTCTCCAACCCGCCCTCCATTTGTTCTGCTTTACTTTACCCTTCCACATCTTACACCGTTTAAGCATTTCATCATTCTTATCTCATTTTCTTATCATCCGCTTGTCATCGTCTTGCTAAGCCGTCCGCCGTTGGTGGCCTCATTCTCTTCGCTTTCGTTCTTCCTCAACCTTTCTCTAGCCGTATTTACCCCCAAGCAACCATTTCAAATCACTCTTGCTTACCGTTCGAAAACTGTTATTTCTCGTTCGGACCTCTGGCTAATCATCTATCCATCACTGCACCTTTGTTAAAGCCTTGTCTCCATCGCGTTTTGGTTTGCTGTCGTTGTCTGCCGACGTCGTCTGCGTCTTCTCACTCCTCGCCGCACGCGAACGACCTTCCACCCTCCTCTGTGGATCTGGTTCTGACTTTGCAAGAATACCTGCCTGTTTGACAAGTTAACCCTGTGGCGAGCTTGCAAAGTCTGCGGTTCTGCGCAGTTGCTCCTTTGTCTTCACGGACTTTCAAATAAAAAAGCCTATCGCAGCTTTTCGGTTCCTATCTATGCGGTAACCATCCTCTCCTCCCGTTCGGCTCCTCCATCTCCATGTTGACGATTTGACGTTTTTCCTACGACTGATGAATACGATTCCGACGGCGTTCTAGTACCCCAGTCTTTGGAGTTCATATTCTCTGTGTTTTCCTGGAAACTGAGCGTCCTGTCTCAAACACTGAGCGACCGTTCTACACGTGACTGTTGTTCCTTCAGGTGGACGTGTTCTTCTAAATATTCAAACCCTTTACAAGATTCCTTTTGCGATTGTTGTTGTGAACACGCAAAAGTAACACCCAAACTTTCCCATCACGTGATTGTGTGGTCTTGTTTTCGTCGCATCTCTTCACATTTCGCTCCCTGTTATTAGCCTTTGTTGGCCTCCCTGAAGGACTGGTGTTATTGCCATGAGCAACTACCATCCGCAGAATCAAAATATGTATCATAATCGGTCTCCCGGGTCTCATCGCCATGTCCATCAGCCCCAACAACTCCACCGCCGGCCTTCGAGACAGTTCGACGCGTATGGGTCGATGTCTGCCTCCTTATTCGACGATCCCCTGTCCCGATACGAATCCTCTACTTTAGATAGGATGAACCAGGGCCTTCAACCCAATAATTTTCCATACGACATCACAGGCTCTCAGACCTGGAATGCAAATGGACTGGGTGGGGCTCACACTCGGGGAAGTATTGGGGCTAATCCACTTTCTACTTCTACAAGAGGGAGAGCGAATGTGCGTGGGAGGACAGGTCTTCCAACTGTGAGTTTCATCGCGCAAATCTGATAATTTTTGACTTCGCCAAAACATCTCTGACTGAAGGTCCCAGACTTGGCTTGACCAGCAGCCCAATCCCATTTCAAGTGCTTTCCCGCTTGCTCCTGGCCCTATTCAGCAAAACCCATTGCGTCCTGAAAACGTCAACCATAATCACAACCATGACGGGGAGGATGAACTGATTCCCACTGCTATTGTCATCAAGAATATTCCCTTTGCGGTTAAGAAAGAGCAACTTATACAGTTGATGACCGAAATGAACTTGCCATTGCCTTATGCCTTTAATTATCACTTCGACAATGGCGTATTCCGTGGTCTGGCGTTCGCAAACTTTACCTCTGCTGAAGAGACTGCGACGGTCATTGAGGTCCTTAACCATTTTGATTTGAATGGCAGAAAATTGAGAGTTGAGTACAAAAAAATGCTTCCCGCGCAGGAGCGTGAGAGAATTGAACGCGAGAAGCGTGAGCGCAGGGGTCAACTTGAAGAACAGCATCGGCCGATGGCTACTTCACAGCTTCAAAATCAGACTTCTTTGTCATCTTTGACTTCGCATCTACCAACCACTTCGCCCTCGCCAGTCTCTCAGCGTGTGAACGGTATAGGTATGTCGAAACACACGTCCCTGGTCGTATTTCTAGTTTATTTTTATATATGTTTTGCTCTTTTACTTGTTTCAACTCAACTCTCTTTCTTTCTGAGCACATGGCTAATCGGCATATTAACAGTAGACATGAATGATGCCCAGACACTGCAATTCTACTCTCAGATGCTTCTGTTCAAACAAGATCCAACTAGGGAATCATTGATTTTTCCGTCTACCTTGACACCCCTCCAACGCCGTACTGTTCATACGTTGGCTCACAATATGGGGTTGGGTCACGCATCTCGTGGCACTGGTGAGCAGCGCCAAGTGCACGTTTTCCGTGTTGCCCCTGGTTCCAACGTGAGTCCGCCAATTCCTGCGTTGCCGGCAACCATCCACCCTTCAGAGTCAGCTCGCCGGGGACTCAATCGTGCAGCCACAATTGATTTCAGCGAAGCCAGAGGCGATGCGCCTAACCCTTTTGGAACCCTGCGTGGTCACAATTCTGGATATCTTGGTGTGCTCGACTCTCCTGGAGCCTTTGGCGCTGCTCAGAACCTTCGAGCTGCAAAATCTTTCGCGGATCTCCGTTCCTATACACCATCTCCTGCACCATCGACAGCAAGTTACCCTGCTGTATTACATGCTAACGGCACTCGCCTGCAGACCTATGAAGGTGCTACTAGCGGAAACTCAAACACACCAACTTTGACTCCCACTCCAGGTTCCTCCATCGGCTTCCAACGTACCGATGACAACTTGCTGGTTAATAGCCTTGGTGGACTTACTCTCGGTACTACTGTCGGCGCTGGAAATGCATCCAGCCCAAGGCGCCTCCGCTCAATGTTCTCCTGGGAACAGCAAGAGGTTTCTCAATCCTCTGCAACTGCTCCTATTGGTAGCAACCGTTCTATTGGTCTTGGTGGCTTTGATACCCAAGCTCAGGAGCGTCTTCCACTTCGACAGCCCCGTGGTCCCGCTCCAGAAAGAGGATCTGGATTCCGCCGGCCCAATGGACATCAATCTCGAAGCAGCGATGAACTTCAACAAGGAAGGCCCGAAATCGTTGTTGAATAACCTGGATCAAAAACGTTGCGAACAGCAATTACGGAACGAGGTGACGTTGAGGAAAACAAAAGTGTAATTCGAGTTACAATCTAGCGCTTCTTTTGAGACACCGTCGCTGCGATTGCGGGGTGCCTTTACGATTCGACGATGGACGACGCGATGACTCTACCTAAAAAAGACTCAGCTTTGCATAAAAGTTTCAATGGAGAATATCGAATGATTTGACTAGAAGCTACTCACTTTTGGGGCAGCCCAACAATAACGACTCTTATTTGACTGACGGTTTCTGTCAAATGACTATTTTCCAGACGAGAGCGATAAAGCGTGAAGAATGTTTAATCTCCCAACCCCGTGCCATTGAGAGCGACAGGCGCAAGGAACATGAGATCTTTTTCGCTCGGAATATCGAGAAAAACTCCGAAAGTACCGCCAGTTGTCTATGTTTCTTACTAATTGTGATTGTGTTTTAAAAAATTTGGGGGGTTTTCCTGATTTGCCTTTCGTGGAGCTTCAGGGACGGATATCGTTCTGTCTGTGTAATACATTTGTTTGCATAATCTGCCTGGATTTGCTCTTTGTGCCTGCCTTGCGGATAATGGTGTTTTGTTGTCTCATCATCGTGTTCGTTTCTCGTTGCTTTGGCGCCGTTCCTGGCCCCGTTAATACATACCTCGTGTCGTGTTTTCCTCACATCTCTTGAGTATCGATTATTTTTGTCAGACTATCACGCAAACGTCCAAGTCCCGACAACTTTCAGCGCCCTATGCGATCAAAACGGTTTTCTCGACGATTCGGTGACTGGAAAAGTGGAAAACACGAGAATTTTTGTTTAACACCCACTGTGCTTTTTCGGACAGTGGTGGTCATGATTACAATCTCTTTTCCGCCCTTCTGGTCCACCATCGATCTCTAGCGTATTGCACTGCAATATGTACATATTGTCTGGAGTCGCACTTGTCGGAGTTTCTGCGCTGGAATTTGTCGCCTTTCTCTTTTTTTTCTTCCCCAGTTTACCATTTTGAAACCGGTCCTTTGGTTATCTTGTTGGTTTCTAGTCGTTTGCTGGCGTCCAAGCGTGTCACTGAGAACTTGGATGCCAAAATCTCCGACAACCCAGCTAACTGATTGAAACCTGCTTTATAACCTCTCCGGCTTTTCCTGTAACAAATACATATTGGCTTTTAATATCACTCTGGCTGATTTTTGTCTTTGGGAATTTCCTTTTATTTTCTGTGAGCTGGAATGGAGTCACTGGCAGCACAATGGAAAGACTTTCCCGCTCAGAATGAATTGAACAGTGATTGTGCAGGGCTCATCTAGGTCGGCGGGTTTTTGCTTTTTGTATGTATGTACGCTTTCAGTTGAAATCGAATACCGGATGTCATTTTTTTTTAAGTCGATCTTTGGTTGGATTTCAAGCGTAGTACGTCGGAGGACTTTGAAAGTAATCTTTTTCTTTACCAATTGAGAGACCAAAAAAAGAAAAAGGAAAAAAAGAGTCAGGCCCATGCTAGGCAATCATATCCGCGCTATACACCAAACGAAAACACGAACTGCAGCATTTTTAGTTAAACTACCGTGAATATCCCTGCTTCCTCGCCCACTCCATCTTCTTCTCCCGCTCCAACTCTCTGGCCCGCTCACGATCCCGCCCAGGCTCCCGCCTCTTCTCCCCCCTGATCTCTTTCTCTTTCTGCCTCGGATCAATAACCACCAAATCATCCGCATCGCGATGCGACTGTTTCCACGTATGGTCTTTACCCAGCGTGTCCTTTGTAAACCGGAGCGTGTGCGTCATCCAGTCTCTTGCGTTGTCGTCGTCTTCAAGAGTTGTGGTGGTGGTGGTGGTGATGTCGCCGCCGTTTCTGTCGCGGCCAGGAGCAGTTCCCGCGGACTCGGCTAGGTCCCAGGCTCGGCAGGATTGGCAGTTTGCGATGAAGTGGAGGTCGCAGAGCTGGGCTTCTTCTTCTTGTTGTTCTTCTTCTTCTTGGTCTTTTGGTTCTTGTGGCTGTTTGGATGGCTGAGGCTGTTGGTTGGAGGGCTTGGATGTGTCGGTGGTAATGGAAGAGAAGCTATCTTTTGGTTTGGATGTTCGTGGTTTCTTGGCTGCTGCTTCTGCGTCGGCTTGTTCAAGTCGCGCTTTGAAATCGCTGAGGCGTTTTAGAGTTTCAGATTCTTGGAGATTATTGTATAGTCCTCCTCCGTTTACGGAGCCAGGGGCGGGGCGCCTGCGTCCGCGGATGGAGTTTTTGGGAATGAGAGATTCTAGTGCTGATTTTTTCGCTGTGGGTTCGCTTGGTACTGGAATTGTGGTGCGTCGCATTGAGGCTTTGAGAGATTCGATTTCGGCATTTAGTTTGGAGGCTTTGGATGGCTTTGGTGATCGGTCTGGGGAAGGGGATGGAGAACGGGGGCTTTCCGGGTCTGGAAGAGGAAGTTGAGTGTTGGGGTCTCGTGAAAATCCGCGGCTGCTTCGAAGGGAATACGGCGGTGAAGGGGATCGCGTTGGCTTGCGAGAGAGTTTTGAAATTGAACGTTGTTCAATCGAGTCAACCAGGGGACGGTCTGGCTTGTGTGTTTTGTCTGATAAGGACTCCCGTCGCTTCTCTTCTGGAACTTGGACATCTGTTATCAGACTTGTATTGAATTTTGGCTTCCCAGGCTTGGGAGCAAGCAGAGCTTCCTCCTCTTCCTCTCCAGCGCCAAAGCTCAACAACGTCTTCCCCGTCTTCATTTGCTTCCTCTTCCTCTTGACACCCGCCCTCCTATCCTCCACTCCGTTCCCCGCAACCGCAATCTTCTCCCTCTTCCGCAACTGTCCCGCAAACGGACCCAAATCACCAACCTCGCACCCAGTAATCGTAATTGCATAAACCGGTCTCTCCGTCCCCTCCACCAACTCCGCCTCCGCAACCTTGACAATGTTATATATACTGTCCCCCTCCACTCGTCCAAACAAAGTACACGTCCCCGTCAGCTCCCTCTCCGCCGGCGCCAACGTCACAAAAAACTGACTCCCATACCGCCCATCCTCATCCTTCGCCATTCCCACCAGCCCACGCCTATTGAACCTCAACCGACTGTGGATCTCATCTCCAAACACAATCTTCTGGCTCGGATCGCGCGGGTCGCGCTCGAACTCGGGGTCCTCGTAGATCGACGAGCCGCCGGACCCCGTGCCCGTGGGGTCGCCGGCCTGAACGATGAAATTGGGCACGACGCGGTGGAAGGTGGTGTTTGTGTAGTATCCATCTAAGCAGTGTTGGAGGAAATTCTTGCAGGCGAGCGGAGTTTGTTTGGCGAAGAGGGAGATGTGGATGGGTCCAACGGTGGTGTGGAGAGTAGCGGAGGCGGTGGGGTTGGGTTCGGTGTCGTAGTGAGAAGACATATTCTCCGTTTTTTGCTCAAGGGAAAAACCAGAGTAAGGCTTGAATAAGCCCTTCGATTAAGCATAGAACGAGCATTCCCTCTGCCTTTTGTAGCTTTGTTAACGACTAGGTCAACGGTTACACAGTAAATGGACAGTTAAGCCACACTAAACTACTTTGGGAATAGATTTTGGTTAGGTAAATGCACCCCCAAAATCATGCTTTAGTTAGGCTACCTATAAACCCCCCAGAATAGGGTACTCGGCACCTATGCTCTAGGCTCCCTGGGCCCTGGGGTGCCCCAAAGCTGAGTTTTAACAATGTTTATATAATCCACAATACTACTCCTAATTCAGTTTAGTGAGTCAACATTAGCTATGTCATCCTTGATGGGGTCCACACATTTATCTATTTCCTAATCAGGTTTAGCGGGGCAAGGGTGAAAATACAACGTCTTGCAATGCAGAAAGAAAATGCAGAAAACAGGTCAGAATTTTGAAAGACCAGCAAATATTTTATGTCACTTTTTTAGACTAACATTAACAGCAGTAGCATTTCTGTACCTTGTCGAGGATGCCAGAATAAATAAACTTTTGTCAAACAAAGCAATTCTGCTGGCGGCTTCCGTGTGATTCAATGACAGCCAGCAAGATTACCTAGTAGTTATGAGTCACGTATGTATCTTTCGTCGTCTTTCTTATGCCACTGTCTTCTGTGCCATATCGTCAATCCGAATAACACTAGACTTGCGCACAAATCTGAATCCCCCGATTAACATAAAGAGCGTCTGGGCCGCAAGGATCACTCCCAGAGTAACCATTGCGCCGATGGCGCCGGCTTGAGCTTTGGATAAACCTTCGGTTTGGGCAGTGGTGGTTGGTTTCGGAGATGAGTTGCTCGCTGCGCACTCGCCATTTTTGTTGCCGCAAGCCTTGCACCATTCCTCTTGGGACGCAATGCTGATTTTCTTCATGGATGAGGAAAATTCTGACCAGGGGAGTACGGTCTTAGGCTGTTTGAACAAGGCGAATTCGGATGGTTGGGCCCCCGATGGAATCGTGCCGTTGTGGAAGAGGAATCGTACGCTGATGTCAGAGGGATCGGGGAACGATGAACTTGATGCGTTGGTCACGAGCTCAAAGGCCATGGTTGACGCATAGTCTGGAACGCCGTTGAAATCATTGTACACTTTGGGCAGTTGGGTGAGACCGAAAAACGCAAGGAAGCTGGCATATGCACCGAATTGGACGTTGAGTTTGGTCGCGGCACCCTTCGAAGAAATAAGTTCCTGAAATGCTGCAAGAATTTCCCCGGCTAGGACTGAGCCGCTGACTGCACGGATTGGCTCGGATTCATTATAAGACAGGTTGAACTCGTGTTCGTTGGCAAGCTCAAGCAGGTGAGAGTAAGTGGAAGGAGTCAGCAGATCAGAAGAAGGGAAATTGTCGCTTGAATTGTGAATCGAGGCAACGTTTATCAAATCAAAGATGGTATACGCATTCTTGTAATTGATCTGATCTGACGAAAAGGTATTCTTGACCATCGGCGTAAGAGACTTGTAGAAGTCGGCAGTCGAGTCCAGCAGTTTCTTATATGGCTCAGACGTGTAGTAATTGTTGCTGCTGACTTTGGCATCGTGACAGTTGCTCGCACTCTGCAACCAGGCGACATTCTCACTATTTCCGCCAGCGTCGACTTGCTCAATGGCGACTAATTGATACCCATTCATCGGAGCCTCGATCTCTGTGCCATTTCGAAGAGTTGACTTTGCAGCTTTACCCGTCGGTGGGTAGAGACCCTGGAAGAACGCGGTTGCAGACTTCTGTAAGACTTCATCCGCAGGTGCAGAGGCAGACAGTTGGCCTGGGGTGACAATGTCCGCATTGATGCCTTGGATGCGGGAGTTGGATGAACTGGAAAGGTATCTCTCGCGATAATACTGTCCCGACATAAACATCTGGCGATAGCCTAGGTCCGTCAGGACTGTCGGCGGAATGGACTTGGGTGTGCGGTCACCATGGCGAGAGAAGATATATGCACCTAGGACTGTCTCAGCTGAAGTCTCCGTAGTGAAGAGAGAAACAGAGGCCACCATGAGGGCCAGGAACAGGCCTGAAGACTGCGATCGAGAATGCATTGCGGGATAGTTGAAGCTTGACAGAGAATGAAGACGGCGATGGACGAGCAGACCAGCTTAATATATATATCTTCGTCGATGCGGGGTAAATCGAGATCGGAAATATCGTCTGAAGTCAATCAACCCATCTTCACCAACTGAATTCATTTCTCATGCACGGTGGAAGTGTTAAATGGCTGATCCGCCTATGAGAAATGTTGCCCACCAGCCCTCATCCTTGAATGGCTTCGAATCCCGGTAAACCAACGGCTGCGATGAGGTAACTATCTAGCATTCGAAATACATCACCAGCTTCAAATCCTTGTCCTAGCTGGAAATATTCTCCGGGATTAAGCTAGCTGCTATGTATGCATTCAGCTTTACGATTCAACAGCTATTCCTTTTGAGTCTCGTGGATAATGACACAATGGCTGATGCTGACTCTACTGTCTGTTTATCAACAATCTGAAATTGGAAGAACAGGCTCTGTGATATCAGCATAGAAGTTGCGGAAATAGAGTATAAAGAATAAGAGAAAAAACATACAGCGTCAGTTAAATAGATGACCACTTACTCCCTTGCCAACGCCACACCTTCGCCTATCCCAAGTCTTGCCCCATCTACCAAACAAAGCAGCTGCCAAAAGAAACCCCAGAATGAGGGGCCTGTCAACTCTCCATTGGCACTCCTCGATCCCCTATCAGCTCACATCCTCCACGTATCACTCCCACCAATCCACCCGTCTGGATCACTTCGGCTCCACCCCCCGATAACCTCCACTCGATATCTGCTAGACCCTCCATCCATGCAATCCTCGTTTGCGCTGGCACTTCTATCTGTTGCAGCTCCGTAGCTAATGCCGTAAGTATATCCGCTAACGCCAATCCCTTACTGGTCTTGAGCGTTTGGATTGTGTTCAAGCAGGATGTTACGTCGGATGTGGAGAGGAGGGTTTCCATGATTGTCTTGATATCGGAGGGTCGTGGGGCTGCGATGCAGGTGTAGATAGTGTCATCGGTGATCGTTTCAGGTTTGCGTGGGGGCTGCTGGTCTCGAGGAACGTCGCGAAGCGGCAGTGGTATGCCTAACTAGGGGTTTAGTGCTGCACTCTTCTGGAAAAACACTGGAGACAGAGGGAGAGTTGAGGGGAGCTGTACTGCTCGCATGGCACGCCTGAAGCACATTCAAAGCTCGTCTCATATCGCCTTTGCTCAGTTTCACCAGGCTGTCTATCGCATCGGGGTGTATGCGCACTTCCTCCTTGTCGATTACCTGGTCGACCAATACCCTGATGTCCTGCTCCTTTAACGGACTAAATCTGAATCGTGTGCATCGAGAAAGCAGCGCCGAAGAGAGTTTATGTGTGTAATTCGCAATAATACAAAACCGAGTATTGGCGGTGTATTTCTCCATAATCCGCCGGAGTGCCATTTGTGCCGTAGCAGTCATGGCATCCGCCTCGTCCAAAATTATCAATTTGAAAGCTCCAAGCCCAGATTTCGATTGGCTACCGGGCGTCATTGAGAATATCTGTTTGGTACCTGACAACTTGCGCTTAGCGGACTGCGGCCTTGCACCCGAGGTGGTAGCATACTGGCAAAGGTCTTGATCTGCTCCCGGACAACGTCAATGCCTCTGTCATCACTAGCATTGAGCTCCAGGACCATCTGTCGCATATTTTTATTCCCATATATCTGTCGCGCGAGAGCCAGAATCGTCGACGTCTTGCCTGTTCCTGGCGGTCCGTAGAGCAAAAGATGAGGCAGTCGCTAGTTCCCAGTCTCTTAGCCTAACTCCTGGTGTTCGTTTGAAATCTGGTTTCTTACATTTGACTCGATGAATCGATTTATAGTCGCAATTATATCTTGGTGACCGCAAACGTCAGCCAGAGTGTCTGGGCGGTACTTCTCAACCCTGTTCGACGGTGAATTAGCTCGCAGTCATAGCGATCAAGGGAGCAAAAGTGTTGATAATCGGCTGACCATGGGAGGTTATCTTCAGCTTCCACAGGCAAATCGGCTTGGATCCTTTTGCCCTTTACATCTTCTGAGCTGAAAGTTATGGAATGTTTTGGAGGTGGGATATCGATGTCCATATCATCTTCAACATCTGACATTTTGAACTCTAGATGAGCGAAATAGAAATAGTAGTGAAAGCCAATAAACAACCTCCTCAATTGTATAAAAGATAATGTGACAGTTTGATATCTTGCTGCCAGACGCGTTCCCTGGAGTGTTTGCTCATCAACCGCGTTATGAGAAGAGACTCGGCAGCGGAAAATCACTTCGGACTGCCAATCGAGTCGAATCCATCTACTATGTAACTAGTCGCAAGGCAGCTTGAACACTGCTCAGCATCACACATCCAAAACCAATCCAGAAGAGAGATTAGAGAATAAAACCATACATTTATTCAGGATGCCGGTTCGTCCAGAAATATCAAAGCCATTCCAACAAAATCCCGATTCGCTAACCCCATCCCACACCAGGCATACCACTCCATCTTCCTCCAAGAACCCAATGTCCAAACAATAGGTACAGCCTTCGCAACGACACATACACCCCCTTCCATTCCAAACCCCTTCCAACCCCTCTAACCCCTCCCCCACCCTCCCAGGAAACTTCCCCATCCTCCCCCTACGCACCCGCACACGCGGTCCCGCATACACTCTCCCCGCGCTCCCCGCGGGCTCCTCCGACGCCGACATCGACCCCGACAGCGAATCCTACGACTGCCTCGACGAAATCCTCTCTCTCTACCGCGCCAACACCTTTTTCCGCAATTTCGAAATCAAAGGCCCCGCCGACCGGATGCTGATCTACGGGATCCTGTTTATCAGCGAATGTTTGGGGAAAGTCAAGCCGGGAATGGGGATGCGGGAGGCGGAAAAGGTATGGCGGGGGTGTTGTCTTACATATAAAAGGCGGAGGGAGGCTGAAAATGAGAAAGAATGAACGCTGACCAAAAATGAACGGGGGGGTTTTGGTGGGGAAAATTTAGGTCCTGATTAATACGTCGCTCGATCACTTTGCGATTCCTGGAGATGCTTCCTTTCCGCTGAATCAGGCATTTGAGCCGCCGAGAGATCGGCAGGATGCAGAGACTCTCAGACAGTACGGCATCATCCTTACCCCTTTTTTTTCTTCCCTTTAAAAACCATTTGCCTGTTTATGACGATTGATCTGCTCACCTACTGCTTTCTCTAGATATATATCCCAAGTCCGACAAGAACTTGCGATCAGGCTGCATTCGAGATTATATCCTGGAGGAGTAGGGCCGTCGAAGGTATGAGATTACACTTAGGGCTTGCCTTTTTCATAAATTTGTTTCGCATACTCCTTTTTTTTTTCTTTTTTTTCTCTTTAGCTAGGCCTGCTAACTCAATTTAACAAAACAGTGGTGGCTCAGTTTTGCGAAGCGCAAGTTTATGGGCAAGTCACTTTGATGCAATTCTTTAAACACTATTTATTGGTATCATGATCATGCTGTGTTCATGAACAATCGAGCCACGAGATTGAATTGTCAGGGCGTTTTATGACCTCAGCTTAGAAAAGCAGTATTAATCTGTTGTGACATTGTAAAAGTCATTATGAAATACATGTTTCGTATGCTGTGTGAGTAAGTAGGTAGGTATATATATATATCATCAAAACAAAGTCTTCCAGGATCCCAAAACGTCCTCCAATAAATATATAGTCGCTGAAAAACGCGACCAGCCAAGGTTTTCCCGTAAATAACAATTCAAGCACACGCCGTATCTCCATATTGGCAAATGCAGGTAGAGATTGTGAAACACAGACAATGCCAAAGGGAAGATTTTCGAACAGGTAGGAGATGGAAAAGTACACGTAGGAGAAGAAGTGGAGGACGGTTGTCGGTTATTGTGGATGAGCGAGGCAGAAAAAAGGTAGGGAGTAATAACAATTATTTGAGGCTGGTAAGAAAGGGTTGCAATCTCTGAGATGCTCTGGAGTCTGGAGGCTGGGAAAGGCGAAAGGGATGGGAGGGTTGCAGGGCTTCACCACCGATCGTCCTCGTCGCTCTTTCCTCCAGTCGTACGTCTTCGTTCTACGCTCTTCTTCATATCGATGGAACCAATCTCGCAAACGTCCAAATCCGCATCGAGATTCTGATTGAACAGAAGCTTGGGGTTCAATGCCAACGCACCCTGGGGAACAAACGTTGACGCAAAAATGATAAGCGCCATAACCGAATACTGGACTCCGGCAACGTAAAGAATCGCTTCGTGGATATTACCGCCTTTACTTCCCCCAGTTTCAATGTAGACGTCGTCGATATACTGACCCAGAATTGGCGAGGTTATTGCGTAAATGATGATATATGTCGTATAAAGACATGCCATGACCGCACCAAGGGCAGACACGTTTTTCGTTCGAGATTCGACGCGTGCGAGTGTCGCTTGGATGTAAGCTGCAAGTGAGACATCGCCAGCAGCCCAGCCAACGGATATAGGAAGGAACGTGGCGCCGACAAGCCACGCGTATCGAACATCGTTGGAAGGTGGGTACCAAAACGGTAGATACCATACTACCAGCAGCATAATGGCATCGAGACGAATCCAAGGAATGGGAGTGGTGATGAAGTTGGTGAAGAGGAATACAAATGTAGCTCCTATTAATTCGCCGACATTGGATCCACCAACGATGACCTGTGACCAGGCTGAGTCACCCAGGTATCTCCGTGCAATGGCTGGTGCCAGGTTATTTTCAAGGTATCGATGGCCATAAAAGGCAATCGAGTAGCCAGGTATGAGCCAGATAAATCTTCGATTTGTCAGAATGAGTCTTGCACCGGTCCACAGGGATTCTCCAAAAAGGTAAAAGGAGCTAAAGACGGCTTTGACGTATGATGGCGGATCTGAAGGCAGTTTCTGTTGCATGGGTGGGTGGACTGACGTATCTTTGATACAAATCCACGTACATCCAGCGAAGAAAAAGCAGACCGGAGTGATGATAAAAGAGTAGTTGTTCCCGAGGTTTGGTATCAGCACGAGAGCCGTGCAAAAGGCGCCGACGGTTCCAGACATTTCGTAGAAAACGTGAACCAGAGCATCCATCCGTCGGAGCTTTTGCACATTCCCGCCAACGATGTCTCTGGGGATCACTCGTCGAATGAGCTCGACCATGCCGTATGCAATTCCGGTGACGCAGTAGATTGGGATCATTCCATCTGTGTTATAACGACCGTAATAATGAAAGTCCATGCTGGGATGATTCTTCCGGTATTCCGCAGGCACAAAGGTCCCGCCCGTGCTGGCGTCCAAAATCAAGAGCAGCGCCGTGAAAAGACCAAAGACCAAGACGGACACCGCCAGCACCATTTTGGGAGCAGCTCTCCGGACGAGCGGAGCGATGAGAATGGAGCCGATACATTGGCATGCCTGATTCAAGCCGCTGAGCAAGCCCACACGCTCGAATGTTTTGGGAGGAGTGTGGGCCTTGAATGCGTCGTAGTCATATCGATTCGTGGCCAGGGCAACGATGGATCCGATGAAGGCTTCCAGGCCGAGCTTATAGATCATAATCCCGAGGATGTAGATGGTGAGATTGCGACGTTCAAGTGGACTGAACATGTACCAATTGTCCCTGATCCTGCCCAACATGTTGAAAGGTATGGTCGCAGAACTCGACGGACGGGAAGGGGATTGACGACTGGTCCACTTTCATGCTGAGCGCGTCCGGTCAGATCGAGGCAGACGGACAGACAGACAGACAGAAGCTAGAAAGTGGAAGATGTCGAAATTGAGATCAGAACGAAGTGAGCTCTGGAGATGTACTTATCCCAGGATCGCGGGGTCCAGGAGAGAGCGAGGTTCATCTTCACAGTCGTGCCAATGACCATCAGCCATCCAGGCCCGTGCAAATCATGGATTGCGATCCGTCTGAGTGGGACACCAAACAAAAAGCTCACGGCTAGAGAGGTGCATCCCTGCCAACATGGTGAGATGCTGTGATTCGCCATCAAATCAACATCGTCGCACACATGCATACATACGTACCGACATACGCGAGAGAGAATTTAAAAAAAAGCAACTGAGAGAAAAAAAGAAAAAAAAGATACATCGTCCGGACTGTAGTATTATAACAACTATATCTTATAGCAAAATCAGTCGGGTGATTGCCGAGAGAAGCGCTGTAGATTTGATTGAATAATAGCTGTATGTATCCTGTAGGTAGGGAGTGAGTTGTTTTCTGCCTGTTTCTTCGGGAGTTAGTAGTAGTAGATGTTCTCTTCTGGGGTTTCAAGGATTGGCTGTCCCAGTCTCGTTTCACTGTTATAAATAATCCTCCTCGTTTCCCTGATACTAGATAGTAGCAAGGTCACCAAACATGCAGATACTGAGTAATCCTGTGGCTATCCATTCCTCAACAACGTGTAAAGCTAGAGAAAACCCACGATTTGCGCTGGATGATGAGATAGAACCGGAGCACAGATGTATGTAAGTATCGACTCGTCAGCAAACATCCCACACTGCTGACTTCTAAGTTTCCCACCCGTTGTTGCATGGCGAGATCCAGGCAGTTGGTATTTGGTAAGTTTACTAGTAACTTAACTTACTTACGGTGGTACTGCCATGTGCAACCAACTTAACCGGGTATGGTATGGTAACTATTCTGAATCCAACCACAGGTTTAAGAGCCAATCAAACCGCATCAGATGGGAGCAACAATCATGTGAATTGTGATTCGATCATTCCCCCCCTTTTTTTCCAATTAAAAATAGTCAGCCCGCCAACGAATCCGATTGGCGATCTCCAGCACGTGCGGCAAGAAATGGACCACAGTTCTCCTCCCGCAAGCTAGAGGTTTAGTGAATTATGTAGTAAATTCCTACAGAGTACAGTACTACTGGAGGTACATTGTACTGTACGGAGTACATGTTGGAATAATCATCTGCCATACAGAGTACTCCGTAATCCATTCATATATAACCATAAGTTATAACCACTGATTCATACAGAATACTTGGTGTAGGACATACATTCCCTTCAGATGACATGCATACAAGTGCAGCCCCAATCTGGGGTAGGAACAAGAATGAGGGGCATTTGATATTACTGTGGTTCAGACTCCAGTTCTTCAAAACTATTAGTTACATATTGAGAAAAAAAAAAGAAAAGAAAGAGGATATTCACTGCATCGGCCGGGAATCGAACCCGGGGCCCGTCGATGGCAACGACGGATTTTACCACTAAACCACCAATGCTATAGACATAAAGGTTTTTGACCTTGATATATTATCATCGCGTTGCTCGACGCGTCATCTATAACGTAGATGTACTCATATATTCCGAAGCGGTACTTTTTGATTTCAAAAGAGTCAAGCTTTATTGCCCATGCTGTCCCCGATTAATCCCCGTGCCAATTAGATCTTATGAATGACAACCTCCCACAGATACGTCCTCATGGCTACCTACATAGTAGTATTGTTCCACCCGCCGCGCTACTCCGTGCAATCGTTGCCGAAATCGTCGATATCCTGGTGGCCAACCAATTGGGCATATGAGAGATGCTGACGCTCGCCGGGAGTTTTCACATTAATTGCTATTAGCTATATGGCGGCACATTGGTAACCTAACCCTCTGCACCTCCACCGCATGGACCTCCCTCGCCTCTCTGCCGTCCTGATTCGAAGTGGGAGAATAAATCATCAATCCCAACAGAGTATAGGAAAATCAAAATACCACACTCACTTGCTAATATCATTTTCCAAGATATCGCGACATACATACGTACTCCAGCGGCACATTGACAGGCGATGTCATCCCGGTTTCTTTTCGTTGGTGCAAGAAGAGCAATCTTCGTGTCCCATTATTGCTCCTCGTGCTTACACGCACCGAGCACTAATTAACCGAAGGAACAACCGTTCCTGCTTCCTCCATATTATTGGAATTCTGGGAACCTGCTTGGGAGGCGAGGCTGCCAAACATCTGCAAATTAGCCTAGGACAAATGACAAGCCGTGACCGTTACGGCAATAGTCACCGAAACGAATCGACAAAAAATGTTTCACAAAACGACTCCGAGAGTTGTAGGCGGACATTGTACTGATCCAGCATGTGAGAGAAACGACTCCTCCGACTATCAACTGCCTCGAAGAGCCATACATAACAAGCACTTTGCAGAGAAGCCTGGCATTACAATTGTCCAAAAAGGCTGGTTTGCGGTATAGAAGACCGCCAATTTGCGTTTGTGACAGTCCATATTCCTTGAAAGTCAATCCTGAGTCGACGGACGAGAAGAAGGGAGAAAAATCAAGAAATTAAGCTCGCCCCATCTCTTCTTTTCTGGACTTTTAACCAGACTATAGGTGAGAGACCTGGTGGACGACCCCGCGGGTTTTGAATTCTCTCGTGGCTACCCAATACAGCACTTTTTCCGAACAAAACATACTTTGCGCCGAATTCGTCCCTACTATGATAAGATGCTGTAAACCAAGGTGCTTCGCTTCCTGTATCATGGATGGGTTGCGGCATCCTTTAGAGATCTCCTTTCTAGCGATCACGAGCAGGGCCACCAGATTCTGGGCTGAATCATCAACAGAGCCTTCTCTAGAGCCTTCTCAGCTTTGCGCTGCTGGACTTATTTCTCAGAATGCTGTTTGCTATAAGCTCCTTCTTGACTGCTGAAATCATTCAAGAACAAACATGCCTGGTATATATGGAGTGAAACTGGAGGTTTGAGATAACACCCGGACCATCCGAAAAATGCTTCATTCGAATCTTAACTTAAGTATTCTAGCTATTTCTTCACTGTGACACGCGAGCGTCTCGAAGGTCGTAATTATTGTGTTTTCATTTCCCAGGCGATAATGAACTAAGTGTGCCGGACCTTACTTGTAAATCCACTGAAGACCTAACAATTTGGAAAGAACAGCTAAGATGCATGTTAACTACATCAGGGAGCCATTTATGTATAAAGAAACAGTATGTACTCCGTATGTATGTAGATACATACACAGAAAAAAAAAAGGAAAACCGATTTACTCTGTAGAGACTCAAAAATTTCAAGTTTCTGTCGCTGCAAAAATACTGTGTAAGATGGAACTTCAAACTCTGGAAAAGTTGTACAGAATGCGGGGGAAAAAAGAAAACGCTTATTGCATCAACCGCGAATCGAACGCGGGCAGCTTGCTTGGAAGGCAAGCGTCATACCACTAGACCATTGATGCTTGTATAGGATAATACTACTTATTACCTATTTCAATAAAACTTAAACCTTTATGGTACGGTTAACTACACAGTTGAAACCCACATAAAATGTACGCAGCCCTCTATCAGAGAATCCTCGTATAGCTAGCACCATCTTTTAATAAGATTACTACTAGTTATCACGCGAATGTTGCCCACAAGACAAGCTCATGGAGTTATACTCATTTTACACCACATAACTACATTAGCAGTTTGTGGAGGGTTCCCCCAAACCTCTGTTATTTAACTCAGTTCCTTTCCATGACCCGCCGGCAACAGCTTCCGCATCCCGAATTGGTGGTCCTCAGGAACCAAGGTTGTGGCTAACTTTCGATCCCTTCTGTCCAAGCTATAGGCGGGATGAATTGTCCGATGCCACTCTCAGTGACTCTGAAACACAAGGAGATATAAAACTATCCAGTTGAGACTCGAGACGTCTAGATGGAGGATCTATCCTTGTCATTTGCTTCTCAAGTAGGTTGAATACTGTTAGTCCATCTGGCAAAAGGCCTATTACCAAATGTCATAATCAGATATAAGAGTGAGACTAATCCTAAGGGTATCGCTTGATATCCCTAACAAATACTTCGTGACTCGCAGGGAATATATGTAACTTATGTATTGTGCCCCCTCAGGTGCCTGGCTGGGTTCTTTTCACTGCCTGTTGATTTGTCGGAAGAGCAACCAAGCTTTCTTTCAGTTTCATGCGGATGCTCCATCAACGCATGCACGTAAATCTAAGCATATAAGCATATAAGAATAATGTTTCAATATGGAGTATGTGTCTTTCAAATGTCGGTCTAGTATTAAGCATTGGCTATGTAGGAATCCCTTTCTTTACTACACATACGATGGAGAGTGGGATTGGCGGTGGGCGGTATGACAACTTTCCGAAGAACTCTGCAGTTACACCAAGCTGTTGAGTGCTCTTATGGTTTACTACGTCCCTAGGTCGCTAGGCGTTAGGTCGCTAGGTCCCCTTTCCAGTTGCTCCCAGGGGCGCCCAGGTAGGATACCAGTGGTAACCAGGGTTCCAGTGGTAGCAGATAGTAGCCAAAGTGACTAGGTTTGAGGGGGGTGGACTGCCCTGTAATTTTGAAGTTCATTAGGTTTCTAGTATAGTAGCTACTGGTAGCTCTCAAGTAGCTTCTAGAAATGTCAAAAAATCAGAACCTAATGAGATATTTTTAAATTACATGACAATATTCTAAATTACTTCTTACTGTGATTAGTAGTACTCAGCAGTACTCAGCAGTACTCAGTAGCAATTAAAGAAAATAAGATATTAAAATAAAAATACAAGTTTTTATTGTTTAGTAGCAGCTGGAAGCTTCTAGCAACTGCTGAGTATAATTAATATAATAAAGAAAAATTAGTGAAAAAAAACATAATATAAAAAGAAAATGCTAAATTCTCAAAGACATCTTTAATTCTTTATTAGTAACAGCTGAGACAATCTGAGAGCTCTTAGTAGCAGCTGAAAATAATAAAAATTAAATACAATGATGTAATTTATACAGTTTATTACAACATCTCATTAGGTTCTGATTTTTTGACATTTCTAGAAACTACTTGAGAGCTACTAGTAGCTATCACTGACTACTTAGACTGTAATGTTGTTACAACCTAATGAGCTTCAAAATTACAGAGTAGCCCACTCCCCCAAACCTAGTCAGGTAGGCTACTATCAGCTACCACTGGAACCCTGGTTACCACTGGTATCCTACTTGGGCGCCCCTGAGGGCAACTGGGAAGGGCACCTAGCGACCTAACGTCTAACGACCTAATCACGTACCAACCTTGCTCTTATGGATCTCGGTAGTAAGAGGGTAGCTTCTACACATACATTACACGAGAGTCCAGGGAGAACTTCCAAAAAAAGGATACTGTTTTGCATCGGCCGGGAATCGAACCCGGGGCCCGTCGATGGCAACGACGGATTTTACCACTAAACCACCAATGCTTGCCGCAATTTCTTTTGCGGAAATTGTTAATCTTCATTGGCTCTCCCTACCAAATCGGTCTGATGGGAGAGATCACTGCGCTTTTGACACTCCTGAGTGCATTCATTGACATATTGATTGAGGGTGAAAATTGCAGGAGATATTACTAAATAAGGGTCGAGAATGTGAACTGCTCCAGCAATAACTGAAAAACTGACCATAGCAGGCATTAAAGCCAAAGCAAATTCTGACAAGACACCTTTTATTGAGTGGGTATATATTCTAAAGACGGTCATAGAGAGGACGACATGGGTTGTGAAATCTATGCTGTACATATAGAACAGATAGTGCCCGTTTCAGATATTTACGTCTTCATATCAACATCTGCATTCTCCTTTTGCGTTTGCTCCAGAGTGTCAGTCGCAAGCTTTCTCTTCTTTCTCCCCGAAATTCCTCGAGCTTCGACCTTTCCTCCTGCTGGAATAACACGAATGGCATGGAACACGTAGCCCTCTGCCCCCCCTCGTCCCGTCATCATGGGATGCGTGCGTCCTGGCAGAACTTGCCATGCACGGACACGCGACGTCTGGATCGAAGGAGCTAAAAGAAGCGATGGATCTACCGGATAGTCATGATCATCATCGCCATAGTTGGCGTCTTGGAAACCATTCGAGGCGTCTTCTTGTTCCATTCCCTCGCCTGGTTCATTTGCAGCATTCTGAGTTTCAGCGCGCTTCCGATTCAGATATGCTGCTCGACGCATTGTAGAATATAGGTCGGTAAGATTAACCAATGGTTCGATATGTGGTGAATAGACTACCACTGGTGCTGAGCCCGTCAGGAGCGGAACAGTATACTTCAAGATCGAAACCGGATCCATCAAGCTTGCCACAACGAGACCGTCGAAGCCGCCAGCACGTGTTTCGTCTACAACGGTACGAACTTTGGTCCATCGGCGTCGCTTTCGGTAATATACACCTCGTCTGCTGGGTTTCCAATCTTCAAGAACTGAATCAGGCACAACTGCAGGCTCATTTGCATAGATATTGTCGGAATCGGGATCCACCAGTTGGATCCAGGAGAGTGCTTTGAGATGTGTGTAGAGAGGATGAGATTCGGGGGGATCATTAAGATCATAGGAGAAATACTTTAAGAGTGTAAGGTTAGGCTGAAAATTTGGGTGTATTACTGTAAGAGTCGTGCTTTTCGCCGACATTGGTGCTGGGCGATGCCGCCGGCGTGGTTGCGGGGAAGTGACAGGGTGAAATGAGGAAGAGCCATTTAGGGACTTGCTAGTGCGGTCGATAATCGATGTTGTTTCCATTTTAGCTTGTGTGTCATAGTTGTGCTCAGCTCTCTCTGGCGCAGGCTCATGTGGCTCGCAGTCTGAGGCTGCCGAAAACGGGTAAAGTATTCCCATTCTCTCTGCCATAGCCGCCACTACAAGACCTCCGGTATCGTCTACCACAAGCCAGCGACCACGAGGTCGCGCTGTTATTGAATCTGACGAGAAATCTTCCCCGCTATGGTGAACGTTCGCCCAGCAACCAATGAGCCCTAAATGTTCGTCTCGTAATTCCATAGTTCTCGACGCATCTTTGTCGTTAAGCATCCAATTGGTGAGCAAAGGTAAATCAAGAGGCAGAGGCGTAAACCGTCTCAAATATTTCTTCCTCTTTCTTAGCGTGTATTTGGCCCGAGAAAAGGCGGTTTTTTGGTCCAAGGCAGAATGCGACTGCAACAGTCTGGCGATAATTTCTTTCCCTGCACCGGTTGCACCCTGTTTTAAACTTTCAATTTCCTCTAGTGTCATCTGCTGCGCGGAATTGTCATCCATGATGTTCCGGTTGTCGCGTATATCAGGGCTGCGATCTTCTCCAGGCTGCACTTCTGGCTCCAATCCATTTTCAAGCTCCGCAGGCGTTGACCCCTCCGTCATTAATGCCTCCATATGCAGCTCTGCTGCCGAGACAACGCGCAAAACATGTCCATCTTCGTCAGGTTGATCATGAATTTCGAAAGTCAGGAAAAACGGTCGACCGATAATCTGGTTTGCAGGGAATGAACCGTATTTTCCGAGAGAGACATTCCTGGCATAATATTAGTTTGAATACCTGCAAAATAAATTCATAATGCTCAAGCGTGAGGAACAAGAGTGCTCACACAGGCCACGCATGGAACGTACGTATACGGAATTATCTGCTGGACTTTCGTTGTTCCCGATGGCAGCTGGAGCGCAATATAAGAGTTTGGAGATATTTTGGAATCCATAATTATTTATATTGCTAGAAGTTCATAGCATCTTAGAGATGCATAATACAGTCTCGCTTTCATGCAACACCATCCGTACTATAATGTAATTAGGACACACTCGTCGTCTTCGTCTTCTTCTTCGTTCGTTTTTATATTTTATTTCTTCGCAAAATCGAAGATCGGCTTTCGGAATAATAAAATTCCAAACGCGCGGACTTTGCGTCATCGTCGGAAGTAATAAGGGTGGCGTTAATCCGATATCCGGATGCGCTGGCCAATGAGAATGCCGGGAAGAACGTAAGCTGCACCTCAGGCACATTCTGGTCGTACTCTCCGAGACTCATGGCAAACCACTGCATCCTTCGACTGTCCTCTTGTTGGCTGCTGGCGTGAGCTTCCGGGCGAGCCTGACCGCAATAGCTAACGAGACAGGTGCTTCCTGCGCCCGCATCTACGTAACCCAACTGTGCTACGCCAATAAGCCTAAGTCCAGTCAAGCAACGCCTTCGAACCCAGGCAGCAGTTGACGCCACACAATCTTTGGAAAGCTCGTGATAGCTTGAAGACCTGGCTAACAGCTTCCCAAATTCTTTAACTCTTTGGAACATGCCTTATTGAGCTGCTTGCATTGAAAACGTTTCGTGGTGGGCGAGTCAATTCTGAGCATGACGCAACTGGAAAGGCCGGAAGGCGACAGTCGGGACAATCAGGATAGATTGCGTGGTTCAGTCGAATCAGAGTCTCACTCAGTGTCTGTCTTAGAGATGACAGCAAACAGAGCGGCACCCAGCCAGAGACTTACTGCTGGTTTGAAGTCGGCAGCGGGCGATTCTCAGATCCCCAGGCCAGAAGCGATTGGAGAACCACAAAGCCACATCCAGCCTGATAGACCTGAGGCACGTTGTGCGTCTTCCCAGCCAGAACTTATTGACATCAATGGGCAGGTATTTGCGCAGCCTGAAACTGGAATTACGAGTCCACCAGATCAGCATCTGCAGATTCAGACGGACGCAGAAGTAATAGACCCATTTATGAGCACTGAGACGGACGTCTCATCCCGCAAGGCCATCGAACTGCAGTCAAATAATCCTTTCAAAGCCAAGGTAGAACGCGGTTATAATGGTGTTACGTCAGATCCAAGCCCTGAGGCATTCACGTCTCGCGATAGTAAGTGACTGTTGATCTTTCCCCGAACTTAACTTTGTCCATCAGTGATTACTTTAGCAGCTAATCTTTTGTTTGTCTATTTGAAGCTTCGGTTCAGTTAGACGGATCGGTTTCACCATTCTTTCCTGGGCGAACTGACGTTGGCCTTGCAATTCGTTCATTACCTGCTGCACCCACTGACTTCCCGGATACTATCGCTTCTGAATCCGCAGACCAGACGAAGTTGGAAACCGAGAATAATGGCCAATTCGAAGCACGGTGTTCAGGTGCTGATAACTATAGATCAAATGATCATCAAATTCTTCCTAGCGATGTGCACTCCGACTCTTTGCCCCCAGCACAGGGCTTTATTCAGTCTAAGCAAATCTTACATGAGGATCCTCACACAGCTATCCTTCATCATGCTCCCTCATTCCACGATTCCCAATTAAACAATCAATTAGTGGAGCCCGACCAACAGGCCTCTCTTTCTAAAGCTTCTCGCTCGGTTCAGCGTTCAGAAGAACAACCGGCCCGATCGCAAGAAGGTACAAATGAAGGCCAAAGGCCGCAATCCCAAGAGAAACCTTCCGAGATATATGGCATTCGTGTTATTAATTGGTCAGATGGAATCCACAAGACACTTCGACAATCTCCTGTTTTGATCCAGAATGAAAACGGCCCCTGCCCACTTCTGGCTCTTGTTAATAGCCTTGTGATGCGGACTCCCCCTGACTTCCAATCTCCACTTATAAGAGCTCTACGGTCCCGGGAAAGGATATCTTTGGGATTATTGATTCAGTCTCTATTCGACGAGCTTACGACCTATGGAAATGAGGACTGTCAGCTTCCTGATATTGAAGATCTTAGCAAATTCTTAACTATGCTACACACAGGAATGAATGTCAATCCGCGCTTGACACCGGTATGTTCTACTCTGGCGCTGACGTTTTGCTTGATTGTTGCTTACAAACCCTAGAATATGGACCCGGCGCAGCCCGGAATGTTCCATCAAACACGCGACGTTAAATTGTATAGTGCTTTCAACCTTCCTCTAGTCCACGGATGGCTCGCTTCTCCATCGTCGGAGGCCCATGATGCAATGATTCGGGTAGCCGAGTACCATGATGACATTCAACTATTACACTTTCGCAAAGAAGAACTAGAGGAACGAGTCATTTCCGGTGGCACAATTTCCGCTGAAGAAGAGCAGTTAGTTCGAGACATTGACTCAATACAACGTTTTGTCAACATGGAAAATCCAACTCAGTTGAGTCCTTTTGGCCTTGAACATCTAGGTCGCTCTGTCAAGCCAGGAGCTATTTGTATCCTTTTCCGAAATGATCATTTTTCCACCTTATTTAAACACCCACAATCACATCAACTTTTCACGCTTGTGACTGACGCAGGTTATGCCACCCATGCAGAAGTTGTGTGGGAGAGCCTCGTAAATGTCAATGGTAGTGGATCCGAGTTGTTTTCTGGGGACTTTCGTCCTGTTGGAAACGAACCGTCTTCCCCTCTAGCACAGCAACATAGGGGCCAACTCGCAGCTGAGCGCACTCAAAATCAGAATAACGAAGATGGCCAGCAATCGACGCACAACGAGCAAACAGACGCTGACTATGCGTACGCCCTAGCTCTCCAATTCCAGGACGAAGAAGAAGAGCGTGCACGAGCCGAAACTCGCTCACACCGTCCTCAGTCCCAATCGTCCTGGCAAACCCCATCCCACAAACGTCATGCTCGATCTGCAAGCAATTCCATTCCCGAAACCCATCAACAGCAGCCTTCAACTGGGCTCCGCCAGCCGTGTCAGTCGCAGGTTATCCGTCCCCTCGTCCCTCCCGCACCAGCTACCCCAATTCGCCAAAGTCTCTCGGCGGATGCAAATGCACCCCCGCCATCTTATGAGCAGGCTGCACGAACACCACCTTACAACCCGGAAGACCACCACAGTCCTCATTTCGACGGAACAAACAGCATAGCGGGGACGAGGTCGTCAAGCTACAACTACGGTGCTAGCCGCACTCCTCCGAGAAATATGAACCACCGTCCAGGCAGGAGACGGGAGCCGACACCGATCACTACTGCAACGCTTGATCGGTCGCGGGAAAAGGACAAGAATAAAGATTGTATTGTTATGTGAATTTCAACCTTGTGATTTTGTTTTCTCGTCATCTCTTTCAGGAATGAATTTTATTTTGTTTTCCTCTGAGACAGCACCTTCGTTGAACACTACATGTCTTCACAATATTGCTTCTTCTCTCGAATTACTTTTTCCTTCTAATATTCCCTGTGTACACAATACCTTCTTCGCTTTTACTCCATTGGGTCCTTATGATTTTATCTGTGGACGTCGACAGAAGCTTCGGCATGAGCCTGAGCCGAGTGTTGATCATTGCTTAAGAATACTCTGTATACCCCTTGTCTTCACGAATTGACGTTTTCTCTTCTTGTTTCTTTCATGTTACTTTTCTCTTGCATTAGTCATAGACATACATAGCAGGCTTCAGGGGGTGGCGGGAGTTGCAAAGCAGATGCTGAGCACTTGTTGATGCACCTAGCCTTTTTCCATACATTCTGCGGTGAAGCTTGAATAGGGCCTGGCCTGAAAATTATTGACATTTAATTGTCTCAAAAGAGTTCATAACATTCAATGGCGAACTAATTCATTCCAATAAGAACAACAGCAAGGGCAACATAGAAACAATGAATAAAATGTGAAAGTGAAAATAACTTCCAATCCACAGAGGGCCTCATAGAGCTAAGAACATCGTGAAAAGATTTCCATCAACGCATAGACCTCAAGAGTAGTTATTTAAACAAACATAGAATTTCTCATTAGAGCCAAAATCAGAGCATACACAGAACCCACCAGAGAGATGTGGCCGAGTTATTTTCTTAATTACCTGCGATCGTATAGGTGATCCATCCCAGACCCAGGTCCACCACCTGAATGTCTTGACATGTGATGTAATTGATGAGTTGACGGCTGAAGACTCCGCTGTTGTTGTGCTTGTTGCGGTGGTAGAGGGCCTTGAGGGTTCAGCAAACCACCCGCACTAGCGGAATACATGTGACCGCCACCGCTGCCGGAAGCAGGACCATGTTGCGACAATGCTGATGGAGGTGTGTACGACCTTTCAAGTGGTATTCCCGTGCCTCGACTTAATCTTTGAATTTGTGACGAAGGAGGGGGGTTGCGGTTCAACGGAGAGTCGTTCTGCGGACCCAGATTCAATGAAGCTCGGTGTTGACGTTGGGATTGCAGCTCATGTTGCGCCAATTGATGCTGAGGTAGATTTGATGGTTGATGCCTGGGTGAAAGGGATGGAACTCGTCTTATTGACGGTGTGTACGGCTGTGCACTTCCATCTTGAACACCTTGCGGGCGGTAAGAGGGCGTTGACTGATGCTGGTTCTCCAGAGCAGATTGGATCTGGTGGCCCGAGCTATTCTGGCTATAACTGGGAAACCGACTTGAGGATTGATGCGGCGCTTGATTCAGCCCGCTTGACGGCCGCAGTGGTGACGTAGGCCTCGGATGAGAGGACTTGGCGGAAAAGGAGATACTATGACGCTGAATTGGAGGACTGCTAGGTTGAGAGAACGGCTGTAGATGTTGAGGCATAGGCGAGCCTCGAGCGGATGAGTTCTGTTGGCCCTGCATCTGCGACATTAACTGCGTTGGTTGTAAAGCTTGATGGGTGAAGGATTGACGCTGATTTTGATGCTGAGGTGATGGTTGAGGCTGCTGCGAGATGGATTGAAGGCTGGACACTGGAACGGAGTGGGGAAGGGCATTACTTGAGTACGTGTGACTGGTGGATGGCTGCCGTGTTAGGCGTGACAGATGTTGATCCGCTGAATTAACCGGCTGAGATTGCTGTTGGCCTCTAGGGTCGAATCTCGCCATCCAGTCTTGGTTCACAGAGCTTCCTGGTGGTGAACTTCTGTAGCTACCAGAGAAATCTGAATACGGTTGAGCGGAACTCATTTGAGAATGGGATTGCTGATGTTGCAACGGATGTGAGGATTGCGATTGGTGCGACGCGACAGAAACGTATTGTGGCCTCTGGTACTGCTGGCTGGCTGCAATTGATTGATCATCTGAACGGCTTGAATGAGAAGACGTTGCATGGCTTCCCGTGTATACAGGGCGAGAGGGAGAGGTTGGACGTGGATTAAGGTTGGGAGCGGTATAGTCCACACCCGCGAAACGCTTTCGTGGCTGTGGATCCTCCGGCTCATCGTTCAAGATACTCATGATATTCGAACGTTTCGCAGGCACTTGACGTGGCGGTTCCGTGTTTACTTGAGCTGGTGTAGAGTTTGGTCGAGAATTCGGTCGGCCAAGCTCCTTCTGCGACAGAATGACTGGAGTCGAGCGATTAGCTTCGAGGATCTGGCTTGGTTGTCGGAAGACTGGCTTGGGCTGGTTAAGCATGTCTGCGGATGCAATAGCTCCAAGATTTAGTTCCATCTTGTGAGCCACCTGCACTGGTGATGTCGCAGTCGACGAAGCACTCCTGCTCGGGCGCCGGGAGTGGGATTGAGGCGTTGTGGTAGCCTGCAAGTTCGGGCGTGGCTGAAGATATGATGGTTGCAAAAATGGGGACGATTGCGGCAATGCTTGATACCTTGGTGGCTCCTGTACGTCTGAGTTCTGAGACGGCACATTTGGTCGACTCATATTCTGAACACGTAAGCCTCCCATAGGTGCTTGCGTTGGAAGGGTGGTAATAGGTTGCGGATGCGATTGCTGGCGCTTCAAATCCATTTCTGGCAAAAGCCCCCCTGTATTATTTCCTTGTGGTGGCGCGGGCCGAGCATCGGTGCGATTCTCACTAAAATAGCCCATACGAGGCCCGTGTTGCATTCGTTGTGCTTGTGTGACTTGGGATCGGGCTGCTCGTTGTTGCGAGTCCTCGTTCGCGGCAGATAAAGGAGCCATTTGAGGTCCACGATTTTGAACTGATGGATAAAACGCTTGCTGCAACGGCCCTTTTTCGACGGACTGACGAGGCTGTATTGCTGGCGGTGCGGCGGCTAAGGGAGCTACTGGAGGCTTGGTCTTTGTTGCCAACTGTCTGTCAACTAGCTCAGTCGTATCTGTATTAGGAGCCAAAGGTCGCGGCCCGACTGAAGAGGGAGTGGCATCATAACGACGCTTCGCAGGAAGACTCGGAACTGGAAGAGGCCCTGTTGGTTCTCCTTTTTGTTTCTTAGCTTCAGCTTTTAATGCGAGTTGCTCCAATTCGGGTTTCCCAGAGTCAACTGTCCGCTGGAAATAATTTCGAACCTAGTGTAATAGTGAGCCTCGAACCTTAAATGACACTTCAAATTCAAATATCCTACCATGGTTGGAGTTTTTGTCTTCATGAATTGAGATATGCCCTCAAAATCTTTGCCAAAATGTGCGACAAGATCAGGAAAATCGCGCTGCTCCGGTACAGACCAATAGCTTGTAGGCTGCTGGGATCCATAGCCGCCTTCGGTTTGTTTTGGTGTTGGATCTCCTTCCGTTGATTCTATAGTTGAAAGAACATCCTTCAACTCCTTTGCGCGGACCCTACTAGATTTGGCTCGCGGCACGGCGCTTTCGAGCATCGCTTTCTCCGTCTCGTTTTTAGATTTCGCTGTCGTGTTTTCTGTCACATTGTCCGTACTAGGTTCATTCTCCTGTTTTGGAGGAGCGGCAGCAATTGGCGTATTATTAGCTGATGCTTGCGCTCTAGCCCGTCGTCCGCCACGACTTCCGCCTCGTCCACCACGTCTAGCAGGTTTTTCAGACGGCTGGTCAGTTCCTTCTTTCCCACTGTTTCGCTTTCCTGAACTTGGCGTCGGAGTACTGGTCTCTGTATCAGCAGTGAATTCACCGAAAGTGGGTGCCGCTGCTCGTCTTGGCCGACCAGTATCAGTTACTGCTGGAGTCGTTTCGCCAGGGTCATCGCCATCGTAGACAGGACGAACAACCCCGAGATCTGCCATCAAAGCATTGGACCTTGGAGGTCTAGCAACAATTTTTCTTCCACGCCCCCGTCGAGCCCACTTTTTATTCAATTTCGCCTTGTACTTCATCTCATCTTTAGTTAAGTAATAGTGATTGATGCATTGCTGGAATGTACGGCCTGGTAAGGCTTGTGCGATCTTACCCCATTTCTTCGGATGAGCCATAAAGGTGTCGGTAAAGATCTTATGTTCTTCTGCTGTGAAATTGTCCGGGGGAAGATGGAATGCAAAAACTTCAAATGCCTTGGTTGGGTCAACCATCTGATTTGTATCTTGGAATTCAGAGGCGTTCTTTTGTATCGGATCCAACATATCAGGAATAAGTACTTCCCGGGACAAGTCAGGTCTTGCGGTCGCTTCTTTGTCTTTACGGCGCGCATTTTCTTCCTCTGCAGTGATAGTAGATGCTTTCAATGCGTTCTGGAAGTCTAATTCGCTGTTCATTCTGTACCCTCTCCGTCCTTCAAGAATCGGATTGATCGTTGCTGAGGTGGAAGCAGCTGGAGGCGTCAATGGCACAGAAGTGGCAGTCTTTTTCTCTTCTGCAGCCCTTTTACGATCCATTGCATCGACTGCAAGTCTCCATGGCCTATAGTACGCACGATATTGCTCTTTTAATTCGGCATGCTGCTTCGCAATTTCTTTTCGTTGCTTCATTATTTCCTCACGAAGAGTATCCTTAATGATATCATGCGTTTTAAGATTTTCTTGGTAGCTATCCATATCAGAAAAGGGAGTTGGTGGCCCAGTGTTCGCGAACGGAAGGGTTTCCACCAGGCGTTCCCCAAGGGCAGGAGCTTCATCAACTGGCGCTGCGACGGGAAGAGCATCCGGAAGCTCGAGTTCATTCACATCTTTGGTTGGCAGCGGTGTAGCTACATGAAGCTCTTCCACCCTCTCGATTTCAATTGCAGCATTAGGTTCATCTAAGGATGCTGGCCCTGTTCCTTCTGCAATCATACCTAGCATCTGGATTTTGAGTAACAGACCGACTATCTCTGGGTCCTGAAGAGGTGGTGGAGGCATTTCGGCCGCTAGGGCTTGCATTTCCCTCTCGAAGCGTTGTTCGCTCTGATTGAAATCTTCCTCATCCAGATCATCTTCCTCGTCCGACCCTTCACCACCAGATTCGGCAAGCCACATGGGCAATATGCTCTCATTTTTGAGTTGGGGAGACTCTCCGACCTCTTGTCTCTGGGGAGACATTGCTTTAGAAAGGTCGTTGGTTGCAGTCGCTTCATTTATAACTTCATTGACCTGTGCGTCATGTTCCTTGTCAGGAATCGCCGACGTAAGTTCTGAATCTGGCTTCTCATCGTGTTGCTTATCTTCATTGCGCTGTCCATCGGAAACTGACGGAATCATGTCTTTCTCGTCGGTAAAGCTTTCTCGTTTTGTAGGAGAACTGGAGTTAATGATGGACGGGCCCCGATTGACATAGCCAGGTCGAACCCATTGATTGCTTCCTTTCGGGCCATTTCTTGGAGCAATAGGCCGTTGCAGGGCCCTTGGGCCAGTGGGTATGTTCGAAAATGGTATGCAAGGGGAAGTTTGTGTAGTTGACGGGCGACGATGGGCAACAGGGGGACTGTTGATATCGAGAGAAGATCGACAGGGTCCATGAGAGGAAACAGCGGAGGGTCCTGTAGGCGGAGACATCGGTCCAGAGTTTTGTCGTGATAGCGCTGGTGATTTCTCTTCCGGTTGAAGGGACGTCTGAGAACCTTTATCTGGAGCAGAGGGTGTAACAGCACGACGATCAGATGACGATACAAGTGGAACGCTGGGCAATATCGGAGGGGGTCTACTAGCGCGTATCGGAACTTCATTTTTGCTTCGTATATCTGAAATAGATAAGGGCCGAGAACGAGAGTCAGGGCCGTGCTGGCTATCCACTCGGTCAGCTCTGGGCCCCGTTGGTGGGCGCACAGACCTGGAAGCAGACACGTCACTGTGGGCTTTTCCGCTTGTAGCAGGAGTTGAAGTGGAAGGCACCCGAGATGGACTCGTAGCCGATGTCAAAGGCTGTGAAGATGCGGTAGCTGTTGTCTGCCGTGGGCTTGCAGCTAGTGAACCGAAAGCCGGAACCTCTGGGACTGCAGGTGGAGGCGAAAATTGAGGTACTGGTCGATCAACAGGCGCTTCCGGTTTATCGGGAAATTTATGCTGCTCTCTCACGATTGTTGCGTGAGCAACAGCGGCTTTTTGACCGCATTCAGGAATATCGTCCTTAGGGCCAGCGTGCTGAAGAGCAGAAGATGGAGGCGAAACAGTTGATGGTGATCTCGTAACAGTACTCGATGAGCTTTTCATCTCAGACCTGCTTGGAGCCCGGTCCTTTTTCCAAATATCTGGGCGATCTGGAATTCGATCCCTCTCGTCCCTCTCTGAGCGTCTGTCATCCTCTCGTCGTTCAAATCGGTCGCGTCTCTCGTTATCACGGTCGCGTTCCCTCTCTCTTTCCCGTTCACGGTCCCTTTCACGCTCAGAACGAGCATCACGATCCCTCCAAGCGTCGCGTGACAGGCTTCTCCTTTGAAATAGATCCCGGTCATCTGCAAAACCCCTACCTCTTCCCCGATCCCGTTCACGATCACCACGACCACGACCACGTAAAGATCCACTTCGAATTGGTGAAAGATCTAACATAGGTCCAACAGGTCCATCTCGAGAGCCCCGTCGCAATCTTGGCAGGTCTAAATCCCGGGTTCCCGAATCTCGAAAATCTCTGAGTGGTGGAGGTGATCTGGATCGACCCCGACCAAATGGTGGACGACCATCTCTCGGGTCGAAGCCCCGATCCCTGCGTGGCCAGTCCCGGTCAGAATCTCGTCTAAATGGAGGGCCGTCCCTCAAGTCACGAGGATCACGGTCCCGATATTCACCCCTCCCAGAAATAACTCTCCCTCTTGGACCAGCTGGCGCAAAATGCCCACCTCTCGACGAATCAATCAAGGCTTTCGGTCCCCTAGGCGGTTCCCGTCCAAGAGGAACAGAATTTGCGTCATCTCCTCCACGCGGCCCAGAAGGTATATATGATGGCAGTGGACGGCGATCGCCATATCTATGTGGAGAGCGGTCCCTTGGAGGGAATCGCGACGCCATTGGTAAGTATCACCATCGACTTCAACAATCGTCCAAGTGATATAATTTAAGTTGCGACGAAAACGTGTTCACGTGACTTCAGTATTGATGGAAAGAGGTGAACTCAACAACGAATGAACACAATAGACAGCCAATAGCTAGTAGGTGAGGACTTTTAAGACTAAGAGCCAGATCTGCTTCAAAGTCCCTTGGAACAGAAAATCAACTGTTTGTAGTCAATACCTAGAGCATGGTTAGTCACGTGTCAAGCTGAGCAAGCTTCATCCACAACACATGCGACGAAAGTGAGATGCGACGGAAAGTGGTTGGTGAGAGGAAATGCAGAGCTGCCTCAGAACCACAATAATGCGAGTGTGAATGTGCACAACAGCGTCAGTTACCTGTCGGGAGCTGCACTGTTTGATGTTGAACTCGCACTGCCAGGCACTGACAAACCAGGGGCTATTGGTACGCAACTCCTCAACTGACAGTCTTGCAAAGGACTTCTCAGTATCAAAGTAAATTGTAGCTATGAAGCGCAGCACTGGTAAAAGACTGAATGGAAGTAGAATATGATAAGAAAGCAGTAGCAACAGTAATAATAGAGTAGTTCAAAAAGGAAAGTAAAGGGTGCGCGGGTCGCGTTTCTGAGGCGCAACAGCTTAGTAGTGAAATGAGGGTTGGGGCTGGCGGGGGTAGGCTTTGGTGAGAAAGAGAAGAGAAAATAAAAGTCAATCTGGGAACAAGAAGTTTGAAAGAGCGTTAGAATCCCGCTTCATCCACTGCGCGAGAAATCGGAAATGGTAGACTCGTGGCTCGCGATTGAGAGAGATATGGTGAACGATTGAAGATGTCGTTGGGAAAGACGGGATGCGAAAACGAAAGGAGAAAACAAGCGTATCACAGAAGAGATTCGAATGTGCGTATAGCAGAGAGAAGTTAAGATTCGACGGCCTCCTTGTCACGGCCTGATGGATGGACGTTGGAGACGAGTGAAGCAGCAAGACGCGGGAGAGTCTTGAAGATTCAAATCGACAAGAAGCGCCGCAAAGCAGGCGTCCAATGAGCTTTCGCCTCTCTGGAACCTCAAACCTGGAGTTGCGGATTTTTAGGTTGAGTCACGTGCGATAATACACAGTACGGGCTGTTCCAAGGTCGGCTTTGTATGTGTACCCGTTACTTACTTGTAATAATATTGTATCACTGGCTTGTAACAATCACCTACATACAAGCTAAGGATGTATCATTCCCCGAGGAACCACTGCAGTAAATGGGAGCAATACTGTGTGTACTTCAAAAGAGGAGCAAAACAAATAACTAATAGATACATATCAGTGTGAACACGGCATCAGCTCAGGCATTTGGAGCAATGATATGTTAGCCTGCAGTGATCAGTTAGTTAGTTATGTGGTTACTCAGTGTTTCCAACCACAGATGCATGTTAGTTAAGTTACTAACTAATGTAACTAGTACATAGTTACTACGGAGTAGATGTGTCTGATAATGTGTACTGTGCTCGTGCACCTTACACAATAATACCCCAGGCTGTTTCCATAAACTGTGCATAATAATGCCAAAGGAACAAAAGTGTGTAATGCAGCTGTACAAAGGATGCAGAACTCCATCCAGCAAATGAGATGGCTTCCGTGCTCTCAAACGAAACACCTGAGGCTGCATGACAAGACAGGCCAAGGGGTTGAGGTCAAGATTTCATTTTAATTTTCACCACCAAGTGGCAAGCACTGCAGATGGGAGACTGGGTAGAAACACTTGTTGGTGAGACAGGTGCCCAGATGAATCCAGCCGTGGCCGTTGATTGGTTGGAAAATTCGAGAAATGCAGGGATCAGCAGCGCTCCACAATTAAAATTACCGAGAACCAGCAAAGACCCGGGAATTACATAAGCATCAATGCTGTGTGCTGCATCATGTGACTAATGGGAGCCCCATCTGATTAGATTTGATCAGTGATAAGCTTGCTATTGCAGAATTGAAGATTGAGAGAGGAGGTTCTGTTTTGTTCTGTATCTTTTAATAACTAGTCTTTATTAATTATCTATTTTGATGATAGACCAGAGAATTTAGGCGAGTGTACAGAGTGGATTACTGATATCCAGCATTGTCGTTCTTGCTTTGTAAAAATTTCCTATTTAACCCACCGAATCTTAACCCACCGAATCTTAACCCCTCGACGACTTCGTCAATCCCCAGATCTCCCCATCACTGTTCCTTTGCTACTCTTACCAAAATTATTGATTATTCAAAAGAGGAAAAAGAAAACATGGGTTCTCAAGCTGATGCACCTCCATCAAGCGCCATGGACGCTGTGCTTGTGGCTTCACATGCTGTTCCCGAAGGAACAGCCCAGGTTCGCGGAATCGATTTCAACAAATACATCAATCGAGATGTCACTGCTGCCGAACTGCTGGAGGACATGGCTGGAATGGGTTTTCAAGCCACCGCCGTTGCTGAAGCGGCAAGAATCATTAATGAGATGGTATTGATGTTTTATGAGCTGGTTTGCGAGAGCGTGAAGGTCGTATGCTAACGAAGCTCTGTATTTAGAGAGCGTGGCGAGATCCAAAAACCGGGAAAGGCACGACAATCTTCCTTGGATACACATCTAATCTCATCTCATCAGGCCTGCGAGAAACTCTACGCTTCCTCGTTCAGCACAAACATGTTTCAGCGATCGTAACGACCGCTGGGGGCGTCGAGGAGGACTTGATCAAATGTCTTGCTCCGACATATCTAGGGTCGTTCACAATGAAAGGTGCATCACTCCGAGAGAGAGGGATGAATCGAATCGGGAACCTGATCGTGCCGAACAGTAACTACTGTAAGTTTGAAGATTGGGTGATGCCTATTCTAAATAGAATGCTAGAGGAACAAGAAGCGTCGAAAAATACAGCTGAACCCCTGCATTGGACGCCCAGCAAAGTCATCTATAGATTGGGAAAGGAGATCAATAGCGAAGAGTCGGTTTACTACTGGGCTTACAAGAACAATATTCCTGTCTTCTGTCCGGCGTTGACTGATGGAAGCCTGGGAGATATGTTATATTTCCATACTTTTACGGCGGCTCCGGCACAGCTTCGGATTGATATTGTCGAAGACATACGGAAAATCAATTCTATGTCTACGTTTGCGGAACGGACGGGAATGATTATCCTCGGTGGCGGGCTGGTCAAGCACCACATCGCTAACGCCTGTTTGATGCGAAATGGTGCGGAGAGTGCTGTTTATATCAACACTGCGCAAGAGTTCGACGGAAGTGACGCTGGTGCGCGGCCGGACGAAGCTGTGAGCTGGGGGAAGATCAAGGCTGATGCCCAAAGTGTAAAGGCAAGTTGTTCTTACTGATTACTGACATCCATGTCTTCACTAGCTAATTAAGATTCATAATAGGTTTATGCGGAAGCAACCGTTGTCTTCCCACTCATTGTAGCTGCGACATTTGCAAAGAAGCAGGTTATTAAATGAAAGAACGCATTATGTGTCCTCGAGGAAGCTTCAACAATGCCCACCAAGTGTGCTCCATCGCTGTGAATCGAACCGTCAGCCGGACATTGGTCGATAGACAATTAGAATATTCAGACCAAAAATACATATGCTAGCGCCAGGCAACAATGGTGTCAAAGATTCACCTTGGTTCGCACTACTTGGGTTCCACAGGCCCTCCGCGGTAACAAATACCACCAAGGTGTCAGTATCAGTGCATGTGGTACAAGCGCTTTTGCCCAGGAAATAGCTGAAATCCGGGTTGCGGGGGACTGATGCAGCGCATATACGCACATGTATACGCACACCCAGAAGATAGCAAGAATGAATCAGATCGAGTCCATTCAGGTTGACTGCGAAGCGGTGGTTAATTGCTGGCAGCGATAGGTGATAAAAGCTAAAACAAGGCCCTAGTTTCTTTTTACGAGTCATTCTTCAAATCATTGGCAAGAAGAGTACCTTTTGTGACATTCATTGCTCTCTTATGGATCGGTATACTGGGACAAATGTATGCAGGAGGATGCAACTGTCGGATCGCCGTTTATCCCACGCGTATACTGCTCCCTGTATGTATACATAAATAATGGCTGGAAACACGGTTACCTGCATTCGAAATTCTGATGTTACCGGGATGGTGGAACATGCCAGGAATCAGCAGGAGTTCAGAACAGCTAACTAGTAGATGATATCTATGCGGCAAAGTAATACATGAATCTTGTGGATAGCGAAAAGATTCATGCCCAAATTAATGATTATTACAATCCCTAGTAGTGCTCGGTGCTGCCGGGACGGTGGAGTGTGGTTGAGAAGTACAAGGTATATTGTACCTTTGTGGGGGAGACGGCGCGAAGCTGGGGGCGTCCAACCTACATTAGTTAGGTATGTAGTTACATAACTATCATGTGGGACAGCCCAATTTGAAAGAACATCGTTTTCAGGGATACCTTAGGCAGTCGTGCGTGTTTCGCGATACAGCTTTGATGGTTGTGTTCTGGGGCTTTTGAAAAGAAAAAAGCGGAATAGACAACCTGAGGACTTGTTGCTTAAAGGGAGATTGGAAGCAGAAAATCCATCCAGGTGGATTGAACAAGTGTTGGTCTGATGGCCTAGCACTGATTACTGGTAACTAGGGGAACCTTCGTACGATGATTTGCCAGCTCCAACTTGTAGTACATAACTAGTTACAACAATTATCCGCGATTCCGGTAACTATGGCACAGGCCAGGAGTCATGTGACAATGTGAGCTCTTACCTACATAGTAGCTTCGCTTCAACCCCACTTGCTGGTCTCAACTAGTTACCGCAAACACTTCCGTCAAGTTAGGTCCCCATCCTCGCCTGTGATGCCAAGCTTACTAAATTGCTTTTGGCATAGTGTAGTCATATACTGTGTATATAAACCCTCATCCGCTGCCCTTCTCATCTGAAGGTCAGCGATGAGCTCTATCCTCTCAATATATATTGATTCCTGAGGCATCTACGTCCTTTCACCTATATATCTTCGCGTATAGTGTCTTATAGCTCGATACATCGTTCTAGTTGCTATCTTTTATATAGCATCCTCACATCGCCCTTCATCACCACCATCTCATCTCCATCTTGCAAGATATGTCACGCCCTTTCAACCCACTGCCTACAATCCCCAATCCCATCCAGTGGGATGTGCCAGGCCGTATTGCAGAGTTGCAGGCCATGATCAACAACCCTGCCACTGATGAACAACAAAAGCTAAACCTCCAGGCTGCTATCAACCTGTATCAGACAAAAGAGCTGCCAGGAGAGTTTAGATTTATTCAGGACGGCAAAGTTGTTTGCCATAAGGATATTGATTTCCTGCGGCCGTACTGGGTCGAGGTATTTCCCTTCAAACCTGTGATCTATGCACCCATTGTGCTTACCCTTGTTTCAAACTAGGGTTATGCCCAGCAACTATCCTCCCATGTTGTGACTCCAGCTACCATGCCAGAGCCGTCTTGTGCGCCTCCTCAGCCTGTGTCTAAGAGTGTATGTGTTTTTACTACATCTCGCACATCCTTGTAAAGACTGGCTGGCTTACAGTCATCCTCCCTTCGGCCTTCGAACCAGCAACTGTGTCGGACTGGAAATGGAGGTGCAAGCTAGGATGTTGATGAGGATCGACTCGACTTTCTAAACTATCTGGATACAGAGGCTTCCTTATATACCCTTGAGCAAATCTTCTGGAAACCACCAAAATAGTGGTGTGACAGGCATAATATGATAACCAAGAGATGACAAATGATGACAAGTCAAGTACCTCAGAAACACATGCTTGTGGCAATAAATCTCAAATCCGACAAACTGGCACATCGCACCAGGTCAGTATTTCAAACTTCTAGAGTATTGGCTCGGCCATACACGTCTGATACATATCTTGAATTGGTTAGATGTTCGCACGAGTTAGGCCAGTCTTGGGCCTCTTACCCCATGTGTTCTCAATTGATATCACAATGCTCAATGACACTGGAAGTAATACCATGACAATCTTTGATACGGATCTGACTGCTTTGAGCATTCCTCCAACCTACAGGGGGTTTGGTGTAAACATTCCAGTAGCAACTGCTGTTGGAATAGTCTTGCGGCAACAAATCAGTGTTGAAATACAGATGCTGGATTCAAAAGGTGATCCTGTGTCTGACTGGATTTTGGAGAGGGCCATTGTCACACCAGCAGCCACTGGTGCTGCTAGACTTTCAGGTGATGGCATCAGACAACGTCTGTACTTTGCAACAGCACCAGGAAACCAGCATCTGTATGTTGCAGAGAAGAAGAATGGCATTGTTGAACAGCTTCCAGTTGTCTAGTGATAATGCCATGTAAATTAAGCTTCCAATGAGGATAAAAAAGCTCTAGATAGTTTTCCTTATGACAAGAAACCCAACAGCTTACTACTCATCAGGTATGAGGCCGCATGCTGGAAATGACCTTTGGCACTTTGTTCCCTTACATTCAGAATTTGAACACATTGTTTGAGAAAAAGTGCCAAAACCCTGCCCGGGAGCTTTCTCATAGAAGTGCCAGTCTTTCTTGATAAATGCCTTGAGATACATAGTTAACTCTCCAAGTATCCAGCGATGACCTTTTAAGTTCGTATTAAAATACTATTTCCAAGATGGTTTTTATCAGAGACGACGTTGAATCTGCATCCGCCCCAATTAGTCGCATCCCTTGGCATTGTGGTCTGGGTCCATTATAATGCGCTCCACTCGAACAGTGAGGCTGCAAAAACGTATGTATGAGCAAGCTGCATACTAGTTTACTAGGTACATATATACATACTAACCTACATGATACGGGTGAGTCATGGGGAGGAGGCGAAGATTTGGGCTGACAGCGAAGCAGCAAGGTTGGCAAATAATGACTATTATCCAGAACTACTAGTTTAGTAGTTACTACTCCGTACTACCTAAAGGTTTCCCGGAATCACGCCCTTCTCTGGGGGAGTCTCTTCTTGACCTTCGAATATCTTCATGTTCTGGACGGGATAAGGTACATATGTACTTAAATACATACAAAACTAACTGAAGGGTTCTCCACAAAAGTGAGTGGCTGAGGAAGAATCTCGGCAAGGCGGTGTGACAGAAGCGGGTCCCGACTCCCTGGGGAAGCTTCTCTCTCTCTCTCTCTCAACACAACAGAACAGCTTCCAGTCGAGCCATCTCAAGACCGCTGATTATTGTATCTTCCACAGTAGTTCTTCAGTACCTAATACGTCTATCATGAATGCCATCTCGTATTAGAAGTCTGGTACTGTGCGCGTAGCTGCCATCCTGGGGGTGGTAGAGGAACTCATCTGTTAGGCACCCAGGAACATGATATCCCTGTACACAGTAAATGGCTATCTCTTTCGCGGAGAGCAGGGGCTGTATGGAAGACTCCCTCAAGCAGTCCCTCCATCTTCCGTATTCTGAACTCTTTCAGTTGTATACATACAATCAAAGTGCGGAAGTTACCTGGTTGGATGGATATTGCACCTTACAGTAGGCAGCTTGGAAACCTCGTTGAGTTTAGGTTCCCACATTCTTCACATGGAGAACCTGGCCCTTATACTTGACTGCTGTCAATCAAAAGCTGTCGCCTTGACCTGACAGTAACTGCAGAATTCCAGCAAGATAAGGGAAAAAAAGAAAGAAAGGAAAAGCAGTGAAAGGTGGCAAGCAGCGGACCGCGGATCAGCCTCAACTTATACCTTTTCTGATTAATCGCAGGGAGCCTTCCCACTAGCTCAAATCCAACAAAACTCTCTCCCGTCCCCCGTTTCTCTTCCGCTCGCATTCCTCGAACTTCCTCCTCCGCTTCTCGTCTCCCTTCATTGCCTGTGCAAAAGCAATTTCCCATCTTTTGGCTCAATTCATTGCTCTCTCAGTTGCCAGCTCCGATATCACACATTCATTTTGTTCCTCTATCTCTTGTTTTGGTTTTCTGTCATTGTGAATCTGAGGAGTCAGCCTTGCTTTCAAGGCCTTTCTGGGCCTTTCAGACACCTGTTTTCTCTCAATTTGATTACATATTTCTACATGGTGTGATATACTACGATCTTCTATTCACTGTCTGGAATTGATTTTGCTGTTCTAGAGGCTATCGCTGCCCTAGTGAAATTGGTGAGTTGTCATCCAGTCAGCGTCTGTGATTGGCCTTTCGTCGCATCTTTTTCACATCCCACTTGTGATCAGGCAGTTAACAAATCTCTCTCTCTTCTTAGACCGTTTAGAACATACATTCTTCATATTCTCGATATTCAGGTTTTCAAGACTCGAGGCAGTCTGCACTCATGGAGGTCGCAGTCGAAATGCCAGTACCTATCGACCGGCAACCAGAACCTTCTGATACTGCACCTGCGGAAGCCCCAGAGCAGTTCGCGTCTTCTCGACATGACATAGCACCCCCTTCATCCTTGGAGGCTTCTTCTCCATTTACAGAATCAGGGCCACCCGATCGACCTACTGAACGGGAGGTCTTATCCGATGCACCTGCATTCGACCAAACACCTTCAAACCTAGCGCAGTCTACAGATACAGACGCCATGGATACCACGTCGGATACCCCTGAACAATCAAATGCAAATCAAAATATTGATCCAGTACCTGAATTGAACGCAATGGACATTGATTCCCGTGTAGAGTCAACTCCCAACGCCCATGCGCCGCAGACAATCACTCAAGGTGCAGACAACCGAGGTGCTGATCCCGCTGATTCAGCTTCTGCAGATACTTCCTCTGACAACTCCACCCAGCCAACATCGGAGAGCTCTGACTCTACGAGTGACGAGGATAATGAGGAAGCCAAGCCGGAGGAGCCAGCATATTGGGCTGACATTGAAGAGGATAACTCTGCACCAGATGAGGCTGAGTTAAAGGAAATTGAATCTGCGGATGCAGATTACAGTGCTTTCGAATGTTCGTCATCAATAGATCCTGCCACCCCTGCGATATAATTTTTACTTGACTGTGGGCTGAACTGACAGAGTTGCATATCCAGATGACTACTGGGAGAAAACTTTCTATCAAGACCCTGATGATCCGGACTATCGGCCTTCCGAGAAAGCTCGTCTCACATGGAAAATTAAGGGTGTGCGAGGCACCAAGGAGAACCCTAATCGCGCTACCATCATGCGTTCACCCGCAGCATACGTCGGTGGTCATTATTGGACCATCAAATTTTTCCCACGAGGCAACTCGGTCTCATCATTGAGTATATACGTTGAATGCTCCGCAACACCTCCGGAAGCGGAAAAGGAGATTCCCGAAACCGAGTTCACAGTTCTCAAAGGCGCCCCAGATGCTGATTTGAGTAAACTAACTCCAGATCTTGAATTAAAGTTACCGGCTACGTCGAATGACAAGGATACTCAATCAAAACCAACTCCCTCCTCGAACGGAAGTCAAAAGAATGAATCAAACGTCGAGACTGTTGAGGTATCTGGAAGATCTACACCAGCTGAACCTAAGCCAAAGGAGAAAAATATTTGGAGAGTGTCAGCACAAATAGGTGTTATTTTGTATAATCCAAATGAACCACGAACAGGGTGGATGCAATCGTCTTGCCATCAGTTTAACCCTCACAACGTCGATTGGGGTTGGACTCATTTCCATGGACCTTGGGATCAGATTCACAAACGCCATCATGGCCAACGGCAAGCTCTCTTACGGAATGATACCCTTGCTTTTGATGCATATATTCGAATTTTCGATGACCCAACACAGTCGTTATGGTGGCATGCTAGTGATTCAGAGCCTGTGTGGGATAGTTTGACTCTAACTGGATACAGACCGTTAGGTGATCCTATGGTGAATTATAGCCATGAAGTTGCAGGTTTAGCTACCTGGCTTTTGATGGCTCCTTTCCGTGAAGTTATTCGGAGTGTAGACATTTTGGAGCATCTCACCAACCCCAATCTAAAACCCAGACCTTTGTGCGACGCACTACAGCGCTTACTCTGGGCCATGCGAAATCAGTCAGCAAGCACTCAGCTGTTCATCGACACTGAACAGGTGACAACGACTCTTCGCAATCTTCGCGAATTCTCAGGGGATGTGACAGAATTCTGGGAGCGTCTCCGCCGAACGTTGGAATTGGAACTCGCTGGGACTGATGCGCTCGACAAGCTATCGAAGATCTTCGATAGCCCGCGCAGCTCAGATCCCCGAGACATTGATGTCAGTGTTCCGATAAATTACATTCCTCGTGAGGCTAGCGGGAGAATAAGAGTTCCTGTTACGGGGGCAAATAGCATCCAAGAGGCCACGAAAAAGTTCTTGGATGAAAAATCTGGTAAATGGTCGTTACCATCGGTTTTCCATGTAGAACTAGCGCGACAAACTTTCGATAAAGCGACCCGTCAGTGGAACATGCTCTACGATCGCGTCAAGTTGGACGAGCAGTTGGACCTCTCTGATAGTGTAGTTGGAGGCCAGACTGGAAAATATAGTCTCTACGGTTTGATTGTTCACAAAGGCAACCGATCATCGGGACGATTCTACAGTATCCTCCGTCCAGGTGGACCCAATAGCCGTTGGCTTGCTTTTGAAGACGCAAGTGACAATAAGATTGCATGTCTTACCAAAAAGGCTGCCCTCGAAAGCCATGAGGGTGTTGAGGTCATTGAGTCAAAAAAAGTTGATAAATCTGGAATGGACATTGCTGTCGTCGTGGTTTATGTTCGTGACGATGTCGTGTCACAATACTTGACTGGAAAAATTGAAGAATGGGATGCTCCAGAGCTCCGCAAGCATTACTTCAAAACGGGATACTATCACTTAAATCGTGATCTTAAAAATGGGTTGGCACCCACCGTCAAAGTTGAGCTTTTCAGCCTTTCAGACTTCTCTATAATTGATAAGAGCATTGTCGATTCATATGATATTATGGCAGCAGCAAGACGGACAGGGCAGCACTATACACTCTCCGTTCCTGGCAATACCACTTTTACGGAACTACGCAAGAAGATTGCTGTATGGAAGTCAACGGACGATGTCGAATTAAACCCTGAACGTATTCGACTCTGGCAACTAGGTGCCAGAAAACCTTTGTTCGCTCCCACTCTTAATTTCCAAATCATTGATGACTATGCTGACGTGATTATGGGCTTCGAATTGAGCGTTCTGCGACTCTGGGTACACGTTTTGTCTGATCAAGATGCTAAATTATTTGCGCTTCCTGATCCTGCCAGTACTAAGAAGCCTTTTGATGGCCCTCTCTCTGAGACGCCTGAAACCTCCAACGATGAGCTCGGCACTGCTCGGGAAAATCTTGCAGAGTCACAGGACTCTACCGCTCCTGCTGAAACTGATGATGCAGAGATGAATGACGCGCCACCTGAAGCCCATGAGGCACCAGTGTCAGGTACAGCCGATCAGTCTATTGAATTACTGGCTGACCACGAGGAAGTAACGACTTCTGAGTCGGCCGAGATTAATGAGAGTGCACCCGCTGAACAAAGTGGAAACTCCACCCCTACCGATACTCCGATGCAAGACGCTGGCGTTCCTGCGGAGCCAAATGTCAATGCTGCGAGCAATGACACCGCAATGGACGATGATGCAGCCATCGCTGCTGTGATCGCCCAAGATCTTGACGATTTTGATAGAACTGAGGTTATGGATGCAGAACCTTCTCCACCCGCGGATACCGACAATTCTCAGCCAGCAACCACAGAAGAAACCCAAGTAGAGCCAGTTTCCACACAAGACCAGGACCCTGGCAATGTTTCTTCTGAGGAAGTGCCAGGCGAGGCAACTGCGGAAAATAATAATACACAGCCGACTCCACTAGTCAATGAGGATGATGCTCTTATGGAAGATAGTCCCGCCGCCGAAACCTCGGAGAGTCGTGAGAATAATGCTGAAACTCAACAGAGCAATATTGAGCAGCCGACTGCCGATTCAGGCACTCCAACCTCCGGCCTCGGGCTTATACCTTTGCAGTCACATGTGTACTACTTCATCCAGAAATTCGATGCCCAGAAGCAAGAACTAAGCACTGTGGGAACCTTTTTTGCAAAGAAGGAAGACGTCGTTAAAGAGTCTGTCCGTGCGGCTCTTGGATTTGAGGAAGATAAACCGTTTCTTTTATGGCATCGAGTTGATGGTATTTCAATCATCGCCGTTTCCTCAACCGAGGTGTTTGATAATGTCGTTGGGTATACCGATGGGGAATGTTTCGTTGTGGGTGAAGTGATTGGTAGGAATGAGTGAGTATTCCCCTTGAATCGGTGGTTTGGTTACTTGTGTCATTCTGACCGCAATGCTAACTTCGACCTTAGACGAATGAAACTCGCTGAGACAGGTCTGTTCTCATCACCAGACAGGCTGGTCCCTTACCTATGGGCTGTGTCCCGTAAGCATCCCACCAAGTCCTATACCGGTACCAAAACCACCGAAGCCACATATAACGGCGACTACTACACCGGCGAGTTTAAAAATGGCTACTACCATGGTAAAGGCACACATATCTCTGAGAGTGGCGCCACTTATATAGGCGACTTCGTTTTAGGAGAACGACAAGGAAGCGGTATCATGGAATACGCTTCCGGCGACATTTACACTGGTGGCTGGGTCGAGGATCAACGCCACGGTCAGGGCACCTTTGTTGAGCGCAAAACCGGCAATAAATATGTTGGTGGTTACCGCAATGGTAAACGCCATGGTAAAGGTATCAGTTACTGGGAAGTTGCTGATGAAGAGATGGATTTATGCCAAATTTGCTATAGCGAGAATCAAGATTCGCTTTTCTACAGCTGCGGGCATGTTTGTGCATGTTTGAATTGCGCGAGGCAGGTGGATATCTGTCCTATGTGCAGGAAGAAAGTTCTTAACGTGGTAAAGATTTACAAGAGCTGATAATTAGATTAAATTGTTTTTGTTCTCCGGCTTGGATCTTTTTTGGGTCTTCCCCTACTTTTATTTGGTGCAAGTTTTTTCATGATTGCGAAGAGAACCCTTACTCTTTTTATAGATCTGTTATTCCCTCCTTGGTTTTTGCTCTCTCTTTTTTTCCATTTTAATTGTGATCAATTCAACTTCGATGCGCATGTCTTACACCGCAGTTTTGATGAAGCGATGACTATTCCTGACTCTATACGATCCCTCTAGCTCTGGTGTGGCCTTGGAATCTCTGCTTTTCTACATGCTGAGTTTGGGAGTATGGTTCTCGCTTTTGCTTTGGAGATTCTAGGGAAGATGTTGCTATTTACTTTTGACCTGCACCTAGTATTGAAGCGATGATTTCAAGATTGAGACTAGTATAGCTTCGTGACAAATACGAGAAAGTGTTTAGTTCTTTTTGGCTTCTAAAATGATTAATTCCTTACTAGTTAGCGACTCCCATGGAATCATTTCTAGGAAAAAAACTCGTAGGGTATCTGCAGAAGATTTAGAAGCCTTAAGTTAAGAGCCAGTCCCAGTTTGTATATCTAAATCACATTCCTTGGTAGATGCCGGAGATATTTCCAGCGGAGAATACTGTAGGTGGAGAGGGAAACGTCCGCTGGCGGAAGTTGGGGCGGATGGCTTGGCATCTATCAAGCTCGACATCGGGAGCAACTACTACATACATAGTTGATTTACATATCTATCATCTCCACGAATGATGCCGTGACATTGCGATGACTTCCATGTCTTAGCCTGCTTATCTTTCAGCTTTACTCCATGGCCCCCAGTCAACCTTTTCCTCCTCTCCTCCCAGATCAGGAAAACCTCCCCGCTCCAGGTCCGTACTTAGAGAAGCAGTCTGCGAACAATGACCTAGCCGAGGAGGAAAGCGAGCATGCCTTCAGACAAGACACTGATTTCCGGTCGCATTATACCTTACCCTCATCCTCTATTGAAGAATTGGACGAGGAATCCGGTTCGTTAAGTGACGCGGAAGAGGACGAGGACGAGGACGAGGACGAGGATAACGAAGACCTCGATGGTGACGACGACGACAACGACGACGACGACGACGATGATGGTGACGATGGCCCCGTACCCATTCACAGACCATTTTCCCAATCCACCGGCTCCCTACCCAACGCGTTCGCGCCGCCGTTCTACAATCGTCCGCCCACACCCCTTCCGCCATCCCCATCCTTGACATCGCTATTACGACCATCGTTTTCGGCAAATACCTCTCGCCCAACGACGCCAGATAGCTCTGACGTAGAGACGCCGAATGATACGGAGGCGGTGGTAGCGAAGTCGGCGCGGATTGCCACGACAGTGCCCCGGGTGAGTCCGAAAGTGCCGACGTACGAGTATTATGGGTTCGTGCTGTATTTGGCGTCATCGTTGGCATTTTGTAAGACGTTCCCTGGCGACGTTTCTACTATTCTTTTGTGACTTGGCACTAACGTGGAACTTTTTCTTTTTTCTTTTCATTTTCCCAGTAATATACTTATTATGGTCCTTCCTCCCGTCCCCTTTCCTCCATCAACTGGGCATATACTATTACCCCAACCGCTGGTGGTCTCTTGCCATCCCTTCGTTCCTCGTTATGACGATTATCTACATCTACGTCGCCCTCGCGGCCTATAATACCGGTTATCTCACCCTCCCTATGAACAGTATCGAAAATCTCGTCGACGACGCCGCGAATATTGCTGTTATTGATAGTAAAGGGCGACGGAGGCCTGGTGGATCGGAGAAGATGAATCCCGATGCGACGACTGCGCAAAAGATAGGCGCACAGAAGCGGAGGTTGGAGTGGAAGGCTATTTGGAATGAAGGGACGGATGCGGTCATGGATATTCCGATTGGGGGCGTGTGTGAGGTGTTGTATGGCGGTGAGGAGGGGATTGAGGGGGGATTTTTAGCTCGGAGGGCAGAGGAGTCCAGGTAGTAAAGCAGTGATTGTATACATCTGACTACCTAAGCATTGAACAAACTGTGTTCAGGTCACTTTTACAGTTAACTATCGTCCTGCTGACGGTGAAGACGACTTGTTGCGGATATACATTCGCGGAAATATGTCTCCTCGAAGCCTCATGTCAACATTGTACGGCTGCTATAATCTATATGGGGACACGAGTTTACCTATATTGAACCCGGCAGCGGAATAGAGCCAGGGAGATGGCACAGATGCTCCATAAAACAGGTGTTGAATTGCAGAAGATTGTTTTGGATCCAACAGTGTCTTCCAACGCAAAGCCCCAGGACAGAAGAGGCCGCGGATACATGAGGAGCTATTTGCCATATTTGATCCTGCCATTGGTATGCTGCATTTTGTTCTATGAGCACAATACCAGACGCCCTCTAACAGGAATCTATTTAACAGACTGAGGAGTTATGCTGCAGTTGGTTACTCAACATCAATATCCTCAAACCTTCTGCCGACGGCGATGGAGGGAAGATTTCCGCGTCCACCAACCAAGGGAGTGTTCACTTGCTTCGCATCGAACGCAGGTTTGGCCCACATAATCCTGCTTTCAGAGCAGCTGCAGGTACCAAGTTTTGCGCATACCTTTCCAGCTACAGTTGCATTGCGGACTAAAACAAAGGTCAAGAAAGGGTCAAAAAAAATCACATGTTGAAACACAAGCAAACATTAACAAGTGTGAAATCAAATTGAGAAAAGCGACATCCACCTCAGCTCGATACGGCAGGTCTCAACATTGACAAGCGCAGTAGGGGCCAGCCCAACAGCAGTCCCGCCAACAAGATGACCCCCTTCACCTGTTCTAATACGAGGTAAACTTGACCGACAGAATCCTGTAGTCAAGAGATGGATCAACACCCACTGCACCAAGGTATAGTGAGTCGGGCAGGATGCAGCTTCCTCCCGCCCGGCCACCCCTTCCGACACCTTGATTTTCGCTAATTTGATCGATCTTGCTATCCGCAGGACAACCTGTCTGTTTGAGGTCAGCTGTGCCCAATGATCATCAGTCTGACGGGATTTTACATACCTTAGAGTATGCATACATCTTTCGACGCCAGGTTAGTCCTGTTCCTCTTGCTAGGAAGAAGCTTCGAGTTGCGGGCCGTATATCGATGCATGTCCCGGGCCGGACATTGACCTGAACATCAATTTGGTTCTCTGTCCCGTTCCCATCATAATTTCCGTCACTAGCAATCATTAATTAGCTGACACTCAGAGAATTTCTACTAAATAGGAGTGTGCCAAACCAGTATTTTGTGGAGTATTGAACTAATCTGGAACGGATAAACCGTTTTTCAAGCGGCGCATCAATTGTCGCGCCCTGGACAAGAAGCGCACACAAAGTCGCAAGGGACACGACAATGGTGGAAAGAAAACGCATTTTATCGCTGAAAGCTGGTGCTTCTATGGAGGCTTGACACAGAAGATTGGGTGTTGAAGAAAAAGAAGATCTGCTGAATTCTGGTTTATCGCAATGGATGTTGCCGCGTCCACTGGTCAGAGCAGGTGAGAGGCTTTATATAGGCTCTTGCTTTGGTCCAATCCCCCCCATCATCTCATAACCCCTTTGTAGACGGTGCAGCATGTTCGAGGCTTGTACTTGCATTGGAGAGTCGCCGTCTTTGTTGCTGACGGACATGGCCCAATGGCGCTCAAAGTTGAGTAGCATTCCGCTGATGTTTCTGTTTCTGGGACGGTGGTTTCAGGGGCCTCAATTAACTTGACATCTTCTCAATGCATGCATACACTCTCGATATTGGCTTTTTTTCCACGTTATCAGGAAAGAGCTCCGGTCTAGCTTGCACCAGATTCCAACAGCAATGTTTTTTTGTCAAACAAGACGGACAGACATTGTCTGAAATTGAGGAAATAGATGAGCAGTTAACCCAAGGACGCAATTTCTCCGGCGCACAGCGGAGAGATGAAACTGTGGGAATAGGGAATACACGGATACTCACATATATATTAATATATGTTGGACAGCGGAAGGCTTTGCTAGTGGGCAAAATGGTGGTGTTGATTAACGGCTCGCCTTGATCGGTGAAGACTTGGGCGCATGTAACTAGCACGTTACACATCGGATGGGCAGTGCAGCCACCCTCACAATCTATATTGGTTTTCTTCCATGCACACGGAGTGATGTTCATAAAAGTACATTGGATAGATGGCTGTGCCGGTCGGACCAAAGCAGCCACTGATTGACGAAGCTCGAGGGGGCTCTTTGACTCTCTGGGGGAAAACGTCCGCATCAGGACTCAAAGAGATTGTCACCCACACCAGGTACTCATGCAATAAATGCATGGAGAATTGAACCACAATATGTTGAGCGAGTATTGAAAGGCTATAAAAGACCCGACAAGCCTCATTGTTGAGGGTCAAAAGACAGCTTTCTTCCTTCTCAGACAAACACTTTAGTATCTTCACAACCCCTCGAGCACAAGCACAAGGACTTACCATGATACTTTTCACTCTGTTTCTGATGGCCGTCGAATTCCAATTTGCATTCGCCGTTAACATCCAGTCCCACATATATGAAAACTGTCGGAATCCTTTAGCTCATATGTGCACAAACATTCCACAGCAAGTTTGCTGTAGATTCACCCCGCGTCCTGGACACTTCGGCAACCCAGGCTTCACTCAATCGGTCAAATTTACAGCACATCAGCATTGCGACTGTCTTCTCTGGCATTTTCCAAGACCTGGTGTTGCTGAGCCGCGTCACGATAGGGACTTTTGAGGGAGGGTAAGACATGCAACGTCGGGCTCTGACCGTGAACAGTGTATGACTCTCAGCCAAATACACCCGAACCAGAATGCCGCCGCCAATGATGGTGCACAATGGTGAGCTAGCTTCCTGTGTGGTGTAAAAAATATGCTGAAGGATTGACAGGTTTAACATAATCGATACTCTTCACGGACGCTTTCAAAATGCGTATCTCCCTCAAGCGTCATGCCCGATAGGTGATTATGACAGTTTGGGCGACCTGGCACATGACGCGCGAAAATCTTTTGACCTTGCTAGCCAAGGCAGCGCTGGTATTGGTATCTTTGATCTATCATTGAAGAGGAGCCACGTCGCTAAAATGGGTTTCGAACGCATCTTGCAAGAAATCATTGAAGAGGCCAGTTCAACATGTAAAGGAGTGATGTACGCCACTTCACTCGGATGGACTCCAGGGACTGGAGTTTGGGTTTTGGAGGGGTCCAAGGAGAATCACGATACTGTCACTCGACTTGTACAGGAACACTCTTCAACACCTGTGAGCTGGAACCTCATCCTGAAACTAGCTGGTGCTAAGTTCTATGACCATTGTAAGCTTCTGGTGGCCAACTCATATATGTGACACATTAACTGGTATCCTCATAGGGGCTGAACATGATGATACACGGCAGGTCATGTCGCACATCCCTTATACGGAAGATGATATCAAGGCTGCGAAAGCGAAACGGGGAGATAACGAGCCACCCATCGAGGAAAAATACGGTATAGACCCGGAGGAACCGAATACGCCTTTGCTGTCTGCTCGCTCAAACGAAGCCGAGGGAGACAGTAAGGACGACGGCTTCCCATTCATCTCAGCTCGCTCAAATGAAGCCATGGGAGACAGTGAGGACGACGGCTTCCCATTTATCTCAGGTCGTTCAAATAATGGTGAAACTGGCAATGATGACGACTCTACTACACGCCATTGAATATGAGAGCGCCGATGGTATTCGACGATTTCTCAGACCGCGGTAAAGTTTCGATATGAGCTTTATATAACTAAATGTCGCTTTTAGTTTAAATCTCGTGAATGATTATCTATTTTTTACTCTAATTTCGTTTTTGATTGGTCCAGATATCGGTCTAGAGCAGGCATCTGGACAGGTGCTCCACACAGTGTATTCAAGTCTCTCTCTCTGTGTGTGCGTCTCTGTGTGTTTTGTTTTTTCTTCTCATTTTCATCCATTTGAGGTGATTTTGTTGGTTCCCTAACTACCATTTTGTAGACAATCTGGAGGCGACATCAACAAATTTGCCCACTATGGTCCATTGGCTGTTTGTGGGGGGTTCCTTTCTCCAAACTGCAGTTATTTGAGTCCAGTCTTCTCGTTGATATGTTGCGTAATTTCATAGCTGCCTTGCTTGCTTTCACTTTTGATAAAAAGAAAGGCCTGAATGCTATCAGGCCAAATGGATAGATCATGGCCATTGAAGCTCGACCCATGTAGTTTTTGAAATCAAACACAGACAAAATGATTCATCACCACAGAGGTGTTTATCGTCTTGAGGGTAGTAAACCATTCCTTTCAGCCACCTGTGTTCCAATGTGCCTCTAGCAACAAAATCGCGGATCATATGAAGTCAACGAGTTTAGATTTAAGGGGTAACGGAACTAAAGAGAGGTGAAAGCTATAGAAGCACCAAAAGATTGAGAAAGGGATTGTGTCAAGAGGTCTCTTTGATCGATACAAAGACCTGATTCATACGGTTCCAGATCTTTGCCTAAAATGCGGCCAGCTGATCCTTGAAGCAACGTCTCAGGGCATTTTTCTTATACACACTGTGCACTCAATACTACCTTCTCCTAGCATTAGACTCAACAATAGTCATCAGAGATAAGTAGCTGCTTTTGTCACGCCCTTCATGAAGAGAGTGTTGAATGGATTCAGTACTTGGATATGGCAGTCCAGATTTTTTGCTCGCCATTCCATATGGGAACACATTTCGCTGTCGCACGTCCGATTTTCTCAGTCGACTGTACCACTCTTTGTCGTACGGCAATGGTGAATCCGTCTCCCAATCAATCAGCCCTTCTTCTTCCCGTGCGAAAATCAATTCAAATGAAACAAGTCGAGTCGGAGCCTTCGCTATTAGTCCCTCGAACAATCTCCACCACTGAGTGTTCCTGACATGGCGTTGGTGTGCGTACGTGGCATAGCAGTGTTCCAGCGTGATTGACTGCAGGGTCCCAATATGGTTTTGCAAAAACACAACCAGCTCCTTGCAAATAAAAACATTCTGAAATTTGACACTCCGGAGATTCGGCATTCCAGCTTCACGTAGAGACAATTGACGATTAACAAAATAGTTGTGTGCCCCCAACGGTACTCTCCTTCCGGCGTCGATACTAAGATTCTCCACCGAAGAAAGGTTATTGAAAAACCATTTGCCTAGACGTTCAGTGGTTCGGACGATGTAACTACAATCAAATAGATTTGTCAACTCCGAAAACGACAGGCTGAATGTCTTTAGCTGGGGGAGAAGGTTATGAAATTCCTGGGAGTCGAATACCGATATCGGAATCAGACCTAGGTTATGGATTTCAAGCGCGCTAAGGCAACCGTAGGAGGAATTTTGGACGATAGCATGTAGACCCGCTGACAACAAGGCCCGCCATCCATATCTATTTTCTTCATATGCAGCGTGTTCAGGATCATCGTCGACGTCAGTGTGGGACAAGCCACGCCCCTGTCGGTTAAAAAGCGCAGTCCAAATTCCTTTGTAGTCGATGAGAAACGCAACACTAAGTTTCTCCAGGTTGACGAATCGAGACAGTTCGCGTAAAACATAGCTGATTTCAGGAGGGTGCAATTCTTCGATAGAACAGCTTTCTTGACCTTCCTTGAGCTGTGCCACGTATCGCAACTCCCTGACAGACCCAGACCATTCACTTTGGGCAACCGCCTGGACAGCCAAAGCACTCTTCTTGGTATTCCAGAGGGATATAGTCTCAAAGCACCGTGGTGCAAGCAACATCCGAAACCACTTGCAACTGCTACTCCAGTTCAGTAGACTTAACACATCTCGACCTTCGCGGAGACGGTGAACATCCAAGCTGACTAGCGGTTGGTCATCGTTGCGATCAGGTAGTCGAGCCACATGGGTTATAATTTCCTCCTGCAACTCCACCGGTAAGGACCACAGCTTGGGTGATGAACCACTCACATCTACGGCTGGTGGGGATGCCATCTTGACAAGTAGAACAAGTTTGGATGAGGAGCGAGGCGAATGGAAAGACGGGCTTCAAATGTTTGTGGTTGCTATGAAGGGCTGGAAATCTGTGTATGTTATGGGAAGAAAGCCGGAAGAGAGCGAGGGGCATCTCATTGTATGACAAGATGCTAAATCCCGCATACATAAGAGGTGGTTCATCAACATGATGTGTTAGACAATCTGGCAAAAGGCCAATCAACCAGCATCTAGGAAATATACTGTAAAGCAAGCTGTAAATTCCAATTTGAAGTTATATAAAATCATTCCACAAAGCCCAGGATTCCTGTGCAGGGCAAAGAAAAAAAAAAGACATTTTGACAAGAGTGAGATTCGAACTCACGCAGGGTTTCCCCTACCAGGGCCTTAACCTGGCGCCTTGGACCGCTCGGCCATCTTGCCATGGCAATTTAAATAATTTAGGAGTTTGATTTATTAAGGTAACATAAAATAAATTTGATATTGAGTTACTACATAGTAAATCGCCACTATGCGGCTTTCAACAATTAAGAATGAGTCTGTCTACTGTGTAAGGTCACATAAACCCACTTCCTTTGAAATACTCACAAACTGCACCTAGCATGGAGCCCCAGCAGTCTGAGCAAGACTCACTTGTCGTGTCACTCACAGGATCCACTATTTCGAACCTGACTCCCGAACAGATCGAGCGCATTGTATGACTGAAAGCCAGAGGCGGGCAATTTCATTGCTGACTCTTTTTACTTCTTCACCAGGAAATCAATCGGCTAAAAGCAAAAGCTCTCCGCGAACAGCGCGAAGCCGAAGAAAACACGCGTAATATCAAGGCCAAAGCTGGCTCTATCGTCGCAGGAACTAAAAGATCGTATTCAGCTACACTGACTTCTTCACCTTCCAAAACGCCGTCGAGTCTCCGCGATGGCCGGGCAAATAATGAGTCGGAGCAGAGACCGCTGGACACCATTCGTCCGGCGCGCAATTTTACTAAATATGTTGAATATGATTTTAGCAAAATGACGGATACCAAAGGCGGCTTCTTGACTGCAGAAGACGATCCGCATAACAAGGCTTTGCACTCTGGTAATAAGGACGATGGGAAGCCTGCGCATATGACTCAGAGGGAGTGGGAAAGGCAACAGCTATTGCAGAATCTACGCAATGAAAAAGCAGGTCCGTTTGAGCCGGGATTAAGCATTTTGAGCAACCAGGGTGAGCAGAAAAAGTGTCGGGAGTGCGGGATCTTGGAAATTGATTGGAAGTGGGAGGGGATTTTCAAGTGTTGCATTTGTCACGGTTGTAAGGAAAAATACCCGGACAAGTACAGTTTGCTTACGAAGACCGAAGCGAAGGAGGATTACTTGTTAACGGATCGTAAGTACCATCTGTTCCTTGAGATGGCAGATATTGATATGCTGATTTGTTTTCTTTACCGCCAGCTGAACTCAAAGACGAAGAACTTCTCCCACACATGGAACGTCCGAATCCCCACAAGGCTACCTGGAACAACATGATGCTTTTTCTTCGTTATCAAGTCGAAAGTTATGCGTTCTCTCCCAAGAAATGGGGCTCACCAGAAGCATTAGATGCGGAATTCGAAAGACGGGAAGCCGAGAAGAAACGACGAAAAGAAACGCAGTTTAAAACGAAACTGCAAGACTTGAAAAAGAGGACCAGGGTTGAGGCGTACCGTCGAGGTCGCCAAGCTGCTGCCGGAGGTGCAGGAGGCAACTTTGGAGATGATCTGGGCGGAAGAAGGAAGCATGTCCATCAGTGGGGACGGGCGGTCGAGAATCCGGAGACGGGGATTGGGGTGAAGACGTGCGTTGACTGTGGGATGGAGATTGAAGAATTAGAATTTTAACCTTTCACTATGAATCACGATGACAATGTGTCCATGAGTTAACTTCTTATTGGAATAGGATGGCTGATAGCATGCATATGGGTATCGCCGCGCATCATTTCGATTCTTATACGGATATTTCGTAGTGAGAAGACGAATCCATAGGCTACTTACGCGAAATGTCCGACTCTGCATCTGGCATCTCTACCTTTGCATGTACGTATCTACGTAAAGACCCTGAAGCCTTTTCGTTGCTTAAGATTCGATGAATGATTCTGTATATCCGATCTAATCTCTGCGGCAGAGTAGACGGAAAGGCGAAAAAGGAAAGCCAAAGAAAACCAGCCCATGTCGCATACATATTAGATGCAGATTTCGACTTCTATTCCAAATGGGAATGAGGAGATGGTAAATATGTACACTTGGATTTCTCTACGTAGCTCGTATATCCAGCATAAGAACTTTGATATAACTGCTACAGTAGATACTACTGTGAGGTAATCCATGAATTGATGAATGAATCACATGGTTTATGCCAGGATTGATTATCTAATCAAACTGTGTAATTTACAGAGTGTACGGCTGTTACCATACACAGCAAGCTAACTGGCACTCACCCGTATTATTTCCTGACACGCCTGGAAAGGTCAACTCGATTTCTTGGCAGCAATTGGAACCCCCAAGAAGATCCAGAGAGCACGCTGAGTATCAAAAGGCAACAAATCTGTTCTTCTCTGTCTTTTGCCTGTTTTTTGCAAGAAGTTGGGTGAAGCCATTATTTTCAGAACCACAGACTATTATTGGACCTTACTTGCGCTGCTCCTTTGTGGTGAACCATCTCTAACTAACTGTTGGTTGGTGTTTCTGTTGTGCACGGGGCGGGCCAGTCCGCTCTCCCTTTCTTCTTTCGCATGATTCAGACGAAAGGGAAGTAAGCTTGGGACAACTTCTGCTCTTCAGCATTCTCTTGGAAAAGTTGAACAATTGTTCGCGCTTACATGGCCTGGCAGAATCCACCTGCCATGGCTGGAAATGGAGAGATGGGCGGAGGAAATATGGATAGCAGCAATACTGGACATCCGCAGGGAACAGAATATACATTACAAGGTTGGTTTGCAGATTTTATCTGGCCTGAGCCTACTACTTGGGTGTCTAGTTACCCGGATTAGGGATTTTTTGATTTTTTGATTTCTTTTTAGTGTCTCCAGCGCTGACTTGCATTATTCCCCTGTTATAGGTGTTATGCGATTCCTTCAATCCGAGTGGCATCGACATGAGCGGGATCGTAATGCTTGGGAGATCGAACGAGCGGAAATGAAATCAAGGATTGGCAGACTTGAGGGTGATGCTCGAACGAACAAACGAATGCATGAGTCTTTGGGAAAGCATGTCAAAATTCTCGAAATTGCGCTGAAAAAAGAAAGGGAGAAGGTGAAGAAGCTTGCGGCTGGAGAAAAAGTTGATCTCGGCAGCGATCCCAAAGAGCTGGCCAAGGAGAGTCTGAAATTACTCCAAACCCGTATGCCTCGCTCAATCGTGCCCTCTTCACCATATTGGCCATTCTAATAACATGTTTAGAAATCCCCAAACGCTCGAGTGTTGGCCTCGATGCAGATGTAGACCACGAGAATCCGACCCATTCAGCGATGCATCATGACACCGAGCGGGACAAATCGCGAAATTTCCTTGGCAAATGTTCTCAAGAAGTTGCATATCACGTCATTCCAGGGTACCATCCACCTCTGGATCTTCACGAGCCTCCTGAGATGTTCCGAAACCGGCACCATATGCAACGACAATCGCTTGAAGAAGCATATACTCAGCCACCGCAACCAGGGCAAGGCCAGTCGGCGCAGATGCACCTGAAGCAACCGCAACCCAACCATGTGAATATGGTCCGAGAGCCTTCTGTACATCAGCCTCTGCTGTCCAATTATGGCGAAAACCATAGTTACGCTGTCTCAGAGAATCATCCACCTGGAATACCACGCGAAATTCTAGAAAAAAGGACATACGAGGGGCAACGCATGCCTGGACCTCCTTTAGATGGACGAAAACCTATGTTTACCGATTTTCTTGCCTCTGATGATGTCCGCCGGGATACAGAAGGACGTCCATATGATTCGTTTAACAAACACTCCAGCGACCAGTCGGAAGATCATACTCTTTCCTCCGACGATATTCTTGTCGATGAGGCTGACGGATGGAATTTTGATGAGCCTCCGTTAGACGAAGCACGTTTGACTCCTGCTCAACCTCACCGACCAGATCAAGACGCATTTCCAAATGCAAATTTTGTGAGCTCCAAGTCCCCTCCTCGAGCTGGACCAGGCTCGCACCGGAGAAAAAGCTCTGGATCCAGAAGAAGGAGTGATGCGAGTGTTGATCTTAGGGAAGGGACTGGAGCGGAAGTACAAAGGTCAGAGCCATCTAACTTCAAGGTCCGCTTTGCCTTGCGTGGCCATCTTGATGTAGTCCGGTCTGTCATTTTCACCGGTGGCGGAAGTCCGTCAGAGCCTGAAGTTTGTACTTGTGGTGATGATGGGACGATCAAGCGGTGGATCCTTCCGGCTACTTATGGTAACTATGGTCCTAGCAGCGCTTCAGCTAGCAATGATCTTGATATCACCAGCTATTTTACACATCGGGGACACACTGGTTCGGTCACCTGCCTGGCAGCGTGCCCAGCCTCCCGGGACTTTTCGAATGGTGGGCGAGCTCTTGGGGACGGCTGGGTATTTTCTGGGGGACAAGATGGAACTGTCAGGGTGTGGGAGCGTGGAAGGGTTGATGCCAAGGCGACACTAGACGGACATACCGATGCAGTCTGGGCTCTGTGTGTTTTACCCGGTACTACGGCTTCAATATTCGGAGATCGGAGTAATCTATATGGTGGTCCAGATCGTATATTACTGGCTTCTGGTGCTGCAGATGGAAGAATTCTAGTATGGGCAGTCAGCTCTCCGCCACAGTTGAGCTCTCCGCAGGCAGGTTCAAGAAGGGCAGGCGGAAGTAGACGAGCAAATTCTATTTCCTCGGGATCAAACTTCCCGTCATCGCCTCAGCCAAGCACCGCGACAACGACACCATTTCACTATACCCTGATTCACCACATAGTTCGGCCAGATCTGCCCTCGCCGACGTGTATCAGTTCTTTGTCTTTGTCTGGTCTAAATTTCGTGGTGTCATACACTGACGCTTCTGTTCTCGTCTATGACACACGGACAGGAGAGCAGATTGTCGGCATGGCGAGCTTAGAAACCTACGATGGAACCCGTTCCACTGGCGTTAATTCTGTGGTTGCTAGCACGATTGGCTTTGATGGTACTGCTGGTTTAGATCCTAATAGAGCAATCGCAGAGGAAGAAACGGTTGTGCACGGTGCAACAGGTACGAGCGGTGGGGTCGAAGGTGTTGTTATTAGTGGGTATGAGGACCGTTATATCCGTTTGTTCGACGCCAATAGCGGTAGGTCACCCAAGCGACGGTCTAATACTTTTATGAAGATGACTGATGGATCAAATCATCCAGGCCAATGTACCTACACAATGCTAGCACACCCTGCTGCGATATCATCCCTGTCTCTATCTCCTGATGGAAGAGAGCTGGTTTCTGCCGGGCATGACGCGAGCCTTCGCTTCTGGTCGTTGGAAAAACGCAGCTGTACCCAGGAGCTCACAAGCCACAGACTCATGCGCGGAGAGGGAGTCTGCTCTGTTGTTTGGAGTCGAGATGGACGGTGGGTTATCAGCGGAGGTGGCGATGGAGTCGTCAAGGTTTTCGCGAGGACCTGAAAATGGGCTTGAATGCCCTACTTAGGTATATCTTTTCAACCCACCTTACTGTTCAGTCAAGCAGGGTGAAAGAGGCTTTCAATTCAAGAGGGTTGGTTTATGCTGGTTCTTCCATGATTTCCGTTTTCAGATGGAATTCTACATGATGCTACTCCTGTTTCCCATTTTCTCTATACCTATTTGGAAACTCTCTTCCATAACACCGAGTGATAAGACTTTCCAAAGCACATATTGTTGAGCAGCATTTTATTGCAGATTTGCTCTGCCTTGGATAAATCCTCTTTGTGTATGCCTGAATTTGTCTCCTTGTTTTCACGATACCCTGAATGAACAGCAATCACCAGCTGTGCCAATGCATACAACAAAGAGCCCATTTTAATTGATTTTATATCTTCCATGTTGTCTTCCCTTCTCAAATGGTTATGATTGTTTAATGTGGAAGCCTGGCGTCTATTCTTGGTTTCCTTGGTTCCATTTTTAGCATTCTTCATATGTATAAAATAAATTCTTTGTCATTTCTGTTGTATTTTGATTAATAGTAATGTGCATTCTAATGAGTTACTTATGACAGCCTATCTGCTATTAAATATTTCAGTCACAATCTGAAATCTAATGCATTGGATTTTCATACCACGGTCCACAAGCATCCAATTGTTATGTAGACCATCTGGCAAAATGCCCATTACCAAATGTACTAATCCAGTTCAAATCTCTGTTTCACGAACAAGTTAACTTTTAACAACTGATCCTCAAGCAGACAGACAGCAGAATCGTGAATGATCAAGTTATGAAACAACAACATCAGTGTTTTTCTCACTAAATTCATCAATGCATGTTTGCGTGCAGCCAGTCCAGCGCAGGTCCTATACCTTGCACTGTTGGCTACAGACTAACAGTTAAGGCCTCAGGACCACTGGATGAGCATAAGCACTGCCAGCCAGGAGGATCGAATCCCAGTCCCCCGAATGAAAAGATGAGATCATGACACTCGACTCACTTACGAGGACGCCAGATATTAACTACGCTTGTTATTTTCGGTGTGGCCCTTCTAGCCATTCACTGGCCTCATCTGTCTTGACCCGAATGCCTTGATGAGCTGAGCTTCCCAAGCCGGCCAGGTTGGACTTTAACCCTGCCTTGTCTTGCACAGATGTCTGTTAGCTAGACCCTACCATGACAGACCCCTACAGAGGTGCATGCCTCGATAATGGGTGTCCACCCTTTTCAGGTGCGGAGTAAGTATAGCGTCACATACAATTTGTCATCTCGGAGTTTGCAGAGAGCGCAAGGACAAAGAAGAAGATTAGATTGTTTCTCTTCAAATAAGTATGGCTGGCCTCTCCAGAGTTATGCGATTAGCCCTTTTCCATCCATCAGGCAAATACTCATACTAATCATCACTATCTCCAGTCCGACAGCGAAAATGGTTCTCAAACTCTATGGCTCTGCTCTGTCCACGGCCCGTGTCCTGGTCACGATTCTAGAGAAGGAGTTGCCATATGAACACATCCTCATTGACATTGCAAAGGGAGATCAGAAGGACGAGGCCTACAAGAAGTTGCAGCCTTTTGGAAAGGTGCCTGTGTTAGAGGACGATGGGTTCTTCATCTTCGAGAGTCGAGCAATTTGCAAGTATCTCGCAAGGTGAGTCTTTCCCAGTCATGTGGAGGGAAGAATGAAAGTAGAAAAGCGAGGATTCAATTTTGACTGATATCTGGTGTCAGGAAGTACACTTCCGGGACGAAACTGATCCCGGACGAAGGTGATTACAAGGCCTATGGTCTCTTTGAACAAGCTTGTTCTGTCGAACAGAGCTACTTTGCAGCCGCGTCGGAGACGCTGGGCACTGAGCTTGTGATTAAAAAGTACGTATCTTCTTGACGTTCGCTGAATTTTTCCTCTGTTTTATGCAGAGTCTCTAAGCGGAGGTGGAGCAGAATGAAGGGTCTTGGGCCCCCCGACGAAGCAAGAATTGCTCAGGCCGAAAGTGATCTTGATACAGTTTTTGCTGTTTATGACAACATCCTGGCAAAACAGAAATATCTTGCTGGAGACGAACTGACATTGGCTGACTTGTTTCACTTGCCCAATGCATCGGCTTTGAAGGCATTTGGATATCAAAAAACATTTGAAAAGTATCCAAACGTGGATAAGTGGTTCGAAAGCTTACAGGAGAGAGAGACTTGGATCAAAGCCACAGCGCTGGCGGGATAAGCAGCTTTGAGTCCTGGCGCTGCACATTCAGCCCAGGTTATGTAGGTACTAGTTGTAGAAGGAAATGGAATGTTTGTTTAAAAAAGATTTTGGAACTTAAGGACTTCTTTAGCAGACTGTGTAGACTACTTCATAAACCTGATTCCCATGCATTTTTGAACAATGACCTTAGTCGCACTGCTTCGGACTCACTTTTTAGCCTCATCTTCAAGAATCCTTCTAGGTCGTCCCAGAAGGAACTCGACTGTAGACCATTGGGACTTTCTGCATGGGCAGGCTCCGGCAGGGAAGACTCCGGCTCGTTCGCCACTTCTTGTATCGTCGACTCCTCAATCCCACCCGTCGTTGCTGGCGGCTCGCGCGGATGAACAACTGTCGCCCCGCCCAAAATCATAACACCAAAGTCCACTTCCTTGCCACCAGCCAAAGCACCAGGTTCGTTGGCCAAGGCGTCCGTCACCAATCGCCCATGTACAGGTTTGCGTTTCCATAATATCTTAATTTTGTCCAGGGGGACTTGCTCGCTATCGCTTTCTGCGCTTGCTGGCTTGATTCGTGCCTGAACGGCCTCTTTAAGGTCTTGGATCGTGGCGGTAGATAGGTCTATGTTGTCGAGGGTGATGTCGAGGATGGGATTGCGGGCGGACTTGAGGTAAATCGTTATCGATTTGGATGAGCCAGGGATGGCGGCGGGTTTGATCTTTTTCGGTAGATGCGGGTGCGGAGGCTCGGAGAGACGTGGAAGAGTGAACTGTGAACGATTAGTTCTAGTGGTACAGATAGATTGGTATGTACTATGGCTAGGTCTGGGTTTCGTACAGGCTGGCGTGGTTGGAAGCTCCGTGGATCAAACACATGGTCGGAGGGAAGCTTGATTGGTTTTGAGTCGAGCTGTGCAAGGAAGCTCTTTGCAAAAGATAATTCTGCCATTGCGCTCAGTCCAGTGTGCGTATTAGCTCTCGAGGTCCAGGGGTCAAAAACTGAGTGACCTGTTTGTTCCTGCAAGAGAATCGAGATGTGAGGTTGATGCGAGAGATTGAGAACCTGCAAGTGGATGCCCATGACGACGATCATGTGATTTATCTTATCAATCAGCAAAGATCTGTGAGAGCTCTCCAGCGAAAATTTCCAACACTCAACTTCCCACGCCCACGACATAATTATTACTGTTGTTATCTTGTCCCGTTCCCAGGAAACCGAAGCATTGTACAATGGGTGCTGGGAGGCGCATGAAAAAAAAGCAGGGTCCTCCCCCTCCCCTGGACGAATCAAAAATCTCATCGCTAAAAAGGCGAAAAGTCGATGCTTCAGACGATGGTGCTCCGCGAGGGAACAAGCGGCGGAAAGCTGAAGATAATGTGACAGTGAGGAAAGGTGTTACGATGCCTGCGAAGGCTGCCAATAAAGGCAATAATGCTGGAAAGAAACAGAGTGCGAAGCCTTCAATATTAGACTCTGATGGATCGGCCATTTCGGATGACGATGCGGAGGATCTAATTGCAGACGAATACGGTGACCTTTCCAATGCAGAAAATGGTGACTTGTTATCTGATGAAGATGAACCCGGCATTGAGAGCAATTCCGTTTTCGATTCAGACGAGGATGAACCGCGAAATGCAATGTTCTCAGACGACGAGGATCTGTCGGATGCAGAAGAGAAACTTACAGCTGCGAATATAGAGGGGTTGTCGCGAAAGCTGGACAAGCAGCAAAAAGAGAATGCGGCGCTGGCCGAGCGGGAAATGAAAGAGTCGACCATGCAAACCAACATTGCGGGAGACCGTCCAGACGTGTTTGGAGATGCAGACCAGACCAATCTGCCACCAGGCTTGGCTCCTGATTTTCAACTTCTTCGAACGCGGATAACGGACACAATTCGAATTCTGGGTGATCTCGCGTCTCTTGGACAACAGGGAAAGTCTCGTGCTGACTACATCGAGCTTCTGCTGAAGGACATTTGCACATACTACGGCTACACCCCACATCTTGCAGAGAAGTTGTATTCTCTATTCACACCAATGGAAGCTTTTGCTTTCTTCGAAGCCAACGAAACTCCGAGACCTGTTGTCATTCGTACTAATACATTACGCACCAACCGTCGCTCGCTTGCTCAGGCCCTGATCAATCGTGGAGTCGTTCTCGAACCAGTTGGAAAGTGGTCTAAAGTTGGTTTACAGGTATTTGAATCGCCTGTGCCATTGGGTGCCACACCAGAGTACCTTGCGGGCCACTACATTCTTCAGGCAGCATCGTCTTTCTTGCCTGTGATGGCGCTTGCGCCTCAACCCCACGAACGTATCTTGGATATGGCAGCTGCTCCTGGTGGCAAAACAACGTACATGTCTGCATTGATGCGAAATACCGGCTGTGTTTTAGCGAACGATGCAAATAAGGAGCGAGCAAAAGGCCTTATTGGTAATATCCACCGTCTTGGTTGCAAAAATACCATCGTATCCAATTTAGATGCGCGATCCGCGTTTCCCAAGGCCCTTGGCGGATTTGACCGTGTCCTACTCGATGCCCCTTGCTCGGGAACTGGCGTTATCTCGAAAGATCCAAGCGTGAAAACGTCTAAAACGGAGCGTGATTTCCTTGCCCTTCCACATACGCAGAAGCAGTTACTTCTCGCTGCCATTGACTCGACTAACCATGCTTCTAAAACCGGCGGATATATTGTCTATTCAACTTGCAGTGTAACAGTGGAAGAAAATGAAGCGGTAGTACAATATGTGCTGCGCAAACGGCCAAACGTCAGGATTGTCGATACTGGTTTAGGCAGTTTTGGAAGCGAAGGCTTCAAAAGCTACAAAGGCAAGCAGTTCGATCCTAAGATGAGCATGGCCAGGCGATACTTTCCACACCGCGAGAATGTCGACGGTTTCTTTGTCTGCAAACTCAAGAAATTTGGACCTTCGCCTGCGGAGACAAAGGGCGTTGCAGCTCCAGGAGAGAAGGCGACGAATGGAGAGATTATGGAGGGTGAAGGATGGGATAAGACTCCTATTGTTAAAGAAAATGGTAATCAGTTCAACGATGAAGAGTTTGGGCCATTTGACGACGGGGAAGACGAGTCGTATATCATAAGAGCAGAACGAAATAGAATACGACGAAAGGGGCTCGACCCGAGAGCTGTCCTTGATGGGAAGAAGAAAAAACAAGGGAAAAAGCATAATAGCCAGCGGGATCAAGAAGACAGCAGGACCAAAGTGGAGGATAAGAGGAAGCAGAAAAGCAAGGGGAAGACTACACGTTCTACATAGGGTTCCTGCTTGTATTCCCTGATATATTTTGGCGTAATTGAACTCACCCTTTTTTATGTTCGTCCTCCCTCCATCATGATCAGATGGCTACAAATTTCTGCTTAATTTTGCTTGCTGGATTCCACTTCTCTTGCTGAGCAACATCGGATGGTTCTGATATGAATCTGATAAGTGTTGGTCATGTATAATACCGATACACGAGCGTACCGAGATCCAGTCCCTTTACGGTAAGGTGCGTGTTTCGAGACATGGCTAGCGCGTCACGGCTGTGTAATCAGCTGCGGTAAGACAGACAGACTAAACCAACTTAATCTCTTCTTTTTTTGTTCATCCATCGTCCCTCTGAGCAGCACTCCCAAGCTCATACAACCCTGTCAGCATTGCGAGAAGACTCATTACATTCGCTATATCTACCCGCAAGCTGAAGTCCTTTTCTCACCTCTCGTCCATTAGGCTTCCTGTTCTCGCTGCTCCACACACTTCAGATACCGAAGTTCCCCCTTTTCGTGCCGCTCGTCAAACGGAGCCTTTTCTGATACTCCTTTCCACCAGCATTTCTCAGAGGCAGGCCGGATAATCTCTCAGGATGGCAGACACCAAAAAGAATGACAACTATGCCATTGATATGGACAAGCTGGACGCGGAATCGGACCGGTTCAAGGCTCCACCACCGCCGCAATCCCGACACTCATCACACACGCCGTCGATACCAAGCAGTCCTATTCTACCCATTCTCAGCTATTGTGCTTCTTCGATTTTAATGACTGTTACAAATAAATATGTGCTATCGGGCGTTCAGTTCAATCTCAACTTTTTTCTTCTGTGTGTTCAGGTATGTTGGTGCTGGTACCATCCCCAGGTTTCGTCTGCGAGGGTTTGTACGACGGACGCACTGATAGCGATGAATTATAGTCCGTAGTGTGCATAGTTACCATACAGACTTGCAAGTCCATGGGATTAATCACTTATCGTGATTTCAATACAGATGAAGCGAAAAAATGTGAGCTGACCGCAAGTTTCGTGTGTTTGTGAGCGTCCGCTGATATTTCCTCAATAATGAATAGGGTTTCCAATCTCGCTCCTCCTCATTGGTATGATTTATACTGGTGCCAAAGCTCTCAAATTCCTCTCGATTCCCGTGTACACGATCTTCAAGAACCTCACCATCATTCTTATCGCATATGGGGAAGTCCTGTGGTTTGGCGGCTCAGTCACGGGAATGGCCCTTTTCTCGTTTGGTCTGATGGTGCTCAGTTCCATTATCGCGGCTTGGGCAGATATCAAGCATGCTGTTGAAAGTAACGGTTTTTCCGGCGCTGATACCACGAGCAAAATCTCCACACTCAACTCAGGATATATTTGGATGTTGGTCAACTGTCTTTGTACCTCGACTTATGTTCTCGGCATGAGAAAACGGATCAAGTTGACCAACTTCAAGGACTTTGATAGTAAGTTTTTCTCAAAGCTGCCTAGTCCGACAAATCCGTAGATATTAACTGGTATTCTAGCCATGTTTTACAACAACCTTCTGTCTATCCCGATTTTATTGATTGGATCTTTCATCGTTGAGGACTGGTCATCTGAGAATGTCGGCAAGAACTTCCCTATCGAATCGCGCAATTCTTTGATTTTTGCGATGATCTTCTCTGGTCTTTCTTCCGTCTTTATTTCCTACACGTCCGCCTGGTGTGTTCGAGTAACCTCTTCTACGACCTATTCCATGGTGGGAGCATTGAACAAGCTTCCTATCGCTCTCTCTGGCCTCATCTTCTTCGGTGATCCCGTCACAGTTCCCAGCGTCTCAGCCATCGTCGTCGGATTTGTTAGCGGAATTGTTTATTCGCTCGCCAAAGTCAAACAAAATGCTAAGCCCCGAACTGGTATTCTTCCGACCACCAACCCTGTGAGCGCCAGTACACAGAGTATGAGAGACGGCCTCAAGTCATGAACAGCTTACTAGTTCTCAGGAATGCATTTTGCTCAGTAACGGTATAGAGCCTGGGATTAATGCACATTTCGCGGATTCCAGGAATGGGGATACGCAATGAGGAAATCTAAAAGTATTGTGGATCTTGATTGGCCGGGTGGCTTACCATTTCTTTGCTTCAGTATTTGAGTCCTGTTTCAAACGCAGTTGGGTTCACCCTACAGCAGTTGTTTTAGAGTCCGCGCCTTTTGCTGTATGACAATTTGAGTTTGGCTTCATTCTAGACATTTGATTACTTTCTTTGGTTCCTGCGTTATATACTTATATATCTTTTCTTTTATTTCCCAACGGTTCCCTTGGCCTCTTCTCTTCCGGACTGCTTTTGAATATCAGTTCTGCCTACAAATCTAATCTTTCAGCCCCTTGTTCCTTCTTATGAACCTTCGATTCGCTTTATTTTCCTGATTCAAGATTCAATTCCATTAGAACTTAATTGCCCTTGATGGCGCATACCAGGTTCTCCTCCTTTTCTACTTCCCTGTGATGTGCTCTGTTTTTCGAAATTTTGGACCAGGATCTTTTTTCTTTTCTTTTCTTTTCTCTTCCTGTTTCGTTTTTTCTAGAAAAGAGGATCAGGCTGCAATATCGGCTGTGAAATGTTTCTGTTTTTATGGCATAACCAGGCTCAATTGACGTGAAACACGGAGAGTAGCTACCTACATACTTAATATATGGCGTGATTCAGGTTCAAAGGGTCAGTCCTATTTGAAAAAGAATTTGTAGCCTCAAGGCTGCTCAGTATCCAACCGAGAAATAATGCTGTGCTGTTCCACATCCATAGAGTATTGTCTTTGGGTTACCTATACTGAATCGGTTGATCCGAAAGGGCAGATGTAGAATTCAGACATAGAGAGAAATGCTCGTACACGGTTAAATATGCGGGTTGGAGGGCTGTATATGCCTTGTTCCATGATGTGCAAGAACTGAGCTCTCTAGAATTCACATAGACTGATTTTGATATGACCATGTATGTTGAAACTGTGTCCTACAAGTCCCATAGAATCGCTGGGAATTTGTCGATTGTTCCAACAAATATCACTAACATCACATCTCTGTCTGTAAAACCAAACTACCGACTCCCAACCATAAAGACAAGTTAAAATTTTCCTGAATAAATGACCAAACATAGAAAATCCCACAGTCAGAAACATGGGCCTCGCGCAGGGTCTTCGCGGACGACGCCCGGCTCAAAGGCTGGAAGGAAAATGGACAGCTTCTCCAGAGTGTCGACGCAGAATCAGAAAAGCAAGCCAAAGCCTCAACGCCGGAAGGGCCGTGTGCAGAAGAATCAGCAACCGATCGTTCCGTTTTTACCTTCTGATCGGATATTACTAGTCGGTGAAGGTGAGCTCGTTGGCTTTTTCTTTGGGTTGATTTTTGTGAGAGCGCCATAGCAGCTGAGTGCGCTTGCTTTGGAGATATATATATATTGCGTATTTCTTTCCAATTTTTGCTTTGAAAGGGATATTTCGTACCATTCATTTGGTCTAAAGCCCATCTTTGGAGGCATGTCTGAAGTAATGGGAGTTACGTTGCGCGGAGCCCCTAGATGCGAGAACTTGATGCTTGAATGTACTCTAAATGTCACGATAGGCGATTTCTCATTTTCCCTCTCGTTGGCTGCCAATCATGGATGCAAGCGAATACTAGCGACATGCTACGATAGTGAGGATATCCTGTATCAGAAATACCCGCAGGCCAAGCAGCATATCAACCAACTCTGCGGCCAGTTACAGTCTACGGCTTCCGCACGGGGCTTGAAGCGGAAACGAGATGGCACTCCTGGTTTTGAAAACAGATCAAAGTCGGACGACGAGCCTACCAAGTCTATTGACGCCTCGGAATCCACAGACAGAACGTCGCCCAAAGTGCTCTTTTCGATCGATGCGAGAAAGCTGGGTCTCACAGGTGGTGGTGGTGGTGGAAAAGTAATCCGAAAGGGGTTTTCACGGCTCTCTCGCAAAAAGAGCAGGCAGTACCGATTTCCCAAGTCAGGAGCCAGCGAAGGTTGTGAAGTATTAGATGATGAAAGTGGACCATGGGACATCATTTGTTTCAATTTCCCGCACGTCGGAGGTCTGAGTACGGACGTGAATAGGCAAGTCCGTGCGAATCAGGAGCTCCTTGTTTCATTTTTTAAAGCCTGTGTTCCGCTTCTGTCGGCACCGCCTTTGGAAGGGGATGGATTCTTATCCGAAGACGAAGACGAAGACGACGACGAGGAGGAAGGTCTGAGTGGTGCATCGTATAATGGTGAACGTCCACTGAAATCCTCAAAGATGCGAACAGAACCGGGACAGGTCATTGTCACGCTGTTTGAAGGAGAACCGTATACATTGTGGAATATTCGCGATCTTGCACGTCATGCTGGACTACGGGTTGTAACGAGCTTTAAGTTTCCGTGGGTTAGTTATCCTGGGTATTCCCATGCCAGGACATTGGGAGAAATTGAGGGAAGGGATGGAGGGAGGGGGGGATGGAGAGGAGAGAAGAGAGAGGCAAGGAGCTATGTGTTTGAGCGAAAGGAGTTTGAAGGTCGGATCAGTCCTGCTGGAAAGCGGAAGAGGAAAGATGATAGCGACGACAGCGATGATGGTTGAATATAAGATAAAATTATGTTCTGGTTGTTATATGCCTAGTATCTTCAACAATATTCAAAATCCTAGAGTGGATATCAAATATTCGGATATGTGGTTCCCTTCAAGCTCCTGTTTCCCAACTCTATGCAAAGGCAGTGAATATTGCAACAGTTAATACTCTAAGATATATATACTTTTTTAACTTCAGATAGGTCAAAGATATCTCCAGTTATGGGATCTTTAACCTTTCCTTCCGGGACACCTGCTTTTCTGCTCATGTCTGACAAGCGATCCATTCCATATACTCGATGATTGGGAAGCACAACAGGGTCGTTTTCAACAGAGCTTTTGGTGTGGTGAGCGTAAGGCACATGCCGCGCCAACTCATTCAACTCAGTCGAGCAAATAGGACAGATTGAAGTGGTCAAGGAACTTGGGCTAGCCCTTGAGGATGCAATTGCGGAGTGGCATGATGGCGTTTTGAGGGCTGAGAGGCCAGCTGAGAGGGCTATTTGGAGGAGGGGGCAAGAAGAGAGGGACAAGAGGTTGTGATGCGTACAAATGAAGAGGTCTGAAAGATACTTCCAACGATCTAGAGAGTACATATTCTATGGAGGATCCATCGTATTAGTCCAGCTTTTTTGTCAATTAAGAAATGGTGAGTTACCTTGTAAGGTTCAGCCCGTGTATCCGGGGGATAGACGAGAAGTCCTGCTGCACGCCGAATGTCTTGCGCCTGGGTTTCACTGTGTGGTGTGAGAAACTTCTTCGCATGTTGCCTTGCATCTGCCTTGTCTCCTACTCTCAATAACTCAATGTACTGCTGTAATCGTAACTCGAATTCTAGACGGTTCTACGTCCGACGCTTGTCAGGTTTTTGTCTCCGCCACTAGAGCTCAAATTTGCATACCTGGGCCTTCTTCAATGCCACTTTGTTCTCTCCGCACCACTGAAGTGCCTCCTTGGGGTCGCCCCGCCTAAGACTATCCGCGATTCGCTGACACTGAACGAAGACATTCAAATCCACGAGGTCAGTAATTCCTTTATCCTCAGCAAGCTGTCTGGCGCTTTCGATATATCCCGAGCGAAGCATATGGTCGGCTAATAATCGATTTAATCGTGTTCTCGACCATTGTTCATATTTGACGTCGGCTAGACTCGGGATCTTGTACAGATCTTGAATGTGCTGTATCCTCTTTTGTGACTGTGTAGCAATCTTCTTCTCTTCCTCATGCAGCGTCTCCATTTTCCGCTTTAAGCCTTGCATTCGTACTATCATCGTGTCCAGAGCTTCAAGCGTCTGGGCTGGGTCCTGGAGTCCCGATAGCGATGCATTTGCGGTTTCTTTAAGGGCAGGGACGATATACTCTTTTTCTCGTTCTACAATTCGTTGGACTGACTTAAAATTTCGCCGGGAAAGCTCATGCGGAACACGGAGAAGTGGTTGATCCTGTGTTAATCGTAATCAGTTCCGGTCTTCAAGCGGTCGCGACTAGCTGGGGAAGTATGAGCAGTACCAAGAGAAGATGGCTTTCTGGGTTGAGCTTGATGGACGTTAGCTCTGCAGCCATCTCGAATGAGGATTAACCAAGGTCTTAAAGCTTGAAGAGAAAGCTATGGCTCATAAAGGCGTCGAGAACGAGGATCAATGAAGGTGAAGAAGCACACGACAGCGAGAATCACAGAGGAAGCAGGTGATCTCTTGGCTCGGGGAAGATGGGATGGAATTGTCCGCATGGCATGACATAATGATGGCTGGTATTGGACTGTAACCTGACAGCTAGGAGTGGGGATTAAATTACCGGGATGGAATATTAGTTAATCCGTCGGAGCTAATTACCCAAACAGGAAAAGGCCACGACTTTGTGTTCAATTTCATTTTTCGATCTTTTCATTCTTCGACACTCCAATCAAAAGAACACTTGAAATTTCAAAAACCAGACTAACAAGTGCAGCGTGGGAAAAGAACATCGATCCTGGTCTCAAAATGGATCAGTTTTGGACTCTGCCGCCAGTGGCCAGGTATACCTAACCTTTCAAACCCCTCCTCAGGTTCTCGCGTACTGACAAGCTACTAGAACAATGTTTGCCTTCACGTTTATCCAGTCAACATTGGTTCAGGGTCGGATTCTTAGCGGCTACTGGTCCATTTTCGCACCGTCCTTAATCTTCAAGCCTTTACCTGAGGTGTGGAGGATAGTCACTCCCTTTTTTCTCACCCGCGGAGGCATCAGCTACATCTTTGATCTCTATTGCAGTATGGCACGATGAAATAGCTGCAATTCCTGTGGGCTTCTTACTGATGGTCATACAGTGTACATGTACAGCACTGCTTTGGAGGCTGATTCGTCTCGCTTTCACACTTCTGGTGATTTCCTCACCTATGTTGTATTCGTAGCCACTGTGATTCTGGTGAGTGGGCTGCTTATATGCTTCACCACGAGTTCTTCACATTCTTTTATTACCTTTTCCCGATAAATTGCGTGTTTGCACCTCGAATATCTGCCCGCCCAGCCTTTTACCTAGCTGAAGCGGTTCCTGGAAACGAGGAAGATTGCCCCTACACTTGATACAGTCCTATCATTCGCAATTGTCAATCCCAGGATGTATGCGGTGTAGGCATGGTGGGATGGTATTACACAATAACCAGCGTGAAAATCCAATTTGCGTTGTGTGGTTCTGGCGCCCTACATGTCCTTTTCGTATAGCTCTACATATGAACATTATGCTGGATAAGCTGACGGCTCCTTCAGGCTTTAGTAGGATTTTTAATGCAATCTACGACATTTATCTCAGGTACGGTGGTGACAAATATAAAAGGAGTTCATATTACTAACGTCCTTAGCCTTTCTAATGGCATTCATCTACACTTACGCGCAAGATAATCGCGGCAAGAAGACCACCTTTTTCTTTGTGCAAATTCGAGTGGAACACCTTCCCTGGGTCATGCTCTTCCTGACTTGGATTATGTCCGGCATAGGTGAAGTGATGAAGGAATGCTGTGGGATTGTCGCAGCACATTTATATGACTTCTTGACCCGGATTTACCCTACCTTTGGCGGAGGCAGAAACTATATTCGTACTCCTGCCTTTGTGCAGAGCTGGTTTCCTGTTAGAGGTCCAAGGACGGCTCATGGTGGCTATCGATATGATCCAAGGGATCGAACCTCAGCGAAAACCCCCAGTTCATCGAGCGCTGGTCTGTTCTCTGGAGGATCTTGGAGCAACAGAGGGCCTGGCCGACGTCTTGGGGGGTGATTAGAACATCAAGGATTCTTGCAACGCAGCTAGGGCATAACTATGTAGAGATTTTCTAGGCGTTTAGGTTCTACAAAATTTAGCGACTTTGAAACCCTCATTCCTGCCCTCGATTGATTTGAATTTCTTTCTGTATCCATCCGCCTCTGGACTGAATTGAACCGAAACCTCACATTGCGCAAGTGGTTTTGCTCGCCACCTGAAGTCAGCTACAGCATCCACCAATAAAACCGAGCTTATGTAATCCGCCAAAAACCACAACCGAAAGAAAAGAAAGTTTTTGAACATTTCGCAGGCAAAGAGAGAAAAGCAGAAAAAGGGCGACCAGGTCAAGGCCATACTGGATAGCTACGAATTGAGTCTTCCGCCTTTCTGTTCCCTGGATCGCGGCGATTTGAGCTGCTCTTTCGTCTTATTTCTGCCCGTCTTTCAACATGACAGCCAACAAGAGCGACGTTGATTTCAGCATCAAGCCAGAAGCGGTGACACCACCAATTCCGACATCAGAATGGCCACTGCTATTGAAAAATTACGATAAATGTGCGTTGCTATTGCTTTTTGTCCCTCTTCCGTGATTTCCAACGCCTATACCTTTATTGAGAGAGAAAGAGACCTAATGTGTTACAAATCCACAGTGCTAGTCAGAACTGGTCATTTCACTCCAATCCCGGCTGGATGCACACCTTTGAAACGCGATTTGAAGTCATATATCAGTTCCGGCGTCATTAATCTTGACAAGCCGTCGAATCCTTCCAGTCACGAGGTTGTCGCGTGGATGAAGAGAATTTTACGGTATTTTTCCACCATTCTTCGTTAGGATTTTTCGTTCCTTTTTGAGGCTGACAACTGCAATCTTTTTTGACTGTTACAGTGTTGAGAAAACCGGCCACAGTGGAACTTTAGACCCTAAGGTTACGGGATGCTTGATTGTCTGTGTTGATCGCGCCACTCGCCTCGTCAAGTCGCAACAAGGAGCAGGAAAGGAGTATGTCTGCGTGATTCGATTACATGACAAGCTTCCGGGAGGAGAGGCCCAATTTGCGCGTGCCCTTGAAACTTTGACCGGTGCTCTTTTCCAACGACCACCGCTGATCTCCGCCGTCAAGCGCCAGCTGCGTATTCGTACAATCCATGAGAGTAAGCTGTATGAGTTCGATAATGACAGACATTTGGGTGTTTTCTGGGTTAGTTGCGAGGCTGGGACTTATATCCGAACGCTGTGCGTGCATTTGGGGTTGTTGCTCGGCGTTGGTGCCCATATGCAGGAACTGCGAAGAGTTCGGAGCGGTGCTATGGACGAGAAGGACGGAATGGTGACGCTACATGACGTTCTTGACGCTCAGTGGATGATGGACAACAACCGTGATGAATCATACTTGAGACGCGTGGTGAGGCCGCTCGAGAGTCTTTTGACAACCTACAAACGTGTAGTTGTCAAGGACAGCGCTGTTAATGCTGTTTGCTATGGAGCGAAATTGATGATTCCTGGCTTGCTTCGTTTTGGTAAGAGAAACACCAAGAATTAACAATTTCCATACCGGTACTAATTCTTTTTAAGAGGCCGGAATTGAAGTCCATGAGGAAGTTGTTTTAATGACTACCAAGGGCGAAGCCATCGCTCTCGGAATTGCTCAGATGTCTACGGTCGAAATGTCCACTTGCGACCATGGCGTTGTTGCAAAGGTCAAGCGTTGCATTATGGAACGAGATTTATACCCACGGAGATGGGGTATGGGCCCCGTCGCTCTTGAGAAGAAGAAGATGAAGGCCGATGGCAAGCTCGATGTGAGTTGAAGCGCTTGGGGCCCGAATAGTGATCTTTTTTGCTAAGTACCTGTTGTAGAAATATGGGCGACCCAACGCCTCGACACCAGCCAAATGGCAGGCAGAATATAAGGACTATGGTGTTTCAACAGACAACACCACCACAGCTCCTCAGCCCGCTGTTGAAGCTCCATCAATTCCGCCGAAGGAAGCTCCAGCGCCAGCAGCGACTGGTGAAGCCTCATCTCCTGCATCAGAGGAAGCCAGAGAAGATGCGAATAAACGAAAACGGCACGAGGGAGAAACCGCTGAAGAACGCGAAGAGAGAAAACGCAGAAAGAAGGAAAAGAAGGAAGAAAAGGAGAAGCGGAAACAAGAGAAAAAGGAGAAGAAGGAAAAGAGAAAATCCAAGCAAGCTGAAGAGACTGATCCCGCGTAATTGGAGTTTCGTTTCTCGGCAATTGATTTCGTCGTTTCGTGTATCATATTTTGGAGTCCAGGTCAAGAAGGGTGTTGCCATTTGCTATCTGTGTTAATGGGGTTTAAGTGTCTCCGATGTCCCTTTGTTGAACGGTTGTTGGTGTATAATGGTTACTGTTTATTGAGTGATGAAAAGCTAACCATTTGAATGGTATTTGTACTTCTCATATTCTTGACTGTTTCTGCTGGAGTGCAGGAACTCCTCCACCATGCATTCGATTCAATGCAAGTTGTATATGGGCAGTTTGGGGAATATATCTGCCTCTATTTTCTCAGAGTATTTGGGCTTGTGCAACAGATTTTGTACCTGTTCTTTCTAAACAGTTTGTGTCTGAATTGTCCCCTTAACAGCTAACCCACCATCATCTCGCTCAATCCATACGTCCCATGAGCCATCATGCGTTGTCTCCTTTGGCTTCGCACACACCGTGAGTGGCTGTTCAACTAACAGTGGGGCGAGATTCCGATACTCGATGCCAGAGACTACTCGCTTGGACCCTTCAAGATGGTCCTGGAATAGCGTAAGCATTAATGTAAGCGTGAGAGGTCCGTGAACGAGAAGATCGTCGTATCCTTCCGTGTTACGGGCGTAGTCGCGATCGAGATGGATAGAGTGGGCATTGAATGTTAGGGCGGAGAAGCGGAAGAGGAGGGCTCGCGATGGGATGAGGGTATGGCGAAGTGTGGGATTTGCGGGAGCTGTCAATGGAGGTACATATTAGCCGGAGATGCGATGTGTCAAATGCTCGAGCTGCGATTTTCTGTACTCGCCTCGAAGAATTCTCCGTTGCTGGCTCTTCTCTGGGGCGATCTGCTCGGAGGACTTTTCCCGCATAAACACCAAATTTCGTTTTTCGATTACGCGGGCATCTCTCCAATCCTCCTCGGATTCTTCAGCCCATATTCGACTTCTTATGCTTTCTTCATCTTCCTTCTCTTTAACGGTGGCTATCCGTCTTTCCACTCCGACGAACACCTTCTCGTCCCCTTCTCGTCCCGTGACACGCACGTCTCTGACTCCTTCGAGGCAGACTGCCCGTTGGCCGTTCAGTATGAGTCCTCCATTCTGGTCGCGGAAGCGGACTGAGCCTCCTGCCCACATCCGGCGATTGAATGGCGTGCCTGGGGAATGTAATATATCACACCCGTCGGGTAGAAGTTGAGAAGAGGGGAGTTGCGGCGGGAAGTAAACTAGGTGATGGCCGCGGGGCATATGTCTGGATTCCAGGACCGATGGAAGAGAAAACGCGTTCGCATCATTTTTCACGAATGGGATGGATTGGGACGGAGGCAGGAAGTCGGCGAGGGAGACTCGTAGAAGATGTGAAGGCTGTGGGGAGAGATAGTCGTAGCTGGCATAGAGGGGCTGGTTGGTTAGTGTTTTGTCGAGCTGTGATAGCAGTTTTTGCGATGCTGATGCTGTGTGAGCGCGACTGCGTGGGGACAGCCCATGAAGCAGTGTGCGACCGTTTCTTTTGGCCAGTAGTCGCATTGTCTTCGTGCTTTGCTTTACTGATCGACATTGGACTTCATCGTGGTGATCGTTTGTCTGTTTGAGGCTGGCCAACGCAGAGCTTTTTCACATTCGAAAACCTTTTGGGCATTTTTCAAGCTCAACCGGCCCAGTTGACGCTGCCTTTGGGAAATCCAAAGCTCATTTTTTCCCCTGGTCATTTCAAAAGGCCATGAAACTGTGCCTGTGGTGGATGACAATGGCATTCCTACAGTCGCGAGGATGTTCCTCAGCAAGCAAGCCTCAAGTTGCGTTTCTGGGTCCTCTTGGATCATTCTCACATGAGGTCAGAGCATCTCTATAGTTAAGACAAAACGTCGCTCAGGAAAATCGAGACTTGATAGTTGACGATTCAATTTTAACCCAGGCAGCCGCAGCAGCTTTTAATTCTCAAGCTACACTACTTCCCCAATCCTCCTTCCAAGATGCGTTCGCCGCGCTTCAATCGAACAAGTCGGATTTTGCCGTCATTCCGCTAGAAAACTCGAGCAACGGCGCTGTCGTGCAGACATTGGATCTCCTTGCTGATCGCAGGGAGTTATACGGCGATATCACCGTCTGTGGGGAGTACTATTTACCAGTGCACCATTGCCTGCTCGTGAAGAAAGACCCCAGCCATGAGAATTCACCACGTCCCCCAGAAGACATCAGCACCGACCCTCGCTACAAATCAATAACAAAGCTCTACACCCACCCGCAAGCATGGGGCCAATGCGAAATTTTCCTACAAAAACACTTCAAAGGCGTGGAGAGACAAGACGTCTCGTCAACCTCAAAAGCCGCAGAAATCGTGTTGCACGAGACAGACCACCACAGCGCCGCAATCGCAAACAAATTCGCCGCAGAGTATCACAATCTGGATGTCTTAGCCCAAAACATTGAAGACAATCCAGAGAATACGACCAGATTCCTAATTTTACGGAACAGAAAGTCAGAAAGGACCGCCGCGTGTGGCCAACGAACGAGTGCTGACGATCGGCCTGAAAGCAAGACCAAGCGGAAAACACTCATATCCTTCATGATCGATCACAACTCGCCTGGTGCGCTTGCCGATGCTCTGGTAATCTTCAAGCGATACGGAATGAATCTGACGACCATCAATTCTCGTCCAGGCGGCGCCCGTCCTTGGCAGTATATTTTCTTCGTCGAGTGTCAGGGATTATATGACGGCCATGGCGATCAGACAGTTGACAAGATCATGGTAGATTTGAGAAAGGTGACAGAGGCATGTAGGCATCTTGGAAGCTGGAATGATATGGTTGGACTGAGTCAATGAGAACGACAGGTTGGGCCAGAGATAAGACTTTGGATTCTGTTTACTTGATACATATAATCAATTTCCGGGATGAGCGCAACAACAAAAGACAAAAGCTGGATTTTTAATGATAGTTGAAAGTTTGCAAAACTCTTTGGGCAGAAAAATACCAGACATTCCGACACAAAACGAAAGACGATCTTGAGTTTTAATCAAGATAATGGGACTAGAGGAAACAAAATATCAGACATCTCGGGCCACTGCGATTCATTCACTCTCCTCACTGTACTGCTAACTCAACGAGATCATAAAGCATATGGAAACTGTCCATTCTAGTGCAATAATAGCAATGCTCCCTGTAGCGGTCACTAGCCAGCCGCTTTAAGCCGAATCATCGTAATTCGACATGGTTCGGAGCTTGGATGGCCCTGTAGAGATGAAGAGATTAGCCCCAAGTCTCTCGAATCTTGTCCCAATTTTGGCCTCACACCTCTAAGCAGCTTGGAGCTAGTCGAAGGAAAGGGGCTCGGGGTCTGCACGGCACTTCCATTGGAAACCCAACTAACGCCATTGACACGATTCGACGGCCGAGTTGTCAGAATATCCACCGACTGGATTTCTGGGCTACCATCCTCGCTCTCTGCGAGGTCGCCATACCGTCAATCTGTCAAAAACCATTAATATTACGTCTGAGCACTTGGTTCTCCCAGAGAACTCACCGTCATAGAATTCATCCTCGTCATCAGAGAAATCAGCAAGTTGTTCGAAATTGACCTTGTACCGGAGTAGTGCTCCAATTCCACCAAAGCCTCTTACAAACTGGTGTCCTTCTGTGGATTTGTCGGAAACGAACTCCAGGGTCGCGCCAAAGTCTTTATATTTCTCGGCCAGCCATTCCAGAAGGGGACCTTGTTCAACAATTTCCATCTCCTGACCAGTGTCCTTGTCCATGAACATCTCCCTATTGGCTTCCTGGGCTTTGGTGGTGTGAAGGACAACCTCAACCCCAGCTGATGATTTGAGAGACCATCGTGTAATATCCAAGTTCTCATATACAATCAGTGTTTCTGTTGCGCCAAGTTCCAAGGCCTTCAGCGTATCCTCAATACCATAGCAGACTCGGCCAGTATCTTGACTAATTTCTTCAAAATACTTTCCGATAAGCTTTTTCTCCTGGATGAATTTCACATTTCCCAAAGTTTCTGCAGCTAGTTCAATCGCTTGATTGAATCCGCTCTCTCCACCGTATGACACGTCGACAACCTTGATGACCTTTGCTTGAAGGCGGTTGTCGAACATATCTGACTGGTTGAGATCATTCTTGAAGTCGGCAGAACCAGCAAGAATCAGACCAGCAACGTTTACTTTATCGTTGGTGATAAAGTTCTGCACTGCCAACTCAGCAACTTTACGAACATAGTTGTGACGACGTTCTTCTCGAAGACGGGAGAAACGCAGCGCAGACTGTCCACCGCGAGAATGCTTCTTGGGCAAATCAACCGAGAACTTGTGAAGAACATCTCGTGTATTTCCGCTGAGAGTACCGAAAAGAGCACCATTCCCATCCATAATGATAAAGCCAAATTTCTGATCAGATTCAAGCAATTCGCTCAAGGCTTCGGTATGGAACTTGTTATCACAAAGATAAAGAGACGTGTTGATGGGCTTGAACGGTTCAAAATCGATGTTGATCTTTCGTTCCTTTCCCTCCGATGTGATAATTTCACCGCAGTAGATAACAAGGCCATTTGGAGGCACCTTGTTGTAGAGCTTAAGACGCTGCTGGGTTGACGTAATGGCTGAAAGGACAGACAAGCGGTTAACACGAGACTTGATGTTGGAGGCCGTTCCCTACAACCAAGTTAGCACGTCTCTTCAGGACACAATCTGTCTAACGACACATACAAATTCTTCAGCCAACATCTTCGCCGCCCGAGAAACCTGATCCTTCGGAGCTGCAGTAAGTTTGTCAGTTCAGCCTTGCTGTCAGGGCAAAACCGGGCAGGGAGCATTCCACGCACGAATAATCAACGAAATCATGGACGTTCCATTCCCACGCGCGGCCTCCAAACGTTTAATCAACTTCTTCACCTTCCATATCTCAATATTCTTTTCTGCTTCGTTCGCCTGCGCCGCGCTCATCTTGGCGAACGTTTGACTCCGGCGACCAAAACCAGCTACAACAGTCTCTGGAATCGACAACTGGGTCGGTGAGCGGTCAGCCCACACAGGCCCTCCGAAGCACACAGCGAGGGTTCTGGGGGTGTGTGAGTGAGAGACGCACCTGGGAAACTTGTCACCTTGTGTGATTGATGTCGAGGTTTGAGTTTTTTCCGTTGGCGGGTTGTGGGGGTTTATAGAGGCACATCGGTCGCTTATGTCAGCAGTTCCAGCGCCACTTTGGCGGTGACAACGAAGTGGATTTGATCGCCAGCAGCGATACTGGGAAGATGGAAGCAGGGTCTCTTTGGATTCTGAAGTGATTCACTCTGATCTTGAGAGATTCTATTTATTTATTGTTAAGATGAGGTTTCGCATTACGGACCAGGGACTTTCCACCAGGTTTCATCATGTACACTGTGTATGTACGGAGTACTTATGGAGACATCAAGTTTCGGGAATTTAACACATATCCCGGTCAAAGACATGCCTCGCATATACCTCCTATTCATATAAAAAAAGGTGGGATGCCCTCGGCTAAACTCAGGCTCATTCAGCACGTTCAATCCCTGGAAAAGCGGCCACTCTTGATTGATCGCATCTTGGGTCAAATCTACTCTCTACGCTCGCCAGGCAGGTTGTCTCCGATGTTGCGCCCAGACGGTTGCCGTACTGAGGAAACACGCCTCCATAAATCCTCCCAAGCAGATCTTCTAGTGGGTATGGTCCTCCGGAAAGCAACGGAGGTCAGCCTCTAGCTGCGTTTGCGAATCTTTTGCGAAGAGCCGTAGTCACCCAGCGTATGAAAGATATTGTCACCGAAGGAATAAGCCGAACCTGTGGAAAAGGTAACCCGACATGACAAGAGCGGCTAGCTGGTATTCAATAGTTTGGTGTATTTTAGAATGACCGTAAAGTTGTTTCTTACGGACCCAGGATTCAGCATCTCCTTTTTGAATTCGCAGGCTTTTTGTTCAACGGGGCAATTGTATTTCCAGAGCTGATATATAAGTTTTGATGTCAGTTTCTTCCTGATCAACGAATACCCCAGACTAGACATTATATCTTCCAATCTTTTTTCCGTAAAGTATCGAGAATTCAATAAGCATGCCGCAGGAAGAACAAGAAATAAACATGGCGTCAACTCGTTTAAAGACTGGCTGGACGTTGGCAATGTCGATAGTAGAAAGGTCGTAGTACGGCGAAGCATTTCGCCTCTAGTCGTAGGATCGGGGACATAGTTCAGGACTAAGGAAAGGCTGATGACATGAAATTTTTCCATGTCTGTAGCGGGGAGGGGTCTTTCCATGAAATCTTGTGGCAGAATACCAGGTTCCTGTGAATGGAGATCAATTCTGGTAACGTCCACGAAGCTGACAGTCGAGCACGCATTCCTGGTCGACAGAGCACCGACTTCAAGCAGGCGAAGTCTGGATTGAGAGCTTTTCAGCTCGTCCAACGTGGGTTTCAACCATTCCATGAGAATCTTGCTGGAATCGCCACCCCTCTCTTTTGACTGCCCCTTTTTGCTGGCCATTTGATAGCTCTCAATTCCCCCTAGCGTCACAATTTTCTTGTCAAGTTCACAAACCAGCTCCTGGTTGCCATCCGCGAGAGCTCGAGCGCGGGCCTTTTGTAACTGATGGTGCGATCGAATTAAGTTTCTTGTTGCCTTTGCCGAAAGCGATGGGGCTGCTCTATGCACTGTTGGCGGCCTGCCATATGAAAGTGACTTTGGCCGCCTGTTTCTTCCTGCTCGACCCATATTTGTCTGAACGAGAATTGAGCCATAGCAGTAATCTAAATCAAATTTCACGACCCAGGCGGAACTTTTTCCATCGCCATGTGCGCTCGAAGTGGGCACTGGGACTCACTCAAGGAGCGTTTGTGCGCGTGTTGAAGAAGTTCTTTTTGGTGGGGAGGTTTGGTATTTCCACTTCGGGAATGGCGTCGAATTTGTGACAGCCGGCGGTTCTGTAAGAATTGTAATTTACGAGCCACGTGACGCACACACAACTAGGGTTTGGCGAACTAATAAGCGAGAAAGATGGATAGCAGGCGATGGAAGAAATCAGTGGCAGAGAGGTTGACAATCGCGACAACAACCACGACGTCGTCAATCAATAGCCATGGCACCAACGGACAGCAAAAAAGGTGGGTAATCTTCTTTTGCATATTGGTCATGATCTTGGACGGTTGTTTTGCCATACTTCCACGGGGAGTTAATCGCAGTGGTCCCGCGAGTTTTTGTTAAGTTTCCTTCTCGTGGTGTAGCCAGGGCTGATGGAAGTGTGATTGTAGGCAAGAAGCCCAGCGCTAAGGCCGGTGCAGCTGCAAAGGCGGCGCTCAAGGGGGTACGTTGACTTGAAAGCTCCCACAGATATATGGTATTTGATGGAAAGAATCGGGGTGCTGAGACTGGACAGGTTCACTCGCACAAAGTCAAGAAGATCCGCACGTCGACAACCTTCCACCGACCAAAGACCCTCCAATTGTCGAGATCTCCCAAATACCCCCGCAAGTCGATCCCTCATGAGCCCCGTCTCGACCACCACAAGGTCATTGTCCACCCGTTGAACACCGAGAGTGCTATGAAGAAGATTGAGGAAAACAACACTTTAGTCTTCATTGTGGACGTCAAGGCGAACAAACGACAGATCAAGCAGGCTATCAAGAAGCTTTATGATGTGGATACTATCAAAATCAACACATTGATCAGGTGCGTCCCACCAAGCAGCGAGAGGGCGTGGCTAAGCGGTTGAGGGCCGCGTTCCTGATTTACGGCTGCTGATAATTATCTGCTATAGACCTGATGGATCGAAGAAGGCATTTGCACGATTAACGCCAGATGTGGATGCTCTGGACATTGCGGCAACAAAACTGGCTATTGTTTAATGGATAGGACGAAAATTTCCTTCTGTTCTCAGGAATGTCAATCGGTTATGTTTGCAAGCATATTTACGCAATTGAACAGAGATTGATGCATGATGCTCCAATTTTGCCTTGTTTCCCCATCAGTTCAAACTGCAAGGACACAGCACTGCCTGGGAAAGTAGTGGTTCAAACCTCTCCCACCACTATTTACCATGGGAATTATTGGATGACTTTGAGTACAATGCATATCTCTCGGATGGTCTATGCCACCTGTTATAGCAAGAAGAAGTGGAATTGCGTATTGATAGATTCTATGCCCTACTGTAGATCCGCAGCGGGTGAAAAGTGGTCACCAGAGAGTGGAATGCAGGGGACTTCAACATTCGGTGCTGTAAAACTCCAGATAAAACCGAGGATACAAGGAAAATACATACATTGGCCATGCTCCTTGTCAGTAGTTATATTCTGAAACAAACTAAATATGACTCGTACGGTCCTTTTTCGTGCCCTACACAGCACACCCTGCTCTGTATAGACTCGTAGAGAGTGCTGTTGGGATATTTATGCATGCAGGGGTCATCTGCTGCTCCGATCAACTGGTCTGACAGGGAACAATATCAACTCCATCAAGATGCCTTGAGAGGAAAAAAGGAATTTTCGTCCAACGACATTTTCAAAAAAAAAAAAAGAAAAAGAAAAAAGACGGTCATCGACTGTAGTTAGTGTGAATCTAGATTAATTGCATCAAGCTTATTGGTGAGAATTGCAGCCAACCAGAGGCCCAGGAGAGCTCGTTCGGCGTTTCAACCAAGACTGACAACTCAGCCCACCCACTTTCACTTCCAACTCTCAACAACAACCCAACCCCGTCATCCATCGCCATCGCATCGACATTCCACCTCCACCACCACCACCATCGTTTACGGTCTCAATCCGTCGCCATTGTCGTCGCGAGTACGATTCCGTCGTTTCTACCTGCTTTTTATTCTTTCTATGTACTCTACAACCGGCAATTTCGACCCTTCTTATCGCTCTTATCGCTCTTACCGCTCTTTGCGCCAGCACCCTCCGCTTGAAAGACCAGTGAGCTATCGTTGGATCGACCGCAAATTTTTCGCAAGTCTTTTCGTGTATCACGCGTCAAATCACACAAACTGCCTGCCCCGGTGACCATTAGCCTTACTTGCGCCGTTTCGACAATGAATCCGACGCGACATCCGCCGCCTCTGCGCATATATCCCGATCCTCCAACCCCAGTTGGCCAGACCTTCAACCAACCCTATGCACAGCCTTCTTCCACCCCGCTGAAGCAACTTCAACCCTCGCCGATGCCCCTTCAGCCAATCCAAAGTGCAAAGGCGAATCGAAATCTTGTGCTAGATCCTCCGTCCAAAGAACCCCAGCGGCAGTCACCAGTTAAGCATCAGCAGAGATTAAATGCGACAACTGGTCCTGGAAAGGGAAAACTTGGCTTTGTTCCTATATCTGCACCTCATCCTGCTGAATTTCCGGCAGCCTCTCCTGCAAAGAAGCATCAGCCTTATTCATATCCTAATATTGGCATGCAGCCAACACATCAGCCTCTGTTTACCACGTTTTCGAGTGTCCCCGACAATACACCGCAAGCAGAATCCAACCCAGTCATCCACGAAACGTTTACAGAAGTGGTTGCTCCCTGTGCAACGCAGAATCCAGTGCAGTGCACGGGAATTGAGACCGTGACTGTGAAGGATCGCTCCTTAAAGAAGCAAAAGGGCGAAGACAAACACACTGTTCAATTGCCCCAGCCTCATAAAATGCCACCAGTCGAAGACGATGGCGCAAAGCCACCGTACAGCTATGCGATCCTCATTGGCATGGCGATCCTGCGTGCCCCCAATCGACGCTTGACGCTTGCCCAGATCTACAAGTGGATTTCGGACAACTTTTCATTCTATCAATCCAGCGATTCAGGTTGGCAAAACAGTATTCGTCATAATCTTAGTCTGAACAAAGCTTTCATTAAGCAGGAACGCCCGAAGAACGATCCTGGCAAAGGCAATTATTGGACGATCGAACCGGGCATGGAACTGCAGTTTCTCAAGGAGAAGCCAATCAATCGTCCACCCATCATGTCAACTCTTCCTTTGACTCAACCTTCTACACGTGTTCCGCGCCTGCACTCGCAAGCGTCTGAACCTCAGCGGGTTGAATTTCAGCTAGACACCAGCACCATGCCACCACCAGCTCGCATTTCCCCGGCAAGCCCTCAGGATCTTTCTTCTGATGCAACGATACCAGCTTCAGACCCAGCCCTTCAAGAAGACAGTGCTGAGGAAATAATTTCGACTTCACATCCCCTAGTCAATGCTCCACGTTCGTCTCCTCTTCAACCGCTCCGCTCTTCTCCACCTGTTCCCCCTCCTATTTTCCGTCGTGAAGCTACACCTCCAACACCATCACGGCCTGCTACTGCAAATGCCATGGGATCGCGCTCAAGAAAACGTAAATTGTCTATCATGAATGACAGCGGCTACTTTTCTTCTCTAGAATCCTCTGCTATGAGGCCACACAAGGCTGCGCATATCTTGAACTCTGACCTGGATATTGAGCCTCCCCGGATAAAAGCAGGACGCGCTGAAGAAGAGATAGCCCGGATTCGAAGCTCGTCGCATGACATTAGTCCAATGCGTTGCACTTCCTTTAGGGAGACAGTCAAAGTGGTGGGCTCGTCACCATTGCGCAAGGAGTTTATGTCAGTAGCACCTCCGCCACTGACTCCTGCAATTAAGTTCAAGAAACCGCTGAAACCGCCACCATCTCTTTCACCCAATACCAATCTTCGCAATCATCGCAAGAAGATTCAGCAGATGGTTAACTCCCCTATTAAGCACCTGGGGCTGGCAGATGATACTCTTCCTTGGAGCCCCGCATTCAATATCCAAGATGAACCTTTACTGCATGATACACTAAATGCTACTCCGTTTGATATATTTGCAGATCACTTCGGCCCTTCCATCTCCACTCCAACTCTAGGTTCACCTGAGAAGCGCTCTATAAAACGTGATCGGTTTAGTTCGAGTGTTCTAGCAGATATCACAGCTGTCAGTGGGAATACACGATTAAATACTCCGCTTTCACGACTTGCAAAGTCCAAGGCTATGAAATATTACGAGTCTCCCTGCAAGAAGTCGGATAGCTATGTGGATAATTCCCATGAAGATCTCTTCTCTTTCACCCTTTTTAGCGAAGATGCACCTGGAGAGGTTGATGGAATCGACCTTCTTCAAGGCTTCGAAAAAATTGGGAAGCCTGTCAAAGAGGAACAGTCTCCGAAGCAGATCTTTGGGAACGGGCATAAGCGTGTTGCACAGAAGGGATGATGCTCCTTGTTGCTTCTTGGATTTTATATCCTTCTATCCTTCTTTCTTTTTTTTGGCATTCTTGCATTGACTCGATTCTGGTTTAGTTTGGTTTTTTGTGTCTTCGAACCTTTGGACTGTCAATTTTGAAGTCGTTTAGGTTTTGTGCTCCCTTCTATTGAGGTGGGGGTTTTGATTACTTGATATATTGATTTTGATTTCGTCGTCGTTTTTATTTATTGCGCATTGCCTCGCTACAGCATGTTCTTGAGTTTGTTTTGCCTGGTTTCATGGTTGCGCGTCAGGGTTTATGCCGCTCTTTCAAACAGGTCCGTCCGGTGTTCGTCGCATTCCTTTATTATTGGAACTGTTTCGAGGCGTTCATAGTCAAGTGGGCTGGCTGGACGGTAGGTATGGGTGGTACGATTGTCGCAATCGCTTATTCTCTAACGACATTGGGATATACGGCCATAGAAAATGGAGGGGTGGTTGGAGTTGGAAAGGTTGGTATCAGGTGTGAGTGTGCGTGGGTTCTGATATTGCAGTTCATCCTGGTGGCTTTTACTCTCTTTGCTCTGCGTTTCTATATGGGTATCTGTTACATGATCTGTTGTTGGAGTCGGTTGGGAATATGGAATTAATGGTGGGGAAAATAAATACTGGGGCTATGAGTCTGATGATAATGTCTGATGTCCAGGATTATGGCTTATGAGCTTATTGTTTGGCTTCTTCGCTGTTAATATTTCACTGATTTGTAACTATGGGCTTTAACTGAAATCAACCCCTATTTGAGAATCATTGCGCAAAATAGGACTTGATTTCGGGAAACTGATCTCAAGATATGATCTTCGATTTCGTCATTATGGGTATCTGATACATCGCTGACATAAAACCTCAAAACGCAAAGGAAGCATCTAAACTCGTCAGTAGCATTATACGTATCGAATGCGACCCTGTCCTCAACGCCATGACTTGCCAATATTTAAATCATAACATCGAAATCATGCCCACAACCAAAACCTCAAAAAAACATCACATTTATATCCCTCCTTGTGAACGAAAGAAAGCACAGGGTGCACGTAGCAGCTTCTCAGATCCTGAAATAAAGCTCGTGGCGCAATTTTTTCCACTTTAATCACTGCTGGCACACCCTCGACACCCACAGCTCACGCACTGAATATTCTGGTCCTCCTTCAACTGGGCTTTGGGAACACGACATATACACGTGGCGTTGAAGTTTGTCTCTTTCGTTTGAATGCAGCGGAGACAGCATAGCTAAAAAAAAAACCCGTACAAAGTCAGTCCCGGAACCGATGGGGCACAGGCGAAGTAATAGCTCCTCCAAAAGTGCAGAAAAAAAAAAGGATGAGAAGCTCCAGAGCGGGGAAATATGAGGAAGAGTACATGCCTTCTCGTAGCCCTGCTTCTTCCACTTTGCAATCAGGTTGGCGTCGGCGTAGTTGTTCTTGAGGAGCCATTCATAGAGCTGTTTCGAGATTGCTTCTTTCTCGTAGTATAAGTCGTATACATATCTTGATCCTATACAGTCCCCCAAAAGTGTGTGTGTTAGCAGTGAGAGTTCTGCGGTTTCTTTTATGTATTTCTTTCTCTCAGCCAGGGGTTTTTGTCTGGGAAGTGAAAAGACTTTGACTTACGCTGGTGAGTGATTTGGAAAATTGGCCATAACACTTCATGTCTCTTTTTGCCTTCGTGCGATGCGTTTTCTGCATCTTTCATTTTATTGCTGAATTCGAGGAGGGTGTCTTCAATGTCGTCGAAGCCATCTGGTGGCGGTTTGCGGTTTCGAGACGTGCGGATTGGCGGCATGGTGGTGGTGAGGGAAGAGCGAGGAGCAGTTCTGGAGGTCTGGTGGTCAGGAAGACGAGACTCGTAGAAAGGGAATCATCAAATAGTATCGTAGCGTTCTTCAAATTTCTACACTGGGCGAGTAGAAGTGTTGTCTCGGTGAACAAGAGCTCAGATGGCCAGTGTGGTTGATTTGTGCCACTCTTCGCCGCCTCCTAACTGATGCAACAAAATTCAACTGCAGCGAGCTCTCCGATAACTATACTCCATAACCATACTATACAAGCCAGCTTTGGATCGCTATTTAATCTATACAATCTCTAGCAATTAACAATACATCTACTTGTCTCCTATCAGTTTTTCTTGCCCAGCCCTTAAAAAGACCCGCGCCCGCCCAAGATCATGGAGCAAGTCCAGCTCGATCCCAGCAAGCTCAGCGCCGCCGACCGAAGAGAAGTTACTCAATTCATTGCCAACGAAGCCCAAAAGACAAACATCCAGTCCAGTAATTTTGAATTCCACACTCCCAAACCCCCTCTCTGCTCTTCAAACTTAAAATTCCGCGATAAACTAACACATACATATGTATCTTCTCATTCCAGCCGTTCACCACCTCACCGAAGTATGCTGGAAGAAATGTATGACGGGCAAAGTGACTGCCGGCGGATTAGATCGCAATGAAGAAACCTGTGCACAGAACTGCGTCGAGAGGTGGATGGATGCGAACCTTGCGGTTCTGAAGCATTTGGAAACGCTGAGGGGCTCTCAATAAAAGAATGATGGTGCTGCGTCGTTATGGATTCGAGTGAAGCAAATCAGCCGCGTTGCTTCAACTTAATATGAGGGAGGGAAAGACACTATAGCGATAGGCCATTCGATTGGGCAAGTTGCGGATGAGGTTGGGATTGACTGAGTGGCTGCCTGGGGCAAATCGACCTTTTTCTTGCCGCGTCGATTCGTGGAACGTGCGGCTTCTTCTCGCCGCCTGGATTATTTTTATTTTATTTTGGTGCTACATGAATCATAGAACGATGATATTTGGACCCCCTTGTTCCTCGATTTCGGGATCCTGGAGGCAATAAATGCAGTCGCACTGTTGAAATTCCCATTTCAATAACCTCGACGTCGCAGGTGTCTCCCAAGACTGCACGTCGAATGATTCTAGATTTGAATGGAGCACATAAATGGCCTGCTGTTTTAGTTTGACATATGCTGCACCTGCGGAACGGTGCTCCAACCTATCTTGCTAAAGATGGGAGGGTTCGCGTCAAGCCCATGATTCCTATACTTAGAATTTCATTGAGTCGTCATCAGCAAAGCGCAAGTGTGGCTGCTGAGTCTCTGGCTAATATGCCGTTGGCGGAACGCTTACTCTCACTTCACATGCAGTAAGCGTACCTGCGGAGAGCTAGTTAATGCTGTGCTTTTCAAAAAGACCGAATTTCAAATCTTCATCACTTGAGTATCAATCACCACTCAACACTAGTTTACCGAGAGAGGTGTCTTCAAGGGTTGGCCCATACAATCATCGTAATAGTATATGATGAGGCGGACCCTCGCGAATCTATCAACTATCATGCTGACATCTCAGATTACGTACAGTATGATGTCTGGACTACCTCCATTTTTTCAGACATAGGAGATACTCCATTCCATGAGAAAGCAGACGGGATCAGATCAAGATCTAGTGCTTGAAGATGTATCTGGGAACGCAACTTCACGAGAAGCGAAATGGACAGCTCGGATCCTATTGCTACCAGGTTTAACGTCTTTCTCCTGAAGATAAATTGAACAAAGTATGATTGATCCACTGGGTATCCTTCTGTTTCTCATCAGAAATTGCCCGCCGTTTCTCTCGGTTCCTCTCCATCCCAACGATATATCACAGAAAAAGCGACTCTTCCATCCTGCATCTCTATGCCTATCCAATTCGTCGTGGTCTCCCATTTATGCTTGTCGGACACATCCAAAGCATACCTCTCCAGGCAGAACCTAAGAGCTCGACCAGCGTCTAAAGTTACACGAACTTGACCAGCTACTTGCCTCTGGTCAGTCACGTATGTACAACCAAGTCAAAAGTCTTAGGGTCAAAGCCGCTATTACATGCCTCCTGACTCGAAGCTTGTAGACTTTTTTTGGCTTCCGTCACCCACGTATCAATCAACCTAGCATATCTGCCATATGGTTTTCCTTTCAAAAAACCTGGTTAGATTGATGACTTGTTGAAGCCATCAGTGATGTCCTTGCAGATTCTGAACAGCGAATTCGCACTCAAACAGAGAATTTGAAGCAAACTTTCCTTTGGTTTTGCTGTATTTTATATGTCTATTTCATAACGACATTGCATGGAGGTAATTCCGCTTTCCCTTTCCATCAGATGCGCATGAAAATGCCAGATCTAAAGTAAGCGCAGTGGTTCGACTCCAAGCAGTGATAATAACAAGATTGCCTTGTACCCTTGTTAGTTCGCGGCTTGCGCCCTCGACAGGTACATATGATACAGGTTTTCTGCAAATGCAGTAAATGCATTTCACCAGCGCCCGTTGTTGGAATGATGCTGACTGGATGATACATTCAGAAGTCAAAATTCTACTTTTGACGTTTGTCTTTTGTCTTTTCTCTTCCTGACTTATTGCTCTCAGCAAAGAGGAATAAATTCTATAAAGGGTATCAAACAAAAGGAAATGAGGAGGCCACGGGGTAAGGGCGGCTGTAGGTTAATCGAGGAACGTAAAGAGATTTGTGTGGAGGATGTTAATAGCGCGATCGGCATCTCTTTCTTCTATCACGCAAGATATGTTGATTTCGCTGGCACCTAAGTCGACCAGATGTGATAAATTAGCAACTTCGAAGGATGTTTAAAAAAGGCCAAAGGGAAAGAATACATACCTTGCGATATCATCTCAATATTCACGTTATGTTCTCCCAAGACGGTGAACATGTGTCCGGCGACTCCTACCATATTTTTCATCTGTTTGCCGACTAGACTGAGGATTGCCATTTCTGGGATGATATCAACTGTTCCATATTTTCGGAGGTCTTGAATAGCGCCTCGCAAATCCTCATCAATAATCTGGTACTCATCGTGGCCAACTCCGTTCAGCAAAGGAATTTCGGAATGAAGGGCAAGGGAGACATGAACCTCGCTGGTAGAAATCAAGTCGATTGACAACCGCCATTTGTCAAGGACGGAAAAGATACCTGCGAAGAAACCATGTGATAGGGATCGCTTATTGGAATGCACATTAATCACGAGGATCTTGTGCTTTGCGGTTACTGCTGTTGGTCGCTTAGGTCCCGGCTGCTGAGACAAAAATTGGGGTCCCCTTGTACGGAACAGCTTTGGGTCGTGGCCCGGAGTCGCCTTCTCCAACTCCAAAGTGGAATCTGGGAAAATGAGAGTACCATTCCCCTTCGGTTTCATAACATTTTTGATCCGGATTGGTATCTTCGCGCGGATAACTTGCTCCATGGTGAAAGGGTGGATGACTTCAGAACCATAAAAAGTCAACTCGGCGGCTTCAGCTGGGGAAATCATAGGCAATAACCTGGCCGTAGGAACCTTCCGTGGATCAGCAGTAAATATGCCATCGACCTCCTTCCAAATTTGTAGCTCCTGGGCACGAATTCCAACTGCCACGAGAGCGGCACATAGATCAGTGTATCCCCGACCTATTTTATCCAGCAACCCGCCGGGCACCACGCCAAAATATCCAGTTACAACAGGAACTGTGGCTGAGCATTCATGGATCTTCTGACCGAACAGTATCGCCAGGTGATCATAGAAATCCTGGTCCAAGCCCTGAATCCTGATGGTGCAATCGATAACGTCCGAGAGATCAACATATTCAGCATCTACCCCGCGATCCTTAAGCAAAATTGTCATAAAACGGCAGCTCAACTTCTCGCCAGCGCTGATGACCATATCGACGCATCGACCGCTGATTTCTGCAAGGGTTTGGGCGGCATCCAGAATTTTCAGAATCTGAGCGCATTCCATTTCGATTTCGGCTATTAGCTGTGCCCTCAGATGTTTATTCTTTATCAATTCAAGAGCAGAATTGATATGTTCCTGCTTCACGGCCGCGACTAGAGAGAGATAGTTGGAGGACTTGGGGTTTTCTGCCTCCCGCGCGGCTCGTAGTAACCTGTCGACGACAATCATTAACCATTGCCCAAACAAATACATCGATTCTTTTCCTTTTCCTTTTTAATATATATAAAACGGCTAGGGGTAGTTCACGCCAGTGAACGTTTTGAAACTCTATTTCGACATAAGGACTCACCGGTTCGTGGTGCCATCGGCCTTGGAGGAACTACTGCGGGCAGAGCAGACAACTGCTACACGCTTGCTTTCGATGCTTGATCTGAATGCAAGAAACTAGTCAGTCAGATTCAGGTACGGCCACATCGAGCAATATGCCGAGAGCGTTGGCACTGGACCACATCGCCGAAATGTGACGCTGGGGCAGGGAATATTTACCTGACAACATTGTCAACTATTTCCAGGGGAAATTTCCCCACACTTGTTCCTCCAAATTTCTGCACAATCCATTCGGGCGAAGAAGAACCAGAAACACCGTTTGTCAAAGGAGTTATCTGGCCATCAGCAATATGTCCATTGGTCTGTGGATACTGGCTCATCGTGGTAGGCAAAAGAAGCCAATGCAAAGGCCGGGACTCAGCAATGGAAGCTGAATTCCAGCGCTCTCCCCGCTGCCCTCACAAGCTGATCTGCCAGGAAGAGGCTTTTGTTGGGATTGCTGGTTATTCGTATGTCGAGTTCGCACTGCAAGTTCATCAATTGACTGCGCAAATGAACTGCAGGGTGCGCGAGCATCAGCTAGTTAGTTATAAGATCTCGTTGTTGAGTCAAAAAAAAAAAAATTATTATCTTTCTCGGAACCAAGTTATGCCGATCGCAGCATCACGCAATTGGACACTATCCTTAAATAGGCTTAGCGGAATGTCTTATCGGCCTTTATCGGGTTTTTCACGGTTCGGGTAAACTTTGGTCCCTGTTTGCCCCGCCAAAACAGCCATCTCATCTCATCTCATCTCATCTTGCGCTCAACATCAACTCATCGGCTCAGCCAGCTTTGGGCTGTGGTTGCGCTTCAGTTTCTTCCCTTCACTGCTCAGAGAGAAGATGAAACGCTTGCTAACCTTACGCACTGCCTTGAAGTCGTATGTTAAAGGCTAACCTTAACGCCGAAAGACAACCTTCTGCTTCGCCCCTCCTCCACACCGCTGGAAAGCGCTGGCTACTGGGAAACCCTGCCACTGTTCCAATTATGGGACCAGGTGTGGTAAAAGAAATAAGAAGCGAGGAATCATTGGGCAGGGTCTGAGGTACGGCAGCGCCGCATCACCCGTTTCTTCAAATCCCGCCTTGTAGTGGCTTTGGCGTTATTATTGACGGAAACAACCTCGGACCTTTTTAACGACCGGATGATTACAGCTTTGCCGATTATTAAACGAATCTTCAAAAAAGTCTATGTATCGTGACCTAGTGACATTTTCTGTCCAAGTGATACTTGGTTGGGATATCTTTGGCAACGCAAAATGGGACGGGGATGATACTGTTTATGCACAAGACCTTGCTTTGGCAAGACTTTGCTGATTAGTGAAGTGGGATTTGCGATCCTGTGGTCGATGCAAGCATGATATGCTTATGGAAGAATTGCGTAGAGTTGTCGCATTTTATTGCAAAGTCGGATTTTGCATATCTGCTCACAGATCATTGAGAGCTGTTGACAGGTTGAAATGGAGATCTCTGGAGGAGTAGCTGGTGCTGATGAAAATTTAGAAAGCCAATATAGTAGTAAAGTAGAAATTCAATTTTTAGAGTGATGCAAATCAATATCCAAAATACAGAGTCGATCTCATCAAATGCAAGCAGTATCAATATACACAGAGCTATTGCTGTTGTTCATCAAGTTGAATTCACTGCATCTATTCCACATATCAACCGCACATCTACCTGTCAACAAATTGCATATAACCAGATTTCTCTTCTCTATCCAAATTTTATGTTAGCAAATGTGTACTCAAAAGTTGAAATCTTATATCGCGTTTCTGCTCAGCATTCCTAATCGCCATACAGCTCCAGATCTACCTGAGATTTCAATTTTGATATCCATTGGGCTGATGAGAACCCACGTATCCTCCTTATGTTAATACTATCGCCAGTTTACAGAATCAGAATCGTGGCTGCTGGGGAAAGGCCTAGAATTTAGATCTCTTTGTCAGTTCGTCATATTATTGGATGTATGAATGTATGTGCATACAAACAAGCATACATATCGAAAAATATCCCTCTTTCTTGCTTGGACTTTTATCCTCCTTTTTTCTTAAAGCAGTCGGGCACGTTCAGAATGGAAGTTCATGAGGCCAGCATCCCTTCGTGCCCTTTTTGCGAGTTCACAGATTCAGACACGTATTTCTTGACACAGCATGTTGAGCTTTGCCATCCAGAGAATGGATATTCTCCATTCATAGCGGTAGGGGATGATCAAAGTGATGATCAAACCAGTCGCATCAAAGAAACACATTATCCGTCGCTTAAGGATATTACACCGTCGAAATCTCCAAGCAGTACTGAGCTTTCCATTGATACTACTTCATACACTGAATGCCCTCTGGGCTGCGGGGAAGCTATAATTGTTACGGAACTCTCGAGCCATCTTGATTTACACGCTGCGGAAGGCCTCGCACTAGACGAAGTCGCACAGAGTTCGAAGAAAAGAGTGGATTTAAACGACGACAGGAGCTCAGATCCAGATGATGCGTACAGCGAAGTTGATGATTTGGTGCCCGCGAAATTGGCAAAAACTCTACGTGACCGCGATCGCCCACGAAAAGGGGTTGTGAGAGATACTGCCGTACAGCCCAAATCTTCTTCGCGGAAGAAAAGGAAAAAGAGAAGGTCACATAGATCGCATGAAGCTACGGTTATTAAAAGCCAGTTAGGGGTACGATTTATTTTCTACCTCTCCTACCCAGATTATGCATATATCCCTAACTGATTCGCTTAGAAGTCTGAGCTGGGACCACATGCGCATGAGAAGCAGATGCCAGCCTGGCTGCGCCGAATGTTGGAAGAAGGCGCCCCAGTAACGTATGAGAATAGAATCCAGCCCGACGGCACTTTGACAAGAGTTGAAATGATTGAAAATGAGAGTCGTGGAATTATCCCTGTCCTCGTTCAACTGTGTGAGTTGGACGAGACCGTGGAGCGGGCATTCCTCTGCGACCCGAATGTTCGCCATGTGTTCAAGATGCCAAAGGAAGGAGGGTTCTGCGGATACCGTAACATCCAGATGCTGGTATCATTTATCCAAGATGCAAAAGCGCCCGGCTGGGAGCATTTCCCTGGTCGAATACCTACGATATTACATTTGCAGGAAATGATAGAACATGCTTGGGATATGGGAATTAATAGCAACGGAAGAGTGGAGACTGGGGGAATAAGAGGAACTAGAAAGTATATCGGTACATCTGAGGTGTGCTAGCATTCTCTGAGACCTTGATACCATTGTCATATTGACTCACTGGAAACCGCAGGCTCAGGCTCTACTTTTCAGCTTGGGAATGAAGTGAGTCTTTCTTGCGAAATTGATAAAGAACAAGCGCCTGATATGTCTTATAGCTGTCAACCAGCTGCCTTCAGTAACAACAACGAACTGCTGGCACATGAATCACTGCTGGAAGCCGTGGGTGACTATTTTATTCAGGCGTCTGCCGAACCAGCCGACAAGAAAGTCCTTCAGACCCATCTGCCACCTATTTATTTCCAGCACCAAGGTAAGGATATCGTCAGTAAAAGTTGTCCCGTCCGCCAGTCTTAACTTGGCTCTAGGCCACTCTTTAACCATCGTTGGACTCGAGCTCCGCAAAAATGACTCGGTCAACCTTCTCGTGTTTGACCCGATGTTCAAGACATCTCCAGCTATACAACGGCTAATTGGCACTAAAGTCCGCTGCGCGAATCCTGGACGAATCCTGAAAGCACATCGGCGAAGTAGCGGATATCTGAGACGCTACAATGAGTTTGAAATCCTCAAGTATGTCATCGGACCCCGATCAACTCCTCTTGTTGAATGCTAAGTCTGGGTTAGGCTCTCGCTATCCTCTCCTGACTCGGGGTCGAAAGCAAACGGATAAGAAACGTGTTAGAGGAGAGTTTTGTGGTACATCCTCTTGTTTGATTTCTCCTGTCTGCACCATTTTGCGTGTTTTGATGATGGTTGCATGCCATGTTTGCATAGAATAAATCATAAAGGATTCAGGGCATTCGATACGATTATACCAAGCATGACCGCACCGGTTAATTAGCAATAGACCTGCCTTTTCCCCTCTGGCGTTTTCCGTTGCAAGAGAACTATTCTGTCGTAGTTATGAGATGGAATTGTTCGTAGCAACATTGTTAGTTAGTTACCTCTTAGGTGAAGAAATAACATTAGACTCCAACCAGCCCCACATGACATCAAAAAGCTTCGTCTGAATTATGTTGACGAACAGTCACAGTTGAGAACAGAACTTGAAATCATTTGAGCTGGTGGAACAGCATATCAAGCCCATTACAGACAATCAGCTGCCATACACAAAAGGCCTTTCTCTTTGCTCTGTTTCATTGCTGCAATCAGATACCCCACAGCATCCAAACCGCCTCTGAACAAAGCACAGTTCCCATACATTCAAACACCAATGAGAACATACCCCAATATAATCATCACCGGCACACCTGGTGTCGGCAAGACTGTTCACTGCGAACAGCTTGCGCTGGAGACGGGCCTAAAGCATTTATCGATCAATAAAGTCGCGAAAGAACGGGGTTGCCGTGATGGATATGATGACAGGTTGAAGACCTGGATAGTCAATGAGGATAAGGTATATATCCATATGCCTTTACAGGTCCTTTTCAGGACGCCAGCTCATCAACTACAATGTTGAGGCCAGATGGGTATGTTGTGGTGGAAACTAATGCCTGGGTGATAGTTATTAGATGAGATTGAAGATGAGGTTATTCAGGGCGGGTATTTGATCGATTGGCATGCTTGTGATTTATTTCCAAAGTCGTGGATTGATCTGGTCGTTGTACTGCGTTGTCCGTCAACGACGATTTTGTACGATCGACTCTCTGCAAGGTAGATGGGATCCCTTTCGGAATTACTGGCGAGTAAGCAAAGATGAATTTTATTGACTGACGGCCCTCTCTTTTTTTTCAGAGGCTATGCAGAAGAGAAACTCCAAGAAAATCTAGATGCTGAAATTTTCGAAGTCCTGCTTGATGAAGCAAAGCAATCTTACGACGAGGAAATTGTTGTCGAACTGACAAGCGAAACCGACGATGAAATCGAGAGTAACTGCTCAAGAATTGTTGCTTGGATAGATGCCTGGAAAGAGGCCCAGGCAGAAACAGATGGATGAGCCCACAACCAACGGTCATTACTGCGAGAAAGATGATCATTATCGGATCAGAGTATGGAACTTTCAAAGCTGCTGTTTCTGCTGTTGCTCCATGATCCACTCCCTCAACTTTTGAAGCGCTTTATAACGATGGGAGATCATGTTCTGGTTCATCAAGTCATCAGCCATGGGTTTTGCACAAGATAGCGCTTCCTACAAAAGAAAAGGACGTCTGTGGGTGAATACCTTCTCCTTTGGATCCATTTCGGCATAAGTTGTCCCTTGGAATTCAAAAATTGGATCCCATCCTGGAGGTATTCTGTCAGCTATGTTTTAAAGAGAGCCAAGGTGGATTGATTGAACAAACCGAATTTCGCTGGGCCACGAGCTGGAACAATCTTTCCCTGCAAGTCGATAGTCGCGTTAGACTCATATATGACGTGGCAAAGAGATTGGAGCGATATTCAGCCACGTACTTCAGTCCGTCCTTGAAACAAAATTGGCTCCTCGTCAGGTCCGGCAGCATATGCAAACGTGCAAATGGCGACCGCAGATTTATCCTCAAAGGCATACAGCAACTTGTTCAATCCCTCATGGCCTAACTTTTCGAGGAACCATTTACTAGTAGAAGCCCCGATTAGAAAAATAACAATATACCGCCTTAAAAGACCCAAGCGTAATCTTCAAAGCCACTCAAGTCTCACTTACATATATGGCCCAGGCATACCCCCCAGCGCGTTAAATTCCAACGCCGTATCTTCAGTCAACACCGGCCCATTCACCTAATTAGATCGCAGCTACAGTGAGAATTCAACCATCCCCCAATTCACATCAGACAGCAAGTAAAAAAAAAAAAAAAAAATACTACCAAAGAAGAAGTTTACCACGCGAGGAGGAGTGCCGTAATACATACCGCCTTTGCTGCATTTCTACACTTTTCGCGCGCGATTTCCTCTATACTGCCTTGTATCTCGGGATGGTCAACAGACTTGTTCTGCACTTCTATGGCGTCGCTGAGTATTGCCTGGACCTCGGCGAGCTTGTTCTTGTTGCCGGTGATGAAGCTTATGGATTTCATGGTGCTGGCGGCGGTGCTGGTGGTTGGAGAGCGATGTTCTTGTAAGTGGGGAGAGAATGTGTGAAAATACTATGTAATTATTGATAGCTGAGATGCTGCTGGCAAAAAAGTAACTGGAATAGTGCAGTGATGGAGAAGCAAAATGGTTTTGAGATTTGCGATCCTTTTAAGACATGGAATTGTTCAAAATGCTCATGAAATGCCTCTTTTTGAACTTGGTGCGATCCATTTATATCGCAGATGTTGGGCGGTGTGATCCACGGTCGTCTATCAGCTTGCTAATCTCGTTGATCCAAGTATGCAAACATCAGACCAAATTCTCAATGTCTTATTCCCCAAGCTTTCGTCTGTAATGTGATTGAGAATGGATTAAAGCACAGTTGAGAATGATCAATTTTACTGAAATACAACTCTGTATTCAGCCACTTGAACATAGGATCTATGAGAAGTTGAGTATATACTAACGATCCCAGTCCCGAATCCTCGCTGTTTAAGTACAAAATGCCGAGCACCAGCGAAAATCTAGTATAATACAGGTGCAGATCGGGTCTAGGTAGATTGTGTTTATGGACAAAAGCGAACCTCTAGTGAGATTCAGATATACGGTCATCAAGCAGTTCGGAGAGAGGGCTCTAGATATTGGGAAACATGTAACGGTCAAAAGACCCAAAAAAAAAAAAAAAAAAAAAAAAAAAAAAAAAAAAAAGAATAAGAAAAAGAAAAGAAAAGAAAAGAAAATAGACCCCCATTGTCGAGAAGGAAAGAACAAGAAATATCAACTGAAATTACATTAGCAAAGATATCCAGTTCCACAAGACAAAATCCAGGTCTGAAAGCTCTAGAGCAAAGAGTTGAAAAGGATGTTCATACAGCACATGAAGGTGAGAGGGGTAACTGAACAATCAAATACCAGAGTCATGTCGGGCCATTGGCATCTAAAACAGAAAGACTATTTTGGTAATAATCACAGTGAATGAAGCAGAGGACATTATGATTCAACAGTTGGCTCTCCGCCTTCTGCGACTTCTAATTTCTCCTGCTGCGCCACGGCTTGCGCAGAAACTATCTCAGCAAGTCGTTTTAATCGGGGGGTTTGCAGCCCTGGATCATGAACATTAGCTATGCTCCTATCGATTAACGTTTGTTGCAAGTAGGGATAGAGCTTACAGGATGGTGTATAAGTCTCCAAAGCAGTGATTTCCCGCGGTTCCGCAATCTCGTATGGACCGCTATCTTCCATATCAACTGCAGTAAGGAGAAGAACATCACTCTTCTCAGTTACTCGAGAGGCAACAGCCTTCATTATCTCTCCGTTGATAGGCGTTTCGTAATCTGCTACCAAATATTGGTTGAGAAGCTTCTGTATCTGGTTTGGTGAGAGCCTAGCCAGTACTATGTTAGAATGATACCTCGGAGTGATAGAATCTCGTAAAACACTTACATCCAACAGATATCCTGAATGATTTCAATATCATTGAGGGTAGCCTTCTTAAGTTGAAGAAGTTTTGTTGCTTGCTGAAAAGGCTGTTAGTATGCATGCGGATAATTTGATCAAAACACACAAAGGTCCTCACCATTAAATGTTCAAGCTGGAGTGTTCCCTCAGGCATTTCATGACTCTTGCACCATTCTTCAATTCTAGTAATGTTATAGTTGATCTGAAGCCCACGTTTCCAGGACAAGAAATTGCGTCTCATAAGCAGGTCGTTGAATGCTGTCACACCCACAAGTCGTAGCAGTTCAGTCACTGTCTGAGTGACGATCGAATTTTCCAGATAATATGCCTTCATAGCCTTATAAACATTGTTCAAAAGACTGAGTAAATTATCCATGCTGTAGGCCGGGCTGTTGTTGGATGGAAGGAGTTTTCCAATGAGGAAGCGATTGTTTTCATTAGTAACAAATCCAGGGAGAGATTGTGATTCAATGATAGCTGGGACAATCATTTTGTAGAGCTTTTTCTTCAGAACCTTCATCCAAGTATGATAGATATTAAACTCTAAGCTTTCCAGGTCATGCTTCACAATTTCCAAAAGGCGGTCATATTCAAAATTGTCAGTCTTTTGAGCTTCATACCAATCCTCAGCCAAGAAGACAAACGAGAGCATCTCATGCACATTGGAAAGCCAGAAGGCACCTTGATTGATTGCCTCGTCGCCATCATGCTGCATGACTTCTTGCTGAATCGCTTGCATAACGTTTGCAAGGAACCTCTCGGATTCCTTCACGAAACCATTGTTCCACATCTCTGAAGTGACGAGATTGATGAGATATGCTGGAAATAGGACTTCTTTCTCGGTGGGTGGCGTATTGGAATTGGGAAGAGGAATCTTAAGATTGCGGATAAGCCCCATGGTGACTTCTTCATTGAGCTCTTCCTCTTCAGAAAGCAGATTTTCGAGCTCGATCTCAATTGAATCAATGCCTGGAGCGAACGTGGATCCGGAGAGATTAGAGCGAGATATACCGCTGGGGATAGCCATGGACACTGGGCGCGGATTGTAAACGTCGCTGAAGCGGTCGGTCTCAACGCGGCCAGCTTCTGCGCTGCGTCTCTTTGGCTTCGGTTTCTTCGATGAAACTAGGTTTATAAGACCAGAGAATGCTGGCTGGCTGGTTGTTCCGTTTGTCTCTCCGTTAACGCCATTGACTGGCATTGACCTCTTAGCGAATTCAAGTTCATCTTGCAGATCTGCAATCTGTTGACGAAGGGATGATCTCTCATTTTCATAGTCGGCGTTCGCATTCCGCAGTTTATCAAGCTCCAAGTTTGTACCCCTAAGAGTCTCTCGAGCGATACGCTCTTCCTCTTGAAGCTTTTTGACCGTCGATAGTGCCTCGTTATGACTTTGCTGCAGCTTTGCCATGTCTTCCTCCATCGCTGCCAAACGTGCGGCGGTGATACCAGCCTGGTTAGCTTCGGCTTGTAACTCACGAGTGCGAGCCTCCAAGGCATTGTTTTTGCTCCTCGAATGTTTGAGCTGTCCTTCATAGTTTTCAACCTGCGATACCAAGGTTTTGTTCTGTTGTTTCAAGGAACCCACGGCCTGTGTGAGCTCCACAACCTTGTTCTCCAACTTGTAGGATATCTGTTTAAGATCTCGGGCCTCTTCACGCAGCTTCTTGTATTCTCGCCTGGCGCTCTTTCCTCTCCAAAGATTCTGCACGATGACGACTTTCTTACGGTATTGTCTCCAGGCACGAAGTTGTCGCCAGGACCTGAACGCTCGCTGGATAATTTTGGCAGCGTTCCCCAGGATGGTATCCATGATATTTCTTCTGCACAAATAGCCTTTCGCAAGAGATTCGAATAAAATAACGTTCCGCCGGATTCCGAGATATCGTTTTCTCTCTTTTTGGCCTCTCCAAACTCGTTGAATTGTCGTTGCTGCTTTGACCCGACGAGCGTCCTGGGCACGGTTCCGTGCCAGAAAGCCTCTCATTAAACTTTGGGTTGTGAGGATTGATTCGCGTGCTTCCAGGTATCTCCGTCTGTAATACTTGCATTTCAAGTTCTTCTGAATCATTATTGCGCATTCGTTTAACCTCGATGTGCGAAGATTTTCTAAGAAGGCCAGCATGCCGGCACGGAAAAAAATCTTAGTCAAACCAAGTTGATATTTGTCTCCCTTCTGATGGCTAGCATCGCCAAGAGCCTTTCTCAAAATAGCATGCCCCATTTCTCGAATTTCTGATGTCCATTGTGATGAATGGCACAGCATGTAATATCGAAGAGCAAACTCTTCATACGTCCAGCGGGTCGGATAGCCAGCACAGCTGATTCGAACCGTTTCGAGAACACCGCAAGCCCGCAGTTGACTAAGAACCATAGGCCCCTCAAATCTCCATGATTCTTTGCCCTCGTTTGGTTTGATACATCGGATATAATGTACGTCGGTCGAGTTGATCGTGTTCATTAGTTCAATAAGGGATGACTTGAAAATTCCTCCGAGCGTAGGCTTACGGTTGACTGCCACTCCAATTTTCCTTCCAGGAGCGGCTACTGCTCGCGAAGCAACAGAAGCGGAATCTTTTTCACGAACTGCAGAGGCAGCTTCCAAAATGGCCCTCACGAAATTATTGGAGGAATGTTTCAAAATGTCCATCTGCTCATCGGGGACAGTGTCTCGATTCTTTTCAATAAATCCGTCGGACTCATACGTGACATCAATAGCATAGTGGCAGACAGTGAAAGAGGATTTCCCAAACCGAGGCTTCTTGTAGAATTTTTGCTTATCTGCCGCGAAGTTGTGATGCAACTTGGTTACGAACTGATCATCGGAGCCCATAGGCAATCTCGATTCTTCGTCGAGGAGTGACAGAATTCCAAGCTTTCCTTCGATCAAGTCAATGCATGGCTGGTTGTCAGAGAAGTCAATAAATGTCCAGTCGATCTTCTCTCGCACATATTCTTCCTGTTCCAGTTTAAAGACATGCTGGTTGAATTCCTGTTGCAGCTTCTCATTTGCATAATTGATACAGAATTGCTCGAAGGAGTTCTTCGCAAAGTGCTCAAAACCGTATATATCCAAGACACCGATAAACGAGGACACGCGGCTCAAGACGGCTTCCGTTGCCAGGCTGCGGTTGATAATGTCAACAAGCCAGTCAAACAAGCTGGAGTAGATAAACTTAGCCACTGAGTCCCGGACAACAATGGCCTGTTGCTGAGTGAGATTCGATATAATCTTCTCGCCTCTGGTTATTAATTGCTTCTTGACAATCCACTTCGCGAATTCGTTGGCATTGATTCCTAGCATCTCGCATGCCCGAACAAGAGAAGGTTCTGACGGTGATAACGATGAGTCCGTCCGTGTAGCAGTAATCTTCACATTCCCTAGATGCAAGAGTGCAGCCAAAATGCGGAAAATTTCTTTCTGAGTCCCTTCGGGTACGCCAATTGTGGCGAGCGACTTCTTGGTAGCTTCAAATTCAGCCTTGTCATCCACTCCATCAATCACCGGTGTGCCTCCTTGATTCAGATAATCGAACTCCTCAATCGGCGAGAGATTCAAATCTTGCCGTTCAGAATCTGTAGCACCGGCTACAAGTTGGTAAAAGATATGATAATTTCGCTCTTTTAACGGTTGGAAAACCAGTCTCGACCGCTCTAAAAGGTATGTTCTAATCTTTGCACCTATAATATTTGTATTTGAATCAAACATGATCTCAATATATTTCCCAAATCGTGATGAATTGTCGTTACGGGTAGTTTTCGCGTTACCGAATGCTTCCATGACAGGATTCGTCGCCAAAATCTGTTCTTCCGTCTCGCTAATGGAATCTGCTCTCCCTGTGGCATAGGTTCCGGGCTGATCTGGTGTTCCTCGCGTTGCAAAGTAGCGCATGATATATTTTGCACTCACGGTTTTTCCAGCACCAGACTCTCCGGATACCACGATGGTCTGATTCCTCGAGTCTCTCAACATATCACTAGAAGCACCGCATCAGCACGGTTACGTAATTACTGGCAAGAGATACTTACGTAAAAGCCTCTTCAGCAATGGCGAATAAGTGTGGTGCCTGAGAAGCTCGTTGCTTTCCGGCATATACTTGGACCATCTGTGGTACATAAAGCGAGTCGACACGGGCAAAAGGATTCGTTGCAATAAGAACGATGCCGCTATACGTGTATATTTCCTTCTGAGAGTAACGTAATTTGATTGCTTGTAATACTGTATAGCTGTTAGCTGGGGCGGCCCTCCACCTGTTTTGGCAACCTTAAGGCAACGTACCCGCGGGCTCGTTCAGATGTGATAAATTCGTTAGGTCTTCGCTGGCTTCGAGCATCGCGGGATTCATCAGCGGTGGGAGGCTTCCGTTATTGCTAACCTGTAAATCCGCTTCCAACGTCTCGATCGTTTTTGTCTATGCCCGCATATTCTCAGTTAGCGTAAAAGAGAGACAGGCAATGTCGTAAACAGCGGATACACTTACTTCTCCATTCTCTAGCGAGAATACCAGCTTCACCTTATCCCCATTTACCACTTTTTCAATTACTTCCGAAGCAATCCATCCGTCTGTTGGATCGGGCTGCCACGCTCGAGTGCCAACATCAAAGCTATGCGCCATATTGACAGTCTGAACTCCAGGGGTTCGTAGAAGCGAGAGGTAGAAAGCACGAAAGACAAAATCTAGGGAGATGCGTAGATCATGAGAACAGGAACATCGACTTTGGCATCCACATCTAAAGGACCAAGACAATAAAAGAAGGTGACTGCTACACGGACGCCCACAAATACGATTCAAACCATCTCCATTGCTCTATACATACGCTACATATAGTAGTTTTGAATCAGGTGTAGCGCCGGAATTACTATACATCCGTAAATCGCTATTGGCAAGGATGTAAGAGGCATAGCGTGGTATTACATAAGATGCATTCAGGGGTAAAAAGGGGACCAGGTAGATCAAGGGGTAGCAGTTTGAGCGAACTGAATCCCCACGTAGTTACCTATGTAGCAGTACAGAGTGCTCTGTGATTGTCTCTCTAGAAAATGAAAAGCATTTGGAAAAAGCATATTTCAAGAGACTGCCGATATGAGCTGCTCCCTCATGCTTTCTGGCCCATGAAGCTGACATGAACTCCAGACTGAGTTCTTTTCATATTCAAACACTGAAGGATCCCGGCTAAACCACTGTGTTCATAACTTCATAGTTCATAGTTTGGACGAGAGCTTAGCTTACCTAGGTTGACCAAAAAGTCAAGCTGCTGAGTATCCAGGAGGTCATAGACATTACAGTGTTAGGTATGCTTGTAGTCCCAGTCCTTAGTATCATATTATTAGTGAATCCTCTTATATATCCACAACAACCAACCTACTGTGCTCCAGATGGAAGGAAAAAATGAGCCTGCGTGGATGGCTTATATCCTTGTGTTTGGCCACATCCTAACAACAGGAAGAAGAGCAAAGTATTTCATATTGTGAACATATACAAGTATGGAGATGGATTTCATGGTGCCTGTACATACTTTGCACTGGGTTGTTAGTTAACTAAGCATCCTGAAATTTCACATAAGTTGGCTAGCTCTGGATTGACCTGAGAAAATACCAGGGACAGATTTGGCTTTGAAGACTCTTTTAAGCAAGCCTAAAACTCCCCTGAAACAACGAACAGTTTACTGGAGAAGGCTAATAATGACTACCTCCTACCCGCTTCGAGCCAGAGTACTCCCAAACCCATCAATCTGGAAGGGAGTTGACTTATTATTTGATCCTCACATTTTTATCCAATGTGCCATAAGTAGTTAATTTTTGATCATGGGAAAAAAGAGCTGTCACAGCTACAACAGGGTTCTCCATGCCTGCCTGTTGATCTATATGGAAGACAGTCCTTGTCCTTCAGAGACACAGAAGTATTCTAATACAGCTTCACAAATTGAAACAATAAACAATACTACAGCTTTTATTCAGCAGTTTCCACATAGGCTGTTGTCACTACCATGGCCATCAACTCTGAAGACCCTCACAATAGGCAATTTTCTAACTCAACCACGCCTCACGCCAATAAACGCTGAGTAGCACTAGTGTGTTCAAGACTTTATCCCAGTCTTGTGAAAAACACAGAGGATGTGATTCTGTTATGAACAGTAACTTTGCAAAACCTTTTTGTAGCTTTGGGCAATGGGATACAGGGGAAATGGAAATGAAAATTGGGAAATGACATTACACGCTTATCTGTTGAAAATGCAATGGTTGGGAAGGATGACAAAGTCGTATTAAAGGATGTATTGACGTGATGTAAAAGTGAATATCACATCACTTTGACGCTCGGACATCAAGAGACAGATTCTGCGAACTGGGGGACATGACACATATCGAAAGAAACGATCTCAATGGAAAGTCATTTCACTGTGGTAAGTCGACCGTTTAGCTCTGCTTGCATTCAGCAGCCTCCTTTTTTGGCTTGGATCCGTCATCCTGCCACTGTATGTTAGTTACATGTTCTGTAAAACAGTCACGAGAAAAATATAAATTCATACCTCGTCGTCAGATTCGTCGTCGATGTCACCAGATCTTCGGTCATCATCATCGTCGTCATCCTCATCGTCATCATCATCATCGAAGTCTTCCTCATCCAGCTGCTCATCGTATTCTTCATACTGGATTGCCTCTCCGGTGAACCAATCGATAGCACGGGGAATGAGTTTCTCCTTGATGTCTTCACCTAGTTGATAATCAAGCTCGAGGCGCTCCTCGATATCATCGGGGACTTCACCATCATCATCACGTGGAGGCTTCGGCGGCGAGAAGAAGTTGAAGAAGGACTCGGTGGGAACCGTGACCTTAACAACACGGGTTTGCTTGGTGTCTAAATACAGCACTAGATCAGTAGGCGCTGAGAAAAAGTCGGATGTTAAGTTCTTACTCTTGTTGCGCTGCTTTTTGCTTTCCACTCGAACAGTAAGATCGTTGCCCTCCTTCCAGTTGATCTTTTCACCCTCGGCGTGATCATAGATGAAATCGCCACCGTAACCACTTTCTTCCTGATAGTAGTAAGTCTTGGAGATTGTCTTGTTTGTAAAAAATTCGTTTTCGGCAAATTCAAAAATGAGACGGAATCCAGGGCGATCAAGATACTCCATGCGAATATCGGTAAGGTGCTTGAGGGCCTCTTCGTCTCTATCTGTGATCATTTCGGCGAGTGAAACCTGATTCTTCATAGCTGAGAGCCAGAACTCTGGGATACCAGCGACATTAACATCCCCGGACTCATCCTTTGAGTCTTCAGTCTTCTTGTCGTCGTCTTGTTCCTCTTCCTGGTCGGCTTTACCGGCCTCGACTTCGTTCTCGGTCGGCTCGGCTTGACCATTAACGATTGTCGCACGCTTTTGATAGAGTGGCGCGAACTTGGCAAAATATTTTTTCTCAAGCTGTAACACTTCTTCTTGGAATTCAGCCTCGAGCTTGGCATGCTCCTTCTGGATTCCCTTGAGACCAGCGACTCGACGGCGCACGGGGGCAGGAAGCGACTCGATGTAGCCAGAGGATCGGCCGATCAGAGAACCAAGTTTTCCTTGAATCATGGATACCAGCTTGGGGTTCTGGGCGAAGAGTGATGCTGCTGCGACGCGATCGAGATCCTCTGGCTGTATGTTAATAACTCTGTTGGAATGGTTAACTTGCAACTACAAATAGGAGGACTCACCTTCTTTAATACTGGCAATGTTGGGCTGCTGAGCACGCGAAGAAATGGGTGCAGCTGTGGCAGGTGTGTTCTGCGGAGTGCTGTTCACCAAGTTCAGATGGTCAGAAAAAGTCAAACTTAGGAATCGCCAGGGAATGTGAACAATGAACTTACGGAGCACCTGCGAGATCCGCTTTCTTGTTTGGAATAGGTTCAGCCATCTTCTGCTATATATTAACGACAACGAACCAAAGAAGTGGTGATGTGTGCAGAGAGTGTTGTGTTGGAGAAGAGTGAGTGACAAATCGCGATTCGCAGGTTTTGATTTTATATGCTTGCATTATCTAATAAGCCTTTGGTGGGAGACCGTTTTTTTGTTGAGGTGGCTTGGCAGTGGTTTGTTTGCCCCTCAAATGTGAGCTGACTAATCAACTAATGATTAAAACTCACAGCCAAAGGTGTAACAACTATGAAGTACACTTCAGAGATTTTACTCAAGATTTACATTTCTGATTTAGCTGTATAGAGTGTTTTTTTTGTCTGGCTGCAAATACTGTTTCCTAAGAATCCCAGCTCTGTGTTTTGGAAGTTCAGTTACAATTATACTGAGTGCTGTGTAGCGCACACATACTTGTACTTACCTGTGAAGAAGCCAATCAGGTAAAGAATGCCTACAAATTTAGCCACTCAGAGCCCTTGCTGAGATAGTTACAAAACAATTGGTTAGAACTTTTGTTCCTTTATACAGTACGGAGTAGTGATTGGCTCAATTCTCATCCTCCCGTTTTTCAGCCAATCAATGACCGTAATTAGTTAACTACTCCGTATCTCAGAGGCCTTTCACACCCACTTCGAATAATTCGAGGTGACGCATCCATCTTCAACTCGTCTCTCACTTCCTACACATCACCATCTTATGAATGACGCATATACACACAAGAAAGGCAGTTGAATATTGTCTATAATCTTGAATACCCACAGAACCTATGCGAGCGGAGCTATGTCCTTTATTAGTTGCATGCAGAGGTGGACTGGAGTCACTGGACTCTCGATTAATCTTGCCCTAGAAATCTTCCTGATTCCCGCATGGGCTCACACCGGCATGGACTTGGTTTCGCTACAGGACAGCTTGAGGCTTTGAAGAAATCAAAGTCAATTATTTTTTAAATTTGAAATCAGATAGTGCTGACTTTCATTTAGCAACGTTTTAACAAGTACAGAGTACCCCGTACCTTGTACATACATACAAAACAGATTCCAGGGAGAGTAAACCTTTGGCCCAGATGAAGTTTGCTATGTGGACGGTTTTCTGATGATTAATATTCTACTTTTCCAGGTTGGAAATAGCGATGACTGGCTGGGTTGTCCATGGATTGCACGTATCTGGGGATTATCGTCCGCATTCTTCATCTCTTGAAATGGTTACTGTGTATGCCGAACGCGACTGTCTCCGATCCTTGATGCCAGGAAGTCCCTCGGAATCTAGGTATTGAATATCGCTTCACTAATGGTCCCCGTTGCAGCATTTAAGGATTGTCACGTCAGCGCACCCGATCTTATAATTGCAACGACGGCTGTATCATCAGACCATTTCTGATGCACGAATCTATCATGAGCCTCTTTTTCCTCCTATCGTCAGCATAACGGCTTGTTAATAGGGCTGACCTCAAAAGCATCGCGGACATCTTTACAGCAAAAGCCCTCTTGTCACTCTTCGAAACTGCTCTAACCCATTAAAGCAAGTTGAGTCCAAAAGCCTTGCACAACAATAGCGCCAGGTCCCTTATTATCTAACAGTATTATCGGCATGCAAACTGAAATGACAGATTCAGCAGTGCTGACACCTTTACTGCTTTGATTCAAGCTAATCTTTTAATTTATCTGGTATATGATTCCACTTTGACCGTGATACTGGCATAGACCTGTCAAGAGTCATGAAACTTGACGGACATTGCGTCTGTAGCCATTGTTCTCTTTCCCTCGTGGCTCAACTTAAAGGTGCTGAGCAGGTCTGCCTGACAAACTGCCTTCTCGTATGCAGGCCTTGATTCCAGGTGGCAGAAAGAGCGAAGCTCAATATATTTTGTCAAGGGAGTTGACATTTGAAGAATTTCCACGGAGCACCTAGGCTGCATTCTGATAGGAGCTATGGGCATCGTATGTTCATTGCTGGACTTGAGATGCAGACGGGATCGCTCATTCGCGCCACTGAAGTCATCGGACGCTGTTTCTGTGTCTCACCAAAATAAGCAAAATCCGCTTCATTTGGTGGGTGGCGAAAACATCGTGGCTTGAAGGTGTAGCTAATAATACTCGACTAAACTGCCGCAGTTAAAGCATGGCCTAGAGCGGTGAGAGGCGACTTCGCCAGCATGTCTCCTTTCCAATCGCTAGTTATGTATGTACTGTCCATACTCACCTCCGCGTCTCCGACACAGCCAATGCTCCAGTTTTCTATTCTGACTGCAATCGGGTTGGCTGTTCCCGTCTGGACTCCCAAAAGCACGACTCTCGAGGCCAGTCAGTCCGCAAAGAATGCAGGAAAGTCGCAGAACCAATGATGTGGTTTCCAACCCTGTTGTCAGGCTGCGATGCCGTTCTTACCGCGTCACGCTGTTGAAGGAAGACCGAAAGCTTTGAGCCGTTGATGCGTCAACCTTATTCGGCCGTCCAATAGACTGGTCTTCAACGCACATTAATGTTTTTGCAACCGAGAGAAACCTGATGACCACCACGATGGTGCTGTTCGATGAGCGTCAGCCACCTTGGGAATTCTTCGAGCTTCTTGCATTGAAAGGAGCATTTCTCGTATTCATTTTTGAAACCTGCAGAACGAGGTTATAAAAGGATGGGTCCTCTGCATCTTTTTAATGGATTTTGTCTCCAGCCGTGGATCTCCTGTGTTGAAGTTCTTGAAACGGGTTTGGCTTGCTTTCACATAATTCATAACTCGTCGCGGATGCCTTAATATTATTGTGTGTCCAAAGATGTTGTTCTCATTTGCAACTTCTCTCATTATCTTCTTTCCCCTGGCCTTTGCCGATATCCCGTACCCGAAAGGTCATCCCTTCCTTACCGATGTCCAGCGGCCACAGAGAGCAAATTACACTACAACATCCTTTGTTGACCCGCGCACCGGGGTCCGCCAAAATATAACCTATACCTTATCTTCTGCCGGTGATGTGATATATGATGACGATTTGAGCTTCGGCCCAGTATCTGTCCTCCTGGAGTGGGTTAATAGCCGAGTCGAACCGCGAGCAGCTCGCAGAGGCCTCGGGGTGAAACCCTCCTTTGCGTGGCCAGCTGCAACTCTCACATACAAGTACGATTCTTGTGAAACAAGAGAACTACTGCAAGGTGTTGTCGATTCTGCGATTAAGGAATGGAAGAAGGGCGCACCATACCTTGTATTTAAGGAAATGGCTCCCAGTCCTCATGACCCCAATAGCGAGGGTGTTTTAACAATTACCAAGGATGACCCGGAATCCTACTGGTGCTGGTCCGTTGTTGCTTGGGCCTACGGTAAGAAGGGCCGTCGGATGAATCTCCAGTGGCTGAGTCAGTCGGGCGGTAGGAGTTGCGGGCAAGACCTCAGCACAGCGATTCATGAACTTGGTCACGCCCTCGGCTTGATGCATGAACATCAAAGGCCTGACAGGGAAGACCACATTACCGTGGACTGCGCGAATTACGCTCCCTGGACAATAGATAATTGCCCGAACCCATCCTATCCTGCCTGTTGCAGTGGAAGCACAGACAGATGTTGTGGCGATTGGCATAACTACGACATTGCCCCAAGCAGTTTGTTCAACAAGTACGGGGATTATGACTGTAAGAGCATCATGCATTATGGCGCAAATAGTGTCTTGAAGAGCAAGGCAGGCTGTATCATCAGTCCGTCAGCAACTCCGACACAAGGAGATTATGATGCCATCTGCGGAATTTATGGTACCGAGTGTGCGCCATGGAAGGCCGTGAAGTTCTGTCCACCAAAGGAGAAGGAGGAATGCGGAACGTGCAATCCCATTGCAGGCTTGAACAAATGTGATATTAGCACATCCTGTATTACCACTGGTGGAAAGTTCCACTGTGCCTGCCGGGCCGGATTTAAAGCTGCCGCCGCAGGAAACGATATTAAGAAGCATTTCCGATTGCCATGGGACAACTACCGGCATCTTGTTTTTGTCCCCGAAAATACTCCGTGCAATACACTGTGTGATAACCCTTATGGATTCTCACCTGAACTTTGCTCGGAGGTTGAATTGAGGGAAACTTGTCCAATTTAGCGGAGAAAGATGGAATGAATTGAAGTATTCCATTGTCGAGGTAAATGAGCGAGAGGTGCCGAGTAACTTGGTTTTAGTGGCAAGATTTCATGTGTCTGGCTCGCTGAGCTGCCCTTTCGGAAGTTTTACCTTTAGTCTCTTAATTCTGATGCCTTTTTTTAAGACATGACGGCTTTAATGATGAGCACAGAGATCTACACGGTTTTTGAGGTGATGATCTGATATTCTTCTTGTCTCTTGATAAGCAACCTCTAATTTTCCTTGGATTTATTGTTGTTGCCTTTTCAGCTGCCTCTTCGATGAGAAAGCCCCCCCCTTAATTATTAATTATCTAACTAATCAAGGATAAAATACTACACAATATGGATGTGTGGAACCAAAGTCGTTAGACTCGCTAGTCAGCAAGAGTAACTACACGCTTATCTGTTGGGCAGGATCTAGTGGAAACCTCAGGATCCTAACTGCCTATTCTTAACTGAAGCTTCAGGTAAAAGATTTATGGGGCTAGTATTCAGACTTAGCTGATTGTCCCTGGCTGTCCCCTGACAGTGAGTATAAGTAGCGGATATCAATGAGATGAGATAAGATAAGATAAGATAAGATAACTACACAGTAGTTGGTGAATCTCCTCGCTTGATGATAATCAGATAACTAACTAAACACACCTCCGCTGCCAAGAATCGAATTCCTATCCTGGAAGCTTAGTTATCGCGATCATTCCTACAGGCTACACGTAGCTTCTTGTCGTGACGGCGAACCACGTTCACTTCGCGCCTTCAAAAACTATTATGCTTAGTGAAATGGCATCTGCAGTTAGATAGCGCTGGTGTGCTCATATTGCCACCTCGCTGAATACCCAATAATCTGACTCTGTCGCGTTCCAACAATGGACGGCGGCCAGGATCGTTTCTCCGCTGACGGCCATGACGAAATCCATCATCATGTGCCCATACACAGGGTTGATTCATTCAGAAGCCGGTACCTCCTATGGCCTTGCTGTGGTTTGAAATGGCTTTGAGGATCTGACAATGTCTAGAAGCATGAGCATCGTTTCGGACGTGGAGATGGCTCAGGACGAGGCACGCTACCTTTAATTTTCAACACCTTCGGAAGCCATGAAACACTGACCGTCGTCATAGGTCTATGCTGGCCCAGTGTCGGAGAGTATACCGTCGAGCATCGCGTCCTTCGCCCATCGTCGATCGCGCCGTGATTCTACCGTCAGTTTCGCGTATTTCGAGGAGAGCACGGAGACTCCCCATTGGATTGACGAAGAAGCAGTAGCGGATGAAAGCGAGCTGGAAAGCCGCTATGTGGAGGAGCAAGACCTTGAATTTGATATGGAACTACCGGGAAGCCCTTTGGATTTCGTGGACCGTTCCCGTTCGAGAAGCTCGGTAGAGCATCCCTTACTACGCCGAGAGGCTTCCGGTCGTCGCGAGTATACAGGGGCCCCGTCAGGAGGAACGATCAGCCAGAAGGTTTATATCGCGACTGAGGATTTAACTGCTGTAATTGCAGGCTTTTCAACGAACCTAGCAGGCTTTACGATATACGTCGTCATATGTTCTTTAACTTGTGGCCTTGGTTACCTGGTCTTCCGGTGGCTTCCCCGATGGCGTATTAAGTTGGTTGGGTATCCAGAACCGCTACATCGATGCCAGTGGGTTGCGATTGAGGTGAGTAACGACTCCGTTGCCTTATATGGACCCTGTTTACATCCTGCTTCTAGAATCAATGGGGCCAATTTGCTATCGAACCCATTACATGTGCGAAATACGATCGTCCGTTATCCTCAGTGTTTGGCTCGTCATACAAAGAGATTGATGTTCCGAATTTGGATGAAGATAATGACCCAATACTACCTTACCTTCGCTTCGTAGACTACCGCTACGTCCGCTTCTGTTATCAGCCTCTTGAAGATAAATTTATGCATACTGGCGACTGGAAGGACCCGACGTGGACCAATGTTAAATTTCTCAGAGAAGGCCTAGATGCCGACGAGAGAGATCGTCGAGAACAAGTGTTTGGTCAAAACATTATTGATATCCAACAGAAGTCTATTCCCCAAATAATGATTGACGAGGTGTGTAAATCTGTAATTCAATTTTACTAAACATTTCTTAACAGATGCAGGCTTTCCATCCTTTTTATATATTTCAAATTGCAAGTTTACTTCTTTGGTCAATGGATCAATATTACTACTATGCGGCATGCATCTTTCTCATTTCGGTTTTCAGTATTGCGGCTACCACAATTGAAACAAAATCGGTATGCGGTGGACATTCCTTTCAGGCCAACTGAGGAGTGCTGACAATTTCAAGACCATGGATCGTTTGCGAGAGATATCCCACTTTGAATGCGATGTGAGAGTTTTGAGAAGCGGGTTTTGTGAGTCCTGACTGGTTCTTGCCGCATGTTGCTATTCTCCGAAACGACTTTACTCATGTGTGTCATGTAGGGAGACCGGTTCCTTCGCGAGAACTAGTTCCAGGCGACGTGTTTGAGATTTCGGACCCTTCGCTCACACAGGTACCCTGCGACTGCTTGTTATTGTCTGGAGACTGTATTGTTAATGAGAGCATGCTTACGGGTTTGTCTATATTCTGAGAGAATGGTTGAAACCTTCTGACCAAGAATAGGAGAGTCTGTACCGGTCTCAAAGCTACCCACTACCAACGATGCGCTTGCGTCTTTAGATCTAGATACGCCATCCATCCAGCCTAGCGTTGCTCGACACTTTCTCTTTTGTGGCACCCGAATAATACGTGCTAGAAGACCCCAGGATCCAGATGTTGACGAAGCCGCTGCGTTGGCTATGGTAGTAAGAACTAGCTTCAATACGACAAAAGGTGCCCTGGTCAGATCTATGCTATTTCCCAAGCCGTCTGGATTCAAATTTTACAGAGATTCATTCCGGTATATCTTAGTTATGAGCATTGTCGCTGGGTTGGGCTTCATAGCATCATTTGTAAACTTTATCCGCTTAGGTGTAAGTTCGAGAATCTCTGAGTACTGCTATATGACTAAAGTCTTGAAAGATTGCATGGCATACCATTATCGTCCGAGCCCTCGATCTTATCACGATTGTGGTACCACCTGCATTACCAGCAACACTGACAATCGGCACAAATTTCGCACTTTCAAGGTTGAAGAAACAGAAAATCTTTTGTATCAGCCCCCAGAGGTGAGAATATATTGTACGACAATTGTTTTCACCCTATCTGCTGATACTTTGCGCAGAGTCAATGTCGCAGGAAAGCTTGATGTCGTTTGCTTTGACAAAACGGGGACCCTTACCGAGGATGGTCTTGACGTTTTAGGAGTCAGGCTTGTGAACCAAGATTTCAGGTAGGCATATAGACCTAGTCAGTGGCTACCTCGACTTCTAATCGCCCGGGTTATTATAGATTTAGCGATTTGTTGACGGATGCCCATTCAATACTTCCTTATCCCCTGTACGAGAGAGACCCAACAATAGACTATAATCTCAATGCATCGATCCTGTACACCATGGCAACGTGCCACTCTTTGAAAATCGTTGATGATGAATTGATAGGTGACCCGCTTGACGTGAAAATGTTCGAATTCACCGACTGGTCGTATGTAGAAGGGAACCACAATTCGTCAGATGCAGATGAAGAATTCAATAACTTTACGCCGTCTATGGCTCGCGGCCCTCCAACGTTAACCCCCGGCGATCTAGAGGAGGGAACGGTATGTTGTTTACCAATTTCTTTGTTTTCTGTCGAGTACTAAGCCTAGCTTTAGCATCTTCCGATTGAATTGGCGGTCTTGCGAACTTTTGAATTCGTCTCCCAACTTCGCCGGTCTAGTGTAATAGTCCGAGAAACTGGTGGTTCAGGAGTGACTATATTCGTTAAAGGAGCCCCGGAATCCTTGAAAGAGATATGTGTCCCACAAAGCTGTGAGCCTCCCAAATTGGATGCGTTACTTTGATATTTACTGTATCAACTAGTGCCGCCTGATTTTACCGAGCTTCTAAACTTTTATACCCACCGCGGATATCGAGTGATTGCCTGTGCAAAGAAGAATATCGAGGATCTCAGTTGGACCAGTGTGTTGAACATGAGTCGATCAGAAGCCGAGTGCGGGCTCACATTTATCGGATTCGTCGTGTTTGAAAATAAGCTGAAACCAAGTACGACGGACGCTATAAAAGAGCTACAAAGCGCTGGAATCAGGAACGTCATGTGCACTGGTGACAACATCCTTACTGCTATTAGTGTTGCTCGAGAATCTGGATTTATAGGAGATTCCACTCACTGTTTTGTTCCTTATTTTGTTGAAGGTATGGGCCAAACGCTCTTGTTCGAGATTGCCACTGCCAGTCGTTTACCCAGCTCGTCTAGGAAATCCATATGACCCAAAATCTCGTCTACGCTGGGAAAGTACGGACAATCCAGACTATCAACTTGACGAGCATACCCTCACGGTAAGTTCACTCCTGGGTACATTTCAATATAAATGCCTAACAATAGCCACCAGCCTCTCCCATTCTCTACTACTCCTGATATTTCAATTCCGTATTATCATTACAACAAGTTCAAATATTCTGTTGCAGTGACTGGAGACGTGTTTCGGTGGGTCGTGGATTATGGTTCTAAGGAGGTTTTGAACAGGGTAGACTTCGTCGAAGTTGGTTTCTTTTTTGGATAAAATCGGCTCACGATGTCTAGATGCTTGTTCATGGGCAAGTTTTTGCACGAATGTCACCTGATGAGAAACACGAGCTTGTTGAAAAGCTACAGTCCCTTGACTACGTTTGTGGATTCTGTGGAGATGGCGCCAACGACTGCGGCGCTCTTAAAGCCGCGGACGTTGGTGTTTCACTCTCAGAAGCGGAAGCTTCTGTAGCTGCCCCTTTCACTAGCAGAATATTTGATATATCATGCGTTCCGAACCTTATCAGGTATGCTGTTTTCCAGCGCAGTTTATATTTTGGTGCTGACACGGATAATACAGAGAAGGAAGAGCGGCTCTTGTCACCAGCTTTTGCTGTTTCAAGTACATGAGTCTTTATTCTGCTATTCAATTTACCTCTGTGAGCTTTCTGTACGCGTCTGGGTCGAACCTGGGCGATTTTCAGGTAAGTGTACTCCTGGACCTTCGTTATAGCATTTGCTTAATTAATCTTTCCAGTTCCTCTATATTGACCTCGCCCTTATTCTACCTATTGCAATTTTCAGTAAGTTTCCCTATGCTTTTTGTCATAGAGCGGACGCTAAATTATTTTCTTAGTGGGATGGATAGGCCCGTACTCAAAGCTCTGTCGAAAACGTCCCACAGCTAATCTTGTTTCCCGAAAAGTTTTGACGCCCCTTCTGGGTCAAATGATCATCTGTCTATTAGTCCAGCTAGTTGCATTTGAAACAGTTCAAAAGCAAGAATGGTATGGTTACTCTAAAAGGGTCCATTTCATGATAGCAAAGCTAACTCTTGTTATAGGTATAAACCACCCAAACTCAAATTAGACGACACGAGCATAGAAAATTCGCAAAATACTGCTTTGTTCTTAGTTTCCTGCTACCAGTACATATTTTCTGGCTTGGTACTTAGTGTCGGGCCTCCTTTTCGACAGCCAATGACATCAAATGGTGCGTCCAAATCAGCAGCGAGGTGTTCGTTTCTTCGTCGCTAATATTTTTTTAACAACAGTCCCGTTTGTCGTTGTCATCATCGTGTCTCTGCTTGTCTCTTCCTATATGCTTTTCCAGCCTGCAGATTGGCTCTTCCGTCTGATGCAACTGACGTACATGTCGATTGCATTTAAGAATTGGCTGGTAGCCCTTGCCCTTGGTGGGTTTGGCGTCGCATACGTTTCAGAAAGGCATCTTTTTCCAGAACTATCTCGACTCATCGGCCGTATTTACCGGATATGCCGTCCTGGTAAGAGAAAGCAACGGCGACGATACAAAGTGCTGCTTGAGGGCCAATCGAACTGACTGGGTTTCGAAACTGTGTTGAGATTTTTGTGTCATATTGTATCATATTACTTGAAACTTCATTCTTGTTTCTTTTTTCTCTTGTTAAACGCACGTAAGATAGCGGTAGTGGTTGTATATACATACATTGTACATTACAATATTTAGGGATTTTACCTCGGATAGAGAAAAGAACAGTTTCTTCATACCTCTGTCTGGAAACCTACTCAAAGCATCTCTCTATATACCAGCTGACAATAGTATGCCAATCTACCTGAAAACGAATTAGAGAAAAGACCTGCCATGATATAACCATGAAGATGTTGTACACGATTGCGGAACACATATCTATAGACACAACTGGCTATCGAAACAGAACAACAGATGAATTCATCTCTCTAGGGCATTTCGAATTGATCATGCCCGTACTGGGCTCACTGGCACAACTTTTGGAAGCCTACACCCAAGTGAAACCTCCTTTCAGAATCCGTTTCTTCCCCAGTAAATTCACGGTCGCAATGGTTTCCAGCGGCGTCGGAAAGCAAAACAAAAGCAATCTCCAGCAAATTGCCACACAACGGTTTCAATGATCCCAAGGGTGCTTCAAGCCCAAAAGGGCGGGACCATCCTTCTTCGCTCGGTAAAACAACTATGGTTATGATAAAGATCAGATTGGAGCATGAAGAAGAAGCGGGGAAAAGTGCGGGCCATGATTCGCGCTGGGTGGGAGTCACTGAACGTACGAAGAACCACATGCTGGCACCAAGAGCGGTCGCAGCGAATTTGTATAGAGGTCGGCCTGGTGGCACTTGAATTGGGTGCTTGCCGGTCATTATTCGTTATCGTTCAGCTCTCAAAGTCCGCCCGTATCCTGAAAAAAGATGTTTGGATTAGTAGAGAGGAACGTATAAGGAAAGTCCTTGTTAGTTAATTCGATGTACAGACCTTGTTTGCAAAACACTACCACAGAAAACACGCTCCGTGATATCGCCTGCGTCTCGCAGAATGGCAGATGATATTCAAAACATTCCAACCAACTTGGCTTGTCTTTCGACTGAGATCGAGTCGATTGATGGATGGCAGTCGGGTTGTGGAAGAATATTTGGCCGAGATGGCAGATCAGACGGAGCTAATCTGGAGCTCCGATTCACCATCTTTCACAGTAGAGCACTCAACGCGACATCTCCATGGCAGCTCACGACCGACTGGTAGTCGCTTCTCGAAGTATCAGAGCTGTTCTTACTTTGAGCCTTCTATGGTGATTAATGGTTCTCAGCCGGAATTACAAACATGATCACTGGCTCGTCGCCTAAGTCGAAAGTCCCGCTGGAGCGCGATGATGAAGGACGCCCGCGGTTCAAGGGTTGTTCCTCGATTCGCGAATATGAGTTTTTAGGAAAGCTTGGAGAGGGCACGTTTGGGTATGTACATACATGCTTTACGGTTTGCGCAGGAGATGGTAGCTAACGGTAACTCCCCTCTGCATAGTGAGGTCTACAAGGCTCGTTCGAAACAGTCCGGATCCATCGTCGCCCTAAAAAAGATATTATTACACAATGAAAAGGATGGGGTAAGACGCAAAATAGGGAGCATCTGGTCTACGCTCTAACATCTGACGGAATTCTGGCCATAGTTTCCTATCACAGCTCTTCGTGAAATCAAGCTTCTCAAAGTGCTATCACACGTCAATATTATACGGCTGGAGGAAATGGCAGTGGAACGAAGCAGAGGTTGGTTTGGATGCGATGTAAATCTCCCAGATGTGTCTTTTCTCTGACTCGCTTATAGGTGAAGGTCGAAAAAAACCGTCAATGTACATGGTGACACCATACATGGAACATGACCTGGCGGGCCTCCTGGAGAATCCCAACGTACACCTTACCGAACCTCAGATCAAGTGCTACATGTTGCAGCTTCTGGAAGGACTACGATATCTTCATCAGGTATGCAACCCTTGAAAAGCGCTGGAATGAGGCCACTAACACTTTTTGTAGAGTAATATCCTTCACCGCGATATGAAAGGTTAGGCAACGATCAACTGTCTCAATCATGGCCCAAATGCTAATCAATGGATTTATAAGCGGCCAATCTTTTGATCAGCAACAAAGGAATTCTTCAAATCGCGGATTTCGGTCTTGCGCGGCCATATGATGGACCACCTCCAGCGCCTGGTAAAGGAGGAGGAGACGCTGTGCGAGATTACACTTCGCTCGTTGTAACTAGATGGTACCGGCCTCCTGAATTGTTGCTTCAACTTCGTCGTTATACTACGGCCATAGATTTGTGGGGAGCAGGGTAAGGTATCTTGAGCAGCACCAGCTTTATCTCAATATCTAATGGTGTATAGATGCGTTTTTGGTGAAATGTTCAAGGGTAAACCTATTCTTGCTGGAAGCAGTGATTTGAATCAAGCGCAGTTGATATTCAATCTCGTTGGTTCGCCAACAGAAGACAATATGCCTGGCTGGAGTGCTCTCCCTGGATGCGAAGGGGTGAAATCATGGGGCTCTAAACCAGGAAATCTTTCAACTGTTTTCAGAGAGTGAGTTGTGACTCCAAACTACTTTCCGTTTTCTTTCGTATTGATTTCTCAACAGACAAGGACCGGCGGCCATATCCTTACTCTCCGAGCTCCTTAAGCTGGACTGGCGTAAGCGAATCAACGCGATTGACGCACTACAACATCCTTATTTCCGTAATCCGCCTCTTCCTGCTCGTCCCGGCGACTTACCTCAATTTGAAGATTCACACGAACTTGATAGAAGGAAGTTCCGTGGTCAAAAGGCCATGCCGCCTGCTCCTGCCGGTGGCTCTGTCGGCATGGGTGCCAATGGCGAATGGACGTCTAGCTCGGGGCCCAGAGCTCCCCCAGACTCAAAATTAAACAGCAGAATACCAAGTGCGGCACGCAATGGTGGTCCCCGACCACTCTACGACAGTCGCGCGCCAGACTCTGCTCGTGGTCATAAGCGACAAGGATCGGACGATCTCCACCCAAGATCACGTGAGACAGTCCCGCATGAAAGGCCACCAGGGCAATTACCTTCTGGAAGGCCAAACAATGCCGCGTGGCGTGGAGGTGATCGCCGTGACCAGCGTGGCCGTGATGGTCGAGATGGCCGAGACGGAGATCGTCATCGAATCCGTGGCCGTGCCGGTGGTGCCCGTGATTCTTACGTTCCCAACTACGACGACGATTCCACTTCGATGCCACGAAGAGACAATCTCGATACTCGACCCCGTGCGGACTCCCGCGGAGATAGATTCTATCGGCCTAGTGGGAGCAGAAGCCCCGATCGGCCGCGGAGTCGTGGGGTTGATGCGGATTCACATAATATCTACAGGCGCTGAATCTTAGGTGATCTTACTTCCACCGGAGCCAATCTTGGTCATCCTTCAGAAAGCTGTTATGTTTCATTTTCCTCCCTCTAGGGTTGGTTTTCTTTTATGAGCACCTTTACTGTGGATTGGCGTCAGGGTTATGATTCATTTCTGTGTGGGAGCGTGGGGCGTGGGTTAATGATTACTATATCTAACTGCATTAGGACGGCGTTTGAGGATATCGAGAAGCATTAAGGATTACTTTTACTTGGGTATCTAAACGCGCTTATAGAGCGTGATGTATGCACGCGTGTGGCTGTGCGTTCCTATCCATTTTGATTCCTTCGCGTGGTGTGTACTAATGTAGCCTTCTTGGCGATATTTGAATTGATACAAAGATAATACCTCCTTCTGGTTCATTGGATCTGTACGCACATTAAAACAAATGAGAGGAAGCATATCCATTAGAATCCCTTTGTGTAACTCCCAGATCTAGCCCAAAGGAGTTGAAATCAACGCCAATAACAAGTATCTTACGTCGTATCTTTAGGACATGTTGAAGAACGTATATATCCTCGGAGAAATTCCTCGTAGTTGATAGAGTTCCAAATTCCTACTGTTCAAAATTCGCCCCTTGGTGTTAAAATAAGACACGAGTCAATATTCGAGCTAGTTCGTACGTCAGCATACTAAATAATGGATGTAATATCATTATCATAGAAGGGGGGGAAACCAGCAGGTAGTTATAGCAGATGGCGTGCACGACGTACATGGCAAAGATTCTAACTGTGCATATAAGTCTTTGATTTCTGACGGATCAACGTCACTGATATCAGCCATTAGATAGGCGACCTATTAAGCAATCTGGTTAGCGCGGGTGCCCGATCAAAAGAGATATGATGTTAGTTACGTACTTCGCCGCGGCTATCTGTCATTTGCTTGTCGACGTTGTGGTTGCCGAGGATTTCGTTGACTGCACAGTTCTCTGCATTAGCCAAGCGGACGGTCTGGAGGTAAATGTGTGAGTAAAAAAACGCCACATACCTTTTCTCAAGACTCCAGGAACGTTTCGATGGATGAAAATTACCTATAACTTGCGGTAAGTATAGAATTTTTGGTTCCCAAAGTCATTCCAAGGATAATGTACTTACTCGAGCGTGGTTTGGCTCTTCCATCGTCAATGAACGAAGCGCAACGTCGGGCATATTAACAGCACCTAATGTCGTGCCCTCGTTCACGTAGCGGACCAAAGCGTTTCCGACTTCGATACCAATAGCGCTCTGCGCCTCTTCGGTACTTCCCCCAATATGCGGTGTGAGGATAAGGTTCTTCAACGCTCGCAGATCTTCCACCCAGTCATCCAACTGCTTGTTGAAATAGTCTCCATTACCGCGTGGCTCGCTGGGATACACATCCAGCGCCGCACCGGCGATTTTTCCCGACCGCATGGCCTGGACAAGAGCGGGAATGTCAACAACGCTGCCGCGGCTGGCGTTGATGAGGTAGCTTCCGTCTTTCATTTGCTCGAATTGAGCGGTGCTGATCATCTTCTTGGTTTCAGGGAGCTCGGGAACGTGTAACGTGACGAAATCTGCGGCCTTGAGAAGGTCTTCCATTGTAGCGACCTGGCGAGCGGTTCCCAGAGCCATGAGGTTGACAACATCGTAGTAAATAACTGACATGCCCATCGCTTCGGCGAGGACTGAGAGCTGGGCTCCAATGTGGCCGTATCCAACAATCCCTGAAGTACGATGTATTATTAGAGATGAAGCATGACAGACAGCAGACTGTGTACCGTGAACTAACCCAGAGTCTTCCCTCGAATTTCCCAACAGTTATTGCTCACTTTCTGCCATGTTCCGTTATGCAGCTCCATAGAGCGATCGCAGAGCTGACGGGCCAGAGCAATGATCTCTGCAATCATCAATTCCGCAACACTGCGTGAATTGCTGAAGGGAGAATTGAACACGGCAATGCCATGGTCAGCAGCATACTGGAGGTCAACTTGGTTTGTGCCGATGCAGAAGCACCCAATGACAATTAGATTCTTCGCTTCGGAAAGGACTCTGGCAGTGAGCTTTGTCTTGGACCGGATGCCGATGACATGAACGTCTCTGTAGATTAGAGCAAATGCATCAGCTCCGTTCATTCAGCAAGAGTCACAGAAATGAAAGCTCTGCTTCCATTCCTCTGTATATATATTTCCCACAGATAAACCTTTTAAAACTAGAAGAAATCAAAGAGGCCACCAACCTAATTTTCTCAATCAACTGGTCCTCCGGCAACGACGACTTATAGAACTCCACCTGGTATCCCTGCTCCTTCAAAATATCCCTCCCTGTCTGATTGACATTCTCCAGCAACAAAATCTTAATGTCCTCCGTTGCAAACGGCTTTAACTGCTTCAACGGAAGCACCGCCGCCTGAACGCGGCTGGCAAACTGCGCGCTTCCACCATAGCTAGACGGTGGGGACTGTAGAGGGGCATTGGACGTTGCAGAAAGGCTCAAGCTGCGGGAGACCTTATGGGTCAGCTCATTGGCATCAGACGCGGGGATCAAAATGTCCTTTGCGGCAGAAGCCATGCTGCCGCTCTCACGACGATACGGGTACATATGAAAGCGAGAAAGGAGAAGAGATTGAAAAATGTGGAATCTTTATCTGTATGGATGCAGTATGACTGTGCAGCTCTTTGCTTTTTCTTTTCTGCAGGAAACACAATAGCAGTGAGTGATTTTGGACTAACTAGAGTTCCAGAGCTAGAATTGCATCATGATAGAGTCTGTATCAACACGCAGCTTGCACACACGCACCAGATGGAAGCTTTTGGTATAATGACCTTTGATCATGATATTACGGCTCAGTTACAGGGTATAAGGATGTATCTTTCTACCTTGAGATCGATTTCTAGAGTGACTCTATCCGGATCTACTCTTCTTGCAGGTATTCTCTATGCCAGTCCCTGAAGAGCGACCAAGTTGAAACGAAGGCAAAACATTTACGGATCATTGAGGCTTCCATTTTCAGGTTAGACCTTGAGGTTTTCCATCGTCTTCGTCACCTCGTTCTTGTCGACCTTGGCTTTGGCTTTCACCTTCTGCGAGGTGGTATCTTTAGGGAGCTCCTTTGTGTACGGGAGGAATTCAGGTTGGCCAGGGATGTATTTCCTTAGGACTTCAGGGACGACAATGCCCTGTCAGGTTATATGCGTCAGTTTACAAACTCGACCAGCTTGTTTAAGATTTGACTTACTTCTTCCTGTTGATAATTTTCAAGCACACAGCACAGCGCTCTTTCTGTGGCACACAAAGTAGCATTGAGAGCGTGTACATATGCCTTTTTCGTATCCGTGGTCTTCTTGGCTCCGTAACGGATATCCAGTTCTCGAGATTGGTAGTCGGTGCAGTTTGAACAAGAGACCAACTCCTTATATTCGCCTTGGAAGGGGAACCAAGCTTCGAGGTCCCATTTCTTAGAGGCTGCATTGTTCAACGCCCCTGAAACAATGGCGACAATTTGATATGGAAGCCCCAAGGACTGATAGAACTCTTCAGAAGTCGCAATCATGTCATCAAACATTTTCCAAGATTCTTCGGGTTTCGTCAATACGAATTGCTCTATCTGTTTCATGGATTAGAATAGATATTTGTGGCCATATCGTGTTTGAACGGGCTTGCCTTTTCGAATTGGTGGACACGGAAAATGCCCCAAGCGTCTTTTCCGTGGGCTCCAGCTTCTTTTCGGAAGCATGTACTATAGCCAGCGTATCTATGTACTTGTCAACACCTGAGCCAAAATTCGAGCAAGCTATCAAATGGATATCTCATACTTGATAGGAAGTTCTTTATCCTGTAACCACTCTCCATCATGCAGAGCAGATAAGGGCTGTTCTGAGGTAGCAATTAAGTACTTATCTGTGCTCTTATCCTCACTCTCTGTAACCTTATATAACTCCTCATCGAACTGCTCCAGCTGTGCCGTTTTCGCCATGTAATCTCGAAGCATAAAAAATGGCGGCTGATTAGGCTTGTATCCTTTGTTGAACAGAAACTCAAGACCATAATTAACGAGCGCAAGGTTCAGGAAAAGACCGTATCCCGTTAGGCAGAATCCACGGTGACCAACGATCTTAACGCCTCGCTCAGGATCGTAGCCATCCAGTCGGGTGAGAACTTCGTGGTGTGACAAGCAATCTCGCTTTTCGACCTTGATACTTTCAGGAGCCCACGTTCTGATAATCGCGTTATCGTCCTAGAGGAAATAGAATCCTTCCAATCAGCTTAAATGGCAAGCGGGAGCGCTCGCGTGACCACATTTATTACCTCGTTATTGCTAATCGGAACTGAATCATGGACATAGTTGCCAATCGTCTTCAATTTTCGATCTCTCAATTTTTCCTTCTCAACGGCCAAATCCTCCTGTGCCTTTTTGTCCTGTTCTAGTTTCACCTTTTGGGCCAATAGATCGGAAGCATCTTCTTTCTTCTAAAACATTGAGATTCACAGTCAGTTTCTCTGAACCTATCAGCAACCACAAAGATTGCACCATATACGCTTGAACCCACGAACCTTCTTTTTCATACCAATCTCCTTCTGGAGCGCGTTGATTTTTGAACCAATCTGCGAAACATCGTAGCGTGCTAGAACCGACAAAACATGATGCCTTAGCAATGTCGAAGGAGGAATTAGATTGAAAAGACATACTGTGACGGGCATCTTCGTATAGCCCGATCACTTCATCAACCAGTTCTTCCGAAGCAAATCGTCGGCGCTGGCTCTCCCTGACTATCTTCGGATCACCACCTCGTTCGGCGATGAAGTCAGCAATATCAAGCATGATAAACTAGGCTCCGAGAAAATGGCCCGTCAAAGAATGTGATAAAAGGGAACAGTCTCTCAATGAAATAAAGAGCGTGTCGTATATTGCTAAACTCGTGAGAGCATGCCATCACCAGCAGTCATAAAAGACTTCCAATTCCTCAGATGCAAACATGTTTGTCTGGAGTGCAAACTAGAGGGGCTGCTGACTGCTGACAACGAGAAGTGCGTTGCAATTGCCTGAAAGTGCGTGTAACTAACCCTAAAAGTTAAACTCTAGCTAACTGCATCAAAGCCCTATGCCCTGCAATGCCGCATTTGTTAACATGCATGCTCAGGGTGATGCAGACGGACGATATATCCCGACACAAGAAACTGAGGAAGTAGTATATGAATATGAAATGACAAGAATAGTATTATTAGGCATTAAGTACAGTTGCTGGTTCATTGGAGGACATAAAGTCTTCCCCCTAGTAATAGCAGCGAGAACCATCCCTCATCACCAATTGGTAGGAGAGACTGATTCCCAAAGAACGATGCATAAGACAAAAGCAGGAAAAACACCACAAAGATAGGACAAAACCAATGCCACACAAACCTGTATCGCTCTAGCGCTGATCTATCATGTTGCTGAATTGCCAGGAAAAGAGAAGCATGCCATCATTAAGAGGCCCATAGAAAGCCACCCGGAAAAATGAGAACTAATGTAAGGGAAAAGAATAGGACGATATGAATGGAAGAATTCGAGCTGCAAGCCGTCAGGGGTCTAGTGAACGAGGTCAGCCGCCAAACTAAGGATCTGTAGCAGCCAGAACCATGCCTGTGCCGCTGCACATGGTTCCGCCGCCATGTAACATGTAATATCCGCCGATGTGCACAAAGCATGCACCGTTACGCATAGGCACAGTGACCTTCCTTCCATGAGTAACACCTTCCCATATCGCCTGCAGAACGACACTTCATCCGTTTCTGAAGCTGCTCTACATGAGAAAGCACTTGCTTCCGCCGGTTGGCTGGCTGGGATTTTGAGATTTTTCAATCTCAGCAATCATCAGCTCAAAGGCATTCTCGACATTTAAGTCATTGCGTGCACTGGCTTCAGTCCAGGCACACTTGAACTCTTCCGCGGTTTTCTTTCCTTCTTCAACACTGATTTGGCGCCACTCGGGCTGGAGATCACATTTGTTGCCGACCAGCACAAGGGGAACCCAGTCAGCTCCCTACAATCCAAAGAGAAGAAGTCAGCCGAAGAGGTACTCTATCAGGTAGAATATGGTATGTAACTCGAGAGGACCATTGGGAGAGCTTGGGTATGTCTCACCAAATGATTGAGAATCTTGTCTCGGATGACCCTGACCATGTCAAAGGATTGTCTCGATGCAACTGAGTACACTATCATGTATCCGTGGATTCCAATGAAGTGTTTCGAGTTCAAGAGACTATATTCATCCTGGCCAGCCGTGTCGACAATCTCTGTGGAATACTCTTGTCCCTTATAGCTGATGATACGATTGAAGGTGCTTTCGATCGTGGGGTAATAGTTTTCAACGAAGGTTCCTTCAACGAAACGAACTGTGAGGGATGATTTTCCTGCAGGGAAAAGATATCTGGTCAACATCCGACTGACCATATGAAATGCATTCATGGTGAAGAGCTAGGGTATGGCTCAAAGCTTATAGCTAGTGAGAGCATCAACATACCCACAGCACGGCTACCGACAATGGCGACCTTCCTTTGTCTGATTGGAGGCATATTCTCACGAGAGGTGTGGGATGTCGTGTGAGAGAATCGAAAGCTGAACACGGCAGATGAGAGGAGATCTTGAATGGGTATCGGACAAAGGAGACGTAGAGCTTACATGAAGACTTGGATGAAGCTGAGGAACAGAGGAAACGAGGGTCAGAGAGAGCGGAGACAGGTGAGGTGAGGTTCGCGGAGTATTGTGAATTAACTGCACGAGGAAAGTTCGAAACGACTCGAAGGGACCCTTCTCGACGCCGAAGCCCCTCCTCCAAGTCACAGAACTGTTGGTACTGTACAGTATCTAAACACAGTGGACAGGCAACACGGGTTACACTCCCAGTAACACCAATTGCACGAAGGAAATGGGCTCAACGAGGAAGCGGTGAACTTGGGGGATTTCAGAACAACACTCGAAAAATAATAATCTGTAAGGACGGCAACAAGCTTGATCCCCGAAAAGGACAACAAAGTTTATAACAGCGGAAGCTTCTGCAATTTTGCTAAATGGACTCATTAGCCGGCGGCATATACGAGTTCGCCAGCCAGCGCTGCGACAATTTAAACTGGGTAGCAAGTCCACTGTGACATTATTATTATTATTAGTTAGGTCTGTGACGGGAGGGTTGCTGAATTGGTGGACTATTAGCTCCATAACTGGGACGACTTGCCCACACAGGTCGGTCGCAGATCTCAAGTCGCTGTTTTTATGATATCACAAGCCGACTGACCACTGATCGCCAGGCCGTTTTGCTGGAGACATTCCAGAACTTTGAGGGGGCGAGACGAGGCGCATCAAACACACACTCTCTCTTGCGAGCAATCAGGAGCGAGAAGCTTGCCGTCGCCACGCAGGCCAATCAGGGCGGGGATTAATAATCTCATCTCGTTAGTTACTAACCCACACAAAGAAGGCAAACCTCCACGTGAAGATTGGGGCTCGGCGACGGTCTGGACCCAGGGCCTTGGCATCATGGACTTGCCGTCTCTTTTGGCGATCGAATTGGCTGAATTGGTTGGAGTTTGTCTGGTGGAATTGAATGCGTGACGACGATGTGGTCGAGGTCAGTTTGAGATTTTGAGTGGCTGGAGAACGCCGTCAAAGTGCAGGGAATACAGCGGAGTGCACGTGGAATATTCCTTGATTGATCGGTGGCTATAGTGACATCGCCATCAACTCCTGACAAGGGGTGTCGACGAGCCCTTTTTCCTCCGTCGTTACATCTGCAAACAGGCATACAAGCCATCCAATCTGTCCGGAGAAACAGTGATATTCGTAATTTGAGAATTACTATGTCCATTCTGCTCCCTTCGTAATCATATCCATACAGGCGTATATCTAAGTACTGTTCATACATTATCATGTCCAGGTCATAAACATGTCTCATTTCCTCAGTCCCTCCGCTTCTCGAATCCGGTCAACAATACTCTGCAGTCGTGATGTAAATCCAGACATCGCATCCTCTTCCAACGCAGAATCTTTAAGCTCCTCTTCGACCTTCCGATAGTAGTGAAGGAACTCGTCCATGATGACGAGGAGACGGCCGAGATTGTTCCCGCGCAGCTGGCCGCGCACATGACTTCGGACATCATCATCGAGACATAGAGTGCTCAGCAGAACGGATAAATAGCCAAAAGCGACATTGGAGTGTGTTTGGACAACGGAGTCAGCCTAGAAGGTGAAGTCAGCAGGAAAATCAAAGCCAGTCAAATCCCGTAATGAATGCATCACGTACCTCGGAGATAGTCTCCAGGCCGCCAACAAATAACCCCACAAGGCTATCAACCAAAACCGCAGAGCCATGTCTCATTTGTAAGAATAGTCGCCTTGACGTGCTGCTCCATTCTGTCAAGTTGATCAGCGTCCCAAGGGCAAGAATCACCGTGTCCAGCAGCGATTCCCTCTTGTCACTGGCCAGGTCGTCCGCCACTGTTTCGAAATTTGACGAAACAAAACGTGCAAGGGTGCCAACCAAATCTGGTGTTGCGAAATCTTCGCAGAGGGACGGGTTGTTATTTGTAATGTTAAGGATGAGACGGATCTGGAGGATTTGAATTTGTCCGCTCCGCGCGTCCGATCTTTCTACGAGTTCTGCAAGGAGTATCCCCAGACGCGACAAGCGCTTAAGAACATTTTCTTGCTCATCATCTAAAGAAGGTAAGCCAACGGTGTACGATTCCAGAATGGAGAATGTTATCTCGAGGACGAACAAGTCGCCCTTAGCGCTTTCCAAGGAATGTTGTAAGAGAAGCTCTACCACTTGCGTAAGCACCGAGCTGGAGATCGTTGTCGTTTGGTCGCCAGCTTCTCGAACTCTGCGCACTGCCAGTTCTAATGCGCGTAGTGCCATATTTCGCGGCGAAAGCTTTCTTGGAGGCGATGCTGACCAGATTTTGCTTTCGCGAAGCTGCGCGGAAAGATCTTGTAAACTAAACTGTCCCGCTTTGGACATACTGACACTGCGCAGCTTGCTCAGTTCCATTATATCTCGTTCTTCGGGAATGAGAGAGGGAGCAGCTTCTAGTATTTGTATGAAACACGTTTGCGAAGCTACAGGAAAAGTAGGTGCTAGCGTGAGGAGTAATGTATAAATGCAGACAGCAATGTACTTGCATATCACATCGGGCTCGTTAGTGGTGCACACTGAAAGCCTCTTTTCAATGGAATTGCTGACAAAACGGCGCGCAAACTCTGGGTCTATAAGTTTTGAGCATAGCTGAACAAAACCGCTGCGTTTTCTGGAAACGGACGCTGTTGTATCCTCAAGATCTTCGAAAATAGACTCAATAATCGCCTGGTATCTCGCATTGCTACCTGCGCGCCTAAGCTCGTAAATACTTCTCACAGTTCCAGGGCCAGTATCATTGTCGCCCTCAAGGTCTTTTAGATTTGGCACGCTTTTCGGTGGCAGTAAACTTGTGCCAACATCTAACAATAGCGGATCGTTTTGAGGTGCGGATGTGGATTTCGTATCATTCAAACCCGTCAAGTTAACATCCATGTCGCTTTCTGTGCGGAAAGACCTCTGCCGAGCATAAGTTACTCTTAAGCTATTTTGCTGCAATTGGCTTGAGATTGGTGGCCTTTGCGGACGGGAAGAGGTGGACAGGAATGTATTGGTTGACTGGGAGTCTATCATGGCTGGTGCGTTCGAAGAGTTTTGAGAATTCGTCCTTGAGAGGTACAGTCCATCTGATCTAAGGGTAACATCTGAATCGCTGGAGTCGTCTGCACTCGCTGGCTCACGTGTATTCAATGCATCTATCAATCTCATGCGAGACGCAGTTCCTGGAGTCTCGGCACTGAAAATCATTGAAGGTTCCGTTTCACTCTCAAGAGGACGCTTGCGAGGACGACTAAAATAGGATTCGGTAGATAAATGTTGCGTCATTTCCTTGAGCTTCTGAGACGGAGTGCGTGAGGGACATGGCCGAGAGGTCTGCTTGGTGGGAGTTGAAGCAGTGGGGTTTGGACGACTTAGCAATGAACTTGCGTCGTATTGAAAAAGCTTGGTCGACGAGCGGGCAGATAGCGACTGCTTGCGCGAAACTCTGGAAGGAAGCGATGTCCTAGCAATCTGCAATCCGTGATCATGGTGGAGATTAGTGATCCGTTTTGCTTTGACTGAAGGAGGAGTCCGAATGACAACTTCTACCTGAGAAGCCTTATTTGCGCAAGGCTGAACCGTCTTTTTCACCGGGCTCTTTTGTCGTTCCAGTGCCTTGCCAACTTGCGCTCGCTGCGGTCCTCCAGACCACTTCGATACCCCACTATCGGCTTCCCGAGACTTCCACGGGACTTTTGATGTTTCTAACTTCCTACGCTTTCGCTTATTTTGCTTCATAATCTGCAGCTCATCGTCCGATGAAAGGATATCGTAGATGCTGCCATCGAACTCCGCAGCTTGCGGGCGCCGAACGCTTTTGTGTCCTTCAGCTGCGTCCAACTTTCCCATCGCAGACGAGGACTGCACATCAGGGTCACCGTACGCTCTGCTCTTGCCGGCTATTTTGGTGTCTTTCTTCCCGGGCGACACGGTCCGATCAGCACGTTCCGGAGCAGTCTGCTGCAACGGGCTATATCCAATGTTTCGCGAGACCCGCCCGTAAGTCTTCAGCTTTCGGCTAGACGAGAAATTCTCCATTGGGGCCAGATCAACTCGCATCTCGTTATGACTCGACTGAAAGTTAGGGTCCCAGGATACTAAAAGGTCGCCGCAAGAGGGGACGGGGGGAAGGGCGGGACGAGAGACGCGGATCTCGGGGGAGATGCGGACTCAGGGCGGAAAGCCCCAGGTCACCATCGGAAAATAGGTCAAGATTGATTGATTTATTTCACTAACTTCACAGCACGGTTGGTCTAGTGTCACAATCAAGTGTTGATGAGTTCCATCAAGTCTGAACTGAAGCCATACCTAACATGCGCCTTAACACTGTGTTGTTGAAGCTTCTGATGTAGAACACAGAGCAGAGTGAGGATAAAGAAAGCAGCACCTTTGTAAATGTGAACAAGTGAACAATATGGCTGTGAAACACAGAAAAGGGCCTTTGAAGACGAGGATAAAAGAAAGAGAAGTGTGAAGCTGTGTTGATGGCAGTCAGTTTCAAAAACGGTGAACGCGCGCAGACAAAATAGCGATCACAGCAATGTGATTGTCTGACTAACTAGCGCTGAACACCCTGGAGATCCCAGTTATTAGTTAACTAGTTACACGTTATATCTGCAAAGATTCTGGCCAAGTAGTGTAACCAGCTCTCAGAAGACTGATATAACTAGGGATTATAGCTTGAAGGAGACACTCTGTACCTGTGGTAGAGTTGCTCTCGTGGAGCCTCGTTATCCATTTGAGAAGATTGATCAGATCCGCTGTGCTTTCATCCAGTCCTTGGTTGGCTCTGTTCCCACCAATTCCATCAGGGACCGCGGTTGCACTGGGAGCAGTCATACGATGAATGCCTCCTCTTGTCAAGCAAATTAGCACTGTCGAGCCTTCTTCTTGCTGCGATGAAGGCTGAGAAGCAGCTAATCAGCATATTGCCACCACTCTTCTTGCCTCGAAGCCTGTGGCTCAACTGAATAGCTTGCCTGAAGCCGCTAGTTTGCGTCTCTGATCGCCCAGAATCATGCTCTGGATATGCTGTATTCCGTCCTATCATCACCACTGACACACCCTGCTCATTTTTAGCAAACAAATACAGAATATAACTCTCTTTCTTTTCTATATCTTAGCATTTTGGATATTTGTCGCTTTCATCTTGACTCTCTATTGCGTTCTAACCGCAAATTTACCTACGACTGATTCAATTCCAGATCTCCAAAAGCGGGGTCGTTAAATACCATGGCTTCTGCTGAACAGACAACAGCTCCAGCGCCTGTACAGGGAGCCGGGCTTCTTTACAAAGCCGATGGAGAAAAGCCAACTGCAATAGTATCGCGAGTGGTTGCCCGTGAGAACGTCCATGTCTTACCGCAAACTCCGCAATTGATTGCTCTATTAACGCAAGTGATCCCTGAATAGCCTCGCCTTTTCTCAAGTCATGAGAAGGTTATTAGGCCAGTTGAGACTAACTACAAAATCCTCTTGTAAAGTATGATTCGAGACGAGCGTACCGTCCGCGCAGACTTTGTCTTTTATTCCAACCGTATTATTCGACTCTTGGTGGAAGAGGGCCTAAACCACCTGCCGGTTGTCGAACAGACGGTCACAACACCCGTGGGCCGAACATATCTTGGAGTGAAATTTCAGGGGAAGATCTGCGGCGTTTCCATCATGCGTGCGGGAGAGGCCATGGAACAGGGCTTGCGCGACTGCTGCAGATCCGTTCGCATTGGAAAGATATTGATCCAGCGGGATGAGGAGACGTGCCAGCCAAAGCTGTTCTATGAAAAGCTCCCTCAAGACATTGCGAGGCGGTGGGTTCTTTTGCTTGACCCTATGTTTGCTACCGGTGAGCACATATTCGGCCTTCTTTTTTTCTTCTTAATTAGCCCTGACGGTATCATAGGCGGCTCGGCCACCATGGCCGTCGAGGTTCTGAAGACAAAAGGAGTGTCTGAAGATCGGATTTTGTTTATAAATCTCATTGCCAGCCCATCTGCTGTGGAAGTTTTTGCTAAGAAGTTTCCTCAACTGCGTATTGTAACCGCGTTCATTGACCAGGGGTTGGATGAAAAGAAGTTAGTGACCTTTATGAATTCTTTTCTGACCAATAAGATTTTGCTAATGTCAGTTGCAGGTATATCATACCAGGATTGGGAGATTTTGGTGACCGATACTATACATTGTAAAAGCACTAACGGCCGAAACTCGACAGTGAAAGCGATCCAGTCATGAGATTCTGTTTCATACAGAGTATATCGTTATAATACCCAGAAGCAAGCCACTTGCTTATCCTTATATTTTTTTTCTTTTCTTTTCTTTCTTTCTTTCTTTTTTTTGACTGCACCCAGCCGGTGTTACAAAGAGATTTGGAATTGTTAATCGCTTCCTTGTTTGAAAATGTCAGCAAACCATTGCCCACCTTTCTTTCTCAGTCGTTACCGTCAACCCTTCAGACTCATTTCGGCGCCATGTGAAATGGATGGAGCGAAAGCATTCCAGACAGCGAATTGGGAAGGTAGCAACTGTGAAGAAGCTAGAAATGTTATTCATAGATAAAGCATGTCCATTGTTACAATTTCCTGGTATATGACAACCTTGAACGCCACCTGATTCCCGAAAAAGGAGAACCGTAACTTCGTAATAGTCTCTATTAATATTCATCCTCGTCATCACCTACGACGGGTATTTCTTCTCGTTCCACCGCATGGCCTCGCGAACCGCCCGCCGGGGCTCCTCGACCTGTATCTTTCCCGCCGTCTTTCGCAACGGCATCGCAAGCGTCGATCCAATCTGAGTATACGTCCACGGCAGCAGATAGATCTACTCAAAGCAGCGAATTAGTAACGGTCCCATTTCAGCAGGAGAGCTTCCTTTGAGGTGACAAAAAGAAAAGTGCCCCCTTACAATTGATTCCCGTCTGGAACCGCTGGCCACAGACTTTACATGTCAAGTCGCCCAGACCCAATTTCTTGTCGAGTTTGACGACGACGCAGTTTTCATGGTTGCAGAAGAGGCAGGAGAAGGTTGTGGCAAGTGGTTCTCTCTGCGGTGTGAAGAGGTGTTAGTATTGTCTAAGGTCTTGCGCGGGGCGTGATGAACGTAGGGGATGGGATAGCACTAAATTGGGTATCACCAACGAACCTTCTTGGGTCCCACTGGTTTGCGACTGGACTTCTTGCGTTTGCCCTGTGAATTAGGTGTTAGAGAAAGGGAGGTCCTTGGTGCAGATGACTCGGAGTGAATATACCATAGTTTTGGTGAAAGTTGATTGGAATTATAGCGGACTGCGGTCACGCTCTTGCACCTGGAATAGGCCAGAAGTAAACTGGAATGGGTTTAAAAGAGAATTCTAGGAATATTATATATGGACTGTTGAAGATACAAGACTATGTTGGAAAGGCTGATCAACTTGCGATCCCAGAGTGCATTAGTAACTAAAGCGAGGTCAAGGTGAAACAGTTTTTAGTGTGGTCATAGAGGCTTGGCATTCAAAGCTTAGACCTTCCCCACCTCATCATGAGCTTAGATAAGATTCAGGTCCGCATCTCACATGATTGAGTGCAAGTGACCTCCCAGATGATGATTCATTGCATCTCAACCCATTGCTGCCATATTCTGGCTCGCTCTCCTAGTGCTCAATGTTTTTTTCTTTGCTGCAGTTGATTTGTCAATCTAATTAATATTGAAGTTATTAGTTACTATCACAATTATTCTTGTGGCATACTTCTATTGGCTCTGTGCCTGTAGCCCGAACTTACGGCCCAGATTTGACACCATCCCTCTCATCTCATCTCATCACTTTCCCTTCCATTCGACTTTATTTAGAACTGCTAGACCTACCTACGATCCTGCTTAGCCTACCTGACAGCTCTGGAAATGGAGCAAGGAGACCAAAACGCAACGCTCCACGAGATATTAGCTACTCTCAGGAGCCTCCAGCATGGTCACTCGAAGCTCTCTTCAGCAATTAATGCATTAAGCGCGCGCCTGGATCGAGTTGCAGTCCATGATGAGCCAAAGACACCCATAACAGAATCTAAAGATGCCGTTTTGCATCTGCCGACTTCTATCCCCACCACGCCAACCCACCCGCCAAAACCTTCCTCGTCGAATGACGATGTGAGCGAAAAGGACTCGAAGCGGAGGCAATCCACCACGTCACGCATTATCCTGACGACATATCCGGGTCAATCAGGTATAGATCCTGTGCCCATGGACTGGGGTAACAAGGATCCCCTTCAAAGAGGCCCAGTGGTTGTGAGCCGACACCAGAACACCGTCCGGAGAAGGAATGGTTGGTTTGAGCGAAGCCGATTCTGTTCGATTGATTATTAACTGAGCGTTTAGCAATTGGTGCCCATGGAGGCTCCTATGCCATATACCATGCCCTAGCGGTTGCAAGCAAGCATTTAGACGTTGAGCATAGGCCAGATTTCACGAACACCCAGCCTGCCGCCAACATCGGACCGCATCCGCAATGGGCAGACAAGAAAAAGATTGTATCCATGGATCCGTTGGGTCATTTAGCCCCGTGGATCTTCAAAGACATGATCACAAATTACAATCTTGATATTCGTCCCACAATCGCAATAACGAAGGCCCATATGAAGCTACCAGAACTGGAACAGAGCGTGCGCTCGGGGCGGTTAGTGCCAGACGGGAAGATTTGCGTGAATGAGATGGGAGAGTTGGCTGTCACAAAAGTTGCCGTGGAGCCAGTTTGGTATTTGCCTGGCGTGGCGGAAAGGTTCGGAATAGGTTAGCAAGCTTTTTGTCATTGAGTCTTACCCTGAGATTCGCTTCTTTAGCCAATTTGAGCTTGTAAGTGCTGACCTTCAGTGTATAGACGAGGGAACGCTTCGTCGAGCTCTTTTTGAAGTAACCGGAGGATCTTATCCAGAGCTTATCACCAGGGGAGATATTAAGCTCTTCCTTCCACCTATTGGCGGTCTGACTGTATACTGTTTTGGCGATCCTGCCAAAATGTCAGATCCCAATGTGCGCCTTGCACTACGTGTCCACGACGAATGTAACGGGAGCGATGTTTTTGGATCCGATATTTGCACTTGCCGTCCGTACTTGATTTTTGGGGTGGAAGAAGCGGTCAAAGAAGCGCAAAACGGAGGGAGCGGCGTGGTTATCTATTTTCGCAAAGAAGGTCGTGCACTCGGCGAAGTCACCAAATACCTCGTGTACAATGCCCGCAAACGCGGTTCTGACCGTAAGAGGCCCCATCATTATCTACGGGGATTCTCTAACTTCGACGTCAGGTGCTAGCGAATACTTTAAAAGAACAGAGAATATTGCTGGAGTCAAGGTAAGCGTCTAGAATGCCATCCCGGCATTGGCCAATGAGCTACTGAAACTCTGCAAGGACATGCGATTCCAGGCCCTCATGCCCGACGTAAGACTTTGCCGCATCCCTTTATCTTCGGGAGGCCAGTTGGCTAATAGGACATTTTAGGTATTACACTGGCTCGGCATCACCAAGATTGATCGGATGCTTAGCATGTCCAAGTAATGAGTCATTCCCAGTGCATTTAACTTGCATCTCGCTGACGCTTATTTGCAGCATGAAACACGACGCCATTGTCGAACAGGGAATACCAATCCACGAGCGAGTACCAATCCCAGACGAGTTGATCCCAGAAGATAGTCGCGTTGAAATAGATGCAAAGATTCATTCCGGTTACTGTATGTCGCACCATCTGAGTTTCCTGAACCCTCAAAGCTAAGTTTGAATGCTGACGGCGAAAGTCACCACTGGTCGTGTTATGTCTATGGGCGAGCTCGCCAGTGTCCAAGGGCGTGCTTGGGATGATCTTGATGTAAGTCTTTACTTGTTTCGGTCACTGTGCGTTTCTAACTCGCGGCCAGCATTGAGATTGCGATCTGTTCAATCTAGACGAAGAATTTTGAAGGGACACGCTGTTGTCTCTTGCAAGCCTGCATGTAAAATCTCTCTAATACTGGTGAATACTTTTTTCGACATAACTCGAATAAATGATAGCCTGTGTCAAATTCGCGTTCCCACCGTGATTTTATCGAACTAGTCCTCTTCAACTGCCATGGTTTTTGACGGAATTCGGATTACAAAAATGCAAGAGGCTTCTTTTCTGTCAGGTACATACATATTTAGCAGACACAGGATAGACTATAATAAAATATATACTGTAACATCAAAATGCAATCGCAGCAATATTGATGTACATACATATACGGAGTAGCTGTATGAGGTCACTGGATTTACTTTCTTCTTGGTTAGAGCCACGTTGCTGACTAAGTTGTTGGACTATCCTGGGTTAGCGCACAAAACTCGCTTAGCCCCGAAATTTGTGTGGGATTTTGATTTTGAGATCGAGCCCTCATTGACAGCGAATTCAACACCTCGACTGCTCTACTGACGCCTAACGGATGCGATAATTTGTCTATCTTTGGCAGCTACAAGATAGACCTGGATCGCAAATATGGCTGTTGGAAAGTACGCAACCCTTCAATTTCCCCCACCTCAGCGAGGAATGTAATGAACTAACTCTCCGGTAGGAACAAGCGCTTGTCGAAGGGCAAGAAGGGTCTTAAGAAGAGAGCCCAGGACCCCTTTTCCAGAAAAGATGAGTATTCAGTCAAGGCAAGTTTGTGATTGGACTGTATTTTTGGGATTATGGTCGAATTTCTGACTCGTATAGGCTCCTTCGACTTTCACAACCCGAGAGTATGGCGAAACCTCCCCCAACCCTTCGCATCCTTGACAGAAACGACTGACCCATATCCGTACAGTGTTGGAAAGACAATTGTGAACCGAACCACTGGTCTGAAGAACGCCAACGATTACCTCAAGGGCCGCATCTTTGAGGTTTCCCTCGCCGACTTGCAAAAAGACCAAGCCCACTCATTTCGCAAGATCAAGCTGCGTGTCGATGAAGTGCAGGGAAAGAACTGCTTGACCAACTTCCATGGCATGGATTTTACATCAGACAAGCTCCGATCCCTTGTCCGCAAGTGGCAGTCTTTGATTGAGGCCAACGTCACCGTCAAGACCACTGATGACTACCTCGTCCGTCTTTTCGCTATTGCTTTCACTAAGAGACGGTCCTTCCAGGTCAAGAAGACCACGTATGCTCGCTCCTCGCAGATCCGTGCTATTCGCAAGAAGATGGTTGAGATCATCCAACGCGAGGCTTCGAGTCGCACCCTGACCCAGCTTACGAAGCTTGTTCCTGAGGTTATTGGCCGTGAGATCGAGAAAGCTACACGGGGCATTTACCCTCTTCAGAATGTTAGTTGAGACAAAGTGTTTTATGGTGGCAATTTATCTTGGGACCCACAGCTGATTGGGATGCTTTTCTACGTTTAGGTACATATCCGCAAGGTCAAGTTGCTGAAACAGCCAAAATTCGATCTTGGTGCTCTTTTGGCACTTCACGGCGAATCCAGTACTGATGACAAGGGCCAGAAGGTTCGTTTGCTGCATCTGTCTAACCCATATCAAATTGCTCAGTTGTGCTAACTATTACACAGGTTGAACGGGAGTTTAAGGAGCAAGTGCTGGAGAGTGTCTAACTTTAACGATGGTTCTGATGAGATAAGGTCTTCCTCTTGTCTGTATGGTCTGGGTTTCAACGAGGGCCTCGTTTTACATCACGGAATTATATTCAAAATGAAAAGGCGCTGCTGTTTTGTTTGATACTCTTAAGCATCCCTCTTCGCGCTTATCAGCAAAGAACATCAGCATGAACTGTGTACTTTTCTAACACAAAATAGGCAAGTTGTCAAAGTCAGGCAGAGGCATGAGAATTACATGATAAAGTTTGATTTTTCCTCTTCTTTCTACATGTGTATGGAGTACTCCATCTGGTGGTGTATGGATTAGGAGCTGAGCTTTTGTTTTCTAAGTTTGATGGTCCTGGAAACATATCAACATGACATGTTCTATAAATTCGGGCTGCCCAGTTTCAGAATCTATTTCAGGTTGACTATTACACGAAAACTGGTATAAAAACATGGCAACCAAACACTCCCTGTGCAGGCTGCACCAAGGCTGATATTGAACCTCTAAAATGAAACAATAGGCCACGGTTCTAAACAGTCTATCCAATTGGAAATAGGTATCAATGAACTACAGATTTAGCACATCACGGGCCGGAATCCTTGGGCAATGTCCTAAAAAAGTCGACCACAGCTTCGCACCATTAGCTACATTCTCATCCAACCAAGCGGAGTAAAATAGGGGCAAGCTACCATTCTTAAACGCCTCTGGGTTCTCAGAAATCACCCAGTGGCCAGCATCAATATCCTCAAGCTCGAATGCCGGGAAAAACGACTTGACCACCTCCAGCGAGGAGTCTGGTACGTAGGGGCTCTGCGTTCCTCGGACAAAGAGCGCTGGACCTTCGAATTTAACCGCATGTTGCTCGGGGACGAATGGGAAATCAGCCATGTGCTCTAATCGGTCGCGGAGGACATGGAGAGGGATGCGGAATTTGAGGGTGTTGTCGTCTTTGGAGCGGATGAGGTTTGTGAGGAGGAATTGGCGGATTGGTAGAGACTGCAGAGCAAGAGCGTTGGTTGAGTTAGCTGGTCTTGTATTTGGAGCGGGCCATGTATAAGTATACTGTTTGAACAGGGGGGCGCACATCTTCATAACGCTGTAAAATGTCGTCTGCTTCTTTTTGCTTCGTCACTTTCGCCTTTTCGACCTCGTTCATTCCCTGAATGTATTTCGCGAAATCTTTGCTCAGTGGCACGCGCACGGGGACATTGTCGACGGAGATCAACCCCGCGAGGAGACTGGGTTGGCGCAAGGCAACTGTCATGGCGGTTTTCGCGCCCCTTTTTCCCCCGCTGTTAGCAATGGGCCTAGACGCTTGTTGTAAGACAAAATCTTCACCAGGCCTGGCACTTACATCGAGTGACCAAGAAGCACTGGCTTTTCTAGGCCGTTCTCGTGAATGAAATGCTCGACGTCGCTCGCCATTGCTGTGTAGTTGTGCTCCTCGTGGTGGGGAGATTCGCCATGGTTCCTCAGATCCTAACAGCAAACCAAGTATATATGAGTATCGCGAGTGTGCAGAAACAGTTAGAAGAATGCGAGCGTATTTGCGCAAGGTGTAGGATAGACAGGCGACGCGAATTCTATCTCACAATTGTATAGACATCCGTATTCAAGCCACTTGCAAGAGCCCTATTGTAAATGGTCTCCTGTCAGCGTTCCTTGTCCCTTTTTTGTTTGCTGAGAAACACAAGCGAAAAGATTTGGAGCCCCTCCTTACTTACTCATGCCCCGATTATTTTGCTTGGAGCCGAAGAGGCCATGCATGAAGATAATCGGGTTGCGTGCGGACTGCGACGACGCATTTTGAGATGCAGACCCAGTCCAAACCTGATGTGCCAGTGGAAGTCTGCTGTTTCCTCGCGACGAAGAAAACGAGCGACATGTCTGAGAGGAGATTGAGAATGAGCAGTAGGATCGGATTATTGAGGGCCTCATCGTGAAGAATCTAACGGCATCTTGGAGAGCATATGGAGAAAATTGTGAAGCATCTTGGCGGGGAGGCAATCCTGAGATTTTAAATCAAAAGTCCGCAAGGATAACGCAGGTTTATAGACGGTTCTTGAATGTAGAAATCCCATCTCTCCAGGCTGTCTACGAAGCACTTGGTCTCTTTTAAAAATTGATTGTACAATGGATCTGAAAGGGGCTATGTTTAGACCATAAATACAAAATTATACTGATCTCTAGAAGTAGCATCCGCCCACTTGCTGGCTAGCTATGCGAGCAGATCCTTGAGGAGCCAACAGATAAAAAATATGTTTACACCACCTGAATGGATCCAATAGCAGCAGTAAGTGAATGATGGAGAAAGTATCGAACAGAATGGGAGGATATCGTAAAGGAGAAGCAAAAAGGTATAGTAAATAGAATATTAAAAGGTTCAGAAAAGCGAAAATAATCATATTAACCCGAGCAGCGCCGCGGCTTCAAAACACACGAGACTCTGTGAAGTGCTTCAACCATTTATGCGGCAATGATGCTGGCGAACGTTGAGAAAAGGAGCGTGAAGAGGACTCCGACTGCAGGTTTCGAGATAGGCTGGTATGGGAGACTGGCAACAGCAGCACCGCTGGATTTCGCCGCATTTGCACTTCCGGTGCCAGTCGCGCTGTTACTACCACCGCTGTTGGAGTTGGTAGAGGTGGGTTTCGCAGTAGCCGTCGCGTTCAATTCTTTGTTGCAGAAGACCTGGCCATCTTTAACGCCATTGCCAGTGAGGCATTTGACCAGCTCGCCGACTGCCTGGCCAGACGCAAGACAGTACATTCCGCAGCCATTGTCGTAGGTCACCACGGGGGACTTGCAGCATTTGTCCATGGAGTCTTTGTGGTTGGTGCCGGGAATGGCACAGGCAGCGTCCTTGGTGGGAATGTCGTAGGTGGAGGCACCGCAGGGGGTGGGGACTGCCGAAGGGGCGGAGGTCGTGGAAACAGCGGTAGTGGTCGCCATGGTGAAAGGTATGTGAAGGACTGGACGTCAAGCCCGGTTGTGTGCGAGTTTCAGCGTTAAACGGAGTGGTCAACGAGAGTCAAGAAGACAACGAGTGGAGTTCGAGGATGAGTATGTATGAATCGACGCGTGCGCAACGAGAGGACGGAGGAGACGTACAGAACAGAAAAAGAAAAAGAAAAGAAAAGAAAAGGAGAAGCAGGAAGAAGGATTTCGCGATGTCTTCCAGGTTATAAACTGATCGCCTCCAAAATGACGCCTCAGTGATTCACTGTTTCAGCCTTCCGCCAAAAAGTCAGTTATTTCATTGGAGCAACGGGGGACATACGTAAGTCAACGCTATATAGTATGTATCACCGCGGAGGTATTATTGCCAACATCTCAGATTCATTCAGACAGAGAATGAGCAAAACAGAACAATAATGAGCATGTGGCTCCACTTGAAGACAGCTCCAAGTGCCACAGTTATGGAGTTTCTGATGAGCTATTAATCTGTCCATGATAGTTGCCATTATATGTATGGAATCTATTGCTTGAAAAGAGAATCCTATCTACTCTGTACATACTCTATATACGAGTACAGTAAGAATCCCCCAGCTCTTCAATATGCAGATTGAGACTGATCAATTGCACTGTCTGTTGTTAAATATAGCCATTCAATGTCGAGTTGTCCGGTTCGCTTCTTTGTCCTGGTCTTGAAGTGCAAGAGCAGCGTTCAGCTCTGATCTCGGTAGCCATTTTCCTGGATGATAGTACCCTAATGCGCAGAGTGCAAACAACATTGGGCAGGCTTCCAGCACATATAAGCACCACTCGTGCGAAAACGGGTATCCATCAATACCCAGCACAAATTCGACGAGTCGGTAGACACAACGGACCTGGCATCATGCTAAAGTCAGTCACCTGCTAACCTCAGAGGTTGACAGAAGTTCCCGCTGGCACTCACCCAGATGAAAAACCCGGCAATATATATCCCTGTCAATACTTTCTTGAGATTGCCGTCCACACGTCCACGCAGCACATTGACTCGCTGATGGAATCGGAAGACGATGGCGAGGAACAAGGAGAACGTCGTCAATTGAAGGGCCAGCCCGCCAATCAAGATATCTGTCCCAGCTTCCTTTTGCGAGCCCTTCCAATTACCTGCAGATGCAATTCCACTTCCAGAGGCTTGGGTCAAGAAACTGATGATATCCGATGTAACGAAAATACGCGGAAGCCAACGTGGAGCAATCCCAAAGACTCGTTGCTGACTTTTCACTTCAGGAATACCGGCACAGATCAACCGTCCCATGAGCATGTACAGACTGGCGCAAATGAAAACTGGGGCGACAACAACAAGTGACGCTGATGTGGCATAGAGTGGAATACTGTCTGTTTGCTTGACACTGGCGCAGCGTGTGGCATATCCAGCGACTTCCATCGCAGCCCCGATGCAAAGCGGTACGAAGTAGCCAGCATGACCGTATTTGCCAGTTCGGGGGCCGATAATGGTGGTGTAAAAGAGGAACGCCGCTGGGAAGACGTAAAGGATTGTGAAAAGGACTGAAGCCGGCAGCGAAGGATTGTAAAAATAGATGTTGTCTCCGGAAGGCATCGTGAATATATCTTGGTAGGTCCGTCTCTGCTTTGCAAATCTGTCTCTTAGGACAAAACAATCAAGAAATGGAATGATTCAAATTTCTCATAGAGGAAGTCAATTCAGCGATAACAGTGAATTGTTGAAGACGCTTTACTATTGGAAGCAACGCATGACCATCGATGTGCAAGGGCAAAGAAGGGTTATATATATATCCCCTTTCGAGGGTAAAAATGACCCTTCTGCATGTTGGCAGACGACAGGAAGAATGCCATCTCAAGGGCTATGCTTCGTCACTGCCCACTCGCATCAGATACGTAACCTTTCCCGGTGTGGGAATAATTGCGATACGAGCTATCGACTCCATCCCACTCATAGGAGTTCGCGAAAACATCCATACTAAAGAAATGTCCCAGTCTGTGTTTGTAGGGCTAATATCGAACAACCAAGGCCAACTGGGCGAATCGGAACGCGGGTTCCTCATACTCTGGGCACTCCCTAGTCGTATTCATGACCTATGCTTTAAAGGATTGATTTCCTGAGGATGCCAGAAAGCTAGCATGCTGATCAACTAGGCTAGAATGGTAGCATAGCCATCGACTTTCCAAGAGAATGACAGGCAAGAAAGCATGGGAGCGCCTGCACAGTAAGCGCCGGGATGTGGCTTTGGGTATGCCACCGGTGAAGATTCCGCCCTTCAATTCAGTTAAATGCCCCTGGCCATGATCATCCTCTGACGCGGTGTACGAGCCATGACGCAGTTTATACGAGCCTGAGAACAATCATTGACCCAATACAGGCTAGTGCGGCTGTTGCGCCAAGGCCAGGAAAAGGGATATTATTGGTGCGGGAATTAGATTATGTCATCAAAATAAGCTTAGCGAGTACGATTTAGCGCGCTTTCTCTTTTGGGAATTTAACCAGAGCACTCTGCTGACTCAGGGGCTGTGCAAGGGAGTTGGGCATCACCAGTCGCATAACTGACTCGATATCGGCAGTGCAAGATTTCAGATGTCTTTGCTTCTAGCTTCTGTTGGAATGAATTCAAGCTTAAACCACAGCAGTGCCTTTCAAGTTATGTATGTACTAATATAATAGTGACCAAACGGTAGAAGGCGAGTGATAATCCGCCATTATGGTAGGGTTGCCCTCTGCTGTATTGTGGCGTTGATATTTTTGGTCTGCGAAATCCTATCTCGGGAAGGTCAGTTACATGCAACTGATATTGAATTGCAGGAACTCGCAAAATAAGTATGTTGGATATAAGAACCAAAAAATAGTACTAAGGACTTACTTACTATTGGAAAATAGAGGCACAACACCATGGCTCCTGATTGGTTGGAAATGTAGTCACATGTAAGGGGGTGCCAAGGAAAAATCTCTGCATGTAAATAAGCAAGCTACAGCCAGAATTCATAGATCAGAAAATACACACAAGATCAAGAGTCAATTTTACTGTAGAGATTCTAACAGTTAAAAATCACAAAACTCAAAAATTTATCACTAGTTCTGCATTATTTGAAATTTGTATTATTTATTTATTTTATTCATTCATTTAAAAATTTAAAATTAATTTTATTATAATTATTTAAAACTCATTTTCAAATCAACACAATGTTTAATAATTAAAAAGCTGAAATAATTCTGAGCAATCTGAATAATTAAAAACTTTAAAAAAGCAATTTTAAATACAAAATGAAAATTAAAAAATGAAATTTTTAACAGCACTTCATCACTGCAGAAATTTCAAAAAATAATTGTAAAAATTTTTTTTGTTTTAAATTGTGTATATAAAACAAAATAAATCATTAAATACAATTTATCAGTAAAAAATATTCAAAAAGCTTTTATAATTAATATTTTTATTATTAACTTGCAAACATCTGCAGAAATTATTCAAGAAAATTCAACAAACAAAATGTTTGACAAAAAATACAAAATTTAAAATTTAAAACATTAAATTCATTTATCACAAATTCATAAATATAAATATGATTTGACAAACTACAAGAAGCAATTGAATGTATTTAACAAACTGAACACATGAATAAAAACAATAATTTGTAAAAATTATAAATTTAAATATTGTAAATTTGAAAATTCATTTGTAATTTAATATCTCAAGCTGAAAATCAGAATACAAAATAAAAGTAAAAAAATTAATAATAAATTAAAAAATTATTTTGAGTACATTTGCAACTCAAAAACAACTGTCAAAAATTAAGCAAAATGAATAAATGTATTTGAATTAATAATAAATCATTTGAAAATCAAGAAACTATAATTCACATTTAACAGCAAAAATTAATTTAAAATGCTGAAAAAACAATTACAACAAGACTTTGCACATACAAATTAAATAAATTTTTACAAAATATACTTTAAAAATTAAATTAACACTGAAAATTTCAATTTTCATGAGCTAATTGCTCATTTTGATCAACATCTGAAATCAGTTTTAATTAAATTTCAAAAATATGAAGTTGTTACAAAAAATATTTTCACTGTTTAATTTGCAGATGATTTAGAAATTGTCAAATTTTTAAACAAGAATATTTTTAGAGAAAAATCATTTGAAATAAAAAAATTAAAAAACAAAAACAAAAATAAAACATTTACTTACAAAAAAAATAATAAAACAAAAATATAATTTTCAATAATTTGCAGCAGACAATAATCAAATTATAAATTACAAACTCAAACAATTGTAAAACATGTGAATCAATCAAACATAAATTAAAAACATGCTGAATTGCTTTTCTGAAGCTTGCACTCAAATAATTTAAATTATCAAAAATGCAAAAAAAATTCTGAAAAATTTTTCAGAGTTAATAAAAAAAATTAAGAAATTATAATTAATTAAAAAAAAACAAAAACAAATCATAATGCATACAACTAAATAAAAAGCTTCAGAATAACTAAATTTATTTCAGTTAAAAAATATAAAAATGAGAAATATTGAAAACATAAATTTCAAAAATTTTAAATTTTTTATTAAAATTTCTAACAAATTGAATGAAAAGCTAATAAAAAATATGAAAGTTCAAAATTCAATTTTTTTACTAAATTATCAAGCATTATTCAAAATTGAAAATTATTCACTGAAGAATTTATCAATACTGAGCTTAAATTTTACATTTTATGTTTTTAATAAAATATCTTGATTTTTACATTTTTAGATCACTTCAACTGAAAACAATTTAATTACAAACAAAACAATTATTTTTATAAGAAGTTACAGTGATGTTAATATAAACATTCATTATCAGAAAAAAAAAATAAATGAAAAATTTTAAAATTTTACAACATTACATATTGCAAAAGTTTTACAATAAATCTGATGTTTTTACAAAAGCTTTAATAATCAAATTACTGATGAAACACATATCAAAAGTTCAACTGCATTTGAAAAAAATTAATTAATGAAAAAATAACAATTTTAATGAAAGTGTATAATTAATACATTATGAAAAACATATCTGCAGATCATTTATATCTTAAATAAATGTTTTTTACTTGTAAAATTTTTTACAATTTCTGAAGAAACTGAAAATTTTTAAGTGAAAACACATTATATTGATATTTATAAATCAGATACATCAACTCAGAACAATTAAAACAACTTGTTAAATGTGTTATAAATACTTAAATTTAAAATTTTAAAATTGTGAAATGTGACAATTGTAGTTACTCAAAAATAAAATAATAAATTTAAAAAAAATTCAAAAAGTTTTCATCAGCTTTAGAAATGAAAATAACAATAAATTTTCATAATTACAAAACAAAAATTCAAAATATAAAATAAATGATGATTATAATGAATTGTTGATCAAATTTTGCTTAAAATTATTACTTATTTTTGTGTGAGTATACAAAAATTCTAACAACTTTAAAACATTGACTGACACTCATAAAATCTCATAACTTCAAAGTGTAAGTCATCAAATCTGATAATGAAATATTTAAGAGCAAAATTATCAACAATTTTCTTAACAAGAAAAACATAATAAAAAAATTATTTTCATCTCACATACAAAATCTTAACAAAATCACAAAGCAGTTAAAAACAATAATAAAAAAAATTACATGCAATGAGAAAAACAATTGAATTATCAAACAAATTATGATTTGAAATAAATCAAATGATTATATATTTGTACAATCAAATTTTAAAATAAATATACAATTGAAGAATCTCTTACAATTGTTTTTGTACATGAATTTTACAAAAAAATAATGCTGAGATTAAAAAAAGAAAATCTCAACATGCACATCTACACATATACAATTATAAAACATTTATTTTAATAAATGAAGCATTAAAAAAAATTCAACAGTTGAAAAAATTCAAATCAAAAATCTGAATAAAGTTTTTTATAAAATATAATTTAACAAATATTTATCAGATCTGAAATTTTATAATCAATACAATAATTTACACTCAAAATGTTATATTTAACAAAAATAAATTTTTTAATGAAAATATTGAACAATTCAAGAAAGCAATTAAAAATTAATTTAAATATTTAAATGTAAAAAAACTGCAAGAGCTTCTGCAGAAAATTTTAAAATCTGATAAGTTAAAAAATTCATTTTAACAAAAAAAAGCTTAGAAATTCATCACAAAAAAAAACAATATAAAATTTTTTTGTCAAAATACAAAAGTTTTAGAAAAAAACAAAAATTAAAAACAATGAAATATTTAATTTTTTTTAAACATTACAAATTTTACAAACAATTTAACTGACATACAAAATTTTTCTTCAATAATTAAGCAAAATTTTATCAAAATGAATCTGTGCAAATCATATTTTACATTTTCAAAAACATTTAAAGCAAGCTTTCTAACAATCATATAATTAACACAAAAATATAAAAAAAAATTTATTATTTTAATTAATTCTTCAAATTCTGAAAAATCACATTCACAGCTGAAAGAAAAATACAACAAATAAAATATATAAAAAATAAAACAATTACAAAAGCAAATATGAAGTGTTTAATGAAATGAAATTTTAAGAATTTACATATTTTACATCAAAAAATTTTTTTAGACATCTCAATTCATCAAAATGAAGTGCAAAATTATTCATTAGCTGAGCAATTTGAACAAACTGAAAAAAATCATCTGCAAAATTATAAACTGATAAATTTATAATTATTTGTCAAAAAAAAAACATACAGCTGTCAAATTCTCAATTGCATGTGAATATATATATATATATAAATTTAACAAGCATGAAAAATACATTAAATGCAAGACAAGATTTATGATGAAAAAAAATCAATAAGCAAAAATCAAAACAAAAAATATGTACACAATAATTTTAGCAACAAGATTTTTTTAAATTATAATGATTGTAATAATTTAATTCAATCTAAAATTGAAGCAATATAATGTTGTTAACATTTTTATACACATTTTATTAAACAGAAAAGTTTACATGTAAATGCTGCTGAACAAACAGAAAAAAAACATAATTTTACAATTGAATAAAACTTTTTACAATTTAAGAAAGTTCTCAATTCTTTGATAAAAGTTCTTTACACAAAAGCTACTGAAGCTAAAATTCAAACAAATATTACACAAGTTATATTGTTTTTTAAAAAAAATATAATTTTATTTTTTTATATTGATGATATAATACTAAAATTCTGCAAAAAAAATAAATTAAAAATAAAAAATATAATAAAAATATTACAAATTAAACAAAATCTCAACATTTCAGAAAAAAAATCTTTAATGATTTTTAAAAATAAAAATTATAAAAAATTGTACTGCAGACAAAATTTAACTGAGTCAGACATTATATATTAGCAAAATATTCAAATTTCATTGACAAAATTCAAAATGACCCAGAGTGCACTCTGAGTTTAGAGATTGACTGAATGTCTGAACATCATGCATTTCTCAGAGTATGCTTTAAATTAACTCTGAGCATTGCTGTGATTCACTTAAAAATTCTGAATATTCTACAGAAAATTTAAGTATTCTTCAGTTTTCTCAGAGAAATATCATTTTTTTCACAACAATGTGTGTTGCTCAGAGTGATTTGTACATAATTATGTATTGCTCTGAAAAATAATATTTGCATCTGAAGTACACAGAGCTTTTGAATTTACTTAATGATACTCTGAAAAATAGTCATCATATCACTGTTTGTTTGTTATGATATGATGATTGTTTCAAGTTGTCATATGTTCTCAATGTATCTGAAAAATCAGTGTTTTATTATAATTGCTGTTATTTTTATTTCAAATCATTCATGATCTGTGTAATAACACTGAACATGTAAAAAAACTCAACTTTTTTTTGCTTATCAACACAATGTGTAATAGTTAGTGTTGAATCAACAATATGAGTAATCTTGTCATATGTTAAAAGCAATATTTTCAGATTGTACAGTGAGATCTAGACTGCAAACAAGTTCAGAAATTACTCAGATCTGAACTGATTTCAGACTGTACAGTTTCAATTCAGTACTTTCAGAACAACAATTTGATAAATCATTAACAAATTAAGTAAAGTTTGTGAGCTTAAATTATTTAGACTTATTTGACTTGATGAATCTTGTGACTGCACTAATCTGCATGCTAAATTATTTAAAGTTAGAAATGAAATTTATATACTGTGATACAATTTAATACAGTTGTACATTTCAGACACAGTCAGCAGAGTGACAAAGTACAGTAAGTACAAAAATGAATTAATAACATAAAAACAAACAATTTAATTATTATTATTCAATGCAATAAATACATCAGATAATATTATAATTCAAAAATGCATTTCTTGTTGCAAAGTGTTTATATAAAGTCAGAAATCATTATTAATTGTGTTATTTTCTTTCTCACACATTTATTCAATGCTGCTGTTGAAATATTTATTTTCTTTCTCATATATTTACACAACAATTTTCACATGACTGATATTGTTGAAAGTTTCTCATTTACAAACACTTTCAGTACTTCTTGAATTTGATAATTGTAAATAAATTGTTTTATTGTATCACAATACAATTGAAATTTTTTTTGAATTTGTATTTGTAAGATTTGTGTAAATACAACAACAATGAACTGACATATAATTGATCAGTTGCTTTTACACTCATTTTGTTATTTTTGCTTAATGATATACTGAAAAAACTCAGCAATGATGTTGTTGCAGTACTGAATTTGTTGAGTTTATTCAATGACATTTATGTGCTGACAAATTGACATTTTGATAATTTCTTGTTGTTTTTGCTGTTGCAAAGTGTAATTTCTAGTTAATTAAAATTGCACATTATTTTCACTGTCAGATAATTCAGCATTATTTTCTAATACATTATTTTCAGTATTGAATTTTTCATCATCATTACTGATATATGTTTTTTAACTCACAATCACATTCAGTTTTTCATCACTCATTTCTTCATCATCATCATTTACTAAACTTTGCTTGAAATTTTTCATCTCAAAAAAATTCAGCATCAATTGCATCATTTATATATCAATAGTTTCTGATTATAAGCAATCACATTGATAATGATAAATGTTTCATGCAGTGTTAAAAAATTACTCAACATTAATTAAAATTGCAGAAATGAAGAAGTAATTTTAAGTAATTAATGCAAGAATGAAATAATTTTGTTCACAAATTTTTTAAAATTTAAGTGCACAAATTTTGTTTATTGAAATTTTTATTAAAATTAGCAGTTGAAGTGATAGAGTAAATCAAATGTTATATTTATTTTCATTTAAAAATTAATTAATCTTCTCAACTGTAAATTCACATAAAATAAAACTTGAGTATGATTTTTTTACATACAATAAATCATTTATATCACTACATTGTTTGAGTTGCAGTGAATGCTGCTTTGACACATTCTGCATCATGTTGAACTTGTTATATATGTCAGCAAAATCACAAAAATGCTTTGCATATTTTTATTTTCATTCATAATTTTTTTCACTTCACACTGACTTCTCAAATATAATAAACTTGAACATTGAATTCAGCATGACATTCACTGTATAAACATTATTCAAATCATTATAAGTTTTTTTATAATATTTAGCTAGTTTCACACACACAGCAATGATGACTGTAACAAAATCACATTTTTACTGAACTTACTTTTCACAAAATCAGTTTTGCTGATTTTTTAAATAATCAAATAATGCATTAAAAATTCAAAAAACATTCTGAATGATTGCATCATGAGATTTTAATAATATTTTAGTATAATTGACAAAAAACTTTGTGAGCTCAATCAAATATCACACAAGCATTTACTTAATTTCTGAAAATTTTAAATTCTGATAAAATTTCTTCTCATTGAAAAATTTTTTGATCACAAGCTGAAGTTTCAATGCTCACACAAGCATTTTATATATTGAATTTCAATATATTTTAACATTCAACTTCAGCTTCAAAAATTTTTTTTCTTGAAAATTTTCAAAAGCAGCACATTACAAATTACTGACATTGACAAATTTCACAAGATTTCTGATCTAAATTAAACAAGATTAGCTGCTGCACTTGAATACAAAATAACTCATTGTTGTTTCAGAATAAATTTTTTTGAGCAAAAAAACACAATATTGTTTCAAAACAACAATGAATCACATGAGTTTGAGTTTTTTAACATATTTTTTATAAAGTTTAAGATATTTCTGAATCAAGTTTATGTTTGAACATGCTGTTATTTCATTCAGAAATTGTGAAGTCAGATGTTGACACAATTTTCATTTTGATTAACAAATTTTTGAGTGCAAGTTAAATAACATAAATCATGCAGAAAACAAACAAAATTTTACTGTCAGTGACTTTTTCAATGAGCTCAACTGTCATATTCAATGATTTTATCATTGATTCATTATTTAATGCATTGTCATCATTGATTGTCAGCATTCAGCTGAGAAAATTATGTTCATTCAGTGTCTCAATCATCATTTGCACAATATTTTCTTCATTGTGTAAAATTAAAACATGCATGAAAATTAAAAATAATTCACAAAAGCTTTAATTTTTGTCAATAAAATTCATCACAATTGCAATGAAAAATTATTGAAATGAATTCAATCAGATATTAATGATAAGCAATATTTTTGCATTGTCAGATAACTCAGCAATAATTTTTTTTCAATCACTTTGTGATAAATCATCAATAACATCTTGAAGTTTTTTGTCACTTGAAATACAAACATCAGAATATAGCATGCAAATCAGCTTTCAGAAATGAAAATTGTTAATAAAGCAAAATGATAAACATTTTTCATATATAACATGTATCATCATTTAATTGAAATTTTCAACAGTGAACTTTTTTGCTGAAGTCTCAAATTCAAGATAGTTTTGAATTTTATTCATTATTATTAGCAAAATGTATCATAAAAATTTGCATTCAAAATGAATAATTTATCTGAATTTGATCACTAATTTTTTTGATGATATTTTTAACTGATGAAAATTCATTCTTTTCAGCAAAATGTCAGCATTTTTGCAATTGTACATGCTTGATCATTAAAGTAATACTTTAACTCATGTTTTTGAGATGAGCTCACACAACAGCACATCACTTGCATAAAATCAAAACTTTTTCATCACTTTTTGCAACAACAACATTAAAATTTGTTCATACTTGAAAGCATCTTTTCATCTTGAATTATGTTCAATCATTTTCTTGATCATGCTTTGTTGACATTCATCAATTCTCAAACTCAAAAATAATAACATCTGTCTCATTTGTGAGAACATTAATATATTTTAGATAAAATTTAATTTGTGCAAAAATTGCAGAAATCACAGTGCTGTTTTGAAAAAATTAAAACTGCTCACTGAAAATATTGCTCTCAGATAATAAAAAAATTAATTAACTGAAATTTATTGCTTGAGTTTATTATAAATTTCATGTTCTGATCTGAAATCTTCATGTAGAAATTAATAAAGCTGCATTTTTCAAGAGCACATCAACAAAGTCAGATTCATTTTCATTGTCAGATTTATCAAACTGCTTTTATGTAAATTAATAATCATCATTTAATAAATCATTCATGATTATTTCAATGATTAATCATACATGCAGTCAACTGCAAATGTAAATTAAACTTCAGAAAAAAAAACATAAAAAAATATTTGTACTCAGAATTTTTAATTTATTCAAATATTCATTCATCAAAACTTGATGATTTGTTAATGAATGAATTGTTATTCTCAAACAAGAATATATAACAAGTATGATAATTAAACAATGTGAAGAATAAATTTGTTGTTCTGAAGCTGAAAATGACAACTTATTATACTAGTTCATGCTTAGCATGTGAATTTCTGATATTAATATCAAAAAAAAACATTAACACATCAAAATATAAATCTTCAGCTTCAATCTGATTTTTTTTTCTCAATCTTCTCATGTTCAGAATTTCAAACTGTTCATAAATCTTGTGATAAGCAAATTCACTCATCTTCATTTTTTAAAAAGCAAATTAGAAACTTCTCATGCTAATTAAATCTCAATTCTTACAGTAATTAATTTTTTCAATTAAAATCACATTGAAATGTGAGAAAATGATGAAAACTCACTTTCTGAAAATTTTATTAAGTTATGATGATTTGATGTCTCAAAACAACATTATATTTTTTTGACTTCTGAAACTCACATCTCATTGATTTTTTTTTTACTAGCATGACATTAATAAATCTTATTTTAGACTTCAGAAAGCATCTCATATTGAATATCACTTGAAAACATAAACTTGACACAATTACTGACATTGTTACAAACTTACATTTTCAGCATGAACTTGTTGTTTCAGAACATCATCAGTCAAGATGATATCTCACATTATATCACTCAAAATTACAGAAAAAACTCAATAAAAAATCAAAAAAAATAATTCATCAGATATTAAAATAATTAAGTTTATTATTAAAAAAAATAAGTTTTATAAAAATCAAACATTAATCATCAGTTATTTGAAAAATTGCTCAGATATAAAAATGCTAAAAAAATTTTTTAACAAATTGAGTGATATCTTGAATGAATATATTTCATTTCATTTCAGTGACTGAAGTGATGTTTCACAATTTTTCACAAATGTTACAATTATTTCAAGCTTAACATTAATTTTACAATTCATTGCTTCACTTCATTTAAATTCAATCAATTCACAGAAAGTTTGCTCAGAAAAGCTTTTTAGTCATAACTGAATTTCAGAACATATTACAGTTTTTAATATAAATAAATTTACAAATATTCTGATGCATTTTGCAATTATTCAAACAATGATGAAATGCATTGTCACTCAGCTGAAATACTTTAAACAAATTTTCAGTAATTTTGATGCTGAAAAAAAGCAGCATTTTTCTGTCACTGAAAATTTTCATCATGCATATTGTTTTCTTTACACACACAGCAAGCATCTAGAACATCAGATAAAATCAAAAATTAAAATTTTAAATAATTTCAGTCAACTACAAAAAAACTCAGCAATGATATTGCATTATTTTAATAATGATAAAAAAATAAATAACTTAAATTCACTTCTGATTAATTACTTCATCATCAAAATTTTTAATTATAATGTGTCAATGTTGACTCAGAACAACAATGATGAGAACAGCAATGATGAGAAAAAAAATGTTAATGAGAAAAAAATTGTGAATTTGATCAACAGTGTACTAAGTTTTAATAATGACAACATCAAAACTCAATCAGAATCACAAATCATTGAATATAATTTCATTTATATTTAATTACTTAATTTGACAAAACAAAAGCAATTATCACTGACCAAGTATGCAGTTGACAAACTAGTGATTCACAAGAACAAGTGAGATAATCAGCTTTTAAGTAATGATCAAAAAAATAATTTGAATGAACAAATTGATGAAATCATTCAGAATATTCAAAAAGCTTCACAACATAAAATTAAAAAAATCAACATTGATGCAGAAGAAAGCAATGAAGAAATTGACATTAAAATACAACAAACTTTTAATCATGTTTTTTAATTAATTGAAAATTATAATTTGTGCTGTGAGCAACTTAACATTAATAAAAATACACATAAATTATTTTCAGACAAATCAGACTTTTTTTTTGTTACATCATCAAGTAACTGAAGTTGATATTATGATGAGCATTGAAATTGATACTCAAAATCAGATGAAAAAAAAACACATTACTTTGCAAGCTGAAATTCTCACTGACAACATGAATTTTAATAAAACTGTTAAAATGCTTATCTTGATTTACATGATGTCAAAAAAAAAATTTTGAAACATAATTATATTTCTCATTTCATCATGATAATAATTTCTTCAGCTGTTGTTTCTAGTTGATATTTTGATTATCATCATTATTTTCAAGAAAAACTTCATTTTTACTTTGTCAATAATTCATTTCAAATTGAAAATAATCAAATGTATCAAACTTGCTGTATCAACAAGAACATTTTTACTGCTGTTTTGACAAATTCTGATGAATTAAGTTTATACAGAAAATCAGAAAACATCACACATATTGTTTTCATTATATTTTATTATATCATTGCAAAATATATTCTCATTAAGTTAATCATGTTAAAAAAATCAGCAGACACAGCAGAAATATTGCTTCAGAATAACAATAATGAAAATTTTCTGAATTTATCAAAAACTTCACTTTCTGATGAAGCTACAAACTTTGAGTCATCAGAGCACACAATTGGAATCTCAATGAAATCATCAAAAAAAAAATCTGAAGTTTTAAATGAAACAGATAAAGTTGAAGACACTGTACTGATAAAGAAAAACAAAAAATTTTATAAATGAATTGTCAAATATAAATTTTATTTTTTCAGTTTAATATTTTGTCTCATCATTGATGAGAGTCATAATATTCATCATTCTGAGTCAATATTAACTCATGCTGCAAAATTGCTTGTTTTTTGATTTACATGAATTATTTCAGTTACATTTCTTCTGAATAAAATAAGAAATTTTTATAATTATGCTTATATAATATACAATAAAAATTAAGATCTCAATTTCAGCAAAAAATTCAGTGATTTTTTTATTTTGAAGAAATTTCACAAAGCAGTAACTTCTGATGAAATGTTTAAATTTTTCAATTTTCTGAATATTCATCAGTTTTTCAAAAATGACAACATTGATTTTATCACAGTAGCAGTTGCAATATCAACATTTTTGAAAATATGTATAATACATCATACACTGAATACTTTTGTGAACAATGCATTGATTGAGAACAACATTTTCTTAAAGTATGTAAATAATGTCAGATTTGCATTTAATTTCATTAAATAACTCAAATATTGTGAACTTCATTTTTAACTGACAAAAATATTATTAAAATATTCACTCAACTCAGAAAATTCTGATGATGAAAATTATAAAATAAACATCAGATATGTCAAAAATTTGTGCTGTGAATTAATATTTTCATAATTTTTCACTTTTCATTTGTGCATTAATTAATTAAAAACAGAAATTACATAAATTAAGAAATTGTTGTCTCATTCTGATGATGATCTGTATGATTTTTTGCATTACATTTACACAAAAAATGATTATTAATATCATGTGTTTATTACTCACATCAATCATGCTTTGAAGCTTCTGAATATCTCATCAACTTTTAGATATTTGATAAAAATTATTTGAAATGTGATGAATAAATAAAAAAAGCATTTAATGATTTTTAGTCAAACTTCTACTGTCTCATAACTGATTTACATGTTTTGTGTCAATTAAAATTCAACAACTGACTGATTTCACTTCTCAACTACACAGTTTAAAAAAAATTAAATAATCACTGATTTCAATAATTTTTCAGACTCACTTCACATCTTGATTTCAACTCATCAGATAAATGAATTCAGTGTGAATTTTCAGTTAAGTAACTATCATTATATAATTATTGCAAAACTTTCACATAATTTCAACACACTTCTTCAGATTCAGATTCATCTTGCTTATATTAAATAAACAAATCAAGTTTACATTTGAATGCTGTTCAATAATCACACTTTTCAAAAATGATGACACACAAATTTTGCAAAAAAAATGATATCTAACTTGACAGCTCAACTGAATGATCATGTCAAGATATCAGATTTTGTCAACATGAACTTTGTTGACAAATATGCAGAAAAGACTTTGAATTACATAATAAATTGAAAAAAAAAGCATTCAACATGAAACAGTGTTTATGAATTGAATTTTAAAAATTTTATTTTTTTTAAATCATTTCAATTAAGATTTTTTAGAATTGAACACTCATTCAGTACAGAAAAAAAACAAGAAAAAGTTTATCTTGTCAAAATTGAGCAACAAAAAAGCAAACACAAGACAAAAACTAAGACAGCACACAAAATTACTGATAAACAAAAAACAGTTGATAGAAAAGAAAAATTTTAAAAATTACAATACACAAAAAAAGCTAATGCTGCTGTTGTCACAACAATTGCAGCAGCAGCAGTTAGTAACATTAATGTTGTTTCAGAGCAACATTAAAATGAAATTGCTGAGTAAATTGATTTGAAATTTCAGCTGATTTTTCTTTCAGAACAACAAAACAATAATGAAAATTTTTTTGATACATTTATTATTTCTGAGAATGCTTTCATTTTTTTATTGTTGAAGATGCTTTCATCACTGAGAATGCTCTCATTGTTGATGATGATCTTATTGTTATTATTTTCATTCATTCTAAACACATTGAGAAAATCAATTTGATTTTTCATTCTGAAGAAAAGTTTGTTGTGTCTCTTGATTCATTAAATATGCAGACAAATACTTATTCAAATCATCAGATTCACAAGCACTTTGCAAATTTTAGTTTTGATGATGAAAATGATAATTTGACTGATGCAAATGCATTTATAAAAAAAAATGAAATGTCAGCTCTTAAGTTCAACACTGATACATCTGCAAGAAAACATACAAAAAAAGCAAAATAATTGTATTAAATTAAAAGTTAATCAGTTTGAATTTTAATAATGCATAATCATTAAAGAAGCATAATGAATAATGATTACATGATGCATAACATGAAATGTTGTTTCAAAACTACATTATAATGATTTTAATAATTAATACATTTTCTGTTTGCTTTGTTGAGTAGTTAAGACTACAATAATACATTAAAAGTAATGTGATTTTTTCAGTTAACATAACATCTTCAGCATTTGTATCTTGTAATCTGTAACATGAATTTAAAATGTTATAATAACAACACAAAACAGTATTGTGTACAGTTCTTGTTCACTTTCAGAATAATAAGTAATGTCAAGTAATTTTTTTGAAAATTATACTGCATTGAGTATAGTATGTGATGATTATGATTTACTCACATGTTATTTGTTTCAACTCTGATTTGTTTTGTATATTGAACAAAATCTTGAAATTGTTGCCTTTACTTGTACAATTCAAAATTATGATCTTTACTACTCAGCTCAATTCAGATCCATTCACAGTCTAGTGAGATCAAACACTTTTTCAATTTTCAACATTATTATTCAGCATATCATTCAATTTCTGATCTTTAATGTCAATATACTCAGTTACAAATTCATTATTATAATCATCAACAAAAGACTTGATGTCATCATATTGATCACTGAACTTATCTTCATTTCTTGACATATAATTGTCTGCAGTCAGAGGTGTCAAATTCATGATTTCATCATTTGTGTTTTCAGATTTGATTGATTTTTCACTGATGTTAATGAAGATTTGTGTCAATTACATCAAAACAATCAGTCACACATATTCTGCAATCAGTAAATATAAATTATTTTATTTATCAATTCAGATTCTTACTGTTGTTTTTTAAATTGTGATTTGAATTCTTACTGTTTCTTCATAAATTGTTTTTCTGTATTTGTAATGATTGCATTTTCTAAAATTGAATTGATTGATATAAAACTCAATTCAATGAAATCATTTAAGATGTCTGCATGCTTTTTCTTCACTACAACAATTAAGTTTGTTGAAGATACATTGGCAAATCTGTAAAAAGTCTTCAGTCACTGAAATTAACTTGTGTATAGTCAGTGTCAATATCAAATTCTTGACAAATCTCAACAAAACTTTTACAGGGAAAAAACTGGCTCACATCATTTAATGTCAAGTAATACTAATTACTGCCACCACATCACATGAAATTATTATAAAATGTTATTTGCTCATGATCAGCAAATGAAAATTAAATCTTGCAATCACAAAACAGTATTGATTTATTTAACTTCATCTCATTGCTTATTTTATTTATTTCAATAACTCTGCTTGATTATTTCATCAAGAAATTAAAATGAGCATGTCATTTATTATTTACAATAATTATATCACAATTGTTCAAGCAAATAACATTTTCACATTACTTATCAAAATATTCAAATCTAGCTCAGAGCTTCTTCAGTATATAATAATGTATATAATCATGATGAAAGATGAATGAAATTATATTTTGAAATCATACAACTTGATATTCAATCAGAATAAACTAACATTTTAACACAATTTTAATTATATTACATCACAAACTTGTACTCAAAAATTAACTTTCATTTAAACATACATCTGAAATATTTTAAGTTTTTTTTTTGTCAGCAGTACTGCAAGCTGAACAGTAAATTTATTGTGAAAATTTAAAACTTTTTTTAAAATCAATATTTTCAATATTAACTTCATCAACATTCTTGTTAATTAATTTCAATTGTGAAGATTATGCAGTACTTTCAAACATATTGTTCAATTAATTAATATCATGTTGTTCATCTGAAATTTGTTGTTTCTGCAATGAGACATATTCTGATCATGATTAACTTAAGTACAAAATGTTTTCTTAAATGATCAGCAATTGAAATGAATGCATCATACTTCAATGAAATTGTAGAATTAATTTCAAGCTCAAAAACAATATCAGAAGATGAGAACACAGCAAAAAATGTTGATAAATTTGTGATAAAATTAATTTCATCAGAAAAATCAGCAAAGAAAATAAATCAAGCAGTTATAAAATTAATATCATTAACAAAAAAAGCAGAAAAGTTGAATAAAGTTTTTAATTAAGCTTGTGAAAATTCAACAGAATGAATTTCAGTATCATTATGTGTTGAATTCATCAACTTAAATTTGACTGAAGTGAAAAATAAAACATTTTTGTAACAATTTTGAGAAAATTAATTCAGCATCTGTTTTGTCAGCATTGCAGTAATACATTTATTTCTTGCAAATAAATCAAGATTTTCTGACTTTTTTTAATTTAATTGTGAGAAAAATTGCTCAAACATTTCTTGTAATAATTTATCAGCTTTCAATTGTAATAAATCAATAAAGTTGTTTTCTATCTCATCATCATTATTTTTCTTCATAATTTTTGCTTTAACTGCAGCTTCTGCTTGATCAAGATCAAAATTTTCAAAAATTTTATTTTTCATTTCAATTATTTAATTATTCATTTTTCATGCTTGATTAAATTTCACAAATCAATCAAAAATTTGTGCATCATAAAGTATTCATATGTTCTGAAGATGAATCTAATTTAAACAGTGCACATGTTTTATTGTTTAAAGAACAATATTTGCATTCACTGCAGACTTTAACATCATCAAATCTGAGCATTGCTGATGCAAGTTCAGCTTAATCAAGCAAGTTGCATAAATGATCACAAGAATTTGAATTTTGTTATTAACATTATTAAATCATCTCACAACAGCAAATTGTTTGTTGTTATTTATTTCAGCATGAAGTGATAGCATTTCAAATTTCAAATTCTTAAAAATAATTTCAATGTCAAACTGTATCATTAAGTATGCAGTAAAAAAAAAAAATAATATTTTTTTTTCAGAACAATATTATTTACAATTACAAGAAGTGTGAAATATTTTAATGTTTTATTCATTAAATATTTAACTACTCATCAGTGATCTCATGATATAAATAAAATTTATAAATCAGTAAACATGTGACTAACAAGTCAAATCAGATTTTCTGCAAATTTGAACTGTCATAATGAGATATTCTGTGTGAGATTTTTTTCTCTTTTTATCAATGTGATTTTGTACACTTGATCTAATGTTAAACACACTGATGCATGACATAAATGACAGTAAACTTGCATATCAAACTGCTCATTTATATTATTTTTATTTTTCTGCAAGTTGTCTGCATCATTTAATTAATACATTTTGTGTAAATGTTTTATCAAAAAATCATAAATCATTTTGTATTGAAAGAGTTGCTGAAATGTCATTGCACACTCAACTGTTTTAATTTTATAAAATGAAATAATTTCATTTCTCACAATTGAGTTTAAATCTGACTTCTCAACAATCATCAGTTGTCTCATAAAACATCACAACATGATTTGATTGAAAATTTTTGAAATTGTAATCAGTACTGTCTCACTTGACATTGCTCTGACAGTAAAAAAACAACAATATAAATTTGAGTTAAAAATATGAAAATTAATGCTTCTGATCTCACTGAATACATTAATTAACATAATATCAGATGTGTATGTTGATGCTGATTGTTTAAAATCAGCATGATGTAGAAAAATAAAAATACTCAAAAAATCTGATGTGTAATTCATCATTAATGTTGTTGTAATAAATCATTTTAATTAAACATTTAATATCTTGACATTTCAGAAAATGCACATCTTGTGATTTTTGAGAGTGTGACTCTCATTGAGAAATATTTGTTTAAAAGAAATATTGCTTGATCATGCTGAATGAAAAATCAGCTTTCATTTTTCATTGAACTTAATTTCATCATTCAAGTTTTCTTCATTGTTTTTCAAGTTATCTGCATCTGACTTCTTCATCTTGTCATTGTTTTTCATTTCATTTTGATTTTTCATCTTATTTAATTTTTTCACTTCATCTGCTTGTGATTAAGATTTTTGTTTTTGACATTGTTTTTGATCTAGATTGATTTCATGAGTCATTAATCTCTTTATCAATGTGTGCTTACATCATGTGGTATAAAAAAACAAAACAATCATTTACAAAGTCATTGAATTGTTAAAATCAAGAAGTTATACTTTGCTTATTAATCACTTTGTGTTATTGATTATGAACAGCTTTAACAAAGAGTGTGACATATTATCTGACTCAACATGATTATAAAAAAGAAAAATGTTAAAAATATTCTTAAAAAAATGAATAATCTGCTCAATTCAGATGATTATAACAGTTGATGAGCAAAGAATAAATGTGAAGAAATAAAAATTTTTTATTTTCAATTTCAACTTGACATAAATGACAGTTAAACATTGTAGTGTTTTTCTCAAATCAGATTTGTCAGCAAGAACACTGTTCTGCAGTAATGATGATTTTTGTTAAAGCATTCAAATTAGTTCAGTTGTTTGTCAAGATTTTAATCAAAAAATATTAACTTAACATGTATCTAAAGAAAGCTTCAGCTTTCTGCATGCATTCATATAATTAGAGAAAAATACACTCATAATATTTATGATTTGTTGAAGTTTGTTCAGATTTAAAATTATCTCATTGATTAATTTATTTACTATATTTTGAATCTTGAGATCATTGACAATTTCAAATGCAAGCATAATTTTCATGATTTTATTATTTGTTTGATGACAAAATCATCTGATTAACATAATATTTTTGATCATCTTGTAATACTTGTCAAGTATTTTTTTTTGTATCTCAAAGCTCAGAGACAGAAATTCATTTTGAGATATATTACTGAATGTATTTTTCATATTGTTTTTAATCATCTTGATATTGACAGAAACAAAATCATTAAGTGTATCAGAATCAAGAGCATCATTTTTGATGATAAATTTAATATCAGATTTTATGAATTTCTGAAGAGTAATAATTTCATTTAATAATTTATTATTAAAATTTTCAGATTGCTTTTGCTTGATTAAAATTGAGCTTAAAGTTTCTTCATGTTATAATCAAAAATTTAACTGAACACTTTTGTTATTACATTTTTTTGTTGTCAAGATGTAATCAGATTTGATTTTTCTAACTGCATATTTAATAACATACATCAATTACAAAATATTTTTAAGATTCTTGAAATCAAATTTTTCAGATGTGCTTTTTATGATTTTTTTAATTATTCAGAAATATATATGTAGAGAGATATTTTTTATTGAAGTTTCAATTACAGATTTCATACTATTGACTTGTTATCAAATATGAAAGTAGTTATGCATTTTTAATATAATATTGATTGTCATTTTCTTCACTTTCTTGAAATTGAAAACATTAAGTCTGAAAATATTTGCATGCACTTTTTGAAACAAGTTAAGAAAAAGTTTCATGCTGTCATTGTTCAATCAATCACAAAAAATTCTAGTGTCATCAAAATTTAAATAATCACATAATTTTTAAAAATTTTTATCAAAATTTTTATTCTTCAGATACACATTAAAGTATTTATTCTGAGACAGCATTTCTTAACAAATATATCAACTTCTGAATTCAGTCAATCAGTGATGATTTTTTATGTGCTTAATTTTGATCAGCATGTCTTCTTGCTAACTCACAGAAAAATTGTATTCTCAATTCATTAAATTCAACAAATAAACATGAACAGTTCAACACATCACAAAATTCATGTCAATTTCTGTAAAAAAAAAACTCAAACTAGCATTCAAATCTGAAAGTAAACTTGAAACTTTAAACAAGTAAAAAAAAAAAGCAGAATGCTAAAGAGAAGAAGAAGCAGAATGTTTTTTTAAACAAATGAAAAAACTGAATTAAAAAAATTGAAGAAATTAAGAAAAAATGAAAAGCATATGAGAAAAGATATTAAGTTAAAATCAAAATCTGAGTTTTTTTCAATTAAAAACTTGAATGTGTTGTTATTCTTGATAAAAACACATCAACAACATCTGATCTTGATTGAGCAAAGCTCATTTTGAAAAAAGAAATATTCATTTTTCAGTATTTCAGTATCTTGTGATGCAAAGTGATGCAAGACTGATGATTTTTTTTATTTAAAATTTTCTTGAAATATCAATGTATTTGTATTTTTTAAACATATAAAAAATCAAGACAATAAATGTCAATTTGAATTATCTCAAATCTTCAAGTTTGTTTGACAGTTCTCAACATGATATCTGAACATAATAATGATCTTGAAGCAATACAATGTCAGTATTGACTTGATTTCACATCACATTAAGTCTTAAATCACTAGCATTTCTTGATACTAATAAGTTCAAACTAGTTACACAATTAATTAATTACTTAGCTAGTTAACTTAGTCAGTGCTGCTATCAATCATCAATTGTCAATGAATAAGCTTAAATATAATAAAGTCAATCATAAAATACATTAGTTAGTTCTAGCTTCACTAACTACACTGTTTTTATATTCTTGATTTGCTGCAGTTAAGTGTCTGTATGTATAACAATACTTTGTTTCATATTATATATTTGAATTTTGATATTGTAAAGCTATCAATATTTCAACTCTGATGTTGATGATCTCATTTCACTTTATTCTTAAATTATTAATTGTAAAATAAAAATATTGCACATGTTTCTGAATAAGTATTGAGTGAAAAAACTAATACTGTTTGAAACTGTAGTCAATTCTGAAAAACATTTGCATGATGTTGATGAGTGATAGTATAGTACAGCTTAGAGTTTTTGCTTGAGAAATATAATGAACTTGAAGATTTGCTCATACTAGAATCTGATGATGCAATTATATATGAAAATTTGTTGATTTTTGCTTGTACAATCAATAGAGAACTCTCATCTAAATATATCATTTTTTTTTTCTTCAGCTCACTTATTTATTCAGTGTCAGATTTGCAGTTTCTTTCTTCAGATTTTCTAGAAATTAATTTACAAGTTTCATCTACATATATTACATTTCATGTCTCAATTCTCAATGTTTTCATATTTCTTCAGTAGCAGAATGTATAATATGAAAAATATACAAAAGTTATTGTTTTTGTCATATGCTTACTTATCTTACAGATGAAATGATGTATATCTTGAGTCATGCTGTTCATTTTTATCATCTGCTACATCATCAAATACTAATTCTCAATATAATGTATTCTGATGCTCACAATCACATCAAGTATTATGAAAATCAGTTCACAAGCAAATTAATAATAATGATGCTAATATTACATCTGACTGACATTTTTGTGATTTAGAACTCTTAAAGAAAAATGAAATCAATCATATGAAGTATGAATCACTGCTTGATGTAATTCAACAAATGTATTTCAATCACAACTTAATTCATTATGTGAAAGAAAATAATATAAAAGAAGATTTGTTCAATGTTTCACTTGATGTTATTGATTTTAAATTTATAAGAAACTTGCAGAATACAGCAAAGTTGAAGAAAGTAATTTCAAATTTTGTTTTTTTGTCACAAAATTTCTGAGTTGACAACAATGAAAGATTTAAGCTTACTGAAGAGATTTGAGATTAATGATATAATGACATAAAAATTAATTTGAGATTAACTAGTAAACTAGTTTCTAAACAAAATGAATGTTAGTTAAGAAATCAACTTATTTTTGTGCATAATTTTGTAATTATATACAAAGTATTCTATATTAATGTACTAATCTAATAAACAAATGAAGTCACTGAGAGAAATTATTCATCAACATTTTATTAAGTACATTGTTGAAACTTGATATCATTGTTAAAACTACACATAAAATGTTAGACATACACAGTCAAGCATGTGCTTATTGTGACAAAAGATTTAAGACAATTTTTGAGTGAAAACAACATTGTTCACATTGCAAAACTCAAAAAAAAATTATGAAAAAAATAAATATGATTTTTCATAAATTCAACACAAATACTCAATTTGTTATTTGTGTACATTCAGTGAATGCAGATGACACAATGTGTATCACTGTCAGTAACAATGATGATTTGTATGAAAAATCAACTGACATTGTTAATATCATTTTAGCTGAGTTTATTAATTTTGATATTCTGAATGCTGTGAAAAATCTTCACAAGACAATCTGCACATAAATTAATAATTTTTCATTATTTAATTTTGTTTTCAAATTTGCAGATTTTTGTGTGACAGTATTATTTGCATCACACTCACTTGTTTTAATAATGTGCATTTTTATATATCAGCTGAAGACAGATTGATTTGCTGACACAATTATTCAAGAAAATAAGCATCATTTGTCATCTGCATCTAACTCTGCTGCTGATGCACTTTATTCATTTAAAAATAAGTTTAAGTATGCAATTGCACACTTTTTTGTTGATTGTGAGCTTACTAAAAACAACATCAATGCTTTTCTTCAAAATTCAATCTTGAAGAGTATTATGAATCATTTCAGTTTTTGTAATGCAGATCAGCTTTACAATCTAATTGATTATACCTCATATAAAAATGATGAGAATTGAAAGAAAAGTACTTTAACAATCAATTCAAGCATTGAAAACATAAAAAACAAGCAATTCACATTTTTTTATACTGATGTGAAAATTGTTATTCAAAATTTTCTCAGTTACAAATTATTTAAAAATCATTTTACATACAGTTCAGTGCATCAATACAACAATGATGATTACAAAATGTATACAAAAATGCATTCATCAAAATGATGATGATTTATTCAGAATAAACTTTTTGAAGAAGCTACTGTCATTTTCTTGCTTATCACAAATGACAAAACATGTTTAATTATTCTTCAAGAAGATAAAACAATGTGGCTGGTGTATTTGACAATTGAAAATTTAAGTCATTAAGCTCATCATTCACAAAAAATGAATGATATTTGATTGATTAAGTTTTTTCTTAATGTAAAGAAGATGAACATTCTGACAAAAACTAGAATATATCATGTCACAATGAAGCAAATTTTTGAGAATATATATTACAAGCACAACTGCTGAACACTTGATCTTGATCAATAATCATGTGATTTTTATTTCAGATTTAGCTCACATGATCATTAATCAAGATTGAGCTAATGTGATTTTTATTTCTCATGTTTAATTTTTTTGATTTTTGATTTAGATCAATGCAATGTGATTTGTATCTCAAGTTTTGATTTACATAATCATTAATCAAGATTGAGCATGCAGACTCTTTCATAACTGATTTGTTTTTTTTGTATAAACATAAAACAACTAACTCATGTGAAAACTCTGATGCAGTGTGCTAACAATCATGTTCATCATTGTTTTTTTATCATTACTGTCATTTCAGCAGATTATGAAGAATAAATCATCATTACTGCAATAAAAAATGAAAGACACTGCAGCATCTGCACTGTTTCATTAAAAAAGTGAGAGCATTTAACAAAACACTGACTGTTGAGAACTCATAAGTTCATGCAAAATTAAATCAATGAGCAGAGAAAAACAATTGTTGATAATCAAATCAAGTACTTTAAATCAAAAAAAAAATAATTTAATTTATAATGTCAACAATTTCATGTGACATCATAAATTAATTAATATTCATTTAATCATGATGCTGAATTTGCTTCATCAGCTGTTGAAAGAAGTGATTGAAAATTTTGTTATATAATTGAAAATTTTTTTAAAAAACATATATAAAGTATAATATTATTTTCACTTAAACACAAAAATTCTTTTGTCAGAAAGTGATGAGCTTGAGCAACTCAATAAGTATTTTGAAAATGTTTCAGAGTATTCAGATCTGAAATGTTTTATTAAGTTTATCAAATTAAAGCAGAGTACTGAAGAACAACAGAAATTCATTGCATAACAATTAGTGACAATCATTGTTTTATTTTTCACATTGAAAAAACTAACAGCAGTTTTTTTCATATGTGTTTTTATTAATTTTTTATTTTTTGCTCAATATCACTCTCACACCAGTGATACTTTTTGTTATATGAAACAAACTTTGTATTAAATGAACAAGTTGAAGTGAATTTTTAGTGACTACAGAATCAACAAGAAAAATTCAACAAAAAATGATCATTTTAACTTTTCAAAGTTTCATGTACTCTCACATTATGTAAATTTTATTTGAGAATATGATGCTCTGCTCAGTTATGATACAAGTGCTTATGAAAATGCTCATAAAATTCACTGTAAAAACTCATATCATTAAAACAATAAGCAAGAAAGATACAAGAGACAGATGATTCATATTGCTGATCATCATGTCAATATAATAATAATAAACAATATTTTTTATCATGAAAACACAAACAGTGAAAATGCACTTGCTGTTGATGAGTAAATAAATATTAAAAGCAACTCATTTATCAGATCATTGACAAATACTGAACTGAAAGACTTGAGTTGAATGTCTCATCACACAAATTTAAAAATCAACAAATTAACAATTTTAAATGTTGCACAGCAAATGAAGACTTTGCATAATAAGTTTTGAAAAACTCTTGCTGTATTCATACAGCAAATGTAACTATGACTGAACAATTAAGATTAATCAGTTGTTAGTTAAGAACAATCTGAAATCAGTAATTAATGTAAGTCTAATTGCTTCTGAATTAATAATTACAATGTGAAAGTTCATGTCAGTATTACAACACATAAAGTAAATGAAAAAAATTCATATTCAAAAAAACTTAATAATTAAATTATGTGCTGTTTCTCAAATTGACAGAATACTGATAAATGATGTTGTGATCATGTATGAGTGCAGAAGAATGAAAATGAAACTTGCAGTATTTTGAATGAAAAGCTTGTTGATCAACTTCTGATACTTATCACAATTTTAAATGAATGTCATCAAATTTATTAAATAAACTTCAGTGAATTAATCACTGAAAAATCAGTAATATATTGTGAAATTTTTATTGATGTTTTTCAGCTCAGAAAACAAATTATTCATGAAATTTATGAAATATATGAAATGAAAGCTACTCTGATTTCATCAAACAATCTTCAAGATCACAATTTAAAAAAACAACAATTTTATTAATTAGAAAGCATAATACAAGAAGCACATGTTGTATCTGCTGCACATTCAGATATACACATTAAATCAGAAAAGCAATTATTCTACATTAATAATTACATTGACTGAAATCAATTCAATACATTATATGCATCAAGCTTTGAGACAGATGAAAAACAACTTGCAAATAAGTTCTCAATCTCTTCAGAGTAAAATTAACTTTTTTGCATTTTTGTTTATCTGCTTATCTGTCAGTTTTTGTGCCTGCTGACTTGTTTGCTTCTCATTCATTTCTTACTAGCTCACTCATGTTTTTGTCACTTGTTTAATGATTTACATGTACAGTTGAGCTGCATTGATGAAAAAAAAAAATTAGTTTGTCAGTGCTGAAATTCAAACTCACAATCTTAATTTTTTAGTGAATTTAATGTGTTAAGATTGTTAATTAATTTGTGATGATCTGAATGATGATGCTGCAAAAAAATGAAATTTGAGCAAATATTATATCAGTTCATGAGATTCAAATCATGTAAAAAGTATTTTACAATTATAAATTCTTCAATATATATAAAATTTTCATTACATATAACTTACAACTCAGAAAAAAGAAAAAAAAAAAACAGATTGTTAATCACTACATTCCAGAATTTATTTTGTTAATATTATGTGATAATTAATGTTTAAAAGTACATAATTTAAGTAAAACAAATTACTTCTGAATGAATGCACACAAAGTTTCATAGCTTTTTCAAGCTAAAAAAATCTCATGCTAGCTCATGAGAAGCACAATGCAATTATGTAAAATATTTAATAATTTAAGAAAGCATTCAGCAAGCTCAGAACTTCTATAGCATTGATGACAAAGTTTAAAATAATAAAAAAATATCTACAACTTGTCTGTATACATGTCTGAGCTTTACAATGAATTTGAAGCAAGCAGCTGACTAGCTCAGAAGTGAAATTGCAATGTATTTATTTAATTACAACATGTTTCTGTACATTGAATGTTCATAATAAAAAACAAAAATTTATGAAATATATACATGATGACAGCAAGCTTCTAGCTTGAATATTCTCAATCTGAATTAAGAATACTGCAATTACATTAACAGATTTGCATCAATTCTTGTGTTTTTGATAATCATGTGTTTAGTTTCAAGTTTCACTACATGTTAAAAACAAAATAGCATCTCAACATCATTCAATCTCTGAATTGTCATACAAGAAATTGATTTTATATAATACATTAATATTTTTGTACTAGTAATACTGCAGATTACTTTCTGTACTGCTGTACATCTGACAATAAATCAGCAGTCATTTCTTGGTTAATATGATTTTGTTGTGTTGATTTCAGTTCATTTGATAATTCTTTCAGATACATCAGTTTTCATTCAGAGAATCTGCATCTCAAATTATTGTTTATCAAATATTCATTTCAGTAAAAATGCTATTATGTGTTTTTTTCATTCTGTGTAAACTGATGATTCAGTTTTTGCTAATCATTTATCAGCAACATACACAAATGTTTTTAGAGTTCAGTATGAATGTTAACTTGTTGATTAATTCAGACAATCAACAAAATAATTCACTTGCTGTAAAAAATCAAATTATTCTGTCAATAATATCTGATGATTATAAACAATAACTCATGATGTATCAAATGAATCATGAAGTTTCAGAAAAATTTATTAATTTCAGTAAGATATTTGTTGAGTGTAACATAATGCTTACTGTGAGATACTGAACAGTATCACAAATTAAGCAAAAACTGAGCATTAATAATGATGAATACATATCATTATGTGAAGCAGTGAAAGATGAGCTGAGCAAAAAAAAATTGATTGAAGATAAATTCAATACTCATTAAAATAAACAACAACTGCAATTTATTATTGACAAAATTCTGAACAATTCACAATATCAACAAATGTTTCACTTCATGTCAATGTCACAAAAACAGTGAATTTTAATCACAATTATTCAATAATACAACAACAATTAAAAACATTGTTATGAGTTTAAAAAACAATACTTCAAAAATATTTATTCAAAAAACTGCAATCAACACAACACAACACAAAATGTGAAAAAATCAGCAGTACTAAATTGTGAATCTTCAAAATTCATAATAATATTAAAATCTGATGTGTTAATTTTTCATATGTCACAGAATGTTGCTTTAAAGAAATGAAGAGTTTCAGTGAGCTACAACAATAACTTGAATGAAATAAGAAGTATGACATTATGATCAATGTTTGTTGTTATTCAACATCTGAAAAAGCAAGAAACAATAATTTGCACTGTTGAGAATTTGATGTGCTCTCATTTTTTAAATATATTAAATAATGATGATGCAGTATCTCAAGATGTTGCTGTAATTATGCTATCAGAATATGAATGATTAAAATAATTGATGCAGCAGAAATTGCAAATTGATCTGAATGAACATAAATTGTAATACTGAAATGAGTTAGAAGTTCTGAAAATTTGTAATAAATATTTTTTTCAAACAACATTAAAAAATATGCATCACAAACAATGAAAGCAGTTTTGATTTTTTCTTACTGATTCATCAGATATTGAATTACTTTTGTATTTTGAAATTGAAGATGAGCTGAATGATATTTTATGACTGAAAACTAATTTTGCTTTGACAGTTTAGTATTTGTGATTTCAAAAAACATATTTGATCTCAGTCTTTATGTTATTCTGACTAATTTAAATATGTTAGATATTTGTCATAAAAATTCAATGTAAAGACAGATTAATTTTTCTGACAAATTATTATTGAATTAAAAAACAACATCACAATAAACAATCTGAATTATTTTATTAATGCAAAATCAGTCATCACAATTTGCTGTGAATTTTATTATAAAATTATGTAAAAATGCTAGAACACATTCTCTCTGCTGAATTAATCAATTTCAGTGACAATACATAAGTACATTAAAACACTTTCAAAATCTTCTGAAGATTTTTGTTTTCATTTTACTCACTGCATAATTTGAAATATACTTAATGAGTTTCAATTCAAGTATTTTTGTTTACATCTGAAAGCAGAATAAAATTAATTACTTAACATTTACATTAATAAATTATTCTTATTCATTGACAGCATTGTTTTACTTACTTGATGTTTGAAGCATAATGTGCTTGATCATGATCAAGCACATTATGCTTGCAACTCAAATTATTCATCATTTACAATCAGTTTCAACTGACATTGATTAATTTGCTTAGATATACAAATTAATAATTTGACAACAACATGTTTTCTTCAAGATATCAGAATTCTGCAACATCAAAAACTGAACAAAAACAACATTTTTTAGATTTTATATTTTTAGATGAATTAAAATCTTCTTGCAGCACTGCAAGTAAAAAATATAAACAAATAATATGTATTATTTGATTATAATTTTCTTATCATCAGTTGATATCTTTGTGAAGCATATATGATGTTTAATGTGTATACAAAATCATATCAAACAAGATTCACAATTTAATGCTAATTCAGAATCAAGTGACTTGCAGCTACTGCTAAGAGTTGCTTGATATGAAGTGATAAATTTATCAAATGATTATGCAAATGACAATGAAAATGATAATTACTTTAATGATGATAAATCAGTATTAAGTGAAGATGAAAGAAAACAATTTTTTTTAAGTGATCACTCACTGTCAAGAAAAAAACAAGATTTTATTGTCAAACAACAGTTTCATTCACAACATGACTTCAATGAGTTAAATCAGAATTTTGAATTTAATGTAAGTTGTGAAACTGAAGTTGATTGATTGTTTTTTACTTTTCAAGTTGAAGTATAAATTTATGTTAATTAAATGTTATTCAAGTTAGAATTCACAATCTGTGACAAATAAAATCAAATCTACAAATCATTCTTGACAGTTTTTTTATTTTGAAAATTTAAATTCAAGTTAAAATAATAATGTTTCTGAACAACAGTCAGATAACTTCTGTGATTTATTTTCATTAAGTACACAATCAACAAGTTTTTCAATACAAAATGAAGATAAAGTGCAGAATTCTGAAAATGAACTCACAGTAAATTAAGTGACATTATAAAAAAATTATAATTGATGTGACAAAATGAATATTCTCTCATAAACAAATAAAAATGTACTCAAGATAATTTGAATGATTTTTTATGTGCAGATTATGACAGCAGTCAATACTGATGAAAAGAAAAATATTGCATTGTCATCATGATCAGAACACTTAAATGCAAAAGTCATTAATAATTTTATACAGTTGACATAAACAGAAAAACTGAAACTGCATAATAAGCAATTTTCAACAACAAATTTTAGTGTTAGCAATGAAAGAACAATTTTTGCATCTCTAATATTTTCAAGAGCAGCAGCAAGAAAGATGATGAATCTTAAGTTTTCATTCTCAATAACAAGCTGTTTACACAAAATCATACTGATAATATATAACTTTATGATGATGTTGAAATCTGACAGAGTCACTTAATGAGTAAGCTTTGTGAAGTTATTCAAAATCATTTCAATTTTCAACAAATGAAAAACTGCAAACAATTGATTGATGATTTTTTGAGAAATAACAACTTCATTTGTGAGTTCTGAAAGAAAAAGATAAGCACTTTTTTAAATTATAATATAATCTACTTGATATCACAGTTTTGACTCATTAATATGTGTGATATAAAAAATGATGAACAGCAGTTTCTAGCTGAAATACTTGTCAAAAAAATATTTAAATGCTTTTTTTATACAAAAAATTAAAAATTAGCATTCAATTCAGCAACAAAAACTCTGTTTGATTCTTTCTCAGAAACTTTTATTTTTTTTATCACAATTGATGTAAAACATTGCATACAAAAATGAAGTAATGATATTTGTACAACTTATCAATTTGAGTATATTAATGCAGAAGACAAGTTAATTGTCTTCTGCAATCAGAATATTCATGTCATCAGTTCTAATTCTTGTTTGTTGATGCTACTAGTAAACTTTAATTGAATGTGATATATTTGATTCTTTCAGTCAGAAGCAAGACAGTTCAAGATTTAAAGTGTTTTGCTTCAGAAAGTGAAAAAGCACTGTGATTACAAACAGCATATACAAAAAACATCAACTGTACAAATCATCAAGAATAAATATGCAAATCAACTTAATGATCTTGAAAAATTTAGTAAGAAATCATCAGATGAGATTGAGACAAGTTATAATTTTATTACAAAAATCATTAATATTTTCAATAATGAAAAAAATGAACATCATGTTGTGAAGTTTCTTGCAGAAATGTGTGTTTTTTAATATTTATATTAATATATTCATTCTGACTTGAGTCAATCAGCAATCATCAAATACAGCTGAGTTTTCTCAAACTGCATAAAAAACTCAAGATGATTGTTTTGTGTAACACAAAATTAATATATCACAAACAATGCTGCTTGACAAATTCAGCATTACTTTCAATCTAGATCATTGCTGATTTTAATTAAAAAATTTTAAAATGATTGTTTTGTGTGACACAGAATTGATATGTCATAAATAATGTTGTTTAATAAATTCAGTGCTACTCTTAATTTAGATCAGCAATAATTTAAATTGAGAGATTTTAAATACTGATGTTTTTTTTCATTATATAATTTTAAATTACTTAGTTGATGCATAATGTTTCTCTGATGTCTGATTCACAAAATACACATAGTACTGATATTTCTTTAATCATGTTGAATTCATGTGTTTGTTTTTCAGAATGTGATGCATTTGAAATGTTGTTATTGCATTCATTGATTTAACTGTAATTGATACTTGAGAATATATGAACAGCAATGTGTATTTTATACATACACAAAATGATGAATGCTACTTGAAAAACAATGTGCTTTCATGAGAAAGCAATTAATTATAATAGCAATATAAAAAAGCAGATGATTAAAGCAAAGCAACAAAACAATAAATAAAGCATTGATTTTTTCTCTCTGCAAATGTTAGATCAAATTTTGTAAATTACTTCATGCTATGAAGTAAACTACAAATGTCACATATTTCACAATACTGATGCAAGAAACTAATGATGATGTAGATTACAGAAATTGTGCAGATGCATGAAAAAAAGCATAATACTCAACAGCAAAACATGAAATTAGTAAAACAACTTCAAAAGCTATGTGTGAGAATAAAAGCTATGTGCAAAAATAAAAGCAAGATGCTATGTGAAGAAATCTTGACTGTTAAATATTGCATCAACTTGCAAGAAACTTCAGAAATTGTCAGCAATAATCTGAACTGTTGTTAAAGCTCATGACTTTAATAAAAGCACTGTATTAATATTATTGTCTGTTCAGTCATGAGCTTCATTAAAGCAGAATCAAAATGCTCAGAATGTGTTTCAAACATAAAATTCATGCTCACTAATCTTATAGCAAAATCAATCTGAAGCTAGCTCAGAGTTTTTTTTATATTTGCTGATGTGAAAGTAAACTTAAGATTTCAAACAAGTAAAAAAAAAAGCAAAATGCTAGAAAAAAGAAAAAACAGAATGTTTTTTCAAACAGATGAGAAAGCTGAGTTGAAAAAATTGAAGAAATTGAGAAGAAATGAAGAACATATAAGAAGAAATATTGAGTTAGAGTTAAAATTTGAGTTTCTTTCAATTAAAAACTTGAATGTGTTGTTATTCTTGATAAAAACACATTAACAACATTTGATTTTGATTGAGTAAAGCTCATTTTGAAAAAAAAAATATTCATTTTTCAGTATTTCAGTATATTGTGATGCAAAGTGATGCAAAAGTGATGATTTTTTTTGTCTGAAGTTTTTTTGAAGTATCAATGTATTTGTATTTTTCAAACACATAAAAAATCAAAATAACAAATGTTGATTTAAATTATTTCAAATCTTCAAGTTTGTTTAACAGTTCTCAACATGATATTTAAACATAACAATGATTTTAAAGCAATGTGATGTCAGTGTTGACTTGATTTTGTGTTGCATTAAATTTTAAGTCACTAGCATTTCTTGACATTAATAAATTCAAACTAATTACACAATTAGTTAACTACTTAACTAGTTAACTTAGTCAGTGCTGTTATCAATCATCAATTGTTAATGAATAAGCTTAAATATAATAAAATTAATCATAAAATACATTAATTAGTTCTAGCTTCACTAATTACATTATTTTTATATTCTTGATCTGCTGCAGTTAAGTGTCTGTGTGTATAACAATATTTTATTTCATATTATATATTTGAATTTTGATATTGTAAAGCTATTGATATTTTAATTCTGATGTTAATAATTTCATTTCACTTTATTTTTGAGTTATCAATTGTAAAATAAAAATATTGCACATATTTTTGAATAAGCATTGAGTGAAAAAACTAGTATTGTTTGAAACTGTAATCAATTCTGAAAAACATTTGCATGATGTTGATGAGTGATAGCATAATACAGTTTAGAGTTCTTGCTTGAAAAACATAGTGAACTTGAAGATTTGCTCATACTAGAATCTAATGATGTGATTATATATAAAAATTTGTTGATTTTTGCTTGCATAATCAATAAAAAACTCTTATATAAATATATATATATATATATATTTTTTTTTTCAATTCATTTGTTTATTCAGTGTCAGATCTGCTGTTTCTTTTTCTGAGTTTTTTAAAAATCAATTTGCAAGTTTTATTTACATATATTATGTTTCATGTCTCAATTCTTGATGTTTTCATATTTTTTTGATAATGAGATGTATAATATGAAAAATATACAAAAGTTATTGTTTTTGTCATATGTTTATTTGTTTTACAGATGAAATGATGTATATTTTGAGCTGTGCTGTTTATTTTTATTGTTTGTTATATTGTCAGACATTAATTCTTGATATAATGTATTTTGATGCTCACAATCACATCAAGTATTATGAAAATCAATTCACAAGCAAATTAATAATAATAATGTTAATATTACATCTGACTGACATTTCTGTGATTTAAAATTCTTAAAGAAAAATGAAATTAATTATATGAAGTATGAATCACTGCTTGATGTAATTCAACAAATGTATCTTGATTATGATTTAATTCATTATATAAAAAAAAGTAATATGAAAAAAGATTTGTTCAATGTTTTGCTTAATGTTATTGACTTTAAATTTATGAAGAACTTGCAGAATACAACAAAATTAAAAAAAATAATTCAAAATTTTGTTTTTTTGTTATAAAATTTCTGAGTTGATGACAATGAGAAACTTGAACTTACTGAAGAAATTTGAGATTGATGATATGATAACATAAAAATCAGTTTGAAATTAACTAGTAAACTAGTTTCTAAATGAAATGAATGTTAATTAAAAAATCAACTTATTTCTGTGCATAATTTTGTAACTACATATGAAATATTTTGTACTAATATATTAATTTAGTAAACAAATAAAATCACTGAGAAAAACTATTCATCAACACTTTATTAAATACATTGTTGAAACTTGATATCATTGTTAAAACTACACATAAAATGTTAGACATATACAATTGAGCATATGCTTATTGTGACAAGAGATTTAAGACAATTTTCAGATAAAAATAACATTATTCACATTGCAAAACTTAAAAAAAAATTATGAAAGAAATAAATATAACTTTTCATGAATTCAACACAAATATTTAATTTGTTATTTGTATACATTCAGTGAATGCAGATGACACAATGTATACTGCTGCTGATGACAATAATGATTTGTATGTGAAACTGACTAACATTGTTAACATTATTTCAATTGAGTTCATTGATTTTGATATTCTGAATGCTGTGAAAAATTTTTGCAAAACAATTTGCACACAAATTAATAATTTTTCATTATTTAATTTTATTTTCAGATTTGCAAATTTTTATGTGACAGTATTGTTTGCATTATGTTTAATTATTTTAATAATGTGCATCTTCACATACTGACTGAAAATGAATTAATCTGCTGACATGATTATTCAAGAAAATAAGCATTATTTATCATTTGCATCTAATTTTGCTACTAATGCATTTTATTCATTTAAAAATAAATTTAAGTATGCAATTGCACACTTTTTTGTTGACTGTGAGCTCACTAAAAATAACATTAATGTTTTTTTTCAAAATTTAATCTTGAAAAATATCATAAATTATCTTGAATTTTGTAATGCAAATCAGCTTTACAATCTAATTAATCATACTTTATATGAAAGTGATGAAAATTAAAAAAAAAGTAGTTTGACAATTGATTCAAGCATTAAAAATGTGAAAAACAAGCAATTCACACTTCTTTATGCTGATGTGAAAATTGTTATTTGAAATTTTTTTAATCACAAATTATTTAAAAATTATTTTACATACAATTCAGTGTATCAATATGATGATGATGACTGCAAAATATATATGAAAATGCATTCATTAAAATGATGATGATTTGTTCAGAATAAATCTTCTGAAAAAATTACTGTCATTTTCTTGCTTATTGCAAGTGACAAAACATGTTTAATTATTCTTCAAGAAGATAAAATAATGTAATTGATGTATTTAACAATTGAGAATCTAAGTTATTAAGCTTGATGTTCACAAAAAATGAATGATATTTGATTAATTAAATTTTTTCTCAATATAAAAAAAATGAACATTCTGACAAAAACTAGAATATATCATGTCACAATGAAGTGAATTTTTGAAAGTATGTATTACAAACACAATTGCTGAATGCTTGATTTTGATTGATGATTATGTGATTTTCATTTCAAATTTAACTCATGTGATCATTAATCAAGATTGAGTTAATGTGATTTTTATCTCTTACATTTGATTTTTCTGATTTTTAATCTAGATTGATGCAATGTGATTTGTATCTTAAGTTTTAACTTATGTGATCATTGATCAAAATTGAGCATGTGAGCTTTTTCATGACTGACTTGTTTTTTTTGTATAAACATAAAGCAACTGATTCATGTGAAAATTCTGATGTGATGTGCTGACAATTATATTGATTATTGCTTTTTTATCATTACTGTCATTTCAGCAAATTATGAAGAACAAATCATTATTACTGCAATAAAAAATGAAAGATACTGCAGCATCTGCATTATTTCATTAAAAAAATGAAAGCATTTAATGAAATGCTGGCTGTTAAAAACTCATAAGTTTATACAGAATCAAACCAATGAGCAGAAAAAAATGATTGTTGATAACTGAATTAAGTATTTTGAGTTAAAAAAAAATAATTTATATTACTGATTATTGTGTCAATATAATAATGATGAACAATATTCTTTATCATAAAAACACAAACAGTGAAAATGCATTTGTTGTTGATGAGCAAATAAATGCTAAAAATAACTTGTTTGTCAGATTATTGATGAATACTGAGCTGAGAAACTTGAGTTGAATATCATGTTGTATAAATTTAAAAACTGACAGATTAACAATTTTAAATGTTGCACAGCAGATGAGAACTTTGCATAATGAGTTTTTGAAAATTCTTGTTGTATTTGTATGACAAATGTGACTGTGATTGAATGATCAAAATTAATCAATTACTGATCAAGAACAATCTGAAATCAGTGATTAATGTGAGTCTGATTGCTTCTGAATTAACAGTTACAATGTAAAAATTTATATTAATATTACAACACACAAAACAAGTGAAAAAAATTTATATTCAGAAGAGCTTAATAATCAGATTATATGTTGTTTCTCAAATTGACAGAATATTAATAAATGATGTTGTAATTATATATGAGTGCAGAAAAATGAAAATGAAGTTTGTGACATTTTGAATGAAAAGTTTGTTGATTGATTTTTGATACTTATCACAATTTCAAATAAGTATTGTTAAATTCATTAAATAAATCTCAATGAATTAATCATTGAAAAATCAGCAATATATTGTAAGATTTTTATTAATGTTTTTCAATTCAGAAAATAAATTATTCATGAAATTCATAAAATATATAAAGTAAAAATTATTCTGATTTCATTAAATGATCTTCAAGATTGCAATTTAGAAAAGCAATGATTTTATCAGTCAGAAAGCATAATATGAAAAACACATGTTGTGTTTGCTGCATATTTAAATACACATATTAAATCAGAAAAATGATTATTTTACATTAATAACTACATTAACTGAAATTAATTCAATACATTATATGCACTGAGTTTTAAGATAGATGAAAAATAATTTGCAAATAAGTTCTTAATTTTTTCAGAGCAAAATTAATTTTTTATGTTTTTGTTTGTTTACTTATCTGTCAGTCTTTGCATCTGCTGACTTGTTTGCTTCTCATTTGTCTCTTACTAGCTCATTCATGTTTTTGTTACTTGTTTGATGATTTACATGTATAATTGAGCTGCACTGATGAAAAAAAAAATAATTTGCTGATGCTGAAATTTAAACTCATGATTTTGATTTTTTAGTGAATTCAATGTATTAAAATTATTAATTAATTTGTGATGATCTGAGTGATGATGCTGCAAAAAAATAAAATTTGAATGAATGTTATATCAGTTTATGAAATTCAGATTATGTAAAAAGTATTTTATGATCATAAATTTTTTGATATATATAAAATTTTCATCACATATAACTTGTGACTTGAAAAAAGAAAGAAAAAAGACAGATTATTAATCACTACATCACAGAATTTATTTTGTTAATATCATGTGATAATTAATGTTTAAAAATACATAACTCAAGTAAAAGAAACTACTTTTGAATGAATGCACACAAAATTTCATAACTCTTTCAAGCTAAAAAAACTTTGTGCTAGCTCATGAAAAGCACAATGCAATTATGTGAAATATTTAATAATCTGAAAAAGCATTCAGTGAGTTCAGAACTTCTATAACATTGATGACAAAATTTAAAATAACAAAAAAATATTTACAACTTGTTTGTATACATGTCTGAGCTTTACAATGAATTTAAAGCAAGCAGCTGATTAGCTCAGAGATGAAATTGCAATGTATTTATTTAATTGCAGTATGTTTCTGTACATTAAATGTTCATAATAAAAAGCAAAAATTTATGAGATATGTACATAATGACAGCAAGCTTCTAGCTTGAGTATTTTTGATTTGAATTGAGAATATTGCAGTCACATTGATGAGTTTATATCAGTTTTTGTATTTTTGATAATCATGTATTTAGTTTCAAGTTTCATTACATGTTAAAAACAAAATAACATTTTCACATCATTCAATTTCTGAATTATCATACAAGAAATTGATTTTATATAATACATTAATATTTTTCTACTAGTAATACTGCAGATTATTTTCTGTACTGCAGCCTGCTGTACATTTGACAGTGAATCAGCAGTCATTTCTTGATTAATATGATTTTGTTGTGTTGATTTCAGTTCATTTAACAATTTTTTCAAATGTGTTGATTTTCATTCAGAGAATTCACATCTCAGATCATTGTTTATCAAATATTTATTTTGATAAAAATGTTATTATGTGTTTTTTTCATTTTGTGTAAACTGATGATTCAGTTTTTGCTAATCATTTATCAACAGCATATGTGAATGTCTTCAGAATTTAGTATGAATGTTGACTTGTTAACTAACTTGAACAGTTAACAAAATGATTTACTTGCTGTAAAAAATTAAATTACTCTGTCAATAATGTTTGATGATTATGAACAATAAGTCATAATGTATCAAATGAATCATGAAATTTCAAAAAAATTTATTGATTTTAGTAAAACATTTATTAAGTGTGACATAATGCTTACTGTGAGATACTGAACAGTATCATGAATTAAATAAAAATTGAACATTGATAATGATGAATACACATCATTATGTGAAGTAATGAAAAATGAGCTGAGCAAGAAAAGATTGATTAAAAGCAAGCTCAATACTCATCAAAATAAATAACAGCTGCAGTTTATTATTAACAAAATTTTGAATAATTCACAATATCAACAAATGTTTCATTTCATCTCAATGTCACAAAAACAATGAATTTTGACTGTAATTGCTTAATGATGCAATAATAATTGAAAATACTGCTGTGAGTTTAGAAAACAACACTTCAAGAATGTTTATTTAAAAAACTGCAATCAATGCAATATAACATAAAATATGAAGAAATCAGCAGTACTAAATTGTGAATTTTCAAAATTCACAACAACATTGAAATTTGATGTGTCAATTTCTCATATATCACAAAATGTTACTTTAAAAAAATGAAGAGTTTCAGTGAGCTACAACAATGACTTGAATGAAACAAGAAGTATGACATTATAATCAATGTTTGTTGTTATTCAATATTTAAAAAAATGAGAAATGATGATTTACACTGTTGAAAATTTGATGTATTTTTATTTTTTAAATATATTAAATAATGATGATGCAGTATCTCAAAATTTTGCTGTGATCATGCTATCAGAATATGAATGATTAAAACAGTTGATGCAGCAAAAACTGTAAATTAATTTAAATAAGCATAAATTATAATACTGAAATGAGTTAAAAACTCTGAAATTTTGTGATGAATATTTCTTCTGAACAATATTAAAAAATATGCATTACAAATAATAAAAATGATTTTAATTTTTTTTACTAACTCATCAGATATTGAATCACTTCTGTATCTTGAGATTGAAGATGAGCTGAATGATATATTATGACTGAAAATTGATTTTATTTTGATGATTTAATATTTGTGATTTCAAAAAACATATTTAATTTCAATTTTTATATTATTCTGACTAATTTAAATATATTAGACATTTGTCATAAAAATCTGATGTAAAAACAGATTGATTTTTCTGACAAATTGTTATTAAATTAAAAAATAACATCATGATAAACAATTTAAATTATTTTATTGATGCAAAATCAATCATTACAATTTGCTGTAAATTTTACTAAAAAATTATATAAAAATGCTAAAATGTGTTTTCTCTGCTGAATTAATCAGTTTCAGTGACAATGTGTAAATACATTAAAATATTTTCAAAATTTTCTGAAAATTTCTGCTTTTATTTTACTTTCTGTACAATTTGAAATATATTCAGTAAGCTTTAATTCAAGTGTTTTTGTTTACATCTGAAAGCAGAATAAAATTGATTACTTAGCATTTACATTAATAAATTGTTTTTATTCATTGACAACATTATTTTATTTACTTAATGTTTGAAGCATGATGTGCTTCATCATGATTAAGCACATTGTACTTGCAATTCAAGTCATTCATCACTTACAATTAGTTTTAACTGACATTAATCAATTTGCTTAAATATACAAATCAATAATCTGATAACAACATGCTTTCTTCAAGATGTCAGAATTTTGTAATATTAAAAATTGAATGAAAATAATATTTTTCAGATTTTGTGTCTTCAGATGAATCAAAATTCTTTTGCAGCACTGCAAGTAAAAAATATAAGCAAATGATAAGTATTATTTAATTATAATTTTTTTGTCATCAGTTGATATTTTTCTGAAGCATATATGATGTTTAATGTGTATACAAAATCATACTAAATGAAATTTACAGTTCAATGCTAGTTCAAAATCAAATAACTTGCAATTATTGCTAAAAGCTGCTTGACATAAAATGATAAATTTATCAGATGATCATGCAAATGACAATGAAGATGACAATTACTTTAATAATGATAAGTCAGCATTGAGTAAAGATGAAAAAGAACAATTTTTTTCAAGTAATTACTTATTGTTAAAAAAAAAATATGATTTCATTGTCAGACAGCAGTTTCATTCACAACATGATTTTAATGAATCAAGTCAGAATTTTGAATTTAATATAAGTTGTGAAACTGAAGTTGATTAATTGTTTTTTGTTTTTCAAGTTAAAGTATAAATTTATGTTAATTAAATGTTATCTGAGTTAAAATTCACAATTTGTGACAAATAAAATTAAATTTACAAATTGTTCTTGATAACTTTCTCATGTTGAAAATTCAGACTCAAGTCAAAATGATAATGTTTCTGAATGATAATCAAATAACTTTTGTGATTCATCTTCATCAAGCATATAATCAACAAATTTTTTGACACAAAATGAAAATGAAGTGCAGAATTCTGAAAATAAACTCACAAAAAATCAAGTGACATTATGAAAGAGTTGTGATTAACATAACAAGATAAATATTCTCTTATAAACAAATAAAAATATATTCAAAATAACTTGAGTCATTTTTTATGTGTGAGTCATAACAGCAGTTAATACTGATGAGAAGAAAAATATTGCATTGTCATCATGACTGAAACATTTAAATGCAAAAGTCATTAATAATCTTATGCAATTGACATAAACAGAGAGACTGAAACTGCATAATAAATAATTTTCAACAACAAATTTCAATGTTAGCAATGAGAGAGCAATTTCTTCATCTCTGATATCTTCAAGAGCAGCAGCAAGAAAGATGACAAATCTTGAGTTTTCATTATTAATAACAAGCTGTTTACACAGAATCATATTGATAATATATAACTTTATGATGATGTTAAAATCTGATGAAATTACTTGATGAATAAGCTTTGTGAAGTTGTTTAAAATCATTTCAATTTTCAGCAAATGAAAAACTGCAAACAATTAATTGATGATTTTTTAAAAAATAACAACTTCATCTGTGAGTTCTGAAAGAAAAAAATAAACATTTTTTTGAATTATAATATGATTTACTTGATATCACAGTTTTGATTCATCAATGTGTGTGATATAAAAAATGATGAATGACAGTTTCTAGCTGAAATACTTATCAAAAAAATATCTGAATGCTTTTTTTATATAAAAAATTAAGAATTAGCATTTAACTTAGCAATAAAAAATTTGTTTAATTTTTTCTTGAGAATTTTTATTTTTTTTATTGCAACTGACATAAGACATTGCATATGAGAATGAAGTAATGATATTTGTGTAACTCATTGATTTGAGTATATTAATGTGAAAGACAAATTAATTATTTTCTGCAATCAGAATATCTATATCACTGATTTTAACTCTTGTTTGTTGATGCTACTAGTGAATTTCAATTAAATGTAACATATCTGATTTTTTCAGTCAGAAGCAAAATGATTCAAAATTTAAAATGTTTTATTTTGAAAAGTGAAGAAGTACTGTGATTACAAACAGCATACACAAAAAACATTAACTGTACAGATTGTTGAGAATAAATATGCAAATTAACTTAATGATTTTAAAAAACTTAGTGAAAAGTCATCAGATGAGACTGAAATAAATTGTGACTCTGTCACAAAAATCATTGATATTTTCAATAATGAAAAAAATAAACATCATGTTGTGAAGTTTTTTGCAAAAATATATGTTTTTTAATATTTATGTCAATATATTTGTTCTAACTTGAGTTGATCAGCAATCATCAAATACAGCTGAATTTTTTCAAACTGCACAAGAAACTCAAAATGATTATTTTGTGTAATATAAAATTGATATATCACAAACAATGTTGTTTGATAAATTCAGTGTTATTTTTGATTTAAATCATTGCTGATCTAAATTGAAAAATTTTAAAATAATTGTTTTGTGTGACACAAAATTAATATATCACAAACAATGTTGCTTGATAAATTCAGTGCTACTCTCAATCTAAATCAATGATGATTTAAATTAAAAAATTTTAAATGCTGATGTTTTTTTTTGTTGTATAATTTTGAATTATTTAATTGATGCATGATGTTTTTCTGATGTCTGATTCACAAAATACATATAATACTGATATTTTTTTAATCATGTTGAATTCATATCTTTATCTTTTGAACTATGATGCATTTGAAATGTTGTTATTGCATTTGTTAATTTGACTGTAATTAATACTTGAGAATATATAAACAATAGTATGTATTTTGTACATATACAAGATGATGAATGTTATTTGAAAAACAGTGTGTTTTCATGAGAAAGTAATTAATTATAATAACAATATAAAAAAACAAATGATTAAAATAAAACAATAAAATGATAAATAAAGCATTGATTTCTTCTCTCTGCAAATGTTAGATTAAATTTTGTAAATTGCTTCATGTTATGAAATAAACTATAAGTATCACATATTTCACAATACTGATGCAAGAAGCTGATGATGATGTAAACTACAGAAATTGTGCAGATGCATAAAAAAAAATATAGTGTTTAATAATGAAGCATGAAATTAGTAAAACAATTTCAAAAACTATCTGTGAAAATAAAAACTAGATGCAGAAATAAAAACTAAATGTGAAAATAAAAACTATGTGCAAAAATAAAAGCAAAATGTTATGTGAAAAAGTCTTAACTGCTAAATACTGCATTGATTTGCAAGAAATTTCAGAAATTGTTAGCAATAATCTGAGTTGTTGTTAAAGCTCATGACTTTAATAAAAACACTGTACTAATATTGTTGCCTGTTCAGTCATGAGCTTCATTAAAGCAGAATTGAGATGCTCAGAGTGTATCTCAAACATAAAATTCATGCTCATCAGCTTCATAGCAAAATCAGCCTGAAGCTAGCTCAAAATTCTTTTCATATTTGCTGATGTAGCTGATTTCATTCAACATGTGTTTTCATTTTATTGAGAATAAACTTCTGCAAAATGAGCTGCTGATCAACTGACAGTTGATTTTAAAGTTTTTTCAGTCAATTTCAGATTGCTAAAAACATTGAAAAGTTATTAGTTATTGTTCTCAATATCATAACAAAAAAATGTGTGATATTTCTTCTTACATAAAATTTCATTAATCTTAAATCTAATTGACTGTCATCAGCACTCTGTTTCATTCTCTCTTAAAGTATGACACACACATGTAGCAACACAAATGATGTAGTTAACAAACAGTAAATCAAACAAGTGTGCTGTAAGCAAATCAATTGCAAGTGCAAATTTCTTGAAATTAAAAAAAAATTGTGCTATTGCAAGATACAAAATGTTGATTAATCATCAGATTTTGTCAGGTTGTATGTGATTGTCAATCATTTCAAATTACAATATTCAAAATTTTGTGATAAAATATAACACATTTTGTTTTTTCAGTTATAACAAAAAAAATTATCATTCTCAAACAAATTCTGAACAGTTTTTTTTTTATGCTTTGCATTTTTAAATTTATAATGAACAACAAGCATGTTTTAAATTTTTTTCATAATATGACAGTTTAGAAAATTTGTCATATCACACAACTAGTAAGAAATAAAATCAGCAGCAATATTCATTAAGTAATAATGATACATATTCTTCTTGTTTTTGTCTGAACTGATTGTTGAGTAAACATTAGTAATTCAGAGTTTAATGTGTTGTAATTTTTATAAGTATTGAACTGATTTTTTCATTTTTTCTGTCATTTGCTCACTGCAAGAATTCATGTTTTTTTAATAAATAAATTCTGATGATTGCTATTTCATTCTGATCAGAAATTCAAGTTTGAAACTGATTATTTATTATAATTCAAATCACTGAATAATTTTTCTTGCAGCAAAGTTTCTGTTATGCTTAACATTTGTTTATTTGCAACATTGAGTGATTGTACTTTTATCTGATGTCTAATTTCATCTCAAGATATTTGATTTGTTTGCATCTGTGTCACTTGATCTTGAATATTTATGCAGAAAGCAATTGAAGTCAGTTATTGTTCAACAAAAATATGAATTTGCTTTATTTAATTTTAAAAAGTCATCTGCTGATGTTCTGTCATTTAATGATTTAAAAAATTTAACACTTTTTTGTTTCATCACATTTTCTGCAACACATTGCTCTTCATTCTGCATCAGAAACATAAATGTTGAAATCTGACATTTAACTTCAAATAAGCAAGTGTCATTATCTCAAATCACATGTAAAAAATTTTTATGAAAATGTTACTCACTGTTTCAATTTCAACTTTCAAATTATTACATAAATGTGATACATCAGTTATGAAAATCAGAAATTTCTGTGACACAACTGAATCTGCTGTCAAAATCAAAATTCTGAAATATAAATTATTTTTTTAATATTTTTTCAATGCTGAATAAATGAGTTTATTTATTTGAATTCTGATACACACACTGAATTTTTGTGACATTTTTATTAAATATATCACTGCTGCTAGCTGAAGATTTGTTCAGACAGTCAGAATAAATTCATAAAAAATTTATTAATATAAAATACTAATTTTTCTTCAGTCTGACAGAATGAGTTCTTGAAATCACAATTTCAAATCACACATTGAAAAACATCAGCATTGTTACTCAGCAATTTGCAAGTATATTTTTGCAATTTATAAGCAGTAAAAAACTTTACTTCAGTTTGCAATTATTTTTTTAATGAATTTCAGTTTGTATTGTTATTCACATTCAAAACAACTCTTGAAGCTGATGACATTTCATCATTGATTGATGATTCTTGTCTTCAAAATCTTGACTGAAACATGATATCTAAAGAAATATATGCATCAGAATATATTAACAATATTCAGAGTTTCAACAATCACAAATGCAATCATTTTTTGAAGACATAATTTAACTGTACAACTAAATTATCTGTTATTAAATTCATGAAGAAAAAACATGATGCTTATATATTTTGTAAGCTTTTTAATAAAACTTCTGAAATTTATCTCAAGTCAAGAACAGCATACACTTACTGCAAGAAGATTGAAGAAAAACAAGTACAGTGTAAATTTATTCATTATAAAAAATTTAATAACTTAAAAATTTGTTTTTTTTTTCAAAAATATGTTTTCTTCTGCTGCAAGAAATTAATGTGATGCACATTAAGTAAAACTAACATCAGAAAGAGAAATATGTCATCTGATGTTTAATTAAATCACATTTTCAACATCAATCTGACAACTTAAATCATAATTTATCTTGAATGTTATCATGTGTTTGATACACTCACTTTCTGAGAAATTATTGAAATATCTGATCATCATTAACAAGCAAATGCTTTATTTTCATCTGATTTATTAAAAATAATTAAAAATGCTGTCATTTTATCTGATGCATTTTCTTCAGTGCAGTTTAAAATGAGTGCTTTTTGCAAATTTCAAAAGTTTCATTCTTCATCACATCAAAATAACAATCAATGATTATCAAAAATCACTGAAAGCTTCTCATGAAGCATTTGTTTCAGTTAATTAAATAAGACTCTTGAAACTGACACAATATAATTTTCAATTGTGAAATTCAGATTCAGTATTTGCAATTCAGTTAAATTGCTATCAGAAAATATAAAATTTTTCATTAAACATATTATTGTGTGTTTTTGCTCTAAATGTTATATAATAATGTGAGTTGATCATGCTTTCAGAACATCATCACAATTTTTTAATTTTATAAAATTATTTATTTGTGAAAAAATCATGATTTTAAATTTCATGTTTTGAAATTGTGCTGTTTTTAATGTATTTACTGCATCATGAAGTGCAAATTCATGATGCATATAAAATGTTATGTTAGCAGCAGTTACAAGTTAAGAAATTGAAGTTTAAACATAATTCAATTATACAATTGTAAAAAATTTTTGTATGATTGCTGAAGCATTTACACAAATTTGATTTTTTTTTTCATATATCAGTACTTTAAATTATTATTGCATTTCTGAGTCATTGCTGTCAGACAGCAATATGCTTGCATTTTTGAATAATCATTGAATATTAAGTTGTATTTTTGAATTATATGTTCATTAATTTCATATAATCACTGCTTGCTGCTATGTGTGCTGAGTTTTGCATCAAAAAAACAATGTTTTCACATTTTTTGTTTCAAAATACAACACAATAATTTATAATTATCACAACATATCTTCAGCTCTGTCATTGTTATTGAAATTGTTCAGTATCTCATTTCTAATAAAAAATTACTCATAATGATGACAGTTTGATTTATTTTCATTTCAGAATGTGAACATATTTGTATTGATGATATACTTCAAGATTGAGAATGAACATAATTTCAGCTTTGAAGATTTTCTGAAATCAGAACAGTTTCAGTTGTTGAACAAAAATAATTGAAAATTAAAATATAATTGAGAGTAATCATTGTTTGTTCATGTTTTATTTAAAAATAACTTTAATATATGTTTCATTCAAGTCAACATTATATTCACTAATATGTTGTAGTTAGTTCATTGTCACATGTGAGCTAGTTAGTTAATGTAACTACAATGTATACTGCTACATTCCATTACTTGATGTTAGTATAATTATGTTTTGTTCATAATGTACTTGATCTCTACTTGCTTTCAATGATCACAATAATAATTTAAAAACTGAAGACATATGTCATAAATATTACAATTGAGCAATTTATATATTCAGAAAATAGCAGAAGCATTAAATGTATATTTTTTTTATTTAATAAGTTATTGCTAATAATTTGAAAATCACTACAGTATAACAATCATACTGAATGAAAAAACAATGTAATTTTATCTGAAGATGATATATCTAGCTGTATGACAAGAAATTGATTAGCATGCAGAATTTAATATACTGTATGATGAGATTAACATGTAAACAATACTGAAAATTACTTGAAATATTGATAATATAACATTTATGTTTAAGTGATCTGCAATTTGTGTTGACAATTATCAGTTAATTTTTTGTGAAATTAATAATATGTGTTCACTTCATATCATTGTTCACATTTTTTGTTTGTTATCTTTGAGTAATTTATTTTTGCTTCATTTCTTGTCTCAATTTTTGATCATATTTTTTGATTAATTTTTTTTTCAATTAAGGAAAATTAAAGTGATATAAAATTTAATACTGATGTCAGTTAATGTAATTATTAATATAAAATATCTTTCTGTCAGTCTTAAGACTCTCAAGTTTACTGTTATAAATTGCTGAAACAACATGAGTTTTTTAAATAATATTATTAAAAATGTAAATTTGCTGTTGACTTAAATTGCAACTTGCAGTAAAATGAAAATATTTTATTGAAACTGATTCAATCTCAAGCATATCATGAATTTTATGTGATGTATTCAAGTGAGATCATAAAATATTCACAAAAACTTCACAATATTTTTAATTGCTGAATGTTGTGAAATTAATTTTCACATTTTTTGTATACACTCTGTGCTCAAAATCAAATATTGTGAAAATCACAAGAAAATGAGCAATCATTTGTTCATTAAAAATTAATTTTTGTGTCTGACTTAATTCAGATTAATGTTTCTGAACTCAAATATAATTTTTGTGTCATAAATTGTTTATTTTCTTTATTCAGACAAATGAACACTGAAGAAATTTCTTTACAAAAGTATCAGAATTTGCTGTTTTTTTATCATCAGACTTTCATGCTGATATGAATGCATGAAGCTGTAATTTGTAATAATGCACTCATGCAAATTCTGACTTTCTACAATCATTAAAACAAAAAATTTCTAATGATTCATAAAATTGTTTTTTCATCTCATGAACAAAAACTGCAAGAGCTTCAAAAAATTCATTATTTAAATCATTAAGTTGTGCAGCAAGATTACAAACTCTAATTTGATTTTCACAAACAATTTTTCAATTGAGATTTTTCAGAAACATAAATTTTGATGATGATGTTATTTTGATTTTTAAATTGCTTGTGACAGTAGCAGCATTTCATTCAGATAACTTCTCAAAAAATAAAACATTTTCAATTGACATCATGTTTATTTGATGAATATTATATGCAATTATCTGTTTATGATATATTTTTTGCTTGTTTATTCACTGAAATGAATTCTTGACAAAATTTTTGTGATTTTTTTTGAAATTTTTTGTGTTAATCTCATCTAAACTTTTACTGTCACAAATGAACTGAACATAATGAGTGAAAACATGAAATTTTGAAAAATTAAAATGATTAATCTTGAGAGAATTTTTAACATTTATTTAATAATCACTGAACATTCACTTCAAGTTGTCAATGCAATAAAAATTATACTCAATGTATGACAATGTTTCATTGGCAAATTTGTAAAGGGCCCCCATTCACTGAAATCAACTTGTGTGTAGTTAGTGTCAATATCAAATTCTTGACAAACCTCAACAAAACTTTTACAGTGAAAAGGCTGGCCCACATCATTTGATGTCAAGTAATACTAGTTATCATCATCACATCACATGAAATTATTATAAAATGTTATTTGCTCATGATCAGCAAATGAAAATTAAATCTTGCAATTATAAAACAGTATTAATTTATTTAACTTCATCTCATTGTTTATTTCATTTATTTCAACAGCTCTGCTTGATTATTTCATCAAGAAATTAAAATGAACATGTTATTTGTTATTTACAATAATTATGTCACAATTGTTCAAGCAAATAACATTTTTACATTACTTATCAAAACACTCAAATCTAGTCTGAGACTTTTTCAGTATATAGTAATGTATATAATCATGATGAAAAATGAATAAAATTGTATTTTGAAATCATACAACTTGATATTTAATCAGAGTAAACTAACACTTTAACATAATTTTAATTATGTTACATCACAAACTTGTAGTTAAAAATTAACTTTCATTCAAACATACATTCAAAACATTTTAACTTTTTTTTTGTGAGCAGTACTGCAAGCTGAACAGCAAACTTGTTATGAAAACTTGAAACTTTTCTTGAAATTAATATTTTTAATATTAACTTCATCAACATTCTTGTTGATTAATTTTAATTGTGAAGATTGTGTGATACTTTCAAACATATTATCAAATCAATTGATATTATGTTGTTCATCTGAAATTTGTTGTTTCTGTAATGAAACATATTCTGATTGTGATTGATTAAGTACAAGATGTTTTCTTGAATGATTGACAATTGAAACAAATGCATCATGCTTCAATGAGATTGTAGAATTAGTTTCAAACTTAGAAACAACATCAGAAAATGAAAATGCAGCAGAAAATGTTGATAAATTTATGATAAAATTGATTTTATTAAAAAAGTCAGGAAAGAAGATGAATCAAGCAGTTATAAAATTAATATCATCAACAAAAAAACAGAAGAGTTGAATAAAATTTTTAATTAAATTTGTAAAAATTTACCAAAATAAATTTCAGTATCATCATATATTAAATTCATCAACTTAAATTTAACTGAAGTGAGAGATAAAACATTTTTGTGATGATTTTGAAGAAACTGATTTGACATTTGCTTTGTCAGCATTGCAGTAATATGTTTATTTTTTGCAAACAAATCAAAATTTTCTGATTTTTTTTTAATTCAATTGTGAGAAAAATTGCTCAAATATTTCTTGTAGTAATTTATTAACTTTCAATTACAATGAATTGACAAAATTATTTTTTGTTTCATCATCATCATTTTTTTTTACAATTTCTGCTTTGATTGCAGTTTTTGCTTAATCAAAATTGAAATTTTCAAAAATTTTATTTTTCATTCTGATTATTTGATTATTCATCTTTCATACTTGATTAAATTTCACAAATTAATTAAAAATTTATGCATCATGAAGTATTTATATATTCTGAAAGTGAATCTGATTTAAATAATGCACATGTTTTATTATCTGAAAAACAGTGTTTGCATTCACTGCAAATTTCAACATCATCAAATCTGAACATTGCTGATGCAAGTTCAGCTCAATTGAGCAAGTTGTATAAATGATCACAAGAATTTAAATTTTGTCATTAACATTATTAAATTGTCTCACAACAGCAGACTGTTTATTGCTATTCATTTCAGCATGAAATGATAGCATCTCAAATTTCAGATTTTTGAAAACAATCTTAATGTGAAATTGTATCATTGAGTATGCAGTGAAGAAAAGTAAATGATGTTTTTTTTTCAGAACAACATTGTTCACAATTACAAGAAATGTAAAATATTTTAATGCTTCATTCATCAGATATTCAACTACTCACTGATGATTTTGTGATATAAATGAAATTTGTAAATTGATAAACATGTGATTAACAAGTTAAATCAGATTTTTGCAGATTTGAATTGTCATAATGAAATATGTTGTGCAAGATTTTTTTTTCTTTTTACTAATGTTGTTTTATACACTTAATCTAATGTTAAACACACTGATGCATGATGTAAATGATGATAAACTTGCATATCAAATCATTCATTCACATTATTTTCATTTTTTTGTGAGTTGTCTGCATCATCTGATTGATGCATTTTGTGTAAATGTTTTATCAAAAAATCATAAATTATTTTGTATTGAAAGAGTTGCTGAAGTGTTATTGCACACTTAACTGTTTTAATTTTGTAAGATGAAATAATTTCATTTATTATAATTAAATCTGAGTCTGACTTCTCAACAATTATTGATTATTTCATAAAATGTTGCAACATGATTTAATTCAGAATTTTTGAAATTACAATTAATGCTGTCTCACTTAATATTGCTCTGACAGTAAAAAAATGATGATACAAATTTAAGTTAAAAATATGAAGATTAATGCTTTTAATCTTACTGAATACATTAATTAATATAATATTAAGTGTGTATGTTGATGCTGATTGTTCAAAATCAGTATGATGCAAAAAAATAAAAATACTCAGAAAATTTGATGTGTGATTCATCATTGATGTTGCTGTAATAAATTACTTCAATTGAACATTCAATGTTTCAACATTTTGAAAAATATGTGTCTTGTGATTTTTGAGAGCATGACTTTTATTGAAAAATATTTATTTAAAAAAAATGTTGCTTGATCATGCTGAATGAAAAGTTGATTTTTGATTTTTATTTAATTTAATTTCATCATTTAAGTTTTTTTCATTGTTTTTCAAGTTATCTGCATCTGACTTCTTCATCTTGCTATTATTTTTCATCTCATTCTGATTTTTCATCTCATTTTGTTTTTCTGCTTCATCTGCTTGTAATTGAAATTCTTGTTTTTGATGTTATTTTTAATTTAGGTTGATTTCACAAGTCACTGATTTTTTTATCAATGTGTGCTTATGTCATGTGATATAGAAAAACAAAACAATTGTTTGTGAAGTCATTGAATTGTTAAAATTAAGAAGTTGTACTTTGCTTATCAATTGCTTTATATTATTGATTATGAATGACTTTAACAAAAAATGTGATGTATCACTTGATTCAACATGATCATGAAAAAAAAAATATTAAAAATATCTCTGAAAAAATGAATAATCTGCTCAATTCAAATGATTATAACAGTCAATGAGTAAAGAATAAGTCTGAAACAATAAAAATTTTTCATTTTCAATTCTAACTTAATGTAGATGACAGTTAAACATTGCAATGTTTTTTTCAAATTAAATTTGTCAGTGAGAATATTATTCTGCAGTGATAATAATTTTTGTTGAAACATTTAAATTACTTCAATTGTTTGTTAAAATTTTAATTGAAAAATATTAACTTGACATGTATCTGAGAAAAGCTTCAGCTCTCTGCATGCATTCATATAACTAAAAAAAAATGTATTTGTGATATTCATGATCTGTTGAAGTTTGTTCAAATCTAAAATTATTTTATTAATTAATTCATTTGTTATGTTTCAGATTTCAGAGTTGTTGATAATTTTAAATGCAAGCATGATTTTTATGACTTCATTATTTATTTAATGACAAAATTGTCTGATTAACATAATATCTTCAGTCATTTTGCAATACTTGTCAAGTATTTTCTTTCATACTTCAAAATTCACAGATGAAAATTTATCTTGAGATATATTACTGAATGTATTTTTCATACTATTTTCAATCATCTCAACATTGACAGAAACAAAATCATTAAGTGTATCAGAATTAAAAACATTATTTTTGATGATAAATTCAATATTGAATTGTATGAGTTTCTGAAGAGTAATGATTTTATTTAATAATTTATCATCAGAGTTTCTGAATTGCTTTTGCTTGATTAAGATTAAACTCAAAATTTCTTCATGCTGTGATTAAAAATCTGACTGAACAGTTTTGTTGTTACATTTTTTTGTTATCAAAATACAATTGAATTTGATTTTTCTAACTGCATATTTAATGACATATATCAATCATAAAATATTTTCAAAATTCTCAAAATCAAATTTTTCAAATATGCTTTCTATGATTTTTTTAATTATTCAGAAATATGTGTGTAGAAAAATATTTTTTGTCAGAGTTTTGATTACAAATTTCATACTGTTGACTTGTTGCTGAATATGAGAGTAGTTGTGCATTTTCAATATGATATTGATTGTCATTTTCTTTGCTTTCTTGAAATTGAGAACATTAAGTCTGAAGATATTTGCATGTGTTTTTCAAAATAAATCAAGAAGAAATTTCATGCTGTTGCTGTTTAATCAATCATGAAAAATTCTAGTGTTGTCAAAATTTAGATAATCACACAATTTTTGAAGATTTTTATCAAGATTTTTATTCTTCAGATACACATCAGAATATTTATTCTGAAATGATATTTTTTAACAAATATATCAACTTCTGAATTCAGTCAATCAGTAATGATTTCTCATGTGCTTAATCTTGATCAACATGTTTTTTTGCTAATTCACAGAAAAATTATGTTTTTAATTCATCAAATTCAACACATAAACTTGAGCAATTCAATGCATCACAAAATTCATGTTAATTTTTGTAAAAAAAAAACTCAAACTAGCATTCAAATCTGAGAGTAAACTTGAAATTTTAAATAAATAAAAAAAAGCAAAATGCTAGAAAGAAAAAAAAAGCAGAATGTTTTTTCAAACAAATGAGAAAGCTGAATTGAAAAAATTAAAAAAATTAAGAAAAAATGAAAAGTATATGAGAAAAAATATTAAATTAAAGTCAAAATCTGAGTTTTTTTTAACTAAAAATTTGAATGTGTTGTTATTTTTGATAAAAACACATTAACAACATTTGATCTTGATTAAGCAAAACTCATCTTGAAAAAAAAAATATTCATTTTTTAGTATTTCAGTATCTTGTGATGCAAAATGATGCAAAACTGATGATTTTTTCTCTTTGAAATTTTCTTAAAGTATCAGTGTATTTGTATTCTTCAAACACATAAAAAATCAAGATAACAAATGTTAATTTAAATTATTTCAAATTTTTAAATTTGTTTAACAATTCTTAACATCATATTTGAACATAACAATGATTTTGAAACAATGTGATGTCAGTGTTGACTTAATTTCATGTTGCATCAAGTTTTAAATCACTAACATTTCTTGACACTAATAAGTTCAAATTAGTTACACAATTAGTTAGCTACTTAACTAGTTAACTTAATCAGTGCTGCTATCAATCATTAATTGTCAATGAATAAATTTAAATATAATAAAGTCAATCATAAAATACATTAATTAGTTCTAGCTTCACTAATTATATTGTTTTTATATTTTTGATCTGCTGCAGTTAAGTGTCTGTGTGTATAATAATATTTTGTTGTATATTATATATTTGAATTTTGATATTGTAAAGTTATTGATATTTCAACTTTGATGTTAATAATTTCATTTCACTCTATTCTTAAGTTATCAATTGTAAAATGAAGATCTTGCACATATTTTTGAATGAACATTGAGTAAAAAAACTAATATTATTTGAAATTGTAGTTAATTCTGAAAAACATTTGCATGATGTTAATAAATGATAGCATAATACAGCTTAGAGCTCTTGCTTGAAAAACATAATGAACTTGAAGATTTGCTCATACTAAAATCTGATGATGTGATTATATGTGAAAATTTGTTGATTCTTGCTTGCACAATCAATAAAAAACTCTCATATAAATATATTATTTTTTTTTTCAATTTATTTATTTGTTCAGTGTCAGATTTGCAGTTTTTTTTTTAAGTTTTTTAAAAATTAATTTGCAAGTTTCATTTACATATATTATGTTCTGTGTCTCAATTCTTAATGTTTTCATATTTTTTTAATAATGAAATGTATAATATGAAAAATATACAGAAGTTATTATTCTTGTTATATACTTACTTGTTTTACAAATGAAATGATGTATATCTTGAGTCATGCTGTTCATTTTTATTGTCTGCTATATCATTAAACACTAATTCTTGATATGATGTATTCTGATGCTCACAATCACATCAAGTATTATAAAAATTAATTCACAAGTAAATTAATAATAATGATGCTAATATTACATCTGACTGACATTTTTGTGATTTAGAACTCTTGAAGAAAAATGAAATTAATTATATGAAGTATAAATCACTGCTTGATGTAATTCAACAAATGTATTTTAATCATAACTTAATTCATTATGTGAAAAAAAATAATACAAAAAAAAATTTATTCAATGTTCTGCTTGATGTTATTGACTCTGAATTTATAAAAAACTTGCAGAATACAATGAAGTTGAAAAAAATAATTCAAAATTTTGTTTTTTTGTCACAGAATTTCTGAGTTGATGACAATGAAAAACTTGAACTTACTGAAAAAATTTAAAATTGATGATATAATGATGTAAAAATCAGTTTGAGATTAACTAGTAGACTAGTTTCTAAATGAAATGAATGTTAGTTAAAAAATCAATTTATTTTCATGCATAATTTTGTAACTACATATGAAGTATTCTGTATTAATATACTAATTTAGTAAACAAATAAAGTCACTGAAAGAAATTATTCATTGACACTTTATTAAATACATTGTTGAAACTTGATATCATTGTTAAAATTACACATAAAATATTAGACATACACAGTTGAGCATGTACTTATTGTGGCAAGAAATTTAAGATAATTTTCAGATAAAAATAACATTGTTCACATTGCAAGACTTGAAAAAAAATTATGAAAAAAATAAATATGATTTTTTATAAATTCAACATAAATATTTAATTTGTTATTTATATACATTTAATAAATGCAGATGACACAATGTGTACTGCTGTCAGTGACAATGATGATTTGTATGTGAAACTGACTGACATTATTAACATCATTTCAGCTGAATTCATTAATTCTGATATTTTAAGTGCTGTGAAAGATTTCTGCAAGACAATCTGCACATAAATTAATAATTTTTCATTATTTAATTTTGCTTTTAAACTTGCAAATTTTTGTGTAACAGTACTGTCTGCATCATGCTTGATTATTTCAATAATGTGTATTTTTATATATTAACTGAAAATAAATTAATTTGCTGATATGATTGTTCAAGAAAATGAGCATCATCTGTCATTTGCATTTAATTTTGTCACTGATGCACTTTATTCATTTAAAAATGAATTTGAGTATGCAATTGCACATTTTTTTGTCAACTGTGAGCTCATTAAAAATAACATCAATGTTTTTTTTTAAAATCTGATTTTAAAGAATATCACAGATTGTTTTAATTTTTGTAATGCAAATCAGCTTTACAATTTAATTGATTATACTTTATATGAAAGTGATGAAAATTGAAAAAAAAATACTTTGATGATTGATTTAAGCATTGAAAATGTAAAAAACAAGCAATTCACACTTCTTTATGCTGATGTGAAAATTGTTATTTGAAATTTTTTTGATCATAAATCATTTAAAAATCATTTTACATATAATTTAATGCATTAATATGATGATGATGACTGCAGAATGTATATAAAAATACATTCATCAGAATAATGATGATTTGTTTAAAATACACTTTCTGAAGAAGCTATTATTATTTTTTTGCTTATTGCAAGTGACAAAACATGTTTAATTATTCTTCAAAAAAATAAAACAATATGACTGATGTATTTGACAATTGAGAATTTAAATCATTGAGCTTGCTGTTCACAAAAAATAAATAATATTTAGTTGATTAAGCTTTTTTTCAATGTAAAAAAAAATGAATATTCTGACAAAAACTAAAATATATCATGCTGCAATGAAGTAAATTTTTGAGAGTATATATTACAAGCACAATTGCTGAATGCTTGATCTTGATTGATGATTATGTGATTTTTATTTCAGATTTAACTCATGTGATCATTGATCAAAATTAAGTTAATGTGATCTTTATTTCTTGTATTTAATTTTTTTGATTTTTAATTTAGATTGATGCAATGTAATTTGTATCTCAAGTTTTGACTTATGTAATCATTGATCAAGATTGAGCATGTGAGCTTTTTCATAACTGACTTGTTTTTTTTGTATAAACATAAAACAACTGACTCATGTAAAAATTTTAATGCAATATGCTGATAATCATGTTTGTTGTTATTTTTTTATCATTGCTGTCATTTCAGCAAATTATGAAAAATAAATCATCATTACTGCAATAAAAAATGAGAGACACTGCAGCATTTGCACTGTTTCATCAAAAAAGTGAAAGCATTTAATAAAATACTGATTGTTAAAAATTCATAAGTTCATACAAAATTAAATCAATGAGCAAAAAAAAATAATTGTTGATAACTAAATCAAGTATTTTGAATCAGAAAAAAAAAATAATTTAATTTATAATGTCAATAATTTTGTGTAATATTATAAATTAATTAATATTCATTCAATCATGATGCTGAATTTGCTTCATCAGCTGCTGAAAAAAGTGATTAAAAATTTTGTTATATGATTGAAAATTTTTTTGAAAAATATATATAAAATATAACATTGTCTTCATCTGAACACAAAAATTTTTTTGTCAGAAAGTGATGAGTTTAAGTAATTTAACAAGTGCTTTGAAAGTATTTCAAAATATTCAGATTTGAAGTATTTTGTTAAATTCATCAAGTTAAAGCAGAGCACTGAAGAGCAACAAAAATTCATTGCACAACAGTTAGTGATAATCATTATTTTGTTTTTCATGTTGAAGAAACTGATGACAGTTTTTTTCACATGTGCTTTTATTAATTTTTTGTTTTTTGCTCAATATCACTTTCACATCAGTAATATTTTTTGTTATATAAAATAAACTTTATATCAAATGAACAAGTTGAAGTGAGTTTTTAGTGATTACAAAATCAACAAAAAAAATTCAATGAAAAATGATCATTTCAACTTTTCAAAATTTCATGTATTTTTACATTATGTAAATTTTATTTAAAAATATGATGCTTTGTCTGACTATGATACAAATGCTTATAAAAGTGCTCATAAGATTCACTGTAAGAACTTATATTGTTGAAGTAATAAGTAAAAAAAATATAAAAAACAAATAATTCATATCATTGATTATTATGTCAATATAATGATGATGAACAATATTTTTTATCATAAAAACACAAACAATGAAAATGCACTTGTTATTGATGAGCAAATGAATGCTAAAAACAACTTGTTTGTTAAATCATTGATGAATACTGAACTGAAAAACTTAAATTGAATGTTTTGTTGTGCAGATTCAAAAACTGACAGATTAACAATTTTAAATATTGCACAACAAATGAAAACTCTGCATGATGAGTTTCTGAAAATTCTTGCTGTATTTATATAATAAATGTAACTGTGACTGAATGATTAAAATCAATCAGTTGCTGATTAAAAACAATCTGAAATCAGTGATTGATGTAAATCTGATTGTTTTTGAATTAACAATTACAGTGTGAAAGTTCATGTCAGTATTACAACACACAAAGCAAGTGAAAAAAATTTATATTCAAAAAAACTTGATAATCAGATTATGTGCTGTTTCTCAAATTGACAAAATACTGACAAGTAATGTTGTAATCATGTATGAATGCAGAAGAATAAGAATGAAACTTGCAGCATTTTAAATGAAAAGTTTATTGATTAATTTTTAATACTTATCACAATTTCAGATAAGTGTTGTCAAGTTTATCAAATAAATCTCAATAAATTAATTACTGAGAAATCAGCAACATATTGTGAAGCTTTTATTAATGTTCTTTAATTTAAAAAATAAATTATTTATAAAATTCATAAAATGTATGAAGTGAAAATTACTCTGATTTCATTAAATAATCTTCAAAATTGCAATCTAGAAAAGTGATGATTTTATTAATCAGAAAGCATAATATAAAAAGCACATGTTGTGTCTGCTGCACATTTAAATACACACATTGAATTAAAAAAGTAATTATTTTACATTAATAACTACATTGACTGAAATTAATTCAATACATTATATACATTAAGCTTTGAAACAGATGAAAAATAACTTGCAAACAAGTTCTCAATTTCTTCAGAGCAAAATTAACTTTCTTGTGTTTCTGTTTGTTTGCTTATTTGTCAGTTTTTGTATCTGCTGACTTGTTTGCTTTTCATTTGTTTCTTACTAGCTCACTCATGTTCTTGTCACTTGTTTAATGATTTACATGTACAGTTGAGCTGCATTAATGAAAAAAAAAATTAGTTTTCTGATGCTGAAATTTGAACTTATGATTTTGATTTTTTAGTAAATTCAATGTGTCAAAATTGTTGATTGATTTGTGATGATCTGAATGATGATGCTGCAAAAAAATAAAATCTGAATGAATGTTATATCAGTTCATGAGATTCAAATCATGTAAAAAGTATTTTATGATCATAAATTTTTCAATATATATAAAATTTTTATTACATATAACTTATAACTTGAAAAAAAAAAAGAAAAAAGACAGATTGTTAATCACTACATCACAAAGTTTATTTTGTTAATATCATGTGATAATTAATGTTTAAAAATATATAATTCAAGTAAGACAGACTACTTCTGAATGAATGCACACAAAGTTTTATAATTCTTTCAAGCTAAAAAAATTTTGTGCTAGCTTGTGAAAAGCACAATGCAATTATATGAAATATTTAATAATTTAAGAAAGTATTCAGTGAGCTCAGAACTTCTATAGCATTAATGACAAAGTTTAAAATAACAAAAAAATATTTACAACTTGTTTGTATACACATCTGAGCTTTACAATAAATCTGAAGCAAGCAGCTGATTAATTCAGAAATGAAATTGCAATGTATTTATTTAATTACAGTATGTTTTTGTACATTAAATGTTTATAATAAAAAATAAAAATTTATGAAATATGTACATAATGACAGCAAGCTTTTAGTTTGAATATTCTTAATCTGAATTGAGAATACTGTAGTCACAATGATGAATTTGTGTCAGTTTTTATGTTTTTGATAATTATGTGTTTAATTTCAAGTTTCATTATATGTTAAAAACAAAATAACATTTTGACATCATTCAATCTCTGAAGTGTCATACAAGAAATTGATTTTATATAATACATTAATATTTTTTTACTAGTAATACTGCAGATTACTTTCTGTATTGCTGTACATCTGACAGTGAATTAGCAATCATTTCTTGATTAATATAATTTTGTTGTGTTAATTTCAATTCATTTGACAATTTTTTCAAATGTGTTAATTTTCATTCAGAAAACTTGCATTTCAGATCATTATTTATTAAATATTTGTTCTGATAAAAATGTTATTATGTGTTTTTTTCATTTTGTGTAAACTGATGATTCAGTTTTTGCTAATCATTTATCAACAACATATGTGAATGTCTTCAGAATTTAGTATGAATGTTGACTTGTTAACTAACTTGAACAGTTAACAAAATGATTTACTTGCTGTAAAAAATTAAATTACTCTGTCAATAATGTTTGATGATTATGAACAATAACTCATAATGTATCAAATGAATCATGAAATTTCAAAAAAATTTATTGATTTTAGTAAAACATTTATTAAGTGTGACATAATGCTTACTATGAGATACTGAACAGTATCATGAATTAAGTAAAAATTGAACATTGATAATGATGAATACACATCATTATGTGAAGCAGTACAAAATGAGTTAAGCAAGAAAAAATTAATTAAAAGCAAGCTCAGTACTTATCAAAATAAGCAACAGCTGCAGTTTATTATTGACAAAATTTTGAATAATTCACAATATCAATAAATGTTTCACTTCATCTTAATGTCACAAAAACAATGAATTTTGATTGCAATTACTTAATGATGCAACAATAATTAAAAATGCTGCTGTGAGTTTAGAAAACAATACTTCAAAAATGTTTATTTGAAAAATTGTAATCAATACAACACAACACAAAATGTGAAAAAATCAGCAGTATTAAATTATGAATTTTTAAAATTTATAACAACATTAAAATTTAATGTGTCAATTTTTTATATATTACAAAATATTACTTTAAAAAAATGAGAAGTTTCAGTAAGCTACAACAATGATTTGAATGAAACAAGAAGTATGACATTATGATCAATATTTGTTGTTATTTAATATTTAAAAAAGTGAGAAATGATGATTTGCACTGTTGAAAATCTAATGTATTTTCATTTTTTAAATATATTAAATAATAATAATGCAGTATCTCAAGATGTTGCTGTGATCATGCTATCAAAATATGAATGATTAAAACAGTTAATGCAGCAGAAACTGCAAGTTAATTTGAATGAATACAAATTGTAATATTGAAATGAGTCAGAAATTCTGAAAATTTGTGATGAATATTTTTTCTGAACAACATTGCAAAATATGCATCACAAGCAATAAAAATAATTTTAATTTTTTCTTACTAACTTATCAGATATTAAATTATTTTTATGTTTTGAGATTGAAAATGAGCTGAATGATATGTTATGACTGAAAACTGATTTTATTTTAATGATTTAATATTTATAATTTCAAGAAACATATTTGATCTCAGTTTTTATGTTATTCTGATTAATCTAAGTATGTTAAATATTTATCATAAAAATCTGATGTGAAGACAAATTGATTTTTCTGACAAATTATTATTGAATCAAAAAACAACATCATGATAAACAATCTGAATTATTTTATTGATGCAAAATCAGTCATCACAATTTGTTGTGAATTTTATTAAAAAATTATATAAGAATGCTAAAATATGTTCTTCTTGCTGAATTAATCAGTTTCAGTAACAATATGTAAGTATATCAAAATATTTTTAAAATCTTCTGAAGATTTCTGCTTTTATTTTACTCATTGCACAATTTAAAATATACTCAGTGAATTTCAATTTAAGTGTTTTTATTTACATTTGAAAGCAGAATAAAATTAATTACTTAGCATTCACATTGATAAATTATTTTTATTCATTAACAGCATTGTTTTACTTACTTGATGTTTGAAACACAATGTGCTTAATTATGATTAAGCACATTGTGCTTACAACTCAAGTTATTCATCATTTACAATCAATTTCAACTGATATTGATCAATCTGCTTAGATATACAGACTAATAATTTGACAACAACATGCTTTCTTTAAGATGTCAGAATTTTGTAACATCAAAAGCTGAATGAAAATGACATTTCTCAGATTTTGTGTTTTCAAATGAATCAAGATTTTCTTGCAGCACTGCAAGTAAAAAATATAAGCAAATGATATGTATCATTTAATTATAATTTTCTTGTCATCAGTTAATATTTTTCTAAAGCATATATAATATCTAATATATATATACAATCATATTGAATGAGATTCACAATTTAATGCTAGTTCAGAATCAAGTGATTTGCAGCTACTGCTAAAAGCTGCTTGACATAAAATGATAAATTTATCAAATAATTATGCAGATGATAATGAAAATGACAATTACTTTAATGATGATGAGTCAGCATTAAATGAAAATGAAAGAAAATAATTTTTTTTAAGTAATTGCTTATTGTCAAGAAAGAAACATGATTTCATTGTCAGACAGCAGTTTCATTCACAACATGACTTCAATAAATCAAGTCAGAATTTTGAATTTGATGTAAGTTGTGAAACTGAAATTGATTGATTGTTTTTTGCTTTTCAAATTAAAGTATGAATTTATGTTAATTGAATATTATCTGAATTAGAATTCACAATTTGTGACAAATAAAATCAAATTTACAAATTGTTCTCAACAATTTTCTCATATTGAAAGTTCAGATTCAAGTCAAGATGATAGTGTTTCTGAATGACAGTCAGATAACTTTCATGATTTATTTTCATTAAACACATAATCAACAAATTTTTCTACACAAAATGAAGATAAAGTGCAGAATTCTGAAAATGAATTCACAGCAGATTAAATGATATTATAAAAAATTGTAATTGATATGACAAGATGAATATTTTTTTATAAACAAATAAAAATATATTCAAGATAATCTGAGTGATTTTTTATACATGAATCATGACAATAGTCAATACTGATGAAAAAAAAATATTGCATTGTCATCATAACTGAAATATTTAGATGCAGAAATCATCAATAATTTTATGCAGTTGACATGAACAAAAAAACTGAAACTGCATAATAAGCAATTTTCAACAACAAATTTCAGTGTTAGCAATGAGAAAGCAATTTCTTCATTTCTGATATCTTCAAGAGCAGCAGCAAGAAAAATGATGAATTTTGAGTTTTCATTATTAATAACAAGCTGTTTACACAAAATCATACAGATAATATATAATTTTATAACAATGTTGAAATTTGATGAAATCACTTAATGAATAAGCTTTGTGAAGTTATTTAGAATTATTTCAATTTTCAGCAAATGAAAAACTGCAAACAGTTGATTAATGATCTTCTGAAAAATGATAACTTCATTTGTGAATTCTGAAAGAAAAAAATAAGCACTTCTTTAAATTATAATATAATTTACTTGATATCACAGTTTTGACTCATCAATGTGTGTGATATAAAAAATGACAAACAGCAGTTTCTAGCTGAAATACTTGTCAAAAAAATATCTGAATGTTTTTTTTATACAAAAAATTAAAAATTAGCATTTAATTCAGCATCAAAAAATTTGTTTAATTTTTTTTCAGAATTTTTTATTTTTTTTATTGCAATTGATGTAAGACATTGCATATAAAAATAAAGTGATGATATTTGTGCAATTCATTAATTTAAATATGTTAATGTAAAAAACAAGTTAATTGTTTTCTGCAATCAGAATATTTGTGTCACTGATTTTAATTTTTGTTTGTTGATGCTACTAGTGAATTTCAATCAGATGCAACATATTTGACTCTTTCAGTCAGAAGCAAAACAGTTCAAAATTCAAAATATTTTGCTTCAGAAAATGAAGAAGCATTGTGATTACAAACAATGTACATAAAAAACATCAACTGTACAGATTGTTGAGAATAAATATACAAATTAACTTGATGATTTTGAAGAATTTAGTGAAAAATCATCAAATGAAACTGAAACAAGTTGTGATTCTGTCATAAAAATCATTGATATTTTCAACAATGAAAGAAATGAACATCATGTTGTGAAGTTTCTTGCAGAAGTGTGTGTTTTTTAATATTTATGTTAATATATTTATTTTAATTTGAGTTGATCAATAATTGTCAAATACAGCTAAATTTTCTTAAACTGTATAAGAAACTCAAGATGATTGTTTTGTGTGACACAAAATTAATATATTACAAATAATGCTGCTTGACAAATTCAATGCTATTTTTGATTTAAATCAGTAATGATTTAAATTGAGAAGTTTCAAATGCTGATGTTTTTTTTTGTTGTATGATTTTGAATTACTTAATTAATGCATGATGTTTTTCTGATGTCTAGTTCACAAAGTACACATAATACTGATATTTCTATAATCATGTTGAATTCATATATTTGTTTTTTGAAGTGTAATGCATTTGAAATGTTGTTATTGCATTTATTGATTTAACTGTAATTGATATTTAAAAATATATGAACAGCAATGTGTATTTTGTACATACACAAAACAATGAATGTTACTTGAGAGACAGTGTGCTTTCATGAGAACACAATTGATTATAATAACAATACAAAAAAGCAAATGATTAAAGTAAAGTAATAAAATGATAAATAAAGCATTGACTTTTTTTCTTTGCAAATGTTAGATTAGATTTTGTAAATTGCTTCATGTTATAAAATAAATTATAAATGTCACATATTTCACAATGCTGATGCAAAAAACTGATGATGATGTAAACTACAAAAATTGTGCAAATGCATAAGAAAAAGCATAATACTCAACAGTGAAGCATGAAGTTAGTAAAACAACTTCAAAAATTATGTGTGAAAATAAAAACTAGATGCAGAAATAAAAGCTAGATGTGAGAATAAAAGCTATATGCAGAAATAAAAGCAAGATATTATGTGAAAAAATTTTAACTGCTAAATACTGCATCAACTTGCAAGAGACTTCAGAAATTATCAGCAATAATCTGAGTTGTTGTTAAAACTCATGATTTTAATAACAGCACTGTACTAATATTATTGTCTGTTCAGTTATAAACTTCATTAAAGCAGAATTGAGATGTTCAGAGTGTGTCTCAAACATAAAATTTATGCTTACCAGTCTTATAGCAAAATCAGTCTGAGGCTAGCTCAGAATTTTTTTCATATTTGCTGATGTTCATCATTATGTGATTAATATCATGCAAAATACAATAATTTAATTACAGCATAAACAAACAACACAGTTGTTGATTTTTTTTATGAAAGCAATAATACAATCACTGAAATTAGTTGATGAGTTACAGCTTGCTGCTGCATTTTTATTCATTGAGTAATGACACTGAACTTTCTGAAGTTTTTCAATGATGAATATTCAAAAATTGAAGCAAAATGAGCATTTAATTTTTCAATATCATCAGTGTTTGTTATATTGAAATTTAATATGAAATGTTTCTTCTATTGAATTTTAATTTTGAAAAGATTCTTCATCAATGTTGTTGTTCAGTCAACAAAATACTTGACAATGTTTTTTAAAAGCTGATGAAGAACATCAATCATCATTATATCATGAATATTAACTAAGAAATGATGTCAGACAAAGTTTGAAGCAGAATGAACTCATATGTTTTTCATTTTTGCAAAAACATTATTAATTTAAGATTTCTTGACATGTTGTTTCTTCATTTGTTGAATTATATACTCATGTGTTCTCATGAATCAAGATGCTGAAAGATTCTCATGCTGTTGAAATGATATTGTGCACATAATATAATGTTTTTCACTTTTGACTTCAGTTATCAAAATTTGTTTTTTGTAGTCTGTAATGATATTTGCAAGAACTGAAAAGTATAAATGAATTGCATCATTAACACATCAAATCAACATTTTCATTTTTCATAAAGTTTCAAGTGTTATTCAATATAACAAATATCAGTAAAATCTCACATGAGCATATTCATATACAAAACATTTTTTTAAGTTTTCATGAGTGCTCATTTTAATTATACAACAGCAATTTGATTTAATCACAAATTCTGCTGTATAACTAAAGTGAGCAGTAATATGAAATGCTCATACTTATGTTTCAATATAATTCACATGACATTATGATATACATGAATTTTAACTTCACAAGAAACATTCTTGAATAATGAAAAAAATTTTATCAACATTGTTTCATTCAACTTCTGATTTTATCAAGCTGAATTACTCAGATTTTCAATAATGAGATAAACTAATCAAGCATTAAAATCTTCATGATGATTGATTAATTGTGTTTTGTCACTTGCAATCAACACAGATATCATCATGACATCATTGAAAATTTTTTTTTGTATATTTAATCATCAATTTACTGTATGCATTTCAATGTACACTTAATGATGTTGAGAATTTCATTGTTGAATTGAAGTATATGTAAGATGCTTTTTAAAAAATTTGTAAAAAAAAAATGACAAATAACATGCTTAATACATTGATAATGCAGATAATATATTTCAACTGAAGAATCTGAAACACTTAACAGCATTTGTATTTCTTGCATCATTCAGTTTTTAATAAAATAATCTGCTGCAGAGTGAGACAGCTTTGCAAAAAACTCATTTGCATTTTGAAATAACAGTTGTGAATGCACTGACTGCAGTCATGAACTTTTCATGAATGTATCAATGCTGTTTTTGTTTAGTTTACATGTCAAGAAAAACTGTGCAACACTGTAGTTAATTTTGCTTTCAAATAAATAAAATATATTTTTTTGATGCTTATTTTTAGCTTTGAAAATTTTTTCATCTGAAAAATTAACAAAATTCATCACAAAATCTGTCTGATAATCAGTTAAAACATATATAATTGTTGCAATACTTGATGCAGTTGAAACTCTGATGCTGAAAACACATATGTAAAAATCTGAAAATGATAAATGTTGCTGCTTCAAATTTTTAAATGATGAATGAAATTTCAAAACATTTTGAAAAAACATATTAATATTTAATTCATTTGTCTGATTCTTCAAGTTTTCTGAATTAAAGTTATCACACAAAATCATATTTGCATCAGTAATGAAATTTCACTCAGTGCTCAATACATGAATATCATTTAATTTTAAATTCTTTTCAGCTGTTTTCTGATGTATCTGATTAATATTCATATCAATTAAAATTTCAGTTCTTTGTAACACATTCAGTGTTGCAAAAGCATTTTGATATTTGTACTGATGTTTGATAAAATTTGCAAGAGTTTTGACATTTTTTTCACAATGCAAACATGCTTTAATCATAGCAAACATTGTTAACTTATTCAAAATCTCACAAAATTCAATCAAAACAATTATAAAATATCACACTGAGCTTGAAGTCACAGATGTTGAATTTATCAAAACAGTTGAAAAAACTTGTTAATTTTGTCAAAATGTAATTTATTTTATTGATTTTGATTTGATTAAATCTAGCAAAAATTTGTATAAACACTAATTTGTAGCTTTGTGCAGATTTAATCAAAAAGTATAATTGAATAAAAACACAAAGTTATGATTTATTAACATCAAGTTTAAGTATTAATATAAATTAACTTCAGTGAGAATTCATTCAGTAAATTTATGACATAATAATGATTATACATAGCAAACAGCTTTATCATGAACACTTGTTAATTTATCACAAATTGTGATAATGATTGAGTAAGTCAGAATAATATACATTAAGAAATGAATTATATTAATATAATATTACTTCTGAGTGCATAATGAAATGATACTATCATTTATGAATTTAGTTGTATAATTAATCATCAGTTTTCAGTTATATATATATTGTAATTGCTCAGTTTTCTCAGATGATGAACACTGACATATAATTATCAACAGCTTTTACTGTACTGATAAATAATTTGTCAAATTATTTATTTCACTGTTGCTCTGTTAGTTATATGTTCTGTCTCACTTAAATTTCATTTTTGCTTACATTTTTCATTAATTACATCTCATCAGCATTGACATCTTACTGTCAGTTATATTTCATTAGCATTAACATATTTCATTACTTATATATATTACAGTTGTGTTTTTTATCAGTTACATTTTACTGTGATGTTTATCACTGTAAATTTGAATTTTATGAACTCTAAAATTAAAAATCAAAATCACATTAAAAAAAATAAAAAAGTGAGAACTCAGTGACAAGTGAATACTGAGTACACATTAAACTAGTGAAAATCAGATAAATAATACTATTCATCAATTCATCAGTCTGCTGAAGCTTGAAAGAGTGAATTAATCAACAAATCACAAGTTATAATCAAGAAACATGAAAAAACAATTAATTAATAATGATTAATGATTTTTTAATGTTCAGTGATTTTTTAAAATCAAAATCATATATTCTGTTTCATGTCAGTTATCAATTTTAACAATATTAAACTCTGAACTCACTGTTTTTTATGCAGTTCTGATTTTGACAGATGATGATGTCAAAATTTTTGTACAATAATTAAAAATGAAAAATAGTTTTTTACTATTACAATTCATCTAGAAGTGTGAAACTTCATATTTGAATTTTGTAAATTTAAAAAAAAATTAATTCTTGAATCTCAATGTTTCTGAAAATAAAAAATGAAGAATTTTTTAACAAAATTTTTTTTATTAATGAAAATGCTTCACTGTGACTGTTTCAGTTGTTGTGAAGAAAAAAAAAATTAATTATGTTTACTGTGATACATACAAAATTTTGTGTGCTAACTAACATTGTTTTTCAATTGAACAGAAGAAAAATCAGACAACATGAATCTCAATAATTTTATATTTTGTTTTTTTTTTCATATACATCATTACACACAAAATGCATTTTCTGAAAAAATTCACATTTTATTACAATTATTTGATGTTAATTTTTGAAGAATCAGTAATCAAATATCTCAAGCATATGATATGATGATTTTTACATCATGTTGTTATGAGTTATGTAGCTTAAATTTCAAGTTTGTTTTGTGATTTTACACTTGAACAATTAAAGTTTTACTCTGCAGCAGTTATGCTCAGTGTTTAAAATTTTAGTTGTATGATTAAAATTTTGTTATATAACTAAATTGTGAGAGTTTCTGCAGTTTTCAAATTTGCTTTTGAAAAATTTCTTGACAATAATGTTATTGTTAAAAATTTTTATTAACAGTGAACATTACATTTACATAGCAGACTCTGATGCTTTCAGAAATCAATCAGCTTTCTCATACATAACATGTTATAGCTTATCAAAAAAACAACAAAGCACATGCTTTACAAACTAAGCAGTTGATATTTACACATTTTTGATATATACATTAATCAGATACATATACATGTTGAAATTTTGATTTGAAAATTTTTTGATAAATTTTAATTACTTTGTTTTCATGTTAGTTATTTATTCAGAAGTTGGTAATTATATAATCTGCAAAAAAAAAATATGAATTATTGTTTAGTGTTTTTTGCTATAATTTATGCTGCAAAATTTTATACTTTGAAAATTATTATATATTATTTAAGACTAGTACTTTTACTACTGTGTAGATGTAATTTCAAAAAGTGTTAAAAAAATCTGAATGCTGCATTTTCATTAATTTGAAATATGTTTTATGATTGATTTATAAAAATGACTCATCACATCTCTTACAATTGTCACAATATTTAACATTTTACACAAAAATTACAAATTTCAGAAAGCAAGATGAGAAATTCAGAAATCAAGAAAGATAATATATACTTGAAATGAGTATGTTGAGATTCACAGTTTTTTAATAATGAACTTAAACAGCTCATTAAGAAGTATATTTTCAGTGATGTAGAAGCAATTAATTACATGTTTATATATAAACAAGCTTTTATACTTCAGCTAGATCAATCTAGTCATACAACAAGCATTTGCTGTACAGCTAGATTAAACAGTTCATAACTGACAACATTAACTTTCATCTAGAAACTGAATTGTACTTCATACAATTATGTATATACTATATTGTTTTCAAGAGTCTGTGAAAATACTAATAACTTCATGAAAGTTTTAACATTATGACATCAGAGTCAGACTTTTCTGATTATACTTAATTATAAAATCTAAAACTGTATTTCATTATTTTTCATTTTATTGATCTGAGTCTATCATCATATATAAAAACAAAATTTTATATATTTTGTATAATGTTGATGTTAATTCTCTTAAAATCATTTTTCATCATCTGCACATACTCAGATCTACAGCATATATTTTTATTTGAAAATCAACATTATAATTGATGATTTTCTTCTACTGTATGAAAAAGTTACTTGAGAAATTTCATCAACTTTGATGTCAATGTTGTCAATGCATTCATCTGAAAAACAAATAATTCTGCTGAATTTATATTATCAAGATCAAAAATAAGATGAAAAATAAAATATAAATATTTTTTTTTCTTCTTTTTTTTCTTTCATTCATCTGCTGATTTTTGTGACATCTCAAGAGTTAAAACTACATTTGTTGTGCAAGCTTAAGAAATTACTTCACTCAACAATATCATTTCTTCAATTCAATTTCAGTTCAAAATTCACAAAGATGATTTATGATCTTTATCACTATGATTTCACAATTGATAGTATGTCAAATATCATAATCACTTTTTGTTTAAATGACATACTGAAATTATTTTTTCAGATGAATTAATGAGAACACTGTGCTATATTTTTTATCTGTTTCATACTTTCTGATGTTAAGTTCACATTCTGATTATCACTCATAACAATGCTAGAAGTCATATTCAGTATTTGAAAAGTTAATTCATTTCAAATTCATAATATAGTTATATCACAATTAATAATATTTTTTTTATGAATTAATCATTCTTGCAATGCATTACATTCTGCACAGCAAATATTTACCAGCATATGAGTATATGCAAGAAATTTATGTTAAACTCATCTCACATGACAAACAAAAAAATGATGAAAATTTGCTGACACTTTCACTTGAAGAAATTTGTGATGATTTTAATTAATATACAAATAATGTTAAAAATACTGAGAACACAACTCTTGATCTCATTGCTCTTGATTTATAAGTGATATAACAACATTTGAAACATACATAACAATACTAGTTATTTTGATTATTAGATAATGCATTGAAAGAAAATATTTGTGCAATTTATGTAATTAAAACAAATTGCTATTATTTCAACACTGAGTTTCATCATGAAATAAACAGCTTATATGATTTTAATTCACATCATTGCTGAACACTGTTGTGATCTCAAGTCACAAAACAACAGATTTTTTCATTTTTGAAAAACACAACTCAATATTCACTTAAATCAAGCATCTGTACACTCAAAACTCTAGTTATATAACAAATATTTCATTTACTGAGTAATATATTGTATTTAAATGTAAGAAATACATCAATTAATGTTGTATGTTTTGCAGTAATTATCAACAAAAATTTGTGAAGTTTCATGTATGCTGTTATTGATTGATTTTTTCAGATGATGAATTTTAGTAGCATATAATTGCTTCATTAGTAGTAATATAACTATTTAATTAATTATAATACTGTTTGTTTTGTACATTTCATAATTTGCTTTTTTTCTGTCAGTTACAACTCATCAGCACTTATATTTTTTTGTTATTTATTTCATTATTGCTTATATTTACTATCAGTTACAACTTACATCTCATCAGTATTTATATTTTTGATTATTTATATATTTTATTGCTGCATACAACTTTTGTTGATTTTATTTTTATTATTATTATTGTTGTGTTTATCACTGTAACTGCAAATCTTAAAAATTCAAAAATCATCAATAAAAATCACATTATCACAAAAAGCAAAATAATGAAAACATGATGCAAAATGAGCATTAAAAACATTTCAGAGTAGTCAGAATCAATTATATAATACTAGCAGTCAGTTTGTAGATTAGCTAAAGCTTGAAATGTTTAACTAATGATTAAGTGACAAATTACAATTGTTAAAACAGCAAAATAATCAACTGACAATGAGTTATTTTTCAACATTCAGCAAATATCATTATACATATTATATTATATTTTTTTTTCAAAATATACAATATCAAGCTTGCAGTTTTTCATGTGATGCTGATTTTACTAGATAATTATCTGATTCAGTCTCAGCATCTGATAACTTATTTGTGAAATTTATGTTGACTGTTAACAACAATTCACTGTTGCAAAATAAGTCAGAAAAAAAGTCACTGAAATTCAAAATGAGACTAATAAATCTCAAACAATTAAATGTACTAAAAAATTAAACTCAATTATTGAAATTTTCTGCACTTGTACTGTCTTGAGCAATTGTCAGCATGCAGCACTGAATAATGTGTATAATTATTACTGTAAGGCTCCAGCTGTAAGCTCTGCAAAAGCTAACATCATCTCTTTTCTCAATGTAACTAGTCCTAATTTGGTTAGCTTTAGCAAGCATAATACACATATAAATAACACACTGATTTTTCTCTTCATTGAGAGAATCAGTGACAATCTCTTTTGCCTAACAACTATATTTTTTGCTTATTGATTCTCTTATTGATTAAGTGAATAGTAGTCATCTCACATCTACTTTATACATCAACTGAATAAATTTTTTACTTTATTTTTATATTTTGCCACTCTTTTGAAAAGTATGCCTGAAATGACTTTCAAAGACAAGAGAAAAACATTTGTTTCTTTCATTTCTCATGAAAATTCTTGCAAAAAATTCTCATCATCTGTCAACTCTCAAATAAAAATAATTTCAGAGACATTTCATGAAGCAGCAGAACTTTCTTACAAAAAAACATTTTTTACTCAGAGCACAAAATTAAAAAATTCTGAATTGATTTGTGAAAAATTCATTAATACATTCTTTATGCTTCATAAATGTTTCATCATTGAAATCATGTTTCTTAAGAAGCTTTGTGAATGAAATCAGCTTCTAGAGAACATGATCTCACTTTCAGAACAACTGAAAATTGATTTAAAAAAACACATTTGAACAAAATTTCTAGATGTGTTTACTCAACAAAAAAACTCAGTCAAGAAAGCTAAATGATATAAACTGTCAGAACTGAAATCTGATTACAAGATTGTTATTTTTGTCAAGTTTTGTAAATTTTTTTTCAAGATTAAATTCTCAACTGAACTTGTGAAGATTGAAGATTCTCAAAAAATAAATTATACAAAAACTGAACTTCATTATATATTTTAAAAAAAATGAAAAAATTTTGTAAAGAAAAACTCAACAAGAAACATTTAAGAAAAAATGAAAATTTTTTTATTTTCTGATCTAGATGACTCACAAAATATCATCAGAAATTTATGACAATTTTTTTTTCATTTGTGAAAAAATGACAATGAGACTGACAATGAATTTCACATTCAATTTGAACAAAAGTTTTGCAAAATAAATGATGAAATCAAGAATCATGCTGAATGAATGAAACATTTATTTCTGTGAGTTATGAATAAGCTAATGCATTTCAAACTTGATGAACAAAAAAAACTTTCAGATACTTTTTGCAAAATAACTGTTGTCATCACATGATTGCATTTTATTCTCATTTTCAAGAAAAAAAATGAAAATTCTGCAAAGACTTTCAGAAATAAATCTCAACAAAACTGATTCAAAGAAAAGTTTAAAAAGAAAACAAAAAATTTTTTGAAGAATAAGAAAGATAAATGTGATAGCAAAATCAATCTTGTGAATATCACTTGCTATAATTATGATGAAAAAAAACATAAATCTTCTGATTGTCTCAAGAAAAAAAAATAAAAATTTGAAAATTTGAAAAAAAATAGCTTTAAAGTAATGCAATTATCTGATGTCAATTTTCTGTTCATGTTTTTTATTCAATTAAGTGCATTCTTTGTAAAACCATTTACTGAGCATAAATAATTAGCTCATATAAACTTTTACTGCATTTCTCTCATCATCAGTTCTGATTTTGTGAAGTCACTAGAACTGAAAATACATTTAATAAAAAATTTTCTCAAAATTGCTGAAAGAAATCAGACATCTCTTGATGCTGAAGATGTTGTGAACATTGTCTTCAAGTGTTGAAATTTTCAAAATCAAACACAAATTTTTTGTGAGCAAATCATTGTTGTCAATATAAATGATGATATGATTTTAAACATGACTTGATTTTCATGACATAATTTCATCATTTCATGAAAAAATCATTTAATTTGTTTTCAGAAAACTTTGTGTGATTCACTTGTGATGATTCAATCAATTGATGTGAAAAATCTAGTGCAAGAGAGAAAGTTTATCTACATGATGACATGTCACAAAATTGAGAAAATAATCACTATGAACTATGATTTTCAAATATCTGAAATTTATAAAAATTTTGTAAAAGCTTTCAGTGAACAGAAAGCTTGAAAGCTTGCTTCTCATCAGAAAAAGAACTTGACTATTGAACTTGAGTTTGAAAAAAAACTCATTTTTGATTTCACTTATTAACTTTCAGAGAATGAAACTGAAACACTTCACAAATATCTCAACAATACAATTACTCATGATTTCATTCAGTTTTTTAAATTTTCTGTGAAAGCATCAATTATGTTTGCTTTCAAAAAGAATGATGATTTATGAATATGTGTGAATTATTGTGACTTGAACTTCAAGATTGTGAAGAACTGTTATTCACTATCAGTGATTGAAAAGCTTTTGAGATGTTTTGTGAGTGCTAAAATCTTCACTCATTTTAATGTCAAGAATGCTTATCATCATCTTCACATTCAGAAAAAAAATGAATGAAAAACTGTTTTTTGCACATTTCTAGAATTTTTTAAATATTGTGTAATTTTTTTTGATTTGTTAAATGCTTCAGCTGCTTTTCAGTTTTATATCAACAAAATTTTTCATAATTGTGATGCTTTTATTATAGTCTATCTGAATGATGTTGTGATATATTTCATAAATGAAAAAAATCATGTTCAACATGATCATTAAGTTTTAAAAATACTCATGACAGCAGATCTTTACTGCAAAATCTTTAAGTGCTATTTTAGTGTTTGCAAAATAAATTTTCTTGAGTATATTGTATCAGCTGATGAAATATTTATAAAAAAATTGCATGTGAAAATTATTTTGATCTGGTCAGAACTCAACTTGTGAAGAAATATTTAAGTATTTTTAAAATTTGTGAACTTTTACTGTTGTTTTATTTCAAAGTTCTCAAAAATCATTTTAGATTTTACTAATATGCTGAAGAATGAAGAACAAAACAAGAAAGTCAGATGTTGCAAGAAACAAAAATTAAATAAAAAAAATGAAAAAAATTTTCTCACAAAAAAAACTTGTGAAATTTTTTATATCTTGAAGAAAGTTTTTGTGAATGCTGTCATGCTTCATCACTTCAACTCTGATTATCAAATATGTTTTAAAACTGATGTTTCTGATTTTGCCATCTCAGAAATCATCACTCAATTAAATAATTTTCAAAATTGAGTATTTGTAGTTGTGTATTTGCAGAAAATGAAATCTGCAGAATGCAATTATAATATTCATGATCAAGTACTTTTGATCATTGTTGAATTTTTTAAACACTGATGTTATTGATTAAAGAACTTGCAAAAATTTGTTCTAGTAATAACAAATCATGATAATTTCTGTTACTTCACAACAGCAAAGAACTTATCTAGACAACAAGTTTGTTGAGCTCAAAAGTTAATAATTTTTTGATTTACTGTGAAACATCAAAAAAAAAAATTTGTGATGATCAGATTATGTAAAAAAAGCAAATCACAAAAACATATAAAAGCATAAGACTGCAAATCAATTTTGTATCATGTTTTTTCTTGAAAAAACAAACTGTGCTGATGAAAAGCTTGAGCTGATGAATGCTTCACTTAAGTTTCTTAAAAAAAAAAAAAATAATGCATAATTTCTTTCTGCAAAACTTATGATACAAATTAAAAAATTACTTGTGAAGATTTTCTTGAATGAAATGTATCAGAATAAAAAATTTGAACTGAAGATTGTGAATATTTGTAAACTAATTCATGATGAAAATTTTTATGATACTGAAAATTTTCACAAAACAAATGAAACATTCTGCAATTTTATTTCAGCATTATCTGAACTGTTAAATGCTGATGAGCATGCAGCAAAAATTAAAGAAAAAATGAAGTTTCATTTTTGATTTGTGAAGAAATGAATTCTTAATAAAAACATGTTGTTTTACAATAATTGTTTATACATTTCAGTCAATGAGACTCTGCAACTAAAGTTAGTCAAACAACATCATGATACATCTTTGACAAATCACTTTGCTATAAAGTAAATTTATAAGTTATTTTCACAAAAGTACTATTAATCATGAATGAAGAATATGATTCAAAAATATTGTGAATTCTGTGAAGTATGCATGAGTTTGTGAATTATCAGAACTAAATCATATGAAAAGCTTAATTCATTACTGATTTTCACAAACTCTTGAGATCAAATCAGCATGAATGTCATCACTGATTTTTTGTGAAGTAAAAATATTGAGAAAGCTGAGTTTGATTGTATTTTAATGATTGTTAACTGCTTTAGCAAAATGACTCACTTCATTTCTGTAATTAAAAAGCTCACTGCAGAGCAATTGACACATTTTATTGTTTGTAAAATTATAAAATTTCATAAAGTATTTTTAAATATAATTTCTAACTGTGAATTTTTATTCATCAGTAAATTCTGAAATAATTTTTTATACATACTGAAAATTTTGCAAGATTTAAGTACTGCTGTTTACTCTCAGATGAATGATTAAATTAAGTGATTAAATAATATTCTGAAACAATATTTGTGAAGTTTTGTTAATTATAATCAACATAACTGAATATTCTGATTGTTTCTTGCTAAATTTGCTTACAATAATTTTCAGTATTTTTTAATAAAAAAATTTTTTTTTAAGTCATGTATGAACTGAATTCATGAATGACTCTTACAAAATCAAATGAGTATATTTTTAAAATAAAAAACTTTTGAAATTGAGTGAACATTATTTATGAATGTCAAGATCAAGTCAGAAAGTCTCTCATGAAGACACAAGTTTATCAAAAAAAATATTATGACAAGAAACACACATTAAAATTTTACATTGTTGAAGATAAAGTTTAACTTAACTTAAAAAATATCAAGACAGCTCATGCAGGTAAAAAGCTTGATTTCTTATGCATTGACTTTTGTAGAATTGTGAAAAAAAAAAACAAGCAAGTTTATTGCCTGAAACTTTCATCAGATCTTGCAAGCATTCATAATGTTTTTCATGTATTTTTGCTTCACAATCATAAGAAAATGAATGATGTTGATAATACAGCTCATCATTCAGTTTGTGAAGCACTTGAAGAAAAACAAAAGTTTTAAATCAAAGTTATAACTGACTTCTGCAAGAAGAATCAATAATTTTAGTATTTTATTCAATAAGAAAAATATAAAAATAAAAAATAAAAATTCATCTGAAAATTTGTTGTGAATTTCAGACATTTATGAAAGTTTTTTGTCAAATATCATAATGTCAATTCTGACAAATGTGACTTGCAAGTTTTTTATCATTCTGCAAAGAATTAAAAATTTTATTCTGAAAAAGCATGACATGTATATAGTATTTGCAAACAATTTTAGTTATTTATTTTACAAGTTTTATGTGAAAAGATGTTTGAATTCCAATGATAATTATATTCTTGATAATGAATTTATATTACATGATTTACTGCATATCATGATATTTCATTTTTATTTTCATTATAATTGCATACTGAAATACTCTTACTTCTGAAAAAAGCAGAAAACACTTCAATAAAAACAATTATTGCATTTCTCACAAAATTCATCAGATACACACAAAATGAACTGATGAATTTTGTGAATTGTGTTCAATTCTTGATACTGATTACATTTCTGCTCATGTGAAGATAATTGTTTAATTCAAATTATCAACACTGCTTTGCAGAGCTGAGTCTGAGTCACAAAACTTTTTTAATCAGTTACATCAATTAAATTAATTAATTTGAGAATTGATGCTCTGATTCAGTAAAGCTTTTTGATGAAAAATCTGAAATCAGTACTGATTGATGATGAAGACAATTCTGAAAATATCACTGATGTAACTGATGAATGCTCTTCAAAGTGACTTTCAGAAAATAAATTATAAAAGTGACTTGCTGCTCAAACATTTCACAAAGCTGCTGATGAAATCTGATAATTTCATTGACAGCATCACAAAACATTGACTGATACACTGCAATTAATTTTTTATTTCTCAAAATTATTTTGCAAAAATACTTTTGCAAAAAAATAAAATACATTTTTTTTCATGATTATCTGATGATGAAACAAACACACTCATAAAAATTTATTGTGAAATGAAAAAAAATGATGACACAATCAGCAGAAATTATTGAAGTTGTCTGCATCACTGATGCAGAATTGATGACTTGTAAAGTTAATTGCATTTTATTATCATAATGAAATGAATGCTTGAGCTTAACAAAATGAACAGTAAAAATTGCTCATGAAGTTTGTACATGCAAATCAAGTTCTTGCATTTCATGATAAAGTTAACTTGTCAGAGTCTGATTCTGCTTGCAAAGAGCAGCAAAGTTAATCAGAGTCTGTTTATAAAGAAAATTCATTGAAATCTAATTGTAAAAACTTGCTGAACTCATCAGAGTTAATTAACAGCTTTGTGCTGAAAAATACTCATTTATAAAAAAAAGCATCAAAATCAATTTTTTGTATAAATCAAAAATTTTCAAAATGTGAGTTTGAGTTCTGAAAACTTGTCACAAAAAAAGAAATTATGAAATTGTTAGCATGAAAACTTGTGAAAAACATTTGTGAACCAAGCTTTGCTGAAATTTCATAATTTTATTTTGTAAAATCTCAAATTTATTCACAAAATATAAAAATTGTTCACAAAATCAGTACTCATCAACATCTCAGCATCAGAATTTTCTGTATTTAATAATATAATAAATCAAAGTTTATTTTCTTCTGAAGTGTTTGAGCAAAACATAATGATATATTATTGTTAAGATTGATTTTGACTGTGATTGTGCACTATACTTTCAGTTAGCTCAATTCACAAAAATTTAACTCAACTTGTGTTGATTTGTGAAGATCAAATGACTTGCAAAATTGATAGCTCACAATGCTGATTACTTACAAAGCTAATATAAACTTGCAGAGTTTCATTTCTGCTGTAGAGCAATAAAAATCTCTTGCAAAGTTTTTTTTTTTGATAAAACTGATGAATTTGATGCTGAAAAAATTATACTTACTGAAGATGAATTTTAATTTAATCAAGAAAAAAAAAAAAAAAAAGTTGAGTTGTTAAAAGTTGTTGTTATCATTTTCATGAAGTTAAGTTATATTTAATTAAAAAAAATTCATCTTCACAAATGAAAAATGAATTTTTATAAATCAAAATAAGAAATTACAGCAACAATTGTCTGACTGACACAACTGTATTATGTACAACTGCAACAGTGAAAATTATGAGTTTGAATTTCATCATGATCATCAAAATCATCATGCATTTTTTAATTAAAATGCATGATATTTCTTCAAAATCATGCACAGTCAGATAATTTCAACAAATTTTTTTTGCTTTACAAATCAGCAATTGCTTTTGTGAAGATATTTTACAAAGCTGAAGTAATGAAAGCCAGTGCTTACATTATCAAATCTAGTCTGCAAAAGTTTAGTAAATGATAAAGCTGTTGTGATGAAATTTGATATAACTGATATTATCTGTATCATGAAGTTTTTTTGCTAGCTAAGAAGACACTTTTTTTCTTCATGAAGAAACAATTTTTTTTTCACAAAATTTTTTAGTTTTCATAAAGATTTTTTATTGAAACTTCAATAACTATTAAATTTATATGCTCTGAAGAGATCAGAGTCTTTGCAGAGAAAAAAAAACTGTAAAACTTTAGCTGTAAGCTCTGTGAAAGCTAACATCATTTTTTTTCTCAATGTAACTAGTCTTAATTTAATTAGCTTTAGTGAGCATAACACACATATAAAACACACACTGATTTTCCTCTTCATTGAGAGAATCAGTGACAATCTCTTTTGCCTAACAACTATATTCTTTGCTTATTGATTCTCTTATTGATTAAGTGAATAGTCGTCATCTCATGCCTACTTTATACACCAACTGAATAGATTTTTTACTCTATTCTTATAATTACACAAATTTTGATTTTTCATGTCAGAAATCAATATGCAAAACATGTTTATGTCAACAAACTTCATGTGAGTTTGTGTGTTATGTGTTGAAATTATGATACAATGATCACAGATTGAGAATGATATTTTGCTATTATACATTATTTAAAAGCAACAAACTTCAGACTTTGTTGATAATCATTAATATTCAAGATATAAAACTAATCTGAATACTCATTTTTTCATATGTGTTAACATTGACATTTGAAAAATTCAATGAATTTTAAAAAAAAAACTAACTCTTGAGTTTTAATGTCTCTGAAATCAACAAATCAAATTTCATTGAAGAAAATTTGTTTTCACAAATAACAAAGCTTTACTGTGGCTGCTTCAGCTGTAGTGAAGAAGAAAAAAAAATAAGTGAAAATAAATCAATGATTTTTATTTACAGTGATATATAACATCACATTTCAATTTCTAGTGACATACTTGATGATAAAAAAAAGTTTATTCAAGTTTTAAATATTATCACTGATCAATATTCTAAAACAAAATTAAATACTGTCATCATAAATTTAAACTGTCATTTTTTTTTGAATAATTTAGCAGAAAAGTGAAATCTTCAACAAAATCAAAAATAAAATGTCATACAACAAATCAATTTTATTGTGACATTGTGAATAAAAATGCAATGATAGCTGACATTTAATTTATATTTGAGAGAAAAATGTTTGCTGTGAAGAGAAAATTAAAAGTTGCTGATGAAAAAATTATACACTTCATTTTGTGAAATTTGAATTTTGCTGCAGCTATACTCAGCACTTAGAGCTTTAGTTGTATGTTTGAAATTTTATTATATGATTAAATTATGAGATTTCTGATGATATCTGCTGTCAAACAATTTTTGATGACAAAGCTACTGAAAAAAAATAATATGAATAATGAACATTACATTTGCATAGCAAATTTTTATGATTATTAAAAATTCATCAGCTTTCAGACAAGTGAATGATTGAATTTATATGTTAACAAAATATAAACTATAAATACATTTTTGAATATTAGCATTGCAGATTTTTTGATAAATTTGTTGTATTGTGATTGATTAATTTTTATGTAATTAATTTTTTTACTTTTCATTAAACATAATACTGATTTATAAATCTAGTTGTATGACACAATTCAATTTTATGCTATTTCAATTTATTGATTTAATCATATGACAGAATTGAATCAGCTTTGCTACATAAAATTGTAAACCACAAATGTTTAGAAAATTTCAATCAAAAAAAAAATGATGCAGTGATAAGAACTCTGCAACAAGTATTTAGTAAAATTAAAAAATGAAATTTGTGATAATTCTGAATTATCATTATGATTATAATCATAAACTTTAAAATCTACATTAATAAGAAAATTTTTTTTTTTTGCAAGTATCAAAATTTCAAGTTGCAAGTTACATGATGACAAAGTTTTTCATTGTACATATCTCAATCATAACTTAACATCATTACTTTTTGTTTTGTTTTATAATTTGCAATTTTACAAATAAAAAATTTAATTTTTATTGTTGTTTTTTTTTCTGAATTTTAACTGTATGACAAATTGTTGATTATATGACTAGATTGCACAGTTCATGTCATCAACACATTTCTTGTAAAACATGAATTTTCATCAAGAAAGTAAATTCAGCAGATGATGTACAATCATATATCACATTAAAAATTTGTTATGTTGATTTTTGTGCTTATAAACATACAAGCAATTTTGTCAATTTATTAAAATTTATTAAAAAATGAAAACACAAAATTATGACTTCTGATTGATTAAAAGTATAGTCATGTGTAAAATGTTGTTAAGAAAAAACTTTATTGTAAATAAGCAAGCTACAGCTGCAATCTGTAAGACAAATGAATACACATGAAATCAAGAAACAAATTTAATGTAGAGATTTTAACAAAATTTTTTGATGATATTTATATTTTTATATTCAAATCAACAAAATTTGTTTTTGAAATTTATAACAATTATTGCAGCTGACAATTTTCTTTTATCACTGAACATAAATGTCACATGTATGTATTAGTCATAAAGTAGTTTATACATACATAGCTTCTTTTCATCATGAAATAATTTTAAAAAATCAATCATGTTTACAGCTCAACTTAGTATTATGTATTGTAACTGATAGCATGTTGTCATGTCTGAACTGCTTTACAGTCAAATGAATGTTAATACTGATATAACAAGCAGTGTCAGTCAAGTTAGTGTTCTCACAATATGAAATATGAAAGTAAATTTTTGAATCAAGATATTTTTTAACAAAATTAAAATTGATCACATTGATTTGATTTTCAGATTTTTTAATATTTATTAAAAAATTGTCAAACTTGATGTCATGATGAATAAATGATTTTATGTAAATGTATTCAATGTGAGAAATAAATTGATCAGTCAATAGTAATACAGTGTTCAGCAAAAACTTGTGATTGCTGAAGTTGAATCAATTTTCTAAGCTGAAATCAAGAAAATTTATAATTATGATATTATAATCACATTTAGTGTCAAATTAACAGACAAACAGAATATCAACAGCATTTGCAAAAAACTTGTAAATGTGAATCTTATATTCAAACTGAAAATGCTTTGCTTTAATGTTTTTGAGTTTAATAACAATTTTTTCATTTGAGATGATATTTGTGCAAGTTTCATATTTGAGCTGAAAATGCTTTGCTTTAATGCTCTTGAGTTTAATAACAGTTTCTTCATCTGAGATGATATTTATGCTCAAATAAATATCATTAAAACTACTGCTACTGATTTTTTGATCAACATGATACTTGTTTCTGATGTGAAAATTCATTGTTGTCATTTTAATGAAATATTGTCAATAGTACAAAGTTGACTCTTGTAAAAAATTTTGAAAAATGAAAAAAAAATTGAAAAATTAATCTTGCTATTTGATGCTTGTCAAAATCACATGAATTGAAAACACAAATGAACTGAAATGTTGAAGATGTTAATTTTTGCTGATGAAGAAAACAAAATCAATCTGATTCTCATGATAATGAAAAGCAAAAAAAGAAAAAAAGTAAGAAAATATGTTAGATGATTTCTCAAGAATTGAAAAAAAAAATGATGCAAAATGAAGAGTTATTGCTGTTGATGATATTCAATTCATTTGTGAATGAAATTATGTTTACAGCTCAACTTAGTATTATAGTATACAATTGAATAATCAAAAAAATAGCAAACAATCAAGCATACACTGCTGAATTATTCAAGAAAGAATAATGAATTGAGTTTAGAAAAAGCACTGTTGCTGTTTGTCATCTTCATTAACATTGCTTTATGTTTCAACTATGTATGTCATCAGTTTAAAATTGTGATTTTAACTTTGACATCACATTTACAATTTTTAAAAAAAATTTTTTGATAAAAAATTTTGATTTCAGATAAATGACTTCAATTTTCTAGATTCAAATCAGTAATTTAAATATTTCACTTTTTCTTGAGAAATTTTGAAGTTTTTACATTAATGATGCATTCAAAAAATTCAATAACATGATAAATTGCTTCAGTTTTTGAGTTCAGTGCAGTAAGCTGAAAAATAATATATTTCATTGCAGACATTTTCAAATTGTTGAAAAATTTCTGAAAGCAATCAAATGTAGTTTCAATGCATTGAGCTTTTTTTGTCATCTTGATCAGTATTTTTTTTCATTTTTTTATCAAAAATGCTGTGATTATAATGATTGCAGTTTTATATATTTTCTTGTTGTTCAGAGTTATTGTCAATTCACAATATTTTGCATACATTTTTTTTAACTTTTGCACTTTATTGATTAATTCTTCTGAAAACTCAGAACAAGTTTCATTGATAATATTGAAGCAGTTAAAACAGCATTAATTCAATTTTTTAATTTTTTGACATGATTTATTCATGTTGTGAAAAAATATATATGCAATGATGCAGTGTTGACAAAATATTTTTATTTCAGAAGTGAACTTTATCTTCTGCTCAGTGTTTGAATTGAATTGAGAAAATAAAGTTGATGTGATTTTAACAGTGATGTCAAGTGAACTTGATAATTTGTTTTGTTGAAACATTGTGTTTTTTGATAAAAACACAATTGACATCTAAATATCTTTATTTTGAGAATTTCAAGTATTTTTTATGAAAATCATAATATTGATTTTGAATTTTGATGATTTCAAGTCACAGAATAACAAAATTTCTCATCAGACAAAATTTAATGAAATGTTCACTTAAATCAAGCATTTGTATTTTCAGAGTTTTAGTTATATGACAGATGAGCTGTATGATTAGATTAGACATTATCAGAAATCCATTTAAAAGAAAAAATCATTATAAACTTGGAAAACTGATAATATTGTGTATTTCTAACAATCTTGATGATCACTAGTATTATTGAAGTATAGCATAATTTTTATTAGAAACTTATTCATATTACATTTATAACTAAATTTTTGCTAAGTAATTTTATTTTTGTAATTATTTCAGAAATTGAGTTCAACATTTTCTTTACTTCAGAAAAGTTCATAATTTACATATGTTAAAATAAATCTTAATACTTTATTTAATTCAGTCAGCATATCAATATTTTATCATCATTGAACTAAAAGCTTGTAATCACAATTACAATATTTTGTACTTTGTGTAAACACATAAAATATACTGACTTGTACATTGTTCTGACAAACTTAAAACTTTTATCTCAAGATGTGTTAAAAAAATTTTTAACTGTGAGATTATTCACAATTATTTTTTCACTGCATTTATTTACACATCTGTTGCTCATATAATTCATTCACAAAATTGCTCTCAAAAATCACAGTTATTTATCACACATGCATATTTCTTAAGTTCAATTTAACAATGTTTTTACTCAATTTTCTGAATTTTTCTTAATCAAAACAAAAATGCATTTTCACTCAATCAAAAAACTTTTTTGTGATTCAAGTTTATCAAAAAATGAAGTTTTTGTGTAACAATACTGTTGCTGCAAAAGCTGCAAAAGTTGCAAGAGCTGCTGAAGTTCTGTAAGAAGAAATTTCAACATGTAATAAGATAACACTAATTAATAACAGTAAACTTTCAAATGTTATTCAGTTTTTTATAATGTAACACAATTGAGTGCTGTCAGAATTTATTCAAGATACATTTTATAAAAGTGCTCAGAAGATGAATTTAATTTATTATATTATATTTTTAATTTTTGTGCACAGTTTTTTTGCTGATGAAAAAGTTTAAAAAAAATAATAACTCTTGATCTCAATGATGATTTCAGCTTGAAGTCATATCACATTTATTATGAAAATTAAATTATTGATGAAATGAATAATGATCACAATGTTGAATATGAACATAGACAAGCAGTGATAAAATATTTTAATTAAGAAACTCAAAAATTTTTAATGAATAATAATGCAAATTAATGCAAACTGATGTGCAATTTAAAGCATAAAATGATTTGAGAAGCAAAAATTGAAATGATCAAAATATAATTCAAGTTTATTTTGAATGAATATCAAAAACTGACACAGCAAGAAGTTCAGATTCTGAAATCAAAATCACAAAATGAATATTTGTCAAAGTTTTTATGATTAAGTTTCATATCTGAAAAATCACAAAAGCAATCACATTCAATTTTAACAATTAATTTGCTTGTCAAATTAGGTATGAAAAATTGCTGTGCAACAGTGAAACTTTTGAGAAATATACAATTTAATGTTAAATGCCACATCACTGCATGTGCTAATTATAATGAAGCATGTTGAATCTCACTAGTGAATGACAATCATATTTTTATTATTAATTTTCATCTCAAAGTGTGAATCAAACAGATCAAAATCAGCAATGTTATTTTTTTAAATTCATCATCATAATTTATCAAAAACTGAATTTGAAACTGTGCAAAAAAAAACTTCACTTTAAATGAAAATACTGCATGTTCAGCTGTTGCTGTGAATGTGTGTTTTTTTAGTTAAGTACACATAATAATTTGTGAACAACATTGACAAGTTACATATGAGTTCAAAATCAATAATATTTTGTCAACAATATCATATCATCATTTCATTGATGATGAATTGAATAAAAAAAATGCATTTTTATGCTTATTCAATTTGCATCTTGCATTTTCATATGCTGTTTGTATCAGAATGAATTTTTTGCAAGCAAGTTGTGTGATGAATGATACATCAAATCATCAATTCAACATCATGATAAATTCTGCATAAAATAATTCATCAAGTGATTTATCACATGCAACAGCAGAATTTTTTGTCAATGATCAGTTAATTACACAAAATTTATTTTTAAATAATTGAATGCAATTAATATGTACTCATGTCATCTGTATTGAAATTATACAATTAAAACTTCACATATTTTTTAATTTAAAAAATCATCAGTAAAACTAAAAAAATAATAAATAAAATTAATGAAAAAAAATGTGTATGATATCATATCACTAAATATGTAATATATATGTATACACTACACACAAGTTGTAAAAACTGCAGAAGATAAACATTGTGTGTCACATTAGTAACTCAACATTATTAACACTAATTAATTATCATTAACAATTTCAGAAAACTGCATAAACATTCAACATTATAATTATTATCAAAAAACACAATACAATTATTCTGATTAAATATATTATTAAATTAACACTTTCTCATTGTTTAACAATGTTTTTATTCATCAAGTTATCATCTGATACATCATCTCACATGAAAAGTGCAGCTGTCAATCTGAATTGCAACTCATCACAACTTTCTTTATATGTTTTTTGCAATTATAAAATTAAAATAAAAATTCAAGTTTGCACTGAGTGTGATTTACAGAATCTCAGTCAATCAATGATTATCAAGTTTTCATTAAGTGATGCTCATTTCATGAGTTTTTAATGAAGTTAAATTAAAATGAATGAAATATTACAAAAAGTATGAAAAACTTTTTAACAGTGAATCAACTGATTTATTATTTATTCTACAAATCATTGATACAAAGTAACTTAAAGCTAATAAAATTGTTGTCAGAAAATTGATATCAAAACAATTACACATACAAAAATTACTTAAACAGCTTGATAAAGCTGTTTCTGCACTTGACAATATGAAAACAAAAAACAAACTTCAACAAGTTTATCTGAATGATTTATGATACAATATGATTCATGTAAATTATATTTTTGAAAAAAAACATAATTACAAATCAGCATGACTTCAGATCAGAACTTGAGTATAAATATTATTTTTCTGAAATATATTTTTTTTATATTCAGAACATAAATAATCAGCTAATTATATAACTGAATTATTTGAGATTGCATTTTCTGCTGTAAAACTAAATGTGTGTTATAATGTTAATTGATGTGATACATGTGAAAATAAATTCTGTATGCAGCTTTCTAGTCATACAACAGATAAATTTCTCATTATATGTGTTGTGTTGATTTTTTAATGAAGTCAAGTGTTAAAAACTTGAGTTATCAAAATGAAGTTTTTATTTTTTGTTTTTTTTTTTTCAAATTTTTTTTCTTACAATCAAAATTCATTTTTTTTATTTTCTTCACATCAACTATTACAGTAAGTTTTTGACTCAAATACATTGAAATAAATGACATTCAGCTGCTAACAAAATAACTGAAAAATAAAAATTTTTTGCTCTCAAAAATCTGACAATTTAAACTGAAAAAATCACATAGCAAGTTTGATCAATTTTGTCAATGAATTTTGTGAAATTTAATCAAGTTAATTATAATGTACTGTATGACTAAATAATTTTGACATTTTATAATTATAATTTTTATTTCTGTCATACAGCAAGATTTGCATATTTTCAGAACTAATAAATTTCAAAAAATTTAATGAATAAGTGAAAGAAAATGTGTCTGAAAAACAAAATGACACAAAAAAATCAATTTCTAGTCAAGTTAATAACACTGAATCAATTACTTTCAGATTAAAAAAAAAACAATCAAAAAGTTCAAAATCTCAACAACATCAACATTCAAGAAATAAAAAAACACAAAGTCAGAAAATTTTAAATCAAGTACAATTTCTGAAATAAATATTCTAAAAAAAAGTAAAATTCATGAAAGTGTCAGATAAATGATTGAATATTTGCAATTTTCTTCAACACAACTCATGCAGAAATTTATGAAATTAAAACTCATAATGATAATTCTTGACAAATATCATGCTTAATACTTGAAGACATTCAGTCACAAAAACACATTAAACTATCACATTGAGATGACAATTCATCTAGACAGCTTTTTTGTGAAAATGAAAATGAGAGAAATCATCAAAGCAGTTGATGATTTTGAAGATTTCTTAAGTAATTTCAAATTAAATGAAGATGTATTCACAATTGCTGTTATTTAAATGACAAAAAAAATATATGCAGAATTGAATGAAAAATACAATATGAACAACTGAAAAAATATTAATTAAATGTTTATATTTTTGAAGTACACAGTTAGATACTAATCTGATGAACAATTTCATAAAGAAAAAAAAATCATGAATTAAATCAGTTCATCATTCTGCTGAAATTCAAGAGTGATTTACATAATAATAAAAACAAAACAATAATGAAGAGTGCACAGATTACTGAAAATGACAAACTTGTCACAGAATTTTAAACTGACATCAAAATTAATTTAAAAAACAAAAATCTTAATCATAAATCTGATGATAGCAATGACAAGAACATTATTAAGCAAATTAACAAATTTTTTAAACATGCAAGCTTAGATATACTCTTGAAACTCATCAATCTTACAGCACAAAAAATTTTACTTGAAAAGTATGTTGCAGATGCTAAAAACATTAATATGCTTCAGTTTAATGATAACTGAACTGCAGATGTTCTCATAAGTAAAATAATCATAAAATAACAACAATAAAAAAATGATAACAATGAAAATTTTAAAAATACAAATTCTGAAAAGCATGAGATTGATGTTAATCAAGATAAAAAATTTTTTTTAAATTAAATCAAAAATTGAATATCACTGAATTTATTTCATTAACTTACACAAACATTTGTGATTTTTTATTTTTTGATTCACAAAATTCAACAATTGAAGAAGTGACATTGCAATTTTGATAAATAACTAATGTCATCTGATTAATTCAGCAGAAAAAAAAATATTGATGACAGAATTTTGATAAATAAATTTGAATTAAGCAAAATAATATAATGTTTTTTGCATATTGTGAAATCAGTCAAGCTATAAAAAACTGATTTTTATTTATTTTCATTCATTATGTGCTTCAACAGTGTGATTATGAATTAAATCAAACACATAATTAAGTTTTATAATGATTCATTACATCTGATATTGTTTTATGAAGTTCTTGAAAGTGAAAAAGTCACAAATCTGACATTAAAAAAGCATATAATTAACAAAAACAACATAAAATCAAAATTTTCACAACTAAATCAAAACAATCTGAAAACTGCACAGACAGTGTTTTTAACAGTTTATACTACATGATGATTAAAAATGTACTGTTTTCTCATTGAATTAATCATACAGTAAGTGAATACTGAAAACACTGTATGACTAGATAATAAAAAACAAAATGATTTTTTTGTTGATGACTCAAGAACAACTGATATTTTAAAATAATTCAAAAAGTTTTTGTTCAAATGAATAATTCTGAATGAAAATCACAAAGTCAAGAATTCATGTACTTCTTTTCATAAAGCAATTGAAAAAATTTTTCATAAAATCACTTGAATTGTGTCAGTCACTTTTATGATAAATTAAGTGTCAGATTTTAAAGAATTTCTGTACATATTTTCATAATCTGATTTTTTTGCTGATTTTGACTTCAGTGCAAAAAACAACTTAATAAAGTATTATATTGATGCAGCAGATAAAAAAATGACAAATTTGTATATTTTTCATTTAATTTTATTTTATTAATTATTTAAAAAAAATTCATGATTATTTACAAAACAATAATCACATTATTCAAAATTCTTAATTGCATTTTTTTTTATTAATCATTAAGCATAAAATGAATCTAGATAATGACACACATGTTGTTATTAAAAATTTTATTTTTTCATATAAAGTTCACATCATTGATTGTTTAATTTTGAAGATAAAGCAGATGACTCAGTATTATATGATACATTTCACACTGTGTCATCAGCTGAAAAAAAATGATGATGAAAAAAATAAATCAACAAAAAATAATGACAACATTAATGAATGTTTTAATCTCACAATCTACAAAAAACTTTGACATGCATCATTTTTGTTTATGCTTAAATACATATTTCAGTTTATATAAAATAAATGTGAAGAAAATTTAGCAACTGACATAAATCATCAATGAAAATCTGAATGCAGTTTTGTATGATTAATCAGTTATATGATTATAAATTGCAATATATCAGAATTATTTTTCAATTATTTTTGAATTGCTGAATATTTATGTAAAATCACATCAAAATATTCAACATTCTTAAAAATCATACAGCATGTAATTGATTTTGAGAGTTATTAATTACTTATTTTTGCTGCTTATCTCATTGTTCAGTATCATATCAAGATTTTTTTAAAATTACTTAATTACAATGTGATTGTCTTGTGTGCTGATCTCAGTGTGCAAAAGAAGAATTGTATTTTACAGCAGTTTAATAATTTTAATGAAAAAATTGAGATTCTCATCATGATTTACAATACTTGTTTTCTTAATGTGAATATTCATCATGTTTGTTCAGATATGATTATACTTGAATTTGTGATTAATGCAAATACAACTCTTCAGACAATGAATTGTATTTATTGTTTTGATCAAACACAATCTCAGCATATCTGAATACTACATAAAATGAACATTTTTAACAAATTTGTTGAGTTTAATCAGATAAGTAAGATGATATCTCAAATTATTGATATGAAACAAACAAAATTTGAAAATTTTCAGAAAAAACTAGCTGTATGACTAGATGCAGAAAAATTAAAATCAGAAGATAAGAATGTGTTGAATGACAAAAATGTGAATTTGTGATCATTTTTGAATATCAAAGCAATTGATGTTTAATTCAGAAAGCAAAACAATGAAAATAATGAAATTGTACAGATAGAAAATAAAATTTGTAATTGTGTAAATAAATTTTATCAATGTATGTTTGATCAGAAAACATCTTGATTATGATTTCAGAAAATTAATAATCTTAACATTGATTCATCAATGATGAAATGAATATTAACTGCTTTGAAAAAAATGAAAAAACTTCTTCAGTTGACAATATCTAGTAGAAAAATTTTGCAAACAGTTAAAATTTCATTAAAAAAGCAAATCATTTCTGATGCAGTTGATGATCATTCAGAAAATACAAAATCAAACAGTAATTACTAATGATTCAAAACAGTTTAAAAATCAACTTCTGACTGCTGAAAAATAAATAAATTACTGTTATAAATAAATCACACTGTAAATAAATCATTTGTTCTGTAAATCATGAAAATATTTATTGAAAATATATTTGTTAAAAAATAAACTTCAATCAATATCATAAATGATAAAAATCAATCTACACAATCTGATGTTGTTGTTTTGAAACATTACACACATCAAACTTTAATTAATCTGATAAATGATGTATTTCAGAAGAAAATAAAACAAAAAAAATAAATTGTTTGTTCAGTCAGATAAATTAGTTAAAAAATCAGTTGAGTTTATTTCAAAATTAATCATGACTTTGAAAGAAAACATCTGTCAGCTTAAATCTATACAAAAAGCAAGTGAGTTCATAAAACAGCTGTCAAATTGACAGAGCAGTGATTATGTCATAATCAAACTCACTAAAAGCAAAAATGAAAAGAAAAATAAATCATCATCTGCTGATACAAAAGCAGAAAGTGAAAAATTACATCATAAAAAACACAAATGCACTGAAAATATAATGTATACAGAAATTTTTGTTAAATAATTAAAAAAATAATTTGCAGTGCTGACTGCAGTGCTTTTTCTATAATTTTTTATTAATTTAATTTATAAAAAGCTTTTTGTGATTTAATATTATATTCAGATAAATAAATCAAATTCAATCTGATCAGTATGATAAAGTATACAAACTTCTAGTCATACAGTAAGATGAGAACTAATATTTTATTATTATTAGTAATATTATTTATATTTTTACATTGCTTTTTCTTGATCACTGATGATTTAAACTCAGAATGATTACTGAAACTAAAAAATAAAAATATAATTCATTCAAAAATTTTTCTGAATCATCAGAAGATATTCTGAACAATGATGCTCTCAAAAATTTGTTAAAATTTATTTATAACACTCAGAGCTGCATCTGAAATAATTCAGAAAATAATGATGTGATGTGTGACTAACTCTGACAATTTGAAAGTAATACAAGATTGACTGAGAGCACAAGTGTTGTTAAAGTTTTGCCAATGTTACAAATAATTTATTCACATTAAATAATATTTTAATGAGCAAAAAAAACTGTTTCTAAACAACATTCAAGCTTTCAAACTGTTTATTACAAAATATCAACAAAAAATTGAATTTTTTTTATATATTATCATTATAATATATTTAAATTATTAAATATAATTTTTGCAGTTTTCAGATTTTTACAGTTCATGATAAATTCATCAAACAAACATTATGTGATTGTGAACAAAATATTGAATTATTTTAGTTAATTCAAATATTTTTTTTAATATATGAAAATGAAAATAAACTGATTATAATTAGCAACACATTTTTTGCAAACAATATTTTTAATCACAAAAACTTTCAAACATATGTTATGAAGTTGTTCAGAAGTTTAATTAATTGACAAGCTAATAAGCAAAATATTGTCATCACATTTACAATTAAAATAAAATTGTTAGCATTGTTTTAAGCAGTTAAAAAAGATTTATATTAATTTATTACTAAAAAAATTAATTGTAAATCTAGAGCAATATGAAATGATAATTTAATACAATAATTAACAAATAATTCAGCTCATTAACAAAAATATAATTAGATTGCAAATTAAATTACAGCACATTAATATTTATAATTATTAGCTGCAGCAGAAAATTATAAACAAAAAAATTTTAATTATATATATATTAACAAACAATATAATTGTCAACAAATTGATTAAAATACTTCTTAAAATCAAGTTTTAAAACTTTTATAAACAACTAAATTTGCAAAATCTGCAGAACATTATATTAAAACATTAAAAAAAATTTAAAAATAAAAAAAATTTAAAAAATTTAAATAATATATTCATAAAAAATTTAAATGAAATTGAAACTGTAAATTAAATTGCAGTTGATAAAATTTCAGCTTAAATTAATTTGTTACAACAACAGTAATAAATTAATAAAATATATATTTACTGAAAAAAAATCAAATTAAAATAAAATTCAGTTTATTTTACAAACTTACAGTTATTTAATTTTAACTCAGAAGCTGAAAATTCAATTTGTAAATAAATTATTAATTAAAAAAACAATGTGAATTTATTTATAAAAATGTGTTAAAAAATAAAGACACAACATCATAGCTTCTGATTGATTGAAAACATAGTCACATGTAAAAAGATGTCAAGAAAAAATTTCTGCATGTAAATAAGCAAGCTATGGCCAGGATCCATAGGTCAGGGAATACACACAAGATCAAGGGTCAATTTTACTGTAGAGATTCTAACACTTACCGCATTGCGGTGTGCAGTCAAGTCAATGAGGTGTTGAATCATCCTGATTTGATATGGCATTGCTGGTCAACTAATGATGAAGTCCCTACTGACTGCAAGGTGGATTTAGGATGCTAGATATCCAAACTTGATATAAACACTGAGGTGTGATATAAACGGTTCTCAGTGAATCTGCCACGCCGATAGAATTTCCGAGGCTCCGCTGCGGGCCGAATGCCGCGTCCCGCTCACTAACGGCCCGCAACAGTGGAGATCCTGCCAAGCTTCCAACTTCCACCCCTTCACTCTCCGCAACATATACGATTCAGATGAAATAAAAGAGAGTTAGAATGGCGGATAGCATTCAACGCTCCATTCATATCAGAAGTGTGCGTCAGATGTGATGATTCGAAATACATATGTAAACAAAACTCCATGAGATATATTTACACGTCCAAGAGGGCGATTACTGCCCATTCTCTCCCGTGGAAGAGGATGCTATCAACTTCTGAAATGCCATTATCGGCTCGCACATCAACGCAGCTTGCTGTCTCTGCCCGATTGCGCAGCTTTGCATCAAGGCTCCGAGACCTTCTGCCATGCTATCCAGGTTCTTGCAGCTGATTGCCATTGCCTCCACACTCACGTCGTCGGCCCACAGTGAGAGCTCTGTGGCAGAGTCTTTGATCTTCTGGTATGATTCAATATGCGAGACCACATTCTCCTTTAACACAGAGACTTTGGTGGAGAGATCCATGCATTGGTCATGTACTTGATTGGCATTCTCGACTGCTCGTTGTGCCTCTTGTTCTTCCGACTTGAGCTTGTTGAATTCGCTGTTTGTGGTCGATATCTCGCTTTGCTTCTTCTGCATTTCCTTTTTTATCGACGCTTTCTTGTCGCGTAGCTCCCTGTGATCGGGGTGGATTTCAGCGTCCAAATTACCAGAAAACGAACTCCAGACGTATGAATGTCTGTTACATACAGTGCAAATCCCTCCAGAACCAATCCTGCAGGAATGGCAATCCAAGGGAAGAAGCCCATTGCTCCCCAAGTGATGCCGCGAGCCTTATCTCCGTTATTCACCTCGTAGGTGTGAATTGGCATGGGGGGCACACTTACCACTCGCAGCACATTTCTGTCGTCATTCACACTGTCCTTTTGATTTCCAAGGCCTTGCAGGGTGGTATTCAAGGTGTCTAGCTTTTGTTTTGCAGCTGTCCGTTCTTTTGCCTTTGCGTTTACTTTCTCCAAAGTGATCTGTTCTGTCCTCTTCGCTTGAGCGATAGCGGTGTCAGTGTCGCGCTGCAGGACTGAAACACTGACTTCGAGTCCGATGGCGTCTTTCTGTATATCCATAAACTGTTCCATCAAATCATCTGCTGTTTCCGCCACATCTTTGAACGCCTTGCCTATATTTCGTGTTGTCTGTCGTCCCAGCACCACACCTTGTCGACTTCGAACCATCATGCTCTGTTCCGTGTCTGGCCAAGCTCCTGGGAGAGACTTCGCGGAAAGTGCGCTGTCCATGCTGGTAACCGCATCTTCAATGGACGAAACTCCGGTCTCCAGCAACTTGAGGATTTTCTCTTGACTGACACTGAATACATCTTTCACCTCCTGGTTATGCCGGCCCAAACGGGCCTCACACTGCTCAAGCCGTCTCGCTAAGACATGTACATCCATTCGCATAACCATAGTTCAGTATCAAGATGAAGTAGGACTTTTGGCCATTTACATTGCGATCTCCTCCTTTTCAATTGTCGGCGCAAATAAATGACACTTAAGACACTCTCCTCGCCTCTCACTCCGTGGTTCGATTCCCCGCCCGTATCTAAACCGACATTTCATCGTTGGATATTCTTTATCATCCCAATTGCCACTTAAACCATTGCTTTTTCGAAACTTCTGCAGCCTTAGTCAATATGGCGCTCATTTCGTGTTCACCCTACCCTTTGCCTCTCGCTTAGCGATATCATCTTGTGACGAAAATCAATAAGGCTGGGCTAGATTGAGTCTCGTCAAGCCACCATGCAAAACCAACGCTTCTAAGTACTGTATATGCAGGATTCAACGGTCAACCTCATGACCCCGTTCATCACCAATTAGCGATCATGCCGTTCTATCCCCGCTTCGTATCAACATCGCCGCTGGGAACAACGGGAGAAACCGAACGGGAATTCCTCGCGTCAGTTTCTCGGAAGCTACCCCCTATCTATCCGAATATCAGTCATACTTATAAACACTCTCGTCGTGATGGTCTTGCGCATCGTCCATATCTCAAAGCGCAATAGGCAAAACATGAGAACTGTATGTGTACACGATGGACAATTCCGACGGAGAAGCTACCCTCTGCGAGTCAGAGAGATTTACTACTACGAAAGATGATAATTTTCCCAAAGAAACCGATTTTCATGCGGAAGATGAGTCGGGCGAGGATGATCCGTTCAGCGACGCTCTTTTTCAGTCCTTAATGACCCGCGATGGAGTTGAGAGGTTCGTGAATAACATCTCAACTCAATTGTTACTCGAGAAAGAATGCAGTTGGGGTGAGATGCTGGGTGCTGCTCCCCGCGCTCTCTGTTCTCTAGGGCAATGCTTTGTCGCCGCAACTTCATCAGCAGATCTTGCGACTCTCAAGCTACCAAGTAACGGCCAGATCGAGTAAGCATCAGGTTGTCCAAGTCAATATTATTTCGAGACACATGTTGCTGACCTCTTATCAGACAGACTAGCTTGCGAACTGCCCTGATGGACTGCTCCAATCTAGGCAGGTTGGCGTTTGTGGAAGCCCAGAAGAAAATGAACCAAGTTTCCAGAATCAGCGAGGGAATCTGTGGACCAGATGGGACTGTAAGTTTTCAGCGGACCAACCATACCGTACAACGCTCACAGGTTATCACATTTCACACAGGTGCAAAACATACTTGAAGACCTTGAAGACGACAACCTGATCGTCCATAGCCTTCAGCAGCAATTGGATGAGTTGAAAAGAAGTTCTCAAGAATGCTCTTTGATAGCAAAGGACGTTAACGCGAAGTTCACTGCGTGGAGAGATTATGCCCTTCGTCTTCGAAGTGCTTGCACATCGGCCGATGGTAGGACACGATACATACAATGGCAATTTGTTCCATGAAACTAACGGATCTGGTAGTGGAGAGTCGTGAAGAATCGATACGGCTCAAGAGTGATATGGCTGTTACACAGTCAGCTCAGGCACAACAGCAAGAGGAAATGGCCGCCCGAGAGCAGGACGTGCAGCGGCTTAAGGAGGATGTCAATGTTGACCGTGTGATTCTCAGGGAGAGCTTGAATAATTTGCCAACAGGTCTGTATTTAGTCGCCCCTTGCTGTCTTTTATTTTCTTAAACAAAGATTTCCTAAACTCTGCCCGTATCCCACAGGAGCGGCATTGGTCGCCTACGACATAATAGGGACTGTGGTCGAGACAGGCGCTCGAATCGCAAAACAATACGCTATTATCCCGTTCTCGGATTCGATTATAGGTTACTATAAGAAGTGGGCGCGGCCAGAGAACGAGAATTATGCTCCAAATCCAATAATCTCCAATCCGGATAACGACTATGGACTTCATCTGGCAAAGGTCATCTATCAAGCCTTGTGCGACCTAGATGACTGTTTAAATAAAGGCAGTACCGGCCCTCCAGACTTTGGAGTCGACTTCAACCGATTGTTCGGGTTCTCTCGACAACACGGTGACGACAGCTCTGACGTTCTAATCCGGACTATTCTGAACAAGTTTATCAGCCATCAGTCTGAAGCGATTTATGAGTCACAATCGATGACACCAACTCCAAACACCAAGAAGGCAATTGACATTTTAGATCAAGCTATTCAGGTAAATAAAGCCGTTTTTCTCTCTTCACGAAGATTTGACTTTTATGATTTAGGTGTGCCAAGAGATATATGCCTATTACGACAATATACTTCAACAGCGCCCTACGGAATCTGTTATTCGGAGTTGGCAGCAAGATATCAGTAAAGCTCTCCGTGACGATGAGGCTTTGTACGACCTCCGCAGGGATCTTAAAGAGCAAAGGGAGCAGCAGATCAATGTAATTCCTTAAATGAGCTTTTGGTTTTGTGTGCCCACATTGTCTAACGGGATGATAGGATGAGAAAGAGAAAACTAGCCGGTCCAAAACGTGGAAACGTAAGGCGAATAGCACTCATCTAGTACGCTGAAGAAACCGAACTAACCGATATTTCAGCGTCCAAAAATTGGGCAACGCTCAAAATCCTGCGCGAAAATGCAGAGATGAGCCAAAAGCGGCTCGACAGTAGCCAAAAAGAACTAAATGCGCAAATCGAGAGGCAAAGGGAGCTCGAACGGAAATTCCACGAGACAAATATGAAACTGACGCAGCTTAATGATGAAAATGTGACAGTGGTAAGCACAGGGCTTGCTGCTCACAAATTATGGCTTCAAGTCCATGCTCACGTTTTTATCTTCACAGCACAAATTGATCGGAATTCTCGGAGACTGTATCTACAATCTCACGGATTTTCAGGAACATGTTCAAAAGCTTGTGCAGTTTTTCGATGGCTTGGAGTTGCTGGTCACAGACGTGGAAGAAAGACATGCTCGGCAATTCGTCAATTCAATCGATAACATGCTGAAAGTCCGTGTAGACACGTCCATCAAGCAGGCGGCCATGGAAAAAACGAAGCAGAAGTTGAAGGAAGTATGAGCAGTTCTCTCCCAGCGAGTCTTTATGAACCAGCTTAACGCTAACGGGAACTCCACCGGCTGCAGAGAGTCTTAATTAGTGCTTTGAATCTGCAGGGCCATTATGCGGTAGCCAGGGAACTGGCTGGCGTGTATGTTCACGTTTCAAAAAGGCACATCATCCCTACAATCCAGTTCGTTGAGAACCTCGGAATCACTCATTCCCACGAATCGGATAATACCCAGCTTTCAAAACCCGATCAGATCGCCCAAAAAGTGCAGGAAGCTCAGGCTGAGATTAATGTGATTGCTGAGAAGGTAAATGCAAACCGAATCCGTTTTTGTGCATTGGCAAACTGTGCTAATTTCTGATTGCAACTTCAGCGAAGAGCTCGCCTGAGAAAGATTTTGTTTGACGACCAGCGCGCTATTGAAGAAATCGAACAACTCTTAATCCAGGAGAAAGAGGTAGAATGTTGAGACATATGCCGTGAGCTTTGTAATAATCAGCGGATTATAACAGTTATCAGTATAATTTTCATCTAGAGGGAGAAGGTAATTGGACCGTGCTTACTCCGTATACGAAGGTCTCGTTTTGAATATTATGTAGTTTTCAAATCCACTGTCGTCATAGGAAGATCGCGTATTTCGCATATAACGCATAATATAAGATTCAAGGCTCCAGCTCCGATAAATGTACGGAATATGTAGTTATTGTGCTTCCGCAAGGAAGAGCCACTTCGTTCATCAATATGTACGCATAAAGCTTCGCTCGCTTGAATTTCGGAGGTGGCGAGCGAGATGGGTCAGTTGATGCAGACTAGCTTTCCCCCTGGTTGGATAACCCCGGAATGGAGAGCGTTGGCATGGCGCCGAACCATCCATTAATAGTGCTGAAGGTTATCAAGGAAGCCAACCTTAGGGTCCCAAAGCAGTATTGTAACGCGGGATTTCTCGGGCCTACAACTTTAGAGCTGAAGATATATATCTCCGCTCTCTTTGTTGGTCTTTAAGATAGGGATCGCCGCCTTTCACAAGCTGCTTTTTGCGCTTCGCTCGAAATCACTCGAGGGAGAGGGAAGAGTGCCAAATAGAGAAGAAATGGAAAAACAAAAGCTACAGAACGGCGACGGCCGTCAATTGCGAAAGATATTGTGCCTTGGTAATTATCCCACAACCCATAAGGCTGAATTTGAAAGTAGTTGACATTTTTTGCGAAGACGGTGGAGGGATCAGGGGATTATCTAGCACCCTAATACTCGAGTACCTAATGAAGAGAATCCAACAGAGACGTAGGAAAGAAGTCCATCCATGGCAGGAGTTTGACATGATCGCGGGAACTAGTACAGGAGGGTTAGTTGACTCAAAGTAGCCGTATCTTGCAGAGCGATTTACTAACGTCTGCTATGTGTCTAAAGACTGATTGCTCTCATGCTCGGTCGGCTCAAGATGTCTGTGGCAGAAACACGAAAACAATACATCCTATTTTCAGAAGATGTATTTCGGCCCAAGCGTTCCTCGTATAATCCGGCTCGTGCTTTCGATTTTTATCAAGCGAATGGAAAATTTGATCACATTCCACTTGAACATCGAATAAAGGAACTTGTAAAAGCCAAAACAGGATCGGAAGATACACTGCTCCAGGACGATGACGAGGCCACTTGTAAAGTGTGAGTTGTTCGAGCGCTCATAACTGCACCGAGAACGTCTCTAACGTTTGGAAGCTTCGTCACTGCAATTCAACGCGAAAACACAGACGCAACAGTCTTCCGCTCGTACGATACCGAATCAGTCGACCTTTTATACGATTATTGCAAAATATGGGAGGGAGCGAGAGCGACCACTGCGGCATCCACTTTTTTCGAACCCATCACCATAGGTCCCTTCAAACAAGAATTTGTTGACGGCGGAATGAGATGTAATAATCCAATTGAACTAGCTGAATTCGAGTCACAAGCACTATGGCCCAATGACGACCGGTTGATCATAAGCATCGGTTCTGGCAGCGCCCCAGGAAAGAGCTTAGATGGGAATATCGCCGTGCTAATTGAAGCACTGAAAGCCATCGTATTAGATTCTGAAGCCCAAAGTGAGAGATTTTTCAAAACTCGCCAATCGCGTGTTAAAGAAGATCGACTGTTCCGTTTCAATGTGTTCCACGGCCTTGAGGGTATTGGGCTCGAAGAGTACCAGGAAGTTGCCAGAATTGCTGCAGCCACTAACTCTTATCTTAACCTAACCGATGTGCGCTTGCGAGTCGAGACTTGTGTAAAGGTTCTGACAGAGGACCTGGGAGGCGGTGCTGGAAGCAGTATGATAGTTAAACAATAAATTTCCGCCTTAGGGGTTTCGCAGCTGATTTGCATAATTTGTATTTAGTTTCCATGGTTAGTCAAGAGTTGCTGCAACGCAAGGTCTATCTCTGTGGAAAATGCATGCGAGGTTAGATTGATCTGTTGAACTCACTGTCCCTTGTCTAAAGTGTCTCTAGGCCAGCCATCCGGAATTGCTTTGCGACAATGTTTAATCTGCGAGGTCGAGATGTGCGCCACATGTACGATGGCTCATTTCCCTGAACATGCTTCTCAGCTGTGCAAATTCACGCCATTATCATGGACCCAAGTTGGATCTGAAGGTCTTTCGACAACAGCAAAATGCACCATTTGCTTTGAACAAGTTCGATGCCGCCTCCAGTGTACTGGATGCCAATACGCACTTTGTCTCGGTTGTTTCGCATACGTGGACTTTAAGAGGACTTGGTATATGCAGCATACCACCAAGGTTGGACTCCACGAAGTGCAGCTCTACCTTATTCTTCCACCGTACATATCCTGTCCAAGCCACGTTGCGAAAAACTGTCATTGTGTTGAAGGATCGAACACCATACTCCATTGCTTCCGGTGTCGAGAGGGTAAGTTCAGGGAACACATTTTCAACTTTCACAATATTGACACACGATTGATAGCTGTTAAAGACGGCGGCGTGTTGGAGCTTTGCCTCGACTGTCGAAAAAACTTCGGATACGTCTCACTTCTGTGCAAGGCCTGCCGCTCAAACACGGCTGAAGAACACCAACATCACACATTCCAGACTATCTGGTTGAAGAAAAGGCTTGCAACGGAATCCCGCACTCAAGTAATATGGCGACCGCCAGAAGACGCACGCTGGCGTTGTTTAACGTGTAAAATAGGTGAGTCTGACTTTGGTCGACCGTATCACCTTCGCGACTGACCATTCTCAACCTGAAGTCATCCCGTCACGACAAATCTTCAGTCATAGCTGTACGAATCTAGTCTTCGAGGAAACCGCAGAGGCATTGAGCTTTCATCGGATATTCTGGGCCACTGGTGGCTGCCAAAGACAATATGAGCCTGAAATCCCTGTTCTATCGCCGTTTACCTGCGCAGATTGTAAGACAGGTGAGACTATTTCACAGGTCCAGAGGGTCAAGGTCGCTGCTGATAAGTCTCCTTAAGGATTGGCATTCGACATCTGGCATGTGTTGTATACAGCCTTTTTGCAGGTAAAGTGTAGGTTATGCTTCCGAAAGCAAAACCAGCCTGATCCTCATTTGAGGCAACTCTGTCGCATCCGATTAAACCACGAAGCTTCGCATCCAAGAAGATGCAATAACTGTCACCGTGGGTATTGATTTCAGTTTCGTAGACATCATGCTAATACTATTATGATAGGAACCTTTGGGAGAGACTTTATGGGCCTAGCCTGCATTTGCTGCTGGGCTTTTGTCTGGTGCTGGGACTGCCTTTGCGGTCCCAAGAAGAAACCTGTGAACCACATATGGTGCGACCAAAGGCTGGCAATGTTTGATATAGTTATGAAAGCGAACCTGAGTTTGCCAGCACCTGCTCAGCAGAAGAATGGCTGGATTTGGCAGCTTTCACAAGGGGCTCGCGCGGCACTCAGAACAGCAGAATGAGAGATTCATGACCTTGGAAGACTCCAGTAGTTAGCCATGTCTCCACCAAATCCTCCTGTTGAGGTCGCACGGTGAAAATCATCCACAGCAGTAATTTGCTGGTTGTTAGAGCAAGAAGAAGTAAACATCAGAGCTTGAAGTGAAAGAGAGCTGCTGCCTAGCTAGACCCTGACGCTCTGATTGGTTGACTAGTTAGCCGAAACGCACTACACCGTATGCCCCCTTTTCTTCCTCAGCCATCTTTTTAATCTTAGAAGGTCGATATCAAAGATGCTTCACAGAACTACAGAGAGACAGGCATGTACGGAGTATACATAATAGATATTGGTTTCGTACGTGAGATAAAGTGAATCTGATGAGTTGGCATTGGCCATGTGTTTTGAAGAACTCTTCGATATCCCACGAGTAACTACCAAGCCTCGCCTATCTGCCTGCGATATTGCTTAACATAAGCGTTGTGGAATAATACCATTTATCTCTTATGCGAGGTCCTAGAAGCTCAGAGAATGCACGTTAGCTCAGGCCTTCTAGCCTTCGAGCCTTCCAGTGTCAAAATCAGATTCTCGTTGAGCAAAATCACTGCCTTACACTGTACGAACAGTCGCCTTTCAAAGGGGCAAGCTCGAAGTTCAGCATGATACTTTCTCTTTTCCCGCGTTTGAGACTTCGGATTTCCCTTTTTGATTGGAAATCTTTCTGTTCTTCCTTCCTGGTTTGCCCCTGAATGCGCCTTTAAAGGAAAGAAATGACCATGATGCACGAAAGGTCTCGATTGACGCTTCTTCTCGGGGAAAGTCCTGCCTTCTGCTTGCACGTTTGCCTGCTGGAATAGGCCGCAACAAGGATGTTCTTCCCCTGATTGAACACGGTCCAGCTCGTTGCTTTTCTTGTTAGCTGATATCCTGCCTCGCGACTCGACTGCACCTGCCAGGCTTCTCAGTTTGCTGCAAGTCGCAGAGGCTTCGTCCCTCGTCTATAAATAGAGGGTCACTGCCCATGATTTTCTTTCGTTCTTCTTCTTCTCCTTTTTCCTTTCTAGCAACTCTTACGTCGCATACGTTCCCAGGCCATCAATCTACGTATACATCCGTTCATCGGTTTAGCTCTTGCTTTCATCGACTACACGCCAGATTCAAACACAGTTAATTTATATACGGAACCCCAGGCTCAAGCCTTTACTTCATCCAAGTCTTTCAACATGCGTTTCCTCCCAATTCTCGCCTCTATTCTTGCTCCGCTTGCTGCGGCTATTGAAATAACCCATCCCAACGATAAGACCCAGGTTGCTGCGGGTGACGACTTGAAAGTCACATGGACATTCGTCGACACGGATCCTCAAACCATGAGCTTGTATCTCGTCAACTTTGTCGAGTACCCGCCGATCTACGTTCCTCTAGCCATCGACGTTAAAACACACAAAGCTAACACCGAGGTCCACATTCCATGCGATATTCTTCCTACCGAAGGGTATCAGATTAACGCCATCAATGGTACGAACGTTTATGTGATCTACGCCCAAAGCGCACACTTCAGGATTTCCGAGCCTCGCAAAGGACGCGAATGCGTCCACGACCCTGACACCGTCAAACGAGCCCAGGCAACTAGCACAGTTTACGTCACGGTGAGTACCACATACATACCTTTTATGACCACTCCCTTACCTCATGCCCTCCTACTTTCCCGGTCGTCTAGCTGTTCATCTTATACTGGTTTCACCATCTTCCGTCCAATGCGCCTTTTGTATGAATTGGCACAATTACTAAGACACTTACATCCAGGTCACTCCAACCGCATGAGGTTGAATTTGGGGTCAGATAGTCCTACTCGAGCCATATGATGTTTGTTTATTTGATTGTACTCACGATTCTGAGCCCGTTGTTGCAAGGGTTCAAGGACGGATGCTGATATATTCAGTTGGGTTAGGGGCGTTTATTGGTGAAGTGGGTTTGTGTTCGGGGATGCAGAGGCAAAGGTTCTGAAGCATCTACCTTGTAGCTATTATTATGGAGAGCAGTGGATACCGCCAATAACACGTACCATTCGCCTTGTACATTGGGTCCATTGAAGCTTACGGCCTCTAGGTTGTATCTTTTGTAGATCATAAACACAAGAGCCTGTTAGCCACATTCAACAGGCAAACTTCGACCATTCTCTTGTCGCCCGAAACCCGCGGTGAGGCACAGAGACGCGAGGCTCATGGTTAGCTTCTCTTCCCAAGTGGGTAGTCCCTGCCAAAATCGCTCAGGGGCCGGTGGTATCGATCACGCACAAAAGTGCATTTTAGGTTCGAGACACTGTTCGTTCTTTACTTGGCCTCATTTGAATGTTGGATTGTTCAGCCGTTGAAAAGAACCTTTTCCCTCTCCGCTTTAACCTTTTCATCAAAGGCTTTCTTAGTGGCATGGATCTTATCAATAAGGGGATGGTTATCTAGTGCTTGTTTCGCAGCGGCATTTCCTGCAACGACTTTGTTGAGCCCCGTTCCGGAGCCCAGATGTTGATCTTGCCATCCCCATCCTGTAAGATACACGCCTATGAAGAATGATTCCATTCCGCCCTTTCGACGGATGGGAGGACTTTCATTGATGTAACGGAGTTTGATACCTCTGCCCATAACCTTTTTAGCGAGAAGTTCCTTATAATGCACAGCTTGGTCTTCCAGTTGGACACTGCTGAGCTTTCGATTCCAAAGTTGTGTGAGCCAGTCTTCGACCAGGTAGAAGCCGTTGAGTGGGTTGGATAGAATGACAGCTGCGATATAGGCTTCGAAGACATCCCCCTTGACTTTTATCCAGCGTTTGGGGTGATCGCGGATATCAGGGGCGACTTTTACTCGTTTGTCAAAGCCGAATTGTTCGCTGAGCTGGGCGAGTGTTTCGTTTTTGACGAGAAGTTCGCGGATCTGGGACAAGCGACCAGCTGGGAGGGTCGGGAAGCGATCCCAGATTAGTCTTGTTGCGATGACTTCGAGGTACGCGTCTCCGAGAATCTCGAGGCGGTCGTAGCTACCGTGGCCTGCGGCTGGATTTTGTTCATGGATTGTGCCTTGGTGAGTAAATACGGTAGCTTCGAGGGTTGCGTCTTTGATTGGTGGTGCGTCGAGTGGCGACGATGTGTTTTCCTGTTGCTTACATTCTTCTGATTTTTCTGATGAAAGTTCTGCTCGAGCGAAGGCTCTCGCTAGCTCCGCTGCTGCGCTGATAATTTCCTCCCCGCCGCCTTCACAGATGTGCTCTCTGATGGATTTTGGGGCCGAAGCAATTTCTTGGGTGATTTTCTCGAGTTGCTCCAAGCGCGATTTGAATTGGTTTTTTAGGGAGACCTCGTTGTCTGATTTCGTAATAGCTTTCCTACTCGATGTTTTATTCAGGCTATCTTCCCGAAGTAGAACCCCCCCATTTTCATTTTCATTTTCATTTTCAGTTCTATGTGGATGATGTCGGTGCTTCTATCAGGGGAGCGAATTTGACAGTGAGGTTCAGCTTAGATATTCAGAACTCAACAGAGACACATGTAGGGCATACCTTGCGCTTCTTCTCTTTACCTGGCTTTACAGGCTCCGTTTCTGCTATATCCCCCGATTTCCGCTTCATTTTCTTATTGTACGCGACTAGATTATCGTTTTCAAAAATGCAGAATACATAGTACTAGTACTGAGACTCAATTCGAATGTCAAGTTCGTCATTTTAAGTTTTCAGACGCTGCAAACTCACGTGAGAGAACTGCATCCCAGCCAGACTGGAAGCTCTGCTGGAATGTATGTCGACATTTAACCCCAAGGAACCAACAAGCCAAACATGGCATCTGTCGCTCGATCGCGGATATTGGCCTTAGCAAAAGTAGGGAATCTGAATCCCGACCCTCTCATTTCATGTTGTTTTGACTGACCGAATCGCCAGGCTCAATGCCGCATTTTTGACCAGAACTTCAATCCCGAAGGTGCCCGCCTCGGAAACAAGGTCCTTCGGCAACGACTACGAGGACCAATCCTGGCGGCATACTATCCCCGAAAAACTGTGTCATTCAGAGATTTGCAGGATGCGTATCGCCCATTTGACTTGGAGACTTGGGATGATTATGAGGAGGACCGATTAGAGGCCCTTCAAATGTATGCGGCGCTCCAGCTATTTTTGCCGTTGGATATATGGTGAAAATATAATTGCTGATTTATTGATTCCTAGTGCGAAAATGCGTGGAAAGGGAGCCCCGAAGAAGAAGCGTACTGCTGCGGGTGAGATATTGCGTCTTATCATTTTCCTTCTCGCGGCGATTATGACTCTCCTTGCTCACTTTTTTCTTTCCTCCTACATAGAATCGAGAAGCGCCAAGAAGAAGAAATAAACCTCTCTATGGAAGCGCGCGAAATCGATTTGTTTGTGTGAATGTCAACAATTTGCGTGGCCAGGACATTGCTGGACGGACTTTAGTATATAGATTTGTTAGTTTTGGCTGCTGGATTCTTGGGAGAACGAAACTGTATTACTAGATGGTTGTAAACAGCATACAATCAATGACTCTGAGGTAACTAATGACACTTTGCTCAAATTCCATTTTATCTACAAGATTCATCAGGCTGGTACCTACATTGTACCCGGCTTCAGTGTCACGTGATTTTTAACCCGCGTCCACTCTGTTGGTTCAACCAGTCGCCACAAACTTCCATACAGTTATGAAGGAGTTCAGATCCCAATAGCCTCTTCGTGATATAAAGACACTATTTTGATTCTGTACTGCTTTATTGGCGTTCAGCATTCATTTGAAAAGCTATTTCTTTTGTGCGTATTATTTGAATCTCGAAGTCGATATTTTTTTAATACACCCAAGATGGCTGCGGCTGCTGCGAAGCCCACCAAAAATCAATTGAGGCGAGCTAAGAAGAAGGCCAAAAAGGCTGAGGTATATGAACTTCCTCGAATTGTGAACATGAATGAAGCTAATAGAGCTCCAATGGGTCAGGCTCAAGCACAAAGCAATGGAGACGTCTCAACAACCGCAACCCCGTCAGAGCCAGAGATCATAGAAGAAGCTAAACAAGATACAGTACAACAAGACGAAGGTGTTGAGGTTGATGGGGATGCAGATTATTCCTCGACGCTGTTTGCGCCTCAGCTCGACGAAAAGGATCCTTTATTCGATATGTATAAAGATGTGATGGGTCGGTTCGATCACGTCGAAGCCGAAGACGCGTCGTTGAAGCAGCCGGATAAGCCCGAAATATATTTTGATGATGATGACATCCCGGACGAAGATGAAGAAAATGCTGTACCCAAGATTTCGAAGAAGAAGAGAAAGGAAATGAACAAGTTATCAGTGGCAGAACTGAAAGCCATGGTTACGAAGGCGGAGACCGTTGAATGGACAGATGCTTCGGCGTCGGATCCAAGGCTTCTTGTTCATATTAAGGAATATCGCAATGTAGTGCCGGTCCCTGGTCACTGGTCGTTGAAACGTGAATACCTGTCGTCGAAACGAGGAATAGAGAAGCCACCCTTTCAACTACCTAAGTTCATCCAGGAAACAGGTATTGCGGAAATGCGCGATGCGGTTCTAGAGAAGCAAGACCAGCAAACCCTGAAGCAAAAGCAGCGCGAACGTGTGCAGCCTAAAATGGGAAAACTCGATATCGACTATCAGAAACTATACGAGGCTTTCTTTAGATTCCAGACCAAGCCAGAGCTGACCCGATATGGTGAGGTTTACTATGAGGGGAAGGAGTATGAGACCAATCTACGGCATCTACGACCAGGTGAGCTCAGTGACGAACTGAAAGAAGCTCTTAATATTCCTCCTGGTGCACCTCCGCCATGGCTCATTAATCAACAGCGTTATGGTCCTCCTCCATCGTATCCAGCTCTTAAGATTCCGGGCCTGAACGCGCCACCTCCTCCAGGTGCGATGTGGGGATATCATCCTGGTGGTTATGGCAAACCTCCGGTCGACGAACATAATCGGCCGTTGTACGGTGGTGATATTTTCGGTGTTTTACAGACGCAGCAGAATGTTCAACAAGGTGAGCCCGTAGAAAAGGACTTGTGGGGAGAATTGCAACCTCCAGAAGAAGAATCTGAAGAGGAAGAAGAGGAAGAAGAAGAGGAGGAGGAAGAAGAAGTTGGTGCTGGGCTGCAAACCCCAAGTGGATTGGAGACACCTAGCGGTATGGTATCCGCAGTACCGTCCGAATTCGGCACCACTGAAAGTATTGCTGGCGAATTCGACGTTCGAAAACATCATCGTGGGACAGAGACTGAAGAGACGACACATCCTAGGTCGGCTTATCACGTTATTCCAGAAAGACAGGCCCAAGTCCAGGGGTTTTTTGGTGGCGATCGGGTTTATGACCTTAAGGCGGCCGAGTCTAATATACCGGTTCTTGGCGCTGAAGAGCAAAGCCGGAAACGAAAGAAGCCAGGCGATGTGGATGTTTCTCTCGACCCAGATGCCTTACAAACGCATGGTGGAATCAATAAGGATAACCTGAAAAACCTCTACGACTCACAGAAGCAACAAGAGAATAACCCCAACTGGTCATTCCAGGAGGATCTAAGCGATATGATCGCCAGTGAAAGCCGCAAGAGATTAAAGAAAGATGAAGAAAGACGTTCCAGACGGTAATCGGAATGGATATTAAGACTGTCTTAAAGTGTACATTTAAAGGTGTCAAATCAGGGGATTCTTTGTATCTGGGGGAAAAGAGGCGGCGTTAAGAGTGCGAGGGAGCTCGATTTGTGTGCTAGTAGCGTGGTGGTCGTAAGAATGCAATACTTAACAACCTCCCCCAGCCCGACGAAATGCCTCCGCCGTCTTTCTAAGCCTACGTCAGCTTCTCCCTGCTGTTGTTGTTTCTCACTTTCTCTGCTTTCATCTCAACTTTGGATGTTGGACATTCGGCCAGCGCGGGAAGTACACGTGACCGGCGCAGGTTTTTCCAGTTGCATTCCCGACTGGGTTTAGCGTGGGTCTCTCCTGGCCTCTTTCGTGCGGCTTCAAGAAAACCGAAAAAATCGCCAGAATGATCGCGTCTTGGTCAAAATGAAACTCAACCCGCGCGACAGAAGACAACACTTCAACCTTTTCTGTCGTCTGCCTTCAGAGAATGCTAACGTGTCAGCAGAGTAACTGAATATTTGTGGTCTTTGGAGGTTGCGGGAACCTTTTTTCTTTTGAAACAGCTGGAATCTTGATTTTCAGAAAGATCAGAGCGATTGCTCGCTGTGACGAGTCCCTCTCCTTTCGACAGAGCCGTATCAACAACACGACCTGTTCCAAACGTGCTCGAAATGGATCGCAATCGTTACGACCGAAGGTTGGCAAATTTATTGTTTTGAATTCTGTGGTTTTGCACCCCTTCAGATCCTAACTGGTTTCCCTGATAAAGGTACGATGATGGCCGGCGTGGCGGAGAAAGCTATCGTCCTCTGGACCGTCTTCCTCGCCGTTCTCCGCGCCCTGATACTCGCTTTGGCCGTTCTCCTGTTCGAAACCGCTCACCAGCTCCAATAAGACCAACAGCAGATACATGGGCACCCTCTGGTCGAGCGCGACCGCGAAGCAGGTCCCCTGGCACCTTCAGGCGTCGTTCCAGAACTCCTCCAATTAGAGGAGGTGACAGACCATCTAGCTACGCTGGTAGGCCACGATCACCACCGTTGAGAAGGTTTTCTCCTCGAAGGGAAAATGGTAGAAGCCCGCCAAGGCCTCCCAGGCGGTCTCGGTCTCCTCCCCCCCCTTTGGCTTCGCGAAGATCCTCCTTCTCTCGCGGTGGAAGTCCTGGTCTAAAACGGGTACGCGAGCCGTCGCCTGTGGGGTACACTGTCCGGTCTCCAAAGAGAGAACGAATTGCGTCCCCTCCTAGGAATAGGTATGACCGGCCACGCTCGCCAATCCGTCCTGAGGAGCCAAGGTGGCAGGATCATATACGCCGAAGCCCTGACCGACGAGAATCTTGGAGAGAACCATATGGGGGGAGAAGTTGGCGTAGGCCTTCGCCATCTCCTCCAGTTCGTTCTGGCCCGAACTCTGGCCCAGGTTCATCAGCTACGTCGCGTCGCTCATCCCCACCGCCTCGAATGGACAGGTTAGGTCGAGGCTACGGCGGCCCTGCAGCGCAAGCCCCTGCATACCCGAACCGAGCCCAGCCCTCTGCTACATTACGTTCTCGGTCGCCACAGTATTCCAGCAAACCCATTTCCCGCCCAACGGATACAGCGGATACCAAACCTGGTCGACCCTTCTCGCCACCTAGAGGACCAAGAGGTACTATTACCAGCGCGCCTTCCATTCGTCCTCCTGACGCTTCTCCAGCAGTGAGGATAGATCGTGAAAAAGACTTTAATCGAGCACTTGGACCTCCGTCTCGCGAGCCGCTGACCCAGACGTCTACAAACGATAATCTTGCCCCCAACATAAACTCTTCTCGAGCTCCAACCAGTGACAAAAACCAAGCTATTTCCCCACCTTCTGGCCCTACTGCTCCAAAGGGAGTTGAGTTGTCCACCCGTGGCGGCCACGCAGCCCTCCTCTCAGCCCCAACGCGCCCGAAAGGCGCCTCAGGCCCACATTTCAGTAGGGAACCTGGTCTACGTGAACCCACTAGGGGTGGAAGTATCCGCCGTCCTAACCACGGACCTTCATATCATGGACCGCCGGCTGGAAGTCGTAGGGGTCCCTCTCCAACTCATGTAAGCTATGACTCGCATCGACCGTCATTCCGACATGGCAGTAGCTCATCAGCCACCTATCCTCGCACCCAGCGCTTTACGAACCACCTTTCAGGGCTACCTAGCATCGTTCCGGGGGGTAAACCTCTGCCCTCCAGTCTTGATCCCTCTTTTGAGAAGCGCATTTCACAGCTTGAAGCTGATAAAGAGCGGCTTTTAGAAGTAATAGCTGAAAAGCAGAAAGCCAAGCGTGGGTCCTTGAGAGAATGGGATAAGTTAACTCGCGAAAGTGCTACGGGGGCCTTGAGAAGCGAGCTTGCAGAGGGGCATCTGCAGCGGATGGCGGAGGGAGATGACATTGGTGGTGCAGCATTCTAGTTTTCTGTGTTTCATTCTAATAGGGAATCTGGAGTCTTTTAAGTTCTGGCATTAATTGTGAGGGTGACATGGATTTCAAACAGGTCTGTTTTGTATGGACATGGTGTTCTGGTTCTGCTCTTACAGTCTTCTGCATTCAAGGTTGAAAAATGAGTGTATGATAGCCATCTTTCCAATGAGCCTTTTTACAAGCAAGTACAGTTAAAATGTGATGGACAAGTTACTAGAATTAGTTTTACCGTGAAAAAGCAGAAATACTGGCAGTCAAACTCGATTTGCTGTTATTCAACTGTAGAGGCATGCTATGTAGCAGTGACCTATCATCTCCTGAAATCAAAGATCATCCATCTACAATGGTCATTTTATTCAAAGTCAACATACCCCAGGATTCCCATTCATGACTGCAACTCCCGAACTCCATCCCCTGCCGTCATTTGACGTCACATTTCGAGGCCCAGAGCCTCCATAAGTCTGCCATTTTCATCTTTCATCTCGAAACCAAGATATCCTCTTCACGCCTGTGTGAAGAGGCTCATATTCCACCGTCAAGCTGCGCCGTCTATTTCGACGACGAAGGAGATACCAGGCGTATAGTAGAGCTAAACCGATGGTACTGGACAAAACAAGAATGACTATGGTGCTGGTGCGGTTATATTTCACAACGGCGTTGGGAGATGCGTCGGGGTCTGACCGGTTCGAGGAGGGCATGATGAAGAGCCAGAACGAAGTCGAAATCGCAGGTGTAAGCTAGATATGGGCTGATGGCTGGAGTGATTCCTGGAAAGGAGGTTGAGTATGGAGGAGACGATCGCAGACGGATTCGAATGGGGGATTTGGACGCAAGTCAGGTAAAGAAGATTGGTTTCTCTATCCTTGCGGTTGGAGATGGGAATTCAGCTTGATTGATTTTGATTGTGGCAAAGGAGATGCAAAAAGCTTGAAGGTTTGATTATATTTTCAGAAGCTGGTAGAAGATTTTTGGAATAATAGACCCCTTGCATATGTGTTTTGAGGCTTGCGATATGAAAGGCAGGGAGTTGCTCGGGCTCAATGTCTATGTATCTCAATGAAATACTCTCTGATGACCAAACATGTCAACCGGTGCATTTGCTCATCTCGGTCTTGATAAGAAAATGGAATTTGACAAAAGAAATTAAGCACTTAAGGTCTCAAAGGAGCAGTGAAGGGAAAAAGGATATCTCCAGTGAGATATCACTCAAGAAGGTTAGTCTTCATAGTGACAAGTTAGTTCAAAAAAGAGGATTCAGAAGAAGAGAAAGAAAGCTCTCTTCTTTGCCTCCAAAGATGTGGCTTAATTGCATTAGTAATGATAGATGCCTATGGTGTAGACTCTTGTCCTTGGGAGAGTGCTGATCCGATCTGACAGGCTTTAAGTTGCTGTTCCATCATCCTCTCCAGATCCCCGACCAAATCCATACCAGCTTTTGCTTCAGGTCTCAAGCCATGACCGTGAGGTTGCTAAATACATACTACTATGAGTGAAGCAAACTCACATATTATAAGATTGAGTTCCTTGATCCTTGAATTATGTACCCACACTGAAATATTGATCAGATTGTCAGGGAATCCCAGGTCATATTCGATCAGTGCATGTCCGCCATTGACTTTATATTTCTCCAGCTGTCAAAACACCTTACGTGAGAGCTGTCGAGGAGGATGTAGGAGTCTGGCAGCTCCTATGGCATTATCAATGCATACACATTCCTAAGCCAGCTCTCGATCAAATTCTCACTGGTTGCTGTGCAATTGCTGCTCTTGAAAATTGATACTGAACTCCCCAGAGGAGTAAACTCTAATCTGGTTTTATATATCCTTACTCGACTCCAATCGATATATGGGACAGAATCAGAGATGACGCGTATGCAGCAGGAGGACCGGTTCAGTTCTTAATTTCTGGGTAAAACAAAGCTGCCATTCTTCTCACTGCATCGCTTTTCGAAGGCAGCCTGCTTGCTGTTGCCTGCAGTTCATGGGCTCTGACATTATGCCCCACGAGATCGGCACACATGCTGGTCTTGCCGATGCGAGAACCATCCCGACACAGCCTCCTGTGATCCTGGACTCGGAACGCACAGACCTTTTGTCGCCGCTGTTTCGGACAGGCATCAGGCTGCCACGGATATCAGCTTCTCTCAGCCTTCTCAAATCGGAGACGCCGGAGAATTTACATGGTTATTGTGACAAGTACATACTCTGTACCATGCCGCTAATCATCTCCAGATCTGAGATGTTTATTTCATTGTCCCTGGCTCTCTTCAAGGATCTAACACGTGGAGGACTCGCGCTTTCTGTGAGATCGTCAGTGATGTACTGCAGAGCAGATCACCGAAGAGAATGGGATCAACTGATCAAATACGCTCAAGTCCAATGCCCCATCAACGGAATAGAAAGACAGCCAGCGCAATTTCAGAACACCCCGGGTTTCAAATATTGAACAAAGACCATGGCTATAAATTAAGTAAGAGTGACCTTGGTCCCATTTCTCTTCATAATTCTTTGCATCCCTGTCGCGTTCCCACCTTCTAAAGGATCTGTTGAAATCCTTACCTATAGGCTATTGCGATGGAAACTCTCAACGGGTGCGAACCTGCAGGTCAGGGTCACCCTGGTAGAGTCACCAAGTCATCAAATAACCTTCCCTTCAAGTGGTTAAAACTGCCAGAAAGGCCATCAGGAAACAAGGTAAAGAATGTATATATCTCAAGAGCCCAGTATTATCACAGGGAGTTGTGAAGTTGATATTGGATGTATTGTACTGCACAAAAAGGATGAACAAACCCTTCCTGTGGTCGTTTATGGATTTCTTTGCCCCATTGCTGGTGCTACTGTAACCAGCATTTCACCAGCAAGCAGTTGATAGTAAAAATGAGTATCAACACCAGCAACAAGACATTGAAAAGGGCAACAATGAAATTGTTAGCCTGAACACCCTCTGTTCATCAGTGCTTTAGTTAGGCAGGATGGACATGAAGATGACTTCATTTCTCTGCTGAGTAGTCCACTAAACCCAGGACTAACTCTTCAGATCAGGGGGAGTTGAAAAGGAGTTTCACGAGACTTCCATAAAAGTTGAGGAGTATTGATGCAATATGATTTGGACCCATGGCTGGATGAGTTGCAAACTCACATCACAAGCAGTGCCATGTTAGCTGTAATCCTATGTCCCAGTCAGATTGATATATACGGAGTACTCAGTTGTTGTATGACTCTAATCACCAAAGCCGAGGGCAGGATATAAGTACTCCATACCTATTGATGGTCACTCATCAGCCTCCTAAAAATGGAATTTTGTGTTCTCTCGCTCTCACATTCGTCTGAAACTCATGAGTCCCCATAGGATGTAGAACAAAGTCTTGCATTGAGGCCTAGGTGAAACATTTGGTCCAACTCTTTGGCATAGTATACTTGGCCCAGTTGACTTGCAATTCGAATACATATACGTAACTATGTTAGTATTCAACTGAAGAGCTGTTGAAGGAGAGTGATTGTAGATTTAATATTGGCAACATTCTCGACGTTTTCAGGGGTAAATAAGTGGCTGGTGGGTAGTGTGGCGCATGATTAACGCCACACCAGCTATTAGATAATCCTTCATTCCACGTGACTCGTAATCTCCTTATCGATTTGTTGCGCTTTTTCGATTCAACCACGCAAGCAGCTTTCAAGAGGCTTCGTGTCAACAACAACATCGCCTTTTTGCACTCTGGAGCAAGCAATATCTTCATTAGCGAAGCTCAATTGCATCGAACCAAACAGACTTCCGAGCTATACTTTTCATTCCATGGCGCAGTCTGCGCAAACTTCAATTGACTGCTCCTGAATTCCGTCAAATTAACGACGCCGCCTCTCCGTGTCGAGGTCGCGAGGTCGAGTAATCAATTCAATAGTGTTTTCGATATTCCGTCGGCAAGATGAATATCTTCCGGATATTAGGTAGGCTCAACCCTGGTATCTACCTTTTTGAGAGCTCTGTACTGATGGTTGGGTTGGTTGCGCGTAGCGGACTTTTCTCATCTGATCTCGATTTTCATCTTATTACACAAGATGAAATCTTCGAGCGTATGTCCTCTTCATTTTCCATTCTGTCGGACCGAGCTGCCTCTCTAATAATTATCTGTCCGTAGAGCTGTTCGGGTCTATCGTTTAAATCGCAAGCGCTGTACTTCCTCGTCTATGTTACTCGGTACCTTGGTACGGACATTCACGGCTCTCCAATGCCATTTCCAACCTGTGGGCTAATTAGAAACACTCTTGAAAACGATTAGATATCTTTTGGACCTTTACGCTTTCCGCCTACAACACGATTTTCAAAATCCTTTTCATTGCTTCCTCCGCATATACGATTTACCTCATGATTAATGACTACAAACCAACTCAAGATCCTAACCTGGATACTTTCAAAGTGCAATATCTTCTTGGCGCCAGCGCCGTTCTGGGCATCGTTTTTCCGTACGCGTACACGGTCCCGGAGGTAGGCTCTCCCGTCCACTTCAATACCCTGAACTTTATGATTTTGCGAGCTCGATCTCACTGGTTTATCTCTAGATCTTATGGGCGTTCTCGATCTGGCTTGAATCCGTTGCCATTCTTCCGCAGCTGTTCATGCTTCAACGAACTGGAGAAGCTGAAACGATCACAACTCACTACCTCTTCGCCCTGGGCTTGTATCGCGCCTTGTACATTCCCAATTGGATCTACCGTTACTTTGCTGAAGGTCGCACGGATCCGATCGCCATTGTAGCAGGCGTTATCCAAACGATTCTGTACTCAGACTTCTTCTGGATCTACTATAACAAGTCAGTCTTCTCCCTTCGCCAGATGCCCAGAGACTTGACCTGCTAACCTGTTTGGTATACAGAGTCCTCAAAGGAAAGAAATTCTCACTACCTGTGTAAATTCAATAATCGTCGAACTTGCATTCAGAACGGAAGGACAAAATGAAGTATGGAGGTTGATCTGATTGTTTCGAACCAACTGCAGAGGTAGAATAGGAAATCACTCGTCATGTCATGTATCCACAAGCACTTGCAGCCTTTTGTTCTGAGGCACTTATAGATTTGTACGGACGGTCAGTTAATTTCTTCTTTTTTGTTAAAATTCACTGTAAACAATGTGTCATTATTTCAGTCCTACTGTCATACCGGAAGGCGCTTCGCAGTCTGCTTTATCCTCGGAAAACTGTTTTGGCATTACGAGGTGTTCAAATTCCGATTTCCTTGGGAGTTAATTCTGTTCCCGCACTATAGGAGGATCTTCAACATGGATTGTCTTTCCTGTTCCCTGTTTTCCGGTCGTGATTAGAAAGCCCCCTTTTGTTGCCGGCGACGCAGAAGGGAATTATGGAAGCCCCTTGATGCGCTGAAGAACCCCGGGCTGAGTAATGGTCATCCCTTTTTCCCACAAGTAAAAATTGTGCGAGGGTTCATCGGCCTTGTTTGGAATACCACGGGGAAAGGGACAGTTCGGATGTGTGATATGAAAAGACATTCCGGGACGTTCTGGAAAAGCGCAAGGGGAATGGGCAGGTCAAGAGGGATCCGTCAGGGGGGACGATTTGAAAAAAAAAAGGAGGGGGGGGGAAAGAAAAGAAAATAGGAGAGGACTACTATTTGCTCACTGCCTCCATAACTTTTTCGACCATGTCTATCAGATGATATTCCCTAATATATCCAGGAAATGGAAAGAAAAGCAATGTAAACTTCCCCATATAAGATTCTCTTGACAAATTCCCAGTCCATCAGTGATCATGATTTAAAAGAAAAGAAGAACATTGCATACCTGTTAGCCAAAAAAAATTTCGTGCCCGGGGATAATCCTGTACAGCAAAAAGAGACCCTAGTAACACGAAACGAGTAGCCCAAAAGAGACAGTAGCAAGAGACGTGTAAGAAAAAATAAGGAGAAATTTCATCCCGCCTGCACATATTCCATGTAGAGAACCAAAAGCCAAGAGAAATGGGAAAATGAATAACAAGAAGATGAGAATTATTCTCACATTAACCATAACATTACCGGAGTTCCGTTTCCATTAACATTGATATGCTTTCAATACCTTTTTTTTTTTCTCTTGGGAACCAGAACAGTATACTTGATAGAACTTCGGTCTATGAATCGGGCATAAGTAATAACTCGACTTCACTGTTTGAATCGCACATTTAGCCTCAACTTATTAGACGGGTTCAAAGAAAAAGTGGTCTGCTATTCGAGCAACTTCACTTACCTGAGAAACTCAGACCAACTACAAAAAAAAAATGCCCGTTAGTAATGTGGTCCATGCAAACTGTGCGCCTCGTCGTATGTTGACTCATACTCCATCTGATTTGAAGACATGTTCATTGTGCCATGCATAGCACCACCACTGTTCATTGTCGCTGGCATAGACCTTGGAAGGGTTGCCCAAGTTGGAGCAGATGCCACGGGATAATGTCCCTGATATTGGCTGCCGTGGATATTACTATGGTGAGAACCAGGCCAGTTGAGTCCCGGAGCAGGCTGGGGGAGTTCAACTCGTGAATACGGTATATTTGGCCGACTTATCATTGACTCTCGTCTCGAATCTGGCGGTGACAGAAGCGGAGGAGGGGCCCCTAGGACCTCGAGTTTGGGAGAGCTTCGACAAGAATTGGGGGGCGTTAGGCGTGAACCGCCCCTTCGAACTTGGCACGTTGGGCATATTTTAACGAATCGCGATATTAACTCTTTTGGAACCCTGTTTTGCTCTGTTAGTTCTTTGCAAGACGGTTTCGCTAACATGGTCTTTCAAGGAGCCATCCTAATGTTTCTTACCAGGAGTATATCCTGCGAACTTGCGCTGATGTCTTGTCCCGACCACCATGTTGACACTGCTGGTGCGCTCGAGTCAGAATTTTAAATAGCTTTTCTCGGATGGCGACTGGTTTTCCCTCGTGGCAAATCATTCTTTTGGACTAGGATCCCCGAATCAGTATAGAAACTAAAGCTCGCGGGTAAAGAGTCTACCTCTGGTATTTTGCCGTCATTTGGCTCAAGTTTAAACATCTTTTTCACCCAAAATCTAATAATTTTGCATATCAGCCTCACATGCTGGGGGAAAAAGCTACCACTGTTCACTTAAAACTGTGCTGTGGTTCAACAATTAGCCATGGGACAACACATACCTAAATTGTGCCGATTCTATGGCAGTATCTTTGGGGTCCAGTAGCACAATTCTGATATTCCGTGCTCTCCTTGAGTGAATCAAAGCCTTGTCTTGCTTTTTAATAGATAAATCGTCCACGTAACTGCGCGGTTCTCATCAGTAAGTGAATAATCGTTCAAAGATTTGAGTTGAGGAAAAACACAGTTCCATATAACTCCAAGAGCAATCTACCTTTTCATCAATTGGTCAAATTCCCTGACATCTGGAAATCCCTCCAATGGTGGCATAACAGGTTCGGAGAGCATGCTATGCTCATTAAAAGATTCTTGGCTCTCGATTTCCACCTCTCGGAGAGAATCGTGGAAGTAAAACCGATGCGAAGGGGAATATCTTGACTGAGACACATACTGCGGATACTGGTACCCCGGAGACGTCAAAGAATTCGGAGGCGACTGCGGATATAGCGATTGGGACGAATTCAGGGGGGAGGGATCTGCAGAGTGATGATTATAGGGCGAAAGAAGGTTATGCGGGTAGGGTTGAAAGGATGGTTGTGAGAGGCCATACTGGCCACTCCTGTTGTATCCGTATTGTTGTCCCTCATCGTTGTGATATTGATGAGACATTCTAGCTCTGAGGCCAGTTGATTTTCTGGCAAGCGTTGGTTTATGATTTCACCCTGTAATGCCCATCATTATCATAATAGTCCTTGCAACGGAGAGATTCCAAGGGTCAGAAGTCATAGCCATAGGGAAGTTCAAAATGAAGGAATCGTAAAGTGCAATCACACAAGACATGTCACACATAGGTAGATTCACAAACAAACAAAAAGAGTTGTTTCTGCGGTCGCCTTCTCCATTTCCCGCTCATTTTGCAGAAACAGTCTAGGCACAATGGGAAATAGAAGGTTAGACTAACACTTTTGAAAGTCACCAAAAAGTTCGTGAGCTCCGTTTAGAACGCAGAACTGCTCAAGAGGCCGAAAGCAACAGCAAACTAATCTGCGAAAACAAGTATGGAAAGGATGTTGGCAAGCGCACGTCTCTCGCGTGGATGGGAGAAATACAGATAGATAGCTGCAGCACGTTGCAAGCACGAAAGATTCGGACAATAAATGATCAAAGAGAAGCGCACGGACAGTATGGTACACTATTCAAGCAATAGTTACGACTTGATTGCAGTCAGGGTCAGCTTTGTAGAACAAGTCAGAGTTCTACTGAAGCCTACCACGAACTGGGGAGAATTGGCAACTGTTCGAGGTCAACGAGTGTCCTGCTAAAAACATCAACTCAAGAACTGAAGAATCGTCAAGGAGAGATGAAGAAGCAGAGGAAGCACAACAGTGACAGTACGGAGTAAGCATATAATAATGGGGGAGGACCGAACCAGGGTACCTTTTGTTCTGATTTGCGTGGACAACGGTAGTTGACCAAGGAAGCGCTGGTACGACAGAAATATATGCATGGATAGATAGTAGCCAGTGAGGGGCCCCAACAGGTAAAATTGATGGACAACAGACAGGGCTGAGCGGATCCGCCGAGAAGCAGGGTGGCTGGAAGGGTAGTTAAGTGAAAAAGAAAAACAGCGAAAGAAAATAGTCTGTTTAAGAGAGGTGAGGATCAATCGGATTCGCCAATCCAGGCTGTCGTGATCATTCATAATCCATGTGTCTGCGTTCCCTTCCCCCAAATAGGAGGGGAGGAGAGGGGGGGGCAGAAGGTGATTCTGGCCATACAGGTTGAAGATCGGGCATAAGAATGACCTAAAAGGCTCGCTAGCCGTAGCCTACGCGAGGTTTGGGAAGATCGATCCCCAAAGTAGGGCTTCCTCTAGCTCTGGTCATTGTCGTTGTTGTCGTTGTCGTTGTCGTCGTTGTTGTTGTTACGACGAGGACTGAGGCCCAGGCAGTAGTGGGTGGCATCAATTGCAAGACTGAGGAAGAACAGCATCCATCCATCATCGCAATTCATCACGGGATGGAGCATGCGATTAGACTTCGGCAGACAGCCACGTTGAGATCAGTCAGTCAGGTCCCTTGATCCCCGCTGGATACAGTATCTTCAGGCTGTAATGCTGGGGTGTCATAGTGAACGACGATCAGGGCTTGGTGGTGCCGACACCACCGATCTCTGTAGCTGCTAGAAGCGCTGTTTTGAAACCTGCAGCAGTATCTGGACCAGCCTAGCAACATGAAGCCAGCTACTGACCATTGGCAGGTTAAAAAAGGTTCTTGTCTGTGATTTGAGCTGAGCAGATGGGATATCGAGGGAGAGTCTAAGTTGAAACTACAAATGCTATGAGATCTTAAAACTGCCCCCAAACCCAACAGCCAGTCTGGCATTCTTCACATCTGAAACCCAAGTCAAGCATAACTAATGGTCTTCTACTGGAATAACCGCTAGAGCAGATGATTCTCTGCCATTCTGCATGTCCATTGGAGTGCTTTTGCTTATTTTCACAGTTCTTTTGGCTGCTTTGGCTGGCTGACAGCATGGGACGCAAATGCAGGAGAGACAGCTAATTCAACTCGACATGCAGGTTGCGAAGCACCAAGTTCATGTATAACTATGTCGGTGATGGGATAGCGGAGCATGTCCCTGTATGAACATCTGCCTTCTGTTGATTCATCTCCAGAGTCTCTCTCAAAGGGAGAAATCATGGTTGAGATTGTTTTGCTATATTGCCGCCGTGTCGTCTGTGGATCTTACGGATGGACAAAGTACGGACGCGCGCGCTCTGAAGCTGAGAGACATTTAATTTCCTCTGATCCTCGTTCTGGCGCTCCCTGAAACGTCCTTTTTTTCTCTGGCTTGTCATTCTCAACGCAGTACTCCCGCTGACAGGCTCTGCAGAGACGACACTGAGTCGCATATAAACGGATCATCCGGCAATTGCACGCAACCCATCTTCCCCCACGAATGGTCTGATTCGAACTGGCTTCTGATGTCAGTAACCGACCTTCTGCCCTTCAAAAACAGCATTTTAAATTTCCGATACGAGTGTTTTCCAGAATCCAGATCTTGACGTGGGATAGCATGGATCCGTGATGTTATGTTGCGGTCAGTTCCGTGAAAACCCTCGAGAGCCATCCCCGTCAGCCCCATCTATTGCAACTTATTGTCTTGGTGCAGATGCTGTACGACCTTGTGGATATTAATTCCCAGCTGGCTCAGAATTCCCCAGTACGTCTTCAGCAGCAAGTAGAAGTCAGAATCCAAGGTTATTTCCATTGCTCAGCGAATCCTCAAGATGAAATCATTCACCACCCTTACAAAAGGCCTAGAATCCGTGACGATGTTTGAAATCAGTTGGGCAACAAAAAATCGGTGTGCATGAATGTCGTATGTGACCGATCCACAACGCCGGCAATGAATTCTCTCAACATCATTGGAGCAAAGCGAGATAGCATTTAGCACATACATACATCCACTGTGCATAGCATGACGGGAACTTTGCATGGGCACAGTCTACATATACAAGGTACACACATACCCTTCTTGATAAGTGCACTTGGCTTTTCTTCCGTACTGCATGCATTATTAGAATTGGCTATCTGTAAGGTAACAATTAGCTTGGAGAAAGGGTCATCCGTACTGGTTCTTCAGCAGCCAAACAGAAGCTCCCCGGTGTGTTTTCAATACAGAACAGGACATGCATACGATGCAGGCGCTAGTCCACAGCCTGCTGCTCCTGCTGGCAATCCCTGATCTATTATTGACATGGCCTATGTTGATTGCTGCTCCATCGATCGCTGTTTTTTTCTGTTTTGCTGAATAAACGAGCATTCCCTCTAATGCGCAGACCTATGCAGGATAATTATTTACTGTACGTATCATATGTACTCTATACATGGCCAACATGTATAAAGCCAGAGGCGCCGGACGAAACCTGGAATCCAGACGCCCACTGCCACGCTCATGTGCCGTGTGCAGAGTCTCCGCACAAATGAGATGGTGAACGCTTTCTCGTCTTCGGCTGTTGGTTAACCTTCCGTTAGGCTGTAGGACCTGCATGTCATCGGGACCTCGTGCATGTCCACCGCCATGAAGAGAAGAAATGACAATAATAATCAAATAGTAGCCTGTGGGCAGATGCTACGAAGTCACAAACAACCAAAAAAGGAGCAGTGAAGCAAAGAAAAGAAAAGAAAAAGAAAAGCAAAAAAGTAGCTTTGCAGTACGGATACGGAGGATATACATCGAGACTAACGATGGCGATCGAGGCCAACACCCGTTGACCTTAACCTAGACGGCAGTAGTTCCCATATATCTCGCCTTCAGAGTTCAGCACCAGCCAGTTAGCGGCAGGACTGGGAACGGGACCACGGAAGAAACTTGCCTGCAGTAGCGCCCTCCGTCTCTGTGGTTCCTGGCATAGAAAAGGCAGACCAAACCTATTGGCTGCTGAGGAGAATCATGGCTGTTCATTGGCGCCGGTTTATTTCTGGCTTGAGGGTAGATCTCCCCAAAATTCCCTGTTCGCTTGTTGCCTCAGAAATCAGAGAATTTCGTAATCTTCGGGTGGACTAGTTAGTTACATGTCATTTGAGGAATTTTCGTACGATGCTGTCTCCAATCCCTTCTGATCGATGAGAAAGCGCTTGCAACGAATTCACTGACAAAATCCACCCAACACGAGTTCTGCAGTTCCTGTTAGCTCACTTTCCGCTATCATTGGCCGTGCTGCTGGCCAAGTATCGAGATACACATGGATATGCAAGTCCTTGGGCGTCTAGATCAGTCAGGGGGTTGCTCTGATTCTCTCGCCGGCATACATACAGACAGCACTGAAAGGACAGCGAAGCATGTTTCATATGACTGGACCACACATCCATCCCTTCAAGTTCGAGCAGATCTCGCCACCGACGCCCTTCTCCACCGAACTGTTCTCCATGCTCTGATCCTCGGGGGTATACATATGGACTTGCTCTGGTTTCTTCCATATGTATATATACTGGGAAAACAACGGAAAAACCACGTCGCATCCATGACGAATGTTACCGATCATCAAGCAGCCTGGAGCACCCTGAGCTTTTGCGATACTGGATTGAATCCATGCTTTTCTACCATGTAGTAAGTCACTGATGCGTTCGAAAGGACTTATTATGTGATAATCGGTAATATGTATCATCCAGCCAAGTCTTCAAGGTTCTCGTATATAGCACAAGGGGGTTTCAATTGCGCACCGTGCAGGACCCTTCAGCATAGGCCCTGCTCCTGGCTGCAACAACACTACTATTGTATGGAACTGTATTACACTTGCACGACCTGGACAATGCTCTTCAGCATGCCATCCCTCCAAGCAAGATGTCATCTGGAGGCGTTCTGTACGCCATGAACAGTTCCTGCTGACCAGCTCTTCTCGTTACCCCCGACTGTCTCAAACTTCACGAACTACCGAAGTAGTGGTCTAAAGGTTTATCCTCGTCGGCCAGAGCTCTTCGTATCTCCAACTTTTGCGGTTGAACACTGCATTAACTATTGGGGAAAATCAACTACCATGATGAAAAGGGCTCAGAATATTAACTCTTTCGTCATATTCTCGCTCCCAATCCTGGCCATGGGAGGTGGATGAGCTACGGAAACAAACGCGTGCGACTTCACTCCGCTTCTTCCATAACTACACATCCATTCAGCCCTGTGACCATTTCGCTGAAGGATTAATCCGTGTTTCAAAAACGCGACCTTCTCGTTGTTCCAATACCCGACCGACATTCTGTGGCTCCGAATCTGACGGTTCCATGGTCTTTTTATGAAGCTTCCAGCTTCCCCGTCGGCAGATTAGAGCTTATCCGGCTCTATCAGGATCGTTACGGAGCTGCTCCTGCATACTGATGGGGTTCAGATTGCGTCTTCCTTTCAGCACATTAACTACTCATGAATCCTGCATGGCTGTGCAGAATTCGGGATTTCAATGCGTCGAGAATTGACCAATTCCGAAAAGATCGACTCGTGCACAATGGTTCGTGGGTTGGCTCTCTGTGGGAGTGCACTTGTACGACCAGCCAAAGGCTATCTATTGGGCTATGAGTCAAATTTTGTCCCACGCATCATATTCCTCTAACCAAGATGTTGGGGAGAGCTGTCAAATCACTTGCCCCCAAATTCGTTCGACGGACCTCCGAAAAGGGGGTGAATAGGACGGCCAGCTCACTCTCATTTGAAGATATGATATTGAGTAACGCAACCATGCCGTACGCCACTCCTTCAGTTAACGTCGATTATGTATGGACATGCATAGTAAAGTAGATTCAGCGCTGAGTGACATTAAATACATTCGCCTCTCCTGACGAGCTTCAGATCAATAAAAAGATACTTTATTTCCATTCCATCTGCCCTGCCCCATGTATGTAGATCTCCCGCTTATCCAGTCGAGATACCAAGATCTTGTACCGAGAAGTAGAGTACTCCACCTGTTGCCGTGCAGAGTTGAATTCGAAAGAGCCTTTTTCGTAAACTTTAGTTTCACTGCTGTCGCGGTGCTGGTGTCTTCTTAGCCACAGTCTCTAAGGATGATGCCTGTATCAGTCCTTATTTTTAGTGGTTTAGCCTCCTAACTAAAGGCTAAGTTAACTAGGGGAGTTAACTAGTGTTCTACAGTCAGTTTGCAAAGAAACTCCTTGGGATACAGAGAAGTGAATGCTGCACATACCCCGTCCAACTTTCGACCTTTATTTGATTCAGGGCCCAGGCTCTCCATTTCGCTATCTTTTCAGTCTTCGTTGGACTTTCTGGCGTGATGCGGCCGTTCGTCGCTGATGACTGATTTTCCTCTTCATTCCTTCCCTCCCCCGCAATCGCTTCTCTCTCCAACATCGAGTTCTGCCCGCTCACCATGGCTATATTTCCATCCAAGTATCGGATCAAGCCAAAAAGCAGTCGAATCGCTTTCCTTTGCTCAGAAGTCTCTAGGAGGCGACATGGCTCTGATTGATAAATCCGAAGCTCCTCCACAGGACGTCTCCCGTTATACAGATCGTCGAGATATGAAGAGGATATCGTTGCGGTTGCAACTTGCAAGGTGTTCCCGCGCATTCTGACCACAAATGCGCGATGAGATTGCAGTGTTGGGTTCTGCTGAAAGGCGAGAATGGCTTGGACAAGGAAGAGTGGGACCTCAGAAGGAAGCACATTTTCATGATGGATTTGCTTTGGGGTCTATGAACGAGCCCATCCTCCGTCAGTTCAGATCTTCTGCGATAAGGGAAACAGACAGTCTCACTGAGAATAGAACCACCGGCAATCGCGATTGTCTTCCTCGAGTAGAGCATCTGCGTATACCGCCTACACTCTTCACTCTGCATCTGATTCTGTTGAGGTTGAATTGCACTCTGTTTGTGTCGTATCGACTGTTCTCTCGTGAACATCTTGACACGGAAAGTGGTATGACCTTGCATGCATTTCACTTACGTCAATTCTGCACCGCTCTTGCATACCAATGAATACATCAACTCGTCCATGGTGGTCTGGCAGCATTTGCGCATGGTACCTTTGCCACTTGGCTGCAAATTGCGTAAGGAACTCTCCAACAAAATCTTCCCTGTCAAGCTCAGCGAAAGGCTGTCGTCTTGTGGAGTTGTAAAAGAGTCAAGTACTAATTTTGTTAGGCATATCATCGTCGAGAACCGAGGAAACAAGCATGAGCTGCACTGCTTACCTTCGTGGCCTTCGTCAGGCAAATAAATGGGATCGATGGTTGATTCCGCAGGGACGTTATTTTCGTAGACTGCATTCAGGATATCGACCTGTCGACTACCCCATCGATGGGTTTTCTCGAGCAGGAGCTTTACTCTCCTGTCAGACAGGTTTATCTTAACCATGTTGAATATAGCTGATCTGGCTATTTCGCTACGAATAACAAGATGTCCTTGAGAGTGTGCTCGTGGGTGGATGTATAGTTGATTGAGTCTGGGAGGAGAATTGAGCATTTCCCATTGTCTTCTATGATATATATATAGGATACGGGATTCGCCTAGGTCTTGAGTCATGAACCAGCTTCGTGAGCTCCCTAGGTATGATTCACTCTGTGTGGTAAATTACTGGTTCTTCAGGGCATCAAACGTGGTATACATGTGGTGAGTCTGAAGTTTACCCAAACATCTACAGCATATCACAGCTCTCCAAAAATGGTGACGAAGTCCATAAAGGCGTTTTAGACCATGACTTTGCCAGTTGGAGAGCATCGAGGATTGCCAGCTATGGCGAAAAGTTGACCGTTTAGGGGTAGCAAATATGGAACCAAATGAGTCCGAGGTGAACCACCCGAGTATGTTTTATATAGCAAGAAAAGGTATGACACCTCCAGTGAAAAATATCTCCATACATGATGTAGTCATAAAAGAGTCGGAGTCACTCTCTGTCACCTGTAGACATTAAAGACTACATCTGTATTTATTTGGACTGGAGGAGATAACCCCTAACCATTCCCTACGCTGTAGTTACATTAACACATTATTTTACCCAGAGGTCTGCATGTTTCCCCCGCTTGATGAGAAGCAATCTCACTGGCATGTCTCCATCTTTCTCATCTCACTCGAGTCACCTATCCGATAATCTGCCTACTGGAAGAGTGCTGTCGAGCTCTGTATCTCTCTGTCAAGTCTATGAATGAATCTCCCCTGCATCAGCATCCCAAAAAACCAACCACCATGGCCTCGAAATATGACCTCCTGGAATACGATTCCGACGAAGAAAAACAGAAATACCCTGTAGTTCCAAGAGAAAACCTGACATCCGCTGCACTTTTTATGGCTGGTCTGCTGGATCGTGCCGGTATTCTATACGGAGTCATGGGCGGCTTTGCCATCGTTCTGATGGGCGGTAACCGGGAGACTCGCGATATCGATATCGCTTTTCAAGCCCCCGGAAAAATGCGAGATCTCTGGGCTGTCGTTGAAACCGAATCTCGGTAATGATATCAAAACTCCCAAAAAAAACAACAACAAAGTGGCTTGTTCCGCAATGCTAACATGGGCGGAAGGTTGTCAGTCTCGTTATTCCAAACACGAAGCTTCTCAGCAACATTATGAAAGTCTTCGTTCTCACCGGTCACGGTCATGATACATGCGCTACTGCCATGCCGATTGAAGTTGATCTCATTGAAAATGGTATGTTAGTGGTTATCTCTCTACTTTTTAAAGGACTTTGTACTTTGTCTGAACATTCAAAATGACAATAGGTTATCAAAACAGCCCCAGGGACTTGAGCACAAACCGGGTTCAACTTCTCGTCCAGCTGGACTCTGAAATGAAACCAATCTATGTGATTGGATGTCTCTACCTGCTCAAAGGGAAATTGTCTGCATATTTCGCGCGTCGGGGTCACCGCGACCGGTCAGATATCATGCACTTGGTGGATACATTTCCGGATGAGATCCAAGGGTTTGCCAGCGAGCTGGACCCAGAGGCTGTTGCATTTTTCTTGGACTCTATGCCAGCTGGGAGTCGGAAAACTGTCAGCAGTTTGTTTGGGTACTGAGTCACCTGTTGATGGCTCTTGTTTCTCAATTTATTCATTAACTTTTTTTTTTTTTTCATCTGAGCCCATGTCTGCTTTTTTTTATTTTCAATTGGTTCATTTGTCAGGTTCACACACGTGTGCTCTCATTTGACTATCAAGAAGTACATAATTACTAACATGATAGATCGATATATGTCAAAAAAAATACCCTCCTGAGAATACAATCCATATGAGTTTGATGAGACCCAAAAGCTTGCCACGTCTTTTGGCTGATTGGCTTTGGGTTGATAAAATATTGTACCTAAGGGACAAGTCCAGCGAGTCGTTGTCTTCTTCGGTTGTCTCTAGCCTTGGTGGTAGATGCTTTGCCACCAGGCGCTGGGCAGAGGAAGTTGAACCTATGCTCGCCGCTCCGCCTATATGTACTGTGTATTTTGTTTTGGTTAAATAGCTGTCTGTGTCTTATTCTTTAGGGAACTTTGGAGACAGCCTAGCTCAACCCTCTTTTCAATCAGTCCTCTCCTCTATATCGTCCTTCACCAGGCACATTGGTCCTCTTATAATAGAGAGAATTCTTGCTGCTTGTCCCTAACGCCTTCTCAAATTTTGCCAGGTTCTGGAGCTTTGTTTGTAAGCAATAGCCCTTCTCTTTCTAATTTGGTGAGAAAGAGGCTTCCAACTTCGCAGAGCTGGTCAAGGTTTCTAAAGCCCAGGTCTGTCACTCAGCCGAGGATCCTTAGAACCGAACTTTCGAAAGCGTGTTGCATATATCTCTGGTGGATATTTCCAGCCCATACGCCTCTGCTTGTTCTGCACGCATTCTTGCCAGATCTCCCTTTTGGGAGTTGGCTCAGGATCTATGTAGATCAGCCTAGCCTTGTCCGCCTCTAGGGCTTTAATGTAGTTTCGAGCCCATTCGGCATCAGTGCTCCCGTTAAGATCAAGGCTTTGCTCTCCCCATTCTTCTGAAAGATCCATGCCATCCACAAGATCCTCTAAATCTACCAGATTTCTGGAATCAATAAGACTCTGCACATAGACCTGAAGTTTAGGATACGGTAGACCACCTGTCTCAGCAACTAAATGAGTTGATGTTGCAGTACTGGAAAACACACGATGTGCTCTGACCTGTGCTCCAGTCTATGTTCTCCGAACTGCAGTCTAGATGGCAGTAACTTGCTGGTAACAGAAGCCAAAAATCTTTTCGGCCTATAGCCTTGAAGCGTGGATAACTGTGGTTGAGACAATTTGGCTTTCTGAGAGGAAGTGGTTCGCAAGGTTGGAGAACGTCACTGTATGATTTGAAAAGCTCAACAGCTTGTTCATGTTGTTCATCAGGGATGCATAAGATTCGATCCTAATTTACAAACTCAGTCAGACATAAGACCTGTTGCGCAAATGGACTCGAAATCCTGCATACATTGGCCACTCGATGAGCCCCATAGTAAATCAGTGCGTACTCCATGACAAAGCAGTAGCATATTCCGTTTCTTGTAAGTAAAGAGGCCACTTCTCGCACTTGTTCGGGAGTAGGGAGTGCATCACCATGATTTCCGATAGCTAACGGGTGGAATGCTGGAGAGATCTTCGGGGTTTCCACATTCGACATCATGCAGCAACCAAGATCCGCAGTTAGATTCGAGTTCAGACATGTAGATATTGAGGTTACGTGGCGCTAGAGTGTTCGGTTAGAAGATTGTTTTCTGGATGTTTTCTCTTTCATTCAACATTCCAGATATCTTACCCCTAAATCTCCATGCTTACATAACTAGGATTCTTGGCCCACCAGCTCTACATTTCATCTTAATATCCCTTTCTTCTTCTCTGTTGTTGAAGTGCAAAACCACTCTCAATCAATGCTTTCAAAGAGCTCTGATTCTGTTAAAAACTATCAAGTTCTGCACTTATCTGTCCACAAGCACAATCTGCATAATGGTGCAGTGGCTCCCACAGTCTGTCACCGTGACGTTCGAAGAGATGGAAAACAAGATGGATGAACGGTTTGAAGAGATGGAAAACAAGTTGGATGAGCAGTTTGAAGAGATGGAAAACAAGATGGACGAACAATTTGAAGAGATGGAAAACAAGAGGGATGAGCGGTTTGAAGAGATGGAAAACAAGCTGGACGAACAATTTGAAGAGATGGAAAATAAGATGGGTGAACGGTTTGAAGATATGGAAAACAAGCTGGATGAACAATTTGAAGAGATAGAAAACAATATCGACAAACAGTTTGAAAAAGTTGATGAACAGCTTTTTGAAGTTCAGAGTGAGCTTCGTGATGTTACAATCGAGCTTGCAAACGCCAAAGCAATTACCAGGAATGGTCGGCTCCGTCGGATGCATCAGCCCATTAATCTCATCAAAGTCTTCAGACCTATTGCTGGCTCCAACAAGTTTGCATGGCAATCCCATCCGAAAGTGCCGAAACACATGAAGGGCGTTTTCTATTTGGGTCAGCGAGCAAAGGGCGAATTTGAGACCAAACTCTCCAACGCACAGAGTATGTTATATTGTTGCTCTACTCTGATTTCTTCTAAACAATGTCTGCTGACATTGTCTAGAAACACAGGCAAAACGGGAAGCTCTCAGAACGCTTAGAGAATTGGCCGAATTCTATCAAGTTGCGGTATACCCCGATCACCAAAGCGAAAGTGAAGCCACCGAGAAAATCACTGCAAAGTGGAGTGTGGATGACTATATGGAAGCATTGCTTGATGAATGGGGCATGGACTGGCAGAAGGTTCTTAGACTTGGCAAGCAGGTCTTACAGCCTCAGCAATCGCGCGCGGGAGCAAAACGAGCCGCAAATGCAAGTACAAGTGATGGATGAGATTCAAATGAAGATGAAGAACGGCTTAATGGTATCTCAGATCTGAATCTTTGAGTGCATTCACTCACCACAGATGTGGCGGATTCAGTATAATCTTGAGTGGCAGAACAGTCTCCTGCTTTGGCAGATTCAAGGACATCGATCCCATGCATGGAAGGGACGGATATATCCCGTTCGACAATGGGAGGTTCGGCGTTAACGGGGATGCATATGAATTACCGGTGTATAACGAATGAGAGGATTGGAATGATTAGACACACAGCTGGCAGGATGTCCATCGGGAGTCTTGCATTTGAGCACTGAAAAGGATCATGTTTTCAGTGGCCGTGATTTTGGCATTCCACCACTGCCCAGTATTTTCAAAATCCTCATTTCAAGAGTCTTCTTTCACAGCCCCCAAAAATGTCTGGTATATTTGAAAGGGCCTGGTCAGCCTTTTAAAACGGAATAGGCGGTGGATGTCTCTGGTTTTGGGCCAAAAACGCAGAAGCCTTAGCTGTTCTGGGCGATGCCCCTGGACGGGATAAATGTAACAGTCTAAGGAAAGACATTACTCTCCCATGTAATTGATGGTTATATGGGGCCTTTTTTTTTTTTTTTTTACTACGGTTATGCCCTGCTCTACTTGGCTGCTTTGGCTTAGGTTTAGTAACAGGGGCGAGGAAAAATCGCCAGCGACAGGAGTTATAGCAGCTAAAACACTCCGGATGCAAAGATGATAAACAATAGCCAGAAAAGAGCGATGAAACCTAAAATACACGGGTTGAAATGCCAGGTCATCAAGTCGTTAAAGCATAATCCCGACCCTTTCAATTCAAAGCCAGGCCTGCCTTATGATGAATCGAAAAACAGAGTCATCATAATTCAGTCCAAAGAATTGAGATACAGATGGTCCTCTCCAACCGTGGTCGTAAACAAAATATCAGGGATTTCAGTATGTTCCCACGTAAAAAATTATCGAGTATTAGTGCATATATGATCCGGGGGGAGAGGGAGGGGGGGAAACCAATAAAACGTCCTCTAAAAACGCCGGAACGCCACCATTCTGAAAGCTGGGGGTTGAAATCCTCTCTGTCGGAGGTTGCTCAGCGTTTGTCGGAAGTTAAAACATTGAAAGCACCGTCCGTCTTCACCAAATCTCGAATTGCCCATCTCCATCCCTCACCAAGATTCTTGCGATCTTCACTAACCCATTTACTGACTTTCCTCCTCCATTTCTCTTCTTCAGTACGTTGCCGCTTGATGAATTCCGGACCCACATCGAATTCCTCTGTGATCGGCCAGTCATCAGAAGAATCGCCACTTTTATCATCTCCAGTCAACAAATCACCTGGGTCAGCATTACCGACCGCCGATAGCGCCCGGGAATCTGTATTGGGCTTTTGTGGTCGATCTTCAAGATCATCAAGCCCTGCGAATACATCATCTTCGTCTGGAGGGACGGTGGTACCGGTTTTGCCAGGCAGAGGTGAACCCAATTTAAGCCAGCACATACGCTGAGGATCGAACACCATGGAGCCCACAACTTGAGCGCCGCTTATTCCGCCAATGTTGCTAATAAGCGCAAGCGATGACTTGGAGAGTGAAGATGGAAGAGGTGCGTCAAATGCAGCAGTGGCGTTCTCGTTTCCCTCCCATCTGTATAATGTGGGGTTATATTTCATTCCTTTGACAGCTGGTAGGTAACAAGTCAGCGTGATGAATGTACGGAGCATCTGGTACAGCTGGACTTACACTTCGGCTCGTGCACACCGCTTCCCATGGGCTTGATCAGCTGGGGCCGGCTGAGGGAATCACGATGTCTATGCCCTGGCCTGTTTCTAATCATTGAAGGGCTGGAAGGTGGTCTTCCAAACGGCTGCGACTTCCAATTTACACTTATGGGAGTTAAGGGCCCAGTTTCGCGTTCTTTTTGATTTTGATTATGATTCATGGAGGCAATTCTCTGCTTAGACGCATTGGTATCGCGAGCAAATCTAGGAGTGAAATCCTGGCGTGAAGGACTCATTGCCACAGAAGAGCCTGGTCCCTCCATCTTGAGAGGCATCGGAATCCCTGATTGGCTAAGCCTGTTCCGCAGAGCACGTGGAGGGCCCCGTTTAATAGGGGTTTTCACAAATTTACTTTCAATTGTTGCTGAAGTTGGGAGATCATCGAAGATATCAAGCTCCGTGCCATCTCCGAACTGTCTCTTTCGATTCGGTTTCGTAACAGTATGTTTCGCAGTAGCCGTAAATGAGCCTGCAGGAAGATCAGCGCTTCCACGACGAGTAGTATCTGACAAAGCTGATGAGCTTGAAACTCGAGAAGTCGATCGATGATGAGTGAATATATCCCCAGAACTATCTGAGTCAGCACGGCGAAACTGTCTGTTGGTTTTAAGGCTAGCATGACGTGACTGGTTGGGAGAAGCCCCAGCCGGAATGAACGGAACAGATCGTCGCTGGGATCCAAGACGAGAATCGGCGTTTGAACGGTCCACAGGTGTCTTCGGACGGGGAGATAGCGTGGTTCGAACAGTTCCATTGTTTTCCTGTCGCCCTGGGGATCGTTGGAGCGCCGATGCTATGCCGGTGTTGTAATTTCGCAGGCCTGGGCTTGATCGCTGAGCTTTGAGCAATTGAACAGTCGTAGTAGTTGGCTCGCTTCGCAGGGTGTCCTTTGAGCTCCTACTACTCGCAGGTCGGCGATTTTGAGGATTGGATGATACAGAACTAGTGCTCGACACCGAGATATTCGATAGGGATGAGTGGGTGGCATGTCCACCCAACCGTGAAGCAGGTCGAGCAAATTTGGATACTGGCGCTCCGCTCTCGGAGACCGGTTCGAGGTGGGTAGAGTGTGGTCTCTCAAGACCAGACAATCTAGGAATCCGGGTGCCGGCAGTTCGGCTAAATGTTATGGTTGTTGCTCCGCGTCGAACAGGGCTCACTGGCCTCTCAACCTTGCGCTTAATATTCCGATTAAGGGTCAACTTTTCGGTGTCAAAGACCTCGCCATCGCCGATCTCGATCCCAGAGAAAAAGTCTTCAGTCATGGGATCGGGCTGCTTCGGAGGGTCAGATTCAGGCGGGAAGCCCGTAGTGGCAGGCAATGCAGACTCTCGCCTTTTTTGCAGCAAGTTCCTGAGATCCAAGGGTCCATCGGGTAAAATAAGGCCGTCGAATCCTTCATCTTCGCTTTCTGCAGTCAAGCAGCTAGAAACACTTGGACTTAGTGCAGTCACGGTTGAACTATGAGCTGAAAACCTCTCCCTTTTCGTCCCACCAAAACGCACGCCAATACTGCCTTCGGCCCATTCAGCATCAAATTCGTCCCCAAGAGCATCAGGCGTTTTCGAGTCTTCTTGTCGTGTAGATAGACGTAGAGGTTCGCCATCTGACGGAAGCACTAAGTCATTCTCAATGTTTTCCTCTTGAGCACTGGGTTTTGTCGAGGTTGATATGGCAAATGGGTTGGATGTTGGTGGAGTCCGGGATTTTGCTAATTTGATTGTTGGAACATCATCGAACGAAGCATCCTCTTCAGTATCTCGAAATTTATCGAGATCGTTGAATAATGGTTTTAAAGCCAGCGAGTGATCGATACTGTTAGTGGAGAATTCCAGATCTCTAGATTTCGAAGGGCTTGTCGGCAAAGAGCTAAGGTGTAGTAGCGAATCTGGGGAAGTCGCTTCATGCTTAAACCTTAATTCAAGCTCCCCGTTCAATCCCACCAGATCTAGATCATCCGACCAGTCGTCTCCCAAGGCCCTTTTTCCTTTTCGGCCACCAAGTCTCTTTATTGTTCCTCCCAGGAGAGCCGACTTTGGTATTCCATCGGGGATCGGAATGCCAGCATTTTTTGCAGACGCAATGGCATCTTCGGTGCCAAACTCATCCTGGTCATTCAGCAGTAGTTGCCAGCTTTCTTCATCGCCGTAGTTCGAGTCGCGGTCTGACCTGCAGGAACGACGCGACGAAACAGAGTCTCGATGTCCAGACGGCCGGGTAGAAGAGCCAGTCACTGACGTCGCTGAAGACGTGGTTCGAAAGTAGATATCATCCACACACTGAAGATCCTCGTCGTCGTCCCAACATTCGATCTCTTGAGGTTCGGGCTTTCGAAGTCGCGACGGCGAGATATCCATGCTGTAATGGTCGCGACCACCAATACCGATCATGAAGGCGTCCTCTCCGGTCGACAAGTCAAGTTCACGACACTCAGATCAACGTATACTAGTTGGGTCTGGATCAAAGTGGGCAGAAAGAGGCTGGGAAGTCATTCCTTGTGATGCTAAATAGGAAATTTGGCGTAAACTTGGAAAAAGAAAGATATTCACGTAGTAACCTTTGACGTCGCAATGTTCAAATTGCGAGTTTCAAAAAGAAATACACGAAAAGGTTCGGCAGAGCAATGTTTCACTTGCACACAGCCGATATTATGGTGAACATACGCGGTAGTCAAATTGAGATTTGCCAGGGTCTGTCGGGCTGTAGGTCGTAAGCGTCAAATTTGCAACCGTGATGTATCAAGAGAACAAGGGTGCTCCAATCAGAGCTGGTTTGGCTGGAAGGAAGATCGAATACATATGAATCTTTACTGACCATGAAACGATAACAGCTCCTGATAGATGCTTTCTGGGATTTGCAACAAAAGGGCACCTGGGAGTGTCTGAGAGAAGGCTGTGAGTGGATCAAAGCGAAGTGCTGGAGTTGCTCTTCTCTCTTTGGGGACGGGCCAGCTCTTAATTAGTCACCCAAAAAGGTGGTTGGGACGCCAAGTACGGGGTCGTTACCGTAACTTTACGCGATTACAATACCGACCACAAGCACTTCCGCCACTAGTCCCGATCCGGACCTCTAAGCGACCATTTGGCGCGTTCTATTACACAGTACGGAGTAGTTACGCGTGTAAAGTAAGGTTTCGCTGATGTCATGTAAGATTTGCAGCGAAAGTTACGCTGGTCTCCTCGATCGATAGGCAGCAGGACAGCAGGGCGAGAAGAGGCTCATCGCAGGCAGCAGAAGGGATTTTGACTGCTATTGTCGCTCTGGTGTTTATAAAAAGACACAATTTCCAGCTGGAATCGCTGTTGTTAAATACAGAATTCAAGCCTATCAGCATTCGATATGGTCAATGAGCAGATTCTTCGCATTGAGCGCAGTGATAGCCCCGAGGCCTTTGTCCTCATCAACGTCTCCAAGGCCGGGAAATCTGAGCTGGATCTTCGGCTTATTGCTACAGAAGGGGAGAACCCCTATGTAGGATCAGGTAGGCTCAGCGCATCTATTGACTCTCTGATGCTCTCCCAATTTCCCTCTTCAACAAGGCAAGCAGCTGACACTCTGATGTTTTCAGTGAAGACGTCCCAAATAAGTAAGCTACGTGCGAAAAACTATCGTGGCAGCGATGAGGAGTGGTCTGGCATTCTTTCCTACATATTCAACCACAACCTGGACGCCATCAAGTCGGAGGATTGGACGGCTGGGCTGGAGACCGTTGCGACGGTTAAATCAGTCGACGACGAAGACGATGATGAGAACAATAAAGAGATTATCATAACACTTCGAAAGCGAATCGATTCCATTACGGTGTGTTTTTCGTTCTGCATTGGCACCCTACGCCATCTCAATGGTCCACGTCATCAGTCGCACTAATAACAATCAACTCTCTAGCAACGACTCGGTTCGATCACGCTCAAACAAGATGACGACCAAGCAATCCAATTATTTGACTGGGCCGAACTGGCCGTTACTCGGGCAAACCACCTGGCTCAAGATATCCTCTCTCTAAAAGCCAAGTATCGTGATGCAGAAAACACAATAAATCAGCTCAATTCGCAACTGGAAGAGTTGATTCAGGCCAAGAAGGAACATGAAGACCAGTTAATCGCCAAATTCGCCCAATTGTTGAATGAAAAGAAACTCAAAATTCGCAATCAACAGCGACTCTTAGCGACTGCGAAGCTAGATCCCGCAAAAGGTGAGTGCCTCCCTGCTTTTCTTTTTCCTTCACTTCTACTTCAACGCGCAATCTCTAAAAAGACACCTTACCCAAAGTCACCGAACTAGAAACTGCAACCGCAGGAAAGAAATCAAGAAAACCAGCTGCAAGCAGACATTCAAAACGCAAAGCCCAAGCCGACGCGCCAAGCGACTCCGAAAGCGAAGATGCTTTCGACACAATGGACATAGACACCACAAAGAACCACGAAGCTGCAAACAACCAAGAAAACGAAGACCAAGACCAAGAAACCGCCACTGAATCCGACCGACAACAACAATCAACCCCTGAGCCTTTAGAAGATGAAGAAACAGCCTCAGAAGAGGAATTCCCCAATGCCAGTCCAGATGTGCCGAAAGGTAGAGCCGCAGCTGAGAATAAATCGAACAAACAACCTGTTGGCCTACCTATGGCTCCAAAGTCTCCTTGCAGCCCCCCACCCCGTCGTGAATTGCCATTTGCGAGAAGAGGGAAGACTCTTAAATCCGCACCAGTGTTTGAACGGAAACAAGATGAGAACGAAATCGAGACTGAAAGTGGTGATGAATTGTAAAAGGGCCACTGAGTACATATTATCTATAGTAACCGTACACTTAATTGGTCTACAGTGTCGAGGACTAAGCATCGAACCGCCAAATTTTTATCGGGCTGAATCATTTTTCAGAGATATTTGTACAAAATCTGGATACCCCTAATTTTACTATGTAGATGTAGTTAAATGACCATGCCAAGAAACTCTAAAAGCTGCGCTCTGATTGGCTGGCCAATATCGACGATCACGTGACTGACAGCTGTCACGTGGAGCTCAACACTTTACACAGCCCTAAGTTACAGGCTCCACGGGGGCGAGGTCAGGCCCGGAAATCAAGAAAGATAGCATACACTCTGGGGGCGGGCGCGGCCGGAGGTCGTGCCCCTCTTAGCAGTGAACTGCCCTATGACTACAGAATGCAGCTCATTATGGAGTACTTCTTCCCCTTAGCAGTGCTATGACTACAGGTATGTGGGTAGTATTAAGCAGCTCAATATTACTTCTTCAGCGACCGTAGGAGCGATTAACTAGTTCAACCATACATGGTTTACTGAGGTGATGACCCTTATTTGCATCAGATAAACACATATGTCTAACTACAATCAAAGTAACCACGTCGTTCTAAATATTCTCTTGCTTCACATAATTTTTTGAAACTCTCTTATATACAAATAGAGACATACAAAGCAGATGCTGTCTTTGGTGTGATTTGCCTCCACATAACTGAAAAAAGGAAGCAATACAAAGGGGGGACAACAAAGAGGACAGAAAACGCCGGAGCCATGAAAAGGGACCTGATAAACTTGGTGACACATGAAAGGATTCAAAGCTGGAATGAATGCAGAAAAATGGGACGACGGCTTGCATTGTTTATTGAGCCACAAAATATTGAGGCGAAGGTTCGCCGGGAGCCATGAAATTAGTATCTGGGTTTCCAGTCTCCTTTGCGGCTGAACATCTTGCCATAGTTGTGGAGCTAGAAAAATCTGTCAGTATTCTGCTTTGAAAGGTTATCGTAGATGGATAATGAAAACAAACCTTCTGGAGATAACATCTGTAAAATAAAAATTCGCAATGGGGTTCTTTAGTGGTTGCCCAGATGGTTTAGATCCTTTGTTTTGATCCACAAGTTGAATCTTGCTCAATTGGCTGAGGGATGTAGGCTCGACAATGTCATATCTTCTCAAAGCAGGATTGATTTCTTCCATTCTGTCTCTTAACATCTCAATATCGTCGTAGGGAAGTGGCGCGCCAAGGAATTCGCTAACAGCCCTGATGATCTTCCAGTCTTCTCTTGCGGCTCCAGTCAGTGATGTAGCTGCGCGCGACATTTGCACTCTGCCTTCTGTGTTCACGTATGTTCCAGACTTTTCAGTATATGCTGCTCCTGGAAGGACAACGTCTGCAAGCTCAGCACCCCGATCACCGTGATGGCCCTGGTACACCACAAAAGCACCTTTGGGAATATTAGCTTCGCTGATCTCATCAGCGCCAAGGAGCCAGATCATTTTAGGTGTAGTCCGAGCAACCTCAAGGGAAGGAGTCGTAAAACCAACGTCGTAGGCTCCTGAGCGAGATGCGGTGCGTTGAAGGATGTTGTATCCTTGCCATTCAGGGGTGTTGAAGTTGGCAGCGTTCCTATCAACGAAAGCACCAATCATTTCGAACATCGCTTTAGCATCAGGGTGCTCAGCGACCGCGCTTCCAACAATAACCATAGGTTTCTTGGCAGCCATCAGTTTCTTTCCAAATGCTCCAGAGAGAGCAGTTTTCAAGGCAGCCGCATTGTCGCCAAGGTGTTCAAACTCGAAAGTACTCTCAAAGGTCTCGCCGACAAGACCAATTTCCAGGTCAGAACGAAGCCATTGCTTTCGGATGCGAGCATTGAGAACAGCAGCCTCATGGCGTGGATTTGTTCCGACAAGGAGGATGGCATCCGTCTCCTCAATGCCATAGATCTTGGAGTTAAAAAGATAATTCGATCTAAGATCCACGCCGTGTGCGATAGGTTCGCTACCACCAGGTTGATCAAGTGCAAGGTTCTCAGAGCCAAGTTTGTTTGCCAAATCCTTCATCGCAACGAGGGATTCGGTCTCAATAAGATGGCCAGCAACTGCCTTGAATTCGTTAGCTTTTGGAGCCAAGTTTCTATAAGCCGTTCCAATTTCAGTTAACGCTTGTTCCCATGTAGCTGGTAGGAATTTATTGTCCCTCCGAATCAAGGGCGTCGTAAGTCTCTGAGTCTTAAGCCCGTCACACGCGAATCTGGTCTTGTCATTGATCCACTCCTCATTAACGTCATCATTGAGTCTCGGAAGAACGCGCATCACTTCCATTCCTCGCGAATCGACTCTGATATTGGAGCCTAAACCGTCCAGGACGTCAACAGTTTCGGTGTGTTTAAGTTCCCATGGTCTGGCTCGGAATGCATATGGTTTCGATGTCAGAGCTCCCACAGGACAAAGATCGATGACATTTGCAGATAACTCGGAATCTAAGTTCTTCTCAAGATAGGTTCCTATTTGCATATCACTTCCTCGTCCAGTGGATCCTAGTTCTGGAGCGCCGGCAATATCGTTCGCAAAGCGGATACATCGGGTGCAGTGAATACATCTGTTCATCGATGTTTTAATTAAAGGACCAATGTTCTTGTCTTCCACGGCACGTTTACCCCCAACTTCATGGAATCGGCCTCGATCAGCTCCATATCTCATTGACTGGTCTTGCAAATCACATTCACCTCCCTGGTCGCAAATAGGACAATCAAGCGGATGATTCGCAAGTAAGAATTCCATAACACCTTCTCTGGCTTTGTGAGTAAGGGGAGAGTTTGTTTTAACCACCATTCCGGGTTGAACAGGCCATGCGCAGGAAGCAACTGGTTTGGGTGCTCGTTCGACTTCGACTAGACACATACGACCTGTTGGACATCGCGGATCAGCAACCACGGGCTCTAAATCTCCATAAGAAAGGCGATGTCCTTACAATTTCCTGCAATGAACAACTTTCTATCCATCCCTTCAGCACTCATATCATGAAGATCAACCAAATCGGTCCTTAGATGCACTTACTCATGATAGCAGTATCTCCAAGCATCATTAGCACCAATTGACCCAATGCGGGATCTCGTAGAAGTACATACCGTGGAATTGTTACCCCGGCCTTCTCACAAGCTTGAATGAGAGCCGAGCCAGCTTTATCATATCGTTAGCATATCGATGCGCTAGACCATCGTCAGGGCCCGCCACTACCTTCTATTGACACTTTCTTTCCATCTAGAATCCCAGGAAACAGTCAGTAAATTCGCTCAACTGCAAAGTATCTACAATTACGAACCAACAGTGAGCTCAACCTCAGCAGGTCGAGGGGTACTTGTTGCAAATGTGCGGGAGCAATTGAATCCGGGCCATCTCCTCGAGCGCGCCGCCGCGCGGAACAATTGCGGCCGCATCTTGAAAAAGTTGCAAAAATGTAACAAGAGAAAAAGGAGAGAAAAAGGAGAAAAGACAAAGGCGACGAGGAGGGGGATGAAATGAGGTTGCGGGCAAAGCGAACGACTGTCGTTTCGTTGATTTGCGTGATGTATTTAGTTGCGGTTGCTCCATTTCTTTGCTTAACAAATCGGCGGCCTGGGATTGGTCCAGCGAGTGGGCTCTGGAGAAAATAGATTTTCCGTCCCGAACATAAATTTCTTCCCATCAAACTCATTTCTGAATTCTTCTCTTCTCTCTTTTTTTAGCTAATAACTCATTCCACGGACATGGATTATTGTAGGTAGGAGAGATATTCTTTGGGGCTTCCAAGGAGAATCTAAGCTCTTCTTCCTCTACAGCATCGTCCCAGAGCAGATTTTTGCGCCGAGCTGGAGCATCCTAGGGTTCTTCTTTCAGGCCTGATTATGGAACAGTTCCTTACCGACGGTTGCTACATCCATGAGCTGACAAGACGCCACTGGTCATTGTATCATGAGCCTGTGTCATTGGCATATCTACGCTTTGACGACGAGATCTCTTTAGTTTTGAAAGTGGACAACCTGAAGCGATAACAAATCTATCCATTGTTCTTTTTACCAATCAAGTCCGAGTCCATGCTACCATTGTGAACGCCATCATTAAATAGAACATCAAAATGTTTCCTGACCATCATTCAAACGCCGACCTTTATAACATTACATGTAATCGCTAAAATCAGGAAGTATATTGCTGTAATGGCGTGGAATCCCCAGGCTGCCACGTGGACTCTTGTTTCGTCCCTGGTGGCATCCACGGCCGAACAACGCTGCTTCGTCGCGGACGTCCGTTCAGCTCACCATCGTCCTTCTTCGCATTGTTTGTTGAAGCCGAGACGTAGCCATTTGTACCTTCCATCGACCCTTCTTTGATAGATGCGGGAAATGCGTAACCATTAGGATTCCAGGCCTTTTTACCGGGTGGTTCGTTGCTAAGTGGAAGAATAGTTTTTCTAGAGTGGAAATGGTCGGCATTCGCCCGTCGATCTGCTGCATCTTCATGGCTGTTGCGGTCGTATAGGTACAATCCGACGAAAGTGAGGGCAATACCAAATGCTTGTATTGGAGTAGTGGAATTTCCGAACCAGACAACTGCCACGACAACGACAAAGACGCGCTTAATCAAGGAGGCCACCGAATACGAAACGGGTGAAATCATTGAAAGGAGCGCAAAGGCTAGAATATTTTGAGCAAAGTGTGACAATCCGTTGAAAATAAATTCGAGAATTAGAGGTCCATGATCTAGACTACCCTTCTTTTCAGTGAGGTCGATCGCTCCGTCGCGAAGGAGATCCACGAGAAGAGGGTAACCCTCCGATAAGAACCAAATGGGAGCCGTTAAGATAAAGGCTAAACCGGAGCAATAACATAGAAGATTTAATTTGTCCAGTTTACGACCAGACAGCGACTGGTCTTCCGCCTCGATACGAGAAGCTTCGTTAAATAGTTTCTTCGAGAATATGTTTTGAGAAACAAACACGAGAGCCGCGCAAAATGCACATAGGATGCCGAAAAGGTTGGTGGAAAAGCCAGCGGAGCAGGCAAGCATCACGCCCAGTGTAAGCGGTACAAGAGAAAGGTAAGTGGCTCTCGCATAGCGAATGCGGAAAAGGAAGCGATAGGCGAGAACGGTAAAGAGAGGGGAGAGACCTTTAATCGTGTGCACGAGCGAAACGGGTATTTTTGAAGTTGCCATCGAGCTGAGAGTATGCCCTGCAAGCTGAAAAAGGGCCAGTGGAAGGGCGGTGGAGATGACCTCCGCGGACGGATATCGGAGGCCATTCTTCAGTGCTGGTATGGCGGTTTTCAACGCGGGAAACACTGACGCCAGGTATGAGAAGAGCAAACACCAGGTTGACACAAATCCGAATTGAACAATGGTGAGGGTAATCGGTTTTGGGAGCGTAGTTAAGATTTCTTTCGACGAGGTGTTGGTGAGGGCGGAGGTCATGTACCATATGATACACAGACCCTAGCGGAGTCACAGCAACTGTTAGCCAGTCCCATTGTCGAGAAACGACATCAGGAGTTCCACTCACAATCAGTTTATAGGAGACGGGCGCCTTGAGTGCTTCTGCCAATTCGTGTGCATTGACGCTGACGCTTGCGTTCCTCGTTCTAAATGACCCGATAGCGTCGCTGATGCTCTTGCGCGGCCGTTGCTTTCGTGTGTTTGGTAGGCCATGAGAAATTGATCCGTTCTTCCACGGTTGCCATAGTGGCTTTGAAGAGTGTCTCAAATTACCGGTTGATAGAGGGATGCTCGCATCTTCGCGAACTGGGAGGGATTCGTCATCGATCGTTGGGAACTTGTCCAGGGTGCCATCCGAGCTGGGGCGGCTCATTTGAAATTGCTGATTGAAAGACCGAATTGGCGGATGCTGCACAGAGTGTACGACTGTAGTGGCACTCATTCTTTGTCATTTGGGGATAGAACTGCAGCCTGCGAATAATCAACAGGTCATGAAGGTCATGTTTTTTAGAATTCTCCCTCATGCTGCTGGCTTATCTCTCGCGATCAAAAAAAGGGAGAGACTAAACATTCAGCTGCCCTTGGCGTTGCGGGTGGGTGATGCTGATGTTGCAATCTGATTGGGCCGTGTCATCCACGTTTCCTGCGAGTGGCTTTAATTCCGCAACTTTACTTAGTACATACATACAGACCCGGGTGGATGTAACTCCGCTGCAGGATTAGTATGTAACACGAAGTACATGAGTATCTACATAGATATGTACATACCTAGAATATGTGTATAACTACACTGTCGTCCATGTATCTCAGACTCGAATTGTTCGATTCTTCTCCTAGACGGCTAGTTGACATTGAAAGAGAGTCTGTCTTCAACGACTTGGTCTGTCTCATGGTGATAAAACTGGTCACTTCATTTGAAGGATGATCCCGCCTGTTCTGAAGACAGACGCGTTTCATCTAATATTCTTTGCAGCATCGACGGAGTGAAGGTCAGAGAGAGGTACTAGTTCAATTTCCGAATGTATTTCCCATTGTCACTTTCGGACTTGATTTGCTGCTTATTCAAATTCCAAATTCTCAAGCATACTAACATAACTGCTAAGGTACATACATACATAATAGAGTGAAAGGATTGCTTAATATAGCTAACCAGCCCTTGAAGTGTCCGAACATTTTGAGCCTTGAAAGCCGACATGTTGTATGACGCTATGAACTGAAAGCGGAACTCATGAGACCACAGACGCACAGTGTACTCCACACCCTGTTGAGTTAATCGAAGTCCAGAGCAGTTCTGGTTATACATGGCGGGATGATCGACTGATTCTTTTGTCTGAATATCAGGATTTAGAACTGCACAGAACAGTATAAAGTATGTAACTGCTGTACGGAGTACATACATAGTTGGTGAACACATTTTAGATCAGGACAAATTTCTAAAAATAGTAACTTCTCTGTGTCTCTGTACTCTGTACATACCTACAAATACATCCATAGAATGGCTTCAAGCGAGTATGGAAAGGTTTCATTCCTGGAATGGACTCTCCCTATGGAAAATCGTATGTAACTACAGCCTCGCCTGCTGGTCAAGCTGACATGGCTATGTAGTTAGTCATTTGCTTGGCCAGATCACCCCGTTGAGTCTGCATCTCGGCCTTGGATTTCCACGACTGTTTTCTGACCACGAAACAAGCTGGGAACACAGCATTCACGTCGACAGGATTGTGTACCTGACTTTTAGTCTCCAATCAAGGGGAAGATGATTCAAATTGTTTTGTCGACGACCCTCTTGGTATTACTGTTGTCTGTATTTGATTACCTGCAGCCTGTTGCTCAGCTCGCAAAACAGACGTTGGAGGTGCAGTACGGGAGGGTAATGCCGAATCTGTCCTTCTCACAATCATGGCATATCTTGGGGCCTTTCCAAATTGGTACACGAGGTTAGTGGCCTATGTTCTGGAGATGGTGCAAATAGGACGACACCGATGATCCTGATATGCTCTCTCCATCCAGAGGCAGTATGGGGCGCAGACCCCCTTGAGGCACATGGAGGATTTCGGACGATGGACTACGACCCAGAAGCAACATTCCCAAGTGCCCTTGGAGAAGGCGGAGTCTGCCGTTGGACCACGATACTTGCGAGCGACCCTATTGCCGTTGACGGGTCTGCAAAAGCAACTCTCCAGTTTGGGTTTCCTGAAATTAATTGGTCATTTCTTCGGTCCGTATATGGATGGTCGGGTTTGCAGTATCAAGCTTGGGCGAGAGGAAATGTAACCGTCTCTGGTAGTTCTCCGGTTACTACTGCTATTTACGCTGATGGCATCCTTGAATTCCGAATCGACGGAGAGCTCTATTTCGGAGGGGATTTTTATTCATACAGGCGTGCGCCTTTGATGTTAGAGCTTGACACAGGAATCCATACCGTCGAACTTCGGTTGTTTTACGATATCCGGGCGCTGGGCGGGAGCGCTGAACCGCGAATAAATTCAAGCATTGAATTCAAACAAATTTCAAGGCAGCTGCATATTGACCCTACTAGCATCTTAACCGCAGACGTAGTAGAGGGAAAGCTTGCCAGTTCGTATGCAACTGTGAATGTGCAGAATGCTTTGAACACGGCCACGAAAATTATTTGGATTAGACCTATTGGTGAAAATGCAAGATCATCTTATGACTCTGTGCATTCACGGCGAGGGCTCACAAAGTTCATAGTCGTCTCTTCCCAGCTTGACTCTTTTAAACGGCTCTATTACCGTTGCCCCTCACCAATGCCGCCCTTTGCCTTTTGAAATTCAGTTTCCGGGGCAGATTCCCGTTCAATTCTCTTTCGAAATTGGATACCAAAGGGACTTGGACGGTCTGATACAAACGGTTGGGGCCACTGTGTATCTCAAACATCGTCACATTTCCGAAGCACTTAAATTTACATTTCTCCACCCTGGTGGCATCGTGTCTTATGCTATTTTGCGACCTCCCCTCAATATCGCGTGTCGTGGTAATGGAGAACGAAGCCTTCCGCTACTCCTTGGTCTTCATGGAGCTGGCCTTGAAGCAGATGGAGAGATTGTCCGGCACATGCTTGATGGCGTTTACGGACTTTGTGCTTGGGTTTTATTTCCAACTGGAGCGACGACTTGGAGTGGGGACGACTGGCGTGCGTGTACTCCGTTCCCTTTGGGATCGTAAAGCAAAATATACTGATATAAGAACAGATACATGGGGGTTCGCAGATATTCAAGCAGCCATTGCTGCTATACCCAATTGGATGAAGGCGATGAATTGGAAAAGTCCCGGAATTTCCCTGGAGGATTGGATTGTAGTCGGGCATTCCAATGGAGGTACGCGTACCAGCTCAGATCTTGGTTGACGAAACTAACATACAAAATTAACAGGTCAGGGAACTTGGTATCTTCTTTCCCACCAGCCCGATAAAGTTCTGGCTGCAGCGCCAGTTTCAGGATATAGTTCCATTGAGAGTATGTTCTTTTTTGTCAAATCACACGCCTCAACTAACTGATTGTTCTTCATATCCAGATTATGTGCCATTTAATTTGTGGCATAATGCAGAAGCTTCTTTGGCTGCGGTTCTTGAATCCGCACGAGGAAATTTTAAGCACGAGCTGCTCATCGAGAACTTTGTGGAAATCCCCATTCTTCAGCAGCACGGCGCTGATGACGACAATGTTCCTGCATATCATTCCCGACTCATGCACCAGCTAACCTGGGAAGGTCAGACGATGACTCGATACTACGAAATTCCGGGAGCGGGCCATTGGTTTGAAGGCGTTCTGACCACTACGTCGCTGGCGGAGTTCTATCGCTGTCATGCCGAACATTTATCTCATGGAAATGTCCCTGAGCAGTTTTCGGCAATGATTCCTTCGTCACCAGATATGGGTTCAAAGGGAGGCATACTTGTGGATCAACTTTGGTCCCCGGACAAATACGGCCACCTAGACATAAAACGTAATACCCTGCGACGTCTCTGGAGCTTAAAAACGCGCAACATACGCCGTTTCCACATCATATCTCGAGGGGCTCGCAGCAGCGATCCCGAGAATGTGCTGGTGGATGGCTCAGAACTTCCCTTCCTGCCATCAGTTGGTGAAGCCGATCTAACTTGGTACATCCGAAACGCCTCCGGACATTGGGAGACATCCCAGAATGACAACTGGCGTAGCCCATCAGAACGATACGGACGACAATCAGGAACCTTGGACGCCATCCTTCGAACAAAAGGCCATCTGACGGTCGTTTCGCATTCATCAGCCAGTGACAAAATTGCTCTGCAGATTTGTCGCAATTTATTTCAATACTTTGCTGCCGACTGCGAATTCATCACTGCAAATTCTGGAAATTTGCTTGTGTCTCGCGCCCGCCCATCCACTGGCTGCGGGAATCTTATTACTGTTGCAATCGGTGATCAGCTAGATCATCCAGAATTTTCTACTTTTCCAATTTCCATACGCGGCCAACATTTAAGGATCACTGTGCCTGACAGACGAACCGTGGTTGAATACGAATTCGAGACTGGCCTGGGAGCAATCTTTTTGCGACCTCTGGCAGATGAACGACTGGAGCTGGTAGTCTGGGGTGCTGACCAGGAAGGCTTACAAGAGGCAGCTCGTCTTGTGCCCACCTTGACTGGAGTTGGGCAACCCGATTTCGTCGTTCTCAGCACCCGCTGCCGCTGGAAGGGCGCTGGCGGAGTCTATGCTGCAGGTTTCTTTGATTACTCTTGGCAAGTATCCTTTGGGTCCTATCTGTCTTAGCATGCTGAACAGTTCCAATTCATTCCCTTGATTCTGCGTGCTTCGTAACCTGTGAATGATGCAAAATTGTCAATGCTGATATTTTCAATCTGCCTGCTCACATTCATGAAAGCACTTCTTCTACCGGTTGGAATAACCTGTATACCGAAAAACCATGAGGGCACAGTGCATGTTCAGCTACTGTCGTTCCCATGTAATTCAACAGGTGCCAACTACACACTTATGTAGCGCTTTCGTTAACTACATATTTCTGCAATTTCCTAGTCAAATTCCGCCAGGTTCCGCCGCCCACGCCCTGTTTTACGTGTCTTTGGTTAAAACACGTCCACGGCCTAATTGGGAAGACGTGCGTGCGTGTATATCTTCTCTCTATCTATCCCTCTCTGTCTCTCTTTTTCTCTCTCCACTTCCTTTTTCTTTTTTTCACGTCACTCATTTCATATCATACCATTTTTTTTGGGCTTTGTACTTCTTATCTCTTTTGGCATTTGTCTTCTTCAAAAATTTGAAAAAGGATCTCATCTTCAAGTATTTCTTTTCCAAAATAGCTGCTTCTTGCTGCTCTGAAGACGCGAATACCAGTGTAAGGCATCTCTCCAGCGTGGATGAAAACGTAAGGTATGAATCTTGACCTTTCTGAGCTGCGCCTTCCATTCTGAGCTGCGGGCTTGCTCCTCCTCCTCTGGGCCTTGTTCTTTCCAACCTGAGAAATCTCCTTCCTCTTTTGGCTGTTTGATATTCCTTATTTTGAAGACATCCACCTGCCCCACGCATCTCATCTCATCTCCTCTTGTCTTTCATCTTCAACTTCAACTTCAGCTTTTGCCCTTCCCCTCTATGTGATGGCTTGATCTAGTTTGCGTCTCTGTTCGAATCCGCGTTGAAAATTCCTTCACTGTATAGAGCGATCCCTCGATCATCTTATTTCATACCTGCATACTCTCCGGAAATCAGCTTTACCCCTCTTCCCGCGTCTGTCGTATAGAACCTGTACCCTGCATCTCACACGGCATCATACAGGCAAGATCTCTGACCCTAAGAGCTACCATGACAAGCTTCGTGGTTTCCAAGTCTCCAGTTGCGTCTCGCAAACCCTCTGTCCAGCTTCGGGGCCCCTCTGAATGTATTCCGGTAAGGACTTCCCTTCGTTCAAGCATAACGATTGTCTTCTAGCGCAAAACCTCCAATTCGAGGCACATCCTGGCTAATAATTAATGCGTGGTTAAAGCACTCTACCATGGCGGACATCACTCCGAATCCACTTGTCAGCTCCAAGCTGGGGAACATTCAGGCTCACCTGACTAACGAGGAGCTCGTAAGCAAGGTATTGTGTGTGCATGACGTTTCTATTGAATCCAATATGCTAACCCCCTGTATCAACAGAAGCTTGATTCAATTGAACTCTCTCCTATGGATAAGATTCTTGCGAAGCTTTCTCCAAAAGATCACATCTCTACTGGATCTCCTCGCGAGGACATGCCATCTACGACTAGCTCCGGAGAATTTGTTCCAGGCACTCTAGCCAAAAACGTGTCTGCTACGAATGACGTGATGAATGCAAATAGAAATAGTGACGATGAACAGGAGAAAGCTGACAAACAAGAGGTACTTAGGCTGCAGCAGGAGTTGATGGCCGCCAATTCTCGCATTGCCATGCAGGAGCAGGAACTAGCTCAAACTCGAGTCATCAAACACACCCTCGACCAGGCCATGGGCCCTCCATCTGAAGTTGACTTTGGGGGGAGAGAAATTACTGAACAAACGCTCAGCACACTTCAGCAGGCATTTAACAATTCATCTGCTCGTCCATTTAATAACCAGCGTCAGGAGTTCTGGATGAACCAGGACGATGCGCACTCTGATATCTCAGAGGCTGTCTCTGCCGGTGGTTACAATCAGGCTCGGGGAATGTGGAACAATACAAATGCGAACCCTGTCGGGTTTCGTGATATCAATATGGCCGGAACTGTTGCTAATTTTGGTCAAACTTGGGGAAACCAACTTAGCCGCCAAGCAAGCTTGATGGGTAACCACCGCATTGCATCCGGACCAAGCAGTCCCCCTTTTGAGCAAGCACAGCCTTTCGCACAAGGACTTCGCCGCTCGGTCACTCAAGTTAATCGTGGAGCTTCTTGCTTCCCGCCTCAAAATTCGCCATGGGGCACTTTCACTCCAGGTGCTCCTAGTGGTGCATATCCCCGAGCTATGAATCAGCAAGCTGGAGTCCAAGGCGGCATTCAAGGAGGAATGCAAGGAGGAATATTCAATGTGGCCACGTATCAGCCTCGCCCAATTGGAACGCCACTCTCTCCAACCGCGGCTGAATTTACTTCATTCAACAACGGTACATGGACACCGACAGTAAGTTGACACTTCGTTCTTTGAATTTTCCGCGTTATCTCTGACTCTATGCCATTTACAGACCAATAGTTCTTCTACCTATGTTTCACCACTTGAACCAATGAATTACCGTCGTTTGCTCGATAAAAGTGTTTCTTGTGATTGGAAATATATCGTGGATAAAATTGTCTGCAACAACGATCAGCAGGCATCGATTTTCCTGCAACAGAAGCTCAAGGTCGGAACTGCAGAACAGAAGTATGAGATCATTGAAGCTATCGTTAACCAAGCCTACCCGCTTATGGTCAACCGCTTTGGAAACTTTTTGGTTCAGCGTTGCTTCGAGCATGGAACTTCGGAGCAAGTTATCTCTATTGCAAATGCTATCCGTGGTAATACCTTGACCCTGAGTATGGATCCTTTTGGCTGCCACGTTGTCCAAAAGGCATTTGATTGTGTCCCGGAAGAACACAAGGCTGTAATGGTGCATGAATTACTCCGGCGAATCCCTGAAACTGTGATTCATCGGTATGCATGCCACGTTTGGCAAAAGCTCTTTGAGCTACGTTGGAGCAATGAACCTCCTCAAATCATGGCTAAAGTTAACGAAGCACTCCGAGGCATGTGGCATGAAGTTGCTTTGGGAGAAACTGGCAGTCTGGTCGTGCAGAACATTTTTGAGAACTGCGTCGAGGATGAAAAGGTTAGTTGCCCAGACTTGCGTTTCTCCAGCGGCCTGGCGATACTGATATTCTGTATAGCGCCCAGCTATTGAAGAGGTCCTCGCCAAAATTGATCTCCTGGCTCATGGCCAATTTGGTAATTGGTGCATCCAGCATATCTGCGAACATGGTGCTCCGCATGACAAGAGCCGTGCGATTGAGCATATTCTTTTGTGGGCTACAGACTACAGTATGGATCAGTTTGCCTCTAAGGTCGTTGAAAAATGTCTCAAAATTGGAGGATCTGAATTTCTCGATCGCTATCTTGCTAGAGTATGCACTGGCCGTCCCGATCGCCCTCGCATGCCGTTGATTGACAGTAAGTTGTCTCCGTAAGAAACGGTTAGACGTGATGACAGCTAATATGTTATGTAGTCGCTGGAGACCAGTATGGAAACTATTTGGTTCAGTGGATCTTGCTGAATGCGGCAACCCACCAACGCGAGGTTGTGGCGAGTCACATTCGGTAAGTTGGCATCCATTCATGGAAATATTGCACTGTACTTATACCTGGGATGACAGTAAACATATGGTTTCCCTCCGTGGCTCCAAGTTTGGTTCTCGCGTTGCCATGCTCTGCTGCAATCCCAGCCACGTCACCCGTCCAGGTCCAGGGGCAGGCCTTCAAATCAACCGTTTTGGTACTCCAAACGAAGATCGTTTCGCATCAAGTATGCCCGGCAACAACAGATTCAATCGTGGCAACCAATGGGGCCCAAACTTTCCCCCATTCCGCTAGAAACGAACGGGTTTCTAATTCGTCAGTGATTACATACATATCTAATCATTGAACGCGATATGTGAACCAAGTACTTCTCGGTCAATTCAGCGTACTTGAGAAAAAGCTTTAAATATTGAAACTCGATTTACAACCAGCAGATTTTCTTCTTTCTATGAATCCGGATGAGTGAATGTCAAGTTTGGCCCAATAAAAAAAAAAAAAAACTATCCTCAGACTCCTTTTATTGGCGTTGGCGTGTTGGACTCGCTTTCACCAACAACCCAATCTGATCCCTTTTTCTTTAGCTCATCTTTTTGCTTTTGTCATACCTTTTTTTCTTGCCTGGAACTACTTCCATTTCATTCACTTAAATTGCCATATCTCCTGTGAAGATGATCTTATCCTGAATGGTTAATAGGCGTGGGTGGTTCCTGCGTGCTTTGGTTTACATACATGAAGGACCTAGTCCCCTTGTGTTTCGAAGGAGATGTTATGTGTCGATGATATCTTTTTATTCTTTTGCTGGCCGCTTAATTCGCCATTTCAGATTTCGCTTTCCACCAAGCACAGATGTGGCCAGATGTTCGTCAGCCAAAGATGTTTTGGTTGTGTGGGATTCGATGTCCAGCATATGGGTTTATCCGGTCAATTTTCTTCATTACAATATTCTAATTACTTGTTTATGTATGTTTAGCCTAACAGAAAACCAATATCCCAATAAACACAAGTTTTTGCTCAGCTTCTCGGGGATTCAAACGATCACTGATCTAAGTCAATCGCTAAGGAAAATTGGTAGAAGAAAAGGAAGATTAGCGTTCAGAGATTTATGCTGAAAGACGATTCGTCAATTATGAAATACGTATGTCAAGGCAAATCAAAAGTCCCAGGAAATCTAAATCGCCGTTGGTGAAGTATTAATTAATTAGCTTGCCTCTTCTTTTATATCTTCCCCGTCTCGATCTTTTGCTTTTGAGTCCCCGCCACCCCCCTCAGACTGAATCTCTCGCTTCTCCGACGATTCTTCTAGCTCCTCCCACGGTTTCCGTCTCCGTGTTGCCGTGCTAGGGCCCTCATGCCCGGTTAATATTGTATCTGGGATTTGCTGGATCCCAGGAATCGGCTGGCCCGTGGTGATTAGTTCGACGATGTGGGCAAAGGAGGAAGGATAGGTAGGTTCTTGCTGTTGTTGGGTAGTAGTAGCATTTGGTGATAACGGCGGCGCCGAGGGGGCTGTTTGTGCTGAGGGGGTGGAGGATTGGTCTTGAGACTGGGCCTGGCATTGTGAATCGTCGGACGGGTGCGATTGTAGCCAGGCCTTGTACGTGACGAAGTCGAGGGGTGGTTGGATGGCGTTTTTCCTGATATAGTCACGGAAGATGGGGAGTTAGTCCTAGTCGTTTTTATCTCGAAAATTTTCAATTTTCGATCATGACTGGGGGGGGAGGTACCTTGAGAAATAGAAACATTTGGCTCGGAGGACTAGCTCGTCTGTACGATTGATCTGCTCGTCTGTCGCGGGGATGCCTGGCTGACGGAGTATCATGGCGAGGCCGAGCTTGAATTCTGGATCTGCAGTGAATAAGTAGGAGTGGAGTTCTTGGTATGGGTCTCTGGACGAGCCATTGGGTTGTGGGCGGCAGTTGCTTTCCGCCAGCTGAGCGGGGTTGGACATTGGAAGCGGGTTTGGAGAGGGGAGGATATGTAGTTAATTAATGATTTGAGGAAGTATCGTTATTGGAGGAAAATGGCGAGTCTGGTGGGAATGTTCTATGCTTGGAAACTGAGCATCTGCATGTCGCTCCGCTCTTCATTCGGCGTGAGCTTTAGAATAAGGTTTCCGCCCCGCCGCCGGTGGCTTCTCGCGTTAAGCCTCGGGATAAACTACGCGGCATCCATACCCAGAGCGGGAGTATTGTGAGTCTCGGAAATCCTTGGGCAACGGTGGATCATGCGTAATTTTGGAGAAATAGTTGGTCTAGTAGATATGCCTCTCGGAATGCATGATACACCGTTTCTTTAGTTAATATGTAGTAGTTACAGCATTAAGGTCTCTGGGACTCACGGTATTCCGCTATGGACAGTACTGTGTAGTTAGATTTATATAGGTCGTCGAATAAAATACCACAGACAGACTAACAATTATATCAGGCCCATCTCTACGAGTTTCATACTCCGAACACCAGATGGCTTCAAATTCGTCTTCCTTCCAATGCTACCCCTACATGAGTGCCAAAATTGTCTTGTCAAGATGTTACTCTTATTCACTGCCTACATACCGCGCCAGCCATCACTCTGCAGTCTCTATGTATACATAATTACATATATAGCTTCTGTTGTACCGAGTACATATGTTCAATTGAACATAAATAAAGAATAAACTCCCTGATATGAGGTTATACTGTATACCATGGCAATCCTCCCCCAACAGCGCCGGAGCCGCAAGAAAATGCTACGCTTGCTAATGCAGTCAATCAAACAGATAGATACGAAGGGAAATCAGATCCAAAGTACTTATCCCGTGTCCATTTCATTCACACTGGTATGGCTATTTTCAGAACCGTTCTCCCGCGCCATCTGGGATGAGCCCGACTGGACTTTTCCGCTTTGGCACCCAGGGCAATTATGGACGACCTCATGTGCAAACACGTCGCAGTCGATGCAGAAGTGATGATGGCACACAGTGCATTCATATCTGCTGCTCACAGACATCCCCTTGACCACGTTTTCACGTGCCTCCCACTGAGCACGTGGTGGGACTGGTGGGAAGGGACTGCCGCAAGCGAAGCAGTTCGAACTAATCGATGCCTTCTTCCAAGGCACTTCAACCCAGTTGATAAGAGGGAATAAATGATGGTACGATCGAGCTAAATGCGTTGAAAGGATCAAGGTCAGACCGCACGCGGGGCATTCTGCAGGCAAAGTGCAGATTTTGCTTCCACACCTCGAACAAAGATAGCCTCCGCGGGACGGGTTGGAATGGCAAGCACAGAGAGATGGGGCAGATTCCACGGTACGAGAAGGGAATCCCATCATCAGGAGAGAATTTGCGGATTGTTTTTGCATGTGGGTGACAGGCGGAGTGGTGATATCCATCATGAGTTCGCGGAAATGTTGTTCGTTGAGAACTACCCGATAGCCACTATCGTCGCCGTCATTAGTTTTTGAACAGATCTCTCGGCATATCGCGACTTCGGCCGCGAGGCCGACAACTCCGACGCGGATTTCGTCAGCGACAAGTGAGGAGATTGTTTGGTGGATATCACCCGGGTCAGAGGAGAGGAGAGCGCCAAAAATCACAAGGACTTCGCGTGTTCCATGGCTTGGTGTATGGCTAGGATAGTTAGCTCTAGAGCAATAGAGTGATGGGCAAGAGGTGAGGCTTACAATAGGGCTCCGCGAGCCATTTCGAGCGCATTTTGCAAGCTTGGAAGACCCTTCGGATCTCTCGATCTCACTGCCTGTATTGCTAGAATATGCTCTGTGGGGTTTCCGCTCATGTCGCTAATTCTAACTGCCAAACCATCCCGCATCCCAATTATTCCAAGCTGTGAAATTGGGTTTTGTTCGAAATATTCCAGGACAAACTCCTGGGCGTAACGAAGGGTCAGCAGGTAGCGCGTCGGCCGAAGGTCCTTTTCCGACATGGCACTCGAGAGATCCAGAACTAAAATTAGATGGCGTATGATTCCACGTTGAAGAGGAGTCGTGTCTCTCAGCAGTCTGTCATGATTAAAGGCCCAATCAGCACTTCTAGTCTCCAAGTAAGGGCAAGGAGCCTCGTTTCTGCTACCTCTTTCTCTTCCCTGCTTCTAATAAGCCTTCAACAGTCGAGCTGATGGTGCCATCTGCACCTTCAACCAAAGTCTCCCATGTCCTGGAAACTTCAAACTCGTGCCCGTCGCGTTGCTTTTTCCTTTTGCCGCGGGAGCGTCCGGACCTTCCGCGGATCACGTTGCGAGTGTCTAGCTCGTTGTCCTCGTCATCATCGCCAAGGTCGTCATCTTGATCATCGGAATCGATTTCTGCGACATATTCTTCGTCTGAATCCGCCATCACGATGAGAAACGCGTGGTCAATTACCGTTTTCTATCCAGGTTTCGCGAGGGAGTTCTGATTAGGCAAAGCTCTGGGGCTGGCAGGACCCGCCGCGGATGATTATCACTGGCTGGGCTATCTTGACCCTTGTTAAGGAAACCTGCCGATTGATCCTTAAATTAGTCTGTGGCTCTGTACGGAGTAGATTCAACATTAAATTAACAGCAGCCCATAATTATTGACAGACTCCGTAGTGGCAGTAAAAGCAAATGGGGTCAATTGCCTATTCCTACTGAAGCTTTTGACTTTTACTTCAAGTTTTTGAAGTGCTGCTTTCACTCGTTCAAAGAAATTGAAGTAGTTAGGAGCCTCATAAGCTTGAAGCTACCACTTCAGAGCCCATTAACGCTCCAGATCGGATCTCCAGCTCGAATTCTCCAACATCACCCGGGTTAGCTTTCTCCCCACCGGCAATTGTTGGTCACCTCGATGATCGCATCGGGGAATGGGTCGCGAAGATGCTGTGGATTTTTCCAGAAGGGCCTTAGAAAGGCTATTCACGGGGGTTGGAAACGTCATGGATTGGAGACTTCCATCAGACCATCATCAATACCCCTCTTGCCCCGCCGCTCGCTATCTGGCATTTCTTCTTCCCCGGCCACTTCTCCTCCTCGTCCTCCTCTCTCTTCTCTCGTCTTGTCTCCTAGTCGATTGACCTGTTTGAGCTCCTTTCAACCAGGGTTGGCTTCCATCCTGAAGAGACACTGTTCAACCGCTTTTCGCACAATGGCCAAAGACGACAGGGAGACTTTGCCCGATGTGTAAGCTATACTCTGGTTAACGTCTCTGGGTCTTACTTATTCTCAAATAGGGCAAAGCCGTGTCATTACAATATCTCCCTTTATAATCTTCAGTTAGGCAATTCCTGGGGCTACAGCGGTACCGTGAAGATTGATACCAAGATCACTCGTCCTACTTCTGAGGTTGTGCTAAATGTCAAGGCAATTGATGTCCAAACCGCTGAGATCACCTCCAAAGATGGTAAGTTCTCTACTGGATGGAAATGCGATGTTCTGTGACAACAGCTTCTCACGCAATTGGATTGTTTACAGGTTCGAAGTCAGTCAAGAGCTGCGACATCGCGTACGATAAAGTTTCAGAGCGTGCCATTATCAAGTTCCCCGAGGAGATTCAACAGGGAGATGTTGTCGTAGAACTTTGCTTCACTGGAACCATAAACAACCACATGGCTGGCTTTTGCAGGGCTAAATATCAATCCTCTGAGACGCCCGCCCCGGGTACCCCCAAGGAAGGAGACTATTACTACATGCTGAGCACCCAGTTTGAGGCTTGCGATGCTAGACAAGCATTCCCTTGTTTCGATGAACCGAACTTGAAGGCAACGTTTGATTTCGAAGTAGAAATTCCCAAAGACTTGGTTGCGATCAGCAATATGCCAGTGAAAAGTACCCGTGACGGAAGCAAACCGGATTTGAAAGTGGTGTCTTTCGACAGAACCCCAATTATGAGCACATATGTTAGCAATTCCTCTCTGTGTGACATTCTTGCACTGGCTTAACGCTTCCTCTTGTTGGTACGTTAGTATAACTGACATCCTTAGCTTCTTGCATGGGCCGTTGGCGATTTCGAATACGTTGAGGCGCATACCAAGCGTAAATACAACGGTTCTCCAATTCCAGTCCGTGTCTACACCACCAGGGGCCTCAAGGAGCAGGCTCGCTATGCCCTTGAATGTGCCCATAAGACTGTGGATTACTTTTCTGAAGTTTTTGAAATCGACTACCCTTTGCCCAAATCCGACTTGCTTGCTGTCCATGAATTTGTAGGATCTCCTGAAAGTTCTTTGATGAGCACGATTTATTACCCGATTTGGGGCTGACCTCTTCGTATAGGCTATGGGCGCTATGGAAAACTGGGGGCTAGTGACGTATCGTACAACTGCCGTGCTCTTCGAAGAAGGCAAATCTGATGATCGGTTCAAGACTCGTGTTGCCTATGTCGTTGCACACGGTAAGAATGCTTTTATGTTCCCTACAATGTTTCTCTAACTGGCCTCTTAGAATTGGCTCATCAGTGGTTTGGTAACCTTGTCACAATGGATTGGTGGAGCGAACTCTGGCTTAATGAGGGCTTCGCGACCTGGGTTGGCTGGCTCGCCGTGGATCACTTTCATCCTGGTCAGTATAGGCTCCAGCGAGGTTTCCTTGGTGTTGAAACTAACGTCATACTCCAGAATGGGATGTCTGGTCACGCTTTGTTGTAAGAAACGCCAGAGGTATTAAAGATGTTGATGTTTTGCAATTGACCTTTCATAGGCTGAAGGAGTGCAACAAGCTTTCCAACTCGACTCCCTGCGCGCATCCCATGCCATAGAAGTGCCTGTGAAGAACGCGCTCGAAGTGGACCAGATTTTTGACCATATCAGTTACCTTAAAGGAAGCTCCGTCATTCGTATGCTCAGCAGTCATCTGGGACAAGAGACTTTCTTGCGTGGAGTTGCGAATTATTTGAAGGCGCATGCTTATAGTATGTGTCCTACGGTTTCAGCTGTTCAATTTTATGAACATATTGATCCCTGACATACCCGAATAGGCAATGCAACGACCAATGATCTCTGGTCTGCTCTTAGTGAAGCCTCAGGGAAAGACGTTACCAGCTTCATGGTTGGACTCCGCCTTCGCGTCGTACAGAAAGAAAGCAACTAATAGTGTTCTAGGACCCGTGGATTCGAAAGATAGGCTTCCCATTGGTGACTGTAGCTGAAGAACCGAAGCAAATCACCGTTGCCCAAAAGAGATTCCTTGCTTCCGGTGACGTAAAGCCAGAAGAGGATGAGACTGTGTGGTGGATCCCTCTTGGAATCAAATCTGGACAGCAGGCTACAGCTATGGATCAACGTAATTTGACGACGAAATCCGACGTTGTGCGGGACATTGACCAAACTTTCTTCAAACTCAACAAGGACCAATGCGGTTTCTACCGAACAAATTATCCCCCGGAGCGCTTGGAAAAACTTGGAAAATCTCGCAATCTCTTAAGCGCCGAAGATAAAATTGGCCTCATTGGCGATGCCGCTGCCCTGGCGGTTTCCGGGGAAGGCACCACCGCGGCGACTTTAGCTTTCGTTGAGAACTTTCAGGATGAACAAAATTACCTGTATGCATATGCCTTCACTATGGTTGCCAGAGGTTACTAATAAATTTTCTAGGGTTTGGATGCAACTTGTGACGTCTCTCAGCTATATCCGATCGGTGTTTGCAGCTAATGAAGATATTGCTACTGGCTTGAAGAGCTTCGTACGCAAACTTGTAACGCCCGCTGTTGAACAAATTGGCTGGGAATTCAAGCCAAATGAGGATTACCTCACTGGCCAACTTCGTCAGTTGCTCATCTCTGCGGCCGGTCATGCTGGTCACGAGGCGTATGTCATTCTAAATCACTGTGTGTCGCACAAACCTCTAATTGCATGAGACAGAACCGTCACTGAAGCTAAACGACGATTCAATGTTTGGGTGTCAGGCGAAGATAAGAGCGCAATTCACCCCAACCTTCGCAGTGCAATCTTCACGATCAACGTTGCTGAGGGTGGCCGAAAGGAATACGAAACGGTCAAAGAAGAATTCCACAAAACAGACTCAGTTGATGGCAAAGAGATCTGCGTCAATTCTCTTGCGAGAACTAAGAATGCTGAAATCGCCCAGAATTATTTCGAATTCCTTTTCTCGAGCAGTGTTCCGACCCAGGATGTTCATACCGGAGGAGCAAGCTTAGCAGCAAATACTAAAGCAAGGGATGCATTCTGGGCCTGGCTTAAGGAGAACTGGGCTCGCGTTGAGCAGAAACTAGGAGCAAACAAAGTTGTGTATGAGCGATTCATTCGGATGAGTTTGTCGAAATTCGCCGACCACTCGATCAAACAAGATATTGACCAATTCTTCGAGGACAAAGACAAGGGCGGCATTGATCGAGGGCTGCTTGTTATTGGTGACACTATCCGGACGAACGCCAACTACAAGGAAAGAGATGAGAAGGGAGTACTGGAATGGCTGAAGGCTCATAACTATGTTTGAAAAATTTATCCCTGGACTGAGAGGCCGAAGTCCATTCGATTAGTACTTCTTCCGTGTATTCTCCATAAGAAAGTTGGATTTTCTGTTCCTGTTGGAAGATGTATATGCCTCGTAAAATTAATGCAATCAAGGGCAATCATAGCATGGACATTGTTTTCCTTTTTATGATGCAGTAGATGAGATGAAAGTCAGTTGATGGAAATGGCAGGTCACATGGAGCTGGAGGCTTCCATCACTTGCCCAGCATGGGTTGGCACAATATGACGCTAATCCCAAACTGGCCTTAGCGCAAGTGCAGTTGAAGGGCTGACAACCTCAAGGCGTGTCCCGTTATTAGGTTCCCTTCAACAGAACCAACTGACACTCTTTCTTCTGCATCTTGTCATCCTCTCAGACTGACTGCTTTTTGTTCCTGAAGAGCTCAAATACTCCCTGCCTGTTTTCCCCAAACAACTTGTCGTTAAAACAGCCTTCATTATGAATCCAGAGTGGTAAGTCATCATTCTTACCTGGCTACAGAGAACCAACAGCCCATCTGCTATCACATCAGCTTAGCATTCAACGATGCTATCTGTCTAGAGACTTCTGGATTAACTAACAGTTTGAGTGTCTGAACAGAGTTGTCCCCTTATTGCTTCTTCCACTGCATGACGGCCGCCCTGCATTACGAGTACTAATTGGCTCAGATACGACTACCTCTTCAAACTCCTGCTCATCGGAGATTCCGGGGTTGGGAAATCTTGTTTGCTACTTCGATTCGCGGATGACACATACACGGAAAGCTATATCTCTACTATTGGGGTTGACTTCGTGAGTTCCCTCTGCAGTTCAAATCTGACTTGAACGCCGCCAAGCATATGAACCCATGTGCTAACATTTGGGACCACAGAAAATCCGAACCATCGAGCTGGATGGCAAGACAGTGAAGCTTCAGATCGTATGTGTTTACCTTTCTGGACTCGTAGCGCGAGATATCAGAAGCTTAAGCTAACCTGCATCTCTTTCAGTGGGACACAGCTGGTCAAGAGCGATTCAGAACCATCACATCTTCTTACTACAGAGGAGCTCACGGTATCTGTGTCGTTTACGATGTGACGGATATGGACTCTTTCAACAACGTCAAGCAATGGCTTCAGGAAATCGATCGTTATGCTACTGAAGGTGTTAACAAGCTCCTTGTTGGCAACAAGAGCGATATGGAAGACAAGAAGGCCGTGGAATACACAGTTGCAAAAGTAAGTTGTTTTACTACGTAAACTTATAGATTTGAATTGGATTTTGACCTGACCATACTTTTCAGGAGTTCGCTGATAGTCTCGGCATTCCATTCCTCGAAACCTCCGCGAAAAACGCATCCAATGTCGAACAGGCCTTCTTGACCATGGCTAGACAGATCAAAGAACGCATGGGTACAGCCACCGTGAACAATAAGCCTACCGTCCAGGTCGGCCAGGGTCAAGGAGTCCAATCAGGGTCTGCTGGCGGATGCTGCTAAATTGGTTAGATCAACACTTCCGAAATGCCTCTCTGCTTGTGCACGCGTTATGGTCCTCCTCTGTGAATTATTTCATGAAAGTTGGTGTCAGTAATGGGTAGTTGTTAAATGGGTTGTCAATTTTGGGCTTGTTTTTTCTCCTCCACATTCATGTGCACCCATGACAGCTTTCATGAGAACTAATGTCACAACTAACAGTACTTTTTGATGTCACATGCTCCTACATGTTCCTTATGTTAAGGCTATTATTTTGCTGTTTGTTTCCTATCAATTCTGTTTTAGAATGGTTGCCTTTTCTTTACATGTGCCCTGATGCCAGTGTAAATTTGCTCCCTTATCACTGCCAAACTGTTTCCTTAAGACCATCAGGCTGTCTAACCTCCTTATTCTAGGTACTCTCCAAGGGGCTATGGTTGTCTGGCTGTTGTCTCCTGTTCTTTTCTCTTCCATTCGTTACATCATGCCATTTGTAGGTTGGCCCTGTGTGTTTCTGTTTGCAGCACATGCTTCAGGCCAGGATGAAAGATATAATACTTTGTTCTTATGACTAATTATAATATCTTATCGAAGGAATTCAATTTATTCATTTCCCTACAAGCTTTTGGACTTTTTGCCTTGGTTTGATCTTTAATGGATTGGATTCTCAGGATCAGAATGTAAACAGTGTGGGCGCCATCAATTCTGAGGCCCTGCCACTGCAAAGTTCTTCTCTTTTTTTTTCCCCTTTATTCACTTGAGACGCCAGATGGTTTGCGCCTTGGTATCAATTTGGGAAGAAATCAGCAAAGTATTCTCAGTATTGCAGTCAACAGTGAGGCTGCTGTGCATAAGAATCTCCTTCTTGACTTCCTTCAATCTCAAATAAAGTCTTTCTTCTGATAACATGAAGCTAAATAGTAAGTACCTGGTTGCATGTTACTTGGACCAGGGGATTGTTGTTGTAACAGCGCTAGGTCTTCAGCAGTGAAGGCAAAGCCTAGATACATACCATATGATGCTCGGAAGACTAAAGCTGGTTGCTGCTGGTAAAGTACAGATTCAACGTCTGAAAGGTGTTCGCACAGTTTTGATGATGAAATGTTGAGTAATAGAACTACTTGATGTTGAATATAATCAATATCATATGCAATCGGAAATTTAATGTCAGAGGACTGGAGCAATTCGTCAGTTATTGGTGGCTGAAATACATCCAACCGAGGCACTGCGCGGAACAGGTTCATATGAAGCAAATTCTAACCTCAAAGATTTGCTGCTGATAGTTTTCTCATGTGCCCACGCAAGTCAACCATTGACTCTGCACCAGAAGGAAAATATATGTAAGGGAGATGATCAGCTTAAAGGGTTAAGAACCAGTTTCTTTGCTTCTATTTCCTTTCCATTTTCAAGATAATTGAATAGTTGGCGTCTCCATTACTGAAAGTTGGTATTTCATCTGCCTCAATTGCGCGCCTTTTTCCTTGATCATACATCTTCTCTGTTAATTGTGGATAATTCAGCGAGATCTCTTACGATACTTTTGAGTATTTCTGCCTGAAATGCCTCCGCCAAATAACGTATTAGCTGAAAAGCAAAAAGTGGCTGTTATGGCAGTGCAACAAAGCGATAACATCGCGCATGCCTTGGCTGGAGCAGGTGGTGGAATCCTGTCGATGATTTTGACGTGCGCTTCTCTTGCTACCTGATTTCCACTCGACCGCTTCCACAGTGTCGCTCTCGTGGGCGCTTTTGCTAACAGTGATGCCATGCAGTTACCCTTTGATCACCCTTTCGACCCGAGCACAGGTTGAGTCCAAGCGTGCACAGTCAACAAGCATTGATGCAGTGCGTCATATCATCAAACGAGAAGGCATAAAAGGACTCTATGCTGGTCTTGAGTCCGCCCTTTTCGGTATCAGCATCACCAACTTCGTGTACTATTACTGGTACGAATGGACCCGCGCCGCCTTCGAGAAAGCAGCCCAGAAAGCAGGGCGAGTATCTAAGAAACTCACAACCGCGGAATCGATGATCGCTGGTGCCATTGCGGGCAGCGCCACCGTCCTAATCACCAACCCAATCTGGGTGGTGAACACCCGGATGACGGCTCGCAAATCCGAGGCTGAGGAGGCTCTTCCCGGGACACCGATCAAGAAACCTAAGACGACATTGGGTACCTTAATGGATCTTCTCAGGAAGGAAGGCCCCAAGGCGCTCTTCTCTGGGGTTTTGCCGGCGCTTATCCTCGTCATTAACCCCATCCTGCAATACACATTTTTTGAGCAGCTGAAGAACATGGTGGAGAAGAGAAGAAAAGTCACTCATACGGATGCCTTCTATCTTGGCGCACTAGGCAAGCTGCTCGCTACGACCATTACATACCCGTATATTACGGTGAAGAGCAGAATGCATGTTGCAAGCAAAGATGGTCCAAAGGAGAGCCTAAATGGAAGTCTCAAGAGGATTATCAAGGAAGAGGGATGGACAGGGCTGTACAAGGGTAAGTGCTGACCAGGCACGGTATTTGAGAAACTGCTAATATAAATACTTTTTGGCTTCTTCAGGAATTGGTCCTAAGGTCAGCCAGAGCGTCCTCACTGCTGCATTCCTCTTTGCATTCAAGGATGTTCTATATGACACTATGGTTGCGGCTCGCAGGCGAGCTATACGCAAGTAGGCAGAGAATCCATGAAGCCATTAGACTCCCTGATGTTATGTATCCACCTATATACTGGCAATCTGATGCATCACGTCATGAAAGGCACAAGAATTTTGGAAAGTCTCAAACAATGTCTATTATCACTTGATTAGTTTGTTCAACCTGGCATTTTGAAGTGGGCATAAGACTGGATTAGGGGAAGGTTCCCAGGCACTTTGTATAGTGGAATATTTCCTATAACATTGCGTAAAACTATATTATTGATAAATTGAAATAATCCATGTACAACTACTAATGTTTTACTGGCACATTTTGATCTCTACAGTGATTTTGACATGATTTTGAATTCAAAGCAACTTCTGAGCTCAATGTCAACGTGCTCCGAGTGGTTGATCCATTCCGGTCTGAACATCAACTTGATGGGAAATCATTCAGGACGCGAATTTCTTTGGATTTCATAGTTCAACAACATCTCACAAGCACTTCAAAACAGTGCAACAGGTCAAGGTGAGCCCCTTGTTATTCAGTTCTCTCTATTTCCAGTTCTATTTCTGTTTGGCTCTTCACCTTCAAGATTGTTATCCCCCATGTTCAAAAGAGATGGTGAAATTCTAATAGATGCTGTTCAGAGTAGATTTGCACGCGTCATAATTGATCATTTCGTTTCTAAACTTCGATATCTGTTTATTCGGCAGTATCCAGGTTCGCATGAAAGTACAAAGACCGACCCGTTACTCTTTGTCGTGTTCAAAGGAGGATTCAGCATTCGGGCTGTTACTCCGCCTGAACCGTCAGCCCGCCCCTTGATTCTTTGTGAATTGTCGAGGATAAACTATGAGGCGGACCTTTTGAAAGAACATTCAGCGAGCGGACTCATTGTGAAATGAGATAGATCCTTCCGGCGAATTTCGTTTTCTAAATGTCACACCGCGGAGTGGATAATGTCCTCGTAAAGAACCAGTCTCCGGAAGTAGCACTTGGCGACCAGTCCGCACATCCCCAACTGAGCGGTATGCAGAGCAGTGTTCAAACCCACACAAAGTGAGTGACGAGAAGATGAACTGTATAATTTTCTTCATTTTCATCAGATGCAAATTTATACGTTGACAATTAGAGTACATCGTCGGAGCCCAATGAAAGCGAGACGAGGTGGGCTAAGCTTGGGGGCTGGTTTTAGGGCTGCCCAAAGCGAACGGAGCCTCAATGCTGTTGCAGAAACAGGTGAACGGAACGGGCAACCAGATTCGCGAAGGCTAAATGAAAAACTGAGGACAACTGAGGATCCGCGTCAAACGGATCTCACTTCTCCTGAGCGGGATGATCTCGATGAGTTTGACTTGGATGTGCGGGCGCAATTGCTGCTCAACAAATTTATCCCACACCACTTGCAGAAGCAGGACAATCCGAGGAAGGCGAAAGAACATGACTTGCCTCAGCCGCCTTCCAACCCGTTGAAACGAAGAGCAGATTCTATATCAAGGGATACTGAAAGCTATGAGGCGAATCTGCCAAACCCCCTGTCAGAAATCAAGCACTTTGTCAGGGCGCCGGTGCTGACGGCAACATCAGTAGCTCAAGAGAGCCCGAAGAATCCTGAGGGTTTCTCTTCCGTGTCTGAAGCTCAACTTTCTATGAATGGTGCGAGGAGTCCCAACGGACCACCATTTATAGAGGCGGATCCATTAATTTCCGTTGAAAAAACCAACGCCGAAATATCAGAGAAGGCGCCTGGTAAAATATTCGAGCGGATGGAGCCGGCGGCACCCGTCACAAGCCCAGAAAGAAGACCGCCTGGGGAACAAAAAGGGACAACTAAGCTACTTAGCCGATCCCGATTTCCCAATGTTGATGCATCTTTTGCGAAACAAAACAGAACGGTGAGGTTTCTCTGTCCAAAACCATGCAGGGTGAATCAGCCGGTCACGAACAAACCCGACCTAAGATGGATCAATGTTTTGCCTTCCCAGTCGAAAAAGCCGAGGAAGACACACGACGGGAAATGCAAGTCTCTTTCTATGGAGACAGCCCGCGTGGAACCCGATAAACCAAAGGAGCTGTTTAGCTCTCAGCTGCCTTGCTCTCCACCGCCCAGCAATACACCCTCGAGTGAAAAGTGGGAGGAGGCACCAGACCGGGCTTGTTCCGCGCCCTGTGTTATGAAGATACCGACTGGGAAGCCGGCTGGAATAGTTGAATTATCTCCGCCATTGTCATCTGCTCCAGAAGCAGTTAGCACAGAATCTGCTGAAAAAATCGAGGTATCTCAGTCACTGTCGCGTCTTTCGGGCTCCTCAAGCAGCAAGTCGGGCAAGTCATCCGAGTTGCTGCATGCACCGCGATTTGACCAGAATGAACGAACCATACAGCCAAGTAAAGCCATTGAGCTCAAGTCACATTTGTTATTGCCACACGGAAAAGTTTCAAATGCAGAACTCGACACGTCATTCAAGCGGATTCATTTGTCTTCAGCTAATTCAATTTCAGTTGACAAGAAGTCAAGTGGAAAACAGGGTGAAAAGCTAGAGAATTTAAAATCTTCGTCAGATGTGAGGATAATAGAAAGGAAATTGGAAAATGGTGAATCCACTGGTCGAGCAACACAGTCGACAAATTTACAAGGAAATTTCCGAAGCGTTTCCCCTCCAACCACCAGTGCTTCCACTCATCGTGATAGCGTGCCAAAGGGGATAACAGGACAATATGCTTCAAAATTCTCAGGAACCAACACAACACCACCTTCTTTTCCTACTCGCCTGGACAAGATCGCGCAAGGAACCACATCACTGGCGAAAATTGGAAAGCCCTCGATCGAAGCCGAACAGCCAAATAAATTGGCTGTTTTTTCTATCCTGCCCAACGGCAGTTGCCAAAACAACACATTACATGGAGACATTCTACAGGACGAATCAAAGAGCCCAATGAGTCGTCCTCGAAAATCGAACTTAGGAACGGCCTCGTTTAAATCCAATCTCACCTTCGACAATCAAGATTCCCTCGTCAGGCGCTCAAGGAGGAACCGAAATGCACCTGTGAACTATTATGCACCACGTCCAGGTTTTTATGGCGGTTTGGCTGAAGAGTTTCATGAGCCTGGTTCAGATGATCCAACAGCGGATATGCCAACACCAGAGTCTCCGACTAAAATCGAAAGCCCCCCCAATCAACTTGCTCCCAAACACACGTCGCATCAGAAGGTGATTTATCAGTCTAGTGATTTTCATATAATCCAGGAGCCTCTGGTCTCAGAGACAGCACGGTCTATCGCGGAGGCAGCAGGCAAATCACATGTTCCCTACTGTGATCAAGCAGCCAAGGATAAACTCTCGAAATTTGCGGGAAATGATGGTATCGTGCATGTCGATTTTGATCCTAGTGAACTGCACGCTATTTATGTTTTACTGGCTGGCAACGAATCTTCAATAGCCCATGAGGTTCCCATTCAAGCCCTGGTGTCCCAAGCAGCAATACGCTATCGCAAGAAAGGAGCAGACCTTGACGCATTAGGCCGGCGTCTTCACTATCTTCGAATACTAAAACGTCAATTACAGAATCATGAGAAAGGTGTCGACGTTCTTGTTGAACTCAAATGTGGCACTTTTACCGGTAGCAACGATGTGAAACGCAAAAAGATCGAGAAGATATCGAAGTGTCTAACGAAGATATTTAATTTGGAGCTAAAAAGAAATCACGGTGATTCGTTAGCTACATTGAGAGCAATTCTGAAGGAAGTGAAAGTCGATTGGCTCTATAAGCTTGGTACGCAATGCCAGTATGCGGACGCTCTAGTATACCGTGATAGAGATGATATTCGGAGATTCTTGAAAGACGCGCAGGACGAAGCTTTAAGCCCGTTTCCCTCCTTTCTTCATATTGTTCGTGGCGTGTCCGAATGTCACCTTCATTTTGATTCGAATGACACTTCGGCGCTTTTGAGATCTCGCGAATTGGGATATTCAACTCATCGCAACCGAACTCGAATTAGCCGCCGCCTTGATGATTCGAGAAAGTGGGAATTATGGAAGTCATGGACAGGTGCTTCGAATGATGTGTTGGTGCTGTCCTGGTCACCAGATAGCACCCGCTTTGTAGCTGGCGCTGCTGCTCAGACTGACGATCATAACATGCAGTATAACCGGAACAACAACCTCTTGCTTGGAAATCTCCGTTCGAGTAAACTTAAAGAGTTACCTGATCATCGAATCCAGAGGCCTCTTTTGGAGTCAGGCCCAAATTCACATAGCACCTATGTTATGGTCGACCCCAATCTTTATATGACGGTTAACGCGGCACATTGGACCAGCTGCGGTAATCATCTCTATACAGCTAGTTTTGACCAGACTGTTAAGCTGTGGGATGTATCGAGCCATGAAAATGCTAAATGTGTTAACACTCAGAGTCATCCTGGAAAGGTCCAAGAGATGGCTGTTTCGAAGTTTGACAATCAGCTTGTGGCTACTGGATGTGATGGCCCGTCTTTTTATCTTTGCCGGGTAGAGGATAATGCCTTTTGCCAGCCTGTTGAGCTCACTTTTCGGCGCGATAAGTGTTCCCGGATGACCCCGTCATCTCTTCAATGGGGTCTAACACCACAGACTAATAATATGTTGGTCGGAGGAATGACTGGCGAAGACTCCATTAATAGTCATGATCCGAGCAGAAATGGATATCTTAGCCTCTGGCGAGTCGATGAAGCATCTGTGACTACTCTCCATGTCACGCCCAACACGCAGAATATATTTGATGTTGCTTGGCACCCAAGTCTATCTATTCTTGCGACTGGCTGCACAGTCCCTTTTTCTGCGCGCACCCATGGATACGGCTCAGACGTACGCTCGTTGGTTCGTATCTACGAACCTTTGAATAGCAAATGCGTTACTCAGAGTTACGATTGTCCTGCGCTAGATATCAACCAGGTAACATTTTGTCCCGTGGACAACAATTACATCACAGCGAGCTGTACAGATGGAGTGACGTATGTCTGGGATTATCGTAACCCGAAACGGATATTGCACAAACTGAAGCATGGAGGACCGATTAGCGATGCAAATCCGGATCTTACGAGGGAGCAGGCCGATGTTGGGGTCCGTTGCTCGTTATGGGGCAAAGGCTTTGATTTCTATACGGGTGCCAGTGATGGTGTTGTCAAGCGCTGGGATATTCGTCTCGCTTCGGAGGACGTTTTACGAGAAAATGTGGCATCATTCGATCAAGAGCTCATGTGTGCCTCTATTTCTCCCGACTATACGAACATGATTCTCGGAGACGCGTCAGGAGGAATTCACGTGATTTCGACTGCGCCTTGGGGGAGGTCAAATAATGATTTCTCGACCTTTGACCTCGAAAGAGCACTGGAACCTGAGCCCAAGAACGCGACTGATGATCCGTCTACCGAATTATCGCGAGAAGTTGAGAAATGGGTTTCTTCTGGCAAACTTTTGAGGCATCCCATATTTGGTTATGGTCAAGGTCCGAATTATAATGGGGCACATACTCTATGGGAATGCCCCGAAAACACGTCATTTTACACAGGAACATTTAGACCATTAAAGCCAGAAGAGCGTGCAACTCAGCTTGAGGGTCCTCCACCGTGTGATCGCCCTGAGCTAGATGAAGTCGCCCGTGAGAAGTTAGCCCAACGAATTCAACTTTCAATCGTTCGAAATCAACAACGCAGCAAGAATAAACGGAAACGGGGCATTACAATCAGCTCAAACCCGAGACGCTCGGCCTCTTTCCAATCTCAAACCACTCCAAGCTCCTCTCGGAAAGCAAATGGCTTCGCAAAGTTTAACTCCACAACTGCTAGAAATATGCAGCAGAGCCTGCCCACCACACCATCTGTGTCAAAATCCAGACAGGTCAATTCTACGCCTTTCAAAATAGATCCAGCTAATTTTATTGATTTAACTCTGGACTCTGATGAGGACTCTGTCCAGGAAATCAAACCACCTGGCCAGAACAGAAATGAAGATGAAGATAAATATACTGTCAAGAGCAAGCTATCTAATTGTGAAGATGATGATCTTGAAGAAGACTATTGGTGGCCAATCGAATGCTGATTCAAAATCTGGAGATGAAGTCTGAGATTCTGAAACTTCTGAATTTTTGAATCTTGAATTGGCAGACAAGTTTTCTTGTTTGCTGTTGCCTACATATCATATATGTTGGATTTAGGCATTCAAATCTGATAGCTACAGAACAAGTCATGGCAGGTCACAGCTGTATATGATAACAGATGCTATAAGCAGTTTGTTATGTGAATATGAAGCTAGGAAGTCAGCTTGAAGTGGCACAGTGTGACACTGAGAGCTTGATCATCTCTGATGTGATATTGGCAATTGCTATATTCAATCCATATGGACAAACTTCATACGCAAACTGCTGTTTAAATGTCAAAGTTCAAAGTATGAAATCTGTGTCTGTTAAATGCTGACTTCTGACTTCTGAGAGAAGATTTTTCTACTTTGTCTCTATTGTTAAAACTTTGAAGTAGAAATTTGCATTGAGCTGAGTTTTCTTTTACTTCCACTACTCTTTCAAAAATTTTTAATAAGATATAAATTTTCATTACTCAGTATCCCTATAAATAAATGTAGAGTTCATTATGATATTATTTATTTATTTGACAGTTGTTATCAAGTTGTTAGTAGTAGCAAGTTGAAACTAGCAACTAGAGATTACTGAACAGTCAAGACTCAGAGCAAGCTATAAGCCTATAACTTGTTTAATACCACTATGATTGTACTTGTAGCTCTTAGACTTGACTAACCAACCCGCCAGACCCTTGGCCGGCCCGAAACCTGTTTAGGACAGGCAAAGCTCCCTAGATTTGGCCGCTGGGACGGGTAGGGTTTGGTGCCTGGAGCCCGGAAACCCGCCGGGTAAACCCGACCCTGATTATATAAGGCTTAGTGGGTCTATTTAGGCTTTATAGGGTCTGTATAGGCCTAAAATTATCGCTCAACCCCCTATATTTAGGGGCTTATAGGGTCTAAACCCTTATAATTATCGCTTATTATTGTGTAATCCTCTATAGTTATTGCTTATTATCATGTAAACTGCTGCTACTTGTTGCTACGGACTGCCACAGACTGCTTACAGGCAGCAACAGTCTCAGTTGAGACCCTACACTAAGTGCTATTAAGCATAGTTCCAGGGGGCTTGGACCGCAGCCCGCTTGGTGCTTGATGGGTGCCACAGGTAAACTCATGCCCGAACCTGCTCGCCCGCGGCCCCGCGGGGCAGGCAGGGCCTGGAGCCTTAGGCCCTAAGGGCTCTAGCGGACGGCCAGCACCCCAGGTCTGACCCGACCCTGAAGTTGGTCAAGTCTAGCCACTATGATTGTAGTTCTTATGCTATACTGCCAGCCAGCTATGGCAGAAACTAGGAACACCAATACTGATTCCTGAATGATTTATCAAAAGTCCTGACTACTCACTACACTCTGATAAAGTGATACATACATTGTCATCAACAACTTTTCCAATGTTGACCATTACTATGACCTTCTAGTAGCTATACTCTCCAAAGTGACAGATCTTTTCTTCAAATGTGATTTTCAGCTTCAGGTCACTACCAAGGAGCCAAAGAAAATCCCCTAGAATTGTGATAGCTATGGTGAGAAGGCAGAGAAGATCTAATCATCTTATTACAGGGTAGCAAGTTGTCACTGGAAACTTGGGCAGCAATAAAGCAAAAAGACTCCGATGGAATTAAGCAGTGATCTCTATATCAGGGCCATTCTCTGACACAGTGCTCTATATTGGGCATGGTTTCAGAGGTGGTTCAATGTAGAATTCCTCATGGACTAATACACATAAATTTCATCACAAATCAACCATAAACCCAGATCTGAACCAAAAAGAGATGCTGAATTGTCATGAACAGAAAAAAAAAAAAGGACAGAAGTCAAATCAATCAAACCCACCAAAGTCACCACCCCCAAAGTCATCGCCCCCATAGTCATCCCCATCTGCAAACCCCTCCTGATATCCTTCTTGATAATCATGATGATCATCCAACGCGTTGGCTAACAGCGCTCCTCCCAGCAATCCACCGCCTACTCCCAACGCCGCAGCCCCAGCCATTCCCATCCCACCACCACGTCCACCCTGTCTGCCTGGTTGCATGCCAGGTTGCGCACCGTATGCATATTGCTGTGGTGGATACTGAGGACCATAATAACCACCTGGCCCTTGGGGTGGGTAGCCACCAGTGTAGCCATATTGTGCTTGCGGTTGTGGTGAGGGAGGATAAAAGCCTGCTTGTTGTGGCTGTCCTCCTGAAGCACCCTGTGAATGTTTGCCTTTATTGAATAGTTTCCCAAGGAACCCGCCTTTCCCACGCGTTTGTTGTTGTTGCTGTCCTGACGAAGAGGGAGGCGGAGAGACAGGTGCGTAGTTAGCACTTGGATAAGGAGCATTTGGGGCCGGAGGATTTGTATTATTCGCTTCAAGAACGGAATCGTATCCCTGTCGTCTGGCTCGCTCGTTTTCTTCCTCTTGCAACTGTGCAGCTAGCCGTGCATCGTCGTCCATCGTGTTAGGTACTTTGATAGGGTCCTTTTTATCCGATGGGGCTGGCGTTGATAGAGGTTTCGTACTCGAGTTTTCGTTGTTTGGGGATTTGTACGGATTATTCGAACTTAGCGGGGAGTGTCCAGATTCTGGTCTGATCTTTTGCTCCGTTCCAGAGGCAGCTGCCACAGCTTCCACATTTCCTGGACCTGAAGCTTCGTACATTGGTGGAGGAGAAGATGAGGAAACAGGACGTTGTCCAGGGGCTTGCGCTGGCATTGGCGGAGGATTCCATTGGGAAACGCCCGTGCTCAAGTCAACATAATACCTGAATATATTTTGTTAGCGGCGTCGACTCGCGAAAACACAGAAAAACACAGTTTCAATACACACCATTCTTTGTATCCATCATGATATTGTGCCTTCCACCCCTCAGGAACACGGGGTGTAGGAGGGCCAGGAGGAGGGGCAAACGACATGGACGAAAGTATGTATTCCTTAGCTAAGAAAGGCTGATGGCAAGATATTCAAAAAAGGGGTCTGCACGACGCTGGCTATACCCTGTCTTGCTTGCGCTATTGCTATTGCTCTGATGAAGACGAAGATGGAGATGGAGAATGTTGGTGATTAAATGCGACTTCACAATCATATATGAGCAGCTGAACCTCTGACGACGGCACGACGTAATCACTCAAGCGGAAAAAGTGGCTTGAGCGCCACACATTCACATTGCCGGCGCCACCTAGTTAAGCCACAATTGATCGTGGCGCTGCGGTTGTGTAACGGCAAAGCCACGTGATGCTACCTCAACGCCTGAAGATTAACCCGTACATACACAGTACTTCACGAGACAAATCAAACACGGCAGCTATGGCCCAAACAACCGTGACTGACGTCCTCCGGTATAACCAAGATAGCTGAAGCAATTGGGATTGAATGGTGTATAAGACAGTATCAGGTAAATTGCAGGGACATGAGATGTTATTCCTCCCGCCTAAACGCAGCAAAACACCAACGGAAGCAGAGCCGTGTTTCACTTTATCTTCTCCTTGCAGCGGCCTGGCTACTTTCATGTTCTCGTCCGGTGCTACGAGCTGCTGCCCTGGCTGCCTCCATTGGGCCCGGGCTCGTTCCCGCCATCCAGCCCGCAAGATCAAAATTAGGAGTCGCAGCTTGTCTCGACCCACTGCCAGGAAGAACACCGGTGGAACGTTGTTTCTCGAACTCTTCACGCATCTCGGGATCCACTAAAGATAGACGCACAAGGCTGTTAGAGCTTTGCCTATCTCAACTGCATAAAAGGAAATGTATTCGCGTGAGAAGAAACATACTATTATCAATGAGATACGGCATCCCAAACGTAACCGCGAGGGCAAAAACAGCGAGGAGAATCATTGGATTCTTAAACAGGCTCAGGGGCGAGACTATTCGTACAATTTAATATTAGCAACGAGGTTAAATCACTAACGAAGTTGTAACCCACATTTCTCTCTCTCCTCGTAAAATTCCCGTTTCTTTAATACCTTCACCTCCACATGGACCAGGCCGGAGCCCGTCCCTACAGCCTTCTCTGCTCCTTTATTATCCCATGGATTTCCCCGATATGTCTCCCACACCCCAATTATATTCCCATCAGCACTAACGTCAACACGGTAAGGCGCAAACTCATAATCTCGAGAATGGATGTCGAGTAAATATGACGATGTCTGCAGTGAAGAGTCTGAGTCCAGTCCAAGATTGCGAAAACTAAATGAAGAAGACCGGGATAAAGGAGCTTTTAGTAGGGCATGTCTGGGAGAGAGCGTGGTTAGAGTCGCATGAGTTGAAGGCGGAAGGGCACCAGGATTTGGAAGGAGGTTGGATGCTGGGATCGTAATTGTAAGGATAGATGCTGCTACAGAAATGGGAAGAAGAAGAGAAAAGGAAATGAAGATAGAGGAAATAGTTGAAAGACGCATGATTGTGGAAACGCAGACAGAACTGCTCCAATTCTAATGCGCTTGTCGTTGGTGAACCGCAAAGGAATCGATTCTCCTATGATGCAAAAGGCCTGGCATCGGGTTGCTGACGTAATCACAGTCCTTGTGGAGATGCTCTTTCCTGTTTAGAATGGGAAGTCAACAACCAGGTTGCACCTTCCAGTTTCAAATTATACACAAAAGCAATGTAGAGCTGCTCCTTCTTCCTTTGTCGAGTCTGGAGGGTCTGCTGTATGTTGTGTTTATGTCACTAATATATGGCAGAGCTTGTTATGATACAAACCCCTATTTTACCTGTTTGGAGCAGTGCTCTGTCTACATATCACAGGCAAAGGTATCCAGGTAAGTGATTCCCAAATCCAATGCCAATGACTGTGAGGTCACAGACCAAAGTGGTCTGTAAAAGAAGTGGCTTTAACTGAATACGTATCTAAATTTCTTTTACAACGATGATATACTTACAAATATGTATATGCAAGATGAAGGCGGAAGGAGTAGAACGACATCTGAAGACGAGATGACCGTCTTATAGCTTGGAGCTGAGAAGATCATTCTCATTAACTCCGTTGCTGTTGTTGACAGTAGCGTAGAGTTCGTCCAGGAGTTTCCGGTAGGCCTTGACTGTCTGAGGTCTTTTAAGCTTAAGTCTGGAGAGAGTTGTTAGCTTGACAAGGCATGATGAACTGAGAGATATAGGACGGAACCACGAGATATACTTACGTAGGGGTCAAAAGGCCATTATCAATTGAGAATGGCTCAAGCATTAATGCGACATTCCTCACTCTTTCGAATCCTGCGAGCTTATATTTCTTGCCCGCACGATCGAGGTCCTTCTTCACTGCGTCGATAATCTTTGAATCCTTAGTGGCTTCCCGAAGAGCATCCAGGTCCGTGGGGGAGATAGTCTTCTTCAAGACCTTGCTTGCAAATCCAGCAAAGATATCTGGCTGAATGCCGAAGATACCCACCAGATGGGTCTGAATTCCATCGCCGTGAACAAATGCTTGTGAGAAATATGGGCACGCGCTCTGATAGATACCTTCGATACGTTCAGGAGACACGTATTCTCCTTGCGCAAGCTTGAGAAGGTTCTTACGGCGATCAATGATGGTGAAGCGGCCAAGTTCATCCACCATGCAAACATCGCCAGTCCGGAACCATCCGTCTTCCGTCATTGCTTTTGCAGTTTCTTCAGGGTTCTTATAATACTCTCTGAAGATTGAGTTCCCACGGAGAAGTAACTCGCCTCGCGGATATGGCTTGTCATCAACAGAATAATCCATGTCAGGGAGTGACAACAAACACGCTTCCATCACAGGAGAGACGCCTCCGCAATGTCCTGCAGTTAAATCATGTGGCGACTGGCACAACGCGACTGCGAAACTTTCAGTCAGCCCATAGCCTTGAACAATAGTTGTCGCGAAAGCAATTCGTAAAAATTGATGCAGTGAACCATCGAGAGGCGCCGAGCCTGAGGCCATATACTTCATACGATCAAAACCCAGTCCAGCTGCAACTTTCCTACTCCAGATGCGGTCATAAAAAGCGTGATGTATAGTCGCATTCTCTGGTTTCACACGAACCAAGTTTGCCATTTTAGTGGAAATAACTTGCTTCGATAAGGCACCTTTGAATCCAGGCTGTTCAACAGTTGCTGCACGAATTGCTCCGCCGAAACGGCCGTATAGGCGTGGAACAGATGCGAGAATAGTCGGCCTTAACAACTTGAAATCGTCGACAAGTTCCAAAATATTACCGTGGAAATAACCAATTCTACCACCCGCCCAAAGCAACGTTTGCTCGACCATTCTTCCGTAGATGTGAGCCAGGGGAAGATATGAGCATGCGATGTCATTGGATGACTGAAACACTGTTGCCAAGGAGGTAGAAGCGGCAGCAACAGCATTTGCGTGAGTGAGAACAACACCTTTTGGTATACCGGTGGTACCGGAAGTATAGTTGATTGTAATAATGTCATCAGGTGAAGGCGGCGTGTATGGGCGATTAAGCGAAATACCGAGATTTTCGACTTCATCCATAGCATAAATTGTTACGCCGACTTCGGCGGCGATAGGGGCTAAAATATCACGTTTCGAATGGCCCGCCTGGTCGTTTGAATCCAATGGATCGAGACAGACAATTATTTTCAAACACGGAAGGCGAGGCTTCAGCTTAAGCAACGTGGGGAGATGCGGAAGTGAAGCCACGACGCACGCCAATTCTGCATTTTTAACGATGAATTCGGTGGCTTCGGGACCTAAGGTCTCGTAAAGAGAGACAGAGAATAATGACTGTGACATACAAGCCAAGTCTGAGCAAGTTAGGGGTGATATCTTGCAATCTTCATGCCAGCCACAGAATCCAGCGTACTCACCAGTTAGCTGCCACTCAGGCCTGTTCTGGCACCAAAGTCCAACACCAAAGTTGCGCTCCTGAATGCCGAGTCGGCGGTGCAGTTCAACCAAACCGACACCAAGAGCTGCGCGTCGCTTTTGGACTGTGCCATAGTCCATCCACACATAAGGGCCAAAGTTCTGCTTAACGGGATCCCACGGACGCCAACCTAAACATGGGTTCTTTGGCTGACGAAGGGCTGAAGCTAAAAGTCAGCCAAATTCACAATGCTGAATGTCAAGTGAGATAATCGACGCATACCAGTGCTTTCGAACATGTCATGCCCAGTGCGGACCTAAAAGGAAACTGCCGAATAAGCTCTCTATGCAAAACACGGCAAAATGTCTCCAGCTTGCGCAAGTATTCCATTCGGTTTTGGCAGATGCACCACTCGAGGCACGACACTTTTATCCCACGCACCTTCGGATCCAAAGTCCTCAGCAGTTCTCCACGTCCGATCTTCGAATGTCTGTACACTTTTGAGCGGCCTGGCTTTTCTGAACCGGGAATAGGAATTGAATCGGGAGAGCCCTTGGGTCCAGGTTCGGCAAGCTCAAGGGCCCGAGCTTTGAAGGGCGGATCGGATGAAGAAAACATTGTCAACAATGAAGTATGTAGTCGCGGTGGGCCAAAGATAAGCTACAGTTTGTGTGCGCGAAGCAGGTTAGAAACAATCTTTCAAACGTGTGGTTAGGATGAAGCCGCAGGTGAGAACCAGCTGGTTGGAAATACACACCTATCCGTTTTTAGTTCCCGAATTCGTCAATGAATGTCTTTTGCCAGTGAAACAGCAATTCCTTCTCAAACCACAACACCAGTGACAAGATGAATTTGCCAATAGAAATAGCCTTAAGAGTGGTATTCAAGAACCCACAAAGTTCAGACAAAGGAAAGTCTATAACTTGAAGCCAGCAATAGCAAGGATCGCCCGCAAAGATCAAGGGATTCTAAGGACAAAAAGCCACAAGATCAGTTAGAGAACCACCCACAGAGAAAAAGGAGGCCACGAGAAGAGAAGAGAAGAGAAAGAGAAGAAAAGAGTTGGAGACAGAGTTGCGCAGTCTCGTCGCCAGCAACATGTGCATCCTTCTGGCTTCGGTTCAGTTTGTCATCCCGGTGATGAGATTGGTCGCATCTCCGACTCCGACCTTCCCGGAATAGCGTTAGCGGCGAAAGCCATAAGCGCGATCAGAGACCGTGTACTCTGCAAAAAGTACCATAAATGTACTTTTACTGCGAAATTCCGCAGAAAAACAACCTCACTGCTACTGGATGGTACACAGTGTACACCTTGCTCCTTGCATGTGATGCCATGTGGGCTGCATCGCGTTTCTTTTCCCTCCAACACCAACACTCACTGTGATTGGCCAGCGCGGATTCCAGAAATCGGCCGATGTTGTGCCTCGGTTTATCATCATAGTTAGTTGGTTACTAGTATTTATGGCAAAAGGTCTGTTTTTCGTATGCAAACACCACTGAAGACGCTCGTGTTGTTTCAGACCGTACAGGATGCAGAGCAAAATCCATGGGTGGTCAGTATAAGAATCATGCTCGCTTAACTGCCTCAGGCGGACAGGGTCAGTTGACAAGGGGTGGTTGAGGTCAACCAACTACTCAACCATATCTACGGAGCCTTGTGGTCCCATGAAGGTGCTACGCTGTCACCCGTTCTGAGTTTATAGTGTTTTCATCGGCGACTCCGGTTGGTCTTGATCTCGTTTCAGCTGCGATAATTTCGAGGTCGGTGGCAGGTTTGCTTTTGGGTCTATGGATGGCCACGATAATGAGGAATTTTTTTAAGCTTTTGCCCCCTCAGTGAAGCTTTGATGCAACATCATGCAATGCGATATCGTCCTTGAGAGAAACCTGCATCCTCAAAAGAATATGTGATTTGTTTTTTTCCCCAGATTAGTCTCAACTGTGCTCATCGGGAATGGTCAAATGCACTTATGATCCTTAGGTTATACTGTGTTTTGGCAATACCTTGTGTGCTCATGGAAAAATCAAATGAGCTTGCCAGAAAAGGTCTTTGTTCAATTTTCTAGGGCCAAAAAAAAAGCCAGTTAGATTGGGCTGGTGATGGATTTGTTTTGGGGAAAATGAGATTATTATCTCTTATTTCTCCTAATAAACAAGGAAAAAACAGTATGTATCTGCTGGGATTCAACCCACATATGTCCTGTGAAAAAAAAGGGGGATTTGCAAGGACTGGCGGACACACCTGAGCTTCTTCAAGTATCGTGGCCAGCCTCTCGTCATGGAGATTCTGTAAGTCTTGTCCAGTAAACCTGGACTACTACCCTAATCAGAGCATGGAAGATACAAGGCAGCCGGAATATCAAAGATCCTGCACATTAACTAGTTAAGGGAAATATCAGGGCCACTCACCTGTGTCAGCCTTAACCACTGGGCCATCGACCTCCGCCTGTTGATATAAAAGTCCTTTAAGTTCCCTTTTTTGTGTTATTGATGGGCAGGACTATATGGTTCTTCGAAAACCTCGATGATGATGATGATGATGATGATGATGATGATGATGATGATGATGCAAACTAAGCCTAATTTTAAGGCATAGTCCATAGCTTCGACCAAAGGAGTCCCTTTGCGAACCTGTCGCAATACAAACAACCTCTTAGGTTTTGGGCTGGCAAAATATCTTCTTACTTTTCCAATCCCAATCTCCGACTGTTTCTGTGGATTCAATTCTGTCAGGCTGATTCATGAAGCCTCTTGATACCCCCCCTAGTCAACTGTCCTGCCTTGGGTTGTCAATACCAACGCTCAGCATGGCCTTGCGCAGAGACTTGGTCAGTGCAGTATCAAGACATGTAACTCCATCGCTAAATCTTACAAGTTGGCAATGAATCGAGCCACCTTGAATGGAAAATGCAAAGCTGACCTATTCTGTATTTAGGCACCGTACTTGTCGAACATTAATGAGATTACACGAAAGAAGAATTTGCTCGAGAAAAACCATGCTCTGAATTCGAAAGCCTTTCGATTATCGATGGTTTAACTAGTTTAACCAGAAAGATAGATGTAGCTATGCCTCTCGTGAACGCCTATAGTTCATTCCCATCTTCCTGGCCCATATTCTCACGACACACTGTCTAAGCTTTTACCACATGAATATGATATCAGGTATGTTTAAAAGCGTAGGTACCAATGTCTATTCTTTGCGGAAAAAGAGTCCGAAGCGCTACGGCCTTTTCTCAAAATTAAAGAACCTCTTAAACGGCGGACTCCAGACCAGGTTCACGATCAGTCGTGATGCCCTTATCAGCCGCACGATCTGGAAGAGCCTTCTTATCAGGACCGGCAGCACTGCTGGCGGCAAAAGATTGTTCAAAGTCAGCGATGATATCGTCAATATGTTCAGTACCAACAGAGATACGAATGGCATCTTCGGTGACGCCGGAGGCGATTCTCTCCTCTTCAGTCAACTGTTCATGGGTTGTAGACCATGGATGAATGGCAAGGGTCTTGGAGTCTCCGACACTGAGTTGAGCTTGCGTCAGCACCTCGAATCTTCTGTTCGAAAAGCACATGGACTTACTTGGCAAGATTGGAAATCAACTTGAAGTTATCCACAACCTGGCTACCAGCAGCACCACCGCCCTTAACACCGAATGATAACACACCACCGAAACCACGCTTGAGATAATTTTTCGCGGTCTCATGGTTCGGGTGGCTCTCCAGGCCAGGGTATGATACCCACGCAACATTCTCGTTCTTTTCCAACCAGCGAGCGAGAGCGAGCGCATTGTTAGCATGTCGCTCAGCTCTCAAGCTCAATGTCTCCAGGCCAAGAAGAAGCTGCTGAGCTCCAAATGGGTTCAATGCGGCACCAATGTCTCTCAGAATCTCAACTCGGACGCGAATAGCGAAGGAGATTGGGCCAAATGTTTCCCAGAACTTTAGCCCATGGTACCCTTCAGCTGGCTCGACAAATTGTGGGAATCGCTTTCCATGTTTGCCCCAGTCAAATTTCCCGCTGTCAACAATGACACCTGCAATGGTGGTACCGTGACCGCCGATCCATTTGGTGGCGCTGTGGACGACGATGTCGGCACCGTGTTTAATGGGTTGACAGAAATAACCACCAGCACCAAAGGTGTTATCAACCTGTTATACTGTTGTCAGTCATAATATTTTTGAAGCTCTTGTCCCTTGAACCTACAATTAAAGGCACACCCTTCTCATGGACAACCTTGGCAATAGCTTCTATATCAGGAACATTGTAGCGCGGGTTACCGATAGTTTCAACATACACCGCCTTTGTGCGGTCATCGATCGCGGCCGCAAAATCTGCTGGATTATCACCCTTCACAAATTTGGTCTGAATTCCCAGACGTGGGAACGCAACCTTGAACTGGTTATAAGTACCACCGTAAAGATTTGTGGTAGAAACGATATTGTCACCCTGGTGAGCTAAAGCGGCAATGGCCATGAATTGAGCAGCCTGGCCGGATGAGGCTGCGATGGCTGCAACGCCGCCTTCGAGGGCCGCGATACGCTTTTCGAAGACATCGACAGTTGGCTATAGCGTACCCATCGAGTCAGCATCGGCTTGTGCCTCGAAAGTCACAGAAGAAATCCAATTAGAAGCTTTAGATTGGCATACGTTCATAATACGGCTGTAGATGTTGCCGAATTCCTTGAGACCAAAAAGTCTCGCGCCATGGGCAGAGTCATTGAAGGTAAAGGACTAATCACCCGCCATTGGACAGAGCGGGTCAGATGTTAGTTTCAGATGCTTCTCTATGCCAGAAATCGATAGGTGCATTACTGCTGGGAACTAACAGTAGTAGCATAGATTGGAACAGCACGAGCATTGGTGGCTGGATCAGGTTGCTGACTATCGTGTTGTTAGTGGAGCAGTTTGATCTCCCAGCTCACTCTAGGAACACTGGACAATGCACTCACCCAGCGTGCAATTGGAGGGTTTCAAATCTATGAGGGGACTGATCAGAAGCCATCTTGAAGGAATTTGTGATTTAAGAATGTTTTTGAGATGTAGAGTTCTGTTGACTTGGTCTGAAGAATGTTCACAGTTAGGCGGGGTAGTTTGTCTGAGTTGAGGGGTGAAGTGAAGGGACTTGTACAGTGAACAAACTGAAAGAACAGAGAGTTGAAGGAAAACCAAATCTCAAGGAACACGCACCTTAATATACATTCGTGATACTTTCTCAATTGAACCCTGTGAGACTCCGATTTACTGAGGAAAGAAATAGGAATCGAAAAAACTGGTGGAATGGCGTGATCAACAGCAGTTTTGACTGGACGACTCGCTTGACTGCGCACTTTTTGTCAGCTTTCAGTTCAGAGGAATGTTTAAACAACTGGCCGTTGCTTCGACTGATGCAATTTTAAGCTCTGCATCTAACTCTCAGCCACAGTGACATTGCAATGCTCTGCCAGTTTCCAAAAAATGTCAGTGCTGGCTTCGCCTGGCCGAGCGGTATACCAAAGATAGAGAGGAATCTCCGACTTCAGCGGCCAACCTTAATTCTGCAAAATTTCCTTTTTTTTGCACGGCAATATGGAGAAGCTCTCCCAGTATGCAATAGGCAGGACGGTATACTGAAATATCCCATATATCAGTAGCCATGTTTTGTCTTCTTCTGTTTGATATCTAAAATTGTTCAGATTATGAGTATTCTTGGATAGTGGACTTTTGAGAGCAGTCTCATTTGTTGCTTTCCAAAGTAAGGCCCCAAAACCTTTGTGACCGACTGTCTTTTTCCAAACTTGCTTCACTTGGACGCAGGTCCTCAATGCAATAGCAGCAGAAGAAAATCAGGAGGGTTGGCTTCATTTGCCTTGACTCTCTGTTCCTCATTCTTCATCAAGCATATGAACATCAAGCTCTTCTCTGCTTGTGGATGTAGCCATGTTCATGGACATCAACCTGCGAGAACAAGCTGAGATCAATTTTTGCTCTGGATAACTTTTTGTGAGACAACACTGCTAGTTGCATTGAAACCTTTTGGAAACAAAAATTTTCTGCAAAAATATGAAACTAGAGTCCTGCATGAAGCTCAGAAAGAAAGTTTCATGGCAACAAGACAGGGCTGCCAGCGCTGGCCAGTCCTTCTCACAGTAAACCCCAACTGCCGCCAACTGTGTCGAAAAACTATCCTTTCAAGCTCGCAACCTCGGTAGGAACCACACGAGGGAACTTCATGGAAAGTCTTCACTACCTGAGTCAGAAAGGTCTGAGCGAAGAAGAGAGTAAAGCAGTGGTATACGACGGTGGTGGAGTTTTGAAAGGCTGAGGTCAAAGGGACTCAGAGCCGCCAGGCACAGCTGCAGCCTAAGAGCCTGCCAACAAAGGCAGATAGAAGCGAGTCTCTGGGCTTAGCTCCCGCAATTGTACACAGATTTCAAAGAGCACTAAATAGTATTCATGCAATAAGTTTAAAAAAAAAAAAAGATACGAGAACTGCACTCTTACATAACTATAGTATCGTATTCTTGTCAATTTGGAAGACTGTTGAACAAACAAATACGACGGGGTTCGTCTGAGTGGTGTGATACTGTTACGAAATCGCCAAATTCAGATTCTGCAGAACCAGATTCTGCAGAACCAGGTCCTCTTTATTCGAACATCCTAAGCAGGTCGTCTCTGAATCATACATATACTCTGTAAATTTTATGTATGTATACAATATGTCAACTCACGCGACAGCTTCTCAAGTCAAAAGGATGGCGATAATACGAAAGAAAAGGGAGCTCACACCAAACCCATAACTGCAACAGTGATTAGTTAGTTACCTAGCTAGTAGTGGCGACGTCATCTGTTGCTTGAGCTGGAGTTGCTACGGAGTATTGTGTAAGTTACGTGGTTAGCTGTGGCTTGGGCATCGGTGATTGGTGGCCACGTAGAGCTGGTGCTGAGTCAGGTATGCAGGTATGGTAATGGTACTGTCATTCCTACATCTCATTTGGGGTATGATAATTACTGTCATGTGTTAATTTACAGATTGTGGGCTCTAATTGCGAGAATCAGCCAGTCATGATCAAACACTAGAATAAATTACATAAAACACATTCCGCTCAAAGATTACTGCCTTGTCTTGTATGGTAACTAGTTAACTAACAGAGAGGGATCATGCATCCCCAGACATGAGCCACACTGGAAACGCGGGACAAATGCAGAGTGTTGAAGAATCCCATCAGTTGACTTTTGAATATATCCACAGAAGAGCATTTGTTGAATGGAAGAAGAAGTAGGATGCTGAGGGATGGAGAGCATTCTTAGAAGTATTGCTTCATGTTTTCCACTCTTCTGTGCTTCTCATAGTGTCTTGTTGAGAGATTGTCAAGCTTGACCCAGGTTCTGCAGCACCGCACACGTCATTATTCCTCCACTGTTCTTTTCATCTGATTTGAAGGTCTTTTGCTGTTCATGACCCAGACCAATAGGAAAGCAGGGTAATTACAGAGAATTTTCGTCTGAAAATCGTGTATTAGTACTTGTATGTATATATATCATCACTGTTCCTTGCTCGCGACAGATCTTTATCCCATCCACACAAACATCTCTCCACCAAGCAGATATTTACTTGCTAGCTTTGGCTTCACTACTCTGTACAGCAAACAAATACTAAAGGTGAGTTGAAAAGAATCGCGTGCCCAAATAGATGTTGTTGCTATTGCTTTTTTTAAGCTTTTTGTTTTACCCCTCCTCAGTCTTTCTTTCAACCCTTCACTGTCCCCATTTGCGCTTTCCAATTCTAACCAAAGTGACTGACAAGCCTATGCATTTCCACCGCTTCTAGGATTTCAACTCCATCTTCTCATCGATCTCGAAAAAAACATGGATCGCAATCCCATCGGACTCGCTCTACGCGCTGTCCAGGCTGTGTTGGCTATCATCGTCCTGGGCCTGACAGCATATGGTGAGTCCTCCCCGCTGCCAACACACACTTCAAACAACTACTCCAAAGGAAATGCAAAAAAAAAAAAAGAAAAAGAAAGTACAATACTCCATTCAGCTAACTAACCAATCCTCAACATAGCCGTCTCTGTGTGGTGGAACTTCGACACCGTAAACTTCATGCTCTTCAACGGCGTGTGGACCGCCTTTGTCGCTATCCCCTACTTTATTCTCTCGGCAATGTTCTTCCCAGCCCTTGCGCACCCCTATGCGATCATAGCTGTCGATGCCGTCACCATGATCTTCTGGTTCGCCGGCTTCATCGCTCTGGGCGCCGATCTTCCCCGTCCAAGAATCTGCGTGTCAAGTCCTTGCCACTCTCTGCAGGCTGCGACTGTGTTTGGCGCTTTTGAATGGTACGTCGTGTCTCGTCACCTGAATTAGGAGTTCCAACTCTTTTCCCATACTGACGCGTGTTTAAATCGAACAGGGCCTTGTTTGTTGTCACTCTCGTTTTTTCGGTTCTTCCCGTTGTTCGAAACCATGGAAGAGCGAAGCCAGGCGATGGCATTTCGCAACCCGTGGGTGTCTAAAAACTCAAATTCAGCATCTGGATCGAGCTCGACGAGTTTCTGATAATTGCTGGCTCTTGAGCCTACGAGAAATTTTATTAAAAATGATACCCCTGGATTAATGCCTCGTTTTTCCTCTCTCAATATATCTCTAGGTTCCTTAATTTGGTATTATTTTTTCCCCCTTTGAATATGGCTGTTTCTCATCGAGATTGCTTGATACCGTGAATTTCTTTCCATTCTTGGTTTATGAAATGGTTGGGTGTCTTATACACATAATATCACCCATCTTCCCTCGATCCCTTGGATATCAGTTGGGTCATCAATGGATGAAACCCCATGAATTTCACATCGGAGTCTTTGTGGCTTTTCATATAACTAATCACCTAATTGCTTTCATACAGTGGGTGATTCCCCTTGTTGAACAGAAACACGTGCAATGTGCTGAATCTATGCATGTACTGTACCTTTTCAGCGTGGTTTACAGATGCTAATGTAATATACATACTTCTCTTCATATACCCTACCACTAGAAGAAAGGGGAGTTTTGAATGAGAAAAGGAAGGGGAAAGCTGAATGCCAGGGGTAGCTGCAAGCACCCGTGTTAAGTTCACTGTAGCACAAAAAGGCCAATGCTCATTCCTTCAAGTTCCAGCTGTCTGGAACACAGTTCGCCACTCAGGTTTCATTATGTCATAGAGAAATACTGGAGTTTCATACCAGATGTATGTGAGAATACACATGCCTTGTCACAGAACTAAAAAAAAAAGGGAATAAGGCGATTCTTGAATTAACCAGTGGATATAGTTAGCTAACTGATATGTACATACATCTGCAATATTATTACGATCATGCGTTTATTTCAAAATGAAAAAAAAAAAAAAAACGAGGGACGCAATTAAAGTGTACTGTGTAGCAGGCACTAAGCTCCAACTGTGCTTGCCAACTTTCACAGGTCCAGTCATACATAATTACAAAAAAGACAATGGAAAAAGCAAGAAGAATACATAACCACTTGATTTGGATGGATGTGGGATGATATTTTTCGCTCTCGACCTCCTCTTTGCACATCTTGGTGTCTTACGAGAGGATTTGTTCCGTAAAGATCGGGTTCGAATGTATATAGCACTCCTCAGTTCGCAGTCAAGCAACCGTTACGATTTCGATGCCAGGAAATCAGCTGCCTATATCGTGCCTCGAGTAAGCATAATTTTCACTCAACAATCATTAAGCCTAGCTACTAACTTTGTCAAGATTATAATCATATTTCTCCAATGCGGCCAACGACTCATCACGCGGATAACCCATGGAAGTCAATCGCTGCAATATCAAATCGTCTTCTCCGGAATCTGCGCTCAACGCCCATCCTGGTGGCTTAGTTGGAGCCGATGCTGTCGCCGGCACAGTTGCTTGCGAAGGCTCGGTGGATGTCGGTGGTACTGTTGTAGAAGGGTTTGCATCTGGCTTTCCTGCACCGCCTTGACCTTTCGCCTCGTCGAGAACAGAAAAGAGCGCATCCCAGTCATGAGACGACGGCTGTGGTGGGGGAGACGCAGGTTCATGGAAAGCCGGTTGGTTCCCAGCTGTAGCGGGGTGGGGGTTAGGCGCGTTGAAACTGAAAAAGTCTGGGTTTGTCACATTATTACTAAATGTGCTATTTGCAGCATGGGCAACTGTGATTGGCTTAGAAGAAACTCCGGAAGAGTCGAACGACATATCAAAATTAGATGGATCTTTGTTGAATGGTGATTCAAAATCATCTTCGTCGTCGTCATCATCATCATCATCTTCGGCCTCTTTCGCAGGTGTAAGGTTGAGACCTGCAAAAGCCGCTTCAAAATCTGCTGGTGCCTTCGGGGATGACGCTGTAGGGAACTGCGCAACGCCTCCTACAATAGGAGCACCAGTCGCTCCGTCAACAGAATGAGGCGCGTCGCCTGGAGCAGTTGGGTCCCCTCTGCCGGGAAGAAGCCCCTGGAATCCAGGGGGTGCTGTACCAGGTGGCTGCTTTGATGCATCTCTATCATAATCTGGGGGCGATGATTGAGCATCTGGGCCAGGCAATGGAGTAGCCTCGCTTGGAGGGAACGGTTGGATGCCTTTAGAAGCATCTTTTCTGGGTGGGGAAACCGGAGTAAAGTCGTCATCAAACCCAGTTGGGGCTTCACTATCAGTGCTGTCGTCATCGTCTTCTGCTAGTTCTCTAATGGGTGGGAATTCGCTGGAATTCCCACTGGTTTGCGCTCCATTGATAGGAGAAGGATCTTTCTTCGAGTCTTTCTTCATTGCTGCAAATGCCTCTTCAAAATCGAGAGCCTTTTGTGACTGAGAACGCTCATGTGTGCGGCCAGCAAATAGCTCATCAAAAGTAAAATCTTTTTTACCTGATTCTTGTGGTGAAGTCAGCGCTGGGAAGGCACTAGGTATCGTAGAAGGCGCATCTTTCTGTGTTGAACTTTCAATGGTTGGAGACTTTGTTCTATTTACATCTCCAACAAAAGGGTCAACATTTTCTCCACTTCCAAATGGTGATGATTCCTTTTTGCTAGAGGGTTGATCTGCCGGCCCAGCTTGTAAATCACCGCCAAATCTACTGGAGGATGGAGAAGTTTTGGTGGACGAAGATTGGAATTCAGTATGACCTTCGATAGGGAGCGCACTGGGTGTTATCTGTCTTGATTGTGGAGGGGGTGGCGGTTCAATGCTGTCAGGGATTTGATCAACACTTGTAGAAGGAGGCGACGCTGAAGGTGTAGGGTCCCCAGACGTCATGGATGTCTTGCCATTATCTCCTGTTTGCGGTTGTGGGGTAGACGTCTCTGTTCGAAAAGTCGTTGGAGGCGGTGGAGATGTTGCTGAAGGGACAGAAAGAACTGGCCCAAACATATTATCAAAAATGTTCTGACTATTATTTTGCCCTGCGTTTTGAGAACCAGTATGATTCGGAGAAAATGCTCGTTCTGTGGATGCGCTTGGGCTCCTCTTGAAAAATGGATTCGTTCTCTGGCTAACAGTAGATGCTGTAGGACTCACGACTGGGGGTGGGCTGGTAGTCTGTTCTTCGGGTTCTCGTATCTCTTTTTTGGCGGAATCAATTTCTTCTTGGATTCGATCTCGTTCTCCTTCGATCGTAGCAAGCTGCTTTTTATTGATTGCGGCCAATCCCTTCTGTTGGCGGGCTTCAGATCTAATTTTCTCCAATTGAGGCTTAAGCTGGCTAATTTGAGCATTCGCTTTCCGTATCTTCTCTTTTAAATTGGCATTTTCAAGCTGATCTGCTTCCAGTGCAGCTGAGACCTGGTTAAATTGATTTTGTAGGTCTTGACGGCTGCCCTCAATCATGGCAAAATCTTGCTGTAGCTTTCTGGTTTCCGCTCTTGAAACTGCTAGCCGTTGCTCCAGAGCCTTGAAATCTTTAACCTCTTGCTCGTACATTGCTCTAGCTTGGGAAAGGCGAGCTTCAAAGTCCTGCTTTTGCCGACTGGTTTGCGCTAAATCTTGCTCTGCATTCCCGCGTTTGACCTGGACATTTTCCATCTCCTTCGACAAGGTACTAACCTGGTTTGAAAGATTTGCAAGCTCAGTTGTTTCTTGCGTCAACTTCTTGCTCTCCTCCGGATCCGTATCTCCAAGCAAATCGTCCGAAGCTTGCGGTGGAGAACGTGGCTGAGCGGCCATGTTCGACAAACCGGTTGGATGGGGAGTAAGGCTCTGACCAAACGAGGACGAAGGGACAAAAGGTTTAAATGTAGCGGACGGTGGTGGGCGCGTAGGAGAGGAAGGACTCTGGAATGCTGGAATCGATCCACCTGTCGATTGGGAAGTTTGAATCGGTGCAGTGAACACATCAAGGCCAAAAAGATCTTCGGCAGCCGATCGAGTGCCAGTTGTCTGAGCCTGCATGGCTCGCGCAGGTAAGGCAGGCTGTGGTCGCATACTTGGAGGAATTAATGCTGGTTGAATCACCTGTGGCAACGCTTCCCTTGTGCTTCGCTGTTGTCTCACCAAGTACATTGCCACAGCGAATTCATCCCTGTTCAATTGACCATCTGAGTCAATATCAGCCAAATCCCAGATTTGCGCTAGAGTTTCTTCAGGCAACTGAGCATTCGCAAAGAACCCAACAGCATCGTCTCCAGTAAGATAGCCAACTTTTCGTTTATCAACGGTGTTGAAAATTGAGTCGAAATGTGCTTTCTCCTGTGGAGTGATTAACCAATCGTTACCAGTGCCATGGGCAGAGACAGGCCCCATTGGCGGCCGGTTTAATGGGCTTTGAGTTCTTTGAGGTGCAGGACCAGTGAACTGTTTCGGTATTGCTGGTACGGGAGGTACGTCAGACGACGGACGTGAACCAGTTGATGTGCGTACGCTTCCTCGCCGAGCAGCCGCATCATATAATCCCGGAGGTAGGGATTGGGGTACTGTGCGCATCGTACCCATCTTAGTCGCTGTTAGAAGGTGCATTGCGACAATGAACTCGGTAGCATCCAAGGCACCCCGCTGTTTTGTATCCGCAAGGTTCCAAATGCGGCCAAGTACTTCATTAGGGAGCCGTGCACGCTCGAATATTTGTTTGGCAGTTTCACCTATTCAAAGCCAAGTTAGGACTTGGGAATCCAGGAATATCGGGTTCCACACTTCGTACCTGATATGAGGCCATTTTGAGTGTCGGACCTCTCAAAGAGCGCAGAGAACTTGGCGATATCATCTGGATTTAATGGCGGCACTCTGGTCGGCCCAGGCCCGGGTGGAGGACTCGCCGTTGATAACGGCGCCGCTGGCGGTGCTGTGGGGGGCACTCCTGGAGTGATACCAGTGAACTTTGGCAAGGGCCCAGCTATTAAGTTACAACCAAAGAAAATCAGCAGTTGCTTTAAACAGTAGAGCTGAACAAGCTACTCTTACGCTGGTGTGCCAATTCTTCTGTCGGAGCACGGCCTGCCTGAGCATGACCGATCAATCTCAGAACAATACCAAATCCTGACGGTGTTAAAAGCCCACGGTTCTGTTTATCTGCAATTTGCCATATCTGCAATCATTCAAGACTCAATTGTTAAAGCCGATTCAGGACTGCTTTCCAATTGCATCGCGCATCCATCCTTGTATGAGAGGGAACTCTCTTACCAATCCCAGCGTCTCCGCGGGTAAATTGGTCTTCTCAAAAAAAGAAACTGCTACTTCGCCAGTGACCACGCCTAAGTTCGTCTTATCAGCCGCCTGGAAGAGCTGATAGAATACTCGTTTCTCCTCCGCCGTCAGATTGAGGTTTGGATGCGAGGCTGTGGTTATATAGAAGCGTTAGTCCACGAGCGCATGATAATCTTGGTCGGTTCGAGACACCAGAGACAGTTAACAAGCAAGATGGAGTTGTATGAATCTTACCTTCCGCCATGACTCTGGATGGCCTCCTGGGAATAGCTCCCGTTGATTCCGCTGTGCTCGACAATCCGTACCTCTGTGCGGCGGAGGTATAGGATGCGACTGGAGGATGCCACACAAAACAATCGTGAAAAAGAAGTTCTTCGACTTGGGATAAGGGATAGCGCAGAAAGGATACTGAGACTTGGACGTAGAATGAAGTCTGTCAAAAGGGTTACGTTACCATTGAGGTTGCTGAATATGTAGTATGTAGACAGGAGGTAAGGATGGCTTAGTTGGGCGTTTGTGATGCCGTAGCTACACGGCTGGCTAAATACACCTGAATGGCAAATCTTGTCCTGGAGACCACTTTAACCACTTGAGCAATTTTCCTCATCTTCACTGAACAACGCAAGTTGGAGATACTGCACCAACACATTTATTGACCAGAACAGCCAGCTTGCAGAGGCCATGCTGCCTTTGATGATATCAGGGCTGTCTGATTGGAGATGACAATGTGCTCACTTTTGAAGAAAGCACCGCAATTTCTTGGAGCAGATCTTGGGTTCTTTGTGATGTAGTTACCATCCCATGTTTCTACTTTTTCGATCCCTTTTCCACGACGGGGCCTATGGAATGTAGTAATACTCCTAGTTGTGGTTCAATTGTCAGCTCTTGCGCCAGAGTGCAGTAACTAATTGGTGAGCGGTTTCCGGATTATACTGTGCACAGTCCTAATTTCTGCAGCAGAATACAGTCAAGGTATGATGCCAAAGCACATAAGATATCCAGCCCTTCGACTTCTTGGTCAATGATGTTAAAAGAGAGAGCTCGGTTATTTCCAACCCATCATCCTTGTCACTGAGCGTATGCATAAGCAGTCATATTCGAGGGAATTATTGCGGATGAAGCTGTATTGAGACTTTGGCCATTGTGAAGGTAGACCTCATCCCATTGTCCAAAATTGAAATCCCTCAACATTGGAGCGCTTTACATCACAGGAAAATATAGATGTTGCAGCACCTTTCATGCGCACAGACCACATGTCTCAGTTGGCTTGAATTTATCGACGTTGCAAACCTAGGGATTATAAGTCGGCATCTCAATCACGCCTGCTAGAGTGCAAATGTGGTGACGGCAATGCTTCTCTTGTATACCATATATGGACAAGCTTTAGCTGATGTGAAATTCCACTGAAGTTCGGCAATGATGCACCATCCACGAACGGTCGCATAAAAATCCAAGGAGTCTTTTATGCCACTCGTAGGAGTGGTAACAGAGAAACAAAGAGAAGGCAAACAGGAGTTTGTCAACACTAACTAGGCATCAGCTATCTTCGATGGGTATGGCGCGATAGTTACCACCTTGCTAGTTGGAACTAAACTTTCCACGGCAATGAGACGTCCATGGGGCGACTCATATGTCGACTGTCTTCTTGAGGAACGTATACATTCAACGGAATAGTCGGCATGCTCGGCAGTGTCCTGCAGTTCAGAGCTCCCTGAGTCTGAGCCTGACTCTTTGGTTGTATAGCAGAGATCGGTGGGTTTGGAAGTTTTGCGAAGGAAACGGAATGCTGGAAGAGATCCGACAATTATGGCTGAACACAATGAATGGTCACTTAAATTCGTTCACAGTGCAAAAAGGATATAAGAGCGGAATATGTGAGGGTCTCATGAAATACTTACCAGTGGTAGCTGCCTGTCATGCAGTATTGCTGGATGCGGCTGCATCTTCCGCAGCGCAACATAACTCAGACGATAGACCAACGGCTGAATCTGGAAAAGAAGAATCTTATACTCATGTGCCCCTACATCACGGAGTAGGTATGTAATTCAACAATACTGTTGAAGTCTTTTGGTTGCGGTGTTGGTGTCAGTTGTATAAAATTTGCGCCCAAAGGCCCCTGGCCCCCTTTTTAGCATCTTACCCTTGGAACGAAACAGTATTAACGTGGCATTAGCCTCCAATTAGCGGCTCGGTCTTCTTCAATCCAAAAAGATATTACAGCTCGTGTGGGCTCTTAGCTGCGCTTTCGGCCCAGAGCTTGCCTATCCAACATGAAACGATAAGGTCAATCATTCGACGTGACAAACCAAGCTCAAGGCATATATTTGGGGTCTCATCATCCCATCCACTTCGCGCAAGCAGACTGCCATCCTCAGTAATCCATCGGCATTCTTCCTCACTCATTGGGGACCAATCAGGTGTCGTGCGAAACAGGAAGTCTTTGCCATCACTATCTTCCTTCACGTGGATCTTCCAGCTTCCAGTCCAGTCTTTAAACATCCGTAGAGAGCTGTGAAGTGGATTCTGATGACGGCCCCGTAGTTCGAATTCTTGATAATCAGGTCTGAGGCGGTGCAGATCATAAAGAACATCATCGAAATTGAAATCATCACGCAAAAGTGGATATTCGCTCATCTCAGCGCGTCTTTTGGCTAACCTGACACTGATAGTACTTCCTGTTGTCTCCATTAATTGAGAGACCTGATATATATACCCATTGGGGACGGGTACGTTGCTCTGTTGACGAGGATAGGCGAACTGTCCAAAGTACCTGTTATCAATTAAGCACTGGCTGAGAGGCTTATCGAAAACGAGAAATAATTTGAAGTCAGGAGGTTCGGAATTTTGCAGAGGCATTAATGAATTTAACCTTTCTCCAATCAAGATCCAGTCACGGTCCGATGAGCTACGATCATCGACTGAACGTTCTGCTGATTTTAGCTCTTTGGAATTGGCAACCTCCTTTGCTGTTTTGGCGCCTGCACGCTTCAAAATGTCGCAGATAGCAACTTGGCCGGACTGCAAGGCAAGGTCTAGCGGCGTGACGCCCTGATCTGACAGGACACAAACATCGGCTCCCGCCTGGACAAGAAGTTTAGCGCACTCAATGTGGCCGTATGATGCAGCCCAATGTAAGGGAGCCCAATGATACACCGTCTGCACAGAAGGGTTAGTGCCACTGTCGAGCATGAACTTAACCAGCTCTGTGTCGCCATCTTTCGCTGCTGTGTACAGTTCGCTTACGCCTTGAAGGCCACGAGTACTTGGGTCGGCTCCCGCCGCAAGGAGCAGTCCTAAAATCCGCTTATTACGTGAACGCACGTTAGCACTCCAAGCCGTTCGACCTTCATCGTCTTGGGTATCGACGTCAGCACCTTTGGACAGGAGAAGCTTGACTGTCTCCTCATGCAGCCGACGAGAAGCTCTGAATAAGGCAGTGCGGCCTGCTGTATCTTTCGAGTTGATGTTTACGCCTATATCTAATAAGATATCCACCATATCTTGGCGTCCTTGCTCAATCGCTAAAAAAAGAGCCATTTCACCAGTAGTGCGATCCCGGCCTTGAAGATCATAAACGTCCTGAGAGGACATTCTTCGGACTTCATTTACATCACCATCATACGCAGCTAAGATGAGGCGTATTTGGTTCTCCATTATCATACACTCTTCGTCCTTCAGCTGGGACCGCGTTTTGTTAATGATAATGTTACCAGCTTTCTTCCAGTTTCGTTCAGCAATGAGGAGAAGAACAGATCGACCATGCTCAGTATGAAGATCAACACAGGCACCGCTGGTTAGTAAAAACTCGACAGCTTTCTCAAATCCTCGCTCCATTGCCACAGTGAGTGCGGTCTTTCCGGTCTCATCAACTGCATCGACGTTTGGCGTCTCCTTAAGCAACATCGACCCAACTTTCGCAAGCCCCATTGAAGCGGCGAGATGCAGCGCTGTAACTTCTGGAATTCGGCTATGACCAATTTCTGTCTTCCAGGGTTGTCCTTCTAGGAAGGATAACTGCGACCCATCATCTCCTGACAGTGTGGAGGTATCAGTACCGAAGTCGCCCAAGCTTATTGAGGATATTGAATAGGTGCGAGGTCCGATGGAGGTATCATCCATGTCAAAAGCGTCTGAAGTGCATGTAAGACCAAAATTATCGGTCGGAATCGATATGCTCTTTTCTTCAAGGGCATAATTGTCATTAGTTAACTTATTAGAGGAGTAGAAGCCAGAACGTATCAGATCAAGCCCATCCAGGAGTGAAAGAAGAGGTTTCCTTCTATTTGGATCTGAAAGGAGTTGACAAATTGCTTCTAATGTTGGGAGCGCTAAAGCTTCTTCTGGTGTTTGCCGAGCATGATCGCCTAGATATTGAGCAGCATAGCAGGCAAGAGGGTACTGCTGGACAATATAGCGAATTGGAAAATTCTGCAGCGATCTAAGAGTGAGATATGTAGCGCAACTAAGGGTGATGCTCGCATGAAAGTCAGGAAAGAGGCTCTGCCGTCTCTCGTCAAAATAACTTTTCGTAGTGTAGTGTACCAAATTGACCATGTTCGTTCGTTTTTCGATGATAAGCAGACCAGCACATAATGCGGTAATGCTGTGTCCCTCTATTATTAATTCCTCGTCCAATTCAGAATCCCCAGGTTCGATGGCCAGGGCGTGCTGCAGCTGCTTCAAAGACAGCGTCTGGAAAGCGTAGGTTACCCAGGCTAGTGCTTTAAAAGCTATTTTCTTGTGATCCGGCTCCTGTTCTGCTATCCGCTGCATTGCACTATCATACGTCGCCGTCAGTGTGTTTGGAAGACTCTGGAGCTTCTGGCGGACATATCGGACAGAGAGACCCGCAGCGGTTGCGAGAGACTCCACGTGAAGTCGAGCAAGCAGAAACATATGCTCAGCAGTCTTCACAACTGCGTCTTTGATGTCCGCACGCAGGTTGGGCGATTTCAACACAAGCCTCCTTAGATTTCTGTTCTTTTTGATCTGATAATCTATGAATAGCTCAATATCCGCCCTATTAGCTTTAATTTCAAACCGGTCAAAATTCGCAAGCTCTTCGTCGATGGCATTCAGATAGCGAGAAGTCACCAGCAAACGAAGCTTGCTTCCAAATTTCTCAAGCTGATCTATTAAATCCCACCGCAGCCCTTCGTTACACTCATCCAAGCCGTCGAGGACAAGAAAGACTTCGTCAAAATTGTCGAATGTCGATTTCAATACCTCGGTGATCTCAGCTAGTGAGGGCATGGTGTTGCGACCGCGATGCTGTTCATACAGTCCCACTAATTCACAAGGGAGAGGTTCAAATTCTTGCACGAGCTGCCTGAGAAGACTCCCCAAGACATTATCGATCGTTTGATCCGAGTTATTGTATTTGAGGTATATGGCAGCGATACCAATTTTGTCTTTCTGGTCATGGCCTCGGCTTTGGCGAAGATGGTTAACAACAATCGATGCTATCACCGTCTTTCCAGCTCCTGGGATACCCCAACACCAGAGCAGATTGTTTTTGCCTTCTTGCCACTTAAGAAATGCGTTTAACTCTAGAAACCACTGACCTGAGCCTTTCTCAGCTTGGTCAGAGATGGTCTGGTGTATCTGAGACATTTGTAATGGAGTGAGCCAGTTAACAATGGAGGTTTTTGTTTGCTGGTCGATGGCTTCCTGGTGTTTCTGGTCTAATCTCTCTAGCATTGCATATTGCTCGTCGGCGAGAAGTGCCGCGGCGTGTCGTTGCAACCGCTCTACTCTGTGCAAAAGGCTGTATACTTCCGACTTGCTGAACGACCATCCAGCTACAGCGCGAATTGCATTGAGGCGTCCTCTTTCGTGAGTTTCGCCCGTAACCGTATCGACTTTTAGAGCTGTAGCTAAGTCCTCAAAAGCCGCCTCGAACTGTCGAACGATTTCTGAATGGTCTGCCAGCCATGTTTCACTCTGGCTGGTTTGAGCTCTATCACTCAGCCTTGCTAAGAGCTTCGCAAGTGAGCTTGCCTCCTCTGCAAGAAGCTTTTTCTCTTTTGATGCCTGTCGACTGTCGCGGATATGCTTGGCGAGGCCAACCGAGAGGGTCAATGCTGCCTGCACTGTCGTAAGAACACTAACTGCAACACTAAAAGGCTCCATGATACCACCCTGTGTATTTCTTGCAAATGTTTCATAAAATGAAGTTCAGTCTCGTGGAGGGATTCTCTCGCTGTGTCCATAGATCGATCTGTCATGGATCAGTTGAAGTAGATCTGTGAGAAATGAAGTCGTTGTAGCACCAGTCATTATTACCATGTACCTTTGAGTGGCACACACCACCGTGTGAGGGGGAGAAACTGCATGCCCTTGTTTATGAGCGACCATCCATGGGATGGTATGTGCCTCCAACAGAAAGATCTGCTGTTTGATTTGTTAAAGTCTGGGATTGTCAGGCATGTGCATGATGCTCTAGTTAGCCCTCTTGTGGAAAAATGAGAACCCCAACCACCTCACAAATCACAAGACACTACTCCGTACTGCTGTTAGAACAGCTAGTTACACCAGAGTAGAAGATGGCAAGCCCGCCACCTGGCTTTCTGATCAGAATTTGGAATAAATTCTCAACTCTTGAATGGTTGGAAGTCTTCCAAGCCATCAATGCGATGTATGTACTTGCTCCTAGTCCCACAAGACTGCCCTCTTTTCAGGGCAACAAGATATTTGTGTTTGGCATTCCAGGACAAAGCTCTCCATGTCATCAGCTCTCCAACTAGGCATACATATGTCATGGCTGATTCTATCATCGCTGGATGGAGTCTTGTTACTGCAGAGGTTGTATGGCAAATGACAAGTGCAACATATTGTCCCTCAATAATAACATTTTAGCTGCCCTTGATAATTCACATAAATGTAAGCTTGTGCAAGAAAAATAGAGTAAAGTCTGAAATGTACCAATTTAAAGTAACTAGTTAATTAAAAGAGGGAGATAGCATCTGCTCACAAATGTATTAAAGAGTTGTTACACAAAGTGACCCGATCTTACCATGGCAGAGTGGTGTTGTTGCCGGCTCAATATTCTTCTTCAGGCTCATCCTCAACTGAATCCCTCGCCACTTCATCATAGTCACGCTCGAGGGCGGCAAGGTCCTCACGAGCTTCAGAGAATTCACCTTCCTCCATACCCTCACCCACATACCAGTGGACAAACGCACGCTTGGCGAACATGAGATCAAATTTGTGGGCCAGAGCAGACCATGCTTCGCTAATGGAAGTGGTGTTGGATAGCATGCAACTGAAGTAATGTCAGCATAGAACATCTCAGATCATTTAGCTGGCATATCACTTACACTGCACGGTTAACCTTCGCAAGATCTCCGTTAGGAACCATCTGTGGTGGCTGATAGCAGATACCGATCTTGAAGCCAGTGGGACACCAGTCGACAAATTGAATGGTGCGCTTTGTCTTCAAAGTGGCTACAGCGGCGTGGACATCTTTGGGAACCACATCTCCACGATAGAGCAAGCACGTAGCCATATACTTACCATTACGTGGGTCGCATTTGACCATTTGGCTGCTGGGTTCAAAGCACGCCATGGTAATCTCATGAACGGAGTTTGACTCGTGTGCTGCTTTATCCGCAGACACAACTGGGGCATAAGAAACCAAGGGGAAGTGGATACGGGGATACGGCACAAGGTTGGTTTGGAACTCGGCCAAATCAACGTTCAAAGATCCGTCAAAACGAAGGGACGCGGTAACCGAAGAAACCACTAAATTCGATCTGTATTGGTAAAGCCAGTCTACAAACCAGAGTCTTGGGATAGGATTTCATCAATCTTCACGCACCTTGTGCAATCAAACGGTTCAGGTTCTCATAGCTTGGTCGCTCGATGCCCAAATTCTTGCGGCAAATATCATAAATGGCCTCGTTGTCGACCATAAAGCTGCAGTCAGAATTTTCCAGAGTGGTATGCGTGGTAAGAATAGAGTTGTAGGGCTCGACGACGGAGGTTGCATTCTGCGGGGCGGGATAAACGCAGAATTCGAGCTTCGTCTTCTTTCCATAGTCCACAGCCAATCTCTCCAATAAGAGCGCACCAAAGCCAGATCCAGTACCGCCACCGAAGGAATGGAAGACCAGAAATCCTTGCAAACCACCACAGTTGTCAGCAACGCGTCGCACTTTGTCCATAACCTGGTCGATCATTTCTTTGCCAACGGTATAATGACCGCGAGCATAGTTGTTCGAGGCATCCTCCTTTCCAGTGATCATCTGTTCCGGGTGGAAAAGACTGCGGTAGGGTCCGGTGCGGACTTCATCGACAACATTGGGTTCAAGGTCGCAGTAGATTGTTCGTGGAACATATTTTCCTTGTCCTGGATGCTAAAGGTAAGCCGTCTACAGCGTATGCGCAAGAGTCAGGGGCAAATTGCGCACCTGTTTCAGAGAAAAAGGTCTCGAAGCTGTGGTCTGACTCGGTGGCTGTCCGTTCTTTAGTTAGGTATCCATCTGGCTTGAATGAAAGCCATGTCAGTAAAAGTTCACAGCAGGAGGCAAATGTGAAATTGCTAAATTTCTCACCTGAATTCCGTGTTCAAGGCAATACAACTGTGTCCCAAAGAGAAAAAGATCAGAATCCATCTTCACCAATTAATTTCACAAGCTCCCATGAGGATGCATACCTCCCAGCTGGCATTTGCCATTTGGCAGCCAGCCTGGCCAACTATACACCGATATCCTCATCAGTAACCCATGCTCGAGCTTCCTAGATCCATAGTTAGGTGTTATAGCTGGTTGTTAAGCAGTACATACCGTTCAAACTAACCACCTCTCTCATGATGGGCGATTTCAACGAGTACTCAATAAAGATCCACAAACAATATTCGCAACTGGCCCGAGATCAAGATGCCAAACGAAAGTGTATGTGCAAAGAAGGAGATTAACCAAGTGTGATTTGAAGAAGGACTGGTTCAAGACAAAAAAAAATGTCAGATTAACTCTGGATCAGACTGAGAGCGGTGCCAGAGAAATATTTCGGCCCAACCACAAGCTCCTTAAGGCCTAGCTTGCGGGCCTTCTTTCCGCCAATAAGCCAAGCTAGTTAGTTAGCTAGCAATTCTGCAGCGGGAGACCAACGTCTGTTCAGTGCTTTCAAGAACAAGGATCATACGACTTTCGAGAAATAAGCTGCAGCTGCAGCACTTGATATCATTGAAACAGCTCTGAGTCAACGCGGTTAGGAGAAATGACAGCAGGGTCATGAAATCGATGTTTATCTTTCCCTCCTTTTGTAAGAATTTTTTTGTTTACTGTGTATTTTTGAAACTGTAACAGCCAATCATTTCCTTCATTCTCGAATTCCGGAATGTGCCTCTTACTCCGATTCGCTGGTGCACCGTGTCCATGTGACAACGCGGTCTGTATTACTAATACCGTCTTTCTCAACGTCCTCAACGGCTCGATCATTACCCGAATAGGAATTCTCTGCAGACTCAAAAGGACTGAAGGGCATGAAAATCGTCCCATGGCTGGTCTGCTATCATTACTCACATCAATCGTCGTCTCTTGATGAGCCACGATGCTTTGGTACGTCAAGACTACTTTGTGTTGAAAAGAGGAGTATTCCACATCTCGTGGAGCATCTAGAGGCGTGCTCCACAATGTTGATTGCCGGAATTGAAAATGTTTCTTTGAATGATACCCATATAGTGATTTTCTACATTATATGAACATGGCCCAACAATATGCTTTTGACATTCGCTTCCTAACAGGCAGCAGCATGAGAGGGGAGGTTTACGATCTATTGTGTGATCTATGCTTATACGTTGCTTTTATCGGATAGCTCTAGTTCTCTTGCGTTGTATGCTACCGCCATTCAATGACCCCCTTCCTACATCTTGAGACAAAATGCTCCCGTCGTACTTGAAAAGCCAAACCATGGTGCCTCTTCTGTCGCTCCTCTCTCTTCTGGTACAGCTTGTATGGGCAAATGTGGAGAAGACCGTCTTCATCGCACCCCCAGCAGATGCCGCTGAACTGCCGTCATCATTACGTCCTGCGAACCTCGCAAACATAGACACACTCTCTCCGTCTGCACGCTCGATAAGGAAGCATCTCGATGCGTCCTTTTCATCCGAAAAGGATCCCTTAGGCGTGAGGTCTTGGTTCCACCTTGTTGATCTGCGTCCTGGCCAGCGATATGAACTCCGTATCTGCTGGCTCGCAACTGTAAGTAGGCGTCTTCTAGTATCATGTGTGCTATTATCCTTTTCTCCGAAAAGCTCATGGCAAACCACCAGCAACCGACGTCTTTCCATCTCAACACATACACAATTGCCGACATCCTCGATTCCCCATCTTTGTTATCGTCTTTAATAACTTATTCCGCCTCTCCACATCGTCAACGTATTGAATACCCTTCACCCGCAAAAGTACCGAGTGCGTCACCCGATCAACGATCACTTCTTCTCGCCATAGATACTGCGGCAGACTACTTCACGCTTAACCAGACTCTCATGAACGATGTTCCACCCGTCCTTGCAGATATCATCCTTGATCCGTACCTTCTGAACGTCTTCCCCAAGTCGCTGGTCCCCACAGCTGGTTATGTCGCCGTCACGACAGTTATCGCTTTGTTTGTCTGCCGTTTTGTTCTTTCACGCGCTCAGGGAATCATTGCCAGCAGCTCCACGATCGAACTGGATATGAAGAAAAAGTCGAAGTAAACCTTGAACATATCTTGCACTGAGATGGCAGAGAAGGACCTAAAATGTAGCATATACTCTGGGCCCCGTATGTGCTTAAATCCTACAATATCCCTGTATGTATGTACATCCCGCTATGTTTTGTATATTTCATCTAAAATAAAAAGAAGATCGTATTTTCCCCGAGACACGCAATGATGGGGTAGAGCGCCGGTGTTTGTAAATGTTTCATATCAATGTAAATATCCAGTTGCATATCGGATCATGCATGTAAATTCCAGCAATATTTCAAATGCTCCCGCTTTTCCAGATCGATATACGCCAATTTTGCACCCAGAAGCAACCAGAAGAAAGTGATACATACATACATATGTACACAGAAGTCCCCATCAGGGATGTTATCAAGTAACTTAGTAATCTCTAAGCACAGCAACAAGCTCGTCTAATTTTGCAACTTCACCCAGCAGGATCGTCTCTGTAGTTCTCCATTGCTTCAGCGTCTGTAGCTCGGCGACAGAGAGATATCGCTCCTCGTTTCCCTTGACATCAGTCCGCTCTGTCTTTTCAAGAAGATGTTTCAATTTTTCTCGCTCGGCACGCATTCGTTGCAAGCAACGAGACATGCTCTTATATGTATCTTCGATTATCATCACACGAACTCGATCCGGGTCGTAGAACCAAAGGTATATCGTCCGAGACGGTTGTCGTTGAGCATCACGTGGCACTTCCTGCAACTCAACAAAACCGGCGCTTGCCATCTGGCCGAGGATTTGGCGGAGATCCTTGGACGCCATCAGACTAATTTCCTGCAGGCGCTTTTCGTCTAATTTTCCCTTGGCTGCAAGAACTCTGACTACACGCACGGCAACGCTGCCAAATCGGGCTTCAATTAATCGCTCAAGCTCTAGATGCCGTAATTTCCTAGCGAGATGCCGGTATTCCACAGCCCAGGTGATCATGCCCGCTTGCATCCTCCGTGTACAAAAAAAATTTGGCTCTGCAGCAAGGAGAGAAAGGTGTTGGTCAACTAAGTAGTTGCGGCTTGGGCCACTGCTTCTCGCACCACCAGGGCCACCTGGTTCATCCTCTTCGAACCCATCATCGTCGCCTCCAAACCCATTAGATATACCAGAGGTGATTCCGGCAATTACTCCCACAAGATCCAAATCAGCATCAAGGTCTTTAGAAAGGGTATGCAAGTGAACGGGAATCGAGTATTGTTCGGCTTCTTCTCCTTCTGGGATAGCTTCTATCTTATCACGACACCGGGGCGTTTGCAGTTCGATCCGAGACAGAAGCGTTTCGTATACTTGGGAGGTCACCGTAGTAGTACTCTGATCGGCTAGCTCAATCAGTCTACGGTTTCTAAACGCGACATTGAACTTTTCGCAATTAACCCGAATTACCATGTTGACCTACTCACAGTTAGCTATGGCCTATACTTTAACGTCAGGGTTTTGAAGACTCACATCCAGTGGCGACGTATGATCATCAGAGTAATCATCCTCTGAGAGTTCATTATCAAGCTGCTCGTCATCCTCGTCATCCTCGTCATCCTGCTCATCCTTCTCATCCTCCACAAGCTGCTCAATTCTCATTCTTTTTTTTGGAGCTGAAGAGTCATTGCTGGTGATGCGTCGTTTCACACCTCGTAACATGCCAACCGATGGAAGTGCTCGAGATATCGTACCATTAGTCCATTCCTTCACTAATTTCTCTGCGTCTTCTACTAGTTTGGCTTCCAACTTCTTCCCCTTTAGACCGTGGGTGTCGGCACTGCTTTTTGCGGCTTTTAACGCGGTGTCGAAATTATCTTCAAGACTCTGAAAATGTTGATTTCGCACGCGAATAATAAATCCAAAACTAGCAAGCTGCTGCAGTATGGTCTGAAGTTGGGGTTCAACGTCTGACTCATGGCGACTGATGGCGTCTCGGAGGGACCCGTCGCTATGAATCTTTCGAACTGTATGGTCTTTCGCTTGGCTGTTTACGCCATCGAAAGTTTTGTCTTTTCTGTCGTATATACCATTCACGCCATTCATCTGACCAGGAGAGTTGTAACCTGGCTGGAGTTCAGGGAGCGATTCGAGATAGCTAACTTTCGCATGACCAAGCGCCAAAAGTGTAGAGATCACCCTGGCTGCATGGTTCCCCAGTCTTTTCTCGACGAACTGGACAATCTTCCCTGATCTCACCAGGTTGTAAGCAGCCCTCCAGTCGGATTCGTAGTATGTAATGCCATCGTCGAAAGAGGTACAGTGAAAGACGAGGTGCTGTCGGATAAGGACTGCGAGACCGTGTCTGACTTGTCGGGGAGATAGATGAGTGTTTTGAACTATTCTCGGAAGTGGTTGTCGGCCATGGTGGAGGAGGTAGGAGAATATCAACTTGCCGCAGTTAGTTCTTGAAATGGTTCTCACATAGCTGTGGAAAAACTGTCACGCCGTTCAATTGGCCATAGATTTCAAGGAAAATCAAGAAATGAGACACTTACAGAGTATAGCTCTCCAAAATTATCTGTGATCAGGAGCTTGCAGAGCTCTGCGGCATACTGTGGTTGATCTTATCAGCATCCCACTTCAGATAACCGCGGCGGGATTCAATCACTGTCAAAAAGGAACCTAGCTCACCTGCGACATCTTTGCGAGCTTCTAGAGTGATGCCAGCTCCTCTAGAAGGTATCATCAAGGTCACCTGTGCGTTTCCATCTGTAGGAAAGTGAGCAAAAACCAAATCGGCAGCGCAACTGGAAGAAAAGCCAGAGGAAGCAGTTCAAGGCCGACTCATAGTCTATTGATTCATCGCTTTTTTGGTGAAGCCAGAAAAATTACCGTGTCAAAACCGTGGATACGCTGTATTTTTCACTCTTTAGCGCCAGCAAAGTTACCGCACGTGATCTCGGAGGTACCAGGCAATGGCATCGCGTGTCCAGCCAATCAGAGCCGGGCTGAGCAAACCTCCAATTGGACTTCACCATCTGAGATTGGATGTTTTGCGAGGCTTTTCGACCTGAATGAAGCCGACGAGATCGCTCGACTCTCCCAAGCACATCCTCGCCGTCAATCGCTGCTTTATTTCCTTTCTTCTATCTCTTTCCTTTCGTCACATGCGATGATGCTGTCGCGAACCTCCTTTGGCCAACAAGCCACGCGCATTTTTCGAAAGCAATGTCTGTCCAATGGCTCTCAACGGGCTATGGCTTCCGCAGTAGCTTCAAAGGGGTACGACTATGAAGCTACTGAAGCCGGCGGCATGAAGATTGCCTGTCGGGACATTCCAGCTCCAACTACAACACTCACCGTCGTTGCCAAGGCCGGTTCAAGATATCAACCACTGCCCGGATACTCTGATGTACTGGCCAACTTTGCATTCAAGGTGAGAGGATTCCTGGTGTCTCTATGGCAATTTGGATTAGGAATAGAAAAAGATGTCAATTACTGACCCATTCGCCTTAATTGATAGTCAACGACCAAAAGATCAGCGTTACGGATCACCCGGGAGTCGGAGTTACTTGGAGGAGAACTCTCAGCCCACCATTCGAGAGAAAACGTCGTCCTCACAGCCAGATTCCTGAGCCCTGATCTTCCTTACTACGCTGAATTGCTGGCAGAAGTCGTTACCCATACGAAATACGCAGGTGGGTATACAACTGTTCGAATTGACACGAAATGGTGCTAATCGAGGTGTCAGGTCATGAACTTAATGAGGTTGTCATTGATCTCGTGAAATTCTCCCAGCAGGACTCCGTCTCCAATGCCTCTCTTCAGGCTTTGGACGTTGCCCACAGCCTTGCTTTCCACCACGGACTCGGAAACTCATTAGTACCCTCACCATCAGGCCCTCTGAAGCAATACGTTGACGCCGAAGCCGTTGCCGCCTTCAGCAAGAGCGCATATACCAAGGCCACTACTGCCGTTGTCACCAGCGGCGCCAACGCACGTGAAGTTTCTAAATGGGTTGGCCAGTTTTTCAACGATGTGCCTGCTGCCCCTGCAAGCGGCCCATATAGCGCCGTGACTGGTGAACCCAGCAAATACTATGGAGGCGAGCAACGCATTCCAAGTGAAGCTGGAAATGCCATGGTTATTGCCTTCCCTGGATCCAGCTCCTTCGGCACCAATGGATACAAGCCCGAATATAACGTTTTGGCTGCCCTCCTTGGCGGTCAATCCAGTATCAAATGGTCCGCTGGCTCTTCTCTTCTTTCCAAGGCCGTTGAAGGAGTCGCTGGAGTCTCTGTCTCCACCAATCAGGCCACCTACTCAGACGCCGGTCTTCTCTACATCACCATTACCGGCCAGGCCAAGTCCGTCGGTCAAGCTGGCAAGAATGTCGTGGAGGCTATCAAGAAGGTTGCTTCCGGTAATGTTGCGAGCGAAGACATCAAAAAAGCCCTTGCCTTGGCGAAGTTCCGTGCTCTCGAATGCGGACAAAACCTCACCACTGGCATGGAACTGACCGGCTCTGCCCTCGTCCACGGAAACAAACCATTCCAGGTTGCGCAAGTTGCACAGAGCATCGAAAAAGTTACCGAGCAGCAAGTTAAGGAGGTGAGTATAAATTTCACACCCCCCTTTTTTTCCCTCTAGAAGTGTCCCGACAAAAAGCACAGTTAAGCTAACACGTAAAAACCCCTTTTACCGCAACCCATAGGCCGCCAAGTCTCTTCTCAAGGGCAAAGCCTCCGTCGCCAGCGTTGGCGACCTCTTCTACATCCCATACGCCTCTGATCTTGGTCTCACTGTGTAAATATAAAGTCTCCGATATCTAACATACCCAAAGTTAAAAAAAAATTCCTTATTAATTCATTTTTCCGTCCTGAAAATAAATTGTTTTATAGTCATAGAGTCGTCTACATAACTTTCATAGCTCGCTGGGCTTTTTTCTCTTGCACCATTTCCTATGTCTGTCCAGCGTTTTCTTGAACCTTTTCTTTCTTTTTTTCTTTTTCCTTTTTTCTGGTTGATCCTTAAGTGGTATGAATCTGCTGTGATATGTATGAGTTGATGTGAGGAGATGCAAACTGGAAGGAGTGTGGAGAGCCCGAGAAGAGAAACCCTCGACTCAATACCAGCCCTGTCTGCATATTAGATCGCGTGTATTCTATTTAAAAAAAAAAAGGGGGGGTTGCTTTCTCTTTCGCTTCCTCTTTGGTTCAAGTATAGTATGACCCTTGGGGTTGATAAGAGGATATAGAGAATACAATATAAGTAAAACATATCTAAGAAACCGGGAGTCTATGATAACCTGATTAAAAAAAATATTACAGCAATACTGTCCACAGTAGTTGGTATTTCCACTTGCAATTGAACAAATAGAAAAATTGACATCATACACGACGCAGGTTCCAAGCTCACATCTAATGTTTGGCAGTGACCTTGTCGCCAGTGAGCTTTTCGACAGCTTCCTTGGCCCTATAGACAAGATTTATTAGTAGGGAACATCGAAACGTTTGCAAGGAGGAACATACATATCACCAAGCGCCACCATGCATACTGTCTGCCAAATACCGAGCCCAATCCGAGGAGCCACACCTCTATACAGTCCCTTGATTCCATTGGTGCTGTAAATATATTTCAAAGTTTTGCCCACAGTCAAGTTCTTGGGGCGGTTGGGGTCTTCAGTCTTGCTTTGCATCTCAACGCGAATAACCTCGATGGGCTGGTTCCAAGCCGACAAGCCACCGCCCAGACCACTAGCAACAATCTTCTCGAAGCCGCTAAGTTTCTGGCCGTCTTCTTTACCTGTGACGTTGCGGATCGCAGTTTCGGCCAATCGAGACAGACCGAATCGCGAGCCCCAGTTCGTGGTTTGGCGGATAGCGACCGCGTTGACACCCCGATTGATTCCGCGAATTCCTTCACGTCGGTAGATGTCCATGAAAGTAGCAAAGGTGCTGGGTGGCTTTACACCAGCGGCAGCCATCTTATGCTTGGTGATCTCCACCGTCTTCATGCAAGTGCAGAAACCCATGGTGGCGTATGCCTGCGCGACACCGCCTGCCATACCCCCGCTGATTCCCGCAACAAAATCGTTTGCGCCAAAGGTCTTTGCGTGATATTCGGCTTCTGATGCTACGAAGAGGAGGACAGCACCTTTGGTCGATGCCTCAATCCAGGCCCAGGGAATGAGACCTTGAAAGTCTATTGAAAGCAGGAGCGTGAGCCAGTATCATAGGTCTCAAGGTTTAGACGAAGCTCACATCCGAGCACACCACCACGACCCCAAATCCGCGCCATGGCTCCGGCAAAGGTGTCGGTTCTATTGGCAGCCATGGTTGTCTTGATCACTTCCAGCGGCTATTAGATAGAAAATAGTTAGACCCCGAATCTTACTGCGACCGCAAAATGAAAAGGATAGTTACCTGTCCCAGCGTAGTGACCCTGATCGATTGTAAGCAATGCCATTAGCATAACCAGTTTAAGGTCGATTTCACTTCCAAACAATGCACAATCAGTGTAAAGCTCATGCATCATTACTTACTCGAACAAATTCAAACCAGCGCCAACTACACCAGTGCAGATCTAAGTCAGCCAATTGCCCTCCAACGGCCACAATAAAGCTACAAAATAACACCTTGGAACAGTGAATACTCACGCAGCAAATTGCTAAACTTGACGGGTTTCTTCTCGATAGTTCGAGGTGCGCTGGTGGCGGAGGAAACCTGAGCGACGGACATCTCTGGACACTGGGACGCTGAAAGGGGCCCTGACCAAGGGATGAAGGGGGCGTCTTCGCCGGGGTCGGTTTGGTTTCTAGATTGGTGGCAGGATTGGGAGTAGAAGCGTCGCCTCTACTGCTCTTCTGACTGATACGGGGGGTTCCGAGAACGGACGGATGGGGAAAACTGAAGTTGGATTCAGTCTGTAAACTCTCCGAAGGCTTGATAAACCGTTCGCTCTTGTGCTGATTCTAGATTAATTCCGAAACAGCCTGCTTTTCTTTCTTGTTGGAGAGGAAATCTTTAATTCGTATACCTTCTGTCGAGCTCGGGATAGAGTTAGCTAGGAACCTTGAGGGGTGCGAATTCGGACATCAAGGTCCTGTCTTCTCTCTCAGCATGTGAAAATCGACAACTCACTAAGGCAGAATCAATGGATCAACCCTGAATCTTTCAATCACAGCAGATTTGACACTGAATGTGGGAGCAGGAATTCCTGGACAGTGTACTCCGTAGACGAGAAGCAAAGTAAAAAAAGAAACAAGCTGAACACGCAAAACTGAAACTCTATATTAACTAACGATGTCCAGGATCTCTGCGATCCCCAGCGAGTTCACAGATAACCCGACCAAGTCAATAGAGTTACCTGACCTCTTGGCGGCTGACTAAGCATGGGTAATCAGACCCGACCTGTCAAGTTCAGTTTGTAACACCAATACCATGTGTTTTTTTCCATATCTCTTCTCCACCCCTAACCTTCCTAACCCTAACTCCCTAATCCCTAATGCCCTAACCCCCTAACACCCTAATATTTGCCCTAATAAATGATAGAATTATGGTATCTAAAAGTAGAGAAAATCAATTCTCAATTGATTCAGAATTAATTAAAAATTGCTTTTAAATTGATTACTAATTAATTTCACTGGTAATACCAATACTGTAAATTACAAAGGTGGCTGGTCTGATGACAAAAAAACGCCAAGAATCCCTGCCAAGAGGTCAGGCAACTCTATTTACTTGGTCGGGTTATCTGTAACCTGATCCCCAGCTTCGTGACCGCTGACTAAGCCTATCTTCAAACATTGCAAACATTTCCCAAAACACACTAGCTGTCAGGGGCTTGAGCAATGGCGCATTTCAGTAGCGCCTTCTTCCGCCAATCAAAGCCGTTGCTGAGGATCCGTGAGCTCGTTTGTTGAATTCAACAAGCGCTGTTTGTGTCAGCGCTATCTTCCCCAACAAATCCCGAGATCCACGAATTTATCTCGGAGTCTGGTATAAGTTACTGTATCATGTAATTTTGGTCTCGAGTTGGTAGTCATACTGCATACATGAAAATAACACTCATATTTTTGTATCTATTAATACATCAGAAAGAGAACTCGCAGAAGGTGTACATCATCGATAGTAACAGAAACCTCTACCCTGCTCCTCGCTTCAGTATTGGAAAGTCTGTGCTCAAGGGATAAACGGCAAAAAGACGCAGGGTGAAACCAATCTCCTCCCATGACCGTACCATGGGAGTTTCCAACTTATAATACAACGCCCTCGAACTGTAGAGGCACTTTTACAACTTCGCACCAACCAATTTAGCATAGGCGTCAGTGCTAAAAGATTTGGGTCGCTCAATCGGAGCACCCAAAGCACGGTCGATAATCAATTGTGGCAGGACACCGAGAGCACGAGAGACACCGAAGAGAACGGTGTAGTAGGTAGACTCAGTCAGGCCATAGTATTGCAGGAGAACGCCAGAGTGCTGCAGCCAATATGTTAGCCATGTCTGACCCAAGAAAGGCGAAGCAAATGGAAAACTTACAGCATCCACATTGGGGTAAGGATTCTTAGTCTTGCCATGCTCAGTAAGGACCGCCGGAGCAATCTTGTAAACCTGGCTAACAAGTTTGAACATGGGGTCATCAGGCAATTTGCGGAGAGCAAACTCGCGCTGAGACACATAGCGAGGGTCCGTCTTGCGAAGGACAGCATGACCATAGCCTGGAACAACCTGGCCTGCATTCAACGTGGACCAGAGGTAATCCCTGATAGCCGAATCACTAAGATCATTACCAATGGCCGTCTTCATCTTCTGCAGCCAGACGAGGACTTCCTGGTTGGCCCTGTAGTAAAAGGCATCAGTGAATAAAGTCAAAGACGGCTATAAATTCAGCCTAAGGACTGGTTCCAATGACTTACAATCCGTGCAGAGGACCAGCAAGACCATTCAAACCAGCCGCAAGAGAAAGCATGGGAGAACTGAGAGCACTGCCGACGAGGTGAGTGGTATGAGCGCTGACATTACCACCCTCGTGATCGGAGTGGATAGTCAGGTAGAGACGCATGAGCTCAACGAAGTCCTTGTTGTCCCCATAGCCAAGCTGGTTGGCTAAGTTGAAACCGTAGTCCTTATCCTTCTGAATGGGCGCAACCTTGCCATCCTTGAACACGTTGCGATAAATCTTGGAAGCAATTGTTGGTAGTTTGGCGATCACATCCATAGAGTCTTCAAATGTGTATTGCCAGTAGTCCTTCTTATTAATACCCTTAGCATAAGCCTTTGCGAAGGAGGATTCATGCTCAAGAGCAGTAACTGCCAGGGAAAATTGGGCCATAGGATGCAAAGTACTCGGGCAGCGGTCAAGGAGCTCCTCAACGAATTTTGGAACGTCGGATCTAGCAGCCCATTCAGCGGAAAGGTCACGAACTTGCTGCTCGCTGGGGACTTCGCCGGTTAAAAGCAACCAGAAAAGACCTGCTCTTCGTGTCATTCGGTCATTCGATGAGCTATATCACACCTTGTTTCATCGAAAGAGTGTTCAGCGCACCTTCTGGAAGAGGCTCCTCGCCTCCTGGGGCTTTGGGGAGTAATTTCTGGCATTCAGGGATCTGGAAACCCAGTTAGGAATTGCCGTAGCGGCTTGCGAAGCGATTCTGTGGCATACCGTGTATCCTCGGAAACGAATACCCTCTTCAGAATCAAGAACAGATCCCTATAAAGCTTCAGATCCATATTGCAATAGCTTTTTGTTCCCGGTAAGCCTCTACACACCTCCCAAACCAGCGACTTCACACCACGAGCTCCTCCATAGACTTGGTCGAGCGTGACCTCTCCTATTACCTTCGAGCCGAATTCCCTATCAATAGTAACAGAGTGATTAGCTTTCGACCGATATAGCCATGAAAACACCGCGTTCCCCGTACTTTCTCAGTTTCTTAACTTTCTCAATCTCAGCGGGAAGCTTGTCAGAGAAGGTGTCTTTTAGGGACTGGAAACAACGACAAGTCTCGTTAGTATACATCCTTTATATGACACCATATTTCGGAATCACTGACCTTGGTCTTCGCGGAGGAGTAGTACCGAAGACAATTGAAAGCTGCGGACTGAACCACTGGCTTTGGAGTAATGCAGGTGGAACGGAGAGCAATGCTCCCTAGTCTGAATGTGGATGCCATGCAGGAAGAAGATAATTGTAGCAAGAGAAGTAAAGACAAAGAGAAGAGAGTATGAAGGAAGAGGAAGAATTATAATATCAAGAAACAGCTATCTGATTCTTCCTCTTAAGCAATCTTTTAATACTTTTTTTTTTTAGCAGGGATGTTGCTCAGCTCCAAACATGCTGGATGCAAGTCGTGATTGTTATTTATATTAACTTTTTCTGAAAAATTCCGTACTGGAAAGTTAAATTACCTACCTAGTTAACTTGTAGGTAGTAATTACCATGAGTTTATCAGGTATGGTAACAATTAATAGAGGGATAGTCCAACTTACCCAGTAACTAATGGGTACTGCACAGTAACCTCTATACATACCACAGTAATACTTGTTGTAAGAGGACTACCTGCATCCCATCTTTGCTCAAGAAGGAGTGGTTGCTAGACTCTCACATTTCAATTGACCTGCAATAGTTGAATGTATAATCACTGTAAATCACTTCAGAAACTGTTGAGTCAACCAATAGTTAGGCCAAAAAGAAGCTGGATTGGTCCATGTCCCCTTTTAGACAGAACTGACGGTGATATCACTCCAGCCTTCTTTGGAGATCTTTGTGAGTGCTCATGGTACTTCAAAGAGAACTTATATATGCAGATAAACAGAAATCCAGAATCTGTACAAGTGTGTTAGACCAACGTATAGTTATACATGAGTTACTAATGTGAAGATAATGATAAAATGATAACCCTACTTGCTGCTTGCTACATGAATTGGCAAAAGTCTGTTAGAAGAATAGAGGGCCTTTTATATTGAGACCGGCATTTCTCAACCTCTTAAATGTATGTACTGTACATTCTCACATCTCAGATGTTGAGATGAAGCTCTGCGATTCAATCACGTGAGCAATATGTGCTGCTGGATTTGGCTTAGCGTAGTTAAAAGGCTTTTTCTTCTTCCCAAACTTGAAAAACTCCATCTCACTCACCTCTGTTCTCTCCTCATCAAACATCACCTCCTCCTCACCCTCTCTTGTTGTAAATCCATCCTCTTCATCCAACTACTTTGTTTAATAAGTGAATCTGATGTTGTGTATGGGCTTTTGACTTCGATCACGTCTGCTACTTGGGTCGGTTCGGCTGTAGGCCATTGCCTGTTGTCATCTCACGAAGCGCTGTAGTGGCGTGCTCATCCATCACTTGAATTTCAAAATCAGCCGCGGGCTCTGTCGCCTTATCATCTAGTACACTTACTCACTGGCTTTGGCGCCAACCAGAGCTTCCTTTCGCACAGTAGTTCCCTCGAAAGTGAGCGTTTTGAGGAGACCTAGTTGTTATCATTTTGCCCTTGTGACGCGTGGAGGAGTGTTCAAAAGTCTTTCAGCAACCAACAGCAGACCTTGACTATATTTTGAGCTGGTATTAACTTCATTCCGATCCAGCATGTCATCTGCAGTAGCAGAGCTGGATGGCTATTTGCAGTCCATGCTTGCCCTCAAGCCACCTGGTGTGTCAGGTTCGAAGATAAGCAGCATTACCTCGCTCTGTACTGCCAATGTTCAGGTATGACCGCGTTTTTCCTTTCTTTGGTGACCAAATGATTACCTTGCGATGAGCAGCACCTTGATATGAACCCTAGGCTAATTTTGACTGCGTGTCTTTTAGTCTGAGTCCGTCCTCATTCAGAAAATTTATACCCACTTCAAAAGAGCACCCGGAACACACAAGCTTGGTGTACTCTATGTCGTAGACTCTGTAACTCGACAGTGGGTAGAATCCGCGCGCAAGGCTGGTCAGCCAGCAGGTAGCAGTGCTCCGGATGGCACATTTGCTGCAGGTGTCAACAGAGTGACAGAATTACTTCCAGTGCTCATGACCGATATTATAAACAGTGCTCCTGAAGATCAAAAGGTACGCGTACTCTTAGATGTGAAATGGAAAAAACACTAAAGCAACGCTCGCATAATCACTTCACTGGCCCCATGCCGGCCATGTGTTGATTTAGACAGCTTCTAATCTGTATACCCTTTTTTTTTCCACTTTCACTTCCCCTATTTCCGACAAACAGAGCATCTCCTTGGCTCTCTAGCTTCTTCATGTCGTGTCTGGATAGTTCCAACTTACGTATGGCCGTTTTCTTCATTTAGGACAAAATCAGAAAGTTGATTGATATCTGGGAGCGCGGAGCTACTTTCCCGGCGGCCATGCTCTCATCTTTCAAAGAAAAGCTAAATGCACCAGTATCACAGAGTAAGCGATTCCCCTTTGGATTGAAAACTGTCTTTCCCCCATGTGGTTTAAAAACGTATATCATTCGGATTAGAACCACTGGAAAAAAGTGCTTTCTAGGGTACTTGGACCCAGAATTCTAATGTATGATTTCTTCTTCTTAGATGTGAAATCTACTACTCCCGAAGGATCACCAGCACCTGGTTTCAACGCTCTTCTGGGGATAGCTCAGCAGCAGCAGCAGCAGCAGCAACCGCAGCAAGCAGCTTCGGCCACTGGTTTGGCTCCTGCACAAGCAGTCCCAGACACTTCAAGCATTTTGAAAGCTCTAGCAGATATGGCAAAGCAAAGTACGGCGGCAGCTCCAGCTACCGGATCAGCCGCACAGACTAGTTCCAATAATGTATTAAATGCGCAAAGTGCAGCTCCCGCCCCGATCTCATCGTCTGTAGAACAGACTGCGCAACAGTCAAACGGGCAAGCTGTAAACCCGTATGCTGGAAATCTTGCCGCTCAGTTTACAGGCTTGAGTAATCTCGCCCCAAATATGTTTCCAAACCAAGCACAGGCTCAGCCTGCGAGTCTTTCTGCCCCGCAGAATCCGCTTGCTGCATTTTTACAGCAGCAGCAGCAGCCGCCGCCGCCGCCGCAACAGCAGCCTCAACCACCCACTAGCAATATTACGCCCGAAGCTCTGCAGCAGCAACTAAGCCTTATCCAGCTACTTGCCGCCCAAGGCATTCCACAAGAACAGTGGGCAACTGCATTGCAAATCTTAAGCTTGTCAACTACCGCAAATACCGGCATGGCTGGTCTTAATCCCGCCGCCTTGTCTGCGTTTGGCCAGATTCCAGCTGCTCAGACTGCATGGGGTGCTCCAGCCCAAGAGGTTCCATCACGTGACCGAGATCGCGATAGAGATAGAGAGCGTGATAGAGACCATGATTATATGCGATCGCCTCCTAACCAGTATCGTCGCCGTTCCCGATCTCCTGGATGGGACAGACGTCGTGATGTATCTCCTCCCCGTCGTCGCGATAGCCCCATTTATGGAGAGTATCATGGAGATTCTCCAGGTCGCACTCGTGCTGATGCTCGGGATGCACGAGGCCGCCGTGGTAATGACTATCGCCAACGTAGCCCTCCAGGGAGACGTCGTCGTAGCCCGACTCCTCCTCGTAAGGATACATCACTCCCTCCCTCGGGTCCCAAGTATGTCGAATGGGATTACTCGATTGGACAGGGAAATATCAAAGGTACTGTGTCGAGCAACATATCAACCGATCATCACCTCGTCGTCTGTATCAGCCCACGCTAATATTTTTCATAACTACAGTCCTCAGCCGAACATTGTTCGTTGGTGGTGTCACGTAAGTGTTGAAACTTGAGTTATATCTTGTGTCTGGATACGAGCGATGCTGATCCCCGCTAAATAGGTCATCGGAATCACATCTACGTTCCCTTTTCAGCCGTTATGGAATTGTTCAAACCTGCATTGTAAACATTGACAAGCGACATGCCTTTGTTAAAATGATCACCCGTCGCGATGCAGTTACTGCTCGCGAGGGAATGGAGCAGTACAAGTCTGGAGACATGCAACTTAGAGTAAGCCGAATTCCTGCCCCTGGATCGACCCTTGAGGGTCTAACTTGAAGATAGACACGATGGGGTGTGGGATTTGGACCCAGAGATTGTAGTGACTATCAAACGGGCATTAGCATCATTCCCATCGAACGACTTACCGAAGCCGATCGTAAGTGGATGCTTACTGCCGAATACGGTGGCACAGGCGGCAAGCCAATTGAGAGCGGCATGGTCGTCGAGGAGCCCGATATTGAAATTGGTGCTGGAGTGTCTTCGAAAGGTAGGTGACTCCATCGTGAAGTCGACAAATGCACAATTGACAATACAAATAGCAATCAGCCGAAGGATGGCTACGGATCAAGGAGGCAAACGCGGCCCTCAGTCTACCCGCCCGCCTTACGAGCATCCTCGTTTCCGCCGTTCAGAACGTGGAATGGATGATGGGCCTGGCAGCGACCGCGATCACGATAGTTCCAGCGCCAGCAATAATGTTGCCGTTCCGCCAGCTGTCCCCGGGTTTGGCTTCCAGTTCCCTGGCATGCCGATGTTCCCTCCTGGGTTCATGTTGGGGGGCGCACAGCCGTCATCCACTACGACTACTCCGCAACCTCCGGCCCCGGGGTCAGGAACTTGAAAGAAGTTCCAGTTGTTCAAACTTAAAATTCACTTTTCAAACGATGGCCTCGAGAACGGCGTTAGTTACGTGTCTTTGGTAGGTGGCATCTGGGAAACTCGTTAACTTGTTACATGCATTTACTGCTTTTGAAATGTACTCCATGCCATCGGTGAACTCTTCTCTCATAATGCTTTTCTGCTTTTCCTCTCGGGGTTGTCCTTTCCGTCGATTTTCATTTTCTTTTCCATCTCTTTTTTTCATAGTCCCTTTTCATGTTTGAGTCAAAATTCCTGCTCTTTGTTTTTCTTTTTGTATTTTCATCACTTCAATTGGGCGGGAATGTGAAGAAATGTTTTATTTCACGACTCTGTACTTGTATGGTTATGAGCAGAATTCCCTTGTTGACCCGTTAAGATCTATTCTTGCTCATCTCTTTGCTTCTCCACATTGTCATGGTGAGTCAGTTACTTGAATAGAGTGTTTTGAATCCAACCTTGGGACAATGATGAATCATGTGAATAATCGTGCTGTTTATAAAGCTGCACAGGTGTGCTTTCCCTTGCCTACTGGCCAGAATATCCATACCTAGAAACCACTGCATGCCTGAGGGATATCACACCAATCCAAACAATCATCAAACACAGACGGGGCTTAAGCTTAGCCAACCATCCATCCATAGCATGCAACGGAAGAAGTGGTCTTGAGCGATGGACTGCAAGATATCTCAGATGGTGGTGAGAGAAAGGCAGGACACCATTACTTCTGATCTCATAAATGTACTATGCGTGTATATGTATAATAACATTGTACGTCTCGTGTAGCTATGTACATTGTTGGATCAGGACACAGTATCGACGATTTTTCTCTCCAATTGCCTTCCAAGTCGTGTTCGATAACTAGCCCTACCTGATGGCATGCCGATTCCGATCTTGCCCACCACGGCTAAGGCGAGCTGAAATACCTTTTATATAGGAAAATCCGTGAGGAAATGTGATCGTTTTCTGATACTTACATATACGTACTGTACCTTACTCTGTATGAAGGCAGCAATTGGGCATACATATGGGGTCATATATTCTTGCAATAGGTGATGATCGGTCAATATGCCAGAGGTTGATTCGGCGACGACTTTCCCGTCAGGTTCCGAGAGGGTGAGGGACTTCATTTATTGGATTATTATCATTATGGTTTTTCAGATTTCTTGAAGGAAAAGACATAAAATCCACCTGTTCTTGAATCTTTCGTTCTGCTTCTGGCCATTCGGAGATCGTGGACATTTCCTCTCGAGCCGATTTTTCCCTCGGAGACAAAGTCCTCCCACGGACCTACACACTTTCAACGAATGGCCCTATCGAAGTAAAAAGGAATAGATCTGCTGCCGCACTGAATTGGAATGCATACGGCAGCGTATGTAAATAACCTTGACCCTGACCAAGACGGTGAAAAGAATCCAGAGCCGTCTGATCAACAGGCGGTATGAGGATACATACCTTGGGTGAAATATATGTCGAATACCGCCGGAGAACTGAAAAACCTGCCACTAGGTGCCTGTCACTGACTACATCTATCTCGTTAAAAGGCAACTCAAGCACATCTGTACTCAAGGCTCAAAAGCCGAGCTTTCTTTCTCTTCGTCGAGTGTCTCCTCACCTACAACTTTGTCGATGGAAAGCCAGTGGCAGTCACTGTACGATAAATGGTCAAAGTACAGGAATTTTCAATTGCCTTTGAACCTTTTCGCGATCGGCCCGAAGACAGGAACCGGGACAGCCTATAAAATTGTTTTGGACACAGCACGTTCGACTTCTCTCGCAGGAACTATGATTATTGCGAACGACGATGCCTGCTTCAAACCCCATCGAACAGACTTTTTCACCCCAACATCAGAGACTGGCATCATCCACTGAACCCAGTAGTTATGGAATTCAACCATGCTAAAGGCGATCTTCCCCAACAGAAAAGTTTGCTCTCCGTACTGTAGGTATGTATGTACATGTGTTGGTGCTTGTACCCGAGGCTCATAAGAACTTAACTCACCACTTAGTTAATAGGTCTGCTTTCTCGAGATCATCACTCGACAAGGATGGAGCTTTGCTGCTGAGTTACCAAGCCAGAGCTCATCCCGTATCCGTGAGAGAAAGGAAGAAGCCATGGCTCATAGCCCATAGGATGGAAGAAAGAGGAATCGACGATGGATGGATACTCGGATCTTTTTCCTCCATATAGATTCCACCTTCGACCAAAATGAAGCCTCGCAAGGCGCGGGCAAGTTGGCAACAGTGTGTGAGCCAAAGTTTGAGCAGCCATAGTTTATGTACTAGCATAATACGGCTGAATATCTCTGAAACCCCCAGGCAGATTCGGCATCCCTGGAGAGTCTAAAATTATGGATAATGTTCGTTTCAAGTTTCCTAGAGAGCAAACTTGTCCAGGGATGAAGAAAAGCAAAAAAATAGGGAGAAACAGATTCAAACAAACATGGTTCACACACAGCTCTTCCTGGGGAAAGAAAAACTCTTTGGAGTGCACTGTTCAGCAGTTTGGATTTGATCATCACTTTGCAAAAAAGGGAGACAACAGCAGCATCACGATGACATAACTTAGGTAGTTAGTTGTATGATATGGCTGAATACATGCATATAACTAATGTACCTAATGTAAACAATAATCAAAAAATCTGGAGGATTCGCATTGGCAAAGCTTGTCTTCAGCCATAAAATAAATTAATTAATTAACTAATTCAGCATTCAAACACGCTGATTCTTGAAGTAATTATAGGGTATTATTTGACTGTATTGTAGCATCAGTACTCCGCAATATGTATGGATACAATTAGTTATTTTTTACAATTGCGGTAAGACCAAGCGGTGTCTGTGCATATAGTTAGGTAACTGTTAAGTTAATGTTTTCAGTACTGGTTCCTGCTGAGCTAACTAATGTAGCTATACATATGACTTCCATTATTATTACGTGACTGGGGTTTTGCGGGAAAATTCACCCAGTCGTCAGCAATGCGTCTTCCCAGTCAATTGAGGAAAAATAAATTATTCTGGCTCCGTCCCTGCAACACGTTTGCTGATAGCATTATTCTCAACTTCATATGTTATAAGGGTGAGGCAATTTACTGATATTCCTCAATCCAGCTGACGACACCTCCAGATCAAAGAGCAGCTGTTTTTGCGCCATATAACTACGGCCGAGTAGCGCGGTTTGAGCCGGCCCGGGAACAGCCCAGGCTGTGTCTCAGCATCAAAATCCACATGGCAAGCTCATGATCATCGTGCTTGTGGCAGCTGTTGCTTTCTGTCAGTTTAGAACACGAGCAGCATTGGACTCGTGGAGATCAAGACAAATAATGATCTTCCATTGCAGATGCGTGCATTTGAAAATTGACGGTGAGCACGTATAAAAAAAAAAAGGAAAAGAAAAAGTGAGGAAATCACGAGGCTCCAACACGAGACCTAAGTCCAGCATCTCTGGGGAAAAGGAAAAAGGAACGAGCAGAAGAAAACAAAAGTCTTGTCAAATCAATCTCCGCTGGTTGACGCGGCAAACTGATGATGACTTCTCGTGTGTAAGCACGATTACCTTGGACCTCTGTGGTCGAATGGTCGACAGCACGCATATTGCTTTTGAATGCTTGACTCTGATGCCAATTTTGACCCAGAGATTTGTTTTTTGGAAACAACCTGGCCGTTGTTTCTTCTTCTCAGCCTAATTGTTATGCAATGGCATATCAGAAATGCCAGAGTTTCACCGCTAACTAGCCATACGTCAGTTCTATAAGCTCGCGAAGCCTTCTTTCGTACTTTGCTCCGTTTGGAAGATAGGGGTCGATGCCACAAAAGGAATATAAGCAACTTCTACCATGTCAGTCATACTCCTCGAATGAAATCCCACATCCCGAAGTTGAGCTTTTTTAACTCTGGTAAATTACACCAAGAACAAGTCAAGATCCAATTTCAGAAGGAATTCAACCCAAGAGAAACTCGCAACTTTCTCTCGACTGAAGGACCCTGTTACCGCCATGTATCGCAACTGCCCCTGTCCCTGCCGCGCCCGGCCGAATGCCACTCACTCTTATGCCCAATGGACACGGCCGCGAGCTCCTTTAAGTTTCCCCTATCAAAACGGTATTTGAGGGTTTCAAAGGATACCGTCATTACAATTAAGTATTTTACCATACATACAGTTAAATACATACAGCTAAATACATACTTAGCGTAACACATTTTACGGGCCCCACTCCTGATGTCAGCCAAGACGCATCAAAGGGCGGGCTTTCCCCAAACTAGAGACTGGATCTGGCAAGCGCGCCTTTTTTGGGTTCTTCTAGAAAACTCGTAGAACAAATCTTTTTCTTTCTTTTCGGAGAAATTGTTTCTTCATTTCTCCGATTCAGCTCAGTTTAGAGTTTTCCTTTTCGCCCGATTGTTTGAGGGATTTTTGGTCCTTGGAACATTTCTGGTACGGAATTGCCAGCCGCGGAGAAGCTAGCAGTACATACTGTGTGTATTCACTTTTGCAACATTGCAGGAGGCAAGAAGTTTCGTGTTCGCCATTCGCCTCGCCCTTTTGTTGACTCTGCTTGATCTTAATGTGAAGCGCCGTCTTTATCGAAGGGCCACAGAATGGCGTTTCTACCAGAGACAATCAAGGCAGACTTTCCACCTCGTTTCATCTAGTCTCATATACTTCCCGTTCTTTAAACGCTACGATGGATATAAGTGCCTTGAGGCTATCATTATTGCAAAGACGGCATCGATGGGCTTTGTTTTTGTTGTCATATCATTTGTTTGTTTGTTGTTACATGGTCCTAAGCGCACGTAACTACGCAACAATACCCGTAGAGAGTAGTGAAACATGTGGCCCTGGAGAAATGAGGGGTGAAAAGCCGCATTTCTCCATATCAAACGGCAGCCTGAGCAATGGCTACGTAAAGTAAATCATTTTAAAATTACAAATAACTTCTGCAGCTGTTGTGAGGCAAGATACGCAAAGGCGGAAAAACCGTCGGTGTGCGGCGCGTCCGTTGAACTGTAGCTCAGGCAAAATTGCTTATTATCATCACGATGATTGATACTCACCGCAGGATGTATTCGGGTATCGGGGACCAGGGCTGGCTCAAGAGTCACGCCAACTATTTCCACATAGGGTAGGTATGTTAGGAATTTGCCATCGTTATCATGAAGCTACTTGGAAAAAAACAAAAAGGAAAAGAAAAAAAAAAAAAATCGACTTCGTGCAATTCTTCCCGTATAATCAAAAAGCCTGGTTAGTGCAAGAATATGTGCGGGACTCAAAGGTGGCCATCAGATAATCGGCTAGAATGCAGGTGGTCCGTGCGACTGATGGGCAACTCATCTGAAGGTAGTTAACAGCCTACAAAGTAAATCTACATGTGTATGCGTGTACCCGTCCATATGGCAGCTGCATGCATTGAAAAGTGGGAACACAACAGGATGTACTTCTGGGGTGCCTATTCGGAAAGCTACTGTACAGTCGAGTACATTGAATTTTTTACTGCAGTGCAGGGCAGTGTGTATGTTCCTTGAGCAGGTACAGTTGATTCTGTCTTCTCAACCAGATTGTTGCAGTATTTCCAGTACTTCATACAGAGCTCATATGGACCCAATACGGTACTCCATACAGCGTACGCTATAAATAACCGGAAGGTTCTTGACCGACTGCCTGGCCAATTCCCTGTGCTGGCCAGCCAATGGTATCATGTCGGGTAATGTTCGTTCAGGAAAGTTTTTCAAAGCGTTAACATACACTATTTGTTCACCATTATTGTTCTTTTTTTCCATATTCTACTTTGCAGATTGCCCAAAGAGGCCTGGTGAACACAGGGGGTGAAAATACTTCCCTGATTCTTGCCCTCCTTCTTCTTTTTGCCTTGATTTAAGGGGTTACGCTGTAGACATTCATTCCAAAGCGTACTGATATCATCGAGGTTTTCAATCTCAGCATTGCATTCCCTCGCATCCGAGGAAATGGACAAGTCTCCTCGGGATGACGGATCTTATTTCCTATCCTTGCTTGTCAAGTTATGTCTTGTGACCTCTTACTATACCAGGATACATTTCTATTGTGTACTGAAATTCAAGTTATCTTGGCCCTCACCGCTGGTCAGGCATCTTAGTCGTCTCGACTCTGTTCTCACCTATGAGATTTTCTAATGCACAATGGAAACGTCAACACTTGACGCTTCCGGTCCGGATACACAGGACTTTCATGACGAGGAGCTTCGAAGTGCAAGTTCCAATGTCAAGGAAAAAAGAAAGAAAGAAAGGGGAAAAAAAAATAAAAAAGGTTCTTTCGATACCTACAATGATATGCTCGCTTCTAAAAGGACTCGCTACATACCAAGCAGTAAGGCTATTCTCCGGAGTATGCCCATTCGAATCAAGGGGATCCCGTTCTGAACGCTGCATTCACTTTGTTTTTCCTGAGCGACAAGGGCACGATCTGTCAACACTATCGCGCAGTCTAAGCAAAAGCAATTCTTATCAGTGATACGCAAGCAGATAAAATGGCAAATTTGAATTTGTCAACTGTGCCAATTCCTCATATCAATTTATGTGGCTCTTCGAGAGGAAAGAAGCATCACAGCAAGCAGAAGCAAGATCCACTCGATTGATTGGGACAATAAACTGGAGCGGAGACGAAGGAAGCACTGAGAGGCCTGATGACCAATATTCTTATCAACATTGATAGGGGCTTGATGGACTTCTTTCAGATTCGTTGACATTTTGAACCACTTTGTCACGCGACAGTGAAGTGGCTGGTGGTAGTTCAAGAAATATTGCTGCCCTTGGCCTAAGACTTCTCCGCTTAGTTAACTGTGTCGTCGTATTTGATGTGGTTCCAAGAATCTAGAATGTTATTTCTGTCATTATTGCTGAGTTTTCGAGTTCAACTTCATTCTTTTTGTGTGCTGTGAGCCAAGATAAGGAACCTCGAAATTCGCAGGGAAAGGTTACGATAGATTGGTGATGAGGCACAGAGTAACGACCTTGGCGAGTAAGGTGAGGCGCTGAGGCGTTAGTTAACCCGCAACTCAAGATCGGAGTGTAACTTCGCAGCAAAAACCCAGGATAAATCAGAGCCTTCATGCCATTGCATTACACTAACTAACTAATAAATGTGGAGTATGGATACATCGCGGTTACATGCTCTATAATGATTTGGAGGTAGGTGGTTGTTCCCAAACCTTCATGTAATATGTACCTGAAGAAACAAATGCGCTTATTGATTGAGCATTAGATTTGCTATTTTCTCCTTGTCTAGTAAGAATTCGACTGTGATCTTTGCGTAACTGCTGTACATACATTAGAGCCAAGTCCAAGAAGCCCTTTGTCTTTCGAATAAGGCCTAAATTCGCGTTTCTGGGATTGCGAAGCATCGTGAAATAATATGCAGAAGGTAGGTAATTGTCACCTACATTATACCTAACATATGTACTCCGTATGTGCATGCAATCTTGGCTGCAGATGCTTCGAGTTTGCGAAACACCTCAAACATCCTTGATACCATTCTAGAAAATCTCGTTTTCATCTTGGCAGCTTCTCGACCGCCCAGAGCGCGTCATACTTGTTCTTCTGTCCAAGGTATTCCCTTGAGCATCGCCAGAAGTTACATGCCAGTTACTCTGTTTCCCCCCCCCCTTTTATCCCGCAGCGGAGCGGTAGACGCCAAGACCCCGATTTTCTCCCATCGCCAAGGCTCATATGCAACGTAGATCTCCCCAAAGATTCCTCCGCTTTTCAACTTTTCTCCTTTGTCCCCTCCCGCCCTGGACCCTTCTGCTCAGGGATGAAGTGCATATCTATTTGAAGGAGGGATAGAATCGGATGGCACATGCATATTAATATCTTCACACAATTGCACAAACTTACTGGCATTCTTTAAGGCTCAGATTGCAGCAGCAAAATACCTCCGCTGTTACTATATTTGCATCGACGCCCTGTAGGCTGTAGTTAGTCGAAGCCCGAACAAGCAGTTAGTGATGATGTTGCTCAACCCTTCTCGGAAAACAGCGACTATGTGCCAAGGGTCTTGTCCGCCGAGACACGGGAATGATGTCGTAGTCACTTAGATATATGGATGGAATAATCTGCTGGCTTTTCTTTGTTTATTCAATAATGTGTCGCTCGTCACCATATTTCTTGATTTTTCCCTCTGTCATCTCCTGCAGCGGATGGAGATCATTTCTGCTTTTTCCGCTGCCAAGATTATTCCACCGAACACAAGGCTCTTGGGCGGGCCTTGGCGTTTCCGGCTTTGCTCACCGTCACTCAAATAAGGCGCGCGGAAACCGATCTTGAGCACTGTCACTGATTATGCCCAGTGTCTGTTAAGTCAGCCTTCCCCCGTCCTTTCTTTTTTGGCGTCTAGCTTTCTGCTGGCGCTTGAAATGAGCATGCAGATGCTAGATTATTTTGAATTCTGGTTTCTTACATAACAAAGTCATTCTGATAAGATTGCAAGTTGTTAGTTATGTGTCTTGGAGCCCGCTCTTCAAACTTCACGGAATGGTTGATATTGCATTAACTATGTACCTAATGTGCTGAATTAAGAATATGACAGAAACATGACCAAGCAGTTGCTCTATCAATTTTGCAAACTATGGCTGTATACAGTATGGACCCCGAAGTTCTATATGAAGAGTCATGAAATTTAGATTCTTCAGCTATTGAATGATGGATACACTACAGCAATAGGTATTCAACCTAATGCTCAGCCAGCGATCATCTGTAATAGGATCTGCAGGAGTACGGGGAAGAGTATACACTGAGGAAGGGGACAGCCACTGAATAGGGTCCAAGCTTGCTCTGATGGTGAAACTAGCACCGAGCTACCCCAGAGCTAGGGACGATGTAATTCATAACAGATTCATCAGCCTCCAGTGTATCATAAACACTAAGAGCATGTAAGCAAACAGTGAAGTGCTCCGCTGTAGGCAGTTTCATCACAATGAACAATCCATCTTCCAATTTTTAACAGTGAGGTATGTATGTACAAATTTTGATGGAGGCTTAGAATATAGCTCTCACTGGAGGCTGAGCTCCATCATGAAAGGGCGCCATTTTATCGTCACTGTTATTCGTATTATTAGTATTATATGTCTGTCATATATATTAAGACTCCACATATTATTGCTTGACAAGCCGGCCTCGGCATAAAGATTTGATCACGGCTAGTCAACTCGGACGAGATGCGATGGAGAGAGACAATGCTACACAGTGTTGTCGAGCAAAGTACGCTTTATATATCAAAATCGGTCGCATGATGTAGTTATGACTAAGCGTGGTATCGAAAAATAACTCGCCACTTATGTCAGAGCGTGAAACTTGCAGACAGCAAAAGATGCCTTGCGAGGCTCTTTTACGAGCGACGGTGTTGTTGCTTTGTGCACGTTTGGCTTCCCACTATAACTGTATTATTCCCCACCTTGCAGAGCTCAGTAAATCCCAGCGAAGGATTGGTGGGAATCTCCCACCAACTGCTTACTGTGTCAGTACAACGGGCTGGCTCGGGAGGAAATTTTATCGGGGTGTGAAGATAAGGGAAAGATTAGTTACATCGTATAACTACTCCGTACTGGGTAATCTATCATAACAGTAACTGCTGAGCGATTCCGCGAGAGCCGACCTGCCCTCCATAAAGTAAGAAGAACAGTTTCTTATTGTTATTGCTTTTCCTCAGGCAGTAAAGCTTCGCCAGATGAAAAAATTCCATGTGTTGTGTAACTTGGGAACCACTTCGCTTCAATCAATTCCCTCTCACCAGTTCAGTGTACGGAGTACCCGCTCAAGAAATGGAGTACACAGTACCATAATAAAGTTACATATGGACATGGTGTACTGTACATTACATACATACATACAAGCAGGAGATATCCACCACGTATGGTACTCGATATGTATGTGCCTTGTAAATGCTCATATACAAGCAGCCAACAGCTCGTAAAAAGTGATATATTTCCTGATAGCCTGCTTGTCAATCGGGTTTATGAAGAAATGTTGATATTTTTGCAGGACGGAGAGCATAGAGTCTCTAGAAAAAATAAGGATGACACAAAAGAACTGCTGGAGTTTCAAGGTTGTTCTGGTTTGTTTTATAGTAAGTTTTGGAGTACTCCATTACACAGGAGATTGACTACAATACACTAAAACAGGACTTGACAAAAACTAAGCTTGAGACAGTCGCACTTGCCCTCTTTTTTGACTGGCAGATTGGTTGTTGTGGTAACATCGATGTTCAAAAATACAGCTATCTTTCCATACTGTGATGGTACCATACCTGACCATGACAATAGTGGTTGGAGCTCCTCTCAGGAAAAAAACAAAAAGCAAATTTTTCTCGCGTTGTTTCCACAGAATATCAACGCTCGGGCCACTCTTCCGAATAAATACTAGGAGTGTTGATCAGAGAGACAGCTCTCTGAATTTACTAAGAGGTTCCCTGGTGCTGTGATGATATTTTGATTACTTGCTCGCTTGTATTCCTGACGGATCTCGCGCTTACCTCATTCTTTGGGCTACCTACTCGATGTGCGGGACTACCAGCCTCTCCAGATTGGACCCAGTTAACTATGACTTGACGGTAATTAATTACTTTTTTTCGATGATATTTTCTTTTCCTTTTTAGCTCAGACGATCCATGGGTGTTATGCAGAGGAGACTCTCGGGCTGTTACAACCCAGTACCACGAATACCCAAGGTGCATAATAGCTCCCGTACTGTCGAACCAGCTGCGTGACAAGCCTGCCTTTCTCTTTGAATTTAGAGTTTTTCTTCGTTTTTAGAATTTGCTTCCTCCCATCTTCCCATATATCTTCCCATTCTTCCCTCCCCAGTAGTCTTGACTTCTCTTCTTCCGCCTCTTTACTCTTCTTCTTTGGTCTTTTTTCAATTCTGTCCCATCTTTTTCCCACCAGAGTTTGTGCCGTGTGGTCTGTATTCTGACTGTGCTCTCAAGCTTCCCGTCCTTTCCCCCCTCTCCCCTCTCCTCTCTCCTCCTCCTTCTCCCATCGTCCGCGCCGGTTTAGAAAAACATCCTTGTATTCGATCAATCTGATATAACCAATCAGTCAATTTTCTACCAGGCCAAAATCGCTCAATTGCTGTTTTTTTTCTTGCGCTAACAACCTCGTATACTGGATTGGATTAAATCAGATCTTTCCGATTTTCCCGGTCGCGGAGTTTGACAGGCCCTCGACATGGCAGAGCCAACAGACTCAACTCACCCGCAGGGCCATGGTGTGCCTCCCAACCATCTTGGTACCACCGTTCCCAGTGGAGGTCTAGAGGGTCACGATGAGAAAGCACCTGCTCCTACCACAGAGGCGCAGTATGAGAAGAAGCCCATTCCTGACGATGAAGAAGAGGAGGAGGAGGACATGGATGCGCTCATTGAGGAGCTTGAGTCCCAGGATGGTCACATGGATGAAGAGGATGAGGACGCCGGTGAGCCTGGTGGTGCTCGTCCGGTTCCAGAAGAATTGTTGCAGACCGATACTCGCATGGGTCTTACGGATCAGGAAGTCACCTCGCGGCGCAAGAAGTTCGGTCTCAATCAAATGAAGGAAGAAAAGGAGAACTTGATTCTCAAGTTCTTGAGCTACTTCGTTGGTCCTATTCAGTTCGTCATGGAGGTGGGTTTTACCCATTGCGTTTGTCTGATTATGGCATTTGGGAGTTGGATTTCGGTGTCGCGTAGGAGAGCAAATAAAGAGAGGGATTGGGCGCGTCAACGGCTTCTTTCGCGTATGTATGGCTGACTTGGCTAACAGGCTGCCGCCGTTCTTGCTGCTGGTCTCCAAGACTGGGTCGACTTTGGTGTTATTTGTGGTCTTCTTATGCTCAACGCATGTGTTGGTTTCATTCAAGAGTTCCAGGCCGGTTCCATTGTCGAAGAATTAAAAAAGACTCTTGCTCTTAAGGCTATTGTGCTTCGCAATGGCCGTCTGTCTGAAATTGAAGCGCCAGAGGTCGTACCCGGTGATATTCTTCAAGTTGAAGAGGTAAGACGCGATTTTTGCAAGTTTAATAGCAAATCGGATCAAAGATACGCTAACATTCGCATGTCTGTAGGGCACTATTATCCCCGCCGATGGTCGCATTGTCACAGAAGATGCTTTCCTCCAAGTCGATCAGTCTGCCATTACAGGAGAGTCGCTTGCTGTGGATAAACACAAGGGTGATACCTGTTACGCATCCTCTGCTGTCAAGCGTGGTGAGGCTTTTATGGTGATCACTGCAACTGGTGATAACACTTTCGTCGGTCGTGCAGCCGCTCTTGTCAGCGCTGCTTCTTCGGGTACCGGTCACTTCACTGAAGTTCTCAACGGCATTGGTACTGTCCTTCTTGTATTGGTCATCCTCAGTCTTTTGGTTGTGTGGGTTTCGTCTTTTTACCGATCCAATGGAATTGTCACCATCCTCGAATTCACCTTAGCTATTACTATCATTGGTGTACCTGTCGGTCTTCCTGCTGTCGTAACAACTACCATGGCTGTCGGTGCCGCCTATCTCGCCAAGAAGAAGGCTATCGTTCAGAAGCTCTCCGCCATTGAGTCTCTAGCTGGTGTCGAAATTCTTTGTTCCGACAAGACCGGTACCTTGACCAAGAACAAGCTCTCCTTGTCCGAACCGTATACCGTCGCTGGCGTCGACCCCGAGGATCTCATGTTGACTGCTTGCTTGGCGGCTTCCCGCAAAAAGAAGGGTATTGATGCTATCGACAAGGCTTTCTTGAAATCTCTCAAGTATTATCCTCGTGCGAAGTCCGTCCTCACCCAATACAAGGTCCTTGAATTCCATCCATTCGATCCTGTCTCCAAGAAGGTTAGCGCTGTTGTTCAATCTCCCCAAGGGGAACGAATCACCTGTGTTAAGGGCGCTCCTCTTTTTGTTCTCCGTACCGTCGAAGAGGATCACCCAATCCCCGAGGAGATCGACGCTGCTTACAAAAACAAGGTTGCAGAGTTTGCCACTCGTGGTTTCCGCTCTCTTGGTGTTGCGCGCAAGCGTGGTGAAGGTTCTTGGGAAATCTTGGGCATCATGCCTTGCTCTGATCCTCCTCGACATGATACCGCCAAGACTATCAATGAGGCCAAGACCCTTGGTTTGTCTATCAAGATGTTGACTGGTGACGCTGTCGGCATTGCTCGTGAAACTTCGCGTCAACTTGGTCTCGGAACCAACGTCTACAATGCCGAGCGTCTCGGTCTTGGTGGTGGTGGTACCATGCCTGGATCTGATATCTACGACTTCGTTGAGGCTGCCGATGGTTTTGCTGAAGTCTTCCCCCAACACAAGTACAATGTTGTCGAGATCTTGCAACAGCGTGGTTATTTGGTTGCCATGACTGGTGACGGTGTCAACGACGCTCCGTCTCTAAAGAAAGCTGATACTGGTATTGCGGTCGAAGGTGCCTCTGATGCTGCCCGTTCTGCCGCTGATATCGTCTTCCTTGCTCCTGGTCTCTCTGCCATTATCGATGCCTTGAAGACTTCCCGCCAGATTTTCCATCGTATGTATGCCTACGTTGTGTACCGTATCGCCTTGTCTCTCCACCTTGAGATTTTCTTGGGTCTGTGGATTGCCATCTTAAACACGTCTCTTAACTTGGAGCTGGTTGTCTTCATTGCGATCTTCGCCGATATCGCTACCTTGGCTATTGCCTACGATAACGCTCCATTCTCAAAAACCCCTGTCAAGTGGAATTTGCCTAAACTGTGGGGTATGTCCGTTCTCCTTGGTATCGTTCTCGCTATCGGTACCTGGATTACCCTCACCACCATGTTGGCTGGCGGTGAAAATGGTGGTATTGTTCAAAACTTCGGTGTCCGCGACGAAGTCCTCTTCCTTGAAATCTCTCTCACTGAGAATTGGCTTATTTTTATCACTCGTGCCAACGGTCCTTTCTGGTCTTCCATCCCATCATGGCAACTCGCTGGTGCTATCCTAGTCGTCGATATTGTCGCCACTTTCTTCACTCTCTTCGGCTGGTTTGTTGGTGGCCAAACCTCCATTGTCGCCGTTGTCCGGATCTGGATTTTCTCCTTTGGTGTGTTCTGCGTGATGGGCGGTGTCTACTACATCCTGCAAGGCTCCGCTGGATTTGACAACATGATGCATGGCAAGAGCCCCAAGAAATCTCAGAAGCAACGTTCATTAGAAGATTTTGGTGAGTGCAACCCTTCGGAACAACCCTTCTTCCTGGAACCCCTAACTAATATCTTGGTGTTTCACAGTTGTTTCATTACAACGTGTCTCTACGCAGCACGAGAAGAGCTCATAAAGGCGGTAAAAGAAGGGATTTATCGCAAGGTGTTGTTAAGAGATAAAGTTCTGGAGTGCTATAGAACCATTTTTTTCATTTGTTAACACGGTGTAGTCTTGTGGACGGGAACAATACACACAACACTTTTTAAAATTATCACAGCTTTGTCACAGGCAGATTAATATCTTTCCCCCCAAGCGATTCTCGAATGGAACACCGAAGTACAAAATACTTGATGCTTTGATCCTCCATACAGACTTGTTACTCGGACAAGAACCCTCGAAACAAGAACAAAAAGTATTCCGTCTGTAATAGGATCCGAAAAGAAAAAATGCCCTCAGTTCGTCTATCATAAAGTGTGTTCTCCTTGCCTTTGAATACAAGTTGGGGTTGTATCTTTGAAATTGTACAGTTGTTCTTATCCCCCTGAATAGTTTGACAGCATATATTATTCATTGCTGGTTACTTTGCTGCTACGCTCTGCACACCTTGAAGTGATGAAAAAGATCCATCAATGTTTTGACTCATGAATGAAGCTGAAGCGCGAAGAAGTATGCGGACCATCGGACTAAACCGTCCCATCCGCAGGACTCTCCAGCAATTGTTCGGATATCAATATCAACATTATTTTCAAGGTGTTCGCCCCGAGTTACGTCCTGCAGCTTTGGCGTATGTGTGCCGTTGCTCGAAGTGTGCTTTTTCTTTTGTTTAAACTGCATGCTTCAGACTCGCTTTGATAATATTCCCAGACTGTCTGGTACATTCTCTCGAAATAAAACTTTCATTTTTGTCTCCCATCTTTTCTGCCGCTTATGTGTTTTCAATTTCCTTCTCTGGTCAGTGATGGATTCTTCTGTGAAGGCAAGCCAATTCCGTGACCTTCCCAGTCCTGGTGGCTTTTCTATCCTTTGGCCTCCTTTCGCGTAATTCCTATAATAAGCGCTATCAGATAGACTATCCTTCGAAATAAAATATCGTGAGCTTCTCAACATTCGTAGGAAAACATACCAATCCGTATTCCATATGCTCAGTATGTCCGTAGACTCTCGTTCTTGAATTAGTAACTTGAGCGAGTTCAGTCTTATGCATCCAACTCCGCAGAATGTTGTTACGTGCATTTCTGGTCTTTGTAAACAGAGGTTCAAAAGCTTCAACAGCTCGAGGGATGGTGCAAATTAAGCTGGCTTTTGTGTTGATGGCGGTTCATAACTTCACAAATCAATATGGAGAGGATGTTGAAGAGAATCTAGCTGGAGATTAGGAAGAGCCTGGAGACTCTGGATTTATAGGCTAACAAGCATGCTAGACCAAAGAGATTGTGGGAGGATTATCAGTCAAGATATCAAAAGATGTGTGGATTGTGTTGATTTGCCAGTGCCGAATTAGGAAAAGAAGCTAGAGTTGGGCTGTCTGTAGCCCTACAATATACATATTCACACTCTCAGTTCAATCTCTCTTCATTTCAAGATTAGTCCTGGCCTACGAGGTGCTTAGCATCTCCATGACCCATTCTCTTCTATCCTCCAGAGGCGCATCAAGAAATGATATATAGATCTGACTGACTGCTGGATCTCTTAGAGCTAGGAGAAAAGCGCTATAACGGACAACTGGAACACGTCCTTGCTCATTTCTCCATGACTCAGGTAGGAGCCCACGAACCTCGCTCAGGAAACGACTGGAAGCATGTTGAGTTGATGAAACCGGGGGAGCAAGTATGGCAGCCAGCCGGTCACTTGTCTCTAGCAGTATTGTCCCAATGTCTGAGATACTGCTAACCAAACTGCTACTGCGTGCGCACTTTCGTGCCTCAGAGTCTCCAGCATTCACTCGCGTATTATTACTAGCTGCAGAGTCTCGGTAAGCTGGAGCTGAAGTCTCAGAGGTTTGGCTAACAACATCTGTGTCAATGGCAGTTGTATCGATGCCCACAGGCAAACTCCTCTCTACATCACACTCATACTGCTCCGTCCCGAGCCTTCCAGCCAAAAGGTCATTTAAAAATGAGTAGTGCGAGGCCCCCGGTGTCGAAACATCTCCATATCAGCGTGGGCTGCAAAGTAGGCATCCATGACTTCTGGATCACTAGCAAGTGTTTCTAGCTCAGGAGCCCAAGTCCAGCCTGAAACCTGCGACTTATGCTTCTCCCAAAGCTTCCATACGGATTTAAATTTCCGCCATCGATTATTGCATATCTCTTTTGTTATTGACTGCCGGGTCACTGACTGAACACGCGCAACAGCCAATGTCCACGCTGCATTCTTGAAGTTACCATTAATGCCATCCAAACCCTTACGTTGCGCTTCCAAAAGGCCCTCCAGAAGACCCTTTTCCATGGCCCTTGTCCAGCATGTTCGTGAGCTCTTGAAACGGCCTCTAGCTGACTGCTTTGTGGTTGAAATTGGTGTTGAACCCCGCGGGTTTGACTGCGAACTGGACTGCGGATTGGATTGCGGATGGGAGTGTGAATTTGACTGTGAATTGGCTGGTAAATTTACCGAAAGATCCGCTGCCAACTGCGAATCCCTGGGTCGCTGGGAGTCACGCCATGAGAACTGAGAATTCGGCGGGTTATCTACCCGAGAGCTGTCCATATTTGGGTGAAATACCAATGAAAAACGAGACTGGCGCAATATTTCTATCCTGACATGAGGTCGATGCATCCATCCATACATACATACTGGTTGAATCCGTTATTTTGAATTGAGCTAACTACAAACTGGGTATAGGGGCTCCTACAGGGAATCTAGCCTTAGTTACTGTGTACAGTTCCACCGAGTAAACCCTTTCGAAGAAGGGAAATTCACTTTTTATACTACTTGTATGGCTACGAAAAGCACGGGAACCGAACAGGCCCTTCTTACACAGTTAGTTAAGTCGTTGTCGAATCAAGGTCCAGATCAGACCTCCCCAAACAAGCTCTGACATCAATGGGTGACCATCACACTCACTCGCTTATGTGCTGTATAGTATGTATGTATGTCTTTGGCATGTCTGTTCTTGTGATGTTACAGCCTTACAGGAGAACAGACGAGTAACTAACTGGCTTGAATGATGTCAGCGTCATGCCAACTCGATTTGCTGCATGTGGAGAAGTGAACCGGGATCATATAGTTAGACACTTGAAGCGTCTTTGGCGACCCTTTTATCCCAGAGCTTGTTCTCTCCTGACTGTCTTCACTATGCGTCTGTAGCCTTGGGTTTCCCTGTTCTTTGGGTGATTAATAAGTTTCTTCTTCCACAAGCTTATATGCACTGCCCGCTTCACTTATGACCGCATTCTGGATGTGCTATCAAGTATTCCGCGAGAAGCATTGAATGATACCATTTGCTATCTGCTTTATTATATTGGCATATTTAGATTGAAAGAGCTGTTAGCCATAGAAACCTTTCCACAATGGACGCTTCAACCGCGTCCAGAAACCATCCGTTTGAGAAGGACTCGTCGCTGCCGAGAGGCCAGGCGAAATTGAGAGAGTATGTAGTGGCTGCTATGGCCCAACGATCCCACGAACAACCGTTCCAGCGTCGGACTTCTGTATATCAGAAGCATAATCTGCTGGAACAGATTCGGAAGAAGTCATGGTCTGGACCTCCTTCAGAGGTAAATTACCCCCAAACCTTTTCCAAAGCAGAAGTGCCTCTCTGGCTTTGTGGAAAGGAAACCAATGACTCTACTAATATTTGTTAACTGTCATTAGACTATCTATGGAGGTCTCTCTGCATTGGTTGAAAAGAGCGATATCGGTATTGCCCTCGCGGTTCGGGATACAACCTACTTTCTTGATTTCGCCGAGCAGCATTACCCTCGCGAAGAGGGAACCAGCGTTTGCGACATGATTACGGACTACGTTATCGTTCAAGTTCGGAGATATAAGATAGATCATTTGGAAAAGTTCGTTGGAATTGCCCTCCCTATTAACCTGGCTGTGCATTGCCCGCGCCTCTGCCCGCGGCTATGGAGCGAGTTGGATATTGTCCCTTTGGTGCTACACGGAAAGGGGGTGCACAGCGTTGGCTGGATTAATACGGAATTATGGAACACGAAGACGTTGGATGAGCAAGCTGAATCCGTTGCGCGGAAATGTATCACGTTAGTTTTCACGGAACTATTACTCTTTAATGCGCGCGGATATTCTTCAGGTTGTATTCGAAAAATAGAACTGGTTGCTGACTCGACCACAGATTCTTCGGTCCAAACAAAGCACCTTTGCTGCAGGTCGGCTATCGAGGAAGTGTTGAGGTTGATGCAGGATTTCATGCAGTTTTGGCCACGATTCGTGACTATGAGAAGACTGTTGGCGAAAGAACCTGGCGTGCGGTGCAAAAGTACGCAACTGACATGAAGGAACGAAATGTTAAGGTTGCTTTCTTCAGCAGTACACCTCAAGGCGGCGGTGTGGCGCTCATGAGACATGCACTAGTGAGATTTTCCGAAGCACTTGGGACAAATATCAAGTGGTGAGTATGGTCTTGGGGTTATGTATGAAGAGTAATTCACTTAGGCATCTTGATAGGTACGTTCCGCGGCCGAAACCAGGGGTGTTCCGCATTACCAAAACGAACCACAACATCCTTCAGGGCGTGGCCAGACTTGATGAAAAACTCACAGAAGAGAATAAGCAGCAGTTGACAGACTGGATTACGACCAATGCTAAGCGTTACTGGTTTGGAAAAGGAGGCCCACTCGATCTGCCAGAGGCGGGAGGAGCTGATATCATTATTATTGATGACCCCCAGATGCCTGGGTTGATTCCATTAATTAAGAAACTCACACCAAATCGGCCAGTCATTTATCGCAGCCATATCCAAGTCCGGAGTGATTTGGTAGATGACCCTTCAACGCCCCAGGCGGCAGCTTGGGGATATGTATGGGAGAGTATCAAACAGGCCGATCTGTTTATCAGTCATCCTGTTAGTGCATTTGTTCCATCATGTGTGAAACCTGAATCCGTGGGGTATTTACCTGCTTCAACGGATTGGTCAGTTGTGATCCCTGGGGGGAGTATACATGGGTTTACAGGCTAACTTTTTTCTTAGGCTGGATGGGTTGAACAAGAACATGGAGGATTGGGATGTTGGATATTATGGTCGTGTTTTCAATGCAAAGTGCCGTGAAATCGGAATGACAACCATTGACTACCCAAAGGGTTAGTTGGGACAGCCAGTTGTATCCATTATACACGAATCAGTTGTCTGACATATCTTTTTAGATGAGTATATTGTTCAAGTCGCAAGATTCGACCCGTCGAAAGGAATTTTCGATGTCATCCAATCTTACGCCAAATTCTTCGAGAAGATAAAAACGGAAACAACACCTCCAAAGCTGCTTATATGTGGCCACGGGTCCGTTGATGACCCTGATGGTGCGGTGATTTACGATGCTGTCATTGAATACGTTGACTCTCAGATGTCCCATCTCAAGCCTTACGTCTGTGTGATGCATATTCCTCCCTCTGACCAGATACTCAACGCTGTTCTTTCAAAGGCCCGAGTCGCTCTGCAACTTTCTGTCCGAGAAGGCTTCGAAGTCAAAGTTTCTGAAGCTCTGCACAAGGGCAAGCCCGTTATCGCCACTCTGGCTGGGGGCATTCCGCTTCAGGTCCAGCACGGCAAGAATGGGTTTCTTGTTGAAGTTGGAGATACGGACGCGGTAGCTCAGCATCTGTACGACCTTTGGACCGATGACAATTTGTATGATCGAATGAGTGAATATGCATTGACGAGTGTCAGCGACGAAGTTTCTACTGTCGGTAACGCTCTCTCTTGGTTGTATCTTGCAAGCGAGATGACCAAGGGAAATATGTGTAAGCCGCACGGTCGATGGATCAATGATATGGCTAGAGAGGCAGCCAGCGAACCTTATGTGGAGGGCGAGAACAGATTGAAGAGAGAGGTGCATGTTAAGCCTTCTGGTTCGTCGGGCGACTAAACGGTTGAAATATCTGATTGTCTTTTTCATTCTGTCACTTCTTTCGGAAGTTCTTACACTGGTAATAGAACCCAGAAAGACTAAGATATCAGCTTTCTGCATTCCTGCATGATTGTCTGAAGCAAAGAGTAGTTCATTTAAGACTATGAAATCAATATTCAATACTCCTGGATACATATCTTGCTATAGATGCCTCTCATCGTCATGGTAAAACATCATTCTAAACATTACTACACACTAGCTAACTAACTAACTAGCGGATAACTAGACGACAACTCTGGACAACATCACAACTGCTATTCTTTCTCTACTCCATACATATTAACATAGGACATACTATATACTACACCTTATACACAGTATTCCCATGAGCAGCATCCTTTTGGTCTGATTATATAAGTTATGGGTATTTTTGCACGTGCCATGGACACTCTCCCAAGTAAAGATGGAAAGCTCTGTGAGTTAAAGATTACATACATATGTCTTCATTTCCATTGCGATTATCTGGCCTCACAGTCTATTCTACTGCAGAGAGGTTGAGTGCATCAAGAACAGAGAGTATGGATCCGCCTGATATCCCTGGCTACTACTATGGTGAGCATGCTTTTACTTTAACATTCAAGGTGTGTTGTCAGTATTCTCGGTGATGCTTGATATTAAGCACTGCTGAGCTCCTGAGTCCTGAATGTGAACAGCTGTGTACAACAAGCATACTTGAATGTTTGTGGAGTTTCATATTTGCTGTGCAGACAAGTATGGGCAATTCTCATATGCATTTTCTGTTTTTCTTGAGAGGAAGTGTGATTGACAGAGAGGCGCAAAGCTACTACGCGTCATATTGGCTGCCATTGCTTGGGAGAATATTTCCAAGGCTCAAGGATGATACCCCCCATTCCTCCTTATATCGTTCTCTTTTGTTGCTTATTCTTCACTTCTTCGTGGACCATTTACATGCTTTGGGAGCTGTGCCCTGACCTTTACCCTCAGACCCAGAAAAGAAAAGATTCTTCAAGGTTCAGGCAAATCATCTCGTCCCACACGGCTCAAAATACTCAAAGGATGAGGTTACGAAGCGCAAGGAATCTGCAAAAGTAAGCATCTCATCTTTTGGCTTCAGAGTCACGGTCTTCAGATACTGATGGAAACTTTCAAAGAAACGCCAGAAACTTGAATCCTTTGAAGAGCGGGTGTCCACGGAGAGGATAAAACGTTCAAAACTACTCCATCATCCTCTGCTTGGGAATCTAGGGCTTCAGAGAGAGATTGGGAACCGGGACCCAGGGGAACATGCTTCTCGCCACCAACGTAGCGAGGCTTGCGTTGGTCTTTTTCAACGCACTACTCTCCTGGACCTACGTTCGAGTGACGGGTTGATGGTGAAAGGTGTCAGCAGAGACCCTCGTACAGCAAGGCTCTTTACAAGTGAGAATGTCTTTTATCACTTAATGCGGGAGTGTCGTGTAGTTATTGGATCATTTTGCCTTGTGATTCTCATATATTAAATAGGGCTTAATGTCGCTGGTCCTTCTGGGTTCTGGTACGTTACTATATTCAATTTGTATGCATTTTCAGGTTTGCTAATGTAGTTAAACCACTAGTGCTTTTCCTCCTGGATCTTCAGAATTTCCATGGAGCTACAATCCCACAGTCCAATGCCGCCACATTCTGGGGAGACGTGACGAATTTGTATGTGCCACGATCTGGTTTCTTAACTAAGTTATGGAGGACCTGACTCATGGTACAGATCGAGTCTTTTTCGATTTCTCATCCAGGGCATATGTTGTACGTCTTCTATGGTCTCTCTAGTGAATGCATTCCTGGGTGGGTCATTACTGATCTTGCCTGAAGAGCACTCTCCCATGACCATCTGGGTATTAACGTCAATTTGGCAGTTGGAAAGCTTCTCACTCCGGATCACCCTGAGTTTTACCAGGGGTTGGTGTTCGACGGTAGGCATTGTCTCTTTTCAGATGATTGTTCGAGATACACTTGCTTATCCTTTTGCCATGAAATGGATGTATAGGTCCATTGATTTGCTTCAGTCGGGCGGGAGGGGCGAATTGCAATATTGCGACTTCGCCGGACAATACTTCAAGCGTTTTCGTAGTTGGTTGCGGAGCGAGCCTAGTCTCTCTGACAAACAACAGAGCTCAATGGGATCTCAAAACAATTGGGAACTTTTCTTCCCCTATTCGAGCTGTCGATTGGTTAAGTCGAGATGTAATCATTGCCGGACTGATTTCTTCAAAGGTTTGGCTGCACGACATCAGAAGTCGGGGTTCGGCGGCGAGATTTCAGCATGGGCACGGTGTACAATCTCTCAAAACGATAGATGAATGGAAAGTTGTTGTTGCTGGGTCGAATCGTACGGTACGTTGCACTCTGTTGAAACTCTACTTATTTGCTAGAGGGTAAATGAATGTCCAGAATACTAATCGGTCTGTACATTGGTAGTTGAGCATGTACGATCTTCGATTTACCTCCAATCGCACAGACAGACGTCCTCAGCCAAACAACCCTAGGCATAAAGCAACAACACCTTATTTGAACTTCTCCGATGTCCAATGCAACATCTTTCATAACATTGACATATGCCACGAACTTGGCCTTCTCGCCTGTGGTCTGTTTTCCCCATCTAGAGCAATTTTTCAGAATATGAACACAATCGTTACTGACAAGATAAACAACAGCTTCCGAACTACACCGCGCCCAACTCTTTTCTCTCACAACAGGAAAACGATTCGCACCATCTCTTGCCTCGAAGCCGCCTCACGTCAATGGATCACGTAGTTACTCCCTACTTGGAGACGACAAGCTGCAGAAACTGACGTCGCATCGTTACAGCGGACCGATTTCTTCCGTGAAATTCGAAAACCTACCGAACCGCCTCAACTTACTCAAGGATTATGACGACGAAGAGCGAGATTTCAGCACCAGAGGGGGTGCAGGAGTGCCGAGCCTATTGATTTCTTCTGGGAGTCTTGTTGATGAGTGGCGCTTATAAAGACGGGGCTATGATATATTTACGTCATTTACATGGCGATATTCTTCTCTCTGTATATTGCTGGCGTTATGAGATGGGGGATGTTTAAAGCCAACATGGAAATGTAAAAGAATGGCGTGGTACGGGTGCATATGGGTCCTTCGGCGCTCATTAGTTTAAGGAGTTATATCTGGTGATGATTCGAATTGTCCCTTTTGAGCTATACAAGAACGCGTGATACCCTCCCCCCAAAAATTTTGCTGAAAAGCCCATGGGATTATTGCCTTTCGAAAGAAAATTGGCAAACTACCATGATGAAGCGAGTCGTTTTGAAACAGGCCTTATACTCTATACATGAAACCAATATGTTTTCTTATCTAAAAGCGGAGCGATTCCCATCAACTTCGGGTGTGTTTTCAGCTTTTATTTCGTAAATTAAAGAGGCCATGCATGAATTTTGCGACGGCGACATCAGATGGAGATGTTATCCATATGCAGATCGAAGCCTGGAGATAGTGAAAAAAATGGATATCCTGGATTTTCACAGACGTTTAAGATCGTTTTGTCACTTCTTCACTTCCCCCTCTCCTCAGGAAACTCATCCGCAAGTTTGAGCCTCGCAACCACATTCATACTGAAAAGCTCCTGCACCAGCAACTTCGCCGCGTACGGAATCACCATCTTCACCACCCCTCTCGACGTCTTGCAACGCTGACACCAACCCAAGTAGCCCATAAAGCCACAGTTTTCACACACGTCGACTTCATGTCGATCAGATGATATCATCAACCGCTCCAGCAGCAATTGGCTGGTCCCATACGCAATGAGACAATCGCGTTCCATCTCTCCGAGGCGAAGACCACCATCACGTGATCGACCTTCGGTGGGTTGGCGTGTGAGAATGGCCCGTGGACCGCGAGCACGGGAGTGCATTTTGTCTTGAACCATGTGTTTGAGTTTTTGGTAGTAGATCGGTCCTGTGAACACATAGGCGGGTAGAGGTTCGCCGGTGATGCCGGAGGTGAGATAATCCTTGCCGCCGTAGCTGAAGCCTTTGGAGACAAGGATCGCGGACATTTCTTCGACAGGACTCCCGCCGAAAGCGGTGCCGTAGCCGAATTGGCCGGAGAGGACGCCGGCTTTGCCAGTGACGAGTTCGAGCATTTTGCCGACGGTCATACGGGAGGGGAAACCGTGTGGATTCATGATTATATCTGGGACGATGCCTTCATCCGTGAAAGGCATATCAGCTTGTTCGGCGATGATGCCGACAACGCCTTTCTGTCCATGGCGGGAGGAGAATTTGTCGCCGACTTCTGGCCGGCGAGTTTGTCGCGTTTGCACTTTGAGGAGTTGGCTTTCGCCTTCTGTCGTGGAAATCATAACCTTATCTATGTAACTTGGGTCAGGGAGCTTGTAGGTTTGAGGAGATGGGATATAGGCGATCGGTCCTCCAGCATCTGAGCCAGTGATGCCGGAAGACAAGGCGTTCTCAGGTGTTGCTTTATTGATGTAAACTTCGCCGCTGCTCACTTTCTCGCCCACAGCTGCTAACCCGTCGTTATCCAGTAAAGCATGCTTGCGAATGGGCACACCGTCCTCACGGGTAGGTTCGAGCAACCTATCTTTTGTTCCATTCGAATAACTTTTGAGATTGGTTGAATATTTACGGAACACCTGGCATCGCCCAAATCCACGATCCACTGATCCTTTGTTTAGTACCAGGGCGTCCTCAATATCATAGCCTGAGTAACTCATAACTGCAACCGTGGCATTCTGACCAGCTGGTAGCTTATCGTATTTCACAAGTTCGATGGTCCTCGTCTTCACCATGGGTTTCTGAGGATAGACCATGGTGTACAGAAGAGAGTCGATACGAAGAAACTGGTTATTGGCAATTGCACCTATAGCCTGTTTACCCATGGCGCATTGGTAGGTATTTCTGGGTGATTGGTTGTGATGTGGATAAGGAATAAGGCCAGCGACAGCACCTAGAATTGTGAAAGGCTCGATTTCCAAGTGCGTTGTATTTTCGTTTATTTCGTTTTCATACACAGCAATGTAAGAATCGTTTTCCTCATTTACATCCAGATACTCGACGAGACCCTGAGCTAGGAAGTCATCGAACTCCATGGTGCCGCTGCGTAGCATAGACAAGTGGCGAACTGTGACTTTGGGCTTTTTGCTTTCAACAATAATCAGCGGACGACAAATACGACCATCATCGGTAGCGATGTGCACAGCAGTCTGGTGATGATTGATGTATATGCTGACGAATTCTGATACTCGGCCCATCCGTCGCAGGCGTCGAAACGCATTTAAAAAGTGTTTTGGACGTCGAGTTAAAGCGATAGGAGAGCCATTCAAAAAAAGAATATATGCACCTTGACCATAGAATTCTCGTCCTCCAACTGCCTGCACATCTTCAGCACCCAGAGCATACACTAGCTTTCGTACGGGCTCTTCCTCGTCATTGGTTGTGATATGTGTCATAAGTGCAAGATTCTTAACAAGTCCACAAGCTTCACCTTCAGGAGTATCTGAAGGGCAGAGCATACCGAATTGCGACGGTTGCAGGGCACGGGGACCGCTGACCTTTCGAGTCTTCTCGAACTGACTTGAGATTCGAGTCATCATTCCCAGCGCCGAGATGTAGCTTAAGCGACTCAGCACATGAGTTACTCCAGCGCGTTCCATGCGGAATCGCTTGAGACTCCAATTGCCTGTCGAAATAGCACGGTTCATGCCCTGGGTGATATGGTTTCCATGGATCGCAACCACGCCAAATGCATCGAATGCTTCAGTTCGCACAGGCTTTTTCAGCACTTTGTCGATGTTCATTTTGATGTCGAAACAGAATTTCTTAAACAAATCTTCAAACAATAATGCAAGAAGCTGGCCAGCCAGCTCCAACCGCTTATTACCAACGTAGTCACGATCATCAACCAAACTAGGATCATGTTTGGCCATTAAAACGCGGCGCGTCATATGAGCAACGTACAGCGCTTTTGGTCGGAAATTCATATTCTCCACTTGAACATGGGATATGATAACGGATGCGATGGCCTCAATTGCTTCCTGGATATAGTTTCGACGACCTCCACTAAGACCCCCAGGCTTTCGGGTGATTTTGATATGTGATCCAAGATATTCTAGAGCTTGTTGTTGCGTATATATTCCAAGCTTGACCGACTCTTCGAAATTAATAGCGAAGTCCTCCTGGTAGACGCTATCTACTCCAGCGACGAGGAGCAACATTTCCTTGTCAGACTGTATTCCCATGGCCTTCAACAGAATAACTATCGGTATATCGTCACTGAGGACATTATGTCTTAGATATAAGCGATCTTTCTTGAGGAGGATATAACTTTTAGATTTTCTTTCGTTGGAGGAACTACGATAGAACTGTTAAACCAAATTGGCAATACCGATATGACATCGAGGGACAAACCATACCTAGTAACGGAAGCCTGGACTATCTCTTTCTTCGGATCTGTCTCAACAATCACTCTGTTTTTGCTTAGCTGCTCTTGCACGAGAATGACCTTTTCCGTCCCATTTACAATGAAGTAGCCACCCGGATCCAGAGGGCATTCGTGTAGTAAATACATATCTCTCGGCGACTTCGTCGAGAGGACGCATTTGGAGCTTCGGAGCATGACTGGCATGCGGCCAATGGCTGTCCCATTCCGCTTTACTCGCTGACGACCACGAACATATTCAAAATCGACCAATATTGGAGCAGCATAAGTCATATCTCGTAATCGACATTCATTCGGAGTAATTGTAGATTCAACTCTGAAGCGCGCATCTTCTGATTGCTCTTCATCTGCACGTCTTGGGCTACCGAGGTAAATGTCGTGAAATCTAAAAATAAAAATAAACCAAGTTAGTCCAACAACGAAGTATTCCAGGTTGGCCTATTTTTTGGCTTGCCCAGTAAGCAGACGCACCTAATATAAAAGTTTGGATCTACATCACTTCGGATTTCAGCACTCGCTTGCACAATCTTTTTCAATTGCACCTCGACAAAGTAGTTGTATGAGTCGATATGTTGCTTTACGAGCCCTTTGACCTTCAGGAATGCTGGAAGAAGATTCCACTTGTCCCTTTCCGTGTTGATTGGATCGGTTAAGGATCTGCTGTAATAGAAGGGTTGGAGAAGAGCTTCAAAGTCCTGCACGGGAGGATGTTTTGTGAGCTAAGGTTCTTATTATCCTTTGCGCAGAAAGTATGGAACACAACACATACATCTGCATTCCTACCTTTCCGTTCACTCGACGTGTTACCCTTTCTCCCAGTCTCAGTGCCGCCTTCTTTGAGCTGGTTTTCTGCTGGTCCAGTCTTTGGGCCAACCGGTCGTTTCCGCTTGAGATTTCCGTCCAGCATTCCTAAAGTATTCGTGGCTGTGTGCGCAAGGGAGCCAGATGAAGTCTACATCCACTGGATTAGCATTCACCATAAATCTAACAAATTGCAAAGCTCTGCATGAAGCTGATCGCACACCCTATAGCTATGTACGCACCTTTGAACAACTGTTCGCAGATGAAGTCTGCTGCGCGGCGACCTGTGGCCTTATCCTCGGCGACATTTTAATGCCCAATTCATGTACCCTCTATCAGCAATAATGGAGGCAAACTAAAATGTCATAAACTCGACATAGCTGCTGCACCTTGTCAAGGACTTTCTGAAGGGGACTCAAGATGATGAATACATCCATCCATATCTTGTGGATGACTAAAGGTAACTAGTTAGTTAACCAGTTAGTGGATGGAGGGGCTCCAACGGAAAAATGTTAGCCCAGGTGCGTTTATTAGTTTAGCCGCGCGGCACACGCTAAATCCAGTCTTGGCGCCTTAAACGCAAACTTCCGATCTCAAACATCAAATCATGACGGGCAGCATATCATGGCATCGTTAATAACTTATTCTCATCTCTTTCGAAAGATGGATAGTCATGTTTTGTTTTCTTGTTCTCCGAGATCGAGAGTCGTCGGTGTGCTACAACGAGTGCCACTCCTCGATTCCAAAACGGTCAATCTTTCTGGTGTCATGAAACCTAAATGGCTGAGAATCTGGTGAGCCTAGTTCCTTTTTGAATAGTCTTGACTTAGTTATAGGCCAGTGGTCATACCGAACACTTTCACCGTTTTAGGTTAAAGGAAAGAGAGTTCATTAAGGCACAGTCACTTATTTTCGAAGGCCCTGCTCTGCAACGGTGGTTATTACGGGGCATCAACATGTCTATAGTATGCCTCTTCCATGTCGACTGATCGGTAACTGCGTATGTCGTGATTGAGAAGCGGATGGACCACTGAGTATATCCATGGCCATCTTCATTTTGCACCACATTTCTACAGAGTGGGGAAGGCACTGCGAATACATAGTTAGCTCAACCCAGATGTGGGGTAAGAGGATTGAGCAGAGGAGCAATGCGGTGTTTCCATCTAAAGCGACATTCAAAGTACGGCCACAGGGCCAATAGAACACAGATCAGGTACCAGTGCTGTGTTTAGGCATGGCCTCACTGAATTAGGTGCCCAATACTTGAGCCTTCGGTGATCTCCCGATGTGGATAGATCGGATCGGGACTTTTGATGCTCTCGACGTGACCACAAGGTCAAGGTGTCATGCGTGCCGGGATCTAGAGATACCTCATAAATACATAATGTATCCTCGAGTTAGCATTTGACCACAAATGTTGACCATATAGGCTTCCCCGCCTCCTGTTGCAGAATATAAGCAACGCCTATTTCATAGCTCAGGAAATATTTCATATCTCTAGAAGATGTCGAGTGATGGGCGGTTGCTCCTCGCATATGCACCGAGTAAAATATAGTGGAAAGTCAACCACCCCTTGGCCCCTAGCGGAATGGCCGAGCTTACTCCTTAGCGCTAACCCCGGTTTGGGGAGCATTCGGGCGGATCTTCTCAGGCCCAGCAAACTTCGTGAATACGGCGGATGTTATTATTGGTCTTTGCAAGCTTGGATCGGTGGACTCGTGTTGCCTGTGGTGCTTGGAGGGATAGCCTAAGCACACAGTAAAGGTCGAGGGGATGAATCGTGGCAAAACGCACAGCATTTCCCTGTTTCAGAGGACCTTATTGGTGTTTTTTCATAGGAGCTTTGATACACCGGTTGATTTGGCAATCCCGAGGGGTTGACTGCTTTTGGTTTGGCCTTCGTGGGAATAACTCGCTAATCGATTTTAGGTCCAAACTGTGGTAGTGTTTTAGTTATCTGAGACCGATTAACCTACTAACATATGTAATAGTTATATCATCACTGTTGACTTCTCTGGTGAACTCCCCCGTAGTCCAAGGTTTTGTCCACAAGGCCGAAACTTATATTTGGAATACATACATACCGCTCTCTCTGGGGAAAGAGATGGCGCTGTTTCAGTTTGCAAGTTGGTCCCAACTGAGCGAAGCCACAGGTAACGACCTATGTATGTATGTATATGTACCTACCTATGTACTATGTAGGTAGCTCTGCAGTTAGTTAATACTTCGTTACTAGTTACAAAGTGAGAGGATTTCTTCTTCAGCACCGCATCATTCAAATCATTTTTGTGAGGCGAAAATTGGATTGTCAAAACCCCTTGCTAGTGGCCTTTTTGAGCGACACCAAGGTTGGCATGTTCTGGGCCTGTTGGAAGCAAACTAAATGAGCGCCAACAATGCCAGGGACTCTTAATATTCACGGTAACTATATAACCAACTATCTGTGGGCCCACGTTGACAGTCAATGACAGAATGCAAAGAGACATGTATCGTACAGGGTACAGCAAACACTTTCACCTCAGAGAGTTAACTAGGTATGTATTTATGTGGGTGTGCATGTATAGTGCAGGGGCTATTTCTGTACAGAATAAGTACCAGACAGAGGAGTACATTTGAAAGCCAGAGAGGACGTGTGGATTGTAGATCGGGAATGCTGGCACAACACTATTGATTTTAGGTGCCGGCAATGATGGATTTTAAGAGTTTCCGTGATGATGGTTCCAAAAGCAACAAAGTAAAATAATGATGATGATGATGATGATGATGATGATTTGCTTTTCTCTGAAGTGCGAACACTCCATCAGCATTGTAACTACTGAACTGATGAGTCTGTGTGTTGAATGTTGGGCAAAAGTCGCAGGTACATTGAAAGCATCTCTGGCTCAGCAACAATTCGGCTTGGTTAGGCTATGAAACAGGCGGTGACCCCTCAGTGGGATCAGGTAGCAGGTACTTCTGCCTGACGCAACGCTATTTGCTCAGATTTAGTGAATTTCATCCCTGGTTATTCCAATCAGGAGCAGAAGAAATCGGGAATCGTGCTGGGCCAGAACGTGCGAAAAACATTCTTCAATCCGCGATTCGTCCAGGCAGTGCTGCAGCGGCCTCAAATGTCCTCGACCTGCATCTGCAGCATTAGATTCAACCCCCCGCCAACGATCCCACAAGTCGCTATCGCAAATCCTCCTCCTCCTCTTCTTCCTCCTCTTCCCCTCTCTTTCTTCTTCATCTTCCTTCAATTCTTTGTGCACGAAAGTCTTTGATGGATTGATCTGTACACCAGCCGTCCTCTCCTTTCTCTCCCCAGAGTTGTTACATTCCTTGGTGTTTCGTTCTCCCGTTTCTAAGCTTGGTTCGATTCCCCCCTACGCATGATGAACCGTATGGTCGTGGACAACGCCAGTGCTTTTAACTCATCCATGCCAGTGTTCTCCGATTCCGATTGAAGGACCTTTTGATATGACCTCGTTCTCGCACAGTGGAACACCTGCGGTTAACCAAGAAACGGATCACCTTGCCAATCTTTTTTGGCTCCTCTCGTTGCTCAGCTTTGGACGAGGCGGCAATCTCAAAAGGAGCTAGCAATAAATTCGTAGGTAGACAGCAACCGCCAGGTTTCAAAACAGGAAGAAACGTGCACGATCCCAAAAGCTACCAGAGTGGTTGTTTGAGGAACCTGAGAAGCTTCCAGGCACGACGAGCTACAGATCGAGCCCAGTGTTCGTCGCAAATTTGGCTCGAGAGTTGACAGAATCAAATGCACCTCTCAGGCGAAGCTGCTGTAAGTTCCTTTGTCTTTGTTTTAAGAATCATTATCACCGTTCGACTTTGCGAATCCCTGGGCCAGTCGATTCGAGTTCAATTCGCCTCATTTGTAAGATGGCGTTTGTAAGACGAGTCTTGTCCATTCTTTGGATTCGACTAATAGGACGGCGCCAAACATCCCATCCCAAACTTCCCGAGACATCTCGAGAGCTCAACCTCTCCCTCCCCTTTATTTTTGGCTTAATTCCTCTCTGTTTCCTGTGTCTTTTTTCCCTCCTCTTTTGTCCATATTGATGTCTTTGTTAAAACTCCTTCATCACGCAAATCTGATCATTTATCCGCACCCATCATTCTCGGTATTTGGGTCTGACAATGTTCATCGACTGACCGGAATAGATGTCTGCAGACATGGCGTTCAAGAACGGTCTCAACGAGCGGCTCGATGAGCTGGGGCTCGCCTCCCCTCGCTCCCCTCTCTCGAAATCTCCCTTCTCCAGCCTCCCCTCACCAGCAGCTGGCCAGGGAAACGCTAATTCGACAGTCGGAACCGATATCCGTTCAAGTATTCAACGTCGTTTTACCACTGATTCCACAAAGTTCCCTCCATTGATGGGAGTCGATTCCCAGGCTCCTCTGTTACCGGAATCTTTGGATATATTGTCATCTGTGGGTCTCTATTCTTTACTGGTTGGAGTCTGATGTGATTGGAGCTCAGTTGTTGTGCTTTCCACTTCGCCCTGGAGTGAGGTTATTGCATGAAACTTCACATTCGATGTGTTCTCTTCTCTACTTATTTCCTTTCCATATTCACTTTACTGACAAAAGTTTTTTTCTCCTCTGTTCTAGGCCACTCGACTGCATAAATCCCAGCTTGTGAGCTTTCACTGTTGATCTACTTCCCCGCACCCTGAATACTCACTATAAACTTTCCTCTTCCTTTCTCCTCTCACTTACAATTTTTCCCCCACAATCCATACTCTCCTTGGTGTTTCTACTTTCACTGTCACCCTTATTGCTCTTATGCCTGACTCGACAATAGTTTGAGAGAAAACGACAGCATATCGAGTATATGAGAGAACAGAAAAAGAGATTCGAAGCCGACCTCAAGCTTCTCAACCTCCAGCAAGAGAAGGAGGAACAAGAAATGGACCAGATCGCACGAGACCTGGCACGTACTGGCCTCGGTGGCCCAGTTAGCGAGCCAACTACCCCCCCTGAATATCATGATTCAGGATTTCCCACTGCTCTTTCTCGTCCAGCTCGATTCTCTATTTCAAACGGCCATTCCACCCCTGGTCGATTTAGCAACATTTTCTCTCCTCAACTTACATCTCCGAATTCGAACAAGGTCAATTCGCCATTTGGTTTGAACAACAACGAATCACTTATGTCAAATATGAATTCTCGACGCAATTCTGAGCATGAATTCCATTCTAGTGGTTTTGGAGCTTACCGCCCACGACATCTGTAAGTCTTGCTTCTTTTGTGACTCCTGAATCACTATCAACCAAACATCTGGCACTTGCTTTTTTTGGATCTCATTCGAGGCTTCGGGTTCATTTTTCTCAATTATGACACTTTTCAGTTGCTGCTAAAAAAAAAATTTTTTTTGGTGGGTGGGGAGAATAGCAATCTCTTGAAACTATCACTTGTGCTGCTCAAGTTTCCTCACTTTGCATTCAAACTGATACCTGGTTTCCTGCTTTAGGAACAGATATTCATTGTCGACCTCCACTTTTCAATCTTCAGCGCAATCATCAGCATCCAATACGAGCAGTTTTGGTAATCCTTTGGGATTTGGTACATATTATTCTGGTAACAATTCTGTCAATGAAGGCGAGGATAAGCTCAAAGAAGAAGAGCGCATGTCAACCCCTGATGTGAAAAGCTACCTGCGCATGACTGATCCAGATGATAAATTTCCTACATTAACTCGCCGCAAGGATGATCCTAACGTGGTACGTGATCCTGGGGACCGTGTTTACTGACGTTAGTCTAATGGAATCAATATAGCTTTCAGCGAATTCTGCTGCTTTGGACCTCGCAAATTCTCGCACTCCTGTCCCCGAAACATACCGTGCTAACCAGCGCCATCATTCGGCCCATCAGAGTTTACCACAAAACGCTTTTGGCTTGCTTCAAAGCGAAAAGTCGAGTGAGAATTCTCACATCCCAGTCACAAGCTCTGCTTTGTCCAGTGGAAATTACCAATCTCGCCACCTAAGTCGGCTCTCACTAGAGGGAAATTTTCCGGGCTTTGGCTCTTCGACCACTGGCAGCACAGCAACGAATGGTCGTCCAACGTCTTTGCAAATGTCCTACTCTACAAGTGATGTGCCAACAATGAGAAATGGTGGACTCCCGACTAATATTACTCCTCCGGGGTCTAGCAGCGATTACCACATTGGTGGTGGTATAATCTCTCACGATCCACACCAGCTGAACGACACGCCTCCCACTCCCCAATCTGAACACAGCGATCCTGTTCCAAATGCACAGGCTTTACAAGCTGGATTCCAAGTTACTGCTGCATCTTTCTCGTCGCAGATTAAGTCTCCTGTTACATTGTCTGCTAATGTTAGCGGTTCCGCTACCCCTGCAAAGAGCCCTTTCCCGCATCCTGGTTATGGATATGGAATGCAACCCTGGGTTACCAACCCCATGCCAAATAGTGGGAATCATGGTTTAGCCCTTGCTTCTCACTCTCCATTTGCACAGCCATTTTCGGCCTACTCTCGATTTCTTGATGGTGCAGCTAGAGTTAATCAGGTCCGTCGTACCGGGGATACTGAAGCTGGTGCCTTTTCTCGATTTGCAAATGTTCCCCTCGAACAGTACCGAGGCGAGCTCTATGGGCTATGCAAGGACCAGCACGGCTGCCGATATTTGCAGCGGAAATTGGAAGAACGGATTCCTGAAAGTGTTCAGATGATTTTCTTGGAAATTCACATGCACGTTGTGGAACTCATGACAGGTTAGTATAGGTTTTAAAGTCTACCTGATAGCTTCATGTCTAATGTATGAATCTCTTAGATCCATTTGGCAATTATCTTTGCCAAAAGCTACTTGAATTCTCAAATGACGAGCAGCGAACTGCTCTTATTAACAATGCAGCTCCTCAGCTGGTTTCTATTGCTCTGAATCAACATGGAACTCGTGCCCTGCAGAAGATGATTGAATTTATTTCGACCCCTGAGCAGGTATAACTTCCACATATTATTTGGCTTGCATCAGCTCCCTGACACAGTATACTCTAGATTCAAACTGTGATAAATGCTTTGCGAGACAGGGTGGTGGATCTTGTCCAAGACCTTAACGGTAATCATGTGATCCAAAAATGCTTGAATCGACTGTCGGCTGCTGATGCTCAGGTATTCTCACTTCACATGGTTTAAGTCTTGATGTATCACTGATCGACCTTGCTAGTTTATTTATGATTCAGTGGGTGCCAGCTGCATTGCTGTTGGGACTCATCGTCATGGCTGCTGTGTCCTCCAGCGCTGCATTGACCATGCGTCTGGAGAGCAACGTGCACAATTGATTGCGCAGATTACAGCAAATTCCTATACCTTGGTGCAGGATCCTTTTGGAAACTATGTTGTTCAATACATCTGTAAGCTGGCTTGTGTTCATTCTTAGAACATTACTGATTACCTTTAGTGGACCTGGCAGAACCCCATTTCATCGAACCTCTTTGCCTGACATTTTTAGGAAATGTGGCAATGCTCTCAAAACAAAAGTTTAGCTCCAATGTTATCGAAAAGTGTCTTCGAACTGCCGATTTCCAAAGTCGTCGTCTCCTTATACAAGAGATGCTGCCTTCAAACGAACTTGAAAGGATGTTACGAGACTCCTTTGCAAATTATGTCGTCCAAACCGCAATGGACTACGCAGATCCTGAGACACGTGTGGCTCTTATTGAAGCAGTTCGACCAATTCTTCCTTCCATCCGCCAAACACCTCATGGGCGCCGCATTGCTGGAAAGATTATGAGCATCGACTCTCAGAACCGCGCAAGCGGTACTTCTACTGGCCAGTTAACTCCTAACGGCTGCGATGAGAATGGGATTTACCATCAGCCTAATCCATTCTCCACCCCAACGATCTCCCAGTTCGGACCACAGTTTAACTCCACTATTTCCAACAGCTTGAGTGCTAGTTCCTCTATGACCGCTATTACAGGTGATTCCTCAATCTCGAGCGGAGCGTCTACCGCCCCAACCTCTGATTCCAGCACGACTATTTACTGCCCCATTCCGCAACAAGGAGCCAATGTTCTTAATGGAATTAACGGCGGCGCTCAGGGATTCAGCCTTTATTAGACGTTCCCTTGTCGACCCTGCCATTTTATCCTCCTTGTCTCATTACAGACTTGTACCACCAATTGAAATGATGAAATGAATGATGACGATTAACGGCCCTGATGCAAAATCAACGAGGAGAAAAATAAAAAATTTCCTGTTGCAAAAACAAGGATTACGACAAAAAGACACGACATATAACAGATTTGCAGACCCAGTCAATGAAATTCTTCTCCAGATCTTTTTCAACAAAAAGGCACACGAGAAAGGGCAGACTTGCCTTGTACTATAACCTGCCTGCGTACATCAGGCCTCTCTGGATGGCCCTTTGTACTTGATGACATGAGAATGACGGTTGCTGTTCCATATGGATACACTTGTTTCTTATCATATTTTTGAACAGTGCCGCTTTCATGACTCTTCAGTGCTGATTTGCAAATCCGTGTTTCCTTCCTTTTGCACAACATTTCTGGTTCTGTTTTCCTTTCTATGATGACTTACTAAGTTCATTCCTTTTCAATACTGGTGCCATTTCAGTTTATTTGGATGCAATATACCAAACCAGGATCTTCTTGTTAATTGCCTTTGGATCATTCTGGATTTATCTCAGCTTGCAAACTTACAACCACACTGCATATCCAGGAAATCCAACGAGAATCACCTGAATTTGGTATAGATCCGCGTCCTTTTGATATGGAATCGCCATACTTTTTTTGACCGTGCTGTATTTTTATTTTTGGTCCTTGGACTTGCTCAGATTCTGCGATGGCCATATTACTTTGTGCCTAAGCGGGACACATGACGGGCTTCGCATATATGGACGGCACCCTGTCTTCTGACTTGGTCTTGACATAGCGTTCCTGCCAAATAGTCGCCCATGGAACCTAAAATTTGCATTCCTTTGAAATCTTTTTCACGGATCTGTATTCATGATTGCTTCTACACCCTGAATTGTACTTCTTTTTGACGGCCTCAACCCTGTACACCATGATGATATTTGCCTTGTCATCTAAAATAGATGTACCCATATGCCCAGTTTTCCCCCAGTTGCTCAGTTTAGCATAGCGTAGCACTACCAATGAGCATAACTTTGCTGAATCGACTGTCTTAACAATCTTTTTAGTTCCACAGCTGTATATTATTAGAAGTATACACTTTGCTTCCATTGTGTGGCATGCAATTGACTTAGTATTATAAGTATAGTATAGATATGTAAATAATAACTGTCTGATGATTATTTGCTTAGTTTGCAACCTGAGGAGCGAGTTTAGTGAAGCTTAACTTAATAACAACTCGAAACTTGAAAGGCGACGCGACTCTTGTAGTTTGGATATTCCTCCGCTTCACGTTCAGTTTTCTTTCAGTTTGCATCGATCTTCTGAGTTGGAGGGAATAGCAATGGCTTCTATGTTGCCAGAGGAGCTCATCATCTCAATCTCACAGCAATGGCCCTGTAGAGATTTGCAAATCAAACAACTAGCTACCTTACTCTGTGTTCGTGAGCAACATCTCTCCCATCCGATCACCTTTCAGCCATTCGCACAAGCTTTAGAAGACTCATGGATGAGCCAAGCTAACCACTAAAACTCTGGCAAACAGCCTGGTCTACCTTCTCCGCCTGCGATCTTCGTACACGGACCACAGGCGTCTGGAAAATCGAGCGTGCTACGAGCAATCCTCCGAGACTACGAGAGCGGGAATGAGCCCGTTCTTGAGGAGGATATTCCGTCAAAAAACAATCCGAGCAGAAGGAAACGCAAGGCGAAGGGAGGGCTGACTGAGGACAGGCAGAATGACTTTTCAACCAAGTCTTTTTTTGTTCCAGCGATCATCAGAGTTGCAGAGTGCATCACTGCGCGGCATCTCCTGATGAAAATCGTGTCTAGTACTATAATTGCGATACAAAAGACGGGCTCGCACATCTTTCTTGATGGCGCGAAAGAGGAGTGGGTTAAGATTGCTGATAAGGCCCGGTGTGAGAATGTCAGCTCTTTGCCTACTGTATTGAGCGACATTCTAGGGAAAACAAGATGCGAGAAATATATGCTTGTGCTAGATGGAGTGGATGAGCTTCGAGAAGGCGGACAAATGCTACTGGCGGCATTAGCGAGATTGGGAGTGCTGGTATGTCTATCTCTGTTTCAACAGACGTATTTGCTTTCTCCAATAGCACGATTGTGGGAAAATTAACACGCCACATTTGAATTCGCAGATACCCTCATTATGTGTCTTATTTGTGTCAAGATTTACACCTCGTCCATTATTTTTGCAAGTCGCCGGTGTCCCGCATATATATTTTCCGCCATATTCTCGTAACGAGACCCTTTCCATCCTTTCTAACTTGTCACCCCCGTCTGTGGTCGATCTTCCCGAAGAGACCGCAGCAAAGCTATACCCTCCGTTTTTATCAACATTATATGACTCCTTAATTGGGCCTGCAGCTGGTACAATTTCGGTTTTCCGGTCTGCGTGCGAAAAACTGTGGCCGCGATTCGTGGCGCCAATCGTGAATCAAGAGAATCCGCCGGGCGGAGAGTGGGATTTCTCTCGACTACTTGTGAAAAACCGCACGTTGTTTCAGCAACAAGGGGAACTTGTGCTTATTCATCGTATTGTGCCTGATGTTGCCAATTCGTCTACTGCGAACGGCACTTTATCTCTTCTGAAGAATAAAGCGAGCCAGCTTCCGGCGTTGCCTTATGTATCAACCCTGATACTCACTGCGGCTTTTCTGGCCGCATATATACCTCAGCGCCTTGACACGGTGCTGTTTTCAAAGTTTGCGTCTTCAAAAAAGAAACGAAGTCGTCGACGGGGCAAGTTTAATCTTGCGTCTCGACTCCAAAGCGATGACCAGGACCTTGATGACCCAACGCAAACCCCGAGTAAAAGAGGTAAGAAATCGGGAACGCAATCGCGAGTGACTAAATCGACACCAGCATCCTCATCCACATTATTGGGAACTCGTAAAGGAGTCACAAATTTCCTGACACCGCGACCATTCTCTCTGGAACGGCTCCTCGCTATTTACCATGCAATTGACCCAAATCCACCGTTAACTACCGTGCCACCTGTGGCGGATGCTGTTTTCCCGGACATAGCTACCTTGCAACGACTGAGATTACTTGTCCCTGCGTCCTCTGCAGCGGCTGCATCCGGTGGTGCGATTGACGGAGGGGAGAAATGGTGCTTGAATGTGAATATTACGGTTAGTTCCAGCGCTTCGGTCAATGAGGAGTGGATTGTGGAAATGGCCAGGGGTATTGGGGTGGACATTGATGAATATTTGGCAACGGATTGAATACTTTGATAGTTATTCAATAGCAGGTGAACTGCTTCGTACCGCTGCTGCCATCTGTAACAGCGATATCACGCAGCCAGTACCTGTCCTTCAACTTCGATTCTTGAAACATCAAGTGTTCGAATTGCCCAAGTGTGTTGACGAATAGTTGACAGCTGCTTTCTCCGTATAAACAATTAGAATCATAGAAACATGCCGTCAAATCATTTGCGCGCAGTAAGCGACGACCACGAGTCCACAACGCTCGGCTTCTTACGACTTGTTCCCACTCTCCCCATTCTTACTCGTTGGCTTGATGCTAATATAGCGTTCATGGTCCTTCATTCCTGCAGCCTTGCAACCTCGTCTCTATCATTCGCTGCCTGGGCTTCAAAGTGGCTGCTGAAAGTACTAACATTTGTATAAGAGCGCACAAGTGGAAGCTCGCCACGCGTTTAGGCTTTGCTGTTGACTCAATGACTGCTGTGGCTGGACGCCGAACAAATGAGAGCCCGGTATAGAACCGAGAGGGCTGGAAATTCTATCGTGAGATGAGAACATCTAGATGTGTCCATGCATCAGCAATTCGACTGTTTTGATTCCGAGAGTTGTTTGCCATGCTAGGCTACATACATATGGGCGGCTGTTTGTTCATGCTTCCTCCAGACATTGTGAAGATGATATCAGTGAAACAAAATGTCTGTTTCCGTGTTTTGACAGCAGCGCTTCACAAAAGGTTACTTATAACCTGTGAATGATTTGGAGGAATATTGATATATTTAAGACACTCCAAGAGCTGAAGAACTTTCATGATTTAACCTTCTCCTACACTGCTCTCTTTTCTGTGCAGTTCTCTTTTGCAGTTCTCTTTTGCAGTTCTCTTTTGCAGTTCTCTTTTGCAGTTCTCCTTTGCAGTTTCTTTCTAAACCAGCTTCATCAGGCCACCAATATACATATACTAGCTATGAAGACATACACCATTGCCGCATTACTGTGCTCTACACTCCCACTCCCCTCTACTCTTGCAGGTTCGTTTCTATTCCTCAAAAAAAGCACCATCCCCCCCCCCCCTCTCCTCCTCCTCCTCCTCACCAAAAAGCCCATCCACTGAAAGCCCTCTAGCCCCAAGCACCCTCTCCGCCAGAAACCAAGTCTCCCTCTCCGACACCTGCTCCACCGCCAATGGCATCCGCCGCTGCTGTCCCGGCAGCCTCAGCATGCAGGTCATCAACGGCAATCTCGCCGGCCGATGCTGTGTCCCCGTGAAAAACAACAAACGCGACAACAACGACCGCGCCGCCGCCATGCATCTTCACGCGAGATCCCATGTCGTTGCGAGAGATGATGGTATCGAATCTTGTCCGCAGGGCCAAGTGGCTGTCCCCGTTGCGGCGCCGGATTATGATAAGCAGATTGCGGATTTGATGGGGAAAGGGAAGGGTAAGGGTGGTGGTGGTGGTGGTAATCCGGTTTCTGGGGGGGTGGATAAGGGGAATCCGTTGGCTCTTGCGGGTGCGATGGGGATATTGGCTGCGGCGGGGATGTGAGTGAAGCTGCTGGACGGTTCTTTTTTTTTTTTTTTTTTTTGGTTTATTCTGGCTTGGTTTAGTTTCAGGAGGGTACTTGGAGTATGGATGTCATTTTTAGTGCTGCCTATACTTTTAGCGACGGTTATGATTTTTTCAATTTTATATATGGCATTGTGATGCATTGCATAGGAAAAGCCTTTTTTTTTTTCTAATGAATATAATTAAACAGGATGTAGAGTCACCCGGGGCCAAAAATGCCAAAAATGCACGACTGCCACCTCCTTTTATACAGTATGTAAATATGTCCTCTCAGAAGATCATAATCTCCATTTCGTCGGCTTTTACTTCGTTGACTGAGCACTACGGACAGGGAGGACTTCAGACACTTTGGGGACAATCCACCAATCGTGCCAGCGCGCTTTGGAGCCAACTCCCGGAATCTCAACGGACAGATTTAACCGCTTCCGCGCGGAACTCGCAGATTCCACGCTGCCGCTCTTGGCTTCCTGCTTTGTCGACAATGACACTGTATTCGCCAAAAACGCTTTCTTAAATGCCCCAACGGCGATACTTGTCGCAATACATGCTCGGAGAGAGTCTTTAACATCTTTCGCCCAGTCTTCTGCGAGGCCGCGCAACGGTGCTCGCTTGCCTTCCTCTTTTCCCACGTTCGACTTGATCATTTCAGAATTAAGGAATGGTCCTTCGGCTAGACACTGTTCTAAGCCCCTTTTCGCTTCAGCGACTGCTGCTAAAGCCCTGTCGAGTACTCGTTCGTCACTGTTTCCTGACAGGGTAGCTTCTTCTTCAAAAGTTTCAAAAGCAAGGGGTTCTGGTAATGATATAGAGAAGAATGGTCTCATGCGTAATTCGTAGCGTGGTTTCTCGGAGGAATAACGCTTAGATGAAGCCAAATACGAAGATGGTAATAGATTGTAGCGTACGATTAGCGTATAAAGCGCATGTAATGCAAGAGCAAATGCGTCTATGGCGGCGAGCTCTGTCGTGTGCCGATGAAGGAGTTTAAATGTCTTGTCAAAAGCTTTCTGTCGTTCAGATTGATTGCTTTGCGTAGAGTTGCCAGGCTGGACTACGATTCTTTCATATTCTGCCTCGACACAGGAACGTATCCTGTCCAAATGAGCAAGGTGAGTCGCACATATATGCGATAAATACCAATACAAACCAGGAAGCTCTTCAGGGGAATATATCGAAAGCTCAAAGCCAAGTTGCAGAAGAAGCCGAACCTGTTTCAGTTTCTGATGGTATACCCAGCTGCTAAGAGGATAAGCATATGTGGGCTCGTCTCCGTGTAGTCTGATTGCTGGTTCCGAAGTCAAGTTGCGAAGGTGGACGTCGATTTCCTCAGCCTTATTAAGAGCCACAAATTAAAAATTTTGCAACATGGAGACAATATCAGGATTGTTATCTCACCTCGGCCTGAAGATGGTCCCAATCGATAATTGAATGACAGAGAGTGCGTCGTATCCGACAACGATTAAGACACGCTGCACGATATGTATCGATGAATGGCTATCGTCAATTAGCAGGGCTTAGATACCAGAGGAGAAAGACAAAATACCTGAGCAACTCGCTTAATGAATGTGTCCATGTACTTCGCAATTTCGAAGCGAGGGTCGGAAGGTATTTCCACTTCCTCGTTTTGCTTATCCAGCAGCATGCTACATGGCAAGACAAGGTCAATGAGGTCGTCATAACAGAATTTCTTGATAGATATAGAACCAAGGACACGGAGCTCGTTCAGCAGGAGAGACTGTGTGAGAGAACGAATGTAGACTGATGGCTGAGGCTTTCGACTTTGCAGCGCCCAAACAGATCTCTGTCCATATGCAGTTAAGTGTCAGGTTAAAGGTATATTCCGAGATGCGAGGCATAATCAACTCACCTGTAGATCGTAAGGGCATTGCGAATCAAGGATTTCTTGAACGTCAATTGCATCCTTACAGAATCGCTTCAGGAACATTGTAGCGTCTGTGGGGTTGATTTTGACTATGGGCCGTGGAGGTACCGTACTAGCTAGACGCCGTTGGATTTTACAGCTAAACGATTCTTCGATAGGCTTTCCTATCAACATCGATTTCTCAATAAGATCTATCTGATCAAGACAAGCGCGAGGACTTTCAGTTTTTCTGGTTTGTATCACGGAAATATCCAAGTCCAAAGTAGAGAGAAACTCTCGTCGGAATATCAGTCGGCTTAAAAGAGCTTCCATGACCGATTGATCTAGGTTTCGCTCACGGTCCTTTAGCCAGGATATTGCGTCGTCAATAAGGACGTGTATTTTAGCGGATTCAATATTGGTCAGTAGCTTTCGGTTATACAGCTGTGTGACAAAGTCTTCCTCCTGTTTCACATCATCAGTGATTTCAAGGCCGCAGTGCCTTTTGATGAATATTTATACTAACCTCATAGTAATATTCCGAGCTCACTCTCGCAATGACGCAATCACAGGCTTTAACCAATGCCAAACAGTAAGCTCTTAAGACAACAGAGACCAGCGCATGATCTTTATATTCCCCCGCAGCCTTCTCTGCTTCATTCTTTTGGGAATCGCTGCGGTCTTGAATTTGACGGGAGAATTGAGCCTCTTCAAGGGTCGCTGGAACCGGCCAGAGTAGGCGATCCAGATATATTGATGTGAAAAGTGTTTGGGATAAAGGGTGGCCCATGTGCCATGCCACCTAGATCCTTGTGATCAGTTATTGTCTGCCGCAGTCATAATGATAGATAGTACTGCCTCCTGCTTTACCATCCCATCACGGCAGAATGGGCGTACCTCAAGACATAAAAGTTGATCCATAATCCCCACAACCTCTTCTGGAAGGAGTTCTCTCATAGTATTGTATTCCTCGTCTAACGTGTCTCCTGGGGCAAGGTATCCGCTATCCATTTTGGAGTCCATAATCTATAAACTCTTGGGTCACCCAATCCATTCGTCAGCAATCTTCAAAGCACTCAACCAACATATGATACATCAAAAGACCGGCAAAGAATCGATTATAGGGCATTCTCCCACCTCCAGGGCCCCAACAGCTTCGAAGAGGGTGAAGAACTCGTCCTTGACGAGTTGACCAGTATTCAGCTCTACAAGAATACGTTAGCTTTCAGTCATGAAGAGATCGTGTAGGCTATTTCTCAGGAGATGATGGGTAACATGCTTGAAGCAGCTTTTGTGAATTCCTCCGTGATATCTTGTGCCTCCATTGTCCCCGATGTGATGCGGGGAGAGCTTTTTGTTTGATGCATTGTTAAGTGTCATGGAATCGAAAGCCAGTTTTCTATATCATATTAAGCAGTGATGAAGATAACATATTAAGATCATACAAATCATTCTAAAAGAAAGGTGGAAAACGCAAAGTTGTCGTCCATCGAGAACAGATCTTTGCTACGGTCGATCATGGCAGACTACAAATGATTTTATATGGGCACCGCTCGGACCAGCTTCGAACTTACTTTCAACCCGCACCACCCAAGAACAAACGACTGCGAAAAATGCTTTAATTCAGAAATAAGTAGATTGGGCTTAAGAGGTCTATAGAATATGGATTTAAACCCGCTGTTCAGGGACAAATTGATGTCGACTCATCCATCACTGTGTGCTACTGGTACATGCAGCTACCTCCCCCATCCACTATCCCGTCCATCACTGTCGATTATCAGAGTACATATCGTAGAGCTTTTTCCGATTTATTTTTGCGCTGATGCAGCCTCCGCGGTCTCTTGCTCGCTCTTAGCAGATAAAGTCTGCAACTCGCCTTGTTTGCCATTCTGCTCGCCAGAGAATACTCAGTTAGTTGATTGTTGATGTCCCTTCTAAGAGAACCCTCAATCGGACGCTAGAAGCACGGCTAACTGACCTCCCATCTGGAGAATTTCATCTCCGCGGCTCCGCGCTCAGCCTTGAGTCTCAATTCGGGCTTGAGCGATCGTCGGACGGTTCTGGAGGCAACGGCTAGGTACCGGTTGTAGCTATTTTACGGCAGACATGTCAGCAATTGTGGCGATTGAAGCAGGAGTGACGCTTTGGGTATGATCATACGTCAAGCCAGCGGTTTTCCACGCGAAAGTCATCTTGATAATGAGTGTTTGGCTGTAGGAGAGCGAACACGACAGGTCTTGCAATCTCTCTCTCTCTCTCTCTCTTCCAGTTTGGATGATTTGCAACCCGATGGATGTTCTTGCCAAGAGATGGTCATGTGATAGACAGTTATCGATCATTTTCCATCTCGGCACTTCCTCTAACCTCAACCTCGGCGACAACCAAGCAGAATATTGTCTGGTCCCTCAGAGGTTCCAGGACAACTTGTATGAAGTCAGCAGCCCTGGATATTTTAAGAAGACTGGATGGAATATGTACCTATTTTACCTCTTTGACGACTTCACATAAGGGTGATAATGATTCCAGCCGTGAGAGTGTGAGCAAAGACCAAATTCCAATTCCGTTTATGGCTCAAGAGGTATAAAAGTTTCTCAATTCTGCTGCTCTATGAAGAAAGCTTATAGAAGTTATATTCCAAATAGTTACCCAAGCCCTTGCCCGATTTACAACCTCAATTGAGGCTGCATGATAGCCATCGCGATCGCCACCATTGAGATATTATCCTTTGCTGTTCCTGTGCTACACAGACATTTTGGTCTTTTGCTCGCATCGCCAATGATTCAAGTCTGCACTGCTCCATTGCCCCCGCTGATGGAGGCCTATATGGACTATGTGAAATGGGAGTTCGGTCCGCACCTGTAACGAATTGATTCTGTCCAGATACTGCTACCATGAGCGTGCTCAATTGACGTGCTCGAGCAGTATGTACATACATACATTGGTAACCGAACTTAAAGATACACAATATGATTCTCAGACTCCCAGATAACGGCCATGCAGATCGTTGCTATAAGAGGTGTCTCGAGTAGTCTGCTTGATGCTCTAGACCTTAATCTAATAAATTTTGATGTTCACCAACCTCTTCAGCAGTGCTTGAGCCTTCCAAAGATCTGATCTTGGGTCAATGGTTAAAAACTCGCCTTTGTACTTTCAGTGTATGGAGGTAAAAGATGACTTCGAGTCCAGTTCTATCGAAATTGTACCTGGTCAATACTCTGTATTTTGGAAAGAGTGCTAAAATAGCTATGTGGTTAGGCCACTGGACTTGTAACTTCGTGCAATTTTACAACCATTTTGTTAATTAAATTGCTGTCAGGTACCATTTTGCTCTGTATCTGTAGAAATTCAAGTATTATAAGAGTATTTGTACTTTGGATATTGTATGTAGCTATATGTATGTATGAGTGTATGTAGTATGTACTGTACATACGTACTACATCTGCCTAGTAGGTGATTATAGTCCAAATTAGAATCCCCTTTTCCATATCCGCTGGAATCCAGAGCCCAAGACCTGCAGAGTGTATGTATGTGTATGTGTATGTATACTTGCTCTGCAGAACAGCCTAATGATTTGACTCACTTCTGTCCATGATAGCCACATATTTTATCAAGCAACAGAACGCACAAAGTGAGAGAATGGCTCGCATTGGAGATTTCGAACTGGCAATCATGTAGTCCAGTGAATGGGGTAACAGTAAGACAACAACAAACCAATCTAGTTTAGGCCTCCCATAGCATCTCACGCACTCTCTCTGCAACCACCTTGCTATTCGCCAAACCTGGCTTTCCGGACACTTGCCAGAACAAACAAAACTGGATTTCCGGAAGCATCTCCATCCAGCCTTGCAAAACCTAAACTCAAAACAAGGTGGACACAGCATTGAACGACTCAGCGAGCTAAAAAGGACGACCTAAAGTTGACGTCCGTCGTTTCCAGGTCCCTGGGATTGCATACCTATCCACTATCTTCAAAACGAGCATGCGTTGTTCCCTGCCGCTGCCCGCCCTCCCGTTCCCGATTCCATGGAGTCGGGTTATATTTTTGCTTGGGCGGCGTGACTGGACCCTGGCGTGGCGGGAGCGGTGAGAAGTGACCTTCCACCCCCCGGCGCTTCGTATTCAATGAAACTCGTAGGAAAGTACCGTCGACGCGGAGCATACGAGCCCGAGGGAATGGATATAGACTGCCAGCAATGGGATGAAAGAGACAGCAAGAATGTCTGTGACCTGCATATTCCGAATATACGGTAAACCCACCGAGATAGCAAACTCGCAAGCCTGAAAATGCAAAGCCCTCGTAAAGGGATTAATTACAGCTATTATTTCCGGCGTCGTGGAATGGGGAGGGTCGCCTTTTTGCCTTCTCTGGACCTCGAATTTCGGAAATCTAGAAGAGCTCAGCTGCCCATTTCAGCATGGAAGACGAAGCAATTGACGATAAGAGCCGGGAAGGATGAATAGTACAGGTAGAATCCCACAGCACCAAAGCAAATCTTAAACAGAGCAGTGAAGAAGCCGAATACCAGCCAATGTTCCTAGTATTGGCGCTTGGAGGAGTCCCATAAGACGTAGCATGACAAAGATGCACATACAGCAATCCTAGCCCCAAGTATTTGGTCCCTTAGCGCAGATGGACTGTGTTCCTAAACCCACCTGTACCTCCTAACCCTCCATTTTCTCTCCCACCATTTCCACTTGTCTTTTGTTTCTTTCAATCACTCCGACAACCATAACATTCTTGGTAAGCCAATGCATTCTTTCGTCCACGAATGTTCCTCAATGTTTATCCTTCCCCTCTTGCTGTTTTAAAGATAAGAATGCCTGTTTCTGCACTCCTGGACATCCTTAAAGTTCTATCCAACATCCAGCTTTTTGATGACACCGTTAGGTAAAATAGCACCTTGAGATTTGAGTAACTCAAGCTTCCCAGTGACTGCAGTGTGATTAACTGACAGTAAGACCAAACAAGTAAGTTGAAAAGCTATCAATGGCAGCTATCAACTTGGCCTTCACAACAGCCCTGCCGAGACGCGTTACACGCGTTTCCTCTTTCCAATAAGCAGCCTTCATTCACTGCTGTTCATGCAACATATAAGTATAAAGAATTCACTAACCTTTTTGCGTCGTAACAGTTCCTGTCCTAGCTCTTAACCTTCCACCTTCATACTTCTCTCACTTTCCACTCCCCCTTCAATCAAGCAGTGATGGCGAAGACCTCCAAGAAGAACGATACCCCCAAAGGCAAGTCTCCATCCGTGCTCAGAAATAGGGCAGCAACAAGGGTTTCTAAGCAACGACCTGCGACAAGAACTATCGTCCGCTGGAATGGTATTTCCCCTCCCCCCTTCCCCCCCCCCTTTTTTTTTTTTATCGTGGCAGGGGGAGAAGCTAACTGGCCGCTTAGACGAACTTGACAAGCAGCTGCTCCTCTCAATTCAGTCTGCATGCAATTCCGCCGGGGTTAGAATTCCCTGGGGTAACGTCGCTGCGCTTATGGGCGAAAAAATCACAGAAGGCGCCATAGTCCAACATCTCGCGAAACTGCGTTCCCGGCTTGAAGGTGAAGGCATCCCCGTCCCTCCCCCTCTTCGTCGCGGTGGCTCGGGGTTCGCCAAAAGGACCATGTCTTCGAAAACCACGACAGCGAGAGGAGAAAGTCCCGACGACGATGACTGGAATGAAGCTCAAATAAGGTTCCAACCTGAAACAATCCAAGCTACACGTATTGATAGCAATGGTGACGCCGCCACTGGTGGCAAGTCGACCGCCATTCTGGACTTTGAGGCAGAAGATAACGAACAAGGCGCCGGGTACAGCTTTGCGCTAGACGAACGCTTTCTGCAATTTCCGGGGAGTAGCCAAGCTTCTCGCGTCGCCGATAATGCGGCCACCGCAAGTACGAGGGAAGCTCAGGAGACTAGGGCAATTGTACTCCGCATTGCACCAGAGCGATTGGAAGAAGTCCTCATGAACCGGAACAGAGATGACATCGAGGACGTTGATGTGAAGGAGGAAATACAGGAGTCACTGGAAGGAAATGAAGCGGTCAATGCAGACCATGAAAGTCGCTATGGACCCGCTAACACCACCAGTCTGCAAAGCCCAGCACTTGCAATGGAAATGGGTGCAATGGTTCCACAAAGTTTACTGCAGATTGGAGCGCAGCATTTCCAGATTCCTTCGCAATGGACGGAATCGGGCCTTGAAAGCTTTACCGGCCAGGGACGTTTTGAGGAAAATAATTCTGCATACAGTCAGCTCTCAGCTGGGCCATCTACCCAGATGAGCAATCATCCGTTGGAGTTATACACTCCTGGATATATGAGTCAGCCAGTGCAAGAGCCATTCACAAACATGTATCTGCCAAACTCAACGAGCGGGACAGTCCCGATCTTGCAGAACTCGAGTTCCGGATCCTCGCAGGATAGCCAGTACAGCTGGGTGGATACTCCATTTCCGAATGACGGGTTTCAACGCTTTGAAAATGGCTTCGACGTGGGAGAGTTCATTAGCCCCGAATACTTGAGAGAATAAAGAGAATCGGGGCCAATGGTAAGTCGAAACCTCTAAAGCAACTCTTTTTCTAAAGGTTGACTTTGACGAAAAGAAACAAGTAACGGCGACAAGTTCTCAGGCATCATTTTAACACCGAAGCTTTAAAAACCCCCAAAACGAACCAGTGTGCCTTATATCTCCAATTAGTCGTGTATCTTTTATGCGAATTCTTCAGTTTGTTTGCAGTTTTTGCGTTATGGATTAGGTTTACCTGCAAGCTTCAGCTGCCAATACTCCTTTGGAATACCTTGATTTCCCCTTCAGCGATTCGTCTCCGGCTGGCGCCCACATAAGTACATCAAAAAACGGACCAGCTTGGTGAACGTCGACTGTGAGAATCGCTTGCAAGCAACGTTGGTTAGCTTCCGAGGCTAGGGAGTCGCCAGTGGAAATAAGCTGAAGCGGCGGTAATCGGTTTGGCTCAGCTTTCTCACACGGCACGCTGCAGTTGACTGATCTCATATTAGTATTATTATTAAAGCTCTGGTTTTATAGTTAATGGCAGATTGTCTTCAAGTTGCTAAGCTGAATTTTCACATCGACGTATGTAAGGGGGATAATAACCAACTTCAGGAGGATAGCTACACAGGCATACTGTGCACTGCTTAAACTATGGACTTTCAGCCACAAACAATAGGCCTCTCCTGTCCTTCCCCTGTGTGTCCTCCCCATCACCCTGATCCTCTCTCATCTTCTCAGGATGAACAACGTCAAAGGTGAAGTGAGGATGGTCCGTGCGTGTTCATGCTTTTGGAAGAACACACGCTAAACCTAAAAGAGAACTAAATCGGTGTATGGTGGGTCATGTGATCTTTTCGAAAAGCTTCCAAAGCCAAAAGTTCAGACGGAATGCCAAGAACTTGGAGAAGTTGCTCGAATCTCCCAAATTTTTTTTTTTTCTCTTCTAGCTGCTTTTCTATCAAATCACTTCTTCACTCTCTGCACCTCACCTTTTAGTCCTGCCTGTCCTTGCAATTGGATCCTATTCACGCCTAATCTGTTCTCATTTTATTGGAGTTTAGGATCTTTGGGGGCTGCTTCCGTCGTTTCCGTGTCTTCATCATTCTTGATTCAGTATGCATAGAGCTCTCTCGGCTTCCTCCCGGGCGTCAGTCCTTTCCTCTGCTGCTTCCACTCGTGGCCATCTCTCTCAATTCCGGCCTGCTCTAGCTTCAGGATTGAATCTCCAGCAGCAAAGATATGCACACAAGGTGAGTTGTATCCCAACTTTCCGCGTCTGTTGGTTCGAGACACTCATCACTAGTCAACTTCGTCCTATAGGAACTCAAATTCGGTGTTGAAGGGCGTGCAGCGCTCCTCAAGGGTGTTGACACGCTTGCGAAAGCCGTTACTACTACATTGGGCCCTAAGGGAAGAAATGTTTTGATCGAGTCTTCATATGGCTCCCCCAAAATCACAAAAGGTATGCTGCGGACCGCCGAACTTTGAATTGGATAGCATTACGGATGACTAAATTTGCATATCTAGATGGTGTCACTGTCGCCAAGGCGATCTCGTTGCAAGATAAATTTGAAAACCTAGGCGCTCGTCTTCTCCAGGATGTTGCATCTAAGACAAACGAAATTGCTGGTGATGGAACGACAACCGCAACCGTCCTTGCCCGTGCTATCTTCTCTGAAACCGTAAAGAACGTCGCTGCTGGCTGTAACCCAATGGATCTAAGGCGAGGCATCCAAGCCGCTGTTGACTCCGTTGTTGAGTTTCTTCAAGCAAACAAGAGAGAGATCACCACCAGCGAAGAAATAGCCCAGGTGGCAACTATCTCAGCCAACGGCGACACTCACATTGGAAAGCTGATCTCCAATGCCATGGAAAGAGTTGGAAAGGAAGGCGTCATTACCGTGAAGGACGGAAAGACCATTGAAGATGAACTTGAGGTAACAGAGGGTATGCGATTCGATCGTGGTTACGTTTCTCCTTACTTCATTACCGACACCAAGACTCAGAAGGTCGAATTTGAAAAGCCTCTTATCCTCCTTTCTGAGAAGAAGATTTCCGCCGTCCAGGACATTATCCCCGCCCTTGAGGCTTCTACAAACCTTCGTCGGCCATTGGTCATCATTGCGGAGGATATCGAGGGCGAGGCTCTTGCAGTTTGCATTCTCAATAAGCTTCGTGGCCAACTTCAAGTTGCTGCAGTCAAGGCTCCCGGCTTTGGTGACAACCGCAAGAGTATCCTTGGTGATATTGGCATTTTAACCAACGCCACCGTGTTCACGGATGAGCTGGATATGAAACTTGACAAGGCTACCCCAGATATGCTCGGTTCCACTGGTTCTATAACAATCACCAAGGAAGACACTATCATCTTGAATGGCGAAGGCAGCAAAGACGCCATTGCCCAGAGATGTGAGCAAATCCGAAGCATCATTGCCGACCCCGCCAGCTCAGACTATGAAAAGGAAAAGCTCCAGGAACGTCTGGCCAAGCTTTCTGGCGGCGTTGCCGTTATTAAGGTTGGTGGTGCTTCTGAAGTCGAAGTTAGTGAGAAAAAAGATCGTGTCGTTGATGCGTTGAACGCTACTCGCGCCGCTGTTGAACAGGGTATTCTCCCTGGTGGTGGTACTGCGTTGCTCAAGGCCTCCGCCAACGGCTTGAAAGATGTTAAGCCAGCCAACTTCGACCAGCGACTTGGTGTCAGCATCGTCAAGAGTGCTATCCAGAGACCGGCTCGTACCATTGTGGAGAACGCTGGCTTGGAAGGCAGTGTGATTGTTGGCAAGCTTACTGACGAATTCGCTGGGGACTTCAACAGGGGCTTCGATAGCTCCAAGGGAGAGTACGTTGACATGATCGCTGCCGGGATTGTCGACCCATTGAAAGTTGTTCGCACTGCCCTCGTTGACGCTAGTGGTGTCGCATCCCTGCTCGGTACTACCGAGGTCGCTGTCGTCGAAGCTCCTGAGGAGAAGGCACCTGCTGGTCCTGGCGGCATGGGCGGCATGGGCGGAATGGGCGGTATGGGTGGTATGTACTAAAAAGCTGGTGGTTTTGACGGTAAACATGATCTTTTTCAACTCGGGTGTCTCCGACTCCTTAATTGAGCTGTAATTTCTCCTATTCTCTTGCCATGTGTTTTTATATCTCTGTCTCTTTCCCCTAACCATGTTCCTCTTATCGCCCGAACCAATTCTCTCATACCATTTTATCCCTTTCATCCATCCAACTACCACGGTTAGACAATGTTGTTGGAAAGACCCACTCCACTCTATGCCTCAACCTCTATAATCTCATGCCACTTCCCTTTCCCTCAGTTTCCCCTATTCTCCGCTTTGGCATAGAAATGAAGGGAAATACAGATGCCACTGCGATCAAGGTTCGCGTTTTGTGTTTGTTATCCAATCTCATTGGAGTCTTTAAAAAGTGGAGGGAGAGGTGCTTCATGGTTGCAGAGAGCAAAGTACTGTACACTATTGACTGTTTGAGTAATGAAATATATTCACTAAGGTTCCAAACAACGATTCCCGCAATATTGGCAATGATCTTGCTGCATTAGATTCAGGAGACAGCCTGAATAGAAACTCAATCCATAAATCGATTTACTGAAGCATCTGGTGCTTGCATAATTGCGGTGCATGAGTAGGTATTTACCTACATGTTATATGGGGGATTGGGATAAAAATATGATCAGAATGCTGGATGCAATAAGTATGTATGTAGCTACTGTGACTGTAGGCCTATGTAGGAACTTGAAATGTGAAACAGAGAAATCATCAATGTCTGATATGAAATAGCTATTGGTTAGAGGTGTAATGTACGGAGTAGCAGGGTTACTATCCAGGCTATGTAGGAGTGAATATTCATGTATGTACACCATACATGCATGCAGAGAACTGTTCCTGTGCTAGACTCTACAGAGGAGCTACATGGTTCTACTTAGGAACTTGTGTATGAGTTAGTTATGTCAACACCTTGCAAAAGAAGTTCAATGCTTCAATGGAAAAAGATATCAAATACACCGCAAAATAACAAATTGCTTGTAACTTGTAAGTGCAGCCTAAAGTCGCCAGTTTGTTGTTGTTCTGGTCTGATTTAAGGGGAAAATCCGCAAAATCATAATATTTTGGCTTGCCCCCCCACCAACCCAGTTACTAGTCAACAACTCAGCCCCGCCATTAGTTAACTACTATTGAGGTTGCCTCATGCTTCCTCTTGTTTGAATACATTCTTCCATCAACTCCACTTACTCTCTCTTCGCATCAAAGTCTTCTCACTGTCTCCCACATTTGATCAGGTATACTAAATTCTCCTTGTTGTCTTTGCATCCTTGACTTCTGGCTTAGTGCACTTGTGTGAGTCCAGGAGAGCTGTTCGCCAGTGGCTTGCTATTTCTTGTTTCGCTCACTCCAAGTCATACCGCTGTTCAAGTGTGCTGATAGTGAACTCATCGATCTTGCAGCTTTTGTGACTATTGTTTTAGCAAGAAAACATCTTTCAAAAGCATTACACATCATGTCGGTATGTACTGTGCATAACTCCTGTCCATGATCTCTCTCTTCGGCGCTGACCTTCGCATCTACAGGTTGATTCTGGGTACGTGCCAAGCCCTCCTTGTCCCTCCTCCTCCCTGACTGTAGAGGTCGAGATAACGGTCAATGATCTGCTACATTATGCTGACCACTATTGGGGGAACCCGGCAGAGTTTCTATAAACCCAGACTGCATCACTGCATTCAACGAACTTCGGCTCGGCCGGGGAAAGACAAAGTTCATCATTTTTAAAATCGCTGATAACCGACGAGAAATTGTTGTTGAGGAAGCCTCGATGGAGCCGGATTATGAGGTGTTCCGTACCAAACTCGAGGAGGCCAAAGACTCCAAGGGCAATCCAGCTCCAAGATACGCGGTTTACGATGTTGAATTTGAGCTTGAGGGCGGAGAGGGCAAGCGGTGCGTTTTCAGCCACGCAGGAGGCTCTGATCTAGGCCTGATCCCTGTTCATGGTGCTGACGTTTTGTACAGAAACAAGATTGTCTTCATTTCATGGGTGCCTAATGAAACACCAACATTTGTCAGTATACTGTCGACGAGCATTAAGTGTGAAAGTCTAGCTAACACTTACTAGTGGTCAATGCTTTACGCGACAAGCCGACAGACGCTGAAGAATGCCCTTAACCCACATACCAGCATCCACGCGGACGACAAGGCCGAGCTTGAATGGAAGAACGTGCTCAGCGAAGCCAGTGGTCGCAAGGCTACCAAATAAACAAATCAATGGTCACGGGTAGATGTTGCTATCAGGAACTGGATCGCTGTCAGTATCGACTGGACGAAGCTCTCTGATGAATTGTGTGAACTGTTCAATCGTGCTGGAATTGATCGGGGCTCTTTCCGCGGCGTTGTCCTTTCCAGCGTCTGTGATTTAACCACATTTCCAACATACCACAGATAGTTTAACTTGAAAACTTCCATGACCAGATGGCTTAAGACTATGTATTAGCGTTGGCTGGAATGTTACTCTCTTTGAAATTGATTAATTGATAAGGCAGTTCACGCCACTTCCGTGTCCCCATACGGACTACTCTGCACATACTGTGTACACAGTAAAAGTACAGCCAGCTGCACAGTATTCCAAAAGGTGGTCCTTATGATCCTTCCGCAAAATTCCGCAAAGGTCGAGAACACAGCGTAGATAACTCCTGTTTTATCGCTTAGATAGTAAACAGCGTAGCAAATCTGGGCAGAGACAGACATTAAAGGCTGAGGATGTTTGAGCCGTAAAATCAGTGCCATACTGTAGCCATTCTCCAGGCGAACTATGTACTGTGTATGGACCTATGCTGCGTACTCCGTGGATTTTTCGTCATGCTGTATATACATGGAAGTACTACAGAGTACACAGTACATATGCATATCATCTTGATCTCGGGCGATTTTCGGATTAAATATGCTCAGGTGACCAATCAGCGTCAGACTATTATCTAACCAACTACTCCGTAACTACCACAGTAATTGGTTAGAAGCTTAGTCATCCTGGAAGTTTTCTGAGGAGTCTCGTATCAACACTCATCAAGAACCTCACACCACACTCACTCTCGACTGACCTCTCATGCGGTGACCACACCTGTAGATACACCCCATCTACGCCAATTCTAATTTCTCGATTCCGCATCTTCCATCTCCTCCTCGATATGTACTTCAGAGTTGCCTCGAGGTCAATTGCGACCTCTGCCGGTTCCATACGTGCTTCTCCATCCTGTCTCTATGCTCGCGTTTCTCAGACTGCCCGATGTGCCGGCGTAACACAGCAACAGACTCGTACGGCTTCCTCTACCGAGCACGCCATTTCCAATCCTACCCTTGCTGGAATTGAAAAGCGATGGGAGGCTATGCCGCCTCAGGAACAAGCAGAGTTGTGGATGCAGTTGAGAGATCGGATGAAGGTGGACTGGCATGAGATGACCATGCAAGAGAAGAAGGCGGGTATGTGGTCTCTATGATGTCTGGCCTTCTTCAACTGGATCGGAGCTTGTTGCTATGCGGCTTGAAAATCGCGCTTGACATCAATCGGGTTTTCAGTGCCTGCAACTGGTCGTCCAATCTGACATGAGGACTTGGCCTGAGCACAGCTGATTCTCGAAATAGCTTACTGGATTGCTTTCGGACCACATGGCCCCCGTGCTGAAACCCCCAAGGGCGAAGGAATGAGGGTTTTCATTCAGGTTGCCAAATACCTCCTTATTGCCTTTGGTATCTTCTATACCACTCGCATGTTCGCTGGTCCTGCGCCTAAAACCATGACCAAGGAATGGCAGGAAGCAACAAATGAATACGCCAGGGTATGAATTCTTCACATTCTCCCTTTCTTTCGTGGCTACATTGACTAATGCACTAAACAGAAAGAGAAATTGGAGCCGATCACCGGTATCAGCAGTGAAGGATATAAAGGCAAAGGTTTCATTCAGAGTGCCCCAGCATCCAAACAATAAGGAGCCCATCCATGCATGTAAAAGACATTGACCCCATGGTGGTTTGGAAACCAGTTCGGAAAAAGACGGGGAGCATATATGTCAACTTTTGCGTGATGAACCGAGAATTGCATGCAACTTTCCAGTGTGTGTATTTACTGCTATTATGCTACCTCCAAGCCATTGACGAACCGTATATTATCGGAACTGGGCAACCGTGTCTACTTTGAGCAAGCTGGCATGCCCCATGAGAATCCGCATTTGCAGTTCTGCACCCTGTTGCCATTCTGTAAAATCCCCGGACTTTCGCTCATTTTCTCCTTCTTTTCTCCTCGGCGCCTTTTCCGCGAGTTTCGTATTTCCTTTGCTTCCTCTACATTGCTAGTTCGCCTTGTACATCTACATATATAGGATAAAAACTCTGTGATTTCTCGTTTAGAGCTCAGGCTCAATAATATTTTGATATTCGGCTAAGACAAGTGCTATGGAATGTCCATACATATCGACAAGACCACGGAGTAATCTTTCCATAATTTTTCATATATAGTTGATGGTATACAGTAGAGAAGGAAAAAGGAAAGGAGGATAGCACATTAAAACAAGCGAGGAACTGAAAGCGAAGGAAGATATATAACATGTTTGTACATATGTATGTATCGATATTGTTGGGATTTTCTAATCAGCGATCAACAAATCTGGAAGATGGGCAACGATGACGTCCTATGTGACAACGTGCTCCATTGCAAAGCTGTAGCACGATTGAACATCGACGCCCACCTTAACATAGTAATTTATCATTGAGACTTTGCAATTGATATTACTTTTTCAGATCACCATCATCTCTATCTGGGGCAATTTGAGCGCTTTATACGAAAAGCGTCTATTCCTCCCCTTCATTGTTGACTTTCTCTTGGAGATACTCAGAGAAATCGACAGACTGGATTCAAACAATGTCACTCACCCAAAACTCCATGAAGAGTGTATCCAGCACTACCAAGGCTCCAGATGGAACAGGTAAGTCATCTTGTCCTGGATCTTGCACTTTTTGTTATATTCTTACCTGTGACTTGGATTGTTCACATTGCGGGGTGCAGGCATGATCGAGCTGGACTCCTATCTGGAGCCGTTCAGAGACACTCTGAAGAGCAGATACAAGAATACGACGGGGTGGATACAGAAGATCGATGAGCTGGAGGGCGGACTGGACAAGTTTAGCAGGGTAGGGCAAGATTGTAGCTCGTTTAATACTTTCCTGTAGCAGAGGTGCTAACCATCAAGCAGGGCTTTGAGCGATTTGGTCTGAACGTGCAAGACAATGGAGATATTGTCTACCGAGAATGGGCAGCAAATGCTGTTGATGCCCATCTCATTGGAGATTTCAGTATGTGTTGATGCGTTCATGGTCTGGCATTTTTACTTTGACTTATCCAGAATGATGTCTAGACAATTGGGATCGTACAGCGACGCCAATGAAGAAGGATGCTTTTGGAGTATGGGAAGTCACCATACCTGCAAAAGGCGGAGCACCAGCAATAGCACATAATAGCAAGCTTAAAGTGAGCAGTTGCATTTTTCTTGGAACTCAAATTCGAAGCAGTTTATAATTTTCTTGACTAGATTACGATGACTACTCCTGGAGGAGAGCGAATTGACCGGATCCCAGCATGGATCAAGAGAGTCACTCAGGATCTTGATGTGTCGCCTGCCTATGAGGCAGTATTTTGGAACCCTCCCAAGGAAGAACAATATCATTTTGAACATGCTCGTCCAAAGAAGCCAGAGAGCCTTCGAATCTATGAGGCTCATGTGGGTATATCTTCACCAGAGATGAAGGTTGCAAGTTACAAGAACTTCACAGAGACGATGCTACCGCGCATCAAATACCTTGGCTACAATGCCATTCAGCTCATGGCCATTATGGAACATGCTTATTATGCAAGTTTCGGGTATCAGGTTAACAACTTTTTCGCCGCGAGTAGTCGTTATGGCAGCCCAGAAGACTTGAAAGAGCTTGTCGATACTGCCCATAGTCTGGGTCTTGTTGTTCTTCTCGACGTGGTCCATAGCCATGCATCAAAGAATGTCCTGGATGGTCTGAATATGTTTGACGGGACGGATCACCTCTATTTTCATTCTGGCCCAAAAGGAAACCATGACCTTTGGGACAGCCGACTGTTTAATTACGGTAACCACGAAGTTCTTCGATTCCTTTTAAGCAACTTGCGATTTTGGATGGAAGAATATCAGTTCGATGGTTTCCGCTTTGATGGTGTTACAAGCATGCTGTATACACATCATGGGATTGGAACGTAAGAGCTCCTGAACTTCTTTTGCGCAGGCACGGGATAACACTTTACCTAGTGGATTCTCTGGCGGTTATCACGAATATTTCGGGCCATCTGTCGGCAACGATGGATTGACATATCTGATGCTGGCGAACGAAATGCTTCATCAGCTTTACCCAAACTGCATCACAGTAGCAGAGGACGTATCTGGAATGCCCGGATTATGTTTGCCCCTCTCACTTGGTGGCACGGGATTTGATTATCGCTTGGCTATGGCAGTCCCCGATATGTACATCAAGCTTTTGAAGGAGAAACGAGATGAAGATTGGAACATGGGCTATCTCGCGTTTACCCTGACGAACCGCCGCCATGGCGAGAAAACGATCGCTTATGCTGAAAGCCACGATCAAGCGTAAATCTCCCCTCACCTTACTTTGTGACGATTGACTATGGCTAAGCTTTTATAGGCTGGTTGGAGATAAGACTCTGATGATGTGGCTCTGCGACAAGGAAATGTATACGAATATGTCTATCCTGACCGAGTTTACTCCTGTCATCGAGCGCGGCATCAGTCTCCACAAAATCATTCGCCTGATTACACATGGTCTAGGAGGCGAAGGCTATCTCAACTTTGAAGGAAACGAATTCGGGCATCCCGAATGGCTTGATTTTCCTCGTGCTGGTAACAATAACAGCTTCTGGTATGCGCGGAGACTTTTGAACCTCACGGAAGACCATTTGCTCCGTTACAAATTTCTCAACGAGTTTGATCGCAAAATGCAGTTGACTGAAGAAAAATATGGATGGCTCCATTCACCGCAGGCATATATCAGCCTCAAGCACGAGGACGACAAGGTCATCGTGTTCGAACGAGCAGGGCTGTTATGGGTTTTCAATTTTCATGCAACCAAAAGCTTCGCCGATTACCGAGTGGGCGTAGATCAGCCGGGTACTTATCGAATTGTTATTGACACCGATGATGGCGAGTTCGGTGGGTTCAATCGCAACGCGAAGGACACGAGGTTTTTCACCACCGCGGAGGAATGGAACGGGCGCAGAAATTACACACAAGTGTACATTCCTCCACGAACTGCATTGGTAAGTGTCTCGTGAATTTGTCTCATTGGAATCGAGATGCGATCTAACTATACAACCAAGGTCCTTGCGTTGGAGAACACGCTTTAGAAAGAGGATGGTCAGCGAGCCTTGATGTGCTGGTTGGAGTGGGACTTAGGGGCTGTAAAAGTACTAATGTATGTAATCACTTCATCGTATTTTCGTCAGTGGCCACAATGGTCGAAATAATTTAGTTAATAGAAGTAGCAGTTCATTACAACACTACAAGACATGTGGAATATTATATCGCGGTTAATGGAGGAGGAGCATCTCTGATATTCTTGTTGTTTGTTATTTGTAATTTTCTGACAAATGATTCCCTTGGAAATTTGGGTTGACGTTCCTAGTGCTCTGTTTTTAGATTTCGTTGTATTTGTATTTCCAAGATTAATACAAAGAATCCGTATTGCCTTCGGCAAGTGTCGGAATAAAGCTGCAGCGTCGAATAGCAATCATGGTAACCTTTTAATTATGATACACGAAATTCAGATTCAGTACCGTTAGCTGTATCTAATCCGCGACTACATCCGAATTAAGCGCAGGTTTCTCTCGCTTTCAACTCTCCCGACCTCACCTCGTCCTTTTCCCTCAAGAATACTCTCTCCTCCACAACCGCCATCATGTTTAAGAGGTAAGTAACAAGCTCAATTCATCATGGAGAAGGTGGTAATGTTTCTGACCTCATTTACTGATTCCAATTCCTCTGCTTAGCGGCGTTGCCCGGACCTTGGGAAGGTCTCTCTTCGCACGACCTACCTCCACAATCCTTTCATCAACCAGACCTGCCACTGGCAACAATGCTCTGCGAGCCCTTTCCGCGAGATATGCTAGTACTGACGCCAGCAATATTGGCAAGATTCACCAGGTCATTGGTGCGGTCGTCGACGGTACGTGACACTTGGACTCATCGTGGAAAATTCTTTTTCATCGACAGCGATGCCAGTGCCAATTGCAGAGATTGTGGCATTTCCATTTGTCGCAATGGGCCAATCTTGAGTGCCTTGATACTGATGAGATATCGCAGTGAAATTCGATACTGAACAACTCCCCCCGATTCTCAACGCCTTAGAGACCAACAATGGTGGACAGAAACTTGTTTTGGAAGTCGCGGTATGTGGACGCTTCAAAGCACGCGAGGCATGTTTGGAATAGAAAAGCTGATGTTGCTGCCTAGCAACATTTGGGTGAGAATGTTGTGAGAACAATTGCTATGGATGGTGAGTGTTTATGTACCTTTTATCTGAGTGGCATAATCTAATATGAATTAGGTACCGAGGGTCTTGTCCGTGGCGCCAAGGCTGTCGATACTGGTGCCCCCATCAAAATTCCTGTTGGTCCTGGCACACTTGGCCGTATCATGAACGTCACTGGCGACCCAATTGATGAGCGTGGTCCTATCAAGGGTGTCAAGTTGGCTCCCATTCACGCTGAAGCCCCAGAGTTCGTTGAGCAATCTACAACTGCTGAAGTTCTCGTTACCGGCATCAAGGTTGTCGACTTGCTTGCTCCATATGCCCGTGGTGGAAAGATTGGTCTTTTCGGTGGTGCTGGTGTCGGCAAGACTGTGTTCATTCAGGAACTTATCGTGAGTTTTATCCGTCGGAAATATTGGTTTAAAAGGTACTAATTGGGATCCAGAACAACATTGCCAAGGCGCACGGTGGTTACTCTGTGTTCACTGGTGTTGGTGAGCGTACTCGTGAAGGGAACGATTTGTACCATGAAATGCAAGAGACCCGCGTCATTCAGCTCGATGGCGAGTCCAAGGTCGCGCTTGTTTTTGGACAGATGAACGAGCCCCCTGGTGCTCGTGCTCGTGTTGCCCTTACTGGCTTGACCATCGCGGAGTACTTCCGTGATGAGGAGGGTCAGGATGGTAGGTTGATCCGTTGCATCTCCAGAAGTTGGGATGGGGAGAACTAATTTTTATAGTGCTTCTTTTCATTGACAATATTTTCCGTTTCACACAAGCTGGTTCTGAAGTGTCTGCTTTGCTTGGTCGTATTCCCTCTGCCGTCGGTTACCAACCCACACTTGCCGTCGACATGGGTGCCATGCAGGAGCGTATCACAACCACCACCAAGGGATCCATTACTTCTGTGCAAGCTGTCTACGTCCCTGCTGACGACTTGACTGATCCTGCTCCCGCCACTACCTTCGCCCATTTAGACGCCACTACTGTCTTGTCCCGTGGCATTTCTGAGTTGGGTATCTACCCTGCGGTCGACCCTCTTGACTCCAAGTCCCGCATGCTTGACCCCCGTATAGTCGGTGACGACCACTACCAGACTGCTAGTCGCGTGCAGCAAATGCTTCAGGAATACAAGTCCCTCCAAGATATCATTGCTATTTTGGGTATGGATGAATTGTCTGAAGCTGATAAACTCACTGTCGAGCGTGCTCGTAAACTTCAGCGTTTCCTCAGCCAACCTTTCACCGTCGCCCAGGTATTCACTGGTATCGAGGGTAAACTCGTTGACTTGAAGGATACCATCCGAAGTTTCAAGGCCATCATCAACGGTGACGGCGATGATCTTCCAGAGGGTATGTTGTTTCATTGTTTCCATCGCGCCCTGCGCTTCTCTACTGATTCGAGCTAACATATTTACAGCTGCATTTTACATGGTTGGCGACTTCGAATCCGCTCGCGCAAAGGGAGAGAAGATCTTGGCTGAGCTCGAGAAAGCATGATAAATGCTAAGCTTGTAAATATAAGATCATGTGCTATTGTCTCTCGGGGTCACCCCGCATGTTATTTTAATTTGAGCTTCGTCGGTTCCTCTTTGTATGTCACTAGACTCGGCCTGCCACTGTTATTTCATTCCCGTTTGTAAAAGAATCGAGAGAGCATGTTCTTTTTTTCGTCGACGACATTGCGTATTCCTTTTCTTGCGTTGAAAAGTTGGTGGCACAGCCTACCAAGCTGGCTGCAAGGCCGATTAGAGAGTTTGATATGGACATGCAAATGATGAGTTCAAGTCGAAGTCTTCCGCACAGCCAAGGCAGCTTTATCAGAAGTCGCGCATCCCTGGACGTACTTAAGGTAGGCTCCTTGCGGGGATCCCGAAAGTGCTTAGGCGGATTGAACGCTTTCTCAAGAGCATCGCCAGTAAGCACTTGCGTATGTATGTATAAAGTATCGACGTACTAGTATATTTTAGTATGTAAAATGGGTAACTACTAATGTATGTAGGTAGCAGAATTATATGCGGCTGAAGGGTGGATTTCCAGAAAGCTTCCAGCATTCATGCGTTAGTTAGTCGCCAATCAGATATTGGATGGGCACTGCCTCTGAGAGAAAATACGAGCTGGTTTGATGAGTGTTGTCATCCGATTGAGTCCATAGCCTATAGGTATGTAGCTGTGAGATGTAGATCATGGCTGAGGCAGGTGTAAGCCTTTTAAGTTAGGTGCTAAATGGGGTGTTTTGGGCTTTGTGTGTTACGAGGAATGAAGGATGCGATGCAAGATGTAGTATAGGTTTACGAAATTTTGCCCGTTTTGGGAGATAGGGGATGTTTATTTTTCGGTCAGAGCTGTTGGAACAGAATGATCAGTGCTGTTTACGCAGTGCTCAGGCAGGGGCGTACATATAAATGCTACCTTCCTGATGGTGCTAAGTTGAGGATCGTGCAGAACTTTTTCTGTTCAGACTTTGTTGTGGCTCTTTTCTTTTGTATGTGATCTTTTGACGTTACTAACATGAAAGGACTTATACCCATCGCTTCAATTCTGCTCCCGTTTCTGGGAGTAGTGCACACAGCGCCAGATGGCTCACGCTGTCGCTGCACATCTCAAGATCACTGCTGGCCATCTGCAAATGCCTGGAAAGCACTGAATGAATCTATCAATGGAAACCTTCTCACTGTCAAGCCTGTGGGATATGTATGCCACAATCCAACTTTCGATCAAGCTTCCTGCACGAACATAACTGCAATGGAAACCAATTCTGTATGGAGATCTCAGGAACCAGGCGCGGTTCAATATATCAACTGGGAAACCTGGCCAGAAAAGCAGCAGACTTGCTACATCGGCGGAGATCGAAAGATTCCATGTGGCCAAGGTCGGATATCGCGATACTCGGCAGTCGCCCATAAGCCAGACCATATTCAGCAGGCGGTTCGCTTCGCCGCTAAGCATAATCTTCGGCTCGTGGTGAAGAATACGGGACATGATTTCCTCGGACGATCAGCGGCGCCTGAGTCACTGCAGATTTTGACGCATTTCATGAAGGATATTCAGTTCACGAATGAGTTTGTGCCTGAGGGAAAAAGTGATCGACGCGCTGTTGGGTCTGCTGTTACCATCGGCGCCGGTGTGCAGCTTGCAGAACTGTATAAGGCAGTCAGCGAGAAAGACAAGACTGTGGTGGCAGGGTTTGCGCACACTGTGGGAGCTGCTGGTGGGTATATCCAGGGTGGTGGGCATTCCGCTCTGGGTCCATGGAAAGGGATGGCAGTGGATAATGTACTTGAGTTCAAGGTGGTCACAGCGAAGGTAAGAAAGCTGCAGCTCGAGAGAGTTTAAGGACGGACAGTCTATTGACACTATCTGATATAGGGGGACCATATTACCGCCAATGACTACCAAAACCAAGATCTGTTTTGGGCCCTAAGGGGCGGAGGTGGCGGGACCTTCGGGGTGGTGACCAGTGTCACTCTCCGAACATTCCCCGAGGCCCCAATTGTTTTTGCAGCCATGAACATCACTCAAGTCGGCGTTGCGAATGCCCCGTATTGGAGCGCAATGGAGAAACTTCATGCTCAGCTCCCGGCCTTGAGTGATGCAGGTGCCTCGGGCTATTATTGGATTATTCCAAATCTTCCGGTACCCAATGTTGGACAAATCGCCGCCACAAGTGTTGTATTTTTCTTCGCCAACAACAATGACGTTTCCAGTGTCGACAAGGCCTATGCACCGTTACTATCATCTCTGAAGAAGATACCCGGCCTCAACGTCACATACGAAACCGAACAGCTCCCCAAGACAACAGATATATACAAGCCTTTGTTCCAAGGAGCAGATGAGACGGGAACAGCGAGCATCATCGGATCGCGGCTGATATCTCGCAAATTCTTCGAGAGCAAAGATGGGCCTTCTAATCTCATCTCTATGTTGCAGAAGCTGAAACACGAGCCTGGCGTTCCGGTTTTCGGTCATTTAGTCGCAGGAGGCCAGGTTGCTAAGAACAGAGATATTGAAATTGCCTTAAACCCGGCGTGGCGGAAAGCCCTTGTGCATGTCGTTGTTTCTCGTGGTTGGTCGAAAGACACCCCTCTGACAGAACAGCGCGCCATCCAGTCCAACTTGACCAATGTGGAGGTTCCACTGCTCAAAAATTTAGAGCCAGATATGGGTGCCTATGTCAATGAAGCCGATGCCAACGAAAAGGATTTCCAAGAGAGTTTTTGGGGTTCAAATTATGGTCGTTTATATGGGCTCAAGAAGAAATGGGACCCGAGGGGTCTCTTCATTGTTCGTGCGGGCGTAGGTAGCGAGGACTGGGATGAGCAGGGGCTTTGTCGGGTGCGGTAGGGGACTTGAAGGCTCTAGAGTGTTCAGTTAGCTCTGCTGCTTCTTGTAGATCTATCATTCCACTCGTTTTGTCTCCTGAATATTGGTTGTTCGGATGGAGAGTACATACTGTGATCGTATACTATCATACATACTGTATTTTGATATTGAGCTATTCCTCATTTGGTTGTCATCTCTTATCGTGGTAACGTGATCGGAATGCGGGGAAAGCACTCGGATGGCATCACCGAATCACGCTTCAACCGAACTTCGTTACCCCAACTGCATCTCTCAGCATACTAATCATCATCATCTCCATCATGACTGAAGCTCACAGCTTGTCCATCTCCTTGCTCGTTCCAACGACGGATTGGAATGCAATTGTGCTGAAATGATATTGGGGCTTGTGCCTTGACTACATAGCTCTCTCTCCCTATCTGTTTGCCTGATGAAGTTCCTCTGCCCATTCAACGCTCCGCTCTCGCCACCAGACATGGGTCTGACGGCAATCACCTCAACCTCTCGCAAGGCACGCTCCTCATACCTCGCTCTATACTCAGTGAGACGCAGAATATCAACCACCTCGTCTCGTTCTTCGCAATTTCACCGATCGGACTTTACGGGACAACCTTTTACCAGTAGCTATGAAACTGGACTTCCGACCACTGGCCCGCTGGGTTCTGCGCCATCTTTTGGTGCTCCACGGTTGACGCCTAAGATTCTGAAACAGCATTTGGATCAATTCGTTGTGGGCCAGGATAGAGCGAAGAAGGTCTTGAGTGTCGCTGTTTACAACCACTACCAGAGAGTCCAGGAGCTGCAGCGGAGGACTGAGGAAGAGGAGGCTTATCTGGCACGACAGGCTCGAAGGGAAGCTGTCGAGGGACATCCTTTGGAATGTGCGTTTTCTGTTATTTCTTTTGTTCGTTGGTCTGTGAGGTCAATTAGTCCATTGCGTATCGGCTAACGTGATCTGGTCCGGTACAGCTGAATTCCCAGGTCAGCAGCGGACCATATCTTTTTCTTCTCGTGATGAGTACAGTGATTATTTTTCACGACCAGGACCTGATCAGATCATCGATACGTCCCCTCTAACGCTGGAAAAGTCCAATATCTTATTGCTAGGCCCATCAGGAGTCGGAAAAACGCTAATGGCGAAGACCCTGGCCCGTGTGCTTTCGGTGCCGTTTAGCATGTCTGACTGCACGCCTTTTACCCAAGCTGGCTACATTGGAGAAGATGCTGATGTTTGTGTACATCGATTACTGGCTGCTGCAAATTATGACGTTGCCCTAGCGGAGCGAGGCATCATCTGCCTTGACGAAGTGGATAAAATTGCTACGGCAAAAGTAAGCCATGGCAAGGACGTCAGTGGAGAGGGAGTGCAGCAAGCGCTTCTGAAAATAATTGAGGGAACGACAATTCAGATTCAAGCGAAGCCTGAGCGGAATTCACCGCGCCACGGAGGATCCTCGAACAGTTTTCCAGGTGGCGGACCAGGAAATTCATCCTTCTCTTCGTCCACCCCAGGGTCACCTGGCAAGTCTGAGGTCTATAACATTCGAACAGACAACATTCTCTTTATTTTCTCAGGAGCATTCGTAGGACTTCAGAAAGTGATCATGGATCGCATATCACGTGGATCAATTGGCTTTGGCCAGCCTGTTCGCGCGTCTGCGAATCCGTTTAGTTCACATAATTCGTCCCATGCGTCGCATAACGCACCAATTCCTATCCGTCCTGGCTCAGAGGAGGAAGCTCTATACAAGAAGCATCTTCCTTTTTTTACACCATCACCTGCTCCTACAATGCCTGGTTCTGATGAAGAGCCGCAATATTTCAATCCCCTTGATCTCTTAACCCCTCCTGATCTACAATCATATGGGTTTATCCCCGAACTCGTGGGCCGCATCCCAATCACCACTGCTCTGTCGCCTCTCTCTCAGGTGCTTCTTTTACGTATTCTCACCGAGCCAAGAAACTCCCTGGTGAAGCAGTACACAACATTATTTGCGCTATCCGGAATCGAGCTACGTTTTACTACGCCGGCTCTGTACAAAATTGCAGCCAATGCATTCGCAGTTTCTACTGGAGCCCGTGCGTTACGCACGGAAATGGAAACCATCCTTGGCGACGCCATGTTTGAAGCTCCGGGTTCAAGTGTGAAGTTCGTCCTTGTCACAGAAGCTGTTGCTAGTAGAAAGGACAAGGCAGTGTATCTCGCTCGAGGCCAGGGAGGAAAGTTTCACACAATGATTGCAGCGGAAGAGAGTGAATGGGAAGAAAAGATGAAGAAGGAGAAATTCGAGCGTGAGCAGAAAGACCAGGCTAATAGCTTTGAGGAGTGGAGGAGGAGCTCCGCTATTGGCGGGTTCTCCTGAACTTCTTATATATTATGATTTTGATTTTGTTGTCGACGGTTAATGAATCCATTTTTATGGTTGCATGCGGTACAGATGAAGGACTTGGGGGCATTCTGCTTGTTTAGGTGTTGACCTTGGGGTTGCCGTTTACCATCCTATGCTTAATTAAGTTAGTATAGTTAGATTCTGCTACTTGCTGTAAGATCAGGGTAGTGATCCATGAAGAAAAGGAGCAAGATGCTTATTTTGTCGACTCTAGTTCTCCATAGATATGTACATAGTCAATCTGATTGGGGTATATACATACAATGCACACATCATATAGCTGTTCAATCAACCCATGATCAGATCTTGATGGATTCATCTTTCACTTATCATCCATTACTGGTCCTCATCTCTCCTGCTGCACCCGTAAACTTCTTCATTAGAAGATAAGATTGAGTAAAGAGTGTGAATAAACTAACCCTGCTATCTTCTGGCTGACAAGCATATGACCTTCAAAGTTCTTCTTCCATTGGTTACAAGCCCAACGGTAGCTTCCTCATCACAGGCATTGATTCACTCCAGAGAATGTGCACGCCTGGACCCGAACGATAGAGCATTGAATTGTAGCCTGTTTATACCCTTCCTTGTAACCTGGGTGAGATTTTTTGGGGGTATTTGCTAAACCGTGTTGCATGCAGGACCGATACTGAGTAGTATCCTAGAGGATGCACAGAGGCAAGCAACATTCCATTCCATCGAGACGGAGTTGGTACTAGCGTTCGAGTTCTTGGGGAGACGGTTGAGTGTCGCAAAGGGACCCGAAGGGAAGGCAATCTTACGAAGGATGTTTGTAGGCCTCCTTGTTGATGAATGCGCGGAAGAACTCTTCAGTGTTCATGTACTCAAGCTAGGTTGTGCATTTTGTTAGTCTTATCTTTTCTGCCAAATTTTTTCTGAGAACTGTGAGCATACATGTTGCCATTTTTTCCATCTTGGTTGTGTTTTATAGTGTGATAGAACAACAAACTTCCTGAATTTATCACAGTTGCATATTGCCCAGCCTGCAAAATATTCAACTAGATGGTCTGTGTTACGTTCTTCCTGGGTCAGTCCTTTTGGGATGTCATGATGGTCATCTTCCTTGCGAGAACCATAGTCTGGGATGAAGCTGGGTGAGATGAAAGGGTGGATTTGACCCTCATCATCAGTTTCTCCATCAAGTGATTCTGGAGAGTCATCTTCATCATCTGTGTTCCAAATGAAGTGGTCTTCAGGATATTCAGGGATCATATACTCCATAATGCAGTATATATGGAACATTCTTTTATCAAGAATCTAGCTGTTAGTCAAGACTGTTTGGAATTTCATTGAGTGAGTCTGGAAGGAGGGACACAGACTTATCATCAGGCCATTGACTGAATATCTCAGACAACCATCCCAGTATGTTTGGCCGAAAGAACATTTTCCAAGTCCCAGGGAACTTTTGGACAATATGCTTGCGAAACCATTTCATGACATTCAAGGCTGCCTCAGGTTCATGAATCATATAATCCTCTGTCATGAGAACCACAAACCCATGGGGGAACAGCCGCTGTAGATGAGTCTCATATTCAAGATGCTTAACTGGTGCAGCAAGGCTGATATTGAATACATTGACAGGGTTCCGTAAAAGTTTCTGCAGGCCAGGCATGAACTCATACCAAATATAGGATTGGTGAAACTGTAGAGGGCGGGCGGCATACAATTAGTAGATGTGAAAATACAAGAACACAAAGCCACTTACTATGACAGTTCCAGTGGTGGCTGTGTCAATAAAACGCTCCCAATCTCCCTCAAGCCGATTGGAGAAAATAGCATGTGTATAATTCTTCAAAAACATCACAAGAAGCTGAAATTCATCTTCTGCTTCAGTTGGAAAAAAGAGGTAGAAGACGCGCGCCATGGTATTCTTTTTTGAGGAATTGACCCGGCTTAATTCTTCAAAGGTTATGTTCCAACGCTCACGGAAGACGGTGACAATGTCCAAGTTGGCAAGATTGCTTAGAAGCGGCGCTGGAGAAACAGGATCATTCACAGCAATAGGTTCCTCAGGTTCCTGAGCAGTAACATTTGTGTAAACTGAAGTGGGTGCAGTGGCCTCCATTGTATAAGGCACTTTTTGACGGACGGTGCTGATGGGAGGCAGGTAGTTTCTAGCAACGATTCTGAGGCTCGCGTTGGGTGGAAACTCCAAGCCACCATCCAAAAAGTTCCAATGTGTTGAACTGGATGCATAAGCAACAAAGACTGTCCCAATCTCGGCAGGGTGGTACCATAGGGCTGCTAGGTCATTTCGGCGCAGATAATCAGCCATGGCTGTCACCTCCTGGGACGTATCTTCAAAGCCAAATACGTGACTATTTGCATATTTCTGGTTATACCTCTACTCAAAGAGCTTGTTAGTCTCAGTAAGAAGAGAAGCATAATCAGAATTGGAAAACTGTCAGAGCAAAAAGTCTGGATTGGAAGGGATGCACATACATGCTCGCATAGAATCCTGTACTCATCAATGGTACAGACATCATTAAAATTTAGATCAATGATTTTTCCAGTCTTCATTCGTAAAAGTTGATTTTTTGTAGTCTTATTAAGCCCACAAATTCGTACGTCACCAATGACCTTACCAACAGCTCCGAATGTTAGGAATACAAGCACCTCACCAGGATTCCAAAACCGACCGGAGCGTGTAGTGGCGCGAGGGTTGGTATCTGATGCAGAGTTGGGAGAGTAGGAAGTATTCAGAGGCGAGTTTTTCTCAAGGGAAGACAGGTCCCAAGAAGGCTTCCTTGGTTGTGGATTTCTGGGTCGATCTGGTGGAGCCTGTGGAGAGATTCCTGCGTGTATGTGGGATGGAAAATTGTCTTCTTGCTCAACAAATAGGCTATCAAAATTATGGGAATTCTGGAGGTCCCTTGCTGGAGACAACCTTGAAGGACTCGGCCTTTTCTGTGGATGGAGCCAATCCTGAGGCCTCCGAAGGTCTAGTTGAGCTATATTCGGGGTTCTTTCACGTCGGAGAGCTTTCTCCCATCTTCTCTGTGTTGAGAGCTTGCCAAATAACTCACCATTTTGTTTCGAGGAAATCTTGGAAAGCACAGACTTTCTGGCTTTGTGACCTCCAAAAAGACTTAAAGTTTGCTCTGCCGTGGAAGGAGTCTTAGTAGATGGGAATGAAGTTTTTAGCTTCAATCTGGGCTGTGCTGGCGTATGCCCATGATTAGACTGGATATCAGAAGGCTTATCCACTGAGCTTTGAGCAGATACTTGTCCTGGGTTTGAGGCAGCACGGACAGCCGTATCTTTATTGTTGATGATGGAGGAATTTGCCTTGAATCTTCTTTTCATGAGTGGTTCATCATCACAATCACTCTGTTCATATTCGACTTCATGGTCTGGGACCACAAAGTCGGATAAATCCGAAAAGCCATTCCTCTTCTCAGGTTGTGGGTCAACTGGATACCCAAGTTGCTCCCGCTTTTTTCTTCGTTTTTTTCTTCTTTGATCTGTGGCAGCTTTGGCAGCAAGCCACTTGCGTTCAAGTGCCTCCACATCAAAGGCTGGCTCCTCACCCCGAGCAATAGCGTCCCGTTTTGTAGCCCAATCTCTAAGTGTTTCAGGGTTGCAAAACATATCCTCAGTCTCCCAGGTGCATCTTTCCATGGGATATCCTGACCATTTGACAAGGTACATGTCCTTCCCTGAGAGGGTCCTCTGAGCTAATATGCACTCCAGCTCATATTCATCTTGGGGCTCGCTGGGGACTGTCGATGTAATAGAGACATCATCATCACTAAAACTGTCGGCCGTTTGCATTTTAAATATGTTATCCTTGTTATTGAGGGGTGACTGAGTGTTTTCTAGTTGAGGGTCAGTAAACAGACAATGTCAAGGAAGTAAGAAGTCTAGATGATGATAGATAATGAAACAAAAAGAAAGGCTCAGATCACGACTAAACAGACATGAACACAACAAGACTAGGCTGTTGTGTTTCCAAACATCACTTCAACCAGCAGTTTGATGAAGATTAACTGGAGAGGCTCTTACAGGGTGAATGCATAAATTTTGCAAGTCAATGAGTGAGGGAACTTATAATATAGCAACACAGCCATCTGCATCATTTGAAATACACAAAGGACTTGTCTTCTATCAATTGCAGTTGCATGAACGACAGCACTGATCAGTGATGGCAAGCTGGAGGTGAAGATTTAAGATGTGAAGTTCAAAAGCAGAATCCACGCTAGGCTGTTTTGGGCATAAGGTCACATGCCTTTCTTAGTCATCCATTAAGACAGGCTGACGATGTTCAGTAGAGCATCTCATCTTGTTGCCAGCAGAGAAGTCACAGCAAATATTATGTAGTTAGTATGTAACTAGTAGTTATGTATCTCCAGTATGTAGAAAAGCAATATAGGAACTGCCATGAGGATAGAATGTGTTCCAGATGTCGACCTCATATTCCAACTTATATTAGTTTTGCACCTTCACCTGTGCGAGTCACAGTCACTACTACACAAATTATACTACCTTACCAGTAGTTATAGACTTCGGCATGATAAATATTTTTCCGATGGACATCAATGCATTGGTGATAATGAGAGTACTGGATACTTGGTTCTTCATATCGTGCTAGGCTGGTAAGAAAAGTATCCAGTACCTCACACCGCTGTGCTGTCAGACCACTCCAACCAATTCCCTTCTGCAGCCACACTTTCAAACACTCAGTAGTTAACAGTCGATCTAACTATCTCGCTGCCTTCACAACCAACCTCATCATCTCATTCAATAGGCCCCTCAGGATTTCTCTTCTTACACTTCTTGCAAGCAACCCTTTGACTCGCAGTGTTGTTTACCTATACGATTTTGTATTCGGAATAAGTTTCAGTTTCTGACTTCAAGGCTCGACTGCTTTCAACGTCTGTTTCTCGTGTCCCTGTCCGTTGGACACTCTCCGCCCATCATGGCCAATGACGAATATGATGTAAGTTTAATCACTTTTCTGCGGCGGCCAGTGATCCTTTCCTGATGCTAAACCTCCTTATTTGCAGTTCCTCTTCAAGGGTAAATACCACTGCCGTTATACCGTACTCTCAAACATGCCAGTATTCGACAGAAACGTCACCGCTAATACAGTGTTCCTTTTTTCAAACAGTGGTGCTGATCGGTGATTCTGGCGTCGGAAAGTCCAATCTTTTGAGCCGTTTCACACGCAACGAATTTAACCTTGACTCAAAATCCACTATTGGTGTCGAGTTCGCGACCCGATCTATCCAAGTCGACTCCAAGACCATCAAGTCTCAGATCTGGGATACCGCCGGCCAGGAGAGATACAGAGCGATTACCTCTGCGTACTATCGCGGTGCTGTTGGTGCACTTCTTGTCTATGATATCAGCAAGCATCAGACTTACGAGAATGTTACACGGTGGCTGAAAGAACTTCGAGAACATGCAGATTCAAACATTGTGATTATGCTGGTGGGAAACAAGAGCGATTTAAGGCATCTGCGTGCAGTGCCCACAGAAGAGGCCAAGCAGTTTGCAAGTATGATGCACTTGTCTCTTTATTGTTGTATATGCTGTGCTAACTCATACAGGTGACAACAATCTCTCTTTCATTGAGACTTCTGCCCTGGATGCAAGCAATGTTGAACTTGCATTCCAAAACATCCTCACCGGCATGTACCCCTTACAACGTTCCTCTGCGAGTTTTGGCTGACCATATACCAGAGATCTTCCGCATTGTCTCCAGTAAGGCCCTTGACAGCGACTCCGCCCAGAATCCTCTCTCCGACCGGAAAGTCGTCGAAATTACCAAGACACAAGATACCGAGTCCAAACAGGGGTGCTGCTAGATGTAAAGAATGGGCATATTACACAACTTTTGCTGGACAATCCTCAAACAGACATAGAATCCGATTTTGCTGTTGTTCTTCTTCAATCTCATTCTAATCGTTCCAACCTCGTCCCGATGACAGACCCGTAATGAGTCCTTTTTTTTGCTTTGCATCCCCCCCCCCCCCCCCCCCCCCCCCCCCCCTACCTTTTTTTTTTTTCTCTGGGTTGAACGAGTAAATGAGGAGATCTGAGCTTAACATGCCATGTTTTATGTGGTCCATCCTCCCTGAATAACATTCAATATCTCACGGTGGTCAGGCGTGGTAGACGGGTACTTCATGAGAGGAAAGATTTGATGTTTGATATGAAAATGAGGGTGGGGAATGACAGTTGCAGATTGTTCTTTCATACTTTGGAGTGGTTTTGGCTGTGTTCCTTTGTGCTTTTTGCTTTTTTCCCCCCCTTTTTTCTTCCCAGTGTCTGTGTTTTATGGTCTTTTTTTCACTCCTACTACTATTATTCTTGCCATAAATACTTTTTAAACAATAATTCAATCTCCTATCAATTGTTTACCTTTCATCAGCCTGTTTCTGCTAATTCTAGCTTTGTTCTCGTTTGGTATACTGCTGCCCCCTGATATATACTATATACAGGCATCGGCACATTTCAACTGCGGTTGATGTGGTGTTCTTTGCATGTTCATTGGAGTAAATTCAAAAGTCCAGGTACCCTGCCTGTTTCACCATTACATTGATCTGGCTCGCCACAGCCTGGTAGACATTGGGCCGTGAACGTTTGAGATTAGGCCAATGGGAAGGGACTACTTGTCATGGTCATTCTTCCAGGCAAAAGGCTATTATCATTATTATGCGATAAAGTAATAAAGATCATCTACCCAAGTGATCTTATCGAATGTAGGGGCGAACTGTAATAGATGTCATAGGAATCTCCGAAATCTCCACCCATCTATCCATCCGGACACGAAGAGAATATCAAAACTCAAATTTCCACAACCTTCGCAATGCCTAACTCCTGGTCGCCAATCGCCTCTCTAAACGAAGTAACATCCTCCCCACGCTCGCTGATTACCCACTCCAATGTCTGGGCAAAGGTCTCTCCGTTATTCTCAAACCAGTCCCCCATGGACCTTATATACCGCTCCACCTGCTCTTTCAGCAAAGCGTTCTCCCGCAGCCACAGGATCTGGCTGGGATCCAGTTTCAGCATGTCTTCGACCACGTAGTAGTGCGGTATCTCGTCACCCCAGCCTTCAAGACCAGGCTCGTGGTACAGGTCCGAACGGAACTTAGTGGCATATTTGTTCGGTGGGTTAGTGTGGTGACGAAATGCTCGATTGTCATTGTCGAGATTGCTGTTGGGGGAGCGGGAGGTGAAAAAGAATGCATCAGAGGTGTTGAGGTTGCTACTAGGGACAACATTAGACGCCGGCGGGGGGTAATTGAGGTGGATATTGAATGAGAGCGAGGGAGTGGCATCCGGATAACGTTTGCGAAATTTGCGTTGAATAGTCCCATTACTGGGACAGATGTGATTTTGCACAACATCACGTATGACCAAACGAACATCCTCGATCTCCGCCAGTTCGCTCGTAGACCAATTATGCAATAGCTCAGCACGCTCCCGAACAACAAATGGAATAACACGCGACGTACGCGGAAACGAAGGACTATGAAATGCGCGCGAGTAGAGCCAGAGCCGATATATAGCGCGGCGCAGGTGGAATCGCTCCATATCAGTCAACAATCGGCGATTTTCATAGTCAACTTTCCATTTCTTAATCGGGTATATCGCCTCCCACTTCTTGGCTACTCTGCCAACTTGAATGATTTGCTCGAGGAGGTTAATTGACATGGGGGCTTGACGAGTTATGTGTGCGGGCTGGCTTGCATTCTGCGTGACTAGTTGAATAACCTCGTGTAAGGGGCCATACTCAGTTTCCGCAGCATTGGCGAGGATGAGTAGCTTTTGTGAAGCACTGAAAATCCCGTGAAATCGACGGCAGGTTAGGGATAGGTTTAACACGTCGGCGATGGAGTCACAGGAGTAAAAGACGTGGAGCACAAGCTCTGTAGCTAAGAAGTCGAATAACATTTTGGAAAAATCTATATGTGTAAGTGAATTGATCAAGATCTCAGGAGCTATCATCTCGCAGCAACATGCAAAAAGCGTCTCATACCTCTATTAGATAAAAATGCGCTTTTGATCTCTTTCTGTCAGGCTAAAATATACAATTTTCTTCAACTTATCGGGGCAAGGATACGGGCACTTTGATAATGGCGATCTAAGTCGCAAATCTATCGGACGGTTCACCCGAAGAATAGCAGAAGTGTTGCAAAGCAATGTCGCGAATACAACTAACTCCTCTGCAGACGAGATGGACGATGGGGGTTCAGCTGTTGGCGGCCCCGCCTCTGGGGGTTGCATGTAAAATGATCACATCGCTGTGCGAGTTACTGACCAAGGCCAGGTTGGAATTGCAAAGACGAGTCAGCCACAAAGGGCTTGTATGGTTCTCGTTTGGCTCCATGATCGATGGGTTGAAGTAAAGCAGGAAGAAGAATCTGCAGACGACGAGGTGAGAGGCGAGTCGACGTTGCAAGGTCTTACGTAAGCTACATCATTGAACAGTCGATGATCAGTGGAATACAGATGGAAGAGATTCAGTGTATGTACTAGTAGCGAAGAGCAAGTTGAGTCGATTGCTTAATGCATATAAGACCAAGCAAATTCCGTAAAGAAGAATCAGCTAGACATCCCCCCAAGCCGTACACCCTGAGATGAACAAGGACGAGAACGAACATATGAATTAGATGTATGTAGTACATATGCTCACGCAAACAAGACATGCGAATCCAGCTCGTCCTTTTTCCTATTTGCCTCGCCCTCGGCCCCCAGTCCTAATCCCGCATTCTTCACCGTCCTGTCCACCTGTCCTGCGCGTCTCGAAGCATACCTGGCAGCCTTTTTCATCCTGATTTCTCGCCGTACCTGGTTGGGGCTCACATATTCCCGATTCTCATAGACGACGGGCCCGCCAAAGCTCCCTTCCAAAATCACAATTGGCGTGAGCACAAACCGCGGGCCGATCTCAACCAGAGACACATTCGGCATGCCCGGTCTCGATTTCTTTTTCTTCCCAACAGCCTCCTCCTCCTCACCATCCTTCTCCGTCTTCCCCTCCGTCTCCCGAATCTCAAACACCCGGATCCATATCCTCCCATCCACCCAATACACACCAATCACCCGGTCAATAAACGGCTTCAATCCCCTCACACCTCGCTTCGGCACACAAAACACCCCTCTCAGCATCTCCCTAACCAGCCCCCTCCACTCATTCCCCGTCTTCATAACCTCCCCCTCATCAAACGACGGATCAAAAACCACCACGCCCCTTCCGCCCTTTAAACAATTCCCAGCAAAACCCGTCCCCATCTCACCCATCGTATGTAAATTCGTCACGGAGAACTTGATCGTAGGCCCATTCGGCGGGCGCGCAAGCCACAGGTAAAGATCCTGCCCACGCTTACGCGCCTCAAGGAAGAAAATGACATTGCACGAGTGAAGCTCGGCGAGCGAATTCAGCAGGAAATTGTACCCGGCGGCTTTCTTCTTGGTGTCGAGTTTGCTTTCTTTGTGGGTATGCGGAAGGAGAGCAGCGAGGTCGGCAAGAAGATGACGATGTCTAGACTCCAGGAGTTAGAAATAGTGATTCTCAATCCATTCCTTTCCCTCTAATAAGGTAGTTAGTGTCACGATGCTCACCTATGCGTTACACCTCTCGAAGTAAGCATCAAAACTCTGGTTTTCGGAATATGTCCTGATGGGTTTGATTTATGACTGGGTTTTATAGCGGCTTCACTATACTGGCTATGATCCTCGCTGGAACCATCTTCAATTTCGCTGTCACTGCTCTCGTCGCTCAGTCTCTCTTGCATCTCAATGTGCTCGTCATCTTCATTCTGCATGGAATGAACTTTTCGCTTTTTCGAAATCGATTTGTATACAGTCGCCATTTCTCCCCCTATTTTCCAAGTTAACAACGAGCTATTCAGCCAGAGGATGGTTTACAGACTGGTTCTTTGGCAGCGCAATCAACCGCTGTGCAGAGTAAAGCGACTGGCAGAATTATTTTTTTTGGAGCAGTTGTGGCTTTCACCGCCTTACAACTTAATACGAAGCATTTACTCGACTAATCCGTTTAGTGATGCTGCTGTTTAAGGCGGATTACTAAGGAGGCGCTCTCTTTCGCCAATCAAAAGTGCATTCCTGAAAAGATGAAATGTGACGCTGCTTTAAACCTGGATGCTCCGTTGCGCCCCTTATCCTGAATATCGTATAGGCATCAGCATGAACATGTTGCACTACGTATCCTCGTCGAACGAGCTATGACCAGCCGTCGACATCGTCATGAGTCCCTCATAAAATAAATCCAGAAATGAGAAGGAAAAAAGGAAAAAAAGAAAGGCAAAAAGGGACGTCCTCGATCAGAAACTCCGGTTGAAAAAAAAAGAAAATCAAATAGCAAAAGTTCATGATCTTCCCCAACCTCCCGAGTATTTTCCGCTGTCTGTCCTGTAATGCTGTGGTTGCTGTGGTTGTGGCGGCGTGTTGCGCGCATGGCCTTGTGAATCCATCTGGCTTCTATCATATTCCCATGGCGGGCCACTTCCTTGGTTTGGTTGCCTCTGGCCACTCCTTAAGGCATACTGGTCATATTGGGAATATCCTGGTGCGGCCTGACTGGGGCTTATGTTCCGAGCATGTCCGCCGCCTGGCGGTACTTGATAGGACTGTCCTGGGGGAGTATGGCCGCCGTGTCCAGTTTGCATCCCCGCGTGCTGGCGTCGTTGACGCTCTGCATCACTATAGCGGGTTGGAAAAAGAGGGGCCGCATATGGATCCGGGTGGATCACTGTGAAAACATTCTCTTTGGGTTGGGAGGCTGGTGAAGCCCGAGGCGGAAACTGGCCACCAAGAACTGGAACCGATCCCTTGTGGTAATATGGATCCGATTGCTGGTGGGCTTGGTTGGGATAAGGCATCATTCCTTGCTGGGCCGGAGGTGTTTGTCCGGGGAAATGCTGGTATTGGGATCCAGGGTCCATTGCGGCACCAACCATTGGTTGAGCCCTGGCAGGCTGATTGTCTCCGTGGGACTGGGACATTAGGGAAACACTAGACATATTAGTGGAAGTAGAAGTTCCGTGTGGAATCTGACTATGGTCCGATGTGGAATAAACTGAGCCTGGATTCTGGGGTGTAAAAGAGGTACCTGCACCTGTTTTCTCGTTACGCAGATGAGATGTCTCTTGTCGCATGGTGGCGTCTGAAAGTTGGCCCTGCACTTGACTATACGATGGAGAATACGTGTAACGGCTAGGAGTCCCCTATAAGGAGCAAGTAGTGATGGGTACGTCAGATTTGCTTTCACATCTCGCATGACACTTTTTCAGGGTCATTTGTCACACCTACAGTTTGTTGAACATCGACCATTTCGTCAGAGTTAGCACGGTTCGCCAGATCAGACGCAACCTGTCCAAGGATTCCTTGGCTGGATGGGCGAGAAGAGTGCATTTGTTCACTCAGGGTTGGAGTGCCACTGAGCGTGGGAGTACGTTGGGATCCAGGAGTTGAAACCTGTTGATATGAGGAAGGATGCATATGTCCAAACGAAGAACTCTAGCACAAGAGTGTCAGATATAATGTAAAAACCCATTCTTAGAGCCAGAGAGAGCTTTATCGATCAACTTATCGCATACCGAAAAGGCACCACCTGTCGACCATTTCCCACTTCTCAATTCTTGAAATTCTCTTGAAGCTGCTTCGGTTTCGGAGGGAGCGAGGCTGCCTGCTCGTGGGGCATGATATGGGCCAGGACTTGCAACCGAGTGAGGCGTTGACGACGGCGTGGGGATGAACGGCTCAGTGGGAACTTCCCATTGCGACTTTCCCGTGGCGGGCTGGACAAAATACCATTTTCGTAGAGTTCCTTCCCACTGTGCAAGCCTAGGTTCATCGAGCTGTCAATGAATAATGTACGCTGGGAAGAAGAAGACACGAAAGCGAGCATACCATCCTTCTGGTAATGGTGGTGGAGAAGTCGATGGGCCACCAACGTCCGCTGGGCTTCGTACCCTTGATGCTTTGGGGCTCATATCTCACAAAAGAGTCAAAAAGAAAGCCGTTTCCAGAACGATATGATCAACGAACGGGGCGACTAGCTTCGACGATAATCGTACAGTAGCAAAAGGTCGGCTTCTGGTGGGAATTCGAGACCGTGTCGAAGAAATAAAGAACCCGGAATGCCGCCACGACAAGAAAGCAAAGAAAACTGGCTGGACGGACGGCAGTCAGACAGATCACTTGTAAGAATCGCGAGTTAAGGACACTACAACAGCAGCATCGCAAACAACCGACGTGATTACTCCACGAAGCCGCTTTTGTATGGAGATTCGAAGGGACTGTTTCTTGTGTGCGGTGCAAGAGAGAGAGAGATCGCAGATTCTCAGGCAGGCAAAGGTCGACGGGTTGGCTGGTTTTCCCTGTTCAGCAGACAGAAGTAATAAACAGTTAGTTGACTTGGAATGTGGAACTGGATTGTCAAACTTGCCTCTTGATCTTCCTGAATTATGTATCTTCCGCGTTGTGGGTTTCGTGCCCAACGCAAGCTCTCGAACACATTGGTTGGGCGAGAGACGACGAGGTGCATCCACCCTGCCATGGAATAACTACTGGATCCCACAAGGCGATCAGTGCTTCAGAACTCTCAAGATGAGTTATCTGCAATGATATATCCTATACCTAGATCAAAACTAATAACTACTGAGATAGAACATGAAGTTCTCTGCTGCAATATCCGATTCCCACCCGTAACCTCTTCAGAATACACGCCCAAGGGCTCATACGAGCAGCTCGGCAGCATGGAGACTTGTAAGCACTTTCGCCATTCTAGCCAGTCCCTCTTCTAAAACTAGACGGACAACAAGATGGACTTTTTTGTTTGTTTACGAGGAATAAGGGATGCTTGTGGAATACTTGATTCACATATGCCTAAAGAGTGTAACATGATTCTCATTATTGCTTAATCCTGAACTACTGCAGTTTGTTCCATCCACCTTGTATCTCTTCTCCCCCTTAACCTCCCTATCCCTAACTCTTCCTAATCCCTAATGCTGTAATGCCCTAACACCGCCTGTTGCCTCTTCAGTTCAAGCAGTTCATTGGTCCTGCTGGAGTTTGTTCCACCAGAACCTCAACCTGCTGGTTTGCATATCTGAGCAGATCTTTGACTGTTGCCCAGAATCTTCCTTCACTTTCACTTCTTCATGTGTCAGTAATCTTGAAGTTGATCTAATGCAGTTTTAAAAATCAATGTTGCGTAGTTAACTAACTAATCTTAGTTAACTAGTTACCCCATCAACATCTCTGGGATGTCTACAGATTGTATGCAATTCCTAAGTGTCTACCTTTGTAAATGTCGTCAAACACCTATAGATATGAGTGTACACTTGTGTACCTGAAGGGGTATGCGATTCTCTAGATCCAAATGCCCCCTAATGCTCCTAAATGTCCCTAAATATCTATAGATTTGAACGTACACTTGTGTACACAAGATGTATGCTATTCCCTAGGTGCTTACACCCCCAAATACCCCTAATAGATGCCCTATAGATTTAGGCGTACCCCACTAGATTTTCTTGTACTAAATCTAACCTGAAGTCTAACCTGCGCCCCGCAGCCCATCAAATAACTCAATAAGTTAACAATGTGACAGTTAGCAGTCAAATATAGTAGTTTTCACTGTCATTTTTTGATGCCTGCTAATAATTATTAACTTACAATCATCATGTGAATTAATTCTATGAGTCATAACTGTAATTCTTGTTTTATATATATACTTATAATCTTAATACTACCTTTGATGATTCCTTTTCTTCTTTTTCTTATTTATTCACTCTGTAAAGAGAAAAGTTATTTTTGATATTTTATTTTTCTTAAATTCAGCAGCTGATGCTAGCTCTATCACTCTCTTATGATTTTCTCTTTTTCAAACAATTGTCAACAATGATGTGATTTGAAGAGAAGAAAAATTAAAAAACTCAAAAGAATCTTCAGAGAGTTACTAAAATATGTTAAAGAGAGTAATGAGTTGTCATTTCTCTAATTAATGAAATTCAAATATATAAATCACTATCTTTATCACTTTTCTCTCACTTCCTGTGTCTCAAGTCAACATCAAATTTTTTTGGCAGTCAATTTTTTTTTTTTTTTTTTTTTTTTTTTACATACATAGCTACAGGACTAATTACATCTCAATATGAACACATTCATTTGCACAACAAAACTTACCCCACTGGCAGCAAGCAACCTCAGAGTCAGCATTGTGACATTCATGTATATTCTTTTTCTTAGTGTGTCAATATTGTATGTATGTACTAGTTATTTGGCTGCATTCAGTATATGTATGGTACATACATTGCTAACTATCAATCTTACAGCATGTTCCTATGGGTGAACAGATTTGGCATCCACATATCATTCTGAAGAAAAAAGAGCAATTGTAAGTACTACTGTTTCATTCAATTGAAGTGGATATATTCTGAATGTTTGATAGAGCCAAGCCCCACAACTGAAGAATCAATTAATGAAATTCTTGTTGGAGTACGGAGTACGAGAATTGGAGACACTATCAGAAGATCTCAGACAACAGATTCTTTGCACACTGCAAACAGCATACATTGACATTTCACTCAGTATTATCAACTGACAGTTATCATTACTTGACACAAAGCAGACAATAATATTTTCTTGTCATTGGCATGCTTGGAATCAACATCAACATCAATTTTCTGTGAAAAGTAAGTTCCAACATCCCCTCTCAGTGTGTACATGCACAGGGCACACGAAAATGCTGACTTTCAGCAATAGCTGTTCTTTGTTTTTAAATGTCTTTGTGATGACTAGTGGTTATCTTCAATGATTCAACTATCTGATAACTATGTCAATCAAAACTAATAACTACTGAGGTAGAACATGAAGTTCTGGATTTCACTGCTTTCAATATACCATCAATTCTCCTCCTACTGTGGTGGTTTCTATTTCCTCCACATGCTAGGATGTATGTGATGACCCTGCTGTTACCACACTGTTCAGTTGAAAAGCATTCTTCTTCTTTTTTTTTTCTTCCGCAATCAAAGCTTTCTGACTCTCTTCATCAGGGATTCCCAAAAAGATCACTCCCCGAACAGAGGAAGCATAGGCTATGACCTGACAAGCCACCCCTTATTCTATGCAATTGTACTGAATATCTGCCTAGATTATAAAATTTAAATATTCATTATTTAAGTATATATCAAAGAAACACCATAGCCTATATTGTACTATGTATCTCCGAACAACCTAAAAGAGCCCTGTAGTAATTATCAACAGCAACAATCTTTCCACCCTCAACCACCGTCCCATTAATAGGAAAAGCAATCCCGCCCGACGTCACAACATACAACATATCACTATCCCCACGTCGCCTCCCAAACTAGGCCGCCACCGACCCTGCTACCGTCAACTGATCCGGTACTCCCGCAACCACAGTCGCATTCCCATCCGGCGTGATCGCAACCAGCCGGTTATCTGCATTGGTCGCTGCCCAGATGGTATCCCCGTCATGAGGTCCAAACGTGAAATTATCAAGGTAGATCGCGTGTAAAGTCTTGACGACTTCGGCCTGCCCACCTGGGGTCCGGTAGCCGTAGCGAGTGATGGGAATGCGATAGATGGTTGCTTCGTAGCTGTTGGACCAGTAAAGGTGGTTGTTGTGGATGTGGATGCCGTTCACGCCAAATTGCGACGCTGCCCAGCGCGGGGAATGCATTGTTTGGTCTCGGATGGCAAGGGAGTATTGTTGGGTTAATGTGTTGACGCGCCAGACGAGACCGAGGATGGAGTCAGAGATGAGGAGGGTTGTTGGAGATGAAGGGAGGGCAACCATGCCCGCGAGCAGGCCGCCATTGGAAATCTGGACGAGTTCTCTGATGCGCGGGGCGGAGCTGAAGCTCGAACCGCGTCGGCGGCGGCCTGTTAGACGTAAGTCAAGTTCCCACACACCGAAGGTGCCATTGATCCCGATACCCAAGGCTGGGTTAGTTGCCGCCCAGGAAAGCGAAGATCTTAGGCTGTGTTTCGACGACGGCGTCACGGCATTGATGTTGTCGAAGGTATGTAGGAGGGTAACGGTGGGTTTGTTGGTAGTCACGTCGGAGACAATGTATATGGATGCATTTGGCCAGACAGTGGTTGTGAGGATGTCGCCGTTGAAGCACACGTAGATGCTCTGGAGGTAGGTTGGGTTGGGGAATTGGTGGACTCTTCGAAGGGGCAGTGGGAGAGAGAGTGTGCTCCCGTGGACTGCCCTGACCCGAACTGTGATTTAAAAGGAGCAGCCTCAGGAGGCCGGTTTGTGTATCGGCTCTCATATTGAGAGTAATCGCAGCAAGAAATGCAGCAACTCTGCTATGTATGCGTCATGTTTAATAAATGATTTAGCAACTTTTATATATCCACTAAGCCTCAAAGCTCCTTAGACGGCTTCACAATATCGGCCACATTTTTCTTCTTTGATTCTCCGATAGTTTCTTATTTCAACATGCTCCAAATGTTTTCTTTCTTCCAAATTTCCCGAAAGCCTTCTTCTGTTGCGGCGCGCCCGTTCAGCAGGGGTTAGTCGACAGGGGGGCCTAGAGCTGTCTATTAAGTATCAACCCGCTGGACTCCAGAATGCTGGTACTCTCGATCGTCATAGGCTCTCCGTCAGTAGTGTTTTATCAACCAGAGTCCCAGGAATGGCCCCTTTTGGCACAATCCGATCGGCGTCTCGCGCAGCTCACGTATCACCGTGAATACCTAATGTCGCACCAGCTTCATCAATCTCTGTATCATAATGTACTCACTCACTTCAGTGGTGTACTTGTCATTAACATCATTGTCAGCACCCTCATCAGTCAAATAACCCAAAACCCCAAGGCATGCATTTTTCAGAATTGTTGTTCGCGTCAATGCACGGCGTTGGCTGTCATTCTCTTCTGGGCTAATATGTCTTTTAATTCCTCGAAGTTCTGGATAATTTCGTCTCTCAGTGCTTCAATTGAATCTTTCCTCGCCGCCGCTATCAAACATTCAGGATATATCCACTTCAATTGAATGAAAGAGTACGGAGTAGTACTTACGAACTTGAGTCCGAAATGAAACTCGAATGCCGAACCCATTCACTTTCAAGAACATTCTGTAAGATTGATAGTTAGCAATGTATGTACCATACACATACTGGATGCAGCCAAATAACCAGTACATACAATATCAGTATGCTAATGAAAACAATATACACAAATGTGACAATATTGACTGCAAGGTTGCTTGCTTGCAGGGAGGTAAACTTGGTTGTGCAAACTGATGTGTTCATATTGTACTCTGTAATTAGGCCCGTAACTATGTATCTAAAAAAAAAAAACTGCCCAAAAAACTCAATGTTGGCTTGGGGGACAGGAAGTGAGAGAAAAGTGAGAAAGAGAGTGATATATATATCCAAATTTCCTCAATTAGAAAAATCACAACTCATTACTTTTTTTAAGCAAGAGCAACTTACTTTTTAACACATTTAGTAACTCTCTGAAGATGCTCTTTTCATTTCTTTCTTTCATTATTTACTGGAGGAAAGAGAGAATCATAAGCAGGTGGTGGAGCTGCTGGATTTGGCATGATGCTCATGATGCTCATGTAAAAATGAAAGTAGATATAGCAGCTGAGATGGAAATTTATCAAGAGTGCAGAGCAGCAGAGTGGTCAAGAGCACTCTTCTTATTGTTGTAAAAGACAGTGTGAAAGCTTCAGACTTGATGTCATTACTCTGTAATGAATCATAGAAATGATCATTGCCTCATCATTCAGATCTCTTCCAAACAACACAGCTCTATCCAAATAACTACCAGCAGGACAGGAACTACACAGAACACAAGACTGATTATCCAGGTGGGCGGAGAGAATTGCCGACTGCAGAGCCTGTATGTGCTGGGACAAAAAATGGTGAATGAGGAGAGGATGATGGCTTCAGCGGAGTGCTTCGGTGTGCCGTTGCCTGCCAACTACGCAGACAGACTGATTGCGTACAGCCCTGGCTCTCGGGGCTCAGTTCGTGGGCGTCGTAGAGCTGGAAACGAGGGTGTCATAAGGCTTGATGGGAACGAAATCATTGGCGACCACCCGGAGCTTGTGGCCATCGATGCTGAACTGGAATTGCCCATCAACTGCAGCGTTGATGAGCCGGATGAGGTTTTTCTTGCCAGCCTGGAACACAGTCTCAAACTTCTTCCCGCCACCCACGCAGTTCGGATCCACGACACCGGAGCAGTCAAATGTGTTTGTACCGTTGATCAGAAGATTGTTAAGTGACTTGGTAATGCCAAATTTTTGCTTAGCACTCCCGTTGGTAAAGGTAGTTGAATGCGACCAGTCCTGGAGGAACAGGGCACCCAAGTCCTCGTCATAATCTGCTGTAGCCAGGCCATTGAAAACAATTGGCCCAACTTATAGACCTTCAGTGTGGGGTTTGTGACAGCTCTGGTACTGTGTATGTTAAGGCATTGGATGAGCTTGCACCCAAATTTCCCCTTGATATATCAACAGGTCAGGTTAAGGCCGGGTTAGGCCGGATTATAACTAGTGCCATAGGGAAACTCAGTTATCACACTGGTGAACCTTACCTAATTAAAAAACTAAAAACATTTCACTTTTAGGGCAAACGCAGCAATGTGATGTCGCTTTAGGTTTGTTCGCAAAGCCCTAATCTTGCCAGATTCAGGTGTACAGTGGCCACCCCCTAGGTAACATTAACTAACTCAATATCTCCACCGACATTAATACACAGTGGTGAGATGGCTGTACAGTACAACTAACTAATCATAGCTTCCCTGGAGGCAAGGCAGAGCCCATGCTAAATAACATCAACACAATACATAGTAACTGCCATCTCAAGTATCATGTATTAGGGTTCGCCGGAGGCGAGCCCTCCACGGCTCGTGGATATAAATTAGATTCTTATTTTTAAGGGAGGGACGAGATGGCTTCATCTTCATACTTAATACATACTCATTATCTTTCTACAGCTTCAGAAATACCAGTTCATACCCAGTGCCGTCACAAATAGCAAATGGGACTTGGAATATCCAAAGCTTGACCTATATTCATCAGAGCTTGACAGCCGTCCTCGCTCTCAGCCACTCTCCATACTTATAAAACAAAACTGGTGCAGGAAAAAACCCCAGCGCCAGAAAGCCCAGAAGTGTGTTTCCCCAGCCATAGTTGAGAGCTTGGTACATACTAGGTCCAGCCAGTGGCAAGAACGTACTGGAAATGTACCTTAGGAGATTGTTGGCGCCTAGAGCTGAAGCAGCAGCTTCAGAGCCAAAGAGCTCCACAAGATAGAGCTGTGCAGGCATCTAATGATGGTTAATTTTTGTCCACCCCAACTGAAAAAGAAAAAAAAAATGGAGAGAGAGAGAGGGGGAGAGAGGAAGGGAGAGAGGAAGGGAGAAGAACAAGAAAGGAGTGGCACTTACAATGACAAAGAACGCACCAAAACCAATAAACATAGTGCCAATGATGGGCACGATCCAGTGCAACTTGTAGTATGCTGTCCAGCCATACATAAACAGGCCCACGCCAACAAGGGGACTGAACCAGATCATCAGAATCAAGCGGTATTCGGGACGGGGTCGCTGCACGCCGTCTGCCTTCATGCGCGCTGCCTGCACCCGATCATTCAGAGCACCAAAGAGAAACATGCTAGCGACCAACGCAGCTCCCAGGCCTAGATATACTAGTCCTGAGGTAGATGTGCTGAATCCGTACTGGACTTCGAAGACGTCTGTAAAAGTGGTGAATAGTAGGTACATTAGTCCAAACACGAGAGCTACATAGAGAGAAATTACCAGCAGGATGGGCGAGCGGAGTAGTAGCATCAGAGGGCGAATAAGCACTTGGATGAGGACCTGACTGGGCACCATGGGGCGAGTAAGCTTGGATTGTAGGTGCGGGTTGCCCGTGGAGGCCCGGAGACGGGCTGCTTTCCGCTCAAGAAGCACCTTGGGGTGTGTTTCACGGATGAAAATGAGAAATGCAACCTCGACAGTGCCGCCGAGGATGGCCAGAAGCCAGAAAGTCCAACGCCAGTCTTTGTCAGCGGCAACAAAGCCTCCAATGACAGGACCAAGCACCTATGTAGATAGGTCAGTGGTAAAAGCTGAGGAGAATAGGGAAGAGAGACTCACTGGGCCTGCCAACGGCCCTAGGCTGAACAATGCCATTGCTAATCCTCGCTTGTCAGGAGACATGACGTCTGCGATCGTCCCTCCACCCAGGGCCATGGGAGTACCACCAGCACATCCTGAGATGAAGCGAAAGACCATGAACTGGCCGATGTTCTTACTCAAGGCACTGCCTACCATAAAAGCAATGAAAATGACATTGGCAGCATGGTAGACGGGCAGACGGCCGTAGACCTCACTGAGGGGAGACATAAACATTGGCCCAATGGCAATGCCCAAGACGTAGAGGGTAATGGCGAGGGTGCTCACGGTGTGGGAGGAGATGCCAAAGTCATGAACGAGGCCCTTAATGCCAGGGGCACACATGGTTGGGGCCATATTCCTAGGGCATGTTAGCATCAGTGTCTTAAGGCTATGGAGGATAATCGTACGTCACCAGGGCGAGAATCGAGACGAGGATGACATGCGTCCAGCCCTTTTGTTGAGGCCAGCTATGCGGGTTAGCGGGCTCATTGTCGTCCCAGTCGACGATGGTGGAGTCCTCGAGTTTAGTGACGTTGAGTTTGCTGTCGTCGAGCGAGCCAGCTTCAAGGGGAGCTGACGCTATGTCGGAACTCGTATCTTTCTTAGACATGGTTCAACCGAATGAAGATACTTGAGATGGAGGACTAGTCTAGCTCGAGGAATGGAGCTTGTTGGAACTGGTACATGGCGAAGACGGGCCATTGTGTGTTTAAGAGACGGATTTCTTCCTCTGAGCAGACGAGTGCGAGACGGAGACAGCAAATTCAGTTATTTTTTTCTTCCTATATCCGAGTTAGCAGCGGATTTCACGACTGAGCTATAGGAGCACTCAACAGCTTCAAGAGTTGATCGTCCGCGGATGGTCGGACGGTCGATGCTTTGTCGATGGAGTAGGGGTCCCCATGTTGCGGAATACGAGTGGATGGTTGTTGGTTGCTATGTAGTATCTCCATCATCATCACACAACACACTCATGATGAGCTGAGAAGATGAGCAAAGATGTCGTCGGCCAGTGAGATCACCTCCAGAGCGGTGATATCGACGGTGAATGAATCGTCATCTCAACAACGCGACGGTGATGCTACTTCTCGGTCGCGTCCTAAGCCCAGTCGACGGCGAGACAAACCACAACTGTCGTGCAATCACTGCAGACGACGAAAGTGAGACTTTGCTCTGCTCTTTACTGGTGACTGACTGCTAATTTCGGGAATGTAGATCACGATGCGACCGCCAGCAGCCGTGCTCCAGCTGTTCCTCGCGCGGTCTGACCTGTGCCTACGCTGAGAACCATTTGTCGTTGCTGTCGAGACCATCACCCACGGCGCCCGGAATGCACGACCGACTTGTCCAGTTGGAGCGTCTTGTGGTGTCCACGATGCCTGATAACTCCGTGAACAAGCCCAATCCAGCCCCCACGCCTGATTCGAGCCGGAGATCAGCGTCTGGAGGAGGAGGAGGAGGAGGAGGAGGAGGAGGAGGAGCCCTTGATACTGTGAACATTGATACGCCGATGGACAGTCATTCGGAATGCGGGAGTATGCATGTCAGTGCTTCAAAGCTGCACTATGTCGGCGGTGACCACTGGGCCGCTATTCTCAACAGCATCACCGACCTCAAGGACCATTTTGACCGCGAGGAAAAGCTCAAGCTTGCAAACAGTCCAGACCAAACGTACGATGGCGATGGCGACTCAATCACCGGACCAAAATCATCACACGCAATGCTGTTGTATGGATGTTGCCGTCCTTCGTCTCGAGCGGAGATCCTGGGTGCATTACCGCCCAAGAGCGCTGTTGACCGGTATATTTCTCGCTATTTCAACCATCTGGATCTTGTAGCATCATGTCGGTGCCACTTCCGATGCACTACACGGTATGATTGCTAACCCTGTTTAGCTGCCGTTCATGGTCCGACCTTTTTGCAAGAGGCAAGTAGCATCTTTTGTCCATAAGTCGTACGGTTCTGTTGCTGATGAGCACAGTATGAAGCCTTTTGGATCAACCCTTCCAGCGTCCCAATCATATGGCTCGGCTTGCTTTTTAGCATGGTCTGTCTTGCTGCCCTAGCTTCAGATGATGTGGTGCACGGCAACGAGGCAGATCAGCAGTCGCTCCAAACTGATCTCTACCGTGAAAAGATTGTCCAGTGCCTCATCCTAGGCGAATACACAAAGCCTGGTCCCTATGTCCTTGAGACAGTCATCCACTATGTCTACATTGAATTCATTCTTCGTACAGATGCTTGCAAGGATATATGGTTTCTGCTCGCCCTGGAAGTCAACCTTGCAATGCGCATGGGATACCACCGCGATCCCAGTCACTTTCCTGGCATTTCTCCACTGCAGGGCGAAATGCGACGCCGGCTGTGGGCAACAGTCCTGATGGGAGACATTCTCATCTCAAGCCAGATGGGAATGCCACGCATGATCTCAGACTGGAAGTGTGACACTGCAGAGCCACACAACCTGAATGATTCTGATCTGGACAATAGTACTACAGAGCTGCCTCCACCCCGTCCTGAAACTGAACACACCACTGCACTGGGTGTCATTGGGCGGCGAAGGATGCTAATGGCCCTTGGAACTATTCTGGATCTCACAGATGCTGTCAAGCCTTGCAGCTATGCAGAAGTGATGCGCGTTGATGGCCTTCTGCACAAGACTGTGGAGGACATCCCTCCACCACTGAAGATGAAGCCCATGGCGGCGAGCATCACTGACCCTCCCCAAATCATCATGGCTCGTTTGTTTATCAAACACATGTTCTATAAGGGGCAAATCATGCTGCACCGAAGGTTTCTGTACATGGAGTCACCTTCCCACAACAAAGATGTCTTTTACTCTCGCAAAGCCTGTCTTGATGCATCTCTTGGCACACTACAGATCCAGCAGATTCTTGATGAGGAGACATGCCCAGGTGGCCAGCTCCACACAATGCGCTGGCGGGTCACTTCCATCATGAACCATCAGTTTCTCACAGCCACCATGATCTTATGTTCTCTGCTACATCGTGGGCAAACTCTAGATCAGAAGGAAGAGATTCTGGCTGCACTGCGGAGAACCCGGACAATATGGATGCGGAGGAGCACGAGTTCACAAGAGGCAAAAAGGGCTGCAGAGACAGTTAGTATTGTGCTTGCGAGGGCTGGGGAGGACTACAGGTATGAAATGGAGTCAGACAATGAAGATGCTGGCAGAGCAATGGATGGCCAAGTACTTACTCATCCATCTTCTACCTCAAACGGGAGCGATGCGGGGATGGGACTTGATGGACAGAAGCAGTTACAGGATATTATGGGGTTTCACGAACGTGAGTTGTGATTGTCTGGTGTTTTTGAGATTGTAGCTGATAATGGTGCAGCCAATCAATTCATTATGCCGTCTCTTTTGGGGACGCTTACACCACCTGACCAGAGTTTTATATTCAACATGAACAGTGTAGGGAGCGATACGGGACTGGATGAGTGGATGCTCGCGAATTGGCCGGGGTGAGTTTGTAGCCACTTCTTGCTGGATGAAAACTGCTTTCTCTATGAAAAGAGTGGATTTTATTTCCATGCTGTAAGGTTACATGTACGGTAACCAAGTTGGGACTGAGAGTACGAATGGAAGAGCTATGGCAGTGCATCTCAACCGGAACCGCCTCCAGGGGAGCTAGGCTCGAGAAGGTGATATTGTACGGGTGAAAATGAGCTCGGCCGGTCCCTTACTGGGTGGACGATATCGCGTGGAGCACGGTTTGTGGTCCTAACGAGCCGAACGCCCAAGGGTGAATCCGCAATTTATTGAGAATATGCAGAAGCGATACAGAGCCATGGTCAATACCATGTCACTTGATATCACGTCCCGGAACTCGATTTGGTCAGTCCGGACTATAAAAGCCCACCAAAGCCAAAGGAACAGATATTACTGGCAAGCGTTTAACTGCCTAGTTCCGACTTGTAGATTACAAGTAGGCATATACCACATAGTGTCAACTATCAAACGAAAGGTATATATGTGTGTTGTACAGCTCATGTTAACACTTACCGAGGCCTCCGCCTTCCGTTCAATTAAAGAAGGGAACCTCAGCGCCCATCAAGGTCTAGTGCAAAAGGTGTCAACCGTAAAAGGATGATTTTTATGTTGACATACTAATACAATGTGGTCGATAGTCTGCCTTTATCGTTAATATAAAGCTAGCATTTGAATGTAGTTTTGATCATACCTCCATTGAGTCATGATTTTCGTGCCTCTCGCATATCAATACACCTTGTAAAGCTTTTGAGTACTGCCCTATCAATAAAACATAAGGCAAGGGAAAGATTTAAAACGTAACATCATCTTCACAGCCCATGCTTCCTACCTTTCCCATAAAACTCATACCAAATTAACTACCCATCAATGCAATATTTCGGAACGCCGAGTGTCTATGAATCGTGACGAATTACCCTCCGCTCATAACTCCGCGGCTAACAATTCCGACGGAGGAAAGGAAACGCCTGGTTTAAGAAATCCGAAGGGGATGCCACCGGTTGAGCTTTAATTTGTATCGAACCGCATCAATCCTACCACGCATAGCTCTCGTCAAACACGGGATCCACGCCATTCCAATCCGAATCATCGCTGTCTTCATCAGTAAGATCTTCCGCAGATACAAGAAAGCTGGCGGGACGGAGGTTGTCAACACGAATTTTTACCACGTCACACATGCCTTGCACTAGTTGGTCTTGCGTAGGACGCGCAGAAGAATCGTCTTCTGAAATTTCTGTGGAATGTTCCCTCCTTTTCTCTGCAATAGACTCATTCTCTCCATTTGCAGCCAATGCAGTTTTTTGAGCGATACGGTTACTTCGTCGCATTGGAGCAGTTTCGGTGGTTTGCTCCCTTTTTCGCAATGTCTTAGATCCTGAGGCATTAAGATTGCTAGAAGCATGTTTAGTCTGCGTGAGCACTGGTAAGCTTGAAGTAGCTCGCGTTTCCCTCGGGGTAGGTGCTCTTCTTAGAAAGGTCCATTCCAGCTTTTCCATCCAGTGCTCGCGGAATTTTGCTCGATCACGCCAGTCGCTGCTTATTATCGCAGTAATAATGAGAGTCCTCAGGTCTCGAAGATACGGCGCGACGTCAATGATCGAGTTAAAAAAGGTTTCTGCAGTTGATATTTCCTGCATCCGCAGGCGCTGTAGTTCCAGCCATTGCAGAGTTGACGGCCATGATGGGGACTCATGGTTTAAGAGCAGTTCTTCAAAGTATGGCCTGACGGTGTGCATACTGTGTCCCTCTAGTGGGTTGAGATGCATGATGAAAACCCGTAGACGGGGACAGAGCTCGCTAAGACGCGTCGTAAACACCATGCTAAGGCGAGAATTCTGAGTCAGAATTAACTCATATAGATGCTGCCCATGGTTTGACAAGAACTTCTCAATAGCTGAAGAGTCCACACTACAGCAATTAATTATTGACACTGCATCCAAATCCATTGGGAGAAGCGGTAATAGGTCGCCAACAAAGCCGCATTCTTTAAACTCCAACCGCTCGAGGTTGGGCAAAAGAGAAAGAGCGGAAGCCAGTTCTTTGGCTTGAATAGCGAGGTCCTGAGAATCCGGGTTCTCGGAGCTTTGAACTCGTCGGGCAGAGTTATAGCGTCTCAGCTTGAAGAAACGCACGCTCTTAAGAGATGTAAACGCTGGGTGGCTGTGGACAGACTTAATGGACGGAAACTCTATCTCACCATTCCACTCCCAGCTATGAAGACGCAGGTTGCGCATAACATCTGGTTGCGGCATATCGCAGAACAGCCAACGGGGAAAATGCCTGATTGTGAGTAAGGTCCGGGTATATTCCCCTAGGTCATAAAGGCGCAAATATCTAAGCCGCGGAGTAAGCTTAAGAAGCGAATAAATCATCATTGGCTTCGTGCGATAGACGTCTGCCTCAAGATGCTTCACTTTGTCGCGATAGTTTATGTAAAGAGAGTTTTGTTCCATCTTCAGCAGGTCCAATAACCCTTTTAGTTTCCCAGTTGGAAATATAGGTGGCGAGAAGTACAGCGCTGAGATAGCTGGCTCAAAGAAAGCCCGACACAGCCGGGAAAGCCTCAATAAGCATTTTATAGACTGAGAAGTGTCTGCGAGTGGATTCTCCCTCATGTAAGGCGATAGGTAGAGAAATATATCGAAGAGAACATGGTATGGAAGCGTCGTCCACGGTGGCTTAGTCTGATCGGTATCTAACTTCGCCCTTTTGGCTGACACGGTGGAGGTTTCAGATTCGAGTGCACGCTTTGCAATGCCCAAGCAGATTGTACCAGAGGGGCCCTGTCTTCTTGATTGGGGGTTTCTCATCCTAGCTCCTCGAGTACGTTCAGGGACTCGGCAGAGCCGGCTATTCCGTCGTTCACCTTCTTCCTCGGCATCGGAATTTCCAGAGACAGAGGGGTCTGATCCTGAGCTCTTCTGATAAGTGCGTACCGCCTGGCGTGTTGAGCGCACTGGGCGTCCCGTTGGCCGTTGATCGGCCGGTGGCACTAGTTGCCTGCGAGTTGACACCATTTGGATAGGGGTAAAATAGAGTAGAACCAGTATCTACTATACTTTTTGAACTTCACAGAGGAGAATAAAGGAATTGAAAAACCAGTCCCATCTGGATAAGAGCATCCAAATTACCACAAAATAGGCACCATCAGAAGCAGTCTGGTGGCGGCGGGGCCTAGCACGAGTAAAAGCGAGATATGAATACGAAAAAGATCATAAGAGAAGTAATGAAAAGAAGATTGAAACTGAGCTGAAGGAGCTGGAGAAAGTGAGAGCCTGCACCATGAAAAGCTGTGGGAGAGGAAGAGACTGAGAATGAGAGAGTTGAGGTTCATGATAGTGACTCTATCCATGAGCCATCGAGATGGTCTGACCTCGTGATAGTCGGTTGTGATTGGCCACCCAACTAACATGTGATTTAGTGAGTCAGCTTATGTAAGTACTTTTGCTTACATAAGCAGGCAATTCGACATGTGATTTCCATTACGCAGCAATACCGTATTTTTTGGCCTTAGCACCCAAATTGGTTTCGAGTTTGGTATTATGCCGTATTGCGTAAAAAACAGACACATCACATCAACACTTCTAGCCAAACGAGACCAGTCACCACAGGAGAAGAAGCAAGCGAAGGTGATGATTTAATAGAAGATGCTAAATATTGGGTTCTTCTTATATTAGTCTATAACAGACTGATACATATCAACCACCATCTGTTGGAAGATTCCAAATCTCTCAAAGAACCACAATCAACCTCATGCAGCGGGTTCTATATATAGACGCAACAGAGGGGATCATCCTTGACCAACTGGTTGCGATGAGTCTTTGACGTTTCTCAAGGCCAAGCGTTATGTTTCTATTCTTATCCCACACTCTAATCTCAAGGCTAACTCAAGCACAAAACATCCCAGAGCTCTCGAGCTCTCCTCTCCACGGTCTTCCATTGTGGTCCTACGATTATTATGAGTGTCTCACTCTGCAATTCATCAAAGACAGTAACTAACGCAGGAAAATATTTGGTTACTAAACACCTTTGCCCAAGACACTAAGAGTTCAGTACGCTCTTCTATGTTCTCCTGCTGGGCTAAGCAAGCTACAAGTTACGCAGTGCTCTTTTTGAAGCTGTCTATTCGAAGGACTTGATGAATGAAAATTGCGCACCTTCTCATCCTGACGTTGATATATCACTTTCACCCACCATGGAGGAACAGCACCGCGAAAGCACTCCTGATCTTCTGCGGAACAACCCTCCTTCCGGGTCTTTGAGTCAAGAGCCCTTTCGCAGTGCAATGTCACCCCCCATATATCGGAGAAGTACACCCAGGAGTTTCCAGCCTTCTCCAAGAATTCCTCGTTCAGAATCCATTCGCAGGAGCCAATCAGCAGCATCCATGTCCCCTCCCGTCTCCGTATCATCTCAGATGCGCAATGGAGAGCTTCTGCAGTCGATCGAATCACGATCGCTGCCCTCGCGGAACATCAACGACGCAACGATCGATGATGCTTATGTAGACTTCATTTTCTATTGTAATCCGGGAGTGCCGACAGCCACGAATACATCTGAACTGAGAAGGATGTTCCGATCACCACCCCGGAGCGATGGGAAGAGCTTCAGCATTTATACTCTCTGGCAGCTGGTGCAAAAGCTCAATCGCAAGGAACTGAAAACCTGGATTCAACTGGCGATCGAGCTTGGGGTCGAGCCTCCTTCGGTGGAGAAAAAGCAAAGCACGCAAAAAGTGCAACAGTATGCTGTGCGCTTAAAGGTCTGAATAGCTTTTTTCATTTCATTCTGTATGAATGTCGTGCCCTGATTCTGATGTCCAACTAGCGCTGGATGCGTGCAATGCATGTGGATGCCTTTTTCGACTATTGTTTCGGGAAGCAACATGCTTATTATAGCAACCTCCGAATTTCGAATGATCAAGACGGAGACAGCCGGGATGACGTTCCAAGAGAGGAAGACCTTGCCTTGCGAGCGTTGTTCCCAGAGTGGAAGCCGAAAAAGGGTCGCAAAAAGGCTTTAGACGAATCTAAAAATGCGAAAAGGCAGCGTTTAGACACTCGAAATCTCGGGGCTGACAACAATAGTCATTCGTATGTGTCTTGGAGTGCAATTCCAGATGACTTTGAACACCATGAAGGGTGGGCGACCAATTCTGTGTTCAGTACCGGCAGTCAAACTGAACATCAGCGACATATTGGACCTCCAGCAGGTGATCAACGTTGGGAATTTCCTGGAGCGCAACGGCTATCTCCACTCAGGTACCCCCAATCCGCCGTGACCCCTCGGTCTAGAAACCACAATGAACTTTTCGAAAGAGAGCCACGATCAGCCATCACACCTAACTCTGCATATAAAATACTTTATAAAAGGCGGAAAGACCAATCGACTGCGTCCCCATGGGTTTCGTCTCGTAGCCTACCGCCAAATGAAGCAGGAAGTCAATCTCTTGAAGGTGCCGCAAAAGCTGACCCTGGAGTTGCATTTTATCCTCCAATGACAATGGCATACGGGACGCCTTCCGCCCATGTAAGCTCCGACGAAGTGGGCTTGGATAGAGTTGGCCAAGGGACGACTGGGAATATACCACAGGATTCAGCTGGTTCCTTCGCTTCTCCAAATGCGGCCCCACGACCGATAAAACTTCAGCTTCAAGTTCCGAAAGGATCCCCCAGAGCTCCTATTCGACTGGCAACGCCCCAGTTGCTCGTGAATGGGGAGTTTTGTCACCCATCTGCTTCGACAGAACGCCAAGCTGTCAGCGAAGCTACTCATCAGCAAATACAAAATTCCCACGATGTGGATAGAGGACCATTTATGCCTGCCAACAACCAAAACATTCCTCCAGCTTCCCTCTCCCTTGACAACGTCTCCCGTATGTTTTCATTCGAGATTCAGAATGGCAGAACGTTAGGAAGCGCACCATCACTTACCGATATGGAAGCGGGAGCCATCGCCGATGCGATAATTAAACAAATTAGTTCCCAGTGCGCTCCGAGCTGTCCGTCCGATATGGTTGCACTATATTGCGCAGTTTGTCTTGGACTTGGCCACCAATTTGGCTATGATAGCAGAAGGCTAGGACAACTCACTATCGAATTCTTACCTGAAGTTGGGACAATGCCCAAGGCCAGAGACATGAATGCGTGCATGCCTACACCTTCCACAGCACTGGACAATATATCCCACGAACCGCAAAGAACTCAATGTCTCATCAATTATGAATTTGCCCTATCTCCTGGTATTGCGACCAAAACCACAATCCAAGTCCCCATTCCAACTCTTGATCGACATGGCCACGGCAAACTAACTAGCACAATACCTCGAGAGACGGATAGAGCCCCAAAGAACAATCAACAAACAGCCATTGATGACTCTGACGATGACCTGTTTCTGTTAGAAGCAGGCGTGGATTGGAAACAGCGATATCTGAATCTGAAGAAGCAAATTCGGAAGAGGGATGCTGCTCTCAGGCAGTATAAGAAGAACATTCTTGAAGTCGTGATGAATGATGTTTGAGCGGTGTAGATACCAGCGGACGGACACTACTTTCTTGTAACTAAGAAAAGAAACATTTGTGGATGGGCCCATAGCGGTTGGCAACCAGAGACTGGTTACTATACTAACAACACATTACTACACTGTATACATTGTATCTATAATTTTTTGTGCAATTTGCTGATCAATGGCTCTAGAGCTGAATTAAAAATATACCGCGAGTCCCATGTTCACATCTCATTGTTTCACATCCTTTAGTGATACCAAAGCCTTTTTCTACACACAATATCAGAAATAGCTTACCCAAGGGCCCATTCACACATGTTCGACATTGGAGTAGGCAGATTCTGGCCATAAAGGAACAAAGATGTCTGTTAACAAGTATGCGATTCCGAAAAGCTACCTCACCCCCCGACTATCGCTCGCTAATCAGTCAAATAACCCAAACCCCAAGGCATGTGTTTCTCAAAATTGTTGTCTGCATCAATGTATGCTGTTCTGTCTCTGATTGCTTTTCCTTAATTCTCGTACTCCAGCAAGAATTTTGGCTATGGCGTCCTGATTTGTTCCGGAGGCCTCTATCAAACATTCAGGATATATCTGCTTCAATTGAATGAAAGAGTAGTACTTACAAACTTTTGTTTGAGTCTGAAAGGACACTCAAGTGTCAAGACTCAAACCCATTTGCTCTCAGGAGTCAGGAACATTCTGTAAGATTGATACTAGATAGTTAGCAATGTATGTATCATACACATAACTACTGAATGCAGTCAAATAACTAGTACATACAATATCGACACACTGAGAAAAAGAATATACATAAATGTCAGGATGCTCACTCTCAGATTACTCACTGCCAGCAGAGTGAGGATTGAGGAGCATGAGATAGATCATAGATCATAGTAATATTCATGTTTTGTTAACTTAAACTAATAACAGTGGAAAAAAATTCAGGACACCAAAACTGTTTGAGCTGACTTGAGAGACAGAAAGTGAGAGAAAAGTGAGAAAGACAGTGATTTATATATCCAAATTTCTTCAATTAAAAAAATCACAATTCATTACTCTTTTCAGTAATGTCAACTTATCTTTTTAACATATTTAATAACTCTCTAAAGATGCTCTTTCCATTTCTTTCTTTCATCATTTAGTGAAGGAAAGAGAGAACCATGGGCAGGTGGTGGAGCTGCTGGGTTTGGCATGATGCTTATGAGTCATGTAGTTTAGTAACTAACTAAAAATGAAAATTGAGATGGAAACTTGAATTTTGTATGCAATAGTTATGCCAATCATTGGCTCTAGAGCTGAATTGAAAATATATGTATGGAGGTGTGAAAAAAAAAATTCTTTGCACACTTGGCAGTACCTAGTACCTAGTCACATGACTCATTCCCATACAAATTCGTATGTAGGCTAATCACATGACAAAGTATCAGGTACTGCTCATTGCTTGAAGACATATTTTCCACACCTCCGTAACTACACAAATCTCAGTGTTCACATCTCATTGTTTCAAATTCTTTAGCAATATCAAAGTCTTTCTCTAGATACAATATTGAAAGTATTTTATCCAAAGACCCATTCAGATCAGTGCAACAGTCAGAAAAAGGAACAGACCGCATGTTCAATATTGGAGTAGTTAGGGAGATTTCGACCATAAAGGAACAAAGATCCCCATTTACAAATATGTGATTCTGAAAAGCTGCCACCTCTCCTGACTAGTTATCGCTCTGAAACCATGCCAAATAAAAAAAAAGTGTCTGCACAATTTGCATTCAAGCCAAATCTTCGGTATCCTCCTCAATATCATTGTCATTCGCGTCATCGTTCTGTTTCTCCGCAGCAGATTTGGCAGTATTCATGAATGCCTGGAGGCATGCGTCAGCCTCATCGTTGCCTTTGGCCGCCGCAGTTCCCAAGAAAGGATCGTTTTCAGAGCGGAGACCTCCCTCGCCGTTCTTCTGGCCCTTGCCCTTGGTCTTGGCCTTATCGTCGACGTTGACTGAATTGCCGTTGACTGCATCATCCTCATCACTGTCTTCTTCTTTGATCTTTTCGGCGGACTTGTACTTTTTGGTAGGAGAGTCGATGGCAGTTGCTGCTTGGCCTCCCTTGCGCTTGCGGGGAGTGCTGGTAGTAGACTTTGGTTCTTTTGGGGTTGTTGCTTTACTGGCTGGGGCCTTGCGAGGTTTTTTGGGAGTTGTGTTTTCGGTGGTAGTTGGTCCGCCGTCTGCTGGGTTAGCGGGGCCACCGCCGTTGGGATTGATGCCGTTGGCTTTCATGAGGCGTTCGTAACGTTTGGCACTGTGGTATCAGTCAGAAATTTGTACAATGTGGAATGTGGAGAGTTGAGGCGACATTGTCTCTGGATGGCTGGGCGCAGGCATGTCGATATATTATGCTGAGCTTTACAGCGCATCCAGCGACAGGCTGATATCACATTCTTCATTCTGGGTGAGACTTACGCAGCACCCTTGCTGATAATTTCACATTCCTGGGCCACTGCCTCGAAATTGACCTGTTTGCAATCAGTCAGGAGGGTGAAATGCCAGAATTGGAAGACTAGAATGTAGAAAAGCGGCAGTGAGAATTGACTCAACTCACCTTGCCATTGTTTGAGTTCCTCACGCAGCTCAGGAGAAAGTTGAGCTGTTCTTCAGTGGTTATACGAGACATTTTGACTTTTGTGTGCCCTTATGCGTGTCTTTAATTTCAGACTGATGTTCAAAAGTCGATATTGTCAACTGCCAAAGTATAGAGTGTGAAGGTGTAAGAGTGAAAGCAGGAAGAACAGGATAAGGATAAGAATGGCATGAAACACTCTTGAAAAGCTGAGGAATAACTGAAGGGCAAAGAGAGGATGAGAAGTGTCTGAGGAGAAAAGAATCTGAGCACAAAGAGGTGAATGGTCTCCCTTCAATTCTGTCTGATGTCAGAAGCCCAATCTGTGCTTTCTATGCTTGATTGGGAGAGATTTCAAGAGTGAGATTGATTTTTCTACTCAATCTTCATTTCTTTGCTGCTGTGGGGTGGAAGTTGATAGTAGCCCCAAGTCGAATCAAGTGATTTGATATTGATCCCAGTGGACTGAAAAGAGAGTCTCTCACCTTGACTCTTTGAATGTGAAATGTTTCTTCTTTTATCCTGCTCGATGGGATTGACTAATTTGTGTCTGCTCCTGCATCAAGGTGTGAAGTATCAGTCCAGGCTCCGATCTTAATTGCTTGTTGGAATCTGATATAAACAGACCTTTTCTAGATCAGAAAAGCGCGAAGGAACTGCATTCGGCAGAGCAAAGTTAGCCAGTTGCAGTAGTAGCTTTATATCCAGAGAAGGTTCACAAATGAAAGAGGAGCTGCAGTTGATATGAAAGCAGATGATGGCAGCGAAAAGGGAAGAAGGCAGGGGCAGGATGAAACTTACAGCCAACTGATGCCTCATATATGACAATACACGTGATGGTGAAGTGCTGAAGGTGGAAGATGGTGCAGAGTGAGATGATATACTATTTCTTAATTTATTCTGTCTGATGCTATTTGAAGGGTTCTTCCATTGCATTCCGTGATTCTGTGGTTGATATTCAGGGGTTACCACTCTCAGGGTGAGTAACTACATACTCTGCAAGCAATTCAGCAATTCAGAGGCTTTTCACCAAGAACAGATATCTGTCTAAAGATGTACTGTAAAGAAAAGTGGTTCATGCTTGTTTTCCTATACTTACCGGCTTTCCTTAAAAGCTTTCACTTCGGACAGGTTACTTATGCAGCCCAAAGCCTCGAGCAGTGAGCGAGCTCTACGTGTCTTAATCTTAAGTCGCCATCTACCACATAGAAAAGAACCAAAAGCACAAGGCAAGGGAATGAATGACCGATTGTTGCTTGTATTCCAACCTGCCTATATCGTACTCAAAGGAAAAGGATCCAATCCTTTGTAAACAAGGTCAGAAAAGCAAACGCTGGAATCGCATAGAGAAATTAGACCAGGTCATTTTGAAAACTCGAGAAACAAGGCAAAAAGGCCACCATAGTACCGACCCAAGCGACTCTGACGGAGAAGCTCAAGTGAAATATGCTTTTGATGAATAAAGACACCCCGTGAAACAGGCAGAGATCAAGATGCATTCGTTCGGGTTGTTCCACCATGAAGTCTTTTGCACAAAAGTGGACTGCAGGCTACTTGTAGCAACTTCAGAGCGATCTACTCGAAGCAGTCAGAAATATGCATAAGAAGATCAATGACGAGGCGACATGACTTACACTTGAGTTCTATGCATCAGCTTCCTTAACTTCCTCTTTCACAAAAAGCTCTTCCTTAGCTTCGAAGCCGCCATCTGCTTTTGCTTCAGTGGCCTTGGTTTTCTTCTCAGGCGATCCTTCGCCAGCAGCAGAAGCAACTGCCTTGGAAGCCTCTGTAGCAGGAGCTTTGCGCTTACGACCACCAGACTTCGTAGGTGTCTTTCCCGGGGTGTCGCCTTTGGCCTCGTTGTTTGGTGTACCAGCTTTGGTCGCTTTAGCTCTTTTACGTGGGGTAGCTGGAGTAGTAGGCACGGAGCCGGCGCCGATAGCAGCATCCTCGCCTCCATCGTTATTCGGTTTGATAACAGTTGCAATAGAAACATTGAACTTTTTCTTCAACCGACCAAGGCGATTTGCCACAGAGGCTGGGTTGGAGTACCCCAGTCCTCTGGCAACGCCGGCGACATCAACCTGCAAGACTTTCATGTCAATAAATACATACATAGGGATTCTCGATTAATGGTAATAGGACAAGAAATAAGATCAAAAATGATTTACCACGGCCGGGGATTGCAAGTGTTTGAAACACTCCATCATAAACACCTCATCACTTATTCTAGTAGAGGCATTCTCAGCTTGGTTCGAGTTGATATCAGCCATATTGAAATGCTCGAAGCTCTTCCACAAGTCAGAAACAATGAGAATATTGAGGTTTGATAGCAAGATCAGTGATAAAGATTGCCGGTGTGAGGAAATGATCTGAGAGAAGAAGGGTTGTGAAGGATTGCGTTGCTATGCAGGAGAGAGAAAGAATGAGAGCATATGATTTGAATTTTTATCAACACACTGATACAGGGCCGCTCAAAAGAGGAATAGTATGTACAAGTGACCTGTATTTGTGACGAAAGCTGCAGCCCGTAACTAATATTCACTAAATGGATTAAGAGTGTCTAGCTAGTCAGCGGGTCTTTTGAGTCTGTATCAATTTCGGGAGAGTGTTGCTTACCAGGCAGTTCCTTAGTAGGGACGGAGAGTCTGGTGCTATCCCATCATAGAGAGACACTGATATCTCTGATGCTCAGTATAGAAATGTACTGATAAACTCCCGCGGCCAGAAACAAATGCTGGATGACATTCGCTTGACTTCAGATATGTTGATCTGTCACTTGACCCACGAAACTACATCCTGGCGACCACTGTGAACAGCAGGGTGATAGAAAATGAGGCAAACTGACAGTTGAAAAGAAAGGCGACTCATCATCATGAGTAGCAGAGCCAACAGTTCAAGATCTCAGAACTTGTGGATATATCAACCATAGTCACAATCTGATGCTCAGTTCTCAGGTTCTACCTTCACAAATACATCTGTCATGACAACTTCATCATCGCACGGTTCAATCTTAATCTGAGGCCAATTCTCTCCAATCGGTGGTCGTGGATACCCAATTGGTATCTCAGGAGGAGGGCAAGGCCTAGCAAGATCGGCGGGCGAAACGGTGGAAAAGGCGTGAAACTGCGTCTGTGCTGGATTCCGAGGAATTGCTAGGAGATAGGGATCTATTTGGCTGGTGATCCCTGATTCCGCTTTGATAACCGGCTCAGGCTTAATCACAGGAGCGCTAGGTTGTCCCTTCAACTCGTTGAACGTCGGTTTCTTCGATTTAGGTTTCTCCGTCTTAGGTTTCTTCGGGCGAGGAGTTTTGGAGGTACTTGTTGTTCCTTCCATATGTTGCCTGAAGCGGGAGAACCTCATCCTTGCAGCATGGCCGTTGGTGATATCCAACTGTGAGGCGACCAAGTTCCAGTCAATCTCCAGCGCCAGATAATGTCAGCAACAGAGCGACGACAACCGCGCAAGACAAGAGGGAAGCGTACCGATTTCAGGTCAAGCTGCTTCAAGATTGTATATAGAAATTTTGCGGTTTGCCCGTCCGCCGGTAGGGTTTTGCTTCTCTTGAGACTGGCCATAACTGCGTCGACTTTGGACCAACTTGGGATTATCAAGGTAAAGGATACCCAGAAGCTTCTTGAGCAGAAGAGTTTTGCTGATGATATCAACAATCAATATCACCAATTCTCGGAATCAAGCTATCCAGATATGGGATGGGATGAACTGTGATGACGGCCTGTGCAGGGAGGCAGAGAGCTTATAAGTTGGATTATGACTACACTGCATGCACTTGCCAATCACCTCAGCACCTCATGGTGGCCATTTTCTGCGACATTCTGAAAAGATCCTAGCTGCATGGCTCTGAGTCAATCGCTAGGATTGACTGAGGACACTGTCACAATGTGGAAGTTCTTCCATTCCTTTGTGGGAAACGCAATGGGTATTCAGAAAAGAAATGCCAGTAGCCGCAACAATGATCCAAGCAGCCACTTGATGCTTTGGCCAGGATTGCATTTGATGAATGCTTGAAGCCTCTTTAATCACTAAGAATGGAAATCTTTTGACCAGCTGCAGTGCAATGGCCACCTGGGACAATGATCCCAACTTTGTCAAGCAAGCAGACCATTGGCGCCTGTGACTCCCAGCACCAATAATAGAATGCACCCAGACAGCCTTTCATTATGTTGCTCAAACAGAAGATGGCCTTACTGGGTGATGATTTGAGAAAAGCAGAGGAGATATTGTAGAGAAGAAGAGAGGCTGAAGTTGAGTGAAGTGGAGTTACAAATAACTAGCGCGGCGCTAAACCTGTCTTGCAAAAAGGGCTTCGTCCACACAATCTTTAGCATCAACATCCATCCATCCATCCATCCAGCACGTCTTTCCATCACTGTTTTGTTATGATAAGAGTCTACATCATCAGTTTGTAGTCCACTGTCAAAATGTACAAGTTACAGTCAAGCCCAAACTATCCATCAAAATTGATCTCCAGTTCTTGGTCAAGTCCCACGAATCCTATGAAATTTGAGAAGATTGTTAGTCCTTGCTGTCCCTCGTTCTATACAGGAATTCAATTGCCATTATCTTTAGGCCACTACTGATATATTGAGTAGAGCTTTCGTCCTCTGTTTTGGGAATGCCGGCTGGGCACACTGGAAGGAGAAAGCTGTTGTTTCACCGGAGCCCGAATGCAATATGACTTCAAATTCAATGAGATGTGTTTTTACTTGAGCCGATTTTGATATATTCCTGGCAGTAATTATTGATGGAGCACATCTGGACGGCCTATTGCTGAGTCCTTTTTAATCTGGACTCAGCATCTTTCTTTACCTTTTTTATTTTGGTTTCCGGAAATATCAAATGATGCCAGTGCCTAAGTCACAGACAACCACAACTCAGAGCTGCTCGCAGCATTTCCGACCTTAAAGAAACCAGGAAAGCAAGCTCATAACCGGGCGGCCATAGTGGCAAAAAATCGAGACTGCATAGAATGATCCAAAAGGGTATTGGTAGAAGCATTGCTTGCTTCTAAGTCTGTTGGATGATTAGGTTCTCAAACAATATGAGCATGCAGCTTCTTTGAGGAATGGTGCATCACAGATCACGGGCCAGTTGTTCATTTTTCCACAGATATTTACAGACTACCGGGAGACTTTATCTGGTTGATGTTTGGAAGTGCTCAGTGAGAATGTGCTAGTATGGCATACTATGTGTCATATGGTCCATTAGATATTTCTCTCTATATCTGCATAAGTTTCAATTTCTTGATGGGTAAATGGAGTTGACTTCTCAATTCCTTGAGAAGATCACAGTATCAAAATCATTACCAGCTGCTGTTGTGACTGTTCCTAGCATGATTCTTCCTGGGAATCTTATTGAAATGGAGTACAAGCTACTCCCCCTGCATCTTTTCATATATTTATTTCATTTTTATATACTGTCTCCCAGGCAATGTGTTCCCTTCCAGCAGTCAAACAGTCCCAGAGAAGCCCTGCTGTCCAATCAGAAAGATTTGTTTAAAACAAGTCAGTCACATGCTGTATTATTTGTGTCTCATACCATACTGTGCTGGCTCAAGAGCCTGAAATTTATGTGATTATTACCGTCACACACTCACCACCCTTTTGGTTCTTTAAATTACAAGTTTTCTCTCTCAACACGCTTCAACTCGATTTCTCAATATCATCATCATCATCCTTCTTTTGACTTGTTCCCTGACCTCAAGCCTCGATCTACTGCTGCGAGTCTTTGCAACAACTATTTTCTGTTTAAATTTGACATCCCAGCCTTCAAAATGCCGGCTAATTGGGACAATACAGCCAACCTCAAACTTCTTTTCAATATAATCGAGCAAACTGGTGCAAAAGCCAGTTGGGATGCTATTTCTGCTCTCATGGGTGATGGATTTACTGCTGAAGCATGTCGGTATGGACTGATCTCTCACTGTTTTGAGTTACCGGTGCTTTGAGATTTTGGTGATCGAGCAGGGCAGCAAATCCTATCCCATAAATCAAGTTTGCTGAACAAACTGGAAAGGTCTTGGCCTGCTTGCTCACTTGAATATCTTTTCACTTTGTGGTCATCAGTTGAGCACCACTTCTGCTCCTCATTTATTTCCGCGGCGTGTGGCCACTTCTTGCTTTGGATGGATATGCTGACATTCAAGCAGCCAGCACTTTGCAAAGCTGAAAAAGTCCACTTTTGATGGTTCTGCAAATCCCAATCCCGCTGTTGAAGGTGGGACAGGAAGTCCAGTTACTCCCTCTCCTCGCAAACGCAAACCCAGAGAGCCAAAGACACCTGGCGAAACTCCTACCAAGCGACCTCGAAAAAACGCCAAGGCCAAAACTGAGGCCGAGATTAAGACTGAGGACGAGACTAAGGATGCACCTAATTCCACTGCGACTGACGCGACAGTTACTGCTTAAAAACGCGTCTCAATTATCTTAGCCATCTTGTTTATCTTCAGGGTTGGTGTTGATCGTTGTTTGTTTTTCATTTCCTTTTGATCTGTGTGGTCGAGTGCTGATTGAATTTCCTAACAGCTTTCCTGCATCGGCAGTCTTTTTGCTATCTTGTCCCCTTGGAGGATAATTGAATAGCTAAATCTTGACCAAATTTGGTGGAATGTATCCATAAGCATGATTTGTTTCTGGCCCTACCTTTCTGTCGATATGGTGCTTATGATGCTGAGCGATGTTACACCGTGTGCCAAAATTCAAGGATAAGTCGACAAGGATAGCTGCGTAGTGGATACGGAATCGAGATTCTCATCTTTCTTTAATCGTCCGTAATTATTCCTTGAATCCATACAGTCCATTGTGTCTTTTCACATTGCAGTCGCGGTCGATCAAGTCAGGGGTTGTGTTGGGTTGTAACCATCAATGTTTGATATGGGTTACATTGATTTAGTTGATTCGGCAATCTTTGACGATCATGATTGCTAGAGTTTGCTACTAAACTGGCGATACACACTCGATCCACGAGGGGAGATATATCCAATGCATTGATATCGAGTTCAGATAGTCAGAGCAGTTGTATGTATGCGAGACTTGGGATGAAGCAGCTTAATCCCTTTAACAATCAAGAAAGATAGCATACACCCTGGGGGCGGGCGCGGCCGGAGCTCGCGCCCCCCTTAGCAGTGAACTGCCCTATGACTACAGAATGCCCCTCATTATGGAGTACTTCTTCCCCTTAGCAGTGAACTGCTCTATGACTACAGGTATGTGGGTAGTATTAAGCAGCTCAATATTACTTCTTCAGCGACCGTAGGAGCGATTAACTAGTCATATGCTAACTTAACTAACTAACTAGTTAGTGTAGTTATAATGAACTTCATCTTGACCTTCAACGACATCTGTTCGACATGCTGATAGAGACCAAGCACCATGTTCTCCTGGGAATATGTCTCTCAATCCCCAAACACCTGCCTGGGTATGAGGGTGTATTCGCTAGTTATAGCTAACCAACAGCTGATTTCCGATTTTGCGCTCCTTGTGCTCTGCATGATCGCCAATTATATCTCTCAGTTGACTCCCTTGACAATCATCCAAATGTTTGAATACATAATAGTAGCAATAGTTGCTGGTGTACTATATTTCTTTCATTCTCTCTCTAATCTGAATGCACTCAGATCTACTTGGGTAGATGGATTCTGGCGATTTTGCTTTGTTTCAGAGGCAATGCACTCGCGGGCCAGCGGCTCTGTGGCTCTGAAAGAATATGAAGTTCCTTAGATACTAATTCGTTCCGATATCAATTCCTTATGAAAGTTCAATGCCTACCATTTACTGTGCCAGGCAGTCTAGCAGCTTGCTTCGCACTCGTATCCTTATTCCTATTCTCCGCCAAACTTATCCGGGGTGCTATTTTCTTGCAAGCACTCTCAAGGCCGAATAACACCAGGCTATGAGGGGCACAACACAACACAACCAGCTGGAAAATTTACATCTTTATCTTTGATCGTCCTCCTACCTAAACCTATTATCAGTCAACTACCCAAAGTCTCAAATTCTCCTTTTAGATTTCTGAAAACCTGCGCAGACTCTTTCAAATTCCAGCAATCTTCGGATCCTTGTTTTGAGAATATGCAGTGGAATCATCAAGCCGACGCGCGGGTATGCTACACTGACCCAATCTGACCCAAACAATTTGGGTCTCTTTTTCTCAGGCTGACGGGAAGCTTCATTGCTAACAAATTCTTCCCAAAGCTCCTGGTTGCAATTATCAAAACCGGGCCAAAGTTGAATCTGAAGGCGATCGCCGAATTCATGGGCGATGGTAAGTTTTTGTGCTTGTTCTGATGCCTTCCTTGGTGATTTCTTCAACTGTGATCTAACTATCTGTAGACTGCACGGAATATGCGCTACAACATAGAATCCGCAAACTTCAGAAGCTGGCTGCTTCCAAGAGTGACGCATCTGCGCCAGCGACTCCCACAAAGGGCACACCACGCAGCAAGAGCGCTAATTCTACCCCCGGCACTGCTGGTAAAAAGCGTAAAGCGGCTGTCAAGGAGGAGGACGAGACAGATGTGAAAAAGGAAAGCCCAAAGAAGAAGGTCAAGCGCGAAGAGTATGATGATGATTCGGATTACTATGCATAAACTGGCGTGTTCGGACTCTGTAGGCAGTGTTTGTTGAGGGCCATATGTGTCGTCTTCTCTTGTATTGACACTTGTCCAAGAACTCTCAATATTAAGTGCTGATAACTTGAAAGCTGCGCACTTCCAGTGGCATCAAATATCTTACTCAGTCAATATTTTGTCTGGATAGACAGCAAACTCTTTCTTAAGCTCTCTAGTGACCTGTAAAAGGCTGTAATCCTCAACATTTCCCAACTCAACTTGCCCTGTCTAGACCTGAGATTTCCTCTGGAGTCTGGCCAACCTTACATCTGTTTGCTAGCTAGACAAGAAAGATTGAGCAGTGCTTCTCCAATACATACTGACTATTTATGGCTTTACTACATCTCTAGGTTGCTAGGTCTGACCTTGCTAAGTCTTCTTTTCAGTTACCTCTTAGTAACCTACCTGAGCATCCCTAGGAGCAACTTGAAAGAGGATCTAATGAGGTGAGGCCTAGTGTTGAACTCTCTACAGGGTGAAATTGCTAACTGATCTGTGTGTTTGTCTGTTCTACAGTTCACAACTGTAACTGTCTTAATTTATTTACAGCAGAGATTTTTCCTTGACATCTTCTAATGACTGAAATTTATCATTGTTTATCTTCAGTGAGAAATGTTAACATTCAAGAACTACATACTTTTTGTGCTGCTTCTGTGTTCTATTCATGATGTCATTCACCTCTGATTGCATCTTCACAACTTGCAGTTTGATTACAATGGAACTGGAGCCAACCTCTATCTTGTTGACAAACAGGTTCTTTCTCAATATGTAGGCAATGATTCAGTTTGTGCTTTCATTTATGTGACATTATGATGTTTGATCTATGGTGTTGTGAGTTTCAAATTCTCACTCTGAAAACCACAATGTACAGCAGGCAATTCTAACACAAGAGCAGTTTCCCATCTTCAATGCTATCAAGCATCTCATACACTGTCAATTCATTTCATCATCCCAACAGGCTATTCCTGCGGAAAACTTCTCACAGAAATTGCCAGCACCCAAGGAATTTGAAGTTATATCTATACAACTACCAAAGCCTTCTCCACATCAAAATCAGGGAGAAGGACTCAGAAAACATATATCAAATCAGCCACTCTCACTCCACAGTCCTAAACATGCCAGCTACCTCAGAGATGATACAGCTGGAATTCTCCAAACCCACTGCTGTGTTTGTTGAAATCAAAGAATTCCTCCAGGAATATCTGAAAGTAAACTTCAACAATATCAATGAATTGCAACTATAGACGATACCTTCTTGAACAGGAATAACTTATACCAATCGTCAAGGAAGGAACTCGAGGAAATGGTGGGAAATAAGTCGATTGGTAGCATGCTTTACATCAATTTGCACACCTGTTCCAAATATGCTGTGGTATGACATTCCAGTTGGACATCTTCCTATTGATTATGCTGACAATGGAAATCATAGAAAAGACATGTTTGGCCTTACTATCAGGTTCTCCTCATCCTGTCTTTTGATTGGAATCACCGTCTTCTGTCGCACGATCCTAGCCTATGGTATATGGGCATGTTTTTTGACTTTGGCGCTTCCATTTTATGCAACCGGCGACGTTCCGTGGAACTGCATCCCAGAGCCGTTCGTCTTCCGACCCTGGTGCCTTCTTCCTGTCTTCGTGGCCATTTGGGATATTTTAACGTGGATCCTACAACAGAAAGTTAGCAATCTCGTTGAGGAAACCAATGAAACATAACATAAGTTCGCCGGCTTATTGTGTTCAAATCATGTTGCAATCATAACACCAACACATCAGGAATGGCTTGAACACATGAGCTTGATCAAGTTTGAATTTGCAAATTGCTCGAACTTTGTTGTTGTATGAGTTGCTCTGACTTTGTACCCTTTGAGTATTAAGTTGTTTGCACTTACAGTTTTACCTTAGTATTTACCATCATAGCACAAGGGCATGCAATATATGAATATTCATAGTCTCGATTCAGGGCAAAGTAACTAGGGTACTATGAGATTTCTTCAAGCAACAGCATATTTTCCAGATACCCATATCAAAAAGGAAAATAATTCATCAACCCCAGATCTCATCACCAGCACCAACGAGACCGACTAACCCCCCGTGTCTAAAACAGAAAAATCTAAAACGCTTCCCACCAAGAGAGAGGCACGTTTCGCGTATTTCAAGCAAACTCATCCTCCCCCTTAACATACACCTCGTCAGCGTCATCAATCTCCGTATCTTCGGCAACGTACTCGCTCGCGTCGCTGGCGTACTTGTCATTATCATCATCGTCAGCACCCTCATCATCATCATCATAGGCTACCAAACCCTGAGGCATGCAGGGGGCCATCCTCACGCGTTTGTCCGGCAAAGAAGAAAACATTTCCTCCAGAGCCGCGTCAGACTCATGCGCTGCTGGTTCCTGCTTGATGTGTCCGCGCATGGCGAGCGGGGAGCTAGGCATATCCATTTCGGGCTCCCTTTTGACAGCGGTGCGGCCGCGTTTGGAGGCGGGAGTCTGGGCGGTGTTGGTCTTGCGTTTGCGAGCGCTGGCGGTGCTGGGGGTGGTTTTTGCGCTGGTGGGGGGTTTTTTGGGGGTGGTTGCCATGCCGTTGATGCTTTCTTTGGCTGACTTTTTGATTTTGAAGAGTCGTTCGGTGATGGCGCGAGCGGTGGGGATGGCGTTTGCGTCGGTCTTGGCTGGAGACTGGGTTAGATGGGTTTGCCTGCTTGCATTTTGAGATAGGGGTGGGATGGGGTACATACGCCAGGCCTCTGAGACCTTCTTGGTGTCGACTGTTAAGTCGTGAGTTTCGAGGATTTTCAGGAGGAGCTATATGAGTGAGTTAGAAGAGGGTATTGGAAGATATCAGAGCTGTTTATCTTGGTATCTGTGATTCAATAGAGAATGGGGTATCGACGCGAGGCAAATGAAGCATAAACATAAGTCTCAATTCCCACTTGGAGAAGATAGGAGTTTGAGAATGTCTGAAGCAGTAATAAAATTAAAGCGATATGGGTGCTTGACATACAATTTGGTCGTTCTCAGGAGTCCATTTGATAGGCATTCTGACTTGACGCTGAAATGATAACTTCTCGAGAATAATTAAGCTTGTTCGAGAGATATATCAGAGAGATGTGAAATGGGATTTGAAGGCGCTGAGTTCTTGAGTATTAGACAGATGAAGCAAAGATGACAGGCCAGTAGACCAATTGTGGGTTGGTGAAGAGGGAGGCTGAGTGATATTAGAGGTGTAGAGTGGAGAGAAGAAGATTGTGTTACAGCTGAAAGTGTTGCGGCTGATATGTTGTAGGAAGATCCCTAGTTTCAGTGAAGAAATCGCTGACAGAATCTCAGTATGAACAAAGAGACACAGCTTGCAAGGTGAGAGATGTTAATATCGCCTGCGTCACAGAGATGAGAGAAACCAAAAGGATACCTTCTAGTTATCAGAATGAGTGAGATCCTTCTTCTCTTTAAACAGGAGGGGAGCCAATATTGTAGACAGTGCTGTTGGTTCTAAACAGCAAAAAAAGGACATGGGAAATTCAATGATAACCAGTCAATAAACTGACTGCAAGATATCAGACAAGCCATTTGTCCTGACATTAGCTTGTAATACAGACAACTGAGCTCCATCTTAGACAGGACTCGTCTTGGGCATGGTATCCATCAAGATGCTCTGGTGATCAGTAACATGCGCCTCTGCTCTCCTGCCCAAGGAACAGGATACTTTGCTGGTTCAAATATTCAAACCCACAGAATAAACACATCCCAGTGGATACTCGGTCTCTATTTTACTGTGAGGATATCAACACAGCTGGACTCATGCATTGCTGTGCACGATAACCAAGGGCCCATTGCTTCTTCCCAAAGGTCATGACAGTTGTCGTTGGTACTATCGGCTGGTCTCAAGGTGGTTTGCGTCTAATGACAGGGGGGATGTCGCCAGTTCCAGGAAATAGGACTTCTGAAAGCCATCGAGGGCTTGTTCCCACCACCCAGTTCAGTAAAATCGACATGAAGCATCCTGAACGTTGAGATAGCAACCAGTATGTACCGCAAAAGCATCAGACATCGTAGTGGAAATGAAGAAAGAAGAAAGCAGCTGGCACGGATTTCTTCTGCTCCTTGCAAAATCGAATTATAAACATTTACCTCAGCTGCAGCGGGTGTCAGGGATAAAAGTCCAAGTTCACTTTCCTTGTCATGGACCTGAGGTTCCGTATACTGAAAATTCCTGAACCATGCGTGGCGCAGAGGGGTCAAATTGAATAGCAGGCAGCTTTCATTCCACAGCCAGGACAAATCGAGTTTGGAGACACAGGAACATAGCACACCGGTTTTCCAAAAAGAAATAAATAAATGGATGACTTCTTTCAGAAGTCTAACCCTGTCTAAGAGACAGCGATTATACTTACAAACAAGAATATTTAAAATCACTGTTTGAAAAAGAAATTCACAAAGCCCATAGCCACCAGTAGCAATGTGCTACAAATTATAAACACATTGTTTCGATAACCCTCGCCTGGATACCTGTTAGCTCAATCGCTGCTCATCGTTCAAGAAATAACAACTTACCCTCCTTTGTCAACGCCAGGCCAGCAACCACGAAGCAGTTTAAAGGTACTCTAAAGAGAGCATAAACACTCGCTCTATGCGTGCCTTCGACGAGAAGGCTTTTCAAAACACCCATGCTGGGAAAATAAGCGCCAATCGCCATCTCATAGACGCAAAAGGCCCATAAGGTAGAAACTTCTGTGGGACGAAAGACACTCCAAGAAAGACAGCTACACGCGAGGGGAAGAAGAGTCTTCAGTAACCAAGATGCTCGCCCTAAAGAAGTAGGGATTGGGTCTTCTGACTCCAACGGTAGTTGGGAAGATGAAGGCCGCATCAGATACGCGAAAAGCTGAGAGCCAAACATCATAGCTGCCATAAAACTAGCGAATATCAGCCCGAAAGGAGGATCGTGGGAGACAGATGGGTTGACTGCTTTCCGCGCTGAGATCACGGCAGGGGACCAGAAGACGACGAAGAGATACATGGTCCCTTCGAAGACGGTAGAAGCGACTCCTAGAGCCAAAATGCGTTTGTCTGTCGCGGTCAGCTCCATCATCAGGAAATTGGTGAACAGAATTGTCAAATCTACCTTTCATTAACGCCGAAACACCTTCCATCAGATGGGCAGCTGCAGAACCGTCTTTCACATCCATCCTGTTTCCATAATTCTCACCCTACAATACCATCAGCCATAGCCAAAATTCAATTGTACAGTCTGATGACAGACCCATTTCTTGAGGATAGTTATAAATGCTAGACTCAAGCACAAAATGCTCGCCACAAAGGGCGATCGCTTAGTGTCAGTCCATTTAACAAGGAACTCGCTCAACAATCCGGAAGCGACAGCAACGATGCTATTCAATATAGTCATAGTCCCCAGTAAACTATTCAAGTCTGACCCTTCTTTTGCAAGCTCCAATCGATGAAACTCGGCGACCAGCCATGTTTCAAAGACACTGAAAAGAAGTGTAGTCCCAATCCCTCCGAGAAATCTACCCAAGAACAACAGGTATATTGAGTTGGGAGCGATAGTCAGCCAGCAGGAAAGGTTGTATATCAGGCAAAAGGCCAGACAGGCCCTCCGTCGACCGTAGCGATCAGCAAGGCTGCCCACAAACGTCGCGCTGATTGCTCCTGAAACGAAACCAGTCGAGAAGAGAGCTGCCACGGTATTTTCAGGGAGGTGGAGAGTCTGTTTATAAAGCGGATAGAGATATGGGCCCTGTTAACGATTCCCTGTTTGTCAGTCTATCCAGCTTGATGTCTGCCATTTGCCATTGACCGGATGATTCACAGACCTGCAACCAGTCCGAAGCGACAACAAGCATGTAAACAACAAAATATGTGTATTTGAAATTGGTATCTGCTCGACTGGCAGACGTGCGAAAGGCTTCCGTGATTTTCGAACCAGAACCTTTGCTATCCCATCGCTGTATGTATGCGAAACCCGCGTTGGCCAACACCCACGCCGCCAAACTTGCCGCGTACAGATCGATGGCCATTTGTCACATCTCAATGGACACCGTCTGCCGAGAAGAATAGATCGTTTTGGGACGGGGTTTGAAGCGGGAAATCAGAAATGCTCGTTGGTATGAAGCAATTGAAGCTTCAACATGGCCTCCAGCACCAGATAATTGAATTAAACCACCTGCGTGCAAAGATACAGATACAGTTACTTTGACGAACGTCTTCAATAATGACGGACTCGTTCGTACGCAGTTGCTTTTATGACACCGTTGCGATGCTATTCTTGTCTGGTTAGAGGTTTCGAAGGACGACATAGTGAGTTTTGCATGGACTGATCATGACTCCACCACAGTTCCAGGGGATATTAGCTAACTGTCAGCAAGATCCACGGCTGGGGATGTTACAGATCAAACGGCAGCAATCGTGTATGTGTACATCCACAGTACATCGCTACCTGCATTCGGGTACATGCTTTCCTAGGGCTGCGAGCTAGGCTCACACTTACTTACGGCGGTGAGGATGGTGTGATTGATACATCTGCATGGAAAGGCGATGAAATCATTCATCTCGGGATGATGATATATTATTGGACATCTCAGCAGGGCCATCGAGGAGATTGTCGCCGAAAATAGTCTCTTTTGGACTGCTGGAACCAGCCTGGCTTGCCGGGAGAATTGATTCACTGAATTTCAATTGGAAGAGTTTCAACCGAGTGCCAAATGCCCAGCAATTTTGACGCTGTTAGCCTGTTGGTTCGATGAATCGGGCTGCCTATAATGCGACACATCATACCACAATAACCTGGGGTGTATACATGGTTGTGAGAATATAGTCTGCACCCCCCAGCCAATGCTTGCTGGCCAGGTTGTTCCCACAAACCCACCGCAGGCGATGTGGAAACGTTAAATGCCGGAAAGTCAGTGAAATATCCATGGGACTGTGGAGAGAATTTGGTGTGTGTGGCCTCTCCAAGACACTAACATTAGCTAGAAGCTTTTCTTCGAGGTTTAACTATGGTAGCTTGCCGTTCCAGCGGCGCAAAACGCAGATTGACTGAGATTGAGAAGAAAACCTTGACTGCCGATGATTCAAGCACTTACCAGGTTCACGCGGAGTATTTATTTTTCTCTCCGGATGGCACTACTTAACCTAGTTTCCTTATGGAATGGCCCATGTCTAAAGATAGAGCTTCCGAATATCATTGGCCGTCCTTTATTTTCGTCTCCAGCCATGACGCCGTGACTCTCCTGGCCTTCACAGAGTTTGAAACACAAGAGAACTCGGGAGCGTCTGTCTAGGCTCTTGGAAGGACAAAATTCGGAGTCCCAGAGCGAGCTGAGACAACTCAAGTGGACTTGCCTGGTTCCAGCTGTTCAAGGTATTCCGCTCCCTGGATTCCGAACAGGATACGGAGTACCTCAATGCTACCTTCGGGGGTACATACATGCGTGATGAAGTAACTACTGGTTACTTCAACCTAAGATCAGCCCCATGAACGACCAAAAATGATAATCTGGACTTCCCTCCATCTGGGTAGCATTACTTGCCTGCCCCTTTTTCTTGTCCTTGTCAGCCAGTTCTCTTCCAAATGGTTTTGGACTTCTGAGTTCCATTGCTCCAAAATCTTGGATTATTTGCTTCTGTGCTTCCTTTCAGAATTCTGAACTGTTTGCAGAATTCCTTTTCGTATTCGTCCTTCGCTATGGCTCGGTTTTGCAGTCTCCCCTTCATTGCCTTTGTGGTTGCCTGTGTCATCCTTCTCGCAGCTTTTAATTCCGACCATGGACAAGCTCTCAAAAAGGCTGCCAGCTCTTTCAATACAGAGAAAGGCAGCAGCAGCGGTTTGGCAGCCAAGCTGGAGTTGTATGAGCGGTTATGGAAAGATAGCGTCAAGACTCGAAAGCCGATGAAAGCTTGGTACGATAACAATGAGAAGAAAGACCGGAAGTAAGCAGTTTGGGCCGTGTTGAACCACTCATCGACCTCATTGACTTATTGTTTTTACAATCTCTTGCAGTTTTCCAAAGGAATATGTCGCGCCTTACAACCTTTACGATTTTGTCTACCCATCTTTCAATTGCCCTCACGAACTCGAACGTATCGGCAAGGCAGGCGACGGCGGCAAGTGGATCTGCGGGATGAGCAGATATGAAGCAAACAAGAACCGACCCTGCATCATCTATTCATTCGGAGTGAACGACGATTCCGCCTTTGAAAACTCCGTTTTGAGCCGCACAAATTGTGAAATCTGGGGCTATGACTATTCCGTCGTTTCCTGGGCTAAAGACCTGGAACCGGCATATGCTTCACGCGCACACTTCACGCAGGCGGGTATCAGTAATGTCACAGACACCCAGCGTTCCCCACCGTTTTATGCCGTGAAGGATTTGATGAGAATGAATGGTCATGACTACATTGACATTATGAAGATGGACATTGAGGGCTCGGAATTCGATGCTCTCAGTTCATTTATGGCTCAATTCCAGACCGACCAACTCCCCGTCGGCCAACTTTTGGTCGAAGCGCATCCGTGGGAACCTAATCCAGAGACTAAATATTGGCTCCCTCGAAGTCTCGACGACTGGATTGGATTTTGGGAGTCTCTGGAAGCCAGAGGGCTCCGAGAAATCTCAGTCGAGCCGAATTTGCTGGGGAATAGTTGGTACGGAGCCCCAGTGTTTGCAGAGGTATGTTTCGTTGAGCTTTGAAGATGAACGCTAGATCTGCTGGGATCAATGCTGACCCGTTAGTAGATTACACTCATTAATGTTGACGATAAAAAGAGTCTTCTTGTAAACTGAGAGCGAGGTTCATTGTTGTTATAATCTGCTCAATCGGTGGTGCTTCGAATCTCGGAGACCGAGTCGGTTCCCTTTGTATATTAAAACCCAGGCGTATACGGAGCAGTCGTCACACATGGGCGTTGTCATTCACGGCGTTGGTAGTAATGTGTAAATGAACGAGCACCATTAATGTTGTCTTTTTAGCTTTCTTCCCCCTTTCTTTCGATGAGCTTGTCGACGGCGTCCAGGCCTTCTGCTGGGGCGTTGTTCCACCAGACTAATTCAGTGCGAGACTGTTAACGTGAAACTTTTGCTTTCTTGCCACTTCTACTCGACAACTAGAAGTTGAGTTAGTCTCAACATATCTGAATCTTACTGTTTCTCTAGTTAAAAGCCAGTTGATGCCACGTTCCAAGGTCTCAATGTGAGTTTGCGCCGAGGGGTAACATTTCCTAGGGGGACGAATACTCTTGCTGCCAATTCCAATTGATATCCATTCGCGATATCTGAGTATCGATGTTTCTGTATTTCAGAGCACAAGTCGTCTTTTAGCTGCTTGTCCTGAATGGTCTAATACAGCATATCATTCTCTTCTTCATGAATATGTATGTATGCGAGATGAAGTATGCTGCAGCATCTCAGATTTCTCCATTTTTCACGAAGAGCAGCATTTCAAATAGACTGTATATCGCCTGTCTCTGGCCGCAACTCATACAATCTGGCGCATCTCTGGTGATGTCTAGACGATATCATGCACCAGACAATATGGATTCTTTGGTGCCTCTTTGCTATGGGGTTTTCCTCGAGTTTCATATGCTTTTGAGCGTTTGTGTTGTTCAACCTCAAGACCAACACACCCACACTGCCCTCTTTAATTTCAAAATAGTATCTTGATCGCTTTTCTCCTTTTCTATTCTAAATCTTACTGTTAGGCCATAAACGTGAGCTTCAACTGCTCATCCCATATGCACCAGGGTGTTTTTTGCTTGCTCAGCAATCTTCTTGAGCTTGGAAGCTTTCTAGAAGCTGTTGAAAAATGGGCATTAATTGGAATAAGGAAGCCATCGAGAGGCTCATTGCTGCATTGCTGGCAGCTCACCCGCAATTTACAGTAAGCACTTTGCTTTTCCTTGTGAATTCTTGCTTTTAGTGCAGGTTCTTGCTGGCTGCTCTTTAAGCCAGTTCCACAGTCTGGAATATGAGTGTCTATCTGTATTTTCTTCGGGCGCTAATCCTGCTACCTGCCTTCAATAGCCAGACTACAAAGCGATAGCTGTGTATTTTGGACAAGGGGCGACCTACGATGCAGTACAGTGCCGGTTTAGAACCTATCATCGAATCGCTGGCACCATGCGCGAAGGGGCACCGGCTGAAGTCAATCATAACCGTCGTGCTGGAGTTCCCACTACGCCGCGAACTATCTCTACTCCTCGAACCAACTCTACTCCTCGCACCAACAGCCGCGGTGGAGTTTCGAAACCAAGCTCGACTAAACAGTCACGAAATACCCCCAGTAGTACCTTCAGCACGCCATCCAAAAACCCGAAGTTGAGAGGTGGAGCCTCAATCGAGGATTGTATCATGTTAGACGATGATGACGATGACGATCTGTTCGTCAAACCCGAGCCTGATACGCATGCACGCAGGGTCAAAGTCGAGCTTGGAAATCAAAGTGGATTTGGCATTTTTGGAATGAAACAGGAAGACGTGTTCACTGAGACTGTTGACAACCATAACAGCAACAATGGATCTATCGTCAGTGAGAGGAGAGATTCACAGCCCCGTCCTGAAACTGTTGTTGGTCATGAGGAGCGACCCACTCGAAGGAACAACGCCCTTGTCCATGATGTGTATGGTGATCTTAACGATTTGGATGAGTTGGCGTGATTGCATATTGGGTATTGCGTGGGTTGAAAGCTGGGTTTGCTCTATTCTTGGTTCGGGGGTTGTTTCATTGCTTGTTGTTTAGTTTCATCAGAGGGCTGCAAATGAACCCACAGAAAATGGATGCGATCTTATGAGAGACCTTTGATAGTACCATTGTGGAATAATTCACAGAAAAAAACCAATTCCTGATTCATCTATATATATCTCTCATCCCATCGTGACCTTCAACAACCTCGCAACGATCTTCCAATACCTCTGCGGATCAGTCCTCATATGGCCAACATGGGGCGAGCCCGCGAACATCTCCCTCGAAACCTTCCACCCTTTCATGCGCGCCTGACCCGCATGCTCTTCCACATGCTCCCAAGAAATCAAATCATCCTCCTTTGAATACACATAACATCTTTCCGCACCCACCGAAATCAAGCCCGGATCATTCAATTCCTCCCTTAGCCGATGAGCAGGATGCTTCCTTCTCAACAATGTCCCCAAAAACGCCGAAGAAAGTAACCAGGCCCAGACGAATGCAAACACCATTACTCTCCACAGGAAGAACGCGGGAAAACTGTACGAGAGAGCCCTTACAGCCCCCGCCAGAGATGTTTTGCCGGGTGCGCTATCGATGAGAAGCGCATTGACTGGCAATGGCTTGCCCGTGAGGTCGCGATACGCCGCAGCCACGCGATTCAGCGTGATAGACCCGCCATTGGAAAAGACATGGATGTATAGACGCCCACGGTCACCATCGTTGCCGTCGCCTATTCCCTCGGTAGACAAGATCGCATCAAGCACAGGACCAATCCGTCGTCTTTGCGCGGTGTCTGAGGTCCGAATGAAGAAATCCAGAGCTGATGTGAAGATCGAAATAATCCTCGCATTGGGTGCGAGGTGTGAGTATTCAGAGGCATATTTTGCGGCTGTGCGGTGGGCTGCGTTCATCCAGAAGAACAGCATAATTGTCAAGGGTTTCTCGTGCTTTTTTGGAGTGTGGGGAAAGTCTCTGAGATATATCGCTGGTCCCAATTGGGCCATGGAGTGGAATATTGATGGCGTCGCACCTTTGACGTTTGAGGCCATCTTCTTGTGAGTTTAGTGGCACAATTTAGGACAGGAAAAGAACGCTGAACCCGACAGACGTATAAAAACGAGGTCTAGAGTCTACCAGCTCACGAACGAGCATATATGATATTTCACAGCAAAGAACACAGATCTGCGATCAAGCTCAGGGGTATCAAGGTGTAAAGACTCAAATGAGAATTAGTCTAAGTAGATCAACCAGTTCGCGGGCAACATGACATGGTTCTCCTTGCTCCATACCCGCAGTATATGTCAACAAAACAGTCAAAGAAATTAAAGCTCGAGTTCAGCTCCCAGCACGGCTCCGTTCTCGAGAGCATTGCAGTCAACTTATTATTTGATATTTGATATCTAGCGGATAGCCGTGAGAAAAGGACCTCGGCACGGGAAACATACGCTAGACCGAATATGATTAAGCCTAAATTTCATTCCTTCAGAAAAAACAGCTAATCCTAAAGAATTTGTAGGAGGATTGCTATAAGTTTAACGGCTAGCTTGGTCTCGGGCTCGGGGGAACAGTGAAGCCGAGGTCACGCCCCCGTTACCCGCCCGTCTGTCTCATCTTCATGACCAAGTGGTCTCTTCACAATGCTGAACTTTTCAACAACTTGTTGTGCCTTTGGGTGATTTCACAGAATGGTTGTGAAAACAGTTGTGGAAAGATTAAAGTTTATTGTTGTAAAATTTAATGTTTTAAAATTATTAACAACAACAAATCACAGATGTAACATTGAAGTATAATTAATGTATAATTATAAAATACAATATTGATATTGTATTTTATAATAAATATTTATTATATAATATTTTTAAATTGTACAATAATTTTCAACTAGTATAAAACAAGCATCTGATGACTTGTCTCTGATGAACTGTCTAACTTGCTGCTTAGTCATAGTTTGCTATGAACTGCTTAGTCATAGTAAATTACATAAGATTTCTTTCTGTCTTTATTTATGAACTCTTCTTGTTGATTTTACAGCTATAACACAGTCTGTTGAACACATTGAACACAATAGCAAATTAAATGTATTGAACATTTGTAAAAACACAAAGTAAATTTGTAAAGCTTATATAGCTGTAAAAAACTTGTAAATTTTTCAATTTTGTAAATTTTAAATGAACTGTAATTTCATATCATAATTAAATATATATTCAAACTCAGTAATTTAAAAAAAAAAACTGCAAGTTAACAATTTCAGTAAATTGCATTAAATTTAAAATGATTTTTTTTACATCAATTAATTTTATTTTCAATCACAAAAATAAATTGTTTAATTTCATAATTGCAAAAAATATTTTTGTTTTCAATATTTATGATGCAGTTCAAGTAGACTGCGAATGAGCCCAAGTCAGGCCAAGTAGTAGGGATCATGGTTTCAGATTGTACAAGTTGGGGCACCCTGATTGGCTGGCTTGTCTGAACACCAATCCAAACACGAGTTGAGACAAATAACAAGTGAGCCTGCCAAGATCATGAGACTAACCTTATGGGAATAGTTTGTCTGTGTCTGATGATGTTGTCTGTGGGCTACAGCAGCCAGCACCAGCAGCTAACATGTAGATTATTCAACAACAAATGTTTGTAGCAGCTAGTATAAGGGTTTGGAAGGTAGGAAATTGACCATAGCATGTAGTAGGAGCTTTCTGCCAGGCTCTGGGGTCTGTTATAGGGGGTAGGGTTGCTGTAGGGGGAGGTCAATGGGGGGGGTCTTCTGATGTGATTCAATGTGTAATAACAGTTCAAATCAATCAAATAAGCTCCTAGCTAGCTTGTAAAGCTTGTAAGCAGCTGCTGGCACCTAGTTCTCATGTGTAGGATTGTGTGTGTAGGGGTAGTAGGGGCAGCAGTGGCAAGATGTGTGCTCTAGGAGCTCTAGGGAGCTCTAGGAGCCTGTACAGCACCTAGGAAGGTAGTTAGCAGCTGCTATAACATAGGATTGGGGGGTGTTCACCTTCTATAACGAGCCTCTATGGGTAAAACAAAATGAGACCCCTATATCAACTTGTTTCATCCTGATTTGACTGAGTAGTTGAGCATGTGAGATTGAATTGGAACTGTACAGTCCGAGAATGGTCCGGACCTGAGTAATTCCCGGACTCATTTGCAGTCTATGCAGCAGTTGAAATTAAAAAATTGTTGAATGAATATTTTCATTGTTTGTTAATTACAATGATTAAGCTTACTGAAAAAATGATTGCTCACACAGTTATGCTCTGAAATAATAAAAAACTGATTTTTAATTATGTTGTTAACATGAAGTTTTTGCTGATACAAACTGTTGACAGCATAACTGAAGTATCATGTGAGCACTGCAAGAAAAATTTTAATTTGTTTATTAATTATATTGTGATGAAAAAAGTTTTTGATGATTTGTGCATCAACTGTCATTATAACAATAATGAAATGTGTTGCATTCTGTGATTTTGTAAGTGCAATCAAAAACTTAATGTAAATAACAGACTTATAACTTATCTGAAAAAATCACAATCAATCAGAGCAATATTTGTCAGTATCAGTAAGCAATTTTTGTTTTTTTTGCTTTTACTGCTTCTGCAGTTTTTTCTGTTTTTGCTGCTTTGTTTGCTGTGTCAGCTGTAACTCAAATGTCAATTTCAGTGTTATAAACTTTCTGCTGTCAGATCATCACTTCTTGTTGTTTTTAAATCATTAATTTTTTACTGATGATTGCAGCAGTTTTTTTTATTTTTGTTGAAATTAATTTAATTTTAATTCAGTCATTAATAATTTATATTCTTGTTTTTTTTGTCATCATATTAAGTTGCTGCATTGTGACTGAAGTATTTAAAAAAAATCATTTGATGAAATGCTGAAATAAATTAATTGAAAATTTGAAATTATGTGAGTAATTTTGTAAATGCAAACTGCAATAACAAATATTGTGTGACTTGTATCAGAAAATTTTGTAAATGAATAATTTTTTTTGTGTAATAAATAATGTATGAAAACTGAACTCTTGAGCTGTAAATGCAAAAAAAAAATTTAATTTAATTATTTACATTTTTATTATTTATTAATTACATTTTGAAAAGTTTGTAACATTTCTGAATACATTATATGAGCAACTGTTTGATTTTAATTATTTTTATTTAAAATTGTAAGATTTTTAATATTTGTAATATGTGACAATGCAATGTAAAGCTGTTTGTGTGCAAAGACTGATGCATGCAAATCAATCTCAACAATTTGCAATGATTGCTTTTGAGATTTATTAATTATCATAACAAAGTTAAAATGAATGAGAAGCTGTTTGTGATTTAGAATAAATGATAATTCATTTTTAGTGATGAAGAAAGTAATCTGAAAAATGAAATGTGATGTTTTTGCATGATCATTCATCAGAATTTGTGCAAGTATAATATAATGTTTCAGTTGTGTAACAATCAAATGTGTTTCATTGCAGAGATTTTCATTGAGTTATAAATTTTGAATTAATATAAGAAAATGCTTCAATCTTGAGATAAAAATGTGCAGATGACAAACTGTTTAAAGTCAAAAATTCTAAAAACTCAGATGTGTAATTATGATTTGTGTTGTTTAATTTGTTAATGTTAATAATATTTATGAAATGATAAGTTCTCTTCTGACTGTTAAGCTGCTTTCTAAAATAATTATTAATTTTTGATAAAATGATGTTGATGACTGAAAAAATAGCATGAATCATAAAAAAATCATGTGATTGATTTGCATTGTGTAAAACTGCATGTAAAAAAACTTGCTTGCAGAAATTCTCAAAGTTTTTATTTATTTGTATGTATGATGACAAATTCATTACATTAAATTTCATGAATTTTTTTTTGTATGAAAGCTCACTCAGTCAATCAGCATATTTAATATTGATAAAATTGTGCACAAGCTGCATGTTTTGCTGCAGCTGTAGCATCTAAAGCTTTCATTAAAAAAAAAAACTTTGCAAATAATAATTGATGATTTAATTTTTATTTTCCTGCTTCACAACTGAAAGTGTCTGCATGAATTAACAACAAGAGAGCAGTTGATCTGACAAAAGTGAAAGTCTTGATTTGAAAATCTAGACATATTGAAATATATTATCATCTGCTTTGAGATTGAATTCAAAAAAAAAATTTTGATTGAACATGTTGTCATGAGCTTCAACAAAACTGACAATTTTATGAAAATGTTGATTAAAAATTTTTATATTGTGTTTAGAAATGAAATTGAGTTGATGAAAAATTAACAAATGCAGTTTGATAAAAACAGTGAAAAATGATAATTTACAAAATTTGAGTGATTAAAACTGAGAAATATTGTATTGATTGATATTCTGAACTAATTTCAAATAAAAAAATAAAATTGCTAATTGTAATTTATTTTTATTGCAATTTTGAAAGATTTAAACTCTGAAAGCTTTGACTGAAAATTTTGATGAATTTAATTAAAAAATTTATGTGATTTTCAATAAGTTTGCTGCATAAAGAAGTGTTACATAATACAACTTGCTTTAGTATCACATGACTCACAATCATATTCTTTCAATAAATTTTCTAGCTAGTCATAATATAAATCATACATTATGCTCATCACATTGCTATAAAGAATTTATTTTATTTTATTTATAAAAACTTGTTATAGAAAATGAATATTTTTATTTTTATATTATAACAATTTTTAGTTATTTTTCTAAATATTGCATAATTTTCTGAAGTTTTTTAAAATTTTTAAAATTTTGAGAATATATATTTTATTATTATTACTTTTTATTATTTTTATATACATAATTTTACATATAAAAACTAAATATCAGCAGCTGCTTTCAATTTTTATAAATTAATTAAAAGTTTAAAAAATTTGTTGATTAAGTTAATATATTATTATATATTAAATTGTATATGTAAATTTTTTTTATTAATTTTTATTGATTTTTTATTAACTTTTTTTACAATAATTTTATTTTTTTATAAATATAAATTATAATAAAGTTTAAACAGTTTTTATTATATACTACAGTTAATTATTTATATTTCAAACTTTTATATCAACTGCTACTAAAAGTATTTATTATTATTATTATTTAATAATTTAATATTTAAGTTGTTAATATTAATTTCTGTGATCTACAGATAATATTATTTAATTTAAATAAATTATTTTTATAAAATTAATTTTATGATTCTGATTTTTGATAATTTTTTTATTATTTAATTTGAATTATGTTTAAACTGATAATTGATTAAACAAGTCAGTTAATCAAAATGTCTGAATTTATCATCAATTTGAATTTATAATTTTCATTATTTGATCAGACTTAAATTTGTTTAGAATTTGTAAATACTTAAACAATTTTTAATTAAAGTATATTTTTGAAAATAATTATTTATTATATTAGTGCAAAAATTGAAATTTATATTTATATTTCTTAAATATTATATTTTTAAATCAAATGTATAATATATTTATAAGTTGTAATATCTTAATTATAAACTTTACAAAAACTAGTACATAATTTTTTTTCTTTATATAATTAGTTTTAATTAAATTAACTTTAGTGAATATAATATAAATATAATTATATAAATATCACAATAATTTTTTTCTTCATTAAGAAAATCAATAATATTTTCTTACAATTGATTTTTTTATTTTTTTATTTATTTTATTATCTGATAATTTAATAATTTGATTAATACAATTATTGTTTATATATTAAAATTTAAATATTATTACTTTAATTTTTTAATTAATAATTTTTTAATTAATAATTTTTTTTAATAATTTTTTTATTCATAAATTTAAAAATTGTTTAAATTTTTATTTATATTTCTATAAGTTTCAAATTTTATTTAATTATATTTTAGTAATATATTATAAATATTTTAATAATAAATGAAAATTTGATTTTATTGATTTTATTGATTTTATTAAAATTTTTTTAAAATTATATTTAGTTAAGTTTAATGAAATATCTCAGCAAGAAGTAATATTATTCAAATTTTGAGAAAAGATTCAAAATCAGCACAAAAAATGGAGTATATTGATATATATTACATAAGCATAGCTATACTCAAATCATTTGATTTGATAAGCACACTGATTATGTCTTGCCTTGATCGTGAAGTTTGATGTGGCATTAGCATTTACTAGTCAATTACGAATTTTGGCGGACTGGCCCCTATAGGCTGCCGTAATAACTATTTCCCGATGCTGTTAAGGAGGATCCAAGCTCATAGTAACGTAACTCTATCTCCAAAACATCACCAGCATGAGGAATGATTCTGAGACTGACCAGAGCCATCTCAACATCGAGGATCTATCGGGTGTTGTGATTATCGAGGTCCTCAAGACCAGTCCAGCGAGATCTTCAAGATCGATCGTGTTCGATGCCTTTTGACCATCCAGGATGCTACTTAACCGCCGTGTTCTTCGCTGCCGCCCACCCTAGGCCAATCGATGTAGCCCACGACGGAATGCAAGGCTGTGCACATCTGCTGCATACAATGTATTTTACCGCCGAGAGAGGCACCCGCGATATTACATTCACCCCGATTCTCTCGTGTTCGACATGCCCATCATCTTCTCGCCCACCATCCGCTGAGGACTCTCGACGCCAGAGATGCCCATGCGCAATCGAATCAGACGCTTTCTAGGAGAGGCTGGCATTCGGCCGTCTAGGAGTCCGTCGCCCTCCATATCTTCGAATATCGCACCCACTCCCCGCGCTCCAGCCAATTCACAGCCCTTGCAACTACAAGGCCTCTGGAAAGAAGCCTACGAACAGCTCCGCAAGGAAGATACGAAGCTCATCGGTGCCTACGAAAATGCTCTCCTGCAGGAAGGGCAGCCTGCACAAGCCGGATTACGGTATGGTTCTGATCCTGACCCTCGTTTACGCGCCCTGGTCGACGACCGACTCCAGGAGATCGAGGATTGTCGCCTCAAGCTCACTGTTGCGGGGAAAGAGATTGTTGTGAGAGACCAGGTCAATCGCGCAATCCAGCTTATCCTCTCCGTCAAGGATGTCATCGGCGCCGCGGTTAGCTCCGAGCCACATGGATCTCTGGCCTGGGCTGGGGCTTTGGTACTCATAAACTTGCTTGCAAATTCCTTCACACAGAATGAAGCTGCAATGAATGGCTTCGAAAAAGTCTCAAAACTCATGGTTCGATATCGCCTCGCGGAAAGTACTCATATCGAGATATTTTCGAAGCCATCGGGGCCAGGCATGACGCTACCACTCGAAGAGATTGCAGCATCGATTAGAGCCCAAGCCGTCAAGCTTTACACGGCCATTCTCAAATTTCAGATGCGGCTCGTGAAATATCTCGCACATTCTGGTTTTTCACGATTCATGCGGGATGTAGCGGTCACAGATAATTGGAAAGATATGCTTAAGGAAATCACTAATCTCGATGAGGATATTCATGATGATTTGCGGGGTGTGAGAGACTTCACAATGCGAGAAATTGAAAACAATGTGGAAAAACTTCAAGAACAGATGAGCACATCCCTCAGCCTTATGTCCAAAGTAAGGGATGACACAAAGGTGCGTGGTCTTTCTGCCGCAATTTTCTCTCACCCAGGATACTGACTCCATCAAAGGCAATCAAGCACGCACACCTACTTGATAGCCTGCCATTCGCAAGCGGCGCTGAATTCGATTCCTACGAAGACCAGCACAAGTCCATGTGTCTGGAGGGCACCCAGGTCAAGACGCTCCATCGGATCCAAGCCTGGGCAGAGTCTCCAGGCAAGGAGAACATCTACTGGCTCAAGGGGATGGCTGGGACTGGAAAGTCTACCATCTCGCGTACATTTGCTGCTGCTTGTCGCGACAGAAAATCACTGGTAGACGGGACTCCGATGCCCAACAACATCTGCCTGGGCGCAAGTTTCTTCTTTGATCAAACGAAACCACACCGAAATAGTTTTCGCAGACTTTTCACCACTATTTCTAGGCAACTCGCTGAGACGTCGCCGGAAATCAGGGATGAGATCTGCAAGTCGATTTCAAGCCACCCAAATGTAAGAAAAGGGTCGCTAAACAATCAGTGGAACCATCTGATCCTTCAGCCCCTTTTATCACTGGAAAAGGGGAGTTTATTGCCTCTGACATTGGTCCTAGTGATTGATGCCCTCGATGAGTGTGAGCCGGAAGAGTGCCATCTTTCGATTCTGTTCGAACTTATTAAACAGACTCAGCAGCTGGGGACCATCCGCCTGAGATTGTTCATTACCAGCAGACCAGAAGTACACATTCTCAAATCTTTCCATGCTATTTTGAAGGGCATCGTACACGAAGACGAGCTTCATAAAATTTCTATTATCGCCCCTGCTGACAGAAACGGTCTCAAAGACGATATCACAAAGTTTGTAGAGCATGAATTAGCCAAGATTGCTCGTTCCCATAATCTTGCTGCCGGATGGCCTGGAGAGACCAAAATCAGAGAACTCGCATGCAAAGCCGACGGTTTATTCATCTTTGCCGCAACTGCCTGTCGGTTCCTTGCCGGTGCAAGACTGACCAAAAGTCGCATCGAAGTGCGGTTGAATATGGTTTTTGACGGCAGAGTGACAGAAAGCTCCCCGCAGGAGAGCTTGGACGGAATATACAGCCGTATTCTTCAATTTTCGCTGATTGGCAATGCAGTCGATGAAGAAAAGGACGAGATTTACAGCATGTTCAAGCTGATTGTAGGATCTATCATCCTTCTCATTGAACCTCTTTCGACCAGTGCCCTCAGCAGTCTCTTGTCATCGTCAAGATCAACCATTGAAGAAACACTGGAGGCGCTGTCCTCGCTTCTATCAATGGGCACAACGGAAACATCCACCGTCCAGCTGCTCCACCTTTCTTTTCGTGATTTTCTCCTGGATCAGCAGAGATGCAAAAGCGAAGGATTCTGGATTGCCCAAGAGCCAGGGCACAGCAATTTGTTGCAGAATTGCCTAGCTGTCTTGTCAGATGTGCTGCGACAGGACATCTGCGGGTTCGATGATCCGTCTGTCCTGGCCGCCGATGTTGAGCGTTCTCGGGTCAACCAGTATCTCCCTGCGCATGCACAATATGCATGCCTATATTGGGTCGATCACCTTCAGCGAGCCAAGATAGAGCCATGCGATGATGACGGTGTTTCGGATTTTCTCAATGAACACTTTCTTCACTGGCTCGAGGCCCTAAGCCTCATTGGTAAAATATCGGAAGGGGTTCATATGTTGCAAGCCCTTTCAAACCATATATGCAGTCTGCCGGTAAATTATAAGCTCGCCAATGAGGTGCTCGTTAATATACTGACTCGAATTTTTAGGGCGAGGGAAGAACAAAGCTCCTCGAACTGGTGCATGACGCAGGACGCTTCGTGCTCAAATTCAAGTCCCTTATCGAGACTGCCCCTCTTCAAGTCTATAGCTCAGCTTTGGTCCACTGCCCGGAGGTGTCCATTGTCCGCAAGAGGTTCCAGAACAAGATCCCTAAATCAATTTCAAGATTACCTGTCATAGAAACGGAGTGGAGTTCCTTACTCCAAACCCTTGTAGACTCTGGTGCGGTTCGGGCTGTGGCCTTGTCACCAGACGGAAAACTCGTTGCGTCTTCCGCCGTCTGCGTTTGGGATGTCGCCACCGGAACTTTGCTACAGACCCTTGAACCATTGGACGAAGGACAGGCCGTTGCGTTTTCGACCGATGGAAAGCTTGTCATGTCTCTCTCACACAAGGGCCATCTGCGGGTGTGGGATGTGGTTTCAGGATTGCTCATACAAGATGTGCAAAGTTCATTGAAAACTTGTCATAACATTTATCGGGGATTGTTCTCACATGACAGGAAGCTTGCGGTCGCTTATGCTAGCTTGGACATGGAGCTGTTTGATGTCACAAATGGAAGGACTCGCAAAACCTTTGGGGACATTTTGAAGCGTATCTCGACGGTGGCGTTCTCCCCAGATGGGAAACTTTTGGCCGTTGGGTTTGGACACGGGTCAATGGGAATCAGTCCAGTTCAGCTCTGGGACACCAACACGGGTGCATTACAGTACGAGCTTCCTTTCCACCCCGAAGCGGTATCAAGTGTGAAATTTTCATTGCACGATGGCAGAGTCTTGGCATCCATGTCCAGTGGTTGTATCAGACTCTGGGATCTAGTCAATCGGAAGGCGTTGAGCGAGATTCAAGAGCATTTTGATGAAATCGAATTCTCACCGAGGAACCGCGTCTTGTTATCCCGTGGTTTCCGCGGAGTTAGGCTCTGGGATTGGGAATCTGGTGAACTTCTCAAAACCATTGATGATAAAGGCGTTACATTCAGAGTCTCCAATGATGGCAAGTTATTAGCTTGTCTCAATATCGCCGATAGAAAGATCAACGTCTGGGATGCAACAACCGGGACGTTGCTCAGCTCTCTCGGGCACCATTCTGATGTTGTGTGTGATGCCTCTTTCTCTGAAGACAATAAGCTTCTGGCATCTGCATCTGATGGTTGCACAGTTCGTCTCTGGAACATTGAAACGCCTTTCCAATCTGTGAGATCTAAAAGCCATTCAGAACCTGTTGATATGATTGTGCTACTTCCCAACCATGGAATCGCAGTTTCTCGCTCCGCGGAGAACACCTGCCTCTGGGACGTGAAAACGGGTGCTCTTCAGCAAACCATTAGATCTGTTTCAAAGAAGCCCCCATTGATCTCGTCGGACGGGAGGTGGTTTATCAATCCTAAGACCAAAGATATAGAAGTGTGGGAGACAGCGACTGGCGAATTGGTCCGGAGCTTCAAGCACCATTCTGCTGCCACCGCGATGTGGGCATTAAGCCCGAATGGCAAATATCTTGCACATAGCTTCGATGACGGTTTTATGTTTAGTTATTCGGGTGCTTTTGGGGGGTACATCCACGGTGTGCATACCAATGAAGACGCCGTAAAGTTGTTCGAATGGAGAAAGCAAGGACCAAGAGACCGCTCAGTTGAGGTAGCAATCTGGGATCTATATACCGGCAAGTTACTGCACGTTATTAAGGGCAAGACTGGCTTCGTGAGCGCTCTAGCATTTTCACCAGACAGCGAAAGACTCGCGTTCGGACCACATTGCGATATGAATCTATCGGCATCAGATGAAGCGCAGATTGTCGTCTGGGATCTAGCTAGAGCAGAGCTATGCATGCCAAACGTACACCTCACAGATTCAATACATCAAATCGCTTGGTCCCCCGACGGCACGATGCTGGCATGTGCCTCTAGTTCACCTAGAACTCTTCAACTCTGGAATTCAACTACAGGTGCATCGGCAATATTGCTTGAAGAATCATGCCGGGTACCCACAATTGCATTCTCTCCGGACGGGAAGCTGTTAGCCGCTGGATGTGATGATGGCAGAGTTCGTCTGTGGGAAGTGAACACGGGCTCAATGATCGGTCATTGTGAAATTGCACGGCGTTCTTTGCAATGTCTAAGCTTCTCCAATGATGGCAGGTTGATTAACACAGTGCTGGGCCGATTCGATGTCCGATCATTCTACGCCGGATGCAAGTCTACGACCAGCCAGAACCTTTTTGTGGAGGGGAGCTGGATTGTGAACGGGAAAGGGAAATTTCTGTTGTCGCCTTATGAATATCGAGTACAGTGCGCTGCTGCAACCAATGATAATGTTTTGATACTGGGACACCAGTCTGGTCATGTTACGTTTCTTGAGCTAGAAGTGGAAGATGAAGAAACGTAGACTGTGCATGTCTAAGTTTTGGCCAGCGAAGGAAAGCGGACAAAAAAGACAGCTCAAATGCCAAGCTATCTTGTTCGATATGGCACCTATGTGACTGAGAATGAAGGCCATCTGTCTGTTCCAGCTTCATGTCTATATATGACGGACTGGAAATGGGAAAGGTTATACGTTATCACGCAGCTGGTTTCTGGAATACATTTACAAAACCTCCGACTTTTGCAGACTGAAAAGCGGTCTGTTCTCGGTCAGGTTCGAGGTATGTCCAATGAGACAAGTTTAGTCCCAGTTCAGGTTTCTTTGGAAGCACTGCGGAACGGCAACTGCCACCATGTTGGTACTTTTACTCTCCTCCAGTGAATCGATGACAGGCCGGGAAGTTCAAAGAAAGTGGAAAAATCCGGCAATCACCCCCCCTTCGGGCCACCTAGTAGAGCAGATAGAGAATCTCAATATTCAACTTACAACCCTCATTCATCAACCATCACAAACCCGAGTATCTTAATTATGAATGAGAATCATGAGAAAGTCATTTCTGAAGTTATTACTGCTCTTGAATCGAAAGCTGTAGAGAGCCTAGGGGCTGTTTAATAGGAGCTGTTTAATCGAAGCTTCGGCACCTGGGGGTAAGCTCGGGGCCCTAAAAATTGCTCTGAGTACCAACACTACTAGAAGCTGCCATGAGGATGGAGCAGAACCTCAGCCCCTATGCTTTAGGCTCGGGTGAGCCTTGGGGTGCCCTGAAGGTGAGCCCCAAGGGTGCTTACATAAGATAAGGCATTACATCCAATTCAGTTTAGCTTTTGAAAATTATGTCATCCTTGAGTGGGGGGTGCATTTGTTATGTAATACAGCTAGCTTTAGTACCATGTGACCCACAGTCATATCCTTCTGATAGATTTTCTAGCTAGTCATAATATCAATCATACATTATGCCCATCAGGTTATGAGACTTAATGTGTTTTGAACACAATTTTTATAATTAGAAATTGATTAGAAGCTCAAGCAATTGCTAGGCTATCAATTGATTTCAATTTCATTTTTTTAAGAAGTTTAACAGCTTCAAAATTGATTGACCTAGAAACATGTCAGTTAGAGATGTGTTAGAAAGATTTGCTTGACAAACCCCCAATCAATCAATTAAATCAAACAATAACTTCTCTATGTCAGAAACTGACAATAAATCTTAACATAAAAACATAATTAATCAGAAATCTCACAATTCTGACAATGAAAGCAGCACTGATGAACAACAACTAGACTTGACCAACAAACCTGCCAAACCCTTGGCTGGCCCAACCCAACCCTGCCCGAAACCCATTTAGGACGGGCAAAGCTCCCTAGATCTGGCCGCCAGGGCAAGTAGGGTTAGGGTGCCTGAAACCTGGAAACCTGCTGGGTAAACCCAACCCTGATTATATAAGGCTTAGCAGGTCAATTTAGGCTTTGTAGGGTCTGTATAGGCCTAAAATTATTGCTCAACCCCCTATATTTAGGGCCTATACCCCTATAACTGGGGCCTAACCCCTATAATTATTGCTTATTATCATGTAAACCCCTATAGTTACTGCTTATTATCATGTAAACTGCTGCTACAGGCTGCAACAGGCAGCAGCAGGCCTGGGGGAGACCCTACACTAGGCACTATTAAGTATAGTTCCAGGGGGCTTGGCGCTTTGCTGTGCTTGGCGAGTTCCACAGGTAAACCCATGCCCGAACCCGCTGGCCCGCGGGGCGGACAGGGCCTAGAGCTTTAGGCCCTAAGGGCTCTAGCAGCCGGCCAGCACCCCCCATGGATCTGACCTGACTCTGAAGTTGATCAAGTTTAACAACAGAAGTTTGTTGATATGAAGAAACAACAAAAACAAAAACTGTTTACAACAACTAGATATCATTCAATAAAACAAAAAATGAAATATCTGCAGATGTAAATTCACTTGACAAAATTTTAATAAAATATTACATAAACTGCAGCAGCAATTATCACATTAGCAGCAGCAATTTTCAATAATAAAACTGAAGCTAGTGCTGAAGCAATTCAAGATAATTTAACATTTACAAATTTTATAAAAATTCAAATTAATTTCAAATCAGAAGTTAAACATTATTTAAAACAATATTTCAATTAAACAAAAATTATAAAAAAATCAGTGACTCTTACAAACTTTGCAAATTATCATACTTGATAAAACAAAATTTTACTAGCTACAGAGCATATAAAAATCTGAAACATGCTAAAAAATAAAATTTTTTTTTTCAAAAAACAAAAAATGAATTCAATTAGTCTGAACTGAATGAAATAAATAACTTCACAATTTTATATTTTTAAACATTTTTACTCAAACAAAAATACATTTCAAAACATCAGAAAAACTTAAAATTGTTTCTGATTTTTAAAAAACAATTGAAATTATATTTATCAAACAGCAGCATACAAGAAAAAAAAAAACTTGTGATTAAATTAAAACACATGTCAGTTCAAACAAAAAACAACAAAGTTTATATTAAACATTTTCTTGCAATTTGCATGAAACTGATTTAAATCAATCATATTTGCTTCAATGAAATTTTATTAAACATTATGAAAAATGATTTAACAGTCAAATAAAAGAAATTCATTCAAACATACATTGATATAGCTTCTCATAACAAAACAAATTTTTCTGAAAAAAATTTAATCAGTTTAATAAAGAATATTTTTATACATATTCTCAAAGACAATAACAACAGAAGCAATAAGAAAGACAATAAATCATCAATAAATTCAAAAAAAAATTCAAAAAAAAACTCAAAAAAAATAATCAGAAATTTTATGTTCATTGTAAAAAAATCAGTCACAAATATAATCAATGCTGATTTCATTTTTCAGAGCTTGCTTTATCAAATTGAAAAAAAAAAAATAAAAACAACAGTGATTAGAACAAATTAAAAAACAAAAAAATAATTAAATTTAGAAAAAATGTTTACTTTTTCAAAAAGCTCACAAGATCAGAAGACTGAATTCTCAATTTTAAAAATCAGTTTGCACTCAATTAGTTAAGCTGACTTAATGCAAAAAAATTCAAACAGTCATTCAATCACACTTAAAATGATCAATGATTCAACATTTTCAACTGAAGAATTTGAAACTGTCAATGTTTAAACTGACAGCAAAAATCTCATTTTAAAAAACATTAAAATTATATTTGATTTACAAATCAATTTTTTAAGCTTTGACAAGTTTATTTGCAACAAATTTATTGTTCAACAAGTTGAATACACAGACAAATATGCTTTACTAATGAAACTTTTAAATAAAACAACAAACTTCAAAATTACTTTTTCTGATGAGAATGTATTCATTTTACAAGCTTCAAAAACACAAAGCATTTTGATTTACACAGTTTCTGTGCTTAAAAAGCATTTGAAGTTTGTTTATATAATCAATATTCTTCAAAATCAAAATCAACATAAAAATTTCAAAAATATTAATTTTTTTTTATTTCTAGTCATCAAACAAAAAAGTTTACATCACAAGAAGAAACAATGCTAGAATGATATAAACATTGAAAACATCTCAATGCTCACAATTTAACTTTACTAGCAAAAAACTCTAGAACAAAAATGAAAATCAAAAGTATTAAAAAAATAAATTTTTGCAAAATTTACACAAAAATAAAGCAAGTTTACAATTTTTTTCAATCTACAAATTTGTAACAGTAAGTTTAATAATTAATTAGAGTTGACCAACTTCCAGATCAGATCAGACTCTAGAAGAGATTTGTTCATTCAAATAAAATCTAAAGTCTTGAGAAGTTGACTTTTGTCTGACTGCAGACATCTAGAGCTTGAGCAGAATCTGATTTTACTAGCTCATCAAGACTGAATGTAGTGTCAAGCTGAACAGAGTCTGATTCTACTATCTGCCACATGCTTGCTTATTCTAAATATATAAAAAAACACTAAGCTAGATGCAGTTAATGTCTAGATTTTGGAGTTTATAATGTTGGCATCAAAGCAGCTATTATCATGTAGCTACACATAACACTACAATGCAAATACAAAATTACATTAGTACATATTAGCAATTACACATAACACAACTCAAGTTGAGTCATCAACAATGATCATTTAAATCTAACTTAAGTTAGATTTGAAATGTTATTAACAAAGTATATATGAATGTAGTAAATTAATGTCAAGCAATTGCTGTCAATACATCATGCAATATATCTAGTCTCAATGCTCAGCATCTTGCTTTATCAATGCAATGCTGATTAACAAATTGACAGTGCACACAACACATTTTCAAATGAAATTTTTCTCACAAATCAGAAAAAATTAAAATTAAACAGTTTCAATAACACATTTTCAAATGAAGTTTTTCTCACAAATCAGAAAAAGTTAAAATCAGTTTATATAAATTGATGAATTTTAATTTATGTAGAACAAACAGTATAAATATCATTTTTTAACTCAAATTTTTCATTTTTTTTCAATCTCACAAGCATTTTGATCAGATTCAGAAAAGAATCAAATTGAAAATCAAAAAAAATTAGATTTTTTAAACATCAAATTAAGAATTAATCAGAACAAAAATCAAAAAAAATTAAAATTATGATTTTGTGAATATTTGAACATTTTAAATTTAACTTAAGTTAGATTTAGCAGCAGCATCAAATCATTTGTTTAGAAGAGAAACAAAAATTCAACAAAAAATTCTAATTTAAGTTAGAATTATGTCTCAACAAACTAAACAAGTTTTGTTTTTCAAAACTGCAAACAAGCAGTCAGCAAGAAAAGCAAGTACAGTTAACACAAATTCAAATTAGCAGAGCAACAACACAGCATCATCAGAGCAAGAAAATTAAGATGTCACATTCAAACAAGCAAAGAAAGTCATCACAGTAATAAATGATATCAACAAGCAGTATATTGTTTGCATGTATATAAAAATCACATTAATCAACATGTAAGTTCTGAATGTTCAGTGACTCAATATCAAGAAATATAATTGAGTCATGAACATAAATCATGTGACAAATCTCATAAAGTTTTTCAATACTGAAATCTGACAATGTGTCATGAAGACTCACATGAAGATTAGCATGAATAGAAATGTATTTAAATTCATATTGAAAAAAATGATGAACAGTGAAATCAATAAGTTCAAGTGAATTAATCATTTAGCAGTCACATACAAAGCTGATGAGCAGATATTTATCACTTTGTCATGATCAAATAAAAACTCAGATGTGTCACAATCAATTTTAGATGCAGGCAATCATCAAAAAATTGTTTTGAAAAAGATGCTTAAGAAGTAACAGACAATCAGACAACATGTAAATGACAAAATTAGTTATTTAGCAATTTTAACTTAAGTTAAAACAAAAAAAATGACATTGATGCTTACTAACATTCAATTTCAATGTAGAAATATCTTTAAGTAATGAATTTTTTTGATTATCAGATTATATTTGATAATTCTGATGTGCAGCATGCATTGCAATCAAACAAAATCAACATGTATCAGATAAATTCAGATAAAAATATATTTTTTCATGCTGTAAATGCATTAAAGAGAAAAAATGTTGATCAGTAGACAAAGCTATTGAGTTTCAACAAGCATTTAAAAAAATAAATGTATTAGAGTTTTGAAGTGAATATAAAATACTCTGCAAAATGACTTGCATGTTTAAAAAACTCAACATATCATGAAATGTTTTTTCAGTATGTGACCACAAATTATAATCATTGGCATTTTAATATTACATTGACTGAGAAGATGATAAACTTTTGACTAAATGAAGTGAGTAGTGATTTGCATTTTCTCAAAAGTTTTTATTAACTTATAAAAATTTTAACTTAAGTTAGATTTGAAAAATTAAATTTGATAACTTTTATCAATCATTTTAAATAATTTTTAATCAAGTTGTGTTAAAATTACAGTACAGTAATTTTCAACTTTTTTTCAATTTTAAGTTATCATTCACTGACACTGAGCTTCAGTCACTATTTTATTTCACAAAAAATAATTATATTAATAATCATCTGAAAGAAATCTTTGCAGTTTTTTTTAAATATTTTAACACACATTCATTTTTGCATTTATCAATTTCACTGTCATGAAAGCAGATGATTTATAACATTCAGAAATCAGAATTTCTAATATCACTAAATGACAAAAATTACAATAAAGTGTTTTTGTTGTTGACACAAAACAAGCAACTTTTCACACATTCACTGTCTCAGTGATTGACATTCATTCATGCTGTAAATAAAATTTGTGAATCTACTAAGCAAGTACTACAACATGTAACTTTTTGATATTATTCAGCATGAAAATATTCTCAACTGACAAGTAAAAAGTTACAATATTTTACATGAGCAAAAATCATGAAGTTGTTGCTTTTCAAAAACCATAGTGCAAACAGAAATAATTTATCAGAGATGATGTTAACAAGAAATATAAAATCTTCAACTGTGAGCATTGAATCAAATATTTTTTTTATTACTTTAAGTACTGAAATAAACATGCAGATCACAAATATAAATTTTGAAGCTGCAGTGAGATTTGTTAAGAAAATGTGAAGTTTTATTGAATATTTCAAAACTGACTTTAATATCTCTGCACTTCAAAATTTGATATATACATACATCATATCTTAAAATCTAACTTAAGTTAGATTTTAAAACTGACACTAAATACAAAATGCTGTTTCAAAGAGAGCAATTACAATTACTGAGACCTCAATTACTAGTGAGAAGATCAAGAAATATCAATTGAGATTTGATTATAAACATTGACAAAAAATACTAATCTTGTGTGCTTGTAGTGTTGAGCTTCTCTTTAAAAATATAATAAAATACTACAATGAAAATGATCTGATATGTTTTCTTATTTGTTCAGACTATATTATTCAATAAAATATTAATACTGAAATATTAAAGTGTGATGAAAGTCTTGCATTATGAACTTCATGAAACAGTGTGTTGACAGTCTCTCAATACTGCTTGAATTATGAATTGATCTCAATTAAAATGCTCTTTCATCAAGCATTTCATGATGAGTTGATTATGCAAGAAAGTGTGTTTGAAGCTTTCTGAATGTATTTTCATCTGAAAATCATTATTCTGAATTCATTTTGATATGAATTCATTGTGTCAAAGCATTAAACAAAACTGTTCAATAGCAATAAGCATGTTGCTGAAAGCATGATAAATCTAAATTTAACTTAAATTAAATTTAAAATTTTTTTTTGATTGAAGCTAATTGAGTCTGAACCAATCAACAGAATGAATATTATTATATTTTTAAATTGCTTACAAAATACTTAAGAATATTGATCAATGCTGAGTGATTGTCAAATTTTAATAATATATACAAGAACTTAACTTAATTTACACTTCAGAAACAGTCAGATGACAACTTTAAGCAAAATTACATTTGTTTGAAAATTGATCTGACAAAAATAACATCAGCAAATTTAACAAAAATGATTCACAAGATAAAAAAATTAATGATGATAATGATATTGACAAGAAAGAAATTTATGATGAAGATTTAAATCAGACTGAGACTGCAACTTAAACTAGCTTTCAGATTTCATCACAAATACTGCAATTGAAATTTTTCAGAGTATCAGTTACAGCATCTCAATCAACAAAATTATTCAAACAAAAAATCACTGAAATTGTGAATAAAATTCACATTATCAAAAAAATTAAACAAATTTCAGTTAAATTTAGACAGACTGAAAACTGAATTGTTTATATGTAAAATTATTAAAAATTTAAATTAAATAATTGCACAATACAGACAAAAAGTTGATTTGATTGATGCAGCAAATGCAATCTAACTTAAATTAGATTTTAACTTTCTTGATAAAAAAAATTTTTTTGTGAAAATAGTGATAAACATTAAATATTTACAGTAGTTAAATTAACAGTCTGACTATTATTGTGTATTGATAAATAAAAATTTTAGTGAAAACTTACTCAGATGCAATCTAACTTAAATTAAATTGTGAATATTTCATACAAGCTTGACAACAATGAACACTGAAAGTTGTAGATGACAACTCAGTTCACATTTTATTAATTTTTTAATGAATTTTTCTTTTGTTATTATTAAATTTAAGTATTACTTTTTCATTCATCATGAATTATTCTTGCTTCTCAGATTTTTTAAATTCTTCATGTGTGTTTTGTTGAATACAAGCAATTGTGTCTTTCTCACTGCACAAATCATCTCAGCAATTCAATATTTCACATCTGACAAAAAGTGTTATTATATCAGATTTTTTTACATTAAAATCAACTTCATCTGATTTTATTTCTTCTGCTTCAGCTTCTCAATTTCAGTCAAATACATCAGTTTTTTTATTTGATATTTAATCAGTTTCACCTGAAAATCTTGAGTTACTAAATCAATCAAAAAAAATCTGATGTATTTTTTATGATGATGAGCAGTCAGCTACATTTCTTAATTAATGACATATTATTTCATTCTCACAGAAACTTGCTGCTTGCAATAAAACATTTTCATGAAACTCAAGTTATTGATTCATCAAAGCATGAAAACATTTTAAGAAGATGATTCTTCATGCTGATAATCATTCAAAAGTGTGATGTATTCACTGTGAAAATTTTTTAGAGCATTCACAAATGAAGAATCATGAAATCAATTCAATGAGAAAACATGCTAGCACAACAAATGATAAGCTTTCTTAATGTATAAAAAAAATACAAATCTTAAGAAAATGCTTCTGTGAAATGAAAAGATTTGAAAACTCTTTCATTTCAATTCTAATTTAAGTTAGAATCAAAAACTGACAATATTCATCAAAATCAGCATAAGCTTGCATCAATTTAAAAAAACATTAAAATACAGTTCATGCATTTTGTGATTGCAATCTGATTTTTATTTCAAATTGTCAAACATACATAATTTCAATATTTTCTTCACATTATTTCTGATGACAAGTCATTGATGATTTCAAAGCAACAGATTATTCAGCAACAATTGATGAGTTTTGTAATTGAATCAATCTCATTTATACTTCAGTGTTTTTTTGTTAATTTTAAAATTGCAATTGCTTGTGATTATTGATCAAGTTCAATGCAACATTCATTTCTGACAGTTGTAAACTTCTTCATTGACAATAATTAAAAGCTTTAGCAAGTGTTACTTGAATTTGAGTCATATGATGAAAATCACAAAAATATTATTTTGACAAATCAAATTCTATCAGCTTTGACAACTCATAAATTTTTTAATCAAGTTATGTCAATTACAATCAATAATGTCTTAAACAACAACACATTGACAAAAAAATTAACTCATGATCTGCTGAAGAAAAATGTGCTTCAAAGCATGTTGAATTCAGCATTACAACAAACTCTTGATACACATTAACATGTTTCATATCTGACACATGTTATTCAGCTAGTTGTCAATACATTTCTGAACTTCATGAAGATTTCAGCATTTAATGATGAAATTGAGAAAAATTAAAATAATGAAGATCAGAATCTGCAAAGTTAATTAAGCATTTCACAAACTTTTGAGAAGATAAGTACATTCACATACTGATTGTCATTACTAATATATTATATTTTAATTCTAACTTAAGTTGAAATCTGCTGATGATCTTGTTGCACACTTCTAAATTCAAAAGCTGACACATTATGTAAATGCTAGTTTGCAATGATGATTGATATTTTAAAAATTACAACATGATTTATCACAAAATGTACTGCTAAAAAATTAAATTCTGTTGCTGCAAGATTGCAAGATACACTGAAATTCAACATTTCTGATGCTGAAGCATGCTTTTCATCTACAAAATGCAGTGAATAAGTTTACTGAAATTTATGATGCAATAATATGTGCACAACTTCAACTCATTGATGAAAACTGAAAGCAGATGAAGTATCTTATTCAAATCACTTATTTTTTTTATGCATTTATTGCTAGTTTTTTCAATGTGCAAGATTCAAACATATATATAATGTTCACAATATACAACATCTTGTTTGATTATATTAATGCTTCACAACAACAACTTGTTTTGAAGACTACACAATGAAAACATGAATTAAAAAATCATCTTGCTGCAGTATATGAAAAGCTGCAGAACTATTATATAAAAACATACAATGAATATAATTATTTTTATGTCATGAGAATAATTCTTAATTCAAACATGAAGCTTCATGAATTTGAAAAAAAAATTTGAAAAAATAACAATGCTAACTGATATGCTGAATATGAAGCAGTTTTTCAAAAATTATATTTATATTATGCATAAATAATGTTCACACAATCACAAAGTCAATCATCTCAGTCTCAATGTCACAAGCAGAATTTGTTTTCACAAATTATTGTGTCAACAGCTCATTTAACATATAATACAAAAAAATCTCAATGTGACTTCAATGAATTACAAAAACAAAATGACTTTGAAAAGCTGAATGCTTATTTTGCTGAAAATAATGTCTGTTTTGTACATTTGAAAATCATCATGATTTTCATTTTCACAATTTTAACTTAAGTTGAATTTAGAAACATGTCATGATGTGAACTTTTTAACTTACTGATTAAACAATGCCACTTAGTTTTCAATTCTTGCTCAAATTGCTCATGATGTACTTGCAGTTTCAGCAAGTGAGATCAAAGTGAAAAGATTTTTCAACATTTCTCATGATATTTGTTATTATCATTGTTCACATCTGACTTTAAGTACAATAAAGGCAACAATGCTTCAGCTTGTTAGTGATGATTTTAAGCTTAAGAAAAACTTTCACTGAAATTCAGACAGTGAGAATGAACTGAAGAATAACATCTCTAAATTGACACAAGATGACAATGTGAATGATGATTTTTCAAAATTATCTTGTTATATTTCTGATGATGGTATGATACTAAAGTTCAGTGATGATGAATCAAATGTTTTTGTAATGATGAGTTTAACAATCAATCACCTCAGCTATTTTAGATGATTATTCACATAGCAATAAATGAACAAGCAAGTTCAGAGCTTCAGATAGAAGATAACAAGTAGCTATACAGTAGTTATATAATGAAAAAAAAGCATCAGCTTATAGTTCAAGTTGTATTAAACTGATCACTTGTTCTTCTCAAAAAGCAAGACAATATATTCTTTATAATATACATGCAGGCAAAAGTCAATATAAAATACATCATAAATGAAGCATAACATAACTGCTAACTAGCAACTCACATGCTAAAAAACTTCAGATCAGTATGACAATTATTTTTTTTTTATTTGAAGCTCAATCTCAAGCTCAGAGATATCAATTTTGAACACTTAAGTAATTTTCACAATACACATAAAAAAACAACAAACAGTAAAATAGCAGCAAGTTAGCTAAAAAGTGAAATGTTCAAAATTTCAATGTATTTATAAATATATGCTCATAAAGTAATATAAAATTTCAGTTGCTTTTCAAGCAGTTCAACTTTTCTTTTTCTCTTTTTCAAGCTTATTTTCTTGTAGAAATGCCTGCATCATCAGATAAGTTATTATTAAATAAATAAAAATTTATTGCTAATTGCTGTTAATATAACAGAAAATTTGCTTCATTATTCAACATGTTTCTTCAAACAAATGTTTGCTAAATGTTTCACTTCATCAGCTGAAAAAAGTTTGCTTCTCAAGGGAATTTTCATAAAATTTTCAATCAATATTTTTTTTTTAGCTAATATTAAGTATAGCAAATGATGCATTCTGCCTCTGAGCAGAAAAACTGCAATGAAATCACTATCAAATCATTTATCATTGTTGTGAAAAATATTGTTGCAGAAAATGTTGCTTCAGAAAAAAATGTCACTTTTGAAACTTTGAATTCACTTGCTGCTGCAGTCAAGATTGCTGTCACTGATGAGTATGTTGTTTTTTATCTGCTTAACTGTCAATAATTTTTTGCAATTTGATATTTAGAAAAAAAAAATGTTTCATCTGTGCTTTTGCTTGCTTTGACTCTAAAGATTTTCAAATTTACAACAATTAATGTCATTTTTGTTGAAATATTTAATGAAAAGCTGCTGAATAGCAGCAAAAAAATTACTGTGTCACATCTCATGTGTGTTCAATGTGTTAAGTGATTGAAAAAAAAGTTAAGATTTTGATGTATTCATCTGCATAATTATGATAAATGCAGTTGCTGTCAAAAAAACAGAAAGAAATACATGTCATTTTTGTCACAATTGAACAAAAATCTTGCAGTTATATAAAAATTTGTGCTTTCAACTTCAAAAAATACTGAAATTTATGAGAAGATGTGCAGAAAATTCAAATTAAAGATAAATGAATTTTTTCATGCAGCTGACATCAAATTGATTTTCAGTAAAAAAACTAGCAGTAATAAAGCTGCAATTGATTGAAGCATCACAATGAAGCATTGCAATGTCATGATTATACTTATCAACAATATATATGTTCTAGATGAATTGCTGAGTGAACATTTCAGAAAGAAGTTTAAGAAAATATCATATGATGAAAATGATGTTGAGTTTGACAGTGAAAAAATTTTGTAGCTATTTAACTACTGTTTCTCTGTGATGTGGCTTCAGTCTGATATCTAGTTGTTTTCAATTTGTTTTTATGAATAGAAATCAGTTTTAGTTGTAGTTTGAATCAAATTCAGTTATTTAAATTGAATGCAGCTATTGTGTAGCAGCTTTTTGTCTTCTAATTTGCTGTTTCTTAACTGTTGTCTGAAGATTTTGTTTAATTTCAAATTTCTGTAATAACTCAGTAGCATTTGTTAAATTAGTTAATGATAATCACTGATTTTCATACAAAAAATATTTTTTCCACTTGACTAAATATTGAACTTTGTTATGAAAAATTCATTTATTTAAGATTTTTTCAACTTTTCATTCTTTTTCATCATCAACAATAATTGACTGCAGTTCAGAAAATTGTTTGCCACTACATTGCAGACAAAACTCAAGTAAAAAAACATGAAATGTTAAGTTAATTTGATTATAGCTTTTGAAAAGTCACAGCATATAAGCTTGTGGCTCACAAATAGCAATCATTGAAAAAAGTTTTAGATATCAATCATCTAACTTTTCTGAAGATTTTCAAGTTTTCAAGTTCTTTCTAGATAATAAAATCATATCATTAATATTAAATTGCACTGATTTGTGTTTTTTATCATAATATATAACTTGTGTCTCAAAGACTTGTTGCAGTAATTTCACTGCTTGTTTTCAGACATTATAAAGTATTTGAAGTCATTGATTCAATTCTGAAATTTAAAAAAATAAATCAGATAAAAGATCAGTAGAAATCTGCAGATTATAATCATATAACATAAAGAAAAAAAACTGATTTATAACTGAATGCTTGCTGTTATTGTACACAAACTCAGCAGTCAGTAATAGCTTAGCTCAATTATCTTGCTGATAAAAGCTATAAACACAAAAATATTGCTTTAACATTTGGTTTAACTGTTTCATTATATCATTCATTTGAGAATGAAAAGCAGTGCTCAATCAATGAATAACATTTAAGTGATAGTAAAAATCAGCTCAATAATGACTAGTAAACAACAAATTTCTGTTAGAAACAATAAACTCAAAAAATTTATAACATTTAATAATTTCATTAATAAATATATTTGCTAACTCAGAAGCTTTGATTTTTTCTGTTGTTGAGAAATACTTAGTCATTTTAGTAAATTTATCAGTCATCATCAATATAACATCATAAACAACATTATTTCACAGCAATGATGATAAACTGATAATAAAATTCATGATTAAGTGTTTTCACAGTTTCATAGCAATGAAAATAATAATCATTTTGTCATAAAATTTGTGACAACATATTTGTGTACAGTTGCAGATATAGCAGATAGATATATATTTTTTCACATCAGTTCTCATTTTATCTCAATAATATTTCTACTGTATAAGCTTCAAGATTTGTTAAATTTTGTTATAACTCACATACAGATTATCATGATGAATTTGTAAAATTTTTTCCTGTAAAGTGAAATTCTGAGGCACATAAATTTGCTCATTTCACATTAATAAAATTTGATCTGAAGAGATTTTTCAGTCTTTTTGCTGTAAAAAAACTGCTTTCACATTGACAATTTTTAAAGTTTCAGAAGTATCAATAAAAAAAACATTTTTTTTTTGAATTTCCTGTAGCAGTTCATATATGCTTGATCTTGATGAGATATAAACATTTTTTTTGCTAGCTGTTTTTATTACTAGCAATTTCAGAGCAAGATTTTTCAGACAATCTTTTTTTGTTGAGATAGATGTGTTGAAATTTATGACTTTTCTCATTAAATCAAGATTCAATTTTCATTGTAGAGTAAAAAGTAATTCAATTTTATGCTTTTGCATATCAGAAAATTTGTAATTCTGTCATCATGAAAAAGCATCAGCAGAATTCAGTATTTCTGACTTATATTTCAATGTAAAATCAAATGTCACAAGCTTTTCAGCTCAACAAATCTGTCTGTTATTCAATGATTTTGTGATAAAAAAATAACACAAATTGACATGATCAGTTTGAACACAGAATGACTGCTTAGTACTTTTTAAATAATATTTTTAATGACAAAAAAATTTCATAATAGTCAAAAGTTCTTGATCACACACTTCATAATGTTTTTTGATATCATTCATTTTTTGTGAATAAAAAGCAACTGAATGTCAATGCATAATTCATTTCTCTGATTTATTGTCTGATTGAAGCAGTATAACAGTAATTGCATATTCTGATACATCAGTAATTATCAAAGTTTTCTTATCTGAATCATAATGAATAAGCAGCAGTGATTTCTCAAAAGCTTGCTTTAGATTTTCAAAAGCTTTGCAAATTTCTTGCAGCAACATAAATTGTTTTGATTGATTATTGTTTTATAAAAAATCAGTCAGAGAAGCAGTCAACTTAGCATAATTATATATAAATTTTTGAAAAAAATCTGTAAAGTTCAGAAAAATCTGAATATCATGAATTAATATAAATTCTGATTATTTGTGAATAGTATTCAGTCAACTAGCATCTAGACAGATGTCATTTTTTTTTAATTATAAATCTCAAGAATTTAACTTCTGTTTTATGAAATTCACATTTAAATAACTTAGCATAAAGCTTGTAGCAAGATAGCTGTGAGAAAATTTTTCAAACATGACAAATATGCTTTTCTTCAGTTTGAAAATAAATCAAAATATCATCAAGATAAATAATAACAAACATATTCAGAATATCTCAAAAAGCATTATTAATATATGTCTGAAAGATTGCAGAAGCATTGCAGAAATCAAACAATAACATTATGTATTCAAAATGTTTATATCAGATTTGAAAAGCAGTTTTTCATTCATCTTTTCTTTTAATCTGAAGTCAATGATACACATCACATAAATCAAATTTAGTAAGATATTTTGTATCATTCAACTGATTTAATAGCTTGTTTATTTGGGGTAAGAAGTAGTGATTCTTAATTGTAATCACATTCAATTCTTGATAATCAATGCATAGTTGTAGTGATTCATTCATTTTCTTGAAGAAAAGAACTGATGCATTCATCAGATTAGTTGACAATTGTATTCAATTTTTTTGTTGATTATTTTTCAAATATTTCTGCAAAGTATCAAGCTTCATTGTCAAGAAAAAATATAGCTGCTTCCACAGAAACATCTTGTCTTCTTGAAGATTAATAACATGTTTCATGAGAATATCTGAAAGAATATCTGCTTTCTTTTTAGAAAATATATGTTCAAAATCAAAATAAATATCTGATAATCTCAGCATTTTCATCAAATTTTTCTGTGAATTCATTGTTTCAGTCAATAAGAGATAAATCATGTCATGTCTGATAGTTTTGAAGAATTTTCTTAAGAATTCAATTCACAACTTTGCAGGCTTTTCAACATAATAACATTAAGAAGCAGTAGTTCAATCAAATAGAGAATTAATCTCAGCTAATCAGCAATTATCTAATATCATGTTATAATGTAACAAATCAATAATCAAGAAATGTTTATTAAATAACTTGAATGTTCTGAATGAATCAAAAATCTTAAATGAAATATTAATTTTGTCATAACAAGTTGTTTTCATTTCATTTATCATTTCAGCTGATTTCTGCAATCCAGCAGCAGATTTTCAGCCACTTTTCAATAACTTGTGATATGAAATAAATTCATGAGTAGCTTCAGAATTCAATAACATATTTGAAAATACAGAATATTTTTCAAATTGAATAAACATAATTAAAACAAATTTTTTTCTGTTTGTCTGTCATTTCAATTCTTCATCATTTTGCAGCATATTTACTGCTGACTTTTGTGAATTTGATGATGAATTAGTTTTTTTTTTTAATTGATCAAATTCTCTTTGCTGCTGTTTTGAGCATTTTGAACTCATGTGATTTATTTCATTACAAATAAAACAATGATTTTTCTTTTTTTGCTTTTTTTTATATTTTTGCTTTTTTTCTGCAGTATAACATGATGTAAATCACAGTTTCTTTATTGCTTGATTCTGATTTTTTGAATTATTTTTTTGCTTTTTATCAGAATTACATCATCTCAGCTTTTATTGCTGTTGACATTCAAAATTTTGTTGATTTTTAGCAATTTTATCTTATACTTGTTTCATGTGAGTTCTCAGCAAAATTATTTCAGTTATTCTGCAAGATATCTGCTGATATGACATAATAACATCACAAAGCTTTAAAGTTAACTTATTAAAAAAACATTGACTTTAAAACTCATTCTTCTGATGTAATGAGATAGAAAGCTTCATCTCATTTCATTTATCAATGTAAACATGTTCAAAATTAATAATCAATTGTGTAGAACATTAATGTAATTTCAATCATCTTTCATTAGCTAATATGCTGTGATTTTCTGATGCTTCAATCTGATTCAGAAGAAATAACTTAAATTAAATTCACATATAATTGTTCAAATCAATTAATTTTTGTTCAAAAAATTAAGCTGATTGAACATTATCTCATAATCTTGCTACTGCATATTGAATTTTATTCTTCTTCATAACATATATATTCAATTTGCCATCAAGATAATTCTTTATCAAACACATTCATTGTTGATATTTTTTGTGATTCTTGTTATAATATAGCTCAGATTCAGAAAACTTTTTTTTCTCACTGTGATGTGTCAGTGTCAAAGCATCAATCAACTGATTAAATTGCTTTTAATTAAATAAACTTGTAATTATAAATTCAGGCATTGAGCTCACTGATTTAAAATCATTTAATTCAGAAATATTTTTCAGAACAGTAAATTTTTTCTGTGATTTTTGTATATAATCAAGATTGTTTTCAGATTGAGCTGCTGTTCTAGAGAATTGTTTTTTTTTTAATATATTTTTTTCAGATAGCAGCAGCATAGCTTCAAACTAGCTATATAAAAAGAAGCAATCAGAACTGTAACAGTGAATTTAACAATCAATCATTTCAGTTATTTTAGATAATTATTCATGTAGCAATAAACAAACAAGCAAGTTCAGAGCTTCAGATAGAAGATAACAAGTAGTTATACAGTAGTTATATAATGAAAAAAAAGCATCAGCTTATAGTTCAAGTTGTATTGAACTGATTGCTTGCTCTTCTCAAAAAGCAAGATAATGTATTCTCTATAATATACATGCAGGTGAAAGCCAATATAGAATACATCATAAGTGAAGCATAACATAGCTGCTAACTAGCAGCTCACATGCTAAAAAGCTTTGAGTTGGTATGACAGTTTCTCAACAACAACATTCTTTCACACAAGAACAGAAACAAACATCACATCAACATCAGAAGTGAAGACAACTAGCACAAAGATCTCTGAAGAAAAATGATGATGAATTGTTTGTGCAATCTGCAAGATAGTCTCAACAGCCTCAAGATTTACAAGCAGAAGTAATTTCTTAATCACAATTTGTTGAGTCATTAAATGTTGATGATCATGTGAAGATTGAACATTATATTACACAACAACAAAAACTTGTTGATCATTCAAATTATATTAAGCACTGATAATGTATTAGACTTGTTGCTCTTGTGTGATGCAGCAGATTATAAATTAATAATAAAAAAATAGTCTCACTTTGTAAAGCATATATTCTTGATTCTAACTTAGATTAAAATTATGATATTGTTTTTTATCCTAATGTCACAACCTGTACTCCATAATCTATGAAAAAAATCTTTAGTGTCATTGCTTTGTAGATTGACTGCTACTAGCAAATTACTTTCAGATGATCAGATCTGAACATTTATCTGATGATTCACTTTGACTCTACTAGCATTAGATAATCAGAATTGAGTCTGCCTGGCAGATTTTCAGATCTACAAGTCATAAATTCTGCTCTACTCATCAAATAACTTTTGAGAACCTGTTCATTCAAATTAGACCAACAGATGAATCAGGTCAGATTGAGCTCAGATTTACAGAGTTTCATGGTCCACTCTACAATCAATCATCTTGATTATTTTAAACAATTATTCATGCAGTGATAAATGAACAAGCAAGTTTAAAGCTTCAGATAGAAGATAACAAGCAGCTATACAATAGCTATATAATAAAAAAAAGTATAAGTTTATAGTTCAAGTTGTATTAAATTAATCACTTGCTTTTTTCAAAAAGCAAGACAATACATTTTTTATAATATACATGCAGGCAAAAGTCAATATAGAATATGTCATAAGCAAAGCATAATATAATTGCTAACTAGCAACTTACATGCTAAAAAGCTTCAAATCAGTATGACAATTATTTTTTTTTTATTTGAAGCTCAATCTCAAGCTCAGAAATATTAATTTTGAACACTTAAATAATTTTCACAATACATGTAAAGAAACAACAAACAGTAAGATAGCAGCAATATAGCTAGAAAGTAAAATGTTCAAAATTTCAATATGTTCATAAACATGTGCTTATAAAATAATATAAAATCTCAGTTGTTTTTTAAGCAGTTCAATTTTTCTTCTTCTCTTTTTCAAGCTTATTTTTTTTATAAAAATGCTTGCATCACCAGATAAGTTGTTATCAAATAAAAAAAAATTTATTGCTAATTGCTGTTGATATAACAAAAAATTTGCTTCATCATTCAACTCAATTCTTCAAATAAATGTTTGCTAAACATTTTGTTCTGCCAGCTGAAAAAAGTTTATTTTTTAAAAATTTTTTTATAAAATTCTCAATCAATATTTCTTTCTCTAACTAATATTGAATATAGCAAATAATGTATTTTGTCTCTGAGCAGAAAAATCACAATGAAATCATTGTCAAATTGTTTACTGTTGTGAAAAATATTGTTTCAGAAAAAGATGTTGCTAAACTGTGAACAAATTCAAGTCAAATCAAGTAGTAAAAGTCATGATTTTGAATCATACAAGTAAAGACAACAATTTTAAGATTTTGTTCAATATACAAAATGAATTCAAGTCAGAACAAATAACATGCAAGTAAATCATGATCATCACATACTATACTCAATGCAGTATAATTTTCAAAAAAGTTACTTGACATTACTCATTATTCTGAAAGCAGACTAGAACTGTACACAATACTGTTTTGTGTTGTTATTATAACATTCTAAACTCATGTTACAAATTACAAAATACAAATGCTGAAAATGTCATGTTAACTGAAAGAATTACATTACTTTTAATGTGTTATTGTAGTCTTAACTACTCAATAAAACAAATAGAAAATGTATCAATCATTAAAATCATTACAATGTAATTCTGAAACAACATTTCATGCTATGCATTATGTAATCATTATTCATCATGCTTCTTCAATGATTATGCATCATTAAAATTCAAACTGATTAACTTTCAATCCAATACAATCATTTTGCTTTTCTTGTACATTTTCTTGCAGATGTATCAGCATTGAACTTGAGAACTGATATTTTATTTTTTTTGTAGACACATTTGCATCAGTTAAATTAGCATTCTCATCATCAAAACTAAAATTCACAAAGCACTTGCAAGTCTGACAATCTGAACAAATATTTGTCTGCACATTTAATAAATCAAAAAGCATAACAAATTTTTCTTCAGAGCAAAAAATCAAACTGATTTTCTCAATATATTTAGAACAAACAGAAACAGTAACAGTGAGATTATTATTAACAATAAGAGCATTTTCAGCAACAGAAGCATTTTTAACAATAAAAAAAGCAGAAACATTTTCAAAAGTGATAAATGTATTAAAAAAGTTTTTATTATTATTTTGTTGTTTTGAAAAAAAAAATCAGCTGAAATTTCAAATTAATTTGCTCAGCAATTTCATCTTGATGTTGTTCTGAAACAACATCAATGTCACTGATTGTTGCTGCTGCAATTGTTGTGACAGCAGCAGCATCAGTTTTTTTTATGCATTGTGATTTTTGAAATTTTTTTTTTATCAGTTGTTTTTTGTTCATTGACAATTTTGTGTGCTGTCTCAGTTTTCATCTTGCATTTGCTTTTCTGCTGCTTAATTTTGACAAAATGAACTTTTTTTTGTTTCTCTTCTGTACTGAGTAAGTGTTCAATTTTAAAAAATTTTGATTGAAGCAATTTAGAGAAAGTAAAATTTTTAAAATTCAGTTCATAAACACTGTCTCATGTCAAACATTTTTTCTTTTAACTTATTATGTAATTCAAAGTTTTTTCTGCATATTTGTTAATGAAGTTCATGTCAACAAAATCTAATGTCTTGATATGATTATTCAGTTGAGCTGTCAAATCAGATATCATTTTTCTTGCAAAATTCACATGCCATCATTTCTGAAAAATGTGATTATTGAACAGCATTTAAATGTAGACTTGATTTATTTGTTCAATGCAAGCAAAATAAATCTGAATTTGAAGAAGTGTGTTGAAATTGCACAAAAACTTCACAATAATTATATGATGATAATTACTCAACTGAAGATTCACATTAAATTCATTTATTTAATAAGTTGAAATCAAAATGCAAAGTAAGCTCAAAAAGTTGTTGAAATCAGTGATTATTCAATTTTTTTCAGACTGCATAGTTGAGAAGCAAAGTTAGTCAGTTGTCAAATCTCAATTAATACAGAACATGTAAATCAGTCATAAAACAGCAGAAGTTTAACTAAAAATTACTAAACATTTTTTTTGTTTATTCATCACATTTCAAATAATTTTTATTAAATATTTAAGAGTTAATGAAATATTCAGAAGCTTCAAAGCACAATCAATACAAGTAATAAACACATGATATTGATAATTATTTTTCACATGAGTGTAACACAAAAAATCATACAAATCATCATCAAAACAAGACAGCAATTTTTTGATTTGCATAATTTTTGTTTTTAATTAATTAATGCATAAATGAAAAACAAAAAATTACAAAAATATTAACTCACAGCACAAATTTTTGACACATCTGATATTCATTTCACAATTGTCATCATCAGAATTTTTCAAGTTGAGTGAATATTTTAATGATATTTTTGTCAGTCAGAAATGAAGTTCACAATATTCAAGCTGTTTAGCAGAATTAAACACAAGTTTGACATTATTTACATGTTTTGAAAAAATGTTATTTTCAATTAATGCATCATTCACAAAAATATTCAGTGTACAGCATATCATACACATTTTCAGAAGTGTTGATATTGCAACTGTCATCATGATAAAATTCATGTCATCATTTTTGAAAAATTAACAAATATTCAAAAAATTGAAAAATTTAAACATTTCATTAGAGATTACTGCTTCACAGAACTTCTTCAAAATAAAAAAATCACTGAATTTTTCATTGAGATTAAGATTTTAATTTTTGTTGTACATTATATAAGTATAATCATAAAAATTTCTTGTTTTATTCAGAAGAAATGTGACTGAAACAATTTACATAAATTAAAAAACAAGCAATTTTACAGCACAAGTCAATGTTGACTCAGAATGACAGATATCATAATTCTCATCAATGATGTGACAAAATATCAAATTAAAAAAACAAGATTTATACTTGATAATTCATTCATAAAATTCTTTGTTTTTTTTCATCAGTGCAGTATTTTTAACTTCATTTGTTTTATTCAAAACTTTATTTTTTTTTTATGATTTTATCAGAGTTCTAATTGTGCACTCTGATGCCTCAAAGTTTGTAGCTTCATTAAAAAATAAAGTTTTTGATAAATTCAAAAAGTTTTCATCATTGTTGTTTTGAGACAACATTTCTGTCATGTTTGCTGATTTTTTTAATACAGTTGACTTGATGAAAGTATATTTTACAATGATATAATAAGATATAATAAAAACAGTACACACAATGTCTTTCAGTTTCTTGTATAAACTTAATTTATCAGAATTTGTCAAAGCAGCAGTAAAAATATTTTCATCAATACAACAAGTTTAATACATTTAATTGTCTTCAATTCAAAATGAACTATTAACAAAGTAAAAACAAAGTTTCTCTTGAAAATAATGATAATAATCAAGATATTAACTAGAGACAACAGTCAGAGAAATGATTATTATGATGAAATCAGAAATGTGATTGTGTTTTAAAATTTTTTTTTTTGATATCATGTAAATCAAAATAAGCATTTCAACAGTTTTATCAAAATTCATGTCATCAGCAAAAATTTCAACTTGCAAAGCAGCATGTCTCTTTTTTATTTGATTTTAAGTGTCAATCTCAATGTTTATCATAATATCAACTTCAGTTACTTGATGACATAACAAAAAAAAAAGTCTGATTTGTTTGAAAATAATTTACATGTATTTTTATCAACATCAAGTTGCTCACAGCATAAATCATAATCTTCAGTTGATTAGAAGACATGATTGAAAATTTGCTGTGTTTTAATGTTAATTTTTTCACTGCTTTTTTTTGCATCAATGTTAATTTTTTCAGTTTTGCATCATAAAGCTTCTTGAACATTTTGAATGATTTCATTAATTTATTCATTCAAATTGTTGTTTTAATCATTATTTAAAAACTGATCATTTCACTTGTTTTCACAAATTACTAGTTCATCAACTGCATACTTGATCAGTGATAATTGCTTTTGTTTTGTCAGATTAAATAATTAAATATAAGCAAAATTATATTCAATAATTTCTGATTCTGATTAAGTTTTAGTGTTGTCATCATCGAGATTTAGTATACTGTCAATTAAATTCACAACATTCTTTTCATTAATATTTTTTTTCTCATCATTGCTGTTCTCATCATTGTTGTTCTGAATCAACATCAGCACATTGTAATCAAAAATTTTAATGATAAAGTAATCAATCAGAAACAAATTCAGATTAATTATTTTTTCAACATCATTAAAGTAATGCAGTATCATTGCTGAATTTTTTTGTAGTCAGCTGAAATTATTTAAAATTTTGATTTTTGATTTCATCTGACATTCTAAATGTTTGTTATGCACACAGAAAAAACAATATGCACAGTGAAAATTTTTAATGACAGAAAAATGCTGCTTCTTCTCAGCATTAAAATCATTGAAAATTTGTTCAAAGTATTTCAGTCAAGTGACAATGCATTTCATTATTGTCTGAATGATCACAAAATGCATCAAAATATTTGTAAGTTTATTTATATTAAAAATTGTAATATGTTCTGAAATTCAGTTATGACTAAAAAGCTTTTCTGAGCAAACTTTCTGCAAATTGATTGAATTTAGATAAAATGAAGCAATGAATTGTAAAATCAATGTCAAGCTTGAAATAATTGTGACATTTGTGAAAAATTATGAAACATCACTTCAGTTACTGAGACAAAACAAAATATATTCATTCAAGATATTACTTAGTTCATCAAAAGTTTTTCTCAGCACTTTTATATTTGAAAAATTCTTCAAGTAATCAGTGATCAATATCTGATTTTTATAAAACTCATTTTTTTTAATAGCAAGCTCAATTATTTTAATATTTGATGAATTATTTTTTTTGATTTTTTGTTAAATTTTCTTCATAATTTCAAATGATATGATGTAAGATGTCATCTTAACTGATGATGTTCCAGAACAACAAGCTCACATTGAAAATGTAAGTTTGTGATAATGTCAGTAATTGTGTCAAGTTTATGTCTTCAAGTGATATTCAATATGAGATGCTTTCTGAAGTCTAAAATAAGATTTATTAATGTCACACTAGTAAAAAAAAGTCAATGAAGTGTAAGTTTCAGAAATCAGAAAAACATGATGTTGTCTTGAAACATCAAATCATCACAACTTAATGAAATTTTTAGAAAGCAAGTTTTCATCATTTGCTCACATTTCAACACAATTTTGATTGAAAAAATTAACTACTGTAAGAATTGAGATTTAATTAGCATAAGAAGTTTTTAATTTGCTTCTCAGAAGATGAAGACAAGCAAATTTGCTTATCACAAAATTTATAAGTGATTTGAGATTCTAAACATGAAAAGATTGAGAGAGAAAGAAGAAAAAAAAATCAGATTGAAGCTGAAAATTCATATCTCAATGTGTTAATGTTTTTTTTTAATATTAGCATCAGAAATTCATGTGCTAAGCATGAACTAGCATGATGAGTTGTTATTTTCAGCTTCAGAACAACAAATTTATTCTTCACATTGTTTAATTATCATACTTGTCATATATTCTTGTTCAAGAATAACAATTCACTCATCAACAAGTCATCAAATCTTGACAAATGAGTACTCAAACAAGTTAAAAATCTCAAGTACAAATATTTTTTCATGTTTTTCTTTCTGAAGTTTAATCTACATTTACAGTTGATTTCATGTATAATTGATCATTAAAACAATCATGAATAATTTATTAAATGATGATTATTGATTTACATAAAAGCAATTTAATAAATTTGACAATGAAAATGAATCTGATTCTGCTGATGTGCTCTTAAAAAATGCAGTTTCATTAATTTTTACATGAAAATTTCAAATCAGAGCATGAAACTCACAATAAACTCAAGTAACAAATTTCAGTCAATTAATTTTTTTATTGTTCAAAAGCAACATTTTCAGTGAGCAGTTTTAATTTTTTCAGAACAACATTGTGATTTTTACAACTTTTGCACAGATTGAACTTCATTTGAAATATATTAGCATTCTCACAAATGAAATAAATGTTATTATTTTTAAGTTTGAGAATTGATGAGCATCAACAAAACATGATCAAGAAAATGATTGAACACAATTCAAAATGAAAAAACATTTTAAAATATGAACAAATTTTAGTGTTGTTGTTGCAAAAAATAATAAAAAAGTTTTGATTTTATGCAAGTGATGTGCTATTGTGCAAGTTCATTTGAAAAACATAAATTGAAGTATTACTTCAATGATTAAGCATGTACAATCACAAGAATGCTGATGTCTTGCTGAGAAGAATGAATTTTCATCTGTTAAAAACATCATCAGAAAAATTAGTGATCAAATTTAAATAAATTACTCATCTTGAATGCAGATTTTTATGATACATTTTGCTAATAATAATGAATAAAATTCAAAATTATTTCAGATTCAAGATTTCAGCAGAGAAGTTCATTGTTGAGAATTTTAATTAAATGATGACATATATTATATATGAAAAACATTTATCATTTTATTTTATCAACAATTTTTATTTTCAAAAGCTGATTTGCATGCTATATTTTAATGTTCATATCTCAAATGATAAAAAATTTTAAAATGTCATTGATGATTTATCACAAAGTGATTGAAAAAAAATGATTGCTGAGTTATCTGACAATGCAAAAATGTCACTTGTCATTAATGTCTGATCAAGTTTGTTTCAACAGTTTTTCATTGCAATTGTGATGAACTTTATTGACAAAAATTAAAGTTTTTGTGAATTATTTTTAATCTTCATGTATATTTCAATTTCACACAGTGAAGAAAATATTGCATAAATAATGATTGAAACATTGAATGAGTATGATTTTCTCAGTCAAATGCTGACAATTAATGACAACAATACATCAAATAATAAATCAATGATAAAATCATTGAATACAGCAGTCAAGCTTATTAAAAAAATTACTGACAATAAGATTTTGTTTATTTTCTACATGATTTATGTCATTCAACTTGCATTCAAGAATTTGTTAATTAAAATAAAAATCACATCAATATCTGATTTTACAATTTCTGAATGAAATAACAGCATGTTTAAACATGAACTTGATTTAGAAATATCTTGAATTTTATGAAAACTATGTTAAAAGATTCAGACTCATGTAACTTATTGTTGTTTTGAAACAATATTATGTTTTTTTTGCTCAAGAAAGTTTATTCTGAAACAACAATCAGTTGCTTTGTATTCAAGTGCAGCAGCTAATCTCATTTAATTTAAATTAAAAATTTTGTGAAGTTTGTCAATGTCAGCAATTTGCAAGATACTGTTTTTGAAAGTTTTTAAGAAAAAATTTTTTTGAAACTGAAGTTGAATGTCAAAATACATTAAAATTTAACATATAAAATATTTGTGTGAGCATTAAAACTTCAGTTTGTGATTAAAAAGTTTTTTAATGAAAAAAAATTTTGTCAAAATTTAAAGTTCTCAGAAATCAAATAAATGCTTATGTGATATCTGATTGAGCTCACAGAGTTTTTCATCAACTACACTAAAATGTTATCAAAATTTCATGATGCAATCATTCAGAATGTTTTTCAAACTTTTAATGCATTGTCTGATCATTTAAAAAATCAGTAAGATTAATTTTGTGAAAAGCAAACTTAGTGAAAACATGATTTTGTTGCAGTCATCACTGCTGCACATGCAAAACTAGCTAAGTATTATGAAAAAATTTACAATGATTTGAACAATGTTTATGCAGTGAATGTCATGCTGAATTCAATGTTTAAGTTTATTATATTTAAAAAATCAGCATGAAGTGAGAAAAATTATAAATAAAAACAAAAATATGCAAAGCATTTTTGTAATCTTGCTGACATATATAACAAGTTCAATATAATGCAGAATGTATCAAAGCAGCATTTACTGCAATTCAAACAGCATAATGATATAAATGATTTATTGTATGTGAAAAAATCACACTCAAGTTTTATCTCATACAAATTTACAGTTAAAAAAATTAATTAATTTTTAAATGAAAATAAATATGACACTTGATTTGCTTTATCACTTTAATTGTTAATCTCAATAAAAATTTCAATGAACAAAATTCACACACTTAAATTTTGAAAAATTCATAAAGAAAATTATTTCATTCTCACATTAATTATCTGAAATTATTTCTTTATTTTTGCAATTTCAGTTGATGTTGAGTGACTTTTTAACACTGCATGAAACATTTGTCATTATTAATGTAATTGCTTATAATTAAAAATTGTTAATACATAAATGATGTGATTGATGCTGAATTTTTTTGAGATGAAAAATCTCATGTGAAGTTTAGTGAATAATAATGATGAAAAAATGAGTAATAAAGAGCTGAATGTGACTGTGAGTTGAAAAACATATATTAATAATTATGATGAAAAATTTAATAATGAAAATAATGTACTAGAAAATAATGCTGAATTGTCTGACAGTGAAGATAATATGCAATTTTGATTAACTAAAAATCACATTTTGCAGCAGCAGAAATAACAAAAAATTATCAAAATGTTAACTTGTCAGCACACAAATGTCACTAAACAAACTCAACAAATTCAGTGCTGCAACAACATCACTGCTAAACTGCAAATGAGTCTGAGTTGAGTCAAGTAGTAAAGATCATGATTCTGAATTGTACAAGTAAAAACAACAATTTGAAAATTTTGTTTAATATACAAAATGAATTTGAATTGAAACAAATAACAAGCAAGTAAATCATAATCATCACATACTATACTCAATGCAGTATAGTCTCAGAAGAAGTTACTTGACATTACTCATTATTCTGAAAGCTGATTAGCACTGTACATAATATTATTTTGTGTTGTTATTATAACATTCTGATTTCATGTTACAGATTACAAGACACAAATGCTGAAAATATCATGTTAATTGAAAGAATCAAATTATTTTTAATGTGCTATTGTGATTTTAACTACTTGACAAAGCAAACAAAAAATGTATCAATCATTAAAATTATTACAATGTAGTTCTGAAACAACATCTCATGCTATGCATCAGATTATCATTATTCATCATGCTTCTTTAATGACTATGCATCATCAGAATTCAAACTGATCAACTCTTAATTTAATGCAATCATTTTGCTTTTTTCATATGTTTTCTTGTGAGTGTATCAATGTTGAAATCAGAGACTGATGTTTCATTCTTCTTTGAGACATTTGCATTGATTAAATTGTCATTATCATCAAAACTAAAGTTGACAAGATGCTTGTGAGTCTGATGTACAGAATGAATATTTGTCTGCACATTTAATAAATCAAGTGACATGACAGATTTTTCTTCAAAATGAAAAATCAAATTGATTTTTTTAACTTATTTAGAATGAGTGAAAACAGTAACAATTGAGATATTCTTGACAATCAGAACATTTTTGATGATGAAAGCATTTTCAACAATAAAAAAAATCAGAACATTTTCAGTAGCAGCAATTATATTGAAAAAATTTTCATTACTGTTTTGTTTTTTTAAGAAAAAATCAGCAAAAATCTCAAATCAACTTGCTCAGAATTCTCGTCTTGATGTTGTTCTGAAACAACATTCATGTTGCTGACTGCTGCTGCAATTGCAGCAGCAGCTGTTGCATCAGTTTTTTTTATGTTTTATGACTTTTGAAGTTTTGCTTTTCTGATGATTACTTTCTGTTTGTCAGTGATTTTGTGTGCTGTTTCTGTTTTTGTCTTGCATTCACTTTTTCACTGCTCAATTTGAGCAAAATGAGCTTTTGCTTGTTTTTTTTTCAGTGCTTGATGAATGTTCAATTCTAAAAAATCTTGATTGAAGTGACTTAGAAAAAATAAAATTGTTAAAATTCAATTCATAAACACTGTTTTATGTTGAATGCTTTTTTTTTCAATTCATTATGTAATTCAGTGCTTTTTTTGCATATTCATCAATAAAGTTCATATTGACAAGATTGAAGATCTTCACACAGTCATTTAATTGTGTTGTCAAGTTGAATATTGTCTTTCTTGCAAGATTAGTGTGTCATCATTTTTGAAAAAAGTGATTATTGAACAGCATTCAAATATAAATTTGATTTGTTTGTTCAATATGAGTGAGATGAATCTGAATCTGTAGAAATGTGTTTAAATTATGTGACAATTTTGCAATAATCATATGATAACAGTCACTCAACTGAAAATTCATGCTGAATTCATCAATCTGATGAGTTGAAATCAAGATGTGAAATGAGTTGAAAGAGTTGTTGAAATTTGTAAGAATTTAATTTTTTTCAAACTGAATAATTGAGAAGTGAAGTCAGTCAGTTGTTGAATCTCAATTGACACAAAATATGTAAATCAGTCATGAAACAGCAGAAGTTTGACTAAAAATCACTAAATGTTTTTTTGTTTATTCACTACATTTCAAATGATTTTTGTCAAGTATTTCAGAATTGATGAAATATTGAGTAATTTCAAGATATGATTGATGTGAGTAATAAACACATGATACTGATAATCACTTTTAGCATAAGTGTAATGCAAAAAGTTGTAGAGATCACCACCAGAATGAAACAACAGTTTTTTAATTTATGTGATTTTTGTTTTAAATTGACTGATGCACAAATGAAAAGTGAAAAATCAAGAGAATATTAATTCACAACACAAATTTTTGACACATTTAATGTTTATTTCATCATTTTCATCACTGAAATTCTCAGAATTTAGTGAATATTTTAGTGAAATTTTTGTAAGTTGAAGATAAAGTTTACAGTACTTGATTTGTTCAGCAGAACTGAACACAAGTGTGATATTATTTACATGTTTTTGAAAAATGTTGTTTTCAATCAATGCACTGTTCACAAAAGTATTCAAAATGTGATGTATCATATACATTTTCAATAGTGTAGATATTGCAATTGCTGCTGTGATTAAATCAATGTTATCATTTTTAAAAAGCTGATGAATATTCAAAAAATTAAAAAGCTCAAGCTTTTCATCAGAGATAATTGTTTTGTGAAATTTCTTTAAAATAAAAAAATCACTAAATTTTTTGCTGAGATTGAGATTTCAATTTTTGTTGTACATGATGTGTGCATAATCATAAAAATCTCTTGTTTTGTTTAGAAGAGATGTGACTGAAACAATTTATGTAAATTAGAGAGCAAGCAATTTTGTAACATGAGTCAATGTTGACTCAGAATAATGAATATTATAATTCTCATCAATGATAAGATGAAATATTAAACTGAAAAAATAAAATTTGTATTTAATAATTCATTTGTAAAACTTTCTGTTTTTCTTCATCAGTGTGATGTCTTCAACTTCATTCATTTTGTCAAAAACATCATGTTTCTTTTTTGACTTCACAAAGATTTTAATAATTTGCTGAAATGACTCAAAGTCTGTAGTCTCATCAGAAAGTGAGAATTTTGATAAATTTAAAAATTTTTCATCATTATTGCTCTGAAACAACATTTTTGCTGTGTCTGATGATTTTTTTAACATGATTGATTTGATGAGAATATATTTTGCAATAATGTAGTGAGAAATAATAAAAACAATGTGTGCAATGTTTTCTGATTTCTTGTATAAATTTGATTCATTGAGAGTTGTCAAAACAGCAGTGAAAACATTCTTATTGATGCAGCAAGTCTGATACATTTAATTGTTTCTGATTTGAAATGAACTGCTGATGAAATAAAAGTGAAGTTTTTTTTTGAAAATAGTGATGATAATCAAGATATCAACTAGAAGCAACAGCAGAAGAAATGATTATCACAGTAAAATCAGAAACAAAATTATATTTTGTAAATTTTTTTTTTAATATTATGTAAATCAAAATAAGCACTTTCACAATTTTACTGAAACTCATGTCATTGATAAGAATTTCAGTCTGCAAAGTGACATGTTTTTTTTTCATTTGATTTCAAGTATTGATTTTAATGCTCATCATAGTATCAACTCTGATGACTTAATGATGTAACAGAAAGAAAGAGTCTGACTTGTTTAAAAATAATTTGCATGTATTTTTATCAATGTCAAGTTTTTTACAACATGAATTAAAATCTTCAGTTGATTGAGAAGCATGATCAAAAGTTTATTGTGTTTCAATATTGACTTTTTCACTGCTTTTTTTTACAGTAATGTTGATTTTTTTTATTTTGTGTTGAGAAGTTTTCTGCACACTCTGAATGATTTTACTGATTTGTTTATTTAAAATGTTTTTTTGATTATTACTTGAAAGTTGATTATTTCATTTATTTTTATAAATCACTAGTTCATCAATGATGTATTTAATCAGTGATATTTGTTTTTGTTCTGTATGATTAAATAATTGAATATAAGTGAAATTATATTTTATGATTTTTGATTCTGATTGAGCTTCAATACTGACATCATTGAAGTTGAATACACTGTTGATCAAATTCACAACATTTTTTTCATTAACATTTTTCTTCTCATTGTTACTGTTCTCATCATTGTTGTTTTGAATCAACAACAGCACATTGTAATTAAAGATTTTTGTGATGAAGTAATTAATCAAAAATGAATTTGAGTTAATTGTTTTCTTGTCATTGTCAAAGTAATGCAATATCATCACTGAATTTTTTTGTAGTTGATCAGAGTTGTTTGAAATCTTAATTTTTGATTTTGTTTGATGTTTTATATGCTTGTCATGTGTGTAAAGAAAACAGTATGCATGATGTAGATTTTTAATCACAAAAAGATGCTGTTTCTTCTTGATGTCAAAATCACTGAATGTTTGTTCAAAATATTTTGACTGAGCAACAATGCATTTCATCATTATTTGAATGATCACAAAATGTGTTAGAATACTGATAAGTTTATTGACATCAGAAATTGTAATATGTTTTAAGATTTAATTGTGACTGAAAAGCTTCTTCAAGCAGACTTTTTGTGAATTAATAAAATTTAGATGAAGTGAAGCAATGAACTGTAAAATTGATGTTGAGCTTGAAATAATTACAACATTTGTAATAAATTGTGAAACACTGTTTCAGTCACTGAGATGAAATGCTGTATATTCATTTAAAATATCACTTAGTTTGTCAAAAATCTTTCTCAATATCTTTGTATTTGAATAATTTTTCAAGTAATTTGTGATCAATATCTGATTCTTGTAGAACTCATTTTTTTTGATTGCAAGTTCAATCACTTTAATATTTAATGAATTATTTTTTTTAATTTTTTGTTTAATTTTCTCAGTAATTTTGAAAAATACAGTGTGCAGTGTCATTTTGATCAATGATGTTTCAGAACAATAAATTCATGCTGAAAATATAAGTTTGTGACAATAATAATACAGTGTATATGCTCTGTGAAGTTTAAAATAAAATTCATTAGTGTCATGTCAGTAAAAAAAATTCAATGAGATGCAAGTCTCAGAGATCAGAAAAACATGATGTTGTTTTGAAACATTAAATTATCACAACTTAATGAAACTTTCAGAACACAAGTTTTCATCATTTGCTCACATTTTAATGTGATTTTAATTGAAAAAATTGACTACTGTAAGAATTGAGATTTGATTAGCATGAGAAATTTCTAATTTGCTTCTCAGAAAATGAAAATGAGTGAATTTGCTTATCACAAAATTCATGAGCAGTCTGAAATTCTGAACATGAGAAGATTGAGAAGAAAAAAAGAAAAAAAAATCAGATTGAAGCTGAAGATTCATATTTTGATGTGTTGATGCTTTTTTTTGAAACTAGTATCAAAGATTCATATGCTAAAAATGAACTAGTTGTCATTTTCAGCTTCAGAACAACAAATTTATTTCTCACATTATTCAATTATTAAATACTTGTTATACATTCTTGTTTGAGAATAACAATTCACTCATCAACAAGACTCAGAATCAGACTCATTTTCATTGTCAGTCATCAAGTCTTGATGAATGAGAACTTAAATAAGTCAAAAATTCTGAGTACAAATATTTTTTCATGTTTTTCTTTCTGAAGTTTAATTTACATTTGCAGTTGACTGCATGTATGATTGATCATTAAAACAATCATGAATGATTTATTAAATGATGATTATTGATTTACATAAAAGCAATTTGATGAATCTGACAATGAAAATGAGTCTGATTCTGCTGATGTGCTTTTGAAAAATGCAGTTTTATTAATTTTTACATGAAGATTTCAAATCAGAGCATAAAACTCATAATGAACTCAAGCAACAAATTTCAGTTAATTAATTTTTTTATTGTTTGAGAGCAACACTTTCAGTGAGCAGTCTCAATTTTTTCAGAACAGCACTGTGATTTCTGCAACTTTTGCATATATTAAATTTTATTTGAAGTATATTAATGTTTTCACAAATGAGACAGATGTTATTATTTTTAAATTTAAGAATTGATGAATGTTAATAAAGCATAATCAAAAAAATGATTGAACATAATTCAAAATGAAAAAATATTTTGAAGTGTGAACAAATTTTAATGTTATTATTGCAAAAAGTGATGAAAAAAATTTTAATTTTATGCAAGCAATGTGCTGTTGTGCAAGCTCATTTTAAAAATATGAGTTGAAGTATTACTTCAATAATTAAGTATGTACAATTGCAAAAATGCTGACATCTTGCTGAGAAAAATGAACTTTCATCAGTTAAAAATGTCATCAGAAAAGTTAGTAATTAAACTCAAATAAATTATTCATTTTGAATGCAAATTTTTATGATATATTTTGCTAATAATAATGAGTAAAATTCAAAATTATTTTGAGTTTGAGACTTCAGCAGAGAAGTTCACTGTTGAGAATTTCAATTGAATGATGACACATGTTATATGTGAAAAACATTTATTATTTTGTTTTGTCAACAATTTTTATTTTTGAAAGCTGATTTGCATGCTACATTCTGATGTTTGTATTTTAAGTGATAAGAAACTTTGAAATATCATTGATGATTTATCACAAAGTCATTGAAAAAAAATTATTGCTGAGTTATCTGACAATGCAAAAATATTGCTTGTTATTAATGTTTGATTGAATCTGTTTTGACAATTTTTCATTGCAATTGTAATGAATTTTATTAACAAAAATTGAAATTTTTGTAAATTACTTTTAATTTTCATGTATGTTTCAATTTCACACAGTGAAGAAAATATTATGCAGATGATGATTGAGACATTAAATGAATATAATTTTCTCAGCTGAATGCTGACAATCAATGATAAAATCATTGAATACAGCAATTGAGCTCATTGAAAAAATCACTGACAGTAAGATTTTATTTGTTTTTTGCATGATTTATGTTATTTAACTTGCACTCAAGAATTTGTTGATCAAGATGAAAATGACATTAACATTCAACTTTATAATTTTTAAATGAAATAACAGCATGTTCAAACATGAGCTTAATTCAGAAGTATTTTAAATTTTACAAAAAGTATGTTGAAAAATTCAGACTCACACAATTTATTATTATTTTAAAACAACATTGTGCTTTTCTTGCTCAAGAAATGTTATTCTGAAACAACAGTGAGTCACTTTGTATTTAAATGCAGCAGCTAATTTCACTTAATTTAAATTAAAAATTTTGTGAAGTTTGTTAATGTCAGCAATTTGCAACACATCACTTTCAAAAATTTTCAAGAAAAGAAATTTTTGAAACTGAAATTGAATGTCAAAACATGTTGAAATTCAACATATGAAATGCTTGTGCAAGCATTGAAATTTCAGTTTGTGATTAAAAAATTTCTTAATAAAAAAAGTTTTGTCAGAATTTGAAACTTTCAAAAATTGAATGAATGCTTGTGTGATATTTAATTGAGCTCACAGAGTTTTTCATCAACTACATTAAAATATTATTAAAATCTCACGATGCAATTATTCAGAATGTTTTTTAAATTTTTAATGCATTGTTTAATTATTTAAAAAATTAGCAAAACTGATTTTGTGAAAAACAAATTCAATGAAAATATAATTTTGTTGCAGTCATCACTGCTGTGTGTGCAAAACTAGTTAAGTATTATAAAAAAACTTATGATGATTTGAATAATATTTATGCAGTGAGTGTCATGCTGAATTCAATGTTCAAGTTTATTATATTTAAAAAATCAGCATAAAGTGAGAAGAATTATGAATGAAAATACAAATATACAAAGCATTTTTGTAATCTTGCTGATATATATAACAAATTCAACATGATGCAGAATGTGTCAAAGCAGCATTCACTACAATTCAAATAATGTAATGATATAAATGATTTATTATATATAAAAAAATCACACTTAAGTTTTATTTCATGCAGATTTACAGTTGAAGAAATTAATCAATTTTTAAATGAAGATAAATATGACACTTGATTTACTTTATCATTTTAATTGTTAATCTCAATAAAAATTTCAATAAACAAAATTTGCATACTTAAGTTTTGAAAAATTTATAAACAAAATTATTTCATTCTTGTATTAATTGCTTAAAATTATTTTTTTATTTCTGGAACTTCAATTGATGTTGAGTGATTCTTCAACATTACATGAAACATTTATTATTATTAATGTAATTGCTTTCAATCAAAAATTGTTGATACACAAATAATGTGATTGATGCTGAATTTTTTTGAGATAAAAAATCTCAAGTGAAGTTTAGTGAATAATGATGATGAAAAAACAAGTGATGAAGAACTGAATGTAATTGTGAATTAGAAAACATATATTAATGATGATGATGAAAAATTCAATGATGAAAATACTGTACTAAAAAATAATGCTGAATTATCTGACAGTGAAAATAATGTGCAATCTTGATTAATTAAAAATCACATTTTGCAGCAGCAGAAACAACAAAAAATTATTAAAATGTTAACTTATCAGTATATAAATATCACTGAGCAGATTTAACAAATTCAGTGCTGCAATAACATCACTGCTGAGTTTTTTCAGCATATCATCAAGCAAAAACAGCAAAGTAAGTGTGAAAGCAACTGATTAACTACACATCAATTCATTGCTGTTGTATCTGCACAAATTTCACAAATACAAATTTAAAAAAAAATTTAATTACACTGTGATACAACAAAGCAGTTTATTTGCAATTGTCAAGTTTAAAAAGTATCAAAAGTGTTTATGAACAAAAAACTTTCAACAATATTAATTATGTAAAAATTGTCATGTAAATGTGTAAAAAAAAAAACAAATGTTTCAACAGCAGTACTGAATAAATATGTGAAAAAGAAAATAACACAGTTAATGACAGTTTCTGACTTTATGTAAACATTTTGCAACAAAAAATGCATTTTTGAACTATAGTATTATCTGATGTATTTATTGCATTAAATAATAATAATCAAATTGTTTGTTTTTATGTCATTGATTCATTTCTGTACTTACTGTACTCTGCTGCTTTGCTGATTGTATTTGAAATGTACAATTATATTAAACTGTTTCACAGTACATAAATTTCATTTTTAATTTTAAGTAACTTAATGTGCAGATTAGCATAATCACAAAACTCACTGAGTCAAATAAGTTTAAACAATTTAAGTTTACAAACTTTACTCAACTTGTTAATGATTTATTGAGTTGTTGTTCTGAAAGTACTGAATTGAAATCATACAGTTCAAAATCAGTTCAAATTTGAGTAATTTTCAAATTCATTCACAATTTAATCACTGCTGAGTTTCTTCAGCATATCATCAAGCAAAAATAGCAAAGTGAGTGTGAAAGCAATCAATCAACTACATGTCAGTTCATTGCTGCTGTATCTGCACAAATTTCACAAATATAAATTTAAGAAAAACTTTAATTGCATTGTGATACAACAGAGCATTTTATTCACAATTGTTAAGTTTAAAAAGTACTGAAAGTGTTTGTGAACAAAAAACTTTCAACAATATCAATCATGTGAAAATCATCACATAAACATGTAAGAAAAAAAACAAATGTTTCAACAGCAGTACTGAATAAACATGTGAGAAAAAAAATAGCATAATCAATAACAATTTCTGACTTTATGCAAACATTTCACAACAAGAAACACATTTTTGAACTATAATATTATCTGATGTATTTATTGCATTAAATAATAATAATTAAATTATTTGTTTTTATGTCATTGATTTATTTTTGTACTCATTGTACTCTGCTGCTCTGCTGACTGTGTCTGAAATATATAACTATATTAAATTGTATCACAGTACATAAATTTCATTTTTAACTTTAAGTAACTTAATGTGTAAATTAGTGCAGCCACAAGATTCATCAAGTTAAACAAGTCTAAACAGTTCAAGCTCACAAATTTTACTTAACTTGTCAATGATTTATCAAGTTGTTGTTCTGAAAGTACTGAATTGAAATGGTATGATCTGAAATTAGTCTGAACTTGAGTAATTTCTGAACTTGTTTGCAGTTTAAATGTTGCTTCAGAAGAAAATGTCATTCTTGAAATTTTGAATTTGCTTACTGCTGCAGCTGAGATTGCTGTCATCAATGAGTATGTTGCTTTTTATCTGCTTAACTGTTAATAACTCTTTGCAATCTGATATTTAGAAAAAAAAATGTTTCATCTGCTTTCTTGCTTGCTTCAACTTCAAAGATTTTTAAATTTACAGCAATTAATGCTGTTTTTGTTGAAACATCTAACAAAAAACTGCTGAATAGCAGTGAAAAAATTACTGTGCTGCATCTCATGTGTGTTCAATGTGTCAAGTGATTAAAAAAAAAGTTAAAATTTTAATGTATTCATTCACATAATTACAATAAATGCAGTCACTGTCAAAAGAACAGAAAAAAATACATGTCATTCTCATCACAATTGAACAAAAATTTCATTGCTATACAAAAATTTGTGCTTTCAACTTCAAAAAATACTGAAATTTATGAAAAAACATGCAGAAAATTTAAATCAAAAATAAATAAATTTTTTCATGCAGCTGACATCAAGTTGATTTTCAATAAGAAAACTAGCAGCAATAAAGCTGCAATTGATCAGAATATTGCAGTGAAGCAATGTAATGTCACAATTGCATTTGTCAATAATGTATATACTCTAGATGAATTGCTGAATGAATATTTTGAGAAAGAATTTAAAAAAGCTTCATACAACAAGAACAATGTCAAGTTTGATGATGAAAAAATCTTGTAGCTTTTAAGCTGCTGTTTTTTGATGATGTGATTTCAGTCTGATGTCTAGTTTAGTTTGTTTCTATGAATAAAAATCAATCTTTAATTGCAGTTTAAATTAAATTCAGCTATTGTATAATAGCTTTTTGTCTTCTAGTTTGCTGTTTTTTAACTGTCATTCAAAAATTTTGTTCAATTTCAAATTTCTGTAATAATTCAGTAGCATTTGTCAAAGTAATTAATAATAGTCACTGATTTTCATACAAAAAATATTTTTTTCACTTGACTAAATATTGAATTTTTTTATGAAAAATTTATTTATTCAAGATTTTTTCAACTTTTCATTGTTTCTTGTTATCAACAATAATTGACTGCAGTTCAGAAGATTGTTTACTGCTATGTTGTGAACAAAACTTAAGTAAAAAAACATGAAATGTCAGATTAATTTAATCATAGCTTTTGAAAAGCTGCAGTATATAAACTTGTGACTCACAGATAGCAATTACTGAAAAAAATTTTAAATATCAATCATTTAACTTTTCTGAAGATTTTCAGATTTTCAAGTTTTTTTTAAATAATAAAATCATATCATCAATATTAAATTGCATTGATTTGTGCTTTTTATCATAATATATTACTTAAGTTTCAAAGACTTGTTGCAGTAATTTTGCTGCTTGTTTTTGAGCATCATAAAGTTTTTGAAGTCATTGACTTGATTTCAGAACTTGAAAAAATAAATTGAGTAGAAGATTGATAAAAATTTGTGAGTTATAATCATATAACATAAAGAAAGAAAATTGATTTATAATCAAATGCTTGTTATTATTATACACAAATTCAGCAGCTGATAATAGCTTAGCTCAATTATTTTGCTGATAAAAGTTATAAACATGAAAATATTGCTTCAATGTTTGATTTAATCATTTTGTTATATCATCTGTTTGAGAATGAAAAGAAGTACTTAATCAATAAATAACATTTAAATAATAATAAAAATCAGCTCAGTAGTGACTAGTAAACAGCAAATTTCTGTCAGAAATAATAAACTCAGAAAATCTGTAACATTTAATAATTTTATTAATAAATATATTCACTAACTCAGAAACTTTGATTTTTTTTGTTGTTGAAAAATACTTAATCATCTTGATAAATTTGTCAGTCATCATCAATATAGCATCATAAATGACACTGTCTCACAGCAATGATGATAAATTGATGATAAAATTCATAATTAAGTGTTTTCACAGTTCTGTAGCAATGAGAATAATAATCATTTTGTTATAAAATTTGTAACAATGTACTTATGTGCAATTGCAAACATAGCAGATAAATATATATTTTTTCACATCAGTTTTTATTTTATCTCAATACTATTTTCACTGTATAAGCTTCAAGATTTATTGAATTTTATTATGACTCACATATGAGTTATCATGATGAATTCATAAAATTTTTTGTCATAATGCATAATTCTGAAACACATAAATTTGCTCATTTCACATTAATAAAATTTGATTTGAAGAAATTTTTCAGTTTTTTTGCTGTAAAAAAACTGCTTTCTCATCAGCAGCTCTTAAAGCTTCAGAAATATTAATAAAAAAACATTTTTTTTCTGAATTTTCTGTAGCAATTCACACATACTTGATTTTAGCAAAATATAAATATTTTCTTCACTAGTTGTTTCTATCACTAGCAATTTTGAAGCAAGACTTTCTGAACAATTTTTTTTTATCAAAATAAATATGTTAAGATTCACAACTTTTCTCATTAAACTGAAATTTAATTTTTGTTGTAAAGTAGAAAGTAATTTAACTCTATGCTCTTACATATCAGAAGATTTGTAGTTTCATTATTGTGAAAAAGCATCAGCAGAATTCAGTATTTTTAGTTTATATTTCAATGTAAAATCAAATGCTGCAAGCTTTTCAGCTCAGCAAATTTGCTTGTTATTTAACAATTTTGTAATAAAAAAATAATGCAAATTGACATGATCAATTTAAATGCAAAATGACTGCTTAGTACCTTCTAGATAATATTTTTAATGATAAAAAAATTTCATAATAATCAAAAATTCTTGATTATGCATTTCATAACATTTTTCAGCATCATTCATTTTTCATGAATAAAAAATAACTGAATGTCAATGCATAATTTGTTTTTCTGATTTACTGTCTGATTGAAGTAGTATAGCAGCAATTGCATATTCTGACACATCAGTAATCATCAAAGTTTTTTTATTCAGATTATAATGAATAAACAGCAGTGATTTCTCAAAAACTTGCTTCAGATTTTCAAAAACTTTGCAAATTTTTTGCAGCAATATAAATTGCTTTGATTAATTACTGCTTCATAAAAAATCAATTAGAAAAGCAGTCAACTTAGCATAATTATATATAAATTTTCAAAAAAAATTTGTGAAGCTCAGAAAAATCTGAATATCATGAATAAATATAAATTTCAATCATTCACAAATAATATTCAGCTGATTAGCATCTAGACAGATGCTGTTTCTTTCAATTATAAATTTTAAAAATTTAACTTTCATCTTATGAAATTCACACTTAGATAATTTAACATAAAGCTTGTAACAAAATAATCACAAAAAAACTTTCTGAATATAGTGAATATGCTTTTCTTCAGTCTGAGAATAAATCAAAATATCATCAAGATAAATAATAACAAACATATTTAGAATATCTCAAAAAGCATCATTGATATATGTTTGAAAAATTGCAGAAACATTGCAAAAATCAAACAACAATACTAGATATTTAAAATGTTCATATCAGATTTGAAAAACAGTTTTTCATTCATTTTTTTTTTAATTCAAAGTTGATGATATGTGTCACATAGATCAAATTTAATAAGATATTTTGTGCCATTCAACTGATTCAATAGCTCATTTATTTAAAGTAAAAAATAACAATTTTTAATTGTAATTGCATTCAATTCTCAGTAATCAACACATAATCATAACAATTTGTCTGCTTTTTTGAAAAAAAAAAACTGATGTGTTTATCAGATTAGTTGACAATTATATTCAATTTTTTTGTTAATTATCTTTCAAATATTTCTGCAAAATATCAAGCTTCATTGTCAAGAAAAAATATAACTGCTTTCACAAAAACATCTTGTCTTCTTGAAGATCAATAACATGTTTTATGAAAATATCTGAGAAAATATTTGCTTTTTTTTTAGAAAACATATGTTCAAAATCAAAATAAATATCTGATAACTCTAACATTTTTATCAAATCTTTCTGCAGATTTACTGTTTCAGTCAATAAAAAATAAATCATGTTATATCTAATAGTTTGAAAAAATCTTCTTGAGAATTCAATCTGCAACTTTGCAAGCTTTTCAACACAATAACATTAAGAAGCAGTAGTTCAATCAACTAGAGAATTAATCTCAGCTAATTAATAATTACTCAATATCATATCATAATGCAACAAATCAATAATCAAGAAATGCTTATTAAATAACTTAAGTGTTTCAAATGAATCAAAAATCTTAAATGAAATATCAATTTCATCATAACAAGTTGTTTTTGTTTCATTCATTAATTCAGCTGATTTTTGCAACTCAGCAATGAATTTTCAGTCACTTTTCAATAACTTGCAATATGAGATAAATTCACAAATAATTTCAGAATTTAATAACACATTTGAAAATACAAAATACTTTTCAGATTGAACAAATGCAGTCAAAATAAATTTTTTTTTGTTTGTTTGTCATTTCAATTTTTTGTCATTTTGCAGCATGTTTACTGCTGACTTTTGTGAATTCAGTAATGAGTTAGTTTTTTTTTTAAATTAATCAAATTTTCTTTGCTGTCATTTTGAGCATTTTAAACTCATGTGATTTATTTCATTACAAATAAAACAACAATTTTTCTTCTTTTGTTTTTCTTTATATTTTTGCTTTTTTTTTAAAGTATAACATGATGTAAATCACAGCTTTTTTGCTGCTTGATTCTGATTTTTTGAGTTATTTTTTCACTTCTTATCAGAATTACATAATCTTGACTTTTATTGCTGTTAATGTTCAAAATTTTGTTGATTTTTAATAATTTTACTTTGTACTTGTTTCATGTGAGTTTTCAGTAAAATTATTTTAGTTATTCTGCAAAATATCTGCTAATGTGATATGATAGCACTGTGAAGCTTTGGGATTAATTTATTAAAAAAACATTAACTTCAAAATTCATTTTTCTGACATAATGAGATAGAAAGCTTCATCTCATTTCATTTATTAATATAAACATGTTCAAAATTGATAATCAATTGCATAAAATGTTAATGTAGTTTCAGTCATTTTTCATTAACTAACATGTCACAGTTCTCTGGCATTTTGATCTGATTCAGAAGAAATAACTTAAATTGAGTTCACATATAATTGTTCAAATCAATCAACTTTTGCTCAAAAAATCAAACTGATTGAACATTATTTTATAATCTTGCTGCTGCATATTGAATTTTATTCTTTTTCATAATATATATATTCAATTTGTCATCAAGATAATTTTTTATCAAACACATTCATTGTTGATATTTCTTGCAATTCTTATTATAATATAATTCAGATTCAGAAAACTTTTTTTTTCACTGTGATGTATCAGCATCAAAGCATTAATCAACTAATTAAATTGTTTTTAATTAAATAAATTTATAATTATAAATTCTGATATTGAATCAGCTGATTTCAAATCATTCAATTCAAAAATATTTTTCAAAACAATAAACTTTTTCTGTAATTTTTATATGTAATTAAAATTCTTTTCAGATTGAATTGCTGTTTTAAAAAACTGTTTTTTCTTCAACATATTTTTTTTAAGTAACAGCAGCATGATTTCAAACTAGTTATATAAAAAAAAGTGATCAGAACTGTAACAGTGAGTTTAACAATCAACTGTCTTGATTATTTTAGACAATTATTCATATAATGATAAATGAACAAGCAAGTTTAAAGCTTTAGATAGAAAATACCAAGCAGCTATACAGTAGTTATATAATAAAAAGAAAGTATCAGCTTATAATTCAAGTTGTATTGAACTGATCACTTGCTTTTTTTAAAAAACAAGACAATGCATTCTCTATAATATACATGCAGGTGAAAGTCAATATAGAATATGTCATAAGCAAAGCATAACATAGCTGCTAACTAGCAGCTCACATGCTAAGAAGCTTCAGATCAGTATGACAAAATCATTCAATTAAATCAGCAGCTAAATTTTACATGAATATAACAAATGACAGCAAAATTTTTGACTTTATAAACAAAAAGATTTTTATTCTCAGCAGCACAAAATACTTTCTCATTATTACAAATAATGTTACACATTTTTAATGAATATTTCTTTCAAAAAACAAATCTGAAGTTTGTGAAATTATTATTAATTAAATTAATATAATTGAAATTACAACAAGTAAAAAAAATCAGTATAATGCTTTCTGACAGAACAAAAAAATTTAAAAGTAAATATTTTATTGTTTTTTATAATTTAAAAAAAATATTACATAATAAAATTTGTTTTGATACATTTTAACAAAACAAATTATTTGAAAAAGCAATTCAAATTTTTGATAAATAAATTAAAAATGTTTTGATTAACTTAAATTTCTCAAAAAATTTTTGAGAAGAAGTAATCAAAATAATGATCAATCATTTTTTTATATTTACATTTTAATACAATTGCAAAAAAAATACAAAATTTTTAACATCATTCAAAATTTGAATGAGTATTCAGCTGTTTGTTAAATGAATTAAACATTAAAAATATGATGTTTACATGAAGAATCTCAAAAAAATTTTCAAATTGAAATTAAAATTTAAAAAATTAAAGCTAGTTGATTATCAAAGTCATAATATTTATTGTTTCTGAAATTCAAAAATTGAAATAATAATTATTTCTAGAAATGTTAAATTCAATAAGAAATTCAACAAAAATTTAACAATTTCTTTTGTTATTTTTATGATAAATTCAATTGCAAATTTAGCAATCAAATCAACTTTAAACTTGTTAAATTTAACAACAAAATCAACACAAAATAAAATCACAAATTTACTAGAAAAATTATTTATAAATTCAACAACTGAACAATTTATTTCAGTCATAAATACACTTCAAATTTCTGAAAAATATAATATATTAAATTTGCTAAATGACTGACAGCACAAGCTGCTAATCTATTTAGCAAGAAATAAATCTGAAATGTTAAAACATTTTATGAATAAAAATCTAGAAAATTTCATCAAACTGATTTATTTAAATCAAAAATATGAAATTCTAAAAAATTCTGACAAAAATAAATTTTCTGGGTTTACAAAATTTTCTAGCATTAAATTTTCAGTACTAAACACAAATACTGACATTTTTACATTTGTTACAGCTGCTAAACAATTGAGCAAATGACTTTATTAAGACAAAGCAATGCAGAAAAAAATTCAAAAACTTCAGAAAAAAAAACACATGAACTTTAGTTGAGAAAATTCTTTTAAATAAATATCTTAACAAATAAATAAATATTTATAAAAAAAATTAACAACATCAACAGCATCATACAATTTAAAACTTGTTGAATTGTATGTAAATTTTTACAACATAAAAACATACATTATAAAAAAATTTACACAGCAGTAATTAATGATTTTACAATAAAAGTTTTTTTTGCAATTGTTACAATTTAAAAATAAAAAGTTAAAATGTTTAATTTTGTTACAAATTTTTTAAACAAGATTCTTTCAGACAACAAACACATTTACATGAAATTTTTAATCAATTACAAGCATGAACAAGAAAATTTAGTGACTCAACTGAAATAAAATTTTTATAAATTAAAATAAATTATCAAACTTTGATATCACAAAATAATTGAACACATGAAAGATTTAAATTTTAAAATTTCTTCATATAATGCTGAATTGCTTATTCATTAAAAAAAATATTTATACATTAATTTACATGTTGATGATTGTTAAATCATGAGTTCTAACAAGAAAGCAATTGAGTGACTGATCAAAAAGCTTAGCAAGTGATTTGAGATGAAAAAAATCATCAATCAGAGTCACTATCTAGACATGAAGATTAAAAAACAATTAAACAAATTTTTTTACATTAATCAAAAACAATATATTAAAAATTTACTAATTAAATTCAGCATGAAAAATTGTAACTCAGCTGCTATATCAATGATTAAAAATTTGAATATTGAATTTATTTCTGACAAGATTTCAGAAACAGCAGATTTAAATAATGAATTTACATTTATTAATTATAAAAAAAATATAAAATTTTTACAATTTTTAGTTATATACATACATTCTAATATTGCATTCATCATTAACTTTTTTTTTAATTTAACAACAAATTCAACAGAAACTGCTGAGCAGCTTTCAAACAAATTTTTTAATATTTCAAAAATATAAAAATTAAAAATTTAGTGTTCAAAATCAACAAAATTGATGAATTGAAATTTATTATTAATTTAAATTTTAATTAAGTCAGAACAAATTCAGCATATAAATTAATTTTCAGGTATTTTATTACAATGAATAAAACTTTTATTGTCTGAAAATTTCAGCATCAAATATTTATATTTAAATCAACAATCAAAGCAAAGTATATAAACACAAGCAAAACAGCTTGTGAGCTGATTTGATTGAATAATTTGTTAATAAATGCAAGAATTATTAATGACAAATCAGCAAAAATGAAAAACTCAAAGCTAAACAAAGCTTTCAGACTTCAAATTGACAACAAGAAAGCTGTTGATCTTGCAAAAGCTGAAGTCTTAACACAAAAATCTAGACATATTGAAATACATTATCACCTGCTTCAGAATTGAGTTCAAAAAAAAAAATCTCAATCAAACACATTGTCACAAGCTTCAACAAAACTGACAGTCTCATAAAGATGTTAGCCAAAGATTTTTATATCACATTTAGAGAAAAAATCAGATTGATTGAAATGAAACACATTGATCTACATTAATCAACAAAAAACAGTTTGAAATGATTAAAAACAATAAAATACAAAATTTGAGTGATCAAAATCAAGAAATATCATATTGATCAGTATCTCAAGCTAATCTCAAATAAAAAAATAAAATTGCTAACTGTAATTTATTTTTATTGTAGTTTTGAAAAATTTAAGCTTCAAGAGCTTTGACTGAAGATTTTGATGAATTTGATTGAGAAGCTCATGTGATTTTCAGTGAATTCACTGCATGAAGAGGTGTTACATAATACAGCTAGCTCTAGTACCACATGACCCACAGTCATATCCTTCCAATAGATTTCCTAGCTAGTCATAATATCAATCATACATTATGCCCATCAGCATTTAGCTCCTGCCTGGAAGGGTAAGTTATTTACTATTGAATCAGTTCTGCAAGTGAGCATCTTCACTCTTTCACTCTACCCAAAACAACATCTTGCCATCCATTAATCTCCTTCCAGATAATCATTTTAAAAAAATCTTCAGTATTCTCAGAGCATCTCATTCTACCACTTTCCAAAATCTTTTTCTTCCCAGTCAAGAAGAATAACAAGATGATTCTTCCACATCTCGCAACTCGTGCATTGGAATCCAGCACGGGTCTCGCCAACAACCTCCAACAATATTTGGGCGACAAGTCTATGGCCTGGTCTGCCGTGGGGAATGCACCGCTTGAGGAATGGGGTCAGTGGCTTCTGGACCACTGGGCTAGCTTCATTGAATGGCTTTCGCAACCGCGTATGTGAAATCATGATTAGATGATCCGTTCTGCTATAGATACATACTGATTGATGAATCAAGACGTTCTTGCGGTGATTATGGCGTTTTGGATCACTTTTACGGTAGTTGTGACCATTGCTATGATTGTCGGTTTTAGCCCTATTGGCATCGTTGCTGGTATGTATGCAGGTTTTTCTTCACCATGGTTTCCCTCCAACAAAAAAAAAAAAAAAGAAAAAGAAAAAGGGATATGGATATGGATATGACTTCGCATCACCAAGAGACATAACTAGCTATGTATGTCCATATCAATCAGTACATGCTGACACGATATCATTTTTGCTTCTCCCAGGCTCCTTGGCAGCAGCCTTCCAGTCCTACATGTATGGAGGCTTCACACCTGCGGGAGGAATCTTCGCAACTCTGACAAGCATGGCGATGCTGGGGACTCTGATGTTTCCGCTCTTTGCTGTTGCTGTCGTGATTGCGACTGCAGTAGCGGTGATTGTGTGGGCTTGTGGAGTGGGACGGTGACTGGTTGATTCTTGTTGGGCACTGTTCAATGGGTTGAGAGCCATAACTAGCACTTCAATGATTTAACGCGGCTTTCCGGGTGTGTTGCATGCTCTGCAAGTATGTATCTAGCCCTTGCTCATCAGAATTGTTGATGAGAATACAGAATCACTTTATACCGAGGGTAGAAGCAGTCGAGTACTATGCGGCATGATGGGTGACAGATGAAGCTATGGACTACGTGATAATGAAGACCTATGTACTCTACATACATAGTTATGTACTAAGCTATCAATCTGACTGCTTCAACAGTGAATGCTAACACACTGCTATAACTACATAACTATCCATTACTCTACATAAAAACAACTGGGAAAGAGACCTAACGAGGCCAACGATCTACCGCCTGCCAGAAGTTGGGGTTTTATTATCCTATATAGTGTATAATCGAGGCCTGACTCTTCATAGCACATCATCGCCACATCCACGCTGCATATAAAAGCCAAGAAAAAAAAGGTATTCGGTACATCAGGTAGTCAATAACTCACCAAAACACAAAACGCCCTGAAAAATAAGGACAAAGCAAGTCTCCAAGATACAAATACAATCAGCAATAACACTTACGCCAACCTAAGAATCAAACTCCACCTTATCCACAACACCGCTATCAAGTCTCCTCTGCGCGTCCCCAACCACAGGCGAAGACGACGACATCGACGGCGACAATAATTGTACCTTTTCATCTTTCCCCGCTTCATCCCTCTCCTTCACACTCATAACCTCCGCATCCTCAAGAAGATCTCTATCCCTCTCTCTCGCCGCCTGCGCAGATCTATTATCCCCCTTCCTCCGCTCATCGTAACTAGCACCATAATCATCTTCCTCATCCTCTTCATCCTCCGTCCCTCGACCAAGCGCATTGCGCTCCATTTCTCGCTGCGCTTCATCCATCCTCTTTTTAACTTCGGCAGCCATGCGCATTCCGTCCGAGACGATGTTATCCAGGACTCCGCGCAGGCCCTTCTGGCCTGGTGGGACGATGCCGCCGGAGGCGCCGGCGACAGTAGGGGCGACGGCTGGCTGCGTGATTGCGGTACGTGAGGCGTTCAAGTTGGCGAAGGTGGTAAGGTTGGAGGATAGGGATGTCGAGCGGGATGTGGCTGCGGGGCGGTCGGAGAGGTGGAATGATTGTGGGAAGAAGTTTTCGAAGAACTGTTCGAGGAGCTCATCGGCAAGGATTACCATGCGGAATGTTGGGAGGGTGATGTGAAGCGGATGGGCGGGGTCGAGTGCGATGTTGGCTGACTCGGAGGCGCGTTTTGAGATTGAGTTGTTTTCAGAGGTTATGGTGGGCTGCGGCGAGGATGGCGTATCGTTTGAAGTGGACGGGGTATCAGGTTCGTTTTTGTGATTGTCGTCCAAGTCCAGGAGATCGTCCTCATCATCGTCGCCAATACTGAACGCATCAAGCTTGGCTTCCGTTTCTGCGACATGGTCTGCTACGGTATTATCTTTGTTTTGAGGGTGACTTGGATCCGCGTATTCGAAACACCGTTGGATAAAATCGCTCACGCTTCCCAAGAACTTTTCTTCGGAACTCAAGTTCGTTCTTGATCGTATTGACTGACGATCCGACTCTTCCACTTGGGTATGATTAACAGTACCTTCAAATCCGCGGCGAGACAGGAATAAAAGAGCCTCCGACATGCGCAGAATCCCTTCTCTGTCCACCTGCCCAGTTCCATCGTCATCGTAAAGGTCAAAAAAGTAATTAATCGTATTCATGATATCCCGGCTGCCTTTTATGCGTGCCAGTCCATTAACCACGCTTTGAAGATTCAATCCCTCAGTCTTGTCCACATCCCATTTGCGGAAGAGACGCCGAATGAAGTCGTGGTCAGTGGGTTCAGAATAGTTACCACCGTCCAAAGACTTGATGCCCCTCATGCTAGAACTGGGATACGGACTTTTATCCTTATTTGATGCTGACTCTTTCAGTGAGGAACGCGGGGAGTCGGCAACCGCCCATCTTGCTGTAGCAGCGAGAAATTCCCGGAATCCATCATAATCCATGTGAGTAGGACTTGGACCAAGGCCAACGCGACCGACTTGATGTTGCACGTTTGATGCCATGACTGAAAAACGAGCAGCGCTCTTCCTGCGCTCGAGATCCTTTCGCCTTTTCTCCTCTTCCATAAGTTTCATTCGTTGCTGTCGATCATATAAAACTTCATAAAATCGGTCGTAAATCGCGCCTAGGTCGTCAACACTTAATTTCTTGCTCTCTGGGCCAAGATTTCGAATCGAAGTCCTCTTTGCAAACCCTTCGATACTGTCGAGAACTGCATCCTTGTGCTTGGCTCTTTCTTCACTGATCGCGGCGTGAGTGATTCCGGAGAATTCCTTGAACGCGACGACCATAAGCTCCTGAAAGCGAGTGATGGCACGAAGTTTGGGATTTTCCGATCGTGGATGAGCTGAATCATCGAGTCGCGAAAAATAGGATTTGAGGATAGATATAAAGGTCCCATCATCTGTAACCTCCAGTAGCTCTTCACCGTTGATTCGCAGAATTGCCAGGCCGACCTGAAACAAAACCTTTGGCCCTTCAAGAAAAAACACATCTAGGACACGGAACGCAAAGACAAGAGGCATTGAATTAATGTACAAAGAGAGGAACCATGGAAGAGAGACAACGGAAAGCTGGACGTCGGATCGTACTAAATGTTCCCACAGGACTGGCATTGTTTTCTCGACAAGGGATTCGAATACTTTTTGATCCAGTAGCGTTCCGTACATCGTGGTAGAATAATATCCTGGGAGAAGGCGGTCACATAGAGCCGATAAAAGAAAAAATGCTTGAGCCTCGGACATGTAACTATACAGGTTAGCATGCAAAGAGCATTAAGTAGATAGTCTGCCACTCACATTAATAGGGCAGCAACGACGATATTCATTGCCTGGCAGTATCCGATTTCTTCATTTATCCAACTATAAGCCGTCAGGACTCTCCTTAACCTTCCAATCCCTTCTTCGCTCTGAAATCCAGGATATTCAGGAAGGCTACGGTTCAAATCTTTCTCGATCTCATCGATGGCGAGAGATTCGCGTCCGGAAAACTTGGCCAAGGTTTCTTCGTATAGATTTGGGGATCCCAGTCGCAGATAAAACGATCCGGAAGTGATTTCCCAGATCTCGCCTCGTAGTCGATTTGGGAGACCCACGCGAATGAGTTTGTGAAAGGTAGGCTGTCGTATTATCGTGGCATTGCGCCCATTTTCTTGATGATCGAAGTTTCAGTAAAAGGCAGCAAATGCCATGAAACCTAACTTACCTCTAAAGTATTCTCCCCATAATCTCATCTTACTCCGGTCTCTTAGCTTTCGTGCATCACCCGGATACCTAAAGACCAATCCCAACCCAGTGTCAGGCGGCTCTCTCGGCGGTGCCTGAGGTTCCGCGTCGCTTTTAGGCTTCCCCGTTCTCCCAGCCGTAAACATATACTCGGAATGGCATTCCGCAACGACGCTCCGTAAGCTATCCACTTCCTTCATGCTTTCTCTCAGCCCTTTCTTCAATCCATTACAAAATCTTTCGCACGCCTGCCGACTGCCGACAAGGTGGAGAGTAAATCTCTGAGCCATGGTCTGGGCATCTTTGCTGGCCCCCTTAACCAACGCCCCATTCCACGTCGTTAATGCAAGAGAAAACACATGTCCAAGACTGTTCAGCCGTTCCACCCTCCGAATCGAGCAAAGCGGCAGAGTGAACCCATTGCCCGACGGACCAGTCCCAAGTGTCTGTCCTGTAAATGCCGACGATGCGCCGAAGCTCGAAGATGGCAAAAAGCTCGTAGGCTGCGTAGAAAAACAGAGGAATCGCTCACTCAGGTGCAGCTTGCCCGCGTATGTATTCCCTGGTCGCCCCGTATTTCCAGTGCGTTCGCCTTGCGTAGTGCCGGAAGTGGTCGATGTGGAAGAAGAAGAGTAAGGTACGGGTAGAACAAGCTCAGCTGTAATCTCTTGCAGCGGATTCTGTGAGTCGGGAAGCCGGAACTGTTGACGGAAGAGTGTTCCCTTGGACGGATTGCGGTCAGACGAGGTGCTCGAGGGGAAGCCGAAATTGGCGGGATCTACGAGCGACTGAGCCTTCTGAACGAGCGATGAAAACTGAAACATAGCTGCGAGCGTTGGCTTATGGTGTTCATGAGCGGGAGAAATATGGCTTGTCAGCGTGTTCGAAAGAATTACTGTGTAGTTGCTGAGCTATTCAGGTGCGTGTTAGGAACTAGTTAGAGGAGACTCGCGTCCAGTCGGAGCAACTCGAACAACATCATAAGGTTGGTCTCTAACGAAACAGAGACAGAAACCGCCAAAAGTGCAAAAAGACTTCAATCCATGGCAGGAAGGTATGTATTTTCGCCAACGAAGCAATGAACTGCTGGCTACGGGGTGATCTGAGTAGTCGTAGTCGTGCTTCATATATGATATCGAGTATTCAGTGGGCAGAGCTTCAATGAGGCTTGGAAGTACCTGGAATCGGCGTTACGATGTTCCTGAACACACTGGATATCAATCTTCAGGGCAACAGACAGCGACATGAAATAGTGACATTGTAGCTAAACAAAAGGCATTTAAATTACTGTTTACTGGGGGTTCAAGGGAAAAAGAGAAAGAAAAAAATAAAGGAAAAGTAATTGCAGCTATGATATGCTCATGATAATTCATTCTGAGAACAAGTAAATATTCATAACATCAAGGAAACAAGAAGAGAGATCAAGAGGAAACAAACATATGCGCCGAAATCCATCAATAAAATGAAATACACAAAAGCTGGAGATCTTTCAAACATAACTTCAATCTCTGATATCCCTATCTCGTACTGACACCCCTGTACTCCACGAGAAACCCGCGACTATGATGACCACCTAATCAAGCCCGGAGTTAGATTTACTCCTTTTCAGCAGGCAAGGCAATCTTTCCGTAATCTCCCTCATGATATTGTGGCGGGACATCCTGATGCTCGTCCTCCATCAAGGCTTCCTTTTCGGGTGCTTCACCTTGTTCTTGGTCGACAACACGGTCAGCACGGCGGCGGCGGCAGTAAGCGCGGACGGCAACGACACCACAAGCAAGCTGGACCCCAAGAATGAAAATGCTGATTCCAGCGACAATACCGATAAGTGCAGGAAGGAGCACAGCTTTTAGAACGTGGCAGAAGCGATGGGCGAAGTTCATGGACTTGTGTTTATGATGAGAATGCCCTGGATGTGGCTGCGTCTCATGGGATGGACGCTGGTGGGGCATGTTGCTGGCCACATGGGGCTTACGATGGCATCCCTTGCTCTTGAATGAGAATTTCTTGGCCACATTGAGAGCTCGCGCTTTTGCTGCGAGAAGGAAGGCACGTAGACGGGCAAGGATGAGATGCTTCAAACATCTGCGATTCTTCCGACACTGCCGCCAGGATTTCTTTGGCATTGGAAGAACATCGGCCTTGGCCTTGACGATGGCCAGATCACCATTTGGCGATTGGATAGTTGGTAAGTAGACAGTAGACACTGGGACAGGATAACCGGCGAGGTCGAGGACGGTAAAATGGAACAACATTAGCTTGGAATCCGAGTCGGGCACATCCACCCTCTGGAATTCCAAACCATAGCCCATAACAACGGGTGGAGATGCCTTCATATCCGACTGGCGGTGGAGAACGCCTCGAAGCTCGCTCGGTCGGCGGATTGGGGGAAAAATTGGCTGCTCATTCAGAGAAAGCACATTGCCCTTGGTGGTGAAATTAAGAGACTGGAGATAACATTTCAGTCAGTTAAGCTGCTTCCTGATGCCCATATGCACCCTACGACACTCACAAGCCAGCTATCCCATGCATCGTTCAAAGTCACTTCGGAACCCTTGGAGACAGTTGGGAAGGGACACTCATGACACTGAAGCTGGATGCTCCAGTCGTGCGAGCATTCCGGGCGGGCGTGGTGACCATTTGTCTCTGGAACCACCAGGAAGGCGGTGGATTGGAGTGCCAGAAGACTAGCAGCAAGGAGTTTGGAGAGCATTCTGGCTGGCTCGAGATGCTAACAGAAAAAGGTCATCAAAGAAGGGCGAAGATCGAGAATAATCAACGAAGTCAACAGAAGTAAATACCTGTAATTGTAGAAGAGAAGGATGTCGACAGCGTTGATGAAGAAGAGGAGGATGATGATGATGGCGATGGCGATGGCGAGGCTGAGACGAAGCAGTGATGAAACACCACCTCGAGGGATACTTCCGCCCCCACCGCAACTTGGTGACGCACGAGGTACATTCTGTCGGCGTTGGTTCTATTTTGGGAGATCCCCGTGATCTCTCTGCAAATCGGGTTAGTTTCGCATTAGTCAGCATTCAACGTCCATCGTCAATCTTTTTTTGAAGCCAACAAACGACGACGACGACAACAACTTCAAGGACAGCGACCATGACGAGGACGACGACATACCAAAGTGAACCAGCCGCTGGAAGAAGCACCACTCCTCCTTTCCATCCTCCATCCCTCCACCTTCCACCCCTCCATCCTCCATCCTCCACCCCTCCACCCCTCCACCCCTCCAACCCTCCAACCTCGTCGATAATGCCCGGACAATCGGGCTCCCAAACCGGCTGCATATCCCCCCAATCCCATCAAGCAACTTTGGCCCGAAGCCTTAAATACATGAACAGAAAGCGGATTTCAGCACCATTCCCGAAGGAGGGCTAACAACCCCGGACTTCAGCACCAATCCCGTAGGAGGGCCGACAGTCCGAATACATGTAAGGAAAGATACATGACTGTTTAGTCGACCATCATCCAGAAGCCCGAAGGCAGGACGAATGATCTTACATGAATGAAATGGAAAGGAAACACATCCTCCAACCCATGCACCAAATGCAGGCCGGCAGGGAAACCCGATGTCGAATCGTTATCGTTCGAATTAACCGAAACCCACTCAGGATCATAGGGTACAGCTTGTTAATGCCGAGATGCTGCTGCCTCCCTACCCAAGCATGACTCGATCAATCTGCAGCCAGTCGCTGAGGTTATACCTCAACTCCTGTAGCCAGAAGGGCGATGCAGACATGTCTCCCACGTACGAAACGGTATTGGCTTCGAGCCACATCTGCTGCTCTCCATTTTGGCCCCAGAACATGATGATGAATGCCCAGAGAAGCATCAGGAGAACAAGGATAAATCCTCGCCACCATCTGCCTTCTGAGATTATCACCGGCTCTGTCTGCACCGAGCCGTCTTTCGTCTTTGAGGACACCTCCCCTCCTATCTGGGTTTCCGACAGAACGTCTTCCGCCCAAACCGTCTGGGTTGAAGCCTCCAAGGTGTCGACTTCAACTTCCACTGTCTGCATTTCGGCATCAACAACGTCCACACTTGCAGCCGAAGCTGTTTGTGTGTAACCATCAACGACCTTGTGCAGAGGAGCTTTGGTGTCTGGCAGTGACGAGTCCTCGGCCAATGAGACATTTCCCATGGCTCCGAAAACGCCTTCGCCCTCCAAAGAAACGAAAAGGTTTCGTTCCACGGCTTGTTGAGCTTCCAGTTCTTCACAGTTGTCATCCTTGCTTCGGTGCTGGATTTCCGAGGAATCACCCTCTAAGCCCTTGCCAGCAGAGGTGATTTCGTCAGACTCCTCAGGAACCTGAGACGCCGACTGGTCACCTTTTGTCAGCTTGGATTTGTCGACAACCTGCTCAGTTAGACCCTGTTGCTCTAAGCCGTTTTCACCGACCTCGTTGTGGATCTTGGCGATCTCTCCTTGCCCTTCCAGCTGTGTGGCCGAAGCCGATTCATCGCTGGTCACCACCCGCGCAGCAAATTCTGCAGCTTGTTGTTCGATTGGCTGAGGATCCTTTAGTAACAACTGTACTACGAGGCTGTGGTTTTCCACTGCCAGGTCCTCGATCTTGCGATCCAATCGGTCCAGCTGCGCTTCTAATTCTTCGATTTGCAGGGTGAGCATCTCAGCTTGCTCATCCGCCTCAGTCTGCATAGACTCCTTGTCCTGCTGCCATTGCTTTTTCTCGGCGTCCAGGTCTTTAATTATCTGTTCAAGGCCGTGGATCATCTTGTTTCTGGCGCCAAGGATCCTGTTTTGAGCGATGACAATTTCGCGGAGTCGTCGGAGCTTCTCAACATCCCTGATTGTGCTGTCACCCAGCTGTTTGTCAAGCTCAGTGATGTCGAGGCCTTTGTCACTGTACACATAATGATCCGAAAGTCCATCGTGTGCACGGATCTGCTCCGCAAAGGTGGCCCACTGTCCTGGGGCTGGTCGGACGGGGTTGCCACGTCTTCGAATTGGTGCAGTCTGAGGGTCGCGGGTGGCGACGGGTTTCGCCTGGTTGTCCACATTTCCACCACTCGGAACTCCAGTTGGAGCTCGATTCACAACACTTCCCTCCCTCATCGCCGCCAAACGGATCGCAAACTCTTGAGTTGACACGTTAAGATTGCCCGAAGGCGTTTTTGCCACCGGATTGCTGGAGGTAGCCGGAGCTGCCACAGTAACCGGTGCACCCGTCATTGGCGTGCTTGTCGGACCCGTTGGCTCTTGTCGTCCCTGTTGATTCTTGTTCTTGTTCTTGTTCTTGTTCTTTTTCTTTTTCTGGGACACGGCCGGAGATCCGCTGGTGGACTGGGTAGTCTGGCTGCCAGCGTTTGCTCCGGAATCACGAGGAGGTTGGCCAGGCATCGTTGCTCTCAGGCGAAGAGGAACTTGGCTGCCAGCCGAAGCTGGTTTGTTATTGCCGTTCGAACTTCCGGCGCCCTGAGAGCCTTGAGGGGTTGCAGGTTGCTTGCCCTTGTTGACACCCGAACCCTGAGGTTGGTTGGGAGTGGTTGAGGTCGGATTCTGTCCTTGGTTCCTAATTGGTTGCTTTCCCTTGTTCTGGGCCGTCTTGTTTTGTCTGTTTGGCGCCATTGCGTCGTGATGATGGTGTTTGGAGAGATTGACGAATCAAAGACCGTTCTTCGACGCGCTGTTGAAATCAGTTCGATTAGACCCGAAGTCTTCTCGAATGATGGTTAATGGCGAAACGGTAGAAGTGGGAGAAACGCTAATTGGCTACCGTTAACTGACATTCCAAAAATGAATCACAGTGATATAATGAGAAAGAAAGTGACTCACCAGGAGTACTACAAGGAACAGGCAGTAAACTGCAAGTTCACGTGTTCGAGTCGGTTTGGACACGGGGCCGCGAGAAAAACCACGAAGCCGGAGCTAGGTGATGACGAACCGCGTGTGGAGCAAGTTAAGTTCGAACTCGAACGAAAGTAGCGACGTGAACGAGAAAGCGAGCAGTTCGTTATGAAAAAGAGGTAAGTTGAGAGTGAAGATTGCTCTCGAAGAGAAGTGGTTTTGAGCCAAAGGTTTGGTCAAAAGAAAAATGATAACGAACCGCGAGGGAGAGAAGAAGAGAAAGAAAAAAGGAAAAGAAGGAGGGGGGGAAAGAGATTTATAGTGGCCTCAGATCACGCTGTCTCGCTTAGCTTCTGACTCAGCTAGTGAGCTAGTTTACGTGAGACCCGCGATTGTATAGGTTGCTGGGCAGAGCGTTTTGAGACTTTCGTCGATGGAAACTGGTGGAATCGGGGTTGCTTAGCAACAGAATGTCACGTCACAGTACGGTTTTGGTTATCAGGTTTTCTGATGTGTTCATTCAGGGAAAGGTTACGTTCAGGAAGATGGCCTTACGTATCCATGCTCTCAGGGGCTCGAGAACAGGTCCTTGGTGCAAAGGACACAGCTTCTCTCTATATTGTGGCCCCAAAGAAGGGTTGTTGTGGTCAGTGAAAGTACGAAATATACCCTTATATGCGTTCCTCACGCAGGTGAGTTTTACGACTCTTATATATACTGGTTCAGGCTAAATTGTATCTTGTTCATCCTTTTTATGTGTTGGTAAGAGAGCAACACTTTGTTCTTACTGGTTGTCATATTTCTAATGCCGGAAGAGATGCCTCTTGACATGCTTCCATTGTGTTTGTGTTCCTGTCGTAGTCCATGAAGTTGGAATTTCCACATTTGGATATTTGAGTCACGTGAAACCCTTGGTTTCAGGGGTTGGTTAGGAGCGATTCGCCCACTAAAGTACCTAACTGAGGACTTGGTGAATTTTATGGCAAAGAGACTTGGGGAGTTGCACCAACAGCAGAATTCTCTGAGTTGTTAAGTGTATTGTACATATATACTACATACTACTGTATATCCCGAAATGCTTCTGAAATTACATTTGCCTGGCACAGGCGCTCAAAGCTTCGCCTTCTTCATACCCGCAACGCCAGTCATTGTCTCCCCAGACAGAAGAAAGTCTGGGTATTTCAATCCAGGTCCAAACCTCGCAGGTTGAGTTCTCCAGGCGCCACCGTCGACTATTGGCATTGTTGTTAGTATATCTTAGTCTTTTTTCTTCTTCAAATACGGAGCTAGCACAAGAACGATGGGCAGATATACGCTACGCACCAACTACGGTGGAACCGGTGACATAATTCCCAGAGTCGGAAAAAAGATATACAGTCGCATCGGCGATCTCTTTGACGGTGCCGTTCCGTCCAAGAGGGATGGTGGATTGATCGGTGCCGTTTTTACTGAGACGTCGCATGCCCTGTTGTTCGAGAGAATTCCATCGTCAGTCACATTGTAGGGAAAGAAGTCCAACAATGCGTTGGGCATACCTCAGTCTCTCCAATGGGCCCGGGACTGATGACATTGGAAGTTATTCCAAATGGGCCGTATTCAAGCGCAACATTGTTTGAAAGCGAATCCACGCCGGCTTTGGCCACACTGACATGCGTCTGCAGTGGTAAACCTGTATAATGGAGTGTAGCACTCACGAAAATAATCCTCCCTCCAGTGCCTGTGGGTGATGCTGATCCGACACGAAATACTCAGTGGTGAACCGTGAGTAGGAGTTGAATAGTCGGGGCTTTGACTACTTACGAGTCACTCCGTCAGATTTATGCTTCGCGGCAGAGTCTAAGAGGTGAGGCAGGGTTGCCTTCAATGTATTATATGAGCCGAGAACGTCAATGTCTATGACTGACTTGAAAGCATTGACTGAGAGCTGTTCAATTGAGGCCAGGAAATTTCCTGCTGCGCCGGCACTGTAGCCCAAAAGATTAGCTCCTCATTCCTCCCGCAACTCACATGAGTTTTGCCATACATACATCACAAAATCTATCCCACCCAACTCTTTCACGCATCGATCCACGGCATTCTTCAAGCTGTCAATGCGCCTGACATCAACGGCCCCGATGCCCATGACTCTGGACCCAGGGCGGGCTGTAGCAATGTCGTTCGCCACTTGCTCCGTCTTCTCGACGCTACGTCCCACGATGCAGGCGTTTGCACCTAGATGGACCATGGCCCGGACTTGAGCACTACATATTGTGCCGGCTCCACCGGTACAGAAAACGACTTTGTTGACTTTTTTTTAAAAAAAGACAATGAAGGGAGAGTGCCAAATTTAGCGAAAGCTTTCAATCACAATGGGACAAAACTCATCCCACAAGTATTAGAGAGGTGGATCAAGACATACTGAAGATTCCATCCCTCCATACATCGCTCAAATATGCAGATTTTGGCAGAGCCATTGTAACTAGATACCACGTAGCATAGGAGTAAGACGGGTAGGATATAAAAGGGAGTAGATGCAAGGCACGGATTCTGTATATATGCGCTTCGTGACTCCGGTGGAAACGAGATAAATGGCCGTCCTCGATACTTCCAAGACGTCCAGTGTATGTATGTAGTCTCACTATAAGTTCAAGTTTGAATTCACGAAGGATCCATACGAAAGAGCCTCGGTAGTTAACTAATGCTACAACTCAAGCTCAGGACTTCTTCACAGCGGTCTTTGTCGTGTGTCCTTGGTAATACTAGAAAGTAGGAATGTAGAAAAACTCATATAGCAGTAGATTCCAGTCATGATGATAAAAGCTGGATGGTTGATGGGCTTCTCACCTGGTCTCAGCACTTTGTTTGATGGTGAAACTTCAAGCAAGTGAGCCTCGGCCCATTAAAAGTTAACATTGATTTCTGATCACTGGCGAACCCACTAGCTTTTGCGGGGCGATGAGGGAGATCTAAGGGTGAGCTTAGGAATGGGCAATATAAGAGGGTCACAGCAGTGAGATTGCTGATAGTTGACATTAATTATTCCAGTCTACAATGATACTATCAGACAGGAAAAAGTCTAGAAGCATGTGTGGCTCTCAACTGTTAGATGAACCGCCACTCTGGATCAAAGACAGCTTGAAGCTGTTGATGATCTTGAATCAAAGACAATGGTGAAGCTGTTGAAGATGAAAAGACTGTACGGAGGTGTGGAAAATAAGTCTTTGCACACGCTAGTAAGCTTGGCTGAAATCCTAATACTGTTATTAAATTTCATCACTAAACTTGCCGCTGCATGTGGTTAAAGAGGTCAAGGCCCCAGTGGTCCATATAGGTAGTAGTAAAGCCTAGGCTTAACTAAAGTTCCAGTTAAAAAGATGGTGGGCTTGGTATTGAGATTTCCACGAAGCTTACTAGCGTGTGCAAAGACTTATTTTCCACACCTCCGTATGGGGGGTTAAAAACATGATGAGTCAGCTGCCTGGTTGAAAAGTGATCAACATGTACTCACATCTTGGTGGATATAACCACATACACAGATGAGAGCACAGGCAACAGGAAATATCCCACCAGCTTGTTGCTGTCCAACATCAATGAAGTCTTTCTCGTGATACAGCTGATGCATTCTATAAAAGAGGAGTTCTCGGGCTAGTGAGGTGCAAATCTTCGAGTACTTTTCTCTGCCAAACTTCAAGCTAGTTCCTCTCGCATCTCTGTGGCAACCCATCAACCATATCGACACTGCTAACAAGATACCAACGATTCCCCATTTAACGCTTCTGATTGGGACTGCGCGCAAGTCATAGTTTGTCCCAATGGCCTGTCCGATCACTGTCGCCAAATTTGTGGGCACCATCTCCCTTGGCCTTCTCACAGTAGGTGGATTCCTCATCCCAGGTCACAGCTTCAGTCTTCTCCACCAAAATTCGCCATCATAAGACCCCTGGTTTTGCTAATCGGCTTTCTTACGACAGGGCCTTTCATACTCCACATATGCCATCTCAATTCCCTCACTCCAGCTCCTTCCTACCGCGAACAGTGCCGCTCAACCCCTCAAGGAAATTCAACTCCGCACCCGCAGACGAGTCCTCACCCTGTCAAATCTGACCATAATCTCCTTCATCACCGCATTTACACTTTCCTCCCCACGTCGAAGACACCCCTATCTCATCTGGACAAGCCTAACGGCGCTGATCGCTGGCCTTGGACTAGAATGCTGGTTTAATCGCAAGGACGTATCTTGGGGCTATCCCTGCATGGCATCACTCTGCTGCGGTCGCTCCTCCGCTTCTTCTCCTTCTTCATCCTGGTCTCCGTGCACACTTGATTGCAGCTCGTGGATCGCTACTCATCTTGGTTATCGCAGGAATCAAAACCAGACCGATCGAAGGCAGGAAGAGGAAGAATCCAATGGCAATGGAAGTGAGATTGAGATTCTTGAAGAAGCTGAAGCCATGCCTACGCCTACCACCGGCGATCAGTCTGTAGCTCCGGCCGAACCAGCCGTTGATGTGAATGGTGAGAGTGTGAAAGAGGACATGGAGCGAGAGCGGAGACTTCAGAAGATGAGGACCTGGATCCTTGGCGTTGGGTTCTCCATGGGCGTTGTTGGTATCTGGGGTGACGGTGCTTAAAAACCGGACCTTATTATTCCGCCATTTGATTCTTGGTGCTAAGGGACCATGATTTTAAGTCAAGCGTGACATGAGGGTTAAAGCTAGGTTATGTACAAGTATAAACCCCTTTCGGCTCCCCTCTACGGACTCTAAGATGGAATATCTGAGTACTTTATGTCTTGCAATCGTTTGAAAATTATTACTGTTGATATACATTGGGAAGGGAGGAAAATAGGCAACAGGAAAAAAAAAGGATGTTACCTTTTGTTTTCTGCTTATATGTGTTTCCTGTGATATCTCTCTACTCTTTATTCTAGTGCACGAAGCTTCTCATTCTTGCATTTCTTTTTGCTATGTGACATGAGAGAGAACAAAGATTTAAGCTGGGTAGGAGGCATATGTATGTATATGTATATGTATGTAGGATGTATGAATGTACAGTACATTTGAGAAATAAAGGGTTACAGGAATGGATTCAATACTTTTTTAAAACTATTCTTGTCAACTGCTTTCTTAGAATGGTTATGTGGTTAGATGTGTATATTTATACTATATTCAAGAATATTCCCCAAATCAAGCATGCAAATCATGATACTTACAGTAAAATATCAGACCAAATGAAGACAGAACTGAGATATCATTCATAACCCAAAAAAGATATGGAGTATATGATAACTTCCAGGCAATCAATCCCTGCTTAATCTCCCTCCTTGTATCCTCTCTTAGCAATGTCTTCAGAGACTTTAGAATCTTCCCACACATGAAGCTGTGATGGAACTCTGCAGGACTTACTGGTTAGTTCCTTGCACCTGTTAGAACCGAGGGTGATTATTGTAATGGCAACGGCCATCTAGCAGGACCATCAAGACTTCAGTAATCATCATATTTTCTGTGAAATCATTCAATGGCGAAATAGTACATGGCTCAGACGGGTGCGCTCGGCTTTGAGAGCACTACTGATAGAAGCTGATGGATGCAACTGAAGGCGCGAAACATTGTGGTGACCACAATATGCGTGGGTAGCGAGAAGGGAAAAAAAAGGAACTCAAATCTCTCAACATGTAAAACTCTTGTTGAGGTGCCAACCTTGCAGGGCAATCTTGTCAGTTTGTAAAGTGACTCATGCTGTGCAATCAGATTACAATGGCTGATGACCACTGCTTTTGGAGCTCGGCAGTTTTCCGCTGCTGAAGATCCTTTGCTGCTGTTGTATTCTTGCAATGTCTTCAGACTTATCAAATTGTATGCAGTCTTCTTCACCATGGTTCAATGATGTTCATTCATCAGTGGTATATCAGAAGGTAATGGACGGTCACTGGTGTTGAAAACTTACACATTCTAGTCTGATATATCACCTGTTCTGTGCTGCCAAAAAGGTTCATTTTCAAATTTCAAGGCTCGGAGATCATGGAATTTCACCTGTGCACTTTTGATATGAAGTGATAGTCAAACTAAATGTAACAACAAATTAGCACAAGGAGACGGCGTAGCAGGGTGTTGGACCATACGTGATCGATCGAGTAGCTGGCAGATAATCACCATTTCAAAATCCGTTTGCTTTTAGGCCAGCATGAGCCATTCGAATTGTAGTTCTTGCTTGACTATATGAGTTTGATCCAGATGCAGCATGTGGATTGATATAACTGCAACCAGTAGGGAATAGTCCGGCCACCATACAGGCTTATCTTGGTTACAAGGGGTGTTCAAAAAAACTCAAGGCAGCATATCTTTAGTTGGCAAAGGCCCGATATCCATTTAGCCTAGAGAAATCCTTTCTTGTGGTGGGTATCGTTGCTGATAGGGTTGAACTGGAACTGTGACTTCCGTGAAGGAATGTTTTAGGAGGTCAAATCAGTTGAAAAGTAATGGAGAAACTTTGGCGACGCATAAAGAGCCTTGGGAAGTAATCGTCAGTTCAGGAGAAAAGCGAACCATGGACCCGGATCCGGGCCCAGAGGAATTTCCGCTCTTTTAGTGCAGCGGCGCAGATATTGCTTTTTCTTCTTCTTTTTTCTTTTTCTCCATATCTCTGAGTCTTGGGAGACCGGCCATATTTCGATGATATGCTTGCGTCTATATCACATGGCGTAGACCCGAACCCACACATTATTCTCGGTACGACCTGGTCTTGGGAAGGAGTAAAGTCAAGTCCAACTGAGAAAATCCCTGGCTGTTGAAGCAGTAAGAGACCAGGTGAGAGTCGGTGGTCGCTGATAAGGTAACGTTATTAGAGAATCGGTGCATACATCTCAATAGGCAACTTGCCTCGTGCCTGTTCCTAGGCAACTAACTGCCCATCGCAAGAGTAACACACAGGCAGCTCCAAAGGACCGACTTGTTCAACATTCTTGTGTAGTGCTACAAGATGGTGATAATAGATATCGAGGTCTAGTTAGTAGTGAGAGAGTAGATACATACATTGTAGGAATAAAAGTGGCTGAAGGATGAGATGGAACTGGGAAAAAGAAAATTCAACCAATCAGGATGCAGGTGGGATTCATACTGCGCAATATGATTGGCTGAGCAAATCGTCCACCAATAGCAAGCAATCCCACATCAGACGAGTATTAAGCGACATCCCACAAAAAAAGATTCTCGATTTCTGACTTCTCAAGCCTCAACCCACCGCCAACAACAAACCACCTTGCTCATGATTGTGTGACCGCGCTGGCTAACGAGATCCTATAACTAGTTCGCTACTTAGCTACTGCTCTCAAACCTTCTCTACGCTGCTGATCAAATCGTCTGCAGGCTGTCATTATTGGAGAGATTTGCAGCATTCTCGCATGACTTGCAGACAAACAAGAAAAAAGCAAAGAAAAAGAAAAGAAAAAAAGCCGTTTCTCGACTCGTCATCGTGTACCTTTCTGGCGGATCTCGCCATCAATTGGAGGAATCGACTGATCTTCCGGTTCTCGCATGTTTGATTTTTGGTGTTTCATTGTTTTCCTGCAGTGGATTGCAGAACCAGACGTGGATTGCATCTGACCGATTCCACTCTTTGCTGAACGTTGACAGAGCAAACCTGTAATTTCCTACAAGTTGCAATCTGACAGTTAGCAGCCGTTGTGACAATGTTGGCAGAGGTGCAAATTTCCATTCTCCTCTCGTACATCGTCAATATTATCTGCGGTGTACCGGAATTAAGACAGCTCAGGACCTGAGCATGCAAGACATTCACCCCTCGGATGCTCATAGATACATAACTTGAAATTCAAAGGCTCTCTCTGGGATACAAGGTGTCGCGCGGCGTTCGACGGCTACCAAGTTGTCGTTTGCGGCATTACACGCCCTGGGCATCTATTATGCAGGGACTAAACCGGCTTTACAAAGGGGCTCGCGGTTACCTGCATACTCCCGTCGCGGCTCTTACCAATGATTATTATTGTTAAATCCGCGATGTTTGGGAGAATATTTCCTGTTTTCAAAATGGTGTTGAGCTAAAAATATGCTCGACTTCATTCTCTCTCACAGTGGTGAATGATCGGCCAGCGTTCATCGCTTGGAAACTTTCTTCCGAAGGATTTCGGATCAGGATTAAGATTTCCGATCTGGTGTAGCGGCCCGCTGCACCATGCAGTCGAGGCTTCAACCATAGCTGTGCCCTTGCAGCTCTCGTGTAAGCCCTATTTTGGCGCCTACTGCAGACCTGCGCCCTTATGCGTTGCGTTTGTGTCTTGATTGAGAGGCTTGAGAAAACGGTGCGCTTGGCCTTCCAGAAGCTTTGGTGATCCGTTACCACTGGCGTTGTCGTGGCTAGCCACAGTCCCGTTTGCAATGGCTTCAGATCCGCCCGCGTGGGTTTTTGTTACATCACGTTGGAAAAAAAAAAAAATAAATTAAAATAAAATAAAATAAATTATCAGGTATCGCAAGATTCGGCAACAACGGTTTCACTTCTCGAAGATCGTTCCGATCTTGCTGCCTTGCGCAATATCATACTATAGGCGACCCGACTGTTTTCTCGCACCCCTACGAGACAGAGTTCTCGACAGGATGGGCCCCTCGAATCTTGTCTTTATCCTTTTTTTTTTTTTTTTTTTCTGGCAAACCAAAATTTCCCAGCATAAAGGATTTGTGGCAGCTATTACCCACTTTCATGCTTCTGCGGCGTTGGCTCCCCTTTCCTCTGGGTTTCTACACAACTGTTTTGCAGAGTTTATAAAATGGCTCCTGCTTTATCCGTTTCGAAGACGTTCGCTCTTCAAACGCTCATACATGGCAAGCTAATCTTGGCCCAAAATCATTGCGACACAGACCATATTGTCCTTTCCGTAACCCCCGAAACCGTTAGAGGTGGCTCGTGGCTCGAACTGCAGCAAAGCGTCTGTAAGACAGCCAAGTCACGACTATTCCCTGTTTCCGCTGATATTCCGCCCTGTTTTCATATCGTTCCGTGAGAATTTTCCTGGACAAAGCCTGCTTGAAATTTACGAGGCATCTTGTGCACATATTAATGGTCTTCCTGCTTTCCTATTTAACGCCTTCGTTCCCTTGATAAATTGGCATATAAACCAACACCAAGCAATCTAGCATCGCTATCCGCTTTTCTCTAAGCTTCAAAAGCCTTTAACACAACCTCCTCTCCTTCAGTTTCGTGACAAAATCTGTCCCGTTTCAACCTTTACGTTCTTATTTTTGCTCCCAAGATTTCCTGCCTTACAATGTCACCAGCCTTATTACTAGAGGCGGATTACAGTCTTTGTTGTGACGCCCACGACCTCGAAAAATTATCAGACCATATTGACGCAGTGAACGAGCTCAAGGCTGCTCTAAAACAAGCCGACGGACCTTCTCAACAGTTCGGCGATGACAAGGACAAGTCCAAATTCCGTCAATATGAAGAAGCTTGCGATCGTGTGAAACCCTTTTACGAAGAACAACACACAAAGCAGACTGTTGCTTACAATAAAAAGGCACGCGAGGATTTCAAATCCAGAGTTAGAGCTGAGATGAGTGTGTGGGACGCGATTCTCAAATTGGACACATTGATCGACGAGTCTGACCCTGATACATCACTCTCACAAATACACCACCTTTTCCAATCCGCGGAAGCCATCCGTCGAGACGGGAAGCCAAGATGGATGCAACTTGTTGGCTTAATTCACGACTTAGGCAAGCTGCTCTTCTTCTTTGGTGCTAATGGCCAATGGGATGTTGTCGGTGATACTTTTCCCGTCGGTTGTGCTTTCGACGAAGCGATTATCTACCCAGGTACCTTTGTCAACAACCCAGACTACGAGCACGAGGTTTATAGCACCAAATATGGTATCTACACCCCCAACTGCGGACTCGATAATGTCATGCTTTCCTGGGGTCATGATGAATATCTTTACAATGTTGTCAAGTCCCAGTCCAAACTGCCCGAAGAAGGACTCGCCATGATTCGATACCACTCTTTTTATCCATGGCATAGTGCTGGTGCTTATCGACACTTGATGAATGAGCGGGACTATAAGATGTTGGAAGCTGTCCAGGCATTCAACCCTTATGATCTCTATAGTAAGTCGGATGAAGTGCCCAACGTCGACGAGTTAAAGGTAGGCCCATGTTTTAGTCCCTACATGCATTCATAGTCATTGCTAATTTGTTGCTTCCAATTAGCCTTATTACCTTGATCTCATCAATGAGTTCTTCCCGCAAGAGATTATTAAGTGGTGATGAAGTGATAATGATTCACTTTTTGCCCCTGCCTGTTCCTGGATTGGTTGTTACTACTCTAACCTCTGATTCTCTCATGACAGTGCCTAAACACAATCACCTTGTCCCTCCTGCAACCTTCACTATATCTTTCTTCCCCTATGGACTCTATGTTTTAATACCCTTTGTCAGCCTGTATATGGCTTTTTATCAGTGTTTAAACCGTCCTCCTTTGTCTTCACCCTATTTCTCATCAAAAAGGCCCAAATTAACAAACCAAACCCTCCTCCACTCTTTCTAGGCCTACATGTGGCCGCTTTTCTTCTGCTTTCCATTATAGACCTTACCCTTTTTAATATCCCCTTTATATTTCCTAACTCCTCGCTCTCAAGTCTCCTTGTTAATTCAACACATTCCTGCTCCCAGATTGTTGAACTATTTTTACTGTCTATTTGATCTTTTGCTGTTAAAACAAAAGTTTTGCATGTTAGAATGTTGTCATGTTTAGAGATGTCCCCTCAAGGGTTTATTGTAATGTTACTGTTAGATTTAATATCATTGGAAAAGAATTTCTTGCTTTTTGGTTGAATGATTATATTACATCTTCTAATCGTCTAAATGTTAAAACTTGATCTATGCTGGGTATTAGATCCAGAGAAAGTTGAGACAGCAGATTTGAATGAGGAAGGGGACATGTAAGAATTTTTTTTTTTCTTTAAGTCTGATTGCTGTGTGTGCGAGGGATGCATATGCGTGTGGTGCTGGGTGAGTTAGTTACCTGCTTCCATGAATCTTGCCACATTTGAATGCGGCTGACGTAGTCCGATTGCCTCGCCTACGGGTCCCTAGGGTCATGGAGATGGGTAAAGCCGATGAATCTTCTTCTCGTTATGGCCCTGGATCAAAAAGATGATGGCGGAGGTGACGGCCAGGGGCAACATTGGCTCCCAGTCAGTGATGGGGTCGATATCTGTAGTACGAAGTCTTGGATGTTGCAAGTGTCAAACGTAGAGTTTTCAGGATTCGAAAATCCCGGCGGGAAAGGGGCTTTTGCAGCGGACATAATTCAAAGAGATATATTGGTACAGGAAGCACACGACTGTCCTGTCTATCTCAATGATGAAGTGGTGATATGCCATCTCGAAAAAGCAGCTCGATGAGTGAGTATCGAGCTTTTTTATGTATCTCCCATATCTCAACTCCAGCTCGCATTCAGAAACCAATTTAGAATTAGAACCAATGCCAACAAAAAACGTGAGATTGAGCAGAAAGGAGAAGCCAGTGGGACACTGAATGCATTGGCAAGTCCCTCCCAGCGCAATTGACAACAACGACCTAGCTTTATATTCATCTCCATGCCAAGGGTCGATATTACGAGCTTGCAAGAGTCAAGGCCATGCACAGAGATGCCAGAAAAATCGAAATAAGTGAAAATTTCCAAAGCAAAGGGTATTAGAATTCGAAAAGAAAATGGAGCCAGAGGGCTTCATTCTGTCCGCGCACACGCCTGGGGCTTGAGATGCGTGGTGCGTCAGGTATCTGGTGATCTGGAAGGCAGCAGCATTTGCAAGGTCACCGCCAACGTACATAAGGGGCCTTTTCTCCACAAGAACACTCAATGATGAACAAGGCGCAAGCCATGTGTATTGAATGGCAAACTGCTAAAGAGACAGGATTTGACAGCTCAAGCAATCTCTGGTACTGAAGAGATTGATAGCGGAGAGTTGACTGTTGGAAAGACAATTATTGCACATTCTGAGTTGAAGAAGTCGCAAGTCTCTCATTCTGATTGGTGGCCAGACGAGACTTCAAACTTCATCACGACTAATCTGCTGCCTCGTTGCGAAGAAGTTGAACTAAATCTCAACAAGCATGTATGCATGAGATGTGTAGAAGGCCCTTGCTTGACGACAATACCAGATCCCCAAGAATTCACCCAATTCTTCGTGTCGTCGGGCCAAATGCAGGCAACGAACTCGTCCCGTAGCTCTTCCCACTCACTTGAAGCAGACAGCTTTGTCGATTCTCTCCCTGTAACGTTTCCGACCACCCAACAATTTCAGCCACCCAACAACTTTGAACCCAAACCCTACCCCCTACCTTTCAACAACAGCAACATGGTCAACAAAAAAACTATTGAGCTTGCTCTTGAAGATTTAAATAAACAATTGAAATCAGAGTTCAAATATACTGCAATTAAATATAAAATCAATGTGATTATGTTATGATGCTGCTACAAAAATCAACAAATCTTCAGAATAAAAACTGCATTTTTTTTCATAAATTATTGACAGATTTGCAAAAAAAAACTTTGCTTCAATATATAAATGAGCTTACAGTCAAAGATTTTTTTTTTATGTCTTGAATTTTACAAAATCTTGTTGAAGAAATGCTCAAATCATCAGTTGAAGAGCATTGAATCTTATGCTTTCTTCAATGACACAAAGATGAGATTAAAAGCTTATATCTACAATCAATTAATCAGATCAGAAAGCAGATGAATAATATTATATATTATAATCATTTCTTTGAGCTGATAAGCAGTCAATTTCTTGATGTTTTAAGATAATTTGAAGATCAGTTCTGTTAATGATCATTCTAGTTTAGAAAAAAAATCAATGAATATCAAATTTTGTCTGAGAATATTTATAATTTTGATAAGAAAAAATTTATACTAGACATGCTCAAAATGCTCAAGTGAATAATCAATGTATGAATTCTAAAATCTGACTAAATATTGAGTGTATCACAAAATGAATTTAAAAATTTCATTATTTTATTAACTTGTATTTGTGCAGATAAAATGACATTTTCATTATTTTTTATTTTCAAGAAAGATTCAGAAAATTTTTAAAATAACTAATTTATTAATTTTAAAAGCAAAAAGCATCAAATTTTTTTTACTGCTTCTGAGAATGACTGAAGTAATAATCAATTTAAACTGAAGTTTTTTAATTAATTTGAGATTTTAACAAGAAATAAAATTGAAAAACTCAGAAGTTTCAAATGTAAAAAATGTTTTTTTATTATAAATAAGTATTTATTGCATATCAACATGAAATTTATTAATTATACTGACAAGCATAAAATTTTACTTGTTGTTTTTTCATTTCATTCAACACACTGTTTACATTTTCTAAATATTGAAATATTTGAACTGCTTTCTCATGATTACATTAATGAGCTTAATAATTTTATTTGTGAAAAATTTAACTTTAATCAAATGAATAAATCAGCTTTTTAATAAATTTTTTATGCTGCTTGAATGAAAATTTTAACTTCAAAAAATATTTTTTTCAGTTTTGCAGCAACTGACATTCATTTTTTGAATTTTAATAAAATTCTGAAAAGCTTAAGTTTTATATTTAACAATTTTTTTTGTTTAATTATGCTCAAGAATTTTTACTAGTGCTGAAAAAATCAGATTTTTTACTCAGTGTCTTACTAAAAATGCAGTTTTTCTAGATTCAAAAATCAAGCTTTTAATTAAAACTACTGAATATTTAATGCTTTGTAATAAAATTCTACATATTGAAAATAATAATTTAATTCAAACTTTACAAATCAAATACAAGCAGTGATGATGTGAAAAAATTATGAAATTTTTAAATTTTGACAAGTCAAATCAAGCTTAGTTTTTGTAAGACTTCAGCTGTAAGCTCTGTGAAAGCTAACACTGCCTCTTTTCTCAAATGTAACTAGTCTTAATTTGGTTAGCTTTAGCAAGCATAATACACATATAAATAACACACTGATTTCTCTCTTCATTGAGAGAATCAATGGCAATCTCTTTTGCCTAACAACTATATTCTTTGCTTATTGATTTCTTATTGATTAAATGAATAGTAGTCATCTCATGTCTACTTATTGTAACAGTGAGTTTAACAATCAATCATCTTGACTATTTTAGACAATTATTCACATAGCAATAGATGAACAAGCAAGTTCAGAGCTTCAGATAAAAAATAACAAGCAGCTATACAGTAGCTATATAATGAAAAGAAAATATCAGCTTATAATTCAAGTTGTATTGAACTGATCACTTATTTTTTCAAAAAGAAAGATAATATATTTTTCATAATATACATGCAGGCAAAAGTCAATATAGAATACATTATAAACAAAACATAACTTAGCTGCTAACTAGCAGCTCACATGTTAAGAAGCTTCAGATTGATATGACACTTATACACCAACTGAATAAATTTCTTTACTCTATTTTTATAGTTTTTCTTTCTCAAAAAAATAAAAACAATTAAAAAAACAATTGAATTAAAAAAAAATGACTTGCAGCTCAGAAAAAACATAACAAGTTTTAAAAAATTATTACAAAAAATTTAAAAACTGCTGAGCTTGCTAAACAAAAAACAACTTGTGAAGCAATCTGTACAAAAACTCAACATTTAAAAATTACTGATAAAGCTGCTAAAGCAACTTAATAAAAAACTTTAAAAATAAAGAAAAAAATCTGAAAAATTTAAAAAAAAGCTGAGAAGCAAAAACAAACTTGTAAGTGACAAAAAATTAAAAAAAAAAAAACAAAAAACTTCAAAAATTTGCTGAAATAAAAAAACAGTAAAAGCTTCTAACAACTTAGTCAGTCAGAATTCATTTGTTATAAATTTTATTATTACAGAACAGATTTCTAAGAATTTTCTCAAATTAAAATTAATTCATTCAGCTCTGAATTTAAATACTACTATTGCTTCAATTTCAAAAAAATTAAAATCAGCTTGTTTTTGTTCTGATTGTGTTATTAGATCTTTCAGATGAATTTTAAATTATCTATAGAGATTTCTATGTAATATTCAATATAATCTATGAGTAGTTAATATCTAATTTGAATATCTTATTTTGTTGTTGAGAAATTGTGGTTTTAAGAAGGAGGGTAGGGTTCGGGTTCAAAGTCATTGGGTGGCTGAAATCATTGGGTGGTCAGAAACGTTAACTGGTACAGCTTTGCGTCTTGGATTGCAAAAGCACAGCATGGTAGAATAGGCTTACAAAATGAGTTTCAAAACTGATATCCCAATCGCGCGAGTTTTTGATGCCAGTTGCTGGCAAAAGGCAAACTGAAGGTATATAAACTCAGTATGTAGTTATACAATGCGCAAACATTGTGAATCTCACTCAGAATATGTCTGCCACTGTCCAAACAGCCTCGACTGCGTTGTTACTGCATTCTCGTAGCCTCGGTAAGGCGACAAACTACACCAAACATGTGGAGCTGATAGCTTTCCATTAATTCTATACAGAACTTGTTCAAAATTGAGTGTGTGGACATCCACATCAATCAAGTCCCAACAGCTCCGCGGACTTGCTTTACCAGTAAAGAGTTTGACCACTGCACGATGGGCTCTTTGATATTTCCTCATGTTACCCCTTCGCCAAAAAGCTAGAATGCAGACAAGATAAAGACATCCTTCTCTCGAGTAGTGCGTTTGTATGGCGCGCTGCATCGCCACGTGTACTAAGTACAGTATTGGGAAATACGAATGCGACAGCGCATATGGACAGGAGTATGCATCCTTTCTAGCGCACCAGTCTGTCGGTAGAGTCTTCTGCGATTTTGCACACAGTTCTCCTGTGAGTATGCACTGTCAATGGAGCTCATTTCTGCGAGTAGGTGTCTTTTCATGCTGCCCCACATGGCCAGAAGAGGGCCTTTGGATGGAGAACGTCCCATCGGTTATGTACGAGGTATTCTGACTTGAAGCCTGGTTATGAGGACCTACCATTTTAGTGCAGGTCATTGGCCTCGTGTGGATAATGGACATTGACTGTAATATGAAGAGCCGAAACGTAGAAAGGGTGGCTTTACCGACAGCTCCATCTTCGTCGCATCGGAATAGCAAAGCGTGGACGGTCATCAATAACACAAAAAGATTTTCTGTAAGAAGCCTAGAATAGTGAGCATCGCATATCGGGAACTAGAGGTATTGGAATAGCTTTGCTCATAATCTCTGCGCAAGGCTTTGTCTCTCTGTGTCAGGAACTGGCGATATAAGTCCCAGTCTGCCTCCTTGCAATGCGGAAAAGTATTTTCTATCTTCAAGCATCCTCTAAGTCGGTGTATAAGTTGATTAATCAGAAACAGAAAGCACAAACCTTGCTTGATAATATACACCCGGCTAATCTGCTCTCGCGTAGATTTATAATCTAGCAAGATTGCCATCACCGTCCGTTTCCCCAGGCGTGAAGTGCGGGAGACTAATCATGCAGCTGCATAAAAGCAAAACCCAGCCGCGCTCCTTTCAACAGGTATGAGCTGCCTTAACTTAAAAAGACTGGGGTTATGCCTTCAGTGATTTCCGGGGCTGAATATGGGAAGCTGGCCGTTCAGTAAAACCTGCAAAGGACTGTAGTGCAGTTCCGTATAAAACTGATTTTCAAAAAAAAGTCAAATGTCGAATAAACGGCTATTATCGCACCATTCAGGCCAGATTGGTGGTCAGGCAGCCATGCTTGCTGTTACCACGCAATCCTGCAGCCGCAGGAATCAATTTGCGACTAGACTTTGCTTGATCTTATCGTAGATCACTCAGAGGTGGAGAAGCGGGTATCCAAAGAGGAGGTCTTGCAGGTTGTCTCCATTTCTCCGCGGCGCAGCGGTGCCCAAGTACCATTAGGCTCATTGAATCTTGCGGTGTTCTTTGATGGAGGTGGTCCCGAAGTGACAAATTGGATCACCTAACTCGATCGTCTACTGGAGTTCCCGTCTGCGGAAAGTCACCAATTGTAGAACCAGCTCCCGATATTGCCCCTGTCGACAATGATATAGGACAACGCCCTGAGTACTGTCTGCCACCAGATGACAACAGATCAAAAGCAACAAAACAGAGCAATCCTGGTAGTGATGGCCAACATTGAAGAGCACACCAACTCCTTCCCCCCTCTTCCCGTAAATGACAATGAACAAAAGCTGTTAGAAAGCAGGATGGCAAGCAAAGGATCAAGTAAGATCTTCCGATATCCTGTCTCAGCTTGAAGTATCTCGAGGCTGAAAAGTTGGAAACCAGCCACCACAGCCTTCCAGGATCCAAAGCGCATCATTAACTAATCAAACAAACAACTTCATAGCAAGATCATGAATTGAGATGGAAAGATGACTGGAACAGCGCAGCAGTGTTGAGTGTAGATGTAGGATGCAAAGTAGTAAGAACAAAGTGCCCTGAAACGAACGAAGTGAGAGAAAGGGTCTAGGACTGTCCTGATCACATGCAGGAGACAGGTGTGCTGCCCAGGGAAATTTGGTGGGTTTTGGGGGTTTGTTGCAGTCACCTGACTTTTTTTGCTTTTTCTTCAGCTGCTGGGGGGGCAGACACAATCATGTGATTTTCTTTGCTTTTTCTTCAGTTGCTGGGGAGGCAGACACAATCATGTGATTTTCTTTGCTTTTTCTTCAGCTGCTGGGGGGGCAGACACAGTCATGTGATTTACTAATGTTTTCAATTTATTAACAACAGTAGTTTTAAAAATTAAAATTAACTTCTTGTGTTAAAATTTTAATATCTCAGCTATCAAATGAGATATTTAAATGAGATTAAAAATAATCAAATATTAGTAAATTAAATGAAATATTATATATAAATATTAAAATATTTTTTAAATATTTATTATTAAAATGAATAATATAATAATAATAAATACAAGTAAATTGCAATTATAAATTAAAGTATAAAAAACTAATAATATTATAGTATTTTAATAAATATTTCAATAAATATATTATAAATATATAATTTATATTTTTTAATTATTTCTAATTCAGAATCAGAAATCAAAATTTAAATAACTTAAAAATTAAATTTAAAATTGTATATAATAAAATCTTTGATTATAAATTAATTTTTTATATAAATTTATATATATATTAAAAAATTAAAAAATATATTTATATTATTAATTAATTTATAATTGATTTTTCAATATATAAAAACTTTGATATATTATAAACTTATAGTTTTATTAATTTTATATATATTTATATTTATATAGTTTATGATATATTTAAATTTCAATAAAAAATGTTCAAAATTGCTTGAGTAATATCAAAATAACTAATTATATTCTGAAATTAGTATTTTATATATTAGTTAAACTTTTGTAAAAAAATTCTATAGATAATAAAATTTTTATATATATTGAAAATGTATTAAAAAATATAATAAAAAATATAATTACATCAATTTTAAACTTTTAAATTTAAAATTTTAATTTAAAAAATATAAAGTTAAAATTTGTATTAATTTATAATTGATTTTTTAATATATAAAAACTTTAATATATTATAAACTTATAATTTTATCAATTTTATATATTTAAATATAGACTTTTTATATTTATTTTAAAATATATAATTTTAGTATAATATACTTAAAATTCACATTTAATAATTTATAGTTCTTTTATTTTCAAGATTGATAATATTTGTAACCTAATTCAATTTACATTACATAAATTTATATAAAAAATAGAACTAAAAATTTAAATTATATTACAAAATTTTTAAATTTTAATAATATTATTTTGAAATTGTTTAAATTCTGATTTCAAATTCTGAAATACAAATAGCAAAAAATATAAATTATATATACAAAATATGTAAATTTAAATTATTATTAAAATATAATTGCTTTTTAATAAATTTCATAATTTTTATTCAGTTAAAATTATTAAAGTATTAATACTAATATTTTTGAAAAGTTATATATATATATATACTTTTATGTATTTAATTTATTAATATTATTATATTTTAAATATTATTTAAATAACTTACTATTTTTTAATTGTTAAAATATTGAGATTTAAATATAATGAATTAATTCTGAAGTCATTATTATTGATTAATTATAAATAATTTTTAAAAAAAGATATAATTATATGATTTTTTAACTTTTTAATTAATATACTAAATTATTTAATAATAACAGTTTTAAATTAATTACTTATTTCTAAATTTCAAGATCTCAACAGTTCAATAAAATACTTTAATCAGATTAAAAATTCTAATAAATTGAATGAAATATTATATATAAACTTTTTTAAATTATTATAATTTTTACTAATTTACTTGCAAGTTACAAGTATACTTGTAATAAATATAAATAATTAGAAATTAAAATATAAATAATTTATAATAATTTATTATTTATTTACAAAATTATATTTATTTGTAACAGTAAATTTACAATCAACTGTCTTGACTGTTTTAGACAACTACTGATGTAATGATAAACAAATAAATAAGTTTGAAGCTTCAGATAAATGATAACAAGCAGCTGTATAATAATTATATAATAAAAAAAATTTAGTTTATAATTTAAATTGTATTGAACTGATTGCTTGCTCTTTTCAAAAAGTAAAAATAATATATTTTTCATAATATACATGTAAATGAAAGTTAATATAAAATATATTATAAGCAAAACATAACATAATTACTGATTAGCAACTCATATGTCAAAACTTTAAATTAATATAATAATTATTTCTCTTCTTTTAGAAGCTTGATTTTAAGTTTAAAGTATTAATTTAAATACTTGAAGATAATTTTTATGATATAAATAAAGAAATAACAAACAGTAAAATAATAATAATATAACTAAAAAGTGAGATGTTTAAAATTTTTAATATATTTATAATCATATGTTTGTAGAATAATATAAAATCTTAATTTTTTTTAAATAATTGAATTTTTTTCTTTTTTTTTTCAAATTATTTTTTTTGTACAGAAATATTCAATGTTAAATATATTAAATAAATTGTTATTAAATAAAAAGAAATTTCTTGCTAATTGTTAATTATATAATAAAAAATCTGCTCTAGTATTGTTTAATTTAATTTTCAGAAAAAATAATTAAAAATTTAAAAATGTATTACTTTGTCAACTGATCAGAAAAACTTTCTGCTGAAATAGTATATTTTTGTATAATATTTAATTAATTTTTTTCATTAATATTAATTATAAAAAATAATACATTTTACTACAAAGTAAAAAAATACTAGTTTAATTGCTGCTGAAGAATTTTTTATTTTTAATTAAATTTAATCAACAAACTCATTAAATTTTTAATCAATCTGATTTGATTTTGTCTGAAATTTATTTAAAACAAACAGAATTCTCTAGATCTGATTGTCAAAACAGATAAAATTTCAATATTTGAAACTTGAATTGTAACAGTGGGTTTAACAATCAATCATCTCAGCTATTTTAAACAATTATTCACATAGCAATAAACAAACAAGCAAGTTCAGAACTTCAGATAGAAAATAACAAGTAGCTATACAGTAGCTATATAATGAAAAAAAAGCATCAACTTATAATTTAAGTTGTATTGAACTGATCACTTGCTCTTCTCAAAAAGTAAAACAATGTATTTTCTATAATATACATGCAGGTGAAAGTCAATATAGAATACATCATAAGCAAAGTATAATATAACTGCTAACTAGCAGCTCACATGCTAAGAAGCTTCAAGTCAGTATAACAATTATTTTTTTTTTATTTAAAGCTCAATCTCAAGCTCAGAAATATCAATTTTGAACACTTGAGTAATTTTCACAATATGTGTAAAGAAACAACAAACAGTAAGATAGCAGCAAGTTAGCTAAAAAGTGAGATGTTCAAAATTTCAATGTGTTCATAAATACATGCTTGTAGAATAATATAAAATCTCAGTTGTTTCTCAAGCAGTTCAACTTTTTTTCTTCTTTTCTTCAAGCTTATTTTCTCATAGAAATGCTCACATCATCAGATAAGTTGTTATCAGATAGAAGAAAATTTATTGTTAATTGTTGTTAATATAACAGAAAATTTGCTTCATCATTTAATACATTTCTTTAAATAAATGTCTGCCAAACATTCTGCTCTGCCAGCTGAAAAGAATTCACTTTTCAAAAAAATTCTCATAAAATTCTCAATCAATATTTTTTTTTCTAATTAATATTAAATATAGTAAATGATGCACTCTGTTTCTGAGCAGAAGAACTGCAATGAAACTGCTGTCAAATTATTTATCATTGTTGTGAAAAATACTGTTTTGAAAGAAAATGTCACTTTAAAAAAAAATGTTGCTTTTGAAACTTTGAATTTGCTTGCTGCTGTGACTGAAATTGCTGTCATCAGTGAGTATACTGCTTTTTATCTGCTTAACTGTTAATAATTTTTTGCAATCTGATATTTAGAAAAAAAAAATGTTTCATCTGTATTCTTGCTTGCTTCAACTTCAAAAATTTTCAAATTTACAGCAATTAATGTTATTTTTGTTGAAATATCTAATGAAGAGCTGCTGAATAACAGCAAAAAAATTACTGTGTCACACTTCATGTGTGTTCAATGTGTCAAGTGATTGAAGAAGAAGTTAAGATTTTGATGTATTTGCTCACATAATTATGATAAATGCAGTTACTGTTAAAAAAATAAAAAAAAATGCACATCATTTTTGCTGCAATTGAACAAAAATCTCACAGTTATACAGAAGTTTGTGTTTTTGATTTTAAAAAATACTGAAATTTATAAAAAAACATGCAGAAAATTTAAATCAAAAATAAATGAGTTTTTTCATGCAGTCAATATTAAATTGATTTTCAGTAAAAAAACTAGCAGTAATAAAGCTGCAATTGATTGAGACATTGCAGTGAAACATTGCAATGTTATGATTGTGCTTGTCAACAACATATATGCTCTAGATGAATTGCTGAGTGAACATTTTGAGAAAGAATTTAAAAAAGCTTCATACAACAAAAATGATGTTGAGTTTGATGATGAAAAAATTTTATAATTTTTAAACTGCTGTTTCTCAATGATGTGGCTTCAGTCTGATATTTAATTGTTTTCAATTTGTTTTTATGAATAAAAATTGATTTTAGTTGTAGTTTGAATTAAATTCAGTTATTTAAATTGAATGCAGTTATTGTATAGCAGCTTTTTGTTTTTTAGTTTGCTGTTTTTTAACTGTCATCTGAAAATTTTATTTGATTTCAAATTTTTGTAATAGCTCAGTAGCATTTGTCAAATTAGCCAATGATAGTCACTGATTTTCATACAAAGAATATTTTTTTCACTTGACTAAATATTGAACTTTGTTATGAAAAATCTATTTATTCAAGATTTTTTCAACTTTTCATTTTTTTTTCATCATCAATAATAATTAACTGTGATTCAGAAAATTGTTTGCTGTTATATTGCAGATAAAATTCAAGTAAAAAAACATGAAATGTCAGATTAATTTAACTGTAGCTTTTGAAAAGCTGCAGTGTATAAGCTTGTGATTCATGAATAATAATCACTGAAAAAAATTTTAGATATTAATCATCTAGCTTTTCTGAAAATTTTTAAATTTTCAAGTTTTTTTTAAATAATAAAATCATATCATCAATATTAAATTGCATCAGTTTGTGTTTTTTATCATAATATATAGCTTGTGTCTCAAAAGCTTGTTGCAGCAATTTCACTGCTTGTTCTCAGACATCATAAAGTTTTTGAAATTGTTAACTTGATTTCAGAACTTGAAAAAATAAATCAAATAAAAAATCAGTAAAAATTTGCAGATTATAATCATATAACATAAAGAAAGAAAACTGATTTATAATCAAATACTTGCTGCTATTATACACAAACTCAGCAACTGATAATAACTTAGCTTAATTATTTTGTTGATAAAAGCTATAAACATGAAGATATTGCTTCAATGTTTGATTTAATCATTTCATTATACTGTTCATTTGAGAATGAAAAACAGTGCTCAATTAATGAATAACATTTAAGTGATAGCAAAAATCAGCTCAATAACAGCTAGTAAACAACAAATTTCTGTCAGAAATAATAAACTCAGAAGATTTATAACATTTAATAATTTCATCAATAAATATATCTGCTAATTCAAAGACTTTGATTTTTTTTGTTGTTGAAAAATACTTAATTATTTTAGTAAATTTATCAGTCATTATTAATATAGCATCATAAACAATGCTGTCTCACAGCAATGATGATAAATCAATAATAAAATTTATGATCAAGTGTTTTCACAGTTTCATAGCAATGAAAATAATAATCATTTTGCTGTAAAACTTGTGATAACATATTTGTGTACAATTGCAGATATAGCAGATAAATATATACTTTTTCATGTCAGTTTTTATTTTATTTCAATAATATTTCTGCTGTATAAGCTTCAAGATTTGTTGAATCTCATTATAACTCACATACAAATTATCATGATGAATTCATAAAATTTCTTGCTGTAAAGTAGAATTCTGAAACATATAAATTTGCTCATTTCACATTAATAAAATTTGATCTGAAGAAATTTTTCAGTCTTTCTGCTGTAAAAAAATTGCTTTCTCATCAGCAATTTTTAAAGTTTTAAAAATATCAATAAAAAAAATGTTTTTTTTCTGAATTTTCTGTAGCAGTTCACACATGCTTGATTTCAGAAAAATATAAGCATTTTTTTTATTAATTATTTTTATCACTAGCAATCTCAGAGCAAGACTTTTCAGATAATTTTTTTTTGTTGAGATAAACATGTTAAGATTCACAACTTTTCTCATTAAATCAAGATTCAATTTTCATTGTAAAGTAAAAAATAATTCAATTTTATGCTTTTGCATATCAGAAGATTTATAATTTTGTTGTTGTGAAAAAGCATTAGCAGAATTCAGTATTTTCAATTTATATTTCAATGTAAAATCAAATGCTGTGAGCTTTTCAGCTCAACAAATTTGTTTGTTATTCAATAATTTTGTGATGAAAAAATAATGCAAATTGACATGATCAGTTTGAATGTGAAATGGCTGCTTAGTACTCTCTAGATAGTGTTTTCAATGACAAAAAAATTTCATAATAATCAAAAGTTTTTAATTATGCACTTCATAACATCTTTCAGTGTCATTCATTTTTCATGAATAAAAAACAACTGAATGTCAATGCATAATTCATTTCTCTGATTCATTGTCTGATTGCAGCAGTATAGCAGCAATTGTGTATTCTGACACATCAGTAATCATCAAAGTTTTTTTATTCAGATTATAATGAATAAGCAGTGATGATTTTTTAAAAGCTTGCTTTAGATTCTCAAAAACTTTGTGAGCTTCTTGCAGCAACATAAATTATTTTAGTCAATTACTGTTTTGTAAAAAATCAGTCAGAAAAGCAGTCAATTTAGCATAATTATATATAAATCTTCAAAAAAAATTCATAAAGTTCAGAAAAATTTGAATATCATAAATCAATATAAATTTCAGTCATTTATAAATAATATTCAGTCAACTAGCATTTAAACAAATGCTGTTTTTTTTTAATTATAAATCTCAAGAATTTAACTTCTGTTTTATGAAATTCACACTTAGATAATTTAGCATAAAGCTTGTAGTAAAATAGCTGTGAAAGAACTTTTCAAACATGACAAATATGCTTTTCTTCAGTCTGAAAATAAATCAAAATATCATTAAGATAAACAATAATAAATATATTCAGAATATCTCAAAAAGCATCATTAATATATGTCTGAAAGATTGCAGAAACATTGCAGAAATCAAACAATAACATTATGTATTCAAAATATTCATATCAAATTTAAAAAGCAGTTTTTCATTCATCTTTTTTTTTAATTCAAAGTTAATGATACACATCACATAAATCAAATTTAGTAAGATATTTCACATCATTTAATCAATTCAATAGCTCATTTATTCAAGATAAGAGATAGTGATTTTTAATCATAATTGCATTCAATTCTCAGTAATCAATGTATAGTCATAGCAATTCATCTGCTTTCTTGAAGAAAAGAACTGATGCATCTGTCAGATTAGTTGACAATTATATTCAATTTTTTTGTTGATTATTTTTCAAATATTTTCACAAAGTATCAAGCTTCATTGTCAAGAGAAAATATAGCTGCTTTCATGAAGACATTTTGTCTTCTTGAAAATTAATAGCATGTTTCACAGAAATATCTAAGAAAATATCTGCTTTTTTTTAAAAAAACATGTGTTCAAAATCAGAATAAATATCTGATAACTTCAGTATTTTTATTAAATTTTTTTGTGAATTTACTGTTTCAATCAATAAGAAATAAATCATGTCATGTCTGATAATTTTGAAGAATCTTCTTAAGAATTCAATTTGCAACTTTGCAAACTTTTCAACACAATAACATCAAGAAGCAGTAGTTCAATCAACTAGAAAATTAATCTCAGCTAATCAGCAATTATTTAATATCATGTCATAATGTAACAAATCAATAATCAAGAAATGTTTATTAAATAACTTGAGTGTTTCAAATAAATCAAAAATCTTAAACAAATTATTAATTTCATCATAACAAGTTGTTTTCATTTCATTCATCATTTCAGCTGATTTCTGCAATTCAGCAGCAGATTTTCAGTCACTTTTTAATAACTTGTGATATGAGATAAATTCACAAGTAACTTCAAAATTTAATAATGCATTTGAAAATACAAAATACTTTTTAAATTCAATAAACACAGTCAAAGCAAATTCTTTTCTGTTTGTTTGTCATTTTAATTTTTCATCATCTTGCAGCATATTTACTGCTGACTTTTGTGAATTCAGTGATAAGTTAATTTTTTTTTGATTGATTAAATTCTCTTTGCTGTCATTTTGAGCATTTTGAACTCATGTGATTTATTTCATTACAAATAAAACAATAATTTTTTTTTTTGCTTTTTTTTATATTTTTGCTTTTCTTTCACAGTATAACATGATGTAAATCACAACTTTTTTGCTGCTTGATTCTGATTTTTCAAATCACTTTTTCATTTCTTATTAGAATTACATCATCTTGACTTTTATTGCTGTTGACATTCAAAATTTTGTTGATTTTTAGCAATTTTACTTTGTATTTGTTTCATGCAAGCTTTCAGCAAAGTTATTTCAGTTATTCTGTGAGATACTTGCTGATGTGACATGATAGCATCACAAAGTTTTAAAATTAATTTATTAAAAAAACATTGACTTCAAAATTCATTCTTCTGACATAATGAGGTAGAAAGCTTCATTTCATTTCATTTATCAACATAAATACATTCAAAATCAATAATCAATTGTATAAAACATTGATGTAGTTTCAATCATTTTTCATTAGTTAACATGTTACAGTTCTCTGACACTTCAATCTGATTCAGAAGAAATAACTTAAATTGAGTTCACATATAATTGTTCAAATTAACTGATTTGTATTTAAGAAATTAAATTAATTAAACATTACTCTGTAATTTTGCTGCTGCATATTGAATTTTATTCTTCTTCATAATATATATATTTAATTTGTCATCAAGATAATTTTCTATCAAATACATTCATTGTCAATATTTTTTGCAATTCTTGCTATAATATAGCTTAGATTCAGAAAACTTCTTTCTCTCACTGCAATGTGTCAGTATCAAAGCATCAATCAACTGATTAAATTGTTTTTGATTAAATAAACTTGTAATTATAAATTCAGATATTGAGTCTGCTGATTTGAAATTATTTGATTCAGAAATATTTTTCAGAACAGTAGACTTTTTTTGTGATTTTTATATATAATCAAAAATTTTTTTAGATTGAGCTGCTGTTCTAAAGAACTGTTTCTTCTTCAACATATTTTTTTAAGATAGTGATGACATAGCTTCAAACTAGCTATATAAAAAAAAGCAATCAGAACTGTAACAGTGAGTTTAACAATCAATCATCTTGATTATTTTAAACAATTATTCATATAGTGATAAATGAACAAGCAAGTTCAGAGCTTCAGATAAAAGATAACAAGTAGTTATACAGTAATTATATAATGAAAAAAAAACATTAACTTATAATTCAAGTTGTATTGAACTGATTGCTTGCTCTTTTCAAAAAGCAAGATAATGTATTTTTTATAATATACATGCAGGTGAAAGTCAATATAGAATACATCATAAGCAAAGCATAATATTGCTGCTAACTAACAGCTCATGTGCTAAGAAGCTTCAGATCAGTATGACATGAATATTCATCAGATAAACTCAATTCTGATTACATAAAACTTAGTAAGTTAATTTAGACTTTGTAGAATCTGTATAAATTTAATATTATCACTTAATTTTTTATATTTAGAATTTATATCTTTATAACTAGAGTCTAATTTCTTTAATTATTGCTTATTATGATAATTATCACATAAATTTTTATAGTTATTGCTTATTATCATGTAAACTGCTGTTGCTAGCTGCTATGAACTGCTTATAAACTGCAACAAACAGCAGCAGATTTGATTAAAACTTTACATCAAATGTTATTAAATATAATTTCTGTAAGATTTCAGCTGTAAGCTTCACAAAAGCTAACACTGTTTTTTTTCTCAAATGTAACTAGTTTTAATTTGATTAGCCTTAGTGAGCATAACATATATATAAATAACACACTGATTTTTTTCTTCATTGAGAGAATCAGTGACAATTTTTTTTGCTTAACAACTATATTCTTTGCTTATTGATTTCTTATTGATTAAGTGAATAGTAGTCATTTCATGTTTACTTTATACATTAACTGAATAAATCTCTTTACTTTATTTGTATTAAAAAATAATAAAAAATTTCATGAAAATTTCAAAAAGTTTAACTTGAAGTTAAATATTTTTTTTTACTTTTAATACAAAATTAATTTCAAGTAAAAAAATAAATAAAAATAATATAATTATTATCAATTATATAATTACTTAAAAATATTGCAATGCAATAATCAGTTTAATAAAGAATATATATTTTTTAGATTATTTTTTTAAAAAATATTTTGAAAGAAAATATAAACAATCTTTGTATGATGAAAATATTATGAAAATAAAAAATGAAAAATTTTTATAATTACTATTTTTCTGTTATTTTTTAATGATATGACTTTAATTTGATATATAATTTTGATTTGTTTTGTTTTGAATCAGTATTATGAATAAAAATTGATTCTTAGCTGCAATTTAAATTAAATTTAATTATTGTATAACAGTTTTTTGTTTTTTAATTTACTGTTTTTTAACTGCTGTCTGAAGATTTTGATTAATTTTAAATTTTTGTAACAATTCAGTAGTATTTGTTAAATTAATCAATGATGATTACTGATTTTTATATAAAGAATATTTTTTTCATTTAAATAAATATTAAACTTTATTATGATAAATTCATTTATCTAAAAAATTTTCAACTTTTTTTTTGTTATTAATAATTAATTGTGAATTTGCAGTTCAGAAAATTATTTAGTATTATTATATTATGAACAAAATCTAAGTAAAAAAACATGAAATATTAAGTAATTTAACTGTAATTTTTGAGAAGTTATAGTATATAAACTTGTAACTTCTGAATAATAATCATCAGAAAAAGTTTTAGATATTAATTATTTAGCTTCTTCAAAAATTCTCAGATTTTCAAGTTTTTTTTAAATAATAAAATCATATTACTGATATTAAATTGCATTAATTTATATTTTTTATCATACTATATTACTTGAATTTCAAAAACATATTGCAGTAGTTTTACTGCTTATTTTTAAATGTTATATAAGTTTTAAAATTTTTAACTAGATTCAAAAATTTGAAAAAATAAATTAAATAAAAAATCAATAAAAATCTGCAGATTATAATTGTATAATATGAAGAAAGAAAACTGATTTATAATTAAATACTTACTGTTATTATATATAAACTCAGCAATCAGTAATAACTTAGTTCAATTAATAATTATCTTGTTGATAAAAATTATAAACATAAAAAAATTATTTTAATATTTGATTTAATTGTTCAGTTATACTATTTGTTTGATAATAAAAAATGATACTTAATTAATAAATAACATCTAAATAATAGCAAAAATCAGTTCAGTAGCAGTTAGTAAATAGTGAGTTTTTGTTAAAAATAATGAATTCAGAAAATTCATAACATTTAACAATTTTGTCAATAAATATATTCATTAATTTTCAGATTTTAATTTTTTCTATTGTTAAGAAATACTTAATCATCTTGATAAATTTATCAATTATCATTAATATAATATTATAAATGATGTCATTTCACAATGATGATGATAAATTGATAATAAAATTCATAATTAAATACTTTCACAGTTTCATAACAATATAGATAATAATTGTTTTATTATATTAAAATTTGTGATGATGTATCTGCATACAATTGCAGATGTAGCAGATAAATATATATTTTTTCATATTTGTTTTCATTTTATTTTAATAATATTTCTGACATCTACTGTATAAACTTCAAAATTCATTAAATTTTGTTATGATTTATATATAAATTATCATGATGAATTCATAAAATTGTGTATTATAAAGCAAAATTCTGAGATATATATATTTGATTATTTTGTATTAATAAAATCTGATTTGAAGATATTTTTCAGTTTTTTTATTGTAAAAAAATTACTTTCTCATTAATAATTTTTAAAGTTTTAAAAATATTAATAAAAAAAAATATTTTTTTTGAATTTTCTGTAGCAGTTTATATATACTTGATCTAAATAAAATATAAATATTTTTTTTACTAATTGTTTTTATTATTAATAATTTTAAAGCAAGAATTTTTAAACAATTTTTTTCTGTTAAAATAAATATATTGAAATTTTCAATTTCTCTTATTAAATCAAGATTCAGTTTTTGTTATAGAGTAAAAAATAATTCAACTTTATACTCTTGCATATTAAAAAATTTGTAATTTTGTTATCATAAAAAAATATTGACAAAATTTAGTATTTTTATTTTATATTTTAATATAAAATCAAATGTTATAAGCTTCTCAGTTCAGTGAATCTATTTGCTATTTAATGATTTAATGATAAAAAAATAACATAAATTAATATAATCAGTTTGAATATGAAATGACTGCTTAGTATGTTCTAAATAATGTTTTCAATGATAAAGAAACTTTATAATAATCAAAAGCTTTTATTTATATATGTTATAATATTGATCAGCATCATTTATCTTTCAAGAATGAAAAATAATTGAATGTTAATAAATCATTGAATAATTCATTTTTTTAATTTATTATTTGATTAAAATAATATAAGAGTGATTACTATTTGCATATTCTGACACATTAGTAATTATCAAAAAATTTTATTCAGATTATAATGAATAAGTAATAATGAGTTTTTAAAAACTTTTCAAACTTCTTGTGACAGTGTAAATTATTTTGATTAATTACTACTTTGTAAAAAATTACTTAAAAAAGCAGTTAATTTAGTATCATTATATCTAAGTCTTTGAAAAAAATCTGTAAAGCTTAGAAAATTCAAAAATCTGAATAGTATAAATTAATGTAAATTTCATTTATTTGTGAATAATATTCAGCTGATTAATATTTAAACAAATATCAATTTTTTCAATTATAAATTTTAGAAATTTAATTTTCATTTTATGAAATTTATATTTAGACAGCTTGACATTAAGTTTATAGTGAGATAATTACAAAAAGTTTTCTCAAATATAATAAATATACTTTTGTTCAATCTGTGAATAAATCAAAATGTTATTAAGATAAATAATAACAAATATATTCAAAATGTTTCAAAAAGTATTATTAATATATATATATGAAAAATTGCAAAAATATTACAAAGACTAAATTACAATATTTTGTATTTAAAATATTTATATCAACTTTAAAAAATGATTTTTTATTTATTTTTTAAAATTTAAAGTTGATGATACATATCACATAAATCAAATTTAATAAAATATTTTAGTAATTTACATTATTTAACTGATTTAATAACTCATTAATTTGAGATAAAAAATAATAATTTTTAATTGTAATTACATTTAATTCTCAGTAATTAATGCATAGTTATAATAATTTATCTGCTTTCTTGAAGAAAAAAACTGATGCACTCACTGAACTAGTTAACAGTTATATTTAGTTTTTTATTCATTATTTTTTTAAATATTTTCATAAAATATCAAGCTCTATTGCTGAGAGAAAATATAACTGATTTTACAAAAATATCTGAAAAAATACATGTTTAAAATCTGAATAAATTTCTGACAGCTTTAGCATTTTCATTAAATTTTTTTTATAAATTAACAATATTTGTTAATAATAAATAAATTATATTATACCTGATAATTTCAAAGAATTTGTTTGACAACTCAATTTACAACTTTATAGATTTTTCAACATGATAACATCATGAAGCAGTAATTTAATCAATTAAAAAATTCATCTCAATTAATCAATAATTATTTAATATTATATTGTAATGCAACAAATTAATAAACAAAAAATATTAATTAAATATTTTAAATATTCTGAACAAATTAAAAATCTTGAATAAAATATTAATTTTATTATAATAAATTGTTTTTATTTCATTCATCATCTCAGCTGATTTATGTAATTCAATAGCAGAATCACAAATTTTCAGTTACTTTTCAATAACTTGCAGTATGAGACAAATTCTTAAATAACTTCAGAATTTAATAATATATTAAAAAATATAAAATACTTTTTATATTAAATAAATACAGTTAAAGTAAATTTTTTTCTCTTTATTTATTATTTAAATTTTTTATTAGCTTGCAGTATATTTAATTATTTACTGTTGATTTTTGTGAATTTAACAACAAATTAATTTTTTTTGTTGATTAATTTTTTTTATTACTGTTAAGAATATTTTAAATTTATATAATTTATTTTATTACAAATAAAATAATAATTTTTATTTTTTTATTTTTTTTATATTTCTGCTTTTTCTGTTGTATAAAATGATGTATACTACAATTTCTTTACTGCTTGATTTTGATTTTTCAAGTTATTTTTATATTTTTTTAATAAAATTACATTATTTTAATTTTTATTACTGCTGATATTTAAATTTTTATTGATTTTTAATAATTTTATTCTGTATTTGTTTTATATGAACTTTCAATAAAATTATTTCAGTTACTAATACTGTGTGAAATATTTGCTGATGTGATATAATAATATCACAAAGTTTTAAAATCAATTTATTAAAAAAACACTGTTTTCAAAAAAATTTCTGTTATAATAAAATAACAAGCTTCATCTCATTTCATTTATTGATATGAATACATTTAAAATCAATGATTAATTGTATAAAATATTGATGTAATTTCAATCATTTTTTATTTACTAACATGTCATGATTTTTTAATATTTCATTTTGATTTAATAAAAATAACTTAAACTGAGTTCATGTATAATTGTTTAAATTAACTGATTTTGATTTAAAAAATCAAACTGATTGAACATTTTCTCATAATTTTACTACTGTATATAAATTTTTTTTTTGTAATATATATATTTAATTTATTATTAAAATAATTTTTCATTAAATACATTCATTGTTAATATTTTTTGTAATTTTTATTATAATATAAATCAGAATTTCTCAAATTTAAAAAAAAAATTTCTTTGTTGTGATGTGTTAGCATTAAAACATTAATTAATTAATTAAATTATTTTTAATTAAATAAATTCATAACAATAAATTCTGATATTGAATTTACTAATTTTAAATCATTCAGTTTAAAAATGTTTTTCAGAATAATAAAAATTTTTGTAAATTTTGTACAAAATTAAAATTTTTCTCAAGTTAAATTATTAAACTTGTTATTTTAGATGATTATTTTTTTTAATATATTTTTATCAGATAACAGCAGTATAATTTTATACTAGTTATATTAGAAAAATAATCAGAACTGTAACAGTAGATTTACAACTAACTATTTTAATTATTTTAAATATTTATTCACATAACAATAAATAAACAAGCAAGTTCAGAGTTTCAGATAAATGATAATAAATAGTTGTATAGTAATTATATAATAAAAAAAATTTCAGCTTATAATTCAAGTTGTATTGAACTGATTACTTGCTTTTTTTTAAAAAATAAAAAAATATATTCTTCATAATATATACACAGATAAAATATTAAAAATCAATATAAAATACATCATAAGCAAAACATAATATACTAATTACTAAGTAATAACTCATATATTAAAACTTCAGATCAGTATGACAAAATATTACTTAAAATAATTTTATTAATTTATTAAAAATACTCAAATTTCAAGAAAAATAAATAAACTTAATAAAATATATAAAATATATAAATATTTTAATATAAAATCTTAAGTATTTGATGTAAATTATTTATCTATATTATTTATATTTACTAATTTTAATTATTTAATTATGATATTTTTAAATATTATAAATATTATTCAAAGAAATTTTTAATATTATTTTAAATAATTAAATTTTATTTATTTATTTTAATTTTATTTATTTTTACTAAATGTATATTCAGTTAAACAAATATAATAATTCTTAAAAAAAATTTATTAACAAAAATCATTAGTTATAATTTATACTTATTTAAAAAAATTAAAAAATTTTCAATATAAATAATAATTATAAAAATAAATTAATAATTAGTTCTAAAATATTTTATTTAAATACTAAAATTTAAATTTTAAAATTTGAAGTTGAAAAATAATTTATTTGTTAATATCAGAATTCAGAATTAATATAATTATTTATTAAAATATTTGTTAAAGTAGTTATTTATAATTTTATTATTTTGATTATATATTAAAAAATAAACATTTTTAATAATTTTTGTATTACTTTTAAAATATATTTAATTCATTTTTAATAATATATTATTAATATTATAATATTTGATTTAATTTTAAGCTTTTTGAAAAAAATTTGCTTTAATTTATCTTTAAATTATGAAATATTTCTTACTGAATTATCTCAGTATGAACTTAAATTATTAAAATTCTGAAAAAAAATCTGAAATCAGCATAAAAATTGAACTATAATGATATATATTATGTAAGAATAGCTATAACTATTCAAATGCATTCAAATGATTTGATTTGAGGTTTCAGGGCTGAGGCGTGCTCTGCGCGCGTCACTAGTTTCCTGAGTATTTTTGGTTGTGAGCTCATGTGACCAGCTAGTGAACTACACACCAAGCATAAAGCTGACTAAGTGAACTAGTTAATTACATATGTAACCACTGTGTAACTGACCAGTCTAACCTCTTCCAGCATAGCTCTGCGATCTCGTGCCAAGTACCTTGCAGGACAAGATGGGATGCCGCGGGGCACCAACCTGAAACCTGGCAGTATGATGTCATTTTCCAAACAGTCCAACCCCAGAGATGGCAGTGGAGATCACACATTAGCACAGAACACGGAGTACTTCCTACACCATATGTGGACAGTCTGATTCTAAGTACATATGTATGTACCTCATACATAGCAAGAAAGACAGTTTTGGGGCACAAATTGGGCAGGAAGTCATGCGGAGAATCAGATGACAGATCAGGAGGTTGATGTGGACAGCATCATCATCACATTAGATCACCACATTCAATGCAAGTCTGAATGTGAAAGGATTAAAAAAGAGGAGACTCTGCGCTGCACTAAAGAGTTTTGAGTGAGGGGCTCCATAATATGGCTCATTTTTGCATATTGTTATGTTATGATATGAATGTATGGAGGAGAGCAAAGAAAAGGACAACAATGATTGTTGATAAGAGCAAAATCCAAAACGCTAAGGGAAACGAGTGACAGATAGCCTCCCAACCACGTGGATGCACCCCAATGTGAAAATAATTCCCCCAGTATCGAAAGAAATAAACAATAGTAAAAAAGAAAAGAAAAAAGCCCCATCAAGGGGATGTAAGGTGAAAAAGAAAGGCCTCCTGGACCTTACGAATCCGAAGAATAAAAGTATGTAGGAATGCATGTAAAAGAGAAAGATGAGTAAGGCCAAAAATCTATCTGAGAGGGCTAAAAAGAGAGAAGAGGCATGGAAAGTAGGTAAATGACAAATCCACTTTGATCTCCCTCAGCCTCAAACCAACAGGTTCCCCACTCCTCCCCCGCCGCTGTTTTGATAGATCTTCCATACAACGGCCAGAAAGCAGAGATTGACACCCATTATTGCCCGCAGTCAGTCCTGAAATATTGCCAAGGCCCCAACTGGAGCTGTTCCCACGTAATCCCATTGGTCAACCGCGTGTGAACAGAGGATTCGTGTGACAACCCCAGTATGAGCTGACATCGTTACGTTCCGATGATATATTTCGACGACGACGAATTGACAAGCCGTGTCGGCCGGCCCGTAGTCGGGAATATGATTGGCGGAGTACCCAAAGTGATCATCAAACAGAAACTAGAAGAAAGGGGAATGTGCAAAATACAGGTAACACCGTGTTCCGTAATAATGTTGGTTGGGGCAAAAAAAAAAGCAGATATCCGCCAAATGCAGGGCATGAGAAACGGTCATTGGCAAAAGCCTGGGGAGAAAATTTAAATCGAAATGAAAAAAGAGCACACGAGGACCAAATAAAAATGGGGGTATTGCGCAAGCCCGTGTGCCAGCAGGACAAATACAGGAGAAAATATTCAAAACTCTATGGAAATAGCGAATGCCAAAACAGGGTGATCAAATTGTCATGCGTCAAAGAATCGAAATTTCGGTTTCTCTTATTCCGAACCGTCTTTTATTTTTTGTTCTTTTTTTTTTTTAACTTTGCTTTTTGCGGGCAAGAAAAACAAGGCGGATTCCAGTCCCAGGAAGTAACACTTTTGTTGGCCGCGGAGGGAGGGAGAGAAGGACCATCGGACCTGAAACTGTTTCACCAAAGCCCCCCCCCCTTTTTCCTGCGATTTCATTGTTTTGGAATCATTGGCCTTGTTTGTCTTGGACGTCCCAGGATCTCTTGTACGTTTTCTGTGTGCGGAGAGCAGAAGAGAATGGTGACGATGTTGCTGGGCGCCGGAGATTTGAGGCCTATGGCAAATGCGTTAGGCATGCGAAAGCAAAGAAAAAGAGAGAGAGAGAGAGAGAGGAAGGTACGAGCTAGGTACTGCTTACCACACAGGTTGAGCACTTTGAGCCCTGAGTGTTCACACGGCCGCGGCATCCGCGCGGGTAGTTGACGCACGAGTACATCTTGAGCAGGAGGAAAAGCCGGAGTTGCGCGGAATCGAACTGATGAGAGACCAGAGTGCTCTCTTTTCTTTCTGCAGGGAGAGGCGCAATACAGGCTTGAGACTCTTGTCGAGCAGTGGGACGAGAATACGCTGTAGCTTGATGCGAATATCACTCCACCGGGTCTTTTGGGGGACAGCACGGGTGCAGAAGAGAAGATATTACTTTTGCGCCTTGGGTATGTATTAAGAAGTCTTGTAGAAGGAGATGTTTAGGGTCTGTAGTAGAATAGTTTCTTTATAGAAGGGAATGGAAGGAATGATAAATGTTCCTAAAGCTGAAAGTTGCGGGTGCTCGCCCAGGAAGAAGAGAAACAAGTTGTGTTTTGTCTGCGAGTGCGTATCAGGAGAAGGATTAGGTTCTTCGCGGGAGGGACGAGACGACGAGGAAGGCAAAAACTTATATCTCAGACTTTGAAAGGAATCAAACTTAAACGGCACGAAGGTTAGGGCAGGTCCATCCAGTTCAGGCAACGGTCCTCCGTGGTAAAAGCAGAGAAAAAGGGGAGGGAGGGGATGCGAGTGGATAGACCACGATCCCATTCATTAATATATCTCAAGAGAACTATATTACGGTTAACCTTGTTTATTTTTTTTTTGCTTTTTTATATTTTTTATTATTTTTTCTTTTCTCTTTCTCATGATCTGATAGTAATGTAGACGGAGCAAGTCCTGTAACAGTATATTCAGCGCATCGGCTTCTTAGCATCCATCCAGAGAAATGTAAAACAAAAAAGGGCCCTGTCACTCTCAATATTCCATGAGTTTTTAACTTTGCGCCCTTCATTCTGTATGTGTGTATGTGGTAGCTATGACACTGCATACTTTTTTCATGTGTATGGTCTGTCCTGAGGCAGTCTCTTTCCTAGGGTTAAACAGGGCACCAGGCCTCAACAGGCATCAAATCCGACATTGTTGACCCAGCCCGGTTTGGGTAGTGAAGCAGAAAAGGATGATGGAGATAACTAGCCCAACACAGACAAGTATCCGCAACCACTGGAATCATGTGGGTTGGCTTACCGCTCCTTATCAGAGTCCTGTCAGTTCCATGCATGCATTGGAATCTTACCATCAGCCACGATGCAAACAGACACTCTAACTATGTATATACCTATTGTTGACCAGAGGACGCGTGATTCTCTGCTGCAGAACTTGACCAGACAATGACAATGACATGCATAACAAGATCACAATGTGACTGATTCTTTTGTTTGTCTGTTACTTAGTTATCTGAGTTGAGTCAATCAGAGGTTGCGGCTAACTACAGAATTCAAGCACCAACTGACTATGGATTTAACTACATTTTAACTTACCTTTTGCAACGGCTGTCAAGCGGTGAATGAGAGATGCAGGTTCACTCCACCCATGGATCTTGAACTGTCATACTCTGCATACCAGATGGGACTTGTGTAGTTATTGTATGTACACAGCCCAAAAGACACCAGATGTTGATGATTCCATAATACCGCATTTCTCCTGTAAAACCTCGATTGGTGGCGTATTCTAGCTCTGTTCTTTGTATAGTTAAGTGCTTATATTCGCAGATATCAAAGATTACTCCCAGTATCAATGTCGTTGTGATGGACGAGTCTTGTAACTAACTAATCCATCAATCAGAATTCGCCCTGTCCCGGTGCTCTGGTTCAATCAAACATCTTTAACTAGAATGAAGAAAAAGCAAAGAAAAGAAAAAAGAAATAATAAAAAAAACAGCCGCTATTTTTGGCCCGGTCAGTGGTCAGCTGAGAAAAAAGAGTTGATCTGAAACGCCTAATTAATTTAAGAGTTAGTTAATCAGTTTAGGGATTTCACTTCGGATCCATCGGCAAACAGTCCAGACCCTGACTGTCAAAGAGTACATAGTTTTGGTAGTTATACCTACAGTGAGTTGGTGATTCTTTCATTGCCTCAATTCAGAATCCTCAAGGGAAAATCCTTCCACGAGAAATTTAATAACAAAAGAATATTATTAAATTCAATCTCCATGCCCAAAAACTCTGTCAGCTCTTCAGCTGGTATGTAGTTACATACATCCATACATACTTTGATGCCCAACTGCTCGAGAATAAAGAGATTTTGTTTCAGATCCATAGAAATAAGGGTGGTGCGGCACGAGTCCGTTCCCGAATGCATGTATGGATCAAAAAAGAAATAAAAGGAAAAAAAAGAGGAAGGAGAAGAAGAAGAAGAAGCTGTCAAAAAAGAAATAAAATAAAAACCCTCATCACGAACTAACTTATACCTGAGCAACGAGAAAAGAGCAACATCATGCCCAACAACATACTTGCAAGATTCGATCCTCAGCCTCTCTCTCTCTCTCTCTTAGGTATGTATTCCCGCACCATCTAGCTGAACCGACTAGTTAGCCCGACTCTTCTCGTCTTGCTTGCTTCCTTCCTTCCCGTCAGCAGCAACGTAATCATCGTCAGATTCATCATTGAATCCTTTCTACTCCGTACACTACATAAGTTAACTACGTACTCCGTGTTTGCCAGCCCTAAACCTTCCAGAAAATCATTTGTCACTTGGGCAGTTCTCTGTTTTCGATATATCAGTCTCAAACTCGAGTGATGCTGAATGAACCATTCTTGTCGTCATTGATGTGACGATATACGAATCCCTTTCTTCTTTTACGAGTTTAAAATGGCAATCTTCCATGATGCGTATATCTTTAAGATAAGTAATAAGTAATAAATAATTACCTTTTCTCATCGAGCCATAATTAAAGGAAGTTCAATTCATCCAATTTGCTAAACTTCACGCAACTCTTGATTTTTATACTGATTTTTTTCTTGGTTTTTTACTTGACATGAATGATGACGATGATGAGTATGATGAGTAACTTCAACAAGCCCATCCCTGGCTCATGCAAAAGGTCTAAAAAAAAAAAGAAAAAAGAAAAGAAATTGGCAAAAGAAGTTTATTATTTCTTAAAACTGTTGAATCTGCGTCATTCTGCAGACAACCCATTAGGTATTCAGGCAGAGAGATAACAATAATATCAGATCTCAGAAAAAAATTAAAAAAAAAGAATCATAGCTCAGCCAGCACATAAAGAAACTGGGCACCATACATGAAGTTTAAGGTGCATAGCACTGCCTCGAAACCCATTCAAAAGCAGTCCTGCCAAAAAAAACAAAGAGAGGGGTGTTCATGGAGGAAAAAAAAAAACAAAATCAAAATCACTAGGAATTGGTGACCGGTGATTTAATTTAATATATTAGTATGCAGTCCATTCATACGGACATCATGCGAAAAAAAAAAAAAGGAAAAAATTCCTAGATCTCCGTCTGCGCGCATGCATATCATCGTGCATACAGACATACTAATTCAAGTCATTATCAGAATGCCAGTCATCGTACAGCCCGTCAAACCCATTTTGCCGGTAGCCCTTCCCTTTCCCCCATCCCTGGCATGAAGTGAGGCTAAGATGTTGTTTGTGCATGCTGGGTTTGCCCTTGCCATGATTCTTTTTAAAAGAAAAAGTTGGCTAGATATAACATGTATGTACCTACAGTATGTACTTAGTTGGTTTGGCATTCCAGAATTCCATTTCAATCTTGGATGGCGAATTCTGTACATGTGTGTTGGAGGTATCCTCAGTCGTGACACTTTAGTTACAGATCGCGCAAAGTGAAGGAAAAGATCGATTCGACACTTTTGCGGTTTTGGAAACATCTGATAGCTGACTCGCTGCGGGATTGGCTGTTCGCGGATTTCTTTTCAAAGCTGCAGGGTACGGAGTATTTACTACTTCAAGATCGATCGGCTTCGTCTCGCAATTGTGTGTATGTATTACTTAATGTTTGGACTGCTCGACACAGTACATGCTCCGTGTTCTTTTACGTTGCCTTGCTCCTCTGCGACGTATCAGGTCTGTCAGTTTGTTGTTTCATGAGAGTGAGGCCTAGTCTCAGAGTTCTCCAGGGCGTATTGAAGCTGTCTGATACGCGTAGACCGTGAAACAGTATCCTACCCCCAGCCACATTACTGTACACAGTACTGTGTATCAGGGGCAATCCAGGGCCAGTGCTGGGTCAGTTGATTTATTTTTATTGTTATTACTATCATCTGGCGATTTCCATATTCGGTACCTTCTCATATCCGATGGAAGAACCGGTAGGTTCAAGAAGTGCCTAGTCAGTGGTTCATTCGGCATGGGGGTTGCCGATTCGCCAGCTGTTTGCCTTCAACGGCCTAAGATTAAGGAGCAGTCAGTGACAACCCGGGCAAGCGAGTGGTGTCATCTCCTTTCTAAGCAGGGGTGACGCTTCGGGGGGATTTAGCTTTTGCGATCCTGCAAATCGTCAAACGATTTGCCACTTCCGCGGAGAGTGCAACGCCGCGTAGCCTTGAGTAGGTGTTGTCGTACCAAAGCTGGGTCCAGACTGGGCTCTGCTTCATCAGGACTACGAAGGAGATTTTCGATCGTGTTCCAGGCTGAGGCGCACAAAACGAACAACCCGGGCTAGAGGTATTCCCCTGGTGTTTCTCGTGTTTCAAGCTACTTTGCCATGTGGCAAAGTGGCAGCAGGCACATTCGATATGCGCGTAGCGTGTGGGGGTTGAAACAAGCCCCTGAATTGCAAGGATATACGGACATAATGATCTGGAAATTTCCAAGAAGATCAGACCACGGAGGCCTGCATATAAACATGTTGGACGAACGTATGAATGTCCGCTGAATTGGTATCTGAAATGCGAAGATGTGTCAATCGTCTTCTGCTTAACCAAGATCAACTCGCCGGGAAGGCATGTAAAGCATAATACACAAATGCGACACCCAAGAGCGTCACCAAAACCAGAGCGTTTCCTTCCCAGGTAAGACCGAGGTAAGCCACAGCACCGACAACCAGCTCTTTTCTCCTGGCAGCTGTTCGCCTCGTCTCCCAACGTGGATCGATTTCAACGGGAGATGGCAAATCTCCGAATTCCGGAAGGGCATGGAGAGGAATGGAGGCAGACAGAACTACTGGGCGATGATCTGATGTCAAGAATAAAGGAAGTGCGGTATATTCGTGAATCTTGATGCCTTCATCTTCAACTGCAATAGAGGGATGATTGAGATATAGGATGCGGTCGCACCAGCTTGGCCAGCGATTCGCCGCCCACTTCCAGTCGCCGTTGGGGTCGATGGATGCTAAATTGCGAGCCTCCAGGGAATATTTATATGTTGGTGGAAATGCAATCTTGGTCTCTAGAAGTTGGTTAAGCGTTCGTCCCGCTTCACGTTCGCGTGTTAGCTGATCCTGCGCGAACAAATCTGCGAAACGGGCTATATTATCTGTCTCTTCTGTTGGTCGGGGGAACTTTCTGTAATCCTTTGGTCCGGGGCCAGTATCGGACGTGCGATAGTTGAGATCGCCAGCCACGAAGAGATAGGATCTTGGTGAATATAGGGTTGATGGTTTGCTCAACGACGAGGACGCTCTAAGAAGAGGTACTCCTTCCTCGTCTTCTTGTTCATGAGCATGAGCTGGAGGAATTTCAGGTTCGTCAGAGGTAAAAATGAGACGTTGGGCAATGCTTTTCCAGTCTTCATTTCTTCTCTCCCATCCATTCTCATCAGGAGCCAAATGTGCACTGACAAAAGTCACCTCCACAATGCCATCACCAGCATCGCTGTCGTCTTCCTCACTGCCTACCAGATACCCAATCCGGCCCCCAACGGCGCCTTTATTTCCAGCCTCCTGCACCCCCACGCCCACCTCTGCCGTCTCAATGTAGCGTATTCTCTCAGCAATATCGCTCCTCGCAAACACCATCAACGCCGTCATTCCCGCATTCCTCGTCAGCAAATTCTGATAGCAGGCATTTTCGTAGTCATTCCCATCCCTAACCAGCGCTGCTCCCGCCATCCGTACCGCGTCCCGAAAAGCATCGTAGTACGGATCCAGGTACGAGCCACCCAGAAAGGCATATGCAATTGGCGCGAGTTCTTGAAGGGCAAGAACCAGAACTTCAGGGAGATGTGTACCCGCCTCTGAAGCGTCTGGTTGTGATGGTTTTAGCCCGTCAAAAATGTGGGATGCGAATTTCTCAGGTTCAACAAGGTTCCGCGCACAATTGAATGTCAGTATATATACATTAAGCAACTCCATGGTAGGAGGTATGAATTAAGAGAAGAAGAAGCAAAAGAAAAGAATAATCCTCGAGCTGTTATTGTGAAGGCCCTGAAGGACCTGCGCGAAGTATTTCACACGCAGATAGACAGCCCCAATCAGGACTGTAGTTAACTAATGTCTGAGCACTCAACGACTTTTACCCCCAATAATAACTGTATAATCACTATGGATATAGACATTGAGTGACAACTGAGGTAATGTTATTTAGTGGCACACCAAATCCAGTTTAGCATTAACTAGCACTAACTAGTTAGTTAACTAAGACATTACAATTTGCAAACAATCTTTAAAAGCATCATCACTTTATTTTTTCTTTACTATATTAATATCACCCGCATCCATTCAACAACTGTTCTTTCTTTCAACTTCATATATCAAGCATATCATTGCAGATTTTATATGTATAAATCTGATGCTCTTCTGCCTTCATTGTCAGTCCCACAGTTAACCCTCGACGTTCCTCGTATGGCTACACCGCCGTCTGCCCAGTGTCCTAGTACTGCTGTTACCTCCACTTTGGCCGGTTTCGATGAGACTCCCACTGTCAAAGTCCAAAAAATAGATCAAACCAATTCTGCATCCATTATGAATTACTTGAAATGGAAGTGCATGCAATTCTGGGCCAGAGGCCAATGAAACTGTTGACCCGCCTAAGCAAAGAAAAGATGACTTCCCGATATGATACAAAGTCTGATATCTTCAGATTTTCATTCTGATGACAGTGACTCAAACATAAGTTGTGTTTATCTCAATACTATTCCAGCTTCACTTACTGATAATGTATCTCCAACATCTACAATCACATTAGCATCTGAGTTCAGTGGCACGGCAGCACTGCTTAAGAGTTGTATACTCTCAATAAACAAGATGTTATAAAGTTGTTTGGTGGCTATAACTCATAATGAATTGCAATACAAATCTTGTTATGGATAATGGATGGGTAAGTCTTACCTACTACATTCAGTAATACTGTATATGGCACTAATACAGGATTAAGCACAGTCAAATCATATCTACACATACATCAACTGTATCACAGTTTTTCTATTCACCTGCTATCACTCTGTTTGTCTGGCATGGCAGAACAGTGAAAAGCAATGTTTGGAGCAGGAATCAATGAATGCATTATTACCACCATCTTCTTTATTGAAGTTTACTTCTCAACTAAAAGCAAATTAATTTAAAAATTTCTTAAATTTCAAGAGTGAGATTAATATTTTCATTTGATATACAGATCCTCACAGAGGCTCTGATGGTGCAGTCTCGCGGGGAACTGCAAGAAGAGCCATGTCAACAGTGCAAGGATGGCTACAGGCCATTTGCAGAGTGTGTGGTGGCTGCTGATTTTTTTCAGGGGTGCTTGTGCGGGCTGTCATGTCAACAGCATGACGAAACAATGCTCATTCCGGGCAGGTAAGTATCATATCAGTCCTGTTGGAAATCAAATACAATCAGCAGCTGACATTGTAAAATAGATTACGCGCCTCGGACTCGCGGAAAGAAGAGAAAGAATACCCCAGAAGCAGAAGAAGGGAATGAAGAAGGAGAGGAGGAAGAAGATCCGAAGAAACAGGCTGCGTTGCATGTTTACAACTCCATGACATCTGCAATGATGGCAACAATAGAAAACGAAGATTAACATGGTTTGGCAACAGTCAGACAATTATTGACATTATACTGTGTTTGCAACAAAACAATCACACAGCAGAACTGATTAAAGAAGAACAAAGTTTTCATATTACTAAATACTGAATCTTCAGAATAGTCATATTCATTTGACGTTATCTTTATCAGCTCATTTAGTTATCTATTACATGCCAAGTTGCCGCACCGCGGCTGAAGCCTTTGGGGGAAGAAAATTGCCTGGTCAGACGCTGGGAAAGGATGGTTGAAATCATGCAGACAGTTTTGAAAATGCACTTTCTCAGTTTGAAACTTTGTTAATAATTTGAAAAATCTCTTATAACTACATGTTTTCAAGATAGAGATGCTGTGAAAAGTTCAGAAGCAGATGTCAAAGTCTGTCTCACAGCTTATAGTTTGTCAAAGCTTTTGTATATGTCTCTATGATAGTTCTCTTGATTTTACAATACTTATTAATAGTGTTATGAATAGCAACATATTAACATTCAAGCATAGCAGATACCCCAAGTGCTCTGGACCTCTGGTATGTGATCTCAGAAATTCCAAATCAGACAAAGGTAGGCCAATGCTCATTGCATCACTTTCCCTTCTAGACTTCTAGTGAGCCTTCCTAGTAGCTATGTAGTTACTCGTGCTAACAAGCAGAGCATGAAGAAGGCATCAAAGACAACCTGACTGCGAAATACAGACAGAGTGTAGATACAAATACATTCTCCTCCATAGCAGCTCCTAAAATTTGGTCCCTAACATCTGCTCGCACACCCACATAGCTGTCTGAGTATGTAAACTCAGATCCCTTTCCTCGTACGGATTCCGCGGGATGCTCTTTGCTCCTCCATCAGCAGCCCCCAGTTTGCCCAAAGCCTGGAAAACCACCACTTGATCACGCATATATGAGTCCAGAAATCGTTTTGATTGGCCATTTTTCAACATTTTCTCGATATTGCGCGGGTCGTCTCCATCTGCGAGCTCATACATCAGATCTTCGACGCACTGGTCAACCATATCCGTGACTACGCGTTCCATGTTAACACCCATCTTGAGGCTTGATTTTGCCTGTGATTTGCCTTTTCCCTTCGACTTCTGATGAGGTGTATGGTTGGATTTCTTCCCTTGCATGGATTTATTTGGGGCTCCGAATAAGGCATCTCGCCCGAGTCGGAAACCTGTGGATGTATGTGCGACGAGAAGGATGTAAGTTTGAGAATAGTGATTGGTTGCTTCTGACCGGCGTAGTCCAATTTTCAGCGGTTGGGCATCAGCGCAGCAGCTCTTACCCTTGGAGCTGAATTTGTGGGAGACTGTCTCCAAGGCATAGTTCTCCATCCATTCACGAATAGAGTGTGGGACAGAACGATTTTCGTCTAGCTCCCCGGAAGAGGTGTCGGAGTCAATGTCTGATGCTTCTGGGTAAAAATCTTCCTGGTTTCTCTCCTCCTTCCTACCCAAGGACCCCCGTTTAACTCTTTGACGTTGCCTCTTCCCATGTTTGGAGCGACTCACTGGGTGTTCTTCGTTTAGAGAAGTATCAGGCGCCAAAACTGTGATATCAATTTGAGTGATAAAGCCTCGATCAAATGCATGAAGATTTATCTCCGGGAAAATCGGGGAGAAAGAAGCAGAATTGCATACAGGCTCTGGATCGCGTACAGCGGGTTGCGTCTCCGCCTTAGAAGCTGCTTCCAACTTGCGAATACCCAGTGGCCTGATGAGGACACACACAGTCCCTATACCTGTCTGGCCACCATTCCAGCCGCGATGTTTCAATTCCACGTCAAGCCGGGGCAATCCAAGTGTTGCAAAATTAGGGATGAGGACCTGGGAAATGTAATCATAAGAGGGAGAGAACGATACGTTAGTCCCACCAGTAACATTTAACTTGATGATGTCTTCTGGAGGATCCTCGCCTCTCTCGGCCCCTCTTGCATTCGCACATGCACCAGCATACAAAAGATATGGATACAATGCTTGAAATATCAGGAACACGGATCCCGGAGTTTTGAGGTGAATACTATATTCCGGTTGAATTGGAGGTGCATCGGTCATTGACTCCAGGTTCATCGGTTTCAACGGCGATGCGAGGTCATCTATCTTGTCGTCGGTGTTCCCTCCTGGTCTGAGGTCTTCCCGATGTCCTGCTTCACCTCGCGGATAGAATATGATTTCTGAAGACCCCACGGTAGCGTTCACAGCAGTCCCGCCGCAAATATCAAGAAGACACTGTATGGCGGCGGTGTGTGATGGCCGTAGCCCGCGGGATCCGTCTCGTTTGGCTCGAATACGCGTGATCTTCACTGGCTGCGATGTTAATGCAGATAGTGCAACGGCATTTCGTACAAGCTGGCCGCCTCCTTCAAGAGTGCTGCCGTCAAGGTGTATCATTCTTGCCCACACAGTTCGTGTCCTTCAAACGCGGTTCCAGATAATAAATAGCACTTGTTGGCCTTTCAATCTCCCAACGGAAAACAGCAAAGCAGCAAAGTGTGAATGTTTTCAACAAATATCTTTTGATCAATCAGCATAGTTGATTCTCTGCTATCTTCACCACATATTTATAGTATTGTGCAGGTAAGTTGAAATCTTCTGTTGCTGGTGTAGAGTCAGATTGTGTGGAATGACTCATATTCCCCAGGCAGCCAGGCTGAACATCGACTAACTAGTACATACATATGTATGTTTATGTAGTCAGCTCAACTCACCACACAGAGAATTACGATATAACTGAAGAGATCCAAGGTGCTTCACGCATTGTGGTAGACAGTTTCAACCTGATCCCGCAAATATGATGTGCTTTCTCAGGGTCTTTGTGTGGTGGCTCGGAGACAATGTTCTTAATTGGACTGACATCCATCTTATGAGCATCAAGGATCGCAAGGGCGGTCTCTTCGTCGTTCTTTTCTTTTAAGATGCAAGCAGACCAGAAGCTGCTTCAATCTTGCCTTCTGCCAGCAATGGCTTCCTTTCTCTGTGCTCTCGAGGTTGGACCTGCCTCGATACTAATTCGTTTGCTACCTGCCCTACAGCTTGACTCCAACATGACGGCGAACACTGCAACTCTGTTGAAGGGGATTCTCCATGGCATGCCTACTGGCTTTTACTGTTTTACCAGAACTCAGATATATTTACACCGTCTACAGGGAATACATCTAACTTGTTACTTTGCATCAACTCTACAAGGATGCCTTTGGGGGCCTCGAGTGTCAACTCTAAGCTCAGAAGAAGCGAGTCCTCCGCTTCCGTGAAAACGCGACGTCGTGGCCATTCCTATGCTGAACCTATTGACAATGAGGTCGGTCAGCGACAAGCTCTGACTGCGGCATCTCTTGCAATGCAACGAGCTACAAGGTCATCGATTGATGAGCTCCGTGGCAGCGAAACTCGAACCAGCCACTCTTCTTTCCAATCTTCACGGCCTCAGAGCATTCGATTTAGCAATAGCGATGCTAGCAACTCACATGGTACGAGAAAAATGGAATCTGTCCATCCGCCTCCGCCGCCACCTCCAAAGGGCCACGTTATTCAAGGCAAGGAAACAGAAACGCCGCCAGTCCAAAATGAACCAGCTTCAGGTGGCGTCGATGAATTTGGCATGCTCACAGATGATACACCATTTGTATCATCGGTGCCTTCGTCGTATCGGAAGCTTCGCAAATCAAAATCGATGTTTTCGACCCGCTTGCGTTCTGCGTGGTTGAACGACTCGTCTCGCTCACCAAAACGAAATCAACATTCATCACAGTATGCAGGACCCCGACACTTTGCTCGCTCCACGCTTCGTCGATCACTCTCTTTCTTCAAAGGAGAAAGTGAGTCTCACTCAAGGAGGCATCAGTCCGGGGAGAGTCAAGAGTCCGCTGATAGGCTAGCGAGAGATCAATTTCTACGGGAGCTTAGCAGGACATCCCAGGCTGATACCTTCGGGTCAGATGTTGGGAGATGGAGGAATGGTGAACCGAGGCCATTTAGGAAATCCGTTCGACCTCTGAGCTCCATTCATCCTAGTTCTGAAGATGGGCCAGCCCAGGAACGATCCGCTGGTGGCCATCATCGTGTCCGAGCGAGGCGACTCTCTCAATCAATAAAGAATGGCCTCCGACGAATATTTGGACGACCAGTGACGCCGCAGGAAGACATATCTTCTCAACAAAGTGATGCTACTTCCGTTCCTCTGAGTGACTATAACGATTCAGGATCCCACTTTAATCAGAGGCTGAGTATTTCATCAACACCCAACGCTCAGTACTGTCACCAAGGTAACAGCAGTATTAACTCTTACTCTCGATTCCCAGGCCATCGATCCGCAAGTATCCGCTCAATGAAAAGCCTAGAAAGCATTTCTACGTCAAATTCACGCGTTACCAGTTGGACAGATTCTACCACAACGAACACTCTCAATATGAGACATCCAGCAGAAAATCGTCTGTCTATTATTCAAGAACACGGGGAGCCCTATAGATCCCTTCCCACCAAACCTCCTCCTCATTATCATGACGGCTACTCTGTATTTAGACAGCCACTCTGTGTCGATGGCATCGGTGGTAATCCCGTGGACAGCCAGCGGGTTTACTCAGCCTTGATGCGGAAAATAGACGACTCAAACACGAAAAGGAAGCAGGACGGCACTCTTACTTCACGACTCAACGCTGGTGAAGGAAGTGGGCATAGGGACCAGTCATCTGGGTATTCGCAACAGCTAACACCAAGTATAAGGCAAGTGCCTAGTGAGGCGTCAATGCGCCATGGCCAGCCTATTATTATTCCTCCGAGACGATCTCCAAGTGTCCGCAGCTACCGCTCGGCGAAATCCGTTTACGCTGTGGATACCCCCGGCCTCACCCCTCAACAAATCGCCCGGTGCAACGAGAATATCACTCGTCACCAATCCCGACGTTCGCTGCGTCGCTTCAATTCCAATCTGTCACGCTCAAACCCTCATCGGCATCCAGGAGTATATAACACCAGTACAATGACTACGCCGACAAGAGCGCAAGGGTGTGATTCTGATGATGACTCCTGTACTGTCGTGGTATCGAGATCTCCAACTTCCGATAATCTCGCCGTATCTCCCAGTGTTTATTCAAGAACAACAAGCGGGAATACCCCTGGTCGTCATGAGAGCCATAATGATTTATCTCACCCCGAATCCGACGACGACCGGGGTACTGCCACCATTATAACCAGTCAAAGGCTTCCATACGAGCCTCGTGGTCGCGATCGAACGATTAAGGGCAGCGCTGAATGGAAATCTTGGATGAGATCGCAGATGGACTTTATCGATTCCCCTATCCTTTCTCACAATCTTGATGTTCAATTTGTCAACAAAGATAGAACTCATTACAGAGAAGACGCCCAGATCCATGACGGAAGTTCTGATACCGAAAGCACTAACTCCCTGGCTGGAGAGGGTCAGTCGAAGAGAGGCTGTGTGGAGGTATCAGGTAAATCTGCTGAGGAAACGCAAGTCTCTGACTACAAACGTCAACCTTTGTCAGAATTGAAACGCTATTCCCAGAGCAATTTTTCTCGTCCTCTACGCTGTTCACCAAGTAGCTCGGTGGCATTTGGCACCACGAATGCCAGAAAGCCGTCTGTGGTGACAGAAGTGCACACTCCGCCATGTAGTGCCCCAGTCATCGTCGAAATGAACGTACATCCCAAGGCTTCTGCTGGGTCTATTCAATCCAGAACCCAGTCGAGAACTCCGAACCACTCTCCACTGGTTTGTCGCAAAACGCGTCTCTCTGACACATGCAGGTCGCCAACTGCCTCACCACAGGGTGGTTTTCATGTCAATAGCCGGGCGTCCACTCGAAATCGACATGGCATGCACCTTCCACCGCCTTCTTACGGAGGCGGTACCAAGAAGGGGTTTCAGAGCGTTCACTCTAGTTCAATGTATACCAAGAATGATGGTGGTTCAACGACCAAAGAAAATAGAGAGATGAATGAAAATGAACCACCTGAACTTCCAGATGGTTTATACAGGCTGAGTGAACTTCCCTCTACTATTAGTAGCAAGCGAATGGTCGATATATTCTTAAGCGATAGGAGGCGACTCAGGGGTGTTTCTGAGGACAGTTCGAATGAGTCTGCATTCCTCTGAACAACAATACGAGAGTCGTGATGGTGCTATGTAAGACTTTTGGAGTCCTTTGGACAAAATTGGTACGCAGGTTCTGGGATTCTCATACTCTCTACTAGTATGCTGTATATCTTCCTCACTTTATTATCTGTTTTAAAGCTATTGGTTTAGCATATTATTATCATGATAATTCCTATTGAGCAATAAACAAGGATTATAGAGAAATGGTTATTTTTAGCCCTGAGCGTGGACAAGAAACTATTCTTCAAACCCTCTTACTGACTGCGAGGAGAAGGTTCATGGGTTTCTAGTATTAGGTCTGCCTGGGAAAAGCTCAGACATGATACTCTTGCTGCGGGACTGGGGAGATAGGACACGGCGCCTCATTTTTAATTCCACAATCTTATGTTTCCCTGGTGAACTCACCTGGCTCACTCTCCCGTCCCGGCTTTCCTGAAATAAGTGCTGATCTGGATGATAAAGCCTGCTTCCTGCAATCAAGATGAATCTACAAACCAAGTCAATGCTTAGAAAATGCTAGGGCGGCTACACAGCTGGTATTCAAAGGAGTCCTCAAATGTGGTAGCACTGTTAGGCCACAAATTGGGAGGATTGCTGGCCATCTGCATCATGTCTGGGTTGTGCTACCACAAGACTAGCTCTCTAGGAGCCCTGGCACTTTCAAACACCTTAGATTCCAGACAGCAAACCCAAGTTTACAGCACGTCTGATGCGCCTCCCTGCGTGGAAGAGGTAGTATATAACTTCAAAGCAGGGTTTATCAGCCCGCTTATCATGCCTATCAGCGGATTTCTTGCGGTGTGTAATGCGCTTCTCTGCAGTTTTTGATAGGCAAGCCGAGCATTACCTCTTTATCAATGTGGACTTACGGCATAGCTCGTGCCGTCCAAGGGGAGCGCGCAAAGTGACCGCGACGTAAGAGAGAGACACACATACGCAAAGAAATATCTTCGTTCGCCAAGGCCAGGCGCTCCTTTCTGACAACGCATCGTACGACCCCGGTTTGGATCAGGCCCCTTCCAGGAAAGGGGGCGGTTGCCGGGCAGGAATATCGGTTGAAATCTATCAAATCAAATAGGTAAGCTGAATCGTACTTTTATTCACGTATAATGAGACTAAACCTTGATGGATGACATTGAGATGCTTGTCAACAAAGGGGCGCTCGCCTGCCAGGAAAGCAAAAGTTGAACCATATTTGTGTGAATGTTATAGCAAGTCAGTTGAAACGATGCTGTGGGCAGACCAGAGGATTTCTTTGATTGTAATAGTTCGTATAACATTCGATCACTATGAAGTGACAGAGGAGTCGCCCGTCCTGAGGCCCATGGCAACTCGATCCAATTGGCAAGGATAAGACCAAACGCTTCTAGCGTTTGAATAGCCTCGCCCATAGAGTCCTAGCTTTCGAATAATCTCGTTCATAGGCTTCAAGCTCTCGAACGACCTCGCTCATAGAGTTGAAGTTGCCATGCCAGCAGCTCTGTATCAACCGACCCAATGGGAGAGATGAGACATCAGGAAATTCATTGTTTGCGTATAGCTCTTCAACCTGCCGATATCCGTCAATTGACGCTTCGAGCTCATAGTGTGGCGGTCTTCCAGTTATAACTTCGTAGATTGCACAACCAAATGCAAAAATATCCGTTTGTCGACTCACCCTGGGTATTGATGGTCGATAACTACACCATTCGTAACACGAATCCGCTGGTTCGCCATCGATACTGCAGCCTTCCAAGTCAATTATCTTCAAGTAACCCTTTCTTGTTACAATCATATTGTGACATCCCACATCGGCATGAATGATATTACAGTCATGTAAATGCTGATACCCTTCTGCAGCGTGTCTTAGCCAGCGAAGCTTCCTCTCGATCGGGTGATGATTCGCGGCGGGTGATCGACAGATTGTGCGAAGGACCTCGCCTCGTTCGAGAATCATGGAGCCGTCTTTCCTTGTACCCAGTAATTTCGCAATGTTGGGATGCGAGCGGGCACGCTGATACGCTCGCTGTTCAACGTCACCACAGTCGCTTTCGTGAAATTCTTTCAAAACTCTCTTATCATCTATCGCATAGATAATTCCTGACTTTCCGGCGGCCAGGAACTGTAGTGTTTCAGGAGATATTGAATCAGTGTCCGTGTTGTTTGGACGATGATGTATTTCGAGGCATTTGGTAGGAAGCGTCCTTAAAGCAGAGTAGAGGGAGCGAAGGGATCTCGCAGCGCACCGGTAGGCTTTTGGGTCGGACGGCATTTGACGCTTCGACAGAAACGAGCGTTCGAGCGGTTCAATGACGCGGTCCAGGCATAACTAGGATGTTGACGACGAAGTGGTAGATATACTAACATACTCTGTACTGCTGATGTAGTTACATGTTGTTTGTTTGTTTTGCACCAAGTTAGCACGTGAATAGCATCCTACATCCATCTACTCCATATAATGTATTCGAATCAACCTTCTCGTCTCTCATCAACAGTGAAGGGTTTACAGATGTGTCAAGCCCAATCTTTTTGAAGACAAGTAATGAATGAGAGATCATGGCCTGATCAAGCAACATGGAACTCACTCTGGGTGCATGTTCCCCCTGATCAGATTAGCTACATGGTACTAACAATTTTTCTTCCGAGGACTATTACAAGCATCTCGAGAGGAAAGATGATGCTGTCTTGGTACCATTTAATACAGAATGGACTGTTTCTTGGTTCTATGAAGTCTCTGCTGTCTGTCCATGCGGCCCATTATGATCTTGTCATCCAATGGAGTTTGCATGCTGCCAGATTCTGGGAGGGCATAAGTATGGTTCTTTCTCCCGCAAGGGGGACTTTGATGGCTCTATAAAGCCATGATTAGTCCCCCAATATGACTGAATGCACTTTCGTTCATATGCTCCAGTGAGAGCTGTCAGAAGTGCATGTTCTTTGGATACTATTCTTGTCTCGTCATGATGGCACCGGTATAGGGTCAGTCTGGATACTATATACAGGAGATAGCTTCTATTTTCTGCCCATTTTTATTCTTTCACCTTCATCCTTTCTCATATTTTTCTATCTATTTGCTATCTGTGCTCTTCTAGTCAAATACCTCGACTTTTTTTACTGACCATTTCCGAAACCGTTTAAACAAAAGAAGGCTTTCGTCTTGTGTGATATCTCCACGTTCATGCTACCACCGCAAAGATGGTTCGCAACATCGATCCTCTCATAGTCATGGCATGGCGAGAGAGCAAAGGATTTTTCATCAACACCTGCGTCTTCCTCGGCTTCGCTTTAGTCATTTTTTGGCTCAGGAAGTGCCGGGACCGCCACGGCATCGGCTTTTTAGCTCAAGTTGGGTTTCTGGGAATAAACCTGACTTCACTAATCCTTATCGCCCGGCAGTGGCATAGCTACCACATCGGATTTGTAGCCCTGGCCGGCGAAAATTCTGGCCTCATCGATCGGGAGATCACCATAATGGACCGCATGGACACCGCATTCTTGAGTTGCATATCGGCAACGACCACGGTGTGGATGGTTGTCGTAATGTACAAGCAAAGCAAGCAAAAGGAACCGGAATCCAGAGGGGTCAAGGAGGCAATGGCCCAGCTTCTGCTCATCGTGTCGTGGGTTCTGACCTTGCTAGTGGTGCAGGCGAAGTTGCCTCAGGCGCAATACAAGAATATGCCTGGGGCAGAGTTGTATATACCGACAAGTTTTGAAATGGATCTCGAAGCGCTTACGGACCAGTGGTTCGCTACTGGGTTGTATGGCAGGTTGTTCGTCTGGGTTGCCGCCTTGATACTGGCTGATACGCTGGCTTGCACGATGATCAAGGGGGTTTCATTACTGATATCTAATTTTTCTCCTATGATTCGTGACATCAAAATGAAGGCCAGATGTCGCAAAAAGCATCGTCGTGCCAAGTCAAAACGCCATACCGGTATTGCTGCTAAGTCTCATGCGGCCGTGTTCCCTGGCGGCGCGCCATCAGCCCGACGAAAGGTGCTACCTGCCTGGCTAAATGTGCGAGATGACAAGGACGTGGATATCGAACTACAGCTGCCTCCGCCCGTTGCTCAGCGATACTCCTCGTCGATGTCCGAAACTTCTACATTATTTGCGTCCCAAGAGGATATCTCAGAACTTCAGTACCTGTGACTTGTTAATTCAGTGATATCCACGCAACCATGGGAGTGCTGCCCGTTATATCTTGATTGAGGCTTTTTGATACTATTTTCCACACTTTACCATCTCATTGAGACTAGGAATGGGAATTTGCGTTCTTGGAATGTATATTTTTCTGCTTGGCCGCAGGTTGGTTTTATGTTCGCAGCTTGTATCTATTTTGAAACTATGTAGATTTGAAAAGAGAGTCACTTTTTTTTTTGTTTAGCAGAATTATCCGTCTTTTCCACTTTTAAACATTCTCCATCAATGAAAACGTAGGAAACCTTCTAAATCACCTCCATGGTAATTGATAGAGAAGCCGATTAGGGGATTTGCAAGACTCATGGGTTAGCGTTACAACAAAGTATGAAAAGAGACTCAAAAATACAGAACCAGATGTAAGGGGTTAAACTTATAGTACTGTCTTCCAATGAAGAGAATTAGTTTCTTTGAAAATGGAGAAATGAGGTCCAGGAGGACTCGTGAAGGGTATATAGAGCACATATAACAACATTTTTTTTTTCAGAAGCAGACCATTGCTTAAACTGCCGTAAAACTTTCCTCTTGTTCACATTTTGCCTTCTGTATTTCTTTTCTTCCCTCTGACCCATTTAGCAAGAACGACTGAGAGGTGTTACTCATCCTAGATGCTAGTGAGTTCAGCCAAAACCAGATTAAATTTCCATATCCATTTTTTCCCATAATTCCTCTTCCTCTTAACTGAAGACAAATGTCTTGGCCACCAAAGGTCGACCAAACTGACACAAGACAGTCCAGGATCCCTTTAAGCACAGTAATTAGCAGGGAAACTGCCTCTGATGCCTCTGAGCTCCCCTTCCCACCAGTCATCTGTCTTGTCGGTTTTCTTTATGACACGGATGCGGTCGCCTTCCCTGAACACTAGATCGCCTGCGCCCTGACCGCCAAAGTCATACAACGCAGTAACGAACTGAACCTGTGTTGAAGATGATGATCTTGGGGGTGGTGGCGGTGGGGGTTTCTTCTTCCCTATAGCAGCGGCAATCGAAGCGGCTCCGGCGGCGGCCACAGAGGATTGTATCTGCGCGTTTCGTGAAACAGGTGGCGCGTGATGTGTAGAGACATCCGGTGATTCGGAGGAGACGCGGTTGGTTCCTGGCGGCGAATATTGCCGGGCGCTGGTGCTGGTGGTGGTCATTAGGTTTCCAGCCGGAGCTGTCTTGAAGCCATTGATGCGTGGCCGCGTGTCCGATGGCACAGAAGGGGGTGAGTGGATCGCGCGAACTGGCGAGACAGATAATTTACGAATAAGAGTTGGGGAGCTGCCATAGCGTGTACTCGATCCATTCAATATCGTACCGTTTCTGTGGTCATCGGAGGTTCTGGGTTGACGGCCTGACTTGCTATGGGAGACACAGGCGATTGATTCTGCTTCTCGTTGTGTAGGAAGAAAATCTCGCTCCCATGACTGAATCACCACATCCATGGCAGGCGGCGGGAAAGGAAAATTCTGCTCCAAGGAATAGTTGTGTAGTGAGGTGTAGTACAACGCAAGGAGGGTGTTTTGAATCTCGACTTGAGCAGAGAGAATGTGCGGAAGTATGGAAAATGTGGCAGTGATCAGTCCAGGCAGATGAGCCCGCAAATGGTCGTCTGCTGCTTGATATTCCTGTGACTTGATTAGCCCTGCAGAGATGCCGTGTCAAAGTGGAAAGAGTACTAACATCTTTGGCTTTACTCAGATCGATCTCAGCTTTGGCCAGAGCCGAATTCTCTCTATCTGACCGCTTCGATTTCTTCCTTGATGCGTCCACTCTCCCTTGGTATCGTTCATAATCAAGCTGTATACCACATACAATTAGCTCTTGTGGACCAGGTACTTCGAGTGCCGAATGTAGCAAAGCCATTGCCCAGTCAAAAGGCCACGTTTATTTTTCTTGAATCCATTATCCCTCCCAGTTCGGTAGCTCTGGTTTTAAAAAAGCACAAGCATGGATTTCCTAACCTTTTTATCGTCACGTTTCTTAATAACTTTCTTCATCGGTTGCAGATAATCCTTCGCCTCCATTGCAGGTTTAATCATTCGAACGTCCACCGAAAGTATCTCTTCCGAAAGGTCAACTCGTAATGATTCATATTCCTCGTTCAATCGAGCTGTCCTCATCAACGTAGCTTCTGGAGTTATTGCGGGGGGGTGAGCGGTAGGCTCTGATGAGCCCACAATTGGGTGGTATAGTGACTCGAATTCCTGAAGCAGCCTCGCCTGATACGTGAGGATGGATGACCATGCGTCGCGCCATGCTTTGCTCGAATCGATAATCTAGTTAATCGCGGACGGAAAGCAGATATTAGCTCCAACAGGTCAAAGAGACAATGCAACCAAAGTACGCCGACAAAACTTGCTCATACCTTCGTTAGTAGCTTGTCGGCATTGTCAAAGTCCTTCAGGAGAACCGAAACTTGACTCTCATCAGCGGATCTTTTCATCAACCTCCCAAACTGCCTGTGCATGGCCAACATGATGGTGACGGTTGGACAGGGGCTGTCCAGGCCTCAACCCTCGTTGATCGTCGTTGGTTGCCTTTTGGCTTCAGATGCGGGACGAATTGACTTTGCTGATGGTGCGAGATAGCGTGGATTTCGAGTCTGTCAAGGCACAAAACGAATGACTGTGAAAGAGCGTAGTAGTGTAACAACAGCACGACTGCGAGTCAGAGACCAGACCGACGACGACTGAAGAAACAGCTGTGGGATACAGTGCGTCACCCGGATAGCAATCCCTGTTAATCCTTGGGGTGTTTCAGTATTTCAGGCTCAGAAGTTGGTGGGGAGGTCAGAATCTCTCTATCGATACATACCTAGTGGTTATCAGTTGCTGCATTGACGGCGGGACATTGGTCGATACGGAGCACGGTCTGATTGCAATATTAAATAGCAGTAATTCCCGCGTTATCTCAAAGGAAAAGCGAGTGTTCTAGTCAAAAGAGTGTTGGTTTCTCAATGGAAAGTAGCAGGATAAAGTCTCGAACTTGTACGGAGGAGTTAGTTGACTAGTTCGAAGCTTGTCGAAGCTTGCGTAAGTGCTCTCCGCCACCTAGAGAGAGAAGTCGAGGACAGCTAGCTAGCTACATGCAGTTCTACAGGCCAAAGGGTTCTCTATTTTATAAGAATAATAGCGATGAAATGTCCGTGGAGTAGGGTAATATGCTGTGGATGGCCTATCACCACACCTAAATACATAGGTAGTTATGTACTCCGTAGTGATATGAATCTCTCATGTCTTGAAAGAGTGCCTGTCTAAATGCTTCAGGAGGGAGGCGAGAACAGGGCACAGCTGAATTAATACCTCCTTGAGCATTCGTGATGCTGGTCTCGGGTCATTCTAAGCAACATGTCTTGAAAAAGCCTCAATTGCAGTCCCTGGGCTGGCATCCAACAGCGAGTCCACCAGCAGCACCAGGCTCAGTGAAACTGCAAGTATCTCACTGTGCTGACCATTGACATTGCCTCGTCTATGAAGCACCACTTATTTCAATATTTCGTGTGGAATTCACCATAAACTTTCACACGGTTGGTTGCAGTGCTGTAGAGGCTCGTTCTCCAACGTTTGCTTGCTTGTAGAGCATCCCTAGGATAGACTTATTAGCATGCAAGCATAGCATGGTTCATGGGGCCTCACAATTTAAAAGCTCAGGGCTGACTCCTTAGCATCTGCTCAATCACTGTTGCCAATATGTACTTACATTAGTACTAACTTATCGGCTGTTGCAACCAAAACCCACCATCAGCTTCTAGGCTTTGATAGAAGCTCACAAAGACAAGATCATAACCAAGCACGGAGACCTGTTACAGCAAAAGGCCCCAAACTGAGTATCAAGTCAACTTGTTCTAGCAAAATGGATTGTCCTGCTCACCTCTCGAGAAAGATGCGATTATGTTTGCTGGTGAGTAGTTAGTTAACTAGGGATGAATGATGACTAAGCGGGTCGCGTTCAACATCGCGTTTCAACATCGAGATTCGACAGCAACGCTCCGGCTCCGTCAACTGGAGGTCATGGACTCGTTTCCTTGCCAATAGCTAGTGGTTTCTAGCTGTGTGCAATTATGAGTCTTGCCTTCCCGACCCGAGCCACAACAACCTCGTTCTCCGTTGGAACGAGCCAATACACCGCACCTGTTATCAAGTTCCGGTGCCTCTACACCTTTGACGTTAAGCGCAAAGCAAAGCGATGGCAGGATGGATATCTCCAGTTCCACACCTTCAATCGAAGGGCGATGGTCTATGGCAGCTCCAGTGACCTCATCGGGGACATATATGTACGAGGAAACGATGGCGTCCAGGGGGGCCAACAGCTGGAACTCGAGCGGGGTGTCCTTGTGGACGTTGGAGAATGTTTGGAGAAGACGGAGACCGATTTGACGGAGTTATTGGACAAGAGAAAGTCGAATGCGGTCATGTCATCTTCAAAGACGGTACTACGACGGATGTCCACTGCCCCTGGAAACGGCAGCTCTTTGATGAATCCGTCGGCTCAGGCGAAGCCATTAAGCGAGTTGCTGGGGAAGCACCGCACTTCAATAGGAAGGGCGGTACTTCCGACGAAGTCGCCCTTTGAAATACGGCATGAAAATAACCAATATGATCGTGCCGCAGAACGACCCACCAAAAGAAGAAAACATTCCCCAGCCCAGGAGAACGAGCAGGAAAGCTTTCGAGATAGCAGGACTTCCCTTGGAAATACCAGAAATAGGACCCTCCAAAGCGAAACCAACGATAGTGAGCATACTGCCATCGGATTTCAATCTGGTTCAAGGCAAAAGCTGTCGAACGAGCCATTAATGAGTTTCCAGCCAGCTAGTGCGTTGAAGATAGCTGCCTCAAACCGTTCCAACCATAGTCTCAAAGAATCAAGGAAAGCTATATCGAGCAACCAAAAATCGATCACATCCATGCTCAGCGGCGAAAAACCAATCACACTTTTCCCATCGTCAACGGAGCGTCCTCGCAAAAAACTCTTGTGCTTAGAAATGATAAAACGGCCCATGGCAGCAAATCAGTCCATCCAAGCTAAAACCACTGGTGGTACACGAAACTCGACCGGGCAGCGAGATAAGGCTAATACTTTCGAAGACAATTGTGCAACCGCAATGGGAGGACTGGCTCGGCATAGAGGCGAGAAGATAAATGTTTTAACGCCCGTGAGCGGTAATTGCACGATGGAGTTCGCTCCATCCACTTCTACGATGCGCGTGCTCGAAGAATCTTTCAACGAAACAGATGTACCTCCAAGTTCCCAGACAATAACGAAATCGATATCCGATTTCTTCAAACCCAGCCAGCCGCCACCGCAGTCGCTGGATGAACACAAGGAAAACGCCGGACAAGTACCACAACCACGCTCATTATTACGAAGTCATTCGGATATCGAGCCCCTGGCCCGTCAAAGCACTAAAAATACCACAGCTCTACCATCAAATCATGCTGCTCCCAACCGAAGCGACCCAGCTCAGAAATCTCATGGAAAGGGGCTGCTCAAGTCCTTGTCTGATACCTCTGCATTGAGAGCCAAACCCACTGGTCCTAGCCGCGCATTGCAAACGCGTCTTATGACAGCTGCTGATAGCTCCGCAACAAGTAGCACGATGGATGACGAAGAACAAGGACCATGGACCAGTGAGGCTTTGGATTTGTTTGACTGGTGGCCGCCCGGTCGACCGAAACCTGGAATCCGAAAGGAGAGTGACATGCATTGCTAGCATCGCTTGGTGATTCAGCATCAGGCGGGTGTTTTGTTAGGTTTTTCTATATCATGAGAGCAGCCTTTCTTACTTTAAATAACTTACGCAGAGCTTGCCTGCACTCAGTTATGATATAATGAGAACGCTGGTGTTTATCATTAACTCATGAAGTTATGTGAATGCACCACGAGGACATATCTCACGTAAAAATATGATTGTGTGTGCATTACAGTGTATCTGGAAAATGAAACCGATATACCCGAAATAGAGAGGCAAGCAGAAGAACCAGCCGCCTATTTCTTTGTCCATCCCTTGATGGTGCTTTTTCCTAGCTCTTTTTCACCAAAGTCCCACTAACATACGGCAACGGACCCCACGCAAACGACGTTTTGAGGGTATCACTCGCCCACCCACCATCCTCATCCGCAGCCATTCTCAGCGCCTTTCCCGTATCCCTATCTAAACGGCAACCCCCCAAGAAAAACGGCCAACCAAGCAATGTGTACACCATCTGCGCCAATCTCCCCGCAACACTCCCGTCCCGCGTACACCATGGATTCACCACATGCTCCGCCACCAACAATTTCCCCCCAGGCTTCAGCAAGCGATACAACCCCCGAATCGTCTCCTCGGGCCGCGGTACGGAGCAAAGCACGCGCACGCAGACAATGGCATCGAACACGCCGCTGCCCAAGTCCTTAAACCCCGCTCTATCTAACGCAGGAAGGAGGGATTGCGTCTCCGCGCCGCAGTGCAGGATGTGGTATTTGGATGAGAAACCGCAGTGTTTGATTTTGGCGCGCAGGTCGGGGTGGAGTCCTGCATGGGGCTCGGCGCCGTATATGGCTTGGATGTTTGGGTTGGTGAAAAATGGCATTTGGATTCCGGTTCCGGGGCCAATGTCGAGGACGATGCCGCTGGCAGTGCCGAGAAGAGGGGGCATGAGGGCGCTGGAGCCGGTGGGTAGTGTTGGTGTCGAGGTTGTGGGGTCTCGAGCACCTGGGAGAGGAGGTTGGTAAGTTTTTTTCTCTCAGAGATAGCAACGATGTTGAGGAAAGGCGGAAGAATAGAGTAGCTTATATTGCAAGACGCTTTTCCATAGCGCCCATTTTCGCGACTGGCATCCTCCATTCCGCAAGTCTGTAACTCCCTTACCTGAGAATTTGATCCAAAACCTCGAAAAGGCTTCTGATTTTATCTGAGATAATCTGAGAACCGGGGCAAGGAATTCTCCTCGTCTGAACATCGTCTCCAAAAGGACTACTATAAAGTCTATGGAAGAAAGAAACAACAAATTAGCTACATACTGTCTACCCACAAACCTCCAGCAATTGAACAGCCCAAAGTAGTATGGAAAAAGGGGAACTCACGCCATACACCAAGTGCCAGTAGTATTCCAGGCTCTGCGAGGTCATAGATGAGTTGGTAGAATGTTGGTTGCGCCATGTTCAGTACGATGCTTTGCTTTTCCTTCTTGATGAATATGGCAGCTGGACTCGAGTCGTGCTGTTTGTTCGTAAGGTATGGATTCAATGGCTACGAGAGTGTGCGGGAATGGCGGATGTGTGAGCTTCGAAAGAGAGTTAAGTTACTGATCTGCGGCCTGTGTGGGGTTTGTTAGTTGGGCTGTGAGGGTTTGGTCTCGATTGCGTAGAGCTCAAGGAGAGAATGCGGGCAGATAAACAACATTATCACTGCACTCACCAGTCAATTAGTTATGTAGCCACTCGACTCAGTCAATTGAAGATGTATCTACGATCCAGCTCTCAGAATCACCAAACAGATTTTGTGGATGAATGAATTCATCCTCTCGGCCCGGCACTGGATTGAAGATCTTCGGCGAGACCCCAAAGCCGAACACGTGATTGTCTGCAAGCACTCATGGGCAGCAGCGAAAGTGAGCTGGAGAAGCACTGATATGGCCAGAATCTACAAGACTGCATATTGAATGGTTAACTATGAAAGGCAGTAGAATTCAAACTGATTGTCTTGAGTTTCATTTCCCAAAATATCCCCAGAGTTCAATCCCATCACTCCGTTGTCATTGGGCATCCAAGTTGAAACAATCCAGTGTCATAATATTGGTTATGTACGTAGTTGAAACGAGTCTAGAACGATGTTTCCGATCTGACTATTCATCACCAGAAGTAGGTTTGCGTCCGTAGACAACCGTTCTACGTCATGGGTTAGCTGGTGCCAAAGGAGGTAGCAAAAGAAATCTTCGGGGCTTTGCAGAATCCTACATACACTTCTTGATAGGGGTGAATTTTCGGGTTTCGAAGTGCACGTCTCACTTCCAACAGGTAGACTTCTACCTCCTCGCGAGACCACTAGATCTTGATTAGCGTCCATACAGGCAAAGGCGAAGTCGAGACTCTCGAACTCTTACCTCCAAGACCTTCGTAAGAAGCATCATCGTCCAGCCTTCGATTCCTTCTTCCCATTGCAGACGGTTAAACCGCCCGAGCTCTTTGAGATGAGGATCTTTCGGCCACGGTCCCAACGGAACTTTGAAACGACGCTCAACGACATCCGTAAATCCAGCAGCCGCAATCCCTTTGCTGGATTCGTCGAGGACCCGCAGTGACTTTCCAAACGCCTCGCCGGCTTCTAGAGATACTCGACCCCATTTTTCGAATATTGTGCCATCGGTAGTGCCATCGTCGGACTTGACGTAGACCGACTGCTCCACTTGTTCGATGTAGCCACCCGGTTTGATATTCCTGGAAGCGCATTCAAAAAAAGCGAGTCAGAAGACTGGACTACTACGCTAGCCTTTTCAAGGCCCAAGCAGACTGCAACACGCGTACATACTTGTATGCTTCTTTATAGAACTTGCCCCAATCCGCCACGCAACCGTAGAGTCCTCGCACATGAACAAAATCGAATGGATTTTTGTAGATCCATTCATCGCAACAGTCGTCGACCTCAAATGCCAAGTTTGGGGGTACGAATTGGGGCTGGATCGGGGACAAATCCGTCCCCACGACTGATGCTGATGGATGCAGATCGGCGAATTCGCTGTGGTTGAAAGGTAAGTCACTACAGCGCGACACCAAAGAGGACGGACGCACATTGCCCATATGCCACTGCCCGTTCCAACATCCAAGACGCGCTAGACGAAGGCATGTCTTTTAGCATAATCTCCACTGCTATCGCATGGGTCTGGCTTACTTGAGGACGGTCTGGAAGTGGAGCTAAATATAGTCTTCCATTCAGCATAAGAGAGAAGACATGGTGTCTTGGAAAAATCAGCATATCCCGGTCGCAACGGCAATACTCGACGCATGGATATCATTAACATACCCGATGTCTAGTTGGTCTATTGCTTTTTCATCATTTGGTCCCCTGAGACGTAGGTTAGACACAGTAACGAATGCTTTGCGGAAAAGGACGTAGATTCACTGGAAAGGTGCAGTTTACCAGTAGGACCCGGCATGAAAGGCATGATAGCGTCTGCCGTTTTCATAATGGTAATTGGTGATGCTGCTTTTCAGCGATGTGTATTCTCTGCATCAAATCGCATTCTCAGCCAAAGTGAACAGCTTTTGAAGTGATATTCTCTACTCACGACCCAGAATCATCTCCATATGCTGAGTCTGAATCGGCAATGAGATCCTAGTCAGACAAAGATTAACCACTGGGGATATTCATAACTAATGATCTTGAAAGAAGGACATTTCACTGTATGTACTCACCACAGCAATCGCAAAGTTGTCGTCCTCCATGCCACCTGCTGGTTGACGTTATCTGTGTCCCTCCAGCGACAGTTATTGATATTCGATGGGCGATGACCGAGATATATGCTCTGGATTAACTACATTGCAGAACCACACGAGGAAATTAGCAGTTGCTTCAGAAAGAATAATTGTGATGGTGATGGTGATGGTGGTGGCCATCCTGCAGAGCCTCCACCTCATTCGCTTTTTTAGTCACAAAGCAACTCTCCTCCAACTAACGAACTAACTAACAAGCGGGTGGAACCTTACCATCAGCACGACAGCAACACCATGCCTGTTTGTGATGATGTCTCTGCTGCTATTGCATCTGACCAAGCAGATTTGCCTGCGGTCTGCCCTTGGTCACCCACAGTTTTCTTTCAGCAGCGGCATCCTCATCCCTGGACGTCGGCCCACTTCAGCAAAAACCTTCACAGCTGCACCGTAACATTCCTCGGGCTAAAGCTCTAGCGAACCAACCATTTCCAGGATTTTCCTGGCGAGCAACATCTTAGCAGCCTGTCTACCACCAATATGGCTTGAGACTGCTGCCGGCATGGGGCTTTCTGTCGCGGAGTGGGCCTGGGATAATTCCGCTCGCCTCGTCTCCACCAGGCTACCAGCTTGTTAACCACGTTTCCCCGGAGCTCCACGCCAGTCTATTTTGCATGCGCGGTAGGAAACCAGGAGGCTAACAGCATTCCCAGCCGAGTGCTCCAAACTCAATTCGCGATGGTGGTGCCATTGGCAATTGTGGAGCAGGAAGATGAGGTTGCTTGCCATCCAGCAGCAAGGGGGCGAGCGTTCCATATTACCAGAGCGTTCCCAGCCGCCACGCTTGATGGAACGCTGTAACCAGTCCCAGGCCCAATGCTGGGTGTTCTCTGGATGTTATTCTGGTTCTTTTTCTATGATATCTTTGCGACATGATGCTCGCAGATCTCCAGGAGCCACCATTCCGTTGGGTTCTGCTCCTGCTCTGTGTGGCGGCATGGATCCTTTACCAGGCTGTCAGAGCCTTCTACTGGCATCCGTTGGCCAGATTCCCGGGTCCCCGTGTTGCGGCTCTGACTCGTCTTTACAAGGCCTACGTTGAATGCGTTGCCCAGGGATCGTTCGTTCATGTGCTGGAAAAATATCATGAGCGTTTTGGTAAGTCTGCGCGAGGACTGCGTTGCGGATGAGAACTGATGATTCCTGTTCCCTGGTGCAAAGGCGATATTGTCCGGGTTGGACCAAACGAAGTATGCCTGTTTTTCGTTCCTAAAGTCAGTACGGAGTACGTGGACATGTATTCATAGTCGTTTGGTATTCGCTAGTTACACTTCAGCAATCCTGCAACATATCTCGAAATCTACAACCCTGCCAACCGTTGGGATAAGGAGGAATCTCTCTATCATAGCTTTGGTGAAGACCGGTCCTCCTTTGGCTTCTTGACATATAGGGAAGCCAAGGAACGAAAGGATGTTTTAAATCGAATGCTTTCGAGGAAAGCGATTCTTGGTTCTCAGGGAATTATTCAGGAGAAAGTATGTGCCCGTTTTCATCCCATGCTTGGGAATCACTGGTCTGACGCAAGAAGGTCCTGGACTTGTGCAAATCCTTTGAACGAAAGCGAGACTCAACAGTTGACCTCTTTTATGCCTTTCGATGCATGTCGATTGATATCATCACATGTAAGAAAGAGAATTGACTGCGAGCTGCGACACAATACTTACAACTTGAAATCTCAGATCTGTGTTTTGGCAGCTCGGTTGATGCCATCAATGCTCCAGATCACAAGGCTCCAATCATCTTGGCGATGGATGCATCTTTGCCTGTGTTTGTCCGTTTCAAGCATTCCACATTATACAAATCTATGATCGTCAACTGTCCACCAGCGCTTTCTAAGATAATAAGCCCAGCCACTGCAGGATTGGTAGACTTGCAACAGGTATTCTCCCCCACTATACTCATTGTTCCCAGCTAATTCAAATAATTAGCTGCTTAAAGCCCAGATCAAAGATATGACGGATGACCCAAGCAAGTTAGAAAAGCTTCCGCATTCCAGAACGGTTTACCATGAGCTTTTGCGCCCCGAGGCATACAAGAGTGGACAAGTACCTTGCCCAGGGAGCTTGTACGAGGAAGCGCAAGCCCTTATGTTCGGCGGCGCCGATACGACCGGGACAACTCTCATGCACGGTACATTCTACATACTAAAACTGCCTCATGTGTACCAAAGATTAAAGGAAGAACTGCATTCTGCCTGGCCAAACTTCAACACTCTTCCGGATCTGACTGATTTGGAAAAGCTGCCTTACCTCGTAAGATCTATCTCCCAAAGTGATTTAATCAGACAGACTAATAACTTCCTTTCGTCCCCTTTTTAGACCGCCGTTCTCAAAGAATCACTGCGCATAAGTCCAGGTGTCGCATCCGCTCTTCCAAGAGTCGTACCTCCTTCAGGTACTAAACTATCAGGGCACTTCATTCCCGGCGGAGTAAGTTCCCACCTGTTTCTCCAAAAGCAACAACAATTCGTAACCAAATCTCAGCCGCGCTGACCCAAATTTGCTTCAACAAGACCGTAGTGGGAATGAGTAGTCACTTCGTGCACCGCAATGAAGCTGTCTTCGACAAGCCAAACGAGTTTATCCCCGAACGCTGGCTGGGAGAAGAGGGCAAACAGCTTGATAAATGGCTTTTTAGTTTCTCATATGGGCCCAGGAGCTGTGTTGGGCAGAAGTAAGTCCAAAAGCAATTGCCTTTATTATTTCTTGATTATATGCCTGTTTTATTTCCTATCTAACCCTTTGCTTTCTTGTGCTAGCCTTGCATGGGCAGAACTATACTTCTGCTTCGCGCATCTCTACCGCAAATTTGATGTTACAATCGATCCGTCAAGGTAAAGAAATACTAATCTGAAAATGTCGTTTATTTATTATTCCTCTAAAGAACCTTTGACTAACTGTTAATATAGTCCCTCGGAGCTCAAGTGGCGCGACCGCTTTCTACCAGAATATCTAGGTCCTCATTTGAAAGCTAAAATCACTCCAGTAATTGCCTGAAATCAAAGCCTTTAACAATTATAGCTGCTTAGGTTAGATACATGCTTTTGAAGAGAGAAATCAAGAATGAATTGCTGGCATATCGTCTGCTCCATAATCAGTCCGGTGAACCTCTTTAAATATTCAATGTTTGAAGTGGGTACATATACTCCGTATAGGGGGAAAAATGGATGAAGTATGCCTCAAAATTGCAGCAATGGCTCATGTCGAACCGGTTCACAAAGCGCCCCCCAAGGGCACCCGAAACATATGCCCCAAGTATTGACGTTTTTCTATGTGCGCTTAAGACGCCAGTTTGCGCGTTGGAATTGCCCTGCAAACCCCCCAGCGGTTTTTCCGTGTAATCAGCGGCCATGCTACCCGTCTTTAAGCGTAAATTTTTCGGCCTTCGTATTCCATGCACGATATACTTTTTTATACTCTGTACTGTCTGGTAATATGCAGGGCAGCGACAGTGTGAATGTTATGGTTGTTAGGCTGCTGAATGAAGGACTTTCATGGCTCCTTCTGTGATCTTTTGATATCATGCTTATTTCGTTGCTAAAAACCAAGTGTTTATTTTTGTAGGTAAATTTATATTTCGATTTCTTTAAAAGTTAAGGGGAGCGGAGGTGGAATATTTAAGGCGTGTTTTTCAACCCTGACAGCGCGAATGGTGTTTGGAATGTGAGCGTTGAACGTCCCCCTGGAGGGTCAGGGACAGGCAAGGATTTTGTTTGTTATCTTTGCCCAATCTTTCGATTTCTTAAGGGAGCGGAAGTGGAATATTTAAGGCGTGTTTCTCAACCCTGACAGCGCGAATGGGGTTTGGAATGTGAGCGTTGAATGTCCCCCTGGAGGGACAGGAACAGGCAAGGATTTTTGTTTGTTATCTTTGCCCAATCTTTCGATTTCTTAAGGGAGCGGAAGTGGAAATCTTTAAGGAGTTTTTTTCGAGCCTGACCTCGCCACTGGTGTTTGAAATGTGTCCCTTGTATGTGATATGAATGCACAGGGACAGGCAAGGACTTGTTTGTTATTATTGCCTTAGCTGTTTCAATCCCCTAAGGGGCTTTGTGCCAGATATTGGGATGTACAATAAGAGGTTTGTAATTCATCCCTGATATGCGACGAAAGCACAAGCATGCGACGAAAGCAATGACTTTTTTTTTATAATAGCTTGTCTGGCTTATGGATCCAATATGGCTCGGTAGCCTTTGGTATATATTATATATGATAAAATAGTTGCCTGCCGGGCAACAGCAATATATAGAGCAGACAGAACAGGAAACTCTGCATGAGTGATATTATTCGAGAGCATTGTTGAGTATTTATGTTCCTTAAATCTAACGCTTTAATAGTTGAATAAAATGTTTTGTATTGTAAGAGCAGCTCATCGCCAGTTCAGTATTCCTATCAATGTGATTGGCAACTGATTTTATCTTTGTAGAGGTAAAAGTCCATTTGACAATTGATACCGTTTGTTTGTCAAAGCAATAGTATATATATTGAGCCTTGGGACCTGAAAGTAATTCGAGCTTCTGTGCTTTTGGTAGATTTGGTTCATTGCGGTAGTACTTCATAGACTACTGCCTATATGGCATTTGTCTTCGAGTCAGGTCAGCAAAAGTGACTTCTTGCTCTCTCACTTTCGATTTGGTTGCTTCACTCGATGTGAGGATTGCCGAGATGCAGAATAGTAATCCAGTGGAGCTGAAAATATGTAATTATGAGGAAACTTTTAATGAATCAGCTCAAGCATAGCAAGCATGGAAGATGGAGAGAAGCAGTAAACGAAAGAGCAAAAGAAGGGTTTATATAGTTGAAGGCGGATGATGGTGACAGCAAGTTGTATACGAGGATGAGAATGAAAAGAAGGGAAGTAGAAGAAAAAAGGACAGGAAGAGTGAGAGATGGGGGTTTATATAGCTCTTCCTCGCTCTCGAGATAATGGAAATAGAATAAGCGAGTTTGCTTTCGTATCAGCAGTAGCTGATGAAGTTTAAGTATGAAGGTGAAACGAAGAAGAGGAGAGAAGCCGCTTTATACAGCCAAGCTCGCAGCTGAGACCGAGTGAATAGATTAAGCAAGTTTGCTTTCATGTTAGTGGCACTCAATCACAAGGGAATGAGGAGAATGATTTTTTTTAAAAAAAAAAGAAAAAGGAAGAGGAAGATGGAAAAAGGAGAGAGGAAGGGGGTTTATATAACCTCTACTCGGTCAAGTGATGCGAGCTCACTTTGGTATCAGCTATCATACCATACGCCTTCAGTGAATGGTTCTCCAGATGACTGTCGTATGTTTCAGCAACTCTGAGTTTTGGAAAAATGTGCCAGTGAATACGAAATCCAACAGTGAGCTTTCGAGCCTTGCGCTGGTCAGAAATTGAAGACTTCAATATGTTTTCTCAATTGAGATTCAATGACTGGCGATGCGAAAGGACAATGCGGGTTTTCAAGTGTAGCTGCTGAGGAGAGACAACAAACAGTGAATTTCAAAAGAAATTATAACTTCTTCCATGTTAAATATCCCAGTGAGAACTCCTGTTTGCATGAATAGCTCCTGGTTTGGATGTCTCGTGGTATGCTGCGCAGGCCTATTTCTGAGCAGTGTCGAAGCTAGTAAGGTGAGGAAACTTTGCTTCCTAGACTTCATAGGGGCATTCAGCTTTGAAGGCCAATAACAGAGCCACTGACAGGCATCGCTAAGGGCAGATGCCACAGCCTCGACGAGCAATTACAACTCTACTAAAGCCGAAACATTGAGAATATCCATGAACCCATTAGGAAACTAGCTTCATTCACATTCACATAGCGTATTATCTTGCAACACGCAAGGCCGAGGGAGAGAGACACGAGCAACCCCTAGAAAACAAAGGTTTGACTAAAAGGAGGTACTTGCAAATAGAGTGGAAGGACTGGAAAGGAAAACCCAAAAGATGGTTTGGAATTATCAACGCGAGTAGCGTAGTAAACAAAAGGGATTCAGGCGATTTAGTAGGGAAAAGAGTGAGAGTCGTAGAAGCACAGGATCCATCCAAACGATCGAAACTATTAATAGAGATAGCAAAATGGCAAGTTGCTCTGCAACAACAAAGCCTCAAGGGTTTCACAATTTGTAATTTGCCGGTAAGTGGAGAGCTTCAATGGCAGTTTGACGGCTCATCCTCCAGACCGAGAACAAAGAGGAACAGGAATACTGTCAAACTTAAATGTTGAGAGTTCTAGGAATGCACCAATTGATCATCAAGGGCACCGAAATATGATGGCAAACATTTTAGGAAAGAAACGCAAGGAAATTCGTCCACGGCATACGGCTTCCAAATCTTTCTTTGTAGGATACCTCTCAAAAGCTTCGAAGAAACTACTGGAGGCGGAAGAAGCAGCAACGCCAGGAGTGTTCAACTGTGAACATGGGACAGGGGACTGACCCGTGAGTTGTACCGGCTTTTTCTCGACAGAGAACTAACATCGTGTTTTCCTGGACAGTTATTAGTATATGAAAAGTAACTTCAAGTAAACTCCAAGGGGAAGGCTAAAAGTCAGTCACTTACCATCACAACACGCCCGCACGTTTTCCAACCGATCAACGTCCCCGTCTTGTCGCTCCATTGCGCGCCTCAGGTCTTCAGCGCTGTCGGTACTAGCAGCACTGGTACTGTCAAAGCTTCCACTGGCATTACCATATCTGCTCCTGCGGCTTGAGAAGGTGGATTTGATTCCTGGAGGCCTAAATACATTACTGAGCCGGGTCATAGAGCCTGTTCTTGTATGGTCAGGGCGTAAAGATGACCCCGGACGACTGGAAGGCGACGAGGAAGGCTTATTTGGGGTTACTGGTCGGCGAAGGGTGGGAGCCGCCTCGACGAATTGTTTCGAAATTGTGCGAGTTGTGCGACTATTGTGAGAGGAAAACGATCTGCGCGACTCTGCTTGTCGAGAAGTCCGCCCATTTGCTGGATTAAATTCGCTGCTCGCTTCCCACGCAGCATCCTGTTCTTGAGTTTCGTCGTCGGCAGTTCGAAGAAGCAAGTAAGAAAGGGCGTTAAACCAGGTCTCGTGACGTTGGCTTGTTGCAGCCGTAAACTTGACTGTTCTGCCTGGGGTAACGATCTCCAAGCTCCTCCGATGAAGCCCCGGAGGATACGGATTGTCGTCGGTAACGACACGAACAGCCTCGATAGCAACGCTTTTAGCTTTGTGCTGAGATTTTGCTGCCGCCTGAGGGTCGTGAGTGCTCCAATACAGTGTTCGAGTGTATGGGTGGACCCAGAAGTATCGTCGATGTCGAGTATTTGACATGTCTGCTCTGCCAGTTCTTCGAGTATATTTCCACAGGAATTCTCCAATCATCGTTTGCGTGATTGCTTGAATCATGCGAGGGTCCGCACCGGATTCGAAGGGATACGACCCTTTAGTCAGATTAAACCTTTCATCCAACTCCGAAGCGAAAGACGACATTGACGACCGGCGAGAAGTCATGCTGGCACTGGTACGCCTGAATTTCGTCTGAGGTGTAGTCAGGTTTCTGACTGAACCACGACCAGGCTGTTCACTTGGGGTACGCGGTCTGACTTGCGCCGATCCACGATATGATGAAGCTGGAGCAATTGGTGGTCCCATAGTGCCTGGTGAAGGCTCTGATGATAACCTCTGAGTCGCTGCGGCTATCGCTTGCTTATGATCACCAGGAAGAGGCGGATGCGTCAGGTTATTAAGCCGCTGACTACCGGCGCTGCCAGGGCGTCTGTTCGTCGGGTTACTCGGATTGAGGAGCAAACCGGTCTGGGTTGAATACTGAGGCATCGCTTTTGGAGTAGCCAAGGAAGAACTTTGTAAGCTGGTGATGGCAGCCTGCGCTTGTCTACTTTCAACGTCAGTTGCTGGACGGCTGGTAGGACGCTCCATTAACAGTTTGTCGATTTGGACACCAGTCAGGATAGTTTGGGTTGAGATTTCAGTGGTGTTAATTGAAGTCCGAGACGACGTTAACTCAGTCGCTGCGCGCTCAATGGGGGCCGTCTGGCTCGCTTGGTCCATTTCTAGAACAGACAACGTGTTTATTCCTTTCTCTGCAATTGAAACTTGGAATTGGGTACCACGATCGGACATGACATGTCCAGATGACAGAACTTCACGGCTACTGGCCAAAACGGTATCTCTAGGTGATTCTACACCAATCGTAGTCAAAGGATTTACTGGCAGAGACTCAACGTATCGAATATCTGATAGACCCAGGGTTACAGTAGGTATCGCGGAAACAGTTGGTGCTTTTGGTGGAGTTCCAACAGTGAGGACCGAGGACATTTCAAGCGCTTGGGCTGGTTTTAAATCGGGTGAAGGTACTGAAGCTGCAACAGGGTCGGTAGATGTCGATTGAACCGATGACATAACAAATTCCAAAGAGGGTTTCGAAGGCGTCACAGGAGGGAGGGAAGGTTGAGTATTCTCAAAAGCAACGACAGACATATCCATTTGCACAGAGGGTCGCCGAAGTAGAGGCTCTATCTGTGTACGTGAGATAGGAATAGTCTCTTCAGAGGAAATTGGTGATGTGCTTAGGACAACAGGTTCCACTGAGCTGGTGGGTTGGAGATGCAGCGTTTCAACAGCCGCAAGCTGAGAGCTGTTATCTCTGGGTTGTTTACATGCGGCGTCTGGTGGAGTATCAGCGGTAATAATGATCTCGCTTCTGGCCAGGGAAGGAGTGTTCACAGGTGTACACTGCGCGCCAGAGTCGGTGAAAACAATCTTTTCAATGCTGGTCGATGCGTCCGTAACTTCTCGTGTCTCTGTCGACGTTTCTGCATCCTTGAACTCACTAGTACTCGCTGGAGGCAAAATAACTCCAGTATGTATTGGGGTCGTCGGCCTTAGAGGGTCAGTCATGGTGCCGGCATCAATCATTACCACTTCTCTTGCAGTTGCCGGTCGAGTTGAATCTGGCAAAGTTGCAAAACTTTGACGGCGGCTTGGAGTAGATGTTTCAGACAAAGTATGTGGACGGAGAGGTGCACCAAATTCACTGTCACTTCCCGTGCCAACCAAGCCACTGAGTTCGGCGAAGAGGCTCTGTCCACCTGATATCGTTCTTTGCGGAGGACTCTGAGGAGGGCTGCTTAGGCTTGCCGGCGAATCACGGGGACTTAATGGCGCGCTTCCCTGGCGCATCTGGACTTCTTGAGAAGGTCGGCTCCGTCTTCCACGGCCCACTTTAAGTCGGTATCGCGGCGGCTGCGCTTGCACTGGAGTTCGTACTGGCTCAGAATATTCATCTTCGTCTCCAGATGTTGAAGCAGTGCTGACGAAAGACATTGGCCTTCCGGCGCTCAATTGAACAGGTCGCTTGGCACGAATCGTACCGGGACGTACTGCACGGGTTTCAGTCTCCGTGAGATCATCGCTGCTTTCGCCAACAATATTTTCGGCACCAGTTTGGAAAGCTTCGCTCTCAGTAGCGGTTTCACGCTCATTTGCGGTCTCAAAGGCTTCGGTCTCATTTGCGGTCTGATAGGCATCGCTCGCCGTAGCGGACTCCATTCCGGAATGCGTATACGAGACAACACGCTTAATTGGGGGCACAGCACGGGTAGGACTTGGTTCAACAGCTTCATCTTCCCAGTCAGGTTCTGCGATTTCTATCTGTGTAATACCCTTTCTGCCGGCTCCCAACATTTCCGGGCGCGGTGGCTTCTTGAAGACGTCTCCTTTAGGTTTTTGCCGCTTAGTATGAGCGCTGGCGGGGCGGGCAGATTCTACGCGACGCTGCTCCAGTTCATCTCTAGCTTCTTGCAGCATGCGCTTCAGCTCTATCTTTTCAGTCTTCTCCCTGTGGATAGTGCCCTTCAAGGTTTGAATCATACGATGAGCATGGTGCAAGGAGCTTTTCAGGGTCTCGGATTCCAAATGACCATGACGCGGTGTGGGCTTGTTTGGCGATGGAGGAGGTGAGTTCTCAGGCGTTGAATCGTCCAATTGCTTTTTCTCCTCTTCTGGATTTGAATCCCTGCCGGATTCCGCCTCGTGTTGGCGTAATTTTGCGGCGACTGCTTTAGCAAGTTCCTGGTTTTGTCCCGCGAGTTCCTCAACCTTCTGTTGAAGAGAATTGCGCTCAATTTCCCCAAGATTTACATTGCGCCTCAAGATGTGAAGTTCGGAGTCGTAGGCTTTCTGAGCAGCAATGTTTTCTTCGGAAAGTCTACCATTCGCCTGTTTGAGCTCGTCTAATTCGCGTTGGATGTTGCTTTTCTCAGCGGTAAGGGCATTCAGATTGCTGGTCAAACGGTTTTCCCGATCAGCAGCTTCTTTCGCAGCAGCGAGGAGCTCATGGGTTTGGGTCTCCAAACTCCAGTTCTCATCTTTGTATCGCTGTTCGCTCTCGTCAAGGGCTCGAAGTCGCTGTGTAAAACCCTCGGCCTCAAGTTCGAGGCGATATTTTTCAAGGTTCACCGCCTTTAGCGCTTCTTCTCTCTCCGCGAGGAGTGCCTGCAATTGACGCACCTGAGCGAGCAGGGAAGTACTGATTTCTGTCGCAAATTCGATATCATGCACGCGACTTGACGGCTGATTGCGCTGTTTTCGGGAAGGAACCGAGACTTTGGAAGGAGAATTGGTAGCCTGGCTTGAAAATACTGAAGGACTTGCATGATGCTGTAAAACGAGTTAGCCGCTGCGACAGCAGCAAGCAAGATGTAGTATCCTTACACGAGAATCCCACGACGGAGTAGTTAGACCATCATCTTGGCTCATAAGCCGAAGCTTAGGTCCGAGAGCCACCCGAGCAGTTTCCCGTCCTATTTCATTATATTCCTTCTCTAATTCATTGAGCCTCTGCCGTAGATCTGGTCCGATTTCATCATCAGCTTGTTGCCTTTCGACCTCCTTTAACTTGTCCGAGAGTTCCCTCTGCTGCTCCACCAATGCAGTGCCAAGCTTCGATGTTTCCTGTAATCTGCGTTCTGTTTCGGCCAAATGCGCCTCCAGAGCGCGTTTCACTTGCGGGGGAGAGGGCGCATTCAAGGTGAAAAGTTGAGCATCGAAGTACGAATAACGGTGCGATTCACGGTGCGAATGATTGCCAACTGGTGTGTGGGAGACGAAGGGATCTTCTAAGTCAACTCCATTGTCATTGATCGCTCGAGAGGAATACGCCGGGCGGGATTCGGCCATGGTTCGCGTGAGAATTCAATGCTTTGCGAACTGACTAGGCGAAGAGTTTCATTGCGCCTGGGTGCTTTTCTTCGGTATCTTTCAGCGAGATCCTTGGAACACGGGAGAAACTTAAGTGGAAAGTCTTTCTCGCCACTTATCTCCACGACATTCCATTCGTAAACCCCTCTTGGTGAAACAGAAAGGAGACTGCGGTCAGTTGATGGCAGGAAGACAATGTTGATGGCAAGGTGATGATTCTGTTGATCGAGTGACTGACTTGGACCAATGCGAGACGCGTTAACTATTGGATGCCTTATCAGAGAGTGATATAGCGTATTTGTTGCCCACACACGACTCGTCAACTTTCAACCACGATGCATCAACAATGGAAAAACAGGGAAAAATGGAAAAATAGATAAATGAACGACTGGTCACCCGCACTGTCACTGCATACCAAAATGCAGTAAACTGTCTTGTACTGTGAGCACAACACAATCACAGTGCTAGCTGGCGCGGGGATGGAGAGAGAGAAGAGAGAGAGAGGCGAGAGATGTTGAGGGCCAGACTAGAAATTGCCCAATTGAGGCGTATTCTGGAAAGTGTATCAGAACATTCCCAATACACAACATTACAAGGTGTGGCGTCAAGCTAGCAGACTGCCCAACCACTGATGATCGGCTAGTTACACGCAAGATCAATGTTTACTTTACATCTATTAAGGTCACTGAGTTGGGGATTGCTTGAATTTAATCCATCGACCCATGATTTTCTTGAATTTGTAGTAGCAATTGCAGAGTTGTTGATGGTACCAAATGTGACGCTACCGGTAATAATACGGTAATGTAAGGAATTTGTGTTTCATGCAGAAGATGACTAAGCAGACTAATTGCTGATGGGATCTTATCTGATTATAGACCTCCAGGCCACCAACAGATCGACTCTTTTCACCACCATCCTGCGAGAGAAAGGAGCGAGCAATTTGCGGCAGCATGGATCAGGTCTCATCAGAACAGCCTATTGCTCCTATTTCTTTCAAAAAGCGCTCTGCAAAAGCCAAGTCCAGCTTACGAAAGAAGGCCCCAACGCCACCACCTGTTTCTGATTCCGATTCGGATTTCAGTTCATTTGAGGAAGGGGACGAAGGCCACAAGGTCAAGCGCAGACGGAAGAACGCGCATGTAACAGCATCGTCTACATCAGTCTCAGCAAATCGACCAGAAGCTGATGAAACTACCGCTACAACCTCTTTCCGTCCAGTCCCTGCTGATAACGACGCGACGAAACATTCAAATTGGTACGATCAAGACGTCAATAACGATGAACTGAGCGCCAACAACCTATTAGGCAAAACTCGAATCCGACCAGCTGCTGTGGAGGGAGCGACAGATGGAATTTATCGAGGAGCATCCAAGTACCAATCTTTCATTCAGAAAAAGCCAGACGCACCTTCGAAACAGTTCGGCCCGATAAAAGCTCCAACGAATATCCGCACAGTCACTTTTACTGATTTTGCCCCGGACGTATGTAAAGACTACAAGCAGACGGGATTCTGCGGATTTGGTGACACATGCAAGTTCCTCCATGCGAGAGAAGACTACAAGCAAGGCTGGGAACTCGACCGGGACTGGGATGTACAAACAAAGGGCAAGAAAATCGTTGGCCGCACTGTGGCTTCTGCCAACAGGGGTCAGAAAACCGCCGATGATGAGGACGATGACGAAGATGAAATGCTGGAGTCCATTCCCTTTGCTTGCATCATCTGTAAGCAGCCCTACAAGAGTCCGGTGTTGACGAAATGTGGCCATTATTTTTGCGAGTCGTGTGCGTTGCAGCGATATCGGAAAAATCCTTCGTGTGCCGCGTGTGGTGCTGGAACTGGAGGGGTCTTCAATGTCGCTAAGAAGCTGAACAAGCTTCTAGAAAAGAAACGAGAACGAGCGCAGAAAAGGCGGGAGAAGGCGATCGAAGCAGGAGAGGAAGTGAGCGAAGAGGAAAGCGAAAGCTGAACATGCCTCAACCTTTTGATATCAATCTGGGACAGCTTTTCGGACATGGCAAGGCATATATCGCCATGAGACAGGGTATGACATAGCCGGAAGACAACTTTGGACTCGAACTCGTAAACCAATTGGTGCAGTCATCAATCTGCTCTCCGCGACCAAGTTCTTCGCATACATGGTGTTTTTTGGCCAGTGCAAGCACTATCAAAAGAAATCCTGAAACTGGGATCGCCCATATACCCTCCCATCCGTTTACCCCTGTTCAGTATTACACCTGATAAGACAATACGACCCTTTTTACTATCCTCAAATAAGGATACTAAACTTGTTATCAGTGAGCCCTTGTTCTTGAGGAGTTACTGCTTCCTGATATGAATTCATTCTCTTATGGCCGCACACACCATGGAGCATCGTGCCATCATCTTGTTGAGGGCTTTCGCTTCGAGGTTTATGGAGGCTGGGGACGCCAAGGACTCCCTTAAGCCTGTAGCGAAGGCTGGGTATATGAAGTTTGGTAAACTTGAAAAAGATTTACTTATGCAGAGATTTTTTGCTTTTGCTCTCGGTACCAATATGAGGCCTTGGGTGCAGAAATATCGTAGAGTGTGATCTTCGTCCTTAAGAAATGCTTTAGAAAATCAATCTAGTCTTACATCTCTCTTCTATATCATGAATTAAATTCCCTCGAAGAGGACCTGAACACCAACTACTCGTATCTGTCCTCCTCAAATGTGCTTCTAGTCTACTCTTGAGCAGGCTTTTTCGCAACCATCAAATACATCGGTGTAAACACCCCGTCTCTGCCTCCAGCTACCAGTGCTTCTGCTCCTATCGAAAGCTCATTCAAAGTTTCCGAAGTCGCCAATGGAGCCAGCCTCAACTTCTCCAACACCCCAAACAATGTACTCATCGCCGTTCTTCCTATCCAAGACGCTCTCAACGCACCGAGGCGCCCCCACAGAGTCCCATCAGATCGAAACTCTCCTGAAAGAGGTGCGTACCAACGAATGTCGTCCGAGTGAGCAGCCAGATATTCGTCATATTCTAGCGTGAAACCCGCTGCTTGGATGGCCTTTCGCGCATGTTGACGTGACATCAAGGTTGGAATTGCATTGCCACGCTCGATCCCCAGACGAATAGCGCGGTGGTGGGGACTGGAATCGTCATACTTGTCCGTCGTGACCCACTCGTAGACGACAAACGTGCCGCCTGGTTTCAGAACGCGGTAGATTTGTTCGTAAACGCCTTGCAGGGAGGGAGCATGCACAGTTGCCTCAATGGCATAAGCTGCGTCGAATGAATTTTCGGGAAAGTCCATGTGCTTTTCGATATTTGGTCAGTTCAACTACTCGCTTCGCTCAATATTACTTACCATGAAATCTCCCTTCGTAAAAGAGACCTTGTGACTGAGTTTTTCCCTTTCTACATGCAAGCTCGCACGCCGTATCTGATACCCATTGTTGTTCAACCCCACGACATTACATCTTGTGGCCATCTCGCGAGCCGGACCCCCGACACCACAGCCCACATCTAGCACATTCATGCCTTCCCGTAGATTGATCTTATATGCTAAATAATGCTCTTGCCGCGCCAGAGCCTTCAAAAACGGCTCACCGATCGCAAAACGGCAAAAATGGAACGACTGGGCCCATCCTTCTTCAAAGACGTCAGTGACCAGATCGTAGTAACTATAGTATATGTCTTCTTTAATATCAACCCAGGTCAAGGGCATGCGAGCCTCAGAAAAGTCTCTCACCTGTTCACTAAAGACATGTACTTGCCGCTTCGACCCTCTCGCTCCTCTTCGGTGTTGCTTCTGGGTTTCCCATCGCCCGACCGCCAGAAGTTCAAATACCTGTCTGTGATCTCACGATAAGCTTGGCTATCCTTTTTCAGCATTGACAGGAATGCATTGCGCTCTTCTGCTGATTTCGCATGCATCGGGTCAACAGCTGGGGTGAAGCAATCTGCTTCAGCACGTTGATGGATTATTGTAGAAGATATGACTGCAACTTCAAGAGTATCCAGAAGCCTGAATACAGAAGAAGAAGAGAGAGAAGAACAGGTTCATATACTCCATCATGTTCTGCCTGGCGTACAGAGAGTAGTACTCATATGTGGTGATATTTCCCAGAAACAGTAACTGACTGGTGCAGGCTCTTCACAGCTTTGAGGTTTGCCATATAGATTTTCCTCATTTTCATTTTTGAGAATTCCAATCAGAAGCAAGCCAGTTGTATGAATTACCTGAGGTCCTTTCATTCATATAACTAGTAGTTCTTTACAGAGAGTTGGAGTCAAACATCAGAAAAGCTGACCTGCTAGAGATCTGAATTGCACAAACTCCGTATTTACAGACTGAAGTATTAGCAAGTAATTTTGAAATCTCAATACCATCCTTTTAACCAGAACTTTTGTTGGGGTTGGGCTTCACGACGAGGCGGGATGTGCCTGGATCTATCACCTAGTGCAGCTGTTGGGGATGTAACTTACTCTGTGTATGTATCAGGATTTCAGCCAAGCCTTGAAAAATTACACTTATTTAGGGCTGAAGGCAGCCCTAACACTCGCTAACCGGATTCGGCATGGCTCGCGGAACAACTTTGATCCCGGGCATAAACATCCATCACTACGACATCCTTGTTACTTGGTGATATTGTTGGAATCTCTATGGTAAAAATCACCCTTGATCTTGTGTGTATTCACCTGGATCTTATGGACCCTGGCTGTAGCTTGCTTATTTACATGCAGAGATTTTTTCTTGACACCCTCTTACATGTGACTATGTTTCCAGCCAATCAGAAGTCATGATGTTGTGTCTTTATTTTTTAATACATTTTCACAAATAAATTTACATCATTTTTCTAGTTAATAATTTGTTTATGAATTGAATTTTCAGCTTCTGAGTTAGAATTGAATAATTATAAATCTGTGAAATAAGCTGAGTTTTATTCAGATTTGTTTTTTTTTTCAGTGAATATATATCTTGTTAATCTGTTGTCATTGTTGTGACAAACTGATTTGAGTTGAAATTTTGTCAATTGTGATTTAATTTGCAGCTTCAATTTCATTTAAATTCTTCACAAATATATTATTTAAATTTTTCAAAATTTTTTCATTTTTAAACTTTTTCTTTCAGCATTTTAATATGACATTCTGCAAGTCTTGCAGTTTTAACTGCTTGTAAAAGTTCTGAAACTTATTTTTGAAAAGTATTTTAATCAGTTTGTTGACAATCATGCTGTTTATTGATATATATATAATTTAAATTTTTTTATTTATAATCTTCTGTCACAGTTAATGATTATAAATATTAATATATCATAATTTGATTTGCAATCTTGCTATATCTTCATTAATAAATTAAATTATTTATTAATTATTATATTAAATCATTATTTCATGTTGCTCTAGATTTACAATCAGTTTTTTTAGCAATAAATTAATATAAATGCTCTTCTTGACTGCTTAAAACAATGTCAACAGTTTTGCTTCAATTGTAAATGTGATGACAGTATTCTGCTTGTTAGCTTATCAGTTAATTAAATTTTTAAACAGTTTTATAATATATGTCTGAGAGTTCTTGCAGTCAAGAATGTTGTCTGCAAATGATATGTTGCTAGTTATAATTAATTTATTCTCATTTTTGTATATTAGAGAAAAATATTTAAATCAACTAAAATAATTCAATATTCAGTCTGCAGCTGCATGATGTTTGTTTGATGAATTTATCATGAATTACAAAAATTTAAAAATTGTAAAAATTATATTTAAATATATTATAACAGCAGCATATAAAAAAATTTTAATCTTTCATTAATATTTTGTAATAAACAGTTGAGAAGCTTGAACATCATTCAGAAACAGTTTTTTTTTGCTCATTAAAACATCATTTGATATGAATAAATCATTTACAAGCTTGAATATTTTGTTAATATATAATGTCTGATTCAGTCAAATTTTGTCTGCAGTACAATTTCTTATAATTTTTATTTTTAAAAATTATTAAAAAAAAATTTTTTTGAAATGTTAAAATTTTGTTCAGTTTATAACATTTTCATTATATTTTTTGCTTTCAGCTCATCTTTCTTGCAGAATTTTAGTATTATATCATTAATATAAAAAAATAAAATTATATTTTGTTTAAAAAGCAACACAGCTCATGTGATATTTGTTTGAATTTTAGTTTCAATAGCTTCTGCATAAAGAGCTTCTGTTAAAGAATTGAAAATTTTTTTAAATTATAAAAAATTTTATTCAACTGTAAAATTATGTTTTTCTTTCATTTGTTTGATGATATTTGCATGTAAACTTTTTCATTCAATAAAGCATGTATGAAAACATTAACAACATTATATTGCTTCAATTTTAAGTTGAAACAAATCATTATAATCATCATGATTTGAAAGAATCTTGCTGCTAGAATTGCTGTGTATATATTTTCTGCTTTAATTTTCATTTATTAATTTTTTTTCATTATAAGTTTTGTTTTGCATTTGATGTATTTTCTGTGCTTGTTAAATTTATATACATATATTTACATATAATTGAGAATCTGACAGCTGTATGTTTTTTTTTTCTTAATAAATAATTATAAATTTATTAATTTATAACTTTGCAAATGATTTTTTTCAGTTTGTTTAAATTATTCAGCTAATGAATGATTATGCACTTCATCTTGATAAATTAAGATGTCTGAAAAATTCTTGTGATGTAAAATATGTAAATTTTTAAAGTTGTGTTTTATTAGACATTTCACATCTGCTTTTGTAATTATTTTATTTTTTATATGTTTTATTCATTGTATTTTTCTTTCAGCTGTGAATGCAGTTTTTCAAAATTTAAAAAATTTATCAAAACAGTAAATTTTTTTTTTATGTTATTGCTTTAATTGTATAACTGTGAGAAAACTTGCTTCAAATGTTTCTGAAGATATAAAATACAATTTACAAAAATTTATCTTGATAAAATTTTGCTTAATTATTGAAGAAAAATTTTGTATGTTAGTTAAGCTGTCTGTAGAATTTGTAGTATTTAAAAAAAAATTAAATATTTCATTATTTTTAATTTTCATTTCTTTCTGAAATTTTTTCATTTTAGCAAAAAAAATTCTGTATCATTTTTCTTGTGATGAATTTTTGAATTTTTTTTGTTAAAATAAATTTTCTGATTCATCAGATTTCAAAATTTTCTGCAGAAGTTCTTGTAGTTTTTTTACATTCAAATGTTTAAATTAATTTTTGACTGCTTTCTTGAGTTGTTCAACATTTTCATTAAAAAATTTATTTTCATTAAATATAACATTTCAGATGCAAATTATTGTATTGATTATAAAATTTTAAATTCAGTAAACATTTATTAAGTTATATTTTATAAAAAAATTTATTTAGATTTTTGATTTAAATCTTTTCAATCATTGAGTTTTTTTCAACACTTCACTTGTTAAGACAAATATTTTACAACTGTATATACATAAATGTGCATATTGAAATTTTTTTTTTTAATCTCAGCATTATTTTTGCATGAAATTTAAATGTAAAATCAGTTATAAAAAATTCTTCAGTCATACATTCATTTTGAAATTCAATTGTACAAATATACAGTCATTCAGTTTATTTTCAGTTACAACTTGTTCAGCAGTTTTGCTGTTTCTCTTATTGTACACAATTTTTTTTTATTATTGTTTTTAATCATTTTGCAGCTTCATTAAAATCTTGCATATGAGATGAAGATAATTTTTTTGTTATGTTTTTTTTATTAAGAAAATTGTTAATAATTTAACTGTTAAATATTTCATTGTCAGATTCAATGATTTGCACTTTGAAGTTATGAGATTTCATGAGCATCAGTTAATGTTTTAGAGTTGTTAAAATTTTTATATGCTTGTGTGAAAGTAAGTAGTAATCTCAAGTAAAGTTTGATTAACAATTCATTATAATCATCATTTATTTTGTGTTTCAAATTTCTAATTCATAATCATGAAAATTTATTGCTATTTTCATTTTTAAAATTAATAAAAACTTTTTAAATTTTCTTCAAATTTATTATTTTATTTTTGAGCAATCACAATCATCACATTTTACAATTCTAGAATTTTGAATTTGAGTGTTCATAATACATTTAACAAGCTGTTTCAATTATTCTGAATTGATATGTTCAGTTCATAAATGTCAGTATAATACATTTTTACTTAAAAGTTTTCAGTTTGTTCAGATGTTGTAAAAATTTCTGCAAATAAAAAATATTTGTTTGAAATATAAATGATTTGCAAATATGTTTTTTAAAATGTATTAATCATGTGTTTTTGTTAAAATTGTTATTTTTTCATTGATTGACTTTTTTCAAATGCAGTTGAACTTTTAACATGTGTTTCATCAGTAATCTGATTGTTGAAATTTTTGTAAAAACATCAAATTTATTGCAAAACTTTCACAATATACAACATCATAAAGTTTTAGAATTTTTTATTTGTTTTTATTTTTTCTTCAGTAGCAGACATTTATATCAACATCATTATAATTTTTTATAAAAATAATTGTTTTATTCACAATTAGATTGTCTTTAGTTGAAGCAGTTTGAAAATGTAAAAATTAAAATATTTCATTAAAAACATGAAGTGTAAAATTTGAATTCAGTATTAACAAGTTTTTCAGTGAATAATTTTTAATTTTAAATGTCACTTGATGACTTAGTAAAAAAATTGAATTCTGAACTTTCACATTTTTTATTAGCTTTTCATTTAATTTATTAAAAATTTTGATAAAAAATTTAAAGTTTCTTAAATTTATGTTTTCAATATCTTTCATTTCTTCATTTTTCAACTGAAGCAAGTTTAATCATTTCAAAATTTTTTGTTCAATTGCATGCATTGTAGCTCATTCTTGCTTTTTTTTCTTTCTGATTAATTATATTTTTTTAATTTTTTTTGTTAATTCAGAAAAATGCTTCAGAATTTTTTTCTGCATTTTTAACAGCATGAATTATTCAGATGCAAGTTTTAAGAAAATAATTCAACATGCTTTCAGTTTATGTTTGACTGATTTACACATTTCACAATTATTTGAATTTGCAATTTATGATTTAATTACTGACTGCTGTAAATCATTGAAAATTGAATTTTTGTTTTTTTATTTTTTTTATAAGCAAATGTTTTATTTTTATTTCTGTTTCTTGATTTTCTTGATTCAGATAATTTTTTTTAAAAGCATTTTCATTTAAGAGTTTAAAAACTTCTGAATCATCTGCAAATCAAGCAGTGAAGACATTTTTTGTAACAATTTTGCATTTCTGAAGTTTAATTAAAGCTGATTTCAGATGTTGACAAAAATATGCAGTTATTTTACAAAAGTTGAAATTTTTAGTGTTAATTTGATTTTTAGTATGTATTTTGTAAAAATTTATTTAATTTATATATGCAAAGTTTTATTGCAGTTATTTTTTCAGCATTTTAAATCAGTTCTTACTGTCAAACATAAATCATAATTTTTTGATTTTCAAACAATTCATTGTTAAGTCAAATACATTCACTTATTTTGTTTAATTTTTGACAAATGTTTTCAGATTGCAAATGTATTTAAAGTAATTTTTTAGTTCATCATTCACTTTCTTAATTTTATTTTATATTTTAATTTTTAGCTTGAGATATTAAATTACAAATAAATCTTCAGATTTACAGCATTTAAATTTATAATTTTTGCAAATCATTGTTTTTATTCATGCATTCAGTTTGTTAAACACATTTCATGACTTTTTGTAGCTTGTCAAATTGTGATTATATTTACAAAATTATGATAAATGAAATTAATATTTTAAAGTTTAAATTTTGTATTTTTTGTCAAACATTTTATTTGTTAAATTTTTTTAAATAATTTCTGCAAATGTCTGCAAGTCAGTAACAAAAATGTTGATTATAAAAGCTTTTTAAATATTTCTTGTCAGCAAATTATATTCAACAGTTCATTTTATTTCATAAATATAATTTGAAGTAAAAAAAATTTTGTAAATGCTTTCTGAAGTTTTTGCAGTGACAGAGCTTCATTAAAAATTTCATTTTTAAGTTCTAAAAATATTATTTTATATTTAAAATTGCTTTTTCAAAGCTTTCAGTCATACAAACTGCTCAAAATTATTTCAGTTTTTTTATTGTTAAATATTATGTCAGTTTGAAGATACATTTTCAAATAATTGTAATAAAATTAATTTTGAATTTTTCAATCAACAAATAAAATAAGTAAGTAATAAAAATTTCAAATAACACAGAACTAACAATGGATTTTTTAAATCTTGTGACTCTTAACTGTTGAAATCTCTACAGTAAAAATCACTCTTGATCTTGTGTGTATTTGCCTGAATCTTATGAATTCTGGCTGTAGCTTGCTTATTTACATGCAGAGATTTTTTTTGACACCCTCTTACACATGACTATGTTTCCAGCCAATCAGGAGCCACAGTGTTGTGCCTCTATTTTCCAACAGATATTTCATCCAGATCATATTCAATTGAAAACTGCTTTGGTTTATAGAAGAATCATCAAGAAGCGTAAAATACCACCAAGCTTTGAGTATACCTCATGCCATTGAAAAGAAAAACAACAACTGGTTGAGTTGAGCTCTTTGTGTGTGACTGGTTAATATGTGAGACATGGGCAATGATCTTTGAAAAACTAACAAGTGATTTGCGTGGTCTACGAGCCAGTGTATTATTAACTACTAGACCTCCAATACAATATCACGCACCTCCGCTTCGATCATCCAGCTTGTGTTGATTCCGGAATGTTGGAACTCTGGAGACATGTGGAAAAGACCACTGGATACATCGACCCTGTTGTAGATGTTATGGACGAGCAGCGAATTGCACACAGCACGCTAAATAGCAGGTGCCCGGCAAGACTATCACTTTGTCAAGACGCCCGTGTCTTGAGGTATATAGCTCGGACTCCGAAGTTGCAGATCCTAGGGTCGAGCTTCAGAACCGATATTTGGGGAATGGGGCTCTCATAGGTCCCCATGGCTGTGATTGGCATTGTCCTTTTTGTTCTTTAACTCTTGATCGAGGCCGACTCAAGGCATAACAAGATCATGAGTAAGTTACATGGATAAAGACAATTCTTCTCTCCTCAACAAGACCACTCTCTGTTTCAACATAGCCGACAGATACAAATCATTCCTGATGTGAGCTCATTGCATCTACACAGTGACTGAATTCGCAGTCCTGTGGTGCAGTCATGTTCTGGGATCTGTTGCCCAGTCGATGCTCATTATTCACAGAGCCAGGACACCTAAGAACAAGTTCTATTGTTTAAGAGGCAACGAGCCACTGAATTTGAGCTTTGGCCTCTCCATGCATTGACTGCATAGAGTCCTCTCATTGCCTGCGCTGTTTGCATCTTACTCCAGCTGAGATGGATGCCTGATATAGCTGTTCCCTATCTGAATGGAGCACATCAAAGAGATTTGTAAGAACCAATGCATTGTGCTGAGTCGCCAGCTGATGACTTGCAACATATGGCATGCTGCAACATTTTCTGGTCAAAATATTCAGCAGCCGAAATAGGTGGAGTCCATACATTTATCTCTATTCCAGTCCGAGTACTTTGCAGCACCCAACCAGCTAAGGGTAGTGTAGGTATCACATTAGTGTGATCCTACTTCTGCTTCCTAACAAAGTGTTAGCACAATTGTTCACCCTACCAATCGTACGACCTTGGAAACAACAAATATCCAGCTACACATGGCAAATTTGGCCACCATGACAATGTGAAGCCGATTGAAGATCACACACAAGCATACGGACTGTAACTACATAACAGCAGCTCCCTTGAGTCCGATTAGGGATTGCTCTATGTCAACAGTCTCTTCATACGCCCTTCGATCATGAAATACTTCCTAGTTTTCCACCACGTTAAGGTTGTGCCTTGTTGTATCTTTCCCAAGACATCGCAAGTCGTCCAAGACTCGCTGCGATGATTCATACTTGTATTCCCAGCACCCACGGATAATTGCCTCAGCAGGATTGCCGGTGTTCAATTGCGGCCAGTTCCCGTCGGCAAGTGCCGTGGTGACTTCGTCCTCCGAAACCTCAGTCACAGGGCCATATGGCACTTTCCATTCAACTATTTCGTAGATAGCGGTACCGAGGGCGAATATTTCGCGGTTCATAGTCCCAACTGTGTTACGATGAGGCCTGTCTGACCCCGGCGGGCAGTAGCGGGTCTCACACATGTACCAGTCCTCAGGATAGTTTTCCACTAGGTCTGAGTGGGCGAAGTCGCCCAGTTTGATACACCAGTCATCGAACAGGAGTGCATTGCGCGTCGAAAGGTCGCCCCAGACGACGCCACGCCGGTGGATATGTGCGACGCCCTCGGCAAATTGCATCGCCAGCTGCAGCCGAGTGCGCTCATCGGGCGGATTCGCTTTGTTGTTCACAATGTAGTCCCGCAAAGCACCGTACGGCGCCCTTTCCAGGCGCACCGCCCACGCTTTTGGTGCCGCGCCTTCGCTTATAACAGCCACCTCGAGGCCAAGGTAGCCGAGGATGCGGTCGTGGTGTCCGAGGACATCGTAGATGCTCGCCTCTTTGCGTGCCCTCTCGTCCGATTCTTCCGCGCTCTTGCCTGGCCCCAGCGCCTCCCGACCCTCATACCAGACAGTACCACCCTTTAGGACTGAAGGACTATCCGCAGCGAACCCGGTCTTGCTGTCACTTGAAACCGAATACACAACGCTGTTAAGGGTCTGACCTAGGATCTGGATCTTGCCTTCTTGGATCAATCTTGGAGCCATGGTTGGGACAAGAGAACAGATACTTGGTCGATGTATTGTGGGATGTATGTTGGCGAGTGAGACAATTGTGTGCTGCATGTGCGAAAAAAGAGAGAGTTGCTTTGTGAGTTGTGAGGTAAGAATGGGGCAAGGGCAGAGAAATATCACCAACAGATCATTCCTGGCAGTGGAAAGACGACGACATTGCTCCTCTGTGGAAGTTGACTGCTGGTGCTACCTACCTGCATCTCATATAACTAGCAACTGCTACAGTCCTGTATCACTAAATAACATTAGCTTAGATGTAACTAACTATTTACTTGATATTTAGTTATTCCACAGGCGTATATTGTTGCTAACTATTAATAGAAGAATCAAAACAATGTTATTTAGTGCCAGTTATATGTAACCATGATTATAAAATTGTAGCTAAAGCTGACATTGATGATACCAGTATACTAGCAAATTTGGTATGGCTAATGATGACCAACAAGAGACAGACCTGATTATGGTTCCGCGAAAGCTAGCAGGTTTCAGCTTGATATACCAAAGCTGTAGTTATCATGGTTCATGCCTTTAGTGGACATGAAGAGCTGAGCTTCTCTTGAGGCAGCCGTAACAAGCGTTGAGCTCATGGTCTCTAGAGGAGGGGGTTGGATTGAAACATTCATTGGCATTGGCATCCTGAGAAGGTTACAAAATCCAATTGCCTACATCTTAGAAGTAGTCATTTGCATTCAAATCATGTCGCATCAATGCAGACATAGGGCACAGAAAAGTGGACCAGTCACTTAATCTTCCGAAACAACTGCCTCCGAAATCAAAATACCCTTAGTACTCACTAGGAAGAACAGAATATTCCCCCACAGCGTAGATCATCAGTCATTTGTTTTCAAAGAACTCCTCAACCCGTTCAATCAAGTCCACCTTCTTGCCAGTTCCCGAGAGATTATGATTTGACAAAAAGTCTTTAAGAACCGCCACCGTAAGCTAGTACAGTAGTTATCAGGTTAGCCCAACGTCCATCAATGGGTCGAGTCGCAAAGAATTTTGCAAATCATCACAAACCTTGTTCAGATTCCCCTTTTCGTAATGCATTTTTACTTCATCATCTGCCTCATTCCCGATTTTGGCCTTCTTGGTTGCTCGTTCACCACTTTCATTCTTTATAGAGGATGCTGGCCGCTTGACCAGCGTAGATGTAGCTGGGTGTTGGCGTTCGAGCAGACGGTGCTGGATTTCTAGTTCTTGGCCCCAGTCAACAACATATTCACCCGCACGCTACAGTTGTAGAAGTTAGCAAGCACTCTGAGAATTTTAATACCAATGTTACATATCTGAGGTCGTGTTCACCAACCTTGTCAATTTGTTTGTATTTGGGAATTGTTTTGTCCTCGGGTTGCTCTGGCAAGTCCTCATCAAGGGCCAGAGCTTGGAGAATGCGGTAGTGCCATTGCAGTGCTATTGGAAAGTCAGAAAGATGCAAATTGGGAAGGGCGGACTAGCAACTTACAAGGATTTGGATATTTTTGTGGATCATATCGTCCTTTGGGAAGCTGTAGCTGCTGAATAACGAGCCTCATCTTGTCTATTAGAGGCTCAGGCGCTACCATATTGTGCGTATCTGGGTTCTGTCGGATATCATCCGCAAAAGGCAACGGTAGAACCCACATCCCCGGAGGAATTATCTGGACATCGTCGTCGTCAAGGGCCTCCTTGCCTGGTATCATCGCCGCCATTACGGGAGCGGCGTTTTTACGAGGGACGAACCACACAAGAGCGAATTTCTCTTGACTGAGAAGGGTTTGTTGTAATGCTGAGAAAACGCGAGTAGAACCTACGAAGCCTTCCTCCGAGGGATATATAAATGTTGGATGTTTGGTTGATGCCCAGATTGGAAGTGATGACATTGGTTTGAATCCAATGATCCGTATGACAGGGTCACCAAAGTTCCTCAGAGCATTCTGTTCATCTTGTGTGAATGCAATTTGTTCTCCGCCAAACTTGTAGGCTTTTTTGATCTCCCATTTCTCTATCTCACGAGCCGTGTCATCCGCAAGCTGTGTGGTCACGCCTTTGGCAATCTGTGGTTGTTCTCCGCCTAGCCACACATAACAACTTCTTGCAGGTTCTTGCCGTTTGAATATGAGAAAGCCGGTGACTGATATTCTGAACTCGGGACCAATTTCCAAAGACACATTTGAAAATAATGCGCGGCGAGGGACGGACTTTGAGTTGATTGAGGATAAAAGGCTGTTCAATATTGAAACCCCATCTGCACCGCTGGTAGTGGTTTTTGTGAACCTGCGAGAGTAATCTGGGGCTTCTGAGTCAAGTGGAGAAGCTCTATAGATAATATCCTAAATATTTTATCAGTATGGCAGTGTTGAATAGTATCAGACATGACCTACGTCATAAAACTTTGAAGTATCGAAGTCTCTGTCGGGTTTGGAAATGGGAAATAATTCAATAATCACACCCAAGTCATAGAGATCCTTCGCGCGTACTGTGGCTGCAGATCTCAGCACTTTGTCTTTTGAATGTGGGTTGTCATTATCAGTCACGACGAACAATCGTCGAGATGAGAAATTTGGTGCCTTGGTTGTAAAAATCTGGTTCGCGCAGAATAGAACATTTGCCATCGACACAGGTTCCTTGGACGGAATTAGGATCTCTGCAGCCTTGTCTTCATCTTCTACCAATGCTCGCAGTTTTTTGACATCTGATGCGGCTGGGACATCCAGATCTGTAAAGAGATAGCAGTGCGGGTAAGGCAGACTTCCTCTTCCGTCCTCGTCATCCTCGTAGAACTTTGAGGACTCTGTGCCATATAACAAAACGCCAATCATGTCCCGAGGATTGGATATAATGCGTTGTTGCATCAAATGATATGCGCACTTCAACGCGGCAGTAGCTGGGGTGTCCGGTCGAGCCCTCTTAGAGCTTGGGTTCGAATCTGGGGTCAACATGGATTTGCTGACTTCGATGGCAAATAATACAGCATCTTTCACGGTTTTATACCCCTACGTCCATCAGCAAAAGCAAATTAAGCACTCAGAACTGCAATATGACGAACGCTATCATCAATCTCCTCTTCCTCCTCGAAGGCGTCGTCGTCACGATTGTACTCAGACTCTCCCATTGTCGTTAAAAGTTGCCAGAAAGGAGCCTAGAATGTTAGCAGCACTCAATGAATTACTGGCAAAAGGGTGTAATTTGAAAGATGTAGCTCATGTTCACGTTGGTCCTGAATCTGATCTGTTCGACCTCACTCACTGCAGCCTAATGTAGTTAGTAGTACGCGATGAGGTCATAGCAGCAACGCGTAGAGAACGCCAAGTCACATGACGGCGATCCGTCTGAATTAGTTTGCATCTCTCGGTCTCTGATTGGACGGAAACCCAGCTCACAGCTCCAGCCAGTTTCCAAGCTTGCGTTGTATGATATTTGGCCTTTCCCTCTCGCCAATTTTAGATTCGTTTCACTTGAGGGTGCCAGTCAACTGCCTTGAAGGATAAGTTGTTGGCTATTGCGGTCTACGTGAAATCAGTCAGCATGGCCTTACACAGATCCTTCACGAGGTTGTGCCTGCGGGACCTGGGTGGATTGTGGAGACCGTCGAGCAATGTGAACAATATCGTCCAAAGGGGATGCGGAATGGCAACAGCAGTTCCGCCCGTTACACAAGACTCGTCTGGAGCTAAAGGCCCTACTGCAATGGTTTTCTTGAATATGGGCGGACCTTCAACAACTGATGACGTTGGCAACTTCTTGAGCAGGTTATTTGTATGTCTTCTACGCTCCCCCTCGTCTGACTGCGTACTTACTGATCATACAGGCAGATGGAGACCTAATACCTCTCGGTCGATTTCAATCGTACCTTGGCCCTCTCATTTCCCGACGAAGAACCCCCAAGATTCAGAAACAATATGCGGAAATCGGTGGCGGGTCCCCGATCCGAAAATGGTCTGAATATCAGTGCGAAGAGATGTGCAAGATCCTCGACAAAACATCACCGGAAACTGCGCCTCATAAGTCGTATGTTGCGTTTCGGTATGCTGACCCTCTGACAGAAGAAATGTACGCTCAGCTCCTCGATGATGGATTTGGTCGAGGCAAGGGAGGCCGAGCCGTGGCGTTCACACAGTATCCGCAATATTCATGTTCCACCACGGGCAGTTCGCTGAATGAATTATGGAAATGGAGAACTCGACTAGAAGGCAAGCAGCCAAATGAAGGAGTAGAGCCGAGGGGCACCATACAGTGGAGTGTGATTGATCGATGGCCAACACACTCTGGCTTAGTGGAGGCGTTTGCCCAGAACATCGAAGCGCAACTGAAAACATATCCAGAAGAGCAACGAAACGGTGTAGTGCTGCTCTTTTCGGCTCACAGCTTGCCCATGAGCGTCGTCAATCGAGGTAATATATATATCCTCGAAACATCTAATATGCTTCTAAGCTATAGCGGCTGATCCGTCCTTTAAGGTGACCCATACCCGGCTGAGGTAGCAGCCACAGTCCACGCTGTCATGCAACGACTTCACTTCTCAAACCCTTATCGACTTTGCTGGCAGTCTCAAGTCGGACCGTCCGCTTGGCTCGGCGCCCAAACCAGCGACACGGTCGAAAACTACGTCAAACGCGGACAAACCAATCTCTTACTGATACCGATCGCATTTACCAGTGATCACATCGAAACTCTATACGAGCTCGACAAAGAGGTGATCAAAGACGCCGACAGCCCAGGCGTGAAGCGTGTGGAGAGTTTGAATGGACATCCCGTATTCATCCAGGGTCTTGCGGACCTTGCAGCCAAACATCTACGCAGCGGTGAGAATTGCTCTCGACAAATGACTCTAAGATGTCAAGGATGCACGAGTGACAGGTGTCTGTATCAGAAGAAATTCTTCGCTGGATCGCAATACGGTGACCTTGTACGATAGCTGCTGATGTCTTTTGATATACGTGCGTACATATGTACATACAAATAATTGCAGGATAGTCATGGCGATATTGGACTGTGATTTGTCGCTTTGTATTAGTCTCATCAGCAATCATTTCTCTTCCAGAATCCGTGTTAGCTTCCCAACAGTGCTCGTCTTGTAGTTAACCCCCGACGCAACAACGAGGTGCGATTGGCTCTGTAACGGTGTCGCCTCTTCAGCATCGACAGGGGAACGCAGTCACAACCCGCTCATTACGTCAATCACTGTGGTTGGAACAGGCTTTCTCTGCCCGAATCTCCCTTCATCTCGCTGTCGTGCACGTCAGGCCACAGCAGCCACACAGCAAGGAATCAAGCAGCCTCGTGGAAAGCCATGGGTGGTCGAGACAGCAGTCTGAAGCAAAACAGGCCGACAACCCTGATTAACTGGCATCAAACCTCACCGTTTCATCGTGGAACTCAGTTGGAATGCTCGGATCGATTTGTCGGCGAAAACCCAATCCCCAGCAGAGAGAGCGATCTCTTCCCAGCTACATAGTTACATAACTCGCACCTTCACGAGATATCCAGGTTCGCGTCCTGAATCTGTCGCAGCCGTAATGGCTCGTAAATGGGTTTCTAAGCAATTGTTCATATTACTTTTTTACTTTTTTTTATATATTTTATTTTTATTCTTTTTTTATTTCTATGAAGCTGAACTGATCCCTTTCAATCCCTCCGATTTCGAAGCTTTTCGGCGATTTTGGGAGCAACCGTTCCTGACGTAACTACGCTACTATCGGAACCTGGTTCACGCCAAAGGGCTTAACTACTTAGCCTACGCAAATGACACTTGAATCTTCCGGTACTTCCGGGCATAGGGATAGCAATGTGGTCGGGGTTCTTTCTGGCACCTCACCAGGTGTAGCTCATGGCCCTGACAATTGCGCTGCTCCTTCAAGCAGTCGAAATATGGACGCAGCAACTACGGATGAGCGCACCGCTTTGCTTTCGCGCGAAGAGTCAGACAGGTCGGACCCTTCGATTAAAGACGACGAGCTCTCTGAGGATGAAGCAGCGACAGGGCCAGCAGGCTTGCCCTGGTGGAAACGGCCGTCCGTGAGCTCTCTCTACTGTTCCACTCAAATTCAACCCTCCCGCTGACCACTTCAACCATTCACTCAGATCTTCTGGGTCCTTCCTCCCTTACTCCCATTTACAGTCGCGTTCGGTGGTGTAGCGGTCCCCAAAATCAATCTGATTTTGAACCTCATTTGTCGGGATTATCTCGCCGACCGTGCCGTCAAGGATCCTGCATTCACATATCTCCCCGTCATATTTGGCGAAGACAACCCACAATGTCGCGTTCCCGAGGTCCAGGCGCTGGTCTCGAGATTTCAGCTTATGCTTAACTTGATTGCCGGAGGCCTTGCTGCTTTCGCGAGCCCAAGGTTAGGCATGCTTTCGGATGGATATGGACGAACAAAGATTATTGCATTGTCTACAATCGGGACTCTCCTGGGTGAAGTAATGACAGTGCTGGTGGCAGCACGCCCTGATATTTTCCCCCTTAATTTTCTTTTACTCGGCGCGACCTTCGATGGTATGTTCGGATCGGTCACAACAGCGATTGCTTTGACGCAATCGTATGCCGCGGACTGTATACCACCAGAGAGACGGAACGTCGCCTTTGGCTATTTCCATGGAATCTTGTTTAGCGGCATTGCACTCGGTCCACTGATTGCAGGCTACTTTATAAAACTTACGAAAAATGTCCTGATCGTATTTTATGCTGTGATTGCCTGCCATTTGTTTTTCCTGATCTGCATCACATTCATTGTGCCAGAATCGGTATCCATGAAGAACCGGAAAAACAATCGGCACAACCAGAAAATACAGTTACTCGGTGCTGGTGGAATTCATCCAACATCCTGGAGGCATCTGAACCCGTTAGGCCTTCTTCGGCCACTCTCTATCCTCTGTCCCAAAGAAAGCCCATCCAAAGCATCGTTGTCGAGTGAGAAAATCAAACTACGTGATCTACGAAGGAACTTGATCATCCTCTCCGCTATTGACACCTCGATATTCGGTGTGGCCATGGGGACCATGGGCGTCTTGATTATCTACGCAGAATACATGTTTGGCTGGGGTAACTTTGAATCCAGCATGCTCGTCTCACTAACCAGCTCCGTTCGAGTGATTGTGCTCCTTGCCCTGCTTCCAGCCATAACTCGACTTGTCCGTGGACCCGCTTCCGGTAAAAGCCATAACACCGGCTCCGATATGCTGGATATCGTCGTGATCAGGGTATCTCTTTTGTTTGAGATGCTGGGCTACATCGGGTATTGCGTCACCCGCTCTGGCTCGCTACTGATGCTATCAGGAGCAATCGCAGCATTAAGTGCAATGGCTTCACCGACTTTACAATCCTCGCTCACAAAGCATGTCCCTGCAGATCGAACGGGACAACTGTTAGGAGCCATCGGATTATTACACGCGCTTGCTCGAATTATCGCGCCTACAGTATTTAATTTAATATATAGTTTGACGGTCGCAACCGTTCCTCAAGCAGTGTTTATGTGTCTTGCTGGTCTCATCTCTGCGGTATTCGTAGCTTCTTGGTTTTTAAAGCCTCATGGTTAGTCTCCAGACTTTTGATTCTACATTTGCTGTCTACTGACTCTTGCTTCTCAGTATACATGGCCGATCCACTTCCAGAGAGTAATGAAGCGGATCCAGAAGACTTTGAAGACGTTACTGACATTATCTAACGTGCTTCTCACACATTGTATTTTACGGTTTGCTTTTAAGTGCTGTAACAGCGACGGCATCTCCTACACGCGATTAGGGAAACGAAACCAGGGCGTCAATTCTCTGGTCTTATTTCATATACACCATCTTCCACCAAAGTTGTTTTCCAACACGACAACGGCGGCTAGCTACGATTGATCTACCACCTAGGCATGCTCATCGGAAGCAACCGCGCCTACACACAAATTGTCCGAAGACACATCGTCCGAGGGGTTCGATGGCGGGTACTTTACAAATCGTTCATTCGGCTGTCAAAAGAAGGAGCACACATCCAGTCATCTCCTCTTCCCGCACCTTTTGTACAATTTCCGCTACCCATCTACTTTGCGGACTGGAGAGGCAGTCATACTGGCTGCGCCTGCGTGGGGCGTTTTAACTCCACTGTCGTTGATACTATTCTCTCTGTCAAATCACAAGAAGGAGGTGTTTGCCTTTGTCATTGCGATGAAGTCCGATCTATGCAAAAGACAGCTAATGCAATAATCTTTGCAGATCTTGGACAACAGGCACCGCTTTTGAGGACTTTTAACTATTCTCGCGTTGTTGAAATGGGATTGAATCATGTTAAGGGAGGCCACGTGAAATTCATAGAATAAGACGCACGGTGTTGGTCCTATATTTTGTTGGTTCAAAAGAACCCAAATGGTGCGAGAACAGCAATCGCTTGGAATGCAATCACTTGCTATTGGATCATGTGTCGATGCTTTTGCAGTGCTTGCTATTGGTGTCAAGTTCTCTATGTTTAGAGAGAAGGTGGCACATATTGTCTCACTGAACTGATAAAAGTACTGATTGAAGATTAAGTAAGTGAATACATATGGTATATCTCATTAACGGGGTGTCTAGAGGTTTAAGGTCACTATTCGAAGTGCGCTCAGGCAGGATAGTCAAGTATCCACTACTTCCAATATTCGATATTCAAGACGTCTAAAGAGACAAGGCTTGCTTGTCTTGAATCGACAAAATGGTAGATAGGTAAGAAGAAGCAAACGAAAGCAATAGATCAACTCATTCAAAACCTGGAATTCGAACACCAGCTGCCTCTGTGGCCAGCTATCACTCTACTTGGGGCACGACGCAGAATAGCACTCAATCGTCACTGACGACCCCCCATCCTCCGACATCACCGAACCACCCTTGAACGCATCCCAACTGCCCCCCGACTTCTCCCCCAGACAAGTAAACAACAGCCCCGCAAACAAGTTTGTGCATGTCGACTGGTACAATTTTTGCTCCTTCAAAAAGTGTTTATTGTGATATGTCAGATCAATCCAGAACTCACTGCCATTGGTGCTTTCCATGCGCGCAGGCCACGAGACTGCCGTCAGCGGCGCGAGCGTCACGTTGGAGCCGTGATGGGTGCAGAAACTCGTGTACCATGCTTGGAGGGAAAAGAGTCCGTCGCTAGTCTTGTTGGTCTTGATACTCCAGTTGTTGTCGTAGCAGTTGTGGTAGCCGAATGAAGCCTCAGAACCTGACGTTTGGTTGGCTGCGCGTGCTGAGAGGAAGGATTTCTTCGGGGGTTGGGGAAGTGGCCCGGTGATGGGCGGTCCGGGTCTTCGGGCCTGGAGCGGTGCGGAATGGGCTTCAGCGCTATAGGGCAATTTTGTTTAGCGAGTGGATTTTTGGTGTGCTGCGTTCTCTTTGGCAAAGCTTCTGTGGGGGTCAGACGCACGAATGAATAGCGAGGCTTTGGGAGACCAGCCCCAGAAATGCGACACCGATTGTTGAGACCTGGTTTGAAGATATATTAGACCTGAGCCATAGCCTTCCTTGGGACTGTGAGGAGACAACATACCTTCATATTTAATGGGAGCAGACTGCGCTAGGTTCAGCACCACTTGCTGTGTAAATTGAGGTCAGAGAGAGAAGAGGTATAGGGATAGGGCAAACAGACAGCTTGCTGCAGCGGGATAATCTTTTTTTCAGTTTGCGATGAGATAGAAATGATTGCAATGCAGCGACCAGCCTTCATTATATATGTTTTGGTGACCTTGAAGCACCATCCAGACACAGGAGCCATAGGAGATTGCTCTATCGCTCAGGACTCTGAATAGAGTAACTGCTGCGTCTATGAGTCCTGCACAGGCGGACATATGAACCCAGATGCGCAAGACTCAAGAAGATGTTACTCAAAGTGGTGGGACTTCGGTTTATGATCTCCATTTGGCTGAGAACTCCGCAACACTGAGCGCAAGCCGACATGTCCTCATGCAATGCTTTTTAAGAAACCTTGACAATGGATTGAAAATGGAGAAGTCCATATGCACACTTGGAGGATTTGCAATGAGCCATCTGAGCTCCATTAAAACATCAAACAGTACAGTGTATGGGTCTGGGTTGCAGTCTTTCACCAGCTCTGCGAATTCCCAGATCAAATTGAGGGCAGCATGGATGATTTGGGATGCTGTCTGATGAAGAGCATGATGCAAATGGAGATGCATCTTTCAAAGAAGTCAAATTCATCTTTCACACACCATGGTGCCAGGGATCTAAGCTGACGCTACATTTTCAGATTGGTATCTGTTGGACTTAGGGGATACTGTGAATAGTCAAGACTTTGTCCAATTTCTCTCAATCTATCTAGACAACTATGGACTATTTATACATCTTAGGGTCCATAAGGATAATAGGAAAAGTTGTGAAAAAGCAGCAAATTTGGTGGCAATCTTGAACATATGAAATTAAGCAAGAGATGAAAAGTTTGTATCTTGTGTCATCTGATGTTGAGAAATAGTGGCAATATGTGAGATTTATTAGACAAAGTTGAGATTATTTGATGAGTTTGATAAAAATTTGAATGATAGCTGAAATGAATCTCATAAATTCAACACATTTTCTTCAGCTTAAGCTTAGTTTGTTTGTTTGTTTGAGTCAGATTTGTTTAATTTGATCAGCAAGTTTGTAATATCAATTAGATTAAGATTTTCAACAAATTTCTTGAAGAATTCATTTTCTAAAAGTTTGATTAAACTATTAATGAGCATATTATAGTGGGGTTTCTGCTGATACCATTAGGGTGTCAGCTCAACACCTAGTCTGAGTTGATGACTATTATGATCTAGTACTATAAGTAGTTGCTTTCAACATCTTCTGCAATGCCTTTTCTTTTGTCTTACACAGTATGTTATGCTTATGTTATTGCTTTCTCTCTTATTCTTAGTTAGTTATACTGAATATCATTGTGTTTCTTATTCATTTATTGAAGTTCTTTATTGAGGTGGCTGCTATGGCAGTCATCATTCTCTCATATTATGAGATAATCATAGTACTTGAGTGTCTACAGCCTACATGATAGATATGTTATTTATTTGCTTTCACAGATGATTTATCATGTGATATGTCTTCAGATGCTCATCATTCTTAGCCATATTTCTTGATACAACAAATTTTTCACTTTATTTGATGATCAAGCTGAAATCTTGAATTCTATGAGAAGATGATCATAATGACATCATATTCAGATAAATCAGAATGAAAATGACATGATGATGATAAAATGAATGATATTGAAACAGCTAAGTGAACTCAAAAATGAGAAAAATGATACATGTTAATAAATGATTTGATGAAAACAAATGAGAATTTTTTATGATGTTATGATGCATGCAGAATAAAATTTTTCTGAAATTGTATATAAAATAACTGTGTTGATCTTCAGTTTTTATAAAATTTTCAATGATGCTTGCAGAATATGATGAATAAGAATAAAAAATATAATGATTTAATATTAAATTTGAGAATATCTAGTGAGTTTGAGAGAAAAACTTAATGAGTTTTTTTTTTTTTATCTGAAAGATGCTACATAAAGTGTTTACAGTTGAGCATACATAACATACTAAAAAAAAAAATAAAAAAAAATACAAAAATGTTTAAATTCATTTGAAATGCACTGAAAAAATTTATTTTAAAAAAAAATTAATAATGTATTTATATTATTCTTATTTATTAATGTAAATTGCATGTTAAAGCAGTATCATCACTGTGTGTCAGTTTTTAATATTTTTATTTAATGTGTTGTTATTCAGAAACTTGCTATTATTTTTTATGAGATGAATTATTCTGTGAGACAGTTTGTACAACATTCACAACAGCAAATTCACTGATTTATACATCACTAATGAAACAATGTTAAACAATCTCAAAATGAACTTTCACAAAAATTTTGCTGTAACTGTGAGTTATGAACAAACAACATCAGTCAGCATTAACAGTAAAGAAATTGTGATTCATAATCACATGTTTATATTTATCTCAAGTACTGTCAATGCTTCATAATTTAATAATTCAGATGCTATCTTATTTTGTAAGCAATTTCATCAGCTTTGTGTAAATTATGATATTATTATTAACAAGAAGATACTGAAGTGAATTACTCAGTATTGTGTTATTTAAATTAAAAATTGAATGAAAACTCTGAATAATTATGCAAGTGAGAATTGAAATAACTTTGTGAAGAAAGTGATTTATGAATTCTGAAAACAAAACATTATTCATAAAGTACATCAACAAAAGTACTTGAAATTTATAGTTTATACAAAATGTAAATGAAATTTTTTTATACATGTTTATGTTTGCAAGTTTGTTACAGTGTCAAAAACTGTACTAGTCAACAGTCAATTGAATAATTATACATGAGCAACATGATTTTTACAAGATTTATCAGAAAAGCTATAACAAAAGATTATTAATAAAATTAAATTAAATCTTGCAAATGATACAATCATCATTAATTTTAATGAAATAGTGCAGATTACTATAAAGCTGATTGAACAATATAAAAACAATAAAAATGTTTTTGAAAACAAGAAAAACTCTGTTCAGAAAATGCAGCAGCTGAAAAAAATTTATTAATTAATTAATAAATCATTTATTCAGTATTTTTGCATATTCAATATTTTAAATATTCAAAATGTCAATGCTCAAACTTCATGTCATTCAAATTCTGCACTGAATCAGAATCAGCAGATGCAATATTCAGTGATGTCATTATTATATAATCAAAAAAAAAAACATGATGATTGAAATCATGAAAAAAATAATAATCATGAACAAAATATTATTTTTTTTGAAAATGATAAATCATTATGTTTTTATTATGAACAAGCTGATCATTTTTGAAATCAGTATGAGAAATACTACACTGATTATTATCAAAAATTTTGTCATATCAATCAACAAAAACAGTTGTGAATAAAAGCATTCAGATAAGAACTTGTGCTCATTTCAATACAGTTTGAAATTTCAAACATGCACATAATATACAGCATGAATGAAGTAAAAGTCAACTCAAGTCTCAAAGAAAAAAACTCAGAATTTAAGAAGAAAAAAACAAAACAAGCTTTTGTTAATCAGCTGAAAGTTCAGATTGTCAGAATTAACATAATCATTAATAAATTTTTTGATTTCAAGTTTGAGAAAGAATTAAGCAAATATGAAGTTTTTGTCAATGTAAATCATACAGCAACAGTCAATGCAAAGTATGCAGTAAATAAAACTAGCACTGATCAAAAAAAATTTACTGCTCATGATAAAATTATTGCATCAAAAACACATTGTGAGAACAAATACAAGTTAAAAATCATTGAACATTTTGTCAAGAAGAATGTTTAATTTGCTGATTTAAATCATGCAATGACAAACATCATGCTCAGTGAAGAAAAAAACAAATTAAAAAAAAAAGCAAAAAAACAATACAATGTTGTCAATCATCTTGTCAATCAATTGAGAAATGCAACTGATTCACAAAAAGTAATAAAAAAAATCTTGAATGAAATAATTCAAATGACAGTTTATGAGCTTCTTGATGTGTCTTCAACATTGCATAAAAAAATGTTTAGTGCAAGTCAGACTGACAAGTCACAAAACTCTGTTGAAATGTTAAAATCAGTTAAAATCAACATTAAGCAGAAAAAAATAATACAATTTAAGTTTGTATATAATAAAAATATAATTTATGTCATTCAGTTAATAATAATATCAATCACAATACAAAACTTGAAGCTTAAAGCTTTACTTAACACTGATTTAAAAATCAATATAATGTTAATTAAAATTGTAAGAAAATTGAACTTGAACATACAATATAATTTAAGAATTATCATGATGATTCAAACTGAATACATCATTTCAATTACAGTTTGCTGCAACAATATTTTTGTTCAAATAAAAAATTTTGTTATTCACACATTATTTTTTATTGTTGATGAAAGCAATTATGATATTATTCTCAGACAATCATTTCAACACATGATCAATTAAAATGCAAGAATTTTGAAAAGCAGCAATGTTTTATGTGAAATATATAACAAAAAGCAAACACATCATCTGAAATTTTAGAATTTTAAATCATCACATCAAATTGTTAAATTTGCTGTCAATATGTTTTCAGATCACAACAGTGAAAAATGAAATGAAAATAAAAAAAATTTAAACAAGTAAATGAGTGTTATATCAGAAAAACATTTGCTGAAAATGAAAATATATCTAACAGCACATTTGAAAAAAAAAATAAAAATTGTCAAGTAACAACAACAAGATGTGTATCAAAAAAAGCAAAATTTGATGACAGAAATGTTGAAAATAGCACTGTGAAAACTGACAACAATGATAAAAAATTAAAATTTGCACTAAATTCAAAAAAATTAATCAGAAGACAAAATACAATTTTGACAATATAAAAAACTGCAGCAGTTTCAATCAGTATTAAGACATTATAATACAGTTAACATATATATTAAAATGCACTCACAAAATGTATACTGATCAATTTCAGAGTTTGCTACAGAATCTTTTATGAAGCAATACTTAACAAAAATCAACATAAACAATTGTGAATGAAACACTGATCAGTCAAAATTCAGAAACTTCAAGCTTAATGAAACTCAAGATTTAAAACAAAAAAAAAAGAAGAAGAAGAATACAGCATATAAAATTAAACTAAAAAAAAAAACTTAAAAGTCAGAAAATGTGAAGATAAATACATTTTACAAAAAAAAACCTGACAAAATTCAATTACAAACTTCTGAAAAATTTAATGAAAGCAAATCAGAATGCATGATCAATTGAATTTTTGTTTATCTGAAGAAATATCACTCAGAAAAAAAAATAAATTGAATTTTCAACTGAATTCAACAAATACATTAAATCTTATATAATCACTTTCTTCACTGAACAACAATTGACACAAAAGCATATAAAAAAACTGAAGATAGAATTGAAATTGTTATCAAGAAAGAAAATTTTTTTTTTAGCAATTTTGTTCAAGAGAAAAAAAACATTAACTTGAAATTTCAAAAAGCTTGATCAGATACATTCAGAAGTATTTTCTTCATCAGTTATTAAAACAATATCTCACAAAGCATGACAAGCAAAAAACTACAAAATTTCAAGAACATTGAACAAGAAAATAATTGAAATTGTCAAAAATCAGTTGACAGTGAAAATGCTAAAATTTTGTCACAAATTTTATACAAATTTTTACTTTTTGATTGAAAAAAAAAAAACTGAAAAGTTTTATTTGATGAATGTCACTCAGCTGTATAATGCAGTGATAATAAAAAACTTAAACATTTTTTTTAATTATGATGAATTTGCTGAAGACTTTGCAAAGCAAATTATTATAATATTAATGAATTTATTTTCAGACTACAACAATTTTTCATTAGCAATAAAGTTTAGAGACATGATGATCATATTAACATTAATAAATTTGTTTAAACATATTACATTAATTCAGAGTGCAACAAATTCTTCTGAAGTTGCTCAGCAAGAAATTATGAACATACTGCAAAACATCACATTTCATGTCATCAAAACTTTCATTAATGATATTGATATTAAAAGTTCACAATCACAATACAATGATAAAGAAATTATATCAGAAATAAAACATTTTGTTTTTGAATACTTTATAAATTTAAATCACATCTTGTGACTGATTGAAATAAGCAAAATCACACTTGCAGATGCAAAAACTCAATTTGTTATGTCAGAAATGAATGTTGTTGATTGAATTTGTGATCAGAATGAACAATAATCAGAAAAAAAAATGAAAAAAATGATGAAATAATCAATGTCAGAAAACACAACACAACTGCACAGTTTTCTAGAAGTTACTGAATATTTTTGAGTATTGATTAAACATTATGAATGAATAACAAAGTCTTTGTATAAATTACTGAAAAAAAAATGTGACATGAAAGTGAAATGACTCACAAAATAAAATTTTTAACATTTTCAAGAATAAATTATGTTTATTTTTCATGATTTTGTCAATCAATTATGATCAAAATTTATTGAATATTATTGTTGTGATGAACACAAGTGATTTTGATTAAAGTGACTGTTTAATGCAACATTAGAAAGATACTAGACATTCTGCTCAGTATAATTCAGAAATTTAAAATGCTGCAGAATTAAAATATAATACTGAAAAAAAAAATGTAAAGCAGTGCTAAAAACATTCAAGAAATTCAGATATTAAGTATATAATGTTTTTTTTGTGCTGAAAGTGAACACAAAAATCTTGATGACACAATTAAATCAAATGTCAACAGATGTGTCAGAAGCATTGATTAATAATTAAATTGTTTGAATACAATTTTTTGACTTCATTGTTAAGCATATGTTAAGTACAAAGCATACTGCTGCTGATGAATTGTTGAAATGATCACAAGAAAAAAATGAAGAAATTAGTGATGACAGTGATGAAAATATTTTTAATATCATTTCTTTTCAGATGTTTGCTGAACAGATTGAGAATAAAAAAAATTAAAATATTGAATCAATTTTACTCTGAAAAATCAGAAAAAATAACAAAATTTCTTATTTTTTTACAAAAACTCAAAAACATAACAGGCAAAAAGTATTATCATTTTCAAAAAAAAATAATCAAATTCTTGATGAAAAACAATCAGCTGTTTAGACACACAGAAAAAAATGTGTCAGTTCATCAAGTTGTTGATGATTTAAAACAACAAAAAAAAATTCTGAAATAATTGCATGATGAGCTTGATTATAAAAAATACAAAAAAATTTATAATGCTGTTAATGCTAGATACTAATGACTTGAAATATATTAAAATGTTTTTTTTTATACAAAGCATTGCAAAAAGTGTCAGTTTCAAGACAATCAAAAAATGCAGAAAAAGCTTCATTCAACATGAATTTTTACTTGTTAAAGAAAAATTGATGTTGATATTATACACATGCCATTATGTTAGAGATGAAATTATTTAATAATTGCAAAATGTGATTTTTTCAACTGAATGAAAGCTCAAGTTTTTTAAAAAGCAATTGTTCAAAATGTTGCCACATTTTTTTATGAGAATATTATTTGTCAATGAAAGCACTCACACATATTCATAATGAATGAAGACTCTGAAAATAAAAATATGATGAAAAAATTGACAAAAAAACACAGAATTATAAAAATAATTATTTTTTTCTATCATGCACAAGCTAATGAAATGATTAAAGTTGATTATAAAACTTTGACTGACAGATTAGCAAAAATTATCAAGAAAACTGAAAAAAATTAAGTGAAATACTTGCTCTTAATACTAATGACTGACTGAATGATTGTCAAGACAAGCACTGAAATGATATTATATTAATTATTAATAAATCAGAAAGCAGTATTGTCAATTGAATTAAATATTTCAACATGATAAATTTTGCTGTGACAATCAGTACAAATTATTAAGAAGCTCTTGATGTTGTGAACACAGCAGATTGAACAGCAGAATGAAGATATGAAAGAAACAGCTCATTACAAGCAGCAAATGTGAAATGTTAATAAAAAATACTTTGACAACACTTATAATATTCAGTCTAACTCATTGCAGTCAGAAGATTTGTTATTGCTTCACAATACAAAAAGCAAACAAAATATATTTTGAAGCAACAAATTTCAGTTTCAGTGATTAAAATCTTATAAAGTCAAGTCAGTCAATCAGAAAAAAAGTGTTTATCATTTGAAAAAGCTAGATGAAATGAAAATGACAGATTCAATTAACAATGATTGAATTAAGAAGTAGCATAAAAAACAAAATTTGAATGTTTATAAAAAAAATGATGATTTTGTTAATGAGAAAAATAATGAGAAAGATAATCAAAATGATGACAAAAATATAGAATGATCAGATAATACAAATTTTTTATCAGAAGATTGAAAATTTGATGTGATGATATAAAAATGTTGAATGAATTGAAGAACATTAAAAACAACATTAAATTTCAATGAATGAAGAAATTGAAAATTTATCTTCATTTTTGCTTAATGAAATTCACTGTTGCTGATTGCAATTCACTGTTCTCTGATGAAATTCACTGATTTTATACAATGTTGTTGAAATTTGTCATCAATTTTAACTGAAAAATTCACTTTTGCACAAAAATTCACTGATTTACATTAACTATTAATGTTAAATTCACTTTTCTGCATAATTAACTTCATTTTTTTGCATTGAAATAATCAGTTTTAAATTTGCTGTTTTTTTCTTATTTGATATTCAGTTTTCTTTAGCAAGCTTCTTATCATTTTTTTCTTGCATTAATACAATTTTAAACACAAAAATTTCATCATTTTTTTATTTAATTTCTTTTTCAAGAAGATAACAATTTCATCAATCAACAATGTTTAATTCAGAAAATAAATCAATTTAACTGATGTTGTCAGCAAATACACTGCAGCTTCAGCAAGCATCAGTTCAGCAAACAGCAATTGTTATTGAGCAGATGCAGTTTGCAAACATGAATGACATCATTAACTGAATTGAAAGTCAATCAGCTAATCAGAAATATGAATTTCAGTTGAAATTAATGAATGAACTCATGAAAGTACAGCATACTCTTAAGAAATTGATAATAAATTTTTATGCATACATCAAAAACTCAAAATTCTGAATGCATTACACACACACAAATTTTCAAGACAATTTTTATGAGTTTCAATTTATCACAACAAAGATGAAGAAGAAACACAAGAAATTGACAAAAATCAAAAACAAACTGATGAAGATATGAAGACAAAATAAAATTAAATTCATGTTTCAATTCATCACAGCATTCTGAGCAGTAAAGAAATTGAGACTCACACTGAAAAAATCTAAAAACTGAAAGATATTCATTCAACATGTTAATATATTAATTTTGCACAAAATTACTCATCAAAGTGCAGATTACAGAAAATCAATTAAATCAAACATCAGAAACTTTAACTTTGCAGTAAACAATGAGAAAATTTCATCAGAGAAATTAAACAAGCAGAACATAAATTTAGCAAAATTAATTATTAATCAATATAAATTTATTATTCACAAAATAATTTCAAGAGTGAACAGCTCATCAAAATCACTTGCTGCATTAAAAAATTCAGTGAGAAACTCACAGTAAATGATTACAAAAAGTTCAGTAATAAATTCAAGTTCTCATCAGTTTATTACAAAAAACTCAAAATCAGCAGTTGCATCATCAAAAAATGTTGCAATGAATGACATTCATAATTAAAGTACTAGTGATGCATCAGTTCACAATCAGTTGTCAATTCAGACATGAAATGAAAATTGTGATGATGAATTAAAATTTGTGCTAAACTCAAAAAAATTAATCAGTACACTGATGAATTTAATTAATTAATCAAATTGTTCAGTGCATTACAGTCAGAAAATTGCTGCAGTATCAGCAACACAAAATTTACTAAACAAAAATTAAAATTTTGCAATTTCATTAAAAAGCAATGAGAAGATTTTATCAAATAAGCAGCAAAATACAACATATATTGTGAATACAGAAAGATGCTACTGTCAAAAATTTGAAAAAGCAACATTGATCAAAATTAAAAAAGTCAAGTAATGATTTGAGCAGAAGCTCATTTAAATTCTGAAATCAATCATGAAAACATTTAAAAATTTCAAAAAAATAAAATTATGTCACAATCATGCAAAGTTTATAACATCAAAATTTGAATTGCAAACAAGAATTTTTATTCACAAACAATTACTGAAACATCTGAAGTACATTTACAACAATCAGTTGAATATTAATAAGATGAAAATTAATAAAAAAACTTACAATTGATTCAGAATTGCAAGTCATTCTGCATAATTAAAAAATGCTTTGAGCATTTACAAATTTGCACACAAATCATTAATTTTAAAAATTGCAGCAATGAAAAACTTTAATTACAACTGATATCTTGACATCACTAAAATTAAGAATGTTGATGAAGAGAAATTGAAAAAAAAAATAACTCAAAACTGAATTTGTTGTTATTCAGAAATTAATACTCTGATGAAATAATAAAATATCAGCATATGACAGCATGTGTGTTTCAGATCAAATCAACAAGAAATTTAATATATATTATCATTATCAAAAATTGATTGATGATCAAAATAACTATAAATAACTTTAAATCATGTATCACAACATTGATCAGCAGCTAATACATTAAAATTCAGCATATTATTTTTGATATGTGATATTGTGTCATGATTATGCTTGAAGACTGATAAGTTATTCATATTATGTCAAATATGTGAAGCTAAGTGACAAAATATTTTTCTGTTATATTAATCTCAATGTTTCTTCAATTCTCAGCAGCAGAAGAGATAAGAATATGATTCAAAAATCACTTATACTAACAATTAAAGTGACTGAAAATTGCACACAAATTTTGTCAGAAATGCACAACAAGATTGAAAAATGATGAAAAAAAATAAAAATCAGAAAGCTAATGATGAATGATTATGTACATTATATCAAAAATAATATGTACATTCATCAAAATGTATTAAACTTTAAAATCAATTGAATAAATGTGATGTGTCAGTCTGATAACATCAGAGTTATCACATCATTATTTCTGCATGATGCTTATAAGTTATGTAAAAAAAAAACAATGTACAATGCTATTATGATATATAACTATTCAGAAAAATCATGAGCATTTTAAAATTAATGAAGCAGAAACATGATCACAACTTTTTGTCACATATAAAAATTTTATTTCAGAATTTACATTATTATTCAGATATTCAAATAAATATGCAACAGTTTCATATGCATTTTCAACTGCAATATAACTACAGAAATTAAACTTAATTTCAAATGCATTAATTGAATAAAAAAAATGAACTAGTTTGAATGTAATCAAAAATCTAAACATATTTTTTGAAAAAAATCTGTCAGTCACTCATGTTTATATTGCAAATTGACAAAAAAATGCAGTGAGAAAAATTATGAAATATCTGCAACAAATTTTTGTCAATGAAGAGCTCATTTTTGAAAATGTGTTTTGAAATTATTGCATAAAAAATAACATCAATTCAGAAACAATCATGTCAGATTTAATTTTTTCTCATGTTTCAACATCAGAATCAGATGAGAGCATTGATCATTACTGACATACACAAATTGAATAATATATGTTAATAAACTGATTTGAAATTGATTTAAATTTAATTATATTTTGTTGTTTTGTTTTGCTGTTTATTTATTACAGAAATTAAGAATTTTGTTGTTTTTTTATGAAATTGACAGAAAACATTAATTTTTAATGAATGAAGAAGTTGTAGTAAAGTTTCTGCTGATATTATTGAAATGCTGACTCAATATCTAGTTCAGATTGATGACTATTATAATCTAGTACTATAAGTAGTTGCTTTCAACATTTTTTGTAATGTTTTTTTTTGTCTTACACAGTATGTTATGCTTATGTTATTGCTTTCTCTCTTATTCTTAGTTAGTTATACTGAATATCATTGTGTTTCTTATTCATTTATTAAAATTTTTTATTAAAATGACTGCTATGACAATCATCATTCTCTCATATTATGAAATAATCATAGTACTTGAGTGCCTACAGTCTACATGATAGATATGTTATTTATTTGCTCTCACAGATGATTTATCATGTAATATACCCTCAGATGCTCATTGTTTTTAGTCATATTTCTTGACACAACAGATTCTCTGCTTCAATATTTCTAGTTAAAATTCAGTCAACAAAAAACTTTTTATGTTGAATCTGCTTGTGAAGTCAATACTGATGAATATTGATGTGATGAAGCTTAATTATGAAAAATGAAGTGAAGCTGATCAGCAGCTGTAAGATTTGTCAGTTATTTATATATATAATGAAATTGTTTGTTTGATTTGAATTGTAAAGCTTGAAGCTTAAATTATTAAATAATTATTTTTATCAAATAATTTTTTTTCTGACATAAATAAAAATGTGCAGTTTTGTTTTTATTAAAAAAATTATTATAAAATGTTGTTTAAATATTTTTCAGTCAATAAATGTGCTGAAAAAAAATATTAGCAAATTTTATGAATTTTGATATATGATAAAATCATTTATAAATAAAACATTACTTGAAATGAAAAAAATTTGTTTTTGATCACTTTTTTTGTCAGCAGAATATTTGAGAGTGTAATTTTAAATTATGTATAAATATTTAATTATTTGTTTGATAGCTGTATGATGCTTTGAGTTTAAATTGCTTATAAATTCATTTAATCTGCTAACAAAAAAAATAATATTTGATTGAATTATAATAATTATGTAAAGAATGAAATTTATCTTGTTTTGATAAATGTGAATTTCTTAGTTCAAAATTTAATTTTTGTAAAATGTTAAATTTGCAAGTTTTTTAATTATAAAATTTTGTGAAAATATTTAATTGATCAGATGAAATTGTGTTGCAATTTTTTTAATATAAAAATTCTAACAAAGTCATGTTTTTTGAAATATTTGATTTTATAAAATTTGTATGTCTAAAAATCAAATAAGATTCTTCATGTTTCTCAGTTTATAAGCAGTTTGTAAATGTTAAATGAAAATTTTAAAAAAATTCTGATCTGCATGATGATATAGCATCATTATATTGTCAATGTAAAAAAATAATATTAAAATGTTGTTTATAAATAAACAAAATTTATTATTAAGTTGTTTGAGCTCTAAATTCTTCAGAATAATAAAAAACTCAATGTTTTAAAAATGAAAAAATTTGTGCATGCTGTATAAAACTTGTAAAAACTTTTATCAAATTTCTGATTTTTTGTATTTGTTTAATGATAAAATGTATATATTTTTATTAAGATTAATATTGATGAAAATGTTAATTGCATTGTATTGATAAGCTTTCAGATTAAAAATCATTATTAAAATTATTAAAAAAATGAAAAATTCTGACTGCAAGTGTAGCAGTGTATGTATTTTTTTTTGTAAGTGACTGTAAAATTTTTCTAATCACTAAATAAATTTTGAATTTAATGAGATAACTGTTTGTATTGTATTTGTAGTTGTGAATTCACATTAAAAAAATTGATTTGATGAGATATTTTGCTGAAATAAACATTTTTTTATAATAATTTTTTTCATTCAGTTTCTTCATCTCAATTTTCATTGCTTTTTTAAATTTTTTTGTAAATACATGTTTTTTCAGTTTCTTTCAGTTTTTAAATGATTTAATCAGTTCATCACAATGTAAACAAAAAATTACATTTGTAGATAAATGTTTTAGTTTTTAAGTAAATGTGAAATGAAATTTTATAAACTTGAATTTGTTAGCTAAAGTATTTATATAAGCTGAGTGTCTGACACAGTATAGCTTGTCAGAGTTAATTCAATCTGTGTTAATTTTTTGAAATTTAAAGCTTCAACATAAATTAATTAATTTAATAATTTTTGAAGCAGTTTGTTTTGTCTGAAATTATAAATCACTAAATTTTTTAAAATTTTTATTTTTTTTGTGAATTTTTAATTTTTTGCTTGATTCTTAATTTTCAGAATCTGTTATAAAGTTTTCAGAAAATGATGTTGATGTTTTGTTGATAAATTTAAATGTAAAATCAAAAATTGATGTCATTTCAGATGTCAACAAGTCAACATCATTGATTGAAAGTTGATTAATAAGATTAAACTGAACAATTTTTGAAGCAGCTTGCTCAGCTGGCTTTATTTTTTTATTTTGATTTTTTTTTTAACTTCTCAATTAGAAAATTTTTCTTGTCTGTATTATCATCAATTTCAGCTTGTTTTTTAATTATAAGTTTGAAAAAATATATAAAATCAATTTCAGACTCAAACTAAAAAATCAAAATTGTTTTTGAAAAAATTTTTGAAGTTAAAAAATTTTTTTTCATTGAAAATGATGTTTTTAGTAAGTATAATTCTTCTGAATTCAGAAATTTAAATCTTAAATATGTTGATTAATTTGTACTCAACTAAATAACTGATTTCTGCTCTAGAAGCTATTTTTCTAAGTTTTTCAAATCTCATATTTTTTATAAAAAAATAAGCTCTGCAGTTGAACACATGAATATAACTGATATTTGATTGATTTTTGAATTTAAAATTGAGATTAATATAGCATTTAAAAGCTGTAAGAAACATCTTTCAATTAAGAGCTTTAACAAAAATTTAATTAAAAATATATGCTGTTGTTCTTGCATTTTTATTTCATAAATTTTCAGATAAATTCACTGTGATAATTATGATTTTAAATGTTGTTAATATTATATTTTCTGAGCATTTAGCTGAACTGTTTTGCTGAAAAATTTTAGAAATTAAATGCTCAACATGATATTTTTTTTCAGTTTTTCAGTTTGTGAGATTCTTTCACAGTGATGTCTCTCAATTTAAATGTATAATTAAAATCTCAAAGTCATAAAATTAACAAATTTAATTGATGATTTTTTGTAAGTATTTCAGATTGTTTGTTTTGATTCTCATAGTTTTGATGTAATGAATATGCAGATAGAAACAATAAACATGAAGAATGTATTTGTTTTTGTTATAAGCTTCATTTATGAAAATAAAATCAATGTGAAGCTTCATGAAAAATCTGTTGTTTCAGTTCATGAATTTTTTAAAAATATGCTGATGCACTTTGCTTAAAATGCAGATCTTGTGCTCAATAATTGACAGACTGTTGAGATTTTTCTGATTGATGCTGTTAACTGAGTCTGCAGAAAGTAAGTGCTTGAAGAGTTTTTTATCTAGATGATCTAGATATTGATGTTACAAATCTGAATTATTCTTCACTGCAGCTGTCTGAGCTGAAGCTGCAGCTGCTGAAGCTGAACTATCTTCAATCACAGTTTTCATGATTAAGATCACAGCTTTTTTTTTAATTGTATTTGAGTTATTTATAGTGAATATGAAATGTGTTGCTTGAGATGTAAACATGATATAATCAGAATTAAATAAATTGTATTTAAAAATCAGTTTGAGTTTTATTTTTTATAAATAAATGAAATTTTTTTTATTTTTCTTCAGAATAAGATTAAATTTATTCAAATCAATTTTTTGTTTTCATAAAAAAAATGTTGCTATTATATTAGTATGAAAATTAGAAATGTAAATCATTTGAATGAAATTTATTGTGATTTTTTCATTCAAAACATTAACAATTACAATGATATATTCATAATTTTTCATTTTTGAAACTTCATTTTCAATTAAAATTAAATCATTTTTGACAAAATAAAATTTGTGAAATTTCAATTTATCATTGCAAATGTGTATATCAGCTTCTGAATTTATTATAAAATTATTGCAAAAATGATAATTAAATTGTGTTTCTAACTCATTAAAATTGAAGAAAACTGTGACAGTGAAATTAACAATGTTTGACATTGAGTTATTTTTGTTCTGATCATCTGACTGATTTTCAATTTCATTTTTTAGCAGTGAGTCATTGCTCTTCAGTTTTTTTTTTATTAATTTTCTTTTTTTTAAATTTTTTTGCTTTTTCAATAAGCTTTGTGACTTGTGTTCTGAAAATGAAATTCTTAAGCTTTTTTTTATCTGCTTCATGATTTTTGAATTCAATTTTCAGTTGTTTAAGTGTATTTCTGAATTGAGATAATAACAAATGAACATTCAGTGTCATTTGTCACAAAAACATTTGATTTTTGATTTTTTTAATTGTGTTTTATTTTATAAAATTAGTTCATTTTCTGAAATTAAAAATGCTAAAAAAATTTATTTTTTTGAGATTTTGTGCTTGATGCTGACAGAATTTTTTAATTAATTTCTTGATATCAATTATTGATTTATTTTTTCAAATTTGCTTCATGCATTTAAAGTTATGATGATTTGCAAAATTTTTATTAAATTTTTTAACAGCATGTAGAAATTTGAAAATGATACTGCTGTTTTTTAACACATCTGTGATTTTATGCTCAGTAAGTTGTTTCATGATGAGTTTTCAGTTACTCAGTCAGTTCTCAAGAAAAGTTTTATAATCAGAATGTTTTCAAAAAATCATGAAGTGATTTGAGAGTTTTTAATTTTATTGCTTAATGATTTTAATAAAATTTTTTTGAGAATAATCAGCAGAACATAAACAATGACAGCATTGCAAAACATAAAAAAATATTTTGAATAAAAATATACTTTTATATAAAATTGTATTTGTTTCATAATATTTTTTTAATGAAGTTTTTATTTTTCTGTTTGAAGTCTAATGTAATAAGTTTTTGTCTTAGAACATTTTTTTTGCATTTTTTATTATTTTGTGAATTGACTTTTCTAGTTCAGAAAACTTCTCAACTGATAAATTAATATATTTTCAGATATCATAAACTTGAGCTTGTTGTTGAATGACAGTGATTTAATTTTTTCAGTCATCACTGATGTTGAGAATCTGTTTGAATGACATGATTTATAGCAGATCTTGAGACTGATGTCAGATTTTATTTCATATCATTGACAATTGAGCTGCAATAAAAATTAACAAAAATAATACTTTGTGATTGAAGCTTACAATCAAAACAAATCAGAATGACAATCTAATGACTGATTGATGAGCTTTTCTGTGTTTTTATTAATCAGAAAAAATCAGAATGAATACTCACTAATTAATTGATGAATTTTTTTATGTTTTTTTAAAGTTTTTCATAAAAAAAAATTCAAATGAAAAAAAACTTGAATGAAAAAAACATTCAGTGATTGAATATGAGTAAAATTCATACAGAAGAGCTGTGATGTTTTGTTGCAGTTAGCAAGAGATTGAAATACAGATTGAATTTGTACAAATATACAATTAAATCTGTATATAACTGCAGATGATAATTCAACATTAAATTAATTTTGTTTAAAATTTTAATAATGTGTGAATATAGCATTCAGTTTATATGAAAAAACTTTATATAAAAGAAATCTGTCTTGTAAGATATTCTGAGTGAATCTTGAAGACTTTCAAGAGCTTAAAATGCTGATTTAATATATATTGAAATAATATAAGTTTTAATGAAATATATCATATAAAATTGTATGTGAAATTCAAAGCAATATATACAAATTCAGTAAGAAAAAATGATCTTGAAAGAGTCTGAGCTCATAACTGTTGAACTTAAAAAATATTGTGAATAATCAAGATTTTGTTCAATTTCTCTCAATTTATCTAGACAATTATGAATTATTTATACATTTTAGAGTTCATAAGAATAATAGAAAAAGTCATGAAAAAGCAGCAAATTTGATGGCAATCTTGGACATATGAAATTAAGTGAGAGATGAAAAGTTTGTATCTTGTGTCACTCAATGTCAAGAGATAGTGGCAATATGCGGGATTTATTAGGCAAAGTTGGGGTTATTCAGCAAGTTCAGTAAAAGTTCAGATGATAGCTGGAACAAACCCCATAGGTTCAACAGTATCACATGAATTCGCGTCTAAAGCTCATTCTCCAAAGAACAGTGATGCCAACACAAAAGGCGACTGATACATATTGAGAAGCCAACTGCCAACACAGTTAAAAAGGCCAGAGATAATAAATTTGCGAGTGAAAAAGGTCAGGTATAGGCACCTGGACTGCATTGGCTGATGGGGGCAGTAGCTGGGTATCCAGGGTATCACTATTAACAGATAACAACATCAGCCTTGTTGCCTTAAAAGGAGGGACTCTCCGAGACATGAACGAAACTGTTGTCTGAGGCTCTCAAGGCTGTGAATTCCAAAGCACAGGGATGATTTGAAGGATATTATCAATTTGCCTTGCTATTGACCAAAGTGCTTTAGCTACACAAACATCGTCATTTGTGTCCCATAGAGGACTTCTTTGACAGCAGTGGCTTTCCTGGCACAGCTACCTGAATTCTGATCATTTGCAGAAACTAGGGAGTGATTGGCCATCTGTTGATCATCCAGTATGAGTCCAGCAATAAGGGCCTGTTGCACATCACCAGCAGAATGAGAATATAACTACCACAGATGACCACTATCACCATCCTGATTTCAGCCCCAAGGCAGGATTCCAACCAACACAGCTTCAACTGAATGATTGGCGGAATCACCGGGCCAAGATGCTAGTCAAGGCTGCTCATTTTGCCCCTTCAGCCTTAGCATAAGGTAAGTAGAATACATAGTTGCAGGCTTGATGTGATGAGTTCTCTTGGGCTGAGAGCATATTCTTTACACCTGGACCTGATGGCTGTGCAAAGGGTGAGAAGGAGTTAGAGAGTCTGATGAAACTTGTGCTCTGTGCACTATTTTGAGCAGTCTCTCCAGCGCTTAGAGGTAAGCCTTGCTAACTCCTGAAACATGCCTTTCGCCAATCATACGCAACTTTTCACTTGCAGAACCAGTTCTCCTTGTTGGAAGAAGAAATGTCTTCAACAGCTTGTACTGCACGATTGAAGTTCATCTTGGGAGGATTCCAATTGCCTCCGATTGGGGTTCGGCTTCGGCCCCCAAGTGGAGCCCCTGCGGAGTACTCCGTCCAGGGCTGTACTATGTACTGGCCACCCCTGATGAACAGCAGTGCAACACGAACAAGCTGGTTGAGAGACCAAGCAGGTAGCAGTGTTGAACATGCTTGCACACGATATTTGTGAAGAAAATGATGCTTCATATATCAGTTTTTGATATTTTTGATGGATGCAATATTCCACTGGCAAGATTCTCACAGTCATCAGCGTTGATACATATTCTTTGATTGGGTTGATCTCTGGCACTGAGTGCATGGTGCAGTGAAATCCCATAGAGAATGCATGGATAATGTCAATCCCTGTTAAGTATGGAGACTGACTATATAGTACTCCATACGTTATTGGCGGGTGTCTCTCTTTTATAAAATACAGGAAACCGGCGATGGTGCTACAGCTAGTTAAATTGATCGGCCAGAATGAAAAATCCTGAACTGGAGGCTCTTTTGTTTTCCAAAAGTGTGAGCGTTTACCCTCTGGCGGGCCCAGAAAGTTGAAGCCGTTCAGATTATCAGCAAGTTTGTATTTTGTTTATTATCACTCGATATCCTTCTGCCTGTCTCCATACACCTCGATCATGATGAAAGTGCGATTGCCGCGGTGTTGGTTACCTCTTTACCTTCAACTATTCCTCGGTACGACGGTATTAACCGCGTCATGCTTCTTTCCCAACGGCGGCGAGGCGAACAAAGATGTTCCCTGCTCATCGGACGACATCACCTTTTGCTGTCGGTACAACGATATTTGCTTGAGCAATGGTGTCTGTATGAACGTTGGGCACCAGCCGTACACCATATCGCGAGGCAGCTGCACTGGTCGTGACTGGAAGTCTGATAAATGCCCATCAGTATGTCGTGGGCCTCGTGATAACCCTGGGGGCGGCGCGTCGATTCTCGACATTGGAAGCAGCGAACGATCGGCGAAATACTGCTGCAACGGAGTCATCCGAAATGGAAGTTCAGTGCGCTGTGCTAATGGGGATGACCCCTTTCCTTTACAAGACGGCGAGATACTACTTGGTTATGCCGCCCTTTCGAACGTGGTTTCGACAATGTCAGCCACGGCAAGCCGCACACCTCCTGCCAGAACAGGCCCACCACCATTTCCAGGTAACCGGAATAACAGGCCCCCTTCCTCCGGTCCCAACAGCGTGGCTATTGGCGTGGGAGTTGGTGTTCCGTTAGGAGTAATTGCGTTGGCTGCAATCGGGTGGGTGATTTATGAACGGCGAAAGCATCGAAGATATATTACACAGGAACAAACCAGGTACTCAGATGGCAGTTTATCGGCCAGAGAAACTAAAAATTACAATCCACGCTTTGTCCAGCGGCCTGCGGCAGAACTCAGTGCAGGAGAGGTGGGCAGGCCTGAATTAGATGATAGCAGCAAATGAATGTACGTACATGCATACACACATAATAATGGTTAATCATGCTTGTGTGGCAGGATTTGTTGGAGGGTATACAGTGGCGAGAAAGCTAGCGAGGCTAGTTTAGAAGTCTTCCGATGCTTGGATGGAGGTGTGCATATTATGCAAGAGTCGCAGAGGCGATTGTAAAGGGTACTAAGCCATTGATGATCCAGCTTATAGCTCATTTGGAACTGCAGATACCCTCGCCCCTGGTGGGCCGATAGACCTATCGCTTCACCTTCTATGGCAGTTTAGAACATGTTCCCAAGCTTTTGAAGAAATAAACCACGCTGATCGATTTTTTGTTTATATTGAGGCTCAATAGGGGGAGTCCGAAATATATGGATTAAATCCGCCCGTGTACCGATTAACTAGCTACAAGTAGGTCAGCTTACTTTTACCGGAAAAATGGAACTGATCGTTCCGAAGTCACCTCTCAATGGCTTAGTTAGTTAGTTACGTAATCCATTATCGCCGTGACTGAAAATCAATTCGACTTCAACCTCAAGCGAGCAGAGTTCAATGTCATCAGATTGATCCAACTGCAGAGACGGTCGGCATGCTATGAGGAGTACGGAGTATATTGAATTACATTTCCGCTTTCCGTGTCCATCGAAGTATGCGCAGTTAAACAACCTCTCCGCGGCTAATCCCCGACAATGATCCCTCGACCTGCAGCGGGGACTCCCCTCCCCTCGCGAGGAGCACTTCGTGTGCTACGGCGCCTGGCATTAGCTGGCTCAACCGTGGGAGCAATTGGGAGTGCATGCACAGTTGCTACGATCAGCTACGAGGTCAATCGGCGAATTCGACTTGCTGAAGGTCTGGTGGAGAATAAACGAAGTTTGAAAACAACATGCCCCAACTACGATTCCACGGCGAGGGGAGTAGCGGTGGCTAAAATGATGGAGGCTGCGGAAGCGGGAGAGTTTTTAGGGGTGGACTCGATTCGGAAGAAAGAGGGAGATGACGCGAAGAAGCAAGACTCTCATGACGGGGAAGAATCAAGCGACTTAGAGCCCAGGAAGAAAATGGTTCAAAATATGGAGGAAGCTTTGGCGTGGATGCAGTCTCTACATGAACCATGGAATCTTCGAGTTTCGACACTTCGTCCAAGGACAACTCTTTCAGCAAATCGGACCAGGAATGACTCGAATTTCACAAAGCTTTTGAACGGCTTGCAAGCCCATAACCCATCTGAGAACGGCAGAGAAGAGGTGCTCCCGACCTTACCATCCTACAGATTACAGTACCGGGATAATGAAGCTGATAATGCGGTTCTTGCGGAAAAACTACTCCAGCAAGGCAAGTCAATAGAGGCGACCCAACGATTTCTACGCGCCTACCCCACAGTGACTCCGAAGTTGCCTGAGGAAGCAAAGCAGCTTTGTATTCGACTGTTTGACGAGAGTCTCAAGGAAGATAACGTACACTTGGCTCATCGTCTCTTCCGGTGGATGGATCATGCCTCCGTGGTATCTCAGGATGCTTGGGAATCTCTAATCGCGAGTTTGGCGAAAAAGTGGAATCTGGAATTGATCGCCACTCTTTACGTTGACCATGCTGATGAGTTTGAACTTTCAAAGCCACTTCGAGATCCGGTGCTAAGGTCACTTGCCGATTCTTTTCGATTGGAAGAGGCGAAAACTATGATATTCAGGTTTTTGAAGGATGATAATGATTGTACTCTATGTGCCATATACCTTGGTAGGTTATGGAAGAAAACTCGCAACGTTGACCTTGTGGCAGAGCAATTCAAGGCGATACTGTCTTCGTTCCAGGAAAATGAAATGCAGGTGTCGCAGGTATTATTCAACCCCTTATTGGAGGCTTATATCGAGTCTGGACAAGATGAATCTGCAGAAGAACTAGTGGAAAATATGAGAGCGGAACATAAACTTTCTCTTCCAGCACGAACTCTGGGTTTGCTAGCTTATGGGCGATCTCTAAAAAGTGATTGGGAAGGAGTGGAGCGGTATTTCGAGGAGATGCAAAAGCTCGATCTACGCCCCGGAGGTAAATGGTTTGCGAAGATTTTCGATCGGATTTTCTTGGAATATTTCCTTGGAAACTCAGCTTCCAAGATTCGAGAGTTTGTCTACCGCGCAGTCGACAAATATAATCTAGTTCCCGATAAAGTCCTGTTTGAGCACATTGTCCGGGCTTACATTCAGAAGGGAAATCCGAAAATGGTGATGGAACTCATTGAAGTCGCTGAGAAGCGAGCCTGGCCAGTCATCATGAAACGGGACCGCTTCATTGATTTGCTTCGAATTCAGCGTCAGAAATGCGGAAAGGCCAACGGCAGCCTTTGGCAAATGTTTCGTAGATTCGGACGCTTTTCTGCCTCACAGCGCATCCTTGGCTTTAATAAAAAGGATTTCCCTAATGACGAAGCCTTCGAACTATTAGGGAGGGGCGAGCCCACTGTATGGTCGCGCAAGCTCAATTCGAAAAACTCATCGAAAGATTTCAACCGCTTTCCTGCTCTTTACCAACAAATGATTCATCATATACATGTTGGCTCCATGGATAAAGCTATTGAAGTCTTCAGGGAAGCTAAAATGCTGGGTAAACCCATGCGGGAACTCGATGTTGACCTGGCTCTAACTGCAACTATCGTTCACAATGGGTCTATCGAGGAAGCAAAATCTATATTGGCCGAGGAGAAAAGCTCGTTCCCGTGGATTGATATATCCTCAATGCCCCTCTTTTTCCAAAAGATTCTAAGCACTCAGACTGCGACTGAAGCAGAAGCATTGATAATGGCTGTCCTGAACTTCTACAGCATCCTCGAACGCCAGATCCTACCGATCAAGCACCATGTGACAATTTCAACATGTAGCAACTTGATCCGACGCGGGAAGACTAAAACTGCCCTGCGACTTATCCGGGCCGTCAACAAGTCCAAATACGGGGGAACAACACCGTTTGATCCGGTTGGGGTGAAAATAATTGCGAAAGCATCGTCCATCGTTGGAAACCTCACGGGAGTTCGCTGGGCTATTCTCACTGCATTGAAACGAGAATCAGCATTAAGCAGGGATCTTGCAGCGGAGCTTTATCAGACTATTGAATGTTTGAAGAGCCGTTCTCCGGTTTCCCTGGATTCAGATTCGAACACAGATGCGTACTTTCAAGAAGTCAAGTTTCTAGAAAACTTGGCAGATATTCTCGATCAAAAAGAGCGGTTTCTCGCCGAACGCGCTTCACGATTACCTCCTCCACCACCATATCAAAATCCTACTCCCGGATATGCAAAGCCATATGGAAGTGCTGCAGGTCCGGAATTCATAGTTCCAGAAGTTGTGGACTCCAATGGACTCCCGTTATCGGATACTCTTGACAATTGGCTGGAGAGAGTGCAACTAGAATATGCACTCACACCTTCGAAACCCCAATTTTGCTGACGATTTTTGACAATATTCCTTGAATATCCAGGTGTTAGGGAAGACTCCTATTCGGTGCGGTAGGCTAAGGTGCTGGGTGCCACATATGGCCCTTGATGCGTCCTATACCTAAGATTACTTGACGGCTTAATTATCAATCCTGTGCAATCACTGGGCGGAGTTGGAATCACATTTTAAGCTCGTGCTACATAAAATCTAAAAGATCTCGATGCACCAATTCTTCGCATATCGTTGACTCTTATTTTTCTCTTGTTTTGGACTGGCGGCGTTCGTGTGATAAGGGACTACAGCTAGGAAACGGATGTGGAGTTAAATCTGGCCCTCATCTCCTCATATCGTTTGTCTTTGCGCTACTCGGGTCGTCGGGGTAGCTTATGTATGTAGTCCTTTTCTTTGAGTATTCTGGACTGCGATCCCATTAACCTCTCAATATTCAAAGGATTAGCAACAAACTAACTAGGAATCTTTTCGAAACGCATCTATTTTAATTGAGCACCATATGTACACAAGGCTCCAGTTAGTGTTTTCAGTCTAATAATGTTTTACAGTTAGCCGCCCTACAGAATACGTCCAACCTAATCCAAACCCAGTTGTGCGCCCAACCCACGCTGTAATACATAAGACGCTCGCAGAATGCCTACCCAACCAACCGCCTGTAAGTGAAAAAGGCAGCACGCTCCCGCGACTGACGAGATTAACCGACACCCCTTTAAACCAGCTTTTCGATATACTTCTGCAAACTCCCCAAACACTCCGAACCCTTCATATACCGATCGCACCCAGGAACCCTCTCCGCATGCTGAAACAAACCAGACAGCTTCGAAAACACGTTATCGCAATTCGGGCAACGAAACGGAAAAACGGCGTCCCAGCTCGTGGTATAACGCCATCGCATCCGCGGTCTGAATGCCAGCCTTTTGATTCTGTCTTCGTTGACGTCGTCGGTGCACTGGGTGCCTGCTTCCATGTGGATGAGCATTGCGGAGAAGCAGGCGAATTTGCGCGTGTAGCAGCTGTAGCAGTGCAGGTTCTTTGGGCGGTGGGTGAGGTCGTGCTGTTGAGAGGACGGGAGAGTTGGTTAGTAGGAGGGTGTGAAAGACCTTGCGGGGTGGGAGGGGGGTGTTTGCATTTACCATGCGGATGGCATTTTCATCTCGGAAGCGGATATCGCACAGCGAGCACCAGTGATGCTCTTCCTCTTTATGACAGCTCAGTGAATACGCGGTCCAAAAGGAGTCTGAACAGTATCTGCAATCGAAATGTTCCTCTTCCTTGTGTATCTTGAGCTCCGTCATCGTCGCAAACGTCTCGGGACAGCTAGGGCACTCGTAATGTTCGTCGTCGACGTGTTGGCGCAAATCATACTCATCCTCAAAGTACGCATTGCAGAAAGAGCATTCCGCATGTACATCACTGATGTGTTCTCGTAGCGATTTTCGATATTGGTAATCGAAGCTACATACACGGCAAATATGGTGATGTGGAGACGCTCGTTCATGTTGAGTGATAGCATGTTGGTTGCGAAACGCACGGCGACATCGAGCGCACCACGGATGACTGCTGGTATACTTGCAGTGCTCCTCGAGCGCGCGGAGTGAGCGACATGTTTTGTAGCAAAAGGCGCATTCGTATTCAGGACCGCTCGAGAGCTGGCGAGTGATGTAGTTGCCGAGAGTGGCCATCCCTTTTCTTTTCGTCTCTCCCTGAAAAATCAAACCTCAAAAATGAGACGAATCGAAAGGGCAAAAGAACGATGGAAGCAGGGGATTTGCTGCTAGAAATGACAGTGAAATACTCATAGCTAGAGGTATTTGAATTTTTTTCAATTGCTGCAACGAAAAGGTTGAAGACTTGTTGCAAAATGAAAAGAAAAAAAAAAAGCTGACTTTTCGGACGGAAAGCTTCCCGGTTCCAGCAAAGAGATTAGAGTTGCCCTGAGCTGTGGTAACTACTGTGCCAAGCCATGCAACCTTAAAAATAAACCAATTGGAAGCTGTACTGTGGTAGAGCTGCACCTCCGATGATGATTTCTCACAGTTTGGCTGGTCTAGCTATACAAAGGAATGTCTCTTCTTTGTTGTCTTAACTAAGGGACATTTCGAAGCTCTATTGCTGGCTTACAATCTTCTATTAGTTTCCTCACAAACTGCATAAACAGCTCCTTGTTGCTACCTGTCAAGTTTTGTTGCCAGTGCTTCTAGGGTATTATTAGGGTAGTGAATAGCTCTATTCCTGTTGGAAATTGTATGGAATGGTTCTGGCTAGGCTCCTGATATTCCGCATATTGCCACTGTCTTATGACATGTGGTGATATTGCTTTCACCTCTCGCTTAATCTTACGTGTCCAGTTTTGCCACTAATCTTGCTGTTTTGCCACGACATTTCCTATTATCTCTATAGACTCTTACTGTGGTAAGATGTATATGTAAGTAGTCCATAGTAGTCTAGTTAGATTGAAGAAGGGACGACGAAGTCCTTACAATTCCACGTGAGTTTATAGTCTTCAAAGTCCAACAATTCCAGATTGGAATTTTGCTTGCAAATGATCATTAGCTTCCCACAAAAACTAATTGAGGAGACAAAGGGGTATCTCATAGTCTACCGACGGCCCGAGAAGTATTTTGAGGTCCATCTGCCCTGAATGATGTAATCTTGGAGCAGCAAAGAGATAATTTCTGCCAATGAGTACAGCCGCAGTAGGTTTTGATCTGTGCCATAGAATAAGGATCTGTTTTTAGAGATATCTTAAATCTGAGAGAAAACAAAAAATCTATTGGTTTAAAACAAAATCCACTGGTTTTCTTTTCTTCCCTAGGCACACAATGCATCCAGCATTCCAGATATCAATGGAATAACTCTTAAGGGATGCCCAGAATGGCCTCTTGTGAGCTGTACACACTGCTCACCTCTCAACGGCCGAATCGAAAATGGTGACGGACTGGAGGGCTAATTTATTGGTGCACGGCAACTCCCTGGACGCAAATATAATTCTTCTGTCGATTTCTGTCCAAGGACTTGGATTCCGCTGCTCTTCTTCAAATTACACAAGAAACTCAGTCTTCCTTCATGCCAAATATGATGTTATCGGCTTTTATATTTTAAGAAAAAAGAGAAGGTATTTTAGCCATTTTCTTGCAAGCATTGTTGAGTTGCAAAACACTGGGGACCTGTATAAATGATATGGCGTTCGTTCTGAGCATAATCAAGGGCCAAAAAAAGCAGCTTTAAGACCACAGCGAGTAAGACCTCAGGCAGCTTGTTGATGGGATTTCGTTGCCGCCAAGTCTTAACACTGGTGACTGTCCCAATGCCAGATACACAAGACAATGATGTTCGCCATCCGGCCAACGTACAATGAAAAGAGTCCAGCAGTGTGTGGATAGCTCTGTGTAATTTGAGCCTTGGCTCAGTCGCCTGTACACGTTTAGCTTATGCTTTATGTTGGTACCCAGGGACTGGGCATGGATGAAGGTTTTCGCATAACATGGCGATGATGACTATAAAGTTAATTCCCGGAAAGTTCAAGAGAGCGTTTATATCAAAGTCAAAGTAAGAGCAATTCATCCTAGGTCTCGCGCCAGCCAGACAGTGGGATCGCGCTTATCCGTTGGAAGCTTTAGCTGGAAAATGTCTGCAAGGGTGATTGGGGCCTCCAATGGTGTTCCTAAGGTCACCACACCAGTAGCCAGTCTGTAACAGTATGCAGGTCTTACAGTTGTACTGCCAGGCCACTGCAATTGCCTGCTATGGGACTATCAGTTTGTCAAGGAGATGCTTCCCATTGATTTGGTTGGAAGGGAGATGGCATCACTTTGATGCCGGAAATCGAATATGTTTTATCTTTGGAATCATACGTTGATAATCAGTCACTTATATTGCTGTTTGTCCATTGAGAAAGAAAGGCTTTCAAGCCAGACGGCTGCTAGCTTGTCATTAGGCTGAAGGCATTGAATGAAAAGGTGCAATGCTGGCAATGTACTCTGTAGAGGAGTGACTGACGATGTTGTGGATGATATCTTGCTGTTATAATCTCAGTCATCCGCGGAAAACAGCATTAGAAATGACCTGATCAGGCATAGTCCCGCTCGGCTGATGGCACGGGCCTTTCACATGACATGCGGCTGTGAAAGTCATGCCACTCGTCCGATCCCAAGCCACATTAGTCATTCACTCTCTTCCTGCTCCCCTTTATATTGAGTCTTCCCTGCACTTCACCACCATCCCATTGCCTTTTTCTTTGCCATTGGAAGCTTTCAACAGAATATGCAGTGATCAGCCACTTTGCCTAGCTATCTCATCCCCGAATTCAACTTTTTTCCCGTCAGAAATGGCAGCAGAGCCCCCGACAAGTTGCCTGACCAATGGCTCCGCGCATCCGAAGCAATACCAAAACGCGGCCGAAGAACGACGATGTAGAGACCACGAAGCGGATATCGTGATCATTGGTGCCGGAATTGCTGGCTGTGCTCTCGCTGTCGCGCTTGGAAATCAAGGGCGAAGCGTCCTCCTGCTTGAAAAATCGCTCAAAGAGCCCAATCGCATCGTCGGCGAATTTTTACAACCGGGCGGTGTCCTAGCCCTGGAACAACTAGGATTGAGGCATTGCTTGGAAGGCATTGATGCGATCAAGGCGCTGGGTTATAATGTGATATTCCATGCAGAATCGGTGCCGATTCATTACCCGACAGACTCGAAGGACAAACCGTTCGAGGGGAGGAGTTTCCACCATGGCCGCTTTATCATGAAACTACGTGAAGCGGTGTTCTCGACACCCAATGTGACCGTGGTAGAGACTACAGCCACTTCGTTAGTTAAATCTACACATGGAGAGCAGGTGCTGGGTGTTGAATGCGCGACAAATGGGAAAAAGGACTATTTTTTTGCTCCGTTAACAGTGGTTGCGGACGGATATAATTCAAATTTCAGGAAGGGATACCTCCCACATACTCCACGGGAAAAGTCCAAATTTTGGGGACTCGAGCTGATCGACGCGGAACTGCCCATGCCTTTCTATGGCCATGTCGTGCTAAGCGACAATCCTCCTATCCTCCTCTACCAGATTGGAACACACGAGACGCGAGCACTGGTTGATATACCACAGAATCTCCCTTCGGCATCTGTACAAAACGGCGGAGTCAAGGGCCATCTGCGAAACGTGGTTTTGCCTTCGTTGCCGGAGAGTCTCCGCCCCTCGTTCTCCGCAGCCATCGATAGAGGCGGCTTTCGATGCATGCCCAATTCCTTCCTTCCTCCCGCAACCAACAAGACACCGGGCCTAATGTTCCTGGGTGACTCGCTCAATATGCGTCATCCGCTAACCGGTGGCGGCATGACAGTTGCATTCAATGATGTGGTGGCGCTCCGAGAGCTCCTCAGTCCCGAAAACGTCCCAGACTTTTCCAATACAAACTTAGTTCTAAAACAGCTGTCCCGGTTCCACTGGAAGCGCAAAGACTCTTCGTCTGTAATAAACATCTTGGCCCAGTCATTATACACCCTTTTCGCCGCAAACAGTACGTATCCCCAACCCCCCCTCCTCGTTCATCCATCGCTAACATATACATCCCTTTCTCCCCAGATTCCCATCTCAAAGTCCTCCAACGCGGCTGTTTTTACTACTTCCAACTCGGCATGATCGACGGTCCCATCGGCCTGCTGGCCGGACTCATCCGCCAACCGTTTGTTCTCTTCCGACACTTTTACTCTGTCGCGTTCCTCTCGATATGGCTGCTGCTACGCAGTTCGCCACCGTACATGCTTCCCGTCACGATCGTGCAGTGCTTTCTGGTCTTCTGCACGGCGTGCAAAGTGATCTTGCCGTTTATTTTTGCGGAGATGCGGAGCTAAGACCGGTGTGTTTAATATTTAATAGATTTTGTCCCTTTTTGTTTTCATTCCATGTTGACTAGAATGCCGGGGCTAGATTTTAATCTCTGGGAGAGGGAAGAAGGAATCCTTTTTTGCATCCCACTCTGGTTCTTCACAGCATTTTATTTTTCTTTTACATACATACATAAATGGCTGCAGTTTACTAATTTGGTGCGCTAATATCCTCCCTCTGGACAAAACAACCCCCCCCAATAACGATGCCTCCTCTCTTCCCTTCTACTGATATTATGTATTATATTGTACTACCTTTTGGCTTCTTTTCATTCTCATTATATAGAGAGATATGCATCCCACTGTAGAAATGGCATTATAGCAATCTGATACTTCCCACCCTTCAGAGAACCATAGAATAAAGGCTGAAATATCTAAATAAATTAACCCCTATGAACAGCATATATAATATTTAATAACCAAATATATATATTCACCCCCATGATTCGAGCTAAAAAGAAATGGGAACTCAACCGAGGATATAACAGATCTTTAAATGCATTTGTCATGGTATTGTATGCCCTTAATCAAACCAGAAAATGGAATCAGAAATGTGCCACAAGAGAAACATCCTACAAGAGCAAGGATTAAAAAAAAAAAAAAAAAAAAAAAGAAGCTAGCGGCGCAAGTAAGCGGTTGCAAGTCAGTAGCACAAGACCGTCCAACATCCACAGTGCAGCCCAGCCCGTTGTCCAAGCTCCTTCATCTCAAACAACCTCTTCTTTGATAAGGAGACAAGTCAGAACGGAAAAAAAAAACTGAAGACACAGTCTCATGTAGGCCTTTACACTTTCATAAAAAAAAGAATTTGTTTTTCAGAACAAGAATTTTTGAAACAGAAAACCAAGGTACTCGCTGGGGGAATAGGAAAACCATGCAATTCTTTATATTCATTGACCAAAAAAATGAGTCCCAAGCCACAGAGACAGGAAAACAAAAAAGGAGACAAGACAGCAAAGTAACATTTGAAACAGGCACGGTCCAGTGTAGTGGATGGGTATTCAACATGTCATGGAACATTTCTGAGTACAAGAGCAGGAACCACAGGATCCGAATAGCAAAGTAACATCAAAAGTAAAAGGAGCAATTAACATACAAGTCATCAAGACATTCCTGGGTCGAGTTCCGACGAATTTTCAGGGAAGTAAAAAAGCACCAGCACATCGCAAACATGCAGCAAGCATCATCAGCAGAATGAAATATGATTTAAGACATCTATACCAGAATCTTCAGAGATTTTTTCCTATCTCTTTGCTTTTCTATGTGTAACGGGTCCTTGTAACCCTGTCTGGCTCTCACGCCACAAGAAAAAGGAAAGGCAAGGCAAAAAAAGAAAATAAGGAAGGATACCACCATCAGTGGAATCCGAGATGAATGACAAAACTCGGGAGACACGAGAGGAGCCATATGGGGATAACAACCCACACCACGCACAGTCGGCAGCAACAGTCTTTCGGATCACAGGGGCGAAAAACGGCGTCACTCTGCAACCACCACATTCTCACCCATCAGATACCTTTTCAACTCAAACTTTCGGAGCAAGATCCCCTTCCTGAGACTCAGCAGATCATTCGCCTGATCCCTTGTAGACTGCGCGATTCAATTTTTGGAGCTGCAAACAATGCACTCAACCTAGCTATGACATAATTCTGGTTCTTTTGAATGAGATTCTGCACTCTCACAAGATACTCCCGTCTCTCAGCCTCCTTTTCTCAACGATTCATCTGCCGGAAGAGGTTCCGCCCGAGTTGTGACTTCATTTTGCTCTGTCGGAGCTTTTTGGCCTTTCTTGTATTTCCGTTTCGTGGTTTGCCAGCCACTTGAGTTCGAGTTATGATGACCGTTGGCAGAATTCGCGTGCGGAGCATGCACACCATTGGGCTTTCGACCATAGTCGTTATGTCTCTCCTTATGGTCTGGAGAGCTGGAACAATTGACAACTTCACTGCGGGCTTTATTTCTTGGTTTATGCGGAATGCCATTCGCCTTCTCCAACTCAAAATCAATTACACGATGTTTCGTCTTAGGAGATATCATTTGCGAATCTTTCACTGGTGATTGAGTGGAATAAAGCAGTTGCGTAGACTTATTATCAGGAGATCCATTAGCTTGAACATGCGTGAACTGATCGTCAGTTGGGCACATGTATTGTGTGCCACGGTATTGGCGTGCATCCGCAATTGCAGAAGGATCCAGAGAAAAGTGCGAATCAGATAATTGAAATCTTTGCAGTCGTTCCGACAATGTTTCCACCCTACCAATGTGACCGGTGGTCTCAGTATCATGATGACTGAAGCTAGGCTCCCATCCGTTGATGTGACCAATACTCTGAGATCCATGGTGAGTTTCATAGCTGCTGCCAAATAAATCATCATAGGAGCCTTGGTCAAGGATGCCTTGGGAGAGCGTATCCGGCGTGGTCCGAGGAGTATCGTACGTTCTATCTGCAGATGATGATGTACTGAAATCAGTAGTAAATTGTTCACTTGAATGATTGTTGGTAGAATGTCGATGTTCGCTTCGAGGAACAGAGCCATCTATAATCAATGGGCCACCATCGGGCAAAGTTCGCGACCGCGTTAATCGCTGCGACTGCAAAGGTTGTGAATGGGCCATCGGCGCATCGAGGTGCTCAGATCCATTTGACTGATCTGAGGCCATCATATAGGGCCGATATTCGGGCGAATTGTGAGGGAAAGAAGGAAGTTCAGAGCTGTGAATGGCAAGTCCTGCCAAAGATGATGCAAGCTGACCCCGGTATGGCCCATGTGGTTGTGTAGAATCACCGACATAATAGCCAACGTACTCCGAGTGTAGAGTCTCATCGGCGTAGGTCGATTTTGGCATCGAAACGCCATTTGACAAATACACCTCGCCCTCTGTTGTGGTTCTTTGAGAGACTTCAGACGATCTTCTTAGATTCATATCTTGTTGAGCAGTAGAGCAGTACATAGAAAAGTTTGGTACCATGACGGATGGCAGAGGACGAGCTGGCTGCGATTGAGCCCGTAATCCTCGTGGTGAGCTATTTGCAACGGAAGATCGACGATGGCTACGTCGTGAATCTGGCACAGCAGAACCTAAAGAAGGCGACGGCGGATTAGTGTTCGTCCCTTGAATCCCTTGGGCAGCTACAGGGACACAAGAACTGTTAAAAAACACATTTTGTCGAATAGGCGCCGTGAGAGGGGGCTGGTTTACTGAGCCTGCTCGAGCTCTTGAATCGTCTTCAGATGACAGGTTCTCATGCGGCGGTAAGGGAAAGCGTAGATAAGGATGCCTTATCAAAGTTGGAGGGGTTCTGCCAGTCATGATCGCTTGATTTTGTAGCTGCAATCGCAACTCCTGTTCTTGCGCCTGAAGAATTTGAATTCGTTGATAAAGGTGGTCATGGAGGAGACTTTGGGCTTGCTGTGCCTGAAGTGCAACGTCTGTAGAGAAACTGGGGTTTGCGGGCCGAGCGTTATTTCTATTAGCTGTGTTGGATGCCCGGCGGCTCGTATTGCTGGCCCCGCGATGATAATGACTTGCATGTCTACCACCTCGCCCACCGCCTCTGCCGCCACGCGAAGGTCCTACAGGCATTGGAGTTAGTATAGCCCGTGGCTGCGGGGTCGGCCGTTCCCAAGTCCGTTCCTCCTCAGGAGGATACTCGTATTGCTCGCAACATTTCCCCAAGTCTCCTCTAGCAGTAGCTTCAAAAGCTCGGCGAAGCTCAAGATGAAGGCCGCGAAATGAAGTATCATCTGCGGTATTTCCAAGATTTCTTGACGTATTGAAAGGTTCTTCAACACACAATCGATTGTTCTGCAAAAGGTGCCAGCCCTTTCCCTCTTTTGATACCAGTTTCCCTTCACGCACAGAGATCACGTTTTTCTCGTAATCAAGTTCGTGTCCATAATATCGAAAGAACTGGAAAAGCAATTCTCCCAACGTCGACGTATTTTGGTGTCCAAACCCAGCAAGTTTGTCGAGATCATCGTCAAAAGAAGTCGACGGCGGTTCGGTGCCCTGTAACTTTCGCTCATTTATGGCTCGCTGTTGTAAACTTGGGACGACCGGCGGAGATCTCGTTTGAAGGAAATTTATGATTAGGCAAATCCAGGTATACGAACTTAACGTTCCCCCAAGGGCTATGGCAAAACGAGTTAGAAGATGGCTCGTAGGATTAAAGTCGAGGCACATACCAGCGTCGTTTAATATCCGGCGCTTCGTCCAGTGTTTAACGATCATTGCTAGTGGCCTCACGCGTTCATCGACTTCGACATAGGTTCGGATCATTCGGGTATTTTCCAAAGCCATGGTGTTATTTACATTCATATCGCACGCAACCTGCAGCTCTGGATCCCAGATCTTTACGATGGGTACCTTTGCGTGAGAAACACACACAATGCGTTGCATACCACCTGCGCGCGATTAGGTTGCGGAGCCTCAACTTTGATAAACAAGGTATGTATAGTACTTACTCTTTGCCAGAAAGTCCGCCAACACGCACACGCGTTCGAGCTCTTTAAACGGAGTCGTTATGCAAATGTCCACTGCAAAGGGGGTTAGTACCATTTCTATGCTCCCAGACAAAAATAGTCTGTAACTCACCATCAGAATCGCTGGAGCACAGTTTATTTCCGGATGATCCAAAAACGTGAACCTTGATATCATTCCCAGGCCACTGAGCGTTAAGGAGATTCTCCAGTTTTTGGACGAATTTAACCCTCCGCTGTTCACTCTCCACTGACGGTAACAAAGTTTTGTACAGCTCTTTCATGTCCGATGTCAGCCTTTCTTCCTCTTCCGGGTCTAATTGCTCCTTCAAAGGGCCAGGTTCCTCTGGCAGCAAATCAGCACCCAACGAATACGGCATCCTCCTCCTAAAATGAGCCATTGCTGTTTCATATTTACAGCCTCCATGTTGTGCTGAGCGTGGAAGAGCATGATTGGATTCGGAATGAGAAGAACGTGGAGAACTACTGACACGATTCGGCGATGGTGATCTGGAGCGGGATCGGAATGGAAATCGGAGACCTCGAGGTTGGCGAAAAGGGGTAGCAGGAACAGAACTTGACTGCTGGGCGGCAACGGTTGGACGGAGAGGAAGTTGGGACTGGATTTCGATAGGCATAGGCCACGGCATATTTGACGAACTATCGGCTGCTATCGGTGAGCTGTCACCTCCGGTGTGAGAAGATGCGGCATCCCCGTAAACCTCCGCTCCCATGAGGCACCCCCAACGTTGTCACGCAACGTTGAAGAAGGAGCGGCCAAGTCACAACTCAAGACCAATTACCACGGAACGCAAAGTCGCCGACAAATGTCCTCTCAACTATGTATATATACCGCAACGATCCAAAGACGCTCGTAATGGTAAAAGTAGCAGAGTCGCTATGACAATGATTCGACTTTCTCGGGAGAAAAGGATATCTTCGGAGGTGAGGCTAGATTCGCGTCGAGACACTAAGACACGCAGCATGAGCAACAGTCCACCAACAGAGCGATTTGCCCATTCATAAGCAATCTAGTGTAAATGCAACATTCAAAAGTTCATAGCGAAAAACTGGCTGTTATCGACTGTCTTCGAGAAAGGCCTCCTTATCGAGTTCGCAGAGTTGCTCGGTGACAGGGGGATTTTGGTAAAAGCCAGGGATAGAAGCATTTACCTTGGTGTCTTCGAGGGAGGGTGTTTTTTAAAGAAAGACGAATCCGACAAGGATATGGACTTGCTATGTCGTCCCCAATGCAGCTGTTAGAGTGAACAATGCTCTTCTGCAGCACCGAATTCAGTGGTGGACGCTACCTCCAGAAACGCAGAAACGCCCGCTTGTAGGGGAAGGGGAATCTTGTTCCAAATCACCAACACTCCTAATGCAAAACGACGAAGCAATAGTCATGAGACGAATTGTCAGTCAACTCGAAACGTTTAAAGAGCACTGGAATGCTAGACTGAGTAACAGTTACAGATAATTGTCCTGAACAACACTGCTTGATGGTTCTGCTGTCGTTTTCGTTCGTCGTGAAGAAAAGCAGGTCTGGATGATGGGTGGAGGGCGATCATACTAGCAAGCCAAGCTGCTTACCTTATGCGCACACCCTCAACCATTCTGAGGGGAAAGACTCAAGCCCTACGACAGCTGTATTATTACACGCCTGTTACAGCGTTGGGAGTGGCTGTGGCTCTAACAGTACCAGGATAGTGACAATACCGAGTAAGGTCTGTAATAGCCTACTTGAGTTCCAGGCCAGGATAAGGAAAAAAGGGATCTCCTGTTCAGAGAACGGCCTCCTCAACCAGAATGTATTTATTAGTCGCAATGGTTAAGCCGACGGAGGGCCTTTGTTTCAGTGCAGGTAAGGTACAGCAACTACGCCCGAAACCCCCCTGGACAGCCTTCTCGTCCACCGCTCTCCCATTCTTTGTCGCTTGACTCAGCAATCCGCAGGACGGTGCAGAAGTAAGTAGCATTGTTATAGAAACCTTCCTCTCATCCTCCATCTTCCATATATAATTCAGCTGAATATAGGTGTTTATCTGCGGGGATGCCCGAAGTAAGAACGACGCAGTCCACAGGAGTGAGGTGGTAGGGCCAGTCAGGGCCGCATGCTGCGGTGAAGGCTAGCCGCATCTCATCACAACCAAAAGTTTCTCTGGTCAGTGGTCGAGATGGTGCTCTGGATCGTGATTATTATGCGTTTCAAAGGCACCATAGAAATACAAAAACGGAAAGGAAAAGCAAGACGCCAGATTGCGCCGTTTCGCAATCCCCACCGATAAGACCATATGGAAACTTTGACTGGGATGTCACTGTCTTCGTGGTCAACAACTTGCGATCGTGGAGGGTCAGATTTTCTGCTGCAAGTCCTTTACAAGTTCATCAAATTTGGACACTGATGCCTCAAGAAACGGGATTCGAGAACGCAGGAAACAGTAGTGCAAACGATCATGATGGAAAGCTACGGCTAAGTTTGCATCACATGAAATTCAACCCTGCCTTGAGCATTGGAGGAGCAAAGAGATGAAGTCAAGAAGGAACAAAAACCCACCAAATTTGGTCAACACATCATCATCATCAGATCAAATCCATTGATTTCGACATTATTATTGCTTATTCGGTCCCCGTATCCCGCACCTCTTCTCCCTGGAGAATGGCCAAGCTTTTTCCCAAGCAGCGCTCTTGCGCTCAGCTCAATACTAACTACTGGCCGAGTTGGGGCCGACTATCTTTAACCCAGTAGTTAGTTATCGAGAGCAGTCAGCCTCGTTACTTCCAAGCGCCTCGAAATGCCGCTGCAAAACTGTTTGGTCATGGAGTCCGATGGCTGATTGTTTTTTCTCTCCCTTGCCCGTTCGCGGGGGGGGGGTCAGGGTGCATGAAAAATAATGCAAGAGACTGGAGCCAATTTCTTAGTTAGCTTGTTCGAACTTCGAAGCGCTGAGGCTGTCTTGGTCACCCACGGAATTTCGCCAACGACAGCTCGCCATTGAACATGTGGCAGGGCATGGCTGCAGCCCGCAAACAATAAAGGCTTTTTTCCATTTCTTTTTGGCCTCGAATCAAAACATACTGGGCTTGACAGATAGTCACTGCATTGGGATTTCTTGGAGTTTCTTTTATAACCATGATGAAGGAGGCTGAGAGATGTTGGACGTTTTCGGCCATGTCACATGCATCACCACACAGTAGACAATCATTCCAACTCCATGCTATGTATGATGTCTGTACCTCGAAGAATGAATTGTTCTTTCAACAAGTTCATTGTATATAGAATGGTGCATTGGTGCTCAGCCATGTCTCTTTATAAATCACCAAGGATTGCGGCTTCTTTTCTTTATTTCAGCCACAAATCCAATCAATCCAAATACAAGCCATCCTGACTCCTGAGGCTTTTCGCCCAGATTTGGGCATCATATCTACTGTACAGCAAGCTATCGTGAATTAGGCTTATCGAATCATCTTCCAAACCTACAGAGGTCATACAGAAGATGCGTGCGGGTTCACAGACAACACTTTAATATCCACAAGCTGAATCCTCTATGTAGGCCCCAGAGGCCCATAGTTGCTTCGTCTTTGAGTTCTGACTGCTCAATGTTAGGCTAGGGCTTTATATTGATGGGATTGGCTAAAGACTAGCTGGAGAAAGCGTAGGGCTGAGTTGTAGCTAGTGCATGGGCTTGCCAATGTTTCACCCTTTTGCGAGCTGCACTGGTGCAAAATACGTTCGCAACGGGAGATATCCCATTTGTTTAGAAACGAGATTCAGGCACAGCGTCGAGTTGAATAATCGACAATTCGGTTTTCCGTTGTCAGCTAGGAGCGATGTATAAAGTGATACGGGGAAGTTCCACAAGACGCCCGTTCAAATCTCCCAAACTTTTGAAAAGCGTCAGCATGTTATGGGTTTCCTTCACCTCCAAAAAAGCTTTCTGCCAGCTCATATTCTCACCAAGTTCAAGGTAACGCTGCTCGCTATCGAGATCTTGACCGTCTTCTCTTCCTATTATTGCGACGTATCCTCTCCCCAAAAAGACCACCAGGCCTATTTCGACTCTGGTTTCTCGTTCTCCTCATTCCTACAAATCTCAAATTTTCGTGCGCTTCTGCACATATCTCGCAGAGCCCTCTTACCTCCTGCATAGCGGTAAGCCTCAGTTCTGAACAACAGAAATGTCTAAGCTGGCTTGCTTGAGGGCAAAGGAATGGCCCGCCCATGTTGATGCAGCCACACCCGTATTTTACAAGGACCTGGACACACATGTCCTTGAAATGGGGATAAGCGAAGATAGCAGAGATGACGCAGGATGAGCTGGACAGCTGACAATAGGGTTGCTTGCTGTATTCCGTGGAAATCACTGTTGCTTGACCAGATATTGGTAGCAGACCGTATTCAATCACGAGATCTTTTCAGGAACTTGAGTTGAGGGCAATGAGGAAGCAGTGTTTTATTTTCCTAGAGCTTCTCTGCAATGAAAACTTCCCTGTTGAAGGTTATATCTTCCTGAAAAGACTGTCATCATGACAGAATATGAACTGTTTGATGGATTTCCTATATAAGAGGCTTTGTTGCTGTTCAAACAATGTTCCATACCGACATAGAAAGAACGATACCAGATGGGTAGCCTTTCAGAATTTGGCTGAAATCTGTTCTGCAAACTTATCAGCACCCAGGTTAAAGGAGAGCCGAAGAAAGAAAAGCTGCATCGTTTTACTGGAAATATTTTTATCCAATAAAGGTATAGCGTCCCAGCAACATACTGCTGATGGGGGGATATTGATCTTAGCATGGAGCCATCATCTTTAAGCATATTTGGATCGCTTTCTCTCCACAGGCAAAAAGATTGAGAGAGAACGACTTGTGCTCTCGTTGAAGAATCAGCCACACAGCAGGATTCTGCAGGGCTTCACTTCTATGCATGCATACCCACGTTGGGAGTCATGCAGCATGCTCCAGAGCAATCAAAAGCCATGATTTCATTCATTAGCCCAGATGCCGCGGAGCAAACTGCCTGGGTCATGATCTGCATGGAGCCTGCAGGGTTCAAGGCCACTTGATGCAAGGGCCCATGATACAATTCCTTCCTTCATCTTCTAGAAGAAAGGTGAGGGGTTTGGGGGTTTGGTGATGGATGCCATCAAACAGGGAACTAAGGGATTCTGCTTGGGAGATTTGTATGGTGAGAAAGATGAAGGACTGATTCGGGTTTGAACCTGCTTTAGATGTCCTGGGTTCGCCTGATATAGCTATTAATCCAGCGACTCTCAGGTGTGCGTCGAGTAATCTTGGAGGCTAGGTATGTATGTAGGTATCGGCTAAATATCAGTCGTGGTGAACCGAAATGCGGGGAAGGGGGAGGGAGACCATGCAGTTATGGCAGCAACCCTGGTGCTGATTAATCACTGTCGCCTCGTCTCTGGGGTCTTTGGAGAGAAGACACGAGCGTGGTGAATCTTCCCCTTCATGTCATCATTCGTGGAGTATCAGGACTGCAAATCGCGGATCGCGTATGTCAAATATCTCCCTGGTATCCATTGCTAGACACTTTGCGTAACTAACGAGGCCATGCTGTACCCCAAGGTATCATGTAGTTATAAACTGATCCTGTCGATTTGAATTCATCCCTCCTGTGTACTAGAGAGATGTCTCGCGGGAGCTTAGGAGCGAGCGGGTCAACTTCCGATCCCTAGTCACTTGAGAGGAATGGAACTGCAACTCAAACCACCCTCCAGAACACCCAACTTGCCCAGCAATTTCATAGCAGCCTTTTTATCGAGTATGGAGTACACGGTGTATTGGGAAATCCCACGTGCAACCCTTTTTGAACTTGGTTGGAATCTCTCGAGAAAGGAATACACCGCCTACTAACTATGACTACATTACTCTGAAAGGTGAGATGTCGCATCCCCCACTCGGAGGGCTGTCGAGACTTCCGCAGGTTCAAGTCTCTGGCCCGCTTGTTTGGTGACTGCCAGTGACGAGCTCCTGGGTCACAGCTGCGCCGGTACAGCGAACCAGAGACTTTGACCTATATCAGACATATGTATATAAATGTTCTTCCCTCAGTTCCCTATGTTCCAGACTGGAGTTACTACGTTCCTCCGAAAATAAATAAATGAATGTAGCACTGTGACTATTTAAGCCTCTCACGTCATCCTTGAGCAACCTGCAAACCAAGGCAGAATTGACCGTTTCTCGTGTTTGTTATCAAAATCCACGCCCATAATGCCTAGTTAATCACTATCACCACCACATTGTCAGACGGGACCTGCCTGAGATTTGGGGGGATTGTTTGCGAATGCGTCTTCGATCGATACACCTGTAAGACCCATCTCCTCTTCCTTTAGTTATCTTAGTTACGTAACAAGAGCATCGACGAGAACGCCTTCAGAAAGTTCAAGAAGAGATTGGGATGGATGGATGCCATTTCAGATCATCGCCTGACCCACCAACTGCTACATTATTTTTTTTTTTTTTTTTTTTTCACTTCCTCTGCTTGGCACAAAACAGCAAGACAGCACTCTGAGATAGAATCAGAGTGAGAGAGTTAGTTCTTGTGATGGAGTGATGGCTCAAAGCTGCACACATCTCTTTTGCTCAGACTCATTTGAGGCCAATTTGTCCTGACTGCGTAGTTAGTTAACGATGAATGATGCCGGGGCGTCTCGAGGTGAAAGATTAAAGGCGGTTAAATGAGGGTGTAACTAAAATTACACCACTGCACTGTATTTTGTCCGCGCACTCCAGAGGCTATTCGGTGAGCTTGAAGACCACTTCGCCCGACAAGAGACCGTTGCTCCACTCAGCACTCGCTGTGAAAAATAACAGAGAATCACCACTGAGATTCCGAAAATTAGCTAATTTAATCTGTTCTCGAAGATCTGTGGTTGCAGTGCTGTCACCGCCGCAGTGTACATACAATCATACTGTGCTTGCTGCTCGAAGCTGCTCCCTGTCCGGTAATATTACAGTAAACGACCGCTACCTAACCATACATACTAGTTAACTAGCTCCTGGGTGTCTCCATCCCGACCAGCGCCGTTGCCGCTTTTTCCTCGTTCACTTTTCTCCCTCTCCTTGCTGCTCACTCACTCTGCCTCTCTCTCTCTCTCTTTTTTTTTTCCAACCTTCTCCTTAGCAGATTCTCTTCTTTCGCTCATCATCCATCTCTATCACCGTCCCTCATTCTTTCTCCTCACCTCTCTTTCCACCATCCTACCATCAGGAAAGGTTGACCCTCGAGTGCGCCGTCGTCGATTCGTGGGTTTGCTGTGAGGGATTAAGGTCGTCTCTTTTTTTTTTTCTCCCGTGCGAGTTGAAGGGCCTCTTTTATTTTTCTCTCTTTCAGCTGTGAGTATTCTGCCCGGGCTCCGAAAGACAGGCGTGCTTTTCGCTTTTCTGCCACCAATGAAACTGGTTTAAATGTTATGCCGTAGACTGCATGTCGATCGCTGAGAAATTGGTTCACGAGGCAAAAAGCCAACCTCGACTTCTTTTAGCCCATGATTTGTTGACAGCAATCCTTTCCACCACACCCTCACATCAATGTTGCTGCTGCTTGTATGATCTTTTGGACTGTGAATTTTGCATATACTGACAGCTTCTTTACTATTCTTTTGTAGTTACAGTCACGCATTTGTTTGTTCTCCGTTCCTTTTCGGCTGGGTTTTTCCCGTCGTCGCTCACTGCTAGCGAAAATCAATCGGGTTTTACGGGATTGGGATTGGGATTTTTGAACTTCCTTTTTTATTGTTTTTTGGCCCTTCAAAAATATGGCGTATTACGAACCTCAAGGCTGGCAAGCTCCTGTGCGCCAGGGATCCTGGGAACAGCCTGCTCCGCCGTCGCGATCAGGTATAGGACGACTTGAGTTCTTGGCTTGACTGAGAGCAGAGCTTGGCTAACTCGTTGTTCGTCCATAGGCACAAGCTCGACTGCGCAGCGCGATGATACAGCTGCCTTTGCCTCTCAGTTTGATGGTATGGACCTACTTTTTTTTTTTCATAATACTGTGCCATTTCCAGGGAACGTGGACTCACTTGGAGTTACGATGGTTGGGTCTTTATATCCGGCTAGCGTTAATTTCACAACCCATGTGTTTCAGCACCTAGAGAATCAAGGGTTGGACGGACAAAAGTGAAACTAACATGCTTGAAGAGGTCGATCGTGCCATCGATAATTTGGTGAAAAGTGGGAAGCTTTTCAATGGTGTTCCCCGAAGAGAATCGGTGCCTCTTATGATGGGCCGCCCGTACGCCGATTACGGTGGGTATCTCACTTGCAAAATTTCGTCGTTGACTGAACCAGACTGATGAAATGAATATAGATCCACGGATGATAGGAGGAATAATCCCTCCACGGCATCACTCTATCAGCGATTACGATGCGATTCGTCCTCACTCGGCATCCAACCTACAAGGATTTTATGCCGCGCAGCGCTTTCAGGGCCGTCCCAACGAGGCAGAACAAATGATGCAGGCAAAACGTCGATTGGCGGCACAGCGGGAGAGGGATCTCCGCAACTATCATCAAGAGCAACAATATAACAGAAGTACGTGCTGAGTATTGCTACTCCAATCTTATACTTCGCTTTACCTTAATCCTCATGGAGATGCGAGATGATTTTCCCCAACACCAGTTTTGTTCCTTCTGGCACTTCCTGTTTCAATCATTTTGAGTGATGGTCTGGTTTGTACTTATATCTTAACTTTGTTATGAATTGGGAAAAGGCCTTCTTGCCGAAATGTCTGGAAACAAATCCGATCGTTCCATGAGTCCTGCTGCGATGAGCGAAGAAAGTCGACGCGAATTGATCGCACGTCAGCACCGTGCCCTGTATGGCAAAGATTCCTCCGCCTTTTTTCCTAACGGGCTTGCCGATGATAGCCAGTCTGCTGGCGCTTCGAGTACGGCTCCAAGCGGCGCTCGAGGCCCTTCTCCAAGGGGTATGGATCCTTTCGGTGGTCTTGGTCAAAGTCATGGCCAGACTAGCTCGGAGAATCCTAACCAGAGTTCCGGGGGCCCAAGTACGCAATCGACCGCCGTCCCGCAAACTCGGTCACGTGCCAACAGCATCTCCGCAAGCACTAATCCCAATCCGACATCTTATGGGATTTTCGAATCGAACGTCGCCCAGCAACAGCAATCGGCCTCGACGTCCTCGCCGGGTGCTACCGATCCTCCAACTTCGCGTCAAGGCAACAACAAATCGGCTACGCCTACAGTCGGGCCAATTGGCACTCGTCCCGTACCGGCCACGAGCCAAGCTGCCAACCCGAGTTTAAACAAGCGTTCCACTACCCCTCTGCCATCTCCATTAAGCTATGGGTTTTCTCATAACGAAGTGGGTGCAAATAACAGCTCCAATGGAAATGAAAAGGCGACGTCATCTGCGCCAAACCCTGCGCATAGTGCAACTACAGGAGCCTCAGGCTCAGGCAAAAAGGGATCCAATAATGTCGGCCTTGGATGGGGTAACGGCAGTGGTGTGTGGAGAACCAAAGGTCCTCTCGGAGTCCAAGCTTCGGTTTGGGGCTAGAGATGATAAGTCATGATTCTGGCTATTCCTTTCCTTGATGGATCACCTTCTCCTTCTATGGAAGCGAAGCATGGCGTTATAAGGATGGTCCCAAATATATTCCCATTTTCGTATGCATATGCATTTGGGGAATGGTTTCCGGGATAATTTAATGATCGTTTCCCATTTGCAGGAAAAACAGGTCAAAGCATTTGTTTGGCGCCTGGTTCACTGGGAGCTCAGGTTGACCTCGATTGCATACTCAACGGATCTCTGACCAGGTATATTTCATTTAACTGGCCATTGATACATTCGGATTGATTGGCATGCTTTTGATTCTGATATTCACTTGGAGTTTGTAGTTATGTCCTTTCTGTGCTTTTCTGCTTTGGTTAAATTCGCTCGGCTTTGACATTTGGTGTGGCCTAGACAGGCGCATTTGTGGCGTCCTGTCATTTGGATCTCGGCCGGGTTTCCTAGGATATATTCTCCTTTTATGCTTGATTCCTGGTTCCTTTCGGAGACAAAGTTCTTGTATTGTGGGCTTGGATTACCTTGGGACTAGGAGACGTTTACGGCGCAGCTGAGCCTGGGCGATCTACCCTATGGACTTAATGTGTTTGGATCTCTAAAAAATAGGCTATATGTTTTGATGCACTGGGTAATCGGGGCGACCTTGGATGTTGTTGGTGTCTGCGTTCTTTTCCTTTTTAGGCGGCCTGGGGGAAGATTTTGGTTGCGCTCTTCTGTGTGTACAGATAGTTTTTCAAGTTGGTACTATCCTGGTGCTTTCAGTCTATTCTAAATTGCCTTGTGATATGGAGTATGTCTTAACGGTCAGATTTTTTTAAAAAAACTCAATCTCTTTCATTTTAACATATTGCCTGCACGCAACTAGCCGGGGCCCGGATTGCTGCTACTTATGAAAGGTCCTGGGTATGAAGCACACCCTTTGAGGAAAGCAATCAGTTTGCTTCATATGAGATGCTGGTTCCTTGATCATCCAGTAATCAGAGAATGGAAGATAAGGCATCTGTCTTTTCAGAATCTACAAATGTTGAAATCAGAGGTTGATTACTGTGCATCTTGGATGCTCTGTAATTCTTCATGAACGTTTATATGTGCTGAAAGATCTAGATAAATACATTACATGCAAGCAGCACATGCATTTTTCACTTCATTTCATCAGCTAAAGCCCAGGGAAGAAAGAAGACCATACCCTTTTGAGCACACCAATCTTGCAGCAACTCACACGCACACACACACACACAGTATGACGGATGGATGGAAAAACGACTGAGCCAGTGCATTTCACACGATGGCATCCACACGTGTCTCTGCAACCGAATCGATCTTCCGCTTTGCTGTACCAACGCCCGCAACGCCCTTTTCCTGGTTCCTTCCCAACCATGGCTTCCTCGCTTCGCCCAAAACCTTCCTCCCCAAATAATAGACGCATTGGCCGATAATAATCAGCACGAATGCGATTGGGTACATCCAGTGTATTTTATAGTGGAACACCTTGACGCCGATGACCACGCCCCAGAAATTACTCGTGAGAAGACTGATGTTGAAAAACGCCGCGGATGCGAGGCGGAAGAGAATCGGGGCCAGAGAGTAGAAGAGGAACATGCAGAGGGTGTAGCCCGTGAGGTAGCCGCCGACTTTGCCGTTCCATGCCGCCATTTGGATGGAGTGGCGGTCGAAGATGGCGCATTGGACGCCCATGATGATCGTGGCGTAGAGGCTGAGTTGTCCGAGGACTTCGTACAGCGGCCGTTTGCTGACGAAGTATTCTTCGGCGACGTTGGCAAAACCGTAGCATGTTGCGGCTAGAAGGGCGAAGAGATCGCCCTTGAGCTGGTCGCCGCGGGACTTGGAGTCGCCGCCGGTGACGCCGGTGATGTGGTCGGAGCCGAAGAGAACGCCCATGCCGCCGATGCAGATGACGATGCCGAGGTATTGGGCCCAGTGGTAGCGGACGCGGAGAAGGAGGAAGGATAGCGCGACGACGATGACGATGGCCCAGAAATTGATGAGTTGGGCGCTGAGAATCGTGGTGTACCGGTATGCGAGCACGATGAAGTAGTTCCCCTCGACGTCGCAGAAGGCAAGGATTATGTCTATTCAGAGTAGGTTAAGAAGGTTCCCATATATCTTTGTCGGACGCATCTTGACTGACATTTCCATCCCCGTTTGTAGATAACTTGGAGCCAGTCCTTGAACCCATAACGATAGATTGTATAACTTGTATAGACCACGGTCAGGAGAACGTAATTAAATAAAGTCTGAAGAGCTGGAAACGATGCTCCCGCGGAAGATAAAAGATTCGTAAAAGTGTTCGTTGCTGTAATACAAAGCGCTAGGACCTGTCTGCAGGGTATCGAGATACGATAGTTAGCTGTGCGATGCGGAATGCCCATTTGATCGATACAACTCACCCAAGAAGCAAAACAGTGTAGAATTGCCGAGTGCGAAAGTACGTAAAATATCCACCACCCTTGCTCGAGTCCATGGCCAGTGCAAAACTCACGTCCTGCGCAGCTTGATTCCTCTCGTATGCATCAGCATCTCCAGCAGTACCCTTGGTAGAGTCATGACTGCGAGCTCCTCCCTTGCCATTGAGGAGAGATGCTCTCCCACTAGTCGTAGGAGACTCAACAACATCAGGCTCGTTATGCTTTGCATTCACCATGATGTCGACTCGAGATCGAAAACGCGTCGAGCTAGTGACTTGGTGGGGTAGCTCGAATGAGACACGACAGATGGAGTCAGATTCGAAGCTTAAGATTGGAGCTTTATGGGTCTAAGCAAGCGCAAAACTCCAGAAGTCGCTTGCTGTGAAGATGTGGGAGGGAAATTTCCCTTCGTTGGAGGATGGGAGGACAAGAGATGGAAGAGAAGAGGAGAGGAGACAGACGGGCCCAAAAAAGAAAACATTCCTCGCTTTTTCAACTTTTTGGGCTTATCGTCGGAACTTTTTTTTTGAAGGAAAAGGCAAATTAGGCGCTTAACCGCAATCGATAAGGCGCCAAACTTTAATTGGATCTGACCAGATTTCGGACATGGGATGGAATTGACTTCATTTGGAGTATTAGAAGTAGTAGAATAGTAGCAGTCTTCATATTATCAGGCTTTAGGGGATTGTTATTTCTGAGTGAGAATGACATCAAGCCAGGATCACTACATGCATAGACTTAACTAGTACTCCGTACTGTTGCACGAAATCGAACGGTCATGTCGAGCACGGGCCGATTCTCGCTTCCTGTCTGTGCGGACCATGCCAATTCTCTTTATCAGCCAGGCATATAACGGACTACCTACATATAGCACGTACATATGTATGTCATACACAGCGTGTAGGTACTTGCCGTGAATCTCCGAATAATAAAGGTCTTTTGCTTCAATCTTGACGCGGGATTTCTACACAGTCGCAGTGGTAACTCATTAGTACACTGGTTCCAGCGCTGCCAGAATTTCCAGCTTCTGAGTGGACTGCCCGACTGGTTCCGGATGCATCATGCAGGGTTCAAATCGACTAAATCCATGCTTTGTTTTTGGATCTGAGCCATTCTCGGGACAGCAGCTTGAGACTCGAGAGGAACTGTGTTCTGCTCAAGAATTCGGATGCTAACTGAGAGCTTGATACTTTACATTGTTTTGGAGAATAGTAGCTGGTGCTAAACAGTGGTTTTGAAAATCTGATACATACGTTAGTATGTAATTAGATGTAGGAGAGCTAGAGTATGGATGAGGGGTACACCTGGAGTCTGGTCTCATAGAGACCTTATGTTGCGCCTGAGATTATCACTGTATTTGGCAAATAGCTGGTCAATATCCAATCTAAAACATGAGGATTCTCTTCCATGGTGTGGTGGATGCACTAACTAGGACTTACAAACTGATGGGAAATCTCATTCTCAGGCATCTTTGCGTCTGTCAACACTCTCAGTCTCTTGCCTCAGCATTCCAGCAAGTGAGAATGAGCTTGACCATTCGGCTATAGAAGATCAAAAGCTGAGTCCTTAATTCTTTGTTCCTCATGTTTTGAATGACGGAAAGGGATGCGAGAGCACCAGGCTAGCAAAAGGATTATCACCAAAGCTCTGAGGACTCCATACATACAATCAGAATGACTTCCTTAACTAGCCAGTAGGTCAGTTAACTCTGTCACAAGAACAGGCATGGAGTGAGGAGGAAGGGACAAGAGTGCTGGGGCATCAAATTCTTTGTATCAAGTTGAAAGAATGCCCGTTTCCTTCATATGTGAGAAGTATAAGATGTATCCTCTTTATCAACAGTAAAACCTCATCTCAGTTCAATGCCGATCTTAATTTGTGTGTTCTGATGTGATTTAGGATTCTGTTCTTGCATATTGTCTGAATCAATTCTTGTGCTGTTTGAAGACTAGATCTGATCTCAGAATCAAGCTGCCACTCTTCAGGCTTCAGAAGTGATTGATGCATTTTGGTGTCGACACGATGATGTTTGGTGGATGATCTGCAACTCAACGCAAACCATCATTTCCCTGCACATGACGTGACATCGTCAACCTTGCTCTCACTCATTCTCTTCACTTAACTAACTACTGCCTGGCTTTCCACAGCAACCAACAATGACAACTATCGTCTTCATCTTGCTTCTCTCAATGCGTATCCTTTCCTGAGTGCTTGACTTGCGAGTTGAGGTTGATCTGCTAGCCTCCCCTCCCATCATCCCACATGACCTTTCATCATCCCTCCCACCACCCGTCGCGTGCTTCGAGACCATCAAATTTCTCCCTCCCTCCCTTGACGCATCGTTCATCCTGCTCCACCCATCCGCATAACTGTAAGGTTACTTGATATCGCGTCGCGCAGGGATATTCGCCGCACTCAAGACAATCTACTAGCGAGCTGCCTGGAAGCTGTCACAAAATCTACGAGTCTTGGCATCTCTGTTCCTGTCCAGGCACTCCGACCGTCACGAAACGCTCCCCCGCCGCGCCAGATGATGGCACTGGCGATCCCGCCGCCAAACGATCGAAAGCGGGTCAAAGTTTACGAGCTTAAGGATAATGACTGGTTTGATAGGGGGACCGGCTTCTGTACAGGGCAGATTCTTGATGTAAGAAATTCTCTGCGTGCGAGCTGGCCTTATCCTCTATGCTCTCGGCCTACGACGAGGCCGCTTTGTGCGCATTCTAGTTGATTGTATTCACTACATTTGAGTCAACTGGCGCGATTGCGTGGATGCGACTCGCTGACGCTTTGACTGCGGACAGGATGAGCCCAAAATATTGGTCGAGTCGGAGGATCAACCCGAGCGCATGTTACTGGAAACAAAGATATCGAAGGAGGATGGATATCAAAAACAGCAAGGTTGGGTGACCATCAGATGATCTTAAGCGAACACCTGAATTGATGATGTGGGCAGAAACTTTGATCGTGTGGACAGAGCCGAATGGGACGGATATGGCTCTCAGCTTCCAGGAGGCTGAAGGTTGCGCTGTAATATGGTAGGTGCATGCTCTCTCATCTGGAGGCTGCTCTAGCTGATATTTGTGTGTAGGGAATTCGTGCGACACGTTCAACAACATTTCATGGGATTATCTGGACATGGTTCGTGCATTTGCCGTTTTCATTCCTTGAATCTGATAGTTGTGAGCGTACCCTTTTTCGAGAGTCGCTGACATTCCTGAGCAGATGACGGCCTTTCGGACGATGCGCTTGATACCCTATCCAACCCAATAATGCTACCTCCCCCAGAGCTTGCGAACCTCGTCGAGATAGAGAATTCGATGCGCGCAGCAAGTACCACCCAGGCAGGCAGGGACGCAATCTCAAAATTCGTTATCCGGGACGACTACATCTTGAAACTCCTACCTCTAGTGTCGGTCGCTGAAGATCTCGAAAGTCTCTCCGATCTACACCGACTGTGTAACATCATGAAGTCCTTGATTCTATTGAACGATAATACCATCATTGAGCTAGTTGTGAGCGATCATGTCATCAGTGGGGTGGTTGGCGCTTTAGAATGTATTGAAAGATCTCTGAGATCCCTTTCTAAGCATACGTTTATAGAAAATGGCCAATACTAACGTATGTATAGATGATCCAGAGTTTCCCACACACAAAGCAAACCACCGACAGTATCTCAATGATCGCAGTCGCTATAAGGAAGTTGTGCCTATCAAAGACCCAATAATTCGACGAAAGATCCGTCATACTTGGCGCCTGCAATATCTTAAAGATGTTGTGCTCGCTCGAATCTTGGACGATCCAACTTTTTCCGTCTTGAACTCCCTCATTTTCTTCAACCAAGTCGATATAGTCCAACATCTTCAAACAAATACTCCGTTCCTGAATGAACTGTTCGCGCTATTCAACCCTCGAAATGTAGACAATAAGCGAAAAGAAGATGCAGTGCAATTTATCCACCAATGCGCATCAATCACAAAGAACTTGCAAGCTACCGCTCGTGGGAGCTTATTTGGTAGCTTCATCAGTCACGGCCTCTTTTCGGTCATTGCGTACGCAGTGAAACACCCAAAGCCAGCCGTTCGATCCACCGGTGTCGATATACTCGTTGCTCTTCTGGATCATGACCCCATAATGATGCGAGGATATATGTTAAAGGCAGTCAATGAGAAAAAGGTGCCCCTGACGGATACGTTAATTGAACTCCTACATACGGAAACCGATTTGGGAGTGAAAAACCAACTGGCAGATGCAATTAAGATTCTTTTAGATCCCCAGACACCCGTTCCTGAAGCTTTAACCAGAGCCGGTGCCGAGTATCTGACGAAACTACGGTCGCAAAATATATTCCCTGATACTTTTGTACAGGCCCACTTTGACGAGTCAGCGAAGCGATTGTTTTCGCCTCTGAGGGAGCTGGAATCCAGACCAAACCGTAAGCTACTTTTTTTTTTTTTTTTTTTTTTTTTTTTTTTTTGCCTCGTAGCACTGGAAGTATACTAACTCTACATTTATAGTTGACAATCTATGCTTTCAAGAAGTTGCGTTATTCTCGTACCTAGTTGATATCCTTACCTTCTTTGTTCGACAGCATCTATTTCGGAGTCGTAATTTCATGCATATGGAGTCACTGGCGCCTCGAGTAGCGCAGTTACTCACAGTACCACAGAAACACCTGAAATTAAGTATGTATTCTTTGTGGATTGTTAGATCGCTGCTGCTAACAATCTGATAGTCGCCCTCAAATTCTTCCGGATGTTGATCAGCATTCAAGATACATTTTATTACTCCCAAATGACACATAACAACACATTTGAACTTATTCTCAATATAGTGTATGAGACGATGCCGCGCGACAATTTGCTTAATTCTGCTTGTTTGGAGTTATTTGAATACGTCAAACGCGAAAACATCAAGCCAGTAATCATTCATGTTGTCGAAAACTACCGCGAGAAGATAAAGGCCATCACCTACGTGGATACGTTTCAGAATTTAATGTTCCGTTACGATCAAATGCAAGGTTATGGCGCAGAAGCAGAAACCACTTTATTCAGCCAGAACGAAACGGCAGCGCCGAACAGAAATCTCATCAATGGAGGTCACCGTTGGCAAAATGTCAGGGAGATGGATGCAGCAGAAGAGGAATACTTCGACGCGTCTGATGATGAGGAAGACGAGGTAGGCTTTTTCTCGTCAAGTGAAATGATGAGAAATAGTTTGTTGGACAGAACAGCGCAACTCACGACATCCAATCAACAGAATAAACACGCCTCTGAAGCGCCCACCCCATCTAATAGATCAATTCCTCCGGCGGCCAAACCATTGGTCGATTATCCTGACGACGATGATGAAAGCATGGAGGTGAGCGAACAAACCCAATCGCAGAGTCGATCGGGAGCGATATCAGATTCACCAACTGCCGAGCAGCCTGGAGCTGCTGAATCGAATAAGTCCTTAACGCAGGTGTCATTTAACGACGACCGGTTCTTGGAACGGTTTTCCGAGAAGCGGCGTCGCGATGAGGATGATGAAGACGATGAGTTAGTCAAGTTATCCTCTGCGTCGAAGCGTCGTGGCTCTAGTGCGAGCGTTAGCAGCGTCGGCTCCGGAACAGCAGGCAGTATTCAAATAAAAAGGAGTTTTTCCGGACAGTCGGCACCGGCATCAACGTTTAGTAAGGCTGGTGATCAAACTTCTTCTGCTGCTCCTGCTGGAACAAGAAGCAAGAAGATATCTATCAACCTAGGCAACTGCTCTGCGACACAGGCTGTCTTAAAGACTCAATCTCACCCTAGTGGTGAGAGCCCGGAAAAGGACCAAGGCAACAAACCCGAACGGGATACCGCCACGAGCGACGACGGAGGTGGGGGCAGCAATGGCGGAACGAGTTAATTGACGACGCTCAGTCATATTGTTTACGTCTTCTAGCGCTGTGCTTTGTCGTTCTTGTCTTTGGTATGTACGAAGCATTTTGCACGCAATAAATAGGGAGCAAGAGCATACTATGTACTCGGCCAACACAAATCTATTTACAGCGAGAAAAGCAACAGGAGCATTTGCATGTATATTCTACATATCCAGGGGTGCTATCCCGTTTGGATGATGTCTTGCTGTTCTTTTTTTTTTTCTTTCCTCTGCGTTTTGTCGGTGTTCGGAGTGCGCTTTTCTGCTCGCTTTTTCAACGTCTATGGCATTACTCTCGTGTGTTGCTTATCTTTACTGCTTTTTGGGGACTGACGCAGCTACAACATTAACTCGTCATATTAGATACCACTGGAATGAATTGTTTAAGAGTTCAATCTCTCTGTGATGCGCTCTGAGTTTTTGCTGGCTTGTCATATGCCTTGCCACCGGACTCAATCGGCTCATGTATGTTAGTTATATCATAAAGTCAGTCGTAGATGGACAAGGACCATTAAACCAGAGCTGTGTCATCCATTTGGTTCCTTCAACAGCATCCAGGTAGAAAAGCAGACGAGGATGCTCCCGAGACTTGTTTGAAATTCAACATTCGTAACCTACAATTAGACATTATTCTCACTCTCGAGTACCTCTTCCTTATATGACCCGATTTCTCTTCTGCTCTCTTCAATACCAAAACATCCTCACTACCATCTTTTCTCCGCTAAGACACACAAACACACACCTCCATTCCCTTCAAAAATTTCTACATACATACATACTCTTCCCCTCCGAGCCTCCCCACCCGCACAGCATGACTCCATCCCAGACGCGAATCACCCCCGACTCCTTTCTCACCAAAGTCGGCACCTCCAAAGACGGCGAACCAATCATCGTCTATTTCGTCCCAGGTAATCCAGGCGTGGTATCGTATTATCATTATTTCCTCGCGCTAGTGGCGTCGAATCTCTCATCGTCGGAGTCTGCAGCATCATCATCATCTTTCGCTCCTGCTGTTGTTGCTGCACCTCTGGCTTGTGGTGCGGCGCCGCAGCAGCAGGAACAGCGCGCACGGAGTTACGAAAGCAGTACGCGGAGCTGCGGGCAGAGTAGTACTAATAGTAGTGGTAGTAGTGCTGCCAGCAGGGATGGGCGCGCGGGTTTTAAAAGTAGAATCAACTCCGTGAGGCGGAGGAAGAGCAAGGAGGTGGAAACGAGAGAGCGCGACGAAGAAGAAGAAAAAGAAGAAGAAGAGAAAGTGGATGAAGGGTCTTTGAGCACGAAGAGAGAGGAGATATTGAACTATCCTAATACTAATTCTGAGGAGTCGTACTTGATTACGGGAAGATCTCTGGCTGGATTTGAGATTGAGGAGGAGGGTGCTGCTTCTGCTGGTCTTTCTTCCTGCCGAGCTACGTTTTCATTTACAGACAAGATGCATGGGCTCGCCGCCCAGGTGGAGTACGTGGAAGACAATTTAGCTCAGTTTGTGCGCAAGTATCAACGCAAAGTCACCGCTGCCGCGACTGAGGCCGCTCTAGCTGCCGGACAGGAGAAAGATGCTGTCAGTGTGCGCAAGCCGAGGCCAAAGGTTATTCTGCTAGGCCATTCGGTGGGCGCGTATATCTCTATGGAGCTATTGAGAAACAGGAAAGAAAGGGAGAAAACGAGAGCAGTTAAGGCAGAGGACGACGCTGGGGCATCTTCTGACCGTGGTAAGGGCGATGACGAAGAGGTTGAGATGGATATTATTGGCGGTTTGATGCTATTTCCTGCAGTTGTCGATATTGCAAAATCGCCATCAGGAAAGACGATGACGGTATGTTTCACTGTATTTCTGGACTGCTCAAAAGAGAGATTGTGCTGATCTTCACACAGACACTCTTGAACATTCCATATCTGCACATTATCGCCAGCCTTGTAGCGAAAGGGCTGATGTCCTTGTTTCCCAGTCCAATAGTGCGTCGTTTGATTCGCTATGTTTTGAAGGGTGCTCCAGACGATCCTGTCGACACCACTATTGCATTCCTGAAGAGTAGAACAGGAGTTCAACAGGCTCTGTAAGTTAAATGTTCTCACTCAGCTGGCCCTTCTTCGTCGCCCAGATTTCCAGCAGGCAGGAAGAACTGACTGCCCATAGGTATCTCACCGCAGAGGAAATGGAGCAGATCGGCGCCGACAAATGGAGCGACGAAATCTGGGGTATATCCGAGGAATACAAGCCATCGGACGATGCCAAGTCACAACTTACAAAGTTGGTCTTTTATTTTGGTCGTAACGACCACTGGGTGGCTGAGAAGACAAGAGACGAGATCATCCAAGCACGGGCTTCCCAGGGTGGCCGTGGGCCAAAGATGGTTGTCTGCGAGGATGGTATCGAACATGCATTCTGCATTCGTAAGTACCGATCGGCTGCCTTGGTGTAGTTTTTCATATTCGGTGTTGATATCTGTCTTTAGGGCATAATGAGATCATGGCCGACAAAGTGTCTGGATATATAAGAGAAATCGTTAACGACTACAGGTCAAGAGAATGATTCCAGGTGAACCGGGCCAGAGTTTGTATTCGTATACAGGTTAGGTATTTAAATAATGCAAATGATCGGAGGCTCCGCTTCAAAATCGATCCTTGTGTGATCTTGTCAAAGCCAGGAATGAAGTGAATCATCTTCACGGTTAAGATCCACCACTCAAGAGTATTCCTAATGCCCCAGGCCTGCTTTGCGAAATAAATTACCCAGCACGTCATTGCCATTCGAGGCTTTTCCTTCTGGATCTCCCGGAGGAACATGCCAACCGCCAGGCTGATTAGCAGCCGGCTGGAGCAGGGCTTGAGGATCCAATTCGTTGACCGCGCTATGAACCTTGACACTCCACGCATCGTCTTGCGCCCTTTGCTGACCAAACAGGTCCTTCAATGAGAATTGACGGTTCATCGGCACAGACCCTGAAGCCTCCTCGGCATGCGCGCTCTGACTCCGCTCAGCTGCCGCTCTCTCCTCAGCGAGTTTCTTACTTTCTCCAGCATGTATAGCACACTCCTTGAGCATCTGCGCATTCAACGTCCTCGTCTCAGCTGTCGAACTTGGCGCAGGTTCCGAAAAGATCCACAATCCATAGATCACCGATGACCGCTCATCTGCGGAGCGAGTCGCGCCTTTGTATCCTTTCTCAAGTCCATCGACCTTCAAGATGACATATTCGTCAGTAAGTTCAACGTCATCGCCATTACATAAATTGGCTTCGAAATTGTCCATCCCACGTCTATTGAGTACCATGACGCTGTAGCGTTCCTCGCCTTGCTCGCCTTTTGTGAGCTGGCAGACAAATAAAGTGCCTTCGATTCCGGTCTTTTCCCATAGCTGCGTAGTTGCGCTGAAAATATATACGACTGCGAACGGGGCCAGTGATAGGATCGTGGATATCGAAGGATTGTACCTGCGGACAACGGTGATGTTGAGATCCTCGTTGGACCTGGTAGGAGGTGGATTGGCTGGGGGACTAGTAGCCATTTGATTTTCTTGAAGAGCGTAATTCTGTATGTCTGATTCGTAATCTGAGGGTTGAATGTTGTTTATCGAGGAGGCAGAGAGTGCATGTTGGTGACGAGACTGTCGCTGGGGATTCACTCGAGTCTTGCGAAGGGTCATGGTGGGAGGAGGGAGGGAGGGCGGTGATACGCGGTATGTAGGACTTAAAAAGGCGTAGGTCCCGACTGATTATGCAGATTCGATCTATATCTTCTTTTCGATCTGCTTCACCCCGAGAAAGTATGGAGAGAACACGCTGTCTTTCGCTTTTGCATTTTACTGTATGTACTATTGAATGTATGATCTTGACTGGAGAGTTCGAGCCCGCCGCTAAAAACGTCAACTGGCTGAGGAACGTCACCGTCCTTGACCCATCGCTGCCTTGAGAACAGTGAGCATCGCTACACGTCCATGAAGAGATAGCATGTGGAATCTTTAACTGAGTGGCAGTTTGATGAGATTTGAACGTCTTTTATGGCATCAAGCAGATGATGGTAGCTGCAGTTCCGCAACCCACTACGGATTGCTCTCTAAGCCTGGGAGACCAGCTGACCAGCCAGAGATCTGCTAAATATTGTCCCTGCTCTTTTTCCTAAATCACCTTGATGATTGCGCCATGATACTGATATAGTGAATTCCCGTCAGCTATGTCCCTCCGCGAGTCGTCCTCCACGTCCTCCAACCTGCGTGAAGCTCCAGGTGCATTCCCGGACCAGCCGGACGATGAAGAAGATGCCCAGGTAGCATCGGACTTCAAATCGTTGTCTCGAGCAGTGCACGCCAGACGTACAGAATACACTCGTCAGAGAAAAGTCAAGCTTAGGATTGGCTCGTGGAACGTTGCAGCGCTACCTGGAACAGAAGAAGATCTTCGAAAATGGTTCACTACGTCTGCTGTGGGGAATAGAGACACCTCTGACGCAGATGAGCGGCATGAAAAGGAACAGGAACAAAGCAGCAGAGAAGCTCCGGACGATGGTGATGGAAATGAGACTAGCAGGGCGGAAGCGGCCCCAGTGCATGCTCCAGAAGGAAGCGTCGACATTGATAAAAATGATGACCAAACAGCTGGAACCGTACAAGAAGACACTGATATCTTCGTGCTAGGGTTGCAGGAAATTGTTGATATCACATCTCCAACTGAGACTTTGAGGCCTTATGTGGACCCGACGCCCTCAAATAAATGGAAAGAGGCTGCTCAAAAAATGCTTCCTGCGGGATATATACTCGTATCCTCGCAGCAGCTTACTGGTTTACTTCTTTTAATTTATGCGTCTCAGTCAATAGCTTCAAGTATATCCTCAGTCAGTTCTACGAGTGTTGGAACTGGATTGATGGGATATATGGGCAACAAAGGAGCAGTCGCAACACGATTAGTTCTTGGTGGAACGACATGCATTGTTTTCGTTAACTGTCACTTAGCAGCTGGGGCTGATAAGGCGAGCTTGGATAGAAGAAACTGGGATGCCTCGCAGGTTGCTATGCGCACCCGATTTGACCCTTTCGAAGATGAGGATGATCTTGATCTTATGCCTAATCAAACCCTGGGTGACGAGGATTTTGCTTTCTGGTTTGGTGACTTGAACTATCGCCTGGAAGGCATTCCCGGCGACGATGTACGTCGACTTCTTCATATGCATACCGAAAACGACTTTGGCCCGTTGCCGAAGGCTGCCCAAAACGACGAAGCCAGCAATATTCAGGAATCTAATCGCTCATCTACAGAAGAGAATGCTTCTTCTGAGTCTCCTGCCGCTAGCATTTCCATGGTCGATAATGAAATTGAACCGTATCAAGATCCTGCTTCGCTAGAAACTACGCTCACGTCTCTTCTTCCGCATGATGAGCTCCGGGCTCAGCAGAAAAAACGGAAAGCGTTTTTTGAGGGCTGGAGAGAAGGACAGATAAGATTTCTACCTACCTACAAATACGATGTTGGGCGTACTGGGGAGTTTGATTCTAGTGAGAAACGGCGCAGCCCAAGCTGGTGTGACCGGACATTGTATCGAACAAGACAGGACTACCTAGAATACAAGAGACGAACGAAAGAAGCGGAAGAGACGAAGAGGAGAGATAACGAGATGAGGTCACTGGGATTGGATCAAGAGGCAGAGGATACTAATGTGTTATTTGATTATGACCCAGAGTTTGACGGAGCAGACTACGACGAAAACGAGGACGCAGATGACGATATATTTGTCGATACCCACCAAGAAAGAGACTTCGAGGACTTGATAGATATAACGTGCTATACATCGCATCAGAACATTGTTTCATCAGATCATAAACCTTTACATGCCGATTTCATTTTGACATACGATGCAGTCATACAAGAACTCAAGGCAAGAGTACATCAAGAAGTTGCTAGGGAGCTAGACAAGGCTGAAAACGAAGCCCGACCGGATATAACGCTTGTCGTTGACGAGCTTGCAGAAAGATCCGAAGATGCTAAACCAGCTGCGAATGGCGATACCGACCGAGACACAATTAGTTTTGGACAGATCCGTTATGACGTACCGGTATCAAGGAGCTTGACACTAGCGAATACCGGTAGTGTTCCGGCTACATTTTCGTTCCAGTACAGACCTGTGGCTGCTGACGAAGACACTCGCGTTTCTCCCCCTTGGCTTCATCTCCGAGTGGATTGGCCTGCAAATGAAGATGCGCAAGCGCCAAATGCTCAGAAGGAATACGCGTTGCCGACTGGCGAATCAGCACATGTACAGCTTGTTCTTTGTATCTTCGACGTGAACTTTGTTCGGGAGTTGAACACTGGTAAAGCTGAACTTGAAGATGTGCTAGTTCTGCGTGTTTCCAACGGCAGGGACCATTTTATTTCAGTTCGCGGAGATTGGTTACCCTCATGTTTTGGGTTATCCTTGGAGGAACTCACTCGAATTCCTGAAGGGGGTGTCAGGAACCTCGATGTTACCAGGCTGTTGTCCGATTCATCTGGAGATACTTCGAGTGATAACGTCCGAGCATCCGCTCCTCGCGAACTCTTCCGGTTAACTGAAGCAATTGCCGAACTCACGGAACGTTCCATAGCAGAATGGGACATGGTTGGCGACGGCGATGATACAGAAAATAATGCACGTCCCTGGCTTTCTGAGCGAGCCGGCTGGCCTTTTGATTCCGAAACATGGACTTTCAGAGACAATCTTGAGCGGTATAAGCTTCTTGGCTTGATTCGTGAAGGCCTGGACACCAGTACTGCGTTCTTCTCCCAGTTCCCGCATGAGGTGCCTTCACGCCATCGAGCAGAGCTTCTGGCCGAGATTCTCCTCTCCTTCCTGGGTTCCCTGCATGACGGACTGATCACACGAGCGCTTTGGACCAACCTAGAAAACCAAATATTCGTCAGTGAAAAACCAAAATCTGCACCTTTGTCAACGGAACAAGCCCAGTCGCGAATCCTCGAGACCCTCTCATCATCACCAGTCCACAGCGTTTCCTTCACCTTTCTCACATTCATGCTTAACCGCATCGCCAACGAAATCGCACCAATAATACCCATCACCTTCGCAACACCAACGTCACCAACCAACCCAACCACGCCTTCTCTATCTTCCATTAGCCGCGCTTCTACAGACCTCTCAGAAGCTTCGAATTCCTCGATACCAACATCTCCTTCTCTACCCACTGCAACCCGTTCATCCCTTACATTCCCATTCCGTTTCAAAACCCGTAGCCTCACACTATCAAGTAGCGACGGCAACGCTACCCCCATCCCTCAACCAAGACCTCCAACCAGCAATGCTGCGTATTGCGCTCACAACGCCGCCCTCGCGCGACGTCGGGCTGTAAATAAGGCATTCGTGCAGATATTTGCAAATGTGATATTCTCAAAGGATATTCCTGTGCCTGAGAAAGACAAAGAGAAGCGCGTTTTTGAGGAGAGGAAGCGATCTGTTATCGAGCCGTTTTTGAGAGGTGAAGATGGAAGCTGATAGGGTGGCATTCGCGTTTTGTCTTGTTGACTTGAGTGTTTTGTATAACTTTGCCCTTTGTCGGGTTTGGCGTGGTTTGTGTAGGGGCTGTGAAGGTACTTATACTCTGTGCCCCTTTTCCTTATATTACTTTTGTGTCAGCCAAACCATGTATATTGTTACTTGTACGAGGTAACTAGTACAGTACAATAAGGTGAAGTTTTTGGTACTTTGTCAGGTAAGTACATTGATCCTGCCTTGTGGCTACCTCACTTGTACTGTGGTTAACTATGCACATAGTACAATGTATGTACATACATATGGACAGTTGGAGGCTTCTTTAACAAGCTTGCTCCTGCGCTGCCATGTTGGCGGGGAGAAAAGACGAACACATCATTAGTTATGCCATTGCAGTGAAGAGTGAATACTCTATGGATCTAGCCTAGTTAGGCTTTGTCTACTTGACAGATGCTCCCTAAAAGATCGTCGTCTCGCAAAACGATGTAAGAATTCATTTACAGCTTGCTCTAGTGGTATAAATACTCGCTTCACTGACAGTTGCTGCTTATATTACATTATTGGGTATCACTAATACACGACTAATACTCAATCATCAGATTATATGGAGTATAGCCCCGAAAATTGATGAAGATTGAAATCAACGAAGTGCGAGCAGTGCTGCTGGATTCAGGACGCCACAAACAAGTAATCACGGAAAAATAAAATACTTCAACTACTGTTGTGGTTTGGCAACAGCTCGGTCCTTCTGACGGAAAACTCGATTCGACCCAATCGATCCTCTTTCCTTCGTAATAGTTATTGGATGTGGGTTCAAGTTCAAGATTCTTATTAGTAAAGTCAACAACCATTTTGTAATCAGAATTGGAAGTGTGGTAATGCTTCTAAGCACGCGCCATGGCAAGAGGAGAGCCATTAAAACAGACTGGACAAAGGCCCGTATTAAACGCCAGAGGAATCCGACTTGGGGATTTATGCTGGTAGTATCCAATGTTTTGCTATGCACCCTAGACTCGAGGTCATCGATTCGCGCGTCGGTTTCGAGTGACGATATTGTGAGTCTCTTTTCGTATTTGCGAACAGCACGATTTAAAGCCTCGATATCTCCTTGCATAACTTTGCATGTCTGAACAATGTGGCGTACTTTCTGCTCAAGATTTCTTCCATTTTCTAAAAGTATCTGTCCTGTCTCGCGCGTGACGTGTCCAGCGACGTGTGTTTCTAATTCATTCAGACGTCTGGCCAAGTCCAGAACCTTATTTGCGTCAACGTTTTCATTTTTCTGAGAGGCTGAACGTACTACTTGCTGAAGATAGAGGGTTCTGGCTTGTACCAATTTTAGAAGATGGGAGAAAGGGCGAATTTCAGCAGCGAATAAGAAAATTGTAAGGTTGTAGTTTGAAATAAGGCCTTCAGACGGGCGTGACAACTGTGACCTAATCGCATGGAGAAGCCAGCTCCCAAGCACGGGGCATATGAAACATGATGTAAGAGCTATGAATTCATATGTATGAAGCTCTCGTCTTGCCTTGAGAGCCACTTCAGCTGTGCGAGACGATCTTTGAGGAATTGCTTTCTTATTCACGTGTGTCAAGACAGCCTCTTGCGCATCGATAGCAGAATCAGTTTTTGATTCTTCGATGATATCCTCTGTATCAAACTCGTCATCTAATGACTCTTGCACTACAGCCTCTTGTGCCGAATGGTACCAATCCCTGGGATTAAGTTAAACCATACAAGAAAATGAGACGGCCCAAAGATTTATAGCGACTTACCATGGTAAACGGACCGACCAGTTAAGGAATACTGCTGCGAGGCATAGCAGAGTTATGTCTGTGAGAACAGCACTGCCATTGCGGAAGAAAACCCCACCCAGTGCGGGCACTAAGGCAAGCGCCAAGGGTGCTGCTGATTGCCAATGAGATTCGTCAGTTTGAACAGTTGATCGAGGTCGAATTAAATCATCAGTTGATGATTTGATGGATTGACGAGCTCCAGAGAGTGTGTCAGAGAAAGTCGAGGCTCGTTGTAAGTTTCCATAGACAGGTGAACCCCTTGCTGAGTTTAGTGACTGGTTGTAGTGAAGACGTCGAAGTAGGGAGGAAGGAGAGGCACTTCGTCGGCGCGCCTGAGAGACCCCTTGTCGGTGTTTTGAAACGGGCGCAGCAATTGCCGATTCAACCATCTCGAAGACTGGGATAGAAAAGGAACGAACTGATCTTTTCAAAAGGGAGTGACTGGGAGAAAGGAAATCCGAGGACGCATTTCCATCGCGTGGCGCGCTCCCCTGCTAACGTAAAACCCGTAATCTGTCACGCATAAGAGTTAGATTTCACGCATTTTTTCTTTTGGATAACAGATAACTGTATAGCGGTGCTAGATGGCAATCTGCCACCTTCATCGACCAGGAAGTTGATGAGATGACGATGGTGGAGGTTGAAGCAAGGTTGGTCATGTGGGGGCCAAGACTTCCATTTTTAGAGCAGAATGCCCAGCTCGTCCCTGGGCCAATGGGAGACGTCAAAGCCAAATTCAACCTCATTGAGGCCTGTTCACCACCAACACAACCACCCTGGTCTGCGATGGGAATGGCATCAGCGATGTGATTCGAGGACAGTGTGACGAGACTGTAAGCGCCCTGTCCCAGACTGTCGGGTCGTGAGGGATTGTGCGAATTATCCGTGCACCGGTCTTTAAGGTGTCATGCAGGAACTATGAAGAATCTTTTACACAGCATCCCTTATTGATGAATTTCCAGGTGCTTTTGGTGATATGGCACGGAGTAAAGAGAAGGGAATATTGTCTGATAGGGAGATTATAGAATTGAGTCGAAGGAGCATGATCTGGCGAGAAGCCAGAGATCAAAAAACTGTACCGGTCATACGTGAGATGGTCACAGCATGGCTGGGCTCGAAGCTCTCTACATGTCTATCTTTTTCTTCTGCTCAACACACAAAGAAAATTTGCTAAGATTTTGAATGAAGAGCATTGGCTTTGCTGTCGTGTTGCTTTCAGTTTGCCTGGTTCTTCTAGGCAGAGATGTATTGGGTGTCTTGGGGGTCTTCCTTCAAAGTTCCAGATGATTCTTCTTCATCAATAAGCCTCAAGGAGTCATTCTCCTCCAAGCCCTTCGGACACCCAGGCCGTTGAAGATGCTTGTTGAGTTCCCGCAGCAAACGGAAGGGGACACTGTCTTCGTCGAGTTCGAGGATGGCTGGTTGATGGATGAGTTTACTAGGATACCACAAACTCCCGATTCATCCAGCCTTGGCCTATGGACATTTGCCCGTGGTGACGGATGATATATTCTGCATCCTTGACATTTGAATGAAGAAAAATTACATCGTATTCAATATGTTTGCTGGGGGGGCTCCAGATCTTTCTCCGGAGTCAGGACCGCAGGGCACGGTTCAGATAATGGCGAATTAGAGTCTGCTTGCTGCATGTGTTCCTTTTCTCTTCACAATCTGAGTAACGGGATTGTGATGCGTTTGCTCCCTTGCTGCTGATCCAAGAGGTGGATGTTGATGTTCTGTCAATTGTCATTGCTCAGTGGACTCCTTATTGATACCCAAATGCGGTTAGGCTCCGGCCACCACCCGCAGGGGGCACCCAACAGCTTCTTTAGCGCGTCAAATCTTCACTTTGATAGTGCCATTGCCATCGAGTTCACTGCTGTTGATGCTGTTTTTGTTGCTGCATCTTCGTTATTGAGCCCCTCTATAGGAACTACTCGCCTCGATTCAGTCTATTGCAGACATGGCTACCCAGGCTGGGTTGCATGTGCAACCCGTTCCAGGCTCGATTTATCAGGATGCCACATTCCACATTCTCTTTCTCTTTTCTTCTCCAGTCACAGTTGCTGGAGCAGATCTTCTTTCTTTCATTGTCAAGGCGCTTAGCTGGTTGATGTCTCTGCTGTTGTCCCTTCTGCAATCGAATGGTCTTTGCCCTGGGGCACACGCACAAAGCAATTCTTTGCTTAGTCTAGCTTATCTCTGATCTATAAGAACGCTGGTTGCCAGGCGCACAATCATTGCCTCCGCGATTGCAGGTCAGTCAAGAGCCATTACGCTGTTTGCAAGGAGCTCTCCTAGGTCAGGCAAGAGTGTCCTGGTCTCTCCTTTGGCTGGAATCTTCAATTCGTCGTATTAACCAGTTTTTTCAGCCAACAGGCCTTGCTTCTTTACTACGACACAATGTCGGATGTTCAACTTTTGCTTGAGAGATCTCCCGAAGGAGTTGCCCTTTCAGCTACCGCCCTTCTCTCCCTCCTCTTCTGTATTCCACCCCTAGTGTGGCATTCAAGAAACAAGAATTTTCCCGCTGTGTGTCTGACTGTTTGGGTCATCATCGCGAATGTCTATAATTTCGTCAATCCATTTATCTGGCCCACCGATGACATTCCCTCCTGGTGGAATGGCCATGGGTACTGCGATATTCAAGCCAAGCTTATCACAGGAGCAGGTGTTGGTCTTGCTGGCCCATTAGCCTGTATATTTCGATCTTTGGCAAAGGTTCTGGATACCGATCGCGCGACCCTCATGCCAAGCAAAGGAGAAAAAAGACGAACTCTTGCATTTGACATCACTTTTTGCGTGATAATTCCGATCTTCGTCATGTCCATTCATTACATCATACAGGAAAATCGATATTTCATCTATGCTATTGTCGGGTGTATGCCTTCCTACGTTTCCAGCTGGCCCAGTACGATCGTTGGCTATATGTGGCCTCCCCTGATACTAACGGTTGCAGCAGTATACGCAGGTAAGCTCCTGGAGTTTCCAAAGAAGAAGAACTTTGCTGACTTTATAGGGCTTGTGGTTTACCGACTTATCAAATATAAGCGTGAATTCAACTACATTGTCTCCACCAGCAGCACCACAACCAAATCAAGGTTCGTCAGGCTTTTGACCCTTGCTCTGGTCTTGCTTCTTGGAAGTTACCCAGTGCAGATGTACGTTCTCTATTTCAACGTTACTGCCTTCCAACCCTGGAAGCCATTTTCATGGAGTGAAGTCCATGGACCAGAATGGCAGAAGATAGACAAATACCCTATGAATGGTAAAGTCTTCTTCGATCGCTGGATTCAAGTGACCGCTGGTTTCTTGCTGTTTGCCTTTTTCGGCTTTGGAAGAGATGCAACTCTCATGTACCGTTCGTTCCTTCTCAAGCTTGGCCTTGGCAGATGCTTCCCTGGTCTTGAACATCCTCACATTATGGGCTCTGGGGAGGGCTCATCCGGATCTAAAAGCGGTTCTTTTGGGAGTCGAGCGAAAATGATCTTCGGAAAGAAGTCACAAGGAACCGCGACTACGTCCAACACCTCTCAATCTGAGAAATGGTTCGTATCACCTCTTCGGATAGCTAGCTTTGGTCGTTTAACTACTAACCATTCTATCCACATAGGAACTCCATGACCATCAAAACAATGACGTCCAGCGAACGCCGAAGCTCATCATTTTCACTAAACCAGCCTATTTCTTATCCTTCCCAGATTCGAACAGCTTCTCCCGGTGCCCGACGCACGTCACCACTCTCTGAGCCAGAACTTTTAGATGCAGGAAACGTCTTGCACACTTCCCCACCTACATATAGTCAAGGCCAAAACCCGAACTCCATTGGAGTGCAAAGGTCTTTCTCTATTGAACACGGTAGAAGAGGAGACGACATAGTATGATGAGGGAAGAGAATATCTACATTTTCATTCTATCAACTTTTCAATTACTTTGAATCTTGGTTTTCTTGCCAGATGGTGCAGGCGCCGTTTGTCACTGGGCGTTTACTCTAATACCGTCATGAGGCGTTTCAACTCAATTTCATGGCTTTCTTTATCTAAGGCGGACAATGTTTACTATACCCTACCCTGTTCGTTCTTTTCTCAAAGTAAGTACATACCATTCTTTCGAGTTTGCCTTGATTTACTACATGTCTCTGCTTTCCTCGACTCTTATACCCATAACCCACTGGAAGGACAGATATTTTTGCCCCTTTCTTCCCCTCCCTTGCTCAGGAACAAGTCTCCTCCAGATTATTTCGGGACCAAAAATGATGAAGGCTGGCGTTTACGGAGGGATTTGAAAGGATGCCAAAACTATGCGAATGCAATTACATAGCTGTTGTGGTCACTTGTACTTGAATAAAGAAAATCAGTTCCACATGCAGATGTCATGCCATCAGAAATGTTCTTTGTTACTTGTGTGAACCGACACACAGTTACCAGAATTGCATGTAACAAACAGGTCCCTATGGACAAACCATGGCACGAAAACCTGCACCTATGTAGATGTTTAACAGTATCAAAGAAGCGGCGCAAAGGATTATCCGTACGACCAGTGGCAGTGAAGAGGGTTTATTAAGCCTAAAATACACTCTGGGTCGCTTGACCGGGATATACATGCATCAGACCAGCAACAGTAGCAATCTCGAACGCCCTTGAACCGAAGGACCCAAAATAGTAGCGAATACATAGTTAGAAAAGGAACTCAAGCTTGGTTGGGTAAGGAGATAAACATGGAGTAGACAACGACAAGTGGTCCTTCGGGAAAAGCTGCATTACAAAGGTATATTGACATGAGCCTCACAGAGCTCCTTATTGGCGTATCCTATAAGAGAGCCTCGTCGTCACGGGCTTGGACACAAGTATGCTTGGCTCAGTAGATTCAATGATTCAAGGAAGAGAGCGTTCCTATTGCATTGGCTCGCTACCTTCTGCGCTGCCTTCGGCGCTGCTTTCAGCGTTCGCTTCAGGGTTGGGTCTAGGGCGCTGAAGGACATGATAGGCCCCTGCAAAATTAAAGGAGTTGTTAGAGGTATGCAGCGCAAAGGGAAGAATTGGGGACGGAAATTCCAGCAACAGACAGAAATATCTTGATGTGAGGACGAAAAAAAAGGAAGATGAAGGAGACTGATCTACACATACGCTGCACAACACTGAGATTGAAATTTTTCCGACCCTCAGAATCCTCAACACCAGAAATGCTCGCATCTCCCTCAACAAACATCAATGTCCTAGACAAGAAAAGAGGGAGGCCCGCATTAGCCAACCTCACACCAACTACAGAGGGTCAATCACAGAGTATCCCATATCTACTCACCCCTTGGGCAAACTCAGCAAATGGTCTCTTCCTTTGCCCTCTTGCGCGAAACTAGTGACCCGGAACCAGCTCACGTCGCGATTGGGTCCACTCGACGATCCAACGACGTATCTCACATATTCGCGTCCATTCTGACCAGTCCGGAGCTCCGCAGGGGCGGCGAGACGCCCGGCGATCGTGATGCTCGCAATGTCTCGCGGCGCAGAAGTGGTGAAGGCGCGTGGGACCGACGCGGTGCGCAGGGTGGGAGCGAGGCGGGTGAGGCGGAACATTTTTCACAGAGGAGGAAAAATAGAGAGAAGGAAGAAAGAATTGCTGGTTTTCAGTGGGAATTGAGCTGAGTGCGATGGAGAACAGCGGAGGATTGGGGTTGGAGGAGTGTTGAAGCTGCGTCTTGACTGTCTGCAGTGATGAATTTTTTGGTCTGAAAACTTCCAGCTTTGAGGCGGTATCACGTGATCGACGTTTTGCTCGATCATCACCAACGCACTTGACTCGAAGCTTAACAGGCATCAGGCACACAATGTGACAATATTCACTGATTCTAGTATTATATACAGCAGAGCCATGCTTCGCTTCTCTACCGGATCCTCCAGTTCCCTCGGGCGATTTGACTGAGGTATCTTTGTACGGCTCGAAGGAGATGAATGCGAAATGTGTCTCCTGGGTACAGCCGCTATCCATTCCTTTTGACGGCTTGGGATGGAGTATATAGCGTGTTTCTCTGCGAAAGCTATGCCTCGATTTCGCTTTATAGTGAGAAACTGCTGTACGTGGCGAATTCAAAAGTGGCCAGTGGTGATGGTTTAACGGAATGCAGTTGTTTAAAGAAACATACGCTGCGGTCACTCTGACTTGATCAAGATCCTACGGCTACCTTCTGAAATGACTTTGGAGGAGAAAATTTACTCGAGCCTGTTCCCGCTGGAAGAGATTGGATACCATTGAAGTAAGTCTCTGTTGAAATGAGTCAAGTATCTTTCGTCTCCTTCGTTACCCCTTTAACAGATGGAACAGAGTATTGACTCCTCTTCTTTATAGATATTATGCCACAGTTAAGTCGTAAGGGCTATGTATCCGAAATGCGATCTCAATAAGGCTCGTCAGTCAAACGTCTGTCTCCTGTGCATTGGAGACCACCTACGCGGGAGGCCTTGGCCAGTTCGTTCTCTAGTGCTAGACTCAGGGTTAGCTTACGAGCTTTTCATAGATGCTGAATTATAGATGGCCCTCTATACAGTTTCCAGTCCATGCATGCAGGCTATCTATGAAACTGTGGACAGGAACGCTGGTTCGCAAGATCATATCTAGTGGTTTACCACGTTGAGAATGAGTACAGAGTTAAGGCATTGTGTCATAGGCTGGCAGCACAATCCTAAAGTCTGGTATCGGTACAAAGGAAAAAGGACATCAAACCCTCCTAGTTAATCATTAGGGGCCTAGAGTTCTTGGATGTATGATTGGGAGTATAACTGCTACCAAGGTGAGCTTCCCTGCAGACAAGGGTTAGTTATATGCCATATAAATAGGTCTGTCCATTATTTATCCATTATCCATATATTAGTATGTTAGTATGTAGTCATACATTTTGCATTGCTTTAGTACGCGGTTCTCATTATTATACTGGGATACCCAACAGCTTTCCGGTGTAAATCTCCTACTTTTACGACGTTGACACCGGAAACGTGGGAGACCCTGCTAGCGCGTTGCATGCCTGGCTGATCTTGCCTCGTTCCTGCATAAGTCACTGCCTTGACGCAAAAGCTGGTCTGTCGAGAGGCTGCGATGTATTTCCCATTATTCTTCTGTTATTGCGACATAACTACGTATGCTGATCAGGTTCGCTGGTGTCAGGTATCCACTACAACTCACTTTTCCTCAAACGTAGCCCAGCAATTGGGCATCCATCTTCCTTCTGCTTTTACAGTAGGAGTTCCAGAACATATCTTCCACAGATGTTTGGATCCAGAAACCTGAAGCTGTTCACATCCTTTGTGATCATCGCTACACTGCTTCTGACAGCTGATAATGCTCTGTTGACAGGACCAGCCAGTTTCGGGGCATCCACAATTGGTGAGGACGTCACACTAAGACCACTAGTGTCACGCCGCGGCTGCCCAGAACCAGTGAGCTGGGATTCCGGAACGTGCGTTTGGTCTCCGCGGCTCCAGTCAGTTATTGGCCCTGGGACGCCGCAACGAGCTACGAGGCCTAGCAGATGAGATCTTCCCGAATCGAGACGTAGCTTGAGTGCTCGAGACGGAATGGAATCTGACTCTTCATCCTGCTGGGAAAGGCGTTTGGGTTGGTCAAGAGCTACGGCTGGGCCGCCAGGAGTTGTCACATAACCGCACAACCAGGGATTGGCATATCTCCTGTCATCATCCTTGAGCAAGGGAAGCTGGACAAGACGGAGATTATCTCGATGCCTGGAGTCGTTTTCTTACTAGCATCAAATTCTAATTTGTGGCCTCGTTTGCAAGGAAAGGGCAGTGTTTTAGGGCTGGTCTCATAGTTCTCTGTACTTATGATGTAGTTATACGTAAATCACACCAGGGAAGTGTCTTTCATCACATCGTACGGAGCTGCTCCTTGATGGACCTTTTATCGCCAGCAGTCTGCAAAAAGGCGAGACAGAAATCTCTGATTATTATTGCTTTGTGGCCAACATTCCGCCCAATTCCCTGTCATACATGGCTCGCCACACCCTTCGTCACACAACGAACTCGCTTCAATGCCCTGAGATGCAGTGAAACCAGGTCAACGCCATAAGATCATTCGTGGGCAATGGATAGTTGACTGCAGATGCATCGTGAGGATTCCCTGACATAGATCTCTGACCCAAGATTCGCTCGTTTGCGCTTCCTTAGATTCCGTTTCTCTACATTCGTTACGAACCACCTCTTATTTCATATTGATTGTTCAAATTGTGCCTCTCAGACTTTCCCAAGAGTCCCTCTCTCTCCCTCTCTCTTTTCCTTTTGTTGCGACAATAACTAGCTCTGCAGAGCCAGTGCTGTCCTGGTTAGGCATGGTTGCGTCTGGCGGTGTTGAGCGTGTCCCTAGTCGTCGACGCCGTGCACCAACCACCACAGCAACTAGCTTCACCACACAACCGACAATCGCTAATACCTTCTCTCAACCATTACGGCGTCCTCGAGCGCTCAACGTCCACGAACCCTATCACCGCGGGCGGCTGAAGAAGGACCATATGAAGATATCCCTCTAGTCCCAATTGTATCTGCCAATTCTCCCCTGACTCCATCGATAATACGCACACCTGAACCGCTGTACCACTCTCCGCTTCGATCTCGAAACAACAGCTCACGGCGCCCACCGTCACGAAGACGAAGACCTTTGCTATTTATACAAACTAATATTCGCCGGCCTGGCATTTCGTCTCTTTGGAATCCTATCAATCACGTTCCACGTACCGCTGTCGTTCCAACGCCCCGGCCTTTACATCTTACCGATACGCTACCCCTCGCAGAAGGACCCTTTCGAGAGGCTTATCCGCTGTTAAGCGTCCCAGAACGACGCCAGAATCACCAGCAGTCCAGTCCAACAAGCTTGTTTGTTGAACGCAGCACTGGTGAAACCGAAAGCGGCCATACCAGTATAGCGGTTCCTCGCCAACACCGATCAACCAGCGCTTGGGAAGGAATCGATATGGGAGATCATAGAGAAAATATTGAGGGAAATCAATTTGACAGATTAGGACCTGATCCACGATTTCTGTCAGATCTACATCAAGATGCACCTCGCCGTGTAAATTCTCGACGTTCTACCCGCTCACAAACCTTTGCGTCATTCCGTTCCGCCAATGGCAATCAATCGACTCATGATGGAACAGGCGGTGATGGAGATACAGAGATCGCTGAGGAGCTGCCCTGGGGACCTGCGCATCCCTGCTATCCTCATATGAACCCACATGTACCTTTCGATTCCCTAGACCATCAGAATACACGTATAATTCGCATAAGGCGGGACTGGACGGTTAAAGGAGATCTGGCACCGACTTTCTCAAATCTCTACCCAGAGATTCTCGATCCTCTTCTTCCGGACCCGGAATTTCGGAAAATAATCGCCAAGATTAACGGCGAACTAATTGCTGCTTATAATCCGTACAGTCTTCAGAATTGGCTCGATGTCGCGATAGGTTTCTTGACAGGGTGGATATGGGACGATATAGGAGCCAGCCGCATCCGATCCCGCCTGAAGGCTATTGAACTGTGGATAGAAAATTGGAATAGAGACGTGGGTGCCGCCGAAGGCGTGAAGATCTGGCCGCTTCGGTCGACAGGGTATATGTCGCTTGACATACAAATTCCAGATCCCAAAGTTGGCGTCTTCGGAAGCGAGGCCGCGTCTATACAGGAACCAGAGCAAAATGTACACGAAGCGAGGATGGACGAACCACAGATGGTACAAGTGACTGCGCCAGATAATTGATGATGTCTCTATTCACACTCTTTCCCTACCTTTTCTTTTTACCCTTAATTTGTTTATGCCTTACTTGTCTCTTTGCACATGATGATATCCCATTCCCTTAACATTTAGATATGATGTTGCACCAAAACCATTGCCTATTTCTTTATACTATCTACTATTTCCCCTATCTCATGCATGGCTCTGGTGGCGCTTCTAATCCAACTAGAGAGTAACGGTGTTTTCACCAATTTTTCTCTTTTTTCTTTTCCTTTTCCTTTTTTTTAAACACTTCATATGCATTGGCAGTACCGTTCCGGCGCCGGTTGCAATGTTCTACTATTTTGGAGCAATTGTATTTTCGGACAAGGGAGGGTGTTTTCGATTCCTTTGTATTTTCTCGTTGCTGCATACGGGGATGGATAGCACTTACATATCATAGATAGATAAATGCGGGGACTGATACCCATTCCAAAACTCAGGGGTAATTTTCTAGATCGGGCATAGTCGGGTGCGTGTCGTTTATTAGCGCCGGAAATATTAAAAACTAATGATCCGGTACCATAGAATTCTTGCAACAACCGAGGCGAGCTGCACCTTTGTATAATACTGTACTTGAAATACATATGTAGGAAGCCAGTGAATTGAGGATATCCAATGTTGGTTCAAGTTCACAATGCAAACACTAGCACATTGGAAGCCTGCTGCGTGGATGTGCTAATATCAAGTACTGCTTGTCTCGAGTTAGTCAAGTCTACGAGGTATAAGTGGATGGGATGCGATTAGGATCATGCAGCAGAGCAAAGTGTTTGAGACAGTTTGTGATCTTGACAGACTCATAGTACTCGGAATAAAATCCGCTATACTCCCAGTCTAGTAGACTAGTGATGCGGCATCGCCCGCCGTCAGTTATCTCCACAGTGATATTGTCCGGCCGTAAATCACCGTGAGTAAAAACACATCGAACCGATGTTGGCGGAGACAGCTGGTGGAGGGGAGAAAGCCGACGGAGGACTTCAGCGTAAATGTCACTGCCAAAATGTCGATCAGAACGCAAAAAATTCTCGAACGCATTAGCAGGCAGAATTGGTTTGTCATGACGACGGGGATGCCGCCTTGCATCTTTACATCCTTCACCTGCAACTCCTCCAAAGGGCGTCCCTTCAGGACAGGCCAAAGACCTCAGGTCGGTTAAAATTCCCTCCAACTGATCTCGGATGGACGCTTTTTGTGCGAAATCTAGTTGTGACCAGATCTTCGAGAGCGTGGGCGCGGAGATGTAAGTCATGAAGATCAGCGAGACTCCGTTCATGCAAAGAAGCCCTAGAGGCCTCGGGGCGGGCACAGTTGGCTTGTGGGTCTCCAAGTACTGTAGCGTTGTATATTCCGTGTAGTCCTCGGCATTTTTTATTGCCTTGACAGCCATATTTGTGTCACATCTATACACCATCCTCTTGCGTGAAAACGGGCTCTCCCAGATACCTTCGCTGCGTTGCATGAGTCTCACCATAGCTCTGGACATACGTGTCGAAGTATCATCGGGAAGTAGTTTTCTCAACGACTCGGATAATGGGAACACGACGCCGACAGGGTCGGAAAGTTGCAAAAACACCCGGATATCGTCTTCAGGAAGAGGGTCATTCGAGGGTGTGGTCTGAGAAGCCAAGGAGGCTACCAGCAGACATTAGAAACATTGAGTATCAAACTGCCTGTCGAGTAAGGATCCTAACTCGCAGGCAATTGACTAGAACTTTGCATTTCAGAGAGGCGATTGGAGTAGTCTGAAGGAAATTTCGTCGTCAAATCAACCGTTGGATCAATCTCAAGCGCTGCCTTCAGCCTTTTCAGAGTGTGAAGGTTGAAGCGCGCAGCTTTGGACTGGAGGACATCATCTGGTAACGCAATATTCAGCTCTTCATGTCTTTGCTTTCTCGTCATTATAAACAGTTTACAAGATAACAGTCGAGAATGACCTGCGAAGTCTCATTCGCCTTAAGACGAGGTTTGTTACTTGATAGGCCAGAGGTCGTGATACTCTCCCCTTCACGTGACAGAAGAGGTCCCAATGCACTTCTCGACGGGGATTCTCCATCTTCAACAGAAAATGCATTTCTCCGAAGAATACATTTTTCAGTTTTCATCAGACACTATCCGGCATGCTCTCCGGGATCCTCATTTTTAATCAAAAGGGGGAAAACCTCATCTTTCGGGCCTTTCGCAATGATTGTCGTCCCCGGCTCGCCGACATATTTCGGATCCAAGTGATATCAAATGCACAAGTCCGATCACCCATCTTGACACTGGGTTCGACGACATTCAGCCATGTCAAGCATGAAAATATATATCTGGTAGCCGTGACGAAAAGCAATGCGAATGCAGCGCTGGTGTTTGAGTTTTTGTATCGATTTGTGCTGTTGGGAAAGGGGTATTTTGGCAAATTCGATGAGGAGGCCGTAAAGAATAATTTTGTTTTGGTATATGAGCTCCTGGATGGTGAGATATATTTCTTAGTCTGTCGATTGCTTTTCGAGGTGGACTCTTTCTTCAGGGCAGATTTATTGGCTGACTCCGATTCCTGTCATAGAAATTCTCGACTTTGGTTATCCCCAAAACACCGAGACTGATACACTCAAAATGTACATCACAACCGAAGGCGTCAAATCCGCCCTCGCAAAGTCCCCTACCGATTCATCGCGCATTACGATGCAGGCCACTGGTGCACTTTCGTGGCGCCGCTCAGATATCAAATACCGCAAGAATGAAGCCTTCGTCGACGTCATTGAGGACGTTAACCTCCTCATGTCTGCCACAGGCACCGTGCTCCGTGCAGACGTCAATGGCCAGATTATCATGCGAGCATATCTAACTGGTACTCCAGAATGTAAATTCGGGCTCAATGACCGCCTCTTACTCGATAACGATGAAACAGCGCATGGAGGTAGTACTGGGCGAGCAAAAGCTACGCGCGCAGCGGCAGGAAGTGTCACACTTGAAGACTGCCAGTTTCATCAGTGCGTGCGACTGGGAAAGTTTGACGCGGATCGAATAATTTCATTCGTTCCTCCCGATGGGGAATTTGAATTGATGCGTTATCGGGCAACAGAGAATGTCAACCTACCCTTCAAAGTCCACCCCATCGTGAGAGAAGTCGGTACGACAAAGGTGGAATACAGCATCGCGATAAAAGCAAACTATGGCACGAAACTATTCGCTACGAATGTCATCGTCCGAATTCCCACCCCGCTGAACACGGCGAAAGTCAGTGAACGAACAACCCAGGGTCGCGCAAAGTACGAGCCGGAGCAAAATAATATTGTTTGGAAGATTGCTCGATTCTCTGGGCAGAGTGAGTTTGTACTCACTGCCGAAGCCACGCTGACGAGCACGACGTCACAGAAGGCTTGGAGTCGGCCTCCGCTCAGTTTGGCGTTTAATCTGCTTATGTTTACAAGTAGCGGTTTGCTGGTGAGATACCTAAAGGTCTTTGAGAAGAGTAATTATAGCAGTGTGAAATGGGTACGGTATATGACGAGAGCTGGGAGTTACGAAATACGGTATGCCCTTTTGACTCATTTACCTCCACTTTTGATTCTCACCATCGTCTCGGCGTATATGCTGTTAAAAGATCTTTCTTCTTGTGCTACTGCTCTTGGATGTTCTGTGGCTAATTTCTGTGCAATTTAGATTTTAACGCACGTTCCCCCCTTTTTGCTTATGCATGCTAGGTCCATGTTCTATGTAGAGAAGGAAAAGGAGGTCTTCTTTAAGATCAAATACGCGATACAGCTCAAGAGCTTATGGATGTGTTTTAAAAAAGGCAGGGGCATCAACTTTCAACAGTCCAGTTTCTTTTCGACAGAACCAGGGTACGGCCAGAGGATACTTCGAAACTCAAAGACATGAACACATTGGAAGCCATCTGGGCAAAATCCCCGGTTAGCAAATTTGCTGTCCTAGCCATTGGATTTGTTGTGCCTCGAATTGATTCTCGGAGGTTACTTATACTGTTACACCTCATTGGACTGGTAGGCATCGCGTTGAAATATTCAATTTGACGGTTTGTGGCCAGTTCTCTTGAATCGGTGCCACGACATCCCCGATTTTGGCTGCAGTGGCGTTGAGGCTGGCCTACGGATACCAGTGATTGACCCGATACCCGTAACTGGTATAGCCAGGTTTGCTGGTTGATTTACTGATGCCCTTCGATTGGGACTTTCGGTCCACTCTTTACTGGCTTCGAGCCCACCTTACCCGAAACCAGCCTTCTAACAACCAGGCGCTATTGTCCTGAGAAGCTACTTGGCTGCCTCTGTTTTTAGCAGACTAATAAAGTCAATTAAATAAAACCGATATCTCAATTTATATCTGCTTCATGAAAGGTCTTGGTTGATAGAGGTCAATGTGGACCCGCCAAATCTTTTTTCTTCCCTAGCCAATCCATTCTGCCTTCGAACTTGATCAGCAGAAATTCGCGCTGAGGAGCTATAAATGGCATGTCGTTCGAATGGAGGGCGAAATTCACGTTTCTTGTTCTACTTCGAGTTATATACTGGGGCTAATCCCACTGATATCGAGATTGCCCTGTTGGACATTGTAAATCTCCTTGCCAAAGTTTTACCCGCCCTGAGATACTGTACTATGTCGAAGGTCGCATGAATAGATTTCACGAGTCTTCCTTGCCCCCAAAAGCCGTATTCAATGAAACGCTTGCAAACGGTCTGGGCAGGTCGTCTTCCAGGTGGCTGACATTCCCACAATTCTAGGTATACGAGATTCCTCCATGCTATGAGCAGCTCTCCAACTCCATTATAATTTATGACAGTTTCTGTTGACTAAGATTCAAGACATAAAGTACAGAATACAAGCAGCTGTTCTTGTCATGTCAAGATCCATCCGCCTTTCCCAATCCTTTTATTTCCCTCCGTCCGAACCATCACCTGTCGTCCTCAGCTTCGCAGTAAAGCAGGAATTGATCCCAGGGAGTAGCTCACCAGCAAATTTTAAGTAGATCTCCCGAACAGACATAGGAGAGGGTCTTCTTTAAATATACACTGAGGTATTGTGTGTTGTCTTCATTCTCAGATATCATATCTTATTGATAACATTTATTATAATATCATATCAATCAGGTTTTTTTTCACTATGAGATTCATATGGACAGATATTCTTGTTCCTATATTACTATTAGTTAGTCTCAGGTACTTTTCTAGGGATGACTATGTACTTACACATAACGCTCACTAGTAGTAAGCTCAGAAATTATTCTCGAGTTTTTGAGCTTAGCTGCAGAAAAACTTCATAATTGTGCCAAAGTTCATTGTGAATTGGGTTTAGGAAAAAAAATTTTGCTGATTGACCGAAAATAAAGAATTAATGCAATTTGCAATCTGTATATGGAGGTGTGGAACAAAAGTCTTTGCACTCTTGGCGGTATCTGGTACCTAGTCACGTGGTATTTCCCATGTAAATTTGTATGTAATTAGCCACGTGACTAAGTACTAGGTACTGCCAAGAGTGCAAAGACTTTTGTTCCACACCTCCATATATACATAAGCAGCAAATGAAATGCACTTGGTAAGAGAAGAAAAGAAGCCAGGGTCATCATCAAGAATTATCAGGGTCTGTTAATATACCCACCCCAAATAATCTGATTACAGGCTTAGACCTGATGCACAAACCATCCACTTCATTAACCAACACCTCATTGTAAAAGTCGCCAGCTACTAGCTCTGGGATATGATGTAGAGTGTGTAAGCCTGTCTTCCTAAGGTGTGGCACACTCAACTGGACAGAAGCAGGCAATACCACAACCAGCCAATGTCAGGAGTCTGCTCTGATTAAATTTTGTACAGAGCAGCAGGCTGCATGGTTGTACCATTTGCAGTTCCCACATGCACTGCCAATTTAATGATATTGAATCATTGATGCAAAGAGTTTTGTTGGCAACAGCCTCATAGAAATAGGCAAAACTCTCAAGCCGTTGAGCTGAACTCTAAGCCGCGATCTCTGTCATATATAACAGAGACTTCAATGGTTGAGCATAAAGATGTCCATCTCATGGTGCAGTTAGGACATTAATAAGAGTATAGTGTAATTTGATTGCCATCAGGAATGACTTTCTTCTTCATAGTAAAGTGGCAGCATTTTCGCGCTTGAATGGAGTCACCACATAGGTTTTCCATTAGTTCTTGTTGCAAATGATTACCAGTCCATGCAATGGCATAAAATGGAAGCGCTTAAGTGCTCCATGACAGTTTAGCCTGAATAACAATCAAGCCAATTCATGGAATATAGAGAAATAAATATAAGATGACCAAGTTCTGCACATGCTTTTTCATGACACAGTTAAACTGCCAGCTCACTTATAGGGATATCTGATGATAAAGACCCCATACTGGCATGGTTTCCCATGTTGGCCAAATAGAGAGACTTGGGCCAAGCTTCTTTCCAGGCAGGCACTGGATATCCCCAAGTCAATGTGGGAGAGTGATGGAAGAGCCCAATGGCTGGGTGGTGATAAGATCCGGCTTGAAGCCAAATGTGTCAAAACAGGACTGCATCTCATTCACATTGTGAAGGCTGATCATGGTTGACTAGATTCTAGCCTGGATTTCAATCTCCGCAACTTGCACCACCCCCAAAATGGCAGAATAGCTACCCCTCCTAGCCGTTTTGTGCGTCTGGTAGAAGAGCTTAGTAGAGAACACTTTCAACAAAGGACAGGGTAACGGCTGGTAGCATATTGTCAGCCACAAAGAAGGCGGCAAGGGAAAGAAATCATCAGCACCTGAGCCTTTATATGAAATCACCAAAGTCAGGCTGCTTTAACCAACCCTTTTAGACTTCATCTTTCTCTCACTTTTGATATCAGCAATCCTTAGCCAGATTGCGAGATAAAGATGAAATAGAATCAGTCAATCAATGCTGTTTCAAGATATGTATGTGCGTGCAATATACTGTTTGTTAGCATCTTCTATCACAATGAACTTCAAAGTCAAACAATAATACCTCAAATAAACTACTCCAAGTGTAAGCAGCTAAAGTGAGCTAGCTACCTTGCATGCTGCTCCTCATATGATGGGTAAGGCTTAAAGAAGAAAAGGAAAAGAAAGAAGCTGAGGAGCAAAATGAGCAGTTTTATATATGCTGTAGACATCTTGCTCGGCTCAAGCAAGATGAGTGAGATTAGTGAATTAATGATACTGAAATCTTTGTAACCATGCTTTACCATGCACAGCCGTTAGATCAGTATTGTAGATGGAGGCATGATACAGCCAAGTTCCCAGAAATAGAAAAAAAGCGAGCGCACAGTGAATCTAATGTACGGCGAAGGATTTCGACCACAGCAGGTGAACCTCCAGCTGTGGCCCGAAGATGGATCCTTGAGGCCCGCGTATGAGGTGAAAGTGTATGTGCTCTCTGAAGCGAGGGATCGATGCAATGGGACATCGTTTGATAGAATATATATTCTCATAGATTGAGACTGTATCAGAGTCAGTCGAAGTGCTGAATTTAGTCTACAAAAGATAATAAGGAAACCATTTGACCAGAGAGAAATGAAAGAGAGGAAATAATCCCAGAAACAGCATATAAACGCCGGAAAGTGGACAGAAAGATGATGCAAATGAAAAGAGGGAAGCCCAGTGAGGCGGCGCGAATGACGAAGATGTCAGGATATTAAATATGAAAGAAAAGGGCAACAAGACCATAAGAAATGAAGAGCTGATGCCACCCACCCCGCGAGAATTCCAACTGGAGCCACCTCAGACGCTAATTCACCGATCACAAAGACAAGAAACAGAGAGCGCCTTCAAAAGTAACCACCAGATGCCCCTGGAGAGTGAAATACAAGGGCAAGACAAAGAAAGGAAAACATCATCTCCAACTCTCATGAATTTTCGCTCTAACCAAGCGTCTACCTCGCCGTAAGCCTACATTCCCTTCACCAACCAGTGCTTTCCATCGTCTTCCAACACTATCATTATCTTTCCCCATTCTTCGTGCGCAGTCACTCCAATCTCTCTTTGAGAGTTTCAGTTTGTCAAGTACCAGTTCAACCAGTCGTCGGTCATCTTCGCTAGTCCACTCTGAACTTGAATCAAAGGGCAAGGGTTGATCGTTGTTTTCTAGTGAAAGGGTCGTCGTGAGATTGGAGTTTGGAGACCGCGATTCATCGACTTGAGAGCTTTCCACTTGACACGGCGTTACTCTTATCGTTGGTCGAGAATCTTTAGGCGATCTTAATGATTTGAAATCGGACAGATCCAAACCAAGCGGCAGTTCTGGAGGTGCACGGCGTTGGCGCTTTGGCGTCGAGAACTTGTCGCCAGGTGTTCCATCGATCGCATCATCATCGTCGCCATCGTCACCATCGCTGTCATCTTCAAATACATCCCTTCTTCTCTTGTTTATCCCGCGCGGCGGCCTAGCGACCGATTTCTCAACTCGAGTCATGGTGTTGGCGCGAATCTGCAAGGGACTCTGGAGTCGTTGAGGTTTGGGCCGGCGAGGAGACGAAGCGGGCGAGACGTTGAGAAGGCTCTGAAGTGCGCGGCATGTTCCCAAAAGCCCGTTCCCTGCGGCAAAACCATCATCGGAAGCGGGAGGAGTCGCTGGGAATAAGCAACTGGTGGGAAATCTTGATCGAGTAGGAGGCTGTCGCGAATCGCACGACAAGGCGGACGGAAGAAGCATCTCAGATGTGCCAGAAACGGATGCGCAATACAGGGTTCTTGATTAGAAGTGGGTGTGGAGGAGTTGTGGTGGTTGGTTGTTGGTTGCGATGACCCTGAGCCGCAATGTTATTTTTTTGCGCCGGATGCGTTTATTCGTGAATAACGAGCGAGGTGATAATTAAAAGTCGATGTCGGTGTAGTAACGAGCCATGCGCTTCGAATGCACGACAGCGAGAAGCGTTGCGACAGTGGGATGGGATGGAAACCGACGGCGAAGGTGGTTGCTGAGGGAAGGAAGCTGGAGGAGGAAAGAGGAAGGAGAGGTTGGGAGGAAACAGCGATTGGGGGGGAAAGAAAGGAAGGAACGAAAGGGAAGAAGGAAAGAGCGGGTGGGTCCTGCCAGTGAGAAACCACGCTAGTGACCGATAGTGGGAAAGTCTAAAGGAGCTCTTGCAGCCAATCAGGAAAATTGCTGACCGTGGAAAAAAGGTTAGTGGACCGCTACAACAGTTCCAAGCCCCCCCTGAACACCAACCGTTCCCTGGCAACAATCAAAACAACAATCATATCATCAGCCAAATGAAACAATCAGAATCCAAAATGAAACCAGTGGGAGCATGATTATTATTATTTATGTTATTATTATTATTATTGAATCTGCAGGGCAACAGCAGGGATATGCAGAATGAAGGAGAGGTTCCTGAAGATATCTCAGTCATGTCTTTGTATATATTTGTACTGTCAGGTACCTACCCGAAATACTGTGTCACTACTTGCCATGTTCATGTGTACAGTACATTGAGGAACATTCATTATAATAAATGTTGCCTGTCCTAGAGTATGCAATGGAATAGAGGATTAGAGGTTTGCTTGGGAGTGTGTATGTATGTTTGCAGCAATCAGAACTCACAACAAAATGATGCTCTTCTTTCAAGATGGAAACAGTTTGCTCCAATGTTCAAAAGCTTTCAATTAGCAAGCTATATGATCATTCAGAAGCACAGATGCAGGTACCATCTCGTGTCATGCAAAACACTACACATGATCATATCATATGGGCATCTTCCGTTGCGCCCAATGTTCCCTGTATACCATGCGTCCACGAAGCTTGTCTTCCCTCATCATTGATCAAAGACGAGAGAGACATAATAGCATATGTACCGCAGTACTCGTACTGACTGTATCACCAACCCATTGAGCCATTGCGATTATTTGTCCAATTGCAAGTGATGTCTTGTCACGATGACCCTTGCACGTCCCTCACACTAACTCGTAGATCATAATACGAACAAGCCAGGACCTGGCATGTTTCAAGGCTGGAGAAAGACCATCTTTGCGGGCCGTCCCTCGTTGCCTGCTTAGGGGCCCACGAAAAAAAGAAGATGATGATGATGAGGAGGAGGATCAGAAACATCTTTACATTGTGATAGACCTTCTGCAAATCATCCACAAAATCATGAATACTCAACTAGAGTACTCTGAACAACGCAGGTGAAGGATCGAGTCAACAACGCTCAATCAAAGCTGCGCCGCTATCCACGCGTCTTTTCCAATAGTCACGCATGCCAAAACCTTGTCGAATGGAAGCAGGCACACATACTAATCATCATTGTAAGCCCAGAGTTCCTGTCAAGCTCACCAAGTCAACTGTGCATCCCACCATCATCATCATCATCAAGTACATAACTACATCCTTCATCGGAAAATAAAAGGCCCCTCTCACTGAACCCACATACCTACACCCAAACAGCGAAGCCTACAGAAGAGAATCCACATCGCAAATCCACCTTTCTTTCCATCTTTCTCTCCCTGAGTCCCTCATCCATCACCTTAGCCGCGTGGACAAAAATGGATCCAAAAAAAAAAAACTCATTAAACTCAACGCGCTCATAACGCGTCTCACGCATCCACCCCCTTCCAGAGCGCGTGTCGATGGAGCCCTTTCTAACCAATCAGAGAAGCATATCCCTGCAAAAAACCCACCCATCCTTCACCCTTGAGTTTCCTGCACCCTGGTAGTGCAATCTTTGCTTTTTTTTAATTCATTTTGATCTCAACCGCTGGCGGGCGAACTGCTGTTTTGTGAAAAGCACTGGGAACTGTGCGTGAACTGTGGGGATAAAGTGCAGGCGGCCCGAGGTGCATTTGTTCTTCGTGGCGTTCAGGCTTCAGCCTTGAATAGTTAACTGCTTTAACTACTAGAACAGAGGACAAGGGACTTTCTCTATGTCTCAGTGAACCTGTTCCCAATCAAAGACATAAGTTACATAGCTATACAGGGAGCTTTTAATAGCCTTCAAGAGTGATTGAAAGACAGCTTTGACGTAAATTAAAACTCGTGCTGGAATTGTTATTGTTTCTTTCTTTTTGACCTCCAAATCTCTTTTTGTATGGTCTTTTTGAGTCATAGGGAAGACGGCTTCATGGCCCTTCTAAGCGTTAAGAAACCTAGCTCAAGCAGTACTTCTCACAGAGCACGTATTTCTTATTGTACCAGTCCCACGCCCAATATGAGCGTTGTCCTACTTGAGCCTTTTCTTTTGTCCAGCAGCATTATGTTTGGAGTCTTGAAGCAGAACATCTTCTTCCAGGTCAAAAATATCCGCGCGGCGTCTTTTTTTGCTCTGGTCAAATTGGTCCCTGCTTGGTTTCACTGGGCTACGCAAGTTGGACCTCGCTTCTAGGGCTCCACTGTTTGGTCTAAGAGTTTTCAAGATTGAACCAGGCTCACCCAATGTCTTCCTTAGGCTGCAGGCATTTATTCTATTCGGCGGACCCATTGGTCGCGTCAACTTGGTCATCCCAACGTCTTTGTTCCATGCTGCCGGACTGAAAGGAAGTCGTACCGGCGATTCCACCTTATTTGGAGTGTATGTGAGTTTTCCATAGAATGGTTGGTGGGATATTCTAACTCCAGAATTGTGCTTCTTACTTTCCGAAGACGTGCCCGCATCAGCGTCAGTATCAACTCCGTGGTTGGGTTCCTGAATGGAAGCTGCTTCTCCGCCTTGGAGTTCTAATTCTGACTGTGTTTGATTTCTTCCTTCAAATGTAAGTTCATCAAATGATCCATGCATATGACAATGAAATGGGCTTTTATCCTTGCGCCCAGGGACAGAGGGCATTGTAAAAAGGCTCTGTTCTTGTTCTCTTGCGTGTTCCTCGACTCCAGTTACTTTGTCTCTGGACGAAGCGCAGTCAGTCTGTCCTTTGATATCTAATGCCAATCCTATGTGGGAACCAGAACGGTTGCATGAAGGCAACCCGTTGTTTAGAGACAGTCCTATTTGAGACTCGCTGTCAGAGTAACACGAATCACGGAGGTTGAAATTACCATTTGGTCGTGGCTTCCATTCGGATATTCCTTTCTGATAGATCTCCTCAAATGCCCGCTTGTGAAACGGATTGGTGAACCAATCATGCTTGACAGCATCCTTGGCTGTCATTCTCTGGTTTTCATCGAGGACGAGAAGCTTGCGCACAAAATCCTTTGCTCGTCGCCCAACATGAAACCATTCTTCAATTTCCTCAAGTCTTCCGAGGTTACATTCTCGAGCTAGGTCTCGTGAGTATGATTCAGTGTCGGGATGTTGGAATGGCGACCCTCCCGTAAGTAGTACAACTGTCACGCAACCAAGGGACCACAAATCAACTGATTTTGTATAGCCCTTTTTTAAACAAGACCGGTCTATTTCACTTCAACGTGTCAACAAGATGCCTCCACATGTTTATGGACTTCAACTTACGGAGCTGTGTACTCAAAGGTACCCATCATTGAAACCATCCGGTTTGTTTCTCGCGGAATGTGCCGAGCGCAACCAAAATCCGTGAGGACTATACGGCATCCACTGGCTAATGATGTCATGAGTACATTGTCCGGTTTCAAGTCCCGGTGAACAATGTTATTGTCGTGGAGGTAGTCAAGTGCTATGGCGATTTGTCTCACTATTACTGCCGCTTCAGCATCATGGAGTTTCCCTCTTTTAAACTCAAGATATGAAAACAGATCCCCAGCGGGAATTAGGTCTTGAAATATATATCTGCACATGACCGTCAGGACTGGGCTTTCCCGTACCCAAAGCAAAGGAAATGAGACGTACAATGTGTTCTCAGTTTTGAAGACCCTCTCAACACCTATAATGTTTGGCTATACCAGCTTGGTTAGTTCCATCACCAGAAGAGATTGAGCTAATTACTCACATGCCGAAGCTTCTGTAGAATTTCTACCTCTCGGTCATATATCTTGAGTTTTGATTCTATTTTTTGTGTCAGTTGCTGTCGTTTTGACCAATTTTGGAGCTTAGCAGTCTGTGCATAAGTATCCCCATTTGCAGCTGGGCGGCGAGTGTATGGCTGGCCGACTCCGCAGTTTACTGACGGTCTAAGCTGAGATTTAATAGCGCTTAGGCTAACAATTTTGCAAGCCAATTGTGTGCCGGTTCGCTGGTTTACCGCCATGTGAACACGCCCATACGCGCCCGAACCCAGCAGGCGATTCGTGATCAAATACTCCTTTTGAAACTCCTTGGCATATCAGCATCGATGACAACTTGTTGTAAAAAACAAAAGATATATCTTACTTTCGTTTCCTCCGATTGAATCCTTGAAAACAAGTTTTGGTCTTCTTTAAGTGCCCTGAAAGTGAAAGTTATGTGATCGCATAACTTGAGAGTATCGCCATCATTAAGCAGTACGCTGCCGGATCTTCTGCCAATACGGCGGCCGTTCCACAATGTCCCATTGGATGAAAGATCTTGAGCGTAAATCAGTGGTGCAACATGGTCAGGATTGTCCTGGTCATAGATGATTGCATAAATCCGAAGATGCTTCTTTGATACTCGAGGATCATTGATCACAATTTGGCTTAGCTCAGTAAGTATATCACTCCTTCCATGGAGAGCCTATCATTTGCTCACCATGATCTGGGACCACGGCCAATAAGGAGTGTCTCTTTAGCATGGATGTCGATTGCTGTTTGACCACATGCGGCCAGATGTTGTTAGCAGGCAGAATTGTGGCATTTGCTTTTCCAGGCAGGGAACCTACTCCTAGTGGTCTTTTCCCTTTCGTTCCATTCACACAATGTTCCCACATGTTTCTGGCTGGAGCTCAGGGATGAGCAGGAATTTCTATCCAGCAGGGCCATTGTTCACACCTGTCAGCTGTATCTTCTCAGTGTCTTTGATGTGTGGTTAAAACAAGCTATCTGGCCGAATTGGGTAATCATAGAGGCAGATGAGAATCATGTGACATATCATACATCTTGCCGTCTGACCTCAGTCCACTGTCCTGTCTTGATCCTTTCTCCTGACAAAGCCGGGAGAATGCCAAAGGTGAACAACATGATAGATCTCCTGCTAAGACCAAGCAAGGGAAGCTGGCGGAGGAGTATCGCTGATATCAACTCAGCATGCTTAGCTGGACAAAGCACTAGGTTGTCTCAGTATTCTGTTCAGGGATCAAAGAACTGACTATGAGAAGTCAAAGGCTCGACTAACGGCTCCTGACAAGAGTGGTTTTCAGGGAGCCCTGATTGACATATTTAAATTGAAAAAAAAGACAACATATGACTGGAGAAAGTTGACCAAGGGTTCCATCAACGTAGATTCAATCCAAAAACACAAATATTGATCTAGTTGTGGGTTTGGTAATATAGTTATCAGAGATATCTGGCCATGCTGCCTGGAGGAAACAACAGTTCAAAATAGACCCAGGTCATGATGGCCTTTAACTATTCCTTCAGTGCTATGAAACAAAACTCCAATAGGGGAGCAGTTAACCAACTATTACATATGTATGTAATTTACATACGGAGTACTCCGTAGTGTAGTTGCAAAGCTTAGGCAATAGTTATGTGAAGGACTTGGCACAAGGCGGCCTCTACGGAGGCTTAGAAATTGAATGCTCCAAACGGTTAACCAATTCTGTAGCTAAGTTGATGCTAGTAATGACACTGTCCTCCTCCTACAGCGTGCGATTGATCTTACAATCAGTTAAAATACCACAGTGAAGGACATTTGGCATGGAAAAGTCATATTATAAACTCCTTGGCTCCCGAACGATTCAACCTCGCAAGTCGCGAATCCCAGCTAAAAGCCCACTGTTCTTAACTAATTTTCAGTAAGGGGAAGGATTACTACTGATAAGTGATCTGCGGACACCTGCGCCCTGTCTGAAATGTCGGCAACCGCATCCGATATCATTACCTACATCGGAGTCCCCCTCGCCGTGCTTGGAGTCCTGCCGATCATATACACCTGCATCCGAGCTCTTCTCGTCCTCCGATCCATCCGCCATGCCCTGGCACGCAACGGCCACTCCGAGTCTGCTGTCACAAGAGGCAGTATGATGTCCGGAGTCGTCGAAGTGGAGCTCCCTCGGTGCACAATTACCCCTCTAGACCGCGATCACGATCCAGAATACTGGAAGCTCAACCCGGAACGGTCATCGCTGAAGGGAGGAACGTGGTCGTTTTTCTATTGGAATCGGCTGATTACAGGCAAGAAGTTGTATCGGATCCAGTATAAGGATGAAATGAGGGTTCCTCAGGCGGAGATCGAGTTTTATGAATTGGTCTCCTTTTTGCTGGATCGTGGGGCGGTGCCGGATGAAAATGGATGGAATATGTTGAGGACGAGTGGGCTGTGGACACCGACAGGAACTGTCTTGTTGCGCCCACCTCTGGGAAAGTTCGGTGGTGTACTGCGTATAGGAGTTCCGGATGATTCTGATGGAGTGTTAAGTTTGAAACTTCATTGGAGTAGTGAGTGGGATAGGCGAAGTAAGGAATGTTTACCGCCGTTTTGGATGAGGATATACCGGCCAAGTTTGACGCCTGCTACAATCCCAAGTCTGGAGGACAATAGCAACAAGTCTGGTGACTGCATTATTAAGGTAGATGAAGTGTCTTCAAGTGAACTCAAAGCCAACGATGCAGACAAAAAATCCACTTCGACGACTGAGGAATCCGCTAAGGAGAGGCAGATTGAAAGCAAAGAAGTCAGCCACGAGAAAGATGACACCTCGGATGTTGCTTCCGTTACGCCAACTCTTCTTACTTTAGTTGAAGAAAAGCGGGTCGCATTACATGGCAACAAGTCCAGCGACAGCATCAGGTTCCGTCTCGAAGGGGATACAATTGACCATATTTACTTTGAACATTTCAATTCACTCACGGGGATGATCCGAGAAATAGATAGTTTCAGCGAAATCATCGTTCAGTGGTTCGTTCATATTACCTCAGCTCTCGGACAGATTGAGAAGAGCGGTTCTTGGAACTTCGGCTTGCCTTCCGACATCCTTCAATGTGTGCAACGAGACGCCGTGCCATGTGGTGTGATGGAATTATTGGGCATCATGCAGGAACATGAAGTTCCTCAATGGACGAGCCCCAAACCAAACCGTAATGATCCATGGAAACACCATCGACGATTCATGGAAAGTCAGCGCCAGAGACAGCTGGAGTTATCAATGCCCCCGGCACAGGCGGAAGCGTCACGGCGAGCAAGGGAGCAGGCTACATTATGGAATATGCAAGATGATTTAAGGGAGACCCAAAGGTTACAGCGAGAATATGAAGAGAATCGCGAGACTGACGCAATGAACTCTCCCAGACTCAGCAATAAAATTGTCGCCAAAGCCTGCGTAACTTGGCTGATAGCCCAAAACGACATTCCAAGTAATTACGAAGTAACGGACGTAGTTCGCGCTGCCTTGTATCTCATGGTACTGGACTCTGTCCGAGCTAAATCTATCGCGGAGACTTGCGATCGGTGGATGGTGTGGAGCAAGAGTGGATTGAATAAATCAGACATGGTAGAGTTAGCTGGAAACAAGACTTCCTTTTGTTACGCAGCCTCGATGATATATACCATGCAGATTGCTGCCCAGTCTGAGAGCAAAGTCTCCACGCACATGCAAGAGTGCCTGGGTTTATGGAAAAAGGTCAGGCTTGGTTGACATTCCCTTTCATAGCAAGAGAAAAACACATTTGTCAGGTTCAAGAACTCCGGCCGGTCTGCATTCTGCGGATACGTTCCTCTGCAGCTCTCGCACGTCGCTCTCTCTCCAGTTTCATTCTCATCTCTGGTGTCATTCCTCGCGTCTCTTCTTCACGCTTTTCCGCCGCAGATTTTTCAACAGAAGTAAGAGTGCGGCCAACAGGCCGGCTTTGCTGCCCAGTAGAGTTCGCATCCTGCTGTCGTAAGCGCTCTAATGCGTCCATTCTTCTTTGGGCCTCCGCTTGCTCAGCTGCTTTCTTATCCCGCTCTGCTTGGCTTTCAACTTCCTCCCTCGAAATTGCAGAGGGCACGTGAGCGAGTTCCCAGTTCCATGATGCCTCCCCAAGCTCATGGCGCGCAATACGGAAAGCATCGCGCGTTGGCCTATCACCTGCGAGATCAAACGGAGGCCGTTCTTCTCCATTAGGTATAGTGGGATCAGCAGCAGCCTTGGTGAGGAGCGCTATCACGATTGCTGGGGCATTGGAGTTCGCGGCAAGGTGCAATGGGGTAGGGCAACGGTGGATTGATTGCGGCGCTGAAAAATGAAATTTGAAAGATGGAGTAATAGCATTGTTTTTAAGGTATGATAACAATGCAGGAACTTTGGATCGTCGGATAAGGGCTTGAATCTGTGAGGTATGAAGAATGGCTTCCTCTTCCTCTTTGGAGACTTTTGGTTTTTGCTTTTGGGTCGATGGTTTCGGTGACTTTGACACCAATTCTGAATGTTTCTCCTGCTCTTTCGCTAGAGACGCTTCATCGATATTGCTGATTTTTACTCGCGTCAACTCAATGAAAGCCCTCAAAAGCTCCGCTTGCGTGGCACGGCGGGTGCTAAATGGAAATCCGCGCACCCTCGGATCTGATTGCTTCAGTACCTGCCCGTCATAAGGGCCGAATAATATCCTCCGATTGGTAGATCCCGTTGCACGCACAAAAAGAAACTCTGACGCATCGATCATGCTTTTCCAATCTTTTAAAAGCACTCGGATTTCCTTCTCCAAAGCGGCCTCATTATACCGCCTCAACGAAGCCCCGGCTGAATGCGCCGCCCCCTTTGCAGCGTCATTGGCAGATTGTGACCCTCCCTGTTTTCTCCTTGTAGTATAGCGGTGAAATGTTTTATGGGCTATTATTACTGGCTGTCTCTCTTCGATGCCGCCAGCCTTTATTTCAGAGACAAGCGACACAATCATGGCAGCAAAATGGCCTCCTCCGATCATGCATAGAAAGATTTGCGGTGCTGATAGGATGGGAACCCTATCTGAGACCTCTTTCTGGGAAGCTTGGTTTGGACGGGTCAATAAGGATTTAACCTGCTTCTTCCGCAATGAATCGACCAAATAACCCGGTTCATCTTGTTCTGCGTCTGTGAACAGCGCTCGATAAATTCCCAAATATGTTGTTGGAGAAAGCACAGAACTCGTAAACCATAGTAACGGCTGTCGTCCAACGCCCTGGTTCTTCGCCTCAATGCGGTTCGAATCAGAGGATGACAGTTTCGCCTGTCTCTTTAAGAGCGTGGCGAGAGTATCATCCTGGGTTTTACGGCCGTCATCCTCTTCATCGCTGGATTCCGATTCCGATCCAGATATTGATTCATCAAGCTCTCCGATAGCTCGATTAAAATCCGCCTCGTTTAGAGGCTGGTTGCCCCGCAGTCGAGCTTTCAGGTTGTATCTATGATGATCCGATCTGACATGGTCGCGCTGTTCGTCCACATTATGAAAAGAGACCTGACAAAGGGAACAGGACGTAGAAGTTGTGGTTCCGCTTTCTCTTTGCTCCGAAGTTCTTTGAAAATGATCATGATTTGGCTGGACAAGAGCATTGCCCCTCGTCGTCTTGCTTGCTAGAGTTGCCAAAAGCTCATCTGGAAGATCAAACACTTAAGAACAGTTAGAAGTTGGCGATAGTTTTGTAGATGGGTGTTGTAAGGCTCACCGTATAGAGGCCGCTTAAGGAGCTCGTCGGGGTTCTGCTGTTGAGCAGCCATGAGGAATAGCTCGTCGACCTCTGTGTTTGTTGCTGGAGTTGGTGTGCCTGACGATGAAATGCAACGTGGGGTGATAAAGTTGGCTTAATAAACCCCAACGGTTTATGAAGAGTCTTCTACTGTGTACAACGTTAAAGCTGAAGTGCGCAGAGTACACTTTGTCTTTTGTACACCTTGTCTTTTGCTCCAAATGCTGGAATATTTCGCAGCGAGTCAAGGCAGTAAACTACTCTGCTGACTGCTGAGATTTAACTGAACAGCTCTTATTAGTACTTGTAGTCTCGCAGAGCCTCAGCTGGATGATTGATTTGCCGCGTATTTGTGTTTGCTCTGTTTGCATAACTAACAAGGCTACTAACTTCAGACGGCAGCTTTGTAAGCTTCGGCTTTCTCTCTGCAGGAATTATAAAGAGATCATGACCTTCACCGATTCTGTAGCTAGAGCTCGCCAACCGCTTGTCTACTCTAGCTGACGGCTCTTGCTACAAGCATTTGTCTTCTGGTTAGCAGTTCCACGGCCGGAAATGGCCGATCATGTTTACTCTCAGGTGATTCTGGGAGACATTTCCTCCGCCGCCAGTTCACCGTTCTCCGCTACTGGGGATCGCCACCAAGCCTTCTGCCGTGATCCTGAAGGATGGGGCCCGATCAGCTCTCGCAGATATGATTTTACTCCTTGCTTTTTGGATATATGGATTCTTTTTGTCTCCGTTTGGGGACTTGTGATGGGCGCAGGAGCTTTATGGTTTCTGTTGCGCCGTAGAACGCCTCAACCAGTCCCGAAAAACTGGCATTTCTATGCGAAGTTGGTACGTGGATCGTAGCCGTATATGCTGGTGAATTGGGCCCTAACCGCTAAATAGTCTGTCATTGGGGTCATCTTCCTCCTTGTCGCCCTTCAATCGTCACTTCAGATTGAAACATTACCCGGCATATGGTTCCAAGATTTCAGGTTCTGGTCTACGATACTGTTGCTCGCTTCCTTGGCGCTTATATATATGGTGCAATATTATGAGCACTGGCGAAGTCGACAACCGAATGGGGTCGTACTCTTCTACTGGCTCTTCTACATCATTGCTCATGCTATTAAGCTACGGTCACTCATTACGCGCAAAGTTTACTCGAATCACCTACCCTACTTTGTTGTTTTTAATGTTAACCTCGGTCTTGCAATCCTAGAGTTCATTTTGGAATACTTGATTCCGAAAAAACAAAGCGCGTACGATGCTTTGGGAGACGAAGACGAGTGTCCATACGAGTACGCAGACATCTTCTCAATATTAACCTTCTCATGGATGACTCCGTTGATGAAAGATGGCTACAAGCATTTTCTCACCCAAGATGACCTGTGGAATCTGCGCCAAAGAGATACTACTGGTGTAACTGGTGACCAGCTTGAGAAAGCATGGGAAAGAGAGTTGGAAAAGAAGCACCAATCGCTTTGGCGTGCGCTGTTCAGGGCTTTCGGTGGGCCCTATTTTCGAGGAGCTTTGATCAAAACTTGGAGCGACGTATTTGCATTTGTTCAGCCGCAACTACTGCGTCTTTTGATGGCTTTCGTCAATTCATATCGCGGTGATAACCCCCAACCGGTTGTTCGGGGTGTAGCAATTGCTCTTGCGATGTTCGCTGTATCTGCTGTTCAGACGATCTGTCTCCATCAGTATTTCCAGCGTGCATTTGAGACTGGAATGCGCGTAAAGTCCTCCTTGACAGCAATGATTTATACCAAATCTCTGAGACTCTCAAATGAAGGACGTGCTTCCAAATCCACTGGCGATATTGTTAACCATATGGCTGTCGATCAACAGCGTCTCTCGGACTTGACACAGTTTGGCATGCAAATATGGTCTGCACCGTTCCAGATTGTCCTCTGCATGCTTTCTTTGTACCAACTCTTGGGCCTAAGTATGCTTGCTGGTGTTGGGGCTATGCTCCTCATGATCCCACTGAATGGGTTAATTGCAAAAATGATGAAGAATCTTCAGATTAAGCAAATGAGAAACAAGGACCAAAGAACGCGATTGATGACGGAGATTTTGACCAACATGAAGAGCATCAAGCTCTACGCGTGGAACACAGCCTTTATGAACAAACTGAATCATGTTCGCAATGACCTTGAACTGAACACGCTGCGGAAAATTGGCGCAACGCAGTCCGTTGCTAACTTTACGTGGTCATCAACCCCGTTTCTGGTGTCTTGTTCGACCTTCGCTGTGTTCGTCCTGACCAATGATAAGCCGCTAACCACGGAAATTGTCTTCCCAGCCCTCACTCTCTTCAACCTGCTGACATTCCCGTTGTCCATTTTGCCGATGGTTATCACGTCGGTCGTCGAAGCTTCTGTCGCCGTTAATCGCCTAAAAGCATACCTCATTGCGGATGAGCTCCAAGCTAACGCTGTTTTGCGACAAGAGCCTGTGTTACATCCTGGTGATGAATCTGTTCGAATTAGAGATGCAACATTCACTTGGAACAGGCATGAAGGTCGACATGTTCTAGAAAACATCGACTTTAGCACTCGAAAAGGGGAATTAAGTTGTATCGTGGGCCGCGTTGGTGCAGGTAAATCATCGCTACTTCAAGCATTACTTGGAGATCTTTGGAAAATCAACGGCGAAGTTGTGATGCGTGGACGTGTTGCTTACGTTGCGCAACAGGCATGGGTAATGAATGCGAGTGTAAGAGAGAATATTGTTTTCGGCCATCGCTGGGACCCTCACTTTTACAATATGACAGTCGAGGCGTGTGCGCTTCTAGATGACTTTCAAACCCTTCCAGACGGTGATCAAACTGAGGTTGGAGAGCGAGGAATTTCACTCTCAGGTGGCCAAAAAGCGCGCCTGACGCTAGCCCGTGCGGTGTATGCTCGCGCTGATATTTATCTCCTCGATGATGTGCTATCAGCTGTCGATCAGCATGTTGGAAGGCACATTATCAATCGAGTCCTGGGAAGGAACGGGGTTCTATGCGGCAAAACAAGAATCCTCGCGACTAATTCAATTCCTGTTTTGAGAGAAGCGGACTTTATTGGACTCCTTCGCAGTGGAACCATTATTGAAAAGGGCACTTATGAGCAGCTATTGGCCATGAAAGGTGAAGTTGCAGCTTTAGTTCGCTCTGCAATTAGCGAAGAAGACACTGCATCAAGCGAAGGCAGCAGAGAGGATGAGGGCCCCAGAACTTCGGATTTGTTTACAGCAATAGAATCGAGTGAGGATGAGAACTCTTCGGAAGTTGAAGAAGCCCAAGAGCGCTTAGCACCGCTTGCGCCGATTAGTAATGCTCGACGAGAGAGTATGGCTACTCTGAGGCGAGCGAGCACAGCAAGCCCTCAAAATGTCAGGGCTAAATATGTGGATGAGGAAAATGGCCTCAAAACAAAGCAAACGAAGGAGGTCGCGGAGCAAGGCAAAGTGAAATGGAGTGTCTATGGAGAGTACGCCAAAACCAGTAACTTGTATGCTGTCGCTCTCTATCTCATCGCTCTCCTTTCGGCCCAGTCAATTCAAGTTGCGGGTAGCTTCTGGCTTAAAAGATGGTCAGAAACCAATGAGATTGAAAGACGGAATCCTAGTGTTGGAAAATATATCGGGATTTACTTTGCCTTTGGTATCGGAGCTTCAGCGTTGGTCATTTTACAGACTTTAATTCTTTGGATATTTTGCTCTATTGAGGTACGGTCCCTGCGGTGGTTTCTTTTTGGTTCAGTTCGATATTAAATCTTTGGTAGGCGTCTCGAAAGCTTCACGAAAGAATGGCGTTTGCGATTTTTAGGTCTCCGATGAGTTTCTTTGAAACTACGCCAGCCGGTCGGATTCTTAACCGCTTCTCAAGGTAAGCGGAAATTTTCTTGCGTCACTTCTAGTCATGAGACTCCAACGTCGAGCCCAGTATTAACGTACATAGTGATATCTATCGTGTTGACGAGATTCTCGCGCGCACATTCAATATGGTAAGCTTGAGTAACATCTCCGACTAAAGCCCAAAAGCTAAGGGTATACAGCTTTTTATGAATACTGCCCGCGCTATGTTTACTATGGCAGTCATTGCGATTTCGACGCCTTTATTCGTTACCCTTATCATTCCGCTTGGTCTCGTATATTACAGTTATCAGAAGTATTACCTGCGGACGTCTCGAGAACTCAAGCGCCTTGACAGCATAACTAAGAGCCCAATTTTTGCTCACTTCCAAGAGACGCTTGGGGGTATTTCGACAATTCGAGCATTTCGGCAGCAGAATCGATTTGCATTGGAAAATCAGTGGCGAACAGATGCAAATCTTCGAGCATATTTCCCTTCCATAAACGCAAACAGATGGCTGGCAGTTCGACTGGAGTTCATTGGGTCTGTGGTCATCCTCGGAGCTGCAGTGTTCTCTATCATTTCTGTGGCAACTGGCAGTGGGCTCTCGGCGGGTATGGTTGGCCTTGCAATGTCATATGCACTCAATATCACGCAATCATTGAACTGGATTGTTCGACAAACCGTAGAAGTGGAGACTAACATAGTTTCCGTCGAGAGAGTGCTTGAATACGCAAACTTACCAAGTGAAGCCCCGGACGTAATTTTCAAACATCGACCAGCGCTCAGCTGGCCATCTCAAGGTGGTTTGACTTTTGAACATTACAGCACTCGGTATCGTCCTGGCTTAGACCTTGTCCTTAAGGACGTCTGCTTGGAAATTAAGCCTCACGAGAAGATAGGCGTTGTAGGGCGAACAGGTGCTGGAAAGAGTTCTTTGACACTGGCTCTATTTCGAATTATTGAGGCTGCGGAAGGGCGGATATGGTGAGATTTGAACCTAGGCTATCGTTCTGGAGCATTTACTAATATATTCTATAATAGTATTGATGGGCTTAATATTAGCTCGATCGGGTTATTCGACCTTCGTGGCCGGTTGGCGATTATCCCACAAGATGCAGCGCTCTTTGAGGGGACGGTGCGAGACAATCTTGATCCACGCCACGTTCACGATGACACTGAGCTATGGAGTGTCTTAGGTTGGTTGGAATATGAAGTGAGAACACCATTTAATAGGTTCTGCAGCTGACGTAGGTTTTTCAAATTGATAGAACATGCACGATTAAGAGACCATGTTGCGAGTATGCCTGGTCAATTGGATGCGCAAATCCACGAAGGAGGTTTGAATCGATTCTCTCTTCTGCTTGCATTGATTCTAAAGCTAAAGTAACATGTTAGGATCCAACCTTAGCCAAGGACAAAGGCAGCTCGTTTCTCTCGCCAGAGCTCTTCTCACACCCAGCAACATCCTTGTGTTGGATGAAGCAACCGTAAGTGCCGCTTTCAGTCACCTCTCAGATCATTCTTAGCTCACGACCGTTACGCAGGCCGCAGTTGATGTGGAGACCGACGCACTCCTCCAACAAATGTTGCGGAGCAACATCTTCCAAACCCGGACGATAATCACCATCGCTCACCGCATCAACACCATTCTCGACAGCGACCGTATCGTGGTTCTGGACCGTGGTAGGGTCGTTGAGTTTGATACACCGGCCGAGCTTATCAAACGTGGTGGACAGTTTTACACACTGGTCAAGGAGGCAGGTCTGTTGGATAACGGTGATTCTGCAGCTCTATCGGCCTCATGAAAATGCCACGTGATACCGACACAGTTCTTTGCCCCTTTTGAACTTTCAGATGAAAGTGATGAAAAGCGCATTGTATGAGAGCGTGATTGATTGACTGGACTGCGCGAGCTAGTGTGAAATCTCAGTATACGACGTGGGGGTTCAAGGCTGGCGCTTTGTTCCTGGTGCCATCTCGTGTTGAGCGTTCTCGGGGTGACTATGCCGCACCAGTGCATCGGGTCAATTTAGATTAAGCACAATAAAACGGAATTACGCCAGAGCAGTTCAGTGAGCCGATATGGAGGACATTTTCACAGATTTGCGTATGGAGTATTTGGTGGTTGGGCTGGTGTGCTCCTGCTATGTGCCCTGTATATACGTGCAACTTGCGATAATAAGATGGCAGAATACCAATAATAGACTTGTTTTAGCATTGAGAATCCAGATTGCCTCCGTTCAAGAAAAGAAAAGAAAAAACAAAAAAGATTTCAGCCTGGTCGAGAGCGGTGTATAGAGCCCACCCCTTGCTAATGAAAAATGCCTCAATACACCGTACCGAGGTTGTCTCTCGACATCTACTTTTCCCCGCTCCATACTTCGGGATTCATGTATACTAGAGCCTAGAGAACGGTCTCAACATTCTTTAATTTCAGCTAGACGCTTTAAGTTAAATGAACTCTTTCTGGGCTGGATTCGCTAAGAACTTTCTCATGGAAAACTGTTGCGTTTCACTGAAGCAATTTACAATATCGCGACAAGCGTGCTGGGTAAGATGTTTCAAAATTGGGCATTTCTCAACTAATTATAGCACGGGATGACAAGGGCAAAATTGGATCCGTGCCTGATTCCCCGGCTGCCATTTGTGAGGGTCTTCAACAGTATTATACTATCAATCCACTAAGCAGTGCGCCTATCCTGACGATAATTTCGATGGTTGGCTTAAGGGCACGAGGAACTAAGACTTGAATCCGAAAACCAGCTGAGTTAACTAACGAAGTGTTGCGTAAGTGAGCTGGAAGGCCGCCATTATTGGATGTGACAATCGCATCGTCAGTAGTTAGAGACATGTGTCTTCATTCTCGAAGTACCTGCCTGTCTGAAAACATAAGTTCACTGGAAAGTGTCTGGTGAAATGGGAATATATCTTTGAGTGACGCGTTTCTGTCCTTGATGGGTTTCAGAAGCAATCACTCCGGAACACAGACGAGCGTATCATCGTGCCATCCTTGGCTGAGCTACACATGATTAGTTCCTGCAGCGGTGGAACAAAATGACGGTCAATCTAGAGCGGGCAACGATGTTGTGTACACTTGCTTGCCGAGATGGTTGTTTGGAAGGCATTTAGGTGCGTAAGTCTACCCTGCTCAAAAGTGGGTAGCCCATCATAGCTTCTGACTTCCATGAAAAGATCTCTGATGAAGCGGGGGAGAGAGGGCTTTTGTTATGGAGTAGGAAGCCTCGCAGCTTGATCTCCCTAGGGAGGAAAATTCTCATCAATGGCAAATGCGATGCCCTTAGCTTCCTAAAGAATAGCAAAAAATAGCTTAGCAGTTGTTTTAACAGAAAACCTGAGAGTGGGGGAGAGAGAGATGGCGGGAGGCATTGATATCAGGACCAAATATACCTTGTCGCTTACGTCAACGATGAGACAAGAATGTCGACACATGATACAGAGATAGCGTGCCGATCTCTGTTCCTCTCGATAGCTCTTCACAGTGCAGACGTGCGAGCTCTATCATCGGCATTGTTGATGAGACTTGAACTTCCCTTCCTCGAGCTGCCAAAGTGAGGCAGTTTTGAGATCAGATCAGATGGAGTGGTTGGAATTAGAGTTGGTCAAAGCGTTCTTCAGCGCCCTCTCATTGGCTGACTTGTTTAAAAATGTTTGCTTGGTTTGTTTGCATTCCCATCCCAGCATGGCATTCAAAGACCAAGTTGTGTGAAGTCATGTTGGCATTTCCCTGCATCTTCACCATGTTTTCAGCTTTTCCATCCGCACTGACATGCTGATCTGTGGATTAGCTGATCCTCCCGATGACACTCCTACACTCGGGACTCGAGTCATATATAACAGCCGAGATTTAATTAAGCGAGTTTCCAGTGAGGTCTAGCCTAAAAATCTTAGCGACAGAGATGCTGATGAATACCTAGGAATTACTGCAGAAAGACTTGATAGCTTGAGGGATAGCGGAGTCCCTGTGTCTCACTAACCCTACAGTCGAGCTAGGGGTCGGCTAGCAACCGAAGTGTGATACCATCCGCTCTCAAAATAGCCATTCTCTGTCATGCGGCCGGGCACAGACTACAGTTATTCATCTTGAAGGATTCAAAAGCAACTCTTTGTGCATGGGCATGTGCATAATGTTTGCTTCACTACCTAGTCAGCACTGTCGCTTTCCAAGTTCTCTCTCTCTCGGACCGTCATACTCCCTTTTCGAACCGTGGTTTGCTGAATCTGCCGAACCGTCCAGCACACATAACTACCTGATTTGCCTTCTTACAGGGCTGCCTGCGATCGCATTTGGAGACCTTCGCCATGATTTCACCTCCAATCATTGAGTCCCCACTATTAAGGCATTGGCTAATTGGCCACCAGCTACCCGCCACTTTAACAGCCTCGAATGATGATCGCTGTAAAAGTTCTCCTAGCAGCTTTCAGTCGCAGTGTGGGGAACGAGGCCATTGATGGCGGTCGGTGAGCTATACATACATACTAATGTACACATATCTGGAGTAGGAAGTATTGCTCCGTACATACGACTGTAAATACTGTGCACCGAGGTATAGTCATACAGAGGATAATGGATGTACTGTACTCCGTACAGGCTGCGGAGATACATATTGTGTACATGCAGTCGGTCGAGTCTGGACTCTGGACCGAGACTCAATGAGCTTGGATCATGGATCTGAGGGCTTTCCACCGATCCGGAGCGCTTGGATCACGATCTAAATTCGGGGAACAGGGACTCGCTCTCCGGGTGGGCCATCATGATTGACTGCAAGGCATGGGACGTGCTGCTACTGCCTGGAGTGCATAAGGCACACATTTTCTTGCCCTTTTCATTTGTCTTGGTCACCCATTATTAATGCTATTCTCAGGAAAGCCATCAACACTATACCTAGATTGAGTCTTTGTTGTTAAACTACCCACCGTGCTGTTTTGCAGATGCATGCTTCTAACTCTTGATCTGCACATCAAACATTCTGCATGAGATGGTTGACCTGCATACCTAAGTAACTCTATATACAATGCCTCGGATGCAGTTTCAATGATTAGAAACTATTCCAAGTGGAAATGCAGATCCTTGTGCCGCCCGTTTAAAAGTGATTTTCATGACCTGCATCTAGGAGCAGAACTGCTTTTGAGGAGGATGCGATTTCAACTTGTTACCCCCCTCACATGGCTCTAGCAATTGCGAAGTGACAATTCTCAGTGGATGTCAAAATTTTTACAGGGCAGGCGAGAGGACAATGTTACACAAAAGATCATGTTCAATGACATTATCACTTGAAGCTTCAGGTAGCTGAATATCCAAACACCAAGCCTTCAGCGGTCTTGCACAACTGATGTGCGATCTGTGCAACATTCAGACCCTGTCAGATTTGGTGACAGAAAATGCCTAAACTGACTTTGCAACCCCAGAGCATTAGCTAGTTTCTCTGCGGAGACATTTTGCTTTTAAGCGGTTGGTGATGAAATGTGGTACAGACGGAGAGCTGAAGAAATGTCAGTGTTGAGAATCTTGAGATTCCAGATCTTAGTTAACTAGTTAGCGATGTCCCGAGCATCACATAGTTAACTAGGTATTCCCTGAATCCCAGAAGATATGATTGCAAGAATGCATCAGCCCAGACCGAGTAGTGATTAGCCATCGCAATGCGTAGCCGAAGCCTCTGTACCAAGAGGCGAAGAGAATCGGGCACTTTCGGGGCGACATGGCTCTAGAAAAATAATAATTCATTGTCACCAGAGCTGCAAAGGATAGGAGATAGATACATACCTACTGTGTACATTAGTGATCATTATTTGTCTAGGCTTGAGCTGCAAGTCTCACAACCCCAAGGACATTGTAATGGCGATAATGCTGAAACGACTTTGGTTACAGTCCCAAATCAGTGATTATTGACAAATGAGCACGGTATGGTTGGATCCTCTCACGGTTTCAACCCCACTAGTAGGAGGTGACCACTTGAAGGCCTGTAGGAATTGTTGGAAGTCTCGAGCACACCATTGGTCAGTCAGCAAACATCTCTTTGAGCATTGATTGATTGTTGTTTTTTCCTTCTAGCTCCATGCCAGGTCCACTCACTTGAGGCTGTCTTTGTCCGTGCACTGTGGATGCAATCACTAACGAGAATCAAGTACCGAGTATATGTATCTCCCATTATCACCGGGACAAGATTCATTCATTCTACCCGGTTTGGTTTGACTTTGTGGTCTGGAGAAGTTGCTCGGCTGGTCTCCAGTTGAGGACTGGTTTCTGCGAATGCCATATAGTACATACTAATGTGTTCAACAGAACTTGGATCAGACTATTCTAGTCTTATCGGAGGATAACTACGGAGATGAAAACAAACCAGGTGAGCATGAGGAATCATTTCACTGACCGGATGAAGATCTGGATGTTATAATGGTGGGAAACCTGGCCTCAAGCACCGCTGCATGCTGCAAGCTGCATTAAACGAAGCCCTCCCAACAACATACAACTTCTAGTCTCTGGAGTCAATGGCTAACTAACTATTTAACTAGATTGGCTTGGCAGGATCTTCAAGCCAGCCGGCGCCCCAATTGATTAAGCACAAAGGGCGGACTTGGAGTGGTCCTTTTAGCCGCATCGTGCTGGAGTTGTGAAGGCAGCTTGACACTGATTTTGGTTTAGGTCAAGACATAGTGACTACCTCGAGAGACATACAATTAGAGGATTTATATCAATGTTGTTGAAAGGGATGCATTCATCTTGCGCGCTTCCTACTTCGGATTTTGAGCAAAAGCCACCTTGGACGACGGGAACACCCGATGCTAAACAAGAAAGCAACAGGGAACATAGCCTTGTCATCAGAGCTGGCATTCAGCTGTTTTGAGTTCCCAGTTTTTTCGAATTCATTATTTGGAAAACCTCGGAGCTTAGAATGTGGAGCTTCAGGATTATCAAAGGGCTCTTTTCACAGCTGATTACTATTACAATATAACTGCTAATATCATTCATCCCCTTGTATGTATTGTCCATTCCAGCAACCATGCTGTCGGAAGAGCTTGCTTGAAGCGCCTAACGATCACTACCTACCTACATAGCTAATGGGTGAGATCCATCATCCAGTACTCCGTACCTACATACATACATCAATCTCGAGATTTCAACCGAGTTTGCAAACACAAACTAATAAGATACCTGGAGTAGTCACTATATATGAGGCGGTGATATATGTGATAGGATAGAAAAAGTTTGCTAAGCACGGGATGGCCCTTAGCCTTCAAGTCTGTGGAAATTCTCCATCGACTATCTGAATCTGTCCCGTCCCATGCATGTCTGCTATGCGCCAATATGATGCTCTCTCTGCCCCCTAACATGGCTATTATTGGCTCTTTTCAAACAGATGGCGTTTTGTTTAAAACTGTGCAGCTAGGCATGCGCCACTTTTTCCAGGAGAGTCAGCCAGTTAAAGGTCCAGCGGCTCCCTGACCCCAGATCCCGCAATCCGAACCTTGCATATCCCACCCAATGGACTCGATTCCCTCTCACCTCAGATGGTCCCCGCCTGCTGTTGACTTGCTCTAGGGTGTGTTTCTGTTCCCCCACGAAGGACTCTGTAATGACACTACTCCCACTCTTGTCGTCAGCGCCGCTGTGCATCAGCATGGAGCAGGCCAAAGTGCAATCCAAAAGAAGCAAGTCTACGGTCCACTTTAGGAAATCCAAAAGGCCTAGGATTATCCGAACGTGGTGTTGGCCCTCGATGGCGGCACCAGCCAAGCGAGCAAATGCAGCACCGATCCAGACTGGCGGGATGGGGTCATCATGCTGTTTGAATCTGCCATTTGTCGGCCTCACTACCCCCCCCTTATAAGCATAAACCCTTAAGCGTCAAAGAGATGTGCACGCAATCGTCATTGCGACTATCCTATTGGTGACCTTGCATCTCTTTGTGTGTGTGGCTCTGGAACGGACATACTTATGAATCGATGGCACTCCGTACGGAGGGAGGATACGGAGACCTGAGTATGTATGTACATACATACATATACGTTGGTGGGTTTTGGCGTGACGAACCTGGTCCTAGTCCCTCGCACGGTCCCCGGTGGCCATGTCCAGTCTGACTTGACTTGCAAACACTCTGCAAGAGATCCTGGTTTGCTCTCGAGTAATAGACGATTCTGTGCAATGGGATGAAGCCCAACGAGATGGTAAGGCAGTTAACTAATATATGGGCCTGGGTCGGGCCTGTCAATCTTCAAAATGCAATCCTTATCCGTCCCTCCTTCTAAGCTCCTTCATGCTCAATCCATGACGCTCTTTATTTTTATTTTCCATATTTTGGCTCTGTTGAATCGAAGGACTTACTTCTAGTTAGCACCATTCAGTTGAATTCCTCCTGGTTTTGGTTTCGTTCATTCGGGGTGACTCTTTCAAATTCATGCTCTTCCTCTAGAAGCTCCAAACCGTAATTGAGCTCCCTGGTTCTGGCTACTTGATCATGGTTGTTCTTCTGGAGGATTCAGGCCGTCCCCGCATCAAAAATCCAAGCCTTCTCCCTCACGACTTGAAGCATGTTGACCTTGCAGATGGACATTTCTCATGGACTACAGTATGCGACGACCCAAACTGCGAAACACAAGTTTATGATTGTGGCTGACTTGAACACAGCCTACAGCTTCAAGGGAGACTGACGTCCCTCAGGTTCCATACACACATTTCGCACTGATAGCGATTGATGGGAGAGGATGTGTTCGATATCATGCCTCACAGTCGCTTGAAAGACATTGCCGTTATATATTTACCTCTGATGTTAAGGAGCGATTTATTCAGGCCACGGGTGGATATGGAAGACCGCAGAAGCACCATGCACGGATGGAAGTCCAACCCAAAAAACGTCGGCTTGAATTGGAGCAAGAGGTACCTGATGTGGCTTTTGAGACTGTGGACCGAGTTCCGTTGAAGATTGGGGAAGAAGAAAAAGTTCTTGACTATTATGAATCGGCGTTCCGAGCATTTCAGCAAATCAATTGTCGCCAAATCGCTAAGGCGTTTATTAAAATCATTGAGCCAAGGAAACAAGTCAAACACCCATATAATGGGGGACGAGGAGCATTGGGGGAAAAAGGAGACCCAGAGAAGACGAAACCGGATTGGTGGCCTGCGGGAGTAATCCATAGAGAACCAGATCACCTGAAGAAGCCTGGTAAGCTGCTCCATATCTTCACATTACTTGAACCGGAAGCTTATGAGCAGAGCGCATTCGACTTCTGGTTCATATTATTCGGAACCTTTCCAAATTCCATAATATCACGACCGAAAAGCTTGAGGAGGCGGGACGAGATGTCAAACGACACATAAAACCTCGCGAGCGGTGGGATATTCTGGAAGAAATCTATTCAGTAAGAAGAATGGAAGAAAGCTATGAAAGAGGTGAAATTGGTTAGAAATCAATGAATATCCAGGTGGTCGCAGAGGAGCTAACCTAGCTTCAGATGCCAATGCTGTTGTGTATGTCATCAACCGAGACTCCAGCAACAAAGGTGAACGGGACTCAGAGTGTCTATCTGATTCCGGTCAAGCATCAACCGATATTTTAGAGAATAGAGATCCCTTCGTGCCAGCAACCGTGCCTAGATATAATGAATTAGAAGAGAGCAAATCAGCAGCCAAATATCTCCCGCCATCAGATTTTCTACCCTCTCCAGTCGAACAGATCAATACCCCGGCTACAACGACAGATGTCTGGTCTTTCCAGCAACCGCAGGCCCTTCAACCATGGTCCTTGACACCAACAACAGCTACAGACATGCACATGCACATGCCGCCGCAATTTGGCTATGTGCCATTAGGGGCTCCTCCATTCCAAACTGGCTCGTTAGGCCATTCCCATCTTCTTCACACCCCTCACGATCAAGCAAACGTTCCAGTTGCACATTATAAATAAGTTTTCTCAAGACTACTTCTTTTGATACTTCCTGTGAAATAGCTTTGAAAAGTTTTGCTCTGGGCGGGAAATTTGTCTGTTCAAAAGTCAGCATGTTATATAATATCCGCGGTTGGTGGAATCAGGGTTGGAGCTGGTGGAACAGGATTGACTTTTGATCTTTTTCTCTTCCTTGCTACATGTACTTCATCGGCTTCTTTATTATTTCTCTGTGTATGTTTTTATCTACATTTCTCTTTCTACCTTTGTACACAGTTCGGACTTTTTTTCCCCATTCACTTCATGGGCCTGAGATGAATGGATCTTACCATTTTACATAACCACCGCCCTTCCACATACTAACCTATGCTTCATCAACCAGTAGAGAAAACCTACATACCTATTATAAAGCCCTTGGCTAGAAGCCTTTCATGGGCCTCCTTTAACCCTGGGACCTTGCACGACTTGCAAATGTATTTTCGTCCTGCAGTCACCCCTGAGTTCCTGGCCCGATTCATAAACAGCCTGCTCAGGCCATTGGAGCTATACCGGGCGGTGTTAAGTCAGGCTTACAAGTACAAGTAGAAAAAACCTTTTTTAACTTCGACCGACGACAAGTCGGCGAATCAATTGTATATTTTTGGAAGAAACCGAATTGAAACCAGGAATGAGGTTTTCGTCTCATGTTCTAACTACAAGGTTCGGGACCCGATCTCCCGTCTCTCCCCGGTCGGAAGGTCTATTATCCGGCGCCGTGACGTAACCACATATGTAGCTGATCAGACATCTACATGGATCTTTGTGGAGGCCGCTTCAACAACTACCCCTTGTTTGCTGTTTTGTTGACAATTTGCACTGTTCGTCGATGTCGGGTTGAGAGAGCTGTTTATGGGGAATGTCTGAGAGTGATGGTGATTTCTAGTTTCTTTCTTTTCTTTTTTTTCTTTAATCTCACTAAAAGTACGGAGTAACTATGCTCCCGCGAAATAATCAACTCTGTCCGCATTTCACTGCGCAAGTTATTAAGATCCTTTTATTAGGATGCAGGTAGAAGATATCTCCTATTTGGTATTTGAAGCCTGAAAAACAGACTTAAGCTGAGATCGCCTCCAGGTGATTCCATAGTTCTTCTTTTTACCATATCGACTGCGGCTCGGATGGACATCACATTTGACCTTCAGAGCACCCTCTTACGTGCACTACAGATGATACCCTTTCGCTTAAAGACAGTACGTACTGCTGTTGAATCTTTGGATCATCCTTGTATCCAGCTACCTCCTGATGCCATAATAAATCGACTGCATTGAGTCTGCACAGACCTGTGCAGAGATACTCAAGTATGTCTGCCAGTCCTCGCAACTTTTCTTTTTCATATCATCCACAGGAAATAGCATTGGAATTGAAGATTGGAAGAGCTGGAAGTTTGATTCAGGCTGACAACGTCTTTCTCTCCTTTTGTTGCCTCGCCGGTTATACCTTGCGACCATGTCTCCTGCTTCGCGCCCTTAATTTCAAGTCTGTTTTATGGATCTTGTTAGGGATATCAAGCGATACCCTTGGGATTAGACTCACTCTTTATCCAGTTATAAACCATTTGGTGATTGGCCTTTTGCCAGATGGTCTAACAGATCTCATATCTTAATCACCAACTTCATATGGACTACTGAGCCCGCTATTCCGCAATTACCATATCTAGTAATGTGGATTTCTTCCCATAGCCTTTAGGGCGCCAGATGCTGCGCTCTAAAGGACTGTTTTTTGGGCAATTTCACACAGGAACCTGTTAAGCTTTCAACCTCCAATTTACAATTGCATGTTTTCTAACTTTCATATTGAAAGATATCTCCCTCAGCCTCATAAAATCTTGCCACTAATTAATTTCTCAGAGCAAGATGAAAATCTAGCACAATTTGCTCCCAAGTGCGACACAAAAGTGAAGGACAATACTGAAGTGAATTTTTTTTACATTCCTGAACAGCAAGCCAGCATATGATCCAAGACGACCCTTGTCTGTCACAAGGAAATTTACAGTGATAATGAAGGGCATAAGGGCTCATGCGAAGGAGAGATTAGTTTGGAAGGATCTTGACTGCACTAAAGCAGATTTTCTGGCGAAGCAACAAACATGCATTATTGGGACTTCATCTGGCATGCGAACCTTCCTTTCCCGAGCGCCAATCAAACAGTCTGATAAGAGTTGCTGGTAGAGATGCTATAATGGCTTTGGTAATGCAAATGCGTATCAGTAGGTATCACATCAGAGAGCAGCTCATTGGTCACATGGAGAGTATGAAAAGAGACAAAAGTTTTCGATGCGGGCCAGGTCCGCGCCTCAAAAGAAACTCTCAAATTTTCTATTAATATTGGTATGGGTTTACATGTCGAGACATGATTCCGATTCACCCGCAGCAGAAGAGATTGGACTTGAAACATGTTTCCAGGTTATGGAAAATGGATGTCTGATGGTACACGGCTGCCAGGGGATCGATAGGTACTATGTGTAATCCATTCTTTCACTGGCATTGTGTGGAGATCTATGCAAAACATTGCTTCAATGTCTTAATAAACATAGACTATGTAAGGGACATTGGCCACCGAAACAATATTCGCTTTGGAAACTGTGTTGAAACAATTGCCAAAACAGAGCTTTGCGCACCAACATCCATGACTACCTTCTGCGTGATGATTCCCTCAAAACATGTAGTAGTGATAATTACAACAGCCATTGTTCAAGCTCAATCTTGTTTTATCCTATTTCACAAACACTTGAAGAGTTTGAGATCTTGTTGGTTGTGATGAACTGCTGGTTGTAAAAGGGATAAATGGCATGTTTGAAATACTCTGACTCATAAAAATTCTGACAACTGCTTGTCCTATACAATGCAGAACCTCTGAACAGTGGATGGTATGACAACAATGTCAATCAAGGCATTCAGCATCTTTCAACAAGGGGAATGAAAACAGCACCAGGCACAAATTGCTTGAACTGAGAGGTGAAGTGGTGGCTGATTCTACTGTAGTTTGTTGAACCTCCGAGGTCCCAAACCCCACCCCAAATTTGCTTACCTAAGCAAACTGGCGGCTAAAACAAATCAGGTGACTTAGGCGCCAGATTGTCTATCCGTTTGTTAAGTTAGTTATCTAAGCGCGCATTTACAGTCCAGCATTGGCTCTTGAACACTTTCACTCTCATCAACATCAACAACTTCACAAGGAAAATGGGCAGCGAGTTTAATGAAGCTGTTCATAATTAACAGGCTGGACCTGCGTTTATCTTCTCTTCTAATCTAAGGCCTGCATGGGTTTATCGCTGCAGTGTGGCACTGTCACCACCTCACTTTTCACCTAGTTGCTCTTGTTCCGCCCTCTCCATCCAACTAGCTGATTCTCAACCGAAACAGGCTGATATACATACTTCCCTCGACTTCAGTAATGCAGTGACAGATGTTCTCAGCTTTCTTCCTTCAGGTTCGTTGCTCTTTGTTACTGGAGATGCTCCGGTCCCCGATTTGTCGTTGCAAGCTTTGAAACGGAAGTCCTTGTGGCCTGCGAAGCTGTGGCTGATTCGAACTCCCAATGGACAGGTTGTATTATCGGAGACGGAAAGTACAGAGCTATTTTTCACCGAGCGCTGCAGTATGCGATGCCCCACCGAATAACCTGACTTTTCCAATTTATCGAATCACCAGCCTGACCCGACGAAGACTTTAGTCTTGATTGGAAAACCCATCCAAGGACTGTGGTCTCCAATAAAACGGCGTGAGACGGTGCATTCAACTGTAGTAGGCAAGATATCTTCCAGAAGGAGGAGGAAATCATGTCGACTTTTCCTAAAGCTTTGTTTCAAGCAGGCCCTACGGGGTCAAAACGTGGCTCTGGTGCGCCTTCAGCACGGGGTCGCATGCCCCGCGGAAACCGGCCTTTGTCCAGGCAAGATAACTCCGCGCGAGATCCAAATGCCCAAGGAGGTCAAGGAAATATGTCTGGTTTGAAACATGGTCGCGGGAGAGGGACTGGCGCAATACCACCAGGTCCCAGAGGGGCAAAGGCATCTAACAGGATGAGGATGGAGAGTGCTCGGCCCTCCAGTGGCGTTTCTCGAGGTACTGTTAATAATGTCATTGGTATTGAAAATTTGACGTTTTAGCTACTGACTACATGGCTTCGATCTCAGGTATGTCAAGGGACAAGCTTCCGTATCGCACTTATAAAAATTAAACGCGCTTTGACCAACTTTCCAACTCAGCAATGACAGGCCCAGGCAGTAGGAAAGCACAATCATCATCACCGTTTGGAGCTCCTCCGGCCAACACTTCTTCCAATACACCTTCTAATGACCGTGCGAGGGATCCGCGGCGTAAACGCGACGCTGTTTCGGGAATTAAAAAAATAGTGAAGGACAGCAACCAGGACTACATGAGTCGTTTCGAACAGGTATCCCCTTGAACGAGCAAGATCTGCATACTACTGATTGGACCTTTTTATTTCCAGACACTGACGCTGCGGCAATCCCAGTTGAAACGCGAACGTACCAAGCAACGTACAAAAGCTATTGATGAAGGACTTATGGCGAATCCAGATCAACCAACCTCCCTGAATCGAGCCATCACTCCTACCGGCACTTGCATGGAGATGTGTCCCGAGTACGAGCGAGTGGAGCGTATTGTTCAGAAAATGGTCGATAAGAGTGAAAAGGTTAGCCTCTGCGGGTTGCAAATATGCAAAGCGTTCTAATATTATGTCACTAGGTACTCAATCCTAGTACAGGAGAGCTTGAGGTTACAGAAGGCAGAATGATCAAAAGGTTTCGGAGATCCGCCGCCGGTTACGACGAACAGTTGCCCTCTGATATCAGAACCCCAAGCGCGCTGTTGCAAACGCTTAACTATATAACCCGATACGTGATCAGCGATGATGAAGCTCTTGGTGCTATCCATAAATTTGTCTGGGATCGAACTCGGTCCATCCGCAACGACTTATCGATTCAGCAACTCACACAGCAACAAGACGTCGAGATCGCAGTCAAATGCCTCGAGCGCATAGCACGATTTCATATTATATCACTTCATTTATTGTCAAACCCTGCAAATAAAGAGCAATTCGATCACCATCAAGAACGTGAGCAACTCAACAATACTCTGCTCTCTCTGTTGTACTACTATGATGACAATCGAGGACGTATGAGATTTCTAAACGAAGACGAATTTCGTGCTTATTACATTCTTTTTTCCATTCATGACCAACGCCCTGACCTGGAAGCACGCGTGCAAAACTGGCCGCGTGAACTGCGTCAATCTCCTCGGATACGCGTGGCGATCGAGCTCTTTGCTGCTGCCGGGAATACTTGGGAATACCAAGGAACTCTTGATTCGCGGAGACCCAACGCGATTGCTCAGGGTTTCTACTCACGGTTTTTCAACCTTGTTCGTTCAAACAGCGTTTCATACCTTATGGCATGTATCGCAGAAATTTACTTCAACCAAATCCGGCAGACTGCAATTCGTTCAATATGGAAGGCCTATTGCCGGCAGCCTCTTTCGCAACAGCACAAAAACCAGGAATGGACAGTTGACCAACTGACGACCACGTTATGTTTTGATGACGAGGACCAAACCATCAAATTTTGTGAAGATCAAAACCTCGAACTCAAGACCGATCCCGAAGGACAGCTCTACCTTGACTGGGGCAGTCGCTCGCTTGATTCTGTTGGTGCGTATTCCCGGAAAGCGCGACGTGCGAAATGGAGGCTGCATTGCACTACTTCAAATTTTAACCTTTCTCTTGCTTTACTCTAACTTTTCACTTGATAGCCTTTCAACCGTCTTCTCAACAGGTATTCTCGGTTTACCTTGTTGAATCCAAGCGCTATGGGAGGACTCTACCGGCAATTATCCTCGGCATGAGTGTCTCGCAGGCTCTTAGGCATGGAATGATCGACAGAATACTGCTTGACACGGGTTCAGAACCCGTAACTTCCGCTGATGATGCAAGGGAAAGCCAGGAGAGTCTTTTCGTTAGCGATGATGAAGAAGAAAAAGAAATAGAAAAAGTACATGTCGAACCCCCTGACGCTGGTATGGAAAAAGAAACGCCCTCAGCATTTACCTCGATATTCTCTCGACCTTTAAACGGTGGAGACAGTCAGGACAGTACGAACCCATTCTTGAAGCATCTGTGGAGCTCGCTCCCTCCTTCACAACCTTCTTCCACGTTGTCGGCGAGTGCTCCTGCATTTGTTCCTCAAGGCTTCGCAAACAGTGGAAAGGTGCGCGGATGTCGTATTTACTTTTCCGCGTTTGTAGTGAATAGTTAAAAATGTCACTGCAGGAAACTGACTTCTTGATTCTGACTACAGGACCAACCATCACCAACAGCAGCATCAGCGACCCCACCAGCAGTACCTTTTTCAACTCAGACTACACTTGGGCCCTCAGTGCCTACATTTTCTACCACTTTTGGTTCGAATGTCGGCACTGCGTTCGCTCCAAGCTTTCCCGCAGAAAACGATACCCGCACCTCCCGGCCCACTCCTTATCCTCCTAGCCAACCATCATTTGGAGCTCCCTCTGCACTGTCACCGATGTCTTTTGGGAAGCCTAGCTCCGCCCAGGCTGTAGGCGTAACCGAAGATCAGAAGAAACCGTTGTTTCCATCGTTTTCGAATACTCCAACGACTTCGACAATGATAACTCCAACATTTGAGTTTGACAAGACTACAGGTACAGAAGAGGGTCCAAAAAAACCACTCTTTACTCCATTACCCAGTGCTTTAGCCAGTTTTTCTGCTCCTGGCCTAGGTGCAAGTGGTAGTTCATCAAATAGTGAGTGCTTAAACTCTTCCATTTCCTCGATTTCCAACATCCTAATCAAAATTTTCAGTTGCAAATATTGGCGAACCACAGAAGCCACCTTTCCCGTCTTTCTCTGAAACAGCATTTGGCCAACGACCAGACGACTCTGGTGAGTGTAGAATCGGTCGCCTTACTAGCTTTTTGCCATCGCTTGAGCTGACTTCTCAAAGCAAAATCAACCGCTTTTAAGAGTATTGAATCACCGGACAAAGAGAATCCGTTTCTTCTCCAGAACACCGCAGCGCCCTCCACGTCGGTTTTCGCTCCGCCACAACTATCGAATGCTGCATCAACATTGAAGGCTGCGAAAGAGATCCAGCCATCACCCTTTCCGCCTTCGGGAACCCTCTCAACTCCTTCGTCAACGCCATTTCCGACTATCTCTCAGTTTCCTGGTCCCCAAACTCAAGACCAGAAGAGTTTCGAGAAAAAAGGTACTAGTGTCACTTTATTCCCTCCTTTTCATATTCTCTTTTTCTGTCAGATGAAGTTCCATTGGCTAAAGTAAAAAAAAAGTTGCGCCTAAACCAAAATTCCCGGAAATTCCGCCATCTGAACAACCAGCAATTCAAGGAAAAGGCCTGGAGGCCCCAAAGTCACCAACTTTAAAGGACACAGAGAAGCCTCCCGAGGGATTTGAGCAGCAAACCTTGAAAGAGCGGGAAAAAAGAAGACTCGAAGAAGAAGAGGCTGCCAAAAAAGCGGCAGCGAAACGAGAGTTTGAAAGACTTCAAGCTGTTCAAAGAGAAAAGCAAAGAAAGGAAGCTGCGGAACGTGAAGCAGCACGGCGAGAGAGAGCCATGAAAGAACAAGAGGAGGAAATACGAGCTGCAAAGCAGGAAATAGAGAGAAGGGAAGCAGCCGAACAGAAGGCTGTAGAGAAAGAGTTTGCTAGAAAGGAAGCTATCGAAAAGGAGGTAGCAAAGCGCAAAGCTTTATATGAAGAAAATGAGGAAGAAGTTTTATCTCAAGGCAAATCCAAAATGGCAAGACTGAGCCCCGAACAATCGCTCACTGCTGAAGAATTATTGGCTCGCGAGCTGTCGAAGCAGAAAGCAACACCACCGAAGCCGCGAACGGAACAAAAATCTCTAATTAATGAAGATGAATTACTCTTTAGCGCCGCACGTATGGCCGGTAGGGAATTGTCCCGCATTAATCTATTTGATGGTCTTCCACGCCTTCGAGAATCGGTATCTCGGCCTTCTACACCATCCTCACCATTGTCGTCATCCGTTCTCGAGCAAGCAAAAAAGCGCAATCGCAGCGCCAGTATAGACGGCTTGCACACTACTGTGAATGGCTATGAAGTTGCCTTGGCTCCACCGACGCCACTCGGTTTAGGCAGGACGCTTTCGAGAACAGAACAAAGAATTCGTCAAACAGGCGCCAAAGGTCTTGCTTATAAGCCGATTGCGAGCATTCTGAAAACTCCAGGTGGGCAGAGAAAACAAAAGACTTCGAAACTGAATAAAAGCTTGTCTTGATCATTCACAATCATGGTGCTGGAGCTCGGAGTACGACAGCCTGGGGTGAATTAATAGAATTATTGTGTTTTGCCTTTGTCCGTCCTGTCAATTTAACAGATCTGGTGTTTTGGTGGAAATCTGTTTTGAGAGCTATGTATGTATTTTGACATTTTGGTAGCAAGGCGCAGGTTTCTTGTGCTACTCTATGGCACGGAATCAGTTAACTACATGTGTTACTTGAGATTACTGCATTGATATCCACTTGATATATAGTCGAATCGCAATGTTGAGTTTTCCAACTACTAAACGCAGAAGAATGAATTAGCCTGTAGAATTGCTAGTTCATAATATTTTCATGTTAAAGCATAACAAGAATAGTAGTTGTGATATTAACTCATTGATGCAAATGCTTCTCACAAGGGGCAAAGCCCATCACTGCTTACGTTGATATATTAGCTACCTAGAATCTGAAGCTCTGGCATCAATCTTGGACTAGATAACAGCACTCTGATCCTCAAAACACTCCTTCCCCCTGAAAGATCCCCAGAGTTGCATGGGCGAGAATGAAAATTGCCACATTACAATTCTCTCCACGACTGGGAGACGTCGAGGGGAATATTAGGCGCGCCGATGCTATACTGAAACGGGCGGAACAAGTGCATGGTGATGAAATGCGGGAGCTCGATTTAATGGTGCTGCCGGAGATGGCGTTTACTGGTAAGTGTGCATACATACATGATGTACTATGTACATACATACTTGATGATGGTAGACTGTTCTCTTTGGGGATCCCAATGATAACAATTTCCTGTATAGGCTACAATTTCCCGTCTCTGCGGAGTATTAAGCCTTTCCTTGAGCCTAGTACTGGTGTCGGGCCATCGGCAGCTTGGGCTCGTGCAGCTGCGCGCAGACTTGGCTGTGTGGTCTGCGTGGGATATCCAGAGGTCCAATTATTAGAGCGGACGCGCTCGGAAAAGGAAGTAGTAGAAGCGAAAGAGCTTGAGACGCAAGCTGATGAGGAGAAACGGTTTAATTCTCTGCTCGTGGTGAACGGCGCGGGGGAGACGGTGTTCAACTATCAAAAGCGTTTTCTGTATTATACGGATGAGTCCTGGGCGTTGGAGGGAGAGAATGGAAAGGGGGATATTTCCCTGCCGGTTGCTACGGGTTCGAAAATAAACGAGCCATGCGACTATGAAAACACCACGCAAAATAGTTGTATACCTACGGTGGTCGGAATATGCATGGACATCAACCCCTACAAGTTCATTGCCCCGTACACAGCTTACGAGTTTGCAACTCACGTTCGTGACAGCGGCGCGAAGTTAGTTATCGTTTCTATGGCGTGGTTGACCTGGCTCACACCTGAAGAGCTAGCCAGCGAACCACGAGCTCCTGACACGGATACCTTCCAGTACTGGATCAAGCGGTTCTGGCCGTTGATTACTAGAGGGAACTGGGACGGTGGAGACATCATTATTGTATTTGCGAACCGGACTGGCGAGGAGGAGGGGATGGAGGGAAAGGATACGGCGAGATATGCGGGGACGAGCTGTGTGGTTGGCATTCGAAAGGCAGAGAAAGATGGTGACGTTGGCGTTGATGATGAAGTGGAGCAGGGGTATTTCGATGCAGAAATTGTGGTTTGGGAGAGGCTTGGGCGAGCAGAGGAAGGTGTCTGCTTTGTAGATACTGATCTGCCTCCTAAAATGGTTTTTAAGGTTAGGAGGTCAGGAGAATGATTCCACGCCTGCTCTCAGGGGCTATTGAATGCAGTTAGCATGCCATTATACCCTAGATACGGGCTGTAATAGAACAAATATAGGGATATCTGATATTTGTGATTGCATTCTCTCATCTGGCTGGAATCATACGAAGTGATGCTCTCCGATATGCAACAAGGAATAGGGACTAACGTGCTGCAGTTGTTCCATCCAGCACAACAACAGCAGCAAAGACATTGACTGCATGAGCCCACAGCAGCACATCCAGCAGGCAAACATGGCTTTGCCGAGCTGCTGCACTTAGGGCATCAAAGCTTTGCGCCCTGGAATTTCCCAAGATGGGCGTTCCAATCCCATGATCCCCATGTGATCCACGCCGAGATGGTAACCGCCAAATGGAAAAACAAAAAATGTACACTCCTTCACTTTTGCAAATTCTCCTTCATCCTCTTTCCTCATCTCCAGCTCCTTCATCAGCATCAGCATGAGCGTCATCCGTTCTCTCAAAGAATGGATTATGATTGCTTGGTGGTGAGTCTATCCGTCTCATGTGTTCCTGTTTGCATTATTGTTCATAGCGCAGGCAGTCTCTGTGGCCCCTCCACATGGGACGCAAAAGCTTCCTGACCGGAGAGCTTGGTGCTGACACCTGCCTGGTTGAGAGAATGAAATAGCCATTTGGCATTCACTGCAACGGAAGAATCATCTTCTGATTCTGCTGTTGTCGTCGTCATTGCTGTAAAATAGGTTCACCAAAAGCTCTATGGATCTTTCGTGGAGAAAAGTAACTAACATTTGCTCAAGGAGCGTAAAGTGTAGGCTAATGTCTTACGCCCATGCCTTGCTTTCGATGGTCAATTGGGTTGGTTTACTCTTTTTTTCCCTTCAGCTGTTCCCTTTTGCCGTATTAACGAAACGTCTTATGTCGACAGGTATGGCGGTTTGTCTTCCGTGTCTAGCACTTTGCGGACGCACGATTTAGGAAACCGCAGGAGATTTCCTTCAAGCAAAGGAAGAGGGTCAAAAAACGAGAAGAAAGCCTCAAGACGACCAATGTCACCTGGGAGGGAAAAAAAGGAGAGAAAGATAGAGCTTCATTGGCTCGCAACCACTCGATGAAGGGGTACGTTGACTGTTTAGCGTCATGTTGCAGTCTCACTGACTTAAGAGCATGGTTATCTCACAAGGCTCAAAAGAACAGTTTGATTTTCAAGTGCCTGCTTACAATCCGGCTGCCATTTCGAAACAAAGACTCCACGAATTCCTTTTGCCCGAAACCTTCCCAAGGCACCAAGGGGAGACTGGTTTGCGAAGTGCTATGGGGAACAAGGTGTCCAACCAAGCAGAATTCCTCTGCCATAGTCAGTTTTTCCGCGTCAAGGGGGTCCCAGCGTCCGTGTGACTGGGGTTGAGATTCGGCTGCTCAGCATTCAGATCCATTTGGCGAGTGTTGATTCGTCAGATCCGCCAAGACTAGCCAGTGAGGGCTTGTCAGACCACGGGATCAGAGCACATGACCTGGGTGGACGGAGCAGCGACGAGGCGCTGGATTGGTGGTGTGCGGAGGACGAGCACTATGTACTTTGTAAGTGAATGCCGTACTCTGGGCACAGCATGGATAGATACCCAGGTTAGAAGGTTTTGTACTGACGCTTCATCCAACCGACAGCATAGGCATTAGGCTCCGGACGTCCTCCGGATGAACTTCGTAACTTTTTGGGGATCTCCAGCGTACGGGCCCCAGGATCAGGAACCCTTGAAGGGTGTTCCCGTTTGCAGACACAAAGACTATGTCGACTGTTCTTCAGCCCGTGCACCGACAATTCATTGTCGATATATATATGTATAATGTATATATATAAGCGGAGGAAAAGCCAGTTTCGGGCCCCGACTCACAGGATGTTCAGCCTGAGTAACTGCTGCTGGGAGAGACAGACGACGCACCGAGAACAGCTGAGGCAAAGATAACAAACAAAGTGGGCAAGGTTGGCGCTAAGCCCAATGTGGGCAGGAAGGGGACTGCGCCCGTGGTCCTCCCCGCCCGCCCGACAGCCTTCCCGCGTCACCTGGTCGCCACGTGAGTCCCTCCCATCAACATCCTCTTCCAACCCTCGAGCCAGAGCTTCTGTTCACTTCGATTTCGCGTCTCATCCCCCAATTTTTCTCGAAAAACTGCTTTCAAGATTCAAATCCGCTTCTACATCCACTTCTCTACCTTCCCTATCTTTCAAAAAATCATATTCGCGCTTTTTTCCTCGTCTTTCTACTTGCATCGCGATCTATATCCACTGACATCCACTCGTCGAGCCAGCGAGCAGGTGACTTCTCGTCACCTGATAAACCATCAGAGGTAGGTTGTGTTCCATCTCAGTATCGTCCTCAGCATCCATCGCCGTCTGTCTATCGTTGCGTCTCTGTGGAATTTTGCTTGATCGAACTTCATCATGTTCCTTTCTCTCTTGGTCCTCTCTCCAAGGTTACCTGCACCATGCAGAGAAATCTCATCGTGGCGCGTCCTTCGTTGGCCTCCCTTTCATCAACAGCCTCCAACGTTTGAATAAGCCCATCAAGTCTTCAAGATGTTCTTATTCTCTCGATCATTTACTCTTTGATACATTTTGTTATTCGTTGAGATCAGACGTTCAACCCACCAAGTAGCCTCCTTCCTATTGTTGTCCTTGAAAGTGCCCCTCTTTTCTGCTCACTTCCATCTCCATTTCATGACACATCCAGTACCAGCACCCTTCTGCTCCTCTTGTGAATTTGACACTCTCCTTTGCTTCGATTCATTTATCTGAAAAGCAACTGCCACATTGTTGATCTGTTGAAAAATTTTCTGCTGAAGCACTTTGAGCCTGTTGAAGTTGCTCTTATTGCTTGGGGATTCTATCGCAACACTCACCTTCAAACCAATTGGTTGGAGGCTTTACCCATTTATTTGCTTTCTCTATTGACCTTATTTTATTTTATTCATTGCTGGTTTAACGTGGCTTTTCCTCAGAAGCCTCAAGCAACTCTTTCATTAACAACTCGGTTGACAGGACGAGAAATGCCAGAGAACGTGAACCCTACCCTTGCCGTCCCTGACGGCAAGCGGAAGCGGGAATCCCTTGACACTGGCGATAGCCAGCGGTTGGCCCGTTCTCCTCCAATGACTGCTGGTAATGCAAACATTCACAGCACTCATGGGAGCAACTTGCATGGTGCGCAACACCAATATAGCTACCATTGGAGTGCGGATCTCCCCGCTAAGGCGTTTATGTTAGGATACGATACCCATGGTTTAAACAACCCCACCGAATTGAGCCACATCGACCAGCAACTTATCACCCACGTGGGCGGCCAAAATGGCGTCTCTGATGATAATGCAATGACTGCCAAGGCAGCTCTTGCGGCGCATCCTCAGTCCAAATATTCAGCTCCGGACTCCGCTTTTGACAACAATAACACTCTTGGCCATAGCATGGCCTTTGGCGATGAAGTTACCCAGGTTGCAATGGCAGGTGTTCACGGCCACAATTCTACGGCAGCCGCTGTTTATGCTGCACGTGAGGCACAAAACATCAGTCATGCAAAGCCACCTGTTGGTTCCCCAGAATGGCATACCCAGAGAAAAAATAATCATAAAGAAGGTTAGTGTTGAGAACTCCATCTTAAAACTTGTTTCTCACACATATCTAGTTGAGCGACGCCGCCGTGAAACCATAAATGAAGGAATCAATGAACTTGCAAAGCTCGTTCCTGGTTGCGAAAAAGCAAAGGGGTCCATCTTGCAACGAGCTGTGCAATATATCTCCAAGTTGCAGGAGGACAACAAGGACATGGTCGATCGTTGGGACACCACTCAGATGACCACTAATCAAGCAATCGCTGAGATCAGTGCCCAGAACGCAAAGTTGAAGGCTGAAGTGAACCGTCGCGGAGCTCTCGCCATGAAATGGCTACAAAGATGTCGGGACGCTGGATTGGACTTTCCTGATTACGATGACGACAAAGACCTTTCGCAGCTCGAAGTCGACGATCTGCAACTTTAAAAGAAATTCCCATCAGCATCAAGTCTGAGTTTGTCTCAGTGTTCATTGCTTTCACATAGTCTTTTTCTCTCTGGCATCTTTCTACAGTTGTAATTTTTTATTCTGCTGTTCGATTCTCAGTTTATGTGGATATCAGTTTTCTGCGACCTGGTGGCCGTTCCCTCGATTTTACAGATTGATGGAATGTGAACGATCTCATGATATCTCACGCGTTGCCTTTTGTTTTTCTTCTTCTTTGTTTGTTTCCAGTATCATACCTTTATCAGAATAGCTTCCTTTACATGGCGTTTCATGGTGACGATGGATCCAAGAGCTTTCTGCGATGTTTTGTTCCTCTGTGGCGAAATCAAGGTCTGCATTTGCTTTCTCATGGACAAATGGTCGGCTGGAAGGGTCAAATTTCTAAGGGTTTTCGTATATCTTTTTTATGTTCGCATGTTTAGCCTTTGATCGAGAGAAACGGGAAATCAATGGTGACTAGATGCTACGCTTTCTGTGGATTAAATGTCATGATTATCGATATACATAATTGAGGTTTGAACTTGCGAAAGCTCCGTCACCAGAAATTATATGAATCTAATACAGAGTGAGCCCCGATGAGATTTGGACCATGATCAGCAAGACGTGAAACTTTCCTGAGGACAAACAGGTCGAGATTAGTTGTGTCAGGTGATATCAGGTGAGCGACGGGAGTTTCCAATACGGATGCTGCACTGCTGCCTTCCTTGCCATTCGCAGTAAAAATCGAGGCGGGGCGGTTGCGGGCCGATTGATTCCCGCCATCCTGTGGGGGGTCGATCTCCCACCCGCTCCGCCACCTTAAACATGTCTCGTGAGTCGTACACAGTAAGAGGCCGTAGCGTTGTCTGAAAAATGTAGTTTACCTTGAGCAACTCAAAAAATTAATGTCTTTTAAAAAGAAAAAGAAAAATGAATAATGTCCCTCATCTGTGTGCCCTACAAAACCAGGTATAATTGTGTGAAAAACGATAGTATACCATGTCACAATGAGCACAATCAAAAATCGGATATGTATGTAGTTATGTATAGCAGGAAGTAATGGATTTTATTTCCAGAATATGCGGGGAAAAAACAAAAGGTATGTAGCATGGCAAAAGAAACAGACATACATACATGAAAAAGAAATGCACTTTAACTTGAGAAGTGCGCAGAACGAAAAGGAGGCTGAAAATAAAATAAAACAAAGAAAGAGAGAAGGAAGGCATATCAAAATGTTTCGTAAAACTATAATCGCAAGCGACATGAAAGAAGGAAAAGATGTTAAAACAAAACCTACGAATCCCACATAACCTCACTCAACCTCAACAACGCATCTCCACTCCCCCTCTTCGCTGCCAAAAAGTCTTCCCTGCTCTCCGCGCCCCTTGGTCCCTTGAGCACCGCAGAAAAGCACAGTTCCACCAGCACTTTCAGCTCGTCGTACGTAAACGGCTCACCGTTCCCAGCCTCCATGGTCTGAATATCTCCACGCTTAAACGCTTCTTTTTCCTCTCTGGCATACTGCACGGCTTTGTCCGGCCCTTCAAGAAACCAGTCGAGGAATTTGGCGCTGCGAGGGAGAGCGACGGTTTCTTGGAACGCATGACTGCCGGCTGTTGAGGAAGATTTGGGCGTTGAAGCGTGTGTTGGTTGATGGCGAGGAGGGGATATGATTATGTTTTTGAGGTTTTGCTGTAGGACGAGGACGTCGAGTTGGAGTTTTAGAGCGCCGTTACTGTTCATTGCTCCGATGAATCGGGTTCCGGAGACGAATGCGCGATCGATTAACCTTGCTAGGCCAGAGGTGATGAATTGGTGCTCTTTGGCACCTAGGTGCGTAGATATGCTAGCATCGAAGGAGATGAGATCTTTGTTGAGCTCAAGGATAGCAGGGGACGCGGACGTTGGTTGGGAGGAGAGAATATGGACCCAACTATGTTCAGGTGATGGAGCAGGGCTAGATGGTGTGGCATCTGTTGCGTGGACGCCGATGTTTCCTTTCAGGCTGCGGGTGACCATGTGAATTCCTCCACAGCGGATGTCGATATGTAGAGTTAACAGTGCAGTGAGGGCAAGGCTTTTGATCGATTCAAGGGTGGTGTCGAATCCGACGACAGATTCTTCAGTCATAGGTAAGCGGGGGGTTTGGGTAGGGATTCCGCCTCTTGCTTTTGAGAATGTCCACCGACGTGTACGTGAGAGTTGTCTAGAGTGTCCTCGAGACGAATCCACTTTATATGGAGTAATATGCCGTAACTTCGAAAGGCTGCTTACAAGCCAATTCTGAAAAAAAAAAAAAAAACCAATTAGCCCCAAGACAGTTTACAAGCGATAGGGTGACACACCATGCTGTTGTAAAGTAACGACACCGAAAAAACTGTCTTCGGGTCTGAAACAATGTCGTACGGTTCCAGTGGCGTTTCATTTGTACGAGTAATTAACAGGTCAATTTCCTGCTTAGATCAGTATGGCAATTGAAGAATAGTAGAACACGCGAGAGCTACCTTATTTATCAACTCATGCCGTTCACCCACAGGGCTCTCCCAGAGCCGCGTCGCGATGTCTCGGGTGTCCCCAGACTCTGCATAAAGAGCAGCAGCTTTCAACCGGAGGCCACCAGAGTGCTGAGGAGACATGCGACTCACAAGAGCTAGAATAGCCTTGGTTAGATACAGCTTATCAAGTTTTGAAAAAGAAGCAGGTTTCACCTTTATACCAACCGCAGCATTTATCATAGTACGTGACCATTTGGGTAATCAGCAATTGGGTAAATGCCTGATCATGTGGAATACTATCTAAAATTAGGCTAAACCTCCTCATAAGGTTCACAAAAGTAATAGTGCCCTGGAAATGTCAGCGCAAGCAATGAAGCAAAACCTGAGGAAATCGTACCTTGAATATTGGTTTTGTCGAGTGCAAGCTCCATTGCGAGTCCTCTGTATATGCGTCCGCTGCAATAAAACAAAGAGCACATAAGTCTGTCACTGCTTCTTCCAGCTGTGGCTGAAAGACATGTGTCATGAAATCATCCAAAAATGCAGTCAGCTTTTTAATGTCAATGTCCGAATCAACTGGAACAATATCTGTAAGTCGTTGAATAAAAGCAAGGGCTGGAGGCAGAAGCAGGCTGATATTGAAGACGTTGGGCTCGATAAGTAACTTATGACCCGTCCCTGAACTTTCCTGGTTCGAACGTGTTGGGTCGCTGGATGAAAGCTTCTGTCGCTTTGATACAAGGCCGGGAACCGACGATCGCAGAATCCCATCCAAGTCAGCTTGTTCACGTTTAATATCAGCCGAGCTTTGGTCAACTTCGGACAACTTGAATAATTTCTAGAATTCAGTCAGCCTTTCTGTATAAGTGAAGAAAGAGACCGAGAGAACTTGCCTTGGATTTGTCTCTTTGAGTCGATGACAGGGAGAATCGGTCATCAACGGCACCGGGAGAAGTTCTAAAAGTTGAAGCGCCGTCTGTTGCAAGGTAGTCATGTAACAGAGAGCGCATCTGAGCGTACAATCAGCATCAAACATATGACATAGGGTTAAATATTCCGTACCTCACTCTGGTATAGCTTCCATAACTCCTTGAACCCATTTTTCAACTTTCCTTTTCGATTTCCTTCTCTTTCAGCGATTCCAGTAACAATGTCATGAACCACGCGGTGTCCCTCAGCTATGGCTTCGAACTTGGCGTACAGATTCCACAGAAATTCAGATAAGACATGCCCACGCTCCTCAATAGCATCCAGAGTCCTGTTGGGAACCTGAGTATCTTGCTGCATTCCTCGTGTTGAATTGGGATAGCGAGCCGCAACTTCAGCACTCGTCTTGTCCACAACTGCATATAGTTCAACAGGAAGCCTTTGTTCGATGCGATCAACCATGATTTCCAGATTCTCCATCTTGTCGAGCGTTTCAATGATCAAGTGAATATAGGAGAACGTATCCGCCTCCGGGTTGTTTGACGTATCGTCAACCAGAGGCGTAGACACATTCAAATTGGATAGGAACCTATATACTGGTTTATCCCACGTCCCCATTCCACGGGGTGTACTTGTACCACTCTTTCCATCTTCCAAGGGAGCTTTCCAGCGGTCCTGGCAATACGGCGATTTGAGATACAAGTGGTCATGCAATTCTTCAATGAGAATATCCGTCAGGGACGTCTCTTGGTTTGCAAAATATGTCCGTAGGTCTCCAAGCCCGCCGATCTTCTCAAACTGGGGGCGCCGTAACAATCCAAGGGTTTCTTTAAGAATATCCACAGCAGCAATAAATCGTTTTTCTGATATTCGCGCTTCGAGCTTTTCAGGAAGAGATCGTATATGTTCGATTTGGTTAAGTAATTGTAACAAATCATCGTAACTTCGGGATGCAGCAGCCAGTCCTCGCAACTCCGGCTTCGTCGTTATTAAACCCGATTTAGCGTCCGCAAGAGACGATTTCAGTGACCGTATTTTGCTTTGCGAATTTTGGATGCTAGATTGGATCTGGTGGTATGTGCCGATCGCACTACTGAATTCCTGATGATGCTCTGTTGAACGTCAGACAGTGCCTGAAGGAAGGGACGAAAGATGCTAGGTATGACTGACCATTAACAATAGCCTTCAAAGTTCTCTGGATGCCTTTGTGCGCTCGTATAAAGTCCGGTTCCCTCTCTGCCTGACCCAGCGTACTCGTGTCCATCAACTGAAGCCCAACCTGGACGGGAATGCATTCGTCGCCCGCCATGACGTCCCATTCCTGCTGGATAAGACGAACAACCTCTGTAGACAATGGGAAATCTGTTAGCGAAATAGTTTCAAAGCAGTGTTCTAACACGGCCATAACGCCGAAAGACGAAGCATCAAAGGATATCCTCGCCCTTTACGGACCATCAACCTGTTGATTCCCCCCTCGATCACTCCTCCCACCTCCGTACTGGGCGCTGTCATCATATCGATAACCTCGTCTTCCCGACCGCGCATCATCCCGACTCACACTCCGATTCGACCCAGCATTCCCATCCATCACCCGCGCCCGCGACGCTGACGGCCCCCGGCGCTCCCTCTCGAACGTCTCGGACTGCTGCGGATCATAGAAACCTCCATACCCACCCGCTCTGCGCTCTCGAGCATAGCCATTATTGGTAACTAGCGGATTGATTGCTGGATTGATAAATTTCTTTGAATTTCCGTAGTTTTGATCGGAGGCACCGATACTGGGGTTAGGGCTGGGGAAGCCGTTGCGGGTGTTCATGCCAGATTGCGGAGATGGAAATCCTCCTGGTGGAAGATGGTTGTTCTCAGCGTGGATCTGTCAAGGAAGTTGACCATGATGGTCTTTGTGGTACAGAGTGTTCTGATGGTATCTCGCGTGAACTGATGCTGGATTAGTGTTGTAACCATCACTTGTGCCGGTGGTGTCGGAGTTGCAGTGTGTTGGTGAGAGCCACCATGGGGGTTGGTTTTAACTAACTACATTGTAGGTTCCAGGAGTCAACGTCAGAACACAACCGCATGAAACTCAGGCTCCGAGTATCCAAAATGCTATCTTCTACTTGAGCAAGAGCGTATTTTTATAATAATGACTGCTATGCTTTATACACACGGCTGTTTGTTGCCCAAGCCTTTATATTGTGTTTTCATAGATAACGATGTATGTACATATGTATGTACATCGCATATGAATAGTAACAGAAGGAAACACAGGATATGCTTTGTGAGACTATCTCATTGTCTGATTCTGCAGTATACAAATGTACCCTTGATACCAGATCGATCAGTTAGCTTGCCCTTTTGAAACAACTAAATCGGCTGTGTCTCCCGTTTCAGCCAATTCTTCGTCAGCTCATCATTGTCGAAGAATCTGCTAGTCTTTTCCCACACCTTTGCGTGGTAGTCATTTACCCATTTCTTTTCTTCTTCTGTTAGCAGGGATGTATCTATCAATCTTTGACAGAGAGGAGTCATGGTGACATGCTCGAATCCGAGCCATTGTTTATCTCCAAATTTATGTGGAGTCTGGACCTCTTTGACCAAAACGATGTCTAAAGATATATTAGAGCAAGCTGGGGGGAGGGAAGCGGCGGGGACTCATACTCTCAATTCGAATTCCAAAGTTACCATCTTCGTAGTACCCGGGTTCTGGACGACTGTGAGCTGGAGGACTATCAACCCGATCGAGACAAACTTACCATCTGATAAGACATTGCCTACGGCAATGGGGACTTCTGCGTATTGGACACGTGTACCGATACCCATCGGGCCTTCGTGGACATTCTAATAGATTGGTAAACACGAGGTGGCAAGATAAGCAGAACTTCATAGAGTCCATACCAGATATGAGCCGACTCCATGGCCAGTACCGTGAAGATAGTCCAACCCGTACCGCCACAAATGCTGCCTGGCAAATGCATCTATCGCGTATCCGGTGGTCCCTTTCGGGAATATAGCAGTGTCAATACTGATCATACCCTTGAGAACCAGTGTATATGCCTTCTTTTCCATTTCGGTAGGGTCTCCAAAGTGAAGAGTTCGAGTAGTGTCAGTCGTTCCATCGCGATACTGGCCGCCAGAATCACAGAGATAAATAGCTTTCGGGTCGATATTCGGGCAATTTCCCCTCTCAGCCCTGTAATGGATAACGGCAGCATTTGCTCCGGTGGAAGATATGGTATCGAAGGACAGACCAATGAAGTGTTCGCGTTTTGAACGGATTGCCTCCAGTTTATCAGAGGCGTCGACCTCGTTGAGAATGGTTTTCTTGTTAACTAATTCGTTCTCAAGCCAGGCAAAGTATTCTGTCAACGCGGCTCCATCACGGATGTGGCAGGCTCGCATTCCATCAAGTTCGACGGCGTTTTTGATCGCTTTGGCGTCTGCAATGGGGCTCCGGACCTCCTCGACTTTTTCTTCGCCACCCAGAGCCAGATTTAGCGACCATGACGCTTTGTCGGACAACAAGAACTTTTGGGAAGTGCCATCACGATCGTTGGCTGCGGACTGGCTTAACAATTTTGCGGCGTCGAAAATAGAATCATACGGTTTCAAAGAGACTCTATCTCCTAGGTGTCCTTTGACCTCTGGTGCTAATTTGGATTCGTCGACGTAGAGATCGGCCGTAGAAGGAGTGACGATGGCATATGCGAAGAAGACGGGATTATAAGGGATACTGCTAGAATCAGCGGGCTAGGTCTTAATTCAGGGATTGGAGATGACGGTACTCAGCGCCTCGCAAGTTAAAGAGCCAGGCAATCTCATCGAGCGTCGCTATAAGGCATGATGATTAGTAAGGCTCAATACGTTGATTATCCGAATTCGTACATATCACGATGCCGGCCTTTTTCTTTTTGGCGAGCTCCTTTCGCAGGTCTTCTATCTTCTCCTCAAAGTGCTTTCCGGCAAACTCTATGGGATGTACCTTGACTGTTTTACTTGGACGTGCAGGCCGGTCTTCTCCCCATGCAAGATCGACCAGGTTCTCGGGCACACCAAGTAGAGATCCACCAGAGTTTTTGATTGTTTCGGAGAGTTTGCGGGCCTCAACTACTAAGAGTGAATATCTCATACACAAACTCGCGGCTAACTCTTCTGCTCACCGGCTGTAATAAGCGATGGATCGACTCCGACAACTTTACCACCCTCCGCCTGCTCTGCAGTCCTGAAGAGTTGTCAGCCCCTCGTATTTGACCGAGATGTTTCTAGCCAGCCATACCATTCTTGCCAGGTGGGCACATTTTCAATTCCGCGCTTTAGCAAAAGCCAGTTGCTGTCGAGCTGCTTTGAGGCTTGGTTAAAATATCTTCCATCAGTGGACAGAGCCGCTTTGCTCATGGAAACAATGGCACATCCCGCGGAGCCAGAAAAACCGGAGATGAATTCTGGACAAAGATGTGAGCGACAGATCTAATTGTTCTGCGGAGCTACTCGCTCGTATAGGAGGCACGGATGGACTCTAACCTCGACGAGCGTCGCATGGTGCAATGTATTCTGATTGATGGCTATCTTCCGACGGGACAACTTTTCAAGAATAAAGAGTATGAGAAACCTCATCGCTTTCTGGAAAAGAATTGGGCTATTTCACTCCATACTATATACATCCACATGGCGCTCTTTCATCAGCTCTCTTAGCTTTGCCAATCGGCGCGTGGTATCCACGGTCCCCATATCGGCGGAAAGACACAAGCGATAACTCGTCGAACTGAACCGGTTCAACTTCTGGATGGGGGCTGCAACAACTCTTGAAGTCACGCGCAGACGAAGAGAGCAGCGCGAGAATAGGATCATTTACGAGTCTGCAGAAGGGGGTGGGGGGAGGGGAGTTGAGTGGAGGGGAGACGGGGAGGGAGGGGGTGAGCTGGGATCGGATGGGCAAGGCACAGCAGCCTGTCACGCTTGGCAGTTGGTCGGTCCTGAGACTGTTTGCTAGTTAGTTAGTTAGTTAGTGAACTAGTTAGTTGCAACTGTCAGCAATTCCTTCATGAGATCCCTCTTAGACAATTGACTTTGACCTGCTGTTCAACTGGCCTGCTTTACACAGTACGGATGCTGGACTGTCCGCCTTCTTCTCGCCGATGACGAATGTGGTCACGGGATAACAGCCCTGTGGAGTGGTTAGTCACTGAGTTTAGGTACCAGGTACATGGCTGCCTAGGCTTTTTAGCGGATAAGCGGTGTACCCTCAAGCCACGTCGCGCTGAACGAGATAAGCCACACCACTGCCAAGCCCTAACTCAAAGCTCACGTCATTATGCCTCTCCATGGCCTTAATATCAGTTTTATTTTATTTTTTTCGCTGCATTTATTCCCATTACATCTCTGCGGCGGCAAAAATAGGGAGCAAACTTGGAATAGGGCGTTGTTCATGTGAAAGGGGGTGATCGGAGTCTGACGTTGGCTCAGGCTGGATCCTGGCGTCCAGTCGATGCAGGCAGTAGTATTTATATGCAGAGTCCAAATGGAATATTAACCCAGAAATAATAGAAAAGGAAAAAAAAAAAAAAAAAAAAGGTTATGACTCTGGGAAATGGAATCGCTTTGGATGCTGAAGACCACCGTCCAAGGGAACCAGCTTCACTGTCAGTCTCAACCTATCTTTGCCGGCTGATTGCATTTCTTCGTTCTGCTTGACACTTGGACCGTTCGTTGTCTCCTAGCTTTGGATGCTCTTTCCTGCAGACCACTTATAATTATATTCTCTGTTTTAATCTATAAGCTCAACCAGTACTTGACGTGGCAGTACTGAGCTTCTTCCTTTCCTTCTGCTGTTGCTGGAACCGGCGAGACTGAATCCGTTGTTTAGGGGAGAGGGGTGGCTGCAGAACCCTAAAACTCCCACCTCCATGCTCACCAGCAACGAGTGTTGAGACCCCCACCCCACTGTAAACCACCCTACAACGCTCTGGCTGGGGAGCTGGTGTTGACTGTGGGCCAGAAACAATCATGGAGAAGCCAGGAGATACCCAGCAGTTCATCCAAGAGGCTACAGAGGTCAGTTTCAAAGCCACAGTCCGTTCTGGTAGGAGAGCATCGGCTAACGATTTTCTCAGCTTGCACGAGCTCTGAGTATGCCTGGAAATGCTAGCTTTGTGCAGTCTGCTCAGGCGCGACTTCAGACCCTCCAAAAGTCTGCTGCAGGCTGGGCAATCGCAGACAGCTTGCTGGGAAGCGAGGATGCAAATGTTCGATTCTACGGTGCCCTGACGTTGACAATGAAGATTCATCAGGATTGGTAAGGCCTTGTAGCAGGTCAGTCTTTTCTTCACGGGGGCTAACTCAAGACTGCAGGAACAACCTTGGAGAGCAAATGACAAAGGATCTGCTGGTCCGGCTGGTGGATTGTTTCGTGCTGCTAGTGAACAGGAATGAAACGCCAGTGGTGATGAGAAAATTCATGACAAGCATGACAGCCATGTTCTTCAAGTCCCAGGCTCCATGGACGTATTGCATACGACATGTTGCCATCTCCTTGGCTAACGGAAAATATTTGCCAGAGGCGCAATCGGATCAGCAAAGTTTTCAGGCTCTTGTTTTACCTTCACTGAATTATGATCGCCTCTTAGCGGTCGTGTCCTTCTCCACAACGCTTGCTGAAGAATCTATACGATATCCCTCAACGAGGTCGGTTCTGGCTCTTCTTTATCTCTCCAGCATCATTGGTTCCTCTGACAATATCAAAGTATCGGCTATCAAGATCGACTGGCGGCAAATTTAAATGATGCCTTTTTTTTGATCAATTATGCGTTTCAGCGTGCAATTACCCATGCCCAGGCGCCAGCATATGCAGCATGGTCTGAGCAATCGAGAAATACTGCCCAAGAGGCCATTCAGTCTTTGCATGTAAGTTCCAAACGCCCTTTTGAGACGATGAGATTGTTGATTATAAGGAAAAGGCTTGGGTTTCTGCACTACGGAGCATTCGGATAGACAAAATTGCCCTTATTAATGCTGTTAATGTCCCTTTGACTTGCGCAATTCGATTTCTCTCTGAACCTCGCCTTGCGCCCATCACCATGGAACTCCTGACCGATATCCTCACGAACCAGCCGAAATTACTCGGATTTGAGCATTTTAATCGCATTCTAGACTTTTTGATCAGTCAGGGCGGCCAGCAATATGCATTGGCGATTTTAAAAGGAGATTTTGATGACGCGCAAATGCGTTTCTTGGAGTTGCTGCTTAAATTTGCTTCTTCGGAGGAGCAAGTGCGGATCTTAACCGAGCCTCCAGACGAGAAGTACGAACGAATATTGTTTTTCTTATTTAAGTTGTTTCATGCGCCCGGATTTGCGGCAGTTGAGGATATGACGAGCAACCTTCTCATTGAATTCTGGACAGAAGCTGCCGATTCCATAAGCGAATTGATCCTGGAAGGGGCTTTTGATGAACCGACACCTACGATTAAGGAGAACTTCTCCCGCGTGGTCGTTGAATGCTTTGATAAGCTCAGATATCCGACTCCTTCAACTCTAAAGGAGTGGGACGATGACGACGTGAAAGTATTCAATGCATTTCGACGGGATTTCAGTGATTTCCTGCTGGCGACCTATCCTCTTTTGGGTGTTCCCATCATTCAGCAGATCCAGGAGCGGGCGGCGATTGCAATACGCGACCAGGACTGGGAAAGATTTGAAGTTGCGATGTTTTGCCTTGCAGCGCTGGCAGAAACCGTTGCCGAAAACGAGCATGCCGACGATCTGTTGCATGCACTCTTCCAATCAGAGCTTTTTGATGCGATTTGTTACAGTCGAACCGTCATTCCCTTGAAAGCCCGCCAAACTCTCTCTGAAGTGATTTCGAGATACACGCCTTATTTTGGGAGAAATCATAATCTTCTTCCCTCTGCTTTGAATTTTTTGTTTACCTCTTTAGATACGCCAAGCTCCGAACAAGCAGCAGCAAGGTCAATCTCGAGGCTATGCGGAACATGCCGTCCACCTCTGACGGTATATATCGGAGATTTCATTAATAAGTTCTCCCAACTTCACGCAAACCCATCCACAAGCTGCCATACTTTGGAACGAGTTGTGGAAGGGATTGCTTCAGTGATTCAAGCAATCGCCTCTGAACCTGGCAAGGCAAACCTGTTGGTAAAGTTGCTAGACCCGTTGTGCCAAGAGGCAAAGCAAGCTTGCGAAACTTCGCGTAATGGCCAGCAAGAGGCGGGACTGGTGAGTGGCTTACGAGTTATCAACTGTACAGCTAGCATTGGCAAGGGGTTGCGTGCGCCAGATGAATCTGTTATTGATCTCGATGGGGAGCACGAAGATCATGGAAGCAGCTTCTGGGTGAGCGATCCCCGTGGCGTTTCACTTCAGGCACTCATAATTCAAATTCTTGAGTATCTCGTGAATGAGTTCTCTGTCGACGGAGACATTATTGAAGGTGCATGCGATGTATTGAAAGCTGGATACACAGAGAAGTCGCCCGGGCCTTATGTACTTCCTCCACAGATGACGGTTCGTTTTGTGAAAGCGGTTAACATGACATCGACTCGATTTCCAGTCGTGATGGGCACAGCGTCTGCATTCCTGGCATCGCGAGCCTCAAATCCATCGCAAGTTCACAACGAGGTTGTCGAGCTGATAGTACATGTCTACAATCTGATGTTCGAAATGGCGCGTGATCCATCACAATACGATCCAGAAGCAGCTCATAGCTGCATCGATTTTCTCACAAGATTGCTTCCAAAGTACAGTGAGTCCTTTTTCAGTCTCAGTGAAGCGCCACCAGGCAAGCCTCTGGTGGTTCCCGCCATCCTGCACTTTACCATCGTCACGCTCAAAGGCCCAGATACCCTTCCTCTACGTGCAGCATGCTCGTTTTGGACCGCGCTGCTGACTCTACCTGACTTACCACCTGCTTTCACTCCTGACGATCACTTCCGAGGGCAGCAACCAAGTGGTGCACCAAAGCCATTTGACGCCTACCTCGCACAACTCGCAGACGTGGTGATAAAACAGGTCGCCGGGCGATGCGCCCGTTCAGATATCGATCACTTTAGTGAAGTCCTCAAGAAGTTTGCGTTCAAGCACCAGGGCGCCGCGCGAATCCATTTAGGCAGCGCGCTTGCGTCCTTGCACGTTGCTCTAACCGACCAGCCTGTACCTTCGCCGGCGGCTGTGCAGCAAATGCCCGACGGTGACGATGCAGAGTCTGTTGTGTCCAAAGCTGAGCGGGAACGGTTCTTATCGTCGATTTTGGCAATGAGGGGATCGCGTGCGACGAACAATATTGTCCGGGATTTCTGGGTTGCATGCCGGGGTAAGGGGTTTGCATATGCTTGATATGTTTGGCCTGGCTACGTACTCAACTTTAATTTTTTATTTTTTGGAAACCAAGCTGGCGGGAGGAGTTAGGAGAGATGGCAGAGAGCATTTTGTTTGGAATGGTACTAGAATTGGGTAGTTATGGGTTTACTTAGCAACACTAGACGAGAACAAGAGAATTATTCTTAAGTTGAATATCATTAAGCATTTCTTTTCTCTCCTTCTCTCTTTGCTCTCTCTTCTTTGCCTGGGAGATCCGTAGGAAGTCATTCGTCACGCATAAATGCTGAAAATTTCAGCCACCCATATCGTATCATCTAACATCAAAGGTTTGAAGATGGTAACCAAATTTACATCAAAAGCTCCAAAAAAAAAAAAAGAGAGGACTGAGATTTTTTTTTTTTTTTTCACCACCCTCTCTTTGCCAATTTCTCCTTATCACTCATTTCCTGCACACTAATGCCCACCATGGCTTCTCCCAAGTTCTCACTCAACTCCGCCAACTTCTGCGCATCATTATAATGCGTCACCGCCTGCACAATCGCGCGCGCTCTCTTCCTCGGATCGCCCGACTTAAAGATCCCCGAACCCACAAACACCCCATCGCAACCCAGCTGCATCATCAGCGCCGCATCCGCGGGCGTGGCCACACCCCCCGCCGCAAAATTGACCACGGGCAAGCGGCCCTTCTCCGCCGTCTCCTTCAGCAGCTCATACGAACACTCGAGCTCGCGCGCGTACGCACGCAGCTCCGCCTCGGGATTGGTGGACGCGATCAGGATGGATTTGGCGCGGGCGATCTCGGTGTTGACGGTGCGCATGTGGCGGACGGCTTCGACGACGTCGCCGGTGCCGGCTTCGCCCTTGGTGCGGATCATGGCGGCGCCTTCTTGGATGCGGCGCAGGGCTTCGCCGAGGTTGCGGCAGCCGCAGACGAAGGGGACTTTGAAGGGGTGTTTGATGACGTGGTAGCGGTGGTCGGCGGGGGTGAGGACTTCGGATTCGTCGATGTAGTCGACGCCGATGGCTTCGAGGATCTGAAAAAGAAGAGGACAGTGTGTTAATATTCTTTTCTCCAGTGTTTTTAATTGTTTTTGGGCTGTGAGGAAGAATACCTGACACTCGACGGAATGGCCTATTCTGGCCTTGGCCATGACGGGAATGGTGACTGAGTTCATGATCTCTTTGATCATGGAGGGATCGGACATGCGCGCGACTCCGCCTTGGGCACGGATATCTGCTGGAACACGCTCGAGGGCCATGACGGCGCAGGCACCAGCTTCTTCCGCAATTCGGGCCTATGAGACGGAATATGTCTTTGATTAGGAGCTGTTGTCCCGGCGGAATGGTGGACGAGGAATACGCACCTGCTCTGCATTGATGACATCCATAATCACTCCTCCCTTCAACATCTGGGCCAAACCGGCCTTGACGATGAAGTCGGTGGGAGCGGCGTCACCGTTGGCGGGGAGCTGGGGCTGACCTGAGGCCATTGTGGACTGATGGGAAATGGACTGAATGTAACGGGTATCTCTCTATCAAGTGCAAGATGTATGTATTCTATGCCTGTATTAACAAAAAAGAGAAGAAGAAAAGAAGAAAAGAAGAAAAGAAGAAAAAAGAATAGAAAGATGGAAGGGCGTGGAGCAGAGACTTGTAGACAGCGAGGTGAATCCACATCGAAAATCACGATTCCTGTCAGATTTTTTAAACTTTGCAGCGAATCTTCCGGCACTTCGACTGCTGAATTCTCTCTCTCTGAACTTCCACCACTCTGCTTCTCGTTTTTCTCTCAAGATTCCCACTCCAGAAACACTCCTCTCTCTCTCTCCCTCTGAATCCTTCTCTCGTCTTCTTCTTGCTGGATTGGCTGTGTTTCCCTTAACGAGCGACCCCGCGAATATCCGATTGGCCGCGGAGAAGCGATTTGACTTCTTCGCCGACAAGTTGGGGAGCTACATTATGTATCAAACTGCAAATTCAACAGCTGATGCCGATAGAGAGGCTAACCTTTGATTGATAATAGTCCTGCTGGCCGTGGTTGTGGTTAAACCTCTAAGGCGTACTTCCCTCGAACCTCCTTCGTCCTTGTTTTACCCCTCCAGTTCAGTCAATTGCCGAACTATCTGACTATTGCAGTGCTAACACAAAGATCGAGAGGATACCGGATAAGCAGGGTGAATGGAGCACTGAAATATATCCTCCTACCGTGTAGACACGTCCAGGTGTCAGGGTGTTCAGCCTTGTAGCTTCTGGGAGCCGGCACTCTGTCCTCCCCGTCGTTTCCGGATGGTGGGGAGAAAATGTCTTGGATCAAGAGCTGAAACTGAAGCTCTGGGGTCTCATAGATGGATTTCAATGCCACTGGCAATGGTGAAAAAGCCAATTATGGACCCAGATTCACTCCTCCTGGTGTGTTTGGTGCCTGGGTACTGATGACCTCAGAATCAAGCCCTAAAGCGACAGACTGCGAATGTCCAATTTTTACCTCTGTGGTGAACAGAACAGTTGCAGTGCTGCTGTCTTGCTCAACTATTCAGCCTGGTGGTCTATGACAGCCAGAAATGCTGCATCACAGAGAACAATGGAGATGGAGAAAAAGCAAAATTCTTCGCAGATTGAAATCCTTTAACCAGTTTTATACGGTACGCAGTCAATCCGCTCCAATGATAGCTCGAGTCTACTCTGATCAAGGAATGATGCTTGAATGATATGGTGCGCAGTGAGTTTCTGAGAGGCATATTGTCATTATCATTTCATACTTTATCGTTGTTCTTCATTTTTTAACTCTATGTTCACATCTTTGCATCCCCAGAACAAATATAGACTCTAATTTTGAAGCCTGCCTCCGTTTTTTGTGAGCAAAACTGCATGCTGGTAGAACTCTGTCTGGACATCTATTTAACTGGTCCGAACTAGGTCAACAGTGGCACAGTGGAATGAGCCACCAATACTGTTCACATGTTGGAAAGGACACATAATAGGCTCCATTCCAAACTTCTCTTTAATCCACTCTGCAAAGACAGTGTCTTTGGCTTCGACCATGATACGACGTTCATCCAAGCTCAGTGCGTTGAGGACTAGCCACGGGGAGGTCATGTATAACGGTGGGCCGTCCTTTTTCTCTGGGGTGAATGGATACGCGTAGAGCTCCCAGTCTTGGAACACTGCATGTTGACGCAAAGACTTCTCGGTGACTCTTCCTGGGTGGTAAACCATCAGTTTGCTTCGAAGAGGGAGGATGGTGGCATCGATATGCATGGCATGAGGGTCGTCCGTGTCCAAAACCTCAACCGAGTATCCTTCGGGAATCATGGATCTCAAATACTCAACTCCTTTCATGTTGGTGACATTGCTGAGTTGCCCAATAATAACCTTGCCAAAACGCATAAAGTCCGCAGTATCGAAAGCCGGCCTGCTCTCGTTGATAGCCCAGGTATGGGTTTCTTTGTTTTCGCAAGATTCAGCATCGTCGTACAGCGTATCTCTTCCCAAGATCTTTGGCGCTCGGACGACTCTGCTGGAGCCGTCACTCGCCAGCGTGGAGAGAACACCGTCATACGCAAGCTCCACCTCATTCTGGCGACAACCCCAAGCAAACGGAGCTTCAATGACCGTGTTCCCCACCGTCATGAGACTATCGCGTGGCATTGCTCCCGTGTAACCGCCGACCTTGAGCCAGTCCACCTCCTTGGGCCGGTAGACTCGAATACCCTCGCGTTCGAGGATTGAGGCAAAATTGTCCAGCTCTTGCTGGGCCTTCTCAAGGATATCGGCTGGAAACGGGTTCGATGGCTTGAACAAGTGTTGATACTCGTCTGGCATGGTAGCTGCAATCATAGGGGCAGGCTCGGAGGGGAAACAAGAATGCTCAGCACGCCCAACGATGACGGCCTGAAGGGGAGACCATTCATCCTCAGCAGATACCATGTTCAATTTGGCAGATGGCATGATTGCGATGGTTTCAACTTGGGAGTTTTTCAGTTCTCAGATGGTCGAGGATGAAGAGAATGCAGAGAGCAGGACGATGTGAAAACAACAACACTGAGCGTCTCAAGAGGAGCGCCTTCTTCTGCGTTCTCGACGTCTCTTAATGAAGGAAGAAGGAACCCCGCTCGTCGTGCAAATCAGTCCCCAATCCGGTAGTTACAGCTATTAGAAAGCGGCCTGGAGCATTTGCTCATCGGCGTCTTGGTGACTTTGTCAGCCTCAAACCGCTGAGGTGAATCCGTGGCGCTTGTGTGAGCGTGTTCACCACCTCGTCATAGCTAGTATTCTGTTTGGTACATACAACCCACTACGGTCTTGATTGAGGCTGATGTTGCATTCCTTGAAGATCCTGTGATGACCACATTGCTCAGAGTATATGCAGGGGAGGGAAAAACGCCAAAGTGACGAATGCAAACAAGAAATGCCCCTGCACGGTGAAAATACTGTATAGGGTTGGCATACGTATGTACAAAACCCTCAAGGATAAGCGAATTGTTGGGTGGAAACTGAAAAACGTTTCTAGCCTGGATGACGATTCCCTCGACTGATGGATTGCAGCTCCTGGGTCACAAAATTCTCCTTCTCCACTCCCCGGGATATCGGAGGTGCTTTGCTGAACGTATGTACGTGTCATGCTCGGTCCCTGGGAGTGCTAAGCTTCAACATGCGTTTGGCTTTCAGCCATGATCTCTCGAATTTCAATCTGGACCGGGCTTGCCCTCCGTATCTGCAGTGCTTCTAGTTACTAGACTTGAGAAAGCTACTATCCGAAATCGCCACAGAGTTAAGACCCCTCGATAATCAGCTTGTATGTATGTACATACATAGGCCAGTGTGATCCATCGCATCCGATATACTTTGTACAGAATGACTATGGGGTACAGCGACGAAATCAAACCTGACTATAGCTTTAGCGTCGTTACCCATTCCCCAGTCCGTTAGATACCGATGCAGGACATCAATCCACTTCACTGATGAATCATTCCGTATGGAATTCTCCCTCGTAACGACTCAAAATGTCGTCCTAGTTGTCGGCAATTCCGATTCTCCAACGTTCAACTCTACAACTACATCCTTGTGAATATCATTTCGCCCTTTAACTCTATTGGGGCCGCTTCTATGGAGCCACACTGCCACATGAGACCTGTCTTTCCATCTCCCATTTCTGGCGTGGTTTCGATTTCATATGTTAGCAGCAGAAACGCAGCGACCATCTTCAATTCCATGATTCCAAGGGCTTTTTCTAGGCATATTCTAGCACCATACCCGAAGGGAATGAAGCTGTTTTCCATTTGCCGCAGCGTTTGAGACGTCTGGTTGAACCATCTCTCTGGGAGGGATTGTTCTGGTTTAGGAAAAAGGTTTGGATTTTGGTGCAGCGCGATAATGGATGCTGTGACAAGGGTCCTGACAGGGAGGCGTATACCACCATAATCCGTTCTCGAATCCTCAATATAGCATTCTTGTCGTCCACTTGCACCGGGATTAATACGCAGAGCCTCATGCATGAATGCGTCAAGCAGGGGTAGACCATCGATATCTGTCCACGTTGGAAAACCGTCTTCCCTAGGCGGCAGACTTCTAAGTTCATTGCGAATCTTGTTCTGCCAACCCCTCTGTCTTGCAAGATGAAAGATCAGATAAATAAGACCAACGGCTACAGTCTCCTGTGCTGCATTGATGTTGTCGTAGCACGCTGCGGCGATGTACTGGGTTGTCAGTGTCTCGGGATCCTTTCCTCTGCAGGAAAGCATCCGTCGGAGCAGCGTATAATCTTCCACCGCATCCACATCTGTGCTTGTTTGATCCCTAGGAGTGTCTTTCGCTCAGGGCAGTCATCTTCAATAGTTTTGGCCCCGTATCTCGATCCGAAAAGAACGTGCGTGATGTTATCGAATGCGAAGCAATTGAACGATGGATACACATCCAGCATGGCCTCCTTAAGATGTTGCCGCTGTTCCCCGACTACTGTTCAATTTTTTATCGATCTGCGCAACAAGTTTGATTATATTCTTTCTTACGAACCTCTCTATAGCAGGGCTTGTGATATTCGTTTTATGATAGAACGACGAAATCACATCCTTTTCTTCCTATGTTCCCAATATGGGCCGATCGAAAATAGCGGCTTCTGTCCGTATACCATGATATTCTCGAATAACTCGCTTTTCGTGTACTTTCCCGCCGTTCCATATATTTCTCTCATAAGTTCCAGAGACGCGAAGGAAACCTCGCCAGGCCGAAAGCAGATAATGGGCCCGTACTTTCGGTGCCATTCTGCGATTCTGTCGTTTCTTCGGAGCCAGAAATCGTACCAGGCGATGTAGTACCATGATATTTTCCCTAATCTGGGACCTGGAACGTGGCTGTATGGCCCTAAGTAGAGAGGATGGACAATGAAGCAGTACAGGAGAAAAGTTATGATTCCACAAAATAAAATGAGATGAGAATCTTCGCCCGACCGCTGTTCAGCGAGGATGGCCATCTTGAGATTCAAGATCAAAACACGGAACGGATTTCATAGCAAATACGAAGTATATCCACTCGAAAATGTATGTACAGTACGTCCATACCGTACATCCATATATCCATCGAGTGCAAGTGTGGTTGAAACTTCCATAATTTGGCTTTGACCCGCTCATAAAAGAGCCGTTCAGTGATCTGTGCATCTCGTCTCCCACGGGGGTTCAACCTGCGAACCAGTCGCAAATAGTAACCATGCACTCCCGTTCACTCTGGTAAGATGTCTGGCTTCTGGCCTTGTGTAACTTTGTCGAGTTTGATCCCAGCCATGTCTCCATTGACTTTCAGGCGTTTGACGCTCTCTATTTGCCAGTCCTCACTTGAAAAGGAAGACGATCATTGCAATCGCTCCTAATCGGTCCATTGGTGGTTGCATTTGTGGAATGTGCTCTCTGTATAAAACTTGCGTCGTGAACAAGTTTGTGGACAATAATTCTCCCATTGATAAAAATCTCAACTGGCGTTGTGACAAGTGCCACATTGATGCATTCTTCAGCCAGCCGACTCTGGATGCGCTGTGATTCCATGCAGTAAAATATTCTGCGAAGAGTTGAGAGGGAAAAACTCTCTATTAAATCATGAAGTTGGAATAGCCTCGAGATTGAGTGAAGAGCCTGTGGCGTAGTGGTAATGCAACGGACTCGAATATTTGTCCAATCACTGAGACGTGGAACATCGAGATCGGTAGATCGCAGATTTGATTTCTGTCGGGCTCATAGAAGTAGAATTTTCTTTTTCCAAAATGGTATGTTCCTGTTTCGATTTTTCTTTTGAAGAAATTCATACAGACCAGCGCAGAGTAATTATTCTATACCTATATGTATGTATGTAGCTACTCCATACTCCATACCACAGTTGAAATCATATAAACTTGCACAAAATTGGCAGAGCTGGTTGGAGCGATCAAGGGCGTTAGTTAAAATGATTAGTTCACTCGGAGTTCCTCGGATGAAGATTTAGTAGCTTTTGTTTTTCACCGATCGCTGTGGGTCGTCTTGTCAATCCCACGTTTAGAACGCAACCGAGTTTAAACAGCTGGGGGCTGTTCTCGTATGTATATGGGCTATCTGCTTGCGTTTCTCTTTAAACCAGGGAATGCGGCTCTTTTGCAGCTTAGAAGAGCGTACTCTCCGGCCTTACGGATTTAATCACACCGAAAACAAGGATAAAACATGGCAACAAACCTGAAGAGTTCGTGAAGTATGTCCTACCGTTGGGTCCAACTCCTTGAGATAAACGCCGTTTCCCGACGTCAGAGGACTGACCTCGCGTCTCGCATTATTTCAAACCGGTCCGGGAAGCTAGCGCAAGCCATCTCAGCTGCAAGACCACAGGAACCACTCGTTGGACCCAGCTCGACCAAGCAGGGGTAGATAATACGGCTTCTTCCCAAGAGGCAGTCGTAATTATGCAGATCTTTTTGAAGGGAGCCTCAGCTCCCCCCGCGGAAACGAGCTCTATCATAAGACATGGCATTTCAAGCTGAGCAGGCTTCTTCCTTTCAGCATGAAGAAAAGGGAGACGCATAACCCGTAGCTGCCTCCCAGCGACAGGAAGCATAGTAACCGTTGTTTGTCCTCTGCCTAGCATAGACTGGAAAATTCATCATGTTGCTGCTCGCAGGTACATTACTTACCATTACGTTCTTCTTCTACAAGAAGATCTTGTATCCGTTATACTTTTCTCCTCTCTCGAAAATACCCAGTGCCCATCCTCTTGCATCCATAAGTTCACTATGGATTCAATGGAAACGAGTGACGAACAGGGAGTTCGATGCTGTGGTATGCGGTTTTCGACAGAAAGGACCATATATCCGCCTTGGGCCAAACGAGGTGGCCGTCAATACCATGGAGGGCGGCGTCAAGAACATCTATGGCATCGGCAGTGACAACTTCGACAAGTCACCGTGGTACAATTTCTTTCAGAACCACGGGTAAGTTCCTGATCTTTTAGATAAGCCCTTCTTCAAGCCGTTATTGATTATTTGGGGCCAGGTTTCGGAACACATTTTGCGCATTAGGTTCTGAGCATGCTGTGCATAGACGGAGAATCAGTGGAGTGTATTCAAAGTCATTTCTTCAATCTTCTCCTCATATCCGAAAAATCCTGGATACTGTTATTCAACAGCGAATTCTCCCTATCCTAGCCCGTACAGCAAAGAACGAGCAAACGATCGATATCCTGGCATTGAATCTAGCTTACGGGCTAGACTTTGTTTCTGCATTCATATTTGGCTTGCCCGGGGGGGTTAGGTTTCTGGAGGACGAAGCGTCCCGCGAGGATTGGCTCGATTTATATGACCAAACGCACCCTTCTAAGAATTTGTTCTGGTTGACAGAATACCCATTCCTGTCTCAAGTGGTATCCAAATTCGGCATTCCTTTGGTGCCGAAAGGTTTCCTCAAGGCGAAAAGGGATCTGGAAACCTGGGCCATGAAAAGGACTAAGCTGGCAGAAGACGTCCTAAGGGAAAATCCGACAGATGATACAATTCAACCAGGAGATATGCCGCTTTTGTACCACGCACTTAAAACAGGAATGGAACTGGAACAAGGTGGGAAAATGAATGGCAGGTTCGTTCCCACGAACACTCAACGGCACGAGCTTGCAAGTGAATGTTTGGATCATCTGGGTAGGTGATTGTCAACCAGCTTAATTGGAGAAAGAAGACGCCGGCTAATGCTTTTGCAGTGGCTACAAGAGACACTTTTGGTAAGAGCAGCTTCCATCATAGATCTCAATAGTCTTGCTAACCTGCCAGGTATCACCTTTTCCTACGTTATTCTCAATGTCTCTCGAAATCTCGAGATTCAAGAAGAACTTCGACAGGAACTGCGGTCAATTGAGGGGCCTTTTCAGTATCACGATGAGAAGAAGACGGAGATTCCAACGCCACAAACCTTGGAGTCATTGCCTCTTCTAAATGCGGTCATTAGGGAATCTCTTCGCCTCAGGAACACGGGACCAACTCTCAACCCTCGAGTGACACCTAAAGGCCGAAAAGTTACTCTTGGGCCATGCGATGATGTTCCAGCTGGCACGCGAGTAGGTGCATATGCTTGGTGCCTTCACAGAAACGAAGAAGGTTATCCAAATCCAAGGACTTGGGATCCTATGCGTTGGTTGGTCGACGCAAGTGATCCTAAAGCTGGAGCAAGAGAGCGTTGGTGGTGGGCCTTTGGCAGTGGTAGTCGTCAGTGTTTGGGTCAAAACTTGGCCATGGAATGTAAGAAGCTTACCCCAAGCCCGTATAATCAAGATATTGATTAACCAATTCTCTGATAGTAATGCGCTATGCTGTCGCTGGCATATATACCAACTTCAGGACCACTATTGTCGACGACACAGCCTTCGTTGGAGATGAGACTTTCGTGACGGGTGATGGTAGCGAACAGTTGATTCTCAAGGTTGAGCGGATTCAGGCATAGTGAAGCGGTTTTCCAAGCTCTGTACTCTGACTGATCCTATAAATTTGAGTGGATATGTGAGATTTGTTGGAGGTTAGGTCAATTGAAGCGATGATGAAGTTTCTCCAGTGTTGAACTATGTAGTTATGGACTCAGCATGAAGTGGGGTCAAGATGTGAATAACCTAAACAGAATGACGTACGACCTACATAGTAGAGCTTGAGATACATGTAATAGAAAGCATCAACAAAGCAAGATTGGCAGAGCTAAATCCATGAACTCCATGATTGTATGTATACATTAGCAACATATGTCAATTGATCGTCTTCTCGTTTAGAAGTCTAAAGCACAACCCAAAACCCCTAGTCCAAGCATCTGCCCTCGCTCCTCAGCAACAGCACGTCGAAACATAACCAACCGATGGCGTCCCAATTCCTACGCTTCGTTCACCGTCCTCTCCTCATTTCCATCCCACTTAGCGCCTCATTGGTCTTCCTGCGTCCTAATCGACCCTCCTCTATAATTCACTGCGACTACGCGCCGCGAATCTCTAGTCAGCCAACCTGGTACACCCGACCGTCCCCGCTCGACGGCAGCGACAGCCCTTTCGGTAGCATAAATCCGCGCACAGTCCGACAGATCAGTTTAGGCAGTGTGTTAGGATTGATTGCGGGTGTTGGACTGAGAATATTTTCCAGGACATTGACGTTTGCTTTGGGAGCTGTGATATTGCTTATCGAGGTTCGATCCTGAAGTTTTATCGAATTATATTGCTACTGTTTGGTCACTATTGATTGGGACTAAGACCGATGCTGATTTTATATTCCGGGGAGTACAGTGGGCAGCGTCAAGGGGATATAATATCGTTCCCACGGAGTTTCTGCAGCGATACGTGAAATCTGTGGATGTCCGACGAGCAGTCACCAAGAATCTAGCATTCAAAGCAAGCTTTGGTGCTACACTGATGCTCGCTGCCTTTTCGGAGTTTTGAGTACGGCTGTTGAAGTCTTCATCATAGCAGCATTGTAAGTTAGGATGAATTCTAGAAGGGATTGAAAAAAAAAAGCCGAATGTCAGGTTCTATAGTATATATCTTGGGGTATCGAACTTAGATCGAAGAGGGAATAATTTATTAAAGTGGTGTCATATCATTGCTCAATGACCAAATCTTCAAGGATACTCTCCATCTCCTCCTGCGAAAGCGGAACTCCGAGCATTTCCACTCCACTCGCATCTGTCCGTGAAACTACCATCTGGTGGTCATAAAATTCTTTGAGCTGCGTTCGGAACATCAGTTCAGACGAAGAAATGAATTCTTCCGTGGCCTTGTGAAATAATGTGCGCCATTCAATCACTGCCTCCTTCGGCTCCTTGCCGGCCTTATCCCGATGGTTTCCGGTGGCTTCATCTCCCTCATCTTCTAAAATATGTTGATCTCCCACGAGTGTGAGAAGTTCGATAATTAGGAGACGATATAGTTTCCGCGTGTTTTCCGGAAGACTTTTAAGTACAAACCCAATCCCTTGTTTTCCTCCTATCCGCCGAACCTTGCGACCAAGGAGACTGTGAACTTCGTCGACAACGTTGATTTCGACGTCGTATGGAACAAAGGTCGTGCAATCATGAAAGGCAAAGTTGAACTGGTCTCGAAGACCACTATCCCATAGGAGAAGAAAATTCGGGGTATCTGCAGTGGCAATAATATTCACATGAGGTAAACTGGCAAGGCGAGCCAAAAGAGCCTGATATGATTGACGGCGTAACTGTATCGCATCGATGGAATTTATTAAAATAGTGATTGGTCGCTTTGGCGGTTTTGCGTTGAGACTGGACTGCAATAAATCCAAAACCTCTGATGGCTGCGTTCCAAGTTTTGAAGGAATCTCAGGTCCCATAGCTGCCCCCATAATAGTTGCAAAGATAGACCTGAGCGTAATATTTGCTGCATAACCATTCACAACGACAATGATAGGAGGTTCCGTATACCGTTCATATAACCAATCCGCAAATGCATGTAGAAGGTTTCGTTTAGAGCCATATCCATGTAAACATATATTGAATCCTTCACTCAATTCGAAATTCCATTGTGGAAATGATCGCTCATGAATCTGTGATAGAGCTTTCTTGTTTTCAGAATTGTGATCTGTGTGTTTCTCCAAATGGTCAAAGTATTCTTCATGCGTCAGTAAGGTGAGCTTGGAAAGCGTATTATCCGATGTCAACACTGGCCCAGGGCGGTTTTGGAAAAAGTATTTTTCATGAGCCGGAAGGTCGCCCTCGGGAGTGGGAGTTCGTCGCCTCACCCGCGTTCTGGGTTGCTTGCTGAGTCGTTGCGTGGTCGAGGGCTCCTTCAAATAACCTTCCTTCTTTTCAGGTTCTTCTTCGGCTCCTCGTATACCATTTTCCTCACCGTCTCCTTCACTCTCGTCGTCAATATCCCATATCTGACGGGCCAATCTCTCCCCGCCGTCCCATGCGTCGTCTTCGTCTGGATTCAAGAGTATTCCGACACTCTTTCTCTTCGCGGAGCGATCAGCATTCTTTTGAGACGGGGTATCGTCGGCGACTCCTTGAGCTCTCTTATTTTTGCTAGGCGTCAAAAAAAAAGAGGATTTTGCTTTAGGTTTCGGGGTTGGAGATTCGCCCAGTGTGTTTGCAGTGCTCTGTTTCGCCCGACTTCGCGACCGAGTTGATGGTGTGCTGAGCTGTGGACTTTTGCCAGTATCGTTCGAGACTGCTCTTCGTTTTCTTGGTGTTGATTCTTGCACTTGTAGAGGATCTTCGTCAGACGATACCAGTGATTTCTTGCGCTTCATAGCTCTGCTGAATGGGCAGCTGAAGTGATTGAGCACGATTGGCCAGCGTCACAGACTTTAATTAGAACAATAGAGCGGTCTTTTCGTGTCCCATTCAAACAGCACCCGAAGGGAGATAGACTAATTCACTTCCTCCCTTTTCCATGCATCACATCGTCTTTCTTCTCGATTTCACGGGCAGCTCACCTGGAGGTGAACACGACTCCACGTGACTTGATTGTCGGTTTCCTTATCTGATGGAGCTAAACTTAAAACTCAAAGTCAATTTCGTTATCAGATCCAATGGATCAGACGATTCAGACGAGCTCTACTCCGTACACAGCATTCTATTCCACAACGTCTGGTTATTGAGTTGCGTTGGCGGAGTTGGCGAGACTGTGTCTCTCTCTTTCGGTACTCTGTGTTGATTTTGTTAGCAAACAATAGCTGCCATGGGAGCGAATACTCCTGTGTTAATGACATTTAGTCACTACCCCCGAGTTCGAGCATGCGTGTTGCGAGTCATGTCTGCACAAATCCGCCAATACACCACCCCGATTGACCTGTCTATCCCAGATTCCAAAAGGAAATATATCCCTTCGTCAGGAACATATCCACAAGGCTTCCGTGTTTCAGGAACCCGTGCCGGAGTTAAACCGTCCAATACAACAGCTCCCGATCTGGCGCTCATATGCTCTGATGTGCCCTGTTCAGCGGCGGCCGTGTTCACGACAAATAAATTTCAGGCTGCGCCTGTGCAGTTGAGCAAGCAGATAACTCAAGCCAGCGCAGGGCAAGGAATCCGCGCTGTTGTTGCGAATGCCGGCTGCGCCAATGCTGTAACCGGTAAAGGAGGGCTAGAAGACGCAAAGAAGATGAGCCTAAAGGTGGACGAGTGCAATGGACTTCATTCTACGGGCACGAATGGCGACTCCAAGACCTTGGTTATGAGCACTGGCGTCATTGGCCAGCGGTATGCTTTTATCCTGGGTCAATGGTGCTAGTTGACATCAATTGATCTAATCTACAATTCATAGACTTCCCATCGACAAAATCCTCACCACAATCCCGACTGGCTATTCAACTCTTTCTTCCACCCACACAGCCTGGCTCAAAACCGCCCGAGCAATCTGCACCACCGACACATTCCCCAAACTCGTCTCACAATCCTTCACCCTTCCTTCCTCTCCCAACCACACCTATCACATCGCAGGCATGACCAAAGGCGCAGGCATGATCCACCCCAACATGGCCACCCTCCTCGGCATAATCTGCACCGACGCGCCTATCGAGCCGCCCGCGCTCCAATCCCTCCTCACACACTCCGTCTCCCGCTCATTCAACTGCATCTCCATCGACGGCGACACCAGCACAAACGACACCGTCGCCATCCTCGCCAACGGCGCCGCTGGCGGCCAACCAATCTCCTCACCCACATCCCGCGAATACGCCGCCATGCAATCCATCCTGACCAACTTCACCCAGTCTCTCGCACAACTGGTCGTCCGCGACGGCGAGGGCGCCACGAAATTCGTCACCGTGCGCGTACAAAACTCCCCATCTCACGCCGACGCGAAACTCATCGCGTCAACGATCGCCCGGTCTCCTCTGGTCAAGACAGCGCTCTATGGCAAGGACGCAAACTGGGGCCGTATTCTCTGTGCTATTGGCTACACCCGAGGGATTGATTCGGGAACCGTCATCCCGGAGCGCACGAGCGTGAGCTTCAAGCCCGTGGATGGAAGTCCCGAGCTCAAGTTACTTGTGAATGGAGAGCCGGAGATAGTAGATGAGGAGAGAGCCGCCGCAATTCTGCAAGACGAAGACTTGGAGATTGTGGTGGACCTCGGTGGTGGACACAAAGGGGAGTCCGGAAAAGGTGGAGAGGATGCTCTGTACTGGTTCTGCGATTTTAGTCATGAATATGTTACAATTAATGGCGATTATAGAACGTAGAGGACAATATTAGATTTCGAAAAGAATTTCGGAGACGTTTAGTTATCCTTTGAGTAGAGTCGATGTAAGGAACGGAGCCTGTCGCGATATCATAATAAATCTAACAGACTATCACTCGCTGGTCGTGATCATTAAGTTGATGTATAGATTTTGTACAGGTTATATACACAGGTGGGAGTCTTTATTTTGGCATACCTGCGTGGAATCAAGGATCGAAGCGAAACGGGGATTTTTTTTTCCTAAAGTTCGAATGTGGTTTTGAGGATTTCTAAGTGCTCCATTGCCTGTTTGTTCCCAGACCATTGACACACGCCAGGGCCGAAATAAGCCCTACGAGAGATATCAACCACTGTGCAATAATACAAAGTAGAAAATTCCAATAAAAATGATATACCGTCAGGTCTTATCCTGAACATTCATGATCTAGCTTCCAGGTACAAGGCCTTTCAAGCCTGCACCAAAATCGCCTTCTCGAGCTGCAATTTCGAAATAACCGTATATGATCCTAGGAAGCTATTAGAGAATGAAATAAGGGAAGAAAGTTATATGTTCAAACTTACGTCACTGCCAACAGGATACCGGTTCCACTTCCCAACGCACCCAAAAGATCACTCGCAACGGACAAACCACCAATACAGGCTCCACCAAATGCAGCAGCCGTTGGGATAACCCGCTTAAGCTCTTTATACATGCTCTGTTCACGGTGTCCAGCCATAACAAGTCCCTGGTCCTTGAGTTGTTTGGCGACATCTCTGGGGGCAGAACCAGAAACCTCAATCCAAGTCTTCGAGAAAAGCGCACAGGCGACGAGCATGAAGGCGACATAGACAGCAGTGTGGATGGGATCCAAGAGGGCTTCTCGGAAGTTAAGTGGGGGAGACATGTAGTAAGCAATACCTGACGCGGCATGAAGCTGAGCGGAGCCACCTTCGCGAGGTTCCCAAACACCGAGGAGTCTCACGAGCAAATTGTCAGAAAATCGAGAATAGAGCATCTGACTGATCAAGAAGATATTAGAGCAAAGGGCCGATTGAAGCATGATCGGCATGTTAGATGTATAGAAGAGACGGACGGGATAAGATCCACGCATGCCACGCTGGCGAGAGGACTTTACGGGGATTTCAACACGGAAACCCTGAAGGTAGATAACGGCCGCAAAGACAACAAGAGTAGCAAGGAGATTCATGATGTTTGGGAGATTCTGGCGATAGAATGCCTCATGCAAAGCCCGCTGCTTATCCTTCCATGTCAACAGAAGATGAAACAAAGCAATTACTGCTCCTTCGAATTCAGGTCCTCGGCCCGTATTGTAGGTGGTTGGAGAGAAAGCCTTCCACATAATCGACTCGCAGATGTTTGTCGCAATAAACAAAGAAATGCCGCTTCCGAGGCCATATCCCTTCTGCAACAATTCATCTAGAAGAATGACAACGAGACCGGCGACGACGAGCTGAACAATCAACAAGACACAGATTCCGGCACCAAGGTCACTCGGTTGACCGTAGAGACCAGTAAGCACATACACGCATGCTTGGCCAAAGGATAGAATAATAGCGAAGAGTTTTTGGGCGGTTTGGTAGAGTTCACGGTCGGTTTTGAGGTCAAGGTTGACGTCGATGAGGTGTGTTCCTGCTAGAAGCTACAGGCTCATAAGCCCCAGAATAAAGAGGTCACCCGGAATGAGAGTGCGTACCTGGAAAACCATGCCAGATGAAATAATAGGGGTGATACCCAGCTCCATCAATGTTCCGCGATTACTCGCCAACATCATTCGAAGCCAGTAAAGAGGGTCGGAGGTGTCGGACGAGACAATTCCATACAGGGGCATTTGGCTCATCACCAAGAAAATCAATAGAGTCAACTGCATTATCACGTTAGTTCGATCGATTGCTATCGCACAGCATTTTCCGGTTCATACCCCAGTCCACATCAACTTTTGGTTAAACGGCACCTTCGTTTCGGGGGCTGCCACCTCCGGCAGGAGGGGCGTGAAGGGCTTGATCAAGTCGAGGAATCGAACTGCACAGATTAGCCACCAGCCATGTCTATAGGTAGCACTTCAATTGCGCGTCTCCAGAGCGACAACGGTTTGAACTTACGGCCGCTCATGATGGGTGGCTTGTTCCTCGATTGACCCCAGGGAAAGGCAAAGGGGTTGAAAAATTATGGTGAAAGAAGCCAGCAGAAGAAGAGATTACAGTCAAGAAGCCCAAAGAAAAAGGAGGAGGAAAGGAAGATGCTGCTGGGGAACGACAGAAGAACAGGAGGTTGGAATCGTCAATCGAGGGAGAAAGATTTGTGGATGTTGTCTTGTCTTGCTTAGTGATGAACAGGACACTCTGGTCCCAATCACACCTTGCTTATGTCATCTCTGATATCAAGGAGCATCCATCAGATGAAGAATCAAGAATCACAGTCTGCTATCTCAGTATACTATACTCCATAGTTAACAGAGCATATCTGTCAAAGGACTGATCAAGGAGAAAGCCAGTGTCTGAAAGAAGTGTTCTAAAGATACAGTGTTGCTTATGAAAAACACCATCATTCCTATGGGGAGCCTGGAGGTTTCCTCTCACAGTGCAGAAGCCAGTTGATCTGTTACCTACATCCTCTGTATAAATTTGCAAAATGAGCAAGATTTCCCTTGAGACTCAGATGTATCTAGCTTGCGTGCACTTCATTCATGGCTGTTCTCTATTACATCAGTCCCAAACCCTTCGGAACATGCTTTGCTCCATCTTTATTTTGATATATACTATTGCCTTTTATTCCATTAATAAAGAGACTTTCAATATCACTTTGCACGATATCATTGTTGGTCCATGTATATATCCATATACCGGGGCAGGATCCCGAAATTTGATATTTCAGGATGTCTGTCTCAAAGGATCTCTCTTGGATTCTCCTCCAGATCTCTATTCTTTTCCCTATATCTCTCACCTGCTCTCCAGTGTTCCCTTCTTTAAGACATCACCTTCTTAGCCTCAGCTGAAATTTCAAGTGCGATATGGAACACCGAACTGAATCCTCTAGCAGCCATGTTGAGAGAAGCCATAAGGTAAGAAAACAATAGGGATATGGCAAACTAAATACTGACAAGGTTCAGTTGCGATATCATTTGAAATCCACATACAACGTGATTCGATCCCATTTCATTCGCTCACTAGGGCTTAAGCTGAACCCCAAAGCATGTCGTACTGGTAATCATAAATCTCCTGTACGCGCCACAAAACATCCGGAGATTTCATTGCCTCTACCCAGAGAAGTCCTTGCGTCAGGCCTGAAGGATTGTTCTACCAGCGTGGACTACTCCGGGGCACCCTGTCCCTGCCTCACTGCGGATGCTAGCCAAGCAACGGACTTCAGAGCATCAAGCGAGCTCAAAAGAATAGCCTCGGATAATCAGCCGAGGGATGGAAATAAGCAAATAAATCCGCAGCAAAAGAGTTCATCACCCAGCCCTAATGCTACGGAAGAGCGAAATGGGGATCAAACTAATAGGAACGATGCCATGGTTGATGAAGAGGAATCTTCTTCGGCCGGGAGAGCAGTTCCAAGTTCATCCGGCCCCCGAGATGCCTCCGGAAGAGTTTGTGGCAGGAACTTTGCTAACGTAGCAACAAGCTCATCGTCCTGTTCTCACGGGGTGGAATCTATAGTAACGACATTCCCAGCTTTGGTACTTGATAATCCGATTGCGGACGATGAGGTAGACGAAAAGATGATTCCATTGCGAGAGGTCGCGGCGCTTATCTCTGGGGCTGACCAAAAGCAAATTACCGATGATCGAGCATTGAAAAATAAACTCGAAGAAATCATTCGGTATACCTGGGACGAAAAGGATAAATTCATGGGGGAAATGAAGAAACGGCAGGCTGCCGCAGAGGAAGCAGCCAGTGAAGTCATCAGGCTACAAGGCCAATGCAATCTCTTGCAGGGAATAAACAATTCCCTCAAATTCCAGAGGGAGGCCTTGGGGAAGGAGCTGAATTGCCTTAAAAAACTGTTGTTCCGACATGGGATGGAAGTTGATATCGCTGCAGACACTTTGCAAAACACAAAGAAAATCTCGGAGTCGAAGTCTCAATCAAACCCTGAATGGCACAAAAGAATGACTGAAACTACTTCATTCCCACTAAAGGAGACGCAGCCCATTCGAAAGAATTCGTTATATCTCGAAAAGCACACACTGGAGAAAATCCAACTTGAGAAACGCCTCCAAAAAGCTTCCGACGAGATTCTCAGCCTTGAAGCCAAAGTTGACATCTATAAGAAGTTTATCATCCGACTCCATTCCCAAGTCAGGGAGGTGGAAAGGCAAAAGGCCGAGTTAGAGCAAATGTTGATCGAGGCAAATTCAATAAATGAGGAACAAACCACCCAATTGGAACAAGTGCGGGAACAACTGGAAGAGTTATCTCATGCATCCATGCTAACCTGCCAGAGTGATCCCCTTTGTACTGATGGAGTTCCCAACTTCTCGGAAAAGTGGACTCTGATCAAATCGCAGCTGACGCCGAAACTTGCGTGCTGTCGCAGAAGCTTGCAATCGAAACTTGTGGATGGCAACAAGGAGGCAATCTCATATCTCTACAGCCTGAAAGACACCATTCGAGTTGTCGAACGTGGGATCATAGATGGTAAGCTGCTTTTGGAGCTTGGAAAATTCCTAGCAGCTACTCTAGGTCGAAACAGGGGCCTAGAAAAAGAAATTGAACGTTGCATTTCTGCCAGGCAAGGAGAGAAAGATGGAGGACCTATTAGTAGTTAATCCCTAAAGAAGTGAACAAACGAGATCTTCCCCCAAACACTTGCATGGCTCATACAAAACATTGAGACCTGCAAATGGGAAAAGCAACTCCAACTGAGATTAGACCATTATCAGCACCCCATATTTACAATAAATAGAAAAGCGAGCAGCAAAGGACGCGTTGAAACGTAAGGCACCTCCTTAAGAGCGGAGAAGTTCGGTTATGTCTACTGGAGCAGGGTCTTCTCGACTCGCAGCAGAAACCGAAAGAATTGATCAACATCATGAAACCCAAGTTTTCATTCTGGTACGCCCCAGAGCCATATGCGCCATAAGAAGTACCATTGAAAAAGAACACATGGCCAGTTTAGGGTATCTCTTTCATGTCGTCGTCTCTGGTTAAACATTAATGAAAACCAAAACTTCAGTTCTTCTCCTCAGAAACTTCTTTGACGGCGACAAGGTCGATAGCACCTTTCTCGTTTTCCTCGCCCGCTTTCGTTGCCGGTGCACGGCGTCGTTCCAGCAATCCCATCCACCCGAGCACATACCACCCTGCCAACGCCCAGAACCAAAGTGTCAATCCCACAAACGTAGTCACCATCAGAATAGGCACAAGCACAAGCAATGCCAGCCCAACGCACACAGCAGTAAACGTAAGCGCACATATTGACCCGATGACGATTGCGGTCGCAAAGGAGAAAAAGATCACGCTCGCGACGTGTAGGATCAAGAGGGAGAGCGGGACGCCGGAGCAGACGAGTTGGAAGGCAAGGAAAGACGCGAGGATGGGCCTGTTTCGGCCAAAGGCACACGCACGCGAGTATATGGCTGCACGGCGGGGCGGAGGGATGATTTGGTCAAGCATGGAGATTAGAGTAGACCAAACATCAGTCAGAATAGCTTGGAGGGCGGAGAGCATGTTGGAGAGAATTGATGGCTGCTGGGAGGAATCCGTCTGGACGCCCATGATAGGCGGCTGGTTTTGAAAAGGTCCTTTCTGTTGGTCAATGCGATAGTAGCTGGATCAAAAATGCGGTTGGGATTCATTTGCGTTCGATTTGGAGTTGCTTTTCATAGCTTGAAGCAGTGAGGTTGGTGTCTTCGTTTGCCTGGAGCTACATAGATTTCAAAGTTGTCGTCATCGCCCATCACCATCACAACTCGCACTGGGACTCTTTTGCTCCAGTCAAACCACAGGCTCTATGAATCATTTTACTTTGAGAAAAGAGCAAAACGCATTGTCATCAGCACAGTTTGAAGTTCAGATAGAACAAGGTATTTGCAGTCTTCTGAAATTCCGAGCTACTGTAGCGATAATGGGTCAGATTAACTACATTCACTGCAGAGACCCGCCAACTGGCTCCTCTTCGAACCTTTCCGCGCCTAGGGGAATGTCGACGATTGCTTCTCTACACCAGATATGCACCGCGTCCTTCATATGCTCCTTATTCAACCCGATCAAACACCCGGCTTTCACGCTCAGCGTTTCTTCGCCCGGCGCCCGATGCATAAGCCTCGATCCGCAACTTTTACAAAACAGGCACTCAAGTTTTCTGCCCGACAGTGTAATTCGAGTGTAGGAGCCGATTCCCGCTGACGTACTTTCTCCAGACGCGTCATTGTCAGCTTGGAGCACCGGGATTTCAAAACTGGGAAATATGGCCGTTAGACCGTACGCGGACGAGGATTGGTGTCGACATTCGGTGCAGTGACAGATGTAGACTTTCAGCGGCGCTGGCAGCGGAGTGGTAAAGCGGATTTGGGAACACTGGCATCGTCCTTCCATGCTGCTTTGCTTTTCTTCTCGATGGGGTGAGTTGCGTCCAATGCCTTTCTCACCTTTCCCCTGGATTTTAACAGTAACGTCGGACAGAAAATCATGTAGGAAGTAGTAATGATATTCCGCTGCGTGTCGCAGGAGCAGAATGATATTGCTTGAGATGAATGGCGACTCAATGGATGAGTCCTTGATAATGACAGCATTCTCTGCTACTGGGATGACAAATGAAGGTACATACATACATGGATCATGAGGAGCATTCGTGCAATAATACGAAGATCTTCATCCAACAGCTTTGCGTGAGAAGGAACATATAATATCTCACCGCTTTGACCAGAGAACAATACCCAGGCCCAATCGCGGACAACTGGCTGATGAACAGACATGGAACAGGATTGTATGTATCCTGGAGATCCAGATATATCATATTCATTACAAAGCCCTTGGATTGAGCCCGAGAAAAAAGTGTGAAGATTGGGTTTCAACAACCCTTCCTCATGATCTCTCCATGGAAGACGCACTCTGACAGTGAAGGCGGTTGCTGGTCATAGATCTCTAGGACTACTATGGGGTAGATAAAGACTAGCAGGTTGACTCTATTTATGACATGCTGCCACTCTAAGAAAATCCACGAAAGCCGAAAAATCAGACTGCTAGCGACGTTCCATCACAATATTTCGGAGTACTCCTGGAATCAGAAAATGCAAAAATGTCACAAGTTGGAATGCATTGCGACTCCAGTGGCATTCGGAAACTCAATAACGGCAACGTCCACAATAGCCACAATCTTCGGCTGAACAAGCTGTGTAATCATTGGAGGACTCACCAGAGTCTTCACCAGAGTCCCAGCCGGTGTTATCTTCAAAATCTTCTTCATAGATTTCATCCAAGTTCGAATGAGCATCCTCTTCGAAGATCTCGTCCTCCTGCGCAAGCTGGTTCTCCCGGTGTTTACCTTCCCACATTTCTTTCATGTCATGCGGGAGAGCTCTTGGTCCCTCGCCTTCCGGCTCTCTAATTTGAAGACATCCACTGGCAGATCGACATACTTCAAGCCTTGTAGTTGAGACCTTCGCGACATCAATCAGGTCTTGCAACAACGAGGCGAGTTTACGCGAAATTTGCTCGTTTTCCTTCTCCCATTTGGCGACTTTTTCTTTCATATCGTGCACTTGAATCCTACCTTCAAAGAGGCCACGGTCGTGAAAACCGACAATGAGTTTCGGAATTTGTGTCACCCAAAGCTTCGGGATGATGTCTGTGACATCAAATTCGCTTCGAATAGAGCGAGTTTTGATCTCAAAAACGTGCTCTTGTGAAACGGGCCAACCTCCTTCCTTGACTTGAAGGATTTCTCCTCGGCTTGAAGCAATGGCACAGTCGAGAGTCGCGTTGGCAAGAGCCTCAGGTAATGTATCAGAGCACTTTTGCTGCTCGGAAGCTTGGTTGTCCTGTTTCATGTATCCATCGCACTCAAAGCGTACAAGAAAATCAAGTCCACCAAATTTGTACTTGATGATTCGTTGATGCGACTTGGAATCCTTCACATCTTTCTCCCATGATGTGTATTCGTCGAGGAAGCTGTGTCCGTAGCCACGGATATTAGGAATCAATTGAGTTGGAGAGTCCTCTTTGCGGACGAAGAACACGGTATCTCCAACTTTTTCAACTATGAATCGAAACTCTTTATCGTCATCCCCCTGGATGAATCGAAACAATTTTCCTAGCACACTCGCACAGGTAAAAATGTCGACTAGGCCAGTGTCAACTTCTGGCACCTGGCATAATACAGCTCGAGCTGCTGGTTCTATGGGGAACCTTGGGTACCTCGCTGCATTGGGATCAGCTAAGAAGTTCCCTCGGTCTGGTTTGAGCTTTCTGTGGGTTGTCGGCGCATTCCAAATTGGAGGTTTCCCTGTGCAAAAGAAGACTAGTCAGTGAAACTAAACGGTTGAAAAGTCAGGCTAGGAGGCCATAATAACTACCAGGTACAATGATGGTCGGGGCCCCTTGGCCCACCCAGCTATAAGAAGCAATATACTCGCAATCCTTAATGCTTGGGTCACCCATCGACGGAACAACATCTTCTCGTTTGATCTCCATGATCAGCTCCCCGTATGGAAGCGACGGAGTATTTGTATCTAGAGAGTCGTTATTTCTCCAAGAGCCCGTTCTAAATGGCCTTCCTCCACGGCCACCGAGAGAGGATCCCCTACCACCGCGTGACCCTCTGCGCGGATCCTCAGTGCCCATGTCGAAAGTTCTATCCCAGATTCGCTGGATAAGGGAATTCGTTGTTTCTGGCCAAGCGATGAATCGTATCACCAAATGAAAATAGCAGCTTGGTGAAGTAAAGGGATTTCTGTGAACTTTGAAGTGAAGTATCTTGGTAATACACAGTCAGCTATTATGATATCTTTGCCAGAAGCAGACGTCTACACTTACTTCTTCAGAGCTATGAAAAAGCTTTAAGTTGTCCAACAGCTGAGCCTGCTAAGCCTGTCAACTAGCAACTACCAGGACATTGGAAAATTTTTGCAAAATGCTTGATCTTAAATCAGGATTCTAGCTGAGATCGCCAACACCATGGCAACAATCATGGTGGGAAGTTTCGCCCAATATTGTATACTGCATTGTGGCATGTTCCAGAGTATAGCAGCAGATCTTGGAACTATTTTTCAGCCTGGTTTTTCTTTCCGGAAGGTTCTGAGCAGGAATAGCTCCAGCAAACATTTCATATTCTTTTATTCCTCCGTCTTGTGCTTTGCAACATCATTAATGATATCAGAATGGCCTTGCCTAGCAGATCGATAAGGCTATCAATACTTAAGGCTTATTGAACGAGGGGAGAAGAGCGTTACAAGAGTCGCAGATGTCAAATTGCTTTATGCAAGCTGTATGCGACCAGGAAAACGGGCTCAATTGCGCTGAGAAGTTGATCTCCAATTTGAATACACACGAGGCGCTCCAAAAGAGTATTCGGTTTGACTTATCGGTGGAGTTCCTCATCGGGCCAGCGACAAAGTCACTGACCTAGATTCAAGAACCTGGCCTCGAGCAGCTCTGCAATGGAGGACTTCTCCACCCGCTCCTCTCCTCTGTGGTCAATCCTCCACCATTTTGGACTGCTCTTGCTGATGCTCACAACCGAAGGACGCTTCGTGAGATTTCTGAAGTTGCTTTTGCATGGCTGTTTCTGCAATTGTTGAAGTCTCGGCCTTGCACTGGCGAGATTAAACAATCCCGCACTTTCACACTTTGCAAAGGGAAGAGAATGGAGCACATCATATTGGTATGGAATATCAGGACTTATTCTGATATAACTACTCCATACTGTGGATGGAAAGTCATCTCTTGATTATCATGCCATGTTCTTCTTTGCAACCAAATTGCCATACATTCCATGATTTTTGGGCGTTCCTAATATGTATATAAAGTCGGCCTTATATCGAGCTTCTCAGAAAAATCTCAACTAAGCCAATGTTCTTAATGAATCAAGTCTTCAAGATTTCAAGTCCTTTTAGATTCAACAGCTCGCCAGTCAATTCCGACTCAAACCTCTGTCAGAATTCATATGCCGTAGTTATCCTTCCCCCAAATCACACGACACTACTCAGCGTCAGCGGACAGCACTTCCATCGCTTCGATTAAAAGACAATATAATGGACCATATTCCACCCACTTCTTCACGATATACCTCAGCGCCATGGTTTCGCGACCAGGCCTCAAATGGGAGAAGGTCTTATTCGGAGTCGAGCCTCGCTGGACCCACGAACCTGACATTAACGAGGTTGAATCCATAACCAACAAGGCACTAGCTCAGGCATGCAGCGTTTCTTTCTTCTGTCAGGGGGCATTCAATAGACTATACCACGTACAATGCAAACACCATGCACCACAAAACAGCTATCTGATGCGCGTCTCTCTACCAGTGGATCCCAAGTTCAAGACCCTGAGCGAGGTTGCTACGCTGGCTTGGATCCAAGAGCATTGTACATCGCTACCGGTTCCGAAGGTTGTGGCATACGACTGTTCGCACCATGCAAACAGGCTTGGATTCGAATGGATTTTAATGGAGAAGATGTCTGGGAGACCGCTCGCGGAGGTCTGGGGGTCGATGACGTGGGCGCGCAAGGAGAAGCTGGCGGCGAAAATGGCGCGTTGCGCTGCGGAGTTGTTCTCGTGGAGGTTTTGGGGAATTGGGAATCTCTTCTTTGCGGAAGAGTATGGAGCTAGGAATGGGACAGAGGTACATGGGCCGGGGGGATTTGTGTTGGGCAGAATTGTGTCAATGACGTTCTTTTGGAGCGAGCACTTCACGTACAATGTTCCTCGTGGGCCTTTCGATCTGAGCGCTGAGTGGCTTCGGGCGAGATTACAATTCACCCAACACGACTGCGAGAAGACGATAAGGGAGTCTAATGATGAGGACGATATTGAAGAAGCGGAGAAGACGTTGCTTGTTGTCGAGCGTCTAATGAAAGCTACTAGTTTGATATTCACGGAGGATTCCAAGGTCCCAACAGTTTTGCTGCACGACGATCTCTCTTGTCACAATATACTAGTCGATGATGATGGAGAACTTCAAGGCATCGTCGACTGGGAATGCACATCGGCAGTGCCGCTGTGGAAGGCAGCGCAATTCCCAAAATTTCTACAAGGGCGCCATCGCGCGCAGAAACCTATAAGGGAGGCTTACTCCGCCGGCGAAGGGGGAGAGGATTTGTTTCAGATACATTTACTTGAGTACGAGCAGACACGACTGAGAGGGGTATTTACAGAGGCAATGGAACAAGCAAATCCGGACTGGGTGCGTGTGTTTCAGAGCAGCGGAAAGCAAGTCGACCTTGATGTGGCCATACAGAACTGCGATCTCCACAACCTTGCTCGAAGAAAGATTAATGAATGGTTAGATGAGTTGGAGAAAGGCAAAGAGCCGGCGAGTTTGGTCTCCCGATAATATGGAAATTCAAGTTACGGCATCACCCATCATAAATACATCTAAAAGGCTATGTCAGTGAATGGTAGAGAACGAACAAGCCCTATTAGCAAGTGCTAGATTGGTCAATCTATGTGCCACTGTCAGTAGTACAGCATAATGTAAATCACCATTAGAGCAGTTCAATCCTCATGCAAAGATGCTTTATCATCAGACTTGAATGCCAGAAGCTTCATATCTCAAGAAAAGAAATAAAATCCAAACAAAATCATCGGCTTGGATCTAACTCGCTAAATCGTACCCATCTCCTCACACACTCATCCACCATCCGCAACTGCTCTGTATCCACCTCGATCTCAAAATACTCTTGATGTCTCTTCCCACAGCCTCCACAAGGGTCCTGTAACTTGAACCTTCTATCACCTAGCTCGATATGAACCAGCCTCTCTAATCTATGGATGTTTGGCGCCTTTCGGGGGGATCGCGCATTCGATGATGATGACGATGAAGGAGAGTATGGATAATATCGAACCAGGGTGAGATTTTGTGCGCATTGCTGGGTTAAACGGCGAGATACATTGACTGCGCGACCAATTTTGAGGGTGATTGTATTTGTTGGGCGAGCATGATTGTCCTTGCGGACGCGATTCAGGGAGATTCCTGCTGAATGCATAATTTCTGTGGTTGGGCGGCTGGCTTCTGTGCAGTGTGGAATAAGCAAGGGGATAATGTCTGCGGAGGGCACTGTCTTTTGTGGTGTAACACAATAGATGTAGATATATCCCCATTCTTCGGACGGAGAGAGCGGTTCTGAGAGTTTCTGCAGGAGCTTTGACGTTGTTTCTGGGGATAGAGATGTTGGAATCCAGGATAGGAGAGATTGGGTTTGTGATGAAGAAGAACTTGTATGGGCAAGCATAGATGGCCTTAAAGAAGTGCGAGGTACACTAGACGGCAAGCTTTGGCTCTGCTTGTGTTGAACTCGAGATTGAGCTGGTTGCATTGCATGGCTGGAGTCAGAATGAGAGGCTGCGCGAAGATGTTCTGTTCGCCGACGGAACCTCAATTCCGGGAGGTCATCACGGTTGATTCCGGTAATAAAGCAGACCAGTCGTCTTCCGGTGCTCAGTTTCTTCTTTGAGCTAGGCGAAGTCACAACAGCCGACTCTCTACCTTTTCCCAGTCGATGCGCCTGAGCAGCTAGCCTTTCTTGACGTTCAATGAGTTCCTCAGTCCTCATTTCTCGATCTCGACGTGGCCGGTACGAACTCCTGGAATTCTTTATTTGTGATTCATTGGCCTTCGCGGTATTAGGACAATCATTCACATTCAATAGTCCAACTCTTTCAATAAGAGTATCAATGCTGGATCTTTCGCGAAGTTTCGTTACGGCTGCAACCTTTGTTTTAACCAAAGGTGCTTGATTCTTGTGCTGCCAGCAGAGTAACTCTTCCACCTGCACTTCAGGTTTCCCAACATTTTTACTGCTTAACTGCTTGGTTATAGCTTCTTTCATAGAAGCATCTTTTGCAGATATGACAGTCCTTCGACATTTCCGACCATCAGATGTCACACCTTGGCAGGTCGTTAAAGGGTCTTTGGAGTCAGTGCGAGTAAGGCGGAATTCAGGACAATCCCGTACATGAGACATTGGAGGTAGCTGCAGATATCAAAAAATGGCAAAAGTTAGTGATAGGGATGGATTGCTGGTAATTTAGGTACATACAGGTGCAAAGGAGTTCAAAGACTCCAAGACTTGAGGGGGTTTTCTGTACTTATAAAGTCCTCAACATAGCGGCTGGGGATATGCAAAAGTGAATAGAAGCATCAATCCATCAGTCTAGATGCAAACGAGTTCATTTCTCCTCATGAAGCCTGCATTGAATCGAAACTAGGCAGCTCTTGTTCCTCAGCCATCAGGATTCAGAGCGTTCATATGCTGGTTAGCCAGAATCACCAATGTCCATGCAGTCAGGGTCAAAACCAAGGCATTTTTCAAGCAGAAGAATACGCTATATGGTCTAATAAGAGAAACATGAGTTGAGCTGCCATCCATCCTCCCCTGCGGTGGTGAGCAGAGCAGCGAGGCTGAATCGACGATGAGGTGCAATTGGGGCTGAGGAACACCCAGCCACACTTCATCAGTCTCGCAGCATTGCTTGGCGCTTTTGCATCTGATGTTTGCAGTATGAAGGGACCTGAATGAATTAGTTGATCAGCATCATTATCATTCTTGTTATATGAGAGAGTATGTATGGTACTATATGTACTAATGTATGTACATAGATTGTCTCTAGAATTCTGTCAAAGGAATAAGAATAACAAGCATGTCTCAAAGTGAAAGCTGGTGGATTTATTCTTTTGAATGACAGAACCAACTAATTACTAGGCAAAAGGAATTGAAACACATATGTAGTTATGTACATATCTGGTAGAAAGAAACTATTGCCTCCCTTTGCACACCAATAATTCTGCAGCGATGGCAGTCAAGAAATGGACAAAGAGAACATCTATCAAATGTCTATTAATAGTAGTTATATGAAATGAGATAAGTCAAAAAAATATAAACAATGCTCAAAATTTTCTGATCAAGTAAAGAGCACAAAAATATAATAAAATTATACAGTGTGAAGAAACAATCAGAACGTAAAAAGAGTATTAAACAGTTTACCTTCCCCAATACTGTATCATCAAGAAGATACCTTAATGTGTCTTGCCCAGGCTCTGCAAGTGAACAAGCTCATAATATCGGCCTTTATTCGCGAGTAATTCTGAGTGCGTTCCACTCTCACTTATACGGCCCTGGTCAAAGACATAAATAAGGTCCGCCTTTTGAATCGTACTGAGTCGATGGGCCACAGCGATAGTGGTGCGGCCTTTCGCCGCGGCATCAAGGGCAGCTTGGACGACCTTCTCGGATTCTGAGTCCAGTGCAGAGGTTGCCTCATCGAGAAGGAGAATTTTGGGATCTCGGATCAGAGCACGAGCGATGGCAATGCGCTGCTTTTGACCGCCGGACAGCATGCTTCCTTTACTACCTACAACCGTGGCAAAACCGTCACTAGTAACAATGTGAGCATGGGTAGGAAGTGAGGAATAAGAAACTTAGGGGTATGTGTGTCTTACGGGAGAGACATGATGAAATCGTAGATATTTGCCGCTTTGCAGGCTTCAACGATTGCTTCTTCAGGTGCATCTTCCTCATTGATACCAAGGAGGATATTTTCCCGGATCGTACCTTGGTAAAGTGTGGGCTCTTGACTGACAAGAGCCAAAAAGCTCCGGTATGCGTTCACATTCCAGCGAGTGATATCATTTCCATCAACATAGATACCACCAGAAAGTGTATCATAGAATCTTTCAAGAAGTGCAATGGTTGTACTCTTTCCACATCCACTTGGCCCGACTAGAGCAACATACTGTCCTGGCTTTACCGTGAGGTTAAGACCACGCAGTACAGGTTGCTCTGGTCGTGTTGGATATCTGAAATGAACGTCGCGGAATTCAATCGAGCCTTCGATATACTCCACGTCATCACCGTCCTTGGATTGAGTATCAATGGAAGGTTTCCGATCAAAAAGCTTCTTGAAATCCGCAGCCGCACTCTTTGCTTTACCCATATCAGGAGCAAACGAAAAAACGGTGCCTGCGGACTGGGCGCCAAAGACAACTTCCGTGAATGCTACAAAAAACTGGAACAGCGAATACTGGCCTTTACCCAACAAAGTCCCTCCATACCAGAAACCGAGAGCGAAAACAAAGAACATGAATGATTGAGAGGCGGCGTAAAGAGTCGATGACTTCAACACAGACATCAAGCTCTTCTTTCCCTGTACGACTAACTGTTCATGGTATGTGCCGGACACATCATACTCGCGAGTCAGCGACGCTACGGTGCGTATGGCTGATGTTGCTTCGCAAGCATAACTCGCAGAAGCTTCATAAGCCTTATTAGCTCTTCTTTGGAATGCGGCCAAGATCCAAAACCTATAAAACCCACAAGCCAGAAGAGGCGGAACACACGAAATGCAGACAAGAGCAACTTTCCACCCGATCACAAGAGCAACTATCATCGACGCGGTAAGGGTAGTGGTCACCAGCAAGATGGTTCCGAGAGTCACGCCACTGATGCCAGACAAGTGTTTGGTCTCCGTAGAGAGGAATGAAGTCAATCCTCCAGTGCTATTTTCTTCCTTATCGAAAAAGGCAATCTCTTGTCGGAGCATTGACCTGAAAGCTTTACTCCTCGCTCTGAAGATCAGCTTTTCAGAGCAATATGCGAAAATTGAACCCTGAATACTGTAGGCGAAGAACATGACAATTCCCAGCATCAAAAACATCAAGCACCAAAAGTCCGCGTCGTGCCTCAGCTTTCCATAGAGAGGCGGCGGTAACGCGAGTGCAGAGATACACTTAGCAAAGAAGACAGCCATAGTTGGTTGTCCTCCTCCGCATATGATTGAAACTATAAGGCCAAAGGCCATCAATTTCCATTCTGCAGTGTTGAATGAAGATATAAACTTAATCAGCGTTCCAAGAGAATATTGTTTTTCCTTTTCGGGGTCCTGTTTAGAGAGAATGACACTTGATAGAGATTTCTTCGTCTCGGTCCTTTGAAGTTCCAAATCCAATTTCTCGTTCGCGAATTTCCCAGGCGAATTGCTAGCGGATGTGGTCAATTTTTTAAGGCGAGCTTCGTCATCCTCGGGTAGAACGTCTTCGGCATGTGCAGCATCTGCCGCAGCTTGGGCATCTCGCTCTTCGTGGATCTTTTGCGCTTCCACAAGCCGAAGATAGTTTCCATCTCGTTCGACTAATTCGTCGTGAGTTCCTTGCTCAACAATTCGACCGTCGACCAAGACAACAATGTTATCAGCAGTCTTGATGGTCGATAAACGATGTGCGATGACAATGGTAGTCCTTCCCTTAGAAGCTTCATCCAATGCGGCTTGAACGACTCCTTCAGACTTGGTATCCAAAGCAGAAGTAGCTTCATCAAGTAATAGAACCTTCGGGTCTCCCACCACAGCACGAGCGATAGCAATTCGCTGCTTCTGGCCACCGGAAAGGAGAAAACCACGTTCACCCACCTGAGTGTCATATTTCTCGGGCAAACCCATAATGAAATCGTGGGCGTTCGCCATCTTTGCTGCATTCTCGATACGTTGTCGGAGACTTTCCTCGGACTCTGATTCAAAGGGTGTGCCGATAAGGCCCTGTTTGATATTGTTGTAGATAGTAGTGCTGAATAGAGTTGGCTCCTGGCTAACTAAAGCGATTTGCTGCCGAAGCCACTTGAGATTCAAGGTTCGAATATCATGACCGTCCACAAGAATGGAGCCGCCCACAGGATTGTAAAAGCGCTCCAGAAGTCCAACTATAGTACTTTTGCCTGATCCAGATGGGCCAACCAAAGCCGTGGTTTTTCCAGCTGGAACAAAAAGATTGACATCTTGCATGACGACAACCTCTGGACGAGAAGGGTAGATGTGTCGAATATCACGGAATTCAATATTTCCTTCCACATGCTCCAGAATCTCCCCGTCATCTGACGTAGGATCGATTGGGGATTTCCGATCGATCGTGCCGAATATTTTGGCTCCAGCAGCAACAGCAGAGGTAAAAGCCTGGGCGTTAGGAGTCACATTACCCAAACTGAAAGACCCAATGATAATGGAAAGTAAAATGGTGAGAACATCCGACAATTTAGTCTCACCATTAACAATGAACCGCGATCCCATCCAGAAGCCCAGGCCGTAGTTCAGGAAGACAAGAGACATCATGCCCCCAACCATGATTCCAATGGTCATTTGAAGCTTGACACCCCATTTTTGCGCGACAACCAAATATGAATCGTACTGCTTTGCGAGCTTCTCCTGGGTACCAAAAGCCGTTGCGTTTCGAATGGAGCTCAACACCTCTTCTGCCACCGTTCCACCCTCTCCGTAACTTTCCAAGTTTTTCTTGCTGTATAAAATGATAAATTTGGACGCACCACCCATAATAGCCACGATACCGACCACCGTAGAGCAGCAGATCAGAGTCAATTTCCAGTACTTGATAAAGCCAATAATAAAAGCGGTGATGAAAGTTGCAAGTGCAGTCAAAGTTAGACCGACTTTCTCCGATATGCCATCTTGAATCAAGTTGGTGTCAGCTGTAATCCGGGTTGTAATCTCTCCAGCGCCCAACTTGTCAAAAAAGGCGATGTTCTGCCGTAAGATTGCATCAAGGTACTTCTCTCTAATTTTTTGTGCAATGTGTTCGCCCGTATAGATGAAACCAATAGTGCAAACGTAGATTAAGACAAATTCGGCGATTCCTAAATACACGAAGTAAAGGGCGTATTTGGACAGCGTGTGATTGAATTCATCGTAAGTGATGTTTTTCAGAAGAATATCTTGAAAGGTTCCAGCCATAGCACCGAAAAGAATCTGGAAAAAGCATTAGTAGTTGGTGGGTGGCAAAGGAATATAAGGGCCCATACATACAGTGAACAAAGGCAGCGCCGCTCCGCCTGCGATGGAGGCAATGGCGCTGACCAGAAGGATGATGATGTCGTTCGTGGTAGCATATCGATAAAGCGTAAAAAAGGTCACTTTGACATCGGGAAGCTCAAGCTGCTCTTTGATAATGTGGCGTTCATGCTCTGGAAGATGAGCCAAGGCATCATCCAGGTTGGATTCCTCCTTCTTCTTGACCACTTTGGAATCTAACTTCTTGAGATGCCGGTCATCGGCGATGGTTGATGCTGACCCTGACGACGTTCCGGCTCTTGGAGAAGCATTTGCTTTTGTCTCCGCAGCTGGCTGCATGGAAAGCTCATTTTGAGTTGAATTTTCGGGTTCTCCCGCCATGGCTTGAAATGATCACCACACCCCTCATACAGAAAGGGATGATACTCAATATATCAACAGAGTTCAGAAAGTGCGAAAAAATGTGAAAAAAGCAGATGGTCAAGAAACACTATATGCAGCCAGACATAGTCATGACTATACACCATCCATGAACTGATCAAATGTAGGTTGAGTGCGAGCCAGGTGCAAAGATGGAAAAGGTCAAATAGTATGTATTCACAAGAAACTCTCTTTCCACACAAGATGAGAAGAGAGAGAACAGATCATTATTATATTAAAACATCTACAAGCAAAGAAAAGAAAAAGAGAGCCAACTAGAATTGCATCACAAAGAGAGGCCGTCAGTCATCATCACCCATGGACAAGCTGCTGTTCTTGTGCAAACTCATAATCAAGGGGATAAGGGGACAGTCAGCCTCAATTCGCGCACAGTTATGCAAATTTTGGTAAGATTGGAATTGCCAACAGAGCATAAAATAACACCCATCAATACAGCCGAAGTCATGGTTTGCCGCAAAAGGCTCTGCAGAATCGCCTTTTCCTCCATCTGAAGCAACAGTAACAGCCGGAAAGTCAAGGCAAAAATACGAGATGACTCAGATACAGATTCGGTACCCGTAGCGAGATAAAGTAACGATCTCTTGGACCATTAGTGCGGGTTTCTTATTGGCCCACCAGCACTTTGACATCGCTTAGGACTGGATGGATGAAACATGACTAATGCTCGGATGTTATTAGGTAGACCGCTGAGTTTGCCATGCCTTCTCTAACTATTAATATTAGCTTCCTCTCGCCTGGACTCCGACTGGAGCTTGATGGCTGTACACAATTCAGTCACTTTGGACTAGTATTTAACCAGTTACTGTCTCCGCCGTTTTACACAGTAGTTATTCACAGTACACCAGAACCTTACGCGAAATATTGACATTTTCTCGTACCTTCGGAACAATTACCCAAATGGGAAACCGATGCATTCTGCCCATTCATAACCAGCGGTTATCCATATACATAGTGGCCGTCGTTTTGGCTGATTACCAGCATCTTTGTGGCGTTCTGCAGCGCTTCTTACATATTGTAGATTGGAGGCATCCATATGAGTAATCTGAAAAGTACTACTCCGTATTCATCAACTTCTTGCTGTACCGACAAGTTATGTACCGAGTACATACGTATATACGGAGTACATAAATCAGTAAACAAAGTGCTTACTTGCCACATTAACGGAGTGGATATTTATTCCGGAGTCCGTAAGGTGGATGACGAGTTAAAGACTAAAACAGTTGCTCGCTACCAGCTAGTTGACCCAGAACTACGGAGTATTACTCGTACCTAATACTGTACTCTGTACGGAGTACCGTGGACGGAGTACACCCCAGCAGTCTCTCCATACATAACAAAACTATCATGCTCACTGATGGGTCTGTGTTTTATCCTAGAGTCTATGGTTACATACATATTAAGGAGTTCCCTCCATTGTGCAAAAGAATACCATAATGCCATCCTCGTAGGATAAAATTCCGAATCTGACTTTGCATTCCTGTCACCAGTACTCCGTACCTAGTACTAATTATGACTCAGCTATGGCTTCATTGACCGCGTGGTGTGAGGATTTGAGTGTGTTCTTGACATTTTGTGACGGAGCGGACCAAGTTATGAACTAAACCTGTTTCCGGTTCCGATCAGGCAACCGAGTTTTGAGTCCAGGACTTTGGAAAGCAACCGATGTACCGTATTGACGATGGTTTCCCGGGGAAGTAGAATCGTCGCAACAACAACAATAATAGTACGGAGTAGTATTACTTGTACACAGTAATCCAGATATACCGCACTGCACCCAGATGATCAGATCTGAGGCTGAATGACTCCTTTCTAAGGAAGACCCGAATTTGATGAGTGATCGCAAGGGCATCGCAAGACAGAGAATGGTTGATCTGTCCATCGTAATTGTGCTCTCTTCACGCCCCGCTATTCTCAAGCTGCAGCTGTATGTACCCCATATACTCCGTACTCCATACTGGAATCATAAACAGAGCAGTAGACTTCTCTTGCAAGGGCGTCTTTAGCTGTCGCAATTGATAACAGTGATGATCATCTCCCTCTAACTCATATTGCCCATGTCTGCAGCTCTTTGTGCAACGAGGTTAAACGAGGTAGGCCATCAACCTCGCCGAAATCTAGAATATCCTGTAGTCTGGGACTGGCAGCAAAACGTCCATCAGTCGCAAATACATAATTACCTCGTTTCGTTCATCCGTCATGTCCGTCATTCTGGTGCTTGCTCGGAGTTCCGGCAGTTCATAAGCCCGATTCTGTAGCCTCACGTGTTATGCCGGATGTCACGTGCAATCTAAACCCAAATGGGTAAGCGAAGAACAGTCCAGCGCACACAAAACACATCAGACTCATCAAGAGGCTCGACAACGTCGCTCAACGCCAAATATCGCAAACTCCAAGGTCGACGAGTGATTGCGAACCAAGTCAGTCAGCATGCCGGTACGTATAATTCGACACCTTTTGATGGAGCAGAGGAGGTGATAGTAATGACCTAGAGAGTGCTGACCAACTGTTCTCTTGCACAATTCACCAGAGCCACAAGTCCTTCCGCACCAAGCAGAAGCTTGCCAAAGCGCAGAAGCAGAACCGTCCGATTCCTCAGTGGATTCGATTGAGAACCGGCAATACCATTAGGTAAATACAGCCTTCCTTTCTCTCGCTTCAAACATCGCTTGGGGGACGGGGGAAAGGGGGAAGTGAGCAAGCGACCAGACAAACCTATGGAATTCGAAAACACAAACAACAATCCCGAATGTACCAAATATTTCAGGAGAAGAGCGAGCATTTTCCCCTCTGAGAAGGCGCAAGAAGCAGTACAGCAGAATCACAAAGGTTCCTCCAGAAAGCAAACAAATAGCTAACACCATCGAATTCAAACAGGTACAACGCCAAGCGAAGACACTGGCGCAAGACCCGTCTCGGTATCTAAACAACAACTCCAAACAAACCGCAAAGGAAATCGGAACGACTGCCGATACGTGATACACCGTCCCTTGTCAAAGCTCCTTATCTTCCGCTACATTTCCAAGTTCATTCCTCGCCGTCACTGCTACTGCCACCTTTCTCCTCGGACATATCCGGCATTCTCGCGTGTTCTGTCGATCGATTTTATGTCAAAGCATACCCTTACATGGAAATCAGTGAGCAATGGATTTGGAATGGTGGATGGTGGTTGATCGATTGATGTCGAGATAAATTGGCGAGAAGGGCGTTATGTGTATGAAAGCAGAAATAAATAATTCATGAAACATGTCTCTCATGTCCCAATGGAAAAGGAATTCCACGTTTTGACATCATTGAGCTCCATTAGTTTGACGAATTTTACATTCAGCTTTACCTGACTCACGATCTCCAATATCTCACGATTTCTTACCAAAGAAAAGGGAGCTACGGATTTAAGACGTCATTTCGGGTTCATGATACAGTTCACAAAGGTCAGGAAAAATCCATGACCAGCGAGCCTGAACGGATGGCATCGTATAATATCAATACTAAATTAATACCTGCGGCCAGTATCACATTTATAATGACATATAAAGTAAGAAAAAGATTGAAATGCCATAAGCATATTTTCAACTTCCTTCTCTGACCATGCGAGCCTGCGTCACCTTGTAGAAAACCTCTGCAAGTGAGGTGAAAATGCCAAGGGTACATAATTCCACGAGCCCACAGCCACACAGCCCAAACGCCTGGTAAGAACCCAGATCATAAATTGAAATAAAGTGTCGTCCTGGGTAAAAAAACTAGCAGAGCTATTCGTCATGAAATGCATATCTAGAAATTCTTGCCGAGTCAGAAAATGCCTTGTAAGCAACGTAGTCAGGGAACAGAATCTCAAGGACGGAGTCGACGGACAGCATGAGAATATCATCCATTCAACGACTGCAAAATTAAGCTGTTAGCAGGGAAACGTTTTCGAAATCCTTGGCCAAAAACTTACTCCTCAGCCCATTCGTTCTCACGGCGGATCTGGTCTTCCTCCTCTGGGGTGAAATCATTCTGAATATTGAAGGTCTTTCTGATTTCATCAGGAGACTTCCCCTTGATCATGTTTGCGACAGTCTTGCATCCAACGTCGAGCAAAGCTTTTATATCGAGGTAGTTTGCGGCCTGCCATGAATATATTAACATTTTTATGTCCGAATGATACACGAAAAACGAATAACAGTCGCGCTCCTTGTTTTTAATACACTCTGGTACACTTCGGAATGAGGCATACCAAGATAATCTCAAACAGCATTTCCTGGTCAACTTGCATGAATTTCTGATCCCATTCATCAATATCCGTGGTCTTGCGTCGCGAGTCGTTGTCCTCATCACCGGTACTAGGAGGATCGTTCTTATGGTGCTCGCACCATTCGACAACCTTCTTCAGAACAGATGCGTTCACCTAAGATGTCAAATCAGTAAAGGTTGAGGAGCCCAGCATCGTTGTTTTCGCAAGTGTGTCTCACGTTTGGGATAGGAATGGGCTCTCCAGAATCACCAAGATCCTCGAGCATATTCTTAATAAGGATGGATCGCTCAGCAACCTGACGCTCTGTCATTTACAAAATTCGAGTCAGCAGAACTTTCGGATTCACAACGACAGGAATGCGTGCTGCCGCCGCTGACAATGGTATGGAGTGTGGCTTAGATACCCATGGTCATCTCGACTCCATCGGAGCTGGTGAGAGTGATCTTGCTTGTCGCCGTGGAAGACATTGGTAGAACCGTTCTCGATTGACAGAATCTACTATAGAAGACTGGATCGCATGACAGAAACACATGCTCTGTCAGTCTGGCTTCCAGGCATTCCAGGAAAGAAGAATTTTTAGGGATAAACAGTGATGAACAAAAACTCACCGTGACCAGAGATCACTAGCAAAAGCTAAAATGGAGATGTTCTAAGCGTATGGAGCAGTTGGATCTGAAGCAATAGATTTCGGTGCAGGAAAATATAGACAGCAGAGAAAGAGAAAGATGAAGAAGACAGGCAGTTTGAGGAGTTTATTGAGAAAAGTGAGATTTCATGTCAAACCAACTCAGAAAGAAGTCACTGCAGGTGTAAATGGGCGTGGGGAGCAGGCATCACCTGCTTTGCGTTGGGTCACGTGATATATTGGTTGACGGGTGCATCCCAACTCAAGGGGTAGACGATGCTCTGCGTTTCCGCAAGAAACCTACACAATTGCTGGGTTTGTTCCTGATGTTGTCCTTTTCTGCAGAAGTAAACAGCTGGTGATTGTCCATGCAAAGCCCATACATGCAAATTATCCTATGGATTCTACGTGTAATCCCAGATGCCAGCTCTGGCTACAAGGCTTTGAGGCCGTTTTTCGAGAATCAAGGATGATTGATCACTGTGTACTCCCGTCTGAAGTACTTCGTAGAAAGAGTTGTTTGTTTGACTGTCAATGCCAGTCTTTCAAGGGCTAGTGAATGGGCATCCTGAAAATAGACAAACAACACCTTATCAAAGGGAAGTCCAAGGTACTGTGCATAGTTATATTGCAGAAAAAACAATGGCTTTAACATTAGTACAGAGAATTTCTATTTGTCTATCTCAGCTAACGGCGAAACTGTCCTGAGCTAGGCACTCAAATATTAGGGTGTTTGGCCAGCAAAACAAACTGAAATGAAAATCGATCACAAAGTGATGGGTATATAGAGAAAGACAAAGCCCAAAAATTTAAAACCGGGTATCTGCAGAAATGAGACAATCAAGAGGGAATATGAATGGATAATGCCACTGGTGAAGGAAATCTCAAAGGCTTTGCTCTCGAAGGAGTAGGTAGGTAGGCTTCGACTATGCACATACCCGTGTAACAAGCCAGACGTTCAATCCAGGTCGACCCAAAACGCGTTTCAATGTTGCGAAAATCCCATCGTCACTAAACGCCATATCGTCCATATTTAAATGGCGGTCATATCTCCAGAGGCGGTTCAATTGGACAGCTAGCTGGTCGCCACCATTCGTATCTTTATTGTCAGTATGTTGAATGTACGGATCAAGGAATGTAGCGGAGTCCGGGGCAACGAGGACAGTAAGGTTTGTCAAGCTCTGTGCAGTATGGGATTTGATACCAGAATATCTGCTATACCCGAGGATAGAGCCATCATTGCATTGCGGCACTCTTTGGTCAAGCCTTTTAAGCATATCGGCACCAGATATCCCCATCAAATCATGGGTCCTGATGGTGAGATTGGCCATATCTCCAAGGAGCCATAGCGGCGGAGAATACGTCTTCCACCAAAAGACGTGTGCAGTATTATTGACAACTGGAGCTTTGTTTAAGTCAGACCTTGAGCCTGACAAAATAGCGGGTATCCCAATCTGGGTAGGAATGACACCACCCTGGTGATAAACGCCTAGCAGAATTCCCATAATACTATTAAACATTATCCAAAAAGCGAGAAATATACGCGACTTAGGTAACCGGAAGCAAGTAAGGAGGAGAGGGATGCAGGGAATTAAAAAACGGGGCTCCTGGTGAGGGAATATTGATAAGATTGTGGTTCCTGATAGGGCGGAAAGGGCCCTCATATTCTGAAATGAGAAATATGAGCGGCTTGAAGGCGATAAAACAGATGCGATTAAAAGGACGTAGACAGGACCAAGGAGTAGAAAGCCATTGATCAGAAAATGCTGATAGTGAGGGTGAAGACCGTGAGATGCAAGATTTGCTTTGTTGGAGTTGTACAGGAGATTGTTAAGAGGGGTGACTATCGGCTTCCGGAAAACGTCTGAAATTGAAGTTGGTGTTTGGCTGTAGAAGCTTGTATCCGCGTAGACCGCAATTAATGAAAAGAGTATTCCGGAAAGGACGAGGGAAAGAAGCGCAAAGGGCCTATAAAAAATCAGTCAGGATGGTTATGTGCTGGACAATAATGTTTGAGGACATACCTTTTCAGAAAATGAGGAATCAATCGAATCGCAGGTATCATGATGAATGCCGGAAACGTTATTCGATTAAAAATGCCAGTGACAGTTGTGAAAGCAAGGATCGAACAAGCCAATACGGAGGTATGCTGCTGCACTCAGCATTAGCAATTGTTTCTCAAGTCCCCGACCTCGCCAGAACGAGCTTTCCCACAGCTCCCATAGCAGCCAGACGTACTCTGTTCTCCAGAATCCTTTGAATAACTACCAAACTCCACGCCACCAGCAATGTCTCCAGTGAGTTGGAAAACGTATGCGTCTGATACGTCCATGTAACATACGACGAAGCCACCAGGACGACAGCCCGAATACGATGTCTCGGAGACGCGATCAGCTCATGTATAGCCCAGTCTTCGAGCACAAAGCTCAACCCGAACATCGTCCCCCGAAGCACATAGTATATCAAGTATGGCGGGGTATTTCCAGTGCCAGCTTCGGTCCAGAACCATTTCAGGATGGTCATTGGTAGGTCGTAGAGGAGCCATAGTGGGAAGACGCTTCGAATAGGTCTGGAGGAAGTGAACTCCCAAGTGAGATGAGTCGGATATGAGTAGACTCGCCCTATATTTCATCTGTTAGCCTTGTCATTTCGATGTTGCAATCTTTGCTCAAAACTCTTGAGCCTGGGTAGTGAAATAGGTCAGGTATTCTCTTGGATTCAACGCGCGCAACAAGACAACAATCTTACCAGCAAAAAGCTCCGGGCCTTGGAAGTTCTCATCAGGGTGAAGATAAGTGGGCGAAAATGCAAAGTAAACACGAACAAGCAGCAGAATAAGGTACGTCCGTCTCCACATAGTTGGTCCTAGGGTGGTTACGCGACAGGAGAGGTGGCCAAGTAAACATGCTCTGGTGACCTCTGGTTGAAAGTACCAGTGCTGCAAAACTTCAGCATTGCTATCAAGTTATATATAAGGGAGTTTCAGCGGAGAGGGAAACTTTCAGATGGGCCTCGCAACCTGCAAATATTAAGGGTAGAATAGCAAATATGTAAACAGATTCTAGCCCATACACAAAAATGAACTTGAAGCAGCTAACATTGATGGCTACCTACATAGTTATGTAACTAGGTAGTACCAAGTCCCTACTGTAGGGCCTTCATTTTGAGTTCCATACAGAGAACAGAGAAGTTCATTTGATTCGGTTTGGAGGAGATAACAGGTGGGATAAATATTTACTCCATACAGAGTAATTTATGCATAAACTTAAGGTGTCACCCGACATCAACTTTGAACAGTTGTAGGTAACTAGGGAAATGCTCTACATGTAGGATTGGAAAATGGCGTATGAAGGTATAAATTACTTCTTCCCTACTAACTTATCGTCAATGAAAATCGCTTCAGAGTAGCGCAATAACTAGTAGAGCTTAGGAGCCAATTAATCAGGATCGCAAATTAATTGAGCTGATGGCTGAGTACATAGCAGCTAAAATAGCGCCAGATTAAGGCCAGAAAGACTAGCAGGGAAATGACTTCACAATTTCATATGATAAAGTGCTGCAGGCTTAAAAGATGTTTCGCAGAGAAATTGTGGTGCAGGCAGTTTGCCACTTTATTGGGGGTTAGAGTATTTGGTATTGGTATGGATCAGTCGGAGATTTGAGAAATTGAGGCTGTTTCAGTTTTCGCCCTCGTCATCCGGTTGCTCGAAGAGAAAATTCGCCGCAAGTTCTTCGTTCTTGTCGCAAGCAAAGTAAGCCTGAATCACAGCATCCCGGGAAAAACCTAGACGGCAAAGCTGCGAGGAGACAGATTGTTAAAAAGTTAGCAATATAAGATGAAGGAACTGCTTCAGCTCACTCTTTCGATAGCGTCCCTCTCTTCTTCCGTAACACTGATGGTGTGGGCGCCAGGTGGTAGCTGTGTGTCCTCATCGATATCTTCACTCAGCAATTGCAAAAACTGTTCTTGGTTCTGTCCGATAAGTTGGGCTAGTTGGGGATTTCCCGCCCCGACCTGTTGCAAAATAGGTTCAAGCATTTGGGGCTGTTGCTGTACCAGCTGTCGCAACTGCTGGAAGTGAGGATTGTTCCGCAGAAAATCGAGATTGCTCAAGCCTTCTCCTCCCGCAGTTCCACCCAAGCCAGAACCACCAGTGCGAGCTCCGCGAGCACCTCCACCTTGAGCAGCTTGAGCAGCAGCCTCGAAGAGGTTAACTGGCTCATCCGATTCAGTAGTCGCAGCAGGTTGATTAGCCGTTGGCGCTGCGGTTCTGGATGGCGCAGCCGCGCGAGCCTGCTGGCGAGCGGCTTCTTGTTCCGCTTGTTCGGGGATGCCCTGTCGGAGTTAATAATCGTCATGGCGAACTGTTTAAATAAGTCATGTGAAACTCACATTCAATAAATATTCGATCGCGCGATCAGGGTTAAAAAATGCAGCGCGCATGGCTCTGTCAATATCTGCTCTCGGAAATCCCATGGCTTCCATCTGCTGAATAGCAGCTTCGCTCTGAGGACCCATCAAAAGAGCCGACGGGTCGTTGAATGCCGGAGCTCCTCCAGCCGGGGAAGGGGTCGCTGGGGGCGCTGAAGGAGCACTTGTAGCGGGCGCAGGAGCTGGAGGCACGGTAGGAGTGGAAGCTTGAGCGGGAGCAGGGGTAGCAGGAGTCTGAGAAGGACCGGCAGGCGTGGAGGGAGCAGGTTGGGCCTTGGGCTTCAAGGCAAAGAATTAGTGAGGCCGAGAAGGTGTTTGAGCAGCAGTCCATCCACATTCTCTACAAACCTTGGAAACCATGCAAACTATAAATCCTTTCTCTTCAATATTGTATGATTCAATAGTATTTGCATCTTGAAGGATTTTGCCTGGTTATCAACAAGAGTCAGAAACCTGGTCTCAGTGTCTTTCCATTAGCGATGGTTCTTGAATCGTAACATACCAGAGTAGATAAGCTTCTGCTGAGCAGCATCCCAGCCTTTATCTTGCGCAATCTTCTCTTTCAGCTGGCCAATCTAGGACAGGATGTCAGTATCACCAACCAACCTGACGCAGGTCTTCTCAGAGAGAATGCTCACTGTCTCTGAGGGCTCAGCTTCTATGGTGAATTTCTGCTGTTTTAAATCCTATGGGGAAGAAAGATCAATCAGCATGCTCCTTTGACTACACTATTACAACCAAGTTGACAACAACAGGGACATGGCACCAATATCTTACCCTGAATGTGAGCTTCATGTTGTGGCGCCACAAGTGGTGTCGGAGCTTGAGGAAGTAAAAGTGAGTATGTGGAGAGGACGAGCCTGCGCAATACACGGAACGCCAGCACAGGTCCAGGAACAAGAGTGAGTTGTGGAGTCAAATGTCTAACACGCAAAGATAGAGATTGAAAGAATCCAGGCAATGAAGTTGTTGTGGACGATCAAGTGCTTTCTGAGGCAGCGTCTGCCTTCTTTCGTCACTCCGGAAAATCCACTAGCGCCCCTCACTAGCAACACTCTTGCGCTAAACTCAATATAGACTAGTTTACTAAATTGGCTGGATTATATAAGCAGAATGATGATGCCAAGACTGAGGAGAAGACTTCATCCGAAAACCTGCCTTTTACTGTAAACCTAGAAAAGCCAATATAAACAATGTAATTGCTACCTCTATGGAATTAAATGCTCAACGCTCCATACTGCCAAGATGGACTAAAAGAAAGGAAACAACAATATGCGCAACACAAGGCGGCCTATCCGGCGAAATCACTTCTCACAACTCCATGCATGCATGCAGAATACCACCGAACGACAATTCTGGGTGAAAACTTACTGAGGTCATATAGCTATGTACGGAATAGAAGCTAACGAATATTAGCTCGACAGCTTGATAATCAAGCCCTGCAAAAATACAGTTTTTGCAGATTGCGCTTGGTTTGCAAGACCAAGGCTGATCATGGCCCTGCCCCACACCGGCCATATAAATCGCACATACACTGCTCATATGTGGGACATCTGATATGCATCTGTTAATGGGAGCTCGAATTTGTGGATGAAGAGGGGGAGGCTTACAACACCGCATCGTTTTGGAAGATAATGTGCCAAATCATTTCAAACAGCCACCCGATTGCCTGGCTATTAAACTCCGCCGTCAACGCCCAGTCCCTCATTCGGATATAATCGCTCCGCGGTCTTTGGCGGATCCGATTTCGGCTCACCGCGAACTGTGCGCAACAAACTGCTGCAATTCGATTCGGCACTTCTTCACGGGTCACATTGAACAATTGCATATAAATATCGGGGAAGTTGGCCCGGACGTCGCAGTTTTTGATATCCTCTTCGGTGGGGCGGAATGGTTCAACTGAAATTGGGCAACCGGGATCTGGATTACACCGCAAATTCACGTAACCCTTGCGCTCAACTGTGCTTATGTACAAGTTTTTCAGATGTGCCGTTGTCCACGATCCAACGCCGTCGTTATGCCACTGGTAATGCGCACCATGCACGAACGCTATGATCTCGGGAAGTGTATCGTAATTGTCGATAATGAAGGTAAGATATGCCATTGCCTCGCGGCCACGATTGATGGGTAATCTGAGAGCGAAACCAGGCTCCTCATTGATCGAATAAACGAATGGAATCCATCTGCGCAGGTATGTCAGCAAATCTCTTTGCGAGATATCAGAATGACTAACTCTGGCTGCAGGCGGTAAGCCCATTGGACATTCTCCCATCGAGTTTTGGGGAGCACAAGCGCGCGCGGAATCTTCTCGGAGGGTGGTGGAATTGCTGGAGGTGGAGGTGGAAACCAGGTAGTCCGAACGGTGTGGGCAACAAATAGAAGAAATAAGCAGAAGCTGACAATTACCACGTCTGGTATGCGAGTGTAGCGCCGCTGGGATAATAGGTGGGAAAGACTGACGGCCATTGAGTGAAAGAATCTGGACTGGCCCAACTTTGAATCAGAAAGGGAGCCCGTAGTTGATCGAGTTCCTAGTAAATATCTGTGAATTCATGGCTGCAAAGGAGCTGGCTCAGACGGTTCAGCAGCTATAATCGCATCTTGTGATCCTCTGATTGCGAATTGTTGAAGATGTTTTGAGTCCGAGTTCACGAAAGCCAGACCGAAAGCGTGCCCCTCATTCCCTTCACTCTCTGTACAACACAATCAACAAAATTGGGACCGACACCAGAAGGATTTCTTTCTCCATTGATACTAGTACATATCCATATGAACTGCCCAATGATGATTTATTCTCTCAAACGCGAATATCCCAGTCAGATTTTTCCAAGCTGACCAATCAGCACAAAGTAAACTCCTGGCTATCGAACTTCATTCAAGCGCTAAACCCAAACGTAGCCTAGTGTCCGTCGCACCTGCATGAAGCGCGCTAGTCCCGATTTTGAAACACTGATTATGAAGCAGTGGAACCTTCCTCATGACCTGAAACTTCGCTCTTTCCGCCCCTGTATTTCGGAAAATAGTTTTTCCTATATGCTTCGTCCAGTTGGTTACTGATGTAGCGCCTTTCCGCCAGGTACGTAGTAGTGTTTACCATAGTATATCGCATCTCCGCCTTTGTCAAGCTTCAAGTGAATCTTTATTTCCATCGAACCTCCAGCTTGATGCGGAGTTCAAGACTCTTAAACACAGTGTATCTGAGCCTTCAAGTATCCATTGTTCGATGACAAAGGTGGTCTGCATTAGCTTTGTAATGTCGCTCTATATTGACGGGCTGCACCTCGACAACTGTCGATTCGAAAACTTGAAAGAAAGGGCTTCAAGCTGAAGGACTGACTCTATAAGTAGCCCATTATCTTGATCGCACGCTGAAGAAATCTCTCTCTCTTTTCTTCAAACTTCAGATTTTCTCGTGGCTGCTCCTAGTCATGGCTTCGATGTCCCGAACAAAATCGCGAGAAGGGAACCGTGCCAAATTACAACAACCTCATCTTTTAGGCCTTCCCTTAGAGATCGTTTTGGAGATTGTTCAATACCTTCCTCCTGCCAGTGGCAATGCACTCGCTTATGCATGCCTGAAATTTTATAATTGGAGGGATGCTTGGTTGCGCGACTTGAAATTATTCCCAATAGATCGCTTTGATATGCTTTGCATGTTCGAGAGAGACCGACTTCTTGACACCGTTGTCTGTGGATTTTGTTTAACTGCCCATCCCAGGAATATGTTCTCCCACGAGGCGTTGAAACAGCCACCGAATACGCGGCTTTGTTTGGCAACGACACCAATAATCCCCCTCGGCCGCAAGCACGATATAAGCTTCCGAGATGCCCAGAAGATAAACGTAGCCTTACGTCGACTGCCTCAGTATAGAAGGTTTGGGTGGGCAACAGATCAGTTGTGGCAATTTGCAGATGAGGCCGAGCAAAGCATTGCCAATGGTCCTCATCTTATCGCATCAAAAGACCGGAAGGGCTTAGGAGTTCTAACCAAACTTAATCTTTGCCATGTTTCCGATGACTGTGTTCCTGATAAACTTCGAGTTTGGGAACTCTTAAAGGGAAATGATGTGCAAATTTGCCGACACTTGTGGCTGAACGATCCACGACTTGTCGAGATGTATGATCCCAAGGCGCTTTTTGATCAGGACGGCGATGCTCTTCGGCGCATCAAGAACAACCTATTCGAAACAGCAAATGATGAAGAAGTGCTCAGTTGTGATGAGGAGCACTGTGACAGCTTTGCGCACTGGTCTCGTTCCTCATATTATGCCGACCAGCAACAGAAGGGCTGGTGGCTCCAGGTTGTGACCTTTCGATATCTTGGAGCTTTGCGACACCCTTTGGATCCGCAATGGATGATCCATACGCCATTCTGGAAGTCAACAGAAAAATCATAGCTGTCAGTGGTAGGGTGAGAGCCAAATTGCGGCTGTTCTGACATCCAAAGAATAGAGAATATGAATTTTCTTACCAGTGTCGAGCTATTTAGAAGTAGGTATCTGTTCCAGTAATTTTCTAAACTTTTCTCCAATCAATGTCAATGTCTTCTCATCTTTTTTTTTTTTTTTCCTTGCCATGGACTTATCACACAAGCTCCAATGTAACTGTTTGTCCACTAGATATGGCAACGAGTCATTCACCCTATGTAGATTTGAGATCTGGGCCAACCCCGCATTTGCATCCTAAATATTCATCTCTCTCGAAGTTTGAATGCGAACTACAACAAACGTGAAGCTGACGAGTAACGGCGTCGTTCCATGATATTGATGCTTACGAAGATGTACGATATAATCATTTGACCCTTCAGCTGCAGACGCTCAGTCATATATGCAAAAAAGAAAGGAGAAAGAAGAGGCATAGGGGCACAGCATACTTGTGCTAGGGGATATGGAATGTCATCGGCACGCCAACATTGTGGAAACTTGACCTCCAGCAATCCCTGCATCAATTGTGGGCTGAGCTCATCTTGATCTCGACGGAAGGGAGTTCAGACAGAATATCGGATCATACTCTCGAGAGCAGCCATGGTCCGACTTGTGCCTTTCGCGGTGGAGCAAGTAAGATCTATTTCCAATTTAGATACTCTCGTGCTGTGTCCTGATCTGCCTACAATCTAATTCGGGCGCTTTTCTTTTCCATAGTGGATGGACGAATATGAAACGTCAGCAGTATACAACATCGCTGAAACATGCAGCGCATCAATCTCGATTGACGATCTCCGCTCCCTCTCTGAAGATCCATCGCGAGATCCGCTCTCGACATCGACTAAGCTGACGTACGGGGCGATCCGCGGATCGGAAGATTTGCGCTCGAATGTAGCTAAATTGTACTCGTCTACTGACTTGTCGACTCCGTTAGCACCTGAGAATGTATTGATCACGCCAGGAGCAATCCATGCGAATTTCTTACTGCTATATACCCTTATTCATCCCGGGGATCATGTCATTTGTCACTATCCCACGTATCAGCAATTGTATTCTGTTCCGGAATCGTTGGGAGCAGAGGTTAGTCTGTGGAAGACTAAAAGCGAAGATGGTTGGAAACTGCATCTCGAAAAATTGAGAAAATTGGTGAAGCCTAATACGAAGATGATCATTGTGAAGTTAGCTCTTGCGTTCTTTTTCCTAAGCGTATGTAGTTGGTTAACGGTTACTAACCGCATTCCAACGACAGCAACCCGCAAAATCCAACCGGAGTGCCAATTTCGAGGGACATTCTCGCTGGTATTGTCGAAGTCGCGAGGCCGTATTCCATAATCGTGTTCAGTGATGAGGTCTATCGGCCATTATTCCATTCCATGGATAAAAGCGAATGGCCACCATCCATACTCTCCTTAAGCTATGACCAGTCGATTGTGACAGGATCCATGTCTAAGGTCTATAGCCTGGCGGGAATCCGTGTCGGATGGATTGCCTCTTTAAACAACGCTATTATCGAAGCTTGTGCCAGCGCCCGAGACTATACCACAATCTCTGTGAGCCAGGTGGATGACCGGATTGCCGCCTTTGCTCTAGATCCTTCCCAGGTCGGGAAGCTTTTGGACCGAAACCTCCGCTTAGCGAAAGCAAATTTGGCCGTTTTAAAGTCTTTCATAGATGAGCATCAAGATACGTGCGACTGGGTGGTTCCCCAAGCCGGCACCACCGCGTTTGTCAGGTTCTCGAGAGACGGGAAGCCCATTGACGACGTTCTGTTTTGCCAGATGCTCCAGAAAGAAAAGGGCGTCATGTTTGTGCCCGGAGGCAGATGTTTTGGCGGAGACTTTAAGGGATATGTTCGGATTGGATATGTGCCTGAAACTGAGGTGTTGCAAGCGGGGCTAAGGGAGCTCGCAGTATTCATGAAGACTCGATTTTGGAGTGTGCCATTAGCATAGACGAAGCCTTTTTTAAATGGTTTACATTCATTGGTGAGTTATTGGGCTTGAGGACTCCGAGTGTCGAGTAGATATTCAATTTCCGCTTAGAAGGCCTCGCAGATCTCTTTATATACATACGCATATTTGTATGTCCAGGACATCCATATTAGCAGGAAGACCAAGGATCCCAACCTCGAGAAACTGAGACTCCCTGCGCGTAACTTAACCAACCCGTCTAGAGTGACAAAACACTCAAACTCTCAAAACTCTCTCCAATAAATGGATTGTAGATTGGCTGCGCCTCAGATATTCCTCGACTTGCAAGGGGAATCGATCATCTAACTAGTTCAAAATTAGTCTATAACAGCGTTACTATGACCGCAAACCCACCGCTTCATTGGCCGTTTCGTCTTGAAAGCCAAGCAACTGACACATCCGTTGTTTGATCTGGGGTGTGTTTCCAACCTCTCCCGACTTAACTATAACTAACTAACTAGCAGTCTACTGCGAACATGTTCGTTTCTCACACAGGGTCAACACGCTCGAGCTCCATCGTCCGTTTCACTACGACAGCTGCACTCCAGACCTATGTGACAGCTAGGGTTCATGCATTGAGTGATCCGAACACCACAGACCACATTGACGCGTTAACTAACGGTTCTGAGTATCCCGTCCAGCAGAAATCCCATGAGGGACGGGAAATTAGGCCTCATCTTTCCCCCTTGCCGGTGTGCCGAAACAGCATGGCCTGGTCGGCCGCTTGACTACTACTTTCTATAACCTCCTCGGGACTCTGGACAACGCAATCTGGAACATCTTGCAAATAGTCTGGACGGCCGTAATGAGGTCATGAAAAAGCTATCGGCTCGTGTCAAGGAGATGCCTAGCCCAGGATCCCCTTCCTTGTGGCTCTGCCGCTCCTCTCGAGCTGGCGGAGAGTCCAGCCGTGCGAGCCTTTAATTGTCAGGATTCCCCCGTCTTGCAGTGTCCAATCTACTTTCTCAGTCTGTTATTTATTTATTCTTCTATACTGTGGCGTTATATAGCTAAACAGATGTGTTGGCACGCTTAAACGCGTCGACATATGGGGTGGTTAATACTTTCTTATGCTTGAATTTTCTTTCTTACCTACATTCTTCCAATTTCTTCTTTCTGGTCTGGCCTGGACGTCAGTGCAATTCTATCCTCCATCCCCTTGGAATTTCGCTCTTTTGGATTCACTCCAAGTCTTCGTCTTTGATACTGTCTGTTAACGACCTGGTTTCTTTCTCGAGGGCTGTCTCTTGTACGGTGTATACGCTGGTTCGTCGTCCCTGCTGATCACTGGTATGCGCTTGCGCATGGGCAAGCCAATACCATAAGCTACTAGGCTCCGTGCACGCATTGGACGGCTGTTGTCACCCAGCTTTGAGCTATTCTATACTATCTGACGAGATGTACCATTGAAAGCATCTCCCTACACCTGTGTTGGATGGAGGTCGATGAAAAGCTCCCCCAAAGTGTCTCGAATTGAAACCAATTGAAGTTGAAGTTCTTAAAAGACATACATCAAACATTCGTTTCCTCCGCGTCCTACAAGTCTCGTCAAACTTTTGCTGTCCTTTAATCCAGAGCCGCCATGATAAGGATAGAACTAATATACTTGGCCGGCACGATATCCACCATACTTAGTCTCTCAGCAACCGTGACAAACGGCGTCTTTGCGGCGGCAATATGTCGAGAGCTTCCGGATATGGGAGGTCTTCAAGTTGCCAGCGTTACTGGCTGCGCGCTGAGTTGCATAATCCAGGGATTTCTAGTTTTCTCATTCCGTCAGCGAATGAAGAAAAGTTTTCGACTTAAGAAAAGATTAGAACGCCGAATGATTGTCATCATAGGGATCCTCCTCTCCCTAACGGCTGTTGTGGTAGCGATGGCGATCAGCTGGAGCTCCACCCGTCTTGGAGATATTCGGGGCCCAGAGCAAGAGATGGAGGTTCGGCGGCTATTTCCTCTTTGGTGTGGCCTGTGGGGGGCCTCGATCCTCTTTCAAGCGATATGCTTTGGGCTTTTCATATATTTGAGCAGGAAGAACAGAGGAAAGGAGCTGGAGTGGGAGTTCTCTTTAACTGAGAGGCAGACCACTGAAAGGTTAGATGAAGAAAAAACCGGAATCCTGCGTCCTTCCGCCGAACAATGCCGTTCTCCGCAGGAACATGGGACTCAAAGAAAGCCACATTCGGAGTCATCTTCAGTAACAAACGTCAGATTTTCCGGCTTATCGAAGGAATTGGCAGCGGATTCGGGAGAATCAATCAAGATATCAACCCAAACCTCCAATGATTCCCAAGCCTGGGTCAAAAGTTTTTCGCGACGTGTCCCGGGTCTCCACGATGAACTAGTTAAACTTGACACGGATAGTCACCAATCCAAAGCATCTTCCCTCCGTCAGTCTCGGGACCAGTCACCGGACTCTTTATTCGAACGCGCCATCCTCCCCGAGTCCCGAAGCATCCGAACACCCTCGCCCAGCCTGAGCATCGCTAGTTCGCGACGATGCGTTCCTCCCATGCAAGACAATATTCACCCACTATTCCGCTCCGATAGCCCATCAGTTCCGCCTGTAGCCTCGCCGGGCACGACTGTGACAGCGTCGCCTTTTGCTGGGCATACGATTTCCATCTCCGCGTTAAACCAAATACGAACCCAATCGCCGCTCTCTCGACCGCGATCGCGAAGTCTGCTTGCTCATTTTGAAGAAGAGGAAGAAAAGAACCAGGACATAGATTCGAACAGAATGCGACGTCTCTCGCCGCTAGGTCAACCCCCCACGTATGTATTGGGATCGGCTGCGGGGAGCCACACTAGTCTTCAAGATTACGGGGGTCGAAGGGGTCGAACGAGAAACGGAAGACGGGGCGGCTCCATTCCACCTTCTTGGTGATGTCTCATGCCATGGCCCTCCGTTACTCATTGTCCGCCGTTATCTGTGGACGCAGTTTATGTCATCATATAAAGCTCTGGTAGAGTTCCGTTCTTTATACTTGCCTGAGTTCTCTCAGCAGGACGCAAGCGCATCTTTATTTTTATCTTTATTTTCTTTCGGTATATGACCTTTCCTTCGCTCCTTTCCCCCCGTCTTGTATATACTTGTTCTACGGATTGGCGGCTCTCTGCTACTAATGGTTTCATGCTTTAAAGACTTATTGACCCGTGCCAATCACTTCCCATATATGGAAAATACCTGTGTACAGATAGCCCTATGATGGCCTTTCCTTTTTCAACTCTTATTTTACTATTAATGTCTTCGATACACTGTGTTGTATACATATATACTATCCATATATATATTACTTCAAATATGAAACCCGAACTGCAAATTGCCCTGCGAAATTGAGCCATTCTTTTGATAGGGAAACCTGTCTGGTCCCAATTCAGGTGAAACAAGTCTTGTTTTTTTTTTAACAATCCATGAATCGTGTGCCTTCATTGAAATTCCATCAAGGCCGAGAAGAGCTGGGACTAGTCACACACAATCATTCTTGAATATACGAGACCTAAACTTGAAAGCGCTTCCCGTTCCAGCAGCATCGAAGTTCATTTGAATTTGATGTTTGATTTTGCCTGGAAACTTGTTGGATTTCATGTCTCATTTGGCTTTGATGACATAGTTACACGCTGGACAAAGTAAACTAGCTGTATAATAATAGCAATCTTCTAGTCGAAAGACAAAAACAACAGGGCAGACAGCCTTCCCTTGCTTGCATACTTATGTTAACTACATTCAAACAGCGGGAATTCCAACCAGAGCAATATCTCCCCGGAGTAACCACACTCAAAAAGTACTCGCATAGTCATGACTCTCCAGTGGTCATCCAGCTTTGTTCCCATAAAAAAAAGCAGTTGATATCACTTTTCTGGTCAAGTTGCGGTGAGTTCTCCAACAAGAAACTTAGATCTTGGTATCGGCGGTGTCCACGCGCCACTTGCACCGAACCCATCAGGAGCTTTAATCACCACGGCCCGAGTCAATCATGCAATTGAGCTACTTTTGATTCTTTAGTGCTTTAACGGCCGCGGCGTAACGTTCCCTCGCGAGTATCTGCCGGGCGAATATAAGACCCTCTCGCCATAAGGTGCACTCGAAAACGAAAGGTCGCTTATACATCTCATCATCTGATGGCACGAATTCACTCAAGTTGAGTTCGAGTTTTGGATTCTCCTCGGCGTTGGTGCCATAGAATCTCTTAATGATCATACTTTGTTAGAACTGAATCAGATGCTTAGTTCATTGATTATGTATGTACTTACAATTGGTTCGCCAGCAACGGCCTTTCCGCTTTTTGGGTCCTTCTTCCATACTCGAGCACTTGCAGTTAGGTTGCCAACCCAATGCATTCCGAACCTCCACAGAGAGCCACCCTCTTCACCTGGCTTTTCCTCAAAATCTGATCCTGGCTGGTACAGAGAGCCTTTTTCAATTGCAACACAGGCATTTTCAGCTTTGCGCAGAGGATTCTCATACCAAGGCACCTCTTTAATGTCCACAGTAATGCCCACCTTTACATGTGGTGTGTCTGGGTTTTCCAAAATTCTTGTCATGGACTCTTGAAGACTCTCAGCTGGCTCAGTGAAGCCCACTTGAACAGCAAGTATAGGCACAACTGTTGATCCCAGATTCTTGTCAGTGTAGACAAGGTGCAAGTCTGGCACTGATACCCTCTCAGAAAAGCTAGTGTCAGGCAGGCATCGGAACTTCTTGGACACAGAGGACAGTTGATGCATGAGCTGGAACATGATATCAGCCACAATGCTTTGATGAATGGCTGTGTTTTTGCGGTGGATTGATGTGATAGAAAATCTTGCATTGTGATGAACATTCACACTGGTATGTTTCCTGCACCAATCCATTTGCTAAGCACCAAGGGAATAAATCTCAACAGCAAGAGGACATACCTTTCATCATCATGATCAAAAGCTTTCTTCAAATGGTGATATTCATGTTGAGTGGTTTTTAGATGTATCACCTCACCAGAGATATTAGCTGGATATTCCCCTGACCAGACCTCATGATGTTGAGCCGGATCCAAGACTGTTTCAGGCAGAAATTCAGAGTCCTGGGAGGTGAAGGATTGGTGCCAGGACTGGAAAGTTGAGTTCCCATGGCCCAAACTGAATATTCTGGGAGTTTGTGGTGTCACTCCCAAAGGAAACACAAAGCGCTTACACATAGGAATGGGAGGGGGTTTTAAAACACTGCGAAGCAGGAACCAAGACATGCTGACAGTATATCAAAATATAATTGTCAATAGGAAACTAGGGACGTAGTAGGAGCAGCTACTACTAGCATTTTCTTACATCATATGAGAGAAATTGACTAAGTCCAAAGAAAAGGCCATATACAGAGATTCTGAGAGTGTTTAGCCCACTTCAAAGTACGCAGTATGTAAGAAGTCCTGAAATGTCTGTTGAGATCAAAGATATCTCAGAGATCATGCTTAAAGAATCATATAGATGAAGCCAGCTTACAAGTTACTACTGTCAACAGGCGGAGGCAGTGGAATAGATACGTCATTTACCTTTATTTAGTCTGTTAATTACATACTCCGTACAGAGTACTTAACTAGTACCTTTAACTAACTAACTACTGTGTAGTCATTTGGCTTCAAACGCCAAGTTAGCGCCAACTTTGAGATCACTTTGCTCTCGAACAATGAACATTGAATTCCATCTCTCTCATGAACAACAAGAAGAAGCTGGTAGATTGATTGATCTGGTTATCAAGAAGAAACAGTCTCTTGTTCCTCTCTCAACTTGCTCCCTCAACAGCAACAAGCATCCTTTTCTCTGGTCAGTTCACCAACTTACACTCTAAGGTAAGCTGCCCTTCTAGTTAACTACATACCTAGTTAACTTACTCCAAGCAATCATCTCATCAGTCTGTGTTCTCTCTCTCTCTCTCTCTCTCTCCCTCTCTCCCTCTCTCTCTATATCAATACCATATCTCCCATCTTTTACAAAACCTCTCTCCTCTATCTTCTGCTTTCTACCCTCTTGCTGGTTGTTAGCAACACTTCACCATACTAGATAATCCTGGCCATCAGAGTTTCTTGCTGGGGACACCTTATCTGCCACCAGCCAATCACTGCCGATCAGGGCTTGCAAGGTTGGTTTGGGTGAATTTCTTTCCTTTTTCCTGGTGGTGATTCTGCTTCCAATCCATCAACAGCCAGCGACTCAAGCTGAAACTACACGCAGACTGGCCATTCTATGCAGCATCCCTCTCTTCCTCTCTCTCTCTCTGTCTTACTTTTGATTGTGTGTTCTTGTGCTTCAGTCACTTGCTCTTCTTTCTCTAACTTCACATTTTCTTTTAATTCATGAAAAAGGTTCATCTAGCTCTTGGAAGAAACCTACTAGTCAAGCTGGCTGATTTGTTTGGTGTTTGTATTCTCTATTCACCACCAGCTGCCAGCATAACACAACACAGTTTGCGCTGGTATCCAGACTTGTTCTTCTATGTATCTCTTTGTCTTCGCGTCAACTTCACTGTGCTCCTCTTTTCCTTGTTCCTGCATGCATCCTCAATTTCAGTGTGTTGCTATCACCATCCCTACTATCTACTAACAAACCTCAACAAAAGACAGAAGGACATCTCCAGACTAACCAGCACAATTTGATATCTCAGGAGGTTGAAATGGCAGGCACCAAGCGAAAGCTCGAAGAAGGCCATGGCTCGAACGCTACATTTCCAAATCTTGGTGTTCACTCAAAAAAGGGCACTGAGCTGGCGCATTGTAAGCCTTGTTCACATTCACCATATAGATACAGGCGCAGACGCTAACTGTCGAGCAGCTTCCTTCTCTTCTACTTCCACTGCTACTCCTGTGGAGGAGAATAGCAGTGACAACAAGTCAGTTCGTGGTCGTGGGCGGCAAGGAGGACGCGGGATAACCAGCGACAATTCCGCCTCTGAGCCTCAAGTCCCACCACGAAAGAAGAGAAGAACTAGAGAGGAACTCTTACAGCAGCAGTTTGTCGAAGCTAGAACCCCTCGTTTCACTCGACAATCAGCAAGGCTCCTCTCCAAACGTCGTGCTACAGATCCATCCCCTAATGTGGAACTGAATGCAGGGCATTTACCAAAGGCAGCATCCATGGAGCCCAGTCACCCTCCGCTGACGTCTTCTGATACTCCACTTGAGGCGTTGCCCGTTGAACCCAATATCCCAGGACTTACACCTGCTGGCGCTGATTCTTTGTCGACGTCTGAAAATCCTCTAGAGACAAATGACAGTACAACCGACGAGAAGACAGCCAATACAGAGAGCAATTTCAATGGTCTCGATAACCACAATGCTGTGACTGAAAATTCGAACACATCCGGCCGCCCAAGCCCGAAGCAGGAGCAATCTGACGATATTCAAGTACTCGAGTCTGAAGACTTGCATGGGAACAAGGACACTGTTGTCACTGACAGGGGACCTTCCAGATCCGTTCAACTTCCGAACCTGGCTCTATCAACCGATCAATTCCAGCTTCGATCAACAGATATTGAGACACCCACTGGTGCTGAATTTTCGATGTCCACCAGGGCCATGTCTCCCGTAGTGACCCTGTCTGAAGTGGCAGAAGTGTCCACTAGTACGGTTCCAGTTACGAACGATAGGTTCCGTGGTGGTGGCAGGCCTCGTGGTAAAGGCAAGGGAAGAAAGCCTGGCCCACGCCGCAAAGCCGCTGGCGTCGGGAAAGAGGCTCCTAAAGTGCATCTTTCTGACCGAAACCTGTCCCCGTCCGCGACCGCCGCAGTCAAAAAGCTTAGAGACAGACAGAAAGAATTGCAACAGGCGTTCCGAAGAGTAGCTTCGGCTCAGCGTGCTGCTCTTGTGGTCCTTGCCAGCCGTTCGGAGTCTCGCTTGATTAAAGACCCCAAGGCACACATGGAGACACCGCTGCACCAAGAAGTGGTGGATGATCTACAAGAGAGGCTGGAAATGAAAAAGGCGATGATCAACAGGGAGCATGAGCTCAAAGTGCAATGCCAGAACAAGTACTTGGAAGCTTACCAGCACTGGATCAACATAGCGTTCAAGGTCAGTAAAACTCACAAAAATACTTTATTTTCCTTGCATATATTTAACCTTCAGCAGGAAAAGGTGGAGTCCGTAAGAGATGAACATATTCTCGCCGCGCAAGGAAGCTTTTTGCAATACCTTGACCAATGTCGTCAGGCAGGAGATGACGACCATACGGAGGTAATATCAGCCCATTTCGATACAAATGAGTGCACCCTAATATTTTGTTTAATCTAGACCGAAGAATCGGACACTGAGAATCCCGAGGCCGATCGTCAGGCTTGTGAGCAATCTGTCCGTGGGTTCGACAGCTCATATATTCGACGGCCTGATGGAGCTGCCCTGTATGAACGTGCCGACAGTGGATGGGATGATTTCGTCCAGAGAGCCAGAATTGGTGGAGACATCTTCGCACTGCTCAAAGATATAAACGAGGAAGCTCGTCGAGACAAAGAAGAGAAAAAGAGAAAGCGCGAGGAAGCCGAGAAGAAGAACAAGGAAGCTGTCGCCGAGGACGACAAAACCAGAGAAGACAAAGCCGCTGGGGGAGAGGTTGGTCGTCCTCGGTTTAGCGATCCACGCTTCCAACGGCTCATGTCTGCTCTGGCCGATGCATGCGAACTCGCAGAAGGTCGAGGTGCGACCAAAGAGGAAGAAGAGGCGGAGACTTTTCCAATGCAACAGCCAGCAAATGCACTAAACGCACTTGCTGAAATAGCATTAGGTGGGGCGACGGAAGCGTTGAGTGCGAATTCTGATCTCCGACCAGCTGTCTCGCACCCACCCGGTCCACCTGACGTTAGCGTGCCGTCTGGTCCTGTCACTGCCCAGCCTTCTGGTGTCCCAGAACTGGCAACTCAGCTGCCACCACACGAGTATCCAGAACCACCACGGTACCCCGAACAGCTGCCGCCACCAGCGGTACACCGAGCGATCCTGCCACAGCCCATGGTAACCCAGGAACTCCTACCAGCCCAAGTTTTACCTGCTCCTCCGGAATCCCAGGCATTCTATGCACCCCAGTTCCAGCCACTGCTTCCGTCGCCACAGCAGGGTGCCCCGAGATTGTATTCGGGCATGCCACGACCATTACTGCCTGCAGCGAGACCACCAGCGCCGGGGCTTCCACCAATTCGCGAGCAGTTAAGCGAGCAACTCAGGCTCCCGGATCCATTCTCGTCAGCTCCGCCACATCTGCCTGCTCCTCTGGGAATGCGATATCCGGGTGGACCTCCTCCCCCTCCACCACCACCACCACATCAGGTCCCTTGTCCATCTCAGTCGGGGTCTTATCCTCTCCCACCACAATACATGCCAGGCCCACCAGTTGGTTATACTCATCCTGCTCCCTTTCCTCCACCAGGGCCTTATCATCCACCTGCCATGTATTCGCCTCAGTTTTATTCGCCTTGTCATCCGCATTCCGTTCCGCCGCCACCCAGACCGCATCAGTTACCTCTACAGCCGTTGCACCCACAAGTTCCACATCCAATGTTTGGGTTTCATCAGGGCCCACCTCCTCCCCCGCCACCGCCTCCACGATATTGAAAGAGTAGGCTGCTTGGCTTGGTTGGTGAAGAGGGTTTGACTTTGTTTACTATTAGCTAATGGCCTTGTTTCTTTATGATGGCATGTATGACTGGAATGCAAAAAGGGATGTTGATACGGCGTCACACTTTTATCTTTATGCCGTTTGGCTTGTTATGATTGATGTGGTTCTGTGGAGTATTACTGCTCGCCATATCTGAGAACTGATATGATCGTGATGAAGATTCATTTCTAGTGCATTGGGTTTCTGTCGATAATTCAAGCCAAGTGAACTTCTGTATGTCTTTATAATCAAAGAGTTGGTTACTCTAGCAGCCTTCAAGTTCGACGGAGTCTAGCACAGATCATTTAGCTAGCTATATCTGCAGAATCATCTCAGGAAAAGATTCCCAATCTTCCATTAGATAGACCAGAAGAGAGAGCTAAATTACAGAGTCAATGGAATTTGTGTGAGCTTTTTGCAGATCAACAACTTGACAACAAAATAGAAAACATCGCCCAAGGACTTTCAGCCAGCAAAACTGATGCTTTGCTGGATGACTGTTGTGGAGGCTACCTATGACTCGCACTCTGAGAAGTGATTGCAGGATCGTAACTATCAATCATCATGACTCACAACAACTCCAAGCTTTCAGAGGAACAAATTCAAACCAATTTGAAAAGAACATTAAAGGATTGACAGCAGTTCAGTAGATTCAAGAGATTTTGCAGAGAAAAGAAAAAGCATTCTGTTTTTTTGAAGATTGTTTGACAGTGTGTTTGTTCTTCTGTTCCCCCTCATCTCCCACTCTGCCTTTTTTTTTTCTCACCCCACTCCAAGCTCTTCTTCTTCTCTTTCTACTGAACAAACTCGTCACTTTTTCAAATAAATATTGAACTGCTCTATTCTCTTCATCTACATAAAGATTTACGTTCAAGAGAAGAACCAGCCTCACACGCAAAGGGAACCCATGGCTGTGCGCGCACAGTTTGAGAATTCGAATGAGTTGAGTTATATACATACATACACAATCATCCCCAGACCCCAAGAGCCTTTTTTTCCCCCTCTTATTTCTTCCAATTCGCTGTTTGAAACCATTTTCCCTTTCATATGTGAACAGAGAATAAGGGCTTTGGGAGTGACATTTGTTCTAACTTGTCTTTTTCCGTGGGCAGGGTGGGCGTATTTGCGACGTTGACGAACTCATATGCCATTGTAGCAATTGGCGGGTCGGAGAATTTTTACAGGTGGGTTGCTTTGTCCTCTCTTCTCTTTCTCTCTCTCTCTCTTGCATTTTGCGGCTTTCTGGAGCTTTTAAAGGCTCTGGTGGGAGCTGTCTTCGACGGGATGAGCTGGGGACGATTGTGGGATAATGGGGCTGGAGCTCCCTAGTTTGAGGAAGGATGCGGTTGATGGGATTTGGATTCCTGATACCATTGGGACGGGCATGCGGGCCCAGGATGAGAGCGATTGATTTGACCCATCCGATGTGATATCGACGGCTGGGAATGTGGTAGAATACTGCCAATGGAGACTTGATATTTGGGGCACTTTGGGGCGTGAAGAAAACGAACTCGCGTGGGGATTCGTTTCGCGGAGCTTCTTTTCAAAGAGCAAGTGCGTAATTGGTATGAGACACTTGGGCTAATCTGCGGTGTCCGCTTTACAGCGTATTCGAAGCCGAATTACAAGACGTAATCCCCATATGCCATGCTACAATCGCTGGGACGAGAATAGTCGGACGGTTAACAGCTGGGTGAGCACACACATCCCCACATACTCTCTCTCTCTCCCCCTCTCTCTCTTTTACTATCCACCCTTGATGTTCAGCTCTTCCTCTAACCAACCTACTTCCTCTTCTTTCCAGAAACCGCAAAGGCCTCCTCGTCCCCACCACAACCACAGACCAAGAGCTGCAACACCTCCGAAACTCCATCCCAGACTCCGTCAAGATACAACGTGTAGAAGAAAGGCTATCAGCCCTCGGCAATGTCATATGCTGTAACGACCACGTCGCCCTCGTGCATCCGGATCTAGAGCGAGAAACGGAAGAAATGTATGTACAGCACAGATTTTCTCTTCCCTAAGTTTTAAACTAAAAGTTTTATCTTTTTTTTTCTTTTTAATAGAATATCCGACGTCCTCGGCGTCGAAGTCTTCCGTCAAACAATCGCCGACAACGTCCTCACCGGCTCCTACATGTCCCTCTCCAACCAAGGCGGTATCGTGCACCCCAAAACCTCCATCCAAGACCAAGACGAGCTCTCTTCCCTTCTCCAAGTACCCCTGGTCGCCGGCAGCGTCAATCGCGGCTCCGCGGTGGTGGGTGCAGGGATGGTAGTTAATGATTGGCTTGCGGTGACGGGGCTGGATACGACGGCGACGGAGTTGAGTGTGGTGGAGAGTGTGTTTAGGCTGGGCGAGGCGGCAGAACGGGGGTTGGGGAATGTGAACAGGGAGAGTTTGGTGGAGAGTTTCTACTGAGAGGATTCTGCAGAAAAAATGTGGACCTCTAGTCAGACAATACTATTTTATTATGCTGATGGGGGCCTTGTTGATCAGACAGATAGCTGTGGCTTGCTAGCACTGAAATCTGAATCAATTGTGGTCCGGCAACAGCTTGTCTTTCAGACTTGGAACTGAAAGTACGGTGGCATGAACACGGATAATAAATTTACCTAGCTATATTCTCTATGTTTCCTCCACCAAAAGCTCAAAAGCCTTCGGCACGGTGTCAACAACAATCCGCCCCCCCAGAAAATGAACGAACTCCATACTATGACGCTAAAGACTCACGGATAAAGGATGGTGGGAGAACCTCTGGAAAGGAATATTCATCGGTGAGAATGCAAGGAGAATGGCTCAGAAAAGAGGGTTATGAATGTGGGTATCCCTCTGTTGGACTGGGCAACGGACTATGGTTCGATATCGACTGTTGTTGCGCGGGAAGTCCAGAGGAAGATTGGAGCTCATCCTCCTCACCATGGTAAAGCTCCTGAGTGGCATCGTCGTCTTGTTCCTCTTCCCCATTTTCAATGTTTCCAGGGGATATATCTGCGGGAGGTGGCGGAGGCGGAGGAGGCGGAGGAGTTTCAGATCTTTGCCATTTCCCAGGCGACGGATCGGTGTCACCATATCCTTCGTCATCTAAATCTTCGGTTTGTTTATGTTTTAGGCTTTCTCCGAATGCGTCGTCGAACATCAAGTTGCTGGGGCTCATGGGTGGAGGTGGTGGTGGGATTATCAGCGGTGAGGTGGATCGCTGTCTTTTAGCGGGAGAAGCAGTGCCATCTTCGTTGTCGTTCTCGAGATCTCGGTCAACAGCACGTTTCCGTTTCAAGGCATCACGATATGCTGGATCTCGGCCTTCAGTCGCGTCGTCTATCTCTGCATCCGATAGCTGAACGTCGCTATCTTCATCGTTCGGTTCTGACGGACCGCCATATCGTGATGGTCTTTGCGCAGGAGCCTTTTCAGTTTTCTCTATCGACCTAGACGTGGCCGTCTTAGAAGTCTCTTTCGTTTTGCGTTCAGCCTTCTTCTCTTCGTAAGCTCGATGCTTCGCAACTGCTTTTTCGAAGTATTCTTTGCAGTACTTCTTGACCTGTTTGACCTGTTTGTCGCTGATCTTCGTTGGGTCATCAACACGATTGTTCTTAAAATCCGAGTTGACTAACTTTTTAGCGACCTGACAAACTTGTCAGTCAATTAACACCACGGCAGCGCAAGAGTGGGAGTATACCTCTTTCGCGTAGCGCTTCAAGTCCTCCTTAGGAAGCTTATGCTTAAACTTGTCCACTATGTGCTTGACGTGTGGAAAAAGCTAAATGTTCTCAGTAACAAACCAGCAGAACAAACATAATGAGATGATCACCTACTGTGTTCTCATACAGCTTTTTCCGTTTCTCCTCGCTGTATGACCGCCATTTCTCTTTGTGTTCTTTCTTCTCCGGCGCCTTTACATCAGCAGGAGTCGCAGGTGTTGCAGATTTATCTTTCGTTTTAGGAGTGTTCTCCTTCGCGTTCATGATACCATCAATAATATCCTGAAGTGTCTTTTCTTTCAATTCTCGCTTCGGTGGTGGAGGTGGTTGGGCTGCAGGCACTGTTGGCCTAACCCAAGTGGTCTCTCCACTAGCTGAATAGTAGTAGGTCCGTCCATTCGATTCTGCAGCAAACCAACCCTTCGGAAGGGGGTTGTATGGACGACGGAAAGGCCGAGGGCCTGGGCGATAAGATTTCAGATGAAGCTTACCGCCTCTGGTAAGGGCTGCTGGACCACGAGGAGCATTTCGAGTGACGTCGACTGACCTCGACCGGGATCGAGACCTAGATCTTGATTTGGACTTGTCTTTGCTTTCATCCTTTGTCGTTTCGCGACGTTCATAGTGGTGGGTAGCAGTGGTGGTGTTGATCGCCGTCGGATCCCTTTTCATCCGGGGAATTCGGTAGCCAACTTCAAGAGCAGACCATACTTCAAGCAATGCTGTCGCTTTTTCCACAACCCGCTCGTCGTCGCATCCTTTCAGTGGTTTAACAGTCTCTTCGATCTTAGAATCAATGATTTTGTTCCGCGTAAGCCTTGGAAATTTGTCCAGAATGTCGAGAATCTGGAGTACAACATTGAAATCGTCTTTCCAAGTGTTCAATTGCGAGTTCAAAATCTGGTAACCGTGCATCCTCACTACCCGATGCCGCACACGTTCGTCTTCACAGCGTTGGATACGGCCAAGTAATTTGACTGCAATCCATTTCTCCTTGCATTGCATAAGTGCGGCCATAACTTTCGTGACACCATTCTCATCCAGAGACTTGGGCTGCAAGCTGTCCACATATTCCTCATCCTCTTCACCAGTCTTCTTCTTTCGAGGCCGCTTCGCAACAGCGGTGTCCCAACCGTCTGGACTGTCAATTCCCAAAGCTTCGATTGTCGCGTTGGACAGTTTCGTTGCACGCTCAGTCTGAGTCTTTCCGCCGATAAATCCTGTACAATTCGGCTCGCCACAGTAGCAAGGTTGTGGATCAGCACCATATCGATCAACGTTGTAGTTGAACACCAGTTCTTCGCCAGCTTTGATATACCGCTCAGCGAAGATGCCCATCCGAAGCTTCTCGCCAACAACCCACTTATCCACATAACAATTTGGATTGCAAGAATGGTTGCAGAAGCGACCTAGATTTCCCTTCTTTGTTGCATCGACAAACTCTCCTTTGTTGAGGGACATGAAATAAAAGTGCTTGATGCCCTCTTCATCGTACTGGATCATTCGCCGGCGAAACTGAGGTTCGTTGATAACTTCGCCAATATATTCAAATATGAATTCGTGAGAGCGTAAATCGCAATCTGCTCGAAGACCGTAGCCCTTTTTTTCCGTTTTGATAACCGAAACCTTAGCATATTCTCGTCGTTGGAATCTTTGGTTCTGACAGCTATCTCCACATCCACAGTCACCCACACATTCCATCTTGGTGGCACGGTTGATGCAGTCTGAGTCTTCTCCACAGGCGGCATTTTTGGAAGTAGAGGGGTCTGAATGGCATCATTAGCATCATTAGCGCAGCAGGGCACCGACACGCCCATCATTAACAGTAAGAATCTGCTCGATTGATTCGAAGAGAAGAGAGATGCGAGATGATAGAGACACGAAAGCGGAGCGGCAGTGCTGTGCTGTCTAGACTTGTCGTGGGGATTACCCAAATGGGAAACAGAACTTACCCCACTCCTCAGCACAATCACAATCCATCGCATGTTCAGTGTATCCCATGAACTTATTCGCATATGTACACGCTTCCATCACTTGGAAGGTACTGGCAGCTTCTGTAGTCTGGTCGGGTAGATCGTTGAACAACGGTGCAACCCGAGCAGTCAATTTCTGGGAGGCAGAACGAGCCAGCTTTGGCGGCTGACCCAACTCTTGTTTGACGGTGATATCTCCACCGATCTTTTCTTCTGATAACCCATCTTTGGCCACCGCAGTACTAGATCGGTTTCGAGACTTTGATGGTTTTAAATTGGGGGTGCTGGGAAGCACATGGCCATTGACCTCGTCCTTAGGAGCAACGGTGTCCGAAATACCGTTCAAGACGACACTCTCAGTTGATGACTGGCGTTCAAGCTTCAAATCGGTCACTGCATCTTTTACTGTTTCTAATTTAACTTCCTGATCGTCCTTTCCAACCATGATGGACGGCAGCCTAAGAGCAGGCTATCTTGTACTAGCTGTCTGTAAAAGCCGCACAAATGGGCGTAAAAATGAGGTGGCCTGCCGCAAAAATCGTAAATTTTGGTCGAAATCAGCTTTGAATCCGTGGGAAAACGTGCCAAGAGTCCGAACCTGATATTTTCGCCGTTGGGTGGGAGATGCAGCTCCAGCGCGCAAGGGACAAGAAAGGAGAAATCAAAGTACACGGTAAGTATAACGTATATGGCAAAGGGAAGAAAAGTCTGGGTGACGATGCAGTGGACAAAAATAATGAAGAACTAGGTTGTGGGAAGGGAAAACAAGATGGGGTCAAGAAAACTGGCGGGCTGAGAGCAAAAGTCTGGTGAATAGGACAAAAGTGAATTGGACTGTTCTTCTCTCCCACAATGAGGACACCCTGACAAAAGTAAAAGAAATAGAAAGAACACTGGCAGCAATGATTTGGCAAAGTTCAGTGTCCTCAATCTTGGTGAATCTGGGATTGAGGTTGAAAAGAGTACGGCCTGTGGACACTGCCCGAGAAAGAAAACAGAAAAGGGTTCTCCTCTCTCTCTTTTTCCGTAGCGTTATAATGAGGCCTGAGTTTCTTCCTTCCACTTTGCCCTCCTCTTCTGGATGTCTCCCAAAGTCTAGTACTTTAGACAGCATATGTGGGCAAATGATCTCTGCAAGGAGCAACTGTGTAGAGGTCACTCAGCTATGAGCAGCTGTTTTCTATCGATACCAAATCCGGAGCAGAAGAAAAGTATGCCATCAAGGACACTGAGTCAATCTCATTTCATTTATTCCTATTTCGACTATTCTTTGTCCGCAAAGATTGATCAAAACGCGGAATCAGCAGATGATGAGTGGAAGTGGTGAGAGCAATAAGAAAATGAAGAGGCAACTTTGAAAAATGTGAGGTGGTAGAGTCGCAGGTGAGTGGAAATAGTGGAAATTCGTCAACATCGAATCGTTTTCCCGTCCGCGCACCATTGCTCCCAAGCAAGATGCGACTCAAGCTCCAAAGTTTTTCTGTCTCCTCATGGTTCCTGGCTGAGCAGAAACACAGACATCGATATCCGATCCCTCCAGAAAGAAAGAAAAAAAAAAAAAAAAAAAAAAGGATTTCTCTCCAGAAAATGCTGCCACCCACCCATTAATACACTAATATGATGCCCACAAAAATTCCAATAACAGCGTTTCTGGACAATTATCCATCTATTAGGATGCAAAGAATGGATCCGAAACAGGCGCATCAAAGCTGTAACCAAGTGAGTTTGCCACTTGGAAACATCTTCAGCAAGTGGAGCGCAGGACCCTTTCTGGCTTTTGCGGCTTTTCGCAGTGTGCTGTAGCCTGCTTTGTTAATGTAGTAAAGCGACAAACCTATGCTACAGAGATAAGGGAGTGAATCATCAATTGAGCCAAATTCAGGAGGAACCTGCACATAATCAGTATTCCTAAAGCAGATGAGGTTTAAAGGATTATGAAAGGAAATACCATGAAAGCATAGAAAACGTTTGATTAAGCTGAGTAGGAAAAGTAATACCTAGACTGTTTCCTGCTCTTAGGGACCTTAAGGAGATGTCCAAGCTTTGCTGTCATTTGGAGAAGCTTTCACTATCAGATAACCGCCGACTCGTGCGAAGCTATTGCAGCAGGAGTAGAGCCATGTACTGACGAGAGGAGTTGCCGGCAAGTCACCGCCCGGAGTCGGTGCTGAAAAGACAATTTTTCGCGACCTAGGTCAACTTTAAATTGAAGACTCAGATCCCAGCAGTCAACATTAAGTACTGTATCAACAGAACAAACATTGTCAGGACAGTCGAGCGGTGAGTGTTTGGACGGGGCTAAGAAATTACCCCACCATCAAGGCACTGCACAACTCAGGAGTCAGCACCAGAAAAGCTTTGAAAATGAGAGCGCGAATCTAATGGGGATGAGGCTCAGGGAGTAGCCGTTAGCTTAACACGATAAACACGATAGGACTTTGTAGGGTGACAATCAGGGTGTGATCGGAATTTAAACATCCAGGTTAATCCTCCATACAGCTCGCCGCCCCGTGCGTCGCGGAATCAAGGTTGTCTGACAGATCAACATTCACTGGTTATTTTCCGTCAAAGAGAACATGGAACGGGTGTTATCAGGGAGTCGATGTGTGTGAGCCCATTGACTGGTCGCTGTTCCAATGCGTACTGTAGTCTCTGCAGACATCCTTGAGTGGACGATATTGGTTCGCGGACAAAAAGTTTCAATACCACAACGAGCCATGTAGCGAATGCAGGCACGGACCAGGGCCAGTCTGGGCCTTAATGGGTTTCGTAAAATCTCCTCCGTCAGCGGCTGAGATTTCTTCTCGAAGGTGTTGTTGGTGGAATCAGGGAAGTTCGTGGGGTTGTGTCGGGTAAGGCTGGGAAGCGCCGCGGAATCGGCCAGATGATTTGCAGGATAGGATTGGGAAGTCCGGAGTAGTTAGTTAGTTACATAGTCAGTTCGTTCTAGCCAAACAGTGAAAAGAAACTGAAAGGCTCCTCCATATTGGCACTGTCAGGAGCTCCTGGTCTGCTGGGAACCTCGTCATTATTGCCTTTAAGACCTGATGCGCGACTTCAACAGACCAAATTTTACTTCGTTTAGCTGTTAACTAAGCTATGACACGCGCTGGATTGCAGGGTCTTCCTTTTCACCAGGAACCAGAGGAGAGTCGACATCGTCCTGCGCTTCAGACAACTGCTTCCAAGTACTGACGGTTTTTACCTGCCGAATCAATGGTTTTAGGCAGAAAGCCTTAAGGATACAATCAATGGCTCTGAGAATTCTGCTTTGTCTGCAGGTACAGCGTGAGCACGTTCGTTTGTGTTTCACCCACAGCCGATGCATGTCCAGGTACTGAGTACATACAAGGAGGAGTAACAGGCCTGGCAGCCGCATTACAATACAATACCAGCTGTATGGGCAAGACGGCTAATTTACCGTTAAATACAGTGTACATACGAAGTACGGAGTACACACTCCCCTTAATCCACATATGCTGTTACCGTGTGCGCTCTAATAAAACCAGCAGACAGCATAACTATTTGAATCTTCCCTTCATTAGTTATTGTGTTGGATACGATTGAATTTTCGGATTTGGAGGGGTATATCAAATCCACTCCGCTGGATAAGTTCGCTAACAAACTGATGAGATTGCACATGTCCCCCCTTGAGCTTTCTCTACTCGCCGCTGGGGGGAATGGGGTATTAGTTACATTCAGCCGGGTTGGGGCAAGGATGGATCTTTCTTTCTTTTGCTTACCCAGCTTCTCAGGACCACTCCGATACACGGTCATGTTACACTACAGAATCACGATATTATGTTCCCGCTCTGGTTGTCGCCAATCAGCTGCTGTGTTTCTTCGACATTCGAACCAAATTGGAACTTGGGTGCAGGTGACCTGGTACTCCTCACTTGGAGACTAGCGATGGAGTGTGTATTTCACCTGCCAGAATGGGCCACCTTTGGCAACATGTAACTCTGCGTGCAATATCCGCAGTCTGTTACATCATTGCGATATCATCCAGCAAACCTGTTGTCCTCTTTTCTGCTTGTCTTGTCGCATGCAGCGACGGACATAAACCGACCCAATGCAACAGATCTCTCCTGCATAACGCGATCTCTCTTTCGAGCTTTCTGGCCCAATCGCTTGCTGTGGCCCCGTCTCCACTCTTTTCTTCTCTGGTCTTTAGCTGGGTGATCTGGTGAGAGAGCGCGTGGACTCTCTCAATTCCATGGTTTCTTTCGCGTTCGATTTAGCTCGACAAGGCTAGAATGATAGGCATGGTTGAGACAGCCATCCATCACGGTCAAGGCAGTGAGAATCTTTGCAAATAACCATGGGATATGAAGGACTGATGGGAGTGCTCAAGGTACGCTTGCTCAACCCCGCAGTCAGCTCAAAACCTGGGCACACGTGGAACTCACGACGTGTTTATTCTCTTGTGTCATGCTTTTGGCAGAATTCCTACAGAAGCTGTGCTGGCCAAGGCCCACTTGAGTTGAGCCCTGATCCCAACCACAACAAAAGGTTGGCCAAAGCTGGTTAAACCTGGCTCACCAAGAAAATATAATAAAAAATATATAAAAGGAAAATAACGAAAAAAGCAAAGGGAAGAGAAGTAAGAGGGGATAATAGAAGCTGTGCTTGCATTCAAGAGACTGACCGAGGTTGATGCTCAAGGACCCGTGAGCGAAGCAGATCTGGTATGTTCGAAATACATATTTGGTATGTATCTGAGACATTCGAGGCCCCTAGGTACTATCGATAATACTGGGGAATTTCATGATGATGTGCTCAGCAAAGGCCGTCGTCGGCGACAATTGCACAGCCTCGATCAAATCCTGACATTTGACACCGAGCGAATTCGGCCTGTTTCGAGAAATCGTTGCGCTTTCAACAAGGCAACTGAACCAGTCTCTCGCTCAGTTGTCATGGAACTGCGGAAATATCCCCGAAATTGCAAACATCGATCCAGATATTCCTACTTCAATCCTCCGTTCTTCTTATTCCCAAGCGCAAGCAGCTCATACCATACGGCATTTCTGTTCATATCTCGAGGTTAAAGCTTCCAAATCCCGATGGCAGAATGTGGTGATTGATTGAGAGAACTAGAGCTTTGTATGCATTAAGTGCTCCCATATTATCTGCAGCTTTCCTTGTCAGCTACATCGTCTTCAAGCTTTGTCGACTTCACTGCTAGCGTCCAGTATATTCTCGGCGTTTCAACGGGTGTGACAGCAGTTCGTCTTTTAAGCAAACATAGCATCAATCCAGTACGGAACCTGTCAACCAGGATGGTGCATAGTATCTTGTCGGCATGCATATTATACATACTTCCTATAGGTGTGTGTAGAGACATGGGTCTTTCAGGACCGAAAATAAGTCTCCATCGAAATGCATTTAAGCCTTGTTTCAGACCAGATTGGCTCTTCTCCCACTGGTCATCAACAAATCTTCGAAACAAATTCTGGAATGCATCTCAATTGAAACTGATCAAACCACGTCCTTGACCTGCAGCTTGTGAGCTCCCTATTTGGAAGTTGAAGCTCGTACATCCAGACATGGAGTGAGTGCTTTTTAATCCCAGGATTCCCATATCCTCGTTAAATGATCCTAACTAGAGCAAAACAAGCTTGGTGCAGTAAGTTTGCCTTTGAAGGTTTCTGGTTTCAACTTTGCACCGACTGTGACCAATATTACAAAACACATTACATACATTGCAGTACTCTCTGTGGATATCAACTCAACTTTTCTGTATTGAAATTGAATTTCGGTCTTACAGTACATACCGTACAGTAAAAGGTACCTGGTGATACCTGGCTCTTCCTCCTCTTCTCTCCTCTTCCTCTCCTTCGCTCTGGTTCACCACCTGCTCAACGACATCGCGACCACAACAGCCTCCCTTCGTTCATTCCCACCTTTCCTTCTCCTCCGTTTTCCTTTCCTCTCCCTCCGCCTGTCCCTTTTGTCCTCTCTCTTCTCTCTACCATTTGTTCGCGTCAATCCTTGTTTTCCGCCCCTCTTTCTTTTGGTGTCTTGGGGTCGAGGGAACCCATCTTAGCGATTTACTACAATTCCCCCAGTTGATCACATTGTTTGTACTCTGTGCGGCCCTTATTTATTTGCTCCTCTTCGCATCCACCGCACGGTCGTGTTTTCTTTGTTGGCATCAAAGCACGTCCCCTTAGCTCTCAGTACGCGTGAAAAGGGACATGTCCTTAGCCCTTCCAAATGGCTCAACGTTGACGACTTCAAGAGCAGTCGCCCTCCTTCTTTCCGTCTCACCTTGAAGTGTTACCGCGCGTGCCGCCCTTCCGTTCGTCGCGTTTACGCTTCCGCTCGTTTACAGTCCAAGTCGCATACTTGGCTTGCCATCGTCTCTCGTTACAAACTGAATATCTCAACGAAATTTCTTTGATCCCCTGGATTCCTTCTGCAGCTGAGTTGGTCAGCGCCCGCCGTCTTGCTGTTATCGTCCACGGCCCAAGTCTCGATCGCCATCTCAAGCGCCTTCATGCCCCACAGTACGGATTTTGCGTCACGTTTTTAAAAGTTTTTTTCTTTTCCGCCCTGGACGTTGGAGCTCTCCTGATGCGAAACTGCATATCGCCCATAGATTCATGAATCGCTGGATATGTCGAACCAACCAGACAAACCATGGACCGAGGAGGAGAAGGTAAATCATTGCCTGTGAGAAATGGAGTCGTGCTATTGGCTTGTCTATGTTGCGATTCTTGATTTTCCAAAGAATATTGACTGAATGTCGTTGTAGAACTTTCTCCTCACTGAAATTCTCAAAAAAGCTGGAATATCTTCGTCATTCCTGTTCAGCATCATAAAAGAGAATCATATATCCCCCAGCTGGATGGAGATTCCTCTTCCTCCAGGTATGCATAGTCTTTCAGCTCTTCCCATGAGGCAGTTATATCATAGCTTTGAAATGATTTCACGGTGACGCATGTTCAAAAGGATGGCGCCATATCAGTCTGTTGGTGTTAACGTATTTCGTACAGGGCGATCACTTCATTCCTGCCAAGCAGCATTCTATCGGATGGAACATGAATCCGCGCATCCTCCGTACAGGCAAAATTTTCCAGGGCCCCCAGCTTCAGGCCAAACGTCTCCTGGAGGCAGAAAGCGACCACTTCCCCCACTTGTTGGGGACAAGTCGACATCTGCGCCCCGTGCGATACAGCCTAAGCCAACAGCACCGGGTGAAGCATTTCAGACGCCTCCAGGGCGAGCTGCCCTTCAAATACCCCGCCTTCCAAGTGCGGGGAGAGGAGAACCGCCACGGAAACGAGGGAGACCAAGTAAGGCAGAAATACAAAGACGAACGCTAATAGCACAGGCTAGAGGTGAACAATATCCTGCTCCGAAAAGGCAGATCGCTAAGAAAGGTTTCGCTGCTGCTTCACCGACAACCGTGAGCGGAGTTGAGTCACTTTCGTCATCTGCAGCGTTACTTCAGCAACCCCAACAACAGCGCGTACATGGTGAAGGGAGCTCCTTTCAAAGGGCGCGAGCTGAGCCCACGTCCCAGACAGAAGATATACAAGTGCGTCGAATTACTGGGCCGCATGGTATAATAAGTGGGCCGGTATTTGGAGATCTGGCATCAAGCGTATCAATAAAGGAATCAATGCCAAGAACTCTAGAGAGCCAAATATCGACTACTCCGACGGCATTCAGTCAATCTTTCAGAGGTATCATTCAACCTGGCTCCAGTGGGCCAAGCCCTAGGCATGAAAATACCCTTGTCTCGAACGTATCAGTGACGGAAGGCGGTGTCGATTCTGCACACTCTATACTCGAAGAACAGAGACCAACTTGAGCTGGACTGATGGCAACGAACTGTTGTGGGAAGATAAACAGAGGATGAACAGCAAGGACGAGTCTTATGGCTGGAACTGGGATGATAAGGGTCTGTGAGAGATGCAGACTCTGGGTTGAAAGGAGCAATTGCGTTTCCGTCGAGATAAATGCCATAGACGAAGCGATGTATTGAATGAGGGTCTGTCCCCTCTGCTCCTTGGCTTCTAGCCAAGAGCATGTCACGGCCGGTGATTAAATCTTTCTTTTGTTCAAAAAAGCTGCGACGATAACGAGGCAACGCGTGTTCCCAAGACTTGCCAGATGAGTCTTATGTCTTATGGGAGGCTGTCTGACGAGTTTCCGATTTTGTTCTCTTCGTCAATACCTAGGCAACGATGCAATTGTGTCTTGGTTGTGTTCGGTCTCTGGCATCAGCTACGGAACTTTCAATGCCTATCCAGTTTAACCCTTTAAAGGGGCACTTCGCGTGGTTCCAATGAGAGAAGCTGACAAGAGATCACTCCAGCGAAAGGTGATACGTCGTGAGATGTGATTAACATCTACATTCTCCAATAGAATCGAATGGATTCTATATGCTCTGAAACAGTTATCATACAACTTGTTATTCATCTCAATGATATTTCTCCACCTGTCATTCTCTCCCTTTTCATATTTTTCATTTTCCTTTTCCCTGTTCCCAGCGGCAAAGAGTTAATTCTAACTTCTAATGATATGTATGGATATGACACTACTGACTTGTCACTATCATGATTATATCGTCAAGATTTCATCAGTTCTCAATTATTTCTTAAGCTGATTTTTCTTGACTTATGTGGTACGTCCAATGTCCTCATTTTCTTTCATTTCTGTGGAATCTTGACATCACTTACTCTTTACATCACTATGTATGAGTATTGACTTTGCATTTGACTAATGTCTGGTATTCTGCTCCACGACTCGCCGCTTTTGTTATCCTGCAAACAGAATCTACTACAAAAAGTACACACTCATTGCAGTGCCTTTGTTATCTCTTCCTGGACCCCTCTTGACACCATTTTCTTGAAGTCTGGGCTTTTTCACAAGCGTTCCTGGCGTTGTTTCTCTTGCCTATTTTCCCGTCCCTTTTTGGGCCTTGGTTGGGCTCCCCTGCATCTCAGGACTCGATTTCGATGGAAACACTGTACATCGAAACTGTTTTGTATTTGTATTTGTATGTATGTACAACATAACCAAACAAGAGATTGAAGATAAATCTGAGTGGATGTTGTATTGAAAGGACTTGTATTACGTTCGCCACGTCACTCGAAACCCAAAGATGCATTTTCAAATTTCAAATAAATGTGGTTATAATTAACAAACATGCTGCTACATAATGCAACAAAATAACTGCAAAAAGCGGAGAAAAAAAGGCCGAGAAGGGCTGTTGTCTGGAGGGGGGATGGCTAAGACTCAGGGGAAAAAAAGATTATTTGAGTCCCTCGAGCCGGAATCGAGCCGGCGACCTTTCGGTGGCATGAGAAGTTCCCTTTACAGCCGAACGTGATATCCAACTACACCATCGAGGGTTTGATAGCCTGAAACTAACTTTACTTGTATATGACCAACTGGAATGTGAATGAACGAGATAAAAAGGACATGTCAAGTTGTGCTAATTGATTATTTTCATACAGCTTTTTAAATACTTGATTCAGTATATGCAGTAGTTTATGTAGTCTGTACGGAAAAGCAGATGGGTGATATCTGCTTTATGAATGTGAAGTAGTCTGTAGTACCTAGCGACTTTAGCATTGCGAACAATGATCACCCTTTCTGTACGGAAGTAGTTAAATGACAGAGCACTTAACTAGATGTATGTAACTATGTAACTAACTACCTACCTGTACCTGTCAAATTGAGAACACTTTCACCGAGTTCATCGAATCCTCAAAGCTCTCTTCTTCAAAAATGATTGAACTGGCGATTGTGCTGACCTTCCAATTTAACCTTTGTGAAGCGGGAACCATAGACGGGATTAACAGAACCTATGCGCGACATAGTTATGCTTGTCATCGTACTCGAGGGCAAGGTACCTCCCTGGAACTCGATACTCCGTGCTCTGTACGGAGGTGGGGAAAAAAAGTCTTTGCACACTTGGCGGTATCAGATACCTAATCACGTGACTAGCTACATACAAATTTATATGAGAAATGTCACGTGACTAAGTACCAGGTACTGCCGATCGCGCGAAGATATATTTTCCACACCTCCGTACTTCAGCGTTTCTGTGTGTATTTTACTGTTATTTAAGGTTAACTATCATACCATACTAGTTAGAGGGTATCTGAGTATTACTATGTATTTTATGAGGCTTTGCTAGCGGCGATCATATTAGTTTCCTAGCGGAGGTACCTAATTCCAGGGATTTTTCCGGATTGGAGTAACTACATACCTAACTACTGTACGGAGTACGTCCATACCATACAATAGTTACCTACGAATACTCTGTTTTTCTGTAACTGCATACTGAATAATATGTATATGTATCTCCTCTAGAGGTCTCGGGCCTTGATATCAATGTCAAGTGTGAGCCTAATCTCAGGGTATTTTGAAGACTTAAATCAGTAACACGCGCACACACTGACGCCCATAAGAAGGCCGTAATAACAGGACCTACAGATACTCCCTCCTATTACCCTTCTTATCAGTGGCAGTAAAACAATTCACCAGAAGCTCTTCCTTGCCAGATGATTGCTTTGTCTATAGTCGCAACCCAGTATTCCATTTTGAAACAGACCTTAGCAAATGCCATGGACCCATCCTGTGTCATGAGATAGATAAGACAGGAGCTTGGGTTCCTAAAGGTTCTGTGCAACTCAAATGATATTCCTGTGTAGCTAGCTTTAAATGTAGAATGATATGGGAAAAGATTAATGAAGCTAGTTATCTGTTAGTTATGCACATAAAATTTGTGCATGCAAAAAAGGAATCGTGTCGACGTGTCCATCAAAAGCTTCAAAGAAACAAACAGCACTTAGCATATCAGACAGGAACTGACTGGTATGCATTAAACCATCTCATTTCGACATTATTGGATATATTAGAGGGATGCACTTGTTTTGCAAGCCGGAAACAGCTGGATCGTGTCACTGCGTCATTTGAAAGACCGCTTCAACTCTGTTTGTGGGAGCATATTTCCACTTGCTTGGCTCAGCGCGCGATCAACCCTCGGGGCTATCCACCCGAGGGGAACTGTTTCAGGCATAAGTCTGGTTAATTTCATGAATCTTTGTTGCTCATGGAATAGGGTATGAAAATCAAACAAGTACATATGTAAAAAAAAGCCAAGAGGACGTGACGATATTCCTTCTCCATTCATTGTCTCAAGGAAAGTGGAAGCAAATAACCCGAAATTGAATGCCAGAAGCGAACAAAGGGTAAATTCATCTTAGACGGTTCCTGCAATACTCAAATCTCTGATTTCCTGCAACACTTGTTCTACCCTGTTGTCAAGATTTCCGGAGGCATATTCTTCCCTGGTCTCCGCATCCAGGTACTGTTGGACTTGGGCCATCCTACTGTATGCCTCGGCACAAAACCTTAACTGAATCTTCACGAGAGCCTCAAACGAAGGATCCAAATACGGAACTCGCAGGTCAATTAATTGAGGGAGCTCGTTAAATAATTGATCGTTCAACTGATCATATGCCTGCTTTGCCATTTCTGCTTCTTTCTCAGCTCGGGGCAGTTTGGTGGCATCCTTGTCGGGTTTTTCGACGAGTTTCTTTACTTTGGCACGCATAGCATCGTAATCCAGGAGTTTGTTGTTACGTTTCTTGATACATTCGTTGATATCGGGGAAATATGCGCAGAAGCGGGAGATCGGTTCCAAAACCGTGGTTCTAGATTTTCCAATGGAACAGTCAGAGTCACTCACATTTCCAAACAAGATATTTCAAACGTACCTGTATGGGCCATCGAGGGCTTTAATCGTTTCTGCATCGAGATCTTCTACAGCTTGTTTATAGCTCCTGCTCACGCCGTCATTGGCACCCGCGTCGCCATAGAAAGCATCAATAGTTTCTGCAATGCGCATCTGAGAAGCCGTCATAGCTAAAAGGATGGTTAGCTTGAATCCACCAAATAAGTCCTTAAGGTGAGCCACCTCTGAGAGAATCTAAATATCCCTTTGCTTCCTTTTGTAATCGGTTCGCGGCAGCTTCCATAGTCCGGTAGCGTCTATTGAATTACCATTAACACCCAGAAATCACCCATATGATTCTCCTCGTACCTTTCCTCAATCTCATAATCTCGGTCATTCGTCTTCTCCACATGCCCTGTCGTACGCACGCATTATCAGCCTCAGACGTCCTTGAGCACCGAAACAGCCGCCTACATGCCCGCACCCGCCGATGCAGTCATGGAGTCATCCTCGATCAAAACATCCGCTGCAGGTTGCATACCGGTCTTCATCATGACTTGCGTCGTCGCCCGGTTGACATTTTTCTTAAAACCTGCACAGAATTCATCAGCGTTCAAGTCCTTCAAGTACCATACTTTTCCCTAGTAGTTCACGAACCAGCCCAAGACATCGTGATTCGTTAATACTGGAATCAGGACGGTCCACAAATCTATGGCGCCTTTATCAACAGGAAATGACAATTCGATCGTCAGACTTTGAGAGACAACTCAATAAACCAAATTCTAGAAACGTGCTCAACAGAAATAATATATCCAGGAAACTGTAAAAAATTCGAGTGGACGGAAGTGAATGGAGACACGACAATGTAGGAAGCAAAGTCGACGTCGCTCTTGATGGCGTTGATTCAGTAGAAACTGTGGCTGTGGTGCAAACCACTTGATGTGGCTTAGTTAACTAGTTAGTTAACAAACGTAGCTAGCTACGTAATGCCGGGGCCGGAGTAACTCTATTTCCGCAATTGTAGTCCTCTACACATTCATTAATGTAGTACTCCGTAGTATATGTCAGTTTGGTTGATTTCCAACTGTAGATTTTGCGATGCCTATTGTAACTACCTGATTGCTATAGATAATAAATAAGACGAAGCAATGGTATCCGATGTTGATATTAGCCAGACAACAACCAGACGAGGCCCAAAGCCTAGCATCCACAACTAGTAATCAGGAATCATCTTTAATGCGACTTAGTAGGGTTCGTAGCGCGCTTCGGCTTTCCTCTGAATCTGCCAGAGGTGTTTCAATGGCTGTTGCCACAGTTGCTGTGACTGTGGCGGTAGCTAGATTCGGCTTCGCGGGTGCATTGGGTGCTAACGTCTCTTGCACTCGAATGGTTGAAGCTTGAATCTTTGATTCTTCTTTCAGGCCTGAGCCCTGAGATGCTTCTTGGCGTCCAGATAGCGTAGGTGCCTTCAGACAAGATATTGCAGCTGCAAGAGCGGAAGATGTACGAGTCTGCGAGGAGCCTAGAGCAACCCTATCCTCCCCCACCTTATTTTGACTTGCCCTAGGAGTCTGCAATGTCCCTTCTTCCTTAGCTTGCTCCAGCAGTGCAGCTAAGCTGGACTTCTTCCCATCAACTCTTCGAGTGAGGTACACTTTAGGTGCTGGAGCGTGAGAGGCGCGAGTTCTATTCCTAACCCGCTCAATTTCACTTCTATACGCTGTCTCATAAATGTCAATATCGGCAGCGCTAGGGGATTCACTAACGACTGGTGTTGAGTATAAGTCAGTCGATGGGTCAGTGTCCATATTCAAATATGGTTCACTCTCACTATCCCCAGTAGGGTTGTGGGCCATAGGCGCGGAGAATCTAGAAGGCCCAATGAATAGATATGGGTGTTCTTCCTCCAGTGGATCGCGGGCATGTCCTCGAGTCCCTTCACAGAAGCTCCCTTTGCTTGGAGTGCCAGTGCACGAAGCTTGAGGAGCGGGCGTACCGACAGTCGGTAAACCAGAGATGCTACACTGGGAGGTTCTCCCACTGACACAGTTTGGCTGATTTAAAGACTGGCACGCAGAGCTGTTGTGTCGTTTAGTGACATCGACAACGATCGGTAGTTCGCCGGTATCAGCTGGTTCTGGTCCACAAGGAGCCCCAGAAACTCCAGGTGGTATGTATGCCTCTCTCGTAGCACTCTTTTGGTCATGCCAGAGCCCGTATGCATGCGATTCATTTATGGAGAGAGGTGGTTGGACAAAGTGAGGTTCTGCGTCATCACCCAAGATACTTTGCATGGGCCTCGGACTTTTCGGTTCAATGAGCCTCTTGAACTTTTGCACGGCTTTTACCTACATAGATATATCAGCCGACCAATGAAATCTGAATTGAAGTCTTCAAAATGTAGCCAGTTCAAAGCATACCACTGTTATGGCATGTGCCATATTTCGGGTGATCGCGGCGTTCATTTCTTCTTCTGTTGGTGGTTCAACAAAATTGGATGTATTCTCCTCGACTGAAAGAAGCGTATCCATGCCACGTTTTGTCACCCAAGGATGTTCCTAACCTCGTCAGCAACTACCCAGTGCTGCAAGAATTTTGCTGAATCTTACTCTTAATTCCAGCATTGTTATTCGCTTTTTCGGATCTTTTTCTAAAATCCTAGACATCAAGTCCTTAAAGTCGTCATCGCTTTCCCCAGGACAATTGACTTCGTCATTCCTAATTGCCTCATATAGTTCAAAAATGCTTTCCTTCTCGAACGGTATTCGTCCGTATCTTAAACAATAAAGAGTCACCCCCATAGACCATATATCTGCTGCTCTACCAGAGACATCGCCGTGTTTCACCACGCATAACTCTGGTGGAAGAAAAGCAGGAGAACCTGCCGACTTAGCAGTGTACATGTCCGAGTCCTTTTCGAACATTTCAGACACGCCGAAATCAACAATCTTGAGCACATCATCACTGGTGAGCAGGCAATTATCCGGCTTGATATCCCGATGGACGATGCCTTGAGCGTGAAGATATTCAATTCCCAATATCAAATCACGGAACCAACAACGACAACTCTCATCATCATATGGATCGGTTTCTTCGCCCAACCCAACCTTCATTATCACGCCCTTTTTACACATTTCCATAACCATGTAGAGAGAATCCTCTGTTGGATCGTCCAACACTTCAAATAACGATACCAGGTTAGGGTGGTTTAGTTTCTTCATAATTGCAATCTCCTGCTTGATCAAATACAGTGAATTTCCGCCTTCTTCCAGATCGTGGCTCGAGGGATTTCGATGGAGGGGCTCGTTGAACCCGATCCCAGCGGCTCGTGTCCCCGGACGGCGAAGCCCAGCCAGATTACGCAAGACATGGGATTGGGCCCGCTTTCGTAATCGCGATTTCGAGAATTCTTTGACCGCCTAGAATAGCATTCATCGTCAATTAGTCAAGCGAGGAAAAGAAGGGTGAGCCGCAGCCGTATATGCCTGGAAGCTATGGCTCATGGACGGAGGACCCACGTATTCCTGGCCATACTGGTCCACCGCCAGATGGACGGCACCGAACGAACCTCTCCCAATCTCCTGCTTGATCAAATACTGATTGATACGGTGTTCCGCGGTGCCATCATCTTGACTATTCGTATACTCCGACCGAGCATTAAGTGTTTCCTTTCAATATGCTCAGTTCAATTGCTTGAAATTTTGAAATTCGCAGTTCAATTGAAGGGTCAACCGACTTTCACTTTTCGCGGTATTGTGTGATTTCGAGTATGATGCCTTAGTGGACTATTCAAGGTATATCCAGAGGACCTGCTGAAACTGGGACTAGTATCAGCATCAAATCCAATTCAAAAAGGCAGAGGTGAGATCGATTGAAGTCCTGATAAGAGCAGGCAGTGCTAGCTTCTTGCAACTCCTTTTTTCTCAGTCCTGCATTTAAATGTGATGGATAATTCGATGAACTAATCAAGCTGGGTTTATCCACACACTTACCTGCTGTTGCTTGTTCGAAGAGGTCGCGGCTTCGAGCCATCCGTTGCTGTGAGTCTTTCATTTCCGGGGCAAAGTTTCAGGGTCTCTGTAGATTCAGTCTTGAATACCTCGTCAGCCATCTCATGATGGGGCTCAGAGACAATGTTAGCAATAAATCAATGGAAATGAATGTGGAGTTGAAGAAGAGCCAAAGTTCCTCTTGTCACATTATATACAACCAGAACTGCAATAGGGCTGAGTGTGGGGCAGTCAGTAAAATAGTTCATGCCCAAGTCAAAGAAGCGAGAATGTGCGAGACGGTCCACATGTTGAGTTGGGAGTCGAAATAGAGTCTGTTCGTTGCTCGTTATGTATCTTGTGATCGTAGCCTCCTTTAACTATGTGTCACTCTTTTCGAAGTGGAAAATGGCTTTACTGAGCAGATTCATTGGCCACTACCGTATGTAGTTAACTATGTACTCTCAATCACAATGGGGTCCAAGTAACTATAGTTCATTCTCCTTCGTTCGGGTTGGCTCAGTGATCCTACGTATCGGATGTCCTTGGTGGCCTCTAAGTTTCTATCGGATTGATCTGGTCGTTTACTATTTCTCAGTTTTGTAGAAAGAAGTTAAGGAATGTTCAGATGAAAAGGTTGGCTGGTGCTTCTCGACATCGATTCGAAGCCTTGGCGCTGACAAGCCAATGACGGGCCTCTACACAGGACTTAAAAAGGAGCAATTCTCTCTGTGATAAACCATTGTATGTTCACTGCAGCTTTTTACATACATATACAATATTCCATTTACACCTTGTTTTCAAGGTGACCTCAGCAATACTGCGTGTCCTTTGAGAGAATGGTTGTCTATTCCTTCTATATTTTTGACCGCCATAGTAAGTCCGATTTTCCATGCCAATTTTGTCCACAAATGGCTGCGTTCTGTAGCCACCTGGCATGCTAATGAATTCTTGCTATGCAGCGGAGTGCATATACAAACGCCGCTGGCTCCCCCGCCAGACATCTGTGCATAGCAAGACCTCCCGCCCGGCGTCCGACTCCGTGGCTCTCAGTAATGGCATATCGAAAAGTGCACCAAAAGGGCACCTAAGCGCTGAAGATGACGCGAAACTGATCTTCGGAACGGTTTTCTCGCTGCGGAATATGGTTCGAAAGCTTGGTGGAGATGATGATAAGTGAGTTGTACTGCTTGGATGCTTGGAAACGTGTCCAAACATCTTCTGAGAATCGAGGGGGCTGACGAAAGATCACCATGCAGTTTTCTCTGCTATCGCACCAGCCAGTATAAATTGCATTATTACGAGACCCCAACGAACATTAAACTCGTTATGCTCACCGATACCAAGTCCAGTAATATGCGCCTGGCCTTGCACCAGATATACGTCAATCTTTATGTTGAATATGGTTGGTCTACAGTCTCGTCCTCGCTCACCTCTCCGTTCCGGCATACTGATTAGTGTCACAGTTGTCAAAAATCCACTGTCTCCCATCGAACATCCCGGCGGTATAGGCGTGAATAATGAACTTTTTGAAGAATCTTTGGAGCAATTCGTGGTATGTTTCGGCTAGTCCTGCCCACTATCGGCTTCCTCCGGTTCAATTCCAGTCGGTCTAACTTGCTCAAAAGACTCGTGTGTTGTCATAATTCGATCCTTTCGGCAAGGGGAGTCATCACATGTCTAGCTAACGAGTATTCCTGCCTGTTCGAGAGTCAGTTCATTGGTACAGGCTAGCCCTACCACGCGATACGATATCCCGAGTATGATGCCAAGTTCGCCTTAAAAAGTCTCCCGTTCGGGTGCATCCCCAGATTGCGAGGGTCATCGTGTGGATCGGGCTAAAGAAGAAAAAGTCTAATTTGGTGAACTGCAGGCTGCGGCGGATTGAATCCGAATTTGCCAGCCCTGCTGACGCGTATTGGCCCCATCTCGACAGCCTGGATGAAAGAAATGGAAGCCAGCCACGGAGCGTTTCATGCCGAAGTATTAGAGGTTAGAATTCGCAAATTGATCGCTTCCAGCCCATTTCTATATTCCTTACCACGTTTCTTACTGTGTAAGTCTGGGCTCGGATCAATTTGTTGGTTAGACTGGTCAAAGGATTATGTTGAAGGTTGGACAATGCTGCAGAACTCTGGGGAGAAAATTGATAGACAGAATGCGGAAAATCTGCCAGGAAGTGCGGCTATTTTCCACAGGATGATGTGGCACAGGATTGTGAAAAATCCATAGGCTAGTATGTACACAGTACTGTACTTCGTCCATCTTGAACAGTTTGTGGACCAACTGCGAAATGCGAGTGTATGTATGTATGTATGTACTTTGTACAGTACCACAGTATGTATACAGTACACACGCACACTAGCTAGCGAGCAATCAATTACAGAGTACATACAAATAGTGGCAAGCCTCAATCAACTATGTACTCCATCGACACCCATCGGAAATTGTGGCACATGGCGACAGCAAAAAAGGGTTTCAGGATGATGAGGTGCTGGGATTGCCATGCCATAGCTTCTGAGCTGTCATACACAGTCCTACTAATAGGGTCGCCAAACCCATGTCAACGGAACACAAGGCGCAACCTCCATTATTCAGTGATTTCCCACTTGCTTCTGGGCGAAAATGCTTGATTTGAGCCATCAAACTGTCCACAGTAGTACGGTAGACGCAAAAGTAACCCGATGGGGAGTGAACTCAAGTTACAAAGGACTGAGCTTCTTGATTGGTTAACTACCTGTTACATATCCTCGGGCGGGTATTTTCCTGTAGGGCAAACTGTGGCGTTTGCTGTCAAATCATCCTTGGCTCTCCAATTAACTATCCACTACTCCGTATAGTTACTAGTCAGTTATTAGTTACTAGTTAGTTAACTGACCAAAAATGACTAGCTCCTTGGCACAGCAACATTTGTTCCCATTACTGTGTACGGAGTAGAGTCTCTCATTTTCAAGTGCAAGCGGTTGCCCTTGAATGCCATCCCAACGAAATTTCGAGTGTTTTTCGCCATGTCCTCTCACATTACATCAAAGATGCGTGAACTACTTCAAGTCGTATGGCCCATGCGGTCTCTCAACCATTCTTTTCCACAGCAGCTCCGGCACTTCGCAACAGTATCAGCAAGTTCGCAAAAAATGCCCGTGTTTTCCAATTCGGACGAATCTTTTTATCGGCATACGTCCAGGCGCTGGATGTGAGTTGTTGCATACTGTAATGCTTGTGATAAGCACTGATAAACCAGTTTCAATGAAAATCTGCGACTAAGGGAGCGCTATGTCCGATTCAATGTCCAGGAGCTTATGCGTGCGGCTGCTAGAGCTGTTGATAGCCGCTGTGTCCACATCGAGAAAATGGCGGAAGGTGGTTTCAACAAAGTTTTCCTTCTCACAATGGACAACAGAAACGAAGTGATCGCGAGAATACCTACACCAATTGCAGGACCTCCATTTTATACTACTGCTAGTGAAGTGGCAACAATGGACTTTCTCCGGACTATCCTTGATATACCAATACCTCAAGTCCTCGCCCATTCTTCCACAACTGACAACCCTGTTGGCTCTGAATATATCATCATGGAACGCATGCGGGGAGAAAGCCTGGCTTCACGGTGGCTCGCGCTTTCAACCAACGAGGTCAAGGGGGTGATGAATCAATTAGCAAAAATGGAAGAAAAGGTATTTTCTTATAAATTCCCAGCTTTCGGAAGCCTTTACTATAATGAAGATATCTCAATGGGCATACCACTCACCAATGCGGAACGGTTCTGTATTGGTCCTATTGCAAAGCGAGTATTTTGGTTTGGTGAGCGTCAGAATATGGATGTTGACAGAGGCCCTTGTATGTGCACCATCATGCTTTAATTTCTCATCTGCACAGAAGGCGCTTGAGTATTCTACTGAACGGAGCGGACGTTAAATTGGTTGCTAATGTGGATAATAGGGACCAAGCCTGAGGATGCAATGACAGCAGCCGCCTCTCGAGAATTGTCCTGGATCAGAAAGTTCGCCAACCCACAATGTCGACGAACATTCATACTTCCTACTGAAGAGCCGCTGGACCCTTCAGAACATAGTTCCCTTCTCTCTCAATACCTTCTTGTAGCACCCTTCTTAGTCCCACAAGATAAAACATTCTGCCAACCCACTCTCCACCATCCAGATTTAAGTCTGCCAAACATCATCTTAGTGCCCAATTCCAGCAAGATTCTAAGCTTCATTGACTGGCAAGATACAGCAATACTTCCTCTATTTATGCAGGCAGGATACCCAGCATTTTGTGAACATGAATTGGGTCGCCCACAATCACTAAAAAGGCCAGAATTGCCAGATGGCTTTGATCAGCTTAGTGATGCTGAGAAGCAGAAAGCTTGGATCAAACATCATCTTGAAGAGGGAAATCTTTATTATACTGCAGCAACATGCTTGGGAAACAGACTGCATTATAAGACAATGCAGTTGCAGAATATTGGACTTTTACAATTTCTTATATCTCAGACTGGGTATCCTTGGGATGCTGATTATATCAACCTGAAGATGTCACTTGTTCGTGTCACACAGAAATGGGATCTCTTCTCGCCTGAGCATTCTTGCCCCATCTCTTTCACTCCTGAGGAGCAACAGACTGCTTTGCGCAAGGCAATTGATTGGAATGCATCAGCTGACATGCTTTCACAGATGCGGGAATCCATGGCCATTGACCTTGAGGGAGGTACGGAGCCAGAAAATTTTGAGCTTGCTGTGAATATGAATGAAGAGTTTAGGATGGAGATGGTGAAGCACGCAGAGCCCCACCAACGCGATATCTGTTGGCGAACATGGCCTTTCAAAGATGATGATGATCAATCGCCAACGCCCACTGTAGATTGATGGGCTTCTGCCCTTCGCAAGGAATTGAGCCAGGCACCCTCTCTACTATGCATGTATGGACGTACAACATCGGAAAATAGTACAATGAGATAATTATTTTGACTGCCTACTGCATGCAATAGTCAGCAGTGTGTGGCCATAAGAATACAGGAAATACTGACCCATAAATAAACACATAACTAATGTTAGTCTGGAAATATGCAGACAGATACACATAACAGGTAGCTAACAATAATTACGCCGGAAGTAATAATCTGATGTCAAGCTGTTTTGTCCACTCACGTCTTTTTTTTTTTTTTTCTGGTGCATGAATGTATGCATCAGGAAAGACTTCAAGCCAATCAGAAACAAAAAAAAAACTGACCGCGGATGCGTGCTAGGTAGCCTTGCAGCTGCATCTCTACTGCTAGCCTGCTAGGTCTATTGTTTAAATTGAATGCACAGCCACTGCAACCAAGCTTGAGTATGTATGTTTTGCTGTAACTTGACCACCATGGCAGATTTCACCGCATTTCCCATACAACTTCTCCAGAAAATGGCCCTGGTCAGCTAACAGTGGAATAGCTTGCCGACGTAGGAGCCGGCAACATTGCAATGAATCCTGGAAAGAGGACAAACTGCCAGCTCAGCCCAATCAAAAATGGTCAGCCCTCACCGTGAATATTGTAATGGTTATGAATTTGAGAACCGGAGGTGCGATCGGCCTGCAAGAGCCTCAGAACAGAAGTGCAGCAGCAATGAGACCTTCTGAGGTGCTTTTGGTTTTGCATATCAACTTTTCTTTTTTTTTTCTTTCTTCTTCTTCTTCTTCTTCTTGCAGCTTGACAAGACTGCCAATGCCTTAGGAAGGCCAATGAAGCCTTACATACGCATTGCCATACCGAGCGGGAGCTTCAGAGTAATTTAGGGCCTGAGTTTATAATTGCCGTGTATGTATGCACTTAAAGGAGGGGAAGAGAAATGGTAACTTACTCGGCTATATTCCAAGGTGATTGAGCCAAAAAAAAAAAAATCCTAACTGACTGCGACTATACGACGAGAGCTGTATCAAGATTGGATACTGAAGATTGTTGCCCATCTGTCGAGACTTTAATCCGCTTGGTGAGTTGGACCCTGGGGTCCTGGTGCGGTGGTGAATATAATAATGACTGGGATTAGGTTTTATTTCGAGAACTTGGGCCCAAGCTCCCCGCCAATGCAACAACGCTGCATCTTTGCTTCGGCTTCGATGATCAAAGCATGGCCAGCTTACAAGTTACAGAGAACTAGACGACCAAAAAGAAAGGAGGACTTGGCTCGCCGAATGGTCAAATAATGCCAACCAGGGGAAATCGTTGGGCCCTTGAGGCTTTCCTGCTGTAGATGAGGGCTTATTCGGAGTTTCCTTTTTAACACTTCAATTGGTCTATTTGTTGAGGCAATTATAAGTCGGCTCACAACTCTGTACGGAGAATCGGGTAAAGAGTTAGTCGAATTATCTTGTCCAATTGAACTGTGATAGAGGGTTGTTGAGGAATTATAGACTCGAGCGAAGAATGTTTTCTTTTCCTTTCCCCTCTTGATAGGCAGAAAGAGAGCAAGTACATACATATAGTAGTGACTTTATCCGAAATCCCACTCTCGCATGCAATATCTCGTTTTGGCAGCATTACTTTCGAACTTCAGCAGAAGGTGTAGATTAAAAGAAAATATCACGGTATGTACTTTACGCAGCGTCTTAACAGCTGACATCCATCTTGATTCTTTGATGAAGATTTGTTATCCCTCAAATGGCCGAAGTTTGGACAACAAACACCCTTCGGCAATGTGGAGGTATTATGGTTATAGGTAACTATGTCAAGTGGCTTGATGACCGAAATAAACAACCTACTGTGTAAATACTCCATACCGGTCACAGGTTCTTGCATTTTGTCCCTCAGCGTTCTCATTTTCGTTGCTTTGAACCTGGAGTGTGGATATATGCATATCCAAATTCTCAAATCCAGTTGACGAAGAGATCCATTACACATATGTACTTTACTCCGTACTTTGTAGTTGTTATAATAGCCATAAGCAGTCGTTAGTCGTCCTGACTGTCACCACTATGGCTCTTGTTCTCATAACTCATAACTAGTGGCGGTGGTGAAGTTTCTCTGACATCATCAGCAGTCAAAATACTTGTTTAGCAAGTCTCATATATAAATATCTACAGAGTAGTACTGTACCTGATAATTTCTGACTCTCACGTTTGCAATAAACTACATACACATGTTAAAGCAAATCTATCTATCCTTTTCATTCAATAAATCAACTTCGAACCCATCATCGTGGAATTAGTTTTGATGCATTTCTCCTTAATGCCATTGATACAAAGCTTATTAATACGGCTGTACACCAAGAAAACCAAAAGTTGGGATTATCTTTCACATTTCAGGGGCAGTAAGGTATTATAACTGTTTCAAAGAATACCATACATACGCGAAACCCCTCACTTTGGCGCGTATTTTCAAGCCACTGTTCTTGACTTTTTCCGCCCTTTAGTCCCGCGGTTCACAGGTCGATAGAAGCTTCGTCCTGCACCGCCAGCAGATTATTTCAGACCGTCGCCTCCCCGTGAATCTTTTTTTTCCCTCCCAATTTTTGCTCTCCCACATCCTCAGATATTTCTTTGATCGTTTGAAGCCTGAAGATACCGATTTGTTTTCAGAATCTCGACTGTTTTGTCGTTACTCGGATTCAGACCGCCGGGTTCGTCCCGTTTGTGGGCATCCCGTGCCTCGTTGAGGCGGTTAACTACCTAAATCAGCACTCTTCATCACCTGTTCCTTCTTCATCAGCGTCACTTATCGTGCCGGGCGCTCGTCTTCCTGACTCTATTTTTGAGCGAGCGGCATACTTTAGCTTGATAACGACTGCGAATACCCTTGTGACGCCTTCATACTTCTTGCATTGACTTGATCCTCTGCACCTGTGTCATCAGCAGGAACCGTTATCCTACATATTCACGCACATGAATTCGCCTACCCAGCTATCGAACTCCTCCTCAAGATCGACGGCGTCACAGACCTCGCAACCTCCCGATGGCGAGCAGATAGCACGAGTGTTGGAGGGCACGAACCTCTCAACTCAAGCCAACGGTGTGGCAGTGTCTCAGAAGCCTCCGAAACCGAAAATGGCGAATCCGTTTTCTCGTATGTTTTCCCATACTGGGAAGGCAGCTCACAAAGAAGTCGACCGTTTGAAAGAGGCTCCCTCTGATGCTACATCCCAAAGTGAATCATCGTCGAAAGCATCCACCACTGTCAACGGAACTGATAGAAATGCCAGCGTAAAGCCTCCGTTGAAACAACAAGACGATAAGAAGCCGGAAGACAAAAAGCATGGCAAGGAAACCGCTCAATCTTTAAAACGATTCGAAATTCTCGCTGATGGAACCCATGTCCACTACTTAAAGAGCACTAAGCGGCAAGAAAAGCTTTCGAGTATGCTTCGTGATATGTTGGGTGGTGGCAAAAAGAAGGACGATCACGTCGAAGACCAACAACTGTCCTTGATGTCCACATGGGTAGACCAGCTCAAGACGGAACGGGATAAACTCGCTGCAGACAAAAAAGGCGGTCCAAACTCGACAGCATCCTTAGTTGATAAATATGGAAAGTGCCAGGAAATTGTTGGACGTGGTGCATTTGGGATCGTCCGGATTTCCCACAAAATTGATCCGAAAGACTCGAAAACGGAACAGCTGTATGCGGTTAAGGAGTTTCGCCGTCGGCCCCAGGAAACAGCGAAAAGATACCAGAAGCGCTTGACATCCGAATTCTGCATCTCTTCATCTCTTCGCCATCCCAATATCATCCATACGTTGGATCTGATGCAAGATTCCAAAGGTGACTATTGTGAGGTTATGGAGTACTGCGCTGGCGGGGACCTATACACTCTAATTCTTGCTGCTGGAAAGCTCGAGGTCGGAGAGGCCGACTGCTACTTCAAGCAACTCATGCGAGGTGTCGAGTATATGCATGAAATGGGTGTCGCCCATCGTGATCTCAAACCAGAGAATTTACTGCTAACTACGTATGGCGCTCTGAAGATCACTGATTTTGGAAATGGAGAATGTTTTCGTATGGCATGGGAGAAAGAAGCTCACATGACAGCTGGATTGTGTGGATCTGCGCCGTATATTGCCCCCGAGGAATATACCGATAAGGAGTTTGATCCTCGAGCTGTCGATGTATGGGCTACCGGCGTTATCTACATGGCTATGAGGACTGGAAGACATCTTTGGAGAGTGGCACAGAAAGACGAAGATGAGTTTTACGAACGTTATTTGGAAGGTCGAAAGGATGAGGATGGTTACGCACCCATTGAAACGCTTCATCGGGCATGTTGTCCCTATTCGTTTACAATGATATCCAGTTGTGCATCAGATGCTGACCAGTACTTGATACAGGCTCGATGCCGTAATGTCATATACTCCATCCTTGACCCAAATCCCGGCCGCCGTATCACAGCGTCGCAGGTTTTGAAATCCGAATGGGTTCGTGAGATCAAGCTTTGCAAAGCTGGCGAAGAAGGCTTCTAACGCCCCATCGTCCACAATTTCGGCTTCCTGCAGACATGGGGTACTCTTATATCATAAACCGACTTTGCGCCTATTGGAGTCACCCACCATTATCCGCTCTCCATAAGAGTCTTTTTTTTTTTGGAATGAAAATTTAATACCGGCCCTCCACTGATCTAGATCCTATAGACGAAGGTGTCGTTGGTTTTCGCTTTCAGCTTACCTCATATCATCTAGGGTCGCCTTGGGTTCAGTCCTTATCCTTCTCCCGTCGCCAATCACTGCAACAGCTATCCCACGACTTCATTGCGTACTCCTTTACTAGCGCTTATGGAGCCTGGTTTAGTCAATCACCTGCTAGCAGTGTTTGCTGTTTACGACTCGGTTTTGCTCGGCTCGTTTCTTATGGGTCATCCATCACTTTGCGTCAGTTGGGGCTGGAGGTGGTCTGGGCTGCAGTCGTTCTTTGGTAGTTCGGCTTTGTTAGTTTAGGCCTCTTTAGCCTCAGTGTAGTTTTATCCAACTTGGGAAGACAATTGTCGAACATTGGATAAATCTCACACCCAATAGCTTACTAGTCTTTCTGGATTGGCGACGTGATTCTTCCTATTTTGGTTTGGCTCTCTCTTTTCCCAGTTGTATATATGATTTCATCTTTTACGATCATGAAACGACTTTTCTTAGACTCCCCCGGCTACGATTTTCTTTTTAGAAGGTTGTAAAATCGTCTTTTACTGTTTTGTCTATGATGATATGATATGATCCTCTCGAACATTTCTATTTCTACAAGCCTGGATATGCAGAAGATTGTCATTCGATCTTCCACCCCGCTTGCTTGATCATGTTTTGATATTTCTACTCTCCTTAGTCGCAGCTCCAGAACTATGGGTACTTAGATACCTATCACCATACCTGCTTGCTCATTTACGACGCGCAAGCCAAGGGTTTCTTACAGCTTTCTTTCTTAATAACATTGTCTTCTATCATCTCTTCCTCCTCGCATCTCTCTTCGCCCCCCTCTTGCTGAGCTTGCCAATGACTCAGATCTGTTTGTTCCTCTACGGTTGGCTTTTTGTTTTATTCAGCACATATTTATGAGATTGTTTGATGATACCTTGCATTCTTTTCCTGTATTTGTACCAATGTCGGTTTTGTCCTGTCTGCATTTCATCCCTGGTTATCTATGGTATAGGGGGTCTTTTTTTTTCTTTTTTCTTCTTTTTTTTGGCTGTACATTAACATTCTTGGCTTGAGAGTTTTATAGAGATTGGGTGTTTGATGTGTGATTTTATGGACTTATGATTTATGGAATGTATGTGATACCCCTGTGTACTGTTTCATGGTGCTGATTTTCTTGGAGGGTTTGTCTTTTTTTTGGTCATATTGCTGTATTGTATATTCCTATTTATGTGTGATCATCTGAGGATGTCTCTTTGCCTGCTGGTTTCAATAACTATTTTTCGCCATTTTTTGTCTCTCATTCTGGAGGTTTGGAATATGGAATATTCCTGAAAAATGATGATGGCAGTCTATAGAGTTCTGTTTTGCAGTTTTCAGCTTTTTGTCACGACTCTTTTGATCATTAGCCTGGCTTTTGTTGTGGTGTTGAGAAGAAAAAGCTATTCCAACTGTGACACGCATTACTTGGGATGTTTGAGGTTGACTCTTGATAGGCCAGTTTTTTCAGACCTGTCATTGAGACTGTCTTGCACTGCATTCTATTCTGTGCAGTGTAAAAGCTCTTTTCAATAAGCCATTCCTCTGAAAATGTCAACCATGAGTTGCTACACATACCTAGATGTGTCCTCTGCAGTTCCAATTTGAGAACTCTGAAATCACATGATCACTAGTTGTCTTTTCCGAGAATGTCCTCCGAATCCCATCACCCTGGTCTTCGGACCCGTGGGGGTTCAGTAACTAGTGCCTAGTTGCAATTCCCAATTTCTCAGTTTTCCACCAAAAAAAAAAAAAAAAAAAAAAAAAAAAGAATGTGATATGTCACTATGATTCCCACGCCTTTCCCAGACTGCTGGAATTCTGATGGAGAAAATGGCCCACTGGAAATTCCGCAGAAATGTAACGCGGACGCGCATGCCAGCCGCATACATACGTACATACATGTGAAATGGATGATTGTTGAGGAGAAGCGGGCCTTTTGTACCAAGCTTTTCTACTTGTCTTTCCCGGGGAGAAGCCAAAGAGAAAAAGAGAAAAAAAAAACGCTGAAGAAATCTATTACTGGTATGAAGAAGAGATTGCTGACAGGAATAGGATCCAAAAGATCGCAGTGCACCCACCCTTCGTTTAAGTCGTTACAGTCGTAAAAATGCTTTTCCAAAGATACCTCCAAATAATTCGAGTAGAATTTTGCATGAACGAAAGAGGAGGGAGAAAAAAAAGAAGAAGGAGAGAGAGAGAGAGAGCATGGAACATCAATCATCCTTTTGGTTCTGGTTTTCGAGCAACTACGACTCTCGCCGTGCCAAACGCCCCTTGAGAGCTCACAATTTCAACTTTTACTTTTTCACATAAATCGATAACGTCTTCCGCTTTCCATCCCGTGTATTTCGTCAAAAGTCGCATACTCATCGCTTCAAGACCCTCCAGTAGCACGATCAGAGCCATCTTGCCCATCGTCTTCTTTTTCGGGTCGGTCGGCCACGTTCCTATGGGTACTTCAATTTCGCGGGTGCGAATGTCCTCAAAACCTGCAGCTGCCAGCGCACTGGGGCGAAGGTGCTCGAATCCAGGTATGTATCCTGCCACCTCGGCAGCGGAGTGTAGGGCGGAAATAAAGATATTAAGGTACGAATTCGGTGGCGACGATGTCGAAGAAAGATTTCCATCGGTGATTTGAATGGCTCCGCCGGGCTTGAGATGGTCGAAGGCTTGTTGATAAAGATGAGGCCAGTCAACGATGGCTCGGGCGAGACCCCGAACGTGGATAAAGTCGAATGGTTCGTGGAATGTCCATTTGCCCTCTGCGTCGTCTATTTGGAAATATACGTTTGGAGGGGCAATACTGACAGATTGGGCATCGAAGACGCTGATGTCTGTGGCTATGATTTCAGCCTCTGGGTATTCTTCGCCAATGGCAATTGCCCAGTCGCCCGGGCCAGAGCCGAGATCCAGAATGCGAGATGGGGATTCCGGAAGGGGTATTTGGGTTAAATGGCCATCTAAAGCGAGAAGATAGAGTTGATGTAGGATACTTAGGCGGGTTTGTTCGATCTCATCGTTAGGCATGGAATATGTATCATTGCAATAGCGGCGACCGTTCTCAAAAACGGATTGAACGGCATGCTCGGGTAACGATTTTGTGGACCTGTGTCAATGTAAACATAAGAACTGGCACCCTACTTTGCTGGAGCCTCATCTGATGCTCCGTTGGGACGGTTGTATCTACGGCGCAGATCCAGCTGATATGTATGTACTCAGAAGTTCTGAAATAGAAGTAAGACTGACCCTGCGTGTCCTGCATCGTCTTCCCCATCGTTTGAACCCAAGGAATCAACATGAGAACAGTCGGAGCCCTGTGGGCAGTGGTGTTTAATGCCTATTTCCGTGCTCTCAACATCTGTCAACACGCCCGCGGCTTGGTCTTGGAAGACGAGTCCGTTTGTTGCAGGAGAACTTGCTGCGGCCATATCATGACTGAAAGGGACAGTATCCTATCCTATGCGTCTAAGTAACTGGGCTCAAACACCGCAGTCAGTAAGTCTGTCTACCCAGAGCAGTAGTTCATAGTACAGCTCAACAGAGGATGCCACCGATCTTAGTGGGTTGTTGTATGTCAGATAGCAAAACATGTAGTTTATCTTTTGAATTCACATAAAGCTGAGGCATGTATGTAGTCCTGCTGAATTAAAGCAGTCCCTCAGCACAAACAGGAGACTCACTTCCTTGATGGCCTAGTATGATAAGGCCTGTTCTTCCTGTGATCGATTGTAGCTCACTACGGGGTCTGGAGGGAGTGAAGATGAATCACAAACGCCTCATTGCGGAGACGCAGAAGGCAGCCATCCGACTTGTAGTATATATTTCAAAGAAGAAAAAGCCGAAGAAAAAGAAAAAACGGGGGGAATGGATACAAGGCTGCAAAGTGAGATGGCAGTCTGCTCGATAATAATGACTGGGATGTCAGTATACAGACAGACAAACGTAACTATCATCCACTCCCAGCGACACGGGTCTGGGTTGCTTTTAATATTCGAAAAGCACCAGCTAACTAACAGCAGAAGTGCTCATCTGGAGGGTGATCCAACAACCTAACTGTCTGTGGATTTATTCCCTGCATGGTTGTACAGTAGTATAGATACAATGGTTGCTGTGACAGACCTTAATGTCGTTCGATATATTCAGTCTGTTGAAGTATAACTTGAGGGTTTGAGCCTGCATTTGTTAGGTTGAAGTTTATCAAGCGATCCAGCCAGAAGCTCTGAGCCAGTCTGATGGTGAGTATCGTTCCTCTGCTGCCATTAGTTAGTTATAAGAAGAGTCTTTTAGCTGCATTGATTGATGAACTTCATCCAGGAAACAGGCCTTATTTCGCTATCTTGAATCCCAGAGATCCTCTCCCCAGAACCCAGTGGATGGAGATTTTCGACTTTGTTGGCCAAAAAAGGACGAAACAGCAAGGTTAGTTTATCAGCAAGAAGTCATCTTTGGCTAATTACCTTGTCTTACATACTGTTATGTAGTTACTGTTCCATCTCGTGGCCTTTGGAGACGACAAGAGTCAACCAACAGGGCCATGAGTGGTGATGGACCGTCCAACAATCCTCAAATTTGAGATCCTGACATCCATAACTACATACTGGGTACATACATGCAACTCGCTCCCCGTGAAGCGAAGATGGCTGTCCCAGACCCAGCTCAATGGTGCATGCAGGAACCCAGTCAACGGCAAACTGCATTTGTTGGAAACTGATTCGCTGAGGATTGATCCAACCGTGAAAATCTGCTCGGTATTTCCGCGCCTTTGGGTTCACCAACAATCAGTCTCCAAGGCGTTGCTCGTCAGACACGATCGTGGCCTTCAGGCAGACCATGCGCGAAATGCACAGGTTTTCATCTTCTTTCTTCTTCTTCACCATCTTCGTCTTCCTTTCTCAGCGCGGAGGTCTTCCGCTTTCATCGAGAGCCTGCGTGAGTCCTGCTCTGGACAGCCATACACATATACATAAAATAAACGTTGATGGTTATCAAGAAGTTACACCACAGATGCAGGCATCATGAAACTGGGGTCTTCAGGTTGTTGAACGATGCGTGTCGACTAACTAATCCAAGCCCAATCCCCGTCTCAAACGGCCAATCCCACGCCGTTCCGTCTGCCGGTGCATGAGACCTTCTGCAAGGCGAGCGTCGCCCTCCATCTCCGGAATTGGGATTCAGATCCTTGTGTGTTTCCGGCCCGTCTTCTTGGAGACGCCGTTTTGCTCCATCGATAATAGAAAAATGCTGGGTTGATCCCTAATAGAAGTGGTACACCAATTATCATTATTCAGTTGCTTGCTCAACTACGACTCTCAGACTCTCTATAGGTCTTGTTTGATACGTGTGATGGGTTAAGAATGCAGAAAACAATTGCTTGACCTCCTTTGAAAGTGGTGTGATGCCCCTATTAAACGCTTATCTTTGCTATGCAGATGGAATACTACACAGTACATACCTAGCCAAACTCTGCTCCAGGTCGCAGCAATTACCTAATTATTATAGTCGTCAGAGGGAGCATCCTTCGAGAAGCATCGGCAATTCACGCTTTCACGCTTGTGATGATCAATCGTCTATCGATTTTGGTTCTACAACTGATTTAACCGCTTCGTACAGCGTCGCTCCATGCACGCAAAATGGATTTTCGAGACTACGTATCCTGCTATGATCTTTTGCATCACCTCGGCAATCGAAACTTGCTAGACGGATCAGGCAGATATCCGTCGTGCGCAGAACTAATATCTCCCAGGCCCTCTGCCTCAAATGGACCTCATCATGTTTAAAACTTTGGCATTTCCAACAATTCATACAAAATCAACATTCCATCCTTCATGCTTATTCCAAAGCTGTCGTATCTCATCCCTCCAATGCATATCCCACTCCCTCTCCCGTTCCCATCTCAATCAGTCGCTGCCTCATTGATTCCGCTCTCGGCCCTAATCCGTCAAATTTGGCATCCTCGCGATTCACCCACTTGCCCACGCCGTGCTGCAGGACTACTGTCGCCCTCACGCCTTTCTTATCCTTTTCGACTGGCTCCGCCAAACCCACACTACCATGGAGAGTCATCCGGATTCCCTCCACTTCATCGTTTTCATGCGCAGGGATCGCAGTTCCTTTATACACACCCCGATGGAAGATATTGCTGTCGTAAAAGACTGCATCTCCAGGTTGTAATGCTACAATCTTTTGGCCCGGCATGTTCGCTTCGTAGGGGTCTGCATTCCGCTCAGCTGGTGTGCGTGCGCGGAGATGAGAACCAGGGACGACAATCAGTGAAGCATCGGGGTACAAAGCGATATTGTACTGCGCATGGGACTGGGCTCGATCGGCGGGAGATTTAGCCTGTAGTTGTCTTACTTCCTCCTCTGGTGTCAGCGTCGGTGGCGTGGGGATGTCATCACGATGCCATCGCAGCTCGAAGTCCTTGCAGGTTGGGGACACCAGCAGGTTGAAGAGTTCCATGGTCAAGGGTTCAACATCGGAAGCAGGCTTCCCTTTAAGGCCAACAAGCTCTTCGATGATGTTAAGGACATTTGGGGCGAAGTATAGCTCGGCAAATTCAGAGCGTCCAGGCATGTCGGGATGCAGCAGATGCTGGACTCCCCAGATACCACCTTCAGAAGCAGGTGGGGGCGTGGTTGGGAAGGGCGGAAACTGCTTCGGGACAGTCCGAATGTGTGGCCATTGGCCATTGCGGGCCAGAGAGGTCGCTTTGGCGGCGGCACGGCGGAGTGAAGTGACTTGCTCTGGCGAGATGAGGCCAGGAATCAAGACGAATCCATCTCGTCGCAGAGCTGTAAGGTGAGGAGTGGTGTCTGAATCTGTCAAAGCAGTTGTAGAAGTAAGAGTGGACATGATTGCGGAAAGGCTGGTATAGAGCAATGAAGGTATCATCAAATTCAAATCGTCAGTCACGAGAACGGCTACGAAAAGTAACTTCCCACAGTTGAAGCTGGTGTGCGACGCCAATGCTTCTCTTCTGATGATAATAGGAATCTGGTTCCAGTTTCGCTATTCTGCAACTGTTCTCTGCATCTCAATTCTCAGTACGATCAGAGACCAAATAACGAGAGACACTATTTATACCTCGCTGTGCTTTATTCCGTACAGTGTTTGCTAATGGCAGGGTTGTATCGGCTGGAGACCCCCATGCGACCCTTATCCGTAACTGTGGTGTCCCTACTGCCTCGGCTCGATGTACCATACAGATCCCCGAAAAATCGACTACAAAATATCCACACCACCAGTATAAGTAAAAACTTCCTCTTGAGCTTGGTAGTCGTGTTTCCTTGGTTCATCGTGCGAAGCCAGACCAACAGGCTCGCACCAGATTTGAGGTTAATCACTCTTTTGGCGCAAAATATGAGCCGATAATTCGAGTCTCGGAACCGAAAGTCAGCTATAACAGGTATAGCCCATGAAGAACACATCACCATGTCGCCAGTTCGAAAGAAATCTATACCGGACAAAATAGGCGTATACGACGCTTCTGAAGGGCGACAGGAGAGAAGAAATTGAGTGACGATTGAGCACGTCTGGGATATCAATACCATCGAATCTGGTGTCTTATGCGGAAAAGACAAAGGAGCAAAAATAAGTACTAGAGCTGGAACTTCGTCCGCTGTTTCTCCATGCGACCTTTCCATTCCCATTCCTGGCCGCTCCTCCTCTGTATCCCTTTATCCATGCGCCGCAATTTTAACGTAAACCGCGGTCCCAATTCCTGTAATCCGGCCCGGATACTTTCGACGCCTTTCATCTCGTTGCCATCCGCATCCACAACGCTCTTCTCTGTTTCCCGTTTCTCTCGAAATACATATCGATGTCTTCGTACAAAGATATAGTCTCGCTGGTTATGCAGTGTCACGACTTGCCGCCCTATGAGGTCCGGTCGAGGAGGAAAGAGGGTGCGGAATAGATGCGCTGTGAGCAAACCCAACGGAGTACGAAAGTTATTTAGGATCAGTTCCGGCCAGTGTCCTGTCGAATTCCCATGTCCGGGGAGTTTCTTTCCTTCGATCCAGTTGCTTACAGAGAAATGGAAAGTTGGTCCAACGGGTAGGTGTACCACTGTCAACCCAGACACTCGCTTTTGATCCTCCTCCACGACTACCAACGCAGTATAACTCCGATTCGATGCGAATTGTGCGATTTCTCTGACTGAGAATTTATGGCTATAACGGTGTGCAGAACGGCGGATATAGACGCTATTAGGGAAGAATTCGGTCAGGATACGCGCCTGGTCGTGGAGCGTAGAGTTGATTGATGTCGTGATTAAAATTTTCGGTGCAGGAGGGGCTTCTTTTGGAAATAAGCTGGGGAATTTGGCAGCTAGAGCATCCGGTGCTAGATCGAGATTTGTGCTTTTTGCAGATTGTGTAGGACTCGTAGCACGTTCTGTCGCGGACCTTACTTGTGATTTTTTGGAATCATTTTTTCGTTCAACGTCCCGTCTATCCTCTTCATCATCGCTATCTGAATCAAGCATGCTATCCACCTCATCTTTTTCACTGTCATCACCCTGTCCTGCTGAGACTTGCGCATCCGCTCTGTTCTTTTCCAATTCCTCTTCTTCCTGTTTTCGCCGCTTGATTCTCTCCACGTCAAAGCTCAAGCCCAACCCGTCTTCCACGTCGCTGCCCACATCATCCCATACTCTCTTTCGTTCCAGCGTCAAAGGTATGTTTCGCTTCAGTCGCTCCGCTTTTAATCTGGGATCTTTTGCTTCTTCTTTCTTCCGTGAAAATCGTTCTGCTCGCGAAAGCTTATCTTTCGTTTGCTTTCGCTTGATGTGAAGCATTTGTCGCTTCTGCTTGTTGGCTGGTTTGTGCTCCAGAGCCCCTAACGGGGTCTGTCTGGATTTCTTGGACGGCATTCCTTTGCACAGCGAGGTAGAAAGAGCGCTCACTGCGGATTCGTATCGTAGCAGATAACCTTCAAGAGTACTTTTTTTTTTTTCTCAGATGAAGAAATCAAAGCTCTCGGAAGATCATTTCACCGAAAACCCCCCTTCAGTTTCTGACTCAAAAGTTTCAAATCAGATTATTGGAGTCAATCCGATACAAAAGGCTCAACTTGCAATTTCATCCGCCATTCTGCTCCGCGTCTTTCGCTTTCTTCCTTCCCTTACCGTGCAATCTCGGCCCTCGCTGCCATCAGAGACCTTGGATGAACCGATCCCCGTTTTCACGGTTCTTTGCTTCCATTTCAAGACTCGGATCACAGCAAGTTAGGCCCTTCACACGCAGTTCAATCGTCAGTAAAGCGAAGACGTCAACCAAGCCACTAGTTGTTAACATGGCGACCACAAAGACCGGTCAGCCCCTTGACAGGTCTGTCCTCGATTCAATGCTGCGGCGGCGGCTGTTCTACACTCCTTCCTTCGAAATCTATGGCGGGGTATCTGGCCTCTTCGATTACGGACCACCAGGATGCGCTCTCCAGGCCAACATTGTGGATCTTTGGAGAAAGCATTTCGTGCTAGAAGAAGACATGTTGGAGGTGGATTGCACCATGCTTACTCCGCATGAGGTGTTAAAAACAAGTGGGCACGTGGACAAATTTGCGGACTGGATGTGCAAAGACCCCAAGACTGGCGAAATCTTCCGAGCGGATCATCTCATAGAAGAAGTTCTGGAATCGCGATTAAAAGGCGACAAGGAAGCTCGTGGAGAGAAAATCCAGATTGACGAAGAGAAAGAAGCAAAGAAGAAAAAGAAAGTTAAGGAGATCAAGGCAGTCAAGCTCGATGATGCAGTGGTCGCTGAATACGAAGAGATTCTTGCTCAGATCGACAACTACAATGGGGAAGAGCTTGGTGCTCTTATTGTTCAGCATCACATCAAGAATCCTGCGACAGGTGGTGATGTGCTATCTCCAGTGTCTTTCAATCTGATGTTCCAGACTGCAATTGGTCCAAGCGGGTACATTTCTGGATATCTCAGGCCGGAAACTGCACAAGGACAATTTCTTACATTTCAAAAGTTATTAGACTTTAACCAGCAATCCATGCCATTTGCATCTGCATCCATTGGGAAATCTTTCCGCAATGAAATTTCTCCCCGTGCTGGACTTCTACGAGTGCGCGAGTTTTTAATGGCAGAAATTGAACATTTTGTTGACCCTGAGGGTGGCAAGAAGCACCCTCGTTTCCATGAAGTCGAAAATACGGAGCTGTTTTTCCTAAGTCGAGAAATTCAACTGTCTGGAAGTACTAAGCCCGTGAGAATGACAATTGGAAAAGCCGTCTCCACTGGTCTTGTGGACAACGAGACCTTGGGTTACTTTCTGGCTCGCATCTATATGTTCCTCTTAAAGGTTGGCATCGATGAGTCCAAGGTTCGTATGCGGCAACACATGGCAAATGAAATGGCCCACTATGCAACCGACTGCTGGGATGCTGAGCTTCTCAGCAGTTATGGCTGGATTGAGTGTGTCGGCTGTGCTGACCGCAGTGCTTATGATCTTACTGTGCACAAAAATAAAACTGGTGCTCCTTTGGTCGTTCGAGAAACTCGAACGGAGCCTCTTCGGATTGAAGAATGGCAGGTTGATATTGATAGGAAAAAATTCGGTCCGCGTTTTAAGAAAGATGGAAAGACGGTCGAAGCAGCCATCGATGCGCTGTCTCAGGAGCTTCGTGAGAAGCTAGCGCTAGACCTCGAGAAGGATGGGAGGATTGTTGTTGATGTAGATGGGGTCAATGATGGAAAGGTCGAGCTTGGTAAAGATCTTATTAAGATCGAAAAGCGCACTCGTGTGGAAAACATTCGTGAATATACGCCTAATGTCATTGAACCTTCTTTTGGTATTGGTAGAATCCTATACTGTCTGATGGAGCATGTCTACTGGTCCAGAGAAGGAGACGAAGCTCGTGGTGTAAGTATCTCCTTCCCAAGTCGAGCGACGTCCACTTTGCAGGTTCATCGTCTTACAATGGATTCGGTTGATTTAACGTGGATGACAGGTACTATCATTCCCTCCTCTCGTGGCGCCAACTAAGGTTCTTCTTGTTCCTCTCTCCAGCCATCAATCGTTTGAACCACTTGTTAGGCGACTTACCCTCAAGCTTCGTCGTATGGGTGTCTCCAACCGCGTCGATGATAGCTCCGCAAGTATCGGCAAACGATATGCTAGAAACGATGAGCTCGGAACTCCGTTTGGTATTACAGTTGACTTTCAGTCTGTCAAGGATAGCACATTCACCTTACGAGACCGGGATAGCATGAAACAGGTTCGTGCCAGCGAAGACGAGATCTGCAAAGCTGTTAAATCTCTAGTTGAAGGTGAGGAGACGTGGGAAGATGTTAGAAAAAGACTTCCGGAGTTCCTTGGACAAGAAGTAGATTAGTTGATGACAATTTATGTAGAAGCACAGTTTCTCGCAACTAGACACAATATATAACCTGCATCCCTGCAGAATTTCAGAATTTCTGGGTATACCGTATAATCCCAAATCCCATTTGTATAAATTAGAGAGTTGTAATAGTCTATAAAAGGTCCGTAGACCAATCTCAATTCAATATGTATATATGCTCTGCTTGGATTTGAAGGTTCGACTAGTGACGCGCGCGGAGCACGCCTCAGCCCTGAAACCTCAAATCAAATCATTTGATTGTATTTGAATATAGCTACATATTTTTATGTAATATATATCATTATATTTCATTTTTTTATACTGATTTCAGATTTATTTTCAAAATTTTAATAATTTTAGTTCATATTAAGATAATTCAACAAGAAATATTTTATAATTTAAAAATAAATCAAAACAATTCTTTTTAAAAAACTTAAAATCAAATCAATTATTATAATATTAATAATATATTTTTAAAATTACATTAAATATATCTTAAAAATAATACAAAAAATTTTATATTATAAAAAATTTTATTTTTTGAATATAATTAAAATTATAAAATTATAAATAAATAATCTAATAAACAAATAAATAATTATATTAATTCTGATATTTGTAAATAAATTATTTTTGAACTTTAGATTGTAAAATTTAGTACTATTTAGTATTTAAATAAATTATTTCAAAATTAATTATTAATTTATTTTTATAATTATTTTTTATATTGAAAATTTCTATAATTTTTTAAATAAATATAATTTATAATTTATAACTAACAATTTCTGTTGATAAATTATTTTTTAATAATTATACTAGTTTTTTAATAAAATATAAATTTAGTAGAAGTAAATATAACTAAAATAAATAAATAAATCTGAATTATTTAAAATAATATTAAATATTTTTAAATTCATTAAATTAAATAATTAAATTAAAAAAGTAGTTAAATTATAAAAATAATTATTTGAGTAATAATTATCATTGTTGAAATTTATATTAAGTATTTAATACAATAAGTAAATTTATGAATGATAGTAAAAAAATTTATTATTTTATAAGTGATTTTGAAAATCAAAATAGATTTTTACTTAATTTTTTGTTTTTTTTAATTTAATTTATAATTTGAAAATATTAAAATGATTAATTATTAAGAACTTAACATTTTTTTATTAAGATTTTATATATAATATATTGTTAGTATCTTACTATACTGCTTATATTTTGTATATATAATGTTTTAATAATAATGACTAAATATATGATGTCAGAATAATAAATATAATATGTATTTAGTATTATTTTATTAATAAATATATTATTCTTAAATTATTAAAGAAAAAATAAAGAAAATATTATATAATTTTATTTTTTAACATAATATACACAATTATTTCAGAATAGTAATTACTAATTATTTAATAATAATAAATTCAATAATTTTTTAAGTTTAAATTTTATTATTTCAGCAGTTTAATAAAATAAATAAAATATAAAAGTTGATATTAATTTTTTTTAAAAAAATATTAAATTTAATAAAATCATAATTTTAATCAAACAAAAAATCAATAATATTAATTATTTATTGAAAAATTTAAAGTTTTAAGTTTTAAATTTTAATTATTTCACAAATCAGCAGATTCAGATATAAATTTAATTAAATATTTTATCTAAACTTGATCAACTTCAGAGTCAGATCAGACTGAAGAAAAATATTAAACATTCACTAAAGTTTTTAAAATTTAAAGCTTCAGATTTTGCTCATTTCACAAATCAGCAGATTTGAACATGAATTTATTCATAACATTCATTAAGCATTAAGTTTTTTGAAGCTATACTTAATAACAATTAGTGTAGAATCTCAATCAAATCTGCTGCTGCTCATAAGCAGTTTGTAGCAGTTTATAGCAGTTAACAACAGTTAGCAGCAGCAGTTTATGTGATAATAAATAATAATTATAAAAATTTAAACTTTATAAGCTTTTAAATATAAAGAGTTGAGTAATAATTTTAAATTTATACAAATTTTATAAAGTTTAAATCAACTTACTAAGTTTTACATAATCAGAATCAGATTTACTCAGCAAATTTCTGAATTTCAAACATTAATTTCACTTATTTTAATAATTAAATTTAAAAAACATTACTCATTCTAAACAAATTTCAGACAGAGTTAGATTGAGTCAGTTAAGAGTTTGACAGATTTGTTGATTAAGTTTAATTTCATCAAGATTTAAGTATTAAGCTTCTTTAAATTATACTTGTAATAAATTATAATTACTAATTTATAATCAAAACTCAATACTTTTTTATCATCACTAAAAAAGTAATATTATTGACTTTTGAGCTGCTTAATATTATTTATATATTTGTAATTATAAAATAATTCATTATTAAAAAATATAATTTCTGTCTACATTTTGTTTATTTTTTCTTTCTTTCTCTCTATAAAAACAAAATAAAAAAATTTATTTTGTTAATATATAAATAAATGTGAAATCACTATTATTTACTTAAATTAATAAAATAAATCAATAAGCAAAAAATATAATTCTTAGACAAAAAAAATTGTCACTAATTTTATTTTAATTTCTCTCAATGAAAAGAAAAATCAGTGTGTTATTTATATATATATTATGCTTGCTAAAGCTAATTAAACTAAAATTAATTATATTTAAGAAAAAAATGTTAGCTTTTGTGAAGCTTACAGCTGAGATTTTACACATATTTTTTAAAATTCATTACTAAAAAAATATAATCTTTAATTGTATTAGTTTTTTCAGATGTATATTTTTTTCTGATTTTTAGACTTAATTTCATCTATATAAATTAAAACTTTATACTTTATAACATGATAAATTTTGAATTTTACATGACAATGATCAGATACATGTCATCAAAAATTTAATAATTAATTTTGATCAGTTAATCAGAAATTCAGAATGTATAACTTCAATCAATCAATGTGCAACTTTCAAAGTTTCTTAACAAAATTATATGATTTTATCTACATGACAAAAGTATAGAATAAATTAAAAATTTAAAATATAAAAAATTTATAATAATTTATTATTTATTTACAAAATTATATAATTATATTTATAAATAAATTAAAAATATTTCACTTTTAAAACAAATATAATTATAAAAATAGAAAATCAATTTTTAATATTAAAAATATTTTAATTTTACTGAATTTAGATATACTGCTGTTAGTTTTTAAATATAATTAAAGTAATAATTATTAATTATTTTATATTATATTAAGTATTATATATTAAAATTCACTGAAAATGAATTTTTTATAATTTATATATATAATTTATATTCTATAAATATTTTCAATTAAACTGATCACATAAAATGAAAAATCTCATTTTGTTTCAGTAAATTTAGTTTCAGTCTCATTCACTGTAGTCTCAGCTTCATTTTATATAATTAATTAATTTTTTATTTCTGTTCTGTGTAATTAACTGCTGATTTCAGATTTATTTTATTGATTGATTAATTTTTTCAGTTCTGTTCTGTTTAATTAACTGCTGATTTTAGTTTCATTTCTGTAATTAACTGATTTTTAAAATTAGCTAAAATCAGTAATTTCTAATTCTGTCAATTACATGAAGCAGCAATACAAAATTAATCAATTACATAATAAAATTATTATCTCAGACTGTTATCAAGTGCAAAGTCATATAATTACTTGACTTTAATAAAGTTTTTAATGAAAAATTTAGATATATAAGTGATTTTACACTTAAAAAATAAATAAATGCATTAAAAAATTATGTAGTTATCTGTCTTTACTAGAGTTTTTGATGAAAAATTCAAATAATTAAGCAACTTTGCATGCAAAAATAATAAATCTTGACATTATTTGAGATTATTGATTTTAATTATCTCAATTTCAGTTCTGAAATTTCTGATTGACTGCTAGTTTCAGTTTTATTTTATGTGTAAATTAACTGATTTTTCATTTTTATTTTATGTAATTAACTGCTGATCTCAATATCATTTTGTATAATTAACTGCTGATTTTAATTTTGTTTTATATAATTAAATGATTTTTTGTTTCTGTTTTCTGATTGAGTTCAAACATCTCAAAAAAAACTAAAAAAAAAAAAATTTTAGTTTCTGTGATCAGTTTATTTTTAATTTAAAAAAATTAAAAATTAAAAAATTAATGATTGAACTTATAATCACATATAATGTAATTTTTTTTATAAATTAAATCTTTTATATAAATTTTTATATATATAATTAAACTTGATTAACTTCAGAGTTGAATCAAATTCAGAAAAAGTGCTGATTATTCACTAAAATTTTTAGAATTTAAAATTTTAGATTCTGCTCACTTCACAGATCAGCAAATTCAGATATGAATTTATTTATAATATTTGTTAAGTATTAAGCTCTCTGAAGCTATATTTAATAACAGTTCATGTAGAATTTTAATCAAATTTGTTACTGTTTGTAAGCAATCTGTAGTAGTCTGTAGCAGTCAGCAGCAATCAGCAGCAGCAGTTTACATAATAATAAATAATAATTATAAAGATTTATATAATAATAAACAATAATTATAAAAGTTTAGACTCTATAAGTTTTTAAATATAAAAAATTGAGTAATAATTTTAGATTTATACAAATTTTATAAAGTCTAAATTAATTCACTAAGTTTTATATAATCAGAATTAAATTTATTCAGTAGATTTTCAAACTTCAAACATTAAATTTCATTTATTTCAACAGTTAAATTTAGAAAATGTTACTCATTCTAAACAAATTTCAGACAGAGTCAAATCAGATCATTCAAGAGTTTGATAGAATTGTTGATTAAATTTATATATAATTAACTTCAAAAATTGTTAATATATATAATCATTCAACAATGATAGTCATTCACTGTCCGCAATTTCAAAGCTAATTTTTCATATTTCAATTTCAATATCTCAACAATCAAGTATATTATTTAAATAATATTTGAAGTATTTGTAGATTAGAATATATTAGTATTTATATTCAAAAACTTTTTTTAAAAATATCAACTTCAATGTACTGATAATCTCAATTATATAAAAAGTATAAAATTTTCTAAAAACTAATTACATTTAAGAATTAGTTTAAATTTATATAATTATAATATGTAATTTATATTTCTTAGCTATTTCTGATTCAGAATCTGAAATCAAAAATGAAATATTTTAAAGACTGAAATAAAAACATGATATAATATGATTATAATTTATAATTTGCTTTTTTATACACATTTATATAATGTAACTGATATTACAGATATTTTTAACTCTGTAAGTAATAAAAATATAAATTTAAAATTTAAAAAATTTATAAAAATATTTATTTTAAAATGCTTAGAAAGATTTTGTATCAAAAAATAAAATTTTGATTAAGATATAATTATTTAAAATTTTTATATATTAAAAAATTAATTAAAAATTACTGAAAAATTAAATTTTAAAACTTTTCAATAAAAATTTTATATTTAAAATTTAAATTTATTTCTTTAAATATTTACAAATTTTTTTTAAAAAAACATTAAAAACTCAGTTAATTGTTAATTATTTTAATTAAACTTGATCAATAAATTCATCAAACTCTTGATTAGCTCAATTTAATTTTGTTTGAAATTTATTTAGAACAGATAATATTTTCTAAATTTAATAACTGAAACAAATAAAATTTAATATCTGAAATCTGAAAATCTGCTGAATAAATTTAATTCTGAATTTCTGATTATATAAAATTTAATGAGTTGATTTAAACTTTATAGAGTCTGTATAAATTTAAAATTATCACTTATTATTGCATAAATTTTTATAATTATTACTTATTATCACATAAACTGCTGCTGCTGACTGTTACTAATTGTTATAAATTGCTAAAAACTGCTTACAGACAACAGCAAATCTGATTATAACTCTACACTAACTGCTATTAAATATAATTTCAGAAAACTTAATACTTGATGAATGTTATAAATAAATCTGTGTCTGAATCTGCTGATTCACAGAACAAACAAAATCTAAAGTTTTAGATTTTAAAAACTCTAGCAAACAGTCAACATCTTTTCTGAATCTAACTTAATTCTGAAATTGATCAAATCTAATTTTGATATATTTTATTATTTTATATATATGTACATTTTAATTAATTTTTTGAATATTGTTATAAAATTAATATTAATATATTAAATAATAAAATAAAATATAATTATTTTGAAAATTTTTTTAAAAATAATTAAAATTCAATTTTCTGTTGATTTTTTAATATTATTTTTAATTATTTATTCTAATTGTAAGTATTTTAGTTAGTTTTGATATTTTTCAAATAAAAATGAAAATATAAATTATTTAAATAAAGTTTCATAACATATTCAAATTTTATAAAATTATATGCAGAATTGAGTGAATAATACAGAAATAACACTTTTTGTAATTAAATTACATATATATAAATTTGTATAAAAAGTTCAACTTTTGAGTCTCATTGCATTACATGCAATTTCAAGCTCAATTTTTAGATTTTTTAAATTCTGATTTCAGATTCTGAATCAAAAATGACTGAAGAATATAAATTATATATATATAATTTACTTATACAAATTGTTAATAAGCTATTCTGAACTTTTTGTATTTTAGTTCATAATCATATATGCTTATTGTAAGTATGTTTTCAAGTGAGTTAATCAGAATTTTAATAATTTAAAAAGAGATATACATAAAATTTCATCTAATATATCTTTATTTTAAATTTTATTTGAATATCATATTTGATTGTTGAGATATTGAGATTTAAACATAGAAAGTTAATCCTGTATAGACTGTTGTTGAGAGATAAAAGTCATTGAATGATCATATACATTATTTTAATATTGCTTAATCAATTTCAAATAATAATTTAAATATATTTTGATAAAATGAAAATATATTTTAAGATAAGTAAATAATTCAAAATTATGAAAATTATATATCAAAATCAACAAAAATTTAGTTTAAGTGATTTTTGTAAAAAAAAATTTAAATAATTATATATTATTTTGTTATTTAATATATTACTATAATTTTTATAAGAATATTTATAAAATCAATTAGAATTTATATATATGTATAATATATTAAAATAATTAATAAATATTTAAATTTTTTTACTTAAAGATTTTTTTTTAAATATGTAAAAAATAAATACAAAATTCAAATATAAAATTTTAAACAAAAAGAATTATAAATTATAAATTTACTAATGTGTTGATTTATTGATTTATTAATTTATTATTAATTTCACAATTTACAAAAAAATTAATTAATTATAATTTTATTAAATTTGTATAATTTAATATAAAATTTTTAGAAAAGTATTTAAATAAATACTTTTATAATATATTTAAATTTCAAATTTGTATTTTTAATATTAATAAAATTATCAATATTTGTAATTCAATTACATTATATTAATTTATATGAAAAAGCAAAACTTAAGTCAAAATTATATTATATAGTATTTTAAATTTTAAATATATTTTTAAAAATTTTTAATTTCTAATTTTTAATTTCATTTATAAGTTATAAATGATAAAAATTTTTAAATAATACAATCAAAATTCAAAATATATATATTTTAATTATTATTAAAATATAGTTATTTTTCTTATTAAATTTAATTAATTAATCTGTCAGAATTCAGATTTTGTGATCTGTCTAATTTGATATTCATTTACAGTGAGTAAAAATTTTGAATTAAATTATTAGAATAAATAAAGTTAAAATATTTAAAATCTAAAATGTAAATGAGTAAAAATTTTAAATTTAATTGTTAGAATAAATAAAGTTAAAATATTTAAAAACTAAAAATTTATTGAATATATTCAATTTTGATTATATAAAATTTGTATAAATTTAAATTATTGCTCAGTTCTCTGTATTTTAAAGTTTATAAAGTTCAAATATTTATAATTATTATTCATTATTGTATACAGACTGCTTATAAGCAGCAGTAGCAGTTTCAGTTCAAACTTTATATTAAATAGTATTATTAAGTATACTTTCAAGTAAATTAGTAAAAATAACAGTTTAAATAAATTTATATATAATATTTTGCTCAATTTATTAAAATTTTTAATCTGATTTAAGTATTTTATTGAATTGTTAAGATGTTGAGACTTAAATATAAATAATTAATTTTAAAACTGTTATTGTTGAATGATTTAGTATATTAATTAAAAAGTACAAAAATCATATATTATATTTTAAATATTTTTTATCATTCAATAATAATAACTTCAAAATTAATTCATTGTATTTAAATCTCAATATCTTAACAATTGAATAATAATAGAATATTTAAATAATATTTAAAATACTAATAAATTAAATACATAAAAATATATATATAAATCTTTTTCAAAAATATTAGACTATTAGCATTAATACTCTAATAATTTTAATTGAACAAAATTTATATAATTTATTAAAAAGTAATTATATTTTGTATATATAATTTTTATTTTTTGCTATTTGTGATTCAGAATTTAAAATTAAAATTTAAACAATACAAAAATAATATTATTAAAGCTTAAATTATTTTGTAATATAATTTAAATTTTTAGTTGTATTTTCTATATAAATTCATATGATGTGATTAAAATTTTAAATTATATTATCAACTTCAAAAATAAAAGAGCTATAAATTATTAAATGTAAATTTTAATATATTATACTAGAATCATATATTTTAAAATAAAGATAAAAATTTAATATTTAAATATATAAAATTAATAAAACTATAAGTTTATAAAATATTAAAGTTTTTATATATTGAAAAATCAATTATAAATTAATACAAATTTGAATTTTAAATTTTTTTAAATTTTTTAATTTATATATATAAATCAATTTATAATTAAAAAATTTATTTAAATTCTGATTTCAGATTCTGAATCAAAAATAATTAAAGAATATAAATTAATTGAAATATTCATTACAATATTATTAGTTTTTTATGTTTTAATTTATAATTATTTGTATCTATTATCATTATGTTATTCATTTTATTAGTAAGTATTTAAAAAATATTTTAATATTTATATATAATATTTCATTTAATTACTAATATTTTATTATTTTTAATATTATTTGAATATCTTATTTAATAACTGAAATATTAAGACTCTAACATAAGAAGCTGATTTTAATTTTTAAAAGTTAAAACTACTGTTGTTAATCAATTGAAAACATTAGTAAATCACATGATTGTGTCTGCCCCCCCAGCAGCTGAAGAAAAAGCAAAAAAAGTCAGGTGACTGCAACAAACCCCCAAAACCCACCAAATTCCCCTGGGCAGCACACCTGTCTCCTGCATGTGATCAGGACGGTCCTAGACCCTTTCTCTCACTTCGTTCGTTTCAGGGCAATGGAGTCACATGCCCGTCAGCAAAATGACGTTGGGTTCAACAGCCAAAATATCAATCATCTCGCTGGCATCAACGATATCGTCTCATGATCTTGCCAGACAACTCCAGCATTCTGCTTTACTTGTTCCAGATCATAAACCTATTCATACAATGCGGAATTAACAGTTCTTTCTTTTCTCCTTGCGAGTCCAGTTTTCTTCTTTGTTGCACTACCCGCTACCCATGGCTCCCAACATTCCGTCCTCGAAAATCACCCTCTCATGCCCGCTTTTCGCTGCAGACTTCGATCCGCAAAACAATGGCCTTCTTCTCGTCGGTGGAGGAGGTGGCGAAGGACATAGCGGGATTGGAAACAAAATTGCATGTGTTCCTGGCTCTCAACCAGCAGCAGTCGATTCATGCATTCAGTGTGTTGCTAACAGTTGAAGTGATTGTAGTTCCTGCTGAACACCTCCCACCCCGACAAAATCGCTGAGCTTGTTGAGATTGGACTATCACAGGATGAAGATTCTGTGATGTCATTAGGTGTAGCGCAATCTAGCAATGATTCTCTCATAGCCTTTGCGGGTATCAATAGCTCGCAGGACGAACAGAAGGAGGACAATAACCAGCACTTGCGATCCTTCAAGGTGGACTATCCAAGGAAGCAAGCACAGACAGCAAGCTCGGGTGGAGAGGATGATACTGTGGCTCAGTCCAAGACGCATTCACAAACCACGCCATTGTCGCGCATATCGTTATTTAGAACCAGAGCTTTAAAGGGCAAGAAAGATCAAGAAACGTATCAGAGGATTTTACGATTCTCTCCCTGGAAAGGAGCAACGGCTCCCCGAACTGCTGCGATAGCGACTGGCCTTGCACCGCAGGGCGAGATAGTCCTGTTTAATGCAAATACATTCACGCCGCAAGAATCTGATGTCCTTGGACGGGTGACGCTTGGGAACCAGGAAGAAGCTGAGGACCTCGACCTCTTGGATATTGATAGCGAAGGAAAATTCAAGTTTACATATACAAACAGCTCCTCAGTATATCTATGTGACCTGTCGACGTCGAAAAAGGCAAAGTCGCTTGAGATTCAATGTATATATACGGTCCCGTCCGAAGGTGGAAAGAAGCTAAAAATTCGCGCCGTGCGGTTCCTTTCGGCGACATCGCTCGTGTTACTTCTAAATTCTACGGATCGATCAGGATGTGAATTGGCGATTGTCTCCCTACAAGGATCCCAAGGATCAATCATCAGAAGACGGCGCCTTAACAGGTCAATGAAAATTGGCGTGGGGCTAGATGTTTGCCATTTGCCGTCTTCGTCCACAGGTGAGCGCCAACATGTCCTCGCTGTGTCTGGGAGCGACCAGTCGATCGAGCTTTTTACACTTGATTACTCTCCTGAACGAGGGTTTGGAAAACTATATCACTATCTTGTCCTTCGAGATATACACCCTTTCTCCCTGACCAAGATTGCATTTTCCAACTTCATCCCGCCTCCTCACCCAGTCACATCAGGGGCGAAACCTCAATATATAAAGCTGGCCTCTGTCAGTGTCGGCAACACTGCAGTTGTACATACCTTTCCCCTTTCTTCTTACCCAGCAGATTCCAAACGGCCCCGGTACGTCCTCGTAACCCCAGGCCCATCAGAGATATTACAAAACCTGTTCAGCATCATCATGGCTCTGGTGGTGGTTGCGCTGGGAGCTTTCTTCCTGCAAGCATTCACCGAAATTCGTGGTGGAGTGCCGCCCGTCCTGGGCGCGAAGGATTGGCTCCATCCGCGTCTGCGCGAATTAATCGCCAGACCTTACATGTTCGACGATGAACGGTCAGGGAAAGCGCACATTTACTCCCTACGAACATCTTCAGCGTCGACAGTGACCCAAGCCACTGAGACTCCCGTAATTCAAACCTCCACGCCGCCCTTCCGAGATCTTCTTTCATCAAAGGACGATTCTCAAACGCTAATCATCCAGGATCACGGAGAACACGTGCACGTCCAGACGCATACGGGCGAAGGAGAATTGCCAAAGGGTAGGAAATGGGAAGACCTACCGCATGAAGAGCGTGAGGCATGGAAGGCTAAACTGGTTAAAGCCGGGCACTGGGCCGCTGAAGAGGGAGAGACGATTTTGAAGGGAGTGCTTTTTGGTGAACTAGCTGGTTTCGTTGGCAGAGCCATGCTTTAGGAGTTTTTTTTCCCCCTGGATCGAAGAGTGCAACTGCCGTATATGTTTGTTATCAGTTGGGTCAATCTTTGTGTGTTTGTTTCAGATGACTCCTTTCTAGCACCTAATGATTCCGCGTGAAGCTATAAATTTCAAGAAGGATGGAGGTGTGTGTGGGTGTGGATAGAGGGAAGTTGTGTACTTTCTTGAAGAGTTTTTCGTTATCTCTTCAAACCTGCAGGCTTGGTTTGACCAAAAGCACTGTGGGTAGCCTTTTTATTTTTTTGGTATGAAAAACATTTTTATTGTTTATCTTCAACGATTCTAATGCTGGTCTTTCCTTAAAACACCGTGGGGCATGTCGCGTATTAACTAACCTGAAGAACAACATAAAAAAAAAGGAAAGAAAAGAAAAAGGAATGAGGAGAAAGATAAAAGGGAGGAGGAAAAGGCACCAATCAGCAATACCTGGGAATCAAAAACCAGTCAAAAGTGCATGATATCAACAAAATAGAAGGATTTAGCATCAAAGGCGTCAGTCATATTTTGCATTGCCTTGAGAAGCTTGCCGCCCACTTCAAGTATTTATGGTAGGGCTCCACGAAAAAGGACTGACAGACGGGCTGTTCCATATGCGTTCATTTAATTACAGTCGAGATTTCACGAATTCAGAAACGCCTGCCGGGTAATCTTGTAAGTGCTGAAGTTAACAGCAAATGTAGTGAGAAAGATAAACAGCGAAAAAAAAAGGACAGTTGGGTCACTAGGGGAAGAAAGGATAAAAGATAAACTTTGCAGACGATGGAAATCAGCCCAAGACTGGAAATATGCGAGACCTGTTGAAAATGGAGCATAGACAAATCCAATTCATTAGGAAGAGAAGCTATGCAGACGATTTTGTCAAGAAGAGAATGCCGCCGACGGAGAGGAATTGGGCTCCATAGAATTGGGTATCCATCGAACATTTTTGAGAATCTGAGTCTTCAGGAATATGACAGCTTTATCAATGATTCACGCCAGAATGTGTCCTTGCAGATAGTGAATTAGCTTCTACTAATTCGTATTCTTCTTGAACAGAAGTAACTCTGCAAGGCTCGCCAAGCTGCAACCATTCCGAAGGAATTCATGGCGAAGCAACTCGTCCGAGGACGCACGACTGCGGACATCGACACACAGGCAGACGCTGAGGAAAGACTTGAGCTCCTTAGACAATTTGTCTGGTTTTTTAAGACTTGGGGTACCGTTGGTAGCAATCAAATACAGAGCCTTGAGTGGCTCTTCATTCAGATATGGTGGTTCCGATTCAATCATCTCAATGGCCATGATACCAAGCGACCAGATATCGACTCGTGGTCCATATTCTTTTTGTTTAACAACTTCTGGAGCCATCCAATATGGTGTTCCTACCATTGTTGCACGCTTGCTCTTTGTCTCGGTGAGTTTGGCACAGAAGCCAAAATCGGCTAGGCAACCGTCAGCACAATGGACATAAGACTAATTGAACTCAATATGAAAACATACTGATCTTCACATTCCCCACGCGATCAAGTAATACATTGTCACTCTTGATGTCACGGTGGATGATTGACTGGCTATGTAAATGCGCCAATCCTTTGCAAGTCTGTGATCATCATTAGAGCTGATTAAGTTGAGAAGTGCATCGCTGAGTCTCACCTCATAGCAGATAGTTGCAATCTGGTTTTCTTGGATTACACGGTTGTTGTCAATCACATCCGTTAAAGGACCACCTTCCATGTACTCCATAACAACCCAGAGCTCATTGTGCTGTTCTTGTAAGAAAGAGTCCAAGAAATTCACAATATTCGGGTGCTGAGAATCCTTCATCACAATGATCTCGTTGACAATGAGTTCTTTACGTGGCTGGCTCTTGAGATCCATCTGTTTAATAGCGACCTGGGCTCTTGGGCCATGGGTGCGGTAAAGTTCACGGGCAACAGCCGATGTGGCCGTTTCCTTAATGCGAGCAACATATACGGAGCCAGAGGCTCCTTGGCCGATTTTGCGTTGCTTACTATATGATTCACTTGGGTTATCCTTAGATACGACCTGTCTAAGCCTCTCCATCACCTCGCTTTCGGACATGGTAGACATTCGAACATCCTTGTGGCGAGGGTCGGCTTTCTTGCTTAGAGCTGCCTCCGCTTGTCGAACACCATCAAGAGCTGCTTTAGTCTGACCACCGTTTGTTTTGTTTGCAACGTTGAGAGGCTTAACAGGCTGTACGGGAGTAGGAAGACGACTTGGAAGTTGACCAGGAGAGTTGAGATTTGGACGCTTTTCCGCAGCATATCTGTCTGATGTTGGTTGACGGGAGAGATCAGGCCGTGCGGCTGAGCGCAGTGACCCTTGCCCATTTGAAGTCTCGGCTGTCCTTGGATTCTGAGACGTAGAGGTATTGATCTTTGGTGTCGAGGGTGCTGGGCGCTGAGCCGTCATTTGTCGAAGGGATCCAGGGGTTTGCTGGCGACTACGATCAGTAGTAGGGATGCTTGGAGCGGGACGGGATGGGTTAAACCGAGTGCTAGGTGACTCCGTACGACCACCTCCATATCCACCTAATTCCTGCTGTGCAATCGGCGTGCGCGCTTTGGGAATCGAAGCGTTATAAGCTTCTTCTTCTCGACGACTCTGTTCTTCTTCGCGCTGGCGTTGCGCCTCCCTAATACGTCGAGCTTCTTCATCCATACGACGCCTCTGTTCTGGATCTGGCACCTCCTTGGAACGGTCTTGTTGATAAGGTACGTAGGTACGATCAGCATCTGCGGCACTACGAACTGACCCTGGAGGAGTTGGTATTTCACCGTACTGTCGCGGAGACGGACTGGTCTCGCTGCGCTGCATGGCTGGTCGCTGTCCAGGAGAGGAATGACCCGACTCCGGTGCACGCTGGCTGGGAGAATACCCAGGGCCCATACCCTGGTAATACTGAGGATCTTGCTCACGCATCTTGATATCAGAGTAGAATTCAAGGACTTCAATAACGGCCTGTGGATTCTTCTTGTAATCTTCCTTGGTGATAGCAGACGCTGTCAGAAGTTTCTCCCATTCTGCCGGAAGCCCAACAAATGCTCCGGTATGCGGGTCAAATCCCACATGCACGCGGTGACTGAAATTGGTTGGGTTGCTAACGCCACCCATCCCGGGACAGCGTTCGTAAATCTTGTCGATCCATTCATAGATCTCATCGTCACTCTTGACTTCGCAAGTGATAGTCTTTGTCGCAACATCGCGGCTTGCGAGAGCAGCACGGTTATTTGCATCTTTTGGATTAGCGATACGAGTAATTTCGAACGCCATCTTCGTGTCCTCTGACCGTGTAACATTGGTAATAGTATTCAGCTGGATAGACAGCACCACCTTTCCCGTCTCATTCTTCAAAAATTCCAGCTTATATTCACGAAGGACAAGATATCGTTGATTCCAACTTGCCAAGAACTTATCTTCCTTACAACGGACATATCCCTCCTTTATGACTGAAACCCCGCCTATACTACTCTTTTGGCTCAAAGAGAGTGTGCTTGAGTTCGGGAATATGGACAAGGTCTGCGTGGATGTAGCAGAGCTCAGGGACATTTGACTAAAACTGGTAGGGACGCTCGATATAGTGGACACACTGTTAAGCCGTTGTCGTTCAGTGGGTGGACGAGGAGCAGGTCCAGGATTCATGAACTGGTCCCGCGAGTAAATACTATACAGCCATCAATCAGCACTTACTGATAACGAATTTGCTTATAGCTCATCGTATGTAATGGTTAAAATTTCGTGACTTCATGGCCGGACCCAAGTAGTGTCTGGAAGGCATGTTTGCGGGGCTGGCCAGTCACTTGAAAAGAAAATGGGTAAATAAAACCCTACTCACTTTTGAGAAGCCATTTTCAGCAGTGAATCGTGTTCTTCATATGGAAAGCAAATTGAGGGTGTAGTTTCGATGATACTTGACGTAGACGTTGTTGAGGCGGAGGGTGGGATATTAATGACCTGTAGTGAGAGAAACCGTCAGTCAACACATGCTTATATGAATCGTACCAACATGACAGCCGCAATGAAACTGGGTATTCGAGATACAGTAAGGTCTTTTTGAAGATAGAGACATACAAGATGTCATATAGTTAATTGTCAAAGAAGTGTATTCAATTTTTCAACTTACCTTGCAGTTTCATCACGCGTCAAGGAGAGTGGAAAATAAGGGACTGCGAGAGTCAGAGAGAGCAAAGAAAAAGAACACCCAACAGCATATCCAAGAGGAAGGTGACTGACAATAACAAGCCAGGATAGTCACAATTCAATCCCTTTTCATCATCAGAGAAGGGACACAAAATGGATTCAGTGACAGTTTCGGCGATGCAGCGAGGGTGATCGGATGAGGTGGCAGGTAGTTAGTTAACCCAACGAGACACAACAAATTACATGAGAATCAGAGTAATGTTGCTTTAGAAACAAGAGGTGAAGCTAGTGAATGGAAGCCGAAAGACAGGAGTACTTCAGCGGTGAATGAATCTGTCAATTCTTCAATAGATTCACTGACCCTTGGTGGAGGTCCCAAAGTGGGTGGTGAGTGGAGTTGGCTTGTTGTTGCCATCTCCTGCGATAAATAACATGGGGGGGCAGCATTAGTTAGTTATCTAACTATTTAGTGGCGTGGCGGGACCCCCATTTAGCGCTAACACCGTGATACTTGACAGCAACCAACACAAATCATCACCGTCCTCGGGGGCCATACATACATATGTGTTAACATTTCTCTGAGACACTTGGGCTATTTAGTATTTAAGAGTATTCGTAAGCCATCACCTACACAGCCTATGGTCTGTGGCCAGATTCTTATATTATTTCATGTCGTGAAGATAATTTTTCCTTCAAGCAAGATTTGCAACCCTGTCCCTCTCATCTTTCATCGCCTTCGATCACTCTTCTGAAACCTAATCTGCTCTGTTCCCTGACTAGAACAAGGGGTCCTTCTGGTGCTCTACTTAACAAGCGAGTTGTTATGGATTAGAAATGCTAGCATGCAGCTGGAAGAAAGAAAATGCTCCGAGTTCGTGGTGATTCGAGAGGCGTTTCACCTCCTGTAGCCTCTAGGGAATGCTCCAAGAAGTTGCTACGGGTTGAGAGATCTAGTTCCTCCCTCCGCAGTAGTTGCGCTTCCTGAATTTCTGGAAAGAAAATAGAGGGGAACTTATCTGATTTAAATTTAGCCGCCATTTAGAGCATGAGAGCCGACGGTCGTTAAGAGTACGAATTTAAGCTCCTCTCGCAAGGGATCGTCGCGCAGCTGAAACGTATTGCCCTAGAGAACTGACTTACGTACATAAGCCCAAAGACGGGACCACAGAGATAGCAGCGCAACTTCTGTTGGATATTGGGATGTGAATCGTTTCGAAATTGCCCTACTAGCCAAAAAAACGTAAAGTCCCCCTAGGGCCGGATTAATTTCGGTTTTGGGTATCATTATGCCGAATCCAGCAGGATATTCGGCATTCCAGCCATATTTACAAGATTCTGTCCTGCGGTTTCAGACAGAAGGCATTATTGCTCCGCCCCAAACGGATAATTGAATTTCAAAAGTCCGTTGAGACCTCCAACCCATCCGTCAGCTGCATCTCCGTCACCAATTGTCTTGCGCATCACGCATGGAATACCTCCATGCCAAGCTCTATCAATCACTTTGATATCTTCTCCCCAGACACGAATCTCCATGCCGACTCTAAGACCTTGCTTAGAGGGGACACCATCAATGCTGACCTCGACCTCATCGCCGCGGTTCTTTTCACTTAATCGCAGCGTCACTGGTGTGCTAGATGGAATGACTAACGGCCGGAAACTTAAACTTCGCGGGCAGATGGGAGTCAGCAGTAAAGATGGAACAAGTGGGTGAATAATACTGCCACCCGAACTCAGACTATAGGCAGTACTCCCAGTGGGAGTGGATATGATCATTCCATCCGCAACCGCTTCAGTAAGAAATCGGCCACCGACATACACCTCAACAATTGCAAGATGTGGTTGTTTGCCACGATGAATCACTACCTCATTCATGGCATGTACGCCGGTATCGTCATCTGCGGGCGACGACATAGTCATACCATTGCTGTACACCGGCTTTCCATCCGGAGTAAACAGCCCGACTCTTATCCTACTTCTCACTAGGATCCGCGCGCTTCTTGTCATCCCCATGGACATGCCACGAAGCGAAGCCCAATCTCGTCTCATCTTGCTGGTACTCAGTTCGTTATCGTCGTTCGGTGGGCGTTCAGGTATAGGCACCCGCTCGCCCATGCCTGAACCTGACATGTACACTTCTCGGAACGCACCTTTATATTCAGAAAATTTCCATTCTCCAAGGAATCCCAGGGTGCCCATGCTGAACGAAAGAATAGGTGGGACAGTTTTGGACGTCGCGAAGAACGAGGAAGCTCGCAGAATTGTTCCATCACCACCCAAGGTAACCATCAAATCCACCTTCTGGGGGGGAATGTTAGCAGCAATTATATTAGTATATACAGGGAACGATAAAGAATCGTGGATTTCGTTGGCAGTGTCCCGCTCCAGGATAACAGATATGGGTGAGTAGGAAGATTCAATATGACTAAATCCAGTCAGCACGACATCGACTAGCGCACAGAGGTACCAACGAACTTTGCAAATTCAACCACTGACTGAGTTACAGCGGGAGCTCCTTTCTTCCGTACCAGAAGGATATTTCGTGGTGGTGCCGGCCATTGCAAGGCTAAGAGATCACTACCCTCGCACTCTGACCAATAGTATTCTGTTAGCACATTTAGGCAGGTCTAGTAGGTATGTATTCAAAGATAGCTTCTAACGCACACCTTCATACCGTGGGAATATACGATCTGATAACGTATTTATATCTTCAATTTGGCGTAAGCGGGAGGTGAAGGAGAATCCGCGACGCTTAGGTATGACGCCCCACGATGTATGCCTTGGACAGCGCCCTCTTACCAACAGCGCCATCGCTCTAGCTTAGATGAAGGCAAAAGCAATGTAAAATGCCAACCTGATAGCTAGGCTTTTGTTCCTAGCTTGGAGTGAGTAGATGGCTCATTAATTGAGGAGGCTGGCTCCACATACTGGCCTTGCCATCGGGATTCTCAAAAGTCCTTCTTGAAATAGTTTATATCTGTGGGCTCTCCGAGAGGTCTTCAGTTCGTGACAACGGAAAGTCGTACATAGAATCGATTGACACTTTCCAAAGAGGTCAGGAAGAGACGCAATCTAGTAGTTACTGTAGCGAAGGCAAGCCAATTGTATGTATTCCCGATAATAATCAACTGTTATACTTCTCGTTGATTGTCGCCGCTGAAAAGGCGTTTCCCGACGGTTTAGTCACGTGAGATTGAGTTAGGTTAATTACATCCGTTCGAACTACGTCCAGATCTGACCTCAACTGGTTTATGCTACTGATCCTATGGCTACAATATAGCATAAAGGAGTAGGGTAAAGCCATTGAAGGTGATGGCTCATACCTCTACATCTTGCAGCAAGTTGGTTGGCTAGATTTCTGCTCTGTCGATTCGGGTGTTTGTTAATTTTTACAGACCAGACACCAAGTGTACGTATTGTAGGCCATGAGGTTTGGCAACTTCATATTCCTTGTCATACTCCCATTCCTTTATTATTTATCTCCTACATGGCTTTATGCTGAGAGTCTTATCTGCTTATGTCCACAAAGGCTAACTGACGGCACAAGAAAACAGATACAAGAGGAGCATAGCTAGTTATAGTCTAGAGCTATTGTCTAGCGCAGGCTGCTCTTACTCAGTTCTAATGCTGCTCACACCATCACACTTCAAGTCGCAGATACTGACAGCCTAATCCGAAAATGCGATTTTTCTGCTATTCAGGATAGTCCACTTCGCTTTATAATGTTTCCCCGTTCGGACCCGGAGACCTGGGAAAGCGAAATACGATGGATGGTAAACAACTTAAAATACACCCTGGAAAAGCAGAAATCCAACTTTCGTAAAGTTTGCGTTGGAGATGGAAGTCCTGTTTGGTTTGGTTGCTGGACCGTAGAACAGAGCGAGCTGCCCCGGTTCATGGAGAATCAGGCTAGGGAGAAGCGATATGATGATGCTAATCCAGATCCAGACACTCTAGATATAGGCGTGCTGGTGGAGGAGGTCCCATCACCTATCCACACTCGATGACACCGGGGAAGCCTGAAATGGTGGCATCGTCAAAGCTGCATGGTACCTCCTTACCTCGCGATGAAATACATCAAACACATTGAACTGATCGAGTCAGACCCTCAGATCCTCCCCAAATTGATGCACCATCTTGGTGTCCAGGGAATTTCTGCTTCGAAGACGCCTTGGATTATAAGGAGGAGTCGCAGCAGCCTGCTCTAGCGCTCATCGTCATATTCCCAGACTCGTAACAGGATCAGCTGTGGAAAGCAACAGTTGAGGTCAAGAAAGAACCTGTCATCAACGACGACATGAAGTTCCTGAGGCAGACAGTCGACAATTCTTGTGACCTGATTGCGGTTCTTTGCGTTCTTAATATTGTTGCAGCCAACTCTATCAGTGGGTCTCGAGATCTATGATAGTTGCAAGGGAACTGATGAGCTTGTATACAAGGGCCAACTCTTTTCTCTATAATGCTGCGCGATCGAATAAAGGCATTATGACGCTCCTTGAGAAGTCGAAAGATCTCGAAATTGAGTATCAATCGGCTGTGGAATTGGGAGAGACTGAAATACCTGATCATGTCAAGTCTCACCTTGTTTGGTGTCAGGACAATAATTTATATGGATTGGGCGGCGAGCAATCAAGTGCCTTGATAAAGGGCTCTGCTTTGAAAATGGGTTATGTCCTGAATGAGCCTGAGCAGATGGCGCACATCATTGATCCTTTCAAACATAGACGCATTGACTGCAGGCTCTATAAACTAAGTCAGCCGATGCAATAATAACTACAACATTGAGAGGACAAGACCTACCGTCTACGACGCCAATTTGGGAGAATCTTCCGATAGAAATCCTCGTCTCGCAATAGGCCATGCGCTGATGCAAATGTGTTGGTTCTCTGCATCTACATGCATCCCAAACTCTGGCGGCCACATCCACAGCTAATATGTACAGAATCCAGAGTTGCTGGAGTCTTTTGTAAATTGATTTTTGAACTACGCAGTACGTAAATGTAAATCAAAGATGAGATGAGATGCTCATTCAGTGAGTTCCAATAATTCAAAGGTCACATGCTCTGACGTATGACCCTCAAGCCTGGGCTGGACAATGCTGCATCACGATTGGAAGGAATTTGCTGAAGCTTCAACTCCTTTAAGCGACAGGAGTTGGGGATCACTGGATCAGCAGGCCACCACGCAATAAGAGCACCACCTCCAACCGTTGAGGTGACTCCATGGAGCGTTCAGTGTATTTGATACTTAGAATTATTGTAGAAAGGAGCCTTTAGATCCCTTAGAGTTCCCACTGTGAGCTTCTTCCTAGCAGCAGCACTTCAGTTCCTGACTAGGCGCCTGGCCTCGTGAGCATCCATCCAGGACAAACGAGAAACTCACCCACATTCTTTTATGTGTCTGTCCATTGTCCCCATCCCAGCCGAGACTTGCTGTCATTTCCTGAGCTGACAAGATTATTGCTTTTCAAACAGAGTGGCCAACACAGTTATTAATGACGATCCTGAAAGGGGAAGCCCTCTGCCGCCTGCTGTTTGATTCGTTTTCCTTGCATAACGCAAAAAACTCCTCATGCTGTCCAACGGTCCGACACAGCGCAAACCGCCGGCGCTGGGGTCACTTGCAAAGGACAGAACAATGTCTCTGAAGGAGACCGTTCGACACAAATATGCCCGACCTGCAGGGAACTATGGGTTATTGCTCCAGATAGTTCGCAGCTTGTTGATTCTAGCTTGGTTTAACTGCTGCTGCCTTTCCATTTTAGTCACTCAGCTTGTTGGATTACCGTTGTACTTCATCACCAAACGGTGGTTTTACTCGTATATGTCAATGACAAAACAGCTATTCGGCATTACGATCACTGCACTAACCGAATGGTGCAGTCCAACACCAGTTCGAATTAGTGGAGATAGCAGTGTTCAGAGCCAGCTCAGTCTCTTGAAAGATGGAAGGGTAGTAACTAGGTTTCCGGAGCGGCTGGTTTTGATCGCGAACCATCAAGTCTACACAGATTGGCTCTACTTGTGGTGGGTGTCATACACAAACAACATGCATGGCTATTTATACATCATCTTGAAGGAATCTCTCAAGTACATACCCCTTATTGGCCAGGGAATGATGCTCTACGGTTTTGTCTTTATGGCGCGCAAATGGATTGAAGATAAGCCACGACTAGAGCATCGCTTGCGGAAGCTGAAAACCAAGCACGGGAACTCTCCTGATGGGTCACCAGCTTTTGACCCCATGTGGCTGCTTATCTTCCCTGAAGGCACCAATTTATCTCGAAATACTCAAAAGAAGAGCGATTCCTATTGCGAGAAGCAGGGCATTTCTCCACTAAAGCACGTATTGCTTCCCCGTTCCACTGGGCTATTCTTTTGCCTTCAGCAGCTTAAAGGGACTGTTGAGTACGTATACGACTGCACAGTGGGGTACGAAGGTCCTCCGTAAGTATTATCTCCTTTTCCATTGGTGAGTATTCAATGCAGATTGCTAAAGGATGATAAAGGAGAGGTAGCTACGCTGATGCGTATTTTACGATTCGTTCTACCTATTTACGAGGGCGCCCTCCAAAAGCTGTGAATCTCTATTGGCGACGCTTTGCTATTTCAGACATTCCACTCAGCGATCAGAATGAGTTCGAGGACTGGATTTATAAACGATGGGAAGAGAAGGATAGATTACTTGACCAATTTATCGAAACCGGTCGATTTCCACCATTTGAGGCTGACATGGCCTCGAGTAAAAGCATTCCTGAAGTCAATGGCCAGACAATTGACACCGGCAGCGAGGAATATATTGAAAGTGAGATTAAGTTAGGCCATTGGACTGAAATCGGCAAAGTATTTGCACTTCTTATTATCCTTGCTCTCGTGCTTAAACTTCTGCCTCGGTTTTAGAGCTAGTCCCCTTAGGTGTTTGAAGCTATGTCTTTGCAGCCTAGAACCTTGAGGGCTTTTATTGGATACAGTGCGCAGCGATTGGGATCGCATGGCGCAGGTTGATGACTCGGTATTATTTATTCTAGGGCTGATTAGTTGGGTTGAATGTGGCGCAGTAGCGGAGGCGACTGGCGTCACTTGGAGTGCTTATCTTTACTAGCAAGTGGTGATAATGACTGCAACATACTTGCCATGAGTGAAATGGAATTCGCAAAGAGAATGTTTGTATATTCCAAATGGAATTTGCAACCTCCTTTGATATCATGTGATGACTAAGCAGTGTGGCTAGAGCCGAAGCATCTTAGCCACATTCTAACAATGGCTGTGGCTAGCTAGTGGAGGTTCATCCATTCTGCCTTCAAGCTGCAGTGAAAGGCACTTGAGGTCGTTTCTCAAAAGCCAGAGGGCACCAGATTGTGTGTTTTCTCTTGGACTGAGCTTCACTTCTATTCATTTTCAGTTTATGATGTTCTATGAAGCAATAGTTTGGAACTTTTCCTGCTAATGGCCATGCGGTGATGACGACCTGAAGTCCTACCTGAGCCTTTACCAATTCTCGTTGTTCCGCTCTCACCAGCCAGCGCGCCTACTTCATCATCATGGCATCTGTTCAAAATGGCTATGTGAATGGCACCACCGCTGCCATGGATTTTCAACCTGAGACATCTCTCATGAACCTCCGATTCTCTGATATTCCCTCCGCCATCGACATCCCAGCTTCTTCCTTTGACACCGAAGTCGAGATCAGTCTCGAAGAACTCCCCGAAGATCCCACCGAGCTTTGCACTCTCCTTGACAATGAACAAGCGACGAAGAATTTCTGGGTGATTATCGCCCTCGCGTACGCTAAACATAATCAACTGGACTTGGCTATCGAGATCCTCAATCGCGGAATCGCGTCTCTGCCCCAGAGTGCATTAAAAGAGAAGCTCGGCCTGCTCGGGTGGATCTGCTGGTTATACTTGTTACAGAGTAGAAAGGCTCCTAGGGTCGCTCCGGAAGGACAGTTGCTCTCCGAAGCGAGAACGAAAGATTACTATCTTCAAGCCGCTACAGCTACTCTCAACGAAGCTTCTCGATTGAACCCTGCTTTTCCACCGTTGTTTCTTGCGCGCGGCGTCCTGTCCATCCTACGTGCTTCCTTACAGCCTCCAGCCAAATTGATTAGACCCGGCACTATTGATACTTCTGAGAGAGTGGAATCTCTGCGACAAGCTCTGAAATGTTTTGACGAATCTTCCAAGGCATTTGGAAACCGAAATATTATGGCAATATTAGGCCGCGCAAGAGCACACTACATGCTTGGACGCTATAATGAGGCTTTGGAAGGGTACCAGGAAGTTTTGATCAAGATGCCAAATATGAAAGACCCAGATCCTCGAATTGGAATCGGCTGCTGTCTATGGCAGCTGGATCTCAAAGATCAGGCGAAAGCCGCATGGAGCCGAGCTCTTACTCTGGTAACGTTCTAGTTCCTGTATTGATCTGGGTTTTTCTAATTGCCTACAGAACCCGAATTCAAAAGTCGCAAATATCCTCCTCGCCGCATATTATCTCTATGACAGCTCTCGTCACCCGACAACCGATCCAGCTTTTGGCTCCTTATACAAACTTGCCATGACTCAATATACCCAGAAAGCCTTCAAAGTAGATAAAGAATATCCCATGACTTGCGCCATGTTCGGTGGCTATTTTCTCCTCCGCAGACACTTTCCGACCGTCGAGGCACTCGCAAGAAAAGCTATCGAGCTCACTGATGTCAATGCTATTGCCAGCGATGGTTGGTATTTGCTGGCACGTAAGGAACACGAGGAAGGTGACCCGATGAAGGCGCAAGAATACTACAACCGGGCTGACCAGGCAAGAGGTGGTTCAGATAAAGGGTATCTCCCAGCCAAGTTTGGGGCCGTGCAGATGCAGGTCAGGACGGAAGATAAAGATGGTGCGAAATTCAGACTTGAAAAGATAGCTCAGCAGACGAAGAATCCAGAAGCGATGACGTTGCTTGGCTCTCTTTACGCTGAAGAGGTTTTCGAAGCTATGGCCGGCGATAGTAAGGAAGATAAGTCGGCCGAAATTAAGAAAGCCACTAGTCTGTTTGAAGCTGTACGCGCCTCTTGGAAGGATGAAAAGAAAAAAATATCTCCTGATATATCTGTGTTGCTCTACCTCGCCCGGTTGTACGAGACCAGTGCTCCTGAGAAAAGCATGCAATGCCTTTCTCAGATTGAGCAAATACAGCTTGCCCAAATTCCGGAAGTGGATAAACCCGATGACGTTGAAGACGAGGACGCCATGATCAATATGCTCCGAGAGCGTTTGGCTCCCCAGCTCCTTAATAACATGGGCTGCTTCCTCTATCAGTCCGATAAGATCGAACAAGCTCGCAGTATGTTTCAAACGGCTCTTAATGCCTGCGTCAAAACTCAGGAGAAAGATGACGGCACTGATACGGATGCACTTGTCACGACAATTAGTTACAACCTTGGGCGTACCTACGAGGCAGCAGGGATGCCGGAAGAAGCTGAGAAAGTATATAAGGGGCTTTTGGAGCGACATAATGACTACACGGAAGCTAATGCTCGCCTTACATACATGTCACTCCGCCAGAGCCCGACTGATGAAGGACCAAGAAAAATGGCAAAATTGTACGAAGCAGAGGCTACCAATCTAGAAGTACGTGCTCTCTTTGGTTGGTATCTCAACAAGTCCAAACGCCGAACCTCCAATATCTCAGAGGACCACGAGCAACGACATTACAAACATACTCTTTTAGGGTATGATAAACACGATCGGTACGCTCTGACTGGCATGGGTAATGTACACCTTTTGGTGGCTCGAGACATGAGGCGAGATGGAGAACAAGATCGGGAGAGGCGGCGGAAGATGTATGAAAGGGCAGTTGATTTTTTTGATAAAGCCCTTCAGCTGGATCCCAAAAATGCATATGCTGCCCAAGGAATTGCTATCGCATTGGTTGATGATAGGAAAGACTATTCATCTGCCGTTCAGATATTTTCTAAGGTCCGGGATTCCATACGGGACGCAAGCGTCTACTTGAACTTGGGTCATGTCTTTGCAGAACTAAGACAGTTCTCAAAGTCCATTGAGAATGTAAGTATTTGTGCAAGCCTTACCGGGTGCGGCAGTTGCTAATCTAGAAAACAGTATGAAATTGCGCTCTCCAAAGATCGAGCTAGAGATCCCCAGATTCTTTCGTGCCTTGGCCGTGTATGGTTCCTGAAAAGCAAACAAGAACGAAGCATAGCTTCGATGAAGACAGCGCTGGAATATGCGCAACGAGCTCGCTCTGTTGCCCCAGAGCAGAAACATCTTGATTTCAACATCGCTTTTGTGCAAAATGAAATAGCCCATCTCGCGTCGAATCTCCCAGAGACAATAAAGACTTCTCAGGAGATTGAAGAAGCTCTAGTTGGACTTGAAGAAGCTGTTGTCACTTTCGAGAAGATTGCCAAGGCGCCCAATCCTCCTTATCCGCCCATTTCACTCGAGCAGCGGGCAAACATGATCAAAAACACCACAATTAATCAACTCCAGCGTGCTCTGCAAAGCCAGAAGGAATACGAGGAGAAAAACGCGGCCAAACTACAACAAGCTAGGGATGCTCGCGAGGCGGAACAGAAACGGCGAGACGAAGAGCGGCGCAAAGTCGAAGAAGCTGAAGCGGAGAGGAAACGCCAGATTGCAGAAGAAAGACATCAGATGATTGAAGAAGCTCAGCGACTTGCTGCTATTCGTGCTGAAGAAGAGAAGGCGAGAGAAGCCGCTGAATATACTACCGATTCCGAAACCGGAGAAAAGATGAAAAGAAAGAAGAAATATTCAGGCGGGAAACGAAAGAAAAAGGGAGAAGATGGGGAAGAACGAGAGACGTCGAGAAAAGCGAGAGCTAAAAGCGCAGCTAGTTCACACACGCCTGCGACTTCCGATGCTGAGGAGCAGCCAGCTCCAAGGAAGAGGAGACGTTTGGAGAGAAGATCCACCGCGAAATCGAACAAGTTCAAGAGCAGCGAAATTGTTGTTGAGTCTGACACTGAAGATGAAGCAGCGGCTCCGACCGCCGATGTGAGCTCTGCTGGTGCAAATCAAGATGAAAAAATGCGCGATGCCGAAGGAGATTTCGATGAGGAAGATGAAGATGCTTTGGTTTCACGTCGGCGTAAGAAGGTCAATTTGCGAATAGAAGATGATGAAGATGAGGATGAGGAAGAAAGTAATGCGGCGCCTGTCCCGGCAGATGAGCATGATGATTTGTTTGGAGATGAGTCGGGTGGCGAAGGAGATGAGGTGAAGGCGGATGCAGATACTGATATGAAGGATCAAGAAGAGGAAGAATGAACCGTTCGATTCTCCTTGCCGCTGAAGGTTCTTTGCAGCGAGCTATTAGCACTCGATCCCTACCTTTCATACCGCTTGTCATGTTGCTTGTTCTATTGACACTTAGTTTACTTCTATCTAGGCCTTCAATTTTCTTTTCCATAAGCTGTCTCTCTGGCGCAAGACAAAACATGGGGCTGGTGTTACTTTGCGTTCCTGTCACTTTTAGCAATTTCTCTTGTATTTGCCATCTGTACACTATTGTTTATATCGAGAAAACTGTTCATATTCCTTCTATCTATGGTGGTCTTTCTGACGTAGGGCTCCTTTTGCCCCACTCCATAACCATTCGTTTCAATCAATCTAAAAAAAAAAAAAAAAAAAAAAATTTCAATCTCCATTCTAATCAGGGACTGACTGATTCCTCAAAAAGTTACTGTTTGGCCAGTATTCAGATTCACTCAAGGTACATAATGTATCGGTCAGATTGGGATCACGGGTCTGGGAAATTCACTGCTAGAGATGGAGCAAACAGAGTCGGCGTGGGGATGATGTACATACATACATAGAAGTATTGGACTACTGGATACATATGTATGCACTGTACATGGTTATTGGTCTTTTTTTTTGGTAAGATACTAATCGATGGTGGACATGATGATTGCACATGTGAAGTGGGAATTGAGGTTGGAGGGAGTTAGAGAGAGAGAGATAGGGATGCGGACCTTGCAAGTGGGCGTGGGCAAGGTGGGAAGAGGGGCGCTTTACTCACAGCAGTGGTGGTGGGACTGATCTGGTTAGAACTGAGGGAGGAATAAAGGTGATGGTGGTGGTGATTCTTTCATATGGAGAGATGGACATAGTTAAGTTGATTCGGATTGTTTCACGGCGACGGACATCTATCAGAATTTTCTTAGATTTGAGAAAGAGAGCAGCAAGCTTCTATGTGTGTGATTTGGTTGGCATAACTAACTGGTAGGCTTGGGTAGTGAGCGGACCTTTTGTGTGTGTATGTATTGTGACAGGATGCGTCCTTGGTAGGATCGAGTGTGATGAAAACGGGTACATACATGGGAGTGTTAACTAACTATGCGTATGTATGGGCCAGTGGGGACAATGCACTCACTTTCCCCAGGCACTTTGATCAGAAATATTAACCTTATCGGCGGGATTGCGACGGTTTTCAGCTTTGTCAAAGGGTGATATAACTCAATAGATGCAGTTGAAAGCGAAAGGGGCCTGCCTGTGTCCGATGTTGGATAATGTTGAAAGAGTCAGCCAACAGAAGTCCGAAGGCTGTGTCCCAATCCCTTGTTGGGATCATACGAGATCAAGAAATAGACATATAATAATGCATTACGACTTACGAGCGGTAACTCCATTCCATAGAGACTCCATCGACATCTGCTTCGGAGAAAAAGCGCGGCCTCAAAGACATGGTAGCACGAGATCGTCGCACCAGGTCGCCGGCCATGGCGCCTTTCCAGTATCTCGCTCGCTCCATAGCGTCGACTCCATGATGACAGCTTGGGTTATCGATAAGGCTTTGTGGGAGTATTTTTAGATCAATCCACGGTATGCATTCTCGGGAGTTGGAGAGACAATATTGTACACAGCTCTTCGATATCTTTACCAAAATCATATCGTTTTATTCTCCTGCGGCTGTGTAGGAAATGTTGTCTTGTGAGAAGGTCGTAAAATGATTTGAATTCTTTTGCATGCAGTGTCAGTAAGCTTCAGACCAGCTAGTTAGCTAACTAGCACTTGCACGATCAATCCTCCACAAATCCACGTGCTGCAATCGTTGTGTGCATGAAAACTCGAGTCAGGGCCGCGGCTATCATCTGTTCGTCGAACGCCATCGGAGTGGATCAAAGAGCTCGGCGAGGGATACATACCTAAAAGGCCTGAGAGGGAATCTCCGAGCCGTGTATAAAGCGTGTAACTGACGGTGGAGAATTACCTCCGTTTTGTCCAAACGTACAGCGTCCAGCAGACTCGAGCCAGTCGCATACTTGTTGCTCCGGACCTGCAGCTCTGCAGATCGTTTCGTGGATGCCATTCTCAATTGAGGGTCTCCAGATACTCCTCGCAAACAGCACTGGCCTCACAAAGCAGTTGCATTTGTCCATTGATCCAATAAGTGGTACTTAGATCTGCGAGTCGTCTCCTTGATGCCTGATCCTGCCTCAGGCTAGAGAGCATTGATGCACTCTGTATAGTATTGTCATAATGGTATTATCCCAACTTGTGTGACGACAGCTGATCTCTATGCGGTATCACAAATCTCATCGCAACCTGTGGCACTAAGCAGGGGATGACACCGATAGCAGAAGTATCTCATCTTTTGATTTGCTGTCAAACGTTTGGCTGCTGCTTGGACAGTGCCAGGACGAAAAGGAGCAGTAAGTCAATTTCAGCGGTGAGGAAGCTTCTCAATCGCTGTCTAAGCTCGGATCCCTCTGCACACATGGGAGGAAAGGGTGGATGAAGTCGCATGGAACTGCGTTTTGACCCTGATCTGGGTGATAGTACGCATCATAAATCAGCCTTGATATTACTCTAGACATAAAAACAATGAGCGACAAAAAGCACACCAAGCTGTGGAAGTATTGGACCTCCCAGCCAAACTAAAGGAAAAGCAGGTATCAGCTGCACAGAGCCAGTAAAGTCTCTCATAGGTCTTGCAGCATATTCATCACCTTATTGTACATTGAAATCTTTAGCTGAAAATATATGATATCTCTGTTTGAGTATACCATCATTCTGTGTAAATGGCCGAAAATTTGTATGTGCCATCTCAAGGCAAGCGCAACGCAGATTGCGGCGCAATTTGAGCCCTCTGAGTAGTAGCCAGAAGCCCAATTGGAGCTATTTACGGCCTTGTCCAGGCTAAATTCGTGGATAGCCGCTGCGTGGAGCTGTTGCAGAAGCTCCCTAGAAGGTGCTTTTCCTGTCCTCGCTCGTTAAAGCAGCACAGCAAACATCAGTCCAAAGCAAGCTGGCATTTCCAAGCACAGACTGAGAGCTTTAAGGTATCGCCCGCAGAGATTCGTTCGAGTCTAGCACGTATTCAGTCCATGTGGATTGATCAGGGAGGAATTTTCCATGCCTTAGACTCACACCTTCAATGCCTGGATACGAAGATACATATGTATGCCAGGAACAACCCCTATCTCGTCATTTCCTCCAGGAATGGCCTTTTTGATAATTTAAAATCGAACATTAAGAAAAACAAGGGTGAGTTGCACTCGTCAAGCAGCAATTTCTCCACAGTCCAGCTCATCCACACAGTGAAGTTGCAGATAAGACCAAAGAAACCTGCTCTGTGAATTGGTGGCCTTGCTTATCGAGCTCTAGAACCCTACATATGTAGTGTCGCTAACAACAAGTCCAATTGCAAATATGGAGACTGATCTAGGGATCCTTGCAGCATTATGGGCAATTCCAGCAACACTGTGCATCGTTGTGGCATCTTTCACTGTTCAGCTTGAGTGAAGACTCTGGCAAATGAGTTTTGATCTGGCTGTTCGAATTCAGGACCTGGACCAGCCTTTTCCAACCGATCTGATTGTTTCAGGTTCTGACCTATATGTAGTCACATATCAAAAAGGAGGGATTTGTTTCGAAACGACCGATAATAAGGGTGTCAGGTCAAGCTGTCTCTTCCAAAGGCTGCCCGAAAAGCGCTGATTTAGGACTCCGAATTCCGAAATCTGCCACTCACTCCATCAATGCGCCCTTTGTGGCTTTCTTTGGATTCAAACCAACTAGTTATCCTCTTAACAAAACGCATCTCACTGCGATGAAACAAAAAGGGGAATAATTCAGCTGATGAAATTCTTCAATGTATGTACGGTATTGACAGCACAGTGCTGATCGCGAGCATATAGAGCTCTCATCCAGCTCATCCCTCCCCTTAGTTACAACTTACGGGTAAGCTGTTTTGAGTCCAGCAGTCAGGGATCAAGAGCAAACTAACTGCGTCTCAAGACGGGTGGAAGCAAGGGAAAGCGGTTCCCTCGTGTCGATCACCGTTCGTGTTCTCGCAACCCCTGGCACCATCTATCCATACAGATGTACCTATCCTATGGTGCATACATCTACATACGTGTGCGACAGCTTTGTATCTGAATTCCTGCCTTGTTCGCAGTATATATAGATCAAACAGCCGGAAGGTCAGAGACTCTTGGGATTCTACCCATTCAGTGGAATTGACCTCGTTCGGAACTTGATTACCCTGGGCATTCTCGGCGATTTTCCTTCCCAGTTCATGCGGGGCTTAATTCTCCATTAGTTACGAGGAAAGCGTGCTCCCACGAGAACGTGCTGGGCCAGTTCGCAAGGCGTTCTTCGTCAGCGTCGTTTGTGTGATGAAGGACTCGGTTGTAACTAGTCAGCCCTGGGGTTTAGCACGGGCTACTTGTGCGCAGTCATATGTTCCTCATTTGTAGGTGCACACACTCGAATCATGATCGCAGAGCTGGCCATGACCCATAACTTCTCCTTCGTGCTGTTGTGTACGAAGGGAAGGGCGGGAATGAGATCGCCTTCTTACGATGAGCTTTTGGTTTCGAAAAAGCCTATTTTACTGAAGCCGTTGAACTGTTCAGACATCTTATTCAAGCCACAATACTGAGAGAGCACAGACTGAAACTCTTCTCCAACGTTCGAGGTGTTTTAATGAGCTCCCTTTGTGTGTCAAAGGGGTCCTGAGGCTCGCTAGTGCTTCCCCAGCTTGGCTTTGAAACTGGGGGAGAAACAAACAACAATATAGCGCCCAGCGATGTCGCACCAAGATCGAGATTCTGGAGATCTTACAATAATGGCTTGCTTGAACTCCGTACGGAGCATACTCTGTATGGAATCGTCGGTTTGTGGCGCTACCGGATGACGGTTCGTGGGAACAGCCAAGCTTTAAGGTCTTCTGCCCGTTTTTAGGTCGACGTGATATGTTTCTGTTCATCTCTTGGATTCGGGGCATGAAAACAATGAATTGGAAACTCCTGCGTCCGCGCAACCTGGGTAAATGAGGATATATTTAGCTGTTCTGTGATGTTTGAAAAGATCTCCAATGGTGCCGCATTTAGCTTTCTATGCAGTGGTTATGTCTCTGTGGACGGATATCTCTCACCGTGCTTGAACGGGAAAAAGAGCTGCAAGATATTTCCGTGTCCGTTTCTACTCATTACTACTATTGACAAGCAGTTCGCAGAGATCAGCAATGATGCTGGCCACATCTGGTACGTACATGCAGTCATAATAATAGTATCTGTTTTCAATAATGAGTTGATCAGCCTAGCTTGAGGATGGAGTCAAAGCCAACCTGTACATACTTCTGTCGACTCCAACGCTGCACCGTACATACTCAAAGAGAGATACCTAATAATAATAGTAATAGACGTACAGAGAAGCACCCTCCTCATCACGAGAAAATGTCAAACCCTGCTACGCTAAGAACGCAGGTTGCACCGCATACTGTCATGTCAGGGGCAGGCCCAGCGGGACAAAGGCCACATACGGTGAGGTAGCCACCAGCCTTATACGGTAGATTCTAGATGCTTTTCGCGTATAAGCTGTAACCGTGTCGTCAGTCAATCAGGCTATTTCTGGCTAAGAAACAAACAAGAAGAGCAAGATTCTTCAGGGAGAGCCGAATCCGTGCTCATCGTCATATAAGATTCAGCGGGGACGCTTCCGGTGGACGATTGTTATCATTAACTATTTTTGCTTTTCTCCCTTTCACCGCAACAGATACATACGTACATACATATGTATACATGGATGATTATAGGGGAAACAACGCTGCCTATATCCGCTTACCACTTCTTATGAGTACGACGACGCCTTGGTGGGACAGTGGGACGGTCGGACACTGGAGCCGGAATGTTGGTGTTGGGTGAGCTCTTTTTTCTTTTCTTTTTTTTTTTTTTTCTTTCTGGGCATCTGGATATTTCTTATCTTGAGGTAAGTTTCTTTTTGAAGACAACGATGCAAGGAACAGGAACAGGAACAGCATCCATCGCTAGTTATCGATACGCGTCGTCCCTGACGCCATTCTTGATGAGAAAAAGACCAAACGTAGGACTTAAGGCCACATCTACCCCGTACATATAAAGAATTGCGTCAAAGCCATCCTTCGTCAATCATTCAGCCGCCTTCCAGTGGGATTCTGCTTTCACATGTAGATCATGGCGCACAATGATGTCCGCTGACTGAAGAGGCAGAGGAATGTTGCTGGACTAGTTAGTTATTAACTATACCAATTGACAAGTTATTACATACAGAGCGACTCCTCCTCTTCTGCATCCATTCGATTAGTACTGTGTATTGCTGATGGCCAATACAAACAGTCCAGTGACCTCACAGGCAAGCGAGTAACCCCTGTTCCAGCAGCATGGAAGCCATCCCACACCTTTCCTAATCGGTCACAGGAACTTCACGGGCTAGTTCCGATGGGCAGTCTGGGCAGCCAACGGTCCACCTGCAGCGGGCGGTGATTGGCTGGATTGCCAGGGGCCATCCAGCACCCCGGGTTCTGTGCTTTTACACAGTACAGTAGGATCCTCCATCTGTAAAAACTGAAAAGGTAAAGAAAACAAACACGCGTAACGGAATTAAATAATAGAAATAAAATAAATAAAAACACTGCCGGTGGATTTGCTGTACTGTATTGAAAGAGGATGTCCCGCATGGTATGGATGAAAAGATATTCTAGCAGTTTAACCACAAAAGTATCTCCAAAAACTCAATTGCTTGACCCGGACGGTACAGCAAGCCAAGGAGCGCCTTTAATCGCACTTGTGACATTACAAAGTACTTGTGTATTTCATCTTCGATACAGTACAAGACTGTTATAGAAACATATATTAGCTACTACATACATATGTAATTGTTTGTTTCACATTTACAGCCAGCAAGGTTGGAAGGAAAATAGACCGCAGATACTAGCTTACTATGAGCATTTATATATGTAGATGTATAATCAAGTCCCTACAGAGTTGCATATATCATTGTTGCATTGGATGAGTGCTTTTGATTCTGGTCAAATGTCATTGGTGGAATTGTATAAATACCCTGCGAGTACTGTAACTTCAGAGAGAAATGACAAGGTTTTGTGAATTGTGAAACAGAGGTGTTTAGTTACATACCCTGCTTTACAACTTTGAACCTTTGTGGTTGCTTATTCCCGGATGACGTGCATGCAGCTGTTTGTTTCACCAACCACAGCAGACTCCAGAGTGATGATAAATGAGCACTGGCTTTTCTTTATGATGGCGGTCGAGCGAATAGAAACTTCCTGCAGTTTACAGTGTGCTTTTTGTGTGGTGGAATTGGAGTAATTTGGGCCGTGTTTCGAGACTACTCTCTGTATGTTTCGATACAACTTCCATACAGTAAACTCATCTAGCATGTAGGGAATATCCTGCAGCATTTGGGAGCGCGTTTTATCAGCGTCGAAATGAGAGTAAATAAACACTCTTAAAAATCAGTATTAAAAGCAGGTTGGATGGAGGTTCAATTTCTTCACGACATCAGCCCAGGTAGCCTCGTATATTGCTGCTATTTCTTTTCCGTTTTGTATAAATAGAAAAGAAAAAATATGGCACTACAGAACCAGGTACAGACCTGAATACATACACAAGAACGGGTTTTTACCACTGCTTTTAATACCGTACGATCCCCGTAACGACCTGGATGGAGTCGACTTATTCTCGCTCACAGTACGGAGTATTCTTCTTATTTACATACTCTGCACACTCCACCTCACACGATCCCTTTCTCTCGCTCTCTCTCTCTCTCTTTTTTTTTTTGTAAAAAACCTCACTCCTCTGTCCTTTTTTCCCTCCATTTAGCAATTGAACTCTCATTTCCTCGACTCTTCTTCTCTCCCCATTCAACGTTCATTAAATCCTTCAGGGACGAGTTCTTTTTGCAACAGCACCAGACCTCTCCCCTCACGCTCTTTACTCGAACTCCAATCCACAGCACTAAATTAACCACCCTGGTCCTGCTGCTTGTTTCCCGGCTATCCCCTTTCAATCTATTTCATCCATCCCTCGTCCACTTTAACCCCATAGTTTGCCTCACGGACTAATCACCGTAGTGGATGCAAGCAATTCATCTTCCTAGTTCCTCCCGACCCTGGCTTGGTCAAGAAGGAGACTGCTGGGGGCTTCAAGGTCAACGTGTCGACCCTGTTCCTAGTAGGCCTGAATCCAGTAACACTGTTATCCATGATCCCAGCTGTTTGCTTGGGAACATGATCCAGGGCGGCTACTGCTTCTGTCCCGGGCTTTTTCTCGCGTGGTCGAGTGCGGAGGAAACCCAGGCACCCCCCAGATAAGAGAGATTTTATCCCCTGTTTTGCGCTGTTGGGACTGCGCTGCCATGTCGTTCTTTAATGTCGACGCGACATCCACCTCGTCTCGTCCGAACACGGCCTCCTCGCACAGTCTTCTCAACTCCTCACTCTATAATGACCAGATCTATCGGCAATTCCCTCCCATGTCATCATCCTCAACCCTTTCAGATATTTCTGCAGCTATCCGACTCCGCTCCAGAACACAGAGCCCTAAGCGGCGTTCAGTCTTCAGAAACCGGTCTCGCAGCAACACCAGCAATTCGACTTCCTCCTATCAATCTCCTGCATCATCCATGACTTCGATTGATGGATCATCGCGAAGATCCTCTCAGGACGGCCGTGCATTGTCTTCTTTCTTTCTACCTGAAAAAGAAAGTCTCGCAAAATCGTTGTTTTCGCGCGGTAGTCGTATCTTAAAGCGTCAGGGGAGCAAAGCCAGTCTGGTGGCTCATTCGTCCTTTGACCAGGAGGAAGAAATGGTTCGGGACAGAAGCAGGGAGAGAAGTAAAGAGAGGCATGGCTTGAGCGACAAGGAAAGATCAGAGGGATTGGGCATATTCTATCGGAGTCATCGGCCACGATACAGTGATATGCGTATGTGAAATCTTCGCGTTTGGGAACGCAACCCAGTTCTCCGCTAACCAAACCCTTTGGCAGATGAATCCCTGAAGAGAAATATCTCTGAGCCGTTTGACTTTCAACATGTTACCCATACCAACCAAAGTCAATTACCTCCCATTGAATATACTCATCTACATGATTTGGCTACTGAGTTCTCCATTATCCGAGCATCTCAACGACCGGACTCAGAACTGAAAGGGATCCGAGCGGAAAGTCTCTTTCGTGAAGATCTTTCTTCAGAGGACTTGTTGACAACGAACCTCATGACATTGGCTCCAGACTCACAGTCTTTATATACCAGAAGCCCTCCGCGGTCACCAATCAGCGTTGAGATACCAAAATCACCAAAGGATTTGAGTAACAAGCGAGTTTCTCGTTCAGTCGAAAACTTCTCTCGCCCAGTTACTAGAATTAATAGACTGAACTCGACACCGTCTATCATACCGCCGCCTCGCGTTTCATCAAGATCCGCATGTTCCCCGCCGGTCGATCCCACCTCCCAAACGATTAACGCCTTGTTAGGGCTCGATTCCCCTCCCGCTGTTCCTAGACATATTCCCTCGACCCTAGATGATAGCTTGGCAAACGAGCCGCAGACGTCTCCCTTTGACCTGACGGCGTATTCTCGTGATGAACCTGTTCATGCATCTACTTCCAACGACTACCCTTCGAAGATGCTTAGAACATTCCCCGATGACCACGTGTCTGGGCTGGCAAATATTCCTGAAGAAAACGAATCGTCTTGGCGAAATAGCCGCGCTGGGGCTCATATGTCCTTAAAGCTCACCGCATCTCCCGTTGAATGTGGCCAACCTCTGCTTACTGTTGACTCTGCCTTTAGACCAGAAGACCTTCATTCGCCCATAATCCCAGCTACTGGCGACCAGCCACGAGACTTAAAACCGTCCGTGAAGGTACAGCCGGCTTTGGAAGACTCATGGGAGGATGACATTGATTACTGCTATGAGCACGCAGCAGAGTCTAATTCAAACTTTGACTGGCAACGCGTGTCCCTCCAGGATGTGAAGGAAAATTTTGCTGCGTTTTCGCTGGACGAGAGTTTTGTAATGAATGCGAGCTATGAGAATCCGGAAAAACTCTGTCCATTGCCGAGGTTTGGGTCAGTTGGGGAGGACAGATCTGCTCCAACCACACCAGAATCGCAAGCAGCATTCTCTTTCCCGCGACCCGGTAGTGTCAGTCCAGGGGGATCGGCAAAATCTTTCGAATTCCTCCCCTCTCCTGGAAAGAAGTTAGGCAAATACAGTCCGGAGCCATTGCGAGTCCTTGGACCGCCTCTTGAAGACAGGTTATCGCCTCTGCCAATGTATGGAGGAACCATGCCGGATATTCAAGAAAGTGATGAAGAAGCGGATTATGCCCAGCCAGATGGTCAAACTACATCAGCTCGAAGCAGCTGTGCACCCCTTAGCAAATGCAACTCCCAGGAGAGTATGATCCTGTCCCGTGCTGCATCTATTGCCAGAAAACACCGTTCCTCTACTTCAACCAACAATGTGCCAGACTTGATTCACAGTCCAAGCAGCAGCCGCGAGACCGTTAATCGTGATAGTGCAAGCCCTATGATCGAACAGGTTATCTCCTTTGCACCTCGATCGCCTGTGTCAACCATTCACACTCGGAGCGGCAGTCTAGGTCAAGACGCCGTCCGTAGTCCAACATCTTCTTTCAGTGACTTGCAACTCATCGAGAAACGTGCTGGGCCTGCCACTCCTTCTCACGACCGCGCCAAATCGGAATCCGTTCTAGACACTTTTGACACGAGTGTGTCCCTCAAGCGCAGTTGCGCAAGAAAGCGTTCATCTACCTATAGCCGTGGGATCAACCACCGCAAAGCGCGGACGTCATACTCTTTGTTCCCTCCAACAACCCCACCCACTCCTAAATAAGACTTCTGCGGTGCATTTTAAATTTGCGCGGACCGGAAGAACTTGTCTTATTATAAAAATCTGTCCTCGCGCCTATAGACAAAAAACACTAATAAAAGTTGGGAACGTCCCACATTTGGTATCTATTTTTTACCTTGTTCCTTTCATTCATCCTTTCGCTTTTTCTTTTTCTTTTTTTGCTTTGGCCATCTACTTGACGTGGTCCATTTCTTATACATATACCCCTGGAGGTATTTCTTTGCCCCAATTCTTTTACACACTGTACGACTTGATGACCCGCATATTTTGACACATTTCCACCACGACCTTCTGGTAATGTCTTTTCTTATTGTTTATTTATTGTTGACTTCCAATGTGCGGGAGCAGACTCATCCCTTCAATCCACTTGTGTTTCTTTTGACGTGGAACCCTGGCGGTGCCATTCTAACGAGCGGCCTTGAGCTTCCAATCCATTTCTTTCTATCTAACCATCTAGATGGTGTTTTCGGCCTTCCTACTAGGCGCAGCAAACATTCACGATTCCTCTTTATCTTTAGTCCTTATTTTCTATCTGTCATGTCTCTGTGGACCTGCTGAGGCATTTTTCCATCGCACTCTCGTTGCCATCTCCATCTCTTTTTCTTTTGTCTTTTTGCATTGCTGGGCTCCTGAAAAGATAAATAGACACTGGAAGGAGTTGGGGGCGCTCCTTTAGAATTTGGCTGGTGTCTAACCTGCATTTTGTTCGCATCTATCGCTCACATTATCTTTGTTTTCTGTGGTCACTTTTTTTTTTTTTTTTTTTTCAGGATTCTGGCGGCTGCGGAGGAGGTATGTCGATAACAAAAGTTGGGGAGGTAATATTTAGCAACCTTTTTGGCGGATATCTATATGGGTGGAGGAGGATGGAGCTGGAGGCTATATAGTCAATCTGAATCCGAATCAGCTTGACTTTGAATACTTCGCACCGTATTTACATACACAGTACTAGTCCGTATTTTATTTTATCTTTGGATGGAATCTTAAGTCACTGGACATGACATGACTAATGATGATGACATAATTTTGCGCCTGCTCTGGCTTAGCCTAATTCGGCTCCATACACAGTAGTGCCACCGCGATTTAAGAGATTCAAAGAAGCTGAAATATCAATCACATCCTCCTTGTTGGATTGCTTCACGTTATCCTAACGAACTCTTGCAACTATCATGGCTTCTTCATCCCCATCTCATGCCCTGATCAAGCGGAGCTCAGACACAGATCTGATGCCACCTCCGCCACCACCGAAACGTATCAAACGGCCACCCAAAGTGCTCGATGAAGACGATTACACTAATGCATTATCGCATATCATCGCGAGAGATTTTTTCCCCGGGCTTCTCGAAACCCAAACCCAGCAAGACTACCTCGACGCTTTGGAATCAAGAAATAAAGAATGGATTGCGGCAGCAGGACGCAGATTGTCGGAAGTCATGACTCCCCGCCGACAAAAGCGGAGCGGCGTGAGCGTATCCACTCCTAGACCTACACCACGACCAGAAAGTACGCCGAGACAATGGTGCGGAGATACGCCAGTGTCTGTGACTTCTACGGTGGTATCTTCGACGGAGACTTCGCTGTCGGAAAGCACAATGAAGGTGGACGCGGAAAAGATGAGTCTAGGCGCCTTTCAAGCGAAATATACAAGTGAAGACAACGAGTCGTTCAACAAACTTTTGGATCGGCAAAATATAAAGCGAAGAGAGAAATATGCATGGATGTGGAGCGGGAATAAGATCCCTTCTGCAAGGCAGATTGCGCATCGGCAAAGGGAGGCGAAGCGATTGGAAAATCAAAAGCGCGTGGAGGGGAGTAACGAGCTGATTAAGACGGATCTTGACGCGCGGCCGGCCAGACCGGACGCGTGGAAACCGAAAGCGGAAAATCAGCTAATGTTCACGCCCCCATCCATCGAGGATACCCACGAAACAGTCCAGCAGAAAGCTGAAGCCACGTCTCGCGCGGGGCCGAAGCGGGTGCTATACCACAACACCAGAGTCCAGCCGACCTCTCCAAGCGAAAGTTTACAAAATGCATCACTCCCACCATCCCCTTCCATCTCCGCCATCCACGACGCCATAGCCGGCCGTCCCCGGCCTACAGACTCCGAATCCGGTTTCCCTGGCAGCGAAACACCACGCGTCAACGGATATGCCTTTGTCGACGAAGACGAACCCGAACCCGAACACTCTCAAACTGAACAACAACCCTCCGAAGCAGAATACCACCTCAATCTCCTGACCGCCAGTGCGTCATCGACCCCGAACCCCTTTAAGCTTCAAGAGACCCGCCGCCGCGAAGCCCTGCATCATCGCATGGTCGAGCGCGTCGCGAAGACGAAGCGTGCGGAGAAAAACGCAAGTGTCACGAAGACGCCGGTGCCGAGGTTTCCCAGTAGTCCCATGGTTGGATTTGGAGGGAGGACGCCTGGTGTTGGGGTTGGGACGAGTAAGGCTGGCTTGACACCCGCTGGACAGAGATTGTGGGCGAATATGGGGAATAGTACTCCGCGTCGGGCGGAGTTGGGTGCTGCTGGTGGTGGTGGTAGCGGAGCGTCTGGATTGAAGAATATGTGGACACCAACACCTAAGGGAGGGAAATAGGACGGTTTTACGTGCTTAAGAAATTGAAAAATGGCTTGTATAGATTGTGAGAAGAAGGCATAAGGCTCTAAATGTTCCTTTTTGCATCCAATATCTATACATTAATACGTGTAATAGACGAATAGCTTCTAGGGTGGTAACTGAAAAATGTTCTATGCAAGGGCGTGAAAGCATCAACACTTCGACAAAACAACAAAAGAGCAGAGCGATAGGCCCCCCCCCCCCCCCCCCCCCCCCCCCAAAAAAAAAAAAAAAACTCCCCATCAAGTGTTAAAAAAACCATCAAATACCTCCAAAGCTCCAAATCAAACTCCAAAATCCCAAAACAAAACCCACGCCAATGCCCATCCCCCCGATCCTCAACCCACCACTCTTCATAAAATACGCTGCACCCAGATAACTACACGTAACATCACCATCTTCGCTCATCATTCCATACGAAGTATTCAGCCACTTCTGCGTCGGGCACGCAAACCCCAGCGCACTCGGACAGCTCTGTACCAGGTCGAAACACAGTTCCTGACACGGTAGCACCTCTTTGTACGGCCCGGGCTTGATCTCGGTGTCAATCAATGGGTTACGAGAGGAATTTGTGAGGACGGATTGTCGGCCGGGATAGTCGTCCGGTACGGTGCTTCCGTTGATGAAGTTCTGGCCGATATTGCGTGGGAGAAGGAAGGAGAGCGTGCTGGAGAAGTCGTGGCAGCGCGGGATGGTTACGGCGCACAGCCAGTGTTTGTAACTTGCGGCGCAGTCGTCGCAGGTGCGCGCGAGAGAGTATTTGGAGGCGGCGGAAGCGTTGCAGGGGATTTGTTGGAGGGACTTGGTAAAATTTTTGTAGATTAAGGCTGCTTGGTCGTCGTAGAGTTTGGTGAGGTCAGAGACGCTGAGGGAAGGGTTCGAAGGGACGGCGTAGGCGACTTCGGAACAGAAGTTGAGGTCGAACAGAACGGCACAATTGTCATCTTTTTGGGAATGTTAGTATTCCATAACATATTGTAATTTTAACGTCCACTCGGGATTTACCTGATTTGGTGGTGAAATTCATCGTTCTCCAGACCTTGCCGCCTCCTCCTACAACACCGTCCCCAGAGGCCGTTGAATTACCTTTCATAGCAAGAATCCCATAATAGGACGAGCTGCGATTCAGACTTGTGACGTAGAATTGCTCTTTAGGTTTCAGGCTCCTATCTGTCATCTTGGCTTGAATGGTGTTGCTCATTTGGCTTATCTGCGCATTTTTGCTAAGCCCACAGTATGATTTCTGGATTCCAAGGATGGCTGAATGATTCATGTTATGAGCAAACATTGTAAAGGGGGGCGGATCCAGTTTCATCCATTCTTTGTATGATTCGTCATCGGGATTCGCGTCTGTCGTATTGTTTGTCTGAAGTAGAGCTGCCTTGCTGTCGCTGTCAACGAAGTATAAAGAGGGCGTACCAAGCTCCACGCTATGGAAAGGAGCATCGATAGATGCTGCGATCTCATAGTTATATATACCACCATATCTGGGGTTTGTGGGTGCGAAAATGCCGATGTACACGTCTCCATCGGCATTAATCTCTGCCAAAGCGTAGCCATCGTCCAACTCCATAGACTGAACATTAGTAGTATTGGGCCCAGGCTCTTTCACTGACCCATTCAGCGAGTAAAACAGCTTCAGTTGTGGAGGAGCTGAATCGTCTGCTCGTTGCGTTGTATTCAAGAGAGGCTGGATACACGTATTTACGGTAACATAGACAGTTGTTGACCGGCGAGCCAAGTCAATATCATTTTTCTCTTGGTCGTTTAAAATATCTCCATTAGATCCCGCCGCCTCTTTCTCTTTTGCTTGAACCACTTTCGGAAGTCCTGGAGTCGGTGGTGACTTTGGGCCCGTCACGACCTCTTTGGGAACCATCCAAAATTGGGTTTCTCCCATATTGATATTTTTCAGCCTTGGCCCATTGTTGGCTAGCGAATCCATGCCATCTGGCGCTCTCCTTTCAAGCACCGCTTTGTGATGAACATCTTCATTAGAGAATCCGTCGATGTGCTCCTGAGCGTCCGATTCCGCCAACGCAAACGGTATATCCAAGTCTAATAGGATAGGATGATTATGGTCCTCACGTATTATCGAGTCGACATCAATGGCATATGCGAATCGTGGATTTGAAAGAACGAAGTAGAGGAAAACGAGAAAGACACTGGCCGCAAGGAAGGCAGCGAAGCGAACTCGCAGCGTGAGTTTCGGACCAGGCATTTGAATTAATGACCGTCGGAATTGACAGAATAGATCAGAATCAGTGACAATTCAAATGTCAGGAAAGACGAGATGTGCTTCCAGTATGCATGATAATTTCCGTCCACTTAAGAGTTTCGTCGATTGCGATGCGGAAAAGGATTCTCAGGGCCAGTTTCAAGTTGGTGACTAGTGAAAATTCGTATTGAAAAGATACTGATTTCAGCTTCAAGGACCTGACAGCTCTCTAGCAATTCACAGTAATCAGAACCTCCAGTCCAAAGCATCCCCAGCTTCATCTCCAATCCACCTCGCTGGCCTCAAAATGATAGCAGAAGACGTCAGCTTCCCGTGTCTGCACGTGATGTGACTATATTTAGCGAGCTCAGCCGCATCTCTTGGCACTAGCCACATAAGGCTAGACCCGCCCCCAATCTGCTTAGTAAGCCCAGTCGCCACGGGTGAGTCCCAACCCAGCACTACAGAGTATACTGTGATACTAATGTATGTCACTGATGCTGTTCATGCCCTCCAGCCTCCATATCCAACCGTCAACATGCCGCGTGCAGAAGTTGGAAGCACAAAATACATCGCGAATAAGTTAAAATCCAAGGGCCTACAACGCTTGCGATGGTACTGTCAAGTCTGTCAACGCCAGATGCGCGATGAGAACGGCTTCAAATGCCACACGCAGTCCGAATCCCACGTTCGCCAGATGCTCCTGGTGGGCGAAGATCCCAAAAAATACATACAAAGCTACTCCAATGATCTCCTCCGCGACTTTATTCAGCTGCTGAAGACTTCTCATGGCGAGAAACAAGTCCACATCAACCATTTCTATCAAGAGTACATCGCGAACAAGGAACATGTTCATATGAACGCGACCAAGTGGTCGAGCTTGACGGAGTTTGCGAAATATTTGGGTCGGGAAGGGATATGTCGCGTGGAAGAGGGGGAGAAGGGAATATTTATTTCCTGGATTGATAATAGTCCGGAAGCGCTGAGGCGGCAGGATGCGATTCGAAAGAGGGAAAGACAGGATCGTGGAGACGAGGAGAGGGAAAAGAAATTGATCGAGGAACAAATCAAGCGTGCGCAAAGAGATAAGGAAGCTATATCTACTGAGGAAGAGAGTGTCTTAGAGGGAGCTAAGGAATTGCAACGGGCCGAAGGGGAGAAAATTAAGCTGACCTTCGCTTCTAAAGCCGCTGCACCAAAGGGGTCTGCCTCACCGCCCCCGGGGGCCCCTGATATATCTGATCAGTCCAAGTTGGACGGCGGCCTTGATGCAGAGAAATCGGAAGCTACGTCATCAGAGCCAACCCCGGTCACGGCGCCTCAATCGCAAAAGGCACCAATCAAGCTTGGATTTGCAAGTTCAGGCTCGAAAGCAAAAAATGTATTTGCATCCATGTCGAAGAAAAGCGTAGCCTCGAAGAAGACTGAGGCACCATCCAAACCATTGAGCGCTATTGAACGAATAATGAAAGAAGATATGGAACGAAAACGGGCAAGGGATACAAATCAGCCGAAGGGTTCTGCTATGAAACGTCAAAAAATATCATGACTGATTGTGATTAACCATGCCGATTGGCATGGATTTGTGGTCACTGCTTATGCACGGGTGCTTTCCATGGGATTGAGCATTATGGCTGAAGTATTGGATAGATTAGTGGCCTATGAAACTTCATGAACTGTCTTATAATTATATCTATGTCAACGAACTTTATGAAAACAATTAATTACAACATATTTCAAGAAACAGAATATAAACAGCAAAACTAAGACAAGTTTAATCAACATTGCAGCACAGCCATCAAGAAAGCATCCACATGAACAGAGCAGAGTGACAACCAGCACCCTCTGAAGTGCTTGCCCTAGCAGTGATGCTAGTTTCACAGCAACTTATATCGTCGAGCCAATATGACACTGATGGCCATGATCGCACCAATAAAACCAAGAATGCCAAAGAACCATGTCAGGTTGCCACTTTCACGACCAGGCACAGGCACGTTCATTCCAAAAAGACCACAGATCAAGTTCAATGGAACCAGAACACTTCCTAAGAAAGTGATCTTGCTCAAAATCCTATTCACATCATTGCCCAACATGATGTTTGTCACATTCAGCTGGGCAAGATAATTGCTATGTGAGCGGCTGAGCATCTTTTCAAAGTGGCCAAGGTTTGACATCATAGTAACAACATGGTCTTGAATGTCACCAAGATAAAGTCCGATATCACCGCGCGGTGTCACCGAGTACTGCTCGTTGCAGCGTTTTGAGAAACCTCGAATAACATCCGCTTTACCGCCCAGCAGTCGCATCAAACTCATTACTTTCTTTCGAAGTCCACCGATTTGGGGTAGGAAGACATTGAAGTCCTCTACGCGCGCAACGTAAACATGGTCTTCTATCGCCTCAGACTCTCTCTCCACGTCACGAATCACAGGTCCAAAGCTGTCAACAATGTCGTCGCTGGAGCAGCATTAGCTAAAAGCATATGGTCGTACATTGGCCACAAAATTTACTTACATCATAGCATAACAAATCCAGTCACTGCTGAGTGACACATACTCTCTTAGTTTCCCAATTCTCTTGCGGACATTTGCAGCATGGTTATTAGAGGTGAATGAGAAGGAAAGTACCCCCTCACGGAATACTACCATATAAACATTGACAGGTTCCAGGTAGTCCTCACTGGACTTATCAATTTGGTAGAAAGTCCGGAAGCAAACAAAATAGTATTGCTTGAACAATTCTACCTTCTCGCGTGCCTCTTGGGTGATGATATCCTCTGCTGTAAGCGGATGAATGGAGAACGCACGGCAAATAGCCCCAAGCTCATCTTTACTTGGGTTTATGACATCGAGCCACCACACCCCACCCTCTGGGCCAAGCTGGAAAAGGTCTCGGAAGCTGTCTCCTGGGAGAATCAAATCCCCTAGCCTGGCAGCATGAATCGTGCTTTCAAATTCAGATGAAAAGAAACTGAAGCGCGTGGGCTCATTTTCATTTTGGAGAGTCTCAAAGCGTTCCTTCTCATCGACTGCATCCACAGGAGATCGGCCAAGTTGTTTTGACACTGACTCTGTCTTGTCGACAAATTCCAATGATGATTCCAAAGGACTTGACGGGGATATCACAATATCTGAGCCTTCGGTCTTGTGGGTATGAGGGCGCAAATCATGAAAAATTCGCGGCTGTCTGCTCGAGCTCGTACTATGCTTGCGCCGGCCGGAACCCACAGTCGGGAGACCCGCCTTTTTTCCAAGAGCAACAAACTCCTCAAGTTCTTCGAAATCGATAAGTGAGGATTTTTTAGATTCCTCGTTTGCAGGAAAGCATACATCTCCACCCTCGCCCATATTGACCCGCGGGTCTACGCTATCTGCACGAACGGCACTTTCATTACTGAAGGTTGGCCGCCGGCGAAGCGGACCGGCAGATACAGTCCGTTGCAAAAGAGTATCAAGATCCACCTGGCACTGACTTTCAAGAGTATTTGCACGCTCGCGTCGACGAGGCTCCGCAAAGGCGTCAACCGAATTCGGAGGGGAAGACGACCGAGATGAAGAAATAGACCCTGCGTCTTGATTGCGTCTGTAGGGCCGAACCGCAGCGGGGCTCACTGACATGCGCCTTCCACGAATACATTCAAAATCTTGGTTGGAATGGTCGTCATCCACGATGGCGTGTTCGAAATCTCGAATCCTCAGGGAGCCATCACGCAACAACTCCTCGACATGGCTGACGCTGGGTTGTTCTTCTGGCTGAGGAGCGGCCACCTGAGAGACAATTGGCATATTTGCGGCGCTCTCAGTAGTTTCCACTCTTGGCAAAGATTCTGCTTGGAAGCGATGGTCGTCGAGCTCAGGAACGGGAGTGCTGTACCTTGTCTGGCACTTGTCGGACCTCGGTGATTCGCTCATGGTGAATACGGTAGTACGGATCTTCGATGTCTTGCGATAGAGCGATTGATCAAGTTTCACGAGAGAAAGGGGGAAGCGAACGCCCGAAAGCGACAAGTCCGTTCGTTATCCAGAATGGTTAATGGTGTAGGGGCCTGTCGCGAAGTTGCGTATCCTGCCTCTTTTCCTTCAGCCTAGCCCTCAGAAAAGGGCTGGCTGTATCTGCTGTGCACGTATTCGGTAGCTAAATCACATATGACACTGAGAGCCCAGTTATGGGGGTCGAGTGTCTCCCCCGCCAAAGACCCTGAACTTTGGGCCCAGAAGAGGGTGGATGAAGGAGTACTGAGCGTAGTTAATCCCCGCCAACTTGAATGTCTTGGTCAATTGGGAGCTGGGGTGCTCCAGAGTCGTTGCGACGGCTGAGGAGTCTGAAAGCGATCGTCTGCCGCTGCCCTGTAGTCAGAACAAGGCAATGATACAGAGCGCAACTGGGACAGAGAAAAGGCAATAGAGATATAAAATACTGGCCACAATCCTGGCACAAGAGATGGTATACAGATTGACGGATGCAATCATAGAGAGAGCTAACAGCGCGGAATTCGGCAGCAAGGAGTGGAGTGGGAAGATGGAAGATATCACTCGATGTTGATGTTGATAGTTGGAAAAGAAAAAAAAAAAAATCGTCGGAGGGGCGGTCAGGTTGCATACGTAAAACACTCAGACAGGATTTGAAGATGACTAAGGCAGCACGTTAGCAGCACTGGTGCTAGACTATTCGCGGAAAATAGTCCCGCCCAACTTGCGCTGCGCTAACTGTTCTCAGACATTCCCCTGGCTGTTTTAATTTCAGTCCTCTCCCTCAGCAACAGTCTTTAAAACAAACAACCTTTTTCTTTTTTTTCTTTCTTTTTTGCTTTTGAACTGTGATCGTTTCAAAATCTCTCATCAGTCATGAGGCAACTCGGCTGGCCTCCATGAAGTTAAGGTGAAGGCAGCTTGGATCCGTAACTAATGCTGGTGCAGAGCTCTGCACTTCAGTGGGCTTTCTTAAGGTGGTTTGTGATTCTCATTCACTTCGCAGTTTGCTGTCATCCATGCTTCTGTTCGCTGATATTGTGTTGTGTAGGTTCTTGAGATAACCACTCTATGCTTTGGGTAGCCTTGCGCTGCAGATGAAAAACATCCCACGGCCGATATAGCTGGCTGTTATAGGTTGCGATCCACCTCGAATTACCATAACCACAGCCTTGGAAGTCGGGCGATCCCTGTTCTTCAGCTTTGTATTCGAAAGCTCTCATGCTAAGTGTGCCGCGGCTCGTTGGTTTAGGTCAGATGTCGTTTACAATGGCGGTGTAGAATGAGGGCTATTCACGTTTGAGGATGGCTATTATTATTGATTTTGATTCTGATGCCAATGAGACGTAGCATCTCGATTAGCTTCACGGAAGGCTCATATGTACCTGCCTTTAAGGGACTTAATTCGAAATGCAATATTATATCTAGTGGAAATGCTCGATGTTCACTTTTAGGTTAAAATCTCCGATATACGGGAGTAGGGGTCATCCATATCAAACTCTCTAGACCTTCCAAAATAGTCGACATGCAGGCTGCAGCTCTTTCATGAGCTTAAGCCAAATACTGCGATGACCCATGTCGCACAACCCGCTGCCTTTTCGTTTCTTGGAGACCGAGCAACTCAGGTTCTAAGCCTCGGAGCCTTCTACTCCGTCTTGCTGACCGTCGTGGATTCGAAACATGCACAGACATAGGTACATGTATTATAACGAAAGATTGCGACTCGTTCTGCATGATGCTGTTTTGCTCCACACCTAGCTGCGAATGCTTGTTTTCCACCGAATCATGGGTGATGCTGTGCTCATGCCGTTTGCGCTTTGCCATTCTGCTGAAGCTTGGCGGACTTGGACAATTACTTCGCTGTTGTCTAGCAGAGGCGCGCATAGTCCTAGCACTACTGCTGAAACTCGATTGCAGTTCTTGCTTTGCTGCTATCTGACTCTTATATTTCATTTGTTTGTCACTGGATTTGCTGCCATTGGCGCTTTCAGCCTTTTCACAAGGTTCTCGCAGCTCTTGTATCCGTGATGGAGATGACGACTCACTTGCACTTGGAATTGACCAGAGATTAATGGCAGACGAAGTTGCCAATTCAGGTATCTTTTCGGATATGTCCATAGCTCGATTGGCCGTCGATGGGCTCCTGGGCAACCGACGATCACACTGATCATAATGTACGTGTTTCACGCCGGCTTCGGACTTAGAGCAACGGTTAAAAGGAGAATCTGGAAGCTCCTTCTTAGATAAATGCGCGTTAGGCTTACCCCAGTCAGGATCATGGTAGTCCCAGATGTTAAAGTAGGCAGCCAAACTAGGAGATTCATCCACACGAAATCGTTTGGCTTTCTTAGCGATACGAGCCGTTGTTCCCGCTCGGAAGGGCAGTGAGGGCCTCAAAAGAAGAGTTCGAACCTTAGAGGAGTACGATGATATGTCATGCTCATCGAAACCTTCCCATTCCTTCTGGTTTAGGATAGCTCGAATGTGGGACATTGGCATCGAGTGCACCGTCGTATACCGTGGATATGCCTTCGGCTTACGGCGCTGTTTATACCAGCAACATCCGTATTTGAACGAGTGGTCTTCGCTGCCATCAGGGTCGATGCTAATATTCTCGGGAAGCCAGCCCTTGAATAACCAACCCACTAAGCTTGCTCCCAATTCGGGTAGCACCTCGTCCTGGATCAATGGTTCTCCTTTCCAGGGCTTGTTCGAGAAACGTGCGGCATATGCTACATGAGCAAATTCATGGACAAGAGCAATTGCGCACATGAAGACCACCTGAGAATGTCTCATGGTCGGAGGTTCCATTCCTCTATATCTCATCAACGCATCTCCAAACTGGCTGGCGAGGTAAACAGTCATCCTCCGACAAGGCAGGCCTTCCGCATTGTCCCTCTTCGTCGACCTTTCCCAGCATTCGACATCCTCGTCATCTCTGACAGGTTGGTCTGGCATGATACCGGCGTCTTGGGGAACTGTAAGGGCATGCCGGCCAAGGCTTGTCCACATGGTGGAGTTTTCTCTCCATTCTGTGTGCTGCGCGATTACATCAAGCCGCTCAAAGCATTTCTGTAACTCATCCTTGGTTGGATTTTCAGATACAGCAATGTATTGTTTCTTTGAGTCAAATCTGAGATCCGGTATCAAAGATGCTAGAAATGGACCAGCCACCTTTAGCAGTTTCGTGGCCAATATGAAACTCGGTTTGAATGAATCATATCTATCAGATTTCCCTTCCAATTCAGGCCAATTTTCACGCTGAAAGATCAAATGTATTGGACCCTCTAGATCAGGTCTTGTCGGATTTTCAACATCTAGAGAGTCCTTAGTAGGAACACACGCTTTTGGATTGACATACGGACAAAGGGTCTAGGGCCTCACTTACCTATCACTCCAAATTGCTCTAATTCCTCGAGAATCCATGTGTCTGGTGGCTTATCAAAGGCATTTCCTTGAGAAGTCCCCACTAGTTCTCTTCCCGGAACAGTTTGCGACGCGTTGAGACCAGGCTCAATTTTGATTTTGATATCATTTGCCATTATTTTGAACAAAGTGAGCAAGGGTATTTCGAAGAATATATTGGTTATAGGAAGGAAAAGGCACAATCCCTTTCTTTATATAACTTTTGCTCGACCGCCTGAGAGTTTGAGCACCATAAGGAAAGTGAACCTAACACAACAGACTGCAGTATAATAAGAATGTTTGGATGGAGATTGGCCTTGAGGGCATGGTTTCATAAAAGGGCTTTGAGCCGCTTGGTCTTCAGTGAAGCTCACAGATTCGGATGGCTAGTTCAAAGAACGGCTCTCAAACTTTGCCGATAGGGATCAAGGTTGGTGTATTTGCAGACTTGAGGAGGTTGCCAAAATGGAGGCAGTGTCCGACGCTCGTGATGCCCACTTCATCTTTGACTTTTCCCTTGTTGGGCGGGTCCACAAACATACATATATATTCATTCTTTCCGCCTAGAAGACACGCTCCAGTGAAACATAGACGCTGCCTGTCATTTCGCTCAAATAGCGGCGCCAATGTGGCCTTCGCAAGGGGCCAATAAGCCGAAGATGCCGCCACAAAAAAGAACCATTACAAACATGAAAAGGTAACGCTTTAATGCCACATATCAAGAAAATAGAGCAATGAAGGGTAGATACCATATGACATTGGTTCCTCAAATACTGCAGCGCTTCGGCCACATTACATGTGCTTTTCTCCTCAAATCCCTGCCAGGCCTCTGACACAAAGTGGTTGATAGCGCTTATGGTCTTCAAACCAATCACAATCTGCTGTAACATGCGATCTCATGCCAGATCCATCTCGGTTCGCCTATCGAAGCTCAGTGAGTCGATGTTGGACTTTTGGGTGGATTTTTCCATCGTCATGTGATTCGCTCAAATTCCAATACTGTGTAGTCAGCAACACGCTAACCTTTACTTCACTAGCAATAGTTAACCGTGTACCTTAGTTACTGTGTACGGAGTACTGTCATATAAAGACAGATTGTATGTATATCATTCGTAGTTAGTTCAGTTCCAAGTCAGACAAGATTCTCAACTCAAGTTATATTTCCTGAGTTCAACAGTCGAGCTCTACCTATTCCACCCCCTTTGCTAATGGTGCACTGGCAAGAGGGTAAATAACGAGGTGCTTGCAAGCTAATTCTTCAAAATGGACGAAATTCTTGCTCCTCTTCAAGATATTTTCGAGGCTCAAATCGTACGTCTATTTTGACATCCAACATTCTTCGATACAGCTCTAGACGAAAGTTAATCAACGCGATGAAATATAGGATTTTCACGGTCAGCGACTCGCCGAAAACCTGACTACGGTTTTACTTATTGCCTTCGGCGTGAGCCTTCCCATGTCCCTTGGTTCTCTTGTCGAACCCATCTGAGCGGCGAACTCAGATCATCGTTCCTCCTTTGACTAATAATGGGTACCGCAATTTCAGGCTGTCGGATTCATCACAGGCTACATTTACCAAGATGTCTTTATAACAGTATTGGTCGGCGTAATCGGGATGATTATAACGATGTTGGTTGTCGTACCGTCGTGGCCAATGTATAATAAACACCCCGAATCCTGGCTGGATCCGCGCATAGGAGGAGTACAACGGGGTAGAATTGTGGTGCAGCATGCCAAAGCCGACTGAACACTAGAATTTGAGGAGTTCTGAGTGGAATATTGGGAGCAATATGCTGCTCTTTACGGTTACGCATACTAGAATATATCGGCTGAATCCTGGCATTCTCAGGACCTCATGCCCTTGAACGATGCCGCCTATGATCACAAGCAAGCGCAAACCCATATTCATCTCCATTGCTCATAGCAGTAAGCTTGCAATCAGTATACCATTAGAATGACATGATGATGGAATAATCCACCGAATCTCCCTTCATCTTGACCTGATTATCCTTCCGTCATACCGTTCGGCAGCTTCGTAGCACGCGACATACAAGCTAGCAGCTATACCATGGTTTTGGCCATGACATTTTCCTTATCGGCTTTTGTCTCCATGGATATAACTTGCAATATGAGACCTTGATAAGTATCTATGTAGTGATGTGGCTTGGATTTCTTCCATCCAGATAGGGATTCGGAATCAAAAAAGACCGGCACAGGTGGTAAAAAGTCCCAGAGGAAGTGTGGTTCGAATTCGAAAAAACCTATCGACCATATTTTTGGAATTCCCAATCTCTGTTATCTAATGGGCAGACTTGTCTCGTTCTCAGCCAACGTGAGATGCAGTGGAAATGAAAGGCATGCTATAATTAAAAGTAATTGCATTAGCTCATCTTATAGGAAACAGGAAGGGGAAGCGAGGGAAATCAATTACGTTGCATATTCCCCAAGCAACGGTACACTCTTCTGCTGTGGAGGAACCCTGATTCGCCTGGCATTCGATGCCTATCAGTTCCATAGGTCAGTCTTCCACGCATGCCAGGCGAAAAATTGCTCAGGAGGAACTTACACAAATCCATAATGTGATTTCGACAAATGGCACAGTTGTCTACGACAATGTCCCATGCCCAAAGGGCAACAGCGTTCCACTACTAAACGTTAGCGACGTATAATGAATTTCCAAAGAAGAATTAAGATATCATGCCTTCTTAACCTCAAAGCGTTTCTTCCCTTCAGAGCTTCCTTCGGGGGCGGCTGACTTGGAGCTCTTTGTTGTGGCCTTTGATTTCGTTGGAGCCGTGGGGGCGTCTGTCATTTCAACGTCTGCCATGGCTCACACAGCAACCGAACAAATCTGGTCTATGCTTAAGAGAAATGATCCAAGGATATGGTAGAAGAAAGGGATATCAGAGCGGGATTGGAGCAGAGCTGTCAAGCTCCTACGTAGTTCCGAAAAAGTCTGCCTTTCGTTGATGCCTCCCCACCAAGCAGGACTCACAAGCTTAGTTCAAATCACACAATGTCAAGGATAACTAACTAATAGTCCCGATGTTCTAGCCCCGTAGACAGAGAGCCAGTTCAGATTTCAACATCAGCTATTTTGATCGTATGATAATCAAAACTGAGACGTTCCCTCCAGCAACAAGTAGTGGTTAGCTTCAATGCTACATTACCTCCCAAGTACCCTACGCGTCATGGGGGTTTTACCCTGTGGGGTTTACTTGTAGAGTCGGCCTGATTGGGAAAGGCGTCATTTCCACTTTCTTACAGCTTTTAATGACATACATGTACTGTATGCTCGTATTGTGTATTGTGTCGTACGTTAAGTAACTAATCTGCAGTTGCTTACCGTGTACTGTAAGAATTGACTCGTTTCATCCTTACAGTATCGTGTAATTTTGTATGTACTGTGTAACAGCCTCTCGGATATTTATATAGTCCGACTGGCAAACTAAACAAACAAAGCAAACAGCGTTGTTTTGCTGACACAGCCATCCTCCCCTCGCAATAATAATGTTCGCAGCCCACATTTCGCCTCCCTCAGTCATCGTCACATCACCATGACCACCACTCTCGACTCCCTTCTCCCCCCCAAATACACTCTTCAAAACACGAACCTCCATCTTCACTCCAGCGCTCTCAAACGATACTTCAATTTCCCATATCTTCATACTTTAGCCCCGGGTTACGAACATGTCTAGTGAATTTACCCCTTTTTCCTTTGCGTTGATCTTCAGTTGTCGCAAATTCGCCTCGATATCCAGAACCTTCCGCCCAGAGGCAACGCCTGCTTGAATCTATTATTAATCTAACTTGCTCTGCGACGTGACCTTTTCTTGCTACCTACTGCTCGATCGCCATCTTCTGGCGGAGCATATTTGATCGGCGTTTGTCCAAACGAGCTTTCCGTACTTCGTGTCGCTTTCGCGCATTTCCGTTTTTCATTTCTTTATACATTCAAAAGGCTGTTATTTATTAAGCCACCTCCATCAGGGATGTCTAATCCAACGCCTACTACGCCCAAAGGGCCTCGAAATACTAGGAGGCATCCTAAGCGAATGACAACTCCTATCTCACAAGCCACTATCCCGATGACAAACGGTAAAACGACCCCTCCTCAGCTCAGTCCACCCACTCCCGGCTATGATGTGAGCATAGCATATGATTCCGCGAATGCGCTATCCGAAGGCGGACTGAGAAGGAAGAAAGGACGACCAGTAAAGAAACCCTGGGATTCGTCGAAATCGTCATCTGCGAAAAATACCAACGATAATGCTAGCCATCGCCACACCTCCTCCCAACCTTCAGTCAAGTCTCCTTTGGCAATTCGTGATAGTCCGCACTACGCTGGACCAACTTTCCATGCTTCTCCCGCCCCATCCGCCCTACCAGTTCCTTCTTTTGCCTCGAAATCTGTCCCCGAATCAGATTCTCCTTTGCAGGTGCAGATGATGGATGATTCCTCGAATACGGATAGTGGTGACTCTACTCCCACAAAGGCGAGGACCGTTCCCCTTCCTCAGGAAGAAGACAAAAACGTTACTTCGCCCCTCGATTTTCTATTCAAAGCCGCCAGAGAAGCAAATAATGGGAGTGCTTCGAGTGAACGAAGTGGCAACTTCAGTTCGACAACTTCACTGCCCCTAAATCCCGAACGGCTCGAGGTGCCTCAAGATCCTGAAACAGCGTCAGGTGCTGTCTTCCCTCTTGAACTGGATGTTTCTGAGAGCAGAATTAGCACGCCCGACAGTAAAATGATGGCGATAGGGCCATCGTTCGCTGCCTCTTACAAAGAAAGAATGAATGCTCTTCGGTCTGCTAGCTCACCATCAAGCCCTGGGGATATTACTGCATTGAATGAAGAAGAAAGAAAAGCGAAAGCAGAGGCATTAAAAAACCTACTTCTTAATCCGAGTCAACGATGTGCAGCCTCAGCGTCGCTGGACCAATGCAACAGCGCGAGACTGTTTAGCCCGCAATCCAATATCAATACGAACCACCCCGACGTTACACGGCGCATCTCTAGCTCATCAACACCTCTGTCTTTCGAGCGAACGCGACCGAAGACTACTGCGAGCAGTGATCGAAGCAACAGCATTCCTCATCAGTACCTAGCCTCGATTTGCGGTGGTGCTCCAACGTTCCCAAGCCCTTCGCCTAACGCACGTAAAGAGGCATCCTCTGCCTTTCGCGCCAACCATGGCGTCCAAGCTACGCGCGCTCACTCAGCGCATTCCACATTTTATGGAAATTACATTTCACCCCCACCAAATCGGACTGTGTCTGCTTTGGCATCCGGGACACAATCTGTTCAAGGACTTTCTACCAGACTGGATCCGCTGGAAACAAAACGGATTGAGGATGATTTACGACGTATTTTGAAGCTTAACGGCAACGACGTGCATAATGTTAATGGTATCGAACAAACTTTGGCGTAAACTACAAAGTAGTTTGTTTTTGATATAATCATTTGATACACCTGTGGATTTTTATTTCTGCTGTGTGTTATTTATCATCTATGCATGATGTGAGCGATGCGGATTATTATAATATTTTTGTTTCCAGTCATACTTTTTGTGTTAATCCTGGTGTCCTGGTTTGACTTCATTGTTCTATTTGACTCAGCTTCTGGTTGAGAATCTGTCGATTTCCCCGAGGTTCTCCGGCAATACCAGCTCAACCACCTGTCGGTTTCCCTGTGGTCAAACGTTCCTATTTCAGACGGACCAAATGGGAATGGCGTTGAATGACTAGTTTTGGTTTTAAAGCTACGCAGTATCTCGATGCTGTGTGTCCGTCCTCTTCTTCTTTTCTTTCCCAGCACGGCGTCGGGTGGAGGGACTTGAATTGCTTTTCCAGCTGATAACTGCAGAAATTGAGGGGGGAGTGTGCATGATGATGGATATCTTTGTGGAACTTATTGAATTCTTTTGGAGTTTGTTGACCAGGTTTTCCCTAGATGGGTTATATACAGCACCTTGTGATAGCAGAGCTTGGAACTTTCCACAACTCTTGACTGGTGTCTTTTATTTCCTTTTTCCTGTCTGTCCCTGTGTGCATCTTGAACTAATTCCTCTCCTTAGTTATCTCTTTGCCACTGACTCTGTTCCCTTTTTTATTCCTTTGATGTTGTTTTATCTGAGTCAATCCTTTATCTTTCATATTGTTTTATTATTATGTCAAGTACATTCCTTTAACCTGTTGTTCATAAACTCACATTCATTTATAGTTGTAGTATTAAAATGCAAGCCATGCTTGTCACCTTTGTTCTTGGCCAAATAGTTACTGTTGCAGGTGGCTAACAGCAAAGAATACTAGACTTGCAGATGAGACGTTCTTTGGGATATTGTAGTTAGAAGCTCACAATACCTCCAGCCAACGCCAGTCTCCACATTCTTTCCATACTTGTTCAGCTCTCCTCCTAATATTTGAAATGGCAACTAAAATACTTCCCAGAAGTGACAAGAACTCAAGTCTTATCCCACGGTAGTCACACATGTTGCCACCTCATCATGATCGCCAGGAGTAAAGTGGTGGGCTGAAAAGGAAGTGGACCTTGGCACAATGCTTGTCTGCTCATTATATAAAAAGAAAGAAAATAGGTCAGCTTGATATCAGTCTAGCTACCTTTTCTCCCTAGGTCACAGTTGATAACAGAAACAGAATTGTCAATTTGAGGGTTTGCCCTGAATTGATCCATGCCAGAAGGATTCAGCAGCGACTAGTTCATACTTGGGATATATGACAACTGATATTGTATGTAACAAGTTCTTGATGATGAGTGGCTTTCCCTCAGAGAAATGTAGCACTGAGTACATCCATACACAGTATCAATATCCATACAGATGGAAGTTAACTTCATCTCCTTCCAACCAGGAATCGTCAAACATAAAACATCCGCAGAACTGCTTTCATTGGCTGGTTATTGCTTGCTGGCCGCAGATCAGTTGAGTGACTGGCTGCCTTGTGAATTTTGATTGGCTGGCTGGGTGGGAGAGCAGCAGCTGCGCCACAGCAGCATGGGGGAAGGATAGTGTGGCGTAAATTGGCGCAACTGCCTGAACTGGCCAGTAAGGTTGTGAAACTCAATCCCTCTCTAGCCACAGTTCCTCTCTCTCTCTTCATATCAAACACACTCGCTTTCTTTTCTTTTTCTCCCTCCTTCACAACAACTCAGTGCTTCCATCATTCCCCCATCTGTCAGTCAAATTGATATGGAACATGAAACCCCACCTGTTCTGGCTCTTGTTCTGTGATTAATCCTGCAGTTCTCGCGCTCCTTTCTGCTCATCTCCTTGTTGTTCAGCGCGAGATCCAAGGTGGATCGACACCGGCACAACACATCACCCCTGAAAAAGTTCTGCACCAGAATTGGCGCTGGACTCGTTCTTGGCTTGCTGCCTCCATCTCTGGGAACTTGAGCACGCTCGTTTCGTGTCACCTACTCCATTTGTTTCGCTCATCGGATTGTTCTTCGTCCTGGATTTCCTCCTCTCTGTAGTACGCCTGATACGTGCTAATTCTTAGCCATGACGTCGTAAGTGCAGGCTCGTCAATTTTGATATGTGTTTCTCACCGCTGTATGTATGCTGACCAACCCAGCTTCGGGTCGGCATGGCGTTCCTTCTGGCACACCATGACATCCAACGACAGGCATGCTTCCCATGATTCTCCGTACCGCACCGGCCAGCATGTCCCTCTCAGTCAGAGCCGTCACGCACCACTCACCTCCGTAGCCACGAGTGCCATCGAGTCTCGACCAGATTTGACTTCGTCCTTTGAAGAAGAAGACTCGTCGAAACGATCCCAGAACTGGTCGGAGTGTCAGGATCAGGTCACTTCCCCGTCCCGTCCGTATTCACCAGGCATGAGATCCAAGCAGAGAAGCTCCAATGAGCAAGACGAAGGTGTCCAGATGCAGAGTTTCCACGACGGAGCTCCGCCGCCTCCTCCAGTCTCCCATTCTTGGAAGAAAATAGATAAATGGTGTGAGAAAAACTATGAGGAGCTGTTTGATCAGATGTGCGAGGGTTGTACGCAGAATGACGTCAATGAATTAGAACATGAACTAGATTGCAGTTTGCCACTAGAAGTCCGGGAATCGTTGATGATCCATGACGGTCAGGAGCGAGGTGGTTTGCCGACTGGCATTCTCTTCGGCTGTATGCTTCTGGACTGTGAAGAAATTGTGCAAGAATGGAAGAACTGGAGAACAGTCAATGAAGAGTTCCTCAGTACTTCGACCATTTCTGGACCTCAGCTCCCCTTGAAAGCGTACGGAGGTGCTTCTGCGTCGACGTCCACTGTTCCTCAGTCTCAACCCAACTCTCTGTGGCGGCAGGAGCTGCTTGATAGACAAGATTCACAGCCACCTCGAGCTATCCAGAAAGCCTATGCTCACCCAAGCTGGATTCCTCTTGCGCGTGACTGGGGAGGCAACAACATCGCCATCGATCTCGCCCCCGGCCCGGCTGGAAAATGGGGCCAAGTTATCATCTTTGGACGTGACTATGATTGCAAGTACGTGATTGCCAGATCTTGGGCTGCATTCTTAGCCATGGCCGCCGACGATTTCCATTCAGGCAAGGTCATTGTGGACGAGGATTCCAATGAACTGAGATTAAAGCCGTTCAGAAACGCGGATCCTCCGTATCTGGAGATCCTCCGTTGGCGTTGTGATCAAAAGCACGGACGCAAACCGCCCAGAAAGCGAGCTGGACCTGGCGGTCTTGGTGTCAACACTGCTGTTAATGGGAAAACGACTAGGGACTCTCCATACGGAAGTCCAACTCCAAGCATTGAGGAAAGAGGTCGCTCGCCCAATCGATTTCCGTCTCGCGGCCCCAACGGCAGTCCTAAAGGTGCCATGGGGTTATCCAGCCCATTAGCTCGAGTTGCAGAAGAGACATCATCGCCAGTGAAAGACAACGAGTCAAAGGATGCGAACAAGGGTAAATCAAAAGAGACTGATCTCGTCGATCTCAGCTCTCCTACTGCTTCACTTAGAGCAGAATCGACTGCTGCTGCAGACACGAAAAAGGACGGTGACACCGAGCCAGGCTTGAGCAAACGTACCTCCAAACCGAAAAGCGAAATGACAACCTCACGCTCATCTACCGGACTTGATGTGAAGGAGCTTGAAGGGATGAGAAGCATCGCGATTTGAATTCTGTACCATCAGTGGAATGTGATTTCTGTAGGGAATCAACCTTAGGAGAGACATTTTTCCTACCGAGTTTGGTTGTTCTGATCATATGGTGTGTCTGTTCATGATTGAATTTTTTGTTTTCTGTCTGTTTCTGCAATCTTTTGTTGTGGTCTCTTCATTTGCCTAAGTTGAAAAATCTTCATCATGGTCACAAACTGAGAAAATGCCTTGTTGTGTGATGTCGACGCCTGGACGATGTCATCCTTTTACTTATCTTGACTGTTCTCATTACTTCTGTTAGAGTGATTCCCCTGGTTTGTTGCATTTGTCCAGGCATACATATTTCTCTTCTAGCTCGTGCAATTGAGCAACGAACCAATTTTTACGGAAACTGCTTATTGGCTTGCTTCTTCTTCTTCTTCTTTTTTTTTTTTTTTGTCTTCTCTTCACTTCTGAATCAGTACCCCCTTTAAACCCAATGATTGTACCAATTTGAGTGTGCTCGTTATTCTCTTGACTCTTCTAGTTCCTCTTTTTCACTGAATCCTCGGTCCTGGACATGGATGCAACCGCAATTCTCTTTGCTAAGTGCTGGGTTGATGGTCGTATCCTTGCCGCTTTATCGAGATCTGTAGAAAAATGGTCCTGCATGGCGTTGAGGACGTATTTTTCCAATGATGAGATCCGGGGCAGTCATTTACAGGCGTTTCTTTTTCTTTAATTGTATGATACATATCAGATAGTAATACTGGTGGTGTAGGATTATCATAATGTATTCAATCCAGGATTTTTATCTCTAAGGTTCACATTGGTTCTAATTCCAATACAGAATGAATAGTTCTCTTTCTTGTTGTGGATATCAACGGTATGCCCTTTCCGCTGGTGTATCTAACATCCTACGTCTTCGTGAGGATGTCGTCGGTATGCGGTCTGTAGCCTTGAGGATGGATCGGCGTGGTATGAAAAAATAGTCTAGGCAGTGGTATATTCTCGAGGGCGCTTGCTGGCGGCTCGTAGGCACAGAGTCGTGGTGTGCACACACACTTTGTGCGATTTATCTTTGATAAAATCTCCCTCAAATCATTCCACACAGAATTGCGAGTTGCGCATTTGCTTCTTCTCCACGCATCATCGCTCCATCAAGCCCCCCCTTCTCGAAGCCGTCATCAATCTCAATCCGAATCATCATCCCCACCACCACCACCAACCATCTTCCCCCGCCCACTCCTAATCGTCTTCCTCCTCTCTTCCCGCTCCCCCTCCTCATCCCTATCCTCATCGCTCTCTCCATCTCTCCTCCCAACCTTCACCCCACCCAACACCCCCTTTCTCACAAACCGCTCCTCCAACGCCCCCGTCTCAAAATCATCCCCCCGCCACCCCAGCCCCTCAAACCCCACCACCCGCTCTCGCACCTCCCCCTCCACAAACCCAATCACGCACGGAAGCACCCTGATCTTCAACTTCTCCACGACAAACGGCGCATTGCGCACGTCGGCGCGCGCGAACCGTGCAGCAGCAGCGCCGCCGCTGGAGTGCGCGGCGGAGAGCACGGTGAGGTGCTTGTCCATGGTGGCGCAGCGCGAGAAGTCCGGGTGGAAGAAGTGGATTATGCAGTGCGGGCGTTGGGTGGTGAAGTCGAGGATGGATTGGTCGGAGGGGAGCGTGGGGAGCGGGGAGTTGTTGAGGAGGGTGGTTATGGTGGATGGGGCGGCGGAGGGGTTTGGGGCAGAGAGGTCGGATTTGAGTTGGGCGAGGCGTTGGGCGGTGTAGTCTGGGCTGGGGTCTTCGTGCTCGAGGGCGTCGAGGAGGGCGTCGGTGTTGTCGTCGTTGTCGTCGCTGGCGTGGGAGGGGGGCATGGTTGGAGGCTTCAATTGGATTTTTTCTTTTTGGATGGTAGTTGTTTCGACCAGCCTGCTAGTTGAGCTGATCGATTAGAGTATTAGGAAGACAGGAGTCAGTCAGTTCTATCGAGGGATGGGATTTTATCTGAATTCTCGGTTGTTTCCGCCGAATTCAAAGTTGTAAGCACGTGAGTCCGGGCCTGAGGGTGACTAAGCGGGATTCCGCTCTTGGCGCCTGTTTCCGCTGTTCCGCTTGCTCTGAAGCATCCGAACTGCGTTGGTGGCTTTTGTTCGATTCCTTAGATGAATGTGACAGGGTACTCGAGTGAGATAGTATATACGCAGTAAAGCCATTGCAATGATTTCCCATGCTCTGTATGATCATTCAAAAAGAGTAGAAAACACACTGGGCCATGGTGATGACGTCACAGCATTGCGACAACACACGCGTGTCCTCCTCTCCTTGTGGGTGGATTTGATATCTCAGATCAATTTGCTGAAGGTGATGTATAGCTGGCTCTGCACGATAGCCTCTCTTGATGAATTAAGCTCTGACTAGGGCTACGAAGCAGCGATGCAATAGGCTGATGCGGAATACGAGACTTGGATCTAAATTTAAACCAAAATGCTTCCTTAAAGTGTTGCCTGATCTACTAGTCAAGATTCCGATATTGAAATACAGTCTTCTGTGCTTGATCCAGCTTGGGATGTTTCTTGAGCTCAATAGGGCGGCATCTCAAAGAATATAACACTGATTATCAGTTGTCTCTTTGTTCTGATCTTTTTCAAGCGGTCCCATACGACGTACGTTTGTTACGAGATTTTGCTATGGCGACTCCTGCAGAACAAACCGGCAGCCCTTCGAGTTCAAGCGCAGAAGGCTCGCACAGTGACCGTCAAACCAGCCTAGAGCAATCGTCAGTCGAAGACTTACCGCTTCGGCCCAGATCGAGACCTCGACGCTCACACCAAAAATCGCGCTCTGGTTGCGTGATATGCAAGAGACGAAGAATAAAGGTACGTCCGTACATACAGATACACAGAGCTTATGCATTGATACTTCCTTTCTTCGTGCATATCCAAGTCTTTTCGTTTCGTTCCTCGACTTGTCTCTTGTCGCTCCACTTCTGGGGATAGTTGGTAATTATCTTCGCAGTGCGACGAAGCGAAACCGGAATGCAAACGATGTCAGCTTCATGGCGTAACGTGTACATACAAACCCATTGAAGAGCGGGAATTTGGCGCCAACAAACCTCTGAAGTTCTTATTTCAAAACCAAAGACCCACGGCGGACATGTTTTCCTTATCGTTATCTTCCAAGGAAGAGGGTATAGACCGTGTCCTCCACTCTGCTGGCGACATGCTGTCTGTAAGCCGCGAAAACCTCGAAGCAGTCATGCGCTTTGAGGTGTTTACTTCGCATACGCTCGGTGCTCCTGTAGCTCGACATATTCTGCGCACGCATGGTATTTCACTAGCTTATAGGGTACGTATTCTCCTAAACACCAGCTATATACACATTGTGAAAGATATCTTATGGCTGTTGACAGGCACCCCATCTCATGCACGCAATAATTGCCAGTTCCACAACCCATCTATCTCACGTAGTGCCAACCTATCGCCCCAAAGTCCCCGCAGAATACCACTGGAACCGCGCCATTACACTCTTCAAAGAGGAACTCTGCGGCCCCATCAATGCTACCAACATCGACGCCATCCTCTCCACCTGCATGATGCTCACCATCCACTCATTCGCAAACAACGACTCCGGATCCTGGGTATTCCCACCACCCGACACAGGCCCCAACTGGCTCTACGTCGGCGGAGGCCTACAAGCCATCCGCGCCAAATGCGCAGACAAGGGTGAACAAAGCATCTGGGAGCCGGTCTTCAAACACAGTGGAGAGTACTACTCCAGCGCTGAGTTCCAAATCCAAGACATTCCCCTTACATTCCGTAACCTGTGCGAAATCGACCAACACTCCAACGAATCCAACAACGCATATTACCTCCCCCTGCGCACCTTGCTCATTCTAATGCAACTCGAGCCATCGAGTGTCAATTTTGCCAAACTGGTACTCTTTGTCGGACTAATGGGAACCGGATACCGCGATTTGATACAGCAAAAGGATCCGAGGGCGCTGCTGATCTTAGCATGCTGGTTTGGACTGATGTGCGGCGTGGATCAGTGGTGGGTGCAGAATAGAGTGCGCTCGGAATGCAGGGCGATATGCTCGTATTTAGAGCATAATTATGAGGACCCACGCATTGCAGAATTATTGGAGTTTCCGGGCTTAGCGTGTGGGTATTATTCGAGCGCTCAAGTGTCTGTTTAGTTCTTCAGAAAGAGGATAGGAATCTCCCTTCCAGGGATGCAATATAGATAATTAAATCCGTTGTAATCATGAGGTTGGAATTTTGGTAGATATTGGTGGATCTTTTGGCCTTATGCGCCCAGCGATTTATTCGCTCGACATTATATACATCATCCGCTCATAGTTTTGCTTCATTTTGGCCCTTAAAATCCACCTGATATCGCCCCTAAGCACAATTGCTCTCTTAAAATCTCCTCGGTTCTGCTGCGCCTCCATCAACGATGAAAACATTATTTGACTATGCTCATCTATAGCCATATTCTCCAGGCTGCAATATTTAGACCAAGCAGACAGAAGATCAGATCAACATCACGACGGCACATTTAATGAACATAATTCAAGATTCTCTTGATTTAGCCAGGTAGTAAGTGTTAGTCTTCGTCAGAGCCAGAGAATCTCTTATATGTATGACTCTGCGTTCATCAATCGAGAGAAATACGTTGCTTGCCAGTCTTTTCGGAATAGAATATGTGCAGATACTTCAAACAGCTCTTGCTGGTTGCATAAGTATGAAGTCCACGGATGAGCTTTTCGAGGCCGTGGTAGAAATTGGATTCCATTATGGATATCAACCAACCCCCCTTTTCCAGTTTGAAAACTTCCTAATCCTTTGGTGGCTCTAGGGCCATCTTCATGAGGTATTAGGCCCATATATGTTATCTGTAGGAAGGGCACATAAGGATGGTAAGTAACCTTGAGCATTTCTGGTAACCAGCATTGTTTTTGCTGCTTATATCGTGATGGAATTAATCCTGAGAATTAATATGATTTCGTCGACTCGTTCAAGTGTAATTCGTAGGCTGATTCTTCTTTGAGCCAATCCCTTGATTAGTATGTATAACTATTATTTAGAAACGAAGGGAACACCGAGCCCCCTTGGGCTGGTTTGCACTCAATATTTCGCAAAGCCTTCGCGACACAATTTATTGAATATGTAATCCATGATAACTGCAACACACAGAGGCGCATAGCAAATTTTTCTGCGCTATGGATTGCAACCAGAGACCCTTCGGGATGTCTTGAACCCAAAGTAGTCTTGGACCTGACTAGGTATGTACTGATACTATTGTAGGCTGGATCTTGAATATGTCGCATATTCCCTCGTAATAGACAGAATACTAGTGGTTTGTTGACAAAAGCAGGAGTTAAAAGGCCCTCAAAATATGTGGTACAGAGAGGCCAGACTTATTCTGAAGTGACCTGAATTGAACAGGTTTGATATTGTTTTCTTCGCAAGTGAGATCATGAAATGCGACGAAAGCTGGTATAAGATGCATGTAGTGTATTTTGCCCACAAACTGAGTGTGAAAAGGGCCTGAGTGTGAAAAGGGCAAATACTACAACCTTCATTGCATAGATAATCATTGCAATATCATAGATATAAATTGTAAGGTGAGGGTGAGGTTAAACTGACGCTTTAATTCTCTTTTCGTCTCAAATGACGTTGTGATAGGCGACGAAAACAGGGCTGCAAAGCAGGAGGAAACAAGGCCATACTGGTATAATCGGTTACCATTTAATAGTCTGTAAGACGTTGATCTTTTTGTTTATGCCCATTTGTCCCTGGGATTATGGCCAAAGAGCCCAGGTAAAACAAAGACAGATAGTTGAGATGTTGAAAAGAAGGTGGAAACTGGCACCTTCCAGGCCCTTGAAGAAGAGCTTGTAGGAAAAGCAAAAGCTCACCATTTCAGGTCGAGAGTAGTCTTCTCAGAAGACTATGCCAAACCTTGAGTGTGGTGATGGTAGGTCCTTGGTGGCAAAGACGTACTTTGAGCCTGATGATACATCTGCCACGGCAATTAGACGCATAGATATATTATAATGGCGAGATAGAAGAAGCCATATGATGGATCATACGACTTCATTTTTATATTGGTAGTAGAAAGATAAAACGTATAAGCAGCCCCAAGCTTGACGAGTGGCTAAGTCGATGATGGCCCATGGCCACGGTATTCTTGAAAATGGAAAGAAAACCACAGGCCAGCTTTATTGCTGCACTGTGATTCTTCAAGTAGTAAAAAGTAGTGAAATTAATAGTCGACCTGATAGACTCAGTATCATATGTAGATATTTGTAACAATTTATTATTATGGAGGTGAGTTCGATGCTAGGCAGTATGGAGAAAAGAAGATTGAGAAGAGCGAAGCTGGAAAGATGGAGGTATTTATCTTTCTCTTTCAAGCAGTGAATGATTAAGTCTTCTTCGATATTAGAGTGACTAGTTGGCTGTTAGCTGTAATATTTCCCGTAAGACCAGTTGATCTCTTGAGTGACTCGTGGACGTACCAGTTTGTAAAAAGTGAATCTTGATATCGAGCTGTCGCTGTTGTCGAAACTCGAAAGGTGTTTGTTTAGTTTGTTTTGCTGTTTCTCGCCGCCTTTCCTGATTTGATTTAGTTCCATACCGGATACGGAATTATTATTTCCCTAGTCAGGTTTTGCGAAGCTTTGGAACTTTATTTTATCCGTTCCGAAGAGATGAGTCAGCAAAAGATCAGACAACAGCATTGGCGACGACGAGGTTGAAAAAGTGAAGAAATATCACAGTGCTGCGTTTTTGCTTGTTGTGAGAATTAGGATGTCTCTGCTGTTTTGCCTCTTGTTGGAACATCCTTCTTGAAGCTATTGTACTCAAATAATGGTCTTTTGGTTATAATCCATAGAGAACTAGAGTACTAAGGTAATCATCACTTTTCTGTTTGTGAAACGCTCCGATATCTCTCATGTTCGGAGTTCAAGATGCCAATTATATCCCCATCGAAACCCTCCGTCATACAAAGATACATGGAGTGTACTCCGTAGATCTAACAAAATCTCAATCCATCTACCATTCTTCTCCGAGACAACTCAGAACCATTTCCCGTCAAATATAGCCCTTCTGTTTTCCTCCCTTCCTATGTAGATCCTACATAGTTTCCCCCAAATACACTCTCCCATTCTCCAGGCCAGAGATGGCAGATCCCACCCTTCATCTCCCCAGGCTTCTCTGCTTCCACGGCGCGGGGTCCAACGCCGCAATTTTCCAAAGCCAATGCCGCTCATTCATTTCTCACCTGAAACCGCACTTCCGCCTCTGTTTTGTAAATGGGCCCTTCATTTGCGAGCCTGGGCCGGGCATTCTTCTCGTCTACGAGACCCTTGGCCCATTTCGACGCTGGCTACGCTGGCGGCACGGCCTGTCGCCACTCGCCCAGATAGACGACGGCTCACAGATTCCGGATGAGGAGGCGTATAGCGACATTGAAAAAAGCATTCGGGACGCCATGCGAGAGGATGATGCGAGAGGTGCGACGGGAGAATGGGTGGGTTTGCTGGGCTTCAGCCAGGGAGCCAAGTTATGTGCCAGCTTGCTATGTCGACAGCAAATACGGGAAGACAAATTTGGAAAGGAGAACGCTGGGTCGAGCTATCGATTCGCGGTGCTGATGAATGGCCCAGCCCCCCTGGTGCCGTTTGAGAGCACAGAAAGCCCCGACGATACGCTGGTTCTACGCATTCCTACAATCCATGTCCATGCGCTGAGAGACCCTGATTTGCGTTACCATCAGATGCTACGAAATAAGTATTGTGATGAGGAAGCGGCGCGCTTGGTTGAATGGGATGGTGACCACCGAATCCCTCTTACTACAAAGGACGTCAGGCCTGTCGTCGACCAGATCCTTGACTTGGCGAAACAAACTGGGGCAATACAGTCTAGCAGCCATTAATCTGATGGCATTGGGTCCTTGCCTTTCAGACTTACTAGAGGGCCTTAAAATATCTGTATTAAACATGAAAATAACAGAAACAAAATCAAGCTAAGCACACTCCATAAATATATTCGACTCACCCTCCCAACCTTGCTATGCCATAGCGCATATATAAGAACAATTTGAAGAGCATGTGCTATATACGAAAGAGACACAGGACCGCGATAAAACGGCGCAACAGAAGGAACTCGGATTAGTCGTCATACCAGTCATCAGAGCTATTTCCTCGCCGTCTTTTCCTCGGACTAGGTCCAGGCCTATACAGATCTGCTGGTCGATGAGGGCAGTTGTCCGCTGGCTGTCGGGCCGGCATTGTAACTCGACGATGTAGGCTACCCCCGTTTGATGCGAAAGCGGAGGGGGCTATGGGCAAACTGTGGTCGGATCTTACGTGGAACCGCTCTTTATCATCATAAGCGCCACGTGGTGAGCCGTCTTGAAACATACTTTTTCGATTGGCCAATGGTCGCGGCGGGCTTGGACCTGAGCGAATGTGAAACTCCTCTCTCTTGTCTTCCGGTTCATGTGGTAGCTCAGTGTGCAGACTCGCCTCCGTGTTCGATGGGCGTCTGAAAGAGGTATGTGAAGAAGAAGTATAGCTCGGCGTAACATGTATTTCTTCATTGTCGCTATTTACATCCGGCACAGCTGTATCACCATTATGAGGCATAGTAGCTCTCAGGCTCAGAGGGGCATTCGGAGAGTCAGTGGCTTCTGCGTTTTCAGAAACTTTGGCAAGCATCTCCTCCATTTTTGTCAAGAACTGTGCAGATTCAGAGATCACCTTTGCCAGCTTCTCTGAGGTTACTCTTTCCACTTCGTCCAGTCTATCAAAGGCATCCTTTATAGACCCATGCATCCGGTTTCTTTCCACATTCATTTCCTTGACCATAGTAAGCCTTTCTGATTTCTCGGCCTCCTGGTCCTTCCTAAGGGTGATTTGGGTAAGCTCTGCAGTTCGGAGTTGGGCTGAGATGGCATTCAAGTGTTCACTATAATCCTGAAGATGCTTTTTAAACATTTCGATTTCTTTCTGAGCCGTGCTTGCGTAAGGGTACATCTCTTGCAAGGAAGCTACCATTTGCCGTACAATTGGTTCGCTCGATAAGTGGTTATATCGATTTTCGAGGGATGTTAATGCAACATCGTGGCCGCTTAACCGCTCGGAATTATATTTGAGCTCAGCATTTATATGCTCCCGCATTGCAATGATCATATCCTGTCGATTCTGCCACTCTTCCAGTTGTTTCTTGAGATTGACATGATCTTCGATTAACTTGTCGATGGTATTCTTCCGCTCCAAGCTTAATCTCTGTAGTTCATTATCAATTTCATTGTCTTTTTGCTCTTGAAGCTCACGAAGCTTCTCAAGTTGGTTAGAAAGATTCGCTATATCAGATCTAATAACAGTGATTTGATTCTGTAACCCAGTGACGCGGCCTTCAACAAATTGGTACTGAGCAGAGTATGTTTCTTTAAACTCTTCAACGCATTTTGAAAGTGTAATACTCTCAGGTTGTGTGGCCTTCACATTCGTGGTAGATGATGCCTTTTGGTTTTCAATATCAGAAATTTTGCCTTTCAGGAGGTTGCAGTCAGCTGAAATATTGCCCAGCTGTTCCGAGTGTCCCAACAATGTTGCATTTGTGTTCCTCATCCTGTCTGACAAGCTTTGTAACTGCGGACGGAGTACCTTTGGGTCCAACTGTTTCTCCAAGCTCGATATCTGCTGCTTCACGCTTCCAATCTGCTTCAAGCCCGCAATAGCTGTGTCCAGAGAACCAGCAAGAGAGCCTAAGTGAATCTTATCCAATTCATCTTTTGCTTCTTGAGACTTCTGCAAAGCAAGTTCGGCATCGGATTTAGAAGATTCAATGTCTAGCTTCATTTGAGGAAGAGCCTCATCCTTAGATACCAACTGACTAAATATTTGAGAAAATTCAGCCTGTTTTTTCTTATGCAAGCCAAGTTGCTGGTCGATCTTGGAAAGCTGGTCCATTTGACCTTTTTTCACAACATTTGCCTGTGAGTGGTATGAGGGATATTGGAATTTGCGCTCCGCCGCTCGATTTAACAAAGCACCTTGCCGTCGTGATTTCCGTGCCAGATTTTTTCTCTTTCCGGTAGCTCGCATAAAGTCCACTAAATGGTCGGTGAACTCAAGGAAGAACTGGGCAGGGTCTGGTGGAGGCTCGTGGGGACCAGTGTTTGCGTGGAGCACACGGCGCGGATCTTTGGCTGGCGAAGTGTGTTGAGCTCCATCTTCACACGTTGTATCCAATGGAGTCAATTTGGCAGACGTTGCCATGCGTGCGATGGGTCTCGGGGGTAATTTTTGTAGGCGAGCAAGAGTTCTCGCAACGCGCAGGTAAAGACTGGGAGGAAATGATCAAAAAGCAGAGGCAAATGAGTGCCAATTGTCCTCTAGAAATTGCAACCAGTAAACTGAGACAGAAGAAGGCAGCAGTCCGCCTTTTCTGAGAAAGCAGTCACTTCTAACTCTCCAAGTTGTGATGAAGCCCGGTGTGAGATGTGAGAAGTGAGATGAGAGCCAGGGAGAAAGTTTATCCACGCCAAGCTAATTCGTCGATCTGAGATGGCGACAGCAACACACACTCTCTCTCTGCTCAATTCTCTCTGCGCGACAAGCTCTTCTCTCCCTTTTTGGTCTTTACTTCTTATAAGTGTACAAGCTGTCCGGGGAGGGTGTGCGTGAACTAGCATAATCTCAAGCGAATTCAACAAGTTCAGAACACCCCAGCCATGGCTTCTGTATGACATGTTTGTTGAGCTCAATACTTAGGGATAGCTGCTGACTTTTTGGATTAGGCAATTTCTACCGTCGCTGAGAGCAAAGAGCTCAGAGGGCTTAACCTTGTTGCTGCGCATTCGCACATTAGAGGGCTTGGTGTTGATCCCGATACGCTCCAGCCGCGTCCTTCCTCTCAAGGTCTCGTTGGTCAAGAAAAGGCCCGGAAGGCCGCTGCAGTTATTCTCCAGATGGTCAAGGATGGAAGGATTGCTGGACGTGCTGTTTTGATTGCTGGCCCACCAAGTACAGGAAAAACAGCAATTGCTATGGGGATGGCCCAATCGCTCGGACCTGATGTACCGTTTACCATGGTCGCGTCGTCCGAGTTATTTTCCCTCGAGATGTCAAAGACAGAAGCCCTTACACAAGCATTCCGCAAATCTATTGGAGTGAGGATAAAGGAGGAGAGTGAAATTATCGAAGGAGAGGTGGTGGAGATACAAATTGACCGCAGCGTTACCGGGGTGCGTAGCGGAGGACCCAGGACTTCCTCTTTGTGCAATAGGACCGCTGACTAGAGATAGGGCAACAAACAAGGCAAACTCACAATTAAAACTACGGATATGGAAACAATCTACGATATGGGAACGAAAATGATCGATTCGATGACAAAGGAGCGCGTCATGGCAGGCGATGTCATCTCCATCGATAAGTCTTCTGGCAAAATTACGAAACTGGGGCGATCTTTTGCGAGATCACGGGATTACGATGCGATGGGTGCTGATACGAAGTTTGTCCAATGCCCAGAGGGCGAACTTCAGGTTCGCAAAGAAATCGTGCACACTGTGAGCCTACATGAAATTGATGTGATCAATTCAAGAACTCAAGGCTTTTTGGCTCTGTTTTCTGGTGATACTGGCGAAATAAGGAGCGAAGTCCGGGACCAAATTAACACAAAAGTTGGCGAGTGGAAAGAAGAAGGGAAGGCTGAGATCATTCCTGGGGTTCTCTTCATTGATGAGGTTCATATGCTTGATATTGAATGTTTCTCGTACATCAACCGCGCCCTTGAAGCAGAGCTGGCTCCAATCGTGATCATGGCAAGTAATCGGGGTAATACCAGAATTCGAGGGACGACGTATCGATCACCCCATGGACTTCCATTGGACTTCCTCGATAGGGTCGTCATTGTCAGCACGCAGCCATATACCCGGGAAGAAATCCAGCAAATATTAGCCATTCGAGCGCAAGAGGAAGAGATTGACCTCACACCAGATGCGTTGGCTCTTTTAACCAAGATTGGCCAAGAGTCGGGGCTACGTTATGCCAGCAACATTATCACCACGTCCACTCTCCTCAGTCAGAAACGGAAGTCTAAAGACGTGGATATTGAAGATGTACAACGCAGTTATCGCCTTTTCTATGACCCAGCTCGAAGTGTAAAGTTCGTGACTGAGTTTGAGAAACGCTTCATCGGAGACGAGGGCCAGGTTGACTTTACTCATGCCAATGGCGACGTTATGGACACTTCGTAATTAATACTTCACACACTTGTTTCTCTCTCTGGGTATGGCGCATCGGAGGCTTGGACATTAGAATACCCACGAGCGTGTATCATACGGATGGCGCACAGCAGAAGGTTGGGCTACTGGCATTATCAAAAAAGAAATTTTTTTTTCTCATCTTATCACTTATCCTTGACGACTAAACTTGGCAGGAAAAAGACAAAAGAGACAACGGCAATCCATAAATGCGGCAAACCTATGGTATTTTTGCGCCAGAAAATATGATACAAGTAGAAAACACCATCATATCACGAGAAGACAGCTGCATCGCTCCAACCTTCTGTAGAGCCTAATTTCCTAAATTCCACGCCACCGAGTCCAAAATACCCAGCGTCATGCCAGGACTCCATTGTCGATTTCTCAAACGGACCATGTGTTGCGCCGCCGTCGCGGGCATCCGACCAACGGAATTCCCACATAGCTTCCTCGTCGGCGTTCAGCTCTGAATCTGGTCCGGAGGGATCAATCCATTCTTCGCCCGTTTCCCTCCGATACTGCCTTGTGAGCATTTCACGCTCTGTGTCGTAAATATCTATCTGTCCGCGACTGAGAAGGATATCGGCAGCTTCAGTCATTTCTTCGATGGCACGTTTGCGGGCTGTTTCTGCTGGGTCTTCTTCAGCCATTTCCACGTCGTTGACGGTGCCATCTGTTTTCTTGTGTTTGTGTTTGCCTCTATTCTGCCATTTCGGCCTATGTTTCTGCCCTTTGCCTACTCGTGCCAGGGCATCCAAGACGGTTTCTCCTCGCTGTAGGTTCGTGATCAGGGTTTTCAGAGCGTCGCTTGTTAAAACGCTGGCATCGGCGATGGACTTTTGTCTCCGCTCTTCTTCTCTTTTCTCAGCAGCAGCCCTCGCTTTCTTCATATCCCGTTTGGAAACGCCTTCCAACCAAGAATCGTGAATCGCATCTGGATCGGCAGCTTTTCGAATGTAGTTACCAGCTTCGTCAAAACGACCCTCCTCTTGTTCTGTTTTCATATTAAAGGCATCGAGAAGCGGTGCATGAGTCTTTTTTCCACCAGCACCGAGTTCTTTGTCAAGTCCACCGAGGTCCGCGCGACCTTCCTCATCGGTATCACTGTCACTGGATGCCTCCTCCACTGCTTTCTCTTTGCCTTTTCCATTCCGATCCATTTTATCCAGTGTGACTTTACCTCCGCTCCGAGATTTATCTACCTGTCCTTCTATTTCATTGTTATCCAGAAACCTGACCTGTTTTCTCGCTTTCCCGAGCTCATGGCCTGGCAGCCGCTCCTCCTCCTCCTCAGGGTCTGCAAACATATCATCTTCATCGGCACCGTGTGCTGGCTTAGTAGACTTGGCTTTCGTTTCGGCGCGGGTATCGAAATTATCGTTCTCACTGTCTGAATCGTAGCCGTCGATGTTGACCGCATTGCGTTTTGTCCTTTGTCCACGACGCCCAATTTCATCTGCATCTAGGACCGCATCTCCTTCAGTCACATCTGGAACTAATGTCGAAGGATTTCGGAGATCGAAACGGGCTTTTTTGGTGGACGATGGACCGTCGGGGTCATATTCCTGGTGATGTTGTCTGGCATAATCTTCGGCAGCGCGTTTCGGTCGAGCAAGAGTATTTGACATCATATTGGTTTGCTAGCCTTCTTGTTGAGGACGAGATCATCGATCTAGCGAGGAGATAGAAGGGTGAAGCTGTATATGGGCTATCGCTGTGTTTGCCGCTTTACTTGTACACAGCTTACTTGGTAGTTAACTAACGACATCACTTGAGTTGAGGCAAATGCCAAGACCTGCGTCACCACCACCTCGAGAGCTCACAGCAGAACATCTTCACATCCAGACGATGAGCATATCAAACAGGCAGATCCGCCAGACAATCCCGCCTTCTTCTTTTCACTTGAGCTTTGGAAATACTAGAGAGAACGGTTGGACGTGTTTCACTGTATCTTCCTAGAGCTGCTGCCTCAAACGCTCGCCTCCGTCAAACTACTTGATTTGCATATCTGGGTCCGGAATTCTTTAGCGATCATACTGTTTATCTTGTGATTTTTTAAAAGAAGACGAAACCTAATAATCTCTGGCGATGGTTAGTTTCTTACGCAGCGTTGGTTCTGTGTGAAGAACTCAAGCTTATCTGTTCTCTTCTCCAGTTCCAAGCCGGATTCTATGACGGGGACGATCCCATGGATGAAGTTTTTCATCCTGGGCTCATGCGTCGAGCTGGCCATACACCTCGCCGATTCGACGAATATTATAGATGCTATCCTGTAGCGATGATGGCCGGGCCAGAGCGAGAGAGTGTAAATCATGGAGGAAAGGTCCTCCTACCACCCAGTGCCCTAGATAAACTTACACGACTACATATTACATATCCTATGCTCTTCGAGTTACATAATGGTGCGAAGCAGAGAATGACACATGCCGGAGTGTTGGAATTCATTGCGGAGGAAGGAAAGATCTATCTCCCGTTCTGGGTATGGAAGCCTTTTATCCGGGATTTATGGGTTGGAGTGCTGACATGTGGACGGAATGTAGATGATGCAGACTTTGCTTTTGGAGCCGGGAGATTTGATACAGATAAAGTCGACAGATCTGCCCCTCGGACGCCTCATCAAACTCCAAGCCCAATCTACTTCATTCCTCGACATCAGTGATCCTAAGGCCGTTCTCGAAAACGCTTTCCGCAATTTCTCGTGCTTAACGAAAGGAGACGTCTTCACATTTGCATACAATGATCAGACATTCGAGATGGCAGTGTTGGAAACGAAGCCAGAAAATCCTGAAAATGCTATCTCTGTGCTTGAAACCGATTTAGAAGTGGATTTTGCGCCACCAGTTGGTTATGAGGAGCCCAAGCGGCCTAGTGGCACAAGTACACCATCCAGTATGGCTAGCGCTTCTCTACCCCATGGCGGTATGCTTCATCCCCACGGCACGATGGCCCAATCCATCAATTATGCCGCCATCGCCCCAGAGTCAACAGATGCTGCCCGGGGAGCAAAGGCCGTTTCCTCCAACTTCCTACGCGGCGGCCAGCGACTGAATGCCAAGAAGGGTACGAAACAACCTACTCCCAAGGCGTCCACGCCAGTTTCTGGAAAATCCACCAACCCACCGCCGTCTGCACCTGTTCGAAGCACAAATGGCCCACAACCACTTAGATTGCCGCCAGGAAAGTTATTTTTTGGATATGCGATAAAACCAGTACAAAAAGGCAATGCAGAAGGGAAAGGTGAAGGTGAAGAAAAGGCGAAATTTTTGGGTTCTGGGAAATCGTTGCGCGGGACGAAGAAAAAATAATTTACAACTCCATACCTTGAGTTTGGGCGAAGCGGGATACTGGCGTAATTTACATATGGATTGAGGGATAATTTGTGACTGAACAGCCATATGCCTGGACGTGAGTGGCTACATCTGTATAGAGACACCAATTTAGTCAATGATCATAGCCACTTTGATGACTTTGGACTCGTCCTAGCTCGCCTATACCCTTCAAGGTACTGTGCATGGATTGGTCGTCGATCCCACTGGCAGTGGACTCTGCGTGATACTTGCATTCCGATACCTTAGAAGCAAGGTAAGGAAAAGCAATCATATGTGATCGATCTGATAGACCTGCCTCTACCTATACCGCAACACCCTCTACAAAGTCACCATCTCAAAGTTCACGATGCAGGACTTTCCCATTGCGAATATAGACTGTTGTGTATAGAGTGAGGGGTCCCAACTCTCCAGTCTCTAACATCTGAGTGAGTTTCTCAATATTTAACTCCAATAGTGGAAATTGCTAGGTTGTGGAGTCAGTTGTGGTAATGATTGTATGAAGATTTTGAAATTGTTAATAATTATCATCTGATTAGTGAAGTATAAATGTCACAAATATCACACAATCATTTTTGAATATATAATTATAATCATTTTTAAATGTACAATAATATCACAACAACAGTATCATTTTAAAATTTTCATAATATAATTATGAAACAAAAAGTAATTCATAATGTCATAAAATAATAATAATATTAAAATAAAATATCAATTGATGTATTACTGATGAATACAATTATTAAACAATTTATTTAAGTAATAAAATATTCATACTACAATTTGTGATAATGATGAAATAATATTGTAATTATCATATAATAAATAATAATAATTCTGATTTAGTAACAAAATAAATGTATTTTCAAAACAAAACAATTTTAATATAATGAATTATTATTGATGTAAACAATCACTGTAAAAAATTATTGAAAATATATTTTTCAAATTATTCATCAGCAGAAAAAAATACTGTTTATTAATATAATAATATAACACAAAAATGTTAAAACAAAAATAAATTACAAAAAATTAACACATTAATTATAATAAATGAATTCATTATTTAAATGTAGTAGAAAATATTCTGAAAAATTAACAAAAATATATAAATTAATTATTATTCAGTCATTAATGATTTGATATTTGAACAGATTTAATATTAAATCATAAAATATTATTTTACATTTTTTAAGTAATTGAACAAAAAAAACATATTGCTTAAATAAAAAATAAATAATACATTTAAGTATTTGTACAAATTTTGTTTTTTATTAAATTATATTTTTAATTTAATAAACATGATGATTATTTCTGAGAAATATTAACACATGTTTTCAAAAATCATTTAAAAAATTTATTTGTTACAGTATGCAACTGAATTTATTATCTGAAGTTTGCAAATTTCAAAATCAATAATATTTTTTATATAATAATTTTTAAAATAAACTAGAAGTAATTTTTTTATAAAAAATGTATTAATGTTATATTATTTCAGTTCATTATGTGAAATGTCAACTGAAATTGAAAAATAAAAAAATCAATGTGCAACATTATTTGAATTTCACATGTAAATATCAGTATATTTAACATCAGTAATATACATTATTTTTGTTTGTTTGAAAAACTGATCTGATAATAAAAAAAAATTTATCAGAATTAAATATTTTTTCATGACAAAAAACAAAATTATATTATTATTATGTTATGCTTCTGCAAGTTTAAATCATATTAATTATTATATTTAATTTTTAACAAAAAAAATACTTCATTAAGTTTTTTGAAGAAGCTTTATCAGCTTATTATTTAAAAATATTAAAAAATTTTTAGTATTTGTTTATATTAAATATTTTGTATATTATTACTGATGTTTTTCTTCATTATGTAATATATTGCAATTCATTGAAGTATTGTATTCATCAGCAAACTTACTAAAATATAAATTTGTATAAACATTAAAAAAAACATTTTGCTTCAGTAATTTTTGTTGAGTAATACATGCAGCTTCACTTACTTCTCTCAACATTAATTTCTAAAAAGCTTGATGATTACAAATTATCTCAATATTTAATGTTATTTTGTTCACAGTAATTAATGTACTGATCAGTGAAACTGTTTTTACAAAAATATTATAAATTTAAATTACTTGTTTCATAACATTAAATTCATAAATATTTGAAAATTGATTTAGAAATTTTTAATTAAATCAGATGTCACTTGTTAAATAATAAAAAATTCAAAATATAAAAATAATGATATATTCAGCTTCAGATAATGATTAAAATTATAAATAACAAGCAGAATTTTGAATTTATGATTAATCAACTGATACTGAAAATGATTGAAATATTTTCACATATTTTTGAATTTTAATTTTCAAAAATGTTATTTTAATTAATAATTTTTGCATTAAACAACTGAAACTCTTTCATTCAGAATGTGATATATTATATATTCATGTAAGTATAAAATTAAGTGCAGATGTCAGTTTTATCATAAATAATACAATTAAATATAAATTATATTTTTTTCAAAACTTCTGATGTGCTTTTTTCTGAATAATAATAAATTCATGTTTTTGTTTTGCAACTGTTTCATAATGATATTTTTTCTTCTTAATAATATCAAAATGTAAATTATTTTGTTTGTTTTTTGAAATATAATATATGTGACAATTTGTATTAATTTTGTAAGTAAAAAAATCATTATTTACTGCTTATTGTAACATATTATCAGTGAATGCTAGTGTGATTCTTTAGATTTAGTCTACACTCTTATCATATCTTTTATTTTCTAGTTGCATATATCAGAACATCATTCAGAATGTTTAAATTCATTTGTATTTAATATGATATAATATATAATTGACAGTAGCTACTAGTCTTAGATAAATAATCAATTATTTTATTTTATATCACATCTGATAGCATGTCAAGTTAAGTTCTGCAACAGAACACAAAGTTTTTAATAAAGTATCTTGTTAAGATAACTCAATTCAATCACTGATATTGAAAATTTGATTGAGTTCAGATGAATTTCATTGAGACTGACAGTGAAGAAATTTTCATGCTAGCTTTTCATCAGATGAAAAAAAAAATTATCACTTTTAAATTTATTTATATTTTTTCTTTTCATTGAGATTTTAAAAAATTCTTCTCAGAGACAAACATTATTATTTATTTTACACTTTATATTATTTGTATTACTATTCATACAAAAAATATTCACATTAATAATCATTATTTGTCACTATCATGTTTATTTTAAATTTGCACAACACTCTGATGACAAACACTTCAAAATTATCACAAAATTCATTTCTTCAATTTGTATTCAGTATGACAACTTTAATTAAACAATTTCAGAACTGAACAAATTATGATGCAATAATTATAAAACTTGTTACACAAATTAAGAAATGAATTCAACAAGAAATTGTGAAGTTTCATCACATCAAATATTAACTTGTCAAAATAAAATTTAATAATTTGCAAATGATGATGAAAGAACAAATTCAGAGTTTTAATAAACAAATTTAAAATCAAAATCAACAATTTGCAGTTCTACAACAAACATTACAAAATCATGAAGCTGAAAATTTACACATTAAAAACACATAATTGTTACTACAACAACAACAAGTAATTGTTAACATTGAACACACTTTTCTGCAGAAAGCTTCAGAATTTAATAAATTAAAAAATTATAATGAAACAATTAAAAACAAAGTGATTTTCAAATAACTGATTTAATATTAATTTTATTAAAAAAAAAAACTTACATTTACAAAAAAAACTGCAACAAAATATCAAAAAATTGCTCTCATATCATTCTGATTTATAAAAAATATTTTAAAACACTGAATGACAGAAAAAAAATTGATTAAAAAAAATTCAATAAATCATAATATATCAAAAACTTAAAAACAATTTGAAAAGTAAATCACACAACATTACAGCAAGCTCAATGCTGAACAAAAGCATTAATTACACTACATCAGAATTTAACAAAAAATCAATATACAATTTTACTTTATCAAACTGAATCAAGTATACATTGAATTAAGATTTCAGTTACTCAAAATAACTTAAATTCAAATTATTCTCATCAGTGTGAAGAATGATATTCTGACTGAGTGAAAACACAAATACAAGAAATTAACAATAATGAAAGAAATTATGCAAGTGCTGAAAAACATCAAACAGTTTCTGAAATTAATGAAAACATATTATAATAACAATCATACATCTTCAGCAAATTTAGACACAATGAATTTCAGTGCATTAAAACTTAACAATAATGATTTTTTTTCTAATCTGACAGAAAAAAATTTAAAAAAAATCAATGTAATGATGCAAATAAAAAATTTTTCTAAAAAAAAAAACATGAGCATAAAAAAAATAATGTCATCACAACAAAATTTGTTTCAATTGCAGCACAAAAAATCACAAATTTCAAAAATATTCACAAAAAAAAAATAAAAATAAGAAAAATAATGATTCTGAAATTCAGAAAAATTAAAAAAATAAATTAAATCAATAAATGTAAAAATTTTTGCTAATTTATTACATAAAGTTTTCACAATCAATAATTTGTCTGAATTATCTGATTTTCTGAATTCATCAAAATTCTTTAAAAAAAACAAAATTTTTGATACATTATCAGATGTCAAGCATTTAAACACTGCAGAAAACAAACAAATGTTATATAACAAAATGCTTAAGAAGATTGAACACTTTGATACACACAATATAAAAATTTTAGTCAACTCAAATGCTTTCATTATTTACACAAGCAGAAAAATTGTGAACATTATCAGAGCAAAAAAAATTTCAAAAAATAAAATTATAAAATTTTCAAACAGTTAATACATAACATCATCTGCTTGAGTTCAATTAAATCTTCAAATCAGCACTTTTAAATGCAAAATTAAAGCAAGAGTTCTCAATAATTTTAATTATGATATCATACTTGATTAGTTTTAACTTAAGCAATAAAATTCACAAATCTGCTGAAAAATATCTCACATGATGATAATAAATCAGAAACAACAAATACACATTATATTGTTTACTGATATGTGACAACAGATTTCAAAAATTGAAACAAAACTTAATCTCATGATGAAACATCAGCTTTTACAAATCTTGCATCAGCAAAAAACAGAATATTTTTTTATGTGCTATAAACAGCATCAGAGAAGAAAGAAGAAAAGAAAAATTTTAATGAAAATTTAAATCTGAAAAAATTTCTCAATAAGTATAAAAACATTTTTCACATTAAATTATTTTCAAAATTATTTTCTGATAAACTGTTTAAACATGACATTGACACAAATAATGTAAAATTCATTAATATGCATTCATATTTTTTGTTACAAATGCATCTTGAAAAATAAAAACATCAAATTACAAAATTGTTGAAATGAGATTTGATTAAATTATTTTTAAGTGCATGAAAATTTTCAATTTTCTTTATCAAAAAATCTGACAGCACTTGATGAATGTGCATTGATTATTGAGCATTTAACAAAATTACAGCAAAAAACAAATATTTATTATCAAAAATACAAAATCTGATAAACATCATCAGAACAGCACAAATTCTTTCAAAAATTAATTTTATTGCTGAATTTTGACAGATTCAAATTAAAAAATTCTCAACAAAAAAAACAGTTTTCAATACTCAATAAAATAAGTTTAAATTTCTTGTTATGTTTTTCAGACTCTGCAATGCTTCATCAATTTTTTAAATAATGATGAATGTTGTGTTAGCAAAACACATTAATATTTTTTGTCTCATGTATTTAAATAATATTCTTATGTTTTCTCAGTTGAAAGATGAACACTTTAAATATCTAAACAAAGTTTTTTAGAAGCTTCATGAGCACATGTTATATGCTAAAATCTTAAAATGTGTATTCACAAAAAAAAGCTTAAATATTGCAGTCACATCATTAATTAAAATGTGATTAAATTTATTTCAGCAAAAATTGATGCAATTAAAAGCTGATTATAATCAAAAAATGTATATAAAATTCAACAATTTTTAAATCTGATCACATTTTACAAATGATTTATAAAAAATTTTGCAAAAATCTTCACTTCATTGTCAGATTTGCTGAAGAAATTTAATGAAAAATTAAAAAAAAAAATTTCATCTGATTGTTTGAAATGTTTCTTGTCAACTGACATTTTTAAAATTACACAAACAAATGATAAAAAACTCTGTCATAATTCAATCAGACAGAAACAAATTTTATATCATTGAAACAAGTATTTTTGAATGAATCATTGATTGCACATTTTATCAGATGAAAAAAAAAATAATAAATTTTACTTAGTGACATTTAACAGACAAAAGCTTTCAGAAGCAAAATTGAATTATTTAGTTCACAAAAAAATTTTTTTATTAATTAAGCACACTCTCAAAGTGTTCAATCAGTATATTGATAATGAAATTTAGATAATAATTATAATAAATTATAAAAATTTTTAATATTTTCAAACAACTCAAAAATCATTTAAATGATTCATCAGATGAGTTGCTGACTTTCAAAAATATAATTTAATATTTAAATATCATTCAGAAAAAAAAAATAATAATTTTAAATGTAATTAATCAACATTTAAATTTCATGAAAACTGATTTTCAGAATTTGACAAAAGTCATCAAAACTTTTTTTGTTTTAAAAAATTGCAATGAAAATGAATGATATGACATTATGATTCAATATCTTTAAAACAAAAAATTGTTATCTGATGAAACATTACAGCAAGTTATTCAGAAAATGAAATACATGTTTAGATGAAACAAGTTAACTTTAGAAAATGAGCAAGAGAAAATGCTCATTAAAATTGTTGACAAGAATACAGAAATATTTTATATTAAAAAAACTTTTCAAAATAATTTAGTCAAATAAATGCATTTGAAGTTCAATCATTTTGATTTATTAAAACTTTTGAAAATTCTACAATCTTGTGAATACTGATTAAACATGAAAAAAAATATTCAAGCTGCAATTCATTCATGTTTAAACTGTCAAGTTGCAAAAAACTCAAAACTGAATCTGAAATACAGAAAAACTTAACACATGATGAATGAGCAAATCAAATTTTTTGAATAATGAAAAATTAATCTTATCAGATTGTTGTCAACAATTTTAAATAAAAATTATTAAATCATTACAGCAGTTGATTACACAACAAAATGATTTTTAGTTAAATCATTAAAAAAAATAATGAATGTTGAAATTGTGAAATTTATTCATAAAAAAATTTATGTCAATTACAGAGCATCATAAAAACTGATATCAGATAACAGTTAGAATTTTTTGTCAGCTGCTGTGAAACATTATATCACACAAATGCAGACACAACATTATATAACAACATTATATCATTCACAAATTAATGAAAAAATTGAAAATTTCAACAGAATAATGAGACAAATGTTAACAAAATATTTTCTCAGAAAATCAACATGTTTGTGAAATGAATATTTATCACAAGCTTTATTCATCACATAAATATAAATACACATCACAAGCAAACAAAATTTTTTTTATTTGCTTTATGATGTACATTCTCACATTTCATCAGATGAAAATATATTAATATAAAATGATGCAGAAGTTGAAAACTCTGACAAAAAATTAAAAAAAGTCAGTTACATGAGATTGTTGACAAACAAACTTCTTCTCAATCAAGTTATTAAATTCAAACACATTAGAAATGAAATAATTCAAAAAACAAATTTTGAAGTTGAAAATTAAATTCTTGTAAGAAATGAAAAATCTAAGAAGTTTCAATCAAAGTGATGTGATTCATACAAAATGATTAAGTTACATTTATTAAAAACATATGCATTGAAAGAATTTAGCAGTAGAGTTTTCAGAAATCTGATCAACAAATCACAATTAATTAAAATTAATGTAAAAAATCTGAAAAAATTTTGATTTTTATCTGCAATGAATCAGATCTTGAAATAAAAAAAAATTATTTATTGAGAAATTCATTGAAATTCAACACATAATTAATGCTTACAAAAATGATGTTGCTTTTTATTCAGAACTTTCAGTCATCACAAAAAAAAAATGAAAAAAACTCAAGAAAAATGCAGAAAAGTCAGCTTCAGAAAAAAAAAATAATCATCAAAAGTGTTACAAAACAACTCAAATTAAAACAAACAACACAAAATGATGATCAAATCTTTCACAGCAAGAGTAAAAAGCATAAAATTTAAAATCATAAAAAAAAAAATAAGTTGAAATTTTCATCAGAACACAACAATAGTAAGCAATTAAATAAGCAAAAAAATACTTCTGAATCTGAGTTTTCTGACAAGAAAAACACTTCACATCAGATCAGAATCTCATTTGATACTTTTATTGCTGTTGTAATTTAATTTTACTTATAATTTAGTTTAGAAACATTTTAATTGAATGTTACAAAAATGAAATTAACACAAACAAAATTTTCAATTCATTTTAAAAAAAACTAATCAAATTCACTATGATACAGAAATTAACAGTCTAAAGCTTAAGACAACATTTTATCATATAAGATTCTTCAGTTTTTGATCACAAAAAAAAAAAAAAAACAAAAAAATGCAATCAGATTTACTTCAGCTTGTATTGCTTTCACTCATTATTACTAGATTTTTTTTCTTTCTTATTCTCAAAGTCAGAGAACTCTGCAATTCACTTGTTCAAAATGACAAGAAGCTTGATCACAGCATTACAGATAACACAAACAGTTTTCTTGTCATTTATGAAAAAGCAAAAATTTTTTAGAAAAAATTTCAACACAAAAAACTTAAAAAATTTTTTAGCAATTAATTTTTTACTTTTTTCAATTTTTTTGAAAACAAAAAACTTTTTAACACTTTTCTTCAACAAACAAATGCAAATAATTTTCAGAAATGATAAGATAATTTTCTCTAACTCTGCATAATCAGAATAAAGCATGCAACATTTTGAGACTTTTTCTCAAAGACAATTGACACATGTTTTTTTTTCAATGAATTTATCACTCAGAATCACAGCAATCACACACTCAGTAAATAAATTATGCAATTTTACACAAAATTTGCAAAGTTTTTTTTGAACTTTATCACAGCATTGAACAATAACTGCATTGTAAAATATTTTTTTTATAAGCAGACAAAAATTAATAAAATTCAAAAAAAAAACATCAGCACAGAAAACAAACAGAAAACAACATATTGATTTTTTTAGCAGCTTGCATAAAAAACTTAACAAAAAAACAGCAAACAACAAATTCATCAATCATTATTTTCTTAAACATTACAGCATGATTAACATCATCAAAGTTGTTATTTATAACAAAAGTAATATATTAGCAAATTGCTGTGTTAAAAAAAAAACTGCAAAAAAAAATTTTACATTCAGAAAAAATCTGAATACAAAATTTAAATATAACAACAAAAATTTTTATATTTCATTCAAAAAGATTTGAAATCAGCTCATCATTAAAAACACTCAATGTGAAAGTAATGACAATACTCAGCTGCTAAGCAAACAGTAAAGTAATCATTTAAAAAAATTTCTAATATTTCAGAAATCTGCAAACTGGCAGAAGAAACTTGAGTAAAACACAAAATAAATGAAGAAACAAAAACAAAATTAATCTTCATATTATTTACAATAAAAAAATTCTTCAGACTGACTGATTTGAAAAAAAAACAGTATAAACTTCTACATTCATTTTCTCAGTATTTACTTTCACATGAAGCTTTGATTTTTTAATCAGCAGAAAAAAAACAAAATTCTTGTCAGCATTCTTCACAGCAAGAAAAATTTCACAAAAACATTTTGAGTGAAACAAACATTCAGTTAAGCTGAACAGAAAAGAAGCTGCAAACACATCAGTTCACAACAATAAAAGCTTGTTATAAAATTCAAAAATTCATTTTTCAAGTTGTTTGAAGTCCTCAAAAACTTTAATTCATATTTTTTAAGATTTTTGCTTGAAGTTTTCATAATAACACAAGAAAACACAATACAGAAAATTGTCTGAACACAAAAAAAAAAAACTGCTTGAAAAATCTAGCTAATGCTGTTAGAACTGTTTTTTTTCTTCTAGAATTTTAATATAAAAAAAAAACAATAATCAGAAACTCACAACACACAAACTGACTGTTATGAGCAAAAATATCAACATCAATCAATCAAATAAAAAGCTTGAGAAAAGAAAAAAAAATTGACAAAGTGAACAATTCAAAAAAAAGATTGTTGTGTGTCAAACTGATTGTTATGACAAAAAATCACACTAGTGATGAATTAAAATTTGCTAGTATGAAAGAACTACATTCTTCAAACAAATTATGTTATTCTACAATGAGATACAATATTTTATAATTGCAGTCTTTGTGAATAAAGTTCAGTTTAGTGAAGAAAAATGTGATTTTTTAGATTTAGTCTACATTCTTATCATATTTTTTATTTTCTAGTTGCATATATTAGAACATTACTCAGAATATTTAGATTTATTTGTATTCAATATGATGCAATATATAATTGACAGTAGCTGCTAGTTTTAGATAAACAATTAACTATTTTATTTCATATCACACTAGTATATATACACATATCTGATAAGAAACATTATCAATTCTCAGCAATGTATAAACTGACTGCATGAAATGAAAAATTTCCTTCTGTTTCAGTGAGCTCAGTTTCAATCCCAACTACTGTAGTTTCAAACTCATCTCTAGTTGCAAGAATCATTACTCATTCTCATTATCACTACATGATGAAAGATTTCAGTTTCATCTCAGAGATTTTCTTTCTAGTCTCAGTTTCATTTCAAGAAATAAATTGTAGTCTCATTTCAGTTTCTGACAACAAAATTCTGATTTCAGTTCTGTTTCAGATTGTTCTGAATTAATGAGACAGAATGAAATAAAAATTTTCAGTCTCAATGTCAAGTGAAGCATTTTGACACATTTGCACATAAAACTGTTATCTTGAATCATTATCACATCATGTGACAGAAATCACACAAGAAAAAAAAATTTCTGAAAATTTATTAATTTGTTGCAAAATACATTGCTTCACTGAAAATTTATTTTATTTATTCAATATTTTATAAACTTTTTTTAAAAAAACTTTTTACTTTTTCTTCTCACAAGTTTCTGCAGATGCACACTCAAAAAACAAATTATCAACATGTCTGATCAACTGAAGAATCAGTCAGATATCATTTTGAGTCAAAATAACTTGATTTTGATGAATCATTGCTTGAATGTTATTTATTTTGTATTAGTAAATGAAATTTTTGAAAATGAAAAATATACTCACACTCAAAGAGTGTAATGATTGTGTTCTTGACAACAAGTTGAAGAGCATTGATGATGATTGTCTGTCAGTGAAATGCTGAATTCATCTCAAGAATGATTCAGCAAATCAGTTGCTGAAATTGTATTTGAGAAATAAAAAAATTCTGATTATGCTGATATCAGTGTATTTCTTGAATTGCTTCTAAAACTTTGTTAAATTGTGAAATTGTTATCAAAAATCATTATTTATTATTAACTTCATGAAAGTTTGAAGTGTGTGAAACTGGATTTGCTGCTTTTCATTGAGTGATGAAGATATTAAAATGTGCTTGATGTCATATCTAATGTTTTGTGTTGTAGTTGTTCATGCAGCATTGATGATGAGCTTGCAGAACAACAGTTGTTTCAGAAAATATTGTCACACATCTGATTGATTCATATTCACTGAATTTTCTTTAGCAAGCAAATTTTCACAGAGTCATTATTATATTTTGTTACTTACATATAATTTTCAAACTTTACATTGAGATCATCAAAGTTGAAGTCATTGTGAGACACATAATTTTCATTCATATTTTCATTTTGATGATTTTTTAACTGTCACATCATCTTTTTTTTTCTTTCTTCTCATTTTTTTCACTTTTCTCAAATTTTTCATTTTCTTCAACTTCTTCAGCATCTCTCATATTCACATCTGTATCATTAAAATCACTTTCAGTAACTTCAGAATAATTTTTTGTGACATTTTTCTTCATAACACATGTAGTATTATTGATCACATTTTCAAAAACAGTCTTCATCTTCATTCTGAAAATTTTAGCAATGTCATTTTCAGTCATTAATAATTTGTTTATTAAACATCAGTTATATATCTTTGTAAAAGCATAAGCATACTCACAAGACAAGTGATGATTAGAAAATAATATGAAAAAAAAAATGAAAAGTAAACAGAAACAGAAACATAAACAAAAAATAAAATTATAAAAAAATAAAATCATGTGATTTTGTGTTGCTACAGAGCTTTTCATCACTTTTGTTTTTGTTTATATATATACATAAACATCTCACATTCTGACATTCTTTCTTTCAATCTCACTCTCATTCAGCTCATTGCATCATATCAATCAAGAAAACTTTATTTGTTATCACATTTTGTTATCATTCATAATTCATCATGAAGAATTCAAGCTCAAAAAAACAGTTGTTAATGTGATCAAAGACTGTTGCTGCACACAAAAAGAAATGTGCACTTGATGAAAAAAAGAAGAAAAAACACAAAATCAATCAGACTGATCACAAGATCAGATATAATGTCATTTAATGTCTGAAAAAAACTGCAAAATGATAATAATTCTTGATAACAAATCTCACATATTTACTGAGAAATTTGTTAAAAAAAATGACACAGAAAAGAAGCACAAAATGCAGAAAATTATCATCATTGAAATTGTGATGCAGAAGTGATTTGATCAAGAAAAATTTTGTGAATATTTTGAGATTGAAGAAATGAAAAAAATTAAAAAAACTGAAGATAAAAAAAAAACACTGTGCAGAAGAATTTAAGACTGCAATGCAATCAAGCAAAAAATAAAAAAAAATAATGAATTCAGATAACAAGTTTGTGCACATACTGACAAAATGACTAAACTGAGTCAGAAACTCAAAATCATGACATCATGAGTTGTTTTCAAACTTGCTTTCACTGAATTATTTAAAAACTGAAAATCAATTGAGCTGAGCACAGATATAATTGTTTCAAAATTGCAGATGCAGATAATGATTTTGTTAAAGAGCAAATAAAGCATTTTTTTGAGTAAGCAGATCTGAAAAAGTTTGAGAAATCATCAGCTTTAAAAACAATCAAAAAAACAGATTTTGAGATGATTGTGTCATCAGATGAGAGTGAAAATGAAAATGATGATTATGATGAAGATTGAATGATAATTGATTAAGAATTTTCATCAAAATTGCAGTTTAAACACAGTGATTAAAGTTAAAGTTAATTGTCAATGAAGTGATTTCAACAGAATCACATCTTATTTTTATATTAAATTTCTGTAAGAAGTAAGTTCACTATATGTATATTCAATATACATATGAAATAATCAATATTAAACATTGTTTTGTTGAGTATTCACTGAAGATAATGAAATGTAAAGTTTGAACTTAAATGCAGAGTGAAAATATCAACAAATAAATATCATTTTCAATATCTGACAACTTGACAACAACACAATTCAGAACAAAACTCTGAAATATTTGCTCAAAATTTTTAAAATTTATTAAATTTATTATCAAAGTTCATTATTATTATCTCAGCTTGAATATCATTCATTTTCTACATTTTAAGTTTAATATGTTTATCTCAATGCCAGATCTTGCTGTTGTTGTGTCATCAGATGTGAAAAAAACTTTAATTTTATCATTTTTTTCATTAAACATTCAATCATCAGTTTCTGACAAGAAATTAACTGAATTGTATCTTCATGAAAAGTCTTTTATTGTTTATGATTTTGCTAAAAGTGTTGTCTTTAATCAGTGATGAGATGCAACATCTGCAAAAAAATCATTAAAAAATCATAATCATGCTCATTCTGCATGAAACAGCATTTAACAATTTTTCATTGCATGAAATTAAATGATACAAGCAGCAGAAAAATCTAATAATGAATCAGTTGTTATATATAAAAAATGCAACATCATACTGAAGCATTCAACATATACAAATCATGACATCAATGAATTGAAGAAGCACATGAACAGCAGAAACTGTGATTGTGCTGCTCTTTCAAAACATGACAGAAATGAATTACTTGATGATATGCTGATAAGAAGTTTTTTTTTATTTATGATAATAATTTTTGATAACAGACTCAATCAAATTCAGATGAATCAGTGCAAGTGTCTGAAAATTACTAAAAAGTCAGTTTTTTATTTCAAAAACAATTTTCATGATCTTCTTCTCAAAGCATTCATCTCACTGAACTTGTTTTTTTGCATAATTGACAATGAATATTTTTAAAATTTAGTTTACTGTTTCTGATCATCAGCAATTTCTGATTTTTCTCATTAAATTAAAGTACATGATTTCTTGAATGATAAATATGATTGAACAGCAAGTTGATTATTACAAAATTGTGAATCAGATACAAAAATATCATTTACTGTTCATGTATAATCAAGTTCTCATATAATTTTTTTTATGAATGTTGTGGCATATTTTGTGACAGACAAATGAAAATTTAAAGAAAAGCTGATTGATTTTGAATCATTGCAAGAATTTTATGATAAAATGAATTTGAGTGAAGCATTATACAAGCTTCTGAAGCAAAATAAAACAACAAAACAACTGTTCTGCATTACTGCAAATAATACTAATAATAATTATACTCTTCAAGAATTTTTACAGACAAAAATCAGATGAGTCAACAATCATGAATGAAATATAAAACTTAAATCAATTTCTTGTATTGCTCATGTTTTGCAGCTTGTTGTGAAGCAATTAATGAATGAATTGAAAATTGAAAGTGAGAATGAAAATTCATCATCTAAATTTAATAATAATTACATTTCAGACAAGCTTCAGATTGAAACATTCAAGAATACACTTCAAAAAGTTAATAATAAGCTGAGATAACAAACTTGAAACATTTTGCTTATAATCATATTTTTAAATTCAATTGCTTGTCAATGCTGTTTATGTTTTTTTTCAGTGTTGAGAAATTTTTTGTAATCTGCAGTCAGCTGACAAAATTCTGAATATAAAAAATGATGTGAAGACTTGATGAAATTTAATTTATGATATGACAGTTTAAGCTCTTTTTCTGAGACAATATCTGAACATGTGAATTGAGAGCACTGAGATTGCAAAAATCAAAAAACTTCAATTAATTGATGATGAATGAAAACAAGTGAAATATGTCATATGTTTCTTGCAGTCATTTATGACATATACAAAAAGTTTCTCAATGACAAAAAAATTAATGATTCATCTAAACTTTTGAGTATACAATGTGATATTTGATCATTTTGATGAGTGAAAAAAAAAACATGTCTGAAAAGTGACTGAAAGAATGCATTGATTAATGTTTGTCAGAAAGTTTTTGTTAAATTGTTTGAATATTATTCAAAAATTGCAGATGAGCATAAAAAATTTTATTTAGTAGCAGCTGTTCTCAATTCATGCATTTACATGAATGTTCTAAACTCAAGATATTGAAAGAATGATGAGCTTAATGAATATGAACAGCTTGTGATTGAGTTTTATAATAAAAACTACAAATAATATGAGAAAACATCAGCAGTTGTTCTGAAAAATAATTCTGATTTAGAAATAATAATTTCTGATAATGAGTTTGAAAGAATTCATCTAATCTGAAACTAAAATCTAAATACAATTGTGAACAATAATATAAGAAAAAATACTGATAATGTGCAGTTAAAGAATGAGTTTGAACAATATTTACATGATATTTGAATCTTTTAAATGTCAGAAAAAAATATTCTTGAAATGTGAATGAGCATTAAATATCAATATCTCACTGTGATGCAAATGATCAAAAATATACTTGATGTGTCATCACATACTGTTGATGTGAAGTGAAAGTTTAATTCAGAAAGAAACATTTGTTTTTATTAATGAAAACATTTTGCAGAACTGACAATCAAGAAGATTATGTTGATGAAACATGATGATCAGAACTTGCTTGTTGATGAAAATATTACATTTAATGATAATTTTGATGATGATTGTTTAATTATTGAAAATGATAAACATAATGAAAAGAAAAAAAAAACTTGCTGAAAAAGCACAATTGATGAAAAAATGTCAATTTGATGATAAGAAAAAATGTCTGAAAGTTAAGAAGATCAAGAAATCAAGCAGAAAGATTGTGAAGTCACAGAAAAAAAAAAGTGATGACAACAGTGAAAACATAAATAATTGTGTGCTATTAAACTCACATGTGATTGAAATTATTATCTTAGACTATTATCTTATCATGTGATTTTTGAGTTGATGAATGTTTCAGCAAAATTTGTTCATGTCTGTTATCAGAAACTGTTATCTACATTTTTTGTGTTATGTAATCAAAAATCAAAAACTCTGATTTTAAAATCATGTGATCTCATTCTGTTTCATGTGTGTTGACTGCAGTTTCATTTTTATTTCAAAAGCTAAATGTTAGTTTCTAATTTGTTCTGACAAGTTCATTCACAGTTTCATTTTCATTTCAGTTTATAAATTTTCAGTTCTGTTTTCTTTCAGTTCTGTCTCATGTAGCAGTAATTTGATTCTGATAGCTTGATACAAAGTTTCATTTTTATTTCCTGATTGATTTCAAACATCTGAAACAGAATGAAAAGAAATGGAAAACTCTGATCTCTGTGGTCAGTCTAGCAATATATCATGATTCAATTTTGCTAGCTTTGTGTTAAATGAGCTGATTATATTTATTAACCCTGCATCATGTGATTCAAGTATTAGCACATATATATTTAATAATTTCTGATGATTTTTATAACTTAAATCAGCACAAATTATGTAAAATGTTTTTAAAACACAATATATGTTTTTGTGTACACTGAAATCATCAATAAATAAAATAAAAAAAATACTAAATATATTTTAATATTTTTTATTCATGTTTTTTAAATATTGCTGATTATAATACTCAATTTCAAATTCATCATGCAAAAAATGATACTGTACAATGAACTGATATTTTTTTGATTGTAAGTTGATGACATGCTGAATATAAATGCTTGATAATTTGATAATAATTTTAGCAAAATGATGCAATTTCATCAGAATATAATTTACAACTTTGCAGCTTGCTAACAAATATTTCAAAAAAATAATTCTTGACAAGAATGTATTCACTAAAAAGTAAAAATTATTTAATGAAAACTGAAAAATCTGATGACAACACTGCTTGAACTTTTAAAACAATATTATTTTTAAAAAATGATGTGAATTAATGATTATAATCAAAAAAAATGACTCAATCATATGTGAGATGATGATTTTAAAAAAACAAAAGTGAGACTCAAACTGCATAAAATCATCAGAAAAAATAATTTTATTTTAAAATAAATAAATATAATCATCATCAGCTGCATGAATGAAAAATTTACAGCACTTTGATTGTCAAAGTTTAAATGATTTTAATGAAGAATTTTTGTACATAATCATATCAAAATGCAAGTTGCAATGAATATCTGAAGCTTCAAGCATTGACAGAAACAAATACTTTATGTTATATCAAAATTAAAATAATGTAGTATTTATGTTATATTTTGCAGAAAATAAAACTGTAAAGTTAACAAAAACATTTTTGTGATAAATTCAAAGCAAAAAAATATGATTTTGAAACTGAAACTGCAGTGTATCAAGTTTTTATAAAAAATTATTAATTTATTTATCATGCAGAAACAGCAGAATCTTTTTCAGTCATATATAATTTAAATGTAAAATATTTAATTGTTTACATCACAATGTCAAAATTATAATAAATAATGTAAATAATATTGATTATCTGATGAATGTGTGAGTTGCATCTGTCAAAAATTGATTTTAATTTAATTATGTTTAGAATAAGCTGAGAAAAACAATTACATATTATCAATGTTATTACTATCTTACTCAAGTTCAGTTTAGTTGTGTCTAGAGTAAGATGAAAAAGACAATCATATATTATTAATGTCATTATTATTTAATTCAAGCTTTTTGTCTGAGAATGCATCAGTTGAACTGATATTCAAATCATCATTAAATTCATATATATTTAATGAGTCATTCTCAGAAGCAGCTGAGATTAATGATGTAAAAATATTTTATATATTTGTAAGCAGCATAATAAAAATAAAATTATAATATATATTGTTAAATTTCAATCTTCATCAATAAATATATCTGAAGAATTTAAATAAAATTGCAATTCAGATGAACTAGAATGATGTTGTTTAAATAAATTCAAAATAATATTCAAATTACAAAAAATATTGATTTTTTGTAAAATCATTGCTGAGAGTTAATCATGTATGTAAATATAAAATGAAAAAAATTTAAATATATAATAATTGAAATTAAAACATCACAATGTGCTAGACTGAATTAATCTTTAAATTATTTTTATTATTAATGATTAATGTGAAACATCATGTCATTTATGACACTAGCTTGTTGAGTTTAAATAAATTAAGCTCATAAATTTCATCATTATGCATGTAAATAATGTTATCAAGTATAATTTACATCAAAATCACTTTTCACTTCTGAAGACATTATGGTGAAAATTGCAGTGAGAAAATCTGTGTGAATTTGCACAATTATACCCAAAACACAATCAAGAGTTAATATAATAATTAATTTAAAACAATAAATTTTTCTGAAGATGTATTATAGAACTTAAAATTTTTTTAATTTTAACTGAAAGCTTGAAATTATTTGAATACATTAAAGTGAATCAGTATAATATTATTATATTAGCAAGTGAATTTGAGTTTCTAAAAATAAAATTTGATTAGAAAACAGTAGCAATTACATACAATTTTAAATTCATTTTGATTATGAAGCTTTTAGTCAGATACTTTAATGCTTTAGTGTTGTGTTCACTTTTTAATTAAAAACAGTGTAGATTTTTATTTTTCAATTTATTTTTTTTCTCTTTTTCATTTTTTTTCAAGCTCATTTACTAGAAGTTGCAGCATTTTATTTTTATTATAAGTTATTAATATTTAAGCTTGATATTGCTTTGCATTTAAATAACTAGCTTGAGCTTGTTTTGCTAATCAAAATATAAGCAGAAAAGCAATTTTTACATGTTATAAAAATTTTTGAGCTGTCAAAATAAATAATTTAATTACTCTGATGAGTTTGTGTGTGTTAAAACATATATTTTTATATTTGATAAATTTATATATTTAACAATATGATAGTGTTCAAACTAGATGTAAGTCTGAAATACAATGTTAAATAACTTCATGTTGTTTATTATATTCAGTGTACAGAACTTGTTATTTGCTTCTGCTGAAATCAAACAATTGTGAATTTATTTATCATATGTACAATGAAGAAGACATTCTCAAACTTTATTAAAAATATAAAATTGATTTTTTTACTAATTACACACAAACACAGTTATGAACAACATTATGAATGACTCAAGCTCAGAATCTGAAAATTTAAAAATGTTTAAAAAAGAGTTGACATTTTAGCTCAATTTGTGATTATCATTTTCAAACTGTTCTAGTATGCTAATATATGTACAGCAGTTGAAGAATTAAAAATTTGTTCAAAAAAGTTTTGAATAATAAGTGAACTGAATATGTTAAACAATTATCATTTTTTTAATTTTCTTCAAAATGTCATAATTAAATTCTTCTGATGTGATTTTTATCTGAATCACATTTATTCACAGCAGCAAATAACAAAATAAACAAAAAAATTTTATGCACATAATTTATTTTTCAAAAATGTGCAGATGCATATTGTAAATGATAAAAAAACTGATTAACAAATTTATACTGCTTCTTAAATTGATAAAAGTTCTTGATTAACTGAAAATCATCTTGCTTGTTTTTTTATTCATGTATGTTACTAAAACATTATCAATCAGCAAGAGATGTTTTATAATCAAAATTGTTTTGCATTTCATATTGATGCAATTTTTTGATCAGTTTATCTGTATTTATATCAGAAGTATATTTCATTGTAAATCAATTGTATCACTGATGATTGTTTCATTTACTCTGTTATTATTGAGAAAACTGAATTAAAATATAAAACTAATACATTTTTCTGTCAGCAATTAAAAAATATCAGTTTTGATGATGATTTTTCTGATTTTTTCAACACAGAAAATACATCATACTGATGTTTTCAAAAACATATTAAACTTGCTTTCTTATCAGAAAAATTATTTATAACAATAACAATGCTTCAGATGATTCAGATTTTCTGAATTTTTCAAATGTTCATACATCTGATTTTTCAATTAATTCTGAAATGCTCAATTGTACACATAATTTTCATTCAAAAATCAGTTTGAATGTTACTGAAAATTTTAAAAATGAAAATGATTTTTCTGAAACACTTCAGTCTGTTTTTGATGAGAAAATCAAAAATTCAATCACTTTTATGCTGTTGCAGTGATGTGAAAAAATGCTTATTTTTTTTCAGCAAGTTAGAATGCAGAAAAAGTTAAAAATTATAAATTTTTCTAAATTATATTAATGCTTGATCATAATTTATAAAGTTTTCAAAACAGCACAATGCTTATCATCATCTGAAACTCTAAATATTAAAATTAATCAAAAAAAAATTTCAGCTGAGTTTAAAAAATTTGTTCTGCATGATTTATTAAATAACATGTTATATCATCTCACAGCAAAGAATCTAGACTGACAAAATGAAATTAATGACAATATAATCATTTTCACTGAAAATGTGATGAGATGATTTAATGAACAACAAATTTTTTTTGATAATATTAAGTATTAATGTCAAAATTATAAAAAAAATTGTGAAGCTCTTGAAATGAATAATTCTGTCATTTTAAAATTAAATTTAATGAAATTTTTTGTTGTTCTGAAATTTTGACAATTTGTTGCTGTCAAAATCATTTTAAATTTTGAAGCAAATCACTGTCTGTGTGACTGTATTTTGCCCGACATCATTGATTTAAAAAAAATATAAATTACAATCACATATTTTTTAACTGTAAGTTCTTTATCTGAATATGTATTTTTCAGATAATTTTAATTATCAAATCATAAACTGCATGCAAACATTTGCTCATTTTACAAGCTGAAAAATTATTATTTAAACTTATTTTTATTATTGTTTTGTCATCACTCATTTTTTAATAAATTGATGAAATTTGTTGAGTCACTTCAAGTCTTCATGTTGTTGTTTATTATAATGATTCTTGTGATACAAAAGCTGAATATGATCAAGTTGATGATTGTTTTTTATGAAATTTTTTGTATTTTAATGACAAGTTCAAATGTGTTTGAATAATAATCATCATTTTTTATCAATCAATCACTAATTGTCATGAATTTTTGAAATTTAAATTCTAACATATAATGAAACAAAGCATAACTCAAGCAATTGCATTTTTTTTTCTTCAAATCAATAATAATTTGTGATTCAGCTTTTTTTCAGAATTATTCAGCTGTGTTATATTGAATGAAGTACATTTTGTTTAAAATTAAAAATTTTTGCAAATTCAAATTGTTTACTGCCTGAACTTTGAGTTTTATTTTTACTTAACAATAATTTTTTTTAACTTTCATTTGAATTTTCAGAAGTTTTAATTTTTATTATTTTTTTCTGATTCTGATATGCTTTGATTGTCAGAAAATTTGAAATATCTTCACATGTTGATTGATGTAAAATTTTTTAATCTTGACACTGATCATTTTACTATGTATTTGTGATTAATAAACATTATTTTGAATAAATTTGTATGAAACAAAGCAATATCAAAAATCACTGCTGATGCATGTATTAAACAAATCTGAAAAATGTATCTGATTCATTACATTTTTATGTTTTGCATTTTTTTTGAAATAAATTCAATGATTAAAGTCAATATTTCATCATTTCAGAGTAAAATTATTAAAATATGTTTTTTTGATTCTGAATTGCAGAAATATAAAAACTTAATAAAATCACTTCATTACAAGCTTGTAATTAAATTTCTGAATGAAAAATTAATTTAAAATATGAAAAAATACTGACAATTGATTTTTCTTATCAATTGATTTGATTTTCAGTTTATACACAAATTTATTCATTTTGACAATATGTTACAGATCATCAGACAAATTAACAATAATATATTTTTTTTAAATTAATTGAATCACATTGTTAAAAAATGTAAATTTGAGAAATTTTTTTTCAGAAATATTAATTTTAATGATTTGAAAATTTGACAAAAGCAATTAATATACATTTTTTGTGAATTTTTTTGCATGCACATTATATTTTCAATTATTATTTGTTAAGCTCTTGCTTATAAAAAAAAATCATTATCTGATTTTTTTTTTTCATTCAGCAAGTTTTTATTACTGCTGTTTTTTGTTTTGTCAACATTGATGTGCAGATTTTTTATACTTATTTTTCAGTTATCAAAAGAACTGAGCTTGTCTATGTATTTAATAAATTTTAAACAAAATATATAATTTTAATTTATTTTTATCTTGTGAACTCTGCTGAATTAAATTTTCAGTGTATGTGTCAAAACATTTATTTATTTGATACATTCTTGTCAAAAATTATCATGATGCAAATTATTGACAGAATTTAATATATTGAACAAACTTTCATAATCAAAATTTATAATTACTGTATTTCAAATAGTTTTAACATTAAACAAATTTAAAAAGCACTCAACAAAACAGTTTTTAGTTTTATGACTAAATTGAATAAAATGTTTTTCAAAATTTACAAAATTAAAAATTACAAGATTTTGATTAACAATTGAATGATAATCAAAAACAATCATCTGATTCACTTCAAAACTGCTGATATTTCTGATGATTATACTGTTGTGAAGACAGATCAGATCATCAAGTAACTTATTAAAATAATGAAAAATGACACAATTATTAGCAATCAAACTGAGATAATGATTGTTGATTGAGACTCAATATGATTTTTTGTAATGTCACTAGATTAATTTAAGTTAAATTTAGCTCAGAATTTTATGCATTTTAATTGTGTATTCATGTTTTTCATTTTGTGATGTGTCACATTTCATGTCATTTAATAAATTTTTTTCACTTTATTTTTTTATTTTTTTTACACTTTTTCAATATTTTTCATTTTTTTTCACATCAATTTCAGCACAATGTTTTCTAAATATAATTTTTTTTCATTTTTTGATTTTGAATCAACTGTTCTCAATTCAGTTTTTAAAGTTAAATTTAAATAATGTGCTCTGAATTTGGATTTTTCTGTTTTAATTAATTTTGAATATATTAACTTTTAATGAACTGCATTCAGTCTAACTGATGATGCAAAAAATCTCAATGATGACATTAATTATGAGAAATTTCAGAAAAAAAAATATAAAAAAATTCATCACACATTATACTGATTTGAGTTTTTTTTAACTCTGATTTAAAAATTCAGAATTTTAGTGAAAAAATTTAAAAAATTAAAACATCATGCAATACAGTTTTTAAATTTTTCATCAGATTTATTTTATTTTAATTTTTTTTATAATTTCTAATTTTAATTTGAGTTTCACAGCTTTAATTTCATTTTTGCAAACAGCAATTAATTAAAGTAATGAAAATTTTACAAATTTACATTTATTATCTAAATTTCAAGTTCTACAATCTGAAAATTATTTTTTTTAAAGAAAAACTGAAAATTTTCAATCATTTTTTTAGTTATCTCAAGCTCAGCATTTCTGATTTCAGAATTTTCAACAATTTTCATTTTTCTGAATGTCAAATCTGCAACTCTCAACTCAAAATTAACAATCTTACTCTCAGTTTAAGTCTCAGAACTCATAATTTTAAATTTAAAATTAGCAATTTCATTTGCAGTTTGAATTTCAAAATTTTCAGTAATTATTTCAAAATCAGCAGTTTTATTTGTGATTTGAATCTCAAAATTCTCAAAAATCATTTTAAAATTCATAATTTTATTCATGATTTGAATTTCAGAACTCTCAAAAATCATTTTTGAAATTTATAATTTTATTTATAATTTAAATTTCAAAATTTTCAAAAATTATTTTAAAATTCATAATTTCATTTATGATTTAAATTTCAGAACTCTCAGAAATTATTTTAAAGCATAAATTAACTGAAAAGTTTATTATTTGAAAGTCAGTCATGTAAAATAAAATTTCAGATTCAAAACATTTACTTTTGCTCTCACTTCAATTTTTTTATATTTAATAATTTAAATTCAGTACTTGTATTATCATTTTCATGTGATACAATTCAGTTAATATATATTAATGAAAATGCAATCAATAAAAAGCTTGATATATTAACTAAATAATATTATTTTATTTATTTATCACAAAAAAATATTAATTTTATGATTCAGACAGTTATTTCTTGAATAATAATTTCTGAATTACTGTATATCAAAACACAAAAAAAATTTAAATATTATTTAAAATTTAAAAAAATCAAATTCTGATTAAAGCAGAAAATTAATTTTAATTATAAATTAAATAATTATTAAATTAACAATATACAAAAAAAACTTTTTTCAAAATTTTGAAAAATGTTTTTAATAAATAATTTTAGCTTCACTAATTTTCAAATGTTTTCATATTTGTTTGTAAAGCTATTGACTTTGATAAATATTTTACTAATAAAAAGCTTTAACTGAAATGTATGTTGTATATTATAATTTAAAATATATATTTAATTTTAGTGCTAACTTAATGTAAATGTATTTGTTCAGATTACTGTTTGTACACATTTGTTTTATTTTTAAAAATACAATGTTGTCAATACAAATTTTGCTAAACCTGATTAATTTCATTTATTAACAGCATATAATGATTTGAATAAAATAAAATAATTTTAAAATTTTATTGTTAAAATTTTTTTATTTTATTTTACAAAATTACATTAACTTACAATGTAATATGTCATTAATTTAAATCAAAAATCAGATAAATTAATTGATAAAAACTTTAATGCTGATAATAATAATGACAATTTTAACTTGTAATATTATTGTTGTGGAATAAATAATTATTATATAAAAATAATTATTTGTAAAACAATTATTTTAATATAATTTAATATAAAATTATATTATTGCAGTTTTGTGTTAAACAAGTTTAACAATTAAAATATAATAATTGTATAATAATAATGAAATAATTTGTGATAATTTTTTACAATTATTAATTGTGTTTAGTTATATTATAATATTAATTTAATTTTGTATCTAGATGAATATAATATTAATATTATATTATTATAAAATGAAAATAATTAAAAAACTAAAAACATTTCACTTTTAGAACTGATGCAGTCATCTGACAGTCACTATGATTTGTACAACCCTAATTACTATTGCTTTTGATTATAAGTGCTCTAATCAGATTCAGACTGAAAACAAATAAACAAATAAATTTATAATTGTGATTTGCTGTCTGCACATGTTAATTCTTCTGTTCAATTTTTCTCTGTACAGCAATTGTACAATATACACATTTTTTTTATATATGATCATGAAGAATAAACATCTATTTTTACAGTCTGTTTCTGATTTCATCTTGAATGTTATTGCTAACAGAAATGCTACTTCAGACATGAAGAGCTGCAGCAGATGCCTTCATATGCATCTGTTGACTGACTTTATGAAAAACAATCATGAGCTCTTAATATGTTTCTTTTGCTGGCAACAGTAACATTAAAACTACTGAATGCATCATCAAGCTCAAACTTTCTGCACTTTACAGTTTATTTTGAGTTCTCAATTAAACACACATGAGAAATGATGCAGTCACTGTTATTTCACATGTTCATTGACTACATTTATAAAGAAAATTCATGAGCTGACAACTTGCAGTAACTGTTATGAGAAACATCATCAATGATATCAGATTGCAATCATTGCTGCATGTGAGAAAGTTGTTACATCTGCTGCTTCATCATTTGATTTGAATTTCTGTACATGTTGTGATGTCATGCTTTCTGAAATTGATTTTATAGCTGAAGATTCACACTTTAACATTTACAATAATTGCTATGTGAATGCTCATCATGTTTGTTCACTTGCATTTGTTATAATTTTTATTACAGAAAAAAAAATCATCATGCATTTAACTTCAGATATGAAGCTTTACTCACACTGCAATTAAATTATTTCAGTTTTCAGTTTTGTGCTTGTGGATGATACAACAATTGATGAATGTAAAAAATGTCATCAAAAGTTTGAAATTCTGTCAGACAAAATTACTGAAATGTAAAAACAAGTGAGAAACATAAATTACTGCTGTAAACATTTATTGTTGAATTTTCTGAATGTGTGAAACTGTAGAAAATCACTCAATTTTAAGAAAATGAATGTTGAATGTCACAAGTGTTATGTATTGCATTGAATTAATAAATATTTTAAAAACAGTAAGTGAAATTTTATTTTTAACAATTACTGCAAGAATGAAAATGTTAAGCTTTCACATTTTTAAAAGTTATCAGATGTGCTGAAGCAATTATTAACAAAATATAATTTAACTGCAAATATTTTTAAAACATGAATTTGTTGATACAATTGCACTCTAACATTTACATTTTTTTTTTGTAATTTAATAAATGCATCAATGATGATTTTAAAATATTTTAAATATTGAACAAGCTTTATCATCTGCACAGTTCACTTCTGAATGCTGAAAATAAAAATTTAGTTTTTGCACAAATTTGATTTTATGATTTAAATTTTGCTAATAATTTTCACTGCTGTTGTAACAATAAATTAAATCATTATGTATTATGTTATTTGATGAACATACTTTACAAATGTAAAAATTCATACATTCAGCTTTATATAACTGCAAAAAAATGACTGAAAAGTGCAACTGCTGATTTTAATGTTGAGTTTTTTTTAAATGCTAACACTTAATTGATTGTTTCACAACATATCAATCAGCACAAAAAAAATTTGCTTACTGTTATTGAAATTGCAGCTGTCATTTCAGATGTTACTGACTTAAATAAATATACATTTCATAATATTCACATGACTTTGCAGCTCAGTCAAAACAACTTCTCTAAGTTTATATATATATTGATTTCAGCAACTGCAATTACTTACTGTTGCACTACATGTTGTTTTTTTCACATAATGATATCAGTTGACATTGACAAATAAAGCTGCAAAACATTAAAAATACATATCAACAGCTGCAGCTCACACAATTAACATGATACAAATTTCATTTTTTTTAATAATTAAACATGTTCAGTCAGATTTTTTATTTCAGTAAATTATTTCAGCAATATTTGATTGACATATAAGCATGTATTGAGTAGAAACATTTATATTACATTAAATTTTATTAGCAGAAAATTCATGCAAATTTATATTCAGATATGTTACTCAGATAATGTTGATAAATGTGTTGCTAACAGTTTAAATTTTATAAATACATTAATAATGAATGCATCATCTTTTAATGCTGATAACAGTGCTTTGCTGAATGCTGAATCACAAATTCATGATGATTAAAATATTAATAAATTTATCATTTTATTATTTTTTTTCATCAGCAGTGATTATCACATGTTTCAGCTGTATTAAAATTTCATGATAATTTACAAAATATTCAATCAATTATGTTTTTTTATCATATTTATAAATAATTCAAAATGACTGAAAATTCTAACTGAATTTAAATTTGATCAACAATCAAATAATTACTCAAATTTCATTTTACACATGTTTGAGCTCAAGATGAAGAATTTCATAAAGCAAATCAGAAAGAATCACATTTTTAGTTCAATAAAAATTTACATTTATACAATTGAGTATCAGAAGTAAAATATATCACACATGCATTTTGTATTGTGATTAATAAATAAAATGCAGTTTTTTCAGTCAAATGTGATTAATCAGTTGATTGCAGTCAAACTGTTTTTATTAAATTCAAAATATAACAAGTTACAGAAAATTCTGCAATTCTGTATGATTTATGATTCATGTTTGAATCATGATGATAATGCTTCATGTTTTGTAATTAATAAAACATCAGATTATTATTACTGCAAAAAAAAATTTCTCAAGCAGTTTTGTGACTTTACATTAATTAACAATGATAAATATTCAACATACAAGCAGGATCAGCAAAAAAATATTATGTTCATTATGCATGTTCACAATGACAACATTCAGATTGACAACAGCTGAATTGTTTTCTACAATTTATATTTCAGCTGAAGATATCAAGCTCACATAAATGTTGAAATTTGCTCAAGCATGATCATTATTAAATACATTTATAAATATATTTACAAAAATAAAAATTAGATGAACACAGCAATTTATTTTAAATTTCAGAAAATTGATAAAATGTTTAATTATTTGAACAATTATTATATCAGCTCATTAGAAACTGCATGACAAATGTTTGAGTTTTCACTTCATCAGAAATTTTCATTTATTGAGTGATTTTTTTTTCATTTTGAGAATCAGCATTCAGTTAGCTTTCACAAAAAAATGATTTTTCAGCAACTAACAAAAATAATCAGCAAGACAACAAGCAAGCTGCTGAAGTTTTTTGAGTGAAATCATAAGTATTTAAATGAATTAAAATATTTATATCATGAATTTTCACAACATTTTGTTTAAAAAATAAAACAAAGTAAATGTTGACAGTCTCATCAGCAAGATTTTGTAATTGAGAAAATGTTCACTGCTTCATTTGCTCAGAGTGAACATTACTATCTGCAAATGTTGCTTACAAATATTAAAAATTTTATCAGTTTTGATGACATTCAAATCATTAATGAAATTCAGCATGAATTATATCAGACTGCTTGTCTGACTTTTGAACTTCTGAATAATGACAAGAAATAAAAATATGCATTTGAGAAATTAAAAAACTTTCAAATCAGTCATTCATTACACAATTTTTTTATTGTAATTTTAATGTTTAATGATTTTGTAAATCTTCTGATGCTTTAAAAAAAATTCAAAAATTTCATATGTGACAATTTGCCACAGTATATATAACATATTTTTGAGCATATTAAAAACAAAATGATAAAAAGTGAAAATGCATAATTATCTGATTTTGCAGATTCACATTATGACTACAGATTGTATTTTCTTGATCAGAATCTTCATGAATACAATAAAAAGCTTAATGATTTTGAAATGCTGAACTACACATATAACTGACTTGAGATAAAAAAACAGTTAAATTTACACATTAAAGCTTCACTGACTGAAAAAATAAATTTTGACATATTGAATTCAAATCAGCATGTATGTTTTAATTACATGATAACTGCTGTAAAGTTTAAAAATTATGATACATATTTTTATCTGCAAGATTCTGATGACACAAATAAAACATACATTTACTGTACAATTTGCAGCTAGCTCAGTTAACAAAGTCATAATGTAATTTGTGTGATTTTTTTCAGCATCACAGCTTTCTTGTTATCAGAAAGCATGATAACTCATTTATGATTTTAAATTTTATTAAACATAAACAAAAATTCATCAATTTCAATTTTAAAAACTTCAGCAGTTGACAAGTTTCTGAAGAAAATGAATTTAATTATATAAAATAAAATCTTCATGCAGTTTTGTTATAATTCAAAAATCATTCATTGTTTGTTTTGCAATTTAAAAAATACATTTGATACTTTATTTAATAATGTTTCAGTTTTGATGAATGAAAATTTTAAAGCTTCAAAACTTCATTTAGCTTTGAGTTTTTCATCTTTGCTGATTCATCACTAATAATCTTTGCATTTATCAACAAATCATTCAATCAAATCAGCTTGCAAGTTGTTTTGTTTGTGCTTATATATTTTGCTTCAGTTGTTGATTTGAAAATAAATGTTTGATGTTGAGATCTTCATGTAATTGAGACTTCATTCATGATAATAAAATAATCTGAAATAAATTTGTATGTTGAATTTATTTCAGCTCAATCTGAATCTGCACTGACAATAAATTTTAATTCATCAGCTTCATTTATTTTGAACATTAAATTTTTAGTTTTTGTGTTTTTTAAATATCAGAAAATTCATTTGAAAGCTGTTCAGCAGTTTTTGTTGAATCTGCTGTTGAATCAAAAAAAATAATTAACAGCAAAAATGATGTCAGAATGCATACACATAACTAAAAACTGTAAAAATTTTATGCTTTTTCTATAGTTAGTAAATGTAAATTCATTGTCAAAATCTGCTGTTTTTGAAATTTTTTGATCAGAGACAAACTCAATGTTCAAACTCTTTATCATCAATGAGATAGCTGAATTACAGTCTTTCATGTCAAATTCAGTCAATAAATCTTCAATATATTGTTTTTGATTAATAAAAAAATTTCTGTTTGATTATTTTTCAATTTTCATGTCTAGATAGCAGCTCTGATTGATGACTTTTTTCATCTCAAACTGCTTGCTAAGCTTTTTAATCAGTTACTCAATTGCTTTCTCATTGAGACTCATGATTCAGCAGTCATTAACATGTAAATTAATGTATAATTGCTTTTTCTGATGAATAAGCAATTTAGCATTATATAAAGAAATTCTGAATTTTAAATTTTTCATGTGTTCAGTTATTTTGTGATATCAGAGTCTGATTATCTGTTTCAATTTGTAAAAATTTTGTCTCAATTGAGTCACTAAATTTTTCTGTTCATGCTTGTAATTTATTGAGAGCTTCATGTAAACATGTTTGTTGTCTGAAAAAATTTCATTTAGAAAAGCTGTAATGAAATCAAACATTTTAATTTTTTATTTTTGAGTTGTAGCAATTACAAAAAAATTTTTTATTGTAAAATTGTTAATTACTGCTGTGTAAATTTTTTTATAATGTATGTTTTTGCATTGTAGAAATCTGTGTATAACTCAACAAGTTTTGAACTGTATGATGCTGTTAGTGTTGTTAATTTTTCTTGTAAATACTTATTTATTTATTAAAATATTTATTTAAAAGTTTTTTTTAATTAAAATTTAAATATTTTTTTTCTGAAGCTTTTGAACTTTTTTCTGCATTGCTTTGTTTTAGTAAAATTACTCACTCAATCATTTTGCAGCTGCAACAAATGTAGAAATGTCAGTATTCATGCTTAGTACTGAAAGTTCAATGTTAGAAAATTCAGTAAAAAATTTTTCTTCATCAAATTTTTTTAGAATTTTGTGTTTTTAATTTAAATAAACAGATTCAATAAAATTTTTTAGATTTTTGTTCATAAAATGTTTCAACATTTCAGATTTATCTCTTGCTAAATAAATTAGCAGCTTGTGCTGCCAGCTGTTTAGTGAATTTAGTATGTCATATTCTACAAAAATTCAAATTGTAATTATGACTGAAATAAATTGTTCAGTTGTTGAATTTATAAATGATTTTTTTAGTAAATTCATAATCTTATTCTGTTCTGATTCTGTTGTTAAATTTGACAAATTTAAAGTCAATTTGACTGCTGAATTTGCAATTGAATTTGCTGTAGAAATAGCAGAAAAAATTATTAAATTTTCATTTAAATTTTCATTAAATTCAACATCTTTAGAAATAGTTATTTTTTCAGTTTCAAAATTTCAGAGATGATAGATATTATGATTTTGATAGTCAACTAGCTTCAATTTTCTAGATTTTGATTTCAATTTGAAAATCTTCTTGAAATTTTTCACATAAATGTCACATTTTCAACATTTAATTCATCTGACAGACAGCTGAATATCTGTTCAGATTTTGAATGATGTCAAAAACTTTGTGTTCTTCTTGCAATCATATAAAAATATAAACATAAAAAAATGATTGATTACTATGCTCATAACTTTGACTGCTTCTCTTCAAAAATGCTTCAGAAAATTTGAATTAATCAAAACACTTTTAATTTATTCATCAAAAATTCAGATTGCTTTTTCAGACAGTTTGTCTTGTTGAGACATGTTAAAACAAATCTTGTCATGTAATATTTTTTTAAATCATAAAAAACAATAAAACATTTGCTTTTAAACTCTTTTGCTTCATCAGAGAGCATTATGTCAATTTTTTTACTCATTGTGATTTTAATCATGTTAATTCAGTTGATAATAATTTCACAGACTTCAGATTTGTTTTTTAGAAAAAATATTCATTGAAAACATGTGACATCATTTGTTATAACAAGAAAGTATTTTGTATCATCAAAAATAAAAATTTCTTTATCTGTAAAGTTAAAAGTCTTGTCATCATTTGTTATGTTCATGTAGAATTTAGCTGCTGATTTAATTAAACAATTTGCAAATTGAAAAAAATTGCAAGCTTGTTTTATCTTCATGCAAGTTTTACAGAAATTTATTTTCTTAACATTTTTAATCTTCATTTTTTTTTTGAGTTTTTTACTAGTAAATTTAAATCATGAGCATTGAGATGTTCTCAATATTTATGTCATTCTAGCATTGTTTTTTTTTGTGATGTAAACTTCTTTACTCAATGGCTAGAAATTAGAAGAGGCTTGATATTCTTTAGATTTTTGTGTTAATTTTTAAGAATATTGACTACATATACAGACTTCAAATACTTTTTGAGCACAGAAACTGTGTAGGCCAAAATACTTTGTGTTCTTAAAGCTTATAAAACAAATACATTCTCATCAGAGAGAATAGCTTCAAAGCTCATTGTTTTATCTGAAGATTTTATTAGTAAAGCATACTTGTTTGTATACTCAATTTGTTAAATAATAAATTCATTATAAGTAAGCTTGCTGAAGCTTAGAAGATTGATTTATAAATTAAATACAATTTTTATTCTTTCTAAAGTGAGATTTTCACTGTTTGTTTAAATGTTAACAGTTTCAAATTCTTCAGTTGAAAATATTGAATTATTGATTATCTCAAGCATAATTGAACAGCTGTCCAAATTTTTTTACATTAAATCAACTCAATTTGTTAAGTGTGAATTGACTTCTGAGTCTAAAATTCAATCATCTGACTTTATAAACTTTTTGAAAAAGTAAACATTTTTTTTATATCAAACAATTTTTTTGCCTTTCAAATCATTCTGATTTTTGTTTTTATTATTGCTCTTTCAATTTAATGAAGCAAGCTCTGAAAATTGAAATCAGTATTGATCAGATTCATGATTGTTCTTCTTGCAATGAATACAAGCTTTCTTGTTATTTTTCTTGTCATTCTTCTTGTTTTTGTTTTTATTTTTTGAGTTTTTCTTTTTCAAATTCTTCATTGAATTCACTGACAATTTGTTGTTTTTTTTGTTGTTATTATTATTGTTATCATTTTTGAAAATACATATAAAAATATTCTTCATTAAGTCAATCAGATTCTCTTCAGAAAGATTTGTTCTGTCATAAAAAACTGTATCAATGCATGTTTGAATGAATTTTTTTCATTTAGCTGTCAAATCATCTTTAGCAATGTTTAATAAAATGTAGTCAGAGCAGATGTAGTTGAGTTGAATTAATTTTATACAAATTTCAAAAAAATGTTTAATAAAAACTTTATTGTTTTTTGCTTTTTCTGATAGATTTTTCAGTTCAATTACAAATTTTTTTCTTCTTGTATGACAGCATTTGATAAACAAAGCTTTAATTGCTTCTCAGAAATCAGAGACAATAAGTTTTTCTGACATCTTGAAATGTGTTTTTATCTGAGCAGAGATACTTGAAAACATGAAGCTATGAAGTTATTTGTTTCAGTCAGTTCAAACTAGTTGAATATATTTTTTGTTCTTCAGAAATTTTTTTTTATTTTTTAGCATGCTTCAGATTTCTACATGCTTTATAACTAGCAGAATCTTGTCTCATCAAGTGTGATAATTTGCAAAATCTGTAAAAATTGTTTGATTTTTTTATAATTTTTGCTTGATCAAAGAATTATTTTAAATAATATTCAACTTTTGATTCAGAATCAATTTGAGCTTTTATAAAATTTCAGAATGTTAAATTATTTTCAGTTGCTTCAGCATTAGTTTCAGCTTTATTATTGAAAATTTCAGCTGCTGCTGATGTTGCTGTAGCTGTTGTGATATGTGTAATATTTTATTAAATTTTTGTTAAGTGAATCTGCATCTGCAAATATTTCATTTTCTGTTTTGTTGAATCATGTTTAACTGCTGTACACAGTTTTTGTTTTTGTTGTTTCTTCATATCAATAAACTTTTGTTGTTGTTTGCTGATGTCATTTTTGTTGTCAGAATTGTGTGATTTGTCTTGATTAATCATGTTTTTATGTTAAAATCTATTGCCAGTTTCTGGCATAAAAAAATTATCATTCAATTCAATTGATTGATTGAGAATTTGTTGAGCAAATCTTTCTAACACATTTCTCACTGACATGTTTCTAGATTCTCAATCAATTTTGAAGCTGTTAGGCTTTTTAAAAGAATGAAATTGAAATCAATTGATAATCTAGCAATTGCTTAAGCTTCTAATTAATTTCTAATTATAAAAATCATGTTCAAAATGCATCAAGTTTCATAATCTGATGGGCATAATGTATGATTTATATTATGACTAGCTAGAAAATTTATCAGAAGAATATGACTGTGAGTCATGTGATACTAGAGCAAGCTGTATTATGTAACACAATGTAAGACTTCAGCTGTAAACTTTACAAAAGCTAATACTGTCTCTTTTCTCAAATGTAACTAGTCTTAATTTGATTAACTTTAGCAAGCATAACACAAATATAAATAACACACTGATTTTTCTCTTCATTGAAAGAATCACTGACAATTTCTTTTGCCTAACAATTATATTTTTTGCTTATTAATTTCTTATTGATTGAGTGAATAGTAATCATTTCACATTTATTTATATATTAACTGAATAAATTTCTTCACTTTATTTTTATATTATATTAACTGAATAAATTTTCTTATTTTATTTTTATAAATTATTTTTAAATATAATTATATAAATATGAATTACTAAATTCATTTCAGTAAAAAATGTAATTTATAAATTATAAATTATATTTTAGAAATTTTCATTTAATTTTAATTTATTATTAAAAATTTTTTGTATATAATTAAAATATTTATAATAATATATATATAAGATATTAAAAAAATTAATTCAATTATTTTGTTTAGTATACAATGATAAGTATTTTATATTTTAAAATCAATGTATATATTATTTTTAACTCATTATAATTTACTGCCTAACTTTAATTTTAAAATATAAAAAAAATAAAATCTGTGCTTAAAATCTTGAGAACTTTTTTTTTAAAATATTTTTATAAAATTCTACATAAAATTAGACATATATTGATATATATTATGTCATGATTGAATATTATTTTAAAATAATAATGATTAATTACTTAATGGAATGCATTTAGTACTAAGCACACTGATGATCATATACATCAAATGGTGTGTGTCCTTATGTCATTTTTGTAAAATACGAATTTTGGCGGACTGGCCCCTATAGGCTGCCGTAGTTATCTGGGATAAGTTACCGACGCTAGATTTTCAAAGCATCCCTGGGCGATTGCATGGTTCTCTTCAGCAGCTTCATTTTTCCAACCCAGTATCCTCAGCAATCAGTGTTTTTATGGGTGAATTTTGACAGTTGAGGGAGGTTGAATCTAAGACCACTAATCTCGCACACAGGAATACCAGTATCATTAAATGTAAATCTACAACACAGAGATCACCACTCAACATTTAAGAGTTTCGCCCATCACTGATGGCTAGAAAGTCCTTGCCGTGCCATCAACTGATCATGACAAGATTGCAAAAACGGTCCTTATTCTTGAGCTTCAACATACCATGCTAAAGGCTGGCGACTGCGAAGCCAAGCGCATCAAAAACCAATATCATGAATGGGGGATGAAAAATAAAAGAAGATGGCCCACAAATGGCCGCATTAAGAGAAAGGAGATATTAAAAAAGAGGAAAAGGGAGGACGAAGATGTAAAAACAGACCGGATGTACGAACGGAGTCAAGGACGAAAAATGTATCCGTGAAGAAAATACAGCAGAGAAAATCATTCATCAATCAAGCCCAGACATAAAAGTGGTCATCAAAGCTCACAAAGTTGCAGCATCCACAGAAAGAAATAACAAAAAAAAAATAATTAAACTGCGAGCCATATGCCTTGTCATAACAGCTTCAGCCTTCTATACAACCCAGAATGTCATATCAGAGATCAGAATCAAGAAACAAAACCAACATCGTGAGGGAGATTCAAGTCATTAAACATATCCAAACCTCCTCCAGGTCCGAGGCCACTGACGAAAGTCAGACCAATAATCGAAATATCTTTAATCCATTCATTCATTCATATGCCACTTCCATGACCTTCGGAAAAGCCCCATGTGGCCGTAATAACCAATAGAAGCTCATAATTAAAAAGAATCAAAACACGACAACTCACAAAACTCCAAATCTTTAATCTTTCTGCCCCTCATTTTCCACCAGCTCAACCACAATCTGGCTCCGCTCATGCGTGGGATGCTGCATGCAAATCTTCACTGTTCGCGGAACAGTGCTAAACCCAGTCGATACCCCAAGTCCATTTGTCGTATTACTACTACCAACCGTCGCAGAGGCAGCGTCATTAAAATTGCTGGCCATGGACGATAAGGTTGAATGAGGAGCCGAACCCCCAATTCCATTGCCACAATTCCCACCGTCATCCAAAAGCGTCACATTCTTTCCAGCAATCACCTGGCGCAAACGGCCATTCATGGCGTTACGGATTTCGACAAAGTCGTCATGGAAGAGAATGAGGAATTTTCCATAGAGGCATGCCGAATGAGCCCTTCCGACGAATTCCATGACCACGCTGCGACTCACGTCGCCATGCTTGTTGACATAAACTGCACACTCTTCAAAGGCAACAAGAAACTCACTCTCGCTTAAGCGGAACATTCCGAGTGGGCGAAGATCTTTTATTCGGTTGGCGATGCGTGTGAGGTGTGCTTGAGCATCTGGTTGATCGGAGCGAAGAGTTGGTACCGACCACGGTTGTTTTTTGTCCAGAGTTAAAACTTCAACGCCACGGGAGGTTGAAATGGCGAGGGAAGTATGAAACAGGTTGATGCTGTAGCTATCCGCAGGAATGTAAAACTCATCATATTCGCGGAAAAAATCAGTATGGCCTCTGCGTATAAAACGAGATTTTGTAGAAGATGTCTTCTGAAGGACCGGTTCCAACACCTGAATATGGAATTAGTTCTAATGTATAGAAATACAGAATGTTACTACTGTGTTCGATAAATACCTTGAATGTGGAAGAGATTCCATCGCGCTTCTTGTAGAACACAAGGGCACGGTCCTTCATTCGCCCAGCGGCAAAGAAACCGACTTCCCTATTGCCAGATAATTTTTGGGGGGCACGTCTTTGTGAATCACTCTGCGCCACAGCGCCTTTTTCGGGACAGATGGTGTCAAGGTGGTATGCAATCAAAGACTTATCAGCAATCAAAAGAAAGAGATTGAACTCCTCAAATACCGCTATTTGAGTCACTCGTAGCATTCCAATTGCCTAATAATGAAAAGTCAAAAATTTTAGTCCAGGAACCAAGAACAGACAGTTATATGCTTACCTTAACCCATCCTCTAGGGTCGTCATATTCGGATATATAAACGCCATAGTCCGTTCCAACTGCACACATCTTACGGCCACTCGGCTGGTGAAAGACAGTCGCACAATTCACCGACGCTCGACAAACAGCCAAGGGACGTGATAAGCTACCAGCATATTTATCTTCAACCTCCTGGATTGCCCGATCCAACGGTGTGCCTTTGATCACAACACTCTTCGACGCAACCGCCAGCTCTGAATAGGCAAAAGCTGAATCAGACAGAACGCGTAGCCTAAACGGCTCTGCATGCTGGGCATAAAGAGATGCAGCATGCTTCGTCTTCGCTTCAATGATTTTCTCGCACCATTCGCGTCGACTTTGCGCAGTATTGGCATAAAGAACGTAGAGTTCTGTTTTACCAAGGTGTCTAATCTTAAAAGGATATAGAATCTTGTCCTCTTTGGAAGACACGTCAAGGACTGTGTTTGGAACCATCGTCTTAGCAGAATTCACAGAATTCCCCGAGCTGCTTGTGCTGGTATGACTTAGCGGTCCCGGCCCAGAGCTGGGTCTCACTGGCGGAGCTATGGTTGTTATTCCCTTGACAGTCGACTTCACCACCGGATCATCATTCGAGCTCTCAAGAATCAGGAGATCCATAGGAATCGGTAATTTGGATACATCATATGTCTCATACTTGACAGACTTGCTGACGTCTCTGGTGGTCACAATTTTTGCTAGAACGAGATAGTGGTCGAATAAGATCGCACGAGTATCCACCCAATTGAATCGTTTGGTCCTAGACCGTTGCAAATCGCCCTGGTAAATGATCTCGCGTCCAAGGTGCTCCAGATTGAGTTCCACAAGTCGCTTCATTTCTGGCCGTAATTGTAATTTTGCACTGAGTTCTCGTAGACCGACTTGTTTGGTCATTTCACCCACCTTGTTATCACAGTCCATGGCTACCAGCTTGATTTCTTCGATTGCTTGCAACAAGTTCGCCTTTTCTTCCGAGTCCTTCTCCATGTTTTTATGCACAGTAGACAAGAGAAGTGTGTACCGTTGAATCCGTGTAATCGGAGCCTTCAAGAAGGTATCCCAATTCAGCCTATTGGACAATTTATTTTCTCTTGCCTGGTTTAAGAATTGTCTAAATAGCAAATTGGTCTCTGCCTCGCGTCTCACGAGATAATTTGCATTGGGAAAGGTGGCTGCATATTCAATATATGCAGCTTTTGCCTTTCTGATCCATTCTCGGAAAATATCACTGAATCCAACGACGAACGGACCTTGTTCCTTCTGACGATACTTGAGCTGAGCAAGCAAGTAGTCCTCATTGACTTTCTTGATCGCATCCACTCTTCCAAATACGTCCTTCAGAAACTTGTCACACCGCTTGGGATTTATGATCGGGGGTTGAGCGACAGAAAGTTGGTCACGGTAGAGAGTTCGTAGAACATCCAGCTGAGATATAAACGAGTCTTCGGTGGTGACTATCTCATGCAAATTGTTTTGACGCTCAATTTCTTTCTTCGAATGCGTCTCAAACACCTCTTTACCAATTTTATAAAAAGTCGCCCAGTCCTCGGCCTTTTTCTCCGGCTCCATCATCTGTGCTTGCAAGTTGATCTTCTTCAGCGTCCTCATACAATGATGCGAATAACATCGGCCAAATACTCCTGTTTCCACGAGATGAAGACGAGGAGAATAGCATCCCTGGCCCGTAATTTGCCATAAAACTCCGGAGAGCGTCTCTGTTCCAAACTTGACCCATTCTTCATCCTGGATCAGGGCACCAGCTTCGAACATATCCTTTACTACGCGGGCGCCAAGGGTCTCAGCATCAGCAGTGTTCATCGTCGGGACCTTGTGTGTAAACAATGCAACGATGGCATCCACGATGGCCTGTTCCTTCAAGTCTGTTTCATCCTCGCTCAAATCCTTTACCCAAGCCACAACGGCACTGAGAGCCCACGGTTCGGTGCACTTCCTGAACTGCTCTGTTGACAGTTTCGCCGGATTGAACTTTTTCCGCTTTCCAGCAGGAATTGCTGGAAGATCTATGGGCACCGAAGGACTGGATATTGACGATGTTTCATAGCCTTGTTTAATCCTAACCTTATCCGCGTCAGTTTTGGATCGAATGATCGGGTCAGTACGAGGTGTTGTTGTGTGTCCAGTGAAGGATGTTGATCGGGGAACAGTCGATGAACCTGCATGAGCCTGAGTAAAGCCTTCCGGGGTCACTGGATACTGTTGCTGCATGTACTGGCCATATGGATCGTGATGAACTTGGTCACGGCTTCGATAGGTTCCAGCAGGCATGAGATGTGGTGCCAAACTGGCGTTTACAGGAGGAACAGGTGGCGGTGGCAAGGGCCGTGAGCTCATTCCCGGGTGGAAGAAGAGATCTTGAGGCTCACTCTCTTCTGGTGTGGCACTGAATGAATTTGCCTGGACAACCCTAGCCGAAAGTACCGCTTCGTCGCCATCATCGAAGCTCAATCTCCTCGTGTTTAGCGACGGATCCGACAGCCCGCCAGTACCAAACGTATCCACTCGGGCGACGGGGCTCAGAGCAGGAAAAGGGTGGATCGAGTCATCATCAATATTTGGGTAGGAATAGTCTGAAAAATCTGCCTTGTCTTCTGCTGATTTGGTTGAACTACGATGGGATCCAAACAAGGGCGTCAGATGATCGTTCTCAGAGTTTGCACTGAAGCCATAACCGTAATGCATCTGAGCGTCATGACCTCCCCCGTACAGCTCCATATCATGGCCTCGGTAGTCGCTGTCACTACTCGATTCAGCCGGTCGGGTGATAGGTGGCAGAATGTCCTGTAGCGAGGAATAGGGGGCAGTCATTGATGTCTGCGTGCTCCGCCGTGCACGCATGGCTGCTTCTTCTTCTTCTGCCATTTGTAATGCAGCTAAACCAGCAGCTGCTTCAGCCTCGCTATCATCGCTGTAGGCGGTGTAATTGACATATTGCCCTGTACCGGTGGAACTGATGTTCTCGTGGCCGTTTGTATGGTTGTGGGTAAAATCAGGGGACACTCGAAGTTGGCCAAGCGAAGTAGCAGCAACTTCATCTGCTTCCTGGATGGGAGGGTGTTGTTGGATTGAGTGGTTGGCGCGAGAACTACGACGCCGTGTACTTGCTGGTCTACCTTCCATTACCGCAGCCTCCACCTCTTTCAAGACATCCTCATAGCTCATTTCATTGTCCGCCCTGCCGTTATAGCCTATAATCGCATCGTCAAGTTCCATTTCCGACTCATTGGGTGGGCCAGGTAACGGACGTGCTTGCGGGTGACGATTGAGGGTGTCTGTACGCCGTGGGGACGATGGATGGCTCTGATGCAGGGGAGGCACAGGTGGAAAATCTGCTAAGGGAGCTTGAGATGAAATTGAAGGCGATGTTGGTCGGTTGTCGTAAGGTGATTCCCCGTTATGTGGGTGATAGGAGGAAGCCTGCGGAGCCAGATCGCGAGAGCTCGAAGCATGAGGAGGAGGAGGGTTAGATGAATTGTGTTGATATCGCGAGGCGCTTGAGTATAGTTGGGATTGGTTCGAGGTTTCGTTTGGTGCATTCGAAGAAGGAGGAATTGTGGAGGGAGGGGCTGGCGGTAGAGTAAAGTATCCGGACGCCGGAGCGGATATGGGAGAGGTCACTGAATGTTGGGAAAAGCTCGGCGAGTACCCTAACGAAGGGCGTGGAGACGGGTCGGACAACTGCGGCGAAGAATAGGAACTATACGACGGCTCGTGTGACCGCGGAGGTAATGGAGGTGGTTGGCCAGTATGTTGTAGTATTGACGATTGATACTGAAGCTGTGCAGAGTTATTGTACGCTTGAGGAGTCTGGGGAGTTTGCCATGGGGGATTAGGTGATGCTTGCGATGACTGGTATGAACTCGTTGTCGTTGGAGACTGGTATGCCGCGGGATTGTACTGCTGATACGGGTAGCTCGCGTACTGTGAAATGCTGGTGCCAGAGAAAGCTCGAGGGTCGTATCTCGATTGCGATGGTACTGGCGGGGAAGACTGCACAAACTGCTGCGGGTTATAGGCAGATTGGCCTGGAGAAGTCGCAGGTGCAGGTTGATACTGATGCTGGTATCCGGACATGGCGGAACCGTGTGATGACACTTGACTCATCACAGAGTGCTGAGAACTGTCCACGGAGAACTGCGAATGCCTCGAACCGTGAGTACTTTGCAAGCCATCCCCGCCATAGGTAGCGTAGTCACCACTCTGACCAGTCTGCCCACCGTCTCCGCTGGCGCTTGAGTGACGGTCGTGAAAGTAGCTCGCATCGTCTCCGGATTGATAACTGGGAGTGCGTCGCAAAGGCGTCCGATTCTGCTGGGTGCTCAGTTGAGACGTAGATGAATATTGCGCCTGTGACTGCGATCTCGATGGCGCCTGGGATTGTGATCCAGAGCTACTGCTGTGGCTATAGAAGCGTTGCGGGACGTTTTCCTGATACGCCATTGTGCGACGAAGAGTGAGGTTGGCTTTAGAAACGCATGCAACAGCCGTGAGTGAGCTGGGTCCCAATAGACGAGCAGGCCCTGATAAGATTTCCGAAAAGAACCATCGAAGAGACCATGCCAAGCAACGACGACGAGTCAGCGACAAACGGTGGAGATGGGCAAGGGGAGCTCGATAGGAGAGTTTGAGCTCAGCGGGATGAGACGGGCTACTGCTCAGCGGAAAAGGAGGATCATTAAAGAGGGAAAATGAATCGAACTAAAGAGAAACGAACGACGTGAAAAGTATGCATTATCATCATCTCTGTCTGCACGGCGATGGGCAGTGAGGCACAATCAGCAGCAGAAGTGATGGGAGGTTGCGTTGCAGGGTTCGTCTGATCACCGACGATAGGACACTGTTTGGCCTGTTTGCAGCCCTGAGCCTCGCCCACTACCGAAAGCAGCCTAGCGTGGGGTTTATCTAATCCCACTGCTGACTCAGCGGCCAAAAGGGGGTTGGACATCGGATGATCTGCAGTCAGGGGAAAAGGAGGCATGGAAGGCAAGTAAGTATTAATTAATGGAGGATAAGACTGAATCTATGTTGTTATTCTATATGGACACACTCTTTTTTTCATTGCTAGAGGCTAGAGGAAAAAACATTGCATTCAGCACGACAGCAATGCATGGAGTAATCCAATTCCAAATATCAAGTTAGTACTTCAAATTCATCGGAGTCAAAAATGCGACAGATATGAATCATATTCAATATTCCATTCCAGCAAATAAATTCAAAAGATAAATCCAATATGCTCTTCCGCGTATTTCATCCGCCATGAAGCATTTGCATGCATGTGTCCTGCAGTTTTTTATATCTGGACGATGATTGCCATCGAGGTAGCTCCCTACCTCGCAGCTTTCAATTCAAGAGTTCCATCATGAGCCCTTCTTTCAATTGATGTTTGAGAAGCAAAGTTTCGAAACCATTTGCTACCTTGGTCTTATCCAAGATAGAAGCAGGCTCGAAGTCTCTGAGGTTAAATCAGCGTTTGCGATGATGATATATAGGTGCTCCGTATGCGAATTAAAGAGGACCTTTGGGTTCCTTAAATACTTCGCTCAAAGATAACAGCCGACGGGAAAAACATGTCTCTTATACCGCCAGTAATGCAAGCATTTGTCGAGTCAATCGGAAAACCAAAACCCTCTTAGGTCATTGCCAGCGGAAAATAGGGGTCGATAGTATCACCGTTGACTCGCATGACCAAATGTCGAGAATCATGCTATATTCAAGTTCATCAAGCACAAGCTGTATCAAGGATAAGTTTGCCTCGCAGATAATCGACAACTCCAGTCTCGCGGACAATATAATAAGTTGCACAAGAAAGGCTCTATCGTCCGTAGGGTTATCATCGTCACGCTTCTCCTAAGAAATAAAAGCGTCATATTACGATTGACTGTATCCCGTAGTGCTGGGATACGTGCAGTCAAATTTTCTATCACTCGTCGCCATCGTAGTCGTAGTCGGAATTAGGGGTATAATCACCCTTCCAGTGATGCTCTGGCTCAACTCGTTCTGGCATAACGTATCTGGCTGTGAGCGCGAACCGAAGCTGTCCGTTAGGCGCCACAGAGTGCTAGGAATATAGTTACTCAGCGACTGCTTATTATCTCAGGAATAGTGTACACTGCATAGTGATCATACCTCATAGTATTTCTGCAAGTTTGCACCATGCATGACGACCAAATCACCATGATGTAGCTCCAAAGCGCAGATCGGGCTCGCCTCTTTTCTCCTATAGCTAGATCGCAGTTGCGCTAGGCGATTCCAATATTCGTCGCAAGCGATTTGCTGGGTATCGTAGAGAGCTTTTAACTCGCGTCTTTCCTCTTCCATAGCGCAGCTTGACAGGGCAAGATCATCTGGCTCGACAGTCTTATTAGTCTGCTCCGGGATCTTGAAGTACTTCTGCTTCAGGCGGACAAGCATCGTCGCTTCAGCTCCGAGAGACAACGTTGCGATGGTAGGTCCTAGCGTATCTTCTCCATCATCGTGATACTGCTATTGTTAGAGACTGGAAAAATCAAATTCTTGCTACCTATAACTTACATTAATTGCCATTTTCTCAAAATAACCCAAAGTAAGCAACTCGTTAGGCTGTTGGAATTCTGTCGGTGGCACTGTTTTCTGGACGGCCCAGGTAAGACGTCCAAGTGCTCTAAGCAAGAACGGAGGTGTCTCGCTAAAGGGTTTCGAATCGACAGCGACTATATATTTATACGGCATTCCCTATGCATGAGTGTGAGTAACCATCTGCAAAACGTCAGGAATATATGTGACTTACAAAGTTTACCGCGAAATGAGACGTCAGAGTACTTTTAACTGAAATGGCATATTCAGTATCCATATATAAAGAGAGCATCGAGGTCACTTACCGACGCTGGCTTTAAGCCTATGTCGTTTCAGGCCAATATCTTGAGTACATAGTTCCCTGAATAAGTCGTTCGGACCGCCCGGACGATTGCTGACCGTATTATTGGCAGCGAAATGAGTGAGAATGTTACCCATTCCCAAGTCGAACGTATCCACGCGATAATTTTCCAGGTACTGAATGTGCGGCTGAATAGCCAGTCTGTTATTAGCCGGATATCGGTGGCCAACCGCGCCCATCTCGAAGTCGGAAAGTATCGATCGCAGTTCAACGGGATCCGGCGAATCGAAGTGAGAGAATCCACAGCCCTGTTCATCTAAAGGACAGACCCAGCCTTTCCAAAGCGTCCTTGCAACACATCTCTTGCATAGCGGGCACACAATCCCTTTCCACATTACTCGCGCAGTCCTGGAGTACTTACCATCATGGGGTAATGTGGCGAGAAGATTGGGCACCAAACTATGCTGGGGTCGCATCGGACTTGGATGCTGGGATCTTTTCTTGAGAAATCCCGGAGCGAACGTCAGCTGTTTTGGTGGTTCTCTGCCGTTCATATTCCAAAATTTCGGGCAGGCCTGCGTCAGACACATCCAACCTTGGGCGTAAACCTGATAGCTTGACTGGCCGCAAGTCTCACAGACTGAGGGTTCAGGTGGCGTAGCGTCGCTGCGCTGTTCAACGGGGAGCGGCTCTTCGATATTTTTACTTGCCCACCAGCTTTTGGACTTGAGATCCAACTTTTCAAACCGAATTTGCGCACCTACACGGCCGTCAATTCGTTCAAACCAGATGTCAGTGATTCGAAAGAAGTCCATGACATTATACCGGTGTGGGACTTTGGTTGCGCAGAGCGTATTTCTATCCCCTATTGGAATTAGCGTACAGAGACAGCGCTCTACCCGATTCAAGTGTGTCTTACCAAGGATCAGTGCCACAGGAATCTGATATTTCAAGTTGAACATAAAGGCCGTGAAGGCGTGGTTCTTGTCATGGACATCTCTCTTAAGAACAAGTTCACCGTTTTCCTTCGAGCAACCTCCGCCACTAAAAGAACGTCAGATGGATTATTATCATATGAGCAACAACAAACTTACACCCGAGTGATAACCACTTCGTGGTCTAAATACGCCCGTTTACCGGAGTCTCCATCAATCAGCACACCGAAAGCGGTGCCATCTAGGTGGTAACAGCCTCCTTGAGTCGAGCGAAACCACGGAAGTGCATCGCATAACTCGGGGCGGTTAACTGCCCACGCAGGTGGGGAACCGATTGGCTCTAGCCGCTGTGCATTGTCTTGCTGGAGTGCGATGGATGTATCTTTCGCTCCCGAAGGCCGATATTCCAATGGACGACTGAAAAACGGAGTCCCATCCGAGGAGCTTTCAGAACTCTGTAGATACGACATTAACGTATTTGTATTATATGCTGCTAGTAATATCAATGAGTAAGTCAGTAGTAGATGAAAAAAAGGCCAAACTGGATATCAACTTACCCTTTGTCAGCTTGCGCGACTTTCTTATGCCGCCATTTGAGATAGCCCTCTTTTTTTCATTGCCTTGATCTACAGACTTCTGAGCCTTAGCCATAGTTTCTTATGAAACTAAGCCTTGGTGAAGTGCTGCAGTTTAGATTGACAGAAGACAGCGATAAAAGCTTCAAAAGGCGGAGGGGGTTTCCGCTCTGAAGGAGCTAGCTTCGGAAACGGAAAAGGATTATGGGGCTTTATAGGTTTATGATCTGAAGAGCGTTGGATTAAAGTCAGAATTGAGAGCGGAAATGAGCAAAGCAGTTTGGAAACCTGAAAGCTGAGGCAAAGAGAAGGAGAAAGCCCTCGGGGGGCCTCGAGGTTTATATAGGCATTGTGAGAGACGCTAGTTCGCGCTAATCACAGTGCTATGAAAGAATTCACTGACCAAATAAGCGAGAAGTAGTCACATTGGCAGCAGGTTCAGTGACGAGGAGACTGAAACAAGAAGGGAAACATGTAATAAACAGTGATAGAAGCAGGAACAGGAACACAGATTCAGTATTGATGGCCACGTGAGCCAAAAAAATTGTCACAGGGATGTAGGGGATGAAGTGACTGACAAAGAGACAGTCAATCACTGAAAATGAACGGGTATTGGTATAATACATGGGAGTAGGGTATCAAGAGTTAGCGAGGCATAGGAGGATATGAGAGAACTGTTCTCAAAATGCATCGAGGAGTAGCCTCAGAAAGCATCAATGCACTTACTTTAAGTACCACGAGCAATGGAGCCCATATACTTGGGCTGCACAATGCTAGGAGCCCCGGGTGATCTTCCCTAAAGACTTTAGTGATTAGTTAGAGACTCGGCACTTATACCATTAAATTAGAGGCGTGAGTCTGAATTTTATGTCGTAGGCCCTTTATACCACGACGTGTTAGATATATAGACAACCGAGATGATCAATCGACGTTAGTGCTGGAGGACAACAACAGAATGGTAAATTCTCAATCCTGGCGAAGAAGTACTCAGCGAATAAGACACCATTAGAACACTCCTGACATTAACCAAAAAATCATGATCAGGATGACATGATATCGATTCGCAAGGCGGCAGCGATTTGGTCTCAGAATGCTCAATTTTGGGCCGCATAGCACACACCAGATTGTGGACCCATGGTTTGTTTATTTGTAGTGTTGGCTTCGATGGCATTCCCGGCGACAACTTTGACTGTGTCATCATGACGTGCCTTGATCAAAACAACACCGTAGATTCGGCCAAACTTTGGGCTGGGACGAACCCAACATGAACACACGCCAACGCGAGTCTCCAACCCAAAGTTATGCTTGAACATGGAACGTCCACACATAGATCTCAAACCTATGCCTGATTCGATTAAACATGAAAAAGGAAAAAAACACTTAGAATCAATATGATTATGATAAATCCAAAAAATATTATATGGCAGTGATATGGCAGTAATTCAAGATCTCTGAAGGCCCAACCGGGAGTAGCAACAATACAAACATCGCACTTCAGGGTATAAAATCTCTTTGCATTCTGGTCTGGAACTTTCTCAAGCTTCTGGCTTGAAATTATTGTAGGTTGGTTTCGCAGGTCTGATTCAGTCAGTGATAGAACTTCATCTCTGCTATTTTCAGAAGCAGTTGGTTTGTCTAATTCGCATGACGGTCCTTTGGTATAATGTATGCATTTATCATATTATTAAGTCGTATCGCTGAGCTCCTGATCATGGAAGCCGCTTCTATGTGGACTTGATTGACAATTCCAGTGAGAGCATTGATCAAACTGTGGCAAGTCAAGCTGTGGCGTCGCAAAGGCAGCTCCGAGCCGCGAATCGCGGTAGCAGTTTGGGCGAGTTTTCTCTTGCAGTATTCGCAATCAATGATCAAAGCGCTGATTCTTTTTGACCAACAGCATCCAGAGCCGTACTCTGTGGGCTTCGATTGGTATCAACGCAAGTGATTGTCTTTCAATTGCCGCGGTGTGGCGCAAATAATATCTGAGGGCCCTTTTAAGTACCCCTGCGTATTATGGATAGCAAGATATAACTACTTGCCAGTAGTTTGCCTGCAATAGACACTTCTGCCTTTATGAATTGTTGGTTCATCCATATTGTCCCTGACCCGGTGTGATTGGCCAATGGTTTATTCGCCATTGAGCAGCGAAAGGCCATGTTGTTTTATGGGCTTGAAAAGCGATATTCACAAAGCCCGAATCCTTGCCTAAGTCATAATTTTCGACTTTGCTTTCTGGCTTTTTTGGTGCCTTTGACATGGCTAAATAGCCAAATCTCGGGAAGAGGGGGGGAAATAGTTAAGTTCATTCCTTATCATGAAATCTCTTTGTTTAAATGGATTTGGAAAGCCAATAAGGAGATGCGTTCTCTGGAATGGCATGTAGAGACCCTCAAGGCCTCTGACCATTAGAGTCTTGATGAAGGAAGAGGAAGAGAAAGAGATGAAGCTGGGGGCAAGAAGATGTATTTATAGCCTGCCTGGAGGGTGCTCTGGCAGTTAATGTGCTTGGGATGAGGTCTCTCATTCAATGCAAAGACAGTAAGATATCATATCGTCTAATAATTGGGCAGCAGTGGTGAAGTATCAATATCTGAAAAGCCAGTAGCATTCAAGTTTCTGAAGGAGTCATACATCACAGTGAATAAGTTACGACGAAAGTGAATATGCGACGGAAAGATTTCAGGATTGGGCCAATAGGAATGAGTGAAATGAATGTGACAAGATAGTGAAGCTGCGACGAAAACATTTCAATACCAAAAGTGAATAATGAAAGAAATGAATGTAAGACGAAAGTGAAGACGCGACGAAAACACATTCAAGCCAAAAAGAAAATCAATGTGACAAAACAGTGAAGATGCAATGAGAATGTTCAAGAAGGAAATGTGAGATGTCAAAGAAGAATGTGACATGAAAGTGAAGAATGTGATGACAGCAGAAGTCCATGTAGTCAAGAAGGAAGAGTAACAGAGCACTGCAGGTTTAATATCATTTTATATTGACAAGTTTTCAGTAACTAAATCAGAAAAACTCAGTAATTCAGTACTGACCAATCTGATGATCACATGTCACATTTAAATATCAAATCAGAAGTACAAGCTTTAGTTTTACTTCATACATCTCTATGTATTTAATGGCTTTTCAATGTTTTGACAGGTAGATACATGTACCTAAAGTACACTTACCACTCTATACTTGAGCACAATTTTATGAAGATGCCTGAGAGGGTCTCTGGCAAACAGTTCCCTTACTGTCTATTAGTTAGTGCAGTTCAATGATGATCAGGCTAGCTAAGGGAAGCATCTCCTGATCTGAGTGATCTAAAGTCTGATTGATCCGGTGGGTACTTGACTCAAAAGAGATTCTATCCTTAGAGACATGGCTAAGAGATGCCTCTTTTAGCTCCAAAATAACCCGATTTATCATCATTTAGATTAGGTCCGCCATAATCCTTCAAATTTGCGGGCCCAGGACGTATTAACCATTTTAGGCAGCCCTCAATATAGAGGCCCCCATATTTCCAGTAGGGAGTTTTGTTATTCGGGTCTTTAACTGTGTCACCTATTGGCAGTTAGTTGAGCCGTCCTTGACTTGGACCAAGAATGCGAAAAGGGCAGAAAGAAAGGAAGTGGAAAGGATGACAGGGGAATCTGGCTTACAGTTGTTTAGGGCAAAGCGAAGATTTCGTTTGCAGGCTTCATGAGCAGCGTCGGAAGATAAGCTGTAAGGTAAATCCTGGTCACACGATTTCGGCCTTACGTTTGCCAAGTAGAGCCAGCCTACTACTATCTCAATATTTTTGCCCTTATCGAAGTCAAGATATTTTGAAACTTGCAGGAGTCCGCCTCGGTCTGTATAACCTAGCGTTGCTTTTTTCTCCTTCATTTTGTCGCAGTATTTGTCGATGAAGTCATTCGCGTTTTCAAGACTCATTGGACCCCCATTTGGACTTTTATACGTCGTGTTTCCATGGCAGCTCAGGGTTCCCGTTGGGGTTGGAACCGGAAGCTTCGCGCCAAGAACCTGTTTTCTAGGCGTTAGCGGAAGCTTTCAGTTAGCACCGGATGTTCATATACAGCGTACAGTGCAGATTTGCCCCTCAGTTGTTGAAGGCCGGCACGGGTGCCCGGTTAAAGAAGGATATAAATTCAGCACGCAGGAGCCAGATGGTCTTTCCAGATATGTAGTGCAGGTAGGGTCCGGAGTAAGCTTGGGAAGCTATCAAGATGGAGAAGGAGTCAGCAACAACTACCTTGGTCTTGAGTTATGTGTGATATCCTTACTATCGTCTTTGTCGGGAACATGGATAGAAGAGCCGTGGACAAGTATTCTCCCAGCGCATACGCTTCATCCCCATCAAATGGAATCGTGGGCAGGGCGTCCTTGTAATCTGTGGTGACATACAGTGCAAGTTTAACGCTGCTAGTGCTCGTCGTACTAGTAGTTTTGGCTTTAGTTGCAGTAGCAGCCTGTTTCTCGGGAACATTGACGGCGTTCGGCACAGATCCCTTTCCGATTATATACGCAACAAAAGCTATTGCCACCGCCGCTGGAGCAGACTGGAGAGCAATAGCTAGATCTCCAGCAGTAACGGCGGGGATGGAAAAGCTGATAGGCAAGTCGAAGTCAAGAACACCACCACCAACACCAGGCCGTGACAGATAGTCGAGCTCACATGCCCCATTGCGCTTGACTTTTCGACCCTTGCAGGTTTTGGCAACCTCTTCAAACAGTGACTGAAGCTTTGATTTTCCATCTGGCGAGAAGATAAAAGTCACATCACCAGGATTGATGCCTCTCTCAGCAGCTGTGGCAGTTACAACAGCAAATGGGGCGGTTTTCTGAATTGTTTTTCCATCAGATGTGGTCGTTGCAACGGCCGGAAGGTTTGAGACCCAGCTTGTTGCACCGTTGCTATTAGTGAACATAGTCAGTACCTACTCAATGCCAACAAAAATTTGTAATCTGAAGAAAGAGCAGAGTATTTGCACTCACTAGTCGTTCCATTTTTCCATGCCTTCATAATATTAAATTAGCATTAGTTATTCTAAAGAGAATGGAGGTGTATCTACCCTCTCGTTTTTCAGGCCTTGCATGTTTGAGAGTTGACTCTGGGATTGAGAATGTTTCCAGAGCATTGAGGAGGAGAAGAATAAGTGAGGACTTCAATCTCATCATCAAGAGCTGCAGGCCTTTGCTAAATAAGCTCGTCACAGTACCAACTGCACTCTCATAGAGTTTTAATAGCTGTAAGATTCAGGTGAGGTAGACTGAAAGCATAACTAATGCAGTAGGAATAGGCTTCTCTCTTATATCCATTCCCGACAAGAGAGCACCAGACAACCATATCCCAGCCCTAGACAAGTCCAGTCAAGTCGCTCCTTGAGGTCAGTTTGTTGTCTGTTAATTAGGGCCAAATCGGCACCTCTGTGCCTCTACCTTTGCAGTCACCCCTGGTCAAACTTCTCTTTCTGTAGAAGGGCCTCCGTGGTTGCATGACACCACTGCTGCAGCAAAGGGGAAAAAGGATCATCAAGTCGTTAATCTTTGTGAATCTGTGATAGCCATCCAATTGTTGGCGTATCAATTGAACTGTGGTTCTTAATTCTCCAAAGTATGGACTGAAGCTATGCCTGTCATGTTGGACGATTTCTCTTAAGATGACTGTCATCCCATACTTTTACTATGTACGGAGTAGATGTAGTCCCAAGAAATGCCAAGAAAGCTGCACATTGACTGGTTGGAGTCACACACTCTGATTGGCTGGTCAAGATTAATCATTAGAGTTTTGATTACATGTCCGACAGCCGTCATGTGGAGCTCAACACTTTATCACTTTACACAGAAGTTACAGGCTCTACAGGGATGAGGTAGGCCTGGAAATCAAGAAAAACAGCATACATGGGGGGGAGGGGGGGCAGGCGCGGCCAGAGGTCACGCCCTCTTAGCAGTGAATTTGAGAGAGGAAGGGGGGCGGCAGGGCGCGGCCGGAGGTCGCGCCCCTTAGCAGTGAACTGCCCTATGACTACAGATAGTTATGTGGATATTGAGCAGCTCAATACTACTTCTTCAGCGACCGTAGGAGCGATAGAGGTTGGTACATCCCTAGGTCGCCTTCCGTTAGGTCGCTAGGTCCCCTTTCCAGTTGCTCCCAGGGGCACCCAGGTAGGTTACTAGGGGTTATCAGGGTTCCAGTGGTAGCAGATAGTAGCCCAAGTGACTAGATTTGGAGGAGTGGGCTGCTCTGTAATTTTGCAAGCTCATTAGATTGTAACAACATTACAGTCTAAGTAGTCAGTAGTAGCTACTGGTAGCTCTCAAGTAACTTCTAGAAATGTGAAAAAATCAGAACCTAATGAGATGTTGTAATAGACTGTATAAATTACATCATTGTATTTAATTCTATTTATTATTCAGTAACTACTAAGAGTTCTCAGCTGCTACTATGAAGATGTGAAACAAAAGTCTTTGCATAATCAGCAGTACCTGATATCTAGTCACATGACTAGCTACATATATTTTTATATGGAAAATATCATGTGACTAGATACCTGATACTGTCAAGACTGCAAAGATCTTTGTTTCACATCTCTGTACAAAGAACACAATGAATAACAATAATACTAACAAAAACTTAATGATATCATTGAGAATTTATTATTTTCTTTTTGTATTATGTCTTCTTTCACTAATTGTTTTTTATTATATTAATTATACTCAGCAGTTACTAGAAGCTCTTAGCTGTTACTAATAATAAAAACTTGTGTTTTTATTTTGATATTTTTTCTTTTTTAATTGTTACTGAGTATCACTGAGAGCAGTAAGAAGCAATCTAGAATATTGTCATGTAATTTAAAATGAATGATGTTACATACACATCACATTTATTATTCTGACACTACATGCTTTGTAAGCACTATTAGCACACTACATATAAATCTGTATGCAGTATAGTGAGATATTAACAACACATCACATATAAATCAAGCATCAAGTCATTAGTAATATTGATCACTCTGATATTTTCAAATTGTGAAAAAAAGCAAGAGATTGAATGAAAATCTGCTTTAATTTTTAAAATCATTCATCAAATCTTCTTGCTGTCATTCATGAATTTACTTGCTCTACTAAATAACTAATATAAATCTTAACAACAATAATTATTGCTCAAATAATTGTTTCTCATGTATTTAACTGCTTTTCTTTCTATTCAATCACTTGATTTGGCAAATGAGTCTGTAGTTGTGAATGCAAAACCTCAGATGAAGATTGTTGATCTGTGTGATGAAACAGGTCTGAGACTGCAAATCTCACTGCCAAACTAGCTGTTTGTGGATAAATTTGCTGAGAATTTGAGAGGCAATTCACTAGAAATTTGAGGGTCAATTCACTGAGAATTTGAGAGTCAATTTGCTGAGGATTTGGGGGTCAATTTGCTAGAGATTTGGAGGTCAATTTGCTAGAAATTTGAAGATCAATTTGCTGAGAATTTGTGAGCAAATTTGCTAGAAAACTGAGTTTCAAATCTCTCAAATTTGCAATTTTTTCAAATCAGACTCTGTTTTCTGATTGAGTTTAGTGTAGTTTAAAATCTTTATATCATCAGTGTTGTAAAATATCAGAGTAGTCAATATTATTAAGAGCTTGACATTTTTTTTATTAGAGTTTATATGTGAAGTGTTGTTAATACTCTACTATACAGAAATGTGAAAAATAAGTCTTTACACACACTAATTGTAAGGCCCCAGCCATAAGCTTCACAAAAGCTAACATCACCTCTTTTCTCAATGTAACTAATCTTAATTTAGTTAGCTTTAGCAAGCATAACACACATATAAATAACACACTGATTTCTCTCTTCATTGAGAGAATCAGTGGCAATCTCTTTTGCCTAACAACTATATTCTTGCTTATTGATTCTCTTATTGATTAAGTGAATAGTAGTCATCTCACACCTGCTTTATATATCAACTGAATAAATTTTTTACTTTATTCTTATATTTTGTCATTTTTTTGAAAAGTACATTCAAAATGACTTTCAAAAACAAGAAAAAGACATCTATTTCTTTCATTTTTCATGAGAATTCTCACAAAGAATTTTCATCATCTGTCAACTCTCAAATGAAAGTGATTTCAGAAATATTTCACAAAGCAAGAGAACTCTCTCATAAAAAAAACATTTTTTACATAAAATACAAAATCAGAAGATTTTAAATTTATTCACAAAAAATTTATTAATACATTTTTTATACTTCACAAACATTTTATTATTAAAATCATGTTTTTTAAAAAGCTTCACAAATAAAATCAACTTCTAGAGAACATGATCTCACTTTCAGAACAACTGAAAATTGATTTAAAAAAACACATTTAAACAAAGTTTCTAGATGTGTTTACTTAACAAAAAAATTCAATCAAGAAAGCTAGATGATATAAACTGTCAGAATTAAAATCTAATTACAAAATTGTTATTTTTGTCAAGCTTCACAAATTTTTTTTCAAGATTGAATTCTCAACTGAACTCATAAAGATTAAAAATTCTCAGAAAATAAATTATGCAAAAACTGAACTTCATTATACATTTTAAAAAAAATAAAAAAACTTTGTGAAGAAAAACTTAACAAGAAACATTTGAGAAAAAATGAAGATTTTTTTATTTTCTGATTTAAATGATTTGCAAAACATCATCAAAAATTCATAATGATTTTTTTTTCATCTGCAAAAAAATAACAATAAGATTGACAATGAATTTCATGCTCAATTTAAAGAAAAATTTTGTAAAATAAATGATGAAATCAAGAATCATGTTGAATGAATGAAACATTTATTTTTGTGAGTTATGAATAAATTAATGCATTTCAAACTTGACAAACAAGAAAAACTTTCAAATACTCTTCATGAAATAATCATTATCATCACACAATTGTGTTTTATTCTCACTCTCAAGAAGAAAAATGAAAATTTTGCAAAAATTTTCATGAATAAATTTTAACAAAATTAATTCAAAGAAAAGTTTAAGAAGAAAACAAAAAATTTCACAAAAAATAAAAAAAACAAATCTGATAACAAGATCAATTTTATAAATATTATTTGTTACAGTTGTGATGAAAAAAAACATAAATTTTCTGATTGTTTCAAGAAAAAAAAAATAAAAATTTGAAAACTTGAAAAAAAATAATTTTAAAGTAATGCAATTATCTGATGTCAATTTTTTGTTTATGTTTTTTATTTAATTAAGTGCATTTTCTGTAAAATCATCTACTGAACATAAATAATCAGTTTATGTAAACTTTTACTGCATTTCTCTCATCATCAGTTCTGATTTCACAAAGTCACTAGAACTGAAAATACATTCAATGAAGATTTTTCTCAAGATTGCTGAAAGAAATCAAGCATTTCTTGATGCTGAAAATGTCACAAACATTATTTTTAAATGTTGAAATTTTTAAAATCAAGCACAAATCTTTCACAAGCAAGTCATTGTTGTCAATATAAATGATGATATGATTTTAAACATGACTTGACTTTCACAATATAATTTCATCATTTCATGAAAAAATCATTTAATTTGTTTTCAGAAAACTTCACATGATCTGCTCACAGTGATTTAATCAGTTAATGTGAAGAATTTAGTGCAAGAGAAAAAGTTTATCTACATGATGACATGTTACAAAATTGAAAAAATAATCATTATGAATTATAATCTTCAAATATCTGAAGTTTATAAAAATCTCACAAAAGCTTTCAGTGAACAAAAAGCTTGAAAGCTGATTTTTTATCAGAAGAAAAACTTGATTATTAAACTTGAGTTTAAAAAAAAATTCATTTTTAATTTCATTTATTAACTTTCAGAAAATGAAACTGAAATGCTTCACAAATATCTTAACAATACAATTGCTCATGATTTTATCTGATTTTTCAAATTTTTCACAAAAACATCAATTATGTTTGCTTTTAAAAAAAATAATGATTTACAAATGTGTGTGAACTATTACAATTTGAACTTCAAAATTGTGAAAAATCACTACTCACTATCATTGATTGAGAAGCTTTTGAGACATCTTGTAAATGCTAAAATCTTCACTCATTTTGATGTCAAAAATGCTTATCATTGTCTTCACATTCAGAAAAAAAATAAATAAAAAATTGTTTTTCACACATTTCTAGAATTTTTTAAATATTATGTAATTTTTTTTGATTTGTTAAATGCTTCAGCTGCTTTTCAGTCTTATATCAACAAAACTCTTCACAATTGTGATATTTTTATGATAATTTATTTGAATGATGTTGTGATATACTTCACAAATGAAAAAAATCATGTTCAACATGTTCATTAAGTTTTAAAAACACTTATGACAGCAAATTTTTACTGCAAAATCTTCAAGTGTTATTTTAATGTTTGTGAAATAAATTTTCTTGAGTATATTGTATTAGCTGATGAAATATTTATGAAAAAATCATATGTGAAAATTATTTTAATCTGATCAAAACTCAACTTGTGAAAAAATATTCAAGTATTTTTAGAATTTACAAACTTTTATCATTGTTTTATTTCAAAGTTCTCAAAAATCATCTTAGATCTTACTAATATGCTGAAGAACAGAAAACAAAATAAAAAAAATCAAACATCATAAAAAACAAGAATTGAATAAGAAAAATGAAAAGAATTTTCTCACAGAAAAAACTCACAAAGTTTTTTATGTCTTGAAAAAAAATTTTGCAGATGCTGTCATGCTTCATTACTTTAATTTTGATTACTAAATACATCTTGAAACTGATGTTTCTGATTTTGTCATCTCAGAAATCATCATTTAATTAAATAATTTTCAAAATTGAATATTTGTAACTGTGTATTCACAGAAAATAAAACTCATGAAATGCAATTATAATATTCATGATCAAGAATTTTTGATCATTGTTGAATTTTTTAAACACTGACATTATTAACTAGAGAACTCATGAAAATCTGTTCTAGTAATAACAAATCATGATAATTTTCATTACTTCACAACAGCAAAGAATTTATCTAGATGACAAGTTTGTTGAATTCAAAAATTAACAGTTTTTTGATTTACTGTGAAATATCAAAAAAGAAGAAAAAACTCAGCTGATGAATCTTCACAGCAGTCAGATTATGTGAAAAAAGCAAATCACAAAAACATTTAAAAACATGAAACTGCAAATCAGCTTCATATTATATTTTTTTTTGAAAAAACAAACTGTGCTGATGAAAAACTTGAGCTGACAGATGCTTCATTCAAGTTTTTTGAAGAAGAAAAAAAAAATGATGTGCAATTTTTTTCTGCAAAATTTATGATACAAATCAAGAAATTACTTGTGAAAATTCTTTCAGACAGAACATATTAGAATAAAAAATTTAAATTGAAGATTGTAAGTGCTCATAAATTAATTTATGATGAAAATTTTTATAATATTAAAAATTTTTACAAAACAAATGAAACATTTTGCAATTTTATTTCAACATTATCTGAACTGCTAAATGCTGACAAGCATACAGCAAAAATTAAAAAAAAAAATAAAATTTCACTTTCAATTCACAAAGAAATGAATTTTTAATGAGAACATGTTATTCTACAATGATCATTTATACATTTCAGTCAATGAAACTCTACAACTAGAGTTAGTCAAACAACATCATGATACATCTTTGACAAATCACTTTGCTACAAAGCAAATCTACAAGTTACTTTCACAAAAATATTATTAATCATAAATGAAGAATATAATTCAGAAATACTGCAAATTTTGTGAAGTATGCATGAGTTTACAAGTTATCAGAATTAAATCATATGAAAAGTTTAATTTATTGTTAATTTTCACAAACTCTTGAAATCAAATCAGCATGAATGTCATCATCAATCTTTCACAAAGTAAAAACATTAAGAAAGCTGAGTTTGACTGCATTCTAGTGATTATTAATTATTTTAGCAAGATGACTCACTTCATTTTTGTGATCAAAAAACTCACTGCAAAGCAATTGACACATTTTATTATTTACAAAATTATAAAATTTCATGAAGTATTTCTGAATATAATTTCTAATCATGAATTTTTATTCATCAGTAAATTCTAAAGTGATTTCTTACACATACTGAAAATTTTGTGAAATTTAAGTATTGCTTTTCATTCTCAGACAAACAGTCAAACTGAGTAATTGAATAATATTCTGAAACAATATCTGCAAAACTTTGTCAATTATAATTAAAATGACTGAATATTTTGATTGTTTCTTGCTGAGTTTGCTTATAACAATTTTCAGCATTCTTCAACAAAAAATTTTTTTTTCAAGTTATTTATGAGCTGAATTCACAAATGATTTTTACAAAATCAAGCAAGTATATTTTTGAGATAAAAAACTTTCAGAATTAAGTGAACATCATTCACAAATGCTGAGATCAAGTCAGAGAGTTTCTCACAAAAACATAAATTTATCAGAAGAAATATTATGATAAAAAACACACATCAAAATTTTACATTGTTGAAAATAAAATTTAACTTAGTTTAAAAAATATCAAGACAGTTTGTGCAAGTAAGAAGCTTGATTTTTTACACACTGATTTTTGTAAAATTGTGAAAAAAGTAAACAAGCAAGTTTATCATCTGAAACTTTCATCAAATCTCACAAGCATTCACAATGTTTTTTATGTATTTTTGCTTCACAATCACAAAAAAATAAATGATGTTGATAGCACAGCTTATCATTTAATTCACAAAACACTTGAAGAAAAATAAAAATTTCAAATCAAAGTTATAACTGACTTCTGCAAGAAAAGCTGACAACTTCAGTATCTTGTTTAATAAAAAAAATATGAGAGTAAGAAGAATGAATTCATTTGAAAATCTGCTGCAAATCTCAGATATTTATAAAAATTTCTTATTAAATATCATAAAATTAATTCTGATAAATCTAACTTGCAAGTTTTTTATTGTTTTGTGAAGAACTAGAAATTTTATTCTGAGAAAGCATAACATGTATGTAATATTTATAAATAATTTTAGTTATTTATTCTACAAGTTTTATGTGAAAAAATGTTTGAATCTCAATGATAATTATATTTTTGATAATAAATTCATATTACATGATTTACTGCATATCACAACATTTCATTTTTATCTTTATCATAATTGCATACTAAAATGCTTTTACTTCTGAAAGAAGCAAAAAACATTTTAATAAAAACAATTATTGCATTTTTCATGAAATTCATTAGACACACATAAAACAAATTAATGAATCTCATGAATCATGTTCAGTTTTTGACACTGATCATATTTCTGCTCACATGAGAATAATTATCTGATTTGAATTATCAACATCACTTCACAAAACTGAGCTTAAATTGTGAAACTTTTTCAATCAGCTGCATCAATTAAATTAATTAATTTGAGAATTAATGTTTTGATTTAGCAAGGTTTTCTGATGAAAAATCTGAAATCAGTACTGACTGATGATGAAAACAATTCTAAAAATGTCACTAATGTAACTGACAAACACTTCTCAAAGCAACTTTCAAAAAACAAATTATGAAAGTGATTTGTCACTTAAACATTCTGCAAAATCATTAATGAAATCTGATGATTTCATTAACAGTGCTGCAGAACATTGATCAGCACATCATAATCAGTTTTTTATTTTTCAAAATCATTTTGCAGAAATACTTTCACAAAAAAATAAAACATATTTTTTTCACAATTACTCAGCAGCAGAACAAACACACTCACAAAAATTTGTCACAAAGCAAAAAAAACAGCAGCATGATTAGCAAAAATTATCAGAGTTGTTTGCATTACTGATGCAGAATTAAAAATTTTTGAAATCATCTGCATTACTAATGCAGAATTGATGACTCACAAAGTTAGTTGCATTTTGCTGTCATAATGAAATAAATGCTTGAGTTCAACAAAATAAACAGCAAAAATGACTCACAGAATCTGCACATGCAGATTAAATTCTTACATTTTATAATGAAGTTAACTTGTCAGAATTTAATTCTGCTCACAAAAAACAGCAAAGTTAATTAAAGTTTGTTTGTAAAAAAAACTCATCAGAGTCTGACTGTGAGAACTTGCTGAATTTATTAAAATTAATTAACAGTTTCACATTAAAAAATACTTACTCATAAAAAAAAACATTGAAGTTGATTTTTTGTATAAGTAAGAAATTTTCAAAACATAAATTCAGATTTTGAAAACTTGTTGCAGAAAAAAAAATTATGAAATTGTTAGCATAAAAATTTATAAAAAATATTTGCAAAACAAGCTTTGCTGAAATTTTATAATCTTATTTTGTGAAATTTTAAATTTATTCACAAAACATAAAAATTGTTCATAAAGTTAATACTCATCAACATCTCAACATTGAAGTTTTTTGTATTCAACAATACAATAAATCAGAGTTTACTTTCTTCTGAAGTGTTTGAGTGAAACATGATGATATATTATTGTTGAAATTAATTTTAATCATGATTTTGCATTATACTTTCAGTTAGCTTAATTCACAAAAACTTAACTCAGCTTGTGTTGATTTGTGAAGATCAAATGACTCACAAAACTGATAGCTTGTGATGCTGATTACTCACAAAATCAATATAAATTTGTGAAGTTTTATTTCAGCTGTGGAGTGATAAAAATCTCTTGCAAAGTTTTTTTTTTGATGAAACTGATGATTCTGATGTTAGAAAAATTATACTCACTGAAAATGAATTTTAATTTAATCAAAAAAAAAAAAAAAAAAAAAAAAACTGAATTGCTAAAAATTATTGTTATCACTTTCATAAAATCAAGTTATACTTAATTAAAAAAAATTCATTTTCATGAATGAAAAATGAACTTTTACAAATCAAAACAAGAAATTACAGCAATAATTGTCTGACTGACACAACTGTATTATGTACAACTGCAACAGTGAAAATCATAAGTTTAAATCTAATCATGATCATCAGAGTTATCATGCATTTTTTAATTAAAATGCATGATGTCTTCTCAAAATCATGCACAGCTGAATGATCTTAATAATTTTTTTTTGCTTTGTGAATCAGCAACTGCTTTCACAAAAATATTTTACAAAACTGAAGTGATGAAAGTTGATGTTTACATCATCAGATTTAATTCACAAAAATCTAGTAAATGATAAAACTGTCACAACAAAATTTGATATAACTGATATTATTTGTATCACAAAGTTTTTTTGCTAGCTAAAAAAATACTTTTTTTCTTCACAAAAAAACAATTTTTTTTTCACAGAATTTTTTAATTTTTACAAAAATTTTTTATTAAGATTTCAATAATTATTGAGTTTATATGCTCTGAAGAAATCAGAATCTTCACAAAAAAAAAATTATAAAATTTCAGTCATAAGCTTCACAAAAACTAACATCATCTTTTTTCTCAATGTAACTAGTCTTAATTTGGTTAGCTTTAGCAAGCATAACACACATATAAATAACACATTGATTTTTCTCTTCATTAAGAAAATCAGTGACAATCTTTTTTGTCTAACAATTATATTCTTGCTTATTGATTCTCTTATTGATTAAGTGAATAGTAGTCATCTCATGCCTGCTTTATACATCAACTGAATAAATTTTTTACTTTATTGTTATATTAATAAAACTTGATGTTTTGTAATTATCAGTATTTCATCAAATTTCTTAGTGATTTTGATATTTTATAATTTTTTATTTCTTTATGTCAATTTAAAGTAATTCATTTGCTTTATCTGTAAAAGTTATAAGAACTTTTACAGCTTTTAATCTTCAGACAGTATTTAATTTAAAAATTATAAAATTATTTTTCAGATTCTGACAGTGTGAAAAATGATTTTTTAAATATTGATTTTTATAATTTCATGACTTATTTTTTTTATTATATTCATTTTCTTTCTTGAGCTGAATAATCTCTTGTATATGTAGTGAAATATATTTAATTCATTGTTGAATTTTTTCTTAAAAAAGTTTTTTTTAAATTTTCAGTCAGATTTTTTTAGTAATTCTTTTTCTTGCAAAACATTTTTAACTGTTGTATAGTACTTTATTTACATTTAAGCACATTTAATTATATTCAAATCTGAAAAATTGTCAGATTAAATAAAATATTATATATTGTGAAAATTATAAAAATTTTGCTAAGTAAAATATAAATGTGAAAATGCTTTATTTTTTTGTAATAAAATATTTAATTGATTGCAGAAATATTTAAAATAAAAAATTAATATACAATTTTCATAAAAAATACTAAAAATAATTTAATTATTTAATATTTATATCAATTCATTTTATTTAAATTTTTATAAACAAATTTGTTTTACTTTACAGTAAATTTAAACATAAATTTTTTGTCTGAAATTTGTTGTGAATGTAAATTAAAGTGCTGATTAAATTCATTTTGAAATTTTTATTTTATTTATATTTTTATTTTTTTAAATTAATTTTATTTTTTAAGTTTTTTTTCAGCTGCTTTTTTCTGTACTGCAGTTTTTGAAGTATATATATAATAAAAAATTTTTTTATCAAAAATAAATATATTTCAAAACATGAACTCAGAAATTTTTTTTAACAGCAGTGAATACAAGTTTGATTATAAATTTTTTTAAATTATTTTTATATTCAAACAGTATTACAATAGTGTTCAAAAATAACAACAATTTCATCAGTTTAAATAATATTTTTTCAATTTTTAAGAATTTAATATACATATTTTTCAATAAATTTAAAATATTTTTTTTTGCTACATCACTTAAATGTAAGACTTCAGCTGTAAGCTCTGTAAAAGCTAACACTGCTTCTTTTCTCAAATGTAACTAGTTTTAATTTGATTAGCTTTAGTGAGCATAACACACATATAAATAACACACTGATTTTTCTCTTCATTGAGAGAATCAGTGACAATTTTTTTGTCTAACAATTATATTGTTTGCTTATTAATTTTTTATTGATTAAGTGAATAGTAATCATCTCACATTTACTTTATACATTAACTGAATAAATTTTTTTACTTTATTTTTATATTTTGTCACTTTCTTGAAAAATATGTCTAAAATGATTTTTAAAAACAAAAAAAACATTTGTTTTTTTCATTTCTTATAAAAATTTTCACAAAAAATTTTCATTATTTATCAATTTTCAAATGAAAGTGATTTTAAAAACATTTCATGAAGCAGCAGAATTTTTTTGTGAAAAAATATTTTTTATTTAAAACATAAAATCAAAAAATTCTGAATTTATTTATAAAAAATTTATTAATATATTTTTTATGCTTCATAAACATTTCATCATTGAAATTATATTTTTTGAAAAACTTCACAAACAAAACTGACTTCTAAAAAATATAATTTCACTTTCAGAATAACTGAGAAATAATTTAAAAAAACACATTTAAATAAAATTTCCAGATGTGTTTACTTAATAAAAAAATTCAGTCAAGAAAGTTAAATAATATAAACTGTCAGAACTGAAATCTGACTACAAAATTATTATTTTTGTTAAGTTTTGTGATTTTTTTTTCAAAATTAAATTCTTAACTGAACTCATAAAAATTGAAAATTCTCAAAAAGTGAATTATACAAAAACTGAACTTCACTATATATTTTAAAAAAAATAAAAAAATTTTTGTTTTTTGATTTAAATAATTTACAAAACATCATCAGAAACTCATGATGATTTTTTTTTCATTTGTGAAAAAATGACAATGAAACTGACAATGAATTTCACACTCAATTCAAACAAAAATTTCATAAAATAAATGATGAAATTAAAAATCATGCTGAATAAATGAAACATTTATTTTTGTAAATTATGAATAAATTAATGTGTTTCAAATTTGATGAACAAGAGAAACTTTCAGATATTTTTTATAAAATAATTGTTATCATCACATAATTGCATTTTATTTTCATTTTCAAAAAAAAAATGAAAACTTTGTGAAAATTTTTACAAACAAATCTTAACAAAATTAATTCAAAAAAAAGTTTAAGAAGAAAATAAAAATTTTTATGAAAAATAAAAAAAATAAATTTAATAGCAAAATTGATTTTGTAAACATCACTTGCTACAATTATAATGAAAAAAAAACATAAATTTTCTGATTATCTCAAGAAAAAAAAATAAAAATTTAAAAATTTAAAAAAAAATAATTTTAAAATAATGCAATTGTTTAATGTTAATTTTTTATTTATGTTTTTTATTCAATTAAGTGCATTTTCTGTAAAATCATTTATTAAATATAAATAATCAACTTATGTGAATTTTTACTGCATTTCTTTCATCATCAGTTCTGATTTTGTGAAGTTATTAAAACTAAAAATACATTCAATGAAAATTTTTCTCAAAATTGCTGAAAGAAATTAAACATTTTTTGATACTGAAAATGTTGTGAACATTGTTTTTAAGTGTTGAAATTTTTAAAATCAAGCACAAATTTTTTGCAAGCAAGTTATTGTTGTCAATATAAATGATAATATGATTTTAAACATGACTTAATTTTTGTGACATAATTTTATCATTTCATAAAAAAATTATTTAATTTGTTTTCAGAAAATTTTATCTGATTTGCTTGTGATAATTCAATCAGTTGATGTGAAGAATTTAGTGCAAAAAAAAATTTATTTATGTAATAACATACTGTGAAATTGAAAACATAATCATTATGAATTATGATTTTTAAATATCTGAAATTTATAAAAATTTTGTAAAAGCTTTCAGTGAGCAAAAAGCTTAAAAACTGACTTCTCACTGAAAAAAAAACTTAATTATTGAATTTAAATGTGAAAAGAAGCTCATTTTTGATTTCACTTATTAATTTTCAGAAAATGAAACTGAAATGCTTTGTGAATATCTCAACAATACAATTGCTCATGATTTCATTCAGTTTTTCAAATTTTTTGTAAAAGCATTAATTATGTTTGTTTTCAAAAAAAATAATGATTTACAAATGTGTGTGAATTATTGCAACTTGAACTTCAAAATTGTGAAAAATTATTATTCATTATCATTGATTGAAAAGCTTTTGAAATATTTTGTGAGTGCTAAAATTTTCATTCATTTTGATATTAAAAATGCTTATCATTGTTTTTGCATTTGAAAAAAAAATGAATGAAAAATTATTTTTTGCACATTTTTAAAATTTTTTAAATATTGTGTAATTTTTTTTGATTTGTTAAATGCTTCAGCTGCTTTTTAATTTTATATCAATAAAACTTTTTGCAATTGTGATATTTTTATAATAATTTATCTGAATGATGTTGTGATATATTTCATTAATGAAAAAAATCATGTTCAACATGTTTGTTAAGTTTTAAAAACACTTATAACAATAAATTTTTAATGCAAAATCTTTAAGTGTTATTTTAGTGTTTGCAAAATGAATTTTTTTGAATATGTTGTATCAGCTGATAAAATATTTATGAAGAAATTGTGTGTGAAAATCATTTTAATCTGACTGAAATTCAACTTGTGAAGAAATATTTAAATATTTTTAAATTTTGTGAATTGTTACTGTTGTTTTATTCTGAAATTCTCAAAAATTATTTTAGACTTTACTAATATACTGAAAAATGAAGAACAAAATAAAAAAATCAGATGTTGCAAGAAATGAAAATTGAATAAAAAAAATGAAAAAAATTTTTTCATGAAAAAAACTTGTAAAATTTTTTATGTTTTAAAAAAAATTTTGTGAATGTTGTCATGCTTTATCACTTCAACTCTGATTGTTAAATATATTTTAAAATTAATGTTTCTGATTTTGTTATCTCAGAAATTATCACTTAATTAAATAATTTTTGAAATTGAGTATTTGTGATTGTGTATTTGCAGAAAATGAAATTCATAAAATGCAATTATGATATTCATGATCAAGAATTCTTGATCATTGTTGAATTTTTTAAACACTGATGTTGTTGACTAGAAAACTCATAAAAGTTTGTTTTAATAATGATAAATCATAATAATTTCTGTTATTTTGCAACAGCAAAAAACTTATCTAAATGATAAGTTTGTTAAACTCAAAAATTAACAGATTTTTGATTTATTGTGAAACATTAGAAAAAAAAAATTCAATTGATGAATTTTTGTGATGATTAGATTATGTAAAAAAAACAAATTATAAAAATATTTAAGAATATAAAACTGCAAATCAGTTTTGTATTATATTTTTTCTTAAAAAAACAAATTGTGCTGACAAAAAAAAATGATGTGCAATCTCTTTCTGTGAAGTTTATGATACAAATTAAAAAATTACTTGTAAAAATTCTCTCAAATGAAATGTATCAAAATAAAAAGTTTAAACTGAAAATTGCAAGTGTTTGTAAATTAATTCATGATGAAAATTTTTATAATATTAAAAATTTTCACAAAACAAATAAAACATTCTGTAATTTTATTTCAGCATTATCTGAATTGCTAAATGTTGATAAGCATGCAGCAAAAATTAAAAAGAAAATGAAGTTTTATTTTTGATTTACAAAAAAATAAACTTTTAATAAAAATATATTGTTTTACAATGATTGTTTATACATCTCAATCAACAAGACTTTATGACTAAAATTAGTTAAACAACATCATGATATATTTTTAATAAATCACTTTGTTATAAAGTAAATTAATAAATTATTTTTGTAAAAATATTATTAATCACAAATGAAGAATATAATTCAGAAATATTGTAAAGTTTGTGAAGTATGCATGAATTTATAAATTATCAAAGTTAAATTACATAAAAAGTTTAATTCATTGTTAATTTTCACAAACTCTTGAAATCAAATCAGCATGAATGTCATTATCAATCTTTCATAAAGTAAAAACATTGAAAAAATCAAGTTTAACTGTATTCTAGTGATTGTTAACTGCTTTAGCAAAATGACTCACTTTATTTTTGTAATCAAGAAGCTCACTGTGAAGCAATTGATATATTTTATTATTTATGAAGTTATAAAATTTCATAAAATATTTTTAAATATAATTTCTGATTATGAATTTTTATTCATCAGTGAATTTTAAAGTAATTTTTTGCATATACTGAAAATTTTGCAAAATTTAAATATTGCTTTTCATTTTCAGATAAATAATCAAACTGAGTGATTGAATAATATTTTAAAATAATATTTGCAAAATTTTGTTAATTATAATCAAAATAACTGAATACTCTGATTATTTTTTACTGAATTTACTTACAATAATTTTCAGCATTTTTCAACAAAAAAATTTTTTTTTCAAGTCATGTATAAACTGAATTCACAAATGATTTTTATAAAATTAAATAAGTATATTTTTAAAATAAAACACTTCTAAAATCAAACAAACATCATTTGTGAATGCTGAGATTAAATCAGAAAGTTTTTTGTGAAAATATAAATTTATTAAAAAAAGTATTATGACAAGAAGCACATGTTAAAATTTTACACTGTTGAAAATAAAATTTAACTTAACTTAAAAAATATCAAAACAGCTCATGTGAGTAAAAAGCTTAATTTTTTATGCATTAATTCTTGTAGAATTGTGAAAAAAATAAATAAATAAATTTATCATTTAAAACTTTCATCAGATTTTGTGAGCATTCACAATGTTTTTTATATATTCTTGTTTTGTAATCACAAAAAAATGAATGATGTTAATAACACAACTCATCATTCAGTTTGTAAAACATTTAAAAAAAAACAAAAATTTTAAATCAGAATTATAACTGATTTTTACAAGAAAAACTGACAACTTCAGTATTTTGTTTAATAAAAAAAATATAAAAACAAAAAAAATGAGTTCATCTGAAAATTTGCTGTGAATTTCAGACACTTATGAAAGCTTTTTGTTAAATATCATAATGTTAATTTTAACAAATCTAATTTGTAAGTTTTTTATCATTTTGTGAAAAATTAGAGATTTTATTCTGAGAAAGTATAACATGTATATAATATTTGTAAACAATTTTAATTACTTATTTTACAATTTTATGTGAAAAGTTGATTATATTTTAATGATAATTATATTTTTAATAATGAATTTATATTACATGATTTACTGCATATCATAACATTTTATTTTTATTTTTATTATAATTGCATACTGAAATGCTCTTACTTCTGAAAAAAACAGAAGATATTTCAATAAAAACAATTATTGCATTTCTTATGAAATTTATTAAACATGCACAAAACAAACTAACAAGTTTTATGAATTGTGTTTAGTTCTTGACACTGATTGCATTTTTGTTCATGTGAAAATAATTGTTTGATTTAAATTATCAACATTATTTTGTAAAGTTAAATTTAAATCACAAAATTTTTTTGATCAACTGCATTAATTAAATTAATTGATTTGAAAATTAATGCTCTGATTCAGCAAAGCTTTTTGATGAAAAATCTGAAATTAATACTAACTAATAATGAAAACAATTTTGAAAATGTTACTGATGTGACTGATAAACACTTCTCAAAATGATTTTCAGAAAACAAATTATAAAAGTAATTTATCATTTAAACATTTTGTGAAATCATCAGTAAAATCTGATGAATTTATTAATGATATTATGAAACATTAACTGACATATTGTAATCAGTTTTCTGTTTTTCAGAGTCATTTTGTAAAAATGCTTTTGTAAAAAATAAAAATACATTTTTTTCACAATCATTCAGTGATGAAATAAATACACTCACAAAAATTTATTGTAAAGTGAGAGAAATGACAGCATGATTAGCAAAAATTATTGAAGTTGTTTGCACTAAAGTTGTGAAAATTATTAAAATTGTCTGCATTGTAAATGCAAAATTTGTTGCTTGTGAAATTAATGACATTTTATTGACATAATAAAATGAATGCTCAAATTTAATGAAACAAACAGCAAAAATGACTTGTGAAATCTGTGCTTAAATATTAAACTTCAGTATTTTATAATAAATTTAACTTGTTGAAATCTGATTCTGCTTGTGAAGAACAGCAAAGTCAATTGAAGTTTATTTATAAAAAAAACTCATTGAAATTTAACTGTGAAAACTTGCTGAATTCATTAGAATTGATTGATAACTTTGTGCTGAAAAATACTCACTCATAAAAAAAAATATTGAAGTTCATTTTTTATATGAGTCAGAAATTTTTAAAATATGAGTTTGAATTTTAAAAACTTGTTGTGAAGAAAAAAATTATGAAATTGTTAGCATAAAAATTTATAAAAAATATTTGCAAAGCAAGTTTTGCTGAAATTTCATAATTTTATTTTGCAAAATTTTAAATTTATTTACAAAACATAAAAATTGTTTGTGAAGTCAGCACTCATCAACATTTCAATATTAAAATTTTTTATATTCAATAATATAATAAATTAGAATTTACTTTTTTCTGAAATGTTTGAGTAAAACATGATGATATATTATTGCTGAAATTAATTTTAACTGTAATTGTGCATTATATTTTCAGTTAGCTCAATTCACAAAAATTTAACTCAGCTTGTGTTGATTTGCAAAGTTAAAATGATTTATAAAGCTGATAACTTGTGATGCTGATTACTTGCAAAGTTAATATAAACTTACAAAATCTCATTTTAGCTGTAAAGTGATAAAAATTTCTTGTAAAGTTTTTTTTTTGATGAAACTGATGAATTTGATGCTGAAAAAATTATACTCATTAAAAATAAATTTTAATTTAATTAAAAAAAAAATTAAATTGCTAAAAATTATTGTTATCACTTTTGTGAAATCAAGCTATATTTAATTAAGAAAAATTCATGTTTGTGAATAAAAAGTAAACTTTTATGAGTTAAAACAAAAAATTACAACAATAATTATCTGATTAATGCAGTTGTATTATGTACAGCTGCAATAATAAAAATTATGAGTTTAAATCTTATTATAATTATTGAAGTTATCATGTATTTTTTAATTAAAATATATAATGTTTTTTCAAGATCATGCAGAGCTGAATAATCTCAACAAATTTTTTTTGTTTTGTAAATCAGCAATTGCTTTTGTGAAAATATTTTACAAAACTAAAGCAATAAAGTCAGTGCTTACATCATCAGATTTAGTTTGTAAAAATTTAGTAAATGATAAAATTGTTGTGATAAAATTTAATATAATTGATATTATTTGTATTGTAAAATTTTTTTGTTAGTTAAAAAAACAATTTTTTTTTCATAAAATTTTTTAGTTTTCATAAAAATTTTTTATTAAAATTTCAATAATTATTAAGCTTATATACTCTGAAGAAATCAGAGTTTTTGTAAAGAAAAAAAATTGTAAAATTTCAGCTGTAAATTTTGTGAAAGCTAACACTGTTTTTTTTAAATATGACTAGTTTTAATTTAATTAACTTTAGTGAGCATAACACACATATAAATAACACACTGATTTTTCTCTTCATTGAGAGAATCAATGATAATTTTTTTTGCTTAACAATTATATTTTTTGCTTATTGATTTTTTATTGATTAAGTGAATAGTAGTCATCTCATACCTACTTTATACATCAACTGAATAAATTTTTTTACTTTATTCTTATATTAAATCTGATTTTCAGCTGAACTTAGTTATAACAAATTTATAATAGTAAAAAATTTTAAAAATACTTGTGTGAAAAATCTCAATTTCAAATACAAAAATTTAAAAAAAAAATTTTTTTTAAATAATTTTAAATAATTAATTTTATAATTTTTTGCTTTTTCTTTTCAGTAATTTTTTTTGATTATTTAAAATAAAATGTATTTTTCACAACAGTAAGAAAAATTCAAAAATTCAAAAATTAAAATCAGAATTTCTGATATTAAATTCATATTTTTTAACATGACTTGTTATAACATAAAACATACATTTACTGAGATTCAGTTTATCACAAATCTGATTATGAAGAATCTCAAGTGAAAAAAAAGTTAATGCTTGAATCTGAAGAATAAACTGTTTATAAAAAATAAACATTTTGAAGATGAAATCATTTATTAAATTTACTAAAAAATTGACAGAAAATCAGATATCAAAATTTTTTTATTTTGATATTTCACTCTTTACTGCAAGAATTAGATAGAAAGTGAAGCAGTTTGTGTTGTTGTTGAATATTGTTGCATTTAAACAGACAAATCAGATCATCTTATTACAACTTTTTATACAAAATTTAATGAAAAACAATTATCATCTGATACATCAAGTCTTACTAGTGTGTGCAAAGATTTATTTTTCACACCTCTGTACTGCTTACAGATTTATATGTAGTGTGCTAATAGTGATTACTCAGCACTTATTAAGCTGGTGGTGTCAGAATAGTAAATGTGGTGTGTGTGTAATGCCACTTTTTAAAAATATCTCATTATGTTTCAAAGATTTGCACACTTTTAAAAGATACTTGAGAGTACTTGAGAGCTACTAGTAGTTACTGAACTAGAAATCTAATGAGCTTGCAAAATTACAGAGCAGCCCACTCCCTCAAACCTAGTCACTTGGGCTACTATCAATTACCCTTGGAACCCTGGTTACCACTGGTATCCTACTTGGGCGGCCCTAGGGGCAGCTGGGAGCAGCTGGAAAGGGGACCTAGCGACCTAATGCCTAGCGACCTAGGGACGTAGTAAACCGAGCGATAGTCATATGCTAGTTGTAACTACATGATGTATGTAACTATGTATGTACTCCGTACAGTGCCCTACAAAAAGTGATTAGTCAGTTCTTAGTTAATGGATGGTTGTCATCTCTGTGTTAGTTAGTTTATCGTTTCAGTTAAAATTCCGATGCATTTAATAACCAACCACCCCCATGCAGCTCCGCCCCCCTCCCGCTCCCGCTCCCGAACCCAAAAGACCACAACTCCGGAGCACTGCCCCGCTGATGGCATATCTACCGTACTGGCCCCATATCCGTGGGTGTTTTCATATGCACCTCCTCCCTGCCAGTTGGCACTGTCTCTTTCCCCAACTGATCTATTCTGTCTCATTGCTCCGAGACTAATTTCAGGAGCCTGTGCCAGTGGGGGCTCTTCTACGCTCCGACTATTCGATAGGCTATGATATTCTTATGAAAGGATACCAGTTACTGGTGTTCATTCTAAGCACTGACAGAATGGCTCAATTTGATACATATCCTTGCTGAATACTGCATGTGTTCTGTTTGCTTCTTTTCCTTGACACCTAACTATAGCTCCGTGCGGCTGCACCGAATGGGGCCCTGTAATCTCCTGGTCAGACTATGGATATGTATATATTTACAATGGGCAGATATCCAGGTCCATTGCATGCATTCAAGCCTTCTTTTACCCATCTTCTGGCTCCTTCGATATCCCGCCCAGCTTTAGAACGTTATCTACAAAGATTTACAATGCATCTTTATTCTTCAACACTAATCACCCTTTTGAGTTGTTCTATCATTGTGGTCGGTACTTCCCTCGACAATTGCTTCAATGTCAAGAAGGGAAAAGACAAGGGAGGATGCGACATGTACAGAGAAGGGAAAAAAAAGGCAGATCTAGATGGCTATTTTGAAGAAGCCATTAAGCTCATCACCACCGCGTCCGCTGGGATCGACGAGTACAACAGCGACCAGCAGATTCAAAAGATAACCAAGAGCTTCTTTGGTATTAATCCGAAGGACGACCACACCGGGCCGAAAGACGAGGAAAACCAAAAGTTGCTTAAGCACGTCCAAGGTACGTGGCAATCGCTATATAAACGGCTGCACTAGACTGTGTTAATTCAGCGGCGCAGACTGGTTTAGGGATCTGAAGACCTTCGTTAATGGAGGAGGCCCAAAGTGGCCCCTCTACTGCAACAGTGATTGGCTTGAGCAGACAGAAAAAGGTGATCCTTATTCCCGTCGGGATCTTTTCTTTTCTGTCTCCCCTTCTCTATCTCTCCCCCTTTCTTTTCTTCTGGTATGCGGCTTTCCCGAGCTAAACCTGTCTGTTTTCTAGTGTATGATGACGCTGGGAATGAGGTGAAAGGACTGTCGGTTAAAGATGATGATGCATATGGCAAAAAAGAACCACAGCTTAAGAATGGCAGGTACCCTTTTATTTTATAGCATGACGTCCAAAGCGGCACGACCAATAGCTAACTCTTTTTTCGGCTGACTAGGAGAAGTGTGTAATATGAGCAATTCCTCCTTTGAACTTTTCGATCTCTAACTCTCTTGGTTTCAAAGTGGGTGGCATTCTGGTCTCCCGAGGTCAAAGAATACTACTTTGGCCCGCCATACGAATGGGAACCGCCCACATACTGCGGTAATAGAGGTTTTATTGCCGTGGTCACGCCTATGAGCACGGGGAAGAAACAACTTTCATTAACTCTTTGCCCCACGGGTTTCTTCAAGAGCGCAAGCCACGAGAGAATCGATGACTCGAAAACGAGAATCGGTTATGAGCTTCAAAAACTCCAGCCCAAAAGTTTAACGCTTGTACACGAACTAGTTCATCTGGTTAAGACCCCGGAAGGTAGGCGGCCCGAGACCTCCTCATTGTCATCAGCTAGTCAACAGTGCTTCAGACGGTTCGGAGAGAGCTAATTGTGTTATTAGAAACGAAGGATCTTATGGCGTGGGGCCCCAAGAGGGAACTCAAAGCCACTAACCCTAAATGGCCGGGGAACACGGACGATTTTATCGAGAAGGGCAGAGAAGCATGTGAGTTAAGGCATAGGCTGTCACTGAGGAGACGAGTGTAGCCAAACGGGAATGAAAGGTTCAACTAATGCACTTGAAATCTAGACACAGCAACCGATGCCCTTTTCACTGCATTGAAAAGTATGCAAAAAAAGCACTATGCTCCCCTTCCATCCCTCTCTTCATCATCTCTCTTTGGCACCAAAGCTTCCTGCGAATGTAGAACCTTTTGTAGAAGCCAACTAACATCCTTTCTCGCGTTACAACAGCCAACCCTCGACTGCGTACCGAAAATAATCCAGAGAACTACGCTTGGGCTGCATTGGCTATATATCTTGCAAGAAACGGTGCGAAGAAGGATTACTCCACGGGTCTCTTGAGAAACATTCCTCAGTTTTTGGGAGGCCCTTCCTCTGGCGACAAGCGGCCTCATGAGAGTGACAGTGATAAAAGGGGCATTCCAGATGAAAATGGGTTCCGCATTTTTTTTTCATAGCCAACGAGTTCATATGCGTACCGCGGAGGGGGATGTTAGGGAATAGCCTTTAAATACACGATGAATGATGTAAAGTACAAAAGAAAGAAAGAAGAGAAACAGTTTAGCTAATATTCTTATAGCGGGAATAAAATTCTCTGTAGGAGGGAATGTGAGGCCGAAGATATAGTTCGATACCTACACCAGCGTCGCGGAAGGCGGCTTCGATCGCAGGCGGCGGATCACAAAGAACTGGTGCAGTGGATATCGGCAGACACGTGCGTTGCCAGGCCTCGTGAATACGCACAAACGACAGGTTTGGTAGATGGGCCCGTTTGTTCTCCGCAATTTCTACCACCCAGGCAAGATTTTCGTCTGCAAACCCGCGTTCGGGGGTCCCGTCATCATTGGACCTGAAACTGGATCTAAATGCAAAGCCTTTTGGGATATTTATCTAAAACAAGGTGTTTCCAATGGTAAGGCTGAATAATTATGAAATCAAAGATTAAAACAGGGGCTACACGTACCTTGAGGGTTTCTAATGATGAAGGCAGTCGAGTATGAAGCCCTTTACGGGCTGCTGGTTTATCTCTTCCCTCCCATTCAAAAAGTATTTCAATACTTGCTTCCAGGGTCTTGAGATTGCGCAAGCAGCTCAAGTCGGCAAAAGTCTCGTCATCAATATTTTCAGTGATACGATCGGAGTCCAGTTGTAATATATGAAGTGTGTCTCGACAGCGGCTCAGAACCTGAGGAAAGCGAGATGAGGAAATATAAGGATCATAGAAACTGCCACCACTGATTTTGCAGACAAAGCTTTTCAGCTTCGGGCAACAAGCCAACAAAATGTCAAGCTCGGAGCTGAAGTCGTTTGTGATGTGAATTTTGAAGCTCTCGAGTGACGATCGATGTTCAATCTTAGGAGGTGGTGCGGAGGGCGGGATTTTGCTGCATTCCTCGCCGAGGCTCTTTCCCACAGTCAAGGACTTGATCATCGGGAGCTGGATGAAATTCACCAGGTCATCAAAAGTGACATTATCGTTCTCAATATGAAGTGAGCCGAGCTTGGGGAGTGCGGCTTTGTCAAGAACGAAGCCAAAGTCAACGTTGCCGTCTAATACCAGCTTAAGACGTTCAATAGAATGTAGTTTAACCACGACTTCGCCGACGCGATGAACGTCTGAGCGCTCATCAACCTTGATGGTGGCGGTTCGCGTGAATTTGGTCAGCGCCGGGGTCTCGGTAATAGAACGGTAAAACAGTTGGAGAGCTTCGGACTCATAGTCCTTCAAGCGGACATCTTGGTAGAGACATGCTGTCGCAACTTGATTAAGACATTTGCTGACTCGTGCTAGGCTTGCGAGGTCTTGAGGCTTAAGGCAGCCGTCGGAGACAATTTGAAGAGCGAGTTCGAGGGGCAGATGTTCCAGGGACATTGTACGTAGTAAATTATATGGGTTTATCAAAAGAATTGAAATTTCAAACCCATGAAAATCAAGATACTAACTAATATAACTATCTGTATTCTTGCATCTTTATATTAGCTAAGGCTCATACTATATTTTCTTCTCAATACAGCAGCACCTTGCCACTGTCAGTAATGATAAATTTGATTCACAAATTTAATTCATGATGAAAAGTCTGCAAGATGAAATCAGAAAAGCTTGAAATATTTTATTATTTGTTTTTGATTAAAAAATCTTTCATTATATTCTTCTCTTCCAGTTGAAGATTCCAGATACGACATCTGTTGAGAAAATCACCTTCCATAACAATGACTGAGCCAGTGCTTGATCCTCCTTATGAGATCGTCCACTTCTGGTGTGGCGACAAGGACCAGACTGAATTGTCTGTGACATGCTACGATCGGCGATTCGATATCTTAGCCCTGGCAGCAAACATGGAGGAGTGTCCAGCCGTTCAACAGGAGTTCCTGAGATTGGTAGCTGACCTCCTGTCCATGGACGATGATGACTTCGAGTTCATCCCCGGCCAGCCTGACCCGATGGAGGAGATGTGCTACTGGATGGCAAAGGCTTGCTTTGCTCAGTTACGCGCTTTCATTGCTACTCATCGACCAGAGCCACGAATGATCTCCTTGGAGGAATATTACAACCCAGTGACAATTCCGTTAACACTACAAGCAGTAGCTGGTGTTGGGTTGACCGCGGTCCAATCTACTCGTAAACCAGAGGACCTTACACCTCGTGTACGCCTCTCCTATCCAGTTGCAAATGTGGGTGTTTCACTTTTTCAGCTTTCGGGCGTGAAATTATTTTGGGATGCCGAGAATGAGAGACCAGTACGACCGCCTTCAAGGGTGCTTGTGGATGGAGAGGAAGGCATGGAATACTTTTTCAAGCCAACTTACCACGGGTCTTCAAAAGAAACCGAACGAGAGATTGATTTGCTGCTTCAATTGCAGCAGCTACAGCAATCGCCCCACACGATTCGAGTCCCCAAGTTACATGGCTTTGTTTCCCCGAGAAAGAGCAGAAATCCGACAGAGATTTCCGGCATGCTACTCACTTACATCAAATCCTGCCGCTCATTGGCTTTTAAAGACGTGGTCAGGAATGCACCTCTTTCCCTTCGAGAGAAATGGATTCAGCAACTACAGGAGATGATCAATGAGTTCCATAAGGCAGGAATTGTCTGGGGGGACGCGAAACCCGCTAATATTCTAGTGGACATGGAGGACAATCTGTGGATTATCGATTTTGGTGGATCTTACACACCCGGCTGGGTTGATGGAGAATTAGTGGAAACGGTCCAGGGAGACTTACAGGGGCTCTCAAGGATTATTGATTTTATCAGTCGATTAGGAGCAAAAACTTCTGGACAAAGCGACCATCACACAAAGTGAATAGGAATGTTGCTTTGTTGGAAGATTCAGGACTCATCACAGATGTTTGCTTTCACACTCTCTTTTCCAGAGAATGGACTTTCCGGCAAGAGAGTTGCAAACTTGGAAACCCCCACTGCAAAGCAATCCGGCTATTAGGTAGGTGAGGCATGCATCGGAGAGCCATTGTGAACCTTTGGCATTTTGCGATGGGGTGATACGCTGTCGCCGCTCTCACTGCTGGCAGGAGAATTATAAAAATTGAGTTTTCACCAATCATGGCATCGTAACGCGTGCTACGTTCGCTGACTTTTATGGAAATAAACCATCATGGGCTTCCATTCAACCAGGCGTAGGAGGGACAAGATCACCAGAACATATCCAGCCTGCGGCAACCAGGCAAAGAAACAGCGAGGTATATCGTTACAGGCCAAGTTCTGGACTTGCATTCAAAGATCTCGACGCTGGAGAAGGAGTTATGTCGCGCAGGATCTTGTTGAGTTCGTCTAAGAAACCGTGGTATAGGATCATCGTTTCGTAGAGGAAGAGCCAGGCTTGGGAGTAAGAGACTTGACAGTGAAAGCACGTAGGAGGGACCGCAAGGCCGCCAGAAGCTGCTTTGTAGCACACATGGTCGATTGGCGATTAGAGATATGGGAGCGACCTCAGATGTGTGGACAAGTTACGTAGTAGCGTTATGCGGTGGTGGTGATACTCCCCGCCACCTACAAGGTTGTGTTGAACTAGCTTACATAACTCATTAAAACTAAGTTTTCGAAATAGGAACATATATTGCAAAAAGAAGAATTTCTTCTGCCTTCGGGCATTTGGTCTTATTGAAACGATACAGAGAAGATTAGCATGGCCCCTGCACTAAGGATGACACGCTCAATCAAAGAGAAGCTCAAAGTTTTTTTGCCGGAGCTGCGTTGAGGTAGGACGGTCAGGTCTTCGAACCTGGAGAGAAGGCTTTCGAGTTCGAAACCGCAATGCCGCACTGCTTTTGCCGTTTTTCCCGCTGAGGATTTCTACTACTTTCTTATATCTCGACCAAGCCACATCTTGTTATGGAAACATTTGCGAATTTCGCAATTTAGCATTGCCAGCCTACTACTATCGGTGTCAAATCAGAGGCTTCTGCTTTTGAGAACAACTTCCTTATAACTACGTGTGAGTATTTTCCAGAAACCTCGATCTTGGCCAGCCAACTTCATCCCCAAGACTTTCACTGAAACTAAAAAGATGAGTTCAGAAATACAAATTTCCATTCGTCTACTATCTCCGCCAGGGACAATCATCCGCCGACCAGTGCCCTCAGAGGCTGCTCAATCATGCAACCCGCCCTTATTCAACGATGCTATGCATGTCCGCACCGTAGTCTTCGTCGACGAGCAGGGATGTTCCCCCGAGTCCGAACTTGACGAAGATGACCATCGCAGCTGGCATTGGGTTATGTACGATAACCGATCGAGTCAGCAAATACCCATTGGAGTAATACGATTGGTCCCGCCCCCGCACCCGCCGCATCAAATCCACCTTAATAATAATGGAGTGAATCGTGATACGATAGACGGTCACGCCAAACAGGAAGAGCCATATGTGAAGTTGACGAGGGTTGGCCTCTTGCCGGCATACCGAGGAATGGGCCTCAGCCGCAAATTAGTGGATACCGCGCTGAATTGGGCTGTTGAGCATCGATCCGAGGTCGTTTCCGCGCTTGGCGTCCAGGAAAGTTGGAATGGACTTGTATTGGTTCATGCGCAGGAACAGGTGGAAGCGTTATATGCTCGGATGGGCTTCGTCACGGATAAAAGCATGGGGAAGTGGGATGAAGAGGGAATTATGCATGTTGGCATGTGGAAGAGGGTTGATATATCGAATCGTATCAGCCCATAGATGAGATCGAGAAACCATGATTTTTACGATTTGCAATTAGGTTTTTTTTAAGGGGTGGCCAGAGATACGGAACGAAGCAGATAACTGGGATGAGCGCAACTTCCTCCACTGTGAAAAAGGTTGACTACACTCTGTCGAGTATCTGTATAGACTCCGTAGTCTTCCCGTACGTGGACCGGTTTTGGAAGTGGTGGGAGCGATTCTGGGAATTCTGGGACCGCATATTAGAACAAATACACGCTGGGTTGATTTCGAGTCTGACCTAGTTTGATTTGTGGAATTAGTGTCATACAGAGCAAGTATTTAGATTTTCACCAAGAGTGAGCCCTTCACAGTATATCGACTTCTTTCAGCATAGGTTCAGACAGGAGAATCGGAATATTTTCTATGCTGGCGTGCACGCAACACGTTTCTCTTCTCCAATGGATATTCCTGCAAGAGATATCAACAGTTGGATGAGTCTTCGCTATGAAGTGTAGTTGTCACCTGGCTGTTGGCCTTCTTGTACTACCGACCGAATACTTCTTTAGTTAACTGCTACCCACTACAATATCTATATGTGCAGATTCTGTGAAGACTTGCCACTGTCAGAGAAATCCAGTGCTTTCAAAGTCAAGATACGTGCTCTTCTTTAGATCTACTCCATATGACACAGGGCCGATCATACTATGCTGTGCACGCCTCACAGTTAGCGATTTCGCGACAATTTAACGGTGAGTGTATCCCTTGTACGACGGGATACAAGCCGCGTATTCATGACCTCTTGACCAGCAGCCAGAGAAATTGTGGCTTCTATGTACTGCACATGCCGGCTCGGACGGCCCTATCCTGATTGTATGATTGTGACTCTCTCAAGTGGCCAGTCCTTCCAGCTAGAGGGATGGTTTGCGTGTGAGGTCGACCACTGTTTTGAAAGTGCTGGACTAAGATATTCTGATCCTTTGATCCAGATCACCATGAGAAGGAAGATTCTTGTTTTTACCACTCTGGGGTAGAGCTTTTGTCTCCATGTTTGTTTGGTAGGTTTGGGAATGGCGATACCTAACTAGAGCTGAGTTAGCAGACGGCAACAGTGACGGTTAACTACATCCTAGTTTAACTATGTTACTTACCTGGTTGTTGAAGAGATAAAGAGGCTTAACAGACCACCAGATTACTTTGAAGAGGGTTGCTGGATTGACTGGAATTGCACCAAAAAAGAGAAAAAGAAAAGGAAAAAAAGGGCTTTTGTATATTTCACATTCAATAATACTGGAGGAGGTTCCAGGTTTGTATCGCCGCAGGTTTCAACCCCAGATTAGGTTCGGATGGTGAGGGGAGAGATCCAATCAGAGCAATTGCCGACAGTCCGTTTCCCTTAGCCGAAGTTGCTGAAAGTACGGGCACCAATCATATCCCTGCTTGGCGCGAAGTAATATGTAACTACACGTTACTCCGTACAATACAGTTTAATAGTATTTTCTTTGAGTGACGATTCAGTGCCGGATGGGCTGTGGAACCTCGGGTGAAGTCCCCATCGCAGCTCAACTTTTCCATGATGGCAGCTCTTGTGCTGCTCGAGCTTCTGGTCGCCTCTCTGCACCATTCTCTCACTCTCTCGCCGCATATTCGTGTTCTATCACGGGCGATTTCTGTCGCAAAGCACTATGGTTTTCCGTGCTCCTAGCTGGGTGGGAGAGTTGCCTCCAATCCCCGATGATGTTGCCATCTGCGACTTCATGCTCGATGAGAAATATGGCCGATACCCGCTGGCTTCGTCGAGAGACCCTTTCACCTGTGGAATGACAGGTCGGACGTATTCGGCTGTAAAGGTCGCTGAACGTGTTGAGGTTCTCGCCCGGGCTTTGGCGAACGAGTTTGGGTGGAAACTGAACAAGGGGACAGAATGGGACAAGGTTGTGGGTGTCTACAGTTACAATACGGTAAAGCAATATTGTCAGGCAATCCAGCAGCTCTGCTATTGCGGTGATTGATGCTCTGTAGATCGACTTTTTGGTGCTTTGCTGGGCAATCCACCGGTGCGGTGGCATCGTATCTCCCGCCAGCGCCATGTACTCCAGTCCAGAGCTCACCTACCAGTTGAAGGATTCTGGAGCTCAAAGCCTCTTTACCTGCGTCCCCTTGTTACGCGCTGGCCTCGAAGCAGCCACCAAAGCTGGCATCCCCAGAAACAGAATCTACCTCCTTGATCTCCCCGCCGAGCTTGCAGGAGCGAGCAAGGCTCCAGAGGATATAAAGACCTTGGAGCAATTCATTAGTGAAGGGTATTCATTGCCAAAACTGGAGAAATTGCACTTTGCGCCAGGACAAGGAGCCAAGCAGACTGCCCTCCTGTGCTATTCCAGTGGAACATCAGGTTTACCGGTAGGCTAGGCCCCAGCTCCGCTCAAATTTTTAACAGCGTTATACAGAGTACTCATGTATTTCCTGTCTAGAAAGGGGTCAAAATCTCCCATAGGAATGTCATTGCCAATACTGTCCAAATAAAAGTGTTTGAAGCACCCTACAGAGAATCGTTGAACTCTCCTGGCCAAGACCCGTATAAGGATGTCTCTCTCGGCCTATTGCCTCAGAGCCATATCTATTCCCTCCTTGTTATATGCCATGCCGGTCCATACCGTGGCGATCAAATTATAGTACTACCCAAATTTGAGCTGAATCAATATCTTGACTCAGTGGAGAAGTACAGAATAGGAACCCTCTATTTGGTACGTCTTGATCTTTACCTTTTTCAAGCGCGCCTCTCTGTGCAGGGGCCTTACTTACCAAAGCCACAGGTACCTCCAATCATCATTGCGATGTTAAGAAATAAACAGGTGTGCGATAAGCGAGATCTGAGCGCTGTGAGGGCTATTTTTACTGGGGCTGCTCCACTGGGAAAAGAACCAGCTACCGAGCTACAACAATGGAAACCATCCTGGTCAATCAGACAAGGCTACGGTATCTGCTCCTTGTTAGCGAATTCTGCAAAAATCAAGTGTTGATCAGTTTCATAGGATTGACGGAAACATGCACTGTGGTCTGCAGCACAAGCTCGCATGACATCTGGCTCGGTTCCTCTGGATGCATCCTTCCAGGTGTGGAGTGTAAGATTGTGTCACCCGAAGGCGTTGAACTTACAGGCTACGACAATTTGGGAGAGCTGGTCGTCAAATCTCCGTCTGTCGTGCTAGGATATTTGAACAATGAGCAGGCAACAAAGGAGACGTTCTTCGATGGTTGGATGCGCACCGGTGACGAGGCGGTGGTCCGCGTTGCGCCCAGCGGTAATGAGCATATATTTATCGTTGATCGTATAAAAGAATTGATCAAAGTTAAGGTAGACCTTTCTCACGCTGGCAGATTCTAAAGTTTGTGCTAACTTGAGCATTTCAGGGTTTGCAAGTCGCACCAGCGGAACTAGAGGCCCATCTACTTTCTCACCCTGCCGTCGCCGACTGCGCGGTTATTCCTGTTCCCGACGACTCGGCTGGAGAATTCCCAAAAGCCTTCGTCGTCAAGAGTCCTTCAGCCGGATCGGATGATGCAGCCACCATTGCGGCTATCCAGAAACACGTGAAAGATCACAAAGCGCGACACAAGTGGTTAAATGGAGGTGTAGAGTTTGTGGACGTTATTCCCAAGAGCCCAAGTGGCAAGATATTAAGGCGGTTGCTGCGAGATAAGGAGCGAGAAGCGAGACGCAGAATTGGTGCGAAGATTTGACACCGATCGATGCAGAGAAGCCATGGATTTGGAATGCATAGCCGCGCGGAGTAAGCTGAAGACCAGACTTTCTTCATGACAGTAAAGATATACCTAGGAATAGATCCTTAACAGTCTCGAAAACTTTCACTATTCATTGTTTCGTAATGACGGATGAACTGTGTTCTCTTTGAATATTTCGGATTTATAATCCACGCTTCTAGTCGGGAGATATATCGACATTTTACCTCTTATTCATAATTATCTCGAGAAATCTATTTTAAAGTGAAGCTCTTCATTGACATTGCATTCCGGATTTTCGTTCAAATCTTCACGCCCCTCCTTGTCTCGAATCTCGATCTCGCGAACTTCCCCCCTCATACGCCATTCAGCATGCCGGAGCCATCCCATGAAAATAATCCTCACCCCCCCGAAGACGCCGAAGACGCATTCCTCGACCCCGCCGAGGCCGAAGAAGAAATCGCCCAAGATGAAGACCACTACATGGAAAACGCCTCCGACGAGGACGAAAACCTCGAGATCGACCTCCAAAACGACTCTGTCGCGCACTTCGACAAGCACACAGAGTCCATTTTCTGCATCGCCCAGCACCCCGTGCACACCTCCATCGTAATCACCGGTTCCGGCGACGATACCGCGTACATCTTCGATTCTACGCCTACAGATGACCGACCAGTACTGCCGAGTAGTTATGAGACGGCGCCGCAGCCCAGGAGGGAAAGAGAGTCGCTGGCGCCGATTCTTCAGTTGGACGGGCACACGGATTCGGTTAATGCGGTTTGTTTTACGGAGCCGGTGGGGGAATATGTGCTTACGGCGGGGTTGGATGGGAAACTGAGAGTGTGGAGGGATACGACTGCGTCGTTGATGGGGACCTCGTGGGGGTTCCTTGTGGAGATGCAGGAGGTGGAAGAGATTAATTGGTTGGCAGTGTGCCCTGTGTCCAAGGACGGAAGCGAGGAGAAGAAGAATGTGGTGGCTCTGGGCGCAAATGATGGGAGTGTATGGGTGTATCGGGTGGATAAGAGAGAAACAGAGACTCCGCTGTATATGTTGGCGTCGTTCTTTCAGCACACAGCTTCTTGCACCGCTGGGGCATGGACGCAAGATGGGCATCTACTGGCTACTGTTTCTGAAGACGGAAGTTTTTATGTGTATGATGTCTTTGGTGCTGCCGCTGCGGCTGGCATTGCTTCATCAGTGAGTACACAGGCTGTTGTTGGTTTGACGCCTCAAAATCAGCGATTCGCCGTCGATGGAGGGCTGTACTCCGTTTCTATAGCACCTTCTGGGGCGTTTGCCGTCGTTGGTGGAGCGGAAGGGCATATTAAAGTCGTCGGGCTTCCCCGTGTATCCTCAGATACTAACCAAACTTCAAAGCAAAAGTCGAAATCAAAAGGTGCTACAGCGGTTCCTTCAGCCGGTAGTGGTGCAGGACAACTTCTAGCATCTCTTCAGGCTCAATCAGATGGCGTCGAAACCCTCTCGTTTTCTTCACCTCCTCTTAATCTTCTTGCCGCCGGCTCCGTGGATGGGTCGATAGTCCTCTTTGACGCGGCTCACCGATTCGCTATTCGACGTCATATCCGCGGTGCTCATGGAGATTCGGCAGTGGTCAAAGTTGACTTTGTTCGGGAAAATGGACTTTCAACGCAGCAACCTGCTGGTCCGGCATCTACGACGTCTGGTAGACCGTGGTTACTGACCTCGGTGGGAATGGATGGCGTAGTGCGGCGATGGGATACTCGTGGTGGCACTGCTGCAGCTAGTTATGGCTTGCTTAAAGAATGGAGAGGCCATGCAGGAATTACTGAGAATGAGGAAGGCGAGCAATCTGGTGGAGTCCTGGGATTTGTGCATGGAGATCAAGGAGGAAGGAGGATAGTAACAGCTGGTGATGATGGGGTTGCTCTGGTCTTTGAGGAGTAGAAAATATGATGCAACGACGCATAGAATGCAAGCCAACGTATATGCAGCAACAATGCTAGCTGACTTCAAAAAATGAAAATAAAATATAAAAAAGTACATTTGGAATTCTGCTCGAATCACGAACAGAAGGAAAAGAATTTGTTTTAACAGTCGTAAAACAAGCACAGGGCTTAATATGTACAGAGATATATTGAAATGGGGACAGAATATGAAGGCAATGCGCCTCAAAACCCATGCAAGTCTAGGACTCCTCCCCGCAGCGTTCTTAAATTCTCTCCTGGTATTGAACTTCCAAACGAAGCGGCCAAATCCACGCAAATAGCCGCCATATGTATAGGATTCAACCACCGCCATTTTAGAACCGATCGCTGTCGCGCAAGCCCTCTATTTCATCCATAGCCTATTCTTTTGTCTGAGAATACAGCGTCAATGGTGGCCATCACCGTGATGATCGTCTTTCAAGAACGCCCACTCATATCCACAGTATATCGCAAACGCAACAGTCGCTATTCCAAGACCAGGGAAGCTGTTTCTGAGTCGATTCACTCGGGAAAAGGGACCCGTGTATCTCCATGCTTCACTGTAGATTGTGTCAGATAGATAAATTCAAGAAAACCAGCAACAAAGGTGCAGTTAGATGTAAGTAAGGGAAAAGACGTACTTTCGCTTCCATGGATCCCTCTGAGCCCATATCGACTTTGGGTCTGCTGCGGCTTTGTAGGTCTTCAGGTCAAACCCAGTGGGGTTTGGTGGCGCCATTGTTGCGGGCGAGAGGACGACAAAGAGTGGTAAACGGGATGGAGAGGATTGGAGGAACGTAATTCCGCGAGGAGAACAGTGATTTACAGCGGCTCTTTTGAGCAATTGATATACTCGCTGGCCAAATCGCGATACTCTTTGAATCTGTCCTGGAGGAAGGTCGTCGGGATGATGAGGTAAGCAGATATGGACAACGATACTTTGACTCGGGCTAGGCCTAATCTGGCTAAGCTCGTACTGGTGGGCGCTTGGGTGAAGAGAGAGAGGTCATCCGAGCTGGCAGAGAGAGAGAGAGCACAACATCCTCAAATAATTGTCGATGAGCTTCCCTTGATTCCTTTTAGCCTGGAAGATATAGAACTCAAGCCCTTTTCCAACCAAAACGTTAGCCTTTCTGATCGTCCCAAGACTCGAGTCCCTACTGCGCATCTCTGGCTAAAACCTCTCATGCCCTATCCCACTTCAACATTTCCATCGAGCTCTGAGAGGCCCCGAAGCATATAATTACTATGCCTCCGCCTGCCGGTCGATACGGGCCGTCAGGCATTGCAGGCCCGTTCCCACATCTCCCACAAGCACACCTTCAACAGCAGCAACAATCGCAACAACATCATGGCGCACACCCACAGTCTGCTAACGCCGGAATTCCCCCCTCGTCACTCGGTGGACACCCGGGCTTTGGCCCTGGCACTTCCAATGCGAACATCAATCCTTTCGCACTACCTGGCGCGAATGGGATGACTGTTACTGGATTTCCTACGACTGGGACCGCTGGAGGTGGCATACCAGACACAGGCGGAAACGGTCTTGCGAGCCATGCTGCTCAGATGGGGTTCTTACGTGGTGCTCAGATGCAGCAACAACAACAACAGCAACAACAGCAACAGCAACAGCAACAAGCTCAACAACAGCAGGCGCATTTGGCGAATGATGGCCGCTTGGTGGTGGATGGGAAGGCAGACAAGTCGAGGATAAGAGATGTATGGAAGCATAATCTTGCGCAGGAAATGGAGGCTCTTCGTTCATTGGTTGACAAATACCCATATATCAGTATGGTAAGCGCATGGACACATTTCGCACGGGAGCGTGGAAATTCGCCTAGTGTAGGATGCTTATAGCGATGAATTTATATCTAGGACACAGAATTCCCTGGAATCGTTGCACGGCCGATGGGCACTTTCACAACAAAGGCGGACTATCACTATCAGACCTTGCGGTGTAATGTTGACTTATTGAAGATGATACAACTCGGAATTACTTTGTTTTCGGAAGAAGGTGAAATCCCGCCTGCCTATCCTGTTGATGGAACTTTGCAGGCCAACGGCAACCATCTTGTCCCGGCGCCATGTACCTGGCAATTCAACTTCCATTTTTCCCTCGAAAATGATATGTATGCACAAGAATCCACGAGCATGCTCGCCAAGGCTGGAATCGATTTCACAGCGCATGAAAAGAATGGAATCGACCCCCTAGAATTTGGTGCTCTGCTCATGACATCCGGATTGGTTTTGTTGGATGATGTACACTGGATTTCATTCCATTCTGGTTATGACTTTGGCTACCTCATGAAAATTATGCTTTGCAGCCCTTTACCCGATGACGAAGAGGACTTCCACAAACTTCTTTCGATCTTCTTCCCTTCCCTTTATGATATTAAATTCCTCATCAAACACGCAGGTCGGAATCAATCCGTGAACGGGTCACCGCTCTCCCAGAATGCTGCGCAAATACTGGTCAACCTCGGCCAGAAATCCGGCTTACAAGATATAGCTGACGAATTAGGAGTTAAGCGGGTAGGAATTGCGCATCAGGCGGGCTCGGATTCGCTTGTAACAGGCGAGATATTCTGGAAGATGCGACAATTGGTGTTCAATGGCGCCATCGACGAGGAGAAATATTCTGGTCAGATATGGGGATTGAATGGCCAAATACCCGCCATGCCTTATCATACGAGGAATCCGTCACAGCAAACACCTAATACAAACGGTGCCACCGTCTATTCCAATGCGGCAACGCCTAGTACGCCAAATACCGGCCATGCTGCACTGAATAGCAACCAGACTCCCGGACCACAGTCGCATGTCGGTGGTAGTCTGGGCGCATTAACTCCTGGTGGCGGAGGCGGCGTATTCGGAGCATTTCAACTGGGAAGGGCGTTATGACGGGATAGAAATGTTATTTACATAAAATTTGAAGGAGGTATTAGGGGTCATACTTTTCTTCCTTGTTGTTCCTGTTCGTTGGCATGCTGGAGCAGGCGCAAATTGCAATTGATGCTATCTATTTGCTTCTATCCCCTGTTCTTGTTCATGGTACTCGTTTTCCATTGTTTGCATAGGTTAGTTTTGCTTGAACTAGCCAGTATATTTCTTCCTTTTCCTCTTGTTTTCTTTTCATGTTTTGTGTGGAAGTTCGATTTGGGAGTTTGAAATTTTTGAGTACTGTGCGTCCTAGCATTGAATGTATAGTCTGGTCTTCTGTCGTCAATCAGTTGGGCGTGGATGCTTTGCAGAATGGTCAATCGGCGCTGGGATATATTTTCTTTTGAGTCTTTTTTTTCCCCTTTCTTTTGTTGTTTGTTTGATGTGATTGATTTCTTCCTGTCTCTAGCTATATTCTTCAAAAATTTAACATGCACTTTCTCCTGCAGTTGTTCTATTAACTCTGCAAACAGACTTGGCCCAACAAATCTGCGAGCGATGTCCACTGCAATTCTGAACAGCCCATTACCCATATTCGCCCTCAACATGCAGAGCGACGGATGCGGAATATGCGTTTTCTCAAATTAGCCAATTTGGCTTTTGGGATACAACATACGATTCTGGCCCTCAAGCAGTTTGGTTTTCCCATAAGTACTACATATAATGTACTGCTATGTAGTCCCTCGACAGCTGAGGTGATACAATCCGGCCAGAATCATCCCACTCACACAGTCCGCCACACTATTTTTCGGGGATCGAGGTTCATCGACCTATCGAGAATCGCGATTTTGTTCGTCTGGCCCCCGTGCTGTACAGACTTGATTTTCAATTGGGATTGAGCATCCAGAACCGATCAGAGAAGAACTGAAAGGAGGGGGAGACTAGACCCAGTTAGGCAAAACAATCCCCCTCGTCACATCTCAACATCGAAGCTGTTCTTGTCAACCTGCAAAAAACCGCAGTGATACCGAACGATGATGAAGAAGGCGATGTTGACCATCAATTGGCTAATGGCAGACATTCGTTGATGAAGCTGGATGTATTCTAGGAGTTGTCAGCACAGTTGAAATCGAGTCGAGCAGCTCCAGAACCGTTCGTATGGAGAACAACGGACAGTTTTCTCCTTGGATGATACAAGGACAGCGTATGCGGATCTCGCTCGAGGAGCTTTTCATCTTTATCCTCAAAACTCGTACCTTTTAGGTACCTTGTCATTGGAAGTCTTAACTTCGATGTCACTATGATTCTGCGGGCCTGTGTTCGTTGCTTTCAAAACTCCAAGCCCGCTTACTATGCGGATAGCATAGTGCCTTTCCCCTCACTTCTTCTGTCCTACATATAACTGTGTTGGCCTTTGTCACTGTTTTCAATCTTGCAGACTCTTTCTTTTTGAAAGCATTTGGTGATTATCACCTTTTCTGCCTTGATTCATGGTCATTGAAAATGGTATTAGCCCGTCTCAAGCAGCTTTCCTCCCATGTGCGTCCGACATCTCCTCCCCCACATCCGTTTGATCCCCTCACAATAGATGAGATCGATATTGCTGTGGCGATTATCCAAGAAGAACATGGCACCGTCAGATTCAATGCAGTTACATTGTGGGAGCCACGAAAAGCCGAAATGATTGCCTGGCTAGGCGATCCAAACAGCGCTCCCAGACCACGTAGAGCAGCAGATGTCGTGGTAATTGCCCCTGGCGGCAAGGTCTACGATGGCGTGGTGGACTTGACGGAGAAAAAGATCGTTGAATGGAAGCATACGCCTGGTGTGCAGCCTTTGATTACAATGGAAGATCTGCAAGCAGTAGAGAGCTTGATGAGGAAAGATCCGAAAATTATTGAACAATGCGAAATTCTTGGTATTTCAAAGGAAAATATGGACAAGGTCTATTGCGATCGTAAGTGGAATACCTACTTAACCTAATAAGCAGGAGCAGTGAAAAGAATTGATCCGTCTTGATGCGTAGCTTGGACGATCGGATACGATGCACGGTTTGGAAACGATGTTCGCTTGCAGCAAGCTCTAATGTACTACCGGCCGAACATTGACGATTGTCAATACGCTTTCCCACTGGACTTCTGCCCCATCTACAACGCGGAGACTCAGAAGTTCATTCATATTGACATTCCGTCTGTTCGTAGGCCAATCAGCAAGGCTCCTCCGAACAATTACCATGTTGAAGCCATCGAGAGAGAAGGAGGATACCGCAAGGACATAAAGCCAATAAGCATCACTCAACCTGAAGGTGTTTCTTTCAATGTTAATGGCAGGATCGTTAATTGGCAAAACTGGAATATTCACGTTGGTTTCAATTATCGAGAGGGTATCGTGTTGAACAATATTACGTTCAACGATAAGGGCACAATTCGTCCTATCTTTTACCGCCTTTCCCTTGCAGAGATGGTTGTGCCATATGGAAATCCCGAGCATCCACATCAACGCAAGCATGCTTTCGATCTGGGCGAATATGGTGGTGGATATATGACCAACAGCCTCGCACTTGGTTGTGATTGCAAGGGTGCTATCCACTATATGGACGCTGCTTTCGCCAACGCAGCTGGTGCAAGCACTGTTATTCAGAATGCAATTTGTATCCACGAAGAAGATGCTGGGATTCTATTCAAGCACACTGATTTCCGTGATGATTCCGTTATTGTAACTCGTGGCCGTAAGCTGGTCATATCTCACATTTTCACCGCAGCCAACTACGAGTACTGCGTTTATTGGATTTTCCACCAGGATGGTACTGTACAACTCGATATTAAGCTGACCGGTATTCTCAACACCTATGCCATGAGCCCTGACGAGGACACGCATGGCTGGGGAACTGAGGTATATCCTGGCGTCAACGCCCACAACCACCAACACCTCTTCTGTCTCCGTGTCGACCCTAACATCGACGGATCTGATAATACAGTTTTCCAAGTCGATGCCGTTCGTGGCCCTGGTGAAGTCGGAAGCGCTGAAAACAAGTATGGGAATGCATTTTATGCCAAGAAAACGAAGTTCGCTACCCCTAAGGAAGCTATGTCGGACTACGATGGCTCTACCAGTCGCACGTGGGAAATAGCAAACACAAATAAGCTGAACCGCTACAGCAAGAAGCCTGTCAGCTACAAGCTAGTGAGCAGAGAGGTTCCGTCTCTACTTCCCAAAGAGAATAGCTTAGTCTGGAAGCGCGCTGGATTTGCCAGGCATGCTGTTCACGTAACTAGATGTAAGATCAGCTAACTATATCACTTGGGATGCTGCAATCTAACGAGCACTACAGACTCCGACGACCAAATCCATCCCGCGGGCCGACACGTTCCCCAAACTTCAGGAGAACCTTCTCACGGCCTGCCTATGTGGATCTCTGAAACTGAAACTGAATCCATCGAGAACACAGATATCGTTCTCTGGCACACTTTTGGCATCACCCACTTTCCATCCCCAGAGGATTTTCCCATTATGCCTGCTGAGCCCATGACATTGTTGCTCCGCCCTAGAAACTTCTTTGAGAGGAATCCGGTGCTGGATGTGCCACCAAGCTATGCCAGAACGCCAAGCCAGGTGCTTAAGGGGGTTAAAGGCTGCGGAGGAAATTGTGGCGATGGGTCAAGTCAAAGAGTTTGAATCAATTGACGCGCTGGGTTTTTTATCTATGTACTTACATGAAGGTTCATACGTGAACAAATAACTTTGACCCTGTAAGTTGAAAAGAGCAGCAGTAGCTTTCAGTATGGAACACAACAGAACAATAGGTATGTAGGCAGCTGCAATTCTCTTTATATGCAGCTTACAGACACTCACATACAGACATTATCTTGCTCCCTTGTAAATACTATACTGCATATTGCGAGGTATTGAGGATCAAAGACAATAGCTGATAACTTGCCGCTCTACGACATCTCAAACCTCATGACAACTCATGATCTCCATTGGAAAGCAAGGATGTCACATGGCAAGCTAGATATTCCATACTGGAATGGGGGGTTTTTCCTATATGTACAGATTACAGTTGATCTGAACCCAACTGTAATATTATTATTTCTCAACTTTAAAAAGATAATTTGAATGTACAGTCAACATAGCAGCACATAATAGCTACAATTAATCAGAATTTTATAGAACTGTGTTTTTATGTGAGATTAAATTTCTATATAAAAGAAATTAAAAATGTTAATTAATTATTTCAAAACAAATTGTTCATATCTCTTTGACAGCCAGCAAATTCATTTATTACAAAAATAAAAAAAAAAATTTATTTGTTCACTCATTCAAAAACAGTGTTAATATTTTTTTTTCAGCTTATTTGCTCATCTGCTGATAATCAGTAAATTAATTAAATACAGAAATAAAAAAAAAATTTTGTCTGTCAATTCATTTTTTTTTTCAATTCATTCATTTGTTTAATTTACATGCAATTATTTTGATTTTTCATTTATCTGATGACTTGAGTTAGCTTCATTTTCATTCATCACAAATTGAAAATTTTGAATTGAAGCAAGCACAAACAAATTATTGTTTTAATCAATGTTAAAAATCAGAATGTTTGAAATTTTGATGCAATATGAACTCAAACTAAATTTTAAAAAAAAATATGAAAGAAAAAAAAAACATGTGAGCAGAATTCACTGAAGTTTTGATGCAAAACAATGTGTTAATTTTTTTTTTATTATATAATTAGTGATGTCTAGATTAATATAATTGTTATTTTATTTTGAAATTTCAAATTACTTACAGTTTCAGCTTTAAAATCAGCAACTTTTTTCTGAAGAAAATTAACTTCTTTCTTCAATAAAATCAGATAATTTTTCAACTTTTATTTAAATATTAATTAACACTGAATTGATTTTGTTTATATTTAAATATATTATAACAATTTTAAATAAAACAACAAGCACATTTTTTTGTTTCTTGAGCAAATCAACAACAATATCATTAAAAAAAAAACTGTTTGCAATAAAAACAGCAGCAACAAAAACAACATTTTCTGATTTTTAATTTGAAATAATTGTTTCAAGCAGAATAAACATATTTTTTTTAATTTTTTTAAAATATAATTTTTTTACAAAACCATTCTGCATTTCATCATAATTTTTGTAAAGCATCAGCAGTTTTGCAATTAAAGCATGATGTTAATTATTAACAACAACACATATCTTCTTACTTGCTGAGCAATTTGAGCAAATCTTGTTGTTATCTTGCTGTTTATTGCAAAATTTATTTAAATAAGTTATGTAAATTTATTTCATGCAATTTCAACATAAAATCAGCTTGCTTTCAGTCTTGTGAGCATGTTTGATTGCAGAAAGAAAAAAAAATAATGCAAATGAAATTTTTATTGCAGCAAATAAGAATTTAAATGCAGTTTTTTTTCAAATTGCAGATATTTTTCATTTATATACTATTAGTATATATATTGCTTGCAGAACTGTTAATAATGCTTTACTTACACAATTTTTTGATATATTGAAAGAGAAAGAAGCAAAATCATTAATGATCTGAAAAAAAAAAATGAAGAAAGTGAAAATTTAATAATAAAATTTTTATCATGAAATTCTGAATGTTGTGTTTTTTTCAATTGAAACACATTGCTTAAAATTAAAATTATTTTTTGATTTACTAGCTCATTTATCTGCTTAGATTGTTATATGTTATCTCAACATTTTTATATTTATATAATGAAGCATTTCTAGAGTTCTACAGACTGATTTGAGCAGCTTATAAAAAGTAGATGAGCAGAAAGCATTTTATATTAAAATATTTTTGTAAACAGTTTATTATATTTCAGTTATATCTGATCTGAAATTAAATATATTGAAAATTCAAGAAAAAAAAACAGTTTATACATCATACATATTGTGCTCAAATTTTTTATTTTTTTTTATTTAAAAGCTGAAGCAAGCTTAGTTGCAGCTTGCTTTTTTTTTTAAATTGTGCATCAGAAGAAGCAAACATTGTTTTAAAAACTTTGTTTTGATTAATTTTTATGTTTGAAGACATGTTTGTTTTTTCTGCATTCAGAAAAATTTATTTTGCTGACATATTTATTGTTAATATAACATCATTGAGAACATTGAAATTTATTTGCTTTTTAAAGCTTTTTTTAAATGCAGTGTTATCATTTTTTTATTCAGTAAAATTGTTAACATTAACATCACAAAATTTGAATTTTTTCATGATGATACTTCAATAAATATTAATATACTCATTATTTTTGATTTTCTGACTCTCACTTGAAGTGTCAGTTAAAATTTTGATACAAATTGCAATGTTGCTGTATATTTTTATTTTGAATCAAATTAATTGCTGATTTTTGTTGATTAACAGTAAAATCAGTCAATTTACATATCAAATATCATTTGTCTTAAAATGAATTGTTCTGAATGTCAAAAACAGAAGTTGCTCAATAAAACACATTTTTAAAAAAATTTTAATCAAATAACTGCATGAAATAAATGATTAATTTATTTTATTTTTTGCAATGATGAATATTTATCTTGAAATTGTTCATTTAACTGATTTTCATAAAATATTTTACATGCAACTGTTGATTATATTAGCTGAAGTTATTTTAATTAACAAAAATTTACTAATTTTAAACTTTTTCAGATTATGATATTTTCAGTTTTTCATGATGTTTCTTGTTTGCTTTTCATACTCAAAAATTCAATACTGAATGTCTGCTTGCTTGTCAAGAGAATTATATATTTTATTTACAATTTCTGAAATTCTGAAATAACACAAAAAAAAATATATTCATTTCAGCTTTTTTTAAAAAAAAAATTTTTTTATTTTGATTTTTTTGATGCATTGTTCAGACAAATAAAAAAATGTATTTGTGATGCATTTAAATTGCATTTTTTTTTTAAAAAAATAATATAACTTCTGTAATTAAACTGACATTCAGAAAAAAAATTGCTTCTGTATTAACTGACAATTGCTGAGAAAGAATATTTTTCTTATCAAAATTTGATGACTCTAAAAAAGCAAACATATTAAACAATTAATTTGAATATGTGTGTCAGAATCAAGATGAGTAAAAATTATGATTTTTTTTCAAAAAATTGTGAACAATTTTTTTAAATTTATATCTTAAATTTGCTGTTGATTTATATCAGAAGTTTGTTATGAAATATGAATTATTAATATTGATATTTATATAATTGTAAGCTTTCAATTTTATTGATTTTGTGAGTTTTTACTTTCAAGCAATGAAATTGAAAGCTCACAGCTGTATGAATATCAGTACTTGTTTTGAGAAGCTTTCAATTTTGTTGTTTGAAAGTAAAAACTTACAGAATTAAGTTTAAAATATAATTTACAAATATTATTATCAATATATTTTCTGATGTAAATTGAAATTTTTTGTCTGACACTGAATCTGCTGTTGTTTTATATATTAAAATTAATCAAGAAATTTCATACTAAAAAAATTTGCAGATTGCATTAGCATATTTAATTTTTAAGTTTGTAAAAAATTTTTATTTGCAGCTCTTGATTTACATCATTTTCTTTACAACAAAAATTTTTGCTTTATAAATATATAAACAGCAGCATTTTTTCTTTCTTTATTTTTTTTTTTTTTAAACTTGATGCAGCATGTTGATAATTATTATGTTGTTTGTTTTATATTTATTGCATTAAAATTTTGACTACATTCAGCTTATTTTTCTTACATACAAAATGTGAAACAAAATATACACAAAATTCTTGAAATTTTGTGCATGAAATAAATTACAAATTCAACAACAATTAGATTTACTGTCAGAGCAATCAATCAACACTGTCATTAAATAATTAATCAATGCTTTCATTGAGCAATTAATCAATGCAGTTAAATTTATTGCAAATTTTGTTAATCAAGATTATTTTTTTACAGTATGCATGTTTGCTTCATTGTTTAATTATGATTTTTTAATTTATCTTTAATGTATAAAATGTTTTGAATTCAGAGTTAGATACTGAATCTGAATTTAAAAAAAATCAAGTTAACAAAATCATTACAAAAACATTTTTAGCTGAATTCAATGACTGTAATATTAATGACATTGAAAAACTCATAATTTTGAAGAAATATAATCAAACTCACATTGATTTTTTTATTCTAATTAATGATAAATTCACAAAAATTTCACATCATCACTGCAAGCAACAAACTCTGAATCAATTTATAATTATTTTTAATTTATGATGTGAGCAATCAAAAATATTATGTCAATAATACACAGCATTGAGAGAAATTCTTCACTTTATTGACAATTTTTATATTTTCAAGATTTTATTCAATAATTTAAATAATTTAAAGAGAAAATGCAAATCACAGTTTTTTATTTTCTCAATTTAATCAACATTAATTTTTGTTGTTTTTTAACAGTTGTCAATTCTGTCAGCTGCAAATCAGAATTTTCTCAAGATACTGAATCAGCTTGATATATATTTTCAGAATTTAGTTGTTTTACTTAAGATTTTCACTCAATCTTCAGTATTTTGTCACAAAATTCATATTGACATAACTGAGTTGATTAATGAATCAGTTAAGTTATAACAATCATTCAGTTGAAGCAGTTTAATTCAATGCATTTCTGAAAATTTTGTAAAATATTTAAATAAAAATTTGATTTTTTTTTGAATTTTATCTGCTACATTTGTAAAATTATACTTTATGAATATTATCAAACATCAAATGCAGAACACATTGAAAAAGTTCAATTTATTGTTTGAGATTAAAAATTCACTTTATGTACATTAGAAAGTGTTGTATTGTGTATATAATTTATGTTTAAATATAACTCACTCACAAGCAAAACTATCTTCAAAAATATGATATTTTTATTTAATGCAAAAAAGTTGATTGAGTGAAAGAATGAAAATAAAAAAATTTTGCTACATGAACATAATATTATTTGTTAACTAAATGTTTATTTCAACTATGAATTTAACAGTAAATATGACACAGTGCTCTCAATACACATCAGTTAGTGATTTACACAACAAGTTTTTAATACAATAATTAAAAAATCAAAAATCTGTTTGCTTCATCTCAGCATTTCATTATATAAAAAATTAAAAAATTTTTATTTTAATAAACATGCTTTAACTGAAATGTTTTGTTCAGATAATTCAATACATTAAATTATTTTCATTTTCTTTCAATTTTTTATTAACAAATTTGAATTATATCACAATATATATAAAAGTATTACTGACTTTTATTTAATATCTGCAGAATTAAGTGCTACAAAAAAAAAAACAGTTTATACACAATTTCACTTGATTTGCATGTTACAAATTACTCAAACATTATTAATGTGCTGATATTAGCATTCTGAATACTGACTGAAAATTTTAATGTTTAAGTTTCTCATGAAGATACAATAAAAATTATTGCATTTTGTATTGCATTTTTTGAAAACATGTTTTAATAAAATAACAATGTAAAAATTAAAAAATTTACTGCAGTACATTCATGCTGATGTTGCAATGTTTCTGAATTTCAAAAATATAATATGTTTTTTGAGATAGTAATAAAAAATCAATATCATTATCAACTGCTTTATTAATAAATGAAAATTAATTTTATATTCACTGCTGCAGCAAGAGAAAAAAAATGATGAATATTTAATATAATAAAAATTCAATCTTCACTTTACAATATGAGCTTATATTTTAATTTAATAATTTTCTTTTCTTCTGATTCTGCTTATAATAAACTTTTCAAAGTCTTCAAAATGATGCATATACTGTTGATAACACACATTCTCACTGCAAAAAGTCAGAAGAAATACTGTTAATGTTTTTAACAATTTTCATTCTCATGATATTGAAAATGATTATAATTTTTTCTAACTCATTTAAAATTATATCAGCTTCAGAAGCATGTTTAAACATTTGTTGTAATTTTAATTATTTTGTAATATGCCATGAAGCAAAATTAAATTTATTTTGTTATAAAACAATTTTTATAAAACTTTTTTGATGATATTTTTATTAATTTAAATGTTTTTTGTATATTATTTATTAAGATTTTTAGTGTTATTACTCAGAGCAATTCTGTTCTGATTTCTCAAACATTAATACTTTCAAATCAACTGCATGAAATTGTGCTTGAAGATTAAATTATATTACAAAAAATAATTAACACTGTAATGATAACAGCAAAATTAATTAAATTAAAATTTCAAATAATATTAATATTAAAATCATGACAATTTTTAGTGTTAAATTAAATGTCATTCAAAAAAATTTTATCAGAACAGATAACTAATGCTGTTTTAAAAACTGAAAAAAAACTTTAAACATGAAAAAATCAGTTAAACATGCATGTTGATATTCATTACATGAATGAAGCAAAAAAATACATATTTTTTAACAACTGCAACATTTTTGCTGAAGAAAATAAACATTGTGAATTTAAAAAATAAAATTAAAAAATTAACAAGTGAGATGTTGAGAAAATAATTTTTTTTTTATATTTAAGTAAACTGTTGCTAATGTCAATAAAAATCATGTTTATACAAAAAAACTTTAGACACATTATATTTTTAATACTGAAAAATAGTTTCATTGAGTTGAAATTTTTAATCATTAAAACAATCAAAATTTTTAACAATGAGTGTTCTACATTTATTAACAGTTTTTTATGAATGAATTTTCACAAACAAGATGTTGAGAATGTTGATGAGAAAAAATTGAAAAATTTTATACACAAAATTACAAAATTTCATGTTGCATTTTAGATATTATATTAACTGCAAACTGATAAAAATTTATATTTAATTAACATTCTGATTACACATTTCAATAAATTATCATTTAGTTATAAATTTATGATTAAACTCTGAAGATTATACAGTGAGAATTATAATTTAATTATATAAAATTTCAGATTTACATTAATACAATTTTTTAAAAAAATAATTTTCACATTTTGAGATGAGTTTCACTGCATTACATTGTTATTAAATGAACTGATGAAATACATACATGCATTAAACTCAGAATTTGAGCAAATTAAAATTATTTTTATTCATTATTGAAAAAATTAGTAAAGAATTTTTGTTGTAATGTTTTTTGTCAATAACATTTAATATAAAAAAATGTTTAATTTATCAATTCTGCAGATGAATAACACACTTTACAAAATATTTAATTTTTTGATATTTCAAAAATTCAATTTATATATTATATCAGTGAGTTTAAATTCAAAAAAGCTTAATTTTGATTTTGAATCTTCAATTACATTTTTGCATTGTACATAAAAAATTTATGTATTATAATTTTGTACATAATTAATTTTTATTTTAAGTAATATAATCTTAATTTCAGTATAACAATTTTACTAATAAAACAGTTCTATCAGTAAAACAGTTTTACTGATAAAGTGATTTTATTAATAAAGTGATGCAATCAGATTTTCAGTCTCACATTGAAGTAAATGAAATTTACTTAAGCAGTTGATTTCACATTTTACAGAATCAGCAAAAGATTGATTCTACATCTTAATAAATCAGCAGAAGATTGAAATTATTCTAGAATAAAGCATATAAGCTGATGAAATTCACTGTCAACATACAGCAAAGTGTGCCACACCATTATTGTAACAGGCTGTCTATGTAGAATCAGGATTCTGTGTAGGGGTTACAGTAATGCTTATGTACACCAAATATCCCCAATTCTGGTATGGTTGCATGACTATGTATGTACATTAGTACATAGTAATGTAAAACATACAAAAAGTACAAATGGTTCATTTTCATGTTACATCAAGCTTAGTTCTCTGTTTTTCTGTCCGAGACAGAATGCGCGCAGATAATTGAAAATTCTTATAAGGACTCTCATTATCTTGTTCACTGCATCATCTCATTTTATCAGAGTAATCTCGACTGCTAGCTTCACATTAGTTACCTAAAGCATCCGATGATGCAAGGCCAAGGGAAAATAAAACCAAAAGAAAAAAGGAAAAAAAGGACTATCTCCCTTTTCATCACCTTCAGCTCATTTCCCAGCACTCCCCAACGAACAAACCCTCCTCCAAAACATAGCCAAACTACCAGTCCCCCTTCTAACGCCCCAATCTCAACCCCCGAGACCGCCCAAGTCTCCGAGTCTCATTCCCCTTCGCCTGCGCCGCAAACCCCAGCCTTAGCTGTCCATAATCAAAAACCACATACTGTGTTTTAAGAAACATGCTTCCCAGCACCGCGCCATTCCTCGCGGCCTGCACTCCTCCGTAGCAATTGTTTACTTTCGGGTCTGGATTCGAGTATCGGATGTATTCTCCCGGGATGGAGACGGTGTAATTGTCGTTGATCACCAGGCCAAGGTCGGGAAGGGTGGTGTTGCAGGGGACGTACCATACTCGTTCGAGGTGGTGGGTTGCGCCGGGGACTTTGGAGTAGTAGTCGCGCACGAGGGGATCGGGGAGAATGGCGAGAGTAGTTCCAGTGTCTGTGGTGTATCAGTAAGCGAGGAGAGAGGGGAAGAGAGAAAGAGGGTGGCGGGGAGGGGAGGGAGTGAATTCTTACCTGCAACTGCATCGAACGACATGTGGACCGTTGTGCCGTTTCCCACTTGATAGCCGGATAAGGTAATACCCCAGAATCCTTCAGTATTATTCACTGAAGTGTAAACAAGTTCGCCGGTATGTTTTCGCTTGTCGATGTACCCAATATCATAGCTGCCGGGGACCTGATGCTTCAAAGATGTCGCAAACACCGGAGAAGCGAGATAAGGCATGACATTTTCGAAAAAGGTGCGCTGCTTTATCGGGCGTACTGTATGCAAAACTGGTTATTAACGAAAAGCCAAAAAGCAGTAAGTCTTGCGACATACCACTATTGAGAACACCAAAACCAAGTCCCATAATACCGCTGTTGTTCTTGTCTTCCTCGACGAAACGATAACTCACTCATGTAGCAGCTTCAACCGCTTGCGAATGCACAGATACACCGCCGAGTGTAACGTTATCTAGGAAAACCTCTCCTTGAGCAAAGGTTCCGTCTCCGTAGGTGACGCTCCAGTTATAATTGTCCAACTTAGTAGCATCAGGGCCAGGAGTATAGTAGACATGTCCCTTTCTTTGGTCTTCAGGAAGAAGTGAAGAAAAGACCCAGCTAGACAGCCATAGTTAGCTCACACTGCTGCTCCGTGATACGACGGATCTCGGCTCCGTCTTGTAACTCACAAGTCAGCAGAACCCGTATCAATATTCACCAGCATTGTCTGGTTTCCAATCGTGATGGGGCTGAGGAATGATTCGTCATCTTTTTCCGGCGTCGCGATGACAGAACCATTGAGCTGAAGCATATCACGAGCCACAAGGGCAGAGTGATCTTGACCATACTTGCTCAGGGCTCGTGCATAAAGGTATTCCGGAGAGCGACGGATGTGTTTAGGATTGACAACCTGGATAACGGTGAAGTAACAAGGCCCGTTGTCGGAGGGATTCGCATGAATAAGGACTAAGAATGCCGCAAGCATGGCAATGAGCTGAGTGAGGCCCGGCATGGCGGTTTCAGTAGTCGCTGCAGCAATTTACTGTGAATCGAAACTGAAAAGGACAGAAAAAACGCCAAAGATCACTTGGGACAGAAGAGGAATGATGAAGAGAGAAGGAAAAAAAAAGACAGAGACCAGGCAAGCAATCGATTCAAGTATCAGAGTCGCAACAGGACTCTCACTCAGCTAGCCAAGATAAGCTGAAAACCGGCGACTTTCTTCATTCAAAGTGCTCACTCTCTGAAGAGCAGGCTGCCTGTTTGGCTATAGGAAAGAATGCGACTTTAAACTCCTCCACTAGCTCAAGTACAGCAGATTGGCTTTGATGACACTGCTGTTTCAACGAAACACGGGGGCAAAGTTCAAAATTCTAAGACAGGGTTTATCCTTTGGCATGAGAGAGGCAAGTGAGAGGGATTTGAGAGTACCGACACTGATATTTCCTAGGACTGAAACCTGCTGATTGCATCCATGATATGATAGTTTCACCGCAGGGAAGGATTGAAAAGAAAGAAAAAGAAAAGCCCTTGGAAAGCTTCAGGAAAATTGAAGATTAGACAACTTCACTAGGTAGGCACAAAATACTCCAAGGATACAGTGAAAGAACGGAAAAAAGACATACATATATCCTTTTCAGAACGGAGAACAGGAACAAGCTGAGGGTATCAGTCAGATGGTGAAAAGCCCGAAGAAAAAAGGACCGACCTGGAGTTGCCTGTATAAGGTATAACAGCTGCAGGATTCTTCTGCCTGCAGCTTCGAGCAGAGGCATGAGGATCTTATGCAAAGAACGTTTCTAGAGACTCAGAGTTCCCGTACTCCATATAGTCTGTCGAACGGCGGTTACGCAAACATAGCGTCAAAAGGAATTCCTGCCAGGGCAACGCGACCAATGATGGAGATCGAGCATAGCTTTCGCAAACAGATTATGGTTGAACCGATTGCAAAACAGACACTTTGAAACCCACATAAACGGGATCCGATGCTGCGAGCTGTATCATGGACCTTTGCCCAACTCGATATCAAAGCCAGGCTCAGGGCTGCATACCGCAAATAGACACTGCGGAGATTGAAAAACAAAATACTATTGACGATGTCTCAACAATCGAAACAACACGTTTCGCAGCCAACCGGCACCATGAAGCCACCTGTGTAACCCCATTTTCTGCCTCAGAGAAAAAATAACAAAGGAGAGCGGGAAGATCTTCTTTGATACGCCGCTTTAGTTTTGCATTGCAGAGCTCTTCTTGTGGAATCCATGAAGAAGAGATGATTGCAAATTAGGGCATTAGAACGCCGATATTCAGGCTCGAAGTTGGATTTGAAACTCCTCTTCTGAGCTCGATCCGGGGGCACCATTCGTTCAAGATGAATATATGTACTAATTCGGATCCAGAAATGAAGCTTTTCTGGCTCAATAACTAGTTAGATAAGCAGAAGAAGTGGTTGAAATCGTCAGTCAATTCATCTTCATTTCAAATGATTATCTCGACTCGAGGAGATTGTGGGGAGATGGAGGTGTTTTTCATAAGGAGTGCCGTTGTTCGATCAAATAACTAACTCTGTTTAGATACATAGTTAATTGTAACATTTTAATAAATGTTACAATAACATCCCGTATGGGGTAGTGGTTAACCTCGCTGTCTCTCACACAGCAGCCACGAGTTCGATTCTCGTTACGGGAGAATATTAAAAGTCTTTTTTTTTTTCCCCTTTTCCTTCGACACCCTTTGAGCATGTTCGCATTCTCCGCCAGCTTCCATTATTTAATTTAGTCTTAAAAGCAGTAATTGAATAGACACCATGATTCAATCTTTAACAATCGATATATGGTTACAGCTGTGGAACACTATATCATCGACCAATTTATATACGGATCAGGCACCAGACCCACGGAGAAGAAAGGGATTCGTAGAACCAAGCAGGAGACAAGAAAAGAGATGCTTAAAAAACGAGTGAGTCTAAACATCACCAAAAGGAAACAACAAAAGAGAGGAAAAAAAAGGCACCTTGTATGTTATCTCGTATAAGCACAGTGGATGTAAAGAGCGATGAACTCCCGAGTTTTCTGCGGAAACGCCTTCTGATACATGAAAAAGCCCGATAGAAGGGCATAAAAAGGGCAACTGGGTAGACGCGAAAGAACGCTGGAATTTTTTTCACTTAAAAAAAATAAAAAGAAACGAAAGAAAAGGGAAATAAGACTCCTACAAATTTCGGCGGCGTAGCGAGGAGTGCTCACCAGGGGAAATATATCAAAGGACTGTATGTATCATGTCTCAAAAAAAAAAAAAAAGATTCTATTGGGGCAAAGATGGTGGTGATGTTTATTTCGTTGAAGCGCCCTCCCTATCCTCAGCTTGACGTTTTCGATTGAGCTTCCGCCTCTCAATGGCTTGTTGCAAGGTCTCCAACCGAAGCTGCGTCACACGAATGGCATCTGCAATTTCCCGTTCCGACATTCTTTCGTCACGCAATTTGGCTTCAGCGTCCTTGTAGTCTCGTCTGCGTTGCTGGCGTAGCTGTTGCTGCCGTTTCGAATCTGATCTCTCAGTATCAGCTACAGGTATGACGAGGCCGTCCATTCCGACCCGCTCTTCTAGCCAATCCCAAAGTTCGCTTTCTTCCTTTGTCCACAATTCGTCGTAAGCGACTAGTCTTTCAGGAACGGACAGCGGGTGTAAAACAACTCCATGGTAACCTAGACCGTAAGTTGACGGGGCGCGGTACCACATCATGAATAGTAAACTGCAAAGGACTACTACAGCCACATCTGACCTCCAGAATGGTTGAAACGTGTCGAGAATCGGGGAAAGAGGCCCTCGTAATGGTTCAAAAAGACCCCAATTAGCGACTTTAGCCCTATCAGCTGTAGAGGCTTCACCCTTGCCCGTGTCTATCTCAGAAATAGCTGCTCGCGCACGTTTAGTTTTGCCCTTAGTTGCACCTTTGGGTGTCAGCTTGCGCGTTTTGGGCGCTAATCCAGCCTTGAGGGCCTTAACTAAGTTGGTCCCGTAGCCAAGTTGGCCATCGTTGGCACCTTTTTCAATAGGACCTAAAAAACATTAGTATCAAGTTGACAGCAATCGCGCACGACACATACCTTTAATCCAACTCTTTCCAGTCCACTCCACAGCGCAAGACATGAAGAATCGAGTGGAATTGCCCGGGGCCCAAGTGAATAAATACTTCGTTTTAACAGAAAACACATTTCCGCTCGGGACATCAGGGGTTTGCGTTGTCAGAGTCACCAGTACCGCTTTTTCCAAGTCAAAGAAGTCCAACTGCTCGACGCTGGTACATTTCGTTTGCTTTGGACCAATGGACGAATTTAACGGTTTGATGTATGTATACGAACGGGTCTTATTCTCCTCAGTAAGCCCCTTTTTGTCATCTTCGAATTGTAATTCCGTCACCTTCTCAGACTCAATCAGGAACTTGGAGATAAAAGCACCGGATGCTGCTCCAAATACTAAGGAATACACTTGTCCCAACGGGGCTGGTATTATTTCATCCTTGACAACCTTCTCATAACGCCCAGAAGGATCCGTAAATTCCGTAGGCGCATGAGTTTTGGGCCCGGGAAACTGTGCAGAACTATTCGATACGTTCGCAGCTTTATCCGCAGTTTTCGCTTCATCATCCACTGTTACAGATGCTGCTTGGAAGGGGGTACTAGAGGATACTGGCATCGCTGCGGGTTTTCGGGGCTTTGCGACCTCTGAAGTTTCACTATCAGCAGCACTATGAGCCGCATCAAGGTGGGCCATTCCACCTTCTTCATCTTCGTCATAAACTTCATCTTCGTCCTCTAAAAGAGAAGCAGTTTCGCCGTCACTGACTTCTGCTTTTTCAGTCTTATCGCCAGTACCTTGTTCAATATGCGTACCATTGACAGAGCTCTTGAGTGTCGGGTGGTTAACTTTCCAGATATTTACCATAAGATCATATGTCGAGTCCCTACTCAGTAAGCTGCGGAAAGTATGTCGTGCATGAAGGGTTTGGATAGAGATAGCATTGGGGAACACCATGGCAGTTGATTCCTTCTCAATGGCTACAATTTCATCAAATCCAATGACCAACGTGGTCACCCAGCCCAAAATATTGCTGGAGAAGCAAATGTGGCCCTCTGAGATATAGATTCGGCCAGCCAAGATGATCTCTCTTTGAAGTGCACAGCTATAATCTTCGATCAGATAGTCATCCTCCGGGACACTGCGGAACAGTTGGTGAAAATCTCGATTTCTCTTCTTACTCGCAACGGCAAAGCCAGTTAAGCGCGGAACATTTGAGGTAGCGCCCGGTACACCAAGGGTTTGTCCAATCCCCCCAATGCTTGTGGCAGTTGTTATTGACGATCCACGCTTCCGACGAATACCACGACGGCTACGTAAACTACCGCTCCGTTTAACATGTTCAGAAATGTCACCATCAATGATGCTGGCTGCAGGCGGCGTGCGTTCACCGCCACTGTCTTTGCCTGATCCAGCAATGAGCACAGTAGAACGGCCTTCTGGTTGGTTGTCGTCGGCGTTGGAAACGGATAAAGTCGCACTTTGAGGGGGTTTCTCATATGCCATTGTCACTGCCCTCGCAGCCCTAAGATCTTCAATTCTGGCAGCCATCTCGTCGCGTTGAGATACCGTGCTTCTCCGTGACGGTCCAACCTGATCGGATTTCGTAAAAACGACCCCATCCGGTGAGGTTACCACGCCACCTGCCGATGCATCTATGCCAAGATGGCTGAAGTTCAATTCGCCCATGCCAAGAGTATTGACAGCTAGTTCTCTTTGCTGTTCAATATCTTTATCATGACCTGATGACGGCTGGGTTTCCTCTCCTGCTTGCTCTTGCTTGCCATGCTTTTCAGGCTCACTCGTGTCCGTCACATTACGAGATCGTCCTTGATTCAAACCAATGGAGAGAGTGGAAGCGGCATTTTGCGCAGCAGAGAACATTGAGGAGAAGAATCCACCTCCACCCTGGTTGCTTGTATTATTCCGTGATTCTGAAGACTTGTTGTCGTCTATGGTAGGTGTACTGGGCAATGTTATTGAGTTTGACAGTTTACTTGGATTATGGGCGGCAGACGCTGAATGGACACGACGGTGAGACATCGTATTAGCGGAGGAATTGAGAGCAGCATTTGCAGGGGCCCCAGAGGTGTTCATGGATTCGGGAGAGTCAACAAAACGGGTACCAAAGTCTCGGGGTCGGGAATCCGTTGGTGTAGGGGGAGTGACTGTTGTTGTTACTGGTAGAGAGGGATTGACGCTGGATGGCGGCGTACTTGGCGTTGTATCCGTTGAGGCCAGTTGACCAGCGCCTTGAGGAGCATCACTATCACCAAGCTTAGGAGGGATTGGCACCGGCGGAATATCCTCAGGGCCTTTCTTGTTTTTCTTTGACGAAAGACTTGTCCTCCTCGCACCAGAGCCTAAAAATCCTTTTGTGCCTTTGCTCCCAGATGATTTTAACGACTCCCGATCAGGACTGGTATTGGAGTTTCTATTTGAAGAGCGCGGGTTAAACGCTTCTCTAAGCTTCCGTCCCGTTGATGAAGTCGCACTTCCCTTCGCCAATGAGCGCGAGTCCTGGGCTGGTGCTCCAATAGTAGCTAAACGTAGTATCGACAGGTTCCTATCTGAAGCGGTTTCAGAGCTCGGAACTGAAGCAGCGGCGTATGCATTTTGACTTTCTTCATGAATCGATGGATCTGATACCGTGATAATCGGAGATGTACCACCACGATGGAGCTTATGTGAACCTTTCGAAGAGTACCTAAAACGTTTCAGTATGTCAGTCCCGGTCGGTAGAATGTACGTGCAAGACAACAAAGCAAACAGTAATTGATGGCAGATACCATGCGAGAATGTTAATTAGATTTATTCATCGCATCACAAGAAAACCATGCCAGTGTAACGTACAGTTCAGACTCCGAATCATCCGTCAGTGGGTTGCTGCCAGGATCGGTCATAGACCTGCGACGTTGCCCATTTATCTCCACCGCTGGAAGCGATACCCGAGATTCTCCTGAAATATCGCTATTCAGATCCACCAAACTTTCGTTGTTCCCGCCTTTCGCCTTCTTTCGTTGTCGCCTTTTCACTCCTGGAATAAGTTTGGCAAGGCCAGTCGGCGCCGCATCCTGGCTGGGGCCCCCACTCGTTGAGGGCCGTATATCGAGGGAAGGGGTTCGTGAACTTTGGTCGGAAGCATAGGGATGATCTATTTCGTTCAGAGTCGTTCGGCTCCGTTTCGGCCTCGGGAATATCTTGAGGCCATTGGGGGAGGGTGCGAAAGCGGTCTCGGTTGGACTGCTCTCCATCTATCAGTGGAATAGGCTGTAGTTATTTGGTAAGCGTGTAACCCCAATGGCATCTGCGTATGGAGTAATTCCTAGAAATCACGGATGCTAGCAGAGTCCAGAAATGATCAAGGCTTCATCATCGTGATTATAACCATGGTAGGCAAAGAGCATGCGGAGAGACGACGAGCGGAGAGGATAGAAGAACAGTGTCAGAGAAGCCCCTTGCACAACTGAGGTCATGAACCTGAATGTTAGTTATTAATCAGTGGAAGCTTAATTGATCACTGTTTTCAGCCAGACAAACTCTTTGAACGAAAGACAATTGAACCAACGTCGACGGCGGTGGTTTATCTGTCGTGTTGCTTGTCTGAATGGGAGACTGGGGTTGGGAAGTTGGCCCAGGGTTGGGATGGCCAGGAGATGTCCGAAATCACCGCCAACAGTATGCTGGAGTCAGTCTTCCTTGATCCACTGTGTTGGATACATACATCTACTCCGTACATAAGTACTATATTTGTATATTCTTTTCCTGCCTTTTCTACATTCTACATGTCATCTCAATCGTAGTCCATCCCTCAATTCTCTACTTGATACATACATACATATATGCTCCGTACATACGCAATGATCACTGGTGGCAACGTCCAGTGCAGTCTAGGGCTGAGGACCCTTAGGGCGCGCCGCTCATCGTCATTTCTCTGTTTCCTCCGCTGTCCCTGTCAATGATCCAGGCCTTAGCCGCTTTTTGTTATACACAGGGAATCCGTCAAGATATCCCTCCTGCAATTCCACACTCGTCACTGGTCAGTGTATTTATTCCCGCAACCAAGTTATCCGAGGACAAATTATGTATTCAGTAAGGTGTATATCAGACTCGAGCGTCGAGATGAAGTACAGTAATAATTGTACTCAACATAATTACTCAACATAATTACCTTAATATCATTAAACAGTAAGTGACAACGCTGCAAACCCGAAACTTTCTGTAAGGCTACAAACCGAACTTACACTTGGTCGTGGTACTCTTCTTCGACGCGATCCGTTTGCTCATCTAGAATCTTTCTCCGCCGCTCCATATCAGCAGCCCAGAGAGCGGAGCCAGCGGATGTAGTGAGTAGGAAGAACATTGAAAGGAATGGAATCAACTGCAAAACTAGTGCGACAGTGCCAAACCTGTGCCTCCAGCATTAGCCAGTATCACGTCGAGATACCAAATAGTTTGGCTTACATTGTATATCTCACGCGCCTCCTTGAAATAAATTCTTTCCTCTCAGCCTTGGTAAAATCCCTAAGCTGAAAATATCTCCAGTGGTGGAACGGGCCAGCTCTGTAACCGGTAAGAACAAGAAACAGTGGAATTCCAATCACTGGAATCAAGTTCAAAGGCAGCAAGACGATAAACTCGACAATCTGCCGCAGAGAAAACGGCGCGTATACCGCACTCATGCTTAGTTTGCCTAACATCTTCACTGGATCGGCCGCTTCGGGGTGCAAAAGCCTCGTTGTGCCAACAAGATCTTGGTCACCCTCCTTGACGAGGACAGCATCGAAGACATCGACCTGGGTCTCATCGACAAAGAATGCTTCAAAAAGAAGTGCTACGATGGCCGCGCCTTCACCAAGAACGAGGACGGCCCCGTTGATCCATGCAGCCCATCCATGGAAGATCGCAAGAAATGCGACCTGGGGTAGGTATGTAAAGAGAAAGAGAAGGGTATAGATGAAGGCGGAGAGGAGTGCGATAGGAAACAAGCGGGCATGAAACAGGGGCCAAAGGAAGCGATGACGGAGGAAGTAGATAATTCCCTACAAGTCATAAGCTGGTCGGTCAGCAACCACCTACCAAAGTTAACGGGATCCATTTCTGCTCGCCTTGAGAGGATACAACCAGGTCGCGCCATGCAGTTTTAGCACTTTGGCGGAACTTATGGCCGGAGGAACGGTAGTTGAAGGCCTATGCTCCATGACTGACACGCGATCAGAACTTGCCATCTCTCGCCTGAGATCAACTCTCTCCGCGCCCTGAGAAGAAGGTGATGATGAAATCCACATTGGATGGTTCATGTGAGGCTCAAAGAGCTTAACTATCGATAAGGACTTAGCTGACTAATAGCTAGCTTGTTTAGTTACTAATCTAGATCTCCGCTAATCTTAATACAGACTAGCTCCATAATTCATCTCAATTTTACTTTTTACGTCTCTTCCTCTCCCTCTTCTTTTTCTCTTCATCAAAACATAAAACTGAGCCCTTCTTATTCACTCTGACTTCCCATTTGTCCCCATGGACTGTCTTGGAGGGGAAATAGAAGGGAAGAGTGACTCCGCGCCGCTGACTTACCCCGAAACTTCCAGATCTCTTCTGTGGAGGCTTTTGGAAATATTTCCAGCGAAACACTCCTGCCGCCGGATTTTGGAGATGGATGACGACCGAGCTGAGAGCCAATGCCGCCTTTTTGATTTGCAATGGCGAACATTCGAGAGTCATGGATTGTTGAAGGCCCTTGACTCTGCTTGCTGTACACAAATAGTTCCTGGATGCCAGTGAAGCGCAGGTCCAGCAGGAAGCCGACCCAGCGACCCTGCATATCTCGAGCTGGCGGGTGTGCCTAATTGAGGATAGACACATGAATGAGGGAGGGGGCTTGACGACTGGTTCAGAGGCATAAGTGGTGAAGGAGAAACTGAAACAGAATGTTAAGACCACATCTTATAAAGTAGTGCATGATTCTGCAATTATGGTTACTTTACTTCATTGTTTCGTTTTGCCAGTGGATGAAGCGATTTTTCATCTTCGCGACAGCATCGGCCCTCCGTTCGATTTGTAACTGGGAGGAAATGGTATAATGGTATAGGTTGTCGCCAGGTCCGCAGGCATCAATCGTATAGAGCAGTCCAATCTCATCTCCTTTTCAGAAAATGCTTCACTCTTCCTCTGAACACGCCTGATAATCTTCGTTGCCTATCGACGAGGGCCAGATATGCGGCATCAGCTCCCTTTTCCTTTAAAATGGAAGTCTGCCTTGTACAAGAAAGATCATTTCACCCTCACAATGCAAAGTACTAGTACATACTAATGTATGTAGTTCGCACCCGAAGTCGGGAGTGCAACCGCTGACTAATCAACAGCCAACTCACCTTCATGCCCAAACACTCATCGTTGCTTGTCGTCAAACTCAAGAGACCCGACATCGAGGTCTACGTCTGGCAATGTAGATTATTCTCATTTGACTGCTTTTCCTGGAGAGCTGGAACGGAGGTGTTTCGTTATGGAATCATCTCCCTTAACCCTGGTATGAGCTTCACCTTCAAGATCAAGAGGTTGACCATTGTCAGGGCTGACACTTCATCATGTCCAGGCGCATTCTCATGCGCGCAATGCCCTTGCCGAGACTCGCAAATCGAATCCCGTAGCTGCAAGCGAAGAGCATGATCTTGCAGCAGGAGAGTTTGCAACAGCTGCTCAGAGTACTTGCGACAAGAATGTGAGATTACCATGCCTTGTGGAAGGGATAGGCATATTCTAACATTCACTTCGGGATATAGGCGCTTCGGACCCTTCATCTACTGGAACAGCATCACAAACGGTTGGCAAAAATTATCAGAATTCAACGTGAAAACCCACCGACTACCTCGTCTGCCGACCCAGTACAAGCCGTTTCATCTCCTGGTGTAACCCCAACCGCAGCCCCGAACACCCCTACAAAGTCAGCGCCTTCGACTGCGATCTCTCCATCCCAACCCTTGCAGCAGCCACCGCGCTTGCAAACCGCAAGTAGACCTGGTAATCGTGAGTCCACGTCACTCGCAAGCAATCTCGCTTCAGCACGGGGTATACCTTCCTACCCACGCCGTGGAAGCCCTGTGCCTCCTGCCCTGTCTACGCAGAATGGAGGTATAAAAAGTCCAGAGACACCAAATAGGGTGAGATCCACTGGCACGAAGAATACTGAAGGCCTTTCAAATCGTGCGCCAGATTGGAAACCGTCTTGGTCTCCAGCAATCAGCCCGACACAGGTTACCCAGAAGCAAGCTGTGCGGCCAGATCCTGGGAGGCAACCTGCTACAGGTTTAAGATCGCTTGCTGGAGAGGAACCGTTCCGTCGGTTTTATTCGACATTTGAAGGACTGATCTCAAAATTGTCAGCCCCTCTTGCGTTTGCAAGCCTTCCTCTAGGAATTGATGCGTCTGGCCAGCGATCTCCCACTGCTGTAAAGTCGGGAGCAGACACGAAAGTTGATCGATATTCGGCCGCAGCAGACCTTACGCAGTACTCACACAAGGAACTTGACGTCAAAAGGCTTGTATCCAGCGCAGCACTTCGAGCTATCAGGGACAAGGACGGCTACTTTACTAGCAATACTTCGGAGTCATTTTACGTTGTTCCAACTTCCGGAGGGATGATATCGTACGCAGGCATCCTTTCTCGCGCAGAAAGAGAAGCGCGAAGGAACAGCGTCGACGATGATGAAGATACCTTTGTCGACGCGCGAGAGAACCCTCCCTCCCCAGAAACCCGGAGCAGCTTGGTCCGAGATAAAAATAAAGGCGTCAGGCGGGATGGTCGCCCTACTTCAAAGGGGTCATCGTCAGCGACAGCCCCGCCTAGGAGTACCAAAACCCTGGAAGAACTTCAAATGGAAAACCAAGCTCTAAAACATCTGTCTGATACTTTAGCCAAGCGACTCCATATGTGGGAGGTTAACGCGCAGTCATCGTCATTTGCACTGCAACAATCACTTAGAGCGCTTCACAACCAAGCCACAGCGTCAAGGCAGGTTTCTCCATCTGCATCCACTTCAAGGTCGCCTTTAGCAAGACAGGAGTCAACAAAGTCGAATCCAAGTATCCCCGTTGAAACAGACAAGATGAAGGAATTGGAAGAGCTACTGAAGGGTTATGAGCAAGAGCTCGAGAGAGTGGGAAAGGAGAACGAGAAATTGAAGAATGTGCTTGGCCGATATAGGGAGCGGTGGGAAAAACTGAAAGAGGGCGCTAGGAACAGGCGAGAGGGAAATGGAGGCAACCCTGCTACTCGTACGGCTGTAACTGGAACCGAAAGTAAAGATACCGACGACACTGGGCTTGAAGCGCCTTCTCCTGCTCTGGTTTCTGCTGATCCTTATGGAAAGACCGGTGGGGGAGGCGATGAAACTGAAACACTAGGGCAGTAAATTTGTTGATGTGGCATCTTATCGGAAAGCTGTTGCAAAACTTCTCTTCTGGCAACATGCTGAGTGCCAGACAATGGGAACAGGAGCTGTTGGACCGTGAGCATTTTCATTCACCTAAGCAAAAGGAGTAGAATATTCGAAACAACTAACCCCGGTTTATATACATGATAACCCACCTCTTGAATGTATGCAAATGCTCATATTTCCAATGATTGCAAAGAAGTTGAAGTGACTGTGCCATGAAGCTGAAAATGCAAGAACGAGTGTAATGGGCAAATCGAAAACAAAAACGCTGAAAAGCAACTGAGAGTTTAAGAGCAGAATACCACCTTGATGGCTAGCACCGCCATTGAAAAAGAAAAAAAAAAAAAAAAACTATACACCCGGAAAAAAAAAAGAATCTATGTAGTAGAAAACACAAACAACTTACAGCCGAACCAGTCGAATGGTAAAAAAGATCAGAAAAGAAAAGAGAGAGGGAGGGAAAAAAAAGCGTGATCATCTGGTAGTAATATTAAAGTGAACCTCTTTATACCTTCAATCCAATTCTCACATCTTAACCGCCCCCTCATCTGCTTCCATTACGGTGCGGCTCTTCATCATCCTTAAACATCCGTCCCCATCGCCGACCACTGTGACGCAAAGCAGCCCCGAACCGAGCCAGATTATCTGTCCAGGAGTCCTTTCTTCCACGCCCTTGGCGCGAGGGACTCCCGCCATTCCGCTCGTCTGCTGCCGGATGCGCAGTGTTATGCTGATCACTTGGTGCAAAAGGAAGTCTAAACGACAACGGTGGTCCCAAGCTGCGAGTTCGATTCAATTCGTCACCATGCGAATTTTGGTATGGATCGCCTGCGTCGCCAACGAGGCTATCGGTTTCATCTTCTATGTCATGTTCTGCGTTTTCTCCCGCTACAGAACTGCCTCCACTGGGTGTTAATTTTAGTCTTTTCTTTCGGTTCTTTCGATCTCTATGCTTTTCCGATGACCCTTCACCACGTCGTAAAGAATCGGCCACAACGGCACTTAACCCGCCCGAAAGGGGTGTGAGAAGTGGGCCTGGAGAGAAAGGCAAAGAGAGACGAGCTCGTGACGAAGATGGCGTCCGCGAAACTGTATGTCGGCGTGAACGGATGGCGTTTGCGCTAGCTTTCGGAGTTTCCACTAAGTGCCCGTCTTGGGGAGATTCAGTTGCTCCCGGTGCTGTGGGGAACTGAAGAAAAACGCTTGATGAAGAAGGGGGTGGTGTGTTTGGACGTAGTTCTGCAGAAACATCTTGAATAGGCTCTTCATGGCTTTGTATCCACGGATTCGTATATGCTTCAGGGGTGGCTTGCGGTGGTTCGAAAAGAGACGTATCGGAGATTGACGGACGTAGCGAGGCTGGAGAACTGGACAGTGGTGCTCGCGGCGTGCGAAGGGTTTCTTCATCTTCGTCTGGAATGCTTGGTTCGCTCAGAAGTGACTCGCGACGCGACTGCCTGCTCCCTTCTGGAGATACGGCTTGGTCCACTTGCCGATGGACTTCAGCATGGCTTTGGTCAGGCCAATCTATTGAATCTCGATACCGTGTGCCATGTAATAACCCAATTGCTTCCTCCTCTTCCGGCTCTGATTCTGGCTCTTCTTCGCCTCGGGATCTGCCGCTTGTGATTAAATAAACTCCAAGGAAAGTGAGCGCACAACCTCCAAAGAATTGCAAACCCTGCCTTAGAGTAGCCTTTTCAAAATCGCGATACAGTATGGCGCTGCCAACGATCACAGAGAGTGTGAACAAAACAAATTGAGTAGGGATAACCTGTGTCGAATCGAACCGCTGGAGGGCGCGATTAATGTAACGAATCTGCATCATAGCGCTAAACACGAGAACTGCAACAAGAACATAGGTTATGGGAAAGGTGATAACATGCCACAGCGTATATGAAAGCAATGAAGAGACGCCTTTCGTTGAAAGTGCCGTATAACCCCCTACACCTGTTAGCCATAGCCATGCCACCCGTAAACAGCAGAACACTCACCAAACAATCCAACCAGCCCTAAATCGATTAAAAGTGTCTTCTGTCCATGTTTCTCACTGACCCACATTAGAATAAGAATTAAAGCAATTGTCAAGCCAAGGTACAGTTCAAATTCCCAACGTGTGATCATCTTCATGATATCATCAGGACCGATTTTTCCTTCAGATGTATTAGCACTCAGTACGACTGTCACTGCACCAGCAATGGCGACAAGGACGCCCCAAAAATCTTGCTGCCGAAACTTCTCTTTGAGCATAATTGGGGCAATGACACAATTCGATATAAGCGCCACGACACCAAGAGGCGATACAATGGATGCAGGCGCAAATCCGTAAGCCAGGAAATTTCCAGCCTCTCCTATGGTCATGAGTACAATGCCCACCCACCAGTATGGCGAACGGAGATAGGATTTTCGTTCTCTCGACTGGAAGTCTCTCTCCAATGACGTAACAGTTCCCTCTGAAAGAAACGACTGCTTTAAACGGTCACTTCCATCGTCGCTCGTATCACCTGCATCAGCATGACCGTTTCTGGGTGCTCGCGCATCAGCACGTGGATGAACCTGAGGATGGTAGCGTTCCTGTTCAGGGCTTCCAGGATGCGCATCAGCAATTCCTTGCTCTCGTACATTTCCATCGCCGCGAGAAACAGTTCCATAAACACCACCAGGTGCCACCCGCTCTCCAAGGCCATCTCCTAAACCGATTTTTCCAGGTTCAGCTCCATTCTGTATCCGTTTCCTTGCCAATTCTCGCGCAATGCGAATATGAGCATAACGCTGAATATTCAACGCAAACGATATAAGCACGTTGCCAACAATCGCGGTAACAATTCCGATTGTAGACGACCATTGACTGATGGGGTTCTCTCCATCGTCCCCTCCCCCGCCACCGGGTGTACGGCTATTATCTTTGAGCACACTAAGAGAGAAGGATAAAGGCGAAGAGGTATACGATAGTGTTCGGTCGACAAAGAGGGAGAGGATTAGTAGCCACATCTTTCCGATATCGCACGCCTCGACAACAACGGTGGGAAGCAACTGTAGAAGCTTAGTCGATGAACGGAGCACCGGTTGTTCTCCAAGTCAAGAGTACTATGCAGCGACAGTCTCTATGCGTTCGTCATCTGCCGAACTTTTCGTCCCAGGCTCTGCTGTGTTGCCGGCCATAAATATGTATGTAGCGGTTAGGCTGAAGGGGCACTGTCGATCGCGCGATTAACCCAGTTTGGAACGGATGACATAACTAACGACGGAGTTATCTCCAGCAATCGGACAACAAGCTCCTCACTGATAGCTTCATCAGTAAGTTGAACAATGCATGAGGGGTGAATCTCGTCAGCGCGTCCACAGTCAAGCGCAACTCGGTGATACTGTCGCAGCCAAGCAAAAGCTCCCTCGAACTGTTTCGATGGCGGAGAGTCAAGGTTCAATTAAGGTTCTTCCCTAACAGGGTCTAGCGGGGATTAGCTAATAAACTAACTAACTAACTACTTCGGGCAACTGGGGCGCAGCACGTGTGTGGCTGGAGAAAGCTTAGGGGCAACTTCAGACGATGGCTATGGGTATCATGTCATGATTGCAAGAATACATCTCAGCTGCGTAGTCGAGACAAGACCTCGATGAAGGCATAGTGCAGTCAATCTATCGGACTCCGTAATTCTGCCATCTATCCACCAAACGCGCAAACACCGAACGCCTTTTAAAAAATGAGAAAGAGCCATCCCAAGACTGGCAAAACACATCGTAAATCTCATCGGGCCAAAATACCCTTTATCTCTTAATCCTCTTTCTATCTGGCCCCAGCTGCTTCTGCTTCTGCATCTCCTCTCCTTCCTCATCACTAAGCTCAGCAAAGATCGGTTTTGGCTGCGTCTGTTTCCACGCACTCGTGAACAGCGGCTCCTTTTCTGCTTTCTCAGCATACTTTAACAATGCCTCTCTTGGATCCTCGTCTCTCATCGAACTGAGAGGGATATTCTCCTTGATATGCTTTTCATCAGGTTGGCTTTTGGCAAATGGTGTCTGGGCAGGAAGATGTGGGCGGCGTGGGTCGCGGGATCGACCCGATGCTGTGAGGCCAACTGTCGGATGTCTGCTGGCGAAGCTAGTGGCGGATGTGACGACGCCCTCGCCAGAGAAGCCAAGAGATAGGTCGGTGGTAAGATTCGGGTCATCATCGATATGGCGACGCTTTGGGGCTTTGGACATGATCGTAAGCGCGCCGTTGCGCGAGAGCTTTGGGTTATATAGAAGATGCGTCTGTCCATTGGCCGAGCCAGTGAGTATTTGGTTCAGTTTCTCATGCCAGAGGACGGTGATCAAGGGTGAATTGGAAGTCACGGGCGTCATTAGCTCTGCTTTCAGAGTTGCAGGGTTCAGAATATAGAGGTGCCCTGTCTCTGAACCAGTGATGATATTGGCACCATTGGGAGAGAACTGTATGTTTGACGTAGGATATAATTTTGACCCAGAAGGATGCGTCACACTTGTGATTGGTTGCTTAAATCTCCGTGTATCCCACAGCTTGATCGTGTCGTCGCCACCTTTGGTTACAATCAACCTGCCATCCGGGCTAATATCCAAGCCACTCGTCCATGTATCTCTTGTATGCGCATCCCGAATCTCTCCACTTGGCCGAGTAAATGGCCCGTCGCCACCCCACATTACGAGACTCCCATCCAACGCAGCAGCCACAAGAATATTATTACCTCCCTGAACCGGCGATCCCCACGCAACAGCCGTCATCCTCGTCCTGCCTGCAGAGCCCGCGGCCTTCGACTTGTGCACGATAACCTCCTTCTGGCTTCTCCCAACGTTCGCATCCCATATACGAACCGTACTATCTGTGGCAGCCGTCACACACAAATTGTAATCCGTCGGACTCCAGGCCCCACTGGTAACTTCCGAAATATGGCCCTTCGTATTGCGCATGTCGCGCAGATACATATCCCCTTTAACAAACTCCGTCAATGTATCTCCATCCCGGGACAAAATCTTCGGCTGCGGAGTCGCAGCGATGACTAGCACCTGGCTGGGAGATAAAGGATTGAATTTTGCAACGTGAACAGGATGGGTTTCCGATGTCGCGGAGTGCTTCTTCGCCGACGGCTCGACAGACTTGAAAGCGCGCAACGTCGTCGGGGTGAGCGATGCAAAATCGTGGAACTTGATCGTGCAGTCTGTCGAGCCAGTTATCATCCGTGCCCCCGAGGGATCAACAGTGATGGTCGTGATTGCCCGTTCGTGGGTTTTGAACACAAGATCATGCGACACGGGGAATTCATCCTCATCATCTTCCGATTCATTGGAATCTGAGTCCGCATCTGTGGCCGCCGCTGAAGCTGGAGCTGAAGCTGGTTTGAAATTGAGACCGTCTTGCGTTTCGTCTGTGAGTTTCTCTTCCGCTTCCTTGAGCTTTAGCTTGGTATCGACCTCTGTTCGTTTCGTCCTGTTGATTTGCGCTTCAACGTCGGTGCCTCTGCTCTGTTTCCCAAAGCTGTCCGGAAAGAATTTCTTAAAAGCTTCTTCATCAAATCCTTCCATAATGTGACTATAGCTCTGCAGCTCCTAGTCTGCTGAAAATTGTCCACTCCGAGGTAGTCCTGCTATGATGTATGGACATCCATTGTACTTAATATAGTGCTGCTTGTGGCAATGTTTGCACTGTTTGCACTGTTCTGGGCCATGATCCGATTAACCTCCTTTACTCTTTGCTTTGAATATGTGATAAAGTAGCAACTGGTTATCAGTCGACTTTCTCACTCTTTTTCCAACCATTCAGGTTTGCTTTGCTCAAAATGCTTATGCACGATGTTCTGACAGCAAAGGGAAAAATGCACTCTCGATGGATCCCGAAATTCAAAGATCACAATGGCTGGGAGTTTGGTGACATCTTCCATGAACACCTTAGATCTGGATACCATGCGGGACCCGAGGGTACTCTAGGATGGCCACTTGACGAAGTGGTAGCCATGTGTTTTGCGACCAAGAAAGGAGTGAAAGGTAGGGCCGTCGCAAAAATCAGATACCAGTAAGGAACCACGACTTATATCTTCATCCCAAATTACTTGAGGTCTGATCTGTTTTATGATTTGATATGCGGATGATGATGATGATGCTGCTGAGTCTTCCGATGGAAGCTGGCGGCTCAAGAATGAGCTTGACTGCCTTAAATATTTTACGAGAAATAATGGTTCCTGTGTTCCCAAATTGCTTGCTGAATTTGACATGATCCAGTCGGGAAGAGGTGCTGTACAGGGCGGATTTGCAAAGATTATAGTGATGCAGGAGGTTCCGGGAAGAAATCTGGAAGATTTCCCCAACCTGGACATAGATGACAGAGATCGGGTCCGCGTTGCCTTTTCCCGAGCCATACGGTATGTGCTTCCTTTGAGTAAACAAAAGCCGAGCATTTACTGACATATTATTGCCTCAAGTGAGTTCTTCCACGCGGGTTTTTGGCATTTGGACGCCGCTCGCCGGAATCTGATTTGGGACAAGGACGTTGGAGATTATGGAAAATGGTCAGTCAGTCGTGTTTCCCTCCACGACCCTGCTTATCTGCCATCATTGTATACACAGGCCCTCTGACACATTCTGTACAGTTACATTGTAGATCTCGAGGATGTCAAAACGCATGCTAGCGCAAAGTTCTGTCCGGCCCGTGATTGGAGGAACTGGGACATCGCTGGCCCTGTCGAGAAGGTTGTCGATCCCATGGTTCCGCCCTACAAACCATACATTATTGACCCAGATGATGTGACTGTCCAACAGATGGCAGTCCGAGCAAAAGGGAAGCCATTGAGAAAGGACACATATTGATGATGCTAGCACCGTCATTGAATGATTTCAGGTTAACATGGCAGCGACTACGGAGTACTTCTGAAATATCAACCCTTTTTCTACAATCGAATTCGTATGTCTTTCCGACCAAAGCGGGTCTTTATGGGTGTTTTTCCTCTAAGCAAGACACTCGTCAGGGCTATGTCACAACCCGAGTTTGGACTACACGTGTAGGTACTAATGTATTAGATATTGAAATCAACGAAACGCCCTAGTGTTCAATTTGTACAAGTCCTGAAACCATTCTATAAATAAAGGCCCTCTGGTTCATTCTCGCTCTTTGTCTTCATGACACGCTCCCTGGCAGCCCTGAAGTCTGCCATTTGAACTCGCATTCGTCGTTCGCGGAGAGCCATCAAACCCGCTTCGGAACAAATGGCTTTGATATCCGCCCCAGAGAGGTCATCTTTCTGACTGATAAACTCATCCAAATCAACATCGTCGCTGAGAGACATCTTTGAGGTATGAAGGGAGAAAATCTTCTTTTTGGTGTTTTCTGGAAGACAGTTAATTTAAATCAAAGTAATTGAAAAAACAGGGGAGCTTACGATCTGGGTTCTCGAAAAGAATCTTGCGGTCGATACGCCCTGGTCGAATCAGGGCCGGGTCTAAGGTTTCGATTTTATTTGTGGCCATGATAACCTTGACGTCGCCACGGTCATCAAACCCATCAAGTTGGTTAAGAAGTTCCAGCATAGTCCGTTGGACTTCACGTTCACCTCCAGATGTCGATTCGTAACGCTTGGTTCCAATGGCATCAATTTCATCGATGAAAACGATGGATGGGGCATGTTCGGCGGCAACTTGAAAGATTTGACGAACTAAACGGGGACCATCTCCAAGATATTTTTGAATCAACTCGCTTCCAACAATACGGAGGAAGGTGGCACTGGTTTGGTTGGCAACGGCTTTCGCAAGTAGTGTCTTTCCTGTACCTGGCCCTCCATAAAGAATGACGCCTTTCGGGGGCTTGATGCCCATTTCCTCGTAAAGTTCTGGATGTAAAAGTGGTAACTCCACTGCCTCTCGAACCTCTTGGATTTGTGATTCCAACCCTCCAATATCGGCATATGATTCTGTGGGTGCTTTGTCTAGTTTCATTACAGAAACCAAAGGATCGGCATCATCGGTCAAAACGCCCACAACCGACACCGATTTATGATGGAGGAGGATGCTAGCTCCCGGCTCAAGGAGATCTTTATCAACAAACGACATGATAGAGACATAGTATTCCGGGCCCGTGGCGCTGGAGATAATGGCATGGTCATCGTCAATCATCTCCTCAAGATTACCAACACTCATTGGACTTCCTCTCATGTCATCGACTCGGCCCCTCTCGTCTGCATTTCGGTCCAGGGCATCAAAGTCGTCACTGGTAGAAGGGGTGGCAGACGCTTGAGCCTTAGCCTTGCGGATGCGTTCCTGGTTCTCAACGTACTCCTCTTCCAATATCAAGTGGTCGTGGATCCGCTGCATTCTGAGGTAGCGTAACTTGCATCGTGAGGTGGGGTAAATCGTAGGCAGTTTGGCAGCGGCATTGGGGCCAGCAGCCTTGCGCTTCTTACGGCCTATTCTGGTGGTAGGTTGTGGAGGCGGCTCATACTTTGGCTTTTCCTTCTGTAGGTGTAGGTTACGGGTTAGCAGCAGAGAACAAATGTCAAAGAGAGATCACAAGTGCGAGCAGAGTGCACACCTTTTTGTCTTTTTCATCCTTTCCATCGCCTGCTGAGCCATCGCCCATTTGCGACGGCTGATTTCCCTACAACATGCCCAAGTCAGTCTCTTTATGAAGGGCACAATGTGAGATCGTTCGTACCATGGTGGTAAGCTAAGCTGAGCTCCTAAATGGAAGATTGAGTATCTCACAGCTTCTTTATCCAAGAACAATTTTCAGAGAAAATCAACAAGGCTGCTGAATGAAGAGAAGAAGAACTGCGAGATGTCTCTCCTAAGCTGGCTGGAAGAGAAGAGGAAGAGGCGACAGCTGTGGTAGCTAGTTAGCTTAGTCAGACAGCGCTAGTTAGTTAATTAGTTAACTACCTAGTTATGTAATCAGAATGATGGAATACGATTGGCTGATTGGTCCATATGCGCAATCCGCCTTGACAACCATGCTAGATCAGACGAGTAACTCTTTACCGCTCTCAATTCAATTCAATTGATGTAACCAACTCCATGATGAAGAGATGCTGTGGATGATCGAGACATGGCAGTCGATATAGGCAGTTGGGCTTATTGTAAGAATGGAGTTCATGATACGGAAACGTAGTCAGACTTGGGTGCGAAACATCTGAGTGTAGTAACATACGATCACTCCTACACATGCTATGTAGTTACATACATATCTTCCGAGTCATGAAGTTGACTTTGAATGTGTTGAATATCCCGCCAGCTTCAGTGTCACAGTAGCAAAATCATAACAGACTGTTCTGTTCCATTTGATCCTGCTCGTCTTGTTCTCCTGCCAGCTCACTCCCCCCGAGATCTCGTCACCTGTTCCATTCTGGTTGGTTCTCGATACCTCCCATCTCTCATGCTTCTCCACTCGAGAACCTTGCAATTCTTTTCTCATCTCTGCCTGGCGATTGACTGCGCTGCCTAATCAGACCCAGAGCAAATCATAAGCGCCACTAGATTTCTCGCATCATATCCCTACTAGCATCTCTGACACATTTCTTTCTATATCTGCTGCCTTCATTTAGTTGTTCTGCTTGTTCACAACCCTTCCGCACTGACCCTCTCTGTTGCGAACAGTCTACATATCAGCTTCACCAGTGCCACCACAAGGCCTTATCGAGGCTCGAGTAAGCCACTTCTTCGTCCTTTTGCGGGCATGAAATCCTTGACTCACTTTCACAGGTAATCGAACGAGACATCCAGCCTCCAGTTCTCCGATAGCGCCTATTCTTTGCCTATTTTTACAGCCAGTTCGCTACCTGCGCCTCAGAAAAGGTATTTGCCTTCTCTATTCCCCGCAGAACATCGCAATGTGGCGTGGCATGTCTTTGTGCTGGGTTTGTCTGTCAGATACGTGCTTTGGAACATGAGGATGGACCTGGGCGGAGGCTGACACTGAGTCACAATACCTATTAGTACTCGAAGTTCGTTGAAATATCGTTTAGATAGACCACGTTTAGATCACGTCTTCTGCATATACCTTACTTTCTTCCTCGAGATTTGATATCATTTCTGTCCACCGACTCGACCCGATTCTTCGTTCGTCATGAGCTCTCATCGTAATCGCCGCATCGCCAAGGAGCTCGCGGATATCCACGATGATAGTCACTCTCAAGTTACCGTTGAGCCTGTTGGGGGTGGTGATGACCTTACACATTTGAAGGGCACTTTTCGAGGACCCCCCGGGACTCCTTATGAAGGCGGAACCTATCGTATTGATATCAAGATTCCCCATGAATATCCGTTCCGTCCCCCAGAGATGCGATTTGACACCAAAATATGGCATCCGAATGTGAGCAGTCAAACGGTGAGTTTGGAAGGGTGATACTCGATCGTTTCCTCTTCACCAACGGACCACTAACTTCGAAGCTTTCACGCACAGGGAGCAATCTGCCTTGATACATTAGGCACGGCCTGGTCCCCCGTTCTTACGATCAAATCTGCCTTGCTTTCCCTGCAGTCTCTGCTCAGCACGCCTGAACCAAAAGACCCTCAAGATGCAGAAGTTGCAAATATGCTACTTCGAAATCCAAAGGAATTCGAGCGGGTCGCGAGAGAATGGGCTGTCGTGCATGCTGGTGCGCCTAAAAGGCACATAGGGGAAAGCAGCGGGGGGGCTACTGCCGCTTCCATCCGTCAAAGGGAGATAAAGTCAAAGCAGGAACAGGAGCAAGAGGAACTTGCTGCGTACGTGTTATAAATTCTTAGACCATTGGACCGGCTCTTGTGGCTAATTTGGTTTATTACAGCTACGAGGGATATAATAAGGACCTCATCGACCGTTTTTGCAGCATGGGATTTGATGTCCAGAGAGTCGTCGCGGCCTTCAAGTACGTCGGCATCGACCGAATGGATGGAGAAGATTACGAGCTAGAGGAGGCATACATGGGCGACGTCACTGCTCGCCTCCTAGGAGAACCATGAAAGGGGTTTCGGAGCGTTTTTGGTTGTCTTTTACTGACCTTCGGTTTCGCTTCGAAGCTCCTGCCGTCGATTGTTTTTGATAATTCCTGTGTTCCCTTTACGTGTCAATCACCGTGAGACACATTAATGAAGGGGTTGATAGCGAAAGGTGTCTGGCGAACAAATCTTTGGCGTTTAAGAAGCAGGAACGGAAGGGTGTCATCATATGTGGACTGTTATATTTATTGGCTAAGCCTTGCTCAATCTTTACTTTTGTAGTTATGCCTAAGGCAGAAGAACACTCATTTATCTCCATTGTTGCAATAGTATATAGCTCTCCTCTATTAAAGCGTGGACAGCATGATCACTTTCAAATTGCATTCAACTACATACTAAACTAGCTGACTGGGTGGCCGTATTTACTTCGTGGTATCACTATCGACATCTGATTTCCACCTCTTCCCGAAAATTTACTTTGGAGAGAAAATGTTGAGTGGAAACCGCGTCAATCATCAGGCATAACGCCATACCGCTCTCACCATCGCCTTTTCAGCTCAAACTAACAAAACCAGAAACTAGCCTGCCCCACATGAGCTCTCCCGTCTCCCTCAAGCCTTCTTCTCCTTCCCCGACGCCAAACCCATTCCCACAATGCTAGAAGACGACCTCTACCGAACTTCCACCCAATACCGATTCTGGTCTTTCACCAGGGAATCCCTTCGAGCCGTTCGAGCAAATACAAACTCCCTTGCGAGCGCGCGTGTGAAATGTGCCATCCGTCGAGCGCAGGAAGCCCGACGAGCTACCCCACCGCCAGACGCCAGCGATGAAGTGGATTCAAAAAATGGGGTGACTGCAGAGCCAGAAAAGGAGATTGAGTGTTTAACTCCAGAAGAAGAATTGGAGTTGGTGCAGTATTACTGTGAGAAGACGTTGGAGCTGGGAGATGAGTATAAGCCTCCGCTGCCGACGACAGTGAGGGTATGGGGATTATCACCCTTCAAGCTGCTTTCTGGAACTCATAGAATGGAATATAGAGCTGACGGGGGGGGTTTTTTTTCCTTCTTTTTATGAATTAAAAACAGGCCACTGCGATCCAATATCTCCGCCGTTTCTATCTCACCAACTCACCCATGACCTACCACCCCAAGTCCATAATGCCATGCGCACTTTTCCTTGCCACGAAAACAGATAATTACTACACGTCTCTCCGTTCCTTTGCCGAAAAGATCCCAAACACAACCGCAGACGACATCATCGCACCCGAGTTCCTGCTCACCCAGGGTCTCCGCTTCGCCTTTGACGTACGGCATCCCTTCCGGGGCCTCGAAGGCGGAATCATGGAACTCACCGCCATAGCAACAGGCGAAGGCGCACCAGGACCACATCACCGCGAACAAACAGCCCAAAAACTCCAAGAAGCCATTCACTCTATTCCCGCCGCACCCCCCACGGGAGCAGCCTCAGACTCGATCACAGAGCGCATCGCCTCCGCCCACGGAAAAACGCGCCAAATCCTCAAAACCGCCGCGCAAATGACAGATGTATACTTTCTCTACACGCCATCGCAGATCTGGCTTTCTGCGCTCTCGCTCGTGGACAAACCTCTCCTCGAATTCTACCTAGACGCAAAACTAGGGCGTATATCAGCCAATCCTCCTCCTCCTCCTGCCGCCGAATCCGAACCAGCCCTACGCACCACCCTCTCCGTACTCCGCGCAAAGCTCACCACAATCCTCACATCCTGCTCCACCCTCCTCGAGACCTATCTCCGCACACACGATCCCTACGCTCCTCCGGACCCCACGCGAATGAAGAATCTCAAACACATCGGCAAGAAATTATACCGTTGCCAGCATCCGGAGAAGTTTTCAGAGGTGAATGGCGGGGGAGGAGGACGGGCGCAGAAGAGAGACGGGTCGGGAAGTGTGACGCCGGCGATAATACCTGTTGTTGATAATGGTGGTGGGGATGGTGGTGGGGATGAAGATGAGGGCGAGGTTGAAGGACATGCGACGAAAAGGAGAAAGTTTTAAAAGTGGATGCGGAAGGAAGGAGGGGTGAAGGGAATGGCAAAAAATGAAAAGGCTATGATTTTAGGAATATCAGGTAGGATACATACTTGATGGACATTTTTCATGTTCGATAGGGCTGTAACTCAAAACACAAGTTTAAGCCTCAAAAATGTATAACGATAAATGAGATTTTTTTTTTTTTCATTTCGTCTGAGAAAACTGGTTCTCATGAACTTGCTGTTACTGAATAGATATTGCAAATATAACATCTCCAAATGGCCTTGAGCTTGAAACGTATTTTTTTATGTATGTACTCCGTAGTAAAGACTGTAAAATCAAGTCTATCATCCTATTTTTCTAAGAGCAGACCCTGCAAACCCCTTTTCACTTATATAACTATGTAGGTACTCTATTACCATTTTATTGTCTTATTATCCAAGCCAAAAGTGGCCAAAGACAACGATAACCATCCCTTTTAATCAGTGCAGGAGAAAAACCAAACAAGCGTTGCATTACCGCATGGTATTATGAAAGCAAAGCAGTTTTATTAGAGAACAAACGAAAGGAAAACTGGAACATTAAACCTGTCCAGCGGAAATCATCTTTTTCCTCAAGTAATCCTTGTATTCGCCAATGGAGCCGTCCCATCGGTGTGTAGTTTTGTGTTCGCAGACCATGATATCCTTGGCGATTTTATCGAGAAGTCTATAGAAATGAAGCGTGTTAGCATATTGTTATTCTGACTTTTATATTGGGTAAAAGAGAATGTAATACGAACCTGAAGTCGTGAGAAACGACAACAACACCTCCACTGAAGGCATTAATGGCATCTGCCAAACTGTCAATAGTGGGTATATCAAGACCGTTAGTCGGTTCGTCGAGTAAGAGCATATTGGGCCCATCAATGGCAAGGAGAGCAAAGACAATTCTGCTCTTCTGGCCCTCGGACAAGGTGCCCATCAAGGCTGTCTGAGCATCACCTGTAAGACCATATCGACCTAGCTGTTGACGCCAGTACTGATAATCTTGAGACTTCTCACTGTACTTATCTCGAACGAAATCAAGTGCGGATTTCGTGAGGTCGAGTTGTTCTGCGGAGTGCTGACTGTATAATCCGAGCTTCAAATGCGTGTGACGAGTGACGTTTCCGGATGTCGGGCTCAATTTACCAGTCATAAGGCGGAGGAGAGTAGATTTTCCAACACCATTGGGGCCTACTAAGGCAGTTCTAGAGTCCATATCCACACCAAAATCGAGATGCTCGTAAAGATTGTCTTTAGGGTCTCCGGTATATGAGAAAGTTACGTCATCGAATGAAAGGACAGGTGGTGGCAGCTTCTCGACGTCTGCGAAACGGAATGTGAAAACCTTATCCGGGACAACTGGCTGAATAAATCCTTCGGCCTCCATCTTATCGAGAATCTTTTGACGTGACTTGGCTTGTCGGACAAGGTTAGCGTAAGTACCAGCGGATGCAATAAATTTCTTGATGTGCGCAATTTCTTCTTGTTGTTTGTGATACGCCTTCATCTGGTTGGTCTCGTTTTCAGAACGAGTCTTATGGTAAGAGTCGTAGTTACCACCATAGTAGATCAGCTTCTTCTGGCGCATATCGATCATATTCGTGCAGACCCCGTTTAAGAAATCCATACTGTGTGAAACGAGAATGAGCGTACGATCCCACTTCTTCAAATACTCTTCCAGCCACACGCAAGCTTCCAGGTCAAGATGGGCAGTTGGATCGTCGAGAAGAAGCAACGAGGGCTTGACGAACAGGGCCTTTGCCAAGGCGACACGCATTCTCCAGCCACCGGACATGTCCTTTGTCTTTTTAGAGATAGTGGTCTTGTTGAAACCCAAACCAGTAAGGATCAAGGATGCTCTGGTGTGGAACGTTGAAGGGTCCATATTCTCCATACGCTGAATCAAAGTTAGCACAAATGCTTGGACGCAAGGCGAGAAGATTAGTTTAACTTACCTCGTACAGATCCTCAAGAACGGGGTTTTCTGGCCCGTCTTTCTCCAAAATCTCCTCAGCAACTTTGTCTAGTCTCTCCATTTCGTTCTCTGCCTCCTTAACCACCCACTCCAATGCACCGAGATCGCTTGGCGGTGCGCCTTCGTTCAGCAAGTAAATATCAATATGCTCTGGAATAGGAAACTCTCTCTTGTCGATCGCCTTCAAGAGTGTAGATTTGCCACACCCGTTCTCACCGAGCAGACCGTATCTTCGGCCATAATTGAGTTCAAGTGTGGTATCGGTGATGATAACCCGGCCATGGAAAACGAGCGATGCCGAGGTGATTTTAACGTCTCGGCTTGAGGCGAGTGATGCCAATACACCAGTTGTTACACGGTCAGATAAGCCATGCTTGTCCATTTGCTCCGTCAATTTTTTGACATCAGACATCTTAGCGGCGCTGGTGGCTGGCTCCTCGATAAGGTTATTATCCTCTACCGTGTCGCCGTTCACGGATGAGGCCCGAGAGGCGTTCTTCGAGTTGACCTTTGACGAAAGCCGCGAAGCAGGCGTCTTCTTGCCCTCTGCGGCACGCTTTGCCTGGCGGGCGGCTTTAGATGCAGAAACCATTTTGACTTTTGATATGTCTCCCTAACGATCCCTCTAAATGTGTTGTTCGAATAGGAATAGATAGTGATCGGCTCAACGCACGAGAATTCCCTTCCAATGACCAAAATAAAGAAAATATATTTATATAAAGGGAGAAATTTTTATAAAGCAATCCGAAACCTTTTGGGGGATGTCCTGTGGTAGTTTGGTGGGGTCTAGGAGCCTTATCGATAAAAAGCCCTAACAACGTGGGAGGAACAAGGGAATAACACAACACTGCTATCTATTAAGCAATAGCACAGAGCCCTCTCCAACAATAGCTGGACAATTACAAACAAGACAGGAAGAAGAAGAGAAGTGAAGGAGAGTTGAATGTGGTGATGGAGGGGAGATGCTTCAATGTTGAGAGTGAGAAGACGATGTCTTCCTCGCCATCGCTGAGATTGAATTGAAAAATCCTTTCCAATTGATGGTTGATTAGGTAAGCCAAGCCGCCACCCCAACAAATCTGCTTAGTAATTTCACTGCCAGTCATGTGATTTCCAGGTTTGTTTTGCGGCTGAAAAGGAATGTATTTTGTGGCTGTTGAGACATACGATAGAGGTACTGATGAGTACAGTCCATGTAGTTATGAAGGTGCAGATGACGGCAACGAATAGCCAGACAGAGGCCATGTCACACAGCCATCACATGGACGTGTGTTGGATTCTAGTATAAAACGGCGAGATCTTGCCGGTAACCTCAAGCGATGGTTGCTGAGCTGTAAAATCAATGTTTCCATCTATTTTTATTTATCACGTTGTCATATGTATCTGAGATCATGCTGTATTTAAAGAGACAAGAAAAAAGGACATAAAAGGTCTACAACCGTCTACTAAGTCGCTCTAGAAATTGCTTTTCGTCTGGTGTGAGGGTCACCGAATCCGAAACGGAAATCTGACCATGTTTGAGAGTTATCTGGGGTTCGTTCGGAGCCTTTTCTTCATTGAGCGTAAGAAACGAGGGGTTCTCCTCGCCGGTTTCCGTAGACGAACCATCGTCTTTCTCACGAATCGTTGGCAGAAGACTCTCGGGTGTCCACCAATGCAAAGGAAACCGTCTTTGGATGTTATTGAACAGGACGGCAGAGATCAAGATCAAGACGGAACTGAGAAGCACGATGGGAAGGAGAAACCAGCCCAGATGTCTTATCTTTGGATCTACGACTGCAAGCAAACCAGTGGCGCCGGCGGGAGGATGGATTGTTTTGGTGACGATCATAACCAGCGTTGCCGCGGCACAGGCAATGGGTCCCGCTATCCAGTATAGATTCTCGTGGTTGGGGTTTAAAGCAAAGAGTTTCGCGACGCATATCCCAACCAAAGCTGAAAAGAACTGGCCAAATAATGCATTCCGAGGTTGAGCTAGCGGAGACTCTATCGCACAATATTCTAGAACGGCTGCTGCACCCTGTTTATATGTTAATAAACAAGCTCCTCAGGACAGCAAAGGGTTATTCCACAGGCTTAACTGGCGCCGTCGACTTACAAAACTTCCAAGGATGACTGGAGCGCCATGCTGCCGGAACGAGGGAATATGAGCTGATACAGCCGTAACAATCAACAATCCACTGAACACGCCAATCAAGGACCAAAACATGACCAGCACATTTCCGACCTTTTTAGGAGGATGGAGCCGGTGTCCAAGGAAGTGGGCGACTGGCCGAGGGAGGATGTGCCATCGTGGATGTGGGATATACCGGTTGAGAAAACGGTCGATATCTACCTCCAGCTCATGAAGTTTGGGAAAATCTTCTATTGTCTGAACTTTCGCAATTGGCATTTCCACAACGCTCTAAATGTCTCAAAGCGAACGAAATTGGGGCAAGAAAATACTGGTGCCGTCTATGCTCGGGAAGAGAGAATACGACATAAGGGAAAAGAGGAAAGAAATCTAAAAAGAAAGAGAATATAAATATCTATCTCATTGCTGGAGCCGGACCCGCCGAAGCTCGCCATACCCCCGTATAGTTATATGTGAACAGTACTATACCAGTGAAGAACTGCCGGTAGAATTCGCGACTGGCCTTAAAGGGCAAGATGCGATGAATCGATTGGGGGAAACAGGATGGCGGTGAAAAATGGTACTATAATTACATACATAAGTTACATCGGTACAGGAAGTGTTCTCATAGTTACCCGGCTTTCTCCGCGGATTGTAGTCTTTTTGCTGGGCCGAAGCGGCTATCTTGGGGAAAGTACCAGTAGGTTTTCCTGTGTTCTCAGTCATGTTCCTTGAAATACAAAAACAATGGATAGTTAATTACCTGTTGGATTACAATATTGTATTGTTACAGGTAATAACCATTGGAATCTGAAAGAAGATTAATCACCCATTGGAATGTGATTTTACATTACGTACAGAGTAGTTAATGAGGTGAGATATATGTGTGTATGTACAGAGTACAGTAAATACAGTAGTTACATACAGTGTACTGTGTATAGTTAAGGCTTTCTGCCTGACAAGACAAAATTGTAAACAGCAGACTTCAAACAATGATGACTATGACTTCAATTCAATGTGAGTGAGGTGATTCCTCTTTTCTAAAATAGGTAGCTATATAACTTATTACAGTTCTGGTGAGCATTGCAACAAGCTTAGGGGGTCAGTACTTACCCAGGCGCAAAACCTACATCCAAGTCCTATTAAGTTTATATGTATGGAGTCCAGACAGAACTACAGCAAGTGAATTCCATAGCAGTTGTACTTTAGCATCTTGAAAGGTTGCGTTTTTTGGGAGTATATCAGTTTTTCTGAGGGAATATCCAACAGCTCTCTGTCAATGTCTCGCAAAACTAGCTCAGACATCTTATCAGCTGAGGCAAAAATATAAAGGTATACTCCTAATGTATGTATCCAGATGTGTATGCAGATACATACATTAGCTGTCCTTCCTTAATATGAAAACAAACTGCACAAAGAACAGTGGAACATACAGACAGAACATCAGAGCCTTTTACCAGCATGCTTTTGATGTTAGTGTCAGCGAGCCTAGTTGGAATATAAGATGAGACCACAGTCTAGTCAGTAATTAAAAAACTAAAAACATTTCACTTTTAGGGCTTGGTGCAGTCACCTGATGAGCATAAGCTTTCTGCACAATGTTCTACTCTTTGCTGAATTTGAGTGTACAGTGACTAGACTCTATATAACATTAACTCAATACTTCATACAGAATATCTTTACTGAAATTAATATCTCTAAACATAGCTTTTCTGAAGACAAGACAGAACTCACACTAAATAACATTAACAAAATAATAATTGTTATCTCAAATATCATATATTAAAATTTATCAAAAATGAAATATTTAAAATTCTGCAATTATTTGAGAAACATATCATTTTTTGTGCAAAGCTTTAATTTAACTGAATTTGAGTGTACAGTGACTGCATTGTAGATAACATTAACACAATATCTTCACTGACATTAATACATCTAAATATAGTTTTACTAAAGACAAAGCAGAGCTGTCTCTAGTGTCATACCAACTCAAAGCTTCTTAGCACATGAGCTGCTAGTTAGCAGCTATGTTATGCTTTGCTTATGACATACTTTATATTGACTTTCATCTGCATGTATATTATAAAGAATATATTGTCTTGCTTTTTGAAAAGAACAAGCAATCAGTTCAATACAACTTGAACTATAAGCTGATATTTTTTTTTCATTATATAATTATTGTATAACTGCTTGTTATCTTCTATCTAAAGCTCTGAACTTGCTTGTTTATTTATTGCTATATGAATAATTGTCTAAAATAATCAAAACAATTAATTGTTAAATTCATTGTTACAGTTCTGATTGCTTTTTTTTATATAATTAATTTGAAGCTATGTCATCACTATCTGAAAAAAATATATTGAAGAAGAAACAGTTTTCTAGAATAGCAATTTAATTTAAGAAAAATTTTAATTATATACAAAAGTTACAGAAAAAATCTACTATTTTGAAAAATATTTTTAAATCAAACAATTTTAAATCAGCAAACTCAACATTTGAATTTATAATTATGAGTTTATTTAATCAAGAGCAATTTAATTAGTTAATTAATGCTTTAATTCTGACATATCACAATGAGAAAAATTTTTTTTCTAAATCTGAGCTATATTATAACAAGAATTGCAAGAAATATCAACAATGAATGTATTTGATAAAAAATTATTTTAATGACAAATCAAATATATATATTATGAAGAAAAATAAAACTTAATATGCAGCAATAAAATTACAAAATAATGTTCAATCAGCTTGATTTCTTGAGTAAAAGTTAATTGATTTGAACAATTATATATAAATTCAATTTAAATTATTTCTTCTGAATCAGATCAAGACATCAGAAAACTATGACATGTTAGCTAATGAAAAATAACTGAAACTACATTAACATTCTACACAATTGATTATTGATTTTGAACATGTTTATGTTGATAAATGAAATAAAATGAAGCTTTCTATCTCATTACATCAGAAGAATGAATTTTAAAATCAATGTTTTTTTAATAAATTAATTTCAAAACTTTGTGATGCTATCATGTCACATCAGCAGATATCTTGCAAAGTAACTAAAATAACTTCATTAAGAGCTTGCATGAAACAAGTATAAAATAAAATTGCTAAAAATCAACAAATCTTTAAACATCAACAGCAACAAAAGTCAAGATGATGTAATTTTGATAAAAAATGAAAAAATAATTTAAAAAATCAGAATCAAGCAGCAAAAAAGTCATGATTTACACTATGTTATACTGCAAAAAAAAAGTAAAAATATAAAAAGAAGTAAAAGAAAAAAGATTGTTGTTTTATTTGTAATGAAATAAATTATATAAATTCAAAATGTTCAAAATGACAGCAAAAAAAATTTGATTAATCAAAAAGAAAAACTAATTCATCATTAAATTCACAAAAATCAGCAGTAAATATGCTGCAAGATGATGAAGAATTAAAATAATAAACAAACAAAAAAGAATTTGCTTTAACTGTATTTATTTAATTTGAAAAGTATTTTGTATTTTTAAATATGTTATTAAATTTTAAAACTACTCATGAATTTGTTTCATATGGCAAGCTGTTGCAAAGTGACTGAAAATTTGCTGCTGAGTTGCAAAAACCAGCTGAAATGACAGATGAAACAAAAACAACTTGTTATGATGAAATTAATATTTTGTTTAAAATTTTTGATTTGTTCAGAACATTCAAGCTATTTAATAAACATTTTTTGATTATTGATTTGTTATGTTATGATATGATATTAGATAATTATTGATTAGTTGAGATTAATTTTTTAGTTGATTGAACTACTGCTTCTTGATGTTATTGTGTTGAAAAGTTTGCAAAGTTGTGAATTGAATTTTTAAGAAAATTCTTTAAAACTATCAAACATGACATGATTTATTTTTTATTGACTGAAACAGTGAATTTGCAGAAAATTTTGATAAAAATGCTGAAATTATCAAATATTTATTCTGATTTTAAACATGTGTTTTTTAAGAAAAAAGCAGATATTTTTTCAGATATTTTTATGAAACATGCTATTAATCTTCAAGAAGATAAAATGTCTTCATGAAAGCAGCTATATTCTCTCTCAGCAGTGAAGCTTGATATTTTATAAAAATATTTAAAAAATAACCAACAAAAAAATTGAATATAATTGTCAACTAGTTCAGCAGATGCATCAGTTTTTTTTTTTAAGAAAGCAGACAAATCACTACAATTATGTGTTGATTACTGAGAATTGAATGCAATTACAATTAAGAATTGTTATCTCTTATCTCAAATAAATGAGCTATTGAATTGATTGAATGGCACAAAATATCTTACTAAATTTGACTTATGTGATGTGTATCATTGACTTTGAATTAAAAGAAAAGATGAATGAAAAACTGTTTTTCAAACTTAATATAAACATTTTGAATACATGATGTTATTATTTGATTTCTGCAATGCCTCTGCAATTTTTCAGACATATATTAATGATGCTTTTTGAGATATTCTGAATATATTTGTTATTATTTATCTTGATGATATTTTAATTTATTTTCAGACTGAAGAAAAGCATATTCATTATGTTCAGAAAGTTTTTTTGTGATTATTTCACTACAAGCTTTATGCTAAGTTATTTAAATGTGAATTTCATAAAATGAAAGTTAAATTCTTGAGATTTATAGTTGAAAGAGACAGCATTCATTTAGATGCTAGTTAACTGAATATTATTCATGAATGATCAAAATTTATATTAATTTATAATATTTCAATTTTTCTGAGCTTCATGAATTTTTTTCAAAAATTTATATATAATTATACTAAGTTAACTGCTTTTCTGACTGATTTTTTATGAAGCAATAATCAATCAAAGTAATTTATGTTGCTATAAAAAACTTACAAAGCTTTTGAAAATCTGAAGCAAGCTTTTGAAAAATCACTGCTACTTATTCATTATAATCTGAATAAGAAAATCTTGATGATTACTGATGTATCAGAATACACAATTGCTGTTATACTGCTTCAATCAGACAGTAAATTAGAGAAATAAACTACACATTAACATTCAATTATTTTTTATTCACAGAAGATGAATGATGCTGAAAGACATTATGAAATGTATAATTAAGAATTTTTGATTATTATAAAAATTTTTTGTCATTAAAAACATTATTTAGAAAATACTAAGCAGTCATTTCATGTTCAAACTGATTATGTCAATTTATATTACTTTTTTATCACAAAATTGTTGAATAACAGACAGATTTGTTGAGCTGAAAAGCTTGTGACATTTGATTTTACATTAAAATATAAGTTAGAAATACTGAATTCTGCTAACATTTTTTCATGACAATGAGACTACAAATCTTCTGATATGCAAGAGCATAAAGTTGAATTACTTTTTATTCTACAATGAAAATTGAATTTTGATTTAATGAGAAAAGTTGTGAATCTCAACATGTTTATTTCAACAAAAGAAAATTGTTCAGAAAGTCTTGCTTCAAAGTTGTTAATGATAAAAACAGCTAGTGAAAAAAATGCTTATATTTTATCAAGATTAAGCATGTGTGAACTGTTACAAAAAATTCAAAAAAAAATGTTTTTTTTATTAATACTTCTGAAGTTTTAAAAATTGTTAATGAGAAAGCAGCTTTTTTACAGCAAAAAAACTAAAAAATTTCTTTAAATCAAATTTTATTAATGCAAAATAAACAAATTTATGTGTTTCAAGATTTCATTTTATAACAAAAAATTTTATAAATTCATCACAATAATTTGTATATGAATCATAATGAGATTCAATAAATTTTGAAGCTTATACAGCAGAAATTTTATTGAAATAAAATGAAAACTGACATGAAAAAATATATATTTATCTGCTACATCTGCAATTGTACACAGATATGTTGTCACAAATTTTATGACAAGATAATTATTATTTTCATTGCTATGAAATTGTGAAAACATTTAATTATAAATTTTATTATTGATTTATCATCATCACTGTGAGATGATGTTGTTTATGATGTTATATTAATGATGACTGATAAATTTACTAAAATGACTAAGTATTTCTCAACAACAAAAAAAATCAAAATTTCTGAGTTAGCAGATATATTTATTGATGAAATTATTAAATGTTACAAATTTTCTAAATTTATTATTTCTGACAGAAATTTGCTGTCTACTAGCTGCTACTGAGCTGATTTTTGTTATTATCTGAATGTTATTTGTTGATTAAGCACTGCTTTTCATTCTCAAATAAATGATATAACAAAATAATTAAATCAAATATTAAAGCAATATTTTTGTGTTTATAATTTTTATCAGCAAGACAATTGAATTAAGTTATTATCAACTGCTGAGTTTGTGTACAATAGCAGCAAGCATTTGATTATAAATCAGTTTTCTTTCTTTATGTTATATGATTATAACTCACAGATTTCTATTGATTTTTTACTCAATTCATCTTTTCAAGTTTTGAAATCAAGTTAATGATTTCAAAAACTTTATGATGCTCAAGAACAAGCAGTGAAGTTACTGCAACAAGTTTTTGAGACTCAAGCAATGTATTATGATAAAAAACACAAACTGATGCAATTTAATATTGACAATATGATTTTATTATCTAGAAAGAACTTGAAAATCTGAAGATTTTCAGAAAAGCTAGATGTAGACTGACTGCAGAAATCAGAAATTTTCTTTTCTTTTCATTTCATTTCAGGTGTTTGAAATCAATCAGGGAACAGAAATGAAAAATCAGTCAATTACACAGAATGAAGCTGAAACTAGCAGTTAATTACACAGAACAGAAATGAAAAAATCAACCAATCAATGAAATGAATTTGAAACCAACAGTTAATTAGACAGAACAGAACTGAAACTAGCAGTCAATCAGAGATTATGAAACTGAGACTGAGATAGTTGAAACTGATGATTTCAAATACTGTCAAGATCTACTATTTTTGTATGTGAAGTTGTGTAGTTATCTGTCTTTACTAAGATTTTTGATGAAAATTCTAGATAACTATGTGACTTTGTACTGAGAAAACTTGATTTTACATGTAAAGTTGCATAATTACCTCTCTTTACTAAGATTTTTGATGAGAATTCTAGATAACTACATGACTTTGTACTGAGAAAACTTGATTTTATGTGTGAAGTTCTGTAGTTATCTAGAATTCCCATCAAAAATCTTAGTAAAGAGAGGTAACTACATAACTTTGCACCTGATAACAGTCTGAAGTAACACACCCACCACATAATTGACTGATTAATTGATGGAATCAGGGATCACTGGTCCCAACTGATTTCAATAATCAATCAGTTACAGGAACAGGACTGAGATCAGCAATCAATTACAGAAATGAAACTGAGACCAGCAGTCAATTAGATGAGATGAATCTGGGAAAATCAACCAATCAATGGAATGAATCTGAGATCAGCAGCCAATTACATGAGATGAAGCTGAAACTATGATGAATGAAACTGAAACTAAGCCTACTGAAACAAAATGAAATTTCCTGTTCCATGCAGTCAGTCTAGCTAGATGATCAATATCTAGAACTCTTTTCAGTGATTGTTATTCATGAGTTACAAGCTTATATGCTGCAGCTTTTCAAAAGCTATGATCAAATTAATTTGACATTTCATGTTTTTTTACTTGAGTCTTGTTTGCAACATAGTGGCAAATAATTTTCTGAATCACAGTCAATTATTGTTGATGATGAGAAAGAATGAAAAGTTGAAAAAATCTTGAATAAATGAATTTTCTGTAATGAAGTTTAATATTTAATCAAGTGAAAAAAATATTTTTTTATATGAAAATCAGTGATTATCATTAATTAATTTGATAAATGCTACTGAGTTATTACAAAAATTTGAAACTGAACAAAATTTTTGAATGACAGTTAAGAAACAGCAAACTAGAAGACAAAAAACTGCTATGCAATAACTGCATTTGATTTAAATAACTGAATTTAATTTAAACTGTAACAAAAACTGAATTAATTTCTATTCATAAAAACAAATTGAAAACAACTAGATATCAGATTGAAGTCACATCACAAAGAAACAGCAGTTAAATAACTACAAGATTTTTTCATCATCAAATTCAACATTATTTTTGTCATATGACATTTTTTTAAACTTCTTTTTAAAATGCTCACTCAGCAATTCATTTAAGATGTACATGTTATTAGCAAGAGCAATGATAGCATTGCAATGCTTCACTGCAATGTCTTGATTAATTGCAGCTTTGTTGCTGTTAGTCTTCTTACTGAAAATCAATTTGATGTCAGTTATACAAAAAAATTTATTTATTTTTAATTTGAATTTTCTGCACATCTTCTCATAAATTTCAGTATTTTTTAAAATCAAGAACATAAATTTTTGTATAACTGCAAGATTTTTGTTCAATTATAATGAAAAAAATATGCATTTTTTTTCATTTTTTTGACAATGACTGCATTTTTCATAATTATGCAGACAAATACACATGAGGCACAGCACAGTAATTTTTTTGCTGTTATTCAGCAGTTTTTTATTAAATGTTTTAATAAAAACAGTATTGATTGCTGTAAATTCTGAAGTTAATAAAACAACAAACAGATTGATTAATGACACAGACAGAATATTTTTTTTTTTTAAATATCAGATTGCAAAAAGTTATTAACAGTTAAGCAGATAAAAAACAGCATACTCACTAATGACAGCAATTTCAGCAGCAGCAGCAAGAAAATTTAAAGTCTCAACAGTAATATTTTCTTCTGAAATGATATTTTCTTCAATAATAATAAACAATTTGACAACAATTTCATTGCAGTACTTTTGCTCAGAAACAGAATGCATCATTCACTATACTCAATATTAATTAAAAAAAGAAATATTGATTGAGAATTTTATGAAAATTTTCTTAAAAAACAAACTTTTTTCAGTCAGTGAGACAGAATATTTAGCAAATATTTATTTAAAAAATTAAGTTGAGCAATAAAGCAAATTTTTTGTTATATCAACAGCAATTAGCAATAAATTTTTTTTTATCTGATAATAATTTATCTGATGATGCAGGCATTTTTACAAAAAAATAAGCTTGAAGAAAAAAAAAAAATTAAACTGCTTGAAGAATAACTGAAATTTTATATTATTCTATAAATATGTGTTTATGAACACATTAAAATTTTAAATATTTCATTTTCTAATTATATTGCTGCTATTTTACTGTTTATTATTTCTTTATATATATTGCAAAAATTACTCAAGTGTTCAAAATTGATACTTCTGAACTCAAGATCAAGCTTTAAATAAAAAAAAAATAATTGTCATATCAATCTAAAATTTTTTAGCACATGAGTTGTTAGTTAGCAGCTATATTATGCTTTGCTTATGATGTACTTTATATTGACTTTCATCTGCATGTATATTATAAAAAATATGTTGTCTTGCTTTTTGAAAAGAACAAGCAATCAATTCAATACAACTTGAATTATAAGCTGATATTTTCTTTTCATTATATAATTACTGTATAACTGCTTGTTATCTTCTATCTGAAGCTCTGAACTTGTTTGTTCATCTATTGCTATGTGAATAGTTGTTTAAAATAGTCAAGATGATTGGTTGTTAAACCCACTGTTACATCTAGATAACATTAATACAGTAACAATCAAGTCAAGTATCATGTACTAGAATTTGTCAGAGGTGAGCTCTTCATGACTTGTTAAAAAACTAAAAACATTTCACTTTTAGAACTTGATGCAGTCATTTAAGAAGCATAAGTTTTCTGCACAATGCTTTACTTTTTACTGAATTTAAGTGTACAGTAACTAAACTTTATATAACATTAACTTAATACTTCATATAAAATATCTTCACTGAAATTAATATCTCTAAATATAACTTTTCTGAAAGCAAGACAGAGCTCACACTAAATAATATTAACAAAATAATAATTGTTATTTTAAATATTATATATTAAAGTTTGTCAAAAATAAAATGTTTAAAATTTTGCAATTATTTAAGAAGCATATCATTTTTTGTACAAAATTTTAATTTAACTGAATTTAAATGTACAGTAACTGCACTGTAGATAACATTAACACAATATCTTCACTGACATTAATACATCTAAACATAGCTTTGCTGAAGACAAAGCAAAGCTGTCTCTAGATAACATTAATACAGTAACAACCAAGTCAAGTATCATGTATTAGGGTTCACTGGAGGCGAGCCCTCCATGGCTTGTAAAGAAAAAAAAAAGGATCTAAGAACTCATATGTCCTCAAGTAAACCATGATAGCCAAATTCCAAAGCTTTAGATTAACCAAAAAGATACAGAATACCTATCAAATCAGCAATTCCACTTCGATCTCCTTCTTTCAGTTCCCTCATCATCAATGTCTTCACAATCCTCATCCAATGCATCGTCCATACTTACATATATATCCGTTCTTCGTATAATACCGCTTGATGGAGTAGCCAGGCATATTCCATTGTGCTCTTCGCTCGACGAAGCGTTGGCCATATACGCAGCGGGTACGCATGAAATTGTATCCTCAGCTTCACAATCATCAACATTAGTATTGGGTCGATAGGCCCCAAAAGAGCTTGTTCTGCTCTTATTATACTTGTTCAAGGTGGTTACCTCGACCTTGTAGTTGCAGGCAAGGGGCCGGTTTCCGGGATTTTTGTCAAAGTCGCTAGGTTCGGTGCGAACAGTACTTGGGCGACGAGGTCGTTGGGGACGGCTGCGTGCTTTGGAAAGAGGGAAGAGCCTAAGTCGCTCCGGTTGTCGACTATTGTACGTGCTTGTAGTCCTTTGGGAAGTTGATCTAGTTTGAGGAGGGATGAGGAAGGATTTAAAAAGCGGAGCCAGCTTTGGAAGGGAGGCGGCAATCAGAGCCATGTGGAGTTCAAGACTTATCAACCAGTGTAAGTTTATCATTGCAATAATGGGTGATAGAAGGATCTTGAGAACTCTTTCAGACGGGGATTTCTGACATACAGGGACCATAAGCCATGATCAGTGCCACTAGTCCATCGCCATTGTTAGTGATGCGAATATCATTTTCCTTTTTTTTTTTTTTTTTTTTTTTTTTTGTGGGACTAAACATACCGAAATTTAACATTCACCCTCAAAGCGTAAACCGTCATGGCAGTCTTGATGATTGCAGAGAAGCATGTCCTAAAGGACAACGAATAAGTCATCTTTTACTTCCAGCCATGCAGTACATGTTGATGCCCTGCTTACAGATAAGCAAATATTGCCATCCCCACAAAAGCTAGGCGATACCGTCGAGAGTTCTGGAGGTTATAAAATAGAAACACACAAAGAGTCACAAAACAAACATCGACGGTGGCATCAATTCCTACATGCCGATTAGCTGGTCAACTTCTCAAAGAGCATGTAAGTCGACCTTACCATTGATAGCCATAATAAACACCATAAACTCCTTCCTCGTCAAGCATTTTGCTTTCTCTCTCTGGGGAAGAGACCAGCCGGCAGAAACAGGAATGCACCGGAAGATTCGAACTCCAACATTGGCCAGCGCAAGCACAGACAAAAGGCCTTCTCATCTCAAAACATAAGCACGGGGACGACGAACCGGAAGCTATCCAAGAAAACAAAAGGCTAACATACAGACAATACATTTCACACAAACATACGCCCTTCCCCTCTGAAGAATCCGCACAAGGAAGAGCCCGAATGATATTTTCACGGCGACGGTTCCGATCCCAAGCATTAGAAAATGGAAGTATGAAAGCTTCACGAGCGCGGCATGGTCAAGGCCGCTTATAAACTGGGTGTATCGACCAAGTCCATGCTTCGACTCCAATATTAAAAAAACAATAACAAGAGAAGCGCAAACCTACGTCGATATGGTCAGTTATGGTGGCGTTTAAGCAGATCAGCGTCAACACATAGCTAGAATGTAGTTAAACGCACCGACGCCAGAATTATAAAATAGTCATCAATCGACAAGCCTCTTACAATGAATATTCGAACATAAAACCTCACGAAGATCACAAGAAATGCAATGCCGGAGAAAAGCCCAGAAACGCTCAACATCATCGGGGCTTCAGACGTATTGCGAAGTCCCGGGTCGAACTGTGGATCCAGCCCCCTAACTATATTCAAAAATGTCGAAAGGTGCTCCGAAAATGCCATGGATGACATGATGGGTTGAAGCTGCTCCGTCCAGCATTCATGACAGGCCAAATTCCACGTTGTGCATGTCCACGTCGCTCAGCTGGAAAAGAATGCAACAGGAATATTCCGGAGAAGCCAAACGAAAAATTATTCTCAGTAAAATGTCTGACGTGAACTCGGATGAGAGACGGTTCATCACAAATTGCAAAAAAATCCAAACAAAACGAAATTTAGGAGCCTGCAAGATGGAAACAGTAACGAGATCCACGACGTTGATAATCCAGCAAGGAAGCAGGAAGAGTGCTGGAATCCCAGACGAATCTCTCTGTAGGCGGCGTTTCTAAGCCCAAGGCGGTCCTTTGTTATGTTATTGCAGATCACCTCTGCTAATCATGTGGATGATATTCCTTTTCTTTCTGGGCCGACCAGAAGCCAATCGCAATCGTTTAAACGCAAGACATACGCAGTGTTCTCCGGGCGTTTTCCCTGGTCCTGGGGCTTATGTACTGCCGCGCAAACGTGGGTTTGGTACGAGTATTGTGATGCGGGATACAGCGTGTGCGGTCTGCTCGAAGCTTGGGGATGTATCCTCCCTGGCGTGAACCAAGAAACTCCTTGAGTAACATCTGAATGGCAAACCTATGTGTCGGTACTCCGTATTGTCCCGCCGTTCTTCCACGTGGAAATGAAAATTGTGTCAACGCTCTTCGGTTTTGGGTAAATATGTACTCAACTCGCAGATAAAATAGTGGAACGAGAATCAGACACCAGGCGAGTCATCGTATAAGAGAATTCCTGAAGGTCCAGTCCACGGCTGTAAATGCAAATCAAATGCCAGTCTCAGACCCCACCAATTGACCAGGAGAGTTCCAAAAGGGATAGGTGGAATAAAGAGACCCAACAGTAAAGTTAGGGAAAGGTTTGCAATCAGAGACAATCAGCAAAGCTTCGAGTCCCGAGTAAAGCACTTAGAACAAGAGTAGGTTTCTCTGCTGCTTGGAATACCGTGTGCATTTCATGTGGCGTTAGACATGTCGCACGAATTTTGACATGCTTTTGAATTGCTTCAATGATGTGTGGTGGTGTTAACTCACTCACTCGTAGGTGATCGAAGGCTTTTCAATTCATGCAGTTGTGTCACCCAGGCTGCATCGAGAATGGCGGGAGCTAGACCTATTAGTTAGTTATGATTTTCGAGTCCAAAAAGTCGATCTCCACGCTAAAGTTACTTAAACTTCGGACAGATCATATTCGTGGCGATGGTCATCGCACGTATGTATGTATACATAACTATGTATGTTCTGACTGATCTGTGGTTGGATTCCAAATCAATTTGAATAAAGGATCATCTTCTGTTCAAAGATCCAGTTCTGTAGGTTTGGATCTTGCTGATAAAGTAAGAATTTGAAGCTGCATTCCTCAGCAGAACAACGGAAATGTTCAAAACATCGAGAATAGCCAGGTGACAGTTTGAACAATGACGTGGGAATCTTCTGAGTAGGTTCGAGCTTTGGTCGTTGGAGACTCTGCGGGTGACATGTTGCCGTATATGTCGCGAGAATCCCTGAAGAAAACAGAGTGATTAATTGATCGAAGATCCAAACGCATACAGAGTCTCACACCCACTGTCCAAGCTCGATCAAGCCCAGTCCCGGGCCGCTGGGAGATCAGGCGCGTGCGTAACGGGCTGAGAGAATTAGAGACTACCGTGTCTGTTCATGGGTTCCACAGCATAGCCAAGATCACTGGGTCTCAGGCCCTGAGAATTGGTCGTCTTGCTATTGATGTGATACTATTCACACGTAGCATTTTGGCACTCCTTTTCGGAGCCAGCTGAAGTCATTGCGGAGTCGCATGGAATGTCTCAATAATTGAATACCTCGCGACACCATGTATCCACAGCGGCCGGGGACGACCAGCTCAATCACGTTTTTATATCTGACCGAACCACCTCGAACCTGAAAATCTCAGCTCCGTCTCTTCAAGACTAATAACGGATCCCTTGACTGTTATTTGAAGCCCTTGGTAGTCCAGCAAAAACGTAAACCGGTCTTCATAAGTGTCTTGAATTACTTCCCCCTCGAGTACCGACTATACATTTTTGGGCATACCCATCAGGTATTAAACAGCTTGATCGATAAGAGATCATATAACGCACTGTCACCAACTGTCGTCGTTCTCTATCATTTCTTTTCTCGGGGATCAGGGCGATGACGATCAAAGTGGGTTTCATATTCGACTGTGCTCGTATGTACTGTATGTGCGATCTGCGGGAGGCTGACAGATCAGCATCATATCTTCTATGTGATCGGAGATGTAGCTGCCATTGATGTTGAGAAGTGATCACCGGATGTATTAGACAGTCGTTGCTTACCCTGATAGACTAGAAGCAGCCAATTCGCTCAAGTAACTGGTCTGCTTCCTGATAGGTACATATGTAGGTGGTAAATGGCTTCTCGACTACCACTATGTTTCCAATACGCTGACATGGCCATTAGGTCTTCTTTCAAGAGTCAGTGAGAAATTGTAGACGTAAAACGGACATCGATAACAACATTCGAGTTTGTCGATGTTGATAGGAGTTCGTCGGTGTAGAGGCTCTAGGAGATCTGGTACATACATAACTAACTATCAATCACCCACTCCACATCTTTTGTTTCGTTTCTTTCAATGAATTTGAGAAACATCCCCTGGCATGAAAAAATGGCATCTAACAACATACAATTTTTGTCTATGTATGTGCAGAGTATACAAGGCCAAATGCCAGAGATCGTGTATACGAGTAGAGCTCTACGAGGGCATCCATGTATTATGGCAGCCTATAGAGGCCAATCCGCCAAAATTCGTATTTTACAAAAATGACAAAAGGACACATCATTTAATGTATATGACCACCAGTGTGCTTACTAAATGCATTCCATCAACTAATTAATTTTTATTAATTTCAAATAATATTGAATCATAATTTAATATATACCAATATGTGTCTAATTTCATGTAGAATTTTATAAAAATATCTAAAAAATAAAATTCTTAAGGTTTTATATAAAAATTTCACTTTTAACTTTTTTTATAGTTCAAAATTAAAGTTAAACAGTGAATTATAATGAATTAAATTAAAATAAAAAATATATATTTATTTTAAAATATTTTATCATTGAATAGTGTATACAAATAAAATAATTAAATTGAATTTTATAAATGTTTTGTACATATTTTATATATATTATTATTAAATAATTTATTATCTGATTATATATAAAAAATTAATGTTATTAATTAGTGATTATAAATCAATATTAAATAAAAACTTTTGATAATTTTTAGTGAATTTTTTGATTATAAATTAAAATTATTTATATTATAATTACTGATACTACTACTATTATTATTTAATATATTATTATTTTTATTTTCAAAAATAACATATATTTTTGAAAAAGATTAGAGTAAATACAAAATATTAATTTATTAATTTTCAACTTGATGAAATTAATTATTTTTTATATATTTTCAAATATAATTTATTAATTTATTCACAAAAACTCTTTGTGCATATATAAAAAAAATAAAAAAAGTTTTAATCAAGTATAATTATAAAAATTGTAATTGTTTTTTTATTATTAATACTTTTTAAAAAACAAATTATAAATATTAATTTTTTAAATTATTTACAAAAAGTCAAAATAATGTAAAACTTTAGCTGTAAGCTTTACAAAAATTAATATAATTTTTTTATCAAGTTAAAGTATTCAGTTTTATTGAACTAACTTTAGTAAGTATAATATATATATAAATAATAAATATGACATTGATTTCTTTCTTTATTAAGAGAATTTGTCATATTAAGCTTACTAAATCACTTGTAACATAACATTAATCATATATTGTGTTATATATATATATAATTTTTCATTTCTGATTTTTTATCTTTCTGAAGATCAGCAATGAACTTTATTGTTTCAATATTATATTAATATCTGAGTTATTTATATTTTTTTATTTATATATCTGTATATTATATATAATGTTTTATAACTTGATATATTGTTCTAGTTATTATTTTTTATATAACATTCTCACAGAATCAGTAATAATTTTTTTACTTAACAAAAATTTTTTGTTTATTGATTTTTTTATTGATCAAGTGAATAGTAGTCATTTCATATTTACTTATATATTGAATAAATAAATTTCTTTATTTTATTTTTATAAATGATATCATATTATTCAGAAATTTCTGTATCTGAAAAAAAACTTAATGATTGAAAAATTGAAAATAAAATTAAATTTTTTTTAAAAAAATTTATTAATTATTTTAATATTTTAAATTCAGATTCAAATAATAAAATTTTATCATTAAATATTTTTAATATAAAAAATATTAATGAAGAATTAAAGATAACTCAAAAACTACTACTATTTTTTAATTTTTAATATAATTATTTCAATAAAAATTTTCAAAATTTATTATTGAAAATAAATGAAATTTAAAGAGTTTGTATCTTAAATTCTTTTTCTAAAATTTTAAATTTTTAAAATAAATAATTTTATTATCTAATATACATAATTTTGAGTATTTATATTAATATTATTTATTATTAAAAATTACTTAAAACTACATTTAAATATATTAAATTTAATTTAATTCAGTTTTATAATTAATGAATTAAAAATATTTTATTTTGAGATGTTATATTAAATTATTAATTTAAAACTTTATGACACATGAACTACTAGTAGTTAGTAATTGTCAATTATACAGTATGTTATATAATATTTTACTCATAATATATTTTATGTTGATTTTAGAGTTGATCATCAAACTCTATAAACTCAAGCTCAATCTGACTCAATTCACTTGTTGACTCAGTTCAGAGGAACAAGTTTTCAAAAGCTATCTGATAAATAAAGCAGAATTTAGAGCTTCTAGATCTGAAAATCTGCTGAACAGACTTGACTCAGATTATCTAAAACTTATAAAGTTTAATTAATGTGAATAAAGTTTATATAGATCTAAATTATCACTCAACTCTTTATATTTAGAGGCTGAGAGAGTCTAAATCTTTAGAATTATTGCTTATTATCACATAAATCTCTATAGTTATTGCTTATTATTACATAAACTGCTGCTACAGACTGCTACAGACTGCTGACAGACAGCAGCAAACTGAATTGAAACTTTATGCTAAGCATCATTAAGTATAGCTTCAGAGATCTTGACACTTGACAGATGCCTGAGTCAGATTCTGTTCAAATTTTAGATGTCTGTGAGTAAAACAGAATTCACTCTTCTCAAACTCTAGACTTTATTTGAACAGACAAATTTCTTCTAGAATCTGATCTGATTCAGAAATTAATCAACTCTAGTTGATTTTTTATTTGAATGTACAGTATTTTATATATTATATGAAAAATATATTATTTTACACTTTCAAAAAAGCAAGTTATTTACTAATTAGTTTAATACAACTGAAATTATATGCTGATACTTTTTTATTATATAATTACTATATAATAGTCTGTTTACTATCATTTGAAGTTCTTCACTTGTTTATTTATTTATTGTTATAAAACTAATCATTTAAAATAATTAAAATAATACTAGATGATAAATTTATAATTATATTAAAATATTACAATTATTTAAAAAAATATAAATTTCTTACTACACTAATCTTTACTTAATTTGATCAAGAATAATTTAATTTAATTTTATAATTTTTATTTGTAAATAAATAAATATATTTATGAATAAAAAATTCTATCTGCTGTAATCATTATATTATTAATATTATATATTAAAAATTATGTAAACTAAATTTATTATTGATTTCAGATAAATTTATCTCATATGAAATTATAAATTATGTAGATGAGTTTTTAATTATTCTATCATTAAAATTATATATTATCTTTCATATATTGAAAATTTGTTATTGATCTCAAGTAAACACATATATGAAAAATTATATCAATGATTTTATATTACTGTAGCATCAAAATTATATATTAATTTTTATGTATTTTTGCTTTATTATTGATTCTAGATAGATATATATATAACAGATTATATTAGAAAATTTATATTAGTATAATATTAAAATTATATATTAATTTTTATATATTTTATACTCATCACTGATTTTGAGTAAATATACATGCTAAAAATTATATCAGAAAATTTACAATTATTATTTGAATATTAATATTGCAAATTAATTATTGTATAACTCAAATATATCATTAATTTTAAACAAATTCAACTTCATATATTATTATATACTTCAATTATGATATCAGTAAGCTCATAATTACTGTATTATTAAAATAAAATTTAAATTTATATATATTTATAATCTGTTATTAATTTTTAATGAATTTCATTTATATATATAAATAAAATATTATATAATTAATTTTTTAATGAAGCAGTATATTAAACAATTTGCTGAAGAAAAGTTGTTAAATATTTATATATATAATAGAATAATATACTAAAAGAAATCTCAAAAACAAATTAAATTTATTAGTAAATTTTTAATTATATTAAATATTTTTTAATTAGCATATATTTTTGAAAAAATAATTTATTATATTAATAAAAATTGATATTTGTATTTATATTTATTGAATATTAAATTTTTAAGAAACAAGTATTTATAACTTTATTTTAGTTATAAAATTTATAAAAACTAACATAAATACATAATTTCTTTTATTTTCATAATTAATTTTAATTAAATTAATGTCTTTAGTGAGTATAATACATATAATATATTATCTATATACATATATAAAAATATCACACTGATTTTTTATTAACAAAATCAGTAATATTTTCTTTATTTATAATTAATTTTTTGTTTATTAATTTATTTTATTAATTAAAGTGATCAGTCTGTAATGATGAGTTTAGTAATTAATCATCGCAGCTATTTTAGATGATTATTCATGTAACAATAAATGAACAAGTAAGTTTGAAGCTTCAGATAAATGATAACAAGCAGTTATATAGTAATTATGTAATAAAAAAAAACTTCAGCTTATAATTCAAGTTGTATTGAACTGATTGCTTGCTTTTTTCAAAGAACAAAACAACATATTTTTTATATAATATACATGCAGGTGAAAGTCAATATAAAATATGTCATAAGTAAAGCATAACATAATTGCTAACTAGTAGCTCATGTATTAAAGCTTCAGATTCAGTATGACACAATCTTACTCATTTTATATTTATTTATTATTTATATTAAATTAAATAAACTTTTTTTCTTTAGTTTTATATTTATTTAATTGTTTAATATTTTGATAATTTAATTATTCAGTTGTTTAATATTTCAATTAATTAATTATTTAACTAGTATTTAATTATCTAATTATTTGACTATTTAATTGTTTAATATTGTAAGTAATAATTTAATAAAATTATTTCTTATATAATAAAATTCAAATATTATGTTCTTAATTTTTTAATTTTATTTGTTAATAAATTGTTAAAATTTTTATTTAAATTTTTACAAATTTCAAAATAATTTTAGTAATATATTATAAACTTTTTTAATAATAAATAAAAATTTTAAATTTTTTACACTTTTTATTATTTTTTGAATTTTTTTAAATTTTGAATTGTATTTAGTTAATTTTAATAAAATATCTCAGCAAGAAGTAAAGTTATTAAAATTCTGAAAAAAGATTTGAAATCAACACAAAAAATGGAGTATATTGATATATATTACATAACCATAGCTATACTCAAATGATTTGATTTGATAAGCACACATGATTATGTCTTGTCTTGATCATGAATTTGATGTGACATTAGCATTTACTAGTCAATTATGAATTTTGATGAATTGATTTTTATAAACTGCTGTATTCAGAAATATAATAATTCAAGCACTTAATTTCTTTCACACACTTGTACTTGACTTTGCTGAATTTCATGCATGTTGTCATAAGCTGTGTCTGTTGACAGAGCAGTTTGAGTACAAATGATTTGAGATTGTGATATTGCAAAAACATATTGCTGATTTGATTTGTCATAACTTGTGAGTTGATTCAGATATCAAGTCACTAAATGAAGTAATTACATAACTAGTAATTATTATCACTAGTAATCATGTCTGTCTGACAAATACATATTATTATGTATGTACTCTGTACACTTTCTAATTATCTCTAAATAATGTTATTTTGATACTTCTTTTAATAGTAAATCTAACTTAATCTGGCATAGTGAATAGATTTGACAGATGAGCACAGTGTCAAGAAAATACAATTCAAGTAACATTATTTAGAAGTAAAGTAATGTATGTATGTATGAAGTTACTTATATAAACTTTGCATAAGATAGTTAACTTAACTGATTTACTTGTTGTTGAGGAGGAACTACAGCAGCTTATAAAAATCAATTCATTAAAATTCATAATTGACTAATAAATGCTAATGTCACATCAAATTTCATGATCAAGACAAAACATAATGATCACAATCATTCAATGATTTTATCTTCTTCTCAAACAATGACAACTTCAAACTCAACTGCTCAGATTTAAACTTTAATATCTCAACAATCATGTAAGATAGTTGAATAATATTTGAAACACTAGTAGATTAGATGAAATATTATATACAAATGTGAAAAAAATTTTCAAAACTTTAATAACAGATATAAAAACATGAGTGTAAAAAGTACAAATAATTTTAAAATAAAGTGTAAAAAAATTAGCAATAAAACAATAAATATTTAAATAAATATATTTTAGATATGTAATTTATATTCTTCAATTATTTCTTATTCAGAATGTGAAATTAAAATTTTAATATCTCAAAAATTAAATGTGAAACTGTATATAATGAAATTTTTGTTATAAAATGATTTTTTATATACAAATATAAAAGTTATTATTTTAATATTACTCAATCAATTCTGAATATATGTTAATAAAATTTAAATATCTTAGAAAATATAAAATAAATAATTTAAATATTAAATTTTTAAAGATAATTTATAAAAATTAATAAAAAAATAAATTATCATAATTTTTATGAAATATTTTTAATATAATTATATTTTATTCTATTTCTTAGTATAGTAATAAAATACTTATAAAAAATATTAAAAAATATTGAAAAATTTGCATATATATATATATATAATATATTAAAATTAATAATAATTAATTGAATTTTAAAGTTTCTTAAAGTTTCAATTAAATATGTTAGTTCATCTGGCAAAAGACCTATTATCAAATATCATAATTAAATATAAGAGTGAGTCTAATTCTAAGAATATTGCTTGATATCTCTAACAAAATATTTAAAAATAAATATAACAAATTTAATATTAAAAACTTTCACTTATTTTTAATTAATTTTTTAATATATAAAAATTTCAATCAATTACTACTTTTTCAAATTTCAAGTATATTTTAATATGAGAACTTTAGAATAATTTTAGAATAAATAATTTTATAATATATTTAAATTTTAGATTTATTGTAGAACTCCAGCTGTAGACTTCACAAAAGCTAATATCATTTCTTTTCTCAATGTAACTAGTCTTAATTTAGTTAGTTTTAGTGACCATAACACACATATAAATAACACACTGATTTTTCTCTTCATTGAGAGAATCAGTGGCAATTTCTTTTGTCTAACAACTATACTTTTTACTTATTGATTTCTTATTGATTTAGTGAATAGTAGCCATTTCATGCCTGCTTATATATCAACTGAATAAATCTTATTACTTTATTCTTATATTTATATTTTTATTATTTATAAGATTAGCAATATCTGTAATTGAATTACATTATATAAGTTTATATTAAAAAATAAGTTTTAAATCAAAATTATATTACATAGTGATTTGAGCTCAGTTTTTGAGATATTTGAATTCTGATTTTAGATTCTAAATCACAAATGACAAAACAATCTAAATTACATATTATATATATATAATATTATTGAGATGTAATTAATATTTTACAAATTTTATTATTTTTATTGAATTAAAATTATCAGATTGATGCTCTCAGAATTTTTAAAATTATTTTTTAATATATTATAAAAATAAAGTAAAAAAATTTATTCAGTTGATATATAAATAAATATGAAATAGCTACTATTCACTTAATCAATAAAAAAATTAATAAGCAAAAAATATAATTGTTAGATAAAAAAAGATTGTCACTGATTCTCTCAATGAAGAGAAAAATCAGTGTGTTATTTATATATGTGTTATGCTCACTAAAGCTAATCAATTTAAAATCAGTTACATTTGAAAAAAAAAAGCAGTGTTAGCTTTTGTGAAGCTCACAGCTGAGATTTTACATATATATTTTTATATATTTAATCTACTAGTGTAGTGAAGTTTCTGCTGATATCATTAAAGTGCTGATGCAACATCTAATCTGAGTTGGTGATTATTATGATTTAGTACTATAAATAATTGCTTTCAACATCTTCTGTGACATTTTTTTCTTTGTCTTACATAATATGTTATGCTTATGTTATGACTTTCTCTTTTATTCTTAGTTAGTTATACTGAATACTATTGTGTTTCTTATTCATTTATTGAAGTTTTTTATTGAGGTGGCTGCTATGATGATCATCATTCTCTCATACTATGAGATAGTCATAGTACTTGAAAGTTTATAATCTACATAATAAATATGTTATTTATTTGCTTTCACAGATGATTTATCATGTGATATGCTCTCAGATGCCCACTGTTTTTAATCATATTTCTTGACACAACAAATTTTCTGCTTCATTTGATGATCAAGCTGAGATCTTGAATTTTATGAAAAGATGATCATAATGATGTCATATCTGAATAAATCAGAATGAAAATGACATAATGATGATAAGATGAATGATATTGAAACAGCTAAGTGAACTCAAAAATGAGAAGAATGATACATGTTAATAAATGATTTGATGAAAACAAATGAGAATTTTTTATGATGCTATGATGCATGCAGAATAAAATTTTCTTGAAACTGTATATGAAATGATTATGTTCATCTTCAGTTTTTATAAAATTTTTAATAATGCTTGCAGAATATGATGAATAAAAATAAAAAATATGATGATTTGATATTAGATTTGAGAATGTTTAGTGAGTTTAAAAAAAAAACTTAATGAGTTTTTTTTTTTTCATTTGAAAAATGCTACATGAAGTATTTACAGTTGAGCATACATAACATACTGAGAAGAAAGAATAAAAAAAAATGCAATAATGTTCAAGTTTATTTGAAATGCACTGAAAAAATTTATTTTGAAAGAGAAAGTTGATGATGTATTTGTATTATTTTTATTTGTTGATGTAAATTGCATGTTAAAGCAATATCACTGCTGTGTGTCAATTTTTAATGCTTTTGTTTGATGTGTTGTTATTCAGAAACTTGCTATTATTTTTTATGAAATGAATTATTTTGTGAGACAGTTTGTATGATATCTGCAACAGAAAATTCACTGATTTATGCATTATTGATGAAACAATGTCAGACAACTCTGAAATGAGTTTTTGTGAAAATTTTGCTGTAACTGTGAGTTATGAGTAGACAACATCAGTCAGCATCAATAATAAAAAAATTATGATTCATAATCACATATTTATGCTTACTTCAAGTACTGTCAATGCTTCATGATTTGATGATTCAAATGCTATCTTGTTTTGTGAGTGATTTCATCAGCTTTGTGTGAATTATGATATTATTATCAACAAGAAGATACTGAAGTGAATTACTTGATATTGTGTTACTTGAATTGAAGATTGAATGAAAATTCTAAATAATTATGCAAATGAGAACTGAAATGACTTTGTGAAGAAAGTGATTTATGAGTTTTGAGAGTAAAACATTACTCATAAAATATACTGATGAAAGTATTTGAAATTTATAATTTATACAAAATGCAAATGAAATTTTTTTATATATGTTTATGTTTGTGAGTTTGTTACAGTGTCAAAAACTGTACTAGTCAATGACTGATTGAATAACTATACATAAGCAACATGATTTTTATAAAACTTATCAGAGAAGCTATGGCAGAAAGTTATTGATAAAATCAAATTAAATCTTGCAAATGATACAATCATCATTGACTTTGATGAAATAATGTGAGTCATTATAGAGCTGATTGAATGATATGAAAACAATAAAAATATTTTTAAAAATGAGAAAAATTTTGTTCAGAAAATGTGACAGCTGAGAGAGATTTATTAATTAGTCAACAAGTTATCTACTCAGTATTCTTGTATATTTAATGTTTCAAATATGATTGTAAGAACTGGCAACACATCAGCTTTGAATACAAGCAAGAAAAAAAACAAAATTAAAATCAATGTTTCTAGCATAAAGTTCAAAAAAAAAAAGCTGAAGAGTGCTGTTGATCATCTGATTAAAGAATTTATCAATATGACATTGACAATGTGTGTCAATGTGAAATGTCTGACTGACATGCAAAGCATGAATTCACAATTTCAGACAGTTAATCAAATTTAAATGCTTATGTGAGATGATAATTTGATTAACATTTCAAATTTTCAAAATGTCAATGCTCAGATTTTATGTCATTCAGACTCTGTGCTGAATCAGAATCAGCAGATGCAATATTCAGTAATGTTATTGTTATATAATTGAGAAAAAAAAATGTGATGATTGAGATTGTGAAAAAAATGATGATTGTGAACAAAATATTATTTTTTTGAGAGTGACAAATCATTATACTTTTATTGTGAATAATCTGATCATTTTCAAAATCAGTGTGAGAAATACTACACTGATTATTATCAAGAATTTTGTCATATTGATCAACAAAAACAGTTGTGAATGAAAGCAGCTGAACAAAAACTTGTGCTTGTTTTAATATGATTTAAAATTGCAAACATGCATATGATATGCAGCATGAGTGAAGAAGAAGCCAATCTGAGTTTCAAAAAAAAAAACACAAAGTTTAAAAAAAAAAAAACAAAACAAGTTTTTGTTAGTCAGCTGAAAATTCAGATTATCAGAATTGATATGATCATTGATGAATTTTTTAATTCTGAGTTTGAGAAAAAACTGAGTGAGTATGAAGTTTTTATCAATGCAAATCATACAATGACAGTCAATGCAAAGTATGCAGTGAATAAAACTAGCACTGATTAAAAAAAATTCACTGCTCATGATAAAATTATTGTGCTGAAAACACATTGTGAGAACAAATACAAGTTAGAAATCATTAAATGTTTTGTTAAAAAAAATATTTAATTTGCTGACTCAGATCATGCAATGACAAATGTCATATCTGATGAAGAAAAAAATAAATTAAAAAAAAAAACAAAAAAACAATACAATGTTGCTAATTGTTTTGTCAATCAATTGAGAAATGCAACTGATTCACAGAAAATAATGAAGAAAATTTTAAATGAAACAATTTAGATGATGATTTGTGAGCTTTTTAATGTGTTTTCAACATTGCATAAAAAATGTTTAGTGCAAATCAGACTGATAAGTCACAAAGCTTTGTTGAAATATCAAAATCAGTTAAAATCAGTGTTAAGCAGAGAAGAGTGATACAGTCTGAGTTTATATATGATAAAAATGTGATTTATGTCACTCAGTTAATAATGATATCAATCATGATACAAGACTTGAAACTTAAAACTCTACTTGACACTGATTTGAAAATCAATGTGATGTTGATTAAAATTGCAAAAAAATTGAACTTGAACATATAATATGATTTGAGAATTATCATGATAATTCAGATTGAACACATCATCTCAATCACAGTTTGCTGTGATGATGTTTTTGTTCAGATAAAGAATCTTGTTATTCACACATTATTTTTCATTGTTGATAAAAATAATTATGATATTATTCTTGAATGATCATTTCAGCACATAATCAACTGAAATGCAAGAATTTTGAAAAATGATGATATACTCTGTGAAATATATAATGAAAAGTGAATGTGTTGTTTGAAATTCTGAGATTTTAAATCATTGTATTGAATTGTCAAGTTTGCTGTTGATATGTTTTCAAATCACAATATCAGAAAATGAGAGAAGAATGAGAAAAATTTAAATGAGTAAATGAATGTTGTGTCAAAAAAACATTCATTGAAAATGAAAATATGTCTGACAGTGTATCTGAAGATGAGAGAGAAAACTGTCAAGTGATAATGATGAGATGTGTGATGAAAAAACTGAAAATGAGTGATGAAAGTACTGAAGATGATGTGATGAATGCTGATAACAATGATGAAAAATGAAAGTTTGTGCTAAATTCAAATGAATTCATCATCATGCTGATGAATTAAATGAATCAATCAGAAAATAAGAAGCAATTTTGATGATATAAAAATCTGTAATGATTCTGATCAGTATTAAAACATTATGATACAGTCAATGTGCATATTGAAATGCACTTACAAAATGTATACTGATCAATGCTGAAGTCTGCTATGAAATATTTTATGAAGTGATGCTCATCAAAAACTGACATAGACAATTGTGAATGAAACATTGATCAGTCAAGATTCAGAAACTTTAAGCTCAACAAAAACTGATACTTGAAATGAAAGAAGAAGAAAAAGAAAAGAAAAAAAAATGCAGTATATAAAATTAAACTCAATGAGAAAACTTAAAAGTCAGAGAATGTGAAGATAAATACACTTTACAAAAAAAAAACTGACAAAGTTTGATCACAAACTTTTGAGAAATCAGATGAAAGCAAATCAGAATGCATGATCAATTGAATTTTTGTTTGTCTTGAGAAATATCATCTGAAGAAAAAATGAATTGAATATTTAATTAAATTTAACAAGTACATTAAATTTTAAATAATTATTTTCTCAGTAAAGCAATGATTGACACAGAAGTGCATAAAAAAGCTGAAGATAAAGTTGAAATTGTTATCAAAAAAAAATTTTTTTTTCTGATGATTTTGTTTAAAAAAAATTATTAGCTTGAAATTTTAAAAAGCTTGATTAGATACATCTGAAAGTATTTCTGTCATCAGTTATTAAAACAGTATCTCACAAAGCTTGATGAGTAAAAAACTACTGAATTTCAAAAGCATTAAATGAGAAGATAATTGAAATTGTTAAGAATTGATTGACAGCAGAAACATTAAAATCTTGTTATGAATTTTATACAAATTTTTACTTTTTGATTGAAAAGAAAAAAACTGAAAAATTTTGTTTGATGAATGCTGTTCAGCTGTATAATGCAGTGACAATAAGAAACTCAAACATTTTTTCTAATTGTGATGAATTTGCTGAAGACTTTGCAGAGCAAATTATTATGACATTAATGAATTTATTTTCAAATTATGACAATTTTTCATTAGTGATGAAGTTCAGAAACATAATGATTATATTGACATTAATAAATTTATTTAAATACATCACATTAGTTCAAAATGCAACAAATTTTTTTGAAGTTATTCAGTGAGAGATTATAAACATACTGTGAAATGTTATGTCTTATATTGCCAGAGCTTTCATTGATGATATTGACATCAAGAATCTGTGATTGTGATACAATGATGAAGAAATTATGTCAGAAATAAGATGTTTTGTTTTTGAGCATTTTATGAATTTGAATCACATTTTGTGACTGATTGAGATAAGTGAAGTCATGCTTGCAAATGCAAAGACTCAGTTTGCTATATTGAGAATGAATGTTGTTGATTGAATTTGTGATCAGAATGAATGATGACTGAAAGAAAAAAAAATGAAGAAGATGATGAAATGACTGATATCAGAAAACACAATATAATTGTGTAATTTTTTAGAAGTTACTGAATATTTTTGAGTATTGATTAAACATTATGAATGAATAACAAAGTTTTTGTATAAATTATTGAGAAAGAATGTGACATGAAAGTGAGATGATTTACAAAATGAGATTTTTAACACTTTCAAGAATAAATTATGTTTGTTTTTTGTGATTTTGTTAATTAATTATGATTAAAATTCATTAAATATTATTATTGCAATGAATGCAAGTGATTTTGATTGAAATGACTGTTTGATGCAACATCAGAAAAATGCTAAACATTCTGCTTGATATAATTCAGAAATTTGAAATGCTGCAGAGTTGAAATATAATGCTGAGAAAAAAAAATGCAGAGCAGTGTTAAAAACACTCAAGAAATTCAAACATTGAGTATATGATGTTTTTTTTGTGCTGAAAGTGAATGTGAAAATCTTGATAACACAGTTGAATTGTATGTCAACAAATGTGTCAAAAGCATTGATTAACAATTGAATTGCTTGAATATGATTTTTTAATTTTATTGTTAAGCATGTACTGAGTACAAAACATACTGCTGCTGATGAATTGTCAAGATGATCACAAGAAGAAAATGAAGAAAGTAATGATGACAATGATGAAAATATTTTTAATATCATTTTTTTTCAGATGTTTGCTGAATGAATTGACAATGAAAAAATTAGAATATTGAATCAGTTTTATTCTGAAAAATCAAAGAAAATAACAAGATTTTTTATTTTTTTACAAAAATTCAAAAACATAATGAGCAAGAAGTACTATCATTTCTGAAAGAAGATAATCAAGTTCTTAATGAAAAACAATCAGTTATTTAAATGTACAGAAAAAAGTGTGTCAGTTTGCTGAGTGATTAATGATCTGAAATAATGAAAGAAAATTCTGAGACAATTGCATAATGAGCTTGATTATAAAAAATGTAAAGAAATTTATAATGCTGTTAATGCTAGATACTGATGACTAGAAATATATTAAAATGTTTTTTTTTTATACAAAACATTGCAAAAAGTGTCAGTTTTGAGACAGTCAAAAAATGTGAAAGAAACTGCATTTAACTTGAATTTTTATTTATTGAAAAAAAATTGATGTTGATATTATATACATGTCATCATGTTAAGAATGAAATTATCTAGTTGTTGCAAAATGTAATTTTTTCAACTGAGTGAAAACTTAAGCTCTTCAGAGAGCAACTGCTCAGAATGTTGCTGCATTTTTTTATAAAAATATTATTTGCTGATGAGATCATTCATGAATATTTATAATGAATGAAAACTCTGAAAACAAGAATGTGATGAAGAAATTGGCAAAAAAACATAAAATTATAAAAATAATTATATCTTTCTATCATGCACAGACTAATAAAATAATTGAAGTTGAACATAAAGCTTTGACTGATGAATTAGCAAAAATTATCAAGAGAACTGAAAAAAATTGAGTGAAACACTTGCTGACAATATTGATGACTGACTGAATAACTGTCAAGACAAGCACAGAAATGACATTATATTAACTTTTAATGAGTCAGAAAGCAGTACTGTCAATTAAATTGAATGTTTTAACATAACAAATCTTGCTGTAACAATCAGTACAGACTACTGAAAAATTTCTGATGTTATGAGCTCAGCAGATTGAATGATGCAATGAGAACATTGAAGAAACAACTCATTATAAAAAATGAATGTGAAATGTCAATAAAAAGTATTTTGATGATACTCATAATATTTATTTCAACTCATTGCAGTCAGAGAATTTAGTATTGCTTCATGATATGAAAAATGAACAAAACATATCTTGAAGCAACAAACTGTGATTTTGATGATTAAATTCTTATAAAATCAAGTCAGTCAATCAGAATAAGAGTGTCTATCATTTGAAAAAGCTAGATGAAATGAAAATGACAAATTTGATTAGTGGTGATTGAATTAAGAAGTATCATGAAAGACAGAATTTGAATGTTTATAAAAAAAATGATGATCTTGTTAATGAGAAAAATAATCAAAATGATGGTGAGAATATAGAACAGTTGAATAATATGAATCTTTTATCAGAAGATTGAAAATTTAATGTAGTGATATAAAAATATTGAATGAATTGCTGAATGTTGAGAATGATGTTGAATTTTAATGAATGAAGAAATAAAAAATTTGTTTTTACTTTTGCTTGAAAAATTCATTTTTGCTTGATGAAATTCACTGTTACTGATTTTAATTCACTGTTTTCTGATGCAATTCACTGATTTTATACAATGTTGTTGAAATTTGCTGTCAACTTTGGCTGAAAAATTCACTTTTGCACAAAAATTCACTGATTTGCATTAACTGTTAATGTTAAATTCATTTTTCTGCATAATTAACTTCACTTTTCAGCATTGAGAAGATCAGTTTTAAATCTGTTGCTTTTTTTTCATTTGACATTTTGTTTTTATGTTCAAGTTTCTTATCACTTTCTTCTTGCATTGACACAACTTCAAGTACAAAAATTTCATCATCTCTCTATTCAATTTCTTTTTCAAAAAAAATAATAATTTTATCAATCAATGATGTTCAATTCAGAAAATAAATCAATTTAACTGATGCTGCCAGCAGACATGCTGCAGCTTCATCAAGCATCAGCTCAGTGAATGATAATTGTTATTGAGTGAATGCAGTTTGTGAACATGAATGATGTCATTGACTGAATTGAAAGTCAATCAGTTAATCAGAAATATAAATTTCAGTTGAAATTAATGAATGAGCTCATGAAGATGCAGCATATTCTTGAAAAATTGATAATGAATTTTTATGTGTATGTTGAGAACTCAAGATTTTGAGTGCATTACACACATGCAAATTTTCAAAATGACTTTTATGAGTTCTGACTTATGACAACAAAGATGAAGAAAAAATGCAAGAAATTAACAGAAATTAAAAATAAACTGATGAAAATATGAAAATGAAATAAAATTAAATTCATGTTTCAATTCATCACATCATTCTGAATGATAAAGAAATTGAGACTTGTGCTGAAGAAATCTGAAAACTGAAAAATGTTTATTCAACATGTTAATGTGTTAATCTTGTGCAGAATCATTCATCAAAATGCAGATCATAAAAAAGTGATTGAACTGAATGTTGAAAACTTTAATTTTGTGACAAACAATGAAAAAATTTCATCAGAAGAATTAAACAAGTGAAACATGAATTTACTAAAATTAATTATTAATCAACATGAATTTATTATTTGCAGAATGATTCTGAGAGTGAACAACTCATTAAAATTGCTTGCTGCATTAGAAAATTCAGTGAAAAATTTACAGTAAATGATTGCAAAAAATTCAGCTGTAAATTTAAGTTCTTGTCAGTTTATTGTGAAAAATCTGAAATCAGCAGTTGTGTCATCAAGAAATGTTACAATGAGTGATATTCATAGCTGAAGTGCTAGTGATGTGTCAGTTTACAGTCAATTGTTAATTTAAATGTGAGATGAAGATTGTGATGATGAATCAGAATTCACACTAAATTTAAAAAAATTAATCAACATGCTGATGAATTCAATTGATTAATCAGATTGTCTGATGTGTTACAGTCAGAAAATTGCTGCAGTATTAACAATACAAAGTTTACTAGATGAAAATTAAAATTCTGCAATTTTGTCAGAAAATGATGAAAAAATTCTGTCAAATGAACAGCAAGATACAGTGTGCATTGTGAATACAAAAAAATGCTATTGTTAAGAATTTGAAAAAGCAACATTGATTAAAATTAAAAAAATCAAGCAATGATTTGAGCAAAAGCTCATCTGAATTCTAAAATCAATTGTGAAGACATTTGAGAATTTCAGAAAAACAAAATTATGTCATGATCATGCAAAGCTTATGATATCAAAATTTGAATTGCAAACAAGAATGTTTATTCACAAACAACTACTGAAATGCTTAAAGCATATTTACAACAACTGATTGAATATTGATAAAATGAAAACTGATGAAAAAACTTACAATTAATTCAGAATTGTGAGTTGTTCTGCATGATCAGAAAATGTCTTGAGCATTTACAAATTTGCACACAAATCATTAATTTTAAAAATTGTGACAATGAAAGACTTTAATTACAACTGATATCTTGATGTCACTAAAGTTAAAAATGTTGATGAAAAGAAATTAAAAAAAAAATAATTCAAAACTGAATTTGTTGTTATTTAAAAGTTAATGCTCTGATGAAATAATGAGATATCAGCATATGATGACATGCATGTTTCAAATCAAGTTGACAAGAAATTTAATATGTATTATCATCATCAGAAATTGATTAATGATTGAGATAATTATGAATGACTTCAAATTATGTATCACAGCATTAATCAGCAGCTAATGTGTCAAAATCTGATATATTATTTTTAATATGTGATATTGTGTCATGATCATGCTTGAAGATTGATAAGCTATTCATATTATGTCAAATATGTGAAGCTGAATGACAAAACATTTTTCTGTTATATTAATTTTAATGTTTTTTTGATTTTCAGCAGTGAAAGAGATAAGAATATGATTTAAAAATCACTTACACTAACAACTGAAATGACTGAAAATTGCATGCAAATTTTGTCAGAAATGCACAACAAGATTGAAAAATGATGAAAAAAAATGAAAGTCAGAAAGCTGATGATGAATGATTATGTACATTGTATTAAAAATAATATGTACATTTGTCAAAATACATTGAATTTTAAAATTGACTGAATGAATGTGATGTGTCAATTTGATAACATCAGAATTACTGTATTATTATTTTTGCATGACATTTATGAGTTATGTAAAAAAAAATAATGTACAATGCTATCATGATATGTAGCTATTCAGAAAAATTATAAGCATTTTAAAATTAATAAAGCAGAAACATGATCACAGCTTTTTGTTGTGTATAAAAATCTTGTTTCAGAATTTACATCATCATCTGAACATTCAAACAAATATGCAACAATTTTATATGCATTTCTGACTGTGATACAACTACAGAAACTAGATTTAATTTTAAATGCATTGATTGAATGAAAGAAGTGAATTAACTCAGATGTGATCAGAAATCTAAACATATTTTTTGAAGAAAATTTGTCAGCTGTTTGTGTTTATATTACAAATTAAAAACAAAATGCAGTGAGAAAAACTATGAAATGTCTGCAACAAATTTTTATCAATGAAAAACTGATTTTTGAAAATGTATCTTGAAATTATTGCATGAAAAACAACATCAACTCAGAAACAGTCATGCTGAATTCAATTTCTTCTCATGTTTCAACATCAGAATCAGATAAGAGTGCTGATCATTACTGACATACACAAATTGAATAATATATATTGATAAACTGATTTGAAATTGATTTAAAATTAATTATATTTTGTTGTTTTGTTTTGCTGTTTATTCATTATGAAAATTGAGAATTTTGTTGTTTTTTTATGAAATTGACAGAGAATGTCAATTCTTAATAAATGAAAAAGTTGTAGTGAGATTTCTGCTGATATCATTAAAGTGCTGACACAACATCTAGTTTGAATTGATGATTATTATGATCTAGTACTATAAGTAGTTGCTTTCAACATCTTCTGTGATGTTTTTTTCTTTATCTTACATAATATGTTATGCTTATGTTATGACTTTCTTTCTTATTTTTAGTTAGTTATACTGAATACTATTGTGTTTCTTATTCATTTATTGAAGTTTTCTATTGAGGTGGCTGCTATGACAGCCATCATTCTCTCATACTATGAGATAGTCATAGTACTCAAAAGTTTATGACCTACATGATAAATATGTTATCTATTTGTTCTCACAGGTGATTTATCATGTGATATGCCTTCAGATGTTTACTGTTTTTAGTCATATTTCTTGACACAACAGATTTTCTGCTTCACTAGTATTTTAGAAATTATTTTAAATATTTTATTTAATTGTTGAGATATTGAAATTTAAAATATGAGAATTGAACTTGATTTTGTTGTCATTAATGATTGAATAATTATAACTCATTTACTGATGATAATAATATAGTCATTTAATAATGCAATTTTAAGATCAATTTCTCAGATTTAAATTCTCAATATCTTAACAATGAAATAAAATATAAAATAAAAATTTTGAATATTAATAAATTAAATATTATCAAAATATAATAAAAATTCAAATTTTTGAAAGATATTTTTAAAATCATTTGATAATATTATATATACAATTAGTATAATTGTAATTTGTATATAAAATAATAATATTTTATTCATTTTTATATATATTAAGTTTTGATTATATAATTTATATATTGTTTTTTATTGTCATTAAAAATCTAAAATTAAAATTTAAATATCTTAATTATTAAGCTGAAAATACAATGTATTATTATTATTCACATAAATTAATTTTCTTATTTAAATCTAAGTCTTATATGATGTAATTTAGATTTCAGATATTGTAATATCCACAACTAATAAAAATATAAATATGAAATTTTAATATATTATAATTGTATATACTTGTCATATCAATTTGAAGCTTCTTAGCATGTGAGCTGCTAGTTAGCAGCTATATTATACTTTGCTTATGACATATTCTATATTGACTCTTGTCTTCATGTATATTATGAAAAATACATTGTCTTGCTCTTTGAAAAGAGCAAGCAATCAGTTCAATACAACTTGAACTATAAACTGATATTTTTTTTTATTATATAACTACTGTATAGCTGCTTGTTATCTTCTATCTGAAGCTCTGAACTTGCTTGTTCATCTATCATTACATGAATAATTGTTTAAAATAGCTGAGACAGTTGATTGTTAAACTCATCATTACAGTTCTGATCACTTGTTTTTATATAGCTAGTTTGAAGCTATGTCATCACTATCTGAAAGAAATATATCAGAGAAAAAACAGTTTTTTAAAACAGCAGCTCAATATGAGAAAAATTTTAATTACATACAAAATTACAAAAAAAGTTTATTGTTCTGAAAGATATTTTTAAATCAAACAATTCAAAATCAGTCAGTTCAACATCAGAATCTACAGTTACAAGTTTATTTAATTAAAAGCAATTTAATCAATTGATTAATGCTTTGACACTGATACATCACAGCAAGAAAAAGAAGTTTTCTGAATCTGAGCTATATTATAACAAAAATCACAAGAAATATCAACAATGAATGCATTCAGTAAAAAATTATTTTGATGATAAATCAGATATATATATTACAGAGAAGAATAAAATTCAATATACAGCAGCAAGATTATGAGATAATGTTCAATCAGCTTGATTTCTCAAGCAGAAATCAGTTGATTTGAATAATTATACATGAACTCAATTTAAGCTATTTTTTCTAAATCAGATCAAGATGCTGAAAAATCACAGCATGTTAGCTAATGAAAAATGATTGAAATTACATCAACATTCTACACAATCAATTATTAATTTTGAACATGTTTATATTAATAAATGAAATGAGATGAAGCTTTCTATCTCATTACATCAGAAGAATGAATTTTGAAGTCACTGTTTCTTTAATAAATTAATCTCAAAGCTTTGTGATGCTATCATGTCACATCAGCAGGTATCTTACAGAGTAATCAAAATAACTTCACTGAAAGCTTGCATGAAACAAATACAAAATAAAATTATTAAAAATCAACAAATCTTTGAACATCAACAGCAACAAAAGTCAAAATGATGTAATTTTGATAAAAAGCAAGAAAATGACTTAAAAAATCAGAATCAAGCAGCAAAGAAGCTGCAATTTACATCACATTATACTGCAAAAAAAAACAAAAATACAAAAAAAGCAAAAAAAGAAAAATCATTGTTTTATTTGTAATGAAATAAATCACATGAGTCTGAAATGCTTAAAACAGCAGCAAAAAGAATTTGATTAATCAAAAAAAAAACTAACTCATCATTAAATTCACAAAAGTCAGCAGTAAATATGCTGCAAGATGACAGAAAATTAAAATAACAGACAAACAAAAAAAAAATTTGCTTTGATTGCATTTATTCAATTTGAAAAGTATTTTATATTTTCAAATGCATTATTAAATTCTGAAGCTACTCATGAATTTGTCTCATATCATAAATTATTGAAAAATGACTGAAAATCTGCTGCTGAATTGCAGAAATCAGCTGAAATGACAGATGAAACAAAAACAACTTGTTATGATGAAATTGATATTTCATTTAAGATTTTTGATTTATTCAGAACACTCAAGTTATTTAATAAACATTTTTTGATTATTAATTTGTTACATTATAACATGATATTAGATAATTACTGATTAGCTGAGATTAATTCTCTAGTTGATTAAACTACTGCTTCTTGATATTATCATATTGAAAAGTCTGCAAAGTTGCAGATTGAATTCTCAAGAAAATTTTTCAAAATTATCAAACATGACATGATTTATTTCTTATTGACTGAAACAGTGAATTTGCAGAAAGATTCAATAAAAATACTGAGATTATTAGATATTTATTCTGATTTTGAACACATGTTTTCTAAGAAAAAAACAAATATTCTTTCAGATATTTCTGTGAAACATGTTATTGATTTTCAAGAAAACAAGATGTTTTCATGAAAGCAGTTATATTTTTTCTCAGCAGTGAAGTTTAATATTTTGTGAAAATATTTGAAAAATAATCAACAAAAAAATTGAATACAACTGTTAACTAGTTCAGCAGATGCATCAGTTTTTTTCTTCAAAAAAGCAAACAAATTGCTACAACTATGCATTAATTATCAAGAATTGAATGCAATTACAATTAAGAATCACTATCTCTTATCTCAAATAAATAAGTTATTGAATTGATTGAATGATGCAAAATATCTTACTAAATTTGATCTACATGACATGTATCATTGATTTCAGATTAAAAGAGAAGATGAATGAAAAACTGCTTTTCAAATTCAATATGAACATTTTGAATACATGATGTTATCATTTGATTTCTGCAATGCTTCTGCAATTTTTCAGACATATATCAATGATGCTTTTTGAGATATTCTGAATATGTTTGTTATTATTTATCTTGATGATATTTTGATTTATTTTCAGACTGAAAAAAAGCATATTTGTCATGTTCAGAAAGTTCTTTCATGATTATCTCACTACAAGCTTTATGCTAAGTTATCTAAGTGTGAATTTCATAAAATGAAAGTTAAATTCTTGAAATTTATAGTTGAAAGAGACAGCATCTGTCTAAATACTAATTGACTGAATATTATTCACAAATGACTGAAATTTACATCAGTTCATGATATTCAGATTTTTCTAAACTTCATGAGTTTTTTCCAAAAATTTATATATAATTATGCTAAATTGACTGCTTTTCTGACTGATTTTTTATGAAACAGTAATTAATCAAAACAATTTACATTGTCACAAGAAGCTTACAAAGTTTTTGAAAATCTGAAGTAAGTTTTCAAAAAATCATCATTGCTTATTCATTATGATTCAGATAAAAAAATCTTGATGATTACTGATGCATCAAAATATGCAATTGCTGCTATACTGCTGCAATCAAACAATGAATCAGAAAAACAAACTGCACATTAACATTCAGTTGCTTTTTATTCATGAAAGATAAATGATGTCAAAAGATGTTATGAAGTGCATGATCAAGAGTTTTTAACTATTATGAAATTTTTTTGTCATTGAAGACATTATTTAAAAAACATTAAGCAGTCATTTCATGTTCAAACTGATCATGTCAATTTGTATTATTTCTTCATCATGAAATCATTGAATAACAGATAGATTCATTGAGCTGAAAAGCTCACAGCATTTGATTTTACATTGAAATATAAATCAGAAATATTGAATTTTGTTGATGCTTTTTCATGACAACAAAACTACAAATTTTCTGATATGCAAGAGCATAGAATTGAATTATTTTCTACTTTATAACAGAAATTAAATCTCAGTTTAATGAGAAAAATCATGAATTTCAACACATTTATCTCAATAAAAAAAAATTGTTCAGAAAGTCTTGCTTTAAGATTGCTAGTGATAAAAACAACTAGCAAAAAAAATGCTTATATCTCATCAAAATCAAGCATGTGTGAACTGCTACAAAAAATTCAGAAGAAAAATGCTTTTTTTATTGATACTTCTGAAGCTTTAAAAATCATTAATGAAAAAGCAGTTTTTTTACAATAAAAAGATTAAAAAATCTCTTCAGATTAAATTTTATTAATGCAAAATGAGCAAATTTATGTGTCTTAAAATTCTGCTTTATGACAAGAAATTCTACAAATTCATCACAATATCTCATATACAAATCATAACAAAGTTCAACAAATCTTGAAGCTTATACAGCAGAAATATTATTAAGATAAAATGAAAACTGACATGAAAAAGTATATATTTATCTGCTACATCTGCAATTGTACACAAATACATCATCACAAGTTTTATGACAAAATAACTATTATTTTTATTGCTACAAAATCATGAAAACACTTGATCATAAATTTTATCATCAGTTTATCATCATCACTACAAGACAGTGTTATTTATGATGTTATATTGATGATGACTGATAAATTTATCAAGATGACTAAGTATTTCTCAACAACAAAAAAAATCAAAGCTTCTGAATTAGCAAATATATTTATTAATGAAATTATTAAATGTTATAAATCTTCTGAATTTATTGTTTCTGACAGAAATTCATTGTTTACTAATTACTATTAAACTGATTTTTATTATCATCTGAATATTATTCATCAATTAAGCATTGTTTTTCATTCTCAGACAGACAGTATAACTGAACAATTAAATCAAACATTGAAGTAATATTTTTATGTTTATAGCTTTTATCAGCAAGACAATTGAACTAAGTTATTATCAGCTGCTGAGTTTGCATATAATAACAGCAAGCATTCAGTTATAAATCAGTTTTTTTTTTTATGTTATATGATTATAATTCACAAATTTCTACTGATTTTTTACTCAATTCATCTTTTCAAGTTTCAGAATCAAGTCAATAACTTCAAAAACTTTATGATATTTAAAAACAAGCAGTGAAATTGCTGCAACAAATTTTTGAGACACAAGTTATATATTACAATAAAAAACATAAATCAATGCAATTTAATATCAGCAATATGATTTTATTATCTAGAAAGAACTTGAAAATCTGAAGATTTTCAGAAAAGCTAAATGATTAATATCTGAAACTCTTTTCAGTGATTGCTATTCACAGCTCACAAACTTATATGCTGTGACTTCTCAAAAGCTACAGTCAAATTAACTCAACATTTTATGTTTTTTTACTTGAATCTTGTTTACAATATAGCAGCAAATAACTTTCTGAACTGCAGTCAATTATTGTCAATGACAAAAAAGAATGAAAAGTTAAAAAAATCTTGAATAAACAAATTTTTCATAACAAAATTCAATATTTAGTCAAGTGAAAAGAATATTCTTTATATGAAAATCAGTGATTATCATTGACTAATTTGACAAATGCTACTGAATTATTACAGAAATTTGAAATCAAACAAAATTTTTGAACAACAGTTAAGAAACAGCAAACTAGAAAGCAAAAAGCTGCTACACAATAACTGCATTCAATTTAAATAACTGAATTTGATTCAAACTGTAACAAAAATCAAATCAATTTTTATTTATAAAAACAAATTGAAAACAACTAGATATTAAACTGAAGCCACATCACAGAGAAACAACAATTAAATAATTACAAAATTTTTTCATCATTAAATTCAACATCATCTTCATTATATGACACTTTCTTAAACTTCTTTCTGAAATGCTCATTCAGCAATTCATCTAGAATGTACACATTATTAGCAAGAGTGATGATAGCATTGCAATGCTTCACTGTAATGTCTCAATTAATTGCAGTTTTATTGCTGCTAGTTTTTTTACTGAAGATTAATTTAATGTTAACTGCATGAAAAAACTTATTTATTTTTAATTTAAATTTTCTGCACATTTTCTCATAAATTTCAGTATTTTTTGAAGTTGAGAGCACAAATTTCTGTATAGCTACAAGATTCTTGTTCAATTGTGACAGAAATGATGTGCATTTTTTTTTCATTTTTTTAACAACAATCACATTTACTGTAACTATGCAAATGAATACATCAAAATTTTGATTTTTTATTCAATCATTTGACACATCAGACACACATGAGGCATGACACAGTAATTTTTTTGCTGCTATTCAACAGCTCTTCATTAGATATCTCAACAGAAATGACATTAATTGTTATAAATTCTGAAGTCAACAAAGCAACAAATGAATTAATCAATGACACAGACAGAACATTTTCTTTTTCTAAAATCAGATGACAATATGTTATTAACAATTAAGCTGATAAAAAACAGCATACTTACTGATGACAACAATTTCAGCAGCAGCAGCAAAAGAATTCAAAATTTTAACAACAATATTTTCTTTCAGAATGATATTTTCTTCAATAATGATAAACAATTCAGCAGCAATTTTATTGCAGTTTTTCTGCTCAGAGACAGAATGCATTATTTATTATACTCAATATTAGCTAGAAAAAGAAATATTGATTAAAAATCTTACAAGAATTTTCTTAAAAAGCAAATTTTTTTCAGTCAGTGAGACAGAACATTTAACAAACATTTGTTCAGAAAAATACATTGAACAACAAAACAAATCTTCTGCTATATCAACAGCAATTAGCAATAAATTCTCTTCTATTTGATAACAACTTATCTGATGATGCAGGCATTTCTACAAAAATATAAGCTTGAAAAAAAAAATTGAACTGCTTAAGAGCAATTGAGATTTTATATTACTTTACAAGCACATGTTCATGAACACATTGAAATTTTGAACATCTCACTTTCTAGTTATATTGCTGCTATCTTACTGTTTGTTGTTTCTTTACATGTATTGTGAAAATTACTTAAGTGTTCAAAATTAATACTTCTGAGCTTGAGATTGAACTTCAAATAAAAGAAAAATAATTGTCATACTGATCTGAAGCTTCTTAGCATGTGAGCTGCTAGTTAACAGCTATATTATACTTTGCTTATGACATATTCTATATTGACTCTCATCTTTGTGTATATTATGAAGAATATGTTATCTTGCTTTTTGAAAAGAGCAAGCAATCAGTTCAATACAACTTGAATTATAAGCTGATATCTTCTTTCTATTATATAATTACTGTATAGCTGCTTGTTATCTTCTATCTGAAGCTCTGAACTTGCTTGTTCATCTATTGCTATATGAATAATTATCTAAAATAACTGAAACAGTTGGTTGTTAAACCCACTGTTACAATACTATAAGTTGCTTGAGAAATTTCTGAATTCAAAATTAAAATATATAAAATTGATTCATTAAATTTATAATAATAATTTTTATATAAATATAAAAAAATTATATAAAAATAAAAAAATTATATAAAAATTACTATTATGAATTCAGTTAATCAATTTTATATATATTTTTTATATGAAAATAAAAAAATCTTAAAAATATTCAAATTTCAAAATTTTAATTTTAATTTTAAAATTTCTAAATTTTTTTAAAACATATAAAATAAATATAACACAATATATTAAAAACTTGAAGTTTAATATACTAAGTACTGCAATTGAGTTTTTTGTTAGATTTTATTTATATTTTATTAAATTTGTTATATTTTCATTTAAATTTTGAGAATTTTTTTAGATATATATCATTTTATAATATATTAAAATGTCAGAAAAAAAATATATAAAATTGAATCATTAATACAAAAATAACAGAAGATAAATTTATATATAAAAATATAATTATATTAAAAAAAATTACAATATATAATATTGTAAGTTTAGTTTTTGAGATATTTAAATTTTAATTACAAATTTATAATTACAATAAAAAACATTGTATAAATTACATAATCAAAATTTAATATATATTAATATTAATAAAATATTAATTTTATTTAATTTTTTTTTGAAATTATTCACATGTATTACAATCATATAATTGAGTTCATTAGCAGAGTTTTTACTATTTTTTATTTTTTATTATATTCTAAAGTCACTAATCTACTAGTATTTCAAATATATTTTAAATATCTTATCTGATTGTTGAGATATTGAGGTTTAAACATAAAAAGTTGGTGATGACTAATTATGCTTTGTTGATTGAAGTGTATCTGATGTGTGTCTTTTTGTCATTTTTGTAAAATACAAATTTTAGCAAATTGATTTTTATAGACTGCTGTAGAAACTAAAAATTGTTGATACAGCAGTTTATAAAGACCAATCTGCTAAAATTCATATTTTATAAAAATGACAAAAAAACACACATCATTTAATGAATATGACTACCAGTGTGCTTACTAAAGTCTAAATATATTTCATCAACTAATTAATTTTTACTACTTTCAAATAAGATTTAATCATAATGTAATATATATCAATATGTGTCTAATTTCATGTAGAATTTTATAAAAATATCAAAAAAAATTAAATTCTTAATATTTTAAATAAAAATTTCACTTTTTTTATATACTTTAAAATCAAACAGTGAATTAAAATGAATTAAATTAAAATAAAAAATATATATTTATTTTAAAATATTTTATCATTGTATACTAAAAAAATAATTAAATTTAATATTTTTTAATATTTTTTAATATTTTATATTTATTATTATTTAATAATTTGATTATATACAAAAGTTATTATTAATTAAAATTTTAAAAAATATAATTATAATTTATTTATAAAAATAAGATAAAGAAATTTATTCAGTTGATATATAGTAAATATAAAATAACTATTATTTACTTAAATCAATAAAATAAATCAATAAGTAAAGAATATTATTATTAAACAAAAGAGATTGTCACTGATTCTCTCAATGAAGAGAAAAATCAGTGTGTTATATATTATACTCACTAAAGCTAATCAAATTAAGACTAATTATATTTGAGAAAAGAAGCAGTGTTAGCTTTTGCAGAGTCTACAGCTAGAGTTTTACATTATTAATCAAAATTAAATGAAAATTTTTTAAAAATTAATTTTTAAATATAAATATAATTTATATTTTCTATTAAAATGAATTTACTTTTATATTTAAAAATAATCATAATTTTATTTATTTATATTATTATTACTATCTTTATAATAAATTAATAAATCATCAAAAATATTAACAATCTTTAGTATTTTTACTTAAAAGTATATCAGCTTTAAAAGTATATAAATAATTTTGAAAATAAAATATTTTAATAATTATAAGTTCAAATATATTAAAATTAATATATTATATATAAAAACACAAGTAGTAATAGATATTAAAAAAAATAATTTAGTACTTAATTTAATAATTATTTATTTTGACAACTTCAACTCTTTATGATATGCTTTTTATAAGTATCATGAAATAATTAAATAAAAATGTTTTTAAACTTCTTCAACCAATGACAACTGTATTAAATATAATTTTTAATCACTTAAAAAGTTTAAAACAATTTAACAGTTTTAAATACAAATTAATATAATATATTTGTTTTTTCAACTTTTGTTAGTAGTATTCAATAAAATTGAGATTTGAATTATAAAAAATATTATATTCAAATTATTTTATTATTTTAGTTTTTGAAAGTTATTAAGCAACATTATTGACAGTAAAAATAAAAAATTTATTTTGAATAAAAAATTAAGAATAAAATTATTTTTTTATAAAAATTTAAAAATATTTTAATATAGATTTTTATATAATTTTTATTATAATTTTTTTAATATTTTGCAAACTTTCAGATATATAAACAATTATAAACTGAATTATTTTATAAAAAATTATTCATATAATAATTCTGATTTTTTTGTTTGTTTTATATGTAGAAATCTTATTAATATTTTAAGTTTTTATATTTATACAAAAGTATTATTCTCATTATTTTGTTTCACTAAAGTTTGCATATTTATGAGATCAAATGATTTTATTTTAATTTTTTATTATTTTATTTTATTTTGTTTTTTTATAATTTAAATTAATTATTCTTACACATGAAGATATATTTTAAAAAATATCTATTTACTAAGTACTTAATTATTTTTTTGAGAATTTTATAAATAATGAATCAAAATATATTAAAAAATTTCAAGTCAGAAATTGATAAATAATTAAAAACTTTATTCAGACATTGTTAATTGATATTTAATCATTATAATTTAATATTTTATTACATTTTTAGAGTATGATTGAAATTTATTCTTATTGCAACTTAATCAATAATTGAAAATAATATTGCAAATTATAAAAATTAAAAACTTAAATTGCTTAAAAAATTAATAATAATTTTATTTAATTCTATCATATTTGATAATCTGATAAACTAATTATTATTTATTTATATGTATATTCAGTTTTTTTCACATTGATTATTATTAATTTTATTAAGAATATAGCATAATATTATGATTGAAAATAGATTTAAAAATTTTTATATATTAAAGCAATATATTTGTTGAAATGAATTGAAAATATAAGAAAAATAACAAAAAAAAAAAACTGAAATTTCATAAAATAAGTTTTATACAAATTTTTTATTTGAAAAATTTACTAATTATTTTAATATCTTAGATTCAAATTTAAATAATAAATTTTTTTATTAAATAACAAGTCATGACAGACTCAGCTTCAGTGAATTCTAATACATGATACTTGACTTGACTGTTATTGTATTAATGTTATCTAGAAACAGCTCTACTTCATTTTCAGCAAAATTATGTTTAGATATATTAATGTCAGTGAAGATATTGTATTAATATATCTAGAATTCAACTGCTGTACATTTAAACTTAGTTAGATTAAAGCTTTACACAGAAAATGATATATTTCTAATGTGACTGCAGAACTCTAAAAATGAGAAATATTTTTAGTATTTTGATAAATTTATATAAGAATGAATTATGTAATTATATAATAAATCAGATGACAGTTATTATTGTGTTAATATTATTTAGTATGAGTTCTATCTTGTCTTCAAAAAAATTATATTTAGAGATATTAATATCAGTGAAGATATAAAGTATTGAATTAATATTATTTAGAAAGTAACAGTTATACAATTAAATCTGACAAAGAGTAAAACATTTGTACAAAAAGCTTATATCTTATCAGATGATTGTGTTTACTCTGAAAATAAAATATTTTTAGTATTTTAATAAATTTGTATAAAAATACATCATATAATTATATAATAAATTCACTACTGTCAAGTTTGCAAAGATTTTTTTTCACATCTTCATATAAAGTATAAAGTACATATTTTACATTATTGTGTAACTACAGATGTAATTTTAGAGAAATGATTAATTCATGATGATTAATCATTTTAGTGAGATTTTGAATTATTAGAAGAGCTTGTTTCTGATGAACTTTATGCACAATATTTGAGATAATCTTGTCTTCAAAAAAGCTATGTCTAGTTGTACAGCAAAATCAGTATAAATAGCATTAATTAAATCAGTATAGTATTTATTTTTCAGTATCAACTCATTGTATTTTAATATCAGTGAAGATATTGCATTAATATTATATAAAATTTAGTAACTGTATATTTCAATTCAGTTAGATCAGAAGTTTTAAAATTATGTAAAATTTAATTTATTTGTTCTGTGACTGTGTTTGCTCTAAAAATAAAATGTTATTAATTTTTTAATTTTAATGTAAAAAATATTAAAATTTAACAGAAATAACTTAAAAATTACTAGTATTATTTAATATAATTTTAAACAAAAAGTTTTAAAGTTTATTCCTAAAAATAATCTAAGTTTACTAAGAAGTTTATATTTCAAATTGATTTACTAAAATTTTAAAATTAAAATAAATAATTTTATTTTCTAATATATATACTTTTTAGTACTGATACTAATATTATTTATTATTAAAAATTTAAATTTAATCTAATAATACAGACAGTAAAAACTTTTGAAAAATAAATTACACTTGTTAATATTTTTTTTAATTATATTAGATGCTTAAACAATTCTCAATTACAATATATTTTTAAAAATAATTATTTATTATATTAATGCAAATTGAAATTTGTATTTATATTTATTGAATATTAAATTTAATAATAAATATTCATAATATTTCAGATATAAAGTTTACAAGAACTAATATAAAGTTCTTTTTTATATAATCTTAATTGAATTAGCTTTAATGAGTATAATATATATACTAGTGTAATACTTATTTTTTTTCATTGAGAAAATCAGTAATATCTTTTTATAATTAATTTTTTATTTATTAGTTTATTTTACTAATTAAAATGAATAGTAGTTATTTTATATTCATTTATATTAAATTAAATAAACCTTTTTACTATAGTTTTATATTAATTTAATCATTTGATAATTTGATATATTAATTGTTTTAATATTTAATTATTCATTATTCAGTTGTTTAATAATTTAATTAATATAATTATTGTTTATAGAATAAAATTCAAATATTATATTTTAAACTTTGCAATCAGTGATTTTTTTTATAATTTTATAATTTTATTTATTGACAAACTGTTTGCATTTTTTATTTATATTTTTATAAATTTTAAACTTTTTAAATATATTTAAATATATTTTAATAATGTATTATAATTATTTTAATAATAAATGAGAATTCAAATTTATTATTTTTTTTATTAGTTTTTTACATTTTTTTTAATTTTTTTTTAAATTTTTCTCAATTTTAATTTCAAATTTATTTTAAAATTATATCTAGTTAAAACTTAATTTTAGTAAAATATCTTCACAAGAAACAATTTTATTCAAATTCTAATAAAAGATTTGAAATCAGCACAAAAAATGGAGCATATTGATATATATTACATAAATATAGCTATAGTCAATTGATTTGATTTGATAAGCACACTGGTTACATCTTGCCTTGATCATAAAATTGGATGTGGCATTAGCATTTACTAGTCAATTACGAATTTTGGCGGATTGGCCCCTATAGGCTGCCGTATGTATGAGGCCATCCGGCGTAACTAGCTATGCCAATAACGCTGACCTTAAAATAATCGAATTGAGTTTTCGGAAATTATTGCAAATACAGTTCGAATGATCCATGCGAATCTCCATGCAGGGCCCAGCATACCCGCCCGCTGCACTACTTCGATTCCTGAACTCCAATGCAACGTGTAACCTCAACTCCATCCTGCATCCACGGTGGTCAGTACATGTATGCAGAAGCATTGTAGCAGAATGGGTGATGCATGACGTACAAGTTCTCCCGAAGGCTCAATGCTCTCGATCAGTTTGCTTTCATATATCAAATTTGGATTGCCGACGACCTCAAAGGCTGGTTTTGCATCTTTCTCTACGTACCACGACATAATCTGCTGAGAGAATATTTCGTATCCAGCCGTGGGGTATGTAGCCTTTTGTCTTTTGGTTTCCACGCTGCTTCGCACGTATTCGAGATACGCTGGATTACCGGGAACGATGACATTGTCAGCTGCAAGAACAGTCCCGGGAGCAATCATGTTGAGCTGCTCGCACAACTTCAAGTCGGTGACATAGGCCGCCTTAAAATGGTCGAGGAACATCAGGTCGATCTTCGTCACTTCTCCAGAAGTGCACAATCTGTGTAATAAGACATCACTGTTCCCGACCAAGATCTTAACAACATCCCGCAGTCCAGCAAGGTCAACCAACATTGTGGCCACGGCAGCGTACTCCGGATTCCTTTCCAAACTGTAGTATTTCTTACCCCCAACACGACGCAGGGTGTCCGCGAACAGAATGGCGGAATATCCAACATAAGACCCCAGCTCGATTATCGTTTGTGGCTTGTGTTTCTCGATGAGGTTGGTGACGATTTCACCTTTATATTTGCCCACATTCATTAAGAACGCCTTGTTTCTACCAAACTCATCTATAAGCCCCAAGACCTTTGCGGGAGAGCCTCTGACCTGCTCCAGATTTGGGTGATTGTACACATAGTGGAGCAACTCAATCTCGCGCCGATCATCCTGTCACAGTAAACATATTATTAGCTCGTAATGCGTGCAGAGGTAAACTGGCTTACTAGTTTCCTTGTGTGTGAATCCTTGGGAAGGTAATATTCGCAACTGCAGTTGTTGATAGTATTGTTATTGTCCATTTTGGTTGATATCGCGATGCACAAAGTGGATGGAGAACCAAGTTCCTTTGAGTAGCAGCAGCAGATATATATATGAGCAGAGCACAACACTTCACCTCACAGCTCAAAGAGACGCAAACTCTTTGTGACTTCACTACACATTCCAGAAAGCAGGGAAAATAGGCCATGTTTTTATATCATGACCAAAATATAAAGAAACGCATGACTTGTCTCGCTATCTCAAACCATTTTTTCTGATAGCTCCTACACGCTTGAAGACAATTCCAGAACAGATAGTTACGGGCTTTGCTGCAGAGATATTTTTCAATTCCTCCCTTACATCGCAGAGGCATGCATGCTTAGGGTGGGCCCCATGTCAATGCAAGGGACTGTTTGCATCCGCGCTCAGAATTTTCAATTCTGAAGTCCAGGAACTCGGACGGTCACATTAATTTGAAGCTCATTCAAGGGAGCCTCAATTTATTATTAGGCAGCATATGCGAGTCACCCTTTTTCAAAATTCCATTGCTCAAGGCTGGTCCAGTTTAAGAAACGGTATTTGTCAAAACGCTGATCAACAACGATGCACTAGGGTTGCGCCGGCCAGATAGCTTAGGTATGTAGATGCCTGCTGGGGTAGACGACCAATCCTTCCAGCACTTGCGGATAAGGAGGACAAATGATGCGACATTGTATCGCTAAGGACACAGGTTGGTGGGCGTATTTCAAAGACAACAACCCGGCAGCAAGAGGTCAGTACAAAGGAGCGACGTTCAGAACGTGGACAAACAACGCCAGTGTCATTTCTGCAAGCAGAAGCAGCAGGACGACCCGGAACTGGAGATCGACGAGTTTGTGGCATTCTTTTGTCTAATCAATCTCGAGTACTTAGCGCACTTGTTCACAAAACCCTTCCAATGGGCAGGGCCATGCGTTTTCCTGTTGCAAAATATGCATTTTCTCCATATCTTCTCAGGAGTGCCCGAGCATAAACGCGTAGGTTCGACGTCGCGCCGTCAACGAACGCACCTATCTGCACACCGGACATCCATATATATGAGTAGATTATCGGCAGTTCGACGGACATCAACCTTACCGTTGGTCAAGATAGCCGAACGTTTTTCAGTTTCAAAGCTGCAGGTCGCGCCAGAGCCCTGCCTGGCCAGTGGTGAGCACCGATGGCTGTAACAGCCTTCCTTATTTATGTGAGCTCGATCCTAATAATGACGGGCTTGAGCGGAGTTTCAGCTCTTTTTTTTAACAGCACAAATCATTATTTTCGAGGGTTGTTGAGAGCAGAATCTATACATAGTAGGCTGTGGTCGTGGATGAAGGTTGAAGGCATACCTAATTGAACCTAACAGTGTTCTCGACCAAAAGTTGCGATCTAGCGCTCCCTTTTTACTAGTTAGCTACTAGTTTCAGAGACGACTAGGGGTTCAGCTCATCCATGCTTCTCATGCGGCCCAAACAAAGATGGACATTTCAAGCTCTATATCTGAAAACAGCTCTTTTCCTTCAGCTAGATCTAAGGCACCTAGCTTGCCTCACATCTAATCCATAGAACTTGCACTCCAACTCATCATACGGACAAGACACATTGATTGACCTTCACAAATTGGACTCCTTTATACCTGGTCAAAGCACAACTGCAACTGGCAGGAAGATCTTTCATATCAGGAATCATCAGTCATTATTGCAGATTGGAATAAGCTATTGTCCTAATGAATGCCACAACTTTGAAATCCTCTCCTTCATAGCCCTACTCTATTTGTGATACAGTTGAGAAGGACTGTCTCTGCTAGGATTTTTTTAATCTACTCTACCGAAAGTCCGCGCTACTCATTCCAGAGCGCCTTAAAAGCTCAGCTTCAGCAGTTGGCTGAGATAATGAGTCGCAGGTTTCCCAGTAAGTATATGAACTGGCAAAGGATTCCGTTTCTGTTCACTGATCTTCTTTTGAACTTGAATGCTGCAATAGATGTGCTTTGCAAACAAAGATGTGTTATTTTTCGGTATATCCTGCTCCATTTATACCTATTGCAGAATATTCAGCGCCATATTCTACCCATGTGTTCGCAGGGAAAACAGCGGGCAGGCTTTATCTACTTTGTCCGTCGAATCAATTCACGGTGACTATCTGCAAATCGACGGCTAGAGATGAGTCAATGTTCTGGAGGCTGCCTCGACAACAGGACACCACCGTCCACCAACAGGATCTTTAACAAAAATTCCCGTCATCGAATCTTGGTCACTGATATGGCAGGAGATGGAATTTCTCTTCTGATGATGCAGATGTCGAGGAGTACAATGAGTAAGATCCTTTATCGGCTGTTCTGGCCTTTGTTCCAGCCGACGGGCAGTGTATTGATGTGGACAGCGTAAAGTCGTAGGTCAATAGTGATAGAATTCCAAGTGAGAAAGCCTCATATAGTTATAAAAATAGATGAACTTTGCTTTTTTAGGCTGTCAACCGAGTAACTGTATCTACAAATCACCTCGCAACCCGGACTCATGGCGATGAAGAAGTGAGTTGATGAGCCTCCCTGAGTCCCTGCGTGGGCTTTATTTATTTAACTAGCCTGCCAAGAAGAGTGTTGCAGACTCCAAACACCTCAAGCTCGGCTCAGCCTCGTAAGTAAACAAATTCACTTTTTGTGGCTTTCCCGACTCCACCATCTTCTTCTTCACGCGAGCTGACATGCACTTCGGCATGAGACTTTCTCTTTCTTCCTCTCTCTGTCTCTAGTTTTACTGATCCAGTTGGTCTCAAACCGCGCTTGCCGATCGTTCTTCGAATTTTGAGTCTTCAAGACGCACTGCTTCGTCAGCTTATCGGACAGACATTGATCGTCGAAGAGGGCTAGTTTTGGCTTTCAGATATCATAATTGAGGATCTTGGAGACGGCATTTTGGGTACGATACAAAAATTGGAGGAGAGAACCAGAAGAACAAAGTCTCGGAACTGGTTGCATAGCAACTCTGCTGGTCCATCTCAAGAAGAATGAAATTACCCCATATTAACATCTCTCGAACAAAAAACATTCTCCATGCCTTCCAGGCATTCATCATCTTTCTGGGATGGGCGATGACAATTGCTGTTTTTACGAGAGATGGGAAAACTGATGGTCGCACCACGTGGTATTTTTCTTTGGTATGCTGAGTCCATGGGAAGGCGATTGACCCAGCAACGCTTCTCCAGGATTTCTTCCCCTTGCAGCATCTTGCTAACTGTTTCCCTCACTGATTAGTGTTGGTTCTCGATTCCTGGATTGGTATACCTGACTGCCGTCCCGATATGGCCACGAGTACGACGATTCGGTAACCCATACGCCTTTGCTACAGTTGACGGGCTGTATGCGTTCCTCTGGTTTACCGCGTGGATTGCGATCGCAACATACGTGGGAAGCGGGAAGGCTGCAGGCGAAAATAAAGAAGAAAACAAAAAGGCTGGCAAGAAGGGATGTGATGCGTTTGGCTATGGGAGCCCAGCAAAATGTAGACTGAGTACGGGAACGGCTGTACTAGGAGCTTTTGTTTTGTAAGGGATCTCTGCACGAGCGAGGTTTCGTTCCTGGCTGATTGTTGGTGACTAATTTTTGACGACAGTCTTCTTTTCGTTGTCACGACATTCATGTCTTTCAGGGACGTGATGGATTATCGTCGCACCGGCATGATGCCATATGACGGATCTGACCCTACATTTGCAGCTCAATCCAAGGCCGCTTTTTCTTCAAACCCCCACGATCCTGACGAAGAGGATGGAGATACAGAATTTAGAACCGGTCGTCCGGGAGGACCTCATTCAAGTCATCATGATGACGGTGATGAATATGCTCTCCTCCAACAAAATGAAATTGATGACATGGGTTCCCATGGCGCCCGCCCACCTCCATCTGCCTACGATCCGACAGCACCCACTGGTCCCGGACCAAGACGTTCGCCAGCTCCAGTAGCTCCGGGCGGCCTGATGCACGATTACGATACGAGTTATGGAGGCCCATTTAGTCATGAGCCGCAGCAACCTGCCACCTATGGAAGTGGACCCTACAATCGATGAGTCGACAAAAGCAAATTTGTGTCGCTAGCTGATGTCTTTTTTCCATACATAGGCAATTGCATAGTTACTTTTCCTTCCTGAACTCTTGGATTTCATTGGTGGTAGTATGGTTTTTGGGCATTGGGGTTCTTGCGGTGTTTGTTTTGCATGTCACGAACTGGTTTGGACTGTGCTGTCTCTTGTTTCCTGTTAATTGAGCTCTATCTTCTCTACCGATTGCTCTTTTATCTCTTCCTTCGATGTCTTAAAACCAAAGGCCGTTTACTTTTGTGTTCTGCAAAGGAGTGGTTAGGAAGCATACGTGTGAAGGTGTAGCTGAGTATTTCCCTTTGCTAATGTGTAATCATGCATTTTACGCTGTATACCCTACAGGAGACACAAAAACATGGAAGCAAAGGAGTTTTTGAGTTGGTTGCTGCGAGAATGCATTTATTTTCCCTCCTTTTCTGCCCCTTGCTGATGGTAATTCAATACTAGGTCGAAGCAATATCCCATTCTCAGTAAGTCCAAACGTGATGGTGTCCATGATTAACTGTTTCAAACATCGCAGCATGCACTGGAACTTTTACAGTTACTGACAAGCCACGATATTGTCCGCATTGTTTCCTACTTTCTGCCCTGACTAGCTGAGATAATACTTGAAATCATGACTTCCAAACAGATTCAACCTCAAATTGAACCTTTGGATCAGGACTCGGAATGTGACCTTGGAAAATTTTCATTCAGGAAGTTACATACATGCATGACGCAGACGCATAGACTAAATACAAGAAAGCTGAAATAAAACTAAATGCAGTGACAATCGGGTACTCCTTTCCCAAATCGCCCAATCTCACTCGACATAATCGAACTCATCTGGCACTACAGCCTCCTCATCACCTTCATCAACAAGGGCCTCGAAGTTGTCCGTGAAATCAGAGTCAGCGGTACTCCAGAAGTCGTCATCTTCACGGGCACTCTCCTCCTCAACCTCCGGCTTGTTGAGACGGAAGATTCTCTTCCCATTAGGGCCGATGGTGACCTTGATCTCCCCCGATTCCAGCATCCTCCCGAACGGACCCCAATACCCCGTGATTGCTGGTTCGTCGGAGGGAACTACGTCGTGGTAACTGCCCACGCAATCACGCCAAACTTTGCGTCTTGGCCGTTTGGCTGGGGAGCTTGAGTTGGCGGTTGGGGTTTCGGAGTCGAGATCGAGGGGGAGAAAAAAGGGCTTGAAAGGTTTCTTTGACTTTTCTGGGCGGACTGCAGCAGGCTTGGTGGCAGTTTCTGGGGGAGAGCTTTTGAGTTTCTTGGGAGGAGATGGAGGGTCTATCTGAGTGGATTGAGATGTTGCTTTGGCTTCCAGATCGACAGACTCTGCTTCACGGGCTCGCTTGAGTTCGTTGGAGCTTGGTGGTGTGGCTCGAGAATTTTTCTCTAGTGACTGCTGGACCTCAGCATGAGCTGTGTTCTCAATTCCATCATCGTTGCTGATTGCTTTGGCTTCCAGATCGACGAATTCTGCTTCACACGCTCGCTTGAGATTGTTGGAGCTTGGTGGTGTGGCTCGAGGATTTGTCTCTACTGACTGCTGGATTTCAGCATGAGCTGTGTTCTCAATTCCCTCATCGTTGCTGGTTGCTTTGGCTTCCGGATCGACAGACTCTGCTTCAAGGGCTCGCTTGAGTTCGTTGGAGCTTGTTGGTGTGGCTCGGGAGTTTTTCTCTAGTGACTGCTGGACTTCAGCATGAGCTGTGTTCTCAATTCCTTCATCGTTGTTGCCCTTCTCAACATCATTTTCTTCCTTGTTAACCTGTTGAATCTTGACAACATCGTCGCCTTTGATCGACTCGGTTTTCCGAATCCCATCTGAAGCACTCTGATCACGCTTGCCAGGTCTCGTTTTCCAGTACGTCTCTGCTCCATATGACGCAGCAACAAGGATTTCTTCAAATTCCATAGGAAAATGTTTGCCATTGCTTTCTTTCTCCAGTTTTCTCTGCATTGCAAGATACCTCTCTCTCCATTTATCAATCATGGAACGTCCAACTTTTTCGATCTGTGAATGGTCTTCCACCACCTTGCCACTCATCAACGGACCAACGATGGTCGCCAGCAAGGCATCGTTGACATCACCGATTGTGCAACCATGCTCTTCAGCAAACTGATGGTAAGGAAAGCTCAGGGCGATGGCATCGGCAAGATCCAAGAAGAATTTGGCATTGAAAGGAGATGCTTCAGACACTGTCGGGCTTACTGGCTGTTCAGCTTTGACAATTTCGCCGCTAACGGAAGTCGAGATTTTGGCGCCCAGCACTTTGACCTCATTTTGGCTAGCGGATTCTTTATCGGCTTTCGAGTTCGATTCCTCGGTCACGGTGCTATTTGAAGCGACACTTTGATCTGTTTACAAGGTGTCAGCCACAATGCTTTTGCAGGTCTTTGGACTCATATTCTCTTCACATCTGAAGAAAAAGCATTTGTGAGTGTTAGGATGGAAGCGTACCTTTGGAATCATTTCCAAGTGCTTCTGCCAGTGAAGAGGCAGGTGCAGATTCGGGTGCAGTCCCTTTGGTGTCAGCTGGAGTAGGAGTTCTTGTCTTGCAAGGGCTAGCAGAAAGAAATTTGACCTCCTCATCAGATTCATCCAGGATGACAACAGGAATGTTCTCTGTCATGATGGCAATGCTGTGCAAATCAGTCTGGTATGTAGGATCGGCTAGATTAAAGAGAAGGAAGTAGAGAATTAGCAGATACAGCAATTCATATGGTGATTTGCACAGTTGAAGGAAGCATAGAGAGATTATGAGAAGAGGAGAGAATATAAGCACTTTGAAGAGGGTTCTCAAGTGTTCATTTTCACTCACACCGGATGCTTGCATAGTATATGTATAGATCACCAACTTGAAGTCATTCAGGGAGGGCAATTGAACAAAGGGGGAAAAAATGAATACATATTGTTGAGAAAATGTGTTATACACATGTTGAACTGAATAGTGAGTCAATATCGGCTCAGTTTGAGCTGGTATTTTGATGTACCAAACTTCTGCACACCTGAGCACTGTATTGTGTTGACACAATGGCTCACCCGGAACAATAACATTGTTGGTCATTCTCTGAAATTTTCAGGTTATTGATGCCTGAATTCTGGAAAATAGGGCACTGTCTTGGTGATTCAGAAGAGACACATCGGATCCAAATGCTGGAGATCAATCCAGCATCTAACAATGTACCAATGGGCAGCAATGGTATCTTGAATACAGGGAGTGTTTCAATACGAGAATCAATAGAAGAACGCAGCTGTGCTGCAAGGAGACATTGGCTCAAAAAATAAATTGGCTAGGACAGGATATGCTCAGGGCCCTGGATATCCTTTGGACCAGTGGATATCTTGCTTCAACACTGGAGGTGTCACAGCACTGGTAAAAAGAGAGTGGCAAAAAAGCTTGTATAAAACTTCAATTCAAATTTGTGTGTACTGAAATTGATTTGATAAAGATCAGAGAATTATAGAAAGACTTGAGGATTAGTTTCAGGTCGCAGAGCTGGATAGCGTAGTAACTCCGAGAACAGTAATGACCGGGCAATTTGAGAAATTTATAGACTTGATATCCAAGACATCCTACAGCTCTCACTGTAGCTTTGCTGGGAAGAACAGATTGCCTCCAAAATACCCAAAACATCGTTCAACATTCACCAGCTAATTCGATAGCATGCAGAAACAATCATAACACGTAATCCATTGACTCTCGATTTCATGCACTGTCCGTGCCATTTTATTTCCAAGCCGCGCGCCACCCATCTGTTGGCTAGAAGCAAGAGTTAGCTAGAATAAAATCTGGAAGACGAGTGGCGCCCTTTGCAGGGGTTTCGAAATTCTGAATGAAAGGGAAACATTCACGCTTCGTACGCGGGGTTCGGCTCTTGCTTCAGTTCCTGGCGCTGGATTGAAGTCGGGCGGCAGAGGAAAGGACAATGGCAAAGAGGATGGTTAGTAGAAACTGTGCTTGGGATTTAGAATAATGGGAGTACATTCTCCATGTGATATCTCCCTACTGTAGACATCTCGTGTCGCTGTCATTCTCGGAGATTCAATAGTGAGGAGCAGTATAATCTCAGAAGCAAGCAATAGAAGATGCAGGACTTCAGTTGCTCTGTGTAGTATCTGCGATCTCCAGCCTTGTCAATTGCGACAATCCATACCACTGAATGAGAGAAAAGGTGATGTCTTCGCAGCCATCATATAGAAAAATCAGAAGCCATGAGCTTCACCTTGCAATCAAACCAGTCAATTGTTACTCTCTTGCTGAGAACATGTAAGCTCTTGCTAACTCTTGCTTTAGACACAAGATCTTCTGCCTCTCCCATAGTAGTGTCATGTCGAGGAAGAATCTGTCAGTCAGCCTCATGGCACCTCCGATGTCTGTCGTGTGATGGTACTCCAGATAGAGTATTTATGATGGGTGTTAAGCAAGAGGAAGCTGATTGGTGAATACCTGATGTGTGAGCTGTTGTCACCACGTTTGGTATGTTTGCTGGCGTCAGATGGTGCCTTCTGATTGGCCATTCTGCGCACCAATGAGCAGCAGATGATTCACACCTCGCCTCTCAAACCAGTGAAAAGCTTCTGTTGGTGGCAGCTCAGTGAATACGCTAAACGAAATCTGTGCTTAGCGTGAGGGAAGCAGGCTGCTAATCTCCCGCTAACTGGATTGGGGATCTGTCGCCTGCAGGGCAGCGCTTAGGTAATGAAACTCATTCTTGCCCCCTTTCTTTCTTTTTTCTTGCTTGTCTTTTTCTGCCTTTTCTTCTTCTTCTTTTTTTCCTTTCTTTCTTCTCTTCATCACCACCAAGTATTTGCATATCGATCAAGGCATACTTTGTCTCACTTCAATTTCCCCTCTTCTTCAGTATCTAGGGCACCAAGCGACCCTTCTAACCCCCCTCTTCAAGTCCCAGAGGCAGCTCAGCTTTTCTGAGTCTTGTTAAGCTATTCACACACCGGTCAAGTCATCTATCAACTCTTCTTTCCCGTGTCCGATCAAGAAAACTCAGTTATTTCAACATGTCTACTGCCGTCAACGAAATTGCCGATAGCATGGCTAATATTAACATCAATGAACCAACCAACGGTACTCCTGCTGCTGCTGCCGAGAATGGCACTATTGCAGCTAGTGCCGATGAGAATCGTCGGTTGTACATTGGGAACCTCGCGTACGCGACCACTGAGGGGGAGCTCAAGGAGTTCTTCAAAGGATTCAATGTGTATGTGCCCTGATCTGATCTTCACTCCTATCTGTTTGAGTGTGTTTTCCGTGCCTTTCTTGTTCCTCTATCAGTCGCGAACATGGCACGTGTGGTGGCTCGCGTTGTCCCCCTTCCTTTCACATGACCTATCTGTACCAAGTGCTTTGCTAATTCAGTTACTTGTTATCAGTGAGAGTGTTTCCATTCCTGTGAACCCTCGCACTAACCGTCCTGTTGGTTATGCTTTTGTCGACCTTACCACTGCGCAGGAGGCTCAAGCTGCCATCGCTACACTGACAGGCAAGGACATCCTTGAGCGCAGAGTTTCTGTGCAAATTGCTCGCAAGCCAGAGCCCACCGAGGGGAAGGCTGAAGGTAGTGCTGAAGGCACTACTGGAGGTCATGGACGCAAGAGAGGTGGTGGACGAGGCCGAGGCCGCGGACGTGGACGTGGTGGCAGATTTGGTCGCCCCGTTCGTGCTGTAAGTTTTGTCATGATATCGATTCGTTGTTAATGGTATTGGATACACTGACTCCGAATTCACCAACAAACAGAACGGCGTCAAAACGGATGCCGCGGGCGACGGTACTTTTACCGATGTGACCAATACCAACGAAGCTGGAGCTGAAACGGCTGAAGCCGGCAATGAAGACAAGGACGCCACTGCTGACAAGTCTCAGGGCCGTCCCCGCAAGCAACGCGGTCCACCAGAAGACGGCATCCCTTCCAAAACTAAAGTCATGGTGGCGAACTTGCCTTATGATCTCGATGAGGACAAGGTAAGGGCTACAAGCTCTCTAGTCCACAATGTATCCTTTCAAAATTCCGCTAACCTCGTTATTACTATAGCTGAAGGAACTTTTCGCCGCCTACGAACCGATTTCTGCCAAGATTGCTCTTCGCCCCATCCCACGATTCATGGTCAAGAAATTGCAGGCACGCGGTGAAGCTCGCAAAGGTCGTGGGTTTGGTTTCGTTACACTGGGATCTGAGGAGCTTCAGAAGAAGGCCGTCGAGGAAATGCATGGCAAGGAAATCAACGGACGTGAAATCGCTGTCAAGGTTGCCATTGATAGCCCTGGAAAGGAAGATGAACCGCTTAATGCCGCTGAAACCAATGAAACTCCCGCCGCCGAAGCTACTCCGGCTACTGCTTAGTGGACTCGCTTCTCACATAAGCTGGTGGCTAGAGCAAAATCAATCAGTTGGTGGGTGTTGAGAGCTGTTTGAAATGGGTCCTATTGTGAACTTAATTTACATGAAGTGATTCGCATTTCTTACTGCTTTGGGTATCTTATGATGATGCCTACAAAGTCTGCTAGTTGTGAGATCAACATATGGTAACTAAAATATCGATCACAGATGGGAGTCCCCATGGCTCTTTTGTCAATTAATGCTTGTATCTTCAGAGAAAATCCTGACGTATTTCTTTTGTCATGAATAGTTGCCCTAGTACCTGACTGCCTCCCTCAAGGATAAATTCTCAGACATTTCTTGGTGAAGATACATTCAGTATTGTCTTGATCATTAGTGATTGGCCCTTTGCCAGACGATCTATTAAATGGACACCCACACCCGCTGCTTAACTACATACTATGTACTTAACTACATTAGTATAGCAGTTATTTAATATAACCAAAGCTAGAACCCTTTGGCAAAGACTCTTGGTCAAATGCACAACTCTCTGTTCACAGTCGCCAGCAGTGAGCCTCGCTAAAGCACCAAATCTATGATGGTGAAAAAAAAAGTGATTCCAAAATCTCTACTGGGAGAGATTGTCTACAGAGCCCTTTGACAAAACTTTTCGTCAAGGCCTGTACTCAAGCTTTATTGAAGAGGATCAGAAACAGCTTTCTCTTATGGCCGTAACTAGCGCAGATCTGCTCACACCCCTCTCTCCCTAACAACTTGAATTAACAAATTGATGTTGATGAGTGTTGGCGCGGATGGGGCCGGGCCGCGGAGATCAACCTGGCAGTCGTCCGGGAATTCCTATTGGCGCAGGAGCCGCACCTACTTCACTACATCTACTATCCCGAGAACCCGCGGTTTCAGTTTCTCAAAACTCCCTAAGAACGGGCCGAATCATCAAGAAGCTAGAAAAAGATAAAAAAAAAAAAAAAAGAATATGCTTCTTCTATACTAAACGCCCGCAAAAATCACAAGATTTCAACAGATATAAATTAGTACACTTTTTTGCAAAACCAAAATTATGTAGATATCAAATATCTACTCCGGAACTGAGAACATAACACCCCTCTATTAATCTGGAAATTGGTCATTGAACTCGGTCTTTCCGTTAAAAAGATTCGGTAGATTCAACCTGGTGCTCCACCGAATCATGTGTGTGAATGGATGGTCGACAATTCCTTGGCCATGCCCCGAAATATCACTATAAAAACTCGTGTTGCCAGCAGGTCGATGGTGGTTGAACAACTGTGGCTGAACAGTGAGGCAGGTCGCGCGGTCGCGACCCTTCACACCTTCACATACATCTCGCAGCATAAGGTCGAATGGTCCATCAAAGCTTTTCACCCCAAGTTCATACAGGAGGCGCCGTGCTCCTTTTTGAGAGACTGCGTACCCAAGAGAACAGATGGAGCCCATAGCGTGGTGAATCACTCTTGTATGAGGCGGATATGTCTTGCGCGGATCATCTTCTTTTGATAGAAATAACAGATGCTCATCTTTTGGGACAGTGGCATCATTGTAATGAGCAACGCGGCCGCGAGGCAATTGTCCAGACAGTTCGGCCTTGGATTGAAGCTCCGAATTTGGAAATTCAGTTCCACAATGTCCAAGCCACAAGATGTCCCAGTTGTCACCATATGGGGATGTCATGGGTGGTACCGTCTGAGGCAATTGGTTCAAATCGAAAGACTGCGGCATTCCTGGGCTATTTGACGGATCCCGGAGAGTTGGATCTGCGAAGGATGAGGGTTGAGATAGAAGAGGCTGAAGCAAAGTTCTGGAGGCCAAGGCAAAATCCCTGAGTTGGGATTTAATCCGCACATCCCAATCTGCATCGTCTTCTAGTATTAATGCTGAACCAAGATTATTTTCCACAACCCTACCTCGAGAATATTAGCTCATAGCTTGACTGTGTAGGACAGTAGACATACGCTCGCAGCGCATTCAGATGTGCCCTCCAACTCCCAATATTGGCGAGATGAAAATGACTTTGCGGTGCTGGTGGCGGGAGAGCCTTTTCTTGAACAGTATGTCCATTCACCCCATCTATCCAGTCCAGCTTGATGCCAGTCAAAGCTGACATCAAAACCAGTGCATCGCTGCGATCTGTACGCGAAGGGAGATTCACAACATATATTCGGCCAAACTATAAGCGTATCGCATCAGCACTGGTGCGGTCTCACCAGGAATCTGAGACTTTACAGCATTCACATACTCCAAGTGTAGAATTTGCAATGTCATCCAGCGAATCCTCTCGAACAGCTCTAAGAGGGCTCACTGGGTATAAGGCGTGAAGTCTGCGAGAGAAATAGATATGAATACATATAAACGATACAACCAGGATGGTTGAGAAGATAAAGACGAGTTTGCGACTTGGTGCTGATATCTTTGAAAGACGCATTTTCCCTTGGGAGATATCTTATCCGGAAGTAATAATATGAAGCAAAAGCGTACTTTGACCATCAGGTCAAAGACCAAGCGGGCTGCTACCTTGAGCGATTTCATGGTAACTGGGACCATGGTGAAGACAGAACAGTCTCCGAGCATCCCGCGGCCCGAAAAATGGGAGTTGAAGCACGACCTCCAATCTCAGGGACGTATGCACTGGCAGGATATGTTGGCTCTGTTCTTTATCCCTATAGCGGGCGGGTATGTGCGTGATGAGAGAATTTTGGACAAGTCAGGGGCAGTGATAAGTTACACAACTCCTCTCGAAGTAATGGATGAGGCTGTTTTTGTGTTTTGTACGACAGTTCATTCAAATGGCAGCACACAATAACTACTAATGTACTCAATGAAGAGCATCTCTTGCCAGGTATTGAATTACTCTACAGTCTCTTCCCATATAACTGAGGTATGTCGTTGCTTGTTAACTGATCAGATGCTATGGCACCAAGAGTTCAGCTTATTATCAACCAACATCTATACAACGTAATATAATTTACACAGCTTGCATTGTGTACCGTGTACAGTTATGAGGCATGGCAGAGAAATGAAACATAGATTTCTGCACTGGTATCCAGTAAGGTGTCATTGCTCCTAGCAAGGACTCAGGAGTCGACTTTGTGGTGCGAATCGAGTGCGATCAACCCCTGCATAGGCGTGAAAAGAGGAAAGGATACTCGGATTGCTCTTAAAAAGAAATGCCAAAGCGCTGGCTGTAGAAACAAAACCTTTCGCTCATGAATATACCAAGCATATAGATCATATTATCTTTTCACAGAGCCATGCACTGGCGACCTGTTCTGTCTCCATCCTTACTCGGCATATCTGTCTACTGTGCGTTGTTCCACTTCACAGCATCGCAGGGAAATGGGGCCAGTGGCAACAGATTTATCAATCCTCCGGCGTCAAATTCGGCGGATAATCCCATCTGGAGAATTGGTGAACGGCAGACGATATCCTGGAAGACGACGGTGGAAAAGTGTAATATATCGTTTTGGCAGCAGAATCCCAAGCTAGAGAAAGCCGAAAACGGTGGGAGTATATTCTGTAAGTGATTCTCACTTATCAACAATATCCATCCGGCCTAACGCGCCACGTCTCAGCAACCACGTCTGGGGCGAATAAGGCTCCCACGAACTTTATCTGGACGGTACAAACGTACGCCTTCGATCTCAATTACTCCAATGTCTTTTTCCTCTGGTTCAACCCCGGCGAACCTGGAGGTTTCACTTCGAATTATTTCAACATCTCATCCGATTCAATCCCGGCCTCATCGACTGCAACGGAGCACGCGAGCTCAACAACTCCATCCGGCAGTTCAATGACATCCACGCAGCCACACATCCAGCCGACGACTGATGAGAAGATCAGGATTGGAGCTGGAGTCGGTGGCGGTATCGGCGGTCTTTTGCTCATTCTCGCTGCGTCTGCTCTCACATGGTGGATATTGAAGAGACCAAAGCAGCAGGATGCGCCAATGCAGCGGGGGCCTGTGAAAGTAGAGAGCTTATCAGCAACAGATCAAGATCATGATATGGAAGAGTCATTTCCTAGAAGATACCCTGGGTTCGAGTTGCACGATGGGGCTTCTGACAACAGTCATGTTCAAGAATTACCAGCCGAGCGGGATTGATAAGTGAAGCATTTATGAGACTCGGATTCTGTTGTTATAACTCCACAGTTAATGTGATACCCTAAGGATTAGACTCACTCTTATCCAGTTATGACCATTTGGTGATTGGCCTTTTGCCAGATGGTCTCACAGATTCGATATTTGACAGCTCTGGTCTGTGTCAACAGATGTTAGGCTAATAGACATGTTAACGAGCTGAGATTTAATTACTAGCTACCTGCCATCCGTATATTTAAGTCCCCTAATTCGGTGTAGTTAACTAACGTTAAATATCTGCATAATGTTGTTCCTAGTCCCTTTGATGACTCATCATCATAGAGTCCACTTCCAAGCATCATGAGTTTACTGGCAATCACTCATTCAGGGGAAACTCCACCTTTACACCGGCAATTCTTAATGCTTTTACAATTGTGTGTTGATTTATTCTGTTTGGTCCTCTTCTTATAAGGTGTCAATCAGGAAATCTACGGTCCGGTGGTGAGAGGACATCGGACAGGATGTCCAAACTGTGGGAGGTGGATCCTGAGACGCGGAGCAAGGTAGGGCTGCAAGGAGCGGGCGTCAGTAACTGTCATGCTAACTTTGAGCCATTTGGGGAGCGCAGTTGACTCTTATTCAGAAGACGAATGGGAATGATCGCTGCTGTGATTGTGGTGCCCCGTCGCCGCAATGGGTATGTTTCGCTTCCCGTCTCCTGCTCTCCGCATATAATGATTGAATTGAACAGGTCGAGGTGTATGGCTGACGGAATGGATTGACCTAGGCCTCTCCCAAATTCGGCACCTTCATCTGCCTCAATTGCGCTGGCATTCACAGAGGGCTAGGTGTACATATATCATTTGTTCGGAGTATAAGCATGGATGCATTCAAAACCGTAGAAATACGGCGAATGGAGTATGGAGGCAATCAGCCGTGGAAGGCATTTTTCGACGCTCATTCTATAACTGCGGCAGAGAGCACGACGTTCGACGACGCTACGATAAAGGAGAGATATAGCGGTGAGGTTGGCGAGGAGTGGAAGGCGAGATTGAATGCCAAAGTGGAAGGCAGAGAGTACGTTCCCGGTGAGGAGAAGAAGAACAGCAGTAACGCTGTTTCGAGAACCAATACGCCTGGTACTTTGGGGAATGGGAGTGCGAATCAATCTGGAGCTATCTCACCGGGAGAAAATACGGGGAGTATGAAGAGCAGGAAAGAGCAGAATGAGGATTATTTTGCTAGGTTGGGTGGAGAGAATGCGACGCGGTCCGAAGAACTGCCTCCATCGCAAGGGGGGAAGTTTACTGGTTTTGGGGGTGGCATGCCTGTGTCAAATCAGACGTCTAAACAGAACGAAGGTATACCTGGAATCAATGACTTCCAGAACGATCCCGTCGCCGCATTGACGAAAGGGTTCGGGTGGTTTACAACCACGATCGGGAAGAGTGCGAAAACGGTGAATGACAGTTATCTACAGCCCGCTGCTAAGTCGGTACGTCTACACACCAAAACTTATCATTATCACAGCAAACCCAGCCTAAACCTCTTTCTTCCCCTGCCTGTGTGCAGCTTGCAGAATCAGATTTCGCTGCCCAGGCTCGTTTAGCCGCAGCTGAAGTATCGCGCAACGTCCAATCCAGTGCCCGCGGCGCCACAGACTCATTCAGTCGCTTCGTCGAGGGGCCTTCAGATAGCCAGAATAGATCTGCATCCGCGTCCAGACGGGTCGAACCTGAGAGAAAGGATTTTTGGGATGATTTTGCAGCGCTGGGGGATGACAGGAATCGAAAAGCCAATACCGCTACTCCAACGAGTAGGTCTGGGGCAATCGGGACCGCAGCAATGAAGAAAAGTATTCCGTCTTCTACGACGGGCTCGAGTACGAACTTGAGCTTGGGCGCGGGAACGTCAACGAAGGGGAAGGGGAAGGAAGATTGGGATGATAACTGGTGACATGGAATCATGTCATAATGTTATAGAATGCCCTGGTGCTCTTCTCGCATGTCGATTGATATCTGCTCTGGAATCTTTTCGTTGAGATATTGTTTGCCTGGGTGGCGTGTGCCTGGTGCCATGCTAGGTTTCTCGTACATAATACCCACTTTGGGGTTTTTATATATTAGAACTCCTGTTCATGTCCGGATGAATTCATCATATTTGTCATTGAAGAAGCTGGCCTATGGATTCTGATGTCGATGCAGTCTAACGAAAAGCTCCAACCAACTACTGTGTAGGCCACCAAGGCTGCAACCTTGTCTCACAGAAGGCAAAGAATAGGTTAGTTGACTATGGATTATCTGGGGGCTGATTTGACAACTAATAGCAGGCCTAGGCTTCTACACCAAAATGTCAAATCCCCAAAACACTCTCCTTGCACCGACTCGCGCAACACGATATTCAAGTATGAGGGACAATATCTTTTATAAGCTTCCTTGTCCGCTCTGCCACCAAGATGTTGAAAGATCCGAACCAGATACTTATTGTGTATTGCCACCAGAATCTGTCGGTGCAGAAATGTGTATTACACAACGGCCTCACTGGGAGACTCGGATTTTGAATAAACTGACCGTTGGTGATCTTACATTGAGTCGTAATCGGGCTTATCCTGACCCTGATTATACTCAACGAGCCTGGCTTCTGCATCAGAGATGTCTCGACTTGGCTCGGGGCTTGCGCCCTCCAAAGCTGTATCCTTTGGTGAATCTGGTCGAGTCAGCTTTTCTTTCTCTGTCGCTGCCTCCGTCGAGCAAGTGTGGTGCTTTTCATCCCCCAGACGTGTCAAGGAGTGATGGTGACGAAGTTTACACAGTATCATGGTACTATCTCCTAGCAAAGAAAATCATGGAGTTCTGGATATGTTTCTTCCGTTATTCCGTGATCTACTATCATTCCATGGCGGCAAACACCAGCACTCTGGTTTGCCCTGCAAGGTTTGGATCTGTTTGTCATGAGAACAGCATCTCACCTGGCGAAACAGAAGCTTGCTGAGCATACAGCTACTTCCGCGAAAAGAATTACGGTCAAGAACGTGGAGTCGTGTGAGAATGTTATACGGATACGTTTTGTCAATATTGGGAATCCGGCGCACGTTACCGGTTTTTCGACTCCGATCCATGATGGCATCCAGGCAAACAGTAAGGATCATCAGCTCAATGGAAGCAAGTATGTTGTTGTCAAGAGTTTCTCTACACACAATATCAGAGATAGCTTATCCAAGGGCCCATTCACATCTGTGTCATAGTCAGAAAAAGGAACAGGGCGCATGTTCAACATTGGAGTTGGCAGCTTCCGGCCATAAGGAACAAAGATGTTCACTAACAAAAAATAAATTCCAAAAAGTCACCTCCCCTGACTATTGCTCATTCAGCTGTGACCTGTCTTCAACTCAAAACCCCGAGGCATGTGTTTCAGAATTGTTGTCTGTGTCAACAATGCACAGCATTTGGTGTTGTAACTAGTCTTCTGGGCTATTATGTCTTTCAATTTCTGGAAATTTTGGAGAATTTCATCTCTTATTTCTTGCATAGAGTTCTTATCTGCTGTCACTGTCAATCATTCGGATAATATTCACTTCAATTGAATGAAAGAGTAGTACTTACAATTGGATTTTGACTGTCTAAAAGATGACTGCACATTAAATTCATTCGATGACAGATACATTCTGTAAGATTGATAGTTAGCAATGTATATATCATACACACATACACACATACTGAATGCAGTCAAATAACTAGTACATACGATATTGGGATACTGATAAGTACAATGTCAGTAAAAATTAACATACTGATTCTGATATTTGTTATAAGAAGTCAGTGAAGAGTCTGTTCATATGTATTGTTCATATTGAGTATTTACTCTCAGAGAGTCAGAGTTATGTATGTAAAAAAAAAACAAGAAGCAAACTGAAAACCTGCTGAAATGCTCATTTGAGAAACAGAAAGTGAGAGAAAAATTAGAAAGAGAGTGGTATTGAATCTTGATTCTTGAAGTGGAGAATCTGTAGTGCCAAGAAATATGACTAAGAACAGTGCCATAAATTTGTATTTTCAAATTTGTGTTTTTCAACAAAATAAAAAATTCATTGCTTTTCAATTCACATTTTGAGCATTTCTTCAACAAAATTTTGAAGAATTTGAGATGTAGAAGAGAAGTTTTGAATCATAAATTTATTGATATAGTCAAGTAAAGGTCCTTCTCACAGATCTGTTACTAATTCATGATAAAAAGACATAACTTTACTGCAAGACAGTTGTTTGTCTTTGAATCATCATGCCAGCATACATTTGTTAACTTCATTTATATTTATGTAATTGCTGAAGTGCTATAATTTGAAAGAGATTGAGATTGTAAATATTTAATAGCTAATTCAATAGCTTCTTCATTGGGCATATTATCATAGTTGGAAGCTGGAGGGTTAGGGTTGAAATTCACCATCATTGGGTGGTCAGGTACATTATCTCGGCATTCAGCTTTGGGCAGCTTTTAAGGGAACCCTAGACCTCCTGCTTCTAATCCTCTGCATCCTCAGGTACCTCTGTTTCCTCATCGGCCTCATTTCCCTCTTCTTCCTCTGTGTTTGCCTCAATTGAGACTTCAATATCAAGAGTGATGAAATAGGTGTAGAACAGCACAACTCCGTTTGCCTGTGAGATTGCGACAATCAGGCCTGAAGACCTGGGAAATTTGATCCTTATTTGCGATGTATGGAACTCTTCTCTTTTCCGTTTTCGATAATCACTGAACCCCATGGAGAATGCTCTGGAGATCTGGTTGGGGAAGCCCTCTGCATTTACTCCGGCGCACCGCACATTGGCGTAGGTTTTTCTGAGAGGGTTAGCCTTAAGAACACTCGGATGGACGAGTCTAGAGGAGCTCATACAGCCGTTCATCACAATATCAAAGAGAGACACGCAAACAGAGAACTGAATCAGTACATTAGGTCCTTACTAAATCTTTTGTTCTTCTCAAATCTAAGGGCTAAGATGCTATCTGCAATGATAAGGAGAGTCAAATCTATTCAGGCCTATTCTACAGATGTGGATATTTCATAATGTCACAGGGAAAAAACTACAGCTCTAGTATTATCCAACGTCCCATAATGGTCCCGCACGCATCGAAAAACCAAATGGGAAAAGGAAGAAAAGAAATCAAACATTCTTTCGCCAACTACAAACCTCTCATCGCCGCCAGGGCAGCTTTCTCCCTTTGGCTGCTCATCTTTTCGAAACGATCAACGCTCATAACAAAAGTTCCCCTACCACCCGTTAAACTGCGTAGATGCTTTAAGTAGCCAACCATTTCTTTCAATGGTACTTTGGCTGTTATCGTGCGCGACTGATTTGCCGAAGCATTGGACAGCCCAGCATCCACCGACGACGATGAACCGAACGGGTCCGGCGGCGCATAGATCCTAGATATATCGATCGATAGAAGGTCTGAAGTAGCTTCTGCAGATGAAACCGCATCATCGTCCAATGATACGATATGGCCCCCGCGCGAGGAGGAAATGTCGTGGACCACAGCGCCCAGGCTTGACTCTTGGACGCTGATGGTGACATTCATAACTGGTTCCATGAGCGCGGATGTTGAAGAAACTTCTTTGAGAGCGGACTGTGTAGCGAGGCGGGCTCCTGCGGAGAGGGCGGAAGGCGTGGTGTTACTGCCGAAGATGTGATGGTTTACATCAAAGGTTAGGGTGACATCGACGCTGTGGATGGGAAAAGAGTGCTGTGGTCCTCGTGTGAGAGCAGCAAGGCAGCCGTTGTATAAAGAGCTTTGAATTGTTGCTCGAGAGAGATGTGATGGAAGAAGATCTTCAGATGGCTTGGCTTTCGGCGTTGACGTAAGTCCAGGGGCTTTAATGGTGATGCGGTTGCCATCTCTGACTTCCGAGAAAAGGATGTCTGGATCTTCTGAGTCCTCTGTTTGTTCATTTCCATTGAGAGGTTGCACCATGGCGGTGCATCCTGCTTTTCCCTTACGACCTGCGATGTCCTTGTCAAAAACCCGTGTGACTGGAGATGAAGCCCCTGAGATACATTCGCGATAGCCTATCTCAATGCTCCCCATGGATGCCTTGGCCTTGAAATCTTTAACGAGCCGATCACGAGCTATTTCTAGATGAAGTTCACCCATACCGCTGAGTAACGTCTGCCCGGAATCCTCATCAACGGTCACATGAAGGCTAGGGTCTTCACGGAGCAGCAAGGCCAGAGATTCTTGGACATTTTTCTCCTCACTAAGGCTATGCGACTCAACACTGGTAAAGAATACTGGTGGAGGTACACTGATCGGGCGAAGCTGCAGAGTATTCAAGGGCTCTGGCGCATGTTGCTTGTTTCCCGTGAAGGAAAGCAATGTATCACCCGTCCTGGCGAACTTTAGACCAGCAATGACTCCAATATGCCCAGTGGGTATCGACTGCACTTCGACGGCATCGTTCGCGTACATCTTGAGAATTCGAGGTGCTCGCTCTGATACATTAAGGTTTGTGTTGAACAATAGTGCATTTCGATTGAGCACTCCAGAATAGACACGGACATACACTAAAACTCCTCTCCTGGCATCGCTCACTACTTTGAAGGCGAGCGCACAACCTTCTAGTTTTTGGAGAGCACTGATAGCCTCAGATCCTGGAGGCGCATGTTTCATTTTGTGTTTATGCTTGCTAGGTTTTTTCGAGGTCTCCATAGAGAACTTTCCGCTAAGCAAACTTTGTAGGCCACCTGTTATAGATCCGACACTGATTTCTGGGTCAGGACGCTCAGTGGGACTCGGAAGCAAGTTCACCACTGCATCGAGGAGCGGTTGCACGCCGATGTTCCTAAAACTCGCGCCAGCAAAAGTGGGAACAATCGTGCTCCCTTCCCCCAGCAGACAGCGTCGTAAGCTTTCCCATATCTCATTTGGTTTGACTGCAAGGTGATCTTCATTATGCTCTAAAAAGCTTTCCACCATGGTGTCATCGTGTTCGCTCAAGAGTTCGACGAGGGCAACTCTAGCATTCTTCATTTCCTGGGCGAACTGACTGTCCCTTTGCTCTAGATCCTTTAAATTTGTCAACTTAACTTGCTTCCCGTCGCCACTTGCTTCCCAATAGAGACCTTGTAGAGAAATGACATCTCCAACGCCTCTGAATTTACCATCTCCGCCTTCAAACCATGGGATCTGGCATACTGCTGGCCAGGCACCAAGTCTGGAACCGATTTCTTTCACGGTTCGGCCAAATGCAGCCCCTACACGATCTAGTTTGTTGACATAGGCAATGCATGGTATATTGTATGTACAAGCCTGGCGCCATACTTGCTCTGTCTGGGCTTCAACGCCAGCCACTCCATCAAGGATACACACTGCTCCGTCGAGGATCCGGAGAGATCGTAAAACTTCAAAGGTAAAGTCGGCATGGCCAGGGGTGTCTATCAGATTGATAGTATGCGGCAACCCAGATCTTGGTAGTCCTTTTGTTTTCACGTTCTCCGAGCCCAGCTGGCTCTGATCTTCTGGAGGCCAAGTGAACGTAATGGCGGCAGACTGGATAGTAATTCCACGGGCTCTCTCAGCTGGAAGAAAATCCGTCACAGTCGAGCCATCGTCAACATCTCCGATCCTCCTGGTAAACCCACTGTAGTAGAGCATGCGCTCGGTTGTTGTCGTTTTGCCAGCATCGATATGGGCTATGATGCCAATGTTTCTCGTGCGGTTTAGATCCGCAATGGCATTGGGCTCAGAAGAGGTTGAATATGCACGGAGCTGAAGCCGTAAAGGACTGAGCAATCCTCGTTGACACCTTGAGCATAGCCATCTTAGGGGGTATAGTGTCGAGATGAGCATCGCGAGTGGTGGCCTAAGGAATCATAGCATTGATGCTTAGATCGAGTCTTCAATCATGCACTTCTCAGAGGCAATTCGAACGTCGTTTCTGTTGGTGGCAGTCGTATAGAAGCAGATGATATTCAAAAAGAATCGACTTTTTGAACATTTCATATAGTTAGTAACGATTAAGAGACTCTGTTGGAATGTGGTGCACTTCTCAACCCAGACACGAACAAACTTCACCATCTGGCATCCTCAACCACCCCATCTGGTCCTCGCATTGCTACATAACTAACTCCTGCAAGCGCTCCTTTCTCTTCGCAAGTTTACGATGATGAATTGAGTCTCGTTTTCGTGCAAGAATCTATTTACGTGCCATCTTCTTGAGCATTGCATTGCGTTTCGTTTCCCAACGCCAGCTCGCCCCTCTGGGTTGCCTGGACCGTTCTCCCTGGCCTTTTCGCCGCACTTCCATCCACAGCTATCGCAAAAGTACGATTTGAGGCCCATTGAACATGGACTATTCATCTATATCTCACGATCCGGATCATTCTGGCGGCACATCACCGTGGGGCTCTTCATCCCCGCGAGCTGATAGAACCTTTCCGCCTTCGGTGGCTGATGCTCCGCCGTCTCCTTTTCCTCAGCAACATGACTCTCCATACACTGATGTACCAGAGCACATGCGATCCTCGACAGCTAGCGGCCCAAACTCCCCGGATTTATCAGAGCATCTTCAGAATGCGCAGATAGACGAGTCGAACTATGTCGAGGGACAGCCAAGGCGGACTCATCCCCAATCTCCACAAAACCAAGCTCTTACTCGGATCCAAGCGCCCGCGAGATACCAAACCGGAGCGAGGCAGCATGCGCGACAGAGTGCTCCCCAGTACAAGCTGCAAGCAAAGATTACTGGGTTGGAAAGAACTGGAAAGAAGGACCCGATTCTACGCTTCGATGTCCACGTACGTCACACGTTTTGAGAGTGTATATATATCAAAAGCCCTTGGTATGGTTTACTAATGATGCCGCCGCGAATAGACCAATATGCCCAAGTTCAGGACCACCCAGTTCCGCGATGTACGACGCACGCATTCCGAGTTCATTAAATTGGCGGATCACCTAATATCATCCAATCCCGAGGCGATCGTGCCAGCTGTGCCTCCGCCATTAACACCAGCCGGTGCTGGAACTGATGAAGATGAGATACGTGTGAAGGCGTCCATGCAGAGATGGCTCAATTACGTCTGTAGCAATAGCGTTCTAATGCATGATGACGAGGTTGTGCTCTTTGTCGAGAGTGACTTTGGCTATAGCCCGGTTGTCAGAATGAAACAGCCAGCGACTGGCGTTCGAAGGAAATATTTGAAGCAGTTTGCGCCGCCCCCTGATGACACTCCGGAGCTTCTGGATGCGCGACCTATTGTTAAACGGTTCTATCTTGGAACTATGGAAGCGGGTCAAAAGGTTGACCGCGTTGTGAAAGCTAGGAGAGGTAAATTTTATCAGTTATCTTCTATTGGGACTATAACTAAGCACATCGATAGGGCTTGCTCTTGCAGAATCTGATCTAGGTGTCAAGTTGGGACAAATGCATGTCCAGGAGACTCACCCTGGACTGGCAAACGCGTATCGTAAACTTGGCAAGATCATCCAAACCGTTGGCGATTATCGCGCAGCACAAGGAACAGCCGAAGCTACGACGCTCGGTGATCCCCTGAATTATCATTCTTCAGATGCATTTATAGTCAAAGAGACTTTGACAAACCGCCATATTCTTCTGCGTGAACTGATCCAAGCACAACAGTCGACGAGAAATAAACGAGCTGCAGCTGATCGACTTAAGGTTAGCTCATCTGTTCGTTCGGACAAAGTCGACGAAGCTATCGCTGCCCTGGACGAAGCGATACAGCAAGAAGAATATTTGACGAAAAAGACTCAACGAGTCACCACCAATCTCCTGCAAGAGAAGCGCCGCTGGTTCAATCGTACTGCTGATGACGTTCTCCTCAGTATAAAAGAGTATACACTTCGTCAAATCGAATTTGAGCGTCGCACCCTCAGTACGCTGGAGAGCGTCCGTGCCGATATTCGCGCCATTGACGCTTCTGGGGGCCTTAGCCGTCTGGGCCGCGAGTCACATCCAGCTGCCCGCCGAGCAAGTCTAGCGGCTAGCCAAGGTCCGAAAGGGGATGCGTGGAGTGGCGTTCCCCGCCGCGGTGACAGTTTGAGCAGAAGCATCAGCGGCAGCCTCATTGCGCCCTTGCCTGAGGACGATGAAGAGATGCATGGCAGTGGTTCGCGAACGGGCGTTGCAAGATCACGCAGTGGGACGATAGATGAGGATGAAGATCGCGTTGATGCGAAGAATGCGGCGAGCCGTTTGGCGACTAGCACATTCTAATTGAACCCCATGTGTACGTTGGCTGCTTATTGTACGTGGTGACTGCCACCGGGTGTTTGCTGTAATTAGCAAGCCGGAAAAGAATGGAATTATGTTTACGCGTATGGATTTGATAGCGGTAGGGTTGGAACTGGTTTTAGTATGATTGTAGCCTAGGATATGTCGATAGTGACTTTGAATAACAGTTGTATAGTTGAAGGACCACGAAAGTATTCATTTCCCAGCCTCACCGTCTTCCTTATTCATCTACTCCTGCTCTCCAGGCGGCAACCTCGGGTGTCTTTCCAAACCATCATTCGGAATCTCAAACCACACCGCCGTCTCCTCCGCAAAAATGTACCCATCCGGCCTCGGAAACGCTTCCTTCCCACCCTTCACTTCGCGATCATCAATCGACCCCGGTGCCAACGATATCTTATCTGGAGTTGCATCCATCTCAAACGTCAGACTGGAACCACACTGGTCGCAGAATCCGCGTTTGGCGAAGGTACTCGCCCGGAAATATTTTGGTGGTTCGGTGGTCCAGGTCACGGCGCTGCGGGGGAAGCTGGCGAAGGTTTGGTACGGTGCGCCGGCGCATTTGCGACATGTATTGCAGAGGCAGTGGCCCATCCACTCTGGAAAGGCGGTGCTGGTGTAGCGGATTTTGGAGCAGGCACAGCCGCCTTTGAGGAGGACTGGGGATGTCATTGTGGATTGGGAGCTTTTAGGCTTTTTTTGGAAGCTGGTGGATTGGATGGGAAGAGCCTTGTAAAGGGCTTTTTGTTTTTAATCTCACGGTTTGCTCTTTTTATCCACCTGTTTGGAGTATGAATGAGCAATGGGCATTGGGCAATATATGTAGGCGGGCTGTGACGCCTTCCTTCATCAAGTCCGAAAGGACACATGTTAAACTGGAGTTTCCGAGCGCCCTTTTCTTGACAAAATACGAGAATTGAGCTGTCTAAAAATGCGCCATGGCCAATCGTTGTCTGGAGGTTAACGATTTGGCATAGTGTTTGGAATGCGAATGGCTGTAAGATACATTAGTATGCTTGGAACGCGGGGAAGAGGTCTCGAATGGCGGCTTCATAATGTTGCAAAGACGACTGGGGGGTTCTGCTACAGATTAGTAATCGGCTAGAGATCCGAGAATTCGCCCAAGGCAGCAGTATTCTCTCTGTCGCAGTGATGCTTTTCAGTGCTTCCAGCCAGAGCTGTTGTCATGTCGTTCCCCTCAAGTAGGCATTATTAATCACGACACGAAGATCCACTCGATTGATTTGTGATAAAGTTCTATATACAAGTGTTTAGGGGCAAACAAGGTTAGCAGACAACACCTATATTTGATCAAACATACAGTATGAGATCAGGAAAAATACTAACCAGTCATGTATAATAGGAGTTGAAGCCTAGTTATAAGTTGAATGCGACCAACAAACTACAAGCAAGAACGGCCTGGCAAGAGAACACTAATATCTGCATGCTATGGAATATATCAGAGGAAAATCTGTTTCAATTCACCCTAAGGACTAGGAGTGTGGAATCGAGTCCCTTATATGTGATAAGGGCAAGAGAAATGGGTCTAGAAGGAACTGCAAACATGAACTCACTTACGGCACATTGGCAAGCTGCACGTATCTCAAGTTTTTGAAGATGCTGTCTGTCATGAGTGAGTGGTCAAACACACTCATAATTCTTCTGTTAAGCAGTTTTAACAGGAATTCAAACTGTCCCCATTGTCTCTCACCCCGGTAGAGCAAATGTCGTTTGCCAAATGCATCACATCCAACACGCTTGAAAAGCCTGAAACTGAGGAAGCAGGATTTTTGCAAGATAGAAGAGGCAAACAAGTTTGGAAGGACCAATACTCTTCCAGGCCATCCACTGGGATGCGGATAAGAATTGCCCTCGTAAGTTGTCAGAAACGCATCAGATAGAGTATCGGACAGGGGTTTTGTCCTACAGCCAACCATGGAAGTGGACATGGGCTTAGATCAAATCTATGAAATAGCCATAACTGCTCTCAAATGAAAGAAGCAGGAAAATGCGAGAACAACCAGAGCAGATCCAGTTTCATGATCTCAACAGCTTCTGTCTCTTTCTCAGAGACGCTGCGGCCACTGATAAGGACGGCAAAGCAACCTCAAAAGCCCAAGGGAGCTATTTTATCAAAGGAAGCCTTCGCTCTGGGGGATTGACCTGCATTCAGAGAAGGGTTGACTTCTTCCTTTAAACAATACGAGGTCAATGAGGGTCAAACAAAACTATTCAAGGGGCAATATATAGATTTTTTCTTTTTTCGAGCTCTTATCTTAAATTCCTTTAGGGAAATCTGCATTGGTTGGTTATGCGCAGCGGATTAAATCCCCAAGGTTGGTCAGCAAGCAGCGAGTTTGGACGTTATTTGATCGATAAGTGTTTTCAAAGGCCATCATATCGTTTCATGGCTAGCATTCTAAGCCAGAATGCCATCGTCTTCTCAGACGCAATAGTTGTCAGGCTGTCTGGAGCCTTTTCTTCCTGTTCAACACGCGAAGATGATCGTGGTGGAAGTTGGGCTGTGGTGCCTCATCCTCAATGCCAAGCGATTAGTAATACAATTCATGATCATGTGATACTCACTTTCCCTAAAATGCACGTGACTATAAGCTCGATTCCGTTTCGAGCCTAGCGCGGTATGCCCAGTGAATGAACTGCGGCGACTCTTTCTAGGCAAACGTAGAAAGAATTCCATCTCTCTCACAGCCCTCGTAAGGGCAAACACATCGCGATAACAGCTTTGACAATCCATTAGTGACTCGTTGAAGCTCTTCACTTACTCGCACAAATGGTATTTTGGCTTGTCCCTTTCATCATTTGGCAGCAAATCACATACGTATCTGACTTCAGCTTCACAGAATCTTGCCTTTGAATCGATCTTGTGAACCCATCCTGCCTTACATACCGAATTAGATATATTGATTCAGATAGCCGGCCATGGCGCCCAGCGCGGGCAATAAACGCAAACGTGGCGATCGGTCATGGTCTGGCGACTGGAACAATGATGGCTCCCGACCTTCTCCCCACCGGCCTGGGAATCTCAACCTTGCCAAGCAGCAGCAAAGCCAGTACTATAGCCAGTCAAGAGAGGGAGGAGATAATCGTGGAAGGGGAGGTCGAAGGGGTAATCGAGCAAATCGCAGCAATCGGAGAGCAAGTGATGGACCCAATTTTCAACAAAGGGAAGGCCCGGCAGTCGGAAAGACAACTTCTCCGTCAACTCCAGATGAGAATCGGTCTTCTCAACCAAATGGCTTACAAGTGCCTGCGGTTACAGAGTCTCCAACTCCACAACCTTCAGTTCCGCGAAAACTAGAAACATCTTCCTACGCCTACGAGTATCTTACAGCCGACTGTGTTAAAACCTGGGCTTTGACTGGAAAGCAAATGATTGTCAACGCTGGTACAGAGGCTTGTTCAAAAGGAGACACGATTACTCTGGCCTCCTTATTTCAAGAAATCATACAATCTACATTTGAGGGTCGGATTTCAGCCGTGGAGGGCGGAGCGGTAGTGAAGGGGATTTTAGGCGAGAGACTCGTTACTAACGATGCAGACCGAAATGCGTCATATCCCACCTTCGACAGCCACTCTATTTTCCTCGATACCCTTTCAATCCTAACAGATTCCGATTTTTCGCACCAGAGCTTACGTCCTTTCATTTTCTCCACAGGAATATCTCCTTCTCTTATGCGACTCCAACTCGACACTCCACTTTTGCAGGCGTTAGGCCTTATCAGAGACACCTTTGGCCGCATGGGTATTCGGAAACAAACAAATCTTCTTTATCGCCAGTCGAATTACAACTTGTTACGAGAAGAGTCCGAGGGGTATAGTAAGCTCCTTACTGAACTTTTCACAACGAGTAATAATGAACCGCCTTCGAGCGAGGTTATCGAAGATACATTTGAAAAGGTGAAAGCAATGATTGGTGCTTTTGATATGGATGTCGGAAGAGTCCTTGACGTAACCTTGGATGTTTTTGCGGCTGTCCTTGTCAAGCAGTACAGGTTCTGTGTTAGGTTTCTCCGTGTGAGTTCATGGTGGCCAAAAGAGGATAATATTACAGATGGCGGAGCTGAACCGGGATTGCCAAAATGGGCATTACCTAGCTGTCCTGGCTGGTCTACAACAAATGAGGAACGGGAAGAAGCTTACCGCTTGAATGAGCTTAGAGATCGTGCGTTCTGGGACCGAACGAAGCAAGTCGGCATCAAGGCATTCTTCGAAATTGGGCGTCGTTTGGCATCTGATTCTGATAGGCGTACGTGTGTTTCCGATCTCGAAACCGAAACTAGCGACGAGACGCAGAAATGGATAGAACAAACAGGCACATTACCACCTAAGGGAAACCGGGTCGCGGCACAACTGCTTGGGTTTAAGTTACGATTTTATTCGTCCGATGCGCGCAATGCAACCGATGCTCTACCTGAAAATTTGATATATCTTGCGGCCGTTCTCATTAAAGTGGGGTTTATATCCCTTCGTGATTTATACCCGCATCTTTGGCGACCAGATGAAGCGATGGAAGCGTTGAAGGAAGAGAAGATGAAGGAAAAGGCAGAAAGAGAGAAGGCTGGCCGTCGTGGTGCTGGCACGATGAATGCGTTGATGACAGCAGGTGCCCTGGCTGATGACACCTTACCCCTGCCCGCGAGACCTCGTGGACTAGAGACGAGGTCTGCAACGCCAGCCAAGGAACATGAGCCAGACAAAGACAAAGCAGCTCCGTCTAAGGCTGAAGAGAAAGAACAATTACCAGAGCCGGCCGATCAAAAGGTTTTATTACTCAAGAGTCTACTCACCATTGGTGCTCTTCCAGAGTCTCTGTACATTCTTGGACGTTTCCCTTGGCTGCTTGATGGTTACCCCGAGCTTCTCGAATACATTCACCGCATCCTCCACTACTGTTTACACAAGGTTTATCAATCAGTTCAGCCACTGGCGTCACGAACGCAACTGAGGGAGCGCAAGAAGATTGTTGGCCCAGAACAGGGTGCTGTGTCACAGGGACGCGTACGTTTATCGGATGCTCCTCCACGACGTGTACTCCGCTGGGCGATGTTGGACAAGGAAGATAATGATGGAATTGACTATCTGTTCTACTGGGACGATTGGACAGATAGTATACCTGTTTGCCAATCCGTTGACGATGTTTTTACTCTCTGTGGCTCACTGTTAAACCTATCTGGCGTTAAAATCGGACAAGACCCCAGTCTTCTGATGAAGCTGGCAAGAATCGGTAAACACAGCTTGAAAGAAGACACGTCAGATTCAAACCGCACCCGATGGATTGATCTTTGCAAGCGCCTACTAGTTCCTGCACTGAGCTTGACCAAGATCAATCCTGGAGTTGTCAACGAAGTCTTCGAATTACTTAATTATTTTCCTCAACACGTTAGGTTCACTATTTATGCCGAATGGTGCTTTGGACAAATCTCTCGTTTACCCGATATAAAATCGGCTTTCGATCAAGCTAGATTCGAGACAAAGGATGCCTTGAAACGGCTAAGCAAAACGAACATCCGACCGATGGCCCGCACCCTGGCTAAGATTGCATACGCCAATCCGGGAATCGTCATAAACGTCGCCATAAGTCAGATCGAATCGTATGAGAATTTAATCGAGGTAGTTGTCGAGTGTGCACGATACTTTACATACTTGGGATACGACATCTTGACATGGTCTTTGATCAATTCTTTGGGGCAAAAAGGGCGCAGTCGGATGCAAGAGAGTGGCTTGTTAACTAGCAGGTGGTTGAATTCACTGGCCTCATTTGCTGGGAGAGTTTTCAAGAGGTACTCGAGTATCATGAATCCTGTTCCAGTTCTACAATATGTCGCAGAACAGCTTCGTCGAAATAACTCAACCGATCTCATCGTTCTGGAGCAGTTGATTAGCTCCATGGCGGGTATTGTTACCGACACCAACTTCAATGATGCACAAGTTCAGGCGATGGCCGGCGGTGAGGTTCTGCAAGCACAAACCATGCTGCAGCTGCTTGATAAACGCCACGAGTCCAAAACAACCTCCAAGCGCCTTATGAGAGCATTGACTGATTCCAGGCTTGCTGGCCAACTCCTTATAGCTATCGCCCAGGAACGAGTCACTTGCGTTTTTAAAGAAACTGAAGCCGAGGCTGAGTTGAAGCTGCTTGGCAATATCTTCGACGAAATACATCGTGTCTTGACACAATACCTGGATCTCCTTCGAACTAATTTCACCGTGAAAGAGTTTGATTCTTTTGTGCCCGATGTATCATCACTGATTGGCGAGTTTGGAATTCAAACAGAAGTTGCGTTTTGGATCTCCCGCCCCAGTATTGCGCATCGAATGCTTGAACATGATAAGGAACAACACGAACCAGCAACAAAGAAAGCAGAATCAGAGGTTGCAAACAAAAATTTACCTGACGTGGATGTGGAGATGGGAGAAGCGGGAGAGGCAGCTGAGAAAACAGAACCTCGAGATCCATCGGCCATCGACTCTACGCCTAAGGAAATGCAAAAGGACAATCAAGAAATACTAGCAATTCCAGAAACCCCTGCAGCAATCGATAGCGAGGCTACGCCTTGGCACCCCGTTCTTGAGGAAATGATGGAAAAAATGAAATCTGCATTACCGAATGAACTTTGGGAAGTCGTTGGGTTACCATTCTACACCACTTTCTGGCAGCTGTCGCTCAATGATATCTTTGTTCCTCAAAAGTCGTACGAGCACGAGCTCGAGCGGCAGAAGAAGAGGGTAATTGCCATTTCCAGCGACCGGACGGATCTCAGCATGGCCGGAACGCAAAAGAAGGAGCGGGAAAAAAAGCAAGTTAATGAACTGCATGAACGTATTCTTCTCGAACATAAGCAACATGTCAAGGCGTTTACTCAAACCCGCGCCAGACTCCAGAAAGAACGCGAGAAATGGTTCGTGGGAATGAGAAGAAAGCATGAGACTCTCAACCTTGCAATTATCCAGCAATGTCTGCTTCCTCGTCTTCTGCTCTCTCCCGTTGACGCTCTTTACAGTTTTAAAATGTTTAAATATCTCCATGCCTCAGGAACGCCCAATTTTAGGACGCTTGGACTCCTTGATCAGCTCTTCTGTGAACAACGGTTAACTGGTATCATTTTTCAATGTACCTCGAAAGAAGCTGACAACTTTGGGCGTTTTCTGAACGAAGTGCTCCGCGATCTTGGTAGATGGCATGCAGATAAAGCGGTCTACGAAAAAGAAGCATTTGGCGCTAAGCGAGACCTCCCAGGATTTGCCACAGGTCTCGACGGGGAGGGCAAACCTAGCGAGTTGTTTGACTACGAGGATTTTCGACGAATTCTTTATAAATGGCACCGATTTTTTGGTGCGGCATTGAAGACTTGCTTGACTTCAGGCGAATACATGCACATCCGGAATGCGATCAGTGTTTTAAAAGCCGTTGTTCAACATTTCCCCGCTGTTAATTGGATTGGCACCGACATGCTCACTATTGTCAATCACTTGAAGACATCTGATCCTCGCGATGATGTGAAGATCCCAGCTGCATCATTAATCGGCGACTTGAATAAGAGAGAAAAGCAGTGGCTTCTTCCCCAAGCCTTTAAGCTTGTAAGTTTTCTAGACGAAGCCTGCAATAGGCAGTCTAACACAGAACAGAATCAACTTGTTTCAGCCGACAAAACTCCCGCAAAGCCGGGGACACCACAGTTTCGCTCAACCACTCCCAAATCTCTCAATGCAGCAGCGCCCGAGTTCAAACCTTCCGCAGCTCCCACAACGTAAGTCATCGACCTCGATTCGCTTTCTAAAATTTTGCCCATCATTCTAACAAGCTCCAGGACAATCGGCATACGCAAATCCGAGGTTGAGGAGGGCGAGGTTGACAACGCGAAAGTGACGGATGTGCGAAAATCTGGTCAAGCTCAACAGCCACCCATTCCAAGTCAACTAACAAACCGTCAGAAATCTACTATCCACAAACAGAAACCGATTGAGACAAATAAGCAACCTGTTGAGAATAGAGAACGGCTCGGTGAGGCGCCCTCACTGTCAGTACCTCATCCAGAAAATCATTCAGATACATTATCCAAAGGGACGCCGTCGTCGATTGCTCCAAGAACCACATCAGCATTAGGGATAGATGGCAAACTACGAACGGAGACACCTCAACCGATGGGCATTTCTAAGTGCCCTGACATTGATCGACAGATGGGATCTACGATTCGTCAACCACCATCCAGCTTGCCGAGTAGGCCTGAACCTCCTCGTTCATTTATAGATGGACGGATTCCCCCCAAACCACTTGAGGGACCTGAGAGACGAGATGGTCGAGTAGACGCCCGCGAGGCAGGATATCAAGACCAGTCACGACAACCACAGCAAGGCCGTCAGGACACTGTTGGCGATCGTCTGCATGCAGGCGGCACATGGGGTCACGGTCGTCCTAATGATGATAGGGATAGAAAAGAATCCGCTCGCACTGATAGAGAATTCGGCCGCCGCTTACCTGAAGATCATCTTAGTCGGGGCAGCCCCCGTGATTCAGCACCTCCGCCTCGTGATCAAGAACGATTCGACCGGTCAAACAGAGGCAGAATAAATCAAGCTGAAGCTCTACACTCAAGACAGGATTCTTACCGTCAATCTCGCGACGATGGCCATCCATCCCGATTAGCGAAAGTGCCGCCGCTTCATGACAACAAAGCTGATACGAGTCGGGATCATCCACAGCGCCAGGATTTTGGACGGCTGCCGAGGGACGATAAACGACCTCACTCTTCCCGACCTCCAACTCCTCCGAGAGTGGATGAAGGTCGCGGTAGGCTAGAAAGGGTCGATGAACGAGATGATAGAATGAGCTTCCCTCCACAGTCGTCTCGTCGTGATGATGTGCCTCTTGGCCCAAGAGGTGATAGAGTCCAGCCTGGTGGTCCTGAAAGCCATGCTCCAATAGATTTTCCGCGTGAGGCACGAGATTTGCGACCAACACACCCACCTTCCGACCCTAATTACGGGCGTTTAAATCAAGACTCAAGATATCCTTCTCGTCTACCGGAATCCTTTGACCGTCCTACAGATATTCCATCCGGTCCAAGGCGACCGATGCCCGGACGTGGTTCCAGAAATGCTCCGCCGCCACCGCCACCACCGCAGGCTACACCACCATTGCGTCCTGATCGTCAGCCTCCCACCGGACCATCTGGTTGGCCAGGTGCAAGGCACGGACAACACCAAGATCAGACTCCTACTTCTTCCAGTCCTAGCGGTCCGTCTCCCATTGACACCTCCGGGATCCATCCTGATCGACTACGCGCCCTTCAAGCATCTACAGATGTTTTGTTTGGGCCAAGCGGCCATAAGCAGTCGCAGCCACCGTCGCCTGCCCCTATGTCAGCGCCTTCTGGCCCTCGTGGTGTGGCACCGCCTGCTTCGCCGCCAACACGACCTCCAGCACCTGGAGCTGCATTCACAGCTGAGCGAGGTCGAGGCGATAAGAGGTTCGCTGGCTTGAATAATATGCTGAAGCAAGGTTCTGGGCCCCTTGATAGAGGTGGCCAGGGAACGATGATCAGAGGACGAGGTACTGCTGGCCGACAGGGCAGCTCAATAAACATTCCGTCACCACATACACCTAGACCACAAATGCCTGCAAAAAGCCCCAGTGACAACGCTCATGCGGGAGGAAAACCGGATTTATTCCCTCCTCGAGCGAATGGTGATCCTCATCGCCAAGAGCCAGAAGAGGAACCACGCAGATCGGCACGAACTGGCCGTAGAAGTGAAATTATGGAAGAAGCCGCGTCGCAGAGCCGACGTTCACCTCATCGTAGCTCCAGCGGTACTCACACACCGGACCGAGGTGCAGATCAGACTCCTGGCAAAAATAGTGACCGAGAGAGGGACCGTGAACGAACTAGACGCGTTGATGATGATGCTATGAGGCGAAGCGACAAGAGAGAAGACCCCAGGGAACGTCCAAGGGAGAGGGATCGTGATCGTGACCGCGAGAGAGACAGAGAAAATAGAGATAGAGATAGAGAGCGCGACAGAGATCGTGATCGAGATCGCGACCGTGACCGTGACCGTGATCGAGACCGTGATCACGATCGTGGCCGTGGTAATGAACCGCCAGATAGCAAAGATGGCATGCGAAACTCACAAGAATCTTCCTTGCGAAGAGCTAGTCAAGGTGCAGAAAATGCAGAAAACCAGCCACCGGGCAGGACGAGAAGAGATAAACGCGATCGATATGACGGCCCTAGCGCTCAAAGCGGCGGATCCTTTGAGCCTTCCGGTCGTACTACTATGAATAAACACGCACCACACCCCGCACCGCCTCTTCCACCTCCACCGCCTCCGCATCTCGCATCCGACGATCGCAGATGGACTCGAAATGACGAGCGAAATAGAGATCGCGACCGTGACATACGCGACCGCGAAAGGGACCGCGAGCGTGATCGAGATCGTGATCGAGACCGCAGAGACGCTGGTAATACTGGCCGTGGTGCAGGCGGTAGCGGCGGCCGAGATAACAATGCTGGAGCTGGCGGCAGTGCTACTGGCACGTGGCCCCGAAAGCGTGGACGCGGAGCTGGGAATGGTGATGGGCAGGAACAACGAGGGGGATCGATGAGAGTGGCGAGTGAAGCAAAGAGGCAGCGCAGATGACTGAGCATTTTACTGGAATGAGATTTCTTCTTTTCTCCCTTTTTGTTTCTCTCTTCCTCTGTGGGATGGGCTGTGTTTGCGGAGTTAAAGACGGGCTATTCTATTCCCATTGTCACTTTTCTATTCTGATTTACTTTTTGTGCTGTCAGACAAATCTTCCATCTTCCCTTTATAGTTACATGTTGAAAATCTGCAGGGCCCACCTGGCATGGAGTTCTAGTTGGTTTCTTTTTTTTTTCTTTTCACAGGTGCGTGGAATGCGTGGAATGGAATGGAAATCGGGGGAAAAAAAGAATATCAGATTGAATGCTCTATCTATTTTCTGGATGTGATGGGGAGTTTAATGCTTTTTATCTATCGCCTGTTTTCAAGCAGAGATCCCCCCCTCCTCCCTCATTTGGAGATATGCAGACAGTGAGCTACACAGCGTCTCTTGAAGTACTATGTTAGGTAGTTATAACTTAAAACAAGAAAGGGGAAAAAGACAAAAACGCAAATGCCAATGGAGAAGAGAATGATACTGTTCCCGGATTGCTTGCGCGCTCAAGCCTGAACAGCCCTGGGGGAATATGACCCTGAAAAGTGAATCATCCTCTTCTTATAAGTACTTGTTCAGATGGTCATCTCCCGTCATTTCGGATTAAAATCAACATTTATGTATCTATCTGTACAAGAGACAGTTATGTATGATATATGTAAAACGGGGATGGGAGCTGGGGGTATAAGGGGAACACAATAATCAATATGCAAATGCAAATGCCTAATATACCATTGAAGAGCGGTTAAGATTTTTTTAGTTCCTTGCGTGCTGTCCAATTTGCCAAAAATGCCACAGAGAAAAGAAAAACAGAGGGTGCTGAGGGTTGGATATGAAGAGAGCATGTATGTTAGTATGTATGTGGAGAGATTACATGTACTAAGAAATAAAATAAAATAAAATAAAATAAATGGACATGAAGGGATAACTTGAAAGATCCGCAGACCCGGGCAGAGAGAGATGTAAGGATTGGTTTTCCAGCCATATGCTCTCTTCTGACATGAGAATGTAAAGCAGGGTTCTTGATACATCTAAGCTTTCGGGTGTTTGCTTCTTGAAAAGCGTGCGGTCCACCGTTTTGTTGTCACGGATAAGCTGAAGGGTGGCTTATCGACCTTGGATGAAGAGTCATTCTGCCCTGGTGGGTTTGCTGGTGTAGAATCCGATACGCTGAAGTCTTGAGGGAGACGATCGAAGCGATGTGATGAGTTGTCTGTAGAGGAGAGCGTGACAAAACGTGCCGGCGAGACAAGGACGTCTCCGTCGCGGTGGCGTTCGTCGTTGGAAATGAATAGGTTCCTATCTTCGGTGTAATCGTACTGGAGAGATGTGCTCATGGCGAACTGCTGCTCGAGGGATTCAGAGAAGGTAAGGAGTGGTTCGGGAGGGTTTGAAGATAATGCTTGAGCTTGGCAGCGATCAAAAGGACTGCTGGAATTTTTGTTGTTCCAGAGGTCTAGGTTGCTGGCACTTCTTGACCTGGCGAGCGAGAAGCCATCCCAATGCATGCATCCAGCTGTACTCAAGGCATCCGAGGTGCTTGGCCGGTTGTAGATACTCTGTTTGTATTCCAGGACGTTACTTTTGGTCGCCATAGCCACTCCGGAATCGTTTCTGTCCTCTCTATAAGTACTAGGTTCCTCACTTAAAGTATCGAGACGGTTCATAAGCGATGTAGACACGTTTTCGGCCGGCACTGAACACAAATCCTTTGGATAAGTCGCGGCCGGAGGCGGGGTCGTCCGATAATGGCGCTGAGTGTGCCTTGAGTCAAGAGAGCTCGACAATGTATTATTCACAGAAGAGGTTTGATGTCGGCTTGGTCTGCCGTGTTTGACATTTTCAACGAGGAGTGAGCATGAATTCCGTAGGTATATCGAAGTGAGGGGATCAACGTAGGGTCTCTCGCAGAGAGGGGAATCGGGCCTGTCGCGAGCAGTTGGGTATATAATGCTGAAGCTTCGACGCGAATCATTTTGCGCTATGTCATCGGGTTCAGCTGGCGCTTTGAGCTTTGTGTCATGAATAGCGTCAGCTCAGCGTTCAGGCAGGATGAACAGAGTCAGGAAGCTCACAGTAGAATGCCGACGGAAATTCAGAAGCCGCTTCATGGTGACGCACAGAGAAGCTGCACAACCAAGCTGGCAAGCTTAATGAAGATTTTCAAGGGGGTTTAAGCTGCTGAAGGTTGACACCAAGAGTGTGTATTGAGGACTGGAACTGGTGGGCGCAGACCAAGAAACAAACACTTAGACAGTCGACAAGGTAGATTAATTCAGTGAAGAGCCAGGTTAAGATTAACTAGAATAGCAGCATCAAGCTCACAGGCTCAAAGAGAGGTGCTGTCACCAGCAAGCACAGGCATCACACACAGTGGCATCAGCAGAGGTCAAAAAGCAGTGAAGAAAAGACCAAAAAAGACACATGGAGGGTTCAGGTTGGCCAAGAGCTGTCAGTACATATTAGTTAGCTAGCTAGGTTCAGTCATCTTCAGAATTAAACAAGTGAAATGGACTGCGACAGTGGCAGCGAAATAAAATAGTCTCCAGCAGCCAAACAGCCGCCATGACTCTGAAGATTTGCAAAGTTCACAGCTAACTGGTAACTAGCGGGAAGATCCGTGAAGATCCACCAGTCTTCATGCTGCTCAGTGCTCACTCAATCTTTGAAAGTTGAAGATGGAATTCAACATTCCTCTCCCTCCCTCTCTCTCTCTGTCTCTTCTCCATGGACTCAGAAGATCAAGAAAAAAGACCTGGAATCAAGTGAAACAACACACCCTGGATGCTTTGCAGGCATTAATCATGAACCCTTCCATCTTCATCTCATCTCATCTCCGGTGAACCATTGCTGCTTAGTCATTCATCAGCCCACCAGTCAGAGTTCACTACGCTGGTATCAGACTAAAACTTGACATCCTAGATTCTTCAATGATCATATAAGTTCATCAATCTAGATACATGTTACATACATTTCATATCATCTTTCAAGTCAAAGTAGACGCAATCCACCAGGCCCACTCCAGGTACGAATTCACCCCAAACACTACGGCATTCCACTCATTCATATGTCATCAGATCAAAGTGCATATCGGAAAGCTGGAGACTTGTCGCCCATATGAGCCATCTCTTCCTCAGTCAAGTTACCAGTTCCTTCAATGTCCCTCTTCTTGTTAATGTGTTGGTAGCTGAATCGCAATACGAGCACGGCAATCATCCCAGCTACCACAAAAGACAGCTCTACTCCGTGCCCCACATAATATTTTGGCGCATCACTGGGTCGATAGAAGTTGGATGCCATAACACCCGAAAGATTTCCCGCTCCGATTTGAATAGCCATTCCTGTTGCACGTTTGTAGCTACCGGCCAAGTTGCTGCTCAACCAAGTGACGTTTCCAGGGAAAGCAGGATAAATTCCTAGTTCATGTTAATCGATTGGTCTCCGAACGAGCACAGAAATGATCTGATAATACGAATCACGTACCACAAACGGCAATAAACACACCAGCATAAACAACACCTGGAATTCCTCTGCCGGCACTTGCAATACAGATAATGAATCCGATTGCAATGACAATCATGTAACCCAGAATGAAGGGTGAACGCTTTCCATGTTTATCAGCTACCCATGCAGTGAAAATGGCAAGAGCCGCGGCTGTGCAGTAAACCGGCACCTATAGTTCATGTAAGACCGATTGACCAGATCATTTGGGCACGAGAAGTAGAGGCTCACCGTTAAAAGCTGCGCCGTAGAGGACCTGTACCCCAAATCCTTAATGATTGAAGGGAGGAAGAGGGAGAGACCATAAAGCGGACAGACAATACCCCAGAACACTAAGCGCTGTTAAAATAATAACTCAGATGAAGATTGAAAAGAAAACACTCACTGATGATGGAGACATAAATCTGCCAATCTTTGAATGCATCGAAAACGTATTTCCACTCGAATGCTTCAGTCTGCGCAACTTTTGTGGAACCCGGTTTTGAGCCCTGATACTTCAGTCGATGGACCACAAACTCGCGTTCCCGCTCGGTTAAGAATGGCGCAGTCTCTGGAAAATCGTAGATGGTGAAGAATGCTATAGCCGCAACAAGAACGGTGCAAAGGCCCTCGAGTATGAAAATCCATCGCCATCCAGCGTACCCACCAACGCCATCCATTTTCTGTTTCCCAGTCAGAACAGCCGCATCTTCAAGTGCACATTGACAGATAAAAAGCGTTTTGAGGACATACAGCAATTGCATAGGCCAGTAAGCCAGAAAAGGCACCAGCAATGCTCGCAGCGCTGAAGAAAAGGGCTTGTCTGAACTGGCCTTCCTTGGAGCAGTACCACATTGTGATGTAGTATGCGCATCCTGGGTACAATCCGGCCTCTATGATGGGTCAGCCCAAAAACCATTGACCGAATTGGAAGTCTCGAGGTACCTGTGATTCCAAGGAAAAGACGTGCAATCAAAAGTCCCTTGTAGTCCTTCACGAGCCCCATCAACGTCTAGGTAGAATCAAGATTAGCTAGTTATTCATTGTGGCAGTCAAAGAAAAGAGGGCGGAATTCTCACCATCACAGTGCCCCACGCGAGCATGATTGCTGGCAGATCTTAACAATCATTGTTAGGACTATCACAAGTACAGGCATGGGGAGACTCTGTAGTCAATTGCATACAGATAGATGGCCGCAGCCGCTTTAATAGAATATTGGATGGAATCTCAAAAGAGGCATAAGTAAAGAAGAAAATGGTCACTATTAACACACAGCAAATCATGGTCAGCATCTGCATTAGTTCACATCATCAAAGGAAGTGGAAACATACAGCACCAGTTATACTGGGAGCCATGCAATTTCAGATCCTTTTCCAGCCCTTCAATTCTAGCATTTCCAATGTTTCCCCGATCCAGGAAAGAAAGGAGATACAGTAGTGCCAGCATGGGAATCAAGCGAAGATCCATCTTTCGCAACACTTTTTTCACATCAATATCACTAAAGTCCTCATCAGCCACATCCTCCTTGGTCACCGCAACAGCATTTTCATCTTTCTCCGTCTCTATGACGCCCATGGTGGTGACGATGACAATGCGTGTAATACTGATGTAGTTGTTGTTGGTCAGGCAAATCGTTCAGTGATTGCCCAATAAAGGATCAGACAAGCGAAATTGAAATTGGTTCAGGTTTGTAGGAGGGATAAATTGGTGTTTTTTTCAGCAGCTTTCAATCCAAAAAAAGAAAAAAAGGTGTATTCGTGTTGTTAGAGAGCACACCTGAACCATGTGATAGAGATTGGGAGAGAGTTGAAATCTCTCAGCCTTTCCTTTAGGAAGAAGCACTGGACTTTCTTACGCAATGTAGGGCACACACTCTCTTTTCCCTCGAATTCATGCATCACAGCCTTGAATTCCCCTTCTTTAAGATCAACGGGTTCATCGAGTGCTTGGCCATCCCATGATATGCGGGCGTTGCCTCCCCCCCATACGAACCCGGCCTGTCCAATATCTCGGCAATGACGAGGGTCTCCATGGCTCTCGGTAATATGGTCGATCTACCCGGTCCTGTTTTTGGAGAGTACGGAAATAGGGGGGAATATAACTCCAATGCTGTGGAATATTACATGGAAGCTCCTAGTAGAATTTGCCTCCACGGGGTAAACCGTAGCAGTGTATGTGGCAGTTTGAGGAGTAACTAAGTACATATGTATGTACATAGTTACTCCATTTACTGCAACACAGCAATGTGCAAGCAAGGCACTAAATTGACAAGAAACAGCCAATCTGACCCAGAAGTGCGGAATTGCATTCTCAGGACTGACTCCATGTTCAAGCATAAATACAAGCATAACAACTTGACATGGAGATGTGTTGATCTGCTTCTGCCAAAGGGGATGAGCGAGGTCACGCTTCTCGAATCTCACTGCTTTCCACTGCAGTTCAGTAGTGGCTATCCTGCATGTCTGCACAGGGATAATGGCAAGTACCCGCATTACCTGCTCCCATAGGGCCAGATAGGAAGTATAGTAGTATATCATGACGAGGATATCTTTGGACCATGGATGGATTGCCGGGACATGCATCAGGCAAATTTTCATCCCTTCCGCTCTACGTAACAATCTGCTGCGGAATTTTGCCATCATCGAAAGTGAAATAGAACACTAGCATGTAACTTATATTAGTATGTAGTTAATGTAGACCAGTGAACTCCCTAGTGGCGAACATCTCCACACCACCACCTTGAAGGATCCATTTCCCCAGATAGTTAATATACATGCATACATATGTGTGGGAACATTGGAATTGGAGTTCGGGTATTATTAATTATCAGGAGAGAAATTGGAGGAATGATGTTCATCTTTGCTAGATTTAAACCCTCATTCTCGAGTGTAAGCCTTTAAGGACCCAACTAGCAGCTAGTCTACTTAACTAACCAGTCCCTGTTTGCTGTTTCTTGTTGCGCCATGTGGGTTGTGGAGCAGATTAGGATTTGTCTCAAGCATGGAGTTACATACTGCTAGTGACTGGGGGGGTTGTTGAAATTGACTTGTACTCCCCTATCGAAGGTCACATCCGGGGACTGTTTGCTAATAATAATATGTACTCTCGACATACGGAGTACAGCCTGACACTATCATTGGAATCGGGTCCTGATCTTCGTGAGTGGGCCAATTGTCGATACAATCCTTACTCACGGTCACCAAGTAGGTCACCGTGTCGAATGGCGACGCACAGCATGTATGTAGCAGTTCCCATACGAGGAGTTAGCAGAAGCCCCAAAGCTGAGCTACCACCATTTCGGTCCAATCTGCATATGTATGTACGGAGTACTCTGTACAGAATCAACACCAGCTCCACGTAACTCATTTATTGAGAAAGAAATTGCTTTTATTCCTTGCTTAGCGCCCTCCCAACAGAGCGATCTTTCAACCCAAAATGAAAATAAAAGGCAGCCCATTCAAGGACATATAAATAGTGCTGTTGGATGCACCGTCAGAGCGTCATCATTCATAAACATGTTAGGACATGAGAAACTCCTGTGGATAGCAAAAAGGAGCAGTTGGATGCTCAGTTTGAGCCTTCAATCATGACTTTGAAAAAAGAGAATTGAATACGGAAGTGATCTATATGAAACTTTTCCGCATGGAAAAAATTGTGGCAATGAGACCAGTAGGCAATCGAAACTCGCTAACGACAAAGCTACCACGCAGTAATATCTTCAACTTCCGCTTCCCCGAATGTGCTGCTCTTTGTCACCTGTGCAACATGATCTCCGCTGGGATTGGCTTCGCCATCCACAGACATAATCTCAGGTAAAACTTCCCTGAAAAACCCCAGGATATGGTGGTTAACTTGTTCGAATTGCAAGAGAAATGCATCGTGACCTTCTGGACTGTCAATCGTTCTCAGCCGAGAGTTCGGAACACCCTCTGCGATTTCTTGCTGTTCAGCGAACGTAAAAAGACCATCACTCTCGATGCCAATCACTAGAACTGGTTGTTGAATCTGCGCAAGCGCATCTTTCACAGGAGTGGGAGAAGATGGATCAACTCGATATCTGGAAACATCGTGCGTGTCCAACTTTCGAGTGATGGCAATGTAGCAGTTGCTGTCAAAGCGTTTCACAAACTTCTGACCTTGATATCGCAGATAGGATTGTGCGGAGAAATACGTGGTAGGGCGTCTGGAAGGATCTAGCGCAGGTAGCGGAGGAGCGTTGAAGAGTTGTGTGCCGCTAAATTGTGGATCTGTGAACTTAATTCCTGACTGTGGGACTGGCGCAAGGATCTCGTTGGAAGTTGGAACTTGCGACGTGCGTGTGGCCTTGTGCCCATCGTTATGTACAGCCCAATGATCATTGTTATTTGGTGGAGTCGGAAGACGGGGTTTACCGTTCATACTTTGACGTTTGGAAGCATCTGGGGTATTTCTACCAAACCTCGCTTCAAATGAATTCCGACTTCGGTAGGTCAACAACGCTGCCATTCGAGCTGCGCCCAGTCCCGTCGCTGGCGGATCATCGAACGAGTAATATCCATCTTCATACTTGGGATCGCTATAAATGCTCTGTCTTTGAGCTTCACCCCAACTAATTCCCCAAGCAGAATGGCGGCTGGAGGTTGCGATAGGGACAACGCAGCGGACGTACTCCCTTCCGAAGAACGCGTATTCCAATGCGAGCATGCCCCCCATGGAACCACCAACAACAGCAGCGATTTGTCGAACACCTAGGTCGTCCAAAACGATCTTATGGATACTGAAATATTGCGTTAGATGATTCTCCATATATCAACGTTGATACATACTAGGGTGGCATACTTTACATCATCTCTAATTGTGGTCAAAGGAAATTCTGGTCCATATCGACCTCTTTTTGGATCACCGTTCTTATACGTAACAGCGCTGGCAGTCCCGTACGGGCTACCCAAACTGTTGAGGCATACTACGAAGAATTTCGTAGTATCAAATGCTTGACCTTGGCCGCCAAGTAACGGACCCCACCAGTCACTGACGTCGGCGCTGCCACTTAACGCATGGCATACGACCAATGCGTTATCTCCAGAAGCATTCAGCTTTCCCCTTATCGTGTATGCAACTGGCACATTGTATAAGACGACTCCGGATTCGAGAGTAAAAGAAGGGACGATGGCGATAGATTGATCGGAGATAAGTTTCGAAAACGGATTTTCAGGTTGAGACACAACTCTCTCTACGGGATTTAGTAGCTATCCAACAAATGTCTGTGTTTGAGATCTCCAGAGGAAGAAGAAAGTCCAGAGAGAACAGGGCATACTGACGGAGTTGTAATTTTGGCTGGGCGACGCTCCCTGCGCCACTCCCCATTGTGTGATTTCAGGTTATGAGATTCAGTGGAGAAAGTCGCAAATGAGCATTCAGATATAATCAATGCAAGTAGTCTGAAGAATGAAAGTGAGAAATTCTCAAAATGCGCAATCTGGACTTTCTGTCTCTTCACCGAGATGTAACTGAGTTTTCAAATACATAACAGTACAAGTATTACACAGTACGGCTGGTAGAGGATGACACCATGTCTGACCAATCATACAACTTCATCGCTAAATAAGCCAGACCTTACCCGATTAAGAGATAAGTCACGTGGGACTTACCAGACTCCAAATGCGGACTAGCGCCACATGTACGATACTTGTTAGCTTGGCAAGACCTCGAAGCTCAGATGGATTGTCTTCATAAGTTGTTCGCGCAGGATAGAGGACAGAGTGCTAAGGTTGCTACCCGAATTCACTGGTCAGGTCAATCTCACTTGTGGCTTATGAGTATCCTGATCTATACAACTGATTGCCGCTGTACGAATTGTAACAGCTGTTCTATTCCCATCTTTGTGACGCGCTTCGCGCAACATTCGCCATCATGGCCGACTACAATGGCTGGAAAGTAGCTGATCTGAAAGCCGAGTTGAAAAGACGTGGAATTCGTCAGACAGGTCTCAGATTGAAGCAACATTTCATTGACCGATTATTGCAATCTGACTCGGCTGAGGACAACGCGGCTGTGGCTGGAAAAGTGGCAAGTGACGATGTCGCGAGCCCAGGAAACGACACAACCGCGCCCTCTGTTCCACAGGAAGCGACAAAGTCAGACGGACCGCTCCCAGAAGCATCTCAAAGAGCAGACAGTCATGCGGATTTGGGAACTACCGCACGCGCTTCCACGCAGGAAGTATCAGGCCTATCCCAAGCGCAACCACAAGATATTAACATGCCAGACTCCGACCGCGTGACCGACCAGACAATTCCTGAACAACAGCCTGATCGTGAAATTGTGCCTCGAGAGCCTGTGGTGCAAGAGATTCTAGAAGAGCAACCCAAAGCTGAAAGTGAAGCAAAAGAAGAGCCCGCCGCTCTTCCCGATCTTCCCGCACCTCCAGCTGCCGCCCCTTCCACCGAAACGAAGTCGTCAGCGGAGGAGATTGACGATTCGAAGAAAAGAAAACGACGTAGCCAAACTCCGCCTCCGTCTCCGAGAAGTGCTGCTTTGAAGAGAGCTAAAGCAGAGGATGGCCATCCCCGCGTGGTCTTGCAGGAGGATATGGTATCGGCAGAGACCAAAAACGGACCGAAAGAGTTTGCAATGTCTACAGTGCCTTCGTCAGAGTCGCAGAATATGGAAGTTGACGTTCCGCAAAAAGTTGTGGAAATCACCGCAGAAGAACAACCTACGAAACATGAGGACCAGCAATTAGATCAGAGAGTCAACCAGGAGGAATCCGTGGAGACCATCGAGTCAGAAGGTCCCAAAACTGACGACCGTTCCATCGCTACAGAGGCTATTCGGAAGGAAAACATTGAGCATGGGAAGAGGGAAGAGGAAAAAGCGGAATCCATTCCTCAAGATCATGAAATACCACAAACTCAAGGTGAAGAACGTGTCGACGGAACACATTTCACCAGAAAACCCACCGGTGATGCTCGTTTTAAGGGCTTGTTCTCCGCAAACGGAGATGTGGCTCGACTTGAGTCTCCCCCACCCCCAGGAGATGAAGAGCGCCTTGTCACTCCAGCCATTCACCCCGCTACTACATCCTTATACATACGCGATTTTATGCGTCCTCTACAGCATGCTAATCTTAAAAGGCATCTCATCTCCTTAGCCACACCTCCCAGTGCCACTCCCGACTCAGATATCATTCTTGACTTCTTTTTAGATTCGATCAAAACACATTGCTTTGTTACCTTCACTAGTGTCTCAGCTGCTTCTCGCGTCCGCTCAGCCTTGCATGATACGATTTGGCCTGAGGAGAGAAACCGTAAGCCATTGTGGGTCGATTTTATTCCAGAAGAGAAGGTGAAAGAATGGATCGAAATTGAAAGAGCTCCTGGCAATAATAGACGAGATGCTGCTCGCTGGGAAGTCGTATACGAGGACAGAGAAGCCGGAGTTGTGGCTACGCTTCAAGAAGCGACCCCGAATTCAGCGCGCAACAACAATCGCAACCAATCATTCAACCTCGGAAGAGAACCTCCTACGGGACCACGGGCTGAGAGGTCTTTTGGTAGAGGCACTCAACAAGCTGGCCCGCCCGTCAACATCCCTGATAGTGGTTTCAAGGCGCTTGATGACCGATTTCTGTCGACATCAGCCAAGCCCAAGTTATACTATCTTCCTGTCTCCCGAGAGGTGTCAGATAAGCGGCTGGATAGATTTGACGATCTTGCTCGTGCGGCACCTTCCCGCCGAACGGGCAGTGATGAGATGCGTCGGTATTCGTTTGAGGATACTGATTTCTTCGTTGACAAAGGGCCGGAATATGGCTCTCGCCGAGGACGCGGACCAAGAGGCCGAGGAGGCGGTGCATTTGCCGAATGGACTGGCAGCTGGCGTGGTCGAAGATAAAAGTTACGCGGTGAATTTCGATGATTCTAGCCAATCCAACTATGCTACCTCCACCTTTGGAAAATTTTCGATCTTGAAATTTCCATGTCAATCCTAGATTTCTCGTCTCCAAATCTCTGGCTTCAATTGATACCAACTGTCTTGTTTTGCTTTGAGTTGGTTTATTTGTTTTTTTCTTAATTATTGTTATTATTTTCCATTTCGGCGAATGGGCGTTTTCGCATGGGAGTCCGCTATAGAGATCTAATATTTCCAGAACAATAAGAACTCAGCTTGGCTGTCGATCTAAGATGAGTGGTGCTGGTGGCTAGGATGTGCAAAAAGCTCTTCTTCAGTCTAGTTTGCTAAAACAATGACATGTCAGATATCTTCAGAATTTTGCCATGATTTTATATACATAAGCATGCCAAGTTCAGGGCGGTTCTTAGCGATAATGCTTAGGCTTTGCTTAATTCCTTCAACCTCTCTGGGGTTGAATTCAGGGGTGAGTTTACTGCCTGATGCCTTCCATGGGTTGGCTACAAGTATTGTCCCTGAAGGTCGAACTGTGAAGATGCAGCATGCAACATAAGATGTCTAAACAGATGCTATTAAAATCATGGTTATGAATGAAGATTGTCGAAGAGATATCCCCGGATAGACTCGCACACAGTTTTACCATCCAGTTGTAGCTCATCGTTTCACTAACTAGACAGAGGCTGAGAATCGGGCTGTGCAAGACAGAAAGTAGCTACATATACATACATACATTGTAGTTAAGTATATTCAGCAGAAAGAGATATAACTGCTCTCTTCTCTCCAAGTCAGCAATTACTGTATAGTCCTATTCCATGAATCATCGAAATTTCCTCGTGTTTCATGTTGCCTATGCCCTGGCGTAGTTATTTGGCGCAACTGTGGTGTTTGAAGTCACTTGGAATTGCACTTGAGAATCACCACATCGCAAAACCAGCTCAGGAATCAGTTACGCCTTCAGACCAGTTCTCATCCACTGTCTTTAAATCGATCAAAAACCACCGGGAAAACAACTTTGCGACAGGATAGCTTCTTCATCGCTTAGGCCAGCAACCTGATGAAAAGCACGCATCAATGGGATGGCCCGTGTGCAATGAGACGCTCCTGGAGGAGCGAAGTACGTTGACCTTCTCTGCGACTGAGTTCCACTGAGTCTGTCCCTGACGAATGCTGTATATAGTCTCCGAAAGCCCTCTCTGGGATGGTGGCATAACCTTCCACCGACTTGGCCTCATAACATCCGCAGTCTTCTCACTGACCGCTGCGGTGGTGTCCCTCTTCCTCATCTTTCAGCATGCCACACACTACATTCGACCGCAGGAGCAAAGACAGTATGTTTGTCCCCCGGTGTCTATTCGTCCAGGGAACACTTTGACCTGTTGGACTGCTAATGTTTTGCGAACTACCTCTATCTAGCATTATCCGCATCTTGTTCATGGTCCCCATATACGCTGTTGTGTCCTTCCTCTCCTTCTACCACTATCGTCACACCGTATACTTTCAAGTGCTCCGGGATTGCTATGAGGCCTTCGCTATCTCTGCATTCTTCTCTCTTATGTGCCACTATATCGCCGATGACCTGCACGCCCAGAAGGCATACTTTAGGGGCATTATTCCCAAGCCGTGGTTCTGGCCCCTGAATTGGTTCCAGAAATGCTGTGGCGGTGAAAAAGGGATTTGGAGGGTTCCCAGAAGTGGTCTGACTTGGTTCAATGTAAGAAAGGACAACAAGGTGTCTCGACTTGATGTGAGACTGACTGCGATTGGTGGCAGATTATTTGGACTGGAATATTTCAATATTGCTTCATACGAGTGGCCATGACCATTGTTGCAGTTGTGGCGCAAAAGTTCCATGTGTACTGCCAGGAGTCATTAAACCCTGCTTTTGCGCATATATGGGTTCGTTAAAACACCCGCTTCAAGTCTTTGCGGAAGCACAACTGCTGATATTCCTAGGTCATGATCATCGAAGCAACCTGCGTCACCATTGCGATGTACTGTCTCATCCAGTTCTACATCCAATTGAAGGAAGACCTTGCGCCGCACTCCCCATTCTTGAAGATTCTCGCCATCAAACTCGTCATTTTCCTTTCATTCTGGCAGGAGGTTGGTCCCTCCACAGAGCGCTCCCCTACCCGTGAACAAACCGTCTAACATTTTCGACCGTAGATTACTATATCCTTTCTCACCTCATCTGGCGCAATCAAACCTTCCAACCAAATGCAATTACCAGACATCAAAGTCGGCATCCCCTCCACCCTCATCTGTGTCGAAATGGCCATCTTCGCCGTCCTCCACCTCTGGGCCTTCCCCTGGAAACCATACAGCCTGCGAAATCCAAAATACATCAACCCCACGGGCGAAAATCATCCCGACACAACACCACCCGTGGAATCTTATCGCGGCGGATTCTTGGGAATCAAAGCTCTCGCAGACGCCTTCAACCCATGGGATCTCGTCAAAGCCATTGGCCGAAGTGCGCGATGGCTCTTCGTGGGCAGAAAACGGCGGCAACTTGACCCGAGCTACCAGGGCCAGCCGGGAAGTTCGTTTACGGTTAAAATGCCCACAAGCACCGAGCACGAGCTGGAGCAGGGAAGAGCGTATGTGCCAGCGAACACGGCATACCCAGGCGCACAATCAGGCAATGAGATGATGATGCACCCGCCTAATCGACGTTTTGATGCCTATGGCGGTGAGAGGGAGGAGTTACTGGCGAATACGCAGGAGAATCCCGTGGCGGATTATCCACCGCATGCGACGAAGGACGTTGCACCACGAGAGTGGCGATCGTGAAGGGGTTCGATATAGTAATTTCGTGAGGTGAATATGGTTTTAGTTTTGTTATTTGCTTGGGGATTTTTTTTTTTTTAATTTATTTCTTTTGGTCTATGAGTTTGTTAATGATACCCTCCCTCGTCTTTATGGATATGGCCTGATTTAGTATCTCGTAGATAATTTCTTGTATATACATACATACATCGGAGACAGCAGATCATGAAAAAAGATACCGAAACTGGCCTGGTCAATTTCTTCTATGTTGCTCATTAACTCCCAGTTATAGATGTCTAAGCCTAATAAAAATGAGCGCTCCGCCTGCAATCTAAACGCTCAAAATGGGGGACGGCTGTTCAACTGAATGCGCCTGATTTTTTGCGGAAAGAAACGCCATTCTCCGCTGATTACAATACCCAAGTCATTAACATGTAGTAAAGGGGCACTTCGGTATGAATGCTGCTCAACCCCACATGGCACTGCCTCCTCCGAACTTTCTCCCCTGCAAAAACGACTCCTCTCTTCTCCGTCCCTCCGTACCGTGATGTGTATCCAGGCCTGTTGCACTCTGTCGCACAGTGTTTATAACAGCATATTTCTTACCAAGTTCACGAATGCCCTGTATACTCTCGCCCATAGAGCCTAATAACGCAACGAGTGCAACGTCGTTGGCCTGTGCCAGGGATTCGATTGAGAAAGAGTGTGAAGCTTGTGGGTTTAGGAGAACCAGGTGGGATATAAGTGAGTAGATACTGCGGAGGAGGGAGTGAGAAAGGGTTGGGGTGGTAGGTGATTTGTTTGCAGTGGAAGTTGGGCATTGGGCAGACTGAAGGTATGCCTTGATGAGGTGGAGGCGAGATTCAAGGGTTCTGACGGCGCCGAGACGGGTGGTGAGGTTTGCAATTACTATGAATATGGTTAGCTGGCCGTTGACGCGATCCTCTCCGCGTGGAAAATATACATACGGTCTTCATCCTCTCGCGAAAGTGGGGATACTTCTGAGGTTTCCTTTTTAAGTGACGTCTCTTTTCCCTCGTCCTTTGTCTGGGACTTGGCTTCGCCGAGCGCTTTGGAATCGATGGCGGTGGCATTGCCACCACCACTAGCAACAAAATCAACACTAATCATTTCAGCTTCTCCGGTTTCAAGCGAATAAGGGAGCTCTCTGAATCTGAGCGTCAGCTGTCGGACTTGACCGTCTATCTCCATGGATTTGTCCTCATCGCCTATATTATCTTCTTCGTAAACGGATTCGTATATCGTCAGCGGCAGTTTCCCAACAGTTGATGACGTGCTCTGCAGCTCCGAAGCATGGAACGCTAGTAATATCGCTGCTTCATTGTAATGTTCGAGAATCTGTCGATGAAGGGGCAATTGAGCAGGTGTTGGACCAGATGAAGGCGTTATCGTAAACCATCCAACTAAATCTAATGCGGGAGATTTATGAACGTCCTTGACTAGATTAATTGACACCGCAGTTAGCTCCAGCATACCTTAGGAAAGACATTCTGGGTACTCCAATGACGTACACTGTTGAAGGCGCTCTGAAAACCAAGCCTGATGTAAGTATACGTCCCCATTCGGCTCTGCCACGGTATTGCACTCAAAGACATGCTCTAAGCTGATGGCTCGACCCTTTTGTTGCCCAAGGAGAGCTCCCACGATTGGCCCCTGCTGTTGCCTGACGGTATGGCGGGTAATATGGTCTGAGATATTAAGAAGGACGAGCGGATGAAGGTACGCTTGGAGCCCGGAATCTGAGGACTTTTGAGAAACAAGTGGGTTATATGATTCTTCCATTTTTCATAATGATTCTGTGTCTTCTTGCAGCAAATCTGTCGTCGTAGAAACAAACGACATCCAAGCTCTGTTGGAAGAGTGCAGGTCGAGTTGGTGGTGTTTGTCTTGTTTGCTTGTGGCACATTTAACAGAAAGCTCTCCCACTTCGCTTCCTCAACTTTCAACAGCTCATTGCTCTCTCTCTCTCTCTTTCATTCTATCAACTGAACTAGATTTATGTTTTTTGGTAGGTTCATACGAGCCACGAGGGCAAAATGGGTACTCCTATGATGTACGATCGAGTAAAAGATCACCTTGATCAAATCTTCTCCAATCCTGCTACTCGTCTAGATCTCGGATTAATCGAGAAGCTCCAGGCGGAGCTGTTGGTCAGCACCGATCCGAAAGTGTCAGTGGCGCTCCTTATCCAAATTTCTGCACTTCTCCCTGTTCTTCAGGAGGACCCTACGCCGATAACGAATGTGGCGACGAAAGCAGCGACGTACCTCAATTTCTCGCAAATCCGATCCACCGATCCCCCCATCGATATTGTTGCTGGTATCAAGGCGCCTTCGCCTCCGATTAACCTCCTCGCCCTATCGCTTCTTCGCAAGGCTGGTGATTCGGCCAGTGATGCAGCAGTTGTTGCTGGCGATCCTACTCTGGTGATATCCTTGGTGGAGATATGGCTCACAACGGGGACGACTGCCGTTGCAGAGGCAGCGTTTGACGTTTTGTGGACCCTCCTGGAAGTTGACCATATCAGTCCGCCCCAGACAAATGGTGAAACAGATAAGAATAAACCTGGTGGCCAGGGCTTGGTTTGGAGAAGATTATTTGCGGATAAAAATGTGTACAGCCTTTTCTTCTCAATATGCAGCCTTGATAATGCTGGACAGTCGGGCCAACTGTCCAAACGAGAAAAATCAGTTGCCCAGGGAAGACTGATGGATTTCGTGGTTCGGATTGGATCCTTGGATTGGCAGGCCATTGCAACCTCACATTTTCCGGATATTGAGCTTCGTTTTAAAAGCAATAGTCTATTAGAATTCGCAGCCTGCAAAATGGTGGATATGGAAGATGTTCTGTTACACATGACTCTTATTCATTTCTTTAGTGAGCTCCTGAAAATCGGTGCCTCTGGTATCCAGCATAGTGGCCTTGCCGTTCAAGGATCACATCCAGTGTTTTCTTCTCCATCCCTCGAGTTTCTGATCTCTTCTGGACTGCATCGCACGGTTATGAATTACTACGTGGAGCCATCCGCATTAGATCCTGCTGAAGCTGCTTATCTTTCTGGACCAATAATGGCCTACATTTCCCAGTATTTACAGCTTTATCCGAATCACTTGCTACAAAACCCACAATCCTTTCTGGACAAGCTTCTTTCTCGCATAATCCAAGCTTTTGATATCCCGTCCGCTCAATGGGCACATGGAGCTGTTCCGAGTGGTGATCTGAACATTTTGGCATCGCTTCCCCGAGTGATGTTACTGGAGGCAGGGAAACGGTCATTAAACCCATTGTTTTCTATTCCTCCAAAGCCACTCCATAGAGATACGCTGGATACACTGGGAAGGATACTCCATGGGCCAGCAGACTTCCAGGGTGATATTAATTCCGAACCGGAGGACTTAAATGAAAATCTAACCAGCCCTCGTGCAGAGGCGGCTGCTGCGAGGACGCTTTATTTCCAATATCTAAATGAACATCCAGGTATTTGGAATACTGTGGTGGCCGCTGCTGAGATAGTAGCGATGACCGATACGGCCTTAGCTGCAATTAGATTCATAAAAGCAGTGGCGACTGCCAACTGGGAGGTTGTTCGACCAGGACCAAGTTCTGAGGGCTTAATTAATTCGCGCTTCGCTGTCCCGACTGAAGACGAAGTTCAGCGACTTGGACCAGCGCCTCAAGGAAATCTCCCAATGTATGGAGCTTGGTCCTTACTTGTTCCTCCCGCTCTAACAGTCGTGCTGCCTTACCTTTTTAAAGATCCGCAAACGTATGCGAATTTCGTTGCTGGAGGAAGAGGAGATACGGAAAGTGCTGTATGGAAAATCGCCACTGCGAAATATGATGCTCTTGTTGCACTCGAGTCGTCCATCGCGCGGATCGGTGGAAGTACCGCCGGTGTCGAAGATCTTATACGAACTTTGAAACGTCGTGTAGCTCAGGGCCCGTGGGGGAATACAAGCCAGATCGGCAGCCGGGTGGATGCACTGGAGTTGTGATTTGAGGCAATGCAAGAAGCACATACATACTAATACATATACAGACGTACTAGTCATAGGAGATGGATCCGAGATTCACGCGCTCGAGAACATGTACTCCGTGGTCAGTTTCGTTTAAAGCTCTCTGTCGTATAGCCCATAACTATCAGAACATTTTGATTCTAGTCACTATGTACTCAGTGTAAGTTAGACTCCATGTACTCCGAATGTACTCTCAGCCTGTAACTATTTTAGTCAGCCATGTTAAACTGGCGAGGACTCAGGACTCAGAAGCCGAAAAGTGACTGAATCAAAAGAACGAGTTCTGTTCAATATGCGAAACATTTCATACGCTCGAACTATCTTTTATTAAGACCGGGCTGCTGGTCTTTATCTTCATCCAGTGGAGAAATTGTAAAGATGAATTGTTTTGGATTTCTCCTGCTTGACCATTTCCTCATCGAAACCGTATAGCTTCATCTTCTGTCGCACGCAACTTCGGTTGTTGGGTTTCTACTCTCCGCGAATCCAGCCGCCATGTCGCGCCGTGGTGGTGGTGGAGCTCGAGGCAAGAGATTGCCAGGCGCAGAATTTTCGTGGCAATCTGAACCTGGAGCAGAAGCAGATACCGCACCCACGCCATTATTTCCAGTACGGCTAAAATTCGTTTGCAAGTATAATTCTCCACTACACACGGCTGCTAACCCCCGTGGGCTGGATAGAAATACAAAGTTCCCCGCGCAAAACCGCTTTCACCTTTAGAAGCCCCGCAAGTCGACCATTATCGGAAATTACGAGAGAAAATCCACAATGGGCCGTTTTACACAGTGCTTAGTGGCCCACCCTCTTACGGAAGAGGAGGCCCGCCTGCTCGAGCACAGTTTGATCCGTTCCAGGGTATGGCGACGTATGGGCAGCGGTATCTAAAGAAAGCGAGGACGTTGCCGAAACTTAGCGGGATACCGTTTGGTGGGTTTGGATTTGTCCCTACTCTCTATTGGCAGATTTCCTTGACGAGGTTCTGATGGAGTATGGGCTGTAGAAATGAACTTTTTCCCGAAAGAACTGTGGTCCACGCTTGATCCGAAATATGTGGGTTTGCCCGGAGGAATGGGTAACAGTCTCGGAGCTCTTGCACGAGCGGGCCAGAAACGTGGCTTCGAGGATGACGAGGAGGAAGAAGCTGCGGATGCTATGCGTAAGCGACAGGCTGTTGATGAAGAGGAAGACGAAGGATCCGATGCTAATAAGCGAGGAGATACGGATGATGAGGCGGGATTGGAAGATGAAGGTGAAGGCGAAGGGGAAGAAGAAATCGTGGATGACGATTTTGAAGAAGACGAGGAGGATATGGGTGGAGATTACAATGCCGAGCAATACTTCGACGGTGGCGATGAGGTTGATGATTATGGCGACGGTGATCTGGGTGATGGTGATGTGTACTGATATTGTTTGATACCCTTGCTGTGTTTTCGATAGCGGCCGTGATATGCATGTATTCTATGATTTTCAAAACAGCATTCCATGACTAGAAGTTAATGAATGGTAAGAAACTCCTCATCAGAGCCCATCTACGGAGTGCTGTCGACTATTTTACCCTTTCCCCTTGACTGCGATATCCATACACTACCTGAGGTTAGTAGAGAGTAGCAATCAGAAATCAGATGTTTGCATAGTTTGTGTGCTTGATGATGTCATCTTCCGACGTCGGTCCCGCTCACCTTTCCGCCATCAAACTCAGAAACAATTTACATTCCAGCGCAATGCAACGCAAAGGGGCTTTAGGATTGAGTTGCTGCCATGGCCAATAGTGAAAATAGCATGTCAAGGACTGCTTTGGTCATTTACGCCTCCGAAACAGGAAACTCACAGGAGATAGCAGAAGAGCTGGGCCGCTTAGCGGAGAGACTTCATTTCCGAACAGATGTGTCTGAACTAGACGCTGTGAAAGCGGTAAGCTAGCGAGACGCTCAATCTTGAATTATAGACATGGTTTATATGCTTATAGCAGTGTTAGGATTCCTTGAAAGATTATTCTCTCACGGTATTTGCAGTTTCGACCACCGGACAAGGTGATATCCCCGCCAACGGCCGGGCGTTTTGGCGGTCTTTGTTACTGAAAAGGCTTTCGTCAACCTATCTGCACCACGTCGATTTTGCTCTTTTTGGGCTTGGAGATAGCTCCTATCCGAAGTATGCTGTTTGTGAAACGAATGATGGTCTTGAAGTTGCATTTTTGACCAGAAGGACAGATTCAACTGGGCAGCGCGGAAGTTGCACAAGCGACTGCTTCAATTAGGAGCGAATGAGATATTCCCAAGTGGTGAAGCGGATGAGCAGCACCCTGAAGGGTACGACGGTTTTGAACTTTGCAAAGCTGATTTTAACTGACCAATTGTCCTTTTTCTCTTTAGGATTGATGGTACTTTTGTTCCTTGGGCGCGGGAGCTAAAGAAGTTTCTGTTGGATAAATATCCTTTGGAGCTTGGACAGCATCCGATACCAGATGACGTTAGGCTACCGCCAAAATGGGTTCTTGCTTCCCAGGATCAAAATACAAGTGAGGCGGCCAAGGCGATAAACATTGAAGCGGTTCAGCCTGGAATGAATGGCAAATTGGAAAGAGAATTCCAAAGCAGGTACCCTGCTTTACAGCCACAGGATCTTGATACTCGACCGATACCGAACTCTTTCTCTGCAACGCTGATTGAGAATACTCGGGCTACTCCAAAAAATCACTGGCAGGATGTTCGACATCTTGTTTTGACGGCTCGTGAGTCTGTACCGTATATCCCAGGAGACGTTCTTCACATAACTCCAAAAAATTTCGCCAGTGATGTAGACACTCTCATATCCCTTATGAGATGGGAAGCCGATGCCGACACACCGTTATGTTTTGTGCCGGGAAGCCCGTCCTTATCTTCATCATCACCTCCTCCTATACCATTCTTACTAAACTCACCTGGTTTTACACTTCGCGAATTACTCACAAACTATTTAGATATCATGGCCATTCCCCGACGGTCCTTCTTTTCTCAGGTTGCCCATTTCACAAACGATATGATGCATAAAGAAAGACTCCTAGAATTTACTAACCCAGATTATATTGATGAATATTATGACTATGCCACACGGTCTAGACGAAGCATTTTAGAAATTTTATATGAATTCGACACGATCAAAATACCTTGGCAGCACGCTTGTACTGTTTTTCCCATTCTACGTGGACGGCAATTCAGCATTGCTAGTGGTGGAAAACTGAAGAAGACATCTGATGGAGGGACAAGGTTCGATCTATTGGTGGCCATCGTCAAGTACCAAACGGTTATAAGGAAGATTCGTGAGGGCGTATGCACAAGATATCTCGCTATACTCCAACCAGGCAGTATATTGAAGGTGCAGCTTCATCGAGGTGGTCTCAATCCTTCCGTGAAGCAGCTCCTAGAGCCATGCGTGCTGATAGGACCGGGAACCGGTGTGGCCCCCATCCGGTCCCTTCTTTGGGAAAAAGCTGCCATAGCGGGGACGTATCGCAACAAACACGGTCCAAGTGCACCTTCTCCAGTAGGGTCCATTATCCTTCTCTACGGTGGTCGTAATAGAGCCGCCGATTTCTTCTTTCAGAAAGACTGGGAGGAGCTCCAGCAGTTGCTTGATCTCAAGGTTCTCACAGCTTTCTCTAGGGACCAGAAGCAAAAGATCTATGTTCAAGATGTGATCCGACAGAACCACGACCAGTTCTTCAAGCTGCTGCACGATATGCAAGGAGCGGTCTTCATTTGTGGTTCCTCCGGCCGGATGCCACAAGCAGTGAGAGAGGCATTGATTGAAACTTTTGAGAATCCCGGCTTAGGGCCTCATTATAGTCGTCAAGAGGCAGAAAAGTATCTTATGGATATGGAAAAGGTCGGACGGTATAAACAGGAGACATGGTGAAGGGATACTAGATATCCAATTTGCATATTTCAACATCTAGCCAGAGGATAGATTGAAGTATTCCCATTGACTTGTGGGTTCTTGTATGATAACAAGGAAACTAGAGGACCATTGAAATAGCAATCATGGCATTGATGAACTGCCTTGTCCTCCACACTTAAATACCCTCTGTATCTGCACAATTGAATGCATTTACAACTACCAACATGTCATCCCAAATTTGGTTCGATTTTCGGCTTATCGGAAATCTTCGGCTAGTCACCGAGCTTACTGTGTAGAGATGCGGGTAGAATCGGACAAATGCCGTCAAAGTGGAATTTAGTTTCTCCGTTGCTGTCAGAGCTTGGAGGCAGTTTCGCGACTTGAAGGAATCAACTTCAAAGGCTGACAGCGGGAACTGATTCCTTTTAGGACGCAAATTTCAGCTGTTGCGCTTTGCAAGGCTCAAGTAAACAGGGTCACGATGGCCAATGCTTTACGAATATTAGTGCCCGTGAAGCGGGTGATCGATTATGCGGTGAGATTCCAACTTACATTTCTTCAGTCTCTCCGCATCTTAAGCCGATGAGGTTGAGATGATTGGCCGTACTGCGCCAGTTCCCCGTCGTCTTTCACCCAAGTAGCAGGAAGATGTTGCTACCCCAGCAGAGAAAGCATCTGGGTTCGGTTTTCACCTTCGAAAGAAAGCTGATCATGTACTTCCGCAATTCAGATCAAACCCCGTATTAACAAGACCCAAACGGGCGTCGAAACGGCCGGCGTAAAACACTCCCTTAATCCCTTCGATGAGCTCTCCATAGAAGAGGCCGTTCGGCTCCGCGAGCGCAAAGGCCCCATGAACGTCGCAGATATCCTTGCTCTCTCTGCCGGCGGGCCCAAATGCCAAGATACCCTCCGCACTGCCATGGCCATGGGTGCCGATCGGGCGGTTCTAGTAGACGTCCCTGAGGGCAAGGATGGCTCTGATGACGGTGGCTTGGAACCACTGACGGTCGCGAAGCTGCTGAAGAATGTTGTTGAGAAGGAGAATATCAATCTAGTCTTCCTGGGAAAGCAGGCCATTGATGGAGACCAAGGCCAAACGGGCCAGATGCTTGCGGGCCTTTTGGGCTGGCCTCAAGCAACACAGGCGAGCAAGGTTACGGTAAAAGATGCGGAAGGCTCGATTGAAGTTACGAGAGAGGTAGACGGTGGTGTGGAGACGTTGCGGGCGAAAGTGCCGATGGTGATCACGACGGATTTGAGATTGAACGAGCCCAGATATGCCAGCTTGCCGAATATCATGAAAGCGAAGAAGAAACCACTAGCAAAGAAAACTTTGGCCGATTTTGGTGTCGAGAATAAGAAGAGATTGAAAATAGTAAAGGTCACAGGTAAGATTTGCGGCCCTGTTGGTTACTTATGACGCCTTTTACACGGCATGCTTCAAATTTCGTGATCTACAGAGACTGATACTTTTGATAGAACCGCCAGCGAGGCAAGGCGGAGGAAAGGTTGAGGATGTTGACGGACTCATTAAGCGACTGAAAGAGCTTGGTGCATTATAAACCCCTGGATAGTCGTGCGCTCATTTTGGAGGGAAGACTGTGTTTTTGTACTGTACATGATATATGGGAAGATCGCCTAGAAGCGTTTCATTATAGGGTTGTTTATAATAACATGGGACCACAATATAGATACCTTGGAGCAAATTACACTGTGTGAAACGCAAAGTCCCTGTGTTGACTGAAATCAGCAGCAGGTGTTTATTAGATGTACTCATGCGACGTGAAACTGAAAAGGATTGCTGAAGTCACTGCCTCAAGTTTTGGGCACAGTATCTAATAATAATAACAACAAACCACAACTTTAGATATATATATTGAAAAATTAAAAAAAATATTAGAGCCTTTCAATGTAAAGACCTGCTGGTAATTCTCTTGATTAAGCATGATTGCTATCACCTCCCAGCCCGAATACAAACATCCGTGACCTGGTCAGCACGGAATTTTGGGGGTCGGAGTATGTTTCACACTGCACCAGGAAGCCCCAGGGGAAGTTTCGCCTTGTGGGGAAATGACAGTGCGTTTCTTCAGGGCTTCTGTCCGACATTTCTTCGACACAAATGAAACCATTCGCAATCACTGATCAGGGACTCTCAAAGAAGCATGCCCTGCCAAGTCAATGCCCCCCATCGATGGTAGTAATGGATGGGTTCGCAAAGTCGAAATGCTGGTCGCTGGCATCTGCGCCACCCAACGTTCCAATCATGGGTCAATCCGCCCTTTGACCGAAACTGCCTGACTGTATCTGATACACCTACGGTTGACGGTGGTTCCATACCACGCGGATGTACCGAATACTTCAGTCATGATGGCAATGACGCATGGATGACCCAGAGAAATCCCTGCAAAGCAGCGGTGGGAGTTGGGGTGGCACAGAACAATTCTACGATAGGGGGGAGGACAGAGAGAAGGTTATGGGTTTCTTTTTCATAAACTTCACTGTTGGAAACTTAAGCATCCAGTTTGCTTATGTACTTTTCGTTTGACAGATTCTACGAGACAAAAAAGAAGGTCGCGTCAATTTCTTTGGAATCACTACTGCAGGTTGGAAAGGCACGGACCAGGTCGCCTGGTTGAGAGACGTCTTCCTGAACAGTCAAATGTTCGGGTCTGTTGGTAGCTTGAAATGTCGGTTTGCTTCTAGACGATCTACGGCGTTACACGAAAAGCGGTGATATCGCATTGAGAACGCATTTCTCGCGGAATGGCACCACCGAACCGAAAGCGATGGGAGAAAGCAAAGCTCTACTCCAAAAAAGGCTTCGATAAGGCATGGCACAGTCTTGACAAACTCGGGCGTCCGGTCAATCGTCTCTCCAACAAACTTGGTGCGGAAGCGTTCTGGCCGACGACCTTGGACTTTGAGAGCGAGAAAGCGGCACGGATACTGCGAAGCTTTTGCAAAGATGGATTTTATGCGGAAATCGATAGTCAAGAGGGCGAAGGGCCTACAGAGGGAGTTCCGCGAGGGAAACAAAGGGTGGTAAAAAAGATTCCAGCGTCTGTTATCAAGCAAGCGAAGGGTTTAGCGATTTTTACAACCATGAGGACTGGTCTCTGGGTTAGCGGATCTGGAGGCAGCGGTGTCCTACTCGGAAGAATAAAAGAGACTGGAGAATGGAGCCCTCCATCTGGGATCATGATGCATACAGCCGGACTAGGTTTTCTCGCAGGAGTGGATATCTATGATTGTGTTGTGGTGATCAATACCTATGAGGCCTTAGAAGCTTTTAAAGCTGTTCGCTGTACTCTAGGCGGAGAGGTGTCTGCGTCGGCTGGTCCTATCGGAGTTGGTGGCAATCTGGAGACAGAGGTACATAGACGACCGGCTCCAGTTTGGACTTACATGAAAAGCCGGGGCTTCTATGCTGGTGTTCAAGTAGACGGGACCATTATAATTGAACGATGCGATGAAAATGAACGTTTTTATGGCGAAAGAATACCAGCGAGGGATATATTAGCGGGAAAGATAAAACGTCCACCAGCGTCTATAGACATATTGATACAGACGTTGAAGGCCGCCCAGGGTGACACTGATGTCAATGAGGAGATGCTGCCTTCTACAGGGGAAACTCCAGGTGATGCTGAGATTGACCTGTCGAGAACTTTTGGCATTCCAGAGGATGGTGACCCTGATCCGTATGGCGTCAAGGCCTTGGAAAAGGAGGGAATCATAATTAGGGAGGCAGGCACTCGCCGTATTCCTAGCATGAATGTTTTCGAGTTTCGACCGGCTTCACTGAGTCCGTATTCTTCGAAGTGGAGTACAACAGACTCAAGGAGATCCAGCTACCGAAATAGTCTCCAGAGCTTTACAAGTGTTGATCGGGCGACTCAGACGGACAGCTTTCTGTTCGATCAGAGCAGCCGTTCGTCTATCAGCGCCAGTTCTTCGCGCAGTCTTAAAAGCTCCACGCTTCCTCTCCGCATTTCGATACCTGAATCAGAAGATTTCCACCACGAATACACAGCCTTTGAAACAGATATATTATGCACTCCAGCACAACGAATTAACTTATCAGATCATCCTATCCCAAATCTGGGCGGATCTACACCCGCATCGTTCGCAAAGGCCCGACTGGTTACCATTCCCAAGCGTGTTCCACCGGCTCTCCCTCAACGCAACACTGAGCGCCTGGTCTCTCCAATCTCGCCTCAATCTGAAATTGATGATTCTTCGACTCTGTCATCCGTCTCTCCAATCGATGAAGATGTAGAAGTTATTGATAAAGAGAATCGTTTGACAACACTTCGGTCTGAAGACACGCAAATCGGACTATGGGATGCTCGTGGGCCGTCTGCGGAACAGGGCGAATTCTGTTCTGCACCATCTTCACCGCGCGAGACTCAAACGGTCGAGTCAAACTCTGCAAAAGGAGAAACTGAAGAATGAGTGTCATGTTGCTCCTTCTGCCTCCCTTCTATATTTTCGAAAACATCTGTCACCACTCTGCTGTACATTTCACAATTGTGGTTGTGTCGGTTTCAATTCTTCGTCTTCGATTCTCCATGTAAATATTTACACTCTTATGCTTTTTATTTTTCAATGCCTTTGCGGTGTTTGTGATTTGCATTTCTAGGATTTTCGGCAGAGCTGGGGCACACGGAGGGATGATTTTGCTGGTTTTGAATTGGCTGTCATGGTTCAAGGAATTATTGCTATGATCTGGAGTACATTGATGAGCCTAAAAATCCTTGATGCACAGAGGATACTGCATTTTTAATACAAATAATGATTTGCGCTCGATAACTCTTCATTCTTGCCGGAGCTGAGTTGTAAATTGATGCTCTGAACATCCAGTGAACTTGAAGCCTAGAAAGCGATGCGGCTCTGCCTGGAGGGCGCCTAAAATATGGAGCTCGCGGGTACGCTAGGCCTAATCTGGATAATTACGTACTCCACATCGGGACTCGGCGTTTCTATCTCTCAGGGGCTGCTTATTTAAGCAAATCTAACGAGCTAGCTTCAGTCAACCATCCTGGCCCAGCCAATCATCGCTCGCTGCAGCCTGATGTTTACTTTCACTCCATCCTGGCTTCAGAACTGCTGTCAAGCGTCGAGAGAGCTCTGTGGGCCTGTGGAAGATGCAATAAATACCCAAGGCGTCCTTCGTCTTGACTCCAAATGTTCTATGATCTGTTCAGCATTGACAATGTACTATCATTATCTCTATTCTATTCAATTGGACTATGCTGCGAGAGAGCTAGAGCTTTTCCCCCGTACGGTGTGCTAACAAGTTCTTTTCTGTCCTATTTGCTGCTTCTTTCTTTTTCAGCCTGTGCTATTTCACTTTACTACTGCTAGCACAATTATGCCTGCGATTTTTAAGAATAGAACGGTGGTTCTTAGTGGGACGTTTCAAGGTTACAAACAGGGTCAGTACTGGCTGATAATCTCGAGCTGGAACTGCGTGGGTTCGATTTGCTGAATGTATCACGATAGCCGATCTGAAGGATTTAGTTGAATCGAATGGCGGATCCTTCAGTGCAAAGGTGACAGATGACTGCACCCATCTGGTGTGCACTCAGAAAGAGTTTGACAATAATGGGGTGAAAAGTAGGTGTTAACTCTACCCATACTCGTATATGAGCAGGTTGAAGTATGACACTTTTGGAAAACATGGATCAGCTGTTAACCAGACCACATTGAATTAGATAAACAAGCTGCTTCTATCAATGGAATGAGCATCGTATCGATAGACTGGCTGCTCGACTCGATTTCATCCAAAAAATGCAAGAAAGAGTCAGAATACCTGTGGTCTACCCTGAAAATTGCTCAGACAGCTCCGAGTGCTAAAGTGAATGGAACTGCCAATGCTACAACTACAAATTTGAGACGTTCGGCGCGAAATTCCCAGTTTGATTCACAAGCTCAATCTCAACCTCCATCACAGTCTCAGTCTCAGTCTCAGTCTCAGAGCAAAAGAGCTAAGAACAGTAACAATAAGCGTGTTCTGGACTCTACTCCTGACACTTCTGCAAAAACTTCAAAGCCTGACAAAGGACCACCTGCAAAGAAGCTGAAGGGGGTGCAAAAGGAGAAACCGAAAAAGCGAAATATTCCTGTTGATGATCTCTTCCCGAATAAAGGTAATGACTCCGTTCCGGCAGATCATGAAATACGAAGCTGATGAATGACAATAGGGGATTACCACGTTTTTGTCGACGCTGATGGCCTCATTTATGATGCAGCGCTAAATCAGACAAATCGCATGAACAACAACAACAAATTCTATTTCATTCAGGTACTTGCGCCAAACAAACCAAATGGAAAATATGTGACCTGGACACGCTGGGGAAGAGTAGGAGAAAGCGGTCAATCTTCTGACTTTAGCGGTCTAGGCTTGGATAGGGCCATAGCAACATTTGAAAAAAAGTTCAAAGATAAGTCAGGTCTCCTGTGGAAAGACAGGTTCGAAAATCCGAAGCCTGGTAAATACATGTTCCTCGAGCGCGATTATGAGGTGGAGTCAGACTGTGAAAAAGACGAGAAGCTTAAGAAGAAGACCAAGGCGACGGAAGTTGAAGAGGACACAGAAGTGGAAACTCCAGAATGCACTCTTCCGATGCCAGTCCAACAAGTCATCAGTCTTATTTTCAATCAGACATATTGGGCGAACACCATGGCTAACATGGATTACGACGCGAATAAGCTACCTCTCGGAAAATTGAGCAAACGAACTCTTCAAAAAGGATTCGAGCTTTTGAAACTCCTCTCAGATATGGTAAATAACATGCAGGGGGTGAACGGTGGCCTGACGCTTGACGACGTCAATAACCAATACTTTACCGTGATACCTCATGCTTTCGGTCGGGGTCGTGTGCCCTTGATTAACAACAAGCAATTGATCAAAAAGGAGATCGCGCTTCTTGAAGCACTGACAGACATGGAAATCGCAAATGAAATTTTGAAGGGCTCCAAAAATAACAATACTGTTGACCCTGTTCACCCGCTTGACCGACAGTTCAGAGGGCTTGGTCTGCAGGAGATGACACCACGTAAGATCAGTGCCTTCTTCTTTCTAGGCTGTTCGAAGTAGCTAACAGGACTGAATCAGTGGACCCTGGCTCGATGGAATATAAAGAGCTGGCGGATTATCTGATCAAAACTCATGGCGATACTCACTACATTAAGTACAAGGTAAGAAATCTATGTCCTCGACCTGCGAAAGTTCATCTAAAGGAACAAACGTTGATTGCTGTAGCTGAAACACATTTTCCGGATTGAACGCGATGGCGAGAATGAACGCTTTCTAAAGTCACCTTACGCCAATATCAAGAACAGCAACCGTCGGCTCCTATGGCACGGCTCACGCACAACCAACTATGGTGGCATTTTGAGTCAAGGATTGCGAATTGCTCCTCCGGAAGCACCTGTCAGTGGCTATATGTTTGGCAAAGGCGTGTACTTTGCAGATATTTCTAGTAAATCAGCCAACTACTGCTGTGCATACAACAGCGACAGCACCGGCCTCTTACTTCTGTGCGATGTCGAGCTTGGGGATCCGATGCTGGAACTGACCAATGCGGATTTCAATGCGGGAGAGCGTGTGAAGAAGGAAAATAAGCTGGCCACGTTGGGTTTGGGACGGACCATTCCACATGGTTGGAAAGATGCTGGCTGTGTGCACAAGGACCTGACGGGGGTACTGATACCGGATACAGCGGGAGCTCCAGGTTCGTGCAGTAGTGACGATGGTCGGCAGCGATGTCTGTGTTACAATGAATATATCGTCTATGATGTGGCTCAGATCAGGCTCAAGTATTTGTTTTGCGTTGGTATGTAATGATGAAACAGGAGCTAATGAGAAAGGTCAGCTGGATTTCTGCTCATTCTGGATTTTTCTGGATTTTTTGTGGAATCTGCTGCTGAATATTGGGCTGGTGTCAGAATCTCCTGACATGCTTTTGGAGTTATTATTGGAATTGTTTAGACTTGATTGATTTCTATATGTTAGTAGTTTCAAGGAAATTTCCATGTCTCAACGTCTCTTCCGCCAGCTAACCTGGAGCATCACTGTCAGCTGCTCTGCTCCTTGAGATAGAAAAATCTCCATTAATTTCCTCCGAAAGGTCCTGGTTCGACTTTTGAACCCGATCCCTGCACCAGTTGAGCTGATCTCCGCCATCAATTTCCCCGCAAGCAGGGATCAACCAGGTGAATCCTCCGTACCACGCATGAAGGAGAGACTCGGCACAGGAATGCGAAAATGATGAAGGATGGAAAATAAATATCGGCCAAATTGTACCAAGACAGAGAGTGCAGTTCATGAAAGAATTTTGCTATCAACAACTCCCTAGATGGCTGTCGTGTGCTACAATCTACCAGTTATGTTTGTCCGCACTCAGCACCAGGTACCAAGTTTCAACTATCCTATAACTAACTGCGAGAGCTCAGCATCCTACAGTCACTGGTCAGTAATTCCATCACACGAAATGCGACCCTAAGGCGGGGTCAAGCTCCATGAAGCTTTGTCCGGGCTGGAATGGCTGCTCTTAGCGGCGTCGATCTTAACAGCGAGCACTATGCTGAATCTCAACTTCATTCAGGGATCTTCCCTCCACTTGCTGTTGTTCTAGAGATTAATTTTCCTTCTCTGCATTGATTTTTGTTGACGCTGTACCCTGTGTGTACAGAATTTTCGGCTTGGATCGGCGTCTTGGTTTGGTCGTTAGGTATTATTTGTTTGCGATCTGACAGACGAGGATCCATGCGAGTTCATTCTTATACGGTCCCTCGTCCCACGCAGCTTTGCTGCTGGGAGTTCATCTGCTGCTTCTTTCGTCCTCTTTTGCTTGTTGGATACATACCTTCGCCATCCAAAGTGCCGAATTGGCACCTTGTTTAATAATAGAAGGGAGGTTTTGATCAACGGAGGACTTGACATTCGTCGACAATGCGCGTGTCTACGCGTTTGTCGCTTCCTTTCCTGTTGGTGCAGGCTGTTGCTGGAAAGTATTTCCCACCGACACCAAAGGATGTGCAGGTCGTGAGATCCAAGTTCCACGACGGAGTCACAATATCTTATAAGGAGGTACGGGTGTCATCCGTTCTCGGAGCTGTTTGCTTTCAAACGCGACTGACGGAGGTTTAGAACGATATCTGCGAGACGACAGACGGAGTCAAGTCCTACACAGGCTATGTTCATCTGCCGCCTCGGACCTTAGATGACGTGCAAGTTGATCAGCCCTACGATATTAATACCTTTTTCTGGTTCTTTGAATCTCGGAAGGATCCTGCCAATGCGCCATTGTCAATATGGATGAATGGTGGTCCTGGATCGTCTTCCATGATTGGACTGTTCCAAGAAAACGGTCCTTGCTTCATCAACGATGATTCTAATTCCACTTATTTGAACCCCTGGTCTTGGAATAACGAGGTCAATATGCTGTACATTGATCAGCCGAATCAAGTTGGTTTCAGCTACGACAAGTTGACGAATATCACGCTCAACACCATAGCAACCAACGACAGCCAGTGGAAAGTTGCGGACTTTGCAAACGGAGTGCCGGAGCAAAATAACACATTCTACATTGGCACTACGAGTACCCAAGATTCAAAGAATGCTGCGAATAGTACCATGAATGCTGCTCGATCTCTGTGGCATTTTGTTCAGGTCTGGTTCCAAGAGTTCCCCGCATACAAGCCCAATGACAACAGGATCAGTATCTGGACTGAGTCCTACGGTGGTCGTTACGGGCCAGCTTTCACTGCATTCTTCCAGGAACAAAACGAAAAGATTAAGAACGGAACGATCAACACCGCGGGAGAAAAACATGTCATTCATCTGGATACTCTCGGCATTATCAACGGATGTGTCGATCTCCTTACTATGGTATCGTCCTATCCGAAGTTTGCATTCAATAATACCTACGGGATCCAAACTATCAACGAGACTGTCTTCAAAACAGCGATCAACGACTATGAAAAGTCTGGAGGCTGTCGAGATTTGATCACTAACTGCCGAAAACTCGCTTCTGAAGGAGATCCACACATGTACGGCAACAATGAAACTGTCAACGACGCTTGTCGGAAAGCGGACGACTTCTGCTTCTCGCATGTGGAAGCCCCATATATTAAGTATGGTGACAGAGGATATTACGACGTTGGCCATCCATCAGCCGACCCATTCCCACCAAACTACTACAAGGGATTCTTAAGTCAGGCACATATTCAAGAAGCCATTGGTGTACCTGTGAATTTCACTATATCATCTAGTGCCGTTTCTCGTGGATTCTCGAAAATTGGAGATTATCCGAGATCTGATATGCATGGTTATTTGGAAGATCTTGCTTATCTTTTGGACTCTGGAGTCAAGGTTTCTCTGGTCTACGGAGATCGAGACTATGCATGTAACTGGATCGGGGGTGAGGAGGTCAGTCTGGCAATCAAATATTCGAATTCAGAAAAGTTCCGGGCGGCGGGATATGCCGATATTCAGACGAATGACTCGTTCGTTGGAGGGCAAGTCCGCCAGTACGGCAATTTCTCGTTCGTAAGAGTTTACCAAGCGGGCCATGAGGTACCGTCATACCAACCAGATACTGCGTACCAAGTGTTCCAACGTGCGTTATTCAATAAAGATATTGCGACTGGTAAAGTCGACATTACACAGAAGCAGGACTATTCTAGCTCTGGTTCTTCGACAACCTTCCAGGTGAAGACTAAACCGCCTGGTTTCCCCAAACCTGAATGCTATATCCTCGAGCTCGGCGGCTCGTGCACACCAGAGCAGACCTGGAAGGTCGGAAATGGAACGGGTCTGATTAGGAATTATATTCTGATTGAAAATGGTACAACTCCAACTGGAACCGGTACTGCGCCCTCGGCAACTAGCACTCACAACGGCGCGAACGCTAGAGTCGGTCTTTCAGCGAGATTACTGTGCTTTGTTGTAATGGTCCTGGGTATATCCTTGGTGTAACAAGAGCACTTTGGTTACCTTACGCAGTTATTAATCTATAATATCCATTATCAATTGAATGACGATTCCAGTCTCCATGACATGCATATTCCAATTGCCCATGTCCCTTTTCACTCTTTGCAGTGATGTCTTATTCTTAACAGTGGTGATTGTGAACTGACTTGCAGAGGCTCACTCAGTGAAATGCAAAGGTGAATGTGCTACCATCTTCACACTTATAACTAACCCACTTGATAGAAACTCAATCTTACAACAACCCTTGGCTGTCATGCTTCCTCTCAGTGAAAGCGAACTTCCCGTCACTTGTCTCTCAACAATCGATATGTCAGCTCGCTTAAAGCTTGCTTAACTGAGCTGTGCCTGTCAACAAAGCTATATAAACCCCTTTCTTTCTTCTTTCCTTCCTTCTTTCTTCTTCTTTCTTCTCTTTCATGCTCGGTATCAGCTAGTATATACCCTGCTCCATTAAGCTCTACCTGGTTCTTGAAATACGTGAATGACTTTGTTCACAGTTCACCCATGCCTAGATAGGAGATTAGAGGTGAAAATCAGTGCTAGAGAACTAGCCGCAGCAGCATTTTTAATGCAAAGGCCTAAATTTTAATACCAACATGAGCCCGTGAGCTGCTCTTCCTTCTCTATGCTCTTATGTTCGTGAATGCTAATTTTTGGTATAGGTAGTCTGTAAGACGCATGGGCAAGTGAGAGTATGGGCTCTCAAATGGTGGTTTATTAGTTACCTCCTCTGTGGTATGTTGGACTTCGTTTGCTTCCAGGCATCATATATGAAAAGAGATATTTGCAAAGGCGCTTACCAGAAGGATTCCAATGTGCTGAAGGCTAATGCAGCTTAGAATCCTCTCCTTTGGGTATTACGCAATAATATTGCATCTGGAAATACAATTTGATCAAGAGGATCTTTAAGGCAATCAGATTGCTATCTGAGGCTTTAAAATTGAGGAGTGATTTGTTTGAATTCTTCAAAGGCCACAGAGTATGGCAATCCCTCTATCTCTATACAGGTACTGTGGGAAGGCAGTGTACCATTTAACCATGGAGCACAGAGTATCCCATACTCAGTACTGATTATTGCACCTTCCATGGTGCTGGTGTGTGTGTGTGCGCGTTCTTCGAATCTGAACAAGTCCAGCAAGTTCACCCATCACGGAGTTGGTGGCTGGTGTTTTATTTCATCAGCATGCAGGGAATATGGATCCATTAATACTGGCCATAAACATCAATATGGCTAATACCACTACTATTGATAATATGGCGAACTGAAGGTATCATGCCTTCTCCTGCCTTAAATTAGTGGCAGAAATACTTGCTTGGTTGACTTGATGCCCTAGGAAATGGCACAACCAGGTCTATACTAAGACTTTAAAGCATGCTGAGGTTTCTGCCTCCTTAATATCCTCCTTTTATGGAGTTTGAAGCCAATGGGTATTATGGCTTTTCACACAATATACACCTGTTTCTCTTTCACCATCTCTTCTCCACCTCAGAAGATACTGGGCCAGATATTATTACCAAGTCTTTACAAGAAGGACTTTGCCAGCAAATACTTTCAAGCAACTCCCCCAATGGGATTCTGTGAGATAACATCAAAGACAATCATTTATGGTGCTCGAAACTCAAGTATGATAGCATCAGCCCTCACACTAGCAATCTCTTTGCTGCTGATGTCAACTATGGTGAATAGCAGGCCACTGAGCTTGCGTGCAAGGATGACAGCACCCTACATATTTGTTACCAGTTCTAATGTTACTGAGTGGAGTTGTCAATATAAAATTTCCAGCAGGCTCCAAGCACACATGTTATCTCTGGGTAACTACTATACAATGCCTGCAAGTCAGTTATCAGCTTTGTGAACTCTTGAGATTAGAAAAGAGTGTCACAGAAAATTATGATTTGCCTACTGAAAGTCTGGATCTTGAAAAGATTTCTTAAATCTTTGGCGTCTCATTGAAATAATCATTCACAGATATTCACCAATGTTTCTCCTCATCTATCTTCAATTTATTCGAGCTGCAAATCATACATTCTTTTTGGAGCCAACAAACAAGTTGCATCTGACTATATCCTTAAATGGCATACCAAAGCTACCAGAGAAGCAATCCCTTGCATCAATTCTATCTCTGTGGCAGAGGAAAAGACTTTTGGCAACAAGACATGGTATTTACTACTGCAGAAAGAACAAATTAATCCCAATACAGCCAGAATGCAGTTACTGATCAGTCATTCAAGTGCTCAGTATTTATTGGAGAAACCTAATGGGAATAACTGTCTTTTCTGTCCTGTTTCAATATCCTCTTCTTCCTTTTTTTAAAACCCCATTTAACTTTGCATTTCAACGCCGCGAAGTGCGGCAGCACGAGAACGGGCAAGAGATGGCTGCAGGGGAGGCTGCGGCAGAGGAGGAAGGTAAAGTGGGAAGGGTTTGCCGACGACGAAGAATTGGGGGCTACTTTGCCGCACTTATTGCTTTCTTCCCCTCAGAAGGCGATCCTCTCACCAATTATCGATGTTTCTTCCTCTTCAGAGGTTGAATGCCCGGTTGGGGGTATTTGAGAAAGGGTGAGGAGAATGAAACCAACTCTGATGACCCTCCTTTCAGGCCATCTGTTGCGTGCCTTTTGGCACATTTTTGACAGAATTTCTACCTGGTTTTTCTTCTTTCGGGTCCCCCCTTTTTTTTCCTTTGTGTGTACCGCGCCTTCAATAACTGCATGAGAGAAAGCCATCATCCATAAAACCAAACAGGCTCTCTGGAACAGAATGAAGGCAGAAACCAGACCATTTCTCTGAGGCCAAAAGTCAGCCTACAAACCATTTTCAACTGGTCCAGAATCTGTCGAATTGCTGTCATCTTTCCAGCAATTCTTCTCTTGACAGAAGAACTCAAACTCTCTCTGACAGATGATGAGTTTACAAAAAATAAATGAAAAGTGTGAAATGACACCACAAATCCTGCACACCTCAAAAGACTGAATGACTTGATCAGGTCAAGTTCATGCAAAGCTCTTGATGTCATTCTCAAAGAGATGATTACTTCTGGAGAGTTGAGACTATTCTGTTCAGCCTGAAAAACTTATCATCATTGCAAGCCTTCTTATTGTTGAGTGTATTCTTGAAGTTGTAAACTCTACCTCGTGATGCTGTGTGGAAATAACTTTGAACAAACTAACAGAATTCAAAAATGAATTTCAAAGTCTTGATGAGTTGATCTTCAACATCTTTGGACACCCAAATTTCCAATTGAATTGGACCTACACCACAGCCCATAGCTGAAATGGCTTCTAACAAAACAGCAATCATCTCGGCACAAACATAAAACCATCAGCCAGGCTGCTCCAGATACATGTGTGATCGAGCTCATCAAGCCACAGCAAAAGATATTCAGGATGAGGAAGACATTCTTTACCTACTGCCTTTTTCAATGCCTGTGATGCTAGTATAACTATGCTGGCTGAAACACAGCGATTATGAAGGAAAGGCTGTATGGTCAGCATCTCAGCTGAAGGCACTGTTCAAATATGAACTGCTTTTTGGTCAGGCTATTTCGAAGTTGCAGCAGAGTGATTTCCAGTTGCTCTTTGGCCTCAAGACCCCATTCACTGATGCTGAGCTGCGCTCGTTGTTTTACCCAACCAAGGATGATTACATCAACAATTGACTCAGGGGAATATTCGCGGTTCCCCCAAAATATTTCAATACACATTCACTTCCCCGTTTATCAAGTCCAATATGCTGGAAACGAGTTTCTTATAATACCCGCCAACCAGGTTTCCTGATAACATTGAATGACAAAGACTATACCAATGCTTTTTCAATGTTGGTGCAGAACACCGAGATTTCCTCGTGTCCACTGCCCGAGTGGTCCACTTTTATTCATGCAGTGAATAAAATATGTGAACCCTTTCCATCCTCTTCGCATCTTCCACCTTTCACAATAAATTTCCATCACTATTCTCTTTACTCTTGTGGTTGATAAATACATAACTATTATTTTCATTTGATATGCCTCACTTGTCCCAGACGCACATGGAGAGTCTGCAGCCTTTAAAAGGACTGATTTCATCATTTGCTTTTTCAAACCGAAGCTCAATGGATTGTGCACAGTAGTGATGGAAAGAAATCACTTGATTGATCTCTGCAAATCAGAGAATACAACTCTTTGTCACATTTCCTAATTTGCTGACATTGAGGTAAAAAGCCCTGATGGTAGCTACAACGGTGCAAGCATGCAGCTTGATATAGGATTGGCTGCAAGTTTGGAGAAAATGAGACAGCTGAAAGGGCCTGCTGTTGAAAAGCATCACTGTCACGACTAGCCTTGAAAGTTCATGCAGCAACTGATAAGACACCTCTCCTCCCATATGTGGAGGTAGATCTTATCAGACTGATGACCATTCTTAAAATTGCAGAAAGAGAGTCAAGCAAGACATGGCATTGTGGCTCCACCGGACCACCAGTCAGAAAGTGCTGCATTCAGGGCTATTTCAATTATTAATATAATGAGCCCAAGTGGTAACATCTATATTACCTCATGGGAAGACAGGATCATACATATCATCATCTATAACCCCCCTTTTTTCCTCTGAGTTAGTCTCCATTTAGAAAAGTTAGTACCTACCCAAGGTATTTCAAAATTCTCTCTTGTGGAAACATGGAATTGACTGTCGGAATTGCAACAAAATACCTAGTGGATACTGGAACTCGAGACGATCCAATTGTCATCAGCGATGAACGTGTAAGTTATTTTTATTCCCCGTCGAAGTATCCAAGAATTATATGTGAGGACAACAGCTAATATACAGGAATAGGGGGATTCCTTGGACGACTCCATCATCGACAAGACAATCGGCACGGGCTTTTAGTCTCTTGTCGCTACGCATGCGGCGTCCGCTAGCCCCTCCGGGCAGTATACTGGCTCAGACATGGCGAATCACCACATGTCACAAGGGCATTGTTTGGTAATCATACATTTCCAGAAAAATGCTTCGCCCAAAGCCTTTCGTCTTCCGACCCATTGGGGGACAGAGGAAGCAGGGAATCTCGTCTATTAAATTGTCTGCTCTGACCACATATGTGTTAGCACTGGCGGAACTCCAAATTCCAGTTTTTATCAAGCTGAGACTTGTGCAGCGCGATTATCATAGAGACAACTATGATCAGGCCAATACTGCGCCTTCTTGACATGGTTTGCATTGGGCTGTCAAACTCAGGGCTGCACTTAGCTGTTCCTCTATCTATCAACTGCAAGCATTTCTAGAGCATTCCCAGTTGTTGGCCGAGGAAGGTACGGCCAGAATGATGGCATGATGAACTGGAAGGGTCAACGAATGGCGCAAATGTGAGATTTGGAAGAAAAAGGATCCAAGCAGAGTGACGACGTCGGTTCGGCATAAGGAGCATCTGTGACACTGAAAGGCCCTTAATCGAGGTCAGTCAACCGTAATAGATTTAGTTTCGAAAGTATGGAGAAGGGAATCATTGTATGATTGTTGATAATAGAGTAACATACATTCCAGCAGAAGAATACCACTTCTCTATCTTTTTTGAAGCAATGTGTTGCATAGCCCGATTAGGCAAATATCACATCATAGCCCTAAACACAGGGACAGAAACCCACAAAGCAAATATCAATCATTCAGTTGAAAATTTGCAAGCAGTCTGTTTTTCTTCTCCATTCTCTTCAACAAGCAAAGAGAAATGATGAAAAAAAAAAGGGCGTATGAAGGACCAGCCGAAGCCAGTTACCAACATACTGGCATACTTTATGCCGGTTCCAAAAATTAAACAGTTTTCTAGTGGCATAAATACCTCTAGATGGACTTGCGCCGTAAGAAAGTGGGCAGCCCAGTAGAAAAAAAGGAATGCTGTTCAAAGTGAGTAGTAGGTAATCGATAATAGAGGCGAGGGAGGATGATGGCGACTTACCAAGAGGTACTTGCAGGCAAGTACTGAGATAGGTTCATGTTGCCATGAACACAAGCTGAAAAGAAGAAAACGAAGAAGAAAGATAAGAGAAATAAAGAAAGGTTGGAGAGAGAAAGAAAAAAAAAGAAGAGAAGAGAGAGAGAAGCAGGCCAGAAGGGGGTTTATATGCCCACATTCGACGCTAGGCCGGAAAGGGACAGTGCCCCAGATCACCTTCTTGCCTTACTGGATTAGGAAGGAATGGGAGTAGGAAAACCACTTCATCGAGTCTGATAATCGCTTCAAAAGCAGCTCTTGATCTTCAGATGACCAAAAGACCGAGTTGTACGGGGATTGAACGTTGCCACAGTGTAGAGAACGAACTGCGCTGATCTTTTGGAACGAGATTGTAAAAATTCAATGGTGCTCGAAGATCAGAAAGGGCGTTGAAAGCCAGTATCGCCTCGAATGGTGGGCAGCTTTGGCAGGTGCCCATGAGGTAATGGATGGGACTTGCCAGTCAGCAGACAGCGATGTTGGATGGCTCCATCTCACTTGCAGACACAGCTTTGGCTCGACAGACAGAATAACAAACACAAGAAGTATGAAATAACCTAGAACTATATGCTTTACTTCGCATACACGAGAGAAGATACCATTGGCTTCGCGAGGGCTGAAATAACCCAAGTTTGAGTATCATAGCATCCAACGTCTTATAGAACGAGCTTTACTAATATTTTTCTGAACTTGAAAGATCTTAGTCCTCGAGGAAGAGTATCGAAACTTTATAGAAACAACTTCCCATCGTCAATGGAAAATAACGATTTTCAAACTCCTTCTTTGGTATTAGTCCCTCGGGAGCGCTGGAGCAAATTTGAACTGTCTTATTGAGCCTCGCAGCATTTCCATACGGGAATAAGAACTATTCTCCAGCTTTGCAACAAGGGCACCAACATATTTCTGGCATGGTTCGAACCGCACACATTTGGCGGCCGCAGCGACTTCGTTGACATCTCCAGAGCTGATTGTACCAATAAGTTCAATGGACTCGATATCGCAGTTGAGCAGATTGTTGGAAGATCTCCTTTTGTTCTCCCATCCTGTTCTGTCATGTATATTTCATATGGGTATCATAAAGCACGTCTTCCAGGGCCTATTTTGTGTGAGCCGTTCCTTGTGGCTGTTGTCTGAAGGGCGGCTACTCAAAGCGCCAATAGAAACAGGTGGGCGGCACCAAGAAGGACATATCCAGAGCGTATTTATGAGTTTTCAGCTCAGCCAGCACCCTGTATTGGAGCCACTTGGTTGTTAGGAAAGGTTGGAGCCTGTCTCTCCAATGGTCACGTGTCACAGGGGTGAGCTGGATCAGGCAGCTAAACACCTTCGCTGCACACACTTGATATCAATCTTGCCCTAACCAAACAACCTACGCAATCTTTCCATTTTTAATAACAGAGCTGGGAGAGACTCCCGAATTATTTAGCTCCTGTGGTCTCTGCATAATACTGCATATCTGTTTTCTGGGGGGACCTCTTTGCCAATAGAAGACATGTGTTTTGCGGTATCACCGGGCTCCATTTAGTTAGCCACGTGCTGGTGTGCAATCTCACCCTCACAGCACCGACTCGATATGTATCCAGAACCGCTCATTATTCCACCCGTTCGCTCACATAGACAAACATTCATTCTCCTGCACGGTCGCGGCTCCAACGCCTCCAAATTCGGCCCCGCTCTTCTTTCATCTCAAATCCTGCTTCCTCTGGGTGATAGTCACGTTGAAGAACACACTCTTTCCTCCGCCTTTCCACATGCCAAGTTCGTTTTTCCTACTGCATCGAGACGTCGCGCGACTGCCTATAAGCGCAGCATTATCAGTCAGTGGTTTGATAACTGGCCGCTCGAAGACAGTAGTGCTAGTCACGCCAGTGCGACGGAGCAAGGGAAGCAGGAGCATGAATATCTTCAAATTGATGGCTTGCGTGAGACGAGTGCATATATCCACCAACTACTAAGACGGGAGATTTCCTTGGTTGGTGGGGATGCAAAGAACGTTGTCCTCGGGGGCTTGAGTCAGGGATGCGCAGCTAGCCTTGTGGCACTACTGCTGTGGGACGGAGACCCATTAGGTGCTGCGATCGGCATGTGCGGATGGCTGCCGTTTCAGATGCAAATCGACGACACTGTGCGGGGACTAAATACTAATGAAGACGAAGACGTAGTTGATGGTGAGGACTTTAATCCTTTTGCAGACGAGGGCAAGGTCAACAACAATTCCAGGGCTATTGAAGAATCTCCTGCTCGAGCCATTATGTATCTGAAAGAGGAGTTCGGAATCTCTTGCAGTTCTCCTTCACCTCCTGACCTCCCGTTCCAAAGCATTCCATTATTTCTCGGCCACGGGGTTGAGGACGCGAAAGTCCCCATCCACTTTGGAAGGAAAGCAGCAAGCTGTCTAAGTGCCATGGAAATGGAAGTCATCTGGAATGAATACCCCAATCTTGGACATTGGTACTCAGAGAGCATGTTACGTGATCTAGTGGTCTTTTTGCGGGAGAGGCTACCGAGGGCACAAGAGCCGGGGGTATAGAGACAACCTAGGGAAGGGAAATAAACTGTGGGTATCTGATCGCGATTGGGATATGTATAGCACAATATTCAACATGGGGAAGAGTGGCTAAAGAAACTGGCAACAGGCTTCAATCTTTCGCTAGGCTCTGAGTATATGGAGTTACATATACAGGGCAATGCGCGAAAGAAGTGATGTGGAGAGCAAGAACGGACCTCTCTCGAGTCTCAGCGATGGTCGTTAGCTGCCAACTTAAGTGGCCAGGGAGCCCCTGTCGCAGCTTGGGCTCATGAAGGAACTCAGAGCTTCGACAGGGTTAGAAGGGCTATCAACGCGGATTCATCCTTGGTAGTTAATAATACTGAGGCTGATGGTCCTGATTAGATATATGAATACAAGTACATATGCAAACCCGATCACAATGATTCCGTCGCTTTTGCTTCCATTTTGAAATGCCTGGTGGATTCACAACAGTTGTTTCGGCCTGAACAACAATGTGGCTGGCGTGGACGACAGATAGTTATCAGCCTGAGGTGATTGGTTGGCGACTGATCTCAAGTGGGACAGTTTTCAATACAGTACAGTATCTTCACATAGTAACTCATTGATATCCTCTGTATTTACATCAACAATACCATAATCCAGCCCCATTTCATGATCGGTGATTGGTCAATCTGGGTCTCGACTGGGAAAATTTCTTTTAGTTAGTCTTGTGTGACTCCATTTCAGGTTGCTCTTCTCTCTCTCTCTCTCTCTTTTCTCACCGTCAATCTTCAATTCTGAATCTGTCCTCTTTCAAAACCAGTCAGCCTCTCAGTCTCACAGAGCAACTTCGACTCTATTTTATCTACCATCCTGTATAGATTGTAAATTCAGTGCTGAACAGCACTGCCAGTGCTTATGCGTGTGATACCTTCTGTATTCACTTCCCAGGTGAGATCCCACTTCCTTTGTTTTTCTGGGGTTCATTGCTCCCTTCAAGGAGTCACTGAATGGGACTTTGGCTGACATTTGCTTTGAAACAGGACTACATCTCGGGTATGACTTGACCTTGTGCTTTGACACTGCTCTGCTCTGTCTCTCGAGTATGGACAGTACTAACTTGAACCAGACCACCTTTGGAAAGCCTCAGTAAACTGAGTCATTTTCAATCGAGCCACCACTGACAATTCCATACTCTTGTAACATCCTTCGATAAAAATATGTTTTCACGGCTGTTGAAGTCTTTTCCCGTGCGGGCTCATGGGGTTATGAGCATCAAAACCCCGGCCTTGTCGGCTCGATTCATGGCATCAGTTGCCAACGGCATTCCAAAGTCGAACAGTGCACTTCATGCTCCCGAACGTGCCACTTTCACGATCCGAGATGGTCCTGTGTTTCATGGGAAGTCATTTGGAGCGCAAAAAAATATTTCTGGTGAAGCGGTGTTCACGACCTCGTTGGTCGGATATCCGGAGTCCCTGAGTGACCCGTCCTATCGGGGACAAATCCTTGTCTTTACACAGCCTTTGATCGGGAACTATGGTGTTCCGTCTGCGGAAAAAGACGAAAATGGTTTGTTGAAGTACTTTGAGTCCCCTAGCCTTCAGGCCGTAGGTGTTGTTGTTGCCGATGTGGCAGAAAAGTACAGTCACTGGACTGCTGTTGAGAGCCTGGGGGAATGGTGTATCAGAGAAGGCGTTCCTGCGATATCTGGAGTTGATACCCGTGCAATCGTGACCTATCTTCGAGAACAGGGCTCCTCCCTCGCGAGAATCACTGTTGGCGAAGAATATGATGCCGATCAGGATGAAGCTTTTGTCGACCCAGAGCAGATCAACCTGGTTGCTAAAGTTAGCACCAAGGCTCCCTTTCATATCACAGGAAGCAGCAACGCACACGTCGCTGTCATTGACTGCGGAGTAAAGGAGAACATCCTTCGAAGCATCGTCAACCGAGGTGCCAGCATTACCGTTTTCCCATTTGACTTTCCAATTCAAAAGGTTGCACACCATTTCGATGGAGTCTTCATCTCCAATGGCCCTGGTGATCCAACTCACTGCCAAAAGACCGTTTACAACCTCCGTAAATTGATGGAGACGTCTCAATTACCAGTCATGGGAATCTGCCTGGGTCATCAGCTTCTCGCCCTTGCTGCCGGTGCTCGGACGATCAAGCTCAAGTACGGAAACCGGGCTCATAACATCCCGGCCTTGGATTTGACCACTGGCCGCTGCCACATTACTAGCCAGAACCACGGGTATGCTGTTGATGCTTATACGCTTCCTAGTGATTGGAAACCATACTTTATCAACCTCAATGACTCCAGTAATGAAGGTATGTTACGGCTGTCAGATTTAAAATGCTAACACAACCATACTGACGACGCAGTAGGCATGATTCACAAAAGCCGTCCAATCTTCAGCACTCAATTCCATCCCGAGGCGAAAGGAGGCCCGCTCGATTCTTCTTACCTCTTCGACATCTATCTTGACAGCGTCCAGAAGTACAAGCAAAACCAGGTGACCTTTCAACCTGAGCGGGATAGCCGCCCAAGTCCACTTCTCGCAGATCTCTTGGGTAATGAACGTGTTGGTGTTCAAACCACGATCGGCCTCCAGCCCACTGAACAGATCATTCCGGTTCCAGAGCCCGTTACTCCCCAGAAACTCACAGCTTTGACTTGATGCCTTCCTCGTAATATGCCTGTAGTGCTGCTGATTTTTTATGATTGCTCGGTTCCATTATGGAGTTCTGGTCGGATGTAACCATCCTTTATTATCTAGTAAAGCAATGGAATAAAGGTCATAATTTAGACCTACCTAACGATTCTTTTCTCGCTCGTAAAAATTCGCGTAGTTGTAAGCAATGCCCAAGCAGTTTGCCTCTTGACTGATTTGTATGTATGTACATACATACTCGCATGATGTGAGATCGAACTGTGGTTCGTCTGATGGTGTGGATTGTCCGATGTCGTCACTTTTCGCTTCTGGCTAGCCCTTAGCGTCGTCTTAGTCAGCATCCCACAACAAGCACGATACAAAGCTTCCCAACAACCTCCCAGCTCTCTTCTCTCCTCCAACCATCCCCTCATCGACGAAGGAGTGTAAGTCAACAACCACCACTTTGTTTCTACAATGGCTTTTCTTTTACTAGTTAATTGAGCTAACTCTGAACTTGCAGCCTTACACTTTACGAAGATGAGAGCTAAGTGGCGAAAGAAGCGAGTTCGACGTTTGAAGCGTAAGAGAAGAAAGGTTCGGGCTAGAAGGTCAGTCGCCTTGATTGAATTGTAAAAATTTGAATTGGTATACGGAGTACTGACTGCTTTTTTACAGCAAGTAAACAACTTCACAGCTCTGTCTTAGTCGTTCCGTGACGAAGACCTCGCAACAGCTGAAAATCCACCAATGGCCCTCGTCTTCGATTGACTCTGCATCTGAATCACGCGATGTATTGGGGTTATGGGCTTTTTTTTAGCGTTTTAATTCCCCCTTTTCTTTCTACTCTCGGTTAGTAAACCAAAGAATCAATTGGTTTTATCTCGTCCCTCGAAAAAAAACAACAAAAACTCTTTTCGATCGAATCCCGAGCAGCTTTACAATTGTTTCCAACGGCTCGCATCTTATCACGGGTTTCCTGCGTGCTAGGTATGAAAATGGTTGACGCATGTGGCTATGCTCTCTGGATGTGTTCGTGGGAGGTTTGACGGTATGAGGGAAAGAAAGGAGAAAATGGGAATTCTCGAGTCTTTTATTATCATGGAGGCTAGTCAAAACACGGCGGAGACATCCGAATTGCGGAGCTGGTTTTGAAGGGTTTGCTAGTATTAGGTCTGTTGGTTCTGGGGTTGTCTGCGTGATAGCTGTACATATGTTTTTATTTTGAATGGCTTGCCGGTAGAGCAGAACTCAGAATGGAAGCGGACGGTCTTCAAGGTCGGAAATCGGTTTTTTTTTCCCTTGTGCTATTGAATCTTTTCATCGAACACTTAACTCGAGTAAACTTGCTTGAATAACGACTCCCTTAGGGACCTTATGGAGCATGCCATGGTGTCTCTTTAACTGCATATTGCTAAGTGCGGGCGTTTCGTCGGCCCTATAACTAACTAACTACTACGGTGGAGCACAAGTCCGCATCTGCACACTTCCGGGGAATCTTTCTCCCGTCAGACTTCCAACGCTCTCAATTCTCAAAAGTAAATGTGCTGCTCCACGCCGATCGGACTCTGAGAATTCCAGCAATTGCCAGTCCGAGTTCAGAAATTTAATATTCTTCAAAAATGGGCCCCAAATCTCCTGAAAAGAAGAGAAAACGCACTCCAGAAAAGTCTGACCGACCCAGCAAAAAGCCAGCCATCGAGTCCGTCCCACCACCTCTTAAAGTGAAATTCATCGAGAATCCTGATGCGCTGGTTCCGGTAATTGGTATGTCAAGGAAACTAAATGGCTTTCTTCTTGCTGCTTAAGTTGAGATCCGAAAAGAAGGTCCTTTTCGTGGGATTAGAATGCATTTCACTGACCAATGCCACGAAAAATCAAAAATATAGCATACTCACCTGGAGTGCAGCTCCCAGACTCCCTCGCCTTCCGCTCATACACCAAGCCCCGTGCGAAGCGTTCTCGGCACAATGCTACTACGAATTCGGGAGTTGTTTCGTCCGAATTGCTTCTACAGTCGTCTGCGCACGCGAAGCTTGATTTCGTAGCGAGAGAAGGCGTGGAGCACTTGGAGTCCCTGTGGAATCACTATGTCGCGATCTACGATCCGAAACGGAATGCCCTGCAATTGATGGAGGCTAGAAAAGTTACTGTGAGAAGGTCTCTGCGAGAGGCGAGCCCGGTTGTAGAAGAGGAGAGTGATGAAGAAGTCGTGAGTCTATTCTCCAAGGTAACTTTCGCTAGGGTTCAGAATGCTAAAAACGCAATAATCTCCACTCTTTTAGAAGACCGCATTCTCCAAACGCTCCGCCCTCGCCGAAGCATTTGGAACCAAACAATCCCGCAAGGCCGTACAATCCATGGCCGAAAACGCCCTCCTCTCCAACGCCCCCGCCGGATCCCCCAGCGCCGCAGAATCCGCACTGCTCTCGTCCATGCCCAAGGACTCGATCTCCACCTCGTCTCCACAGAAGACCGCCCAGCAGCAAATCCAAGCCGCAAAGCCCCTTCCACAACCGAACCTCACCGCAACCCATCCCGCAGATGTGTATGCTCTCGAGTCCCTGATCCCCGGCGGACGCTCCACGCTGGAATCCATGCCCATCCGCGACTGGCAGGATGCACTGGCCCGTTCCGAAGCGATCCACACGCGATCGCGCTTTGTGGCGCACCGCGTCGTAGCGGTGGGCAAATCAGGTGACAAGACGCAGCTGCAGCTGCTCCGCTTCATCCTCGTCCTTGTCGAGTTTGCCAGCAGTCTGAAACCTACGCGTGGCACCGACAAGGCCGCGCCAGGAAGCAAGAAGCTTCCTCTCCGCGAAGAGCTACGACGCAAACTCTCCGAAGCGACGAATCCCAAAACTGATTCAACGACAACGACGACGCCGCAGTTCGTCACGGACTCCTTTATCGATTCTCTACGCAGAAAATTCGTTCCACAGGGCGCAGTCTTGTCGCGCAACGACATCACGCTCCTGCTCACCACGATCTGTGCGTTGACGCTGCATATCCCGCCTGCATCATCGTCGGGTGCGCCGCCCCACGCGTCCAGCGAGCTGGCGACCGATCCTGCGGATATACGTGATGATTTGGGTCTGGAGAACCAGACCGTGCTGCAGTATTTCAAGGAATTGGGCTGTCGCATCGATAAGCCGCGGGAAAGTGAATATTCGAAGTGGGGGATCAAGAAGGGCAAGGCGGAGGCGGCGATGAAGAGGATTGCGAGGTTGAGGATTCCTGTGGAGTTTCCCAAGGTGAGTCGTGGAGTTAGGAGGTGAAATGGTGTCCGAAAGGAGGTTTTTTTTTGTTTCTTTTTTGTTTGAGATTGAGAATTTGAAGTGTGTCTGTGATACCTGGTCTGAAGCTTTCAACCTTATGGCGTCGCATTAATGGGAGTCATGTTGAGAATCCAAAGATAAGTACATATTTCATTTTGGCTTCTGAATGAGCCTGTTTGTTGAGATATATTTACGAACATACATATATAAACATTCCAAAACACGGCTCCAGAACCAAAGCCACGCAAGTCAAAGTGCGTTTGGATATATAAGTCCTTTTCATAGACGTGTATGTAGATGTGCATGTATAAAGCAAAAATAACCAACCCAGAGTTTTCACGAGAAAGGACTGCAAAAAAAAACTTTGTTGTATTATATTCGAGTTGCAAAGTAAACGACCGCATCTGAAAATTCGCACAATGGAGCATATAGACAAAACCAGAGAAACAGCACAAAAATAAAATGTCCAGGAAAATCAAATGATTTTTCTCTTCTACGCAGCGACCTTCACCGCCTGAGGAGCATTAGCAGCAGTAGCAACAATAGGCATATCAACCAGCTCAGCTCGCAGACTGCAACTCGCCAACCCATTCAACATGCGCTGCTTATCAACAGCCTCCGCCTCCAGCTCCCTCTGCACCGCACCTTCAACATCGTCACCCTCGCCAAGCCCAAGCTGTGCATCCGTCCACATCGGTTGATTTTCGACGGCTTCGTCGTCGCCAACGCCCAAAAACCCACCCGCCGCTTTCCAATCGCTCGTCTTGCGAATGCCCAATCGTTGCCAGACGGCTTGCAGGGACGCGACGAGGTGGTCGCGAAGGGGCTTGGTATGGCCGGGGGTCGGGGTGACTCGCAGCCTCTCTTCGCCGCGGGGAACGGTGGGGTAGTTGATGGCTTGGACGTAGATGTCGTAGTCTTCAAGGAGCATGTCGGAGGCGCGTTTGGCGAGTTCGGCGTCGCCGACGAGGATGGGGATGATGTGGGACGGGTTGGGAATGACGGGGATGTCGTGGGCGTTGAGGGCGGCTTTGACGGCACGGGTGTGAAGCTGCTGGAGGGTTCGGTCGCGAGTATATCCTGCCTGGTACTTGATGGAGGTTGCTGCGCCGGCCATGGTTGCGGGGGGGAGAGAAGTGGTGAAAATGAAGCCGGGAGCGAGGGAACGGATTGTGTCGATGAATTTAGCCGATCCTGCGATATAGCCTCCGACGCATCCGTAAGCTTTGCCGAGAGTACCAGTGATAATGTCAATGCGATCCATTACGGTGCCCTCGACGCTCTCAGGGGTAGAAGCATGGACATCGTAATCCAAGTGCTCTGCAACACCTGCACCATGCGGCCCGTACATTCCAACGGCATGGACTTCATCAAGGAACGTGATCGCACCGTATTTTTCGGCCAAGTCACAAATCTCTTCGATAGGAGCGATTGATCCACACATGCTATAGACAGACTCGAACGCGATGATCTTTGGAATAGCAGGCGGCAAAGAAGCCAATTTGTTTTCCAGATCTTCTAGATCATTGTGCCTAAACACCATCTTCTTCGCTCCAGAATGGCGTATGCCCTGTATCATCGACGCATGATTCAAACTGTCAGAGAGAATCACGCAATCCGGCAATTTGGACCCCAACGTGGCCAACGTAGCATCATTAGCCACATAACACGAGCTGAACACCAGCGCTGCCTCCTTCCTATGCAACTCGGCGAGGATGCCCTCCAGCCCAACAGCATGCTGATTATGTCCCGAGATGTTCCTCGTCCCTCCCGCACCCGCACCATAGTTGTCCAAGGTCTGATGCATCGCCCGCAGCACGTACGGGTTGCGTCCCATGCCGAGATAGTCATTGGCACACCACACAGTCACCTTCTCTCCGGGAGAAGACATGTGTGCCTTTGGGAACTCGCGAGCAAGGCGATTGATATTGTTGAAGTAGCGGTAGGTCTTATCCTTGTGTTTCTTCTCCAATTCGCCTGTATAAAACCCTTCATAATCGAACTTCCCAGCCGGAGGCACTGCTGGCTTCGGACCAGGACAGACAGCCTCACGATTTAACGGAGTAGATCGTCGACTGGTCAATTTCGAGAGAACAGGCGGGACTACCATCACACACAATTCATTCTCATCAGCACTAAATAAAAAAATAAAAAAAAATAATAATAATAAATGCAGGGAAGTTATTACTCACCCCTCTCCATCTTCTCATCCACCTCCCTACTAACACTGGCCTGCCTCACCGCACTCGTATGCAACGCCCGCCTCCCACGAACCGCAGGCAGCCTCATCGCAGCCGCAAATCCCCTCGCAGCACCACCACCACCACCACCACTACTGCCCGCCAACCGCGAGCTCTGCACCGCCAACGCCTTGCTCATCACGGGACATCGTCTCGCAATGACCTGAAGATTGGAAATGGTGCCTCCACCAGGACTTGCCGCATGATGGGGACGGGTGGTGGTAGCCAGCGAGCGCAGGGTGGCGGGGGAGGTCCGTTTCAAGAACGGGCACAGGGAGCGGGATTGTTGGAGGAGGGTGTCCATGGCTGAGGTATGGTTATGGAAGTGTGCTTCAAAGCGTCAGGCTGGTGGTGATTGTCTCTTTTTATCTTCATCAACAAACGTTCGAAATGAATGCTGAACGGCTGAAGAGAGGCTGGATAGATAGTAACCTGTCTATATGGATTGACATCCCATCACCCGATTCGTCGATGCGGAGAATTTCAGGGTGGGAATAAGCAGCCTCTGATTGGCTAAGTGGAAAAAGTATTTCCCCTTTCGGAAAAGCGGCGCCCCACAAATCCGAAACCCGAATCACGTGTGAATACAATGTACCCCGCAGCTTGTTTTCCGTGGATGGGTACTTCCAAGTCGTCTGATGTTTGAAGCAGGGTCTGTCTCATCAGACGAACACTGCAGCATCATATAGTATATATTATGTATTTAGTAGTGCTCATGTTAAATGCAGACAAGAAATGGGAGATTTCCTACCAGCTCTATTGTAGTTACTTCAATCGGGCTAAACGACCCTCGGCGAACCCGATACTGCAGTGCTGAATACGAAAGAAACTAGAGGAAGCATTGAGAGCTGCAAACAACCATCCTCAGCTAAGATGCAGCATGCAGCCATACCAGCAAACAATCGGTAAAATCTTCTGTAAAAGAATAGTGACTGCAGGGAAATGCTTTGATTTCCAGTCGTCGTTACATCTCAACCTGATCATTTCCTCACACCCGCTTTTTAACCCCCAGCCTGATGCTCCCAATGTATCTCTATTGTTACATGCAACGACCTTATCATTCAGCCAGAACATAAATATTGAGTATTGTATGGTGCTCCACCTTGAACTTGTAGCCCGGAAAAGAAATGATAAAAGAGGGACAGAATGAAAATGCAACACAGCCAAACCCATATCCTGCGTTAGTCTCTCCTTTTTTCTGTATTTTTTTTTTTTTTCTTTTTTCTTCTAAACAATATTAAAAAAAGACCGGAACACACAAGACAACCGAGATGCTGCTCTGAATTGTAGTACGCCAAACCCTTATATTCCTGATAGTCCCAAACTCCGGGTCGAAGAAAAACAAGCAGCCCAGCCGGGATTTAATCAACTTCACCATCGATCAGTCGCAGCCTCTCCTTCGTCGTCTTGGCTTTCTTTGAACGGCCTCCACCAGCGCGACCACGACGAGCCTTGCCTGCAGGTGCGCCCGAGACATCGCCAGAAACAGGCGTCGCTGCGCCAGAAGGTTTAGTGCTGCTGTCTTCAAAGTGTCCCTCGCCTGTAAAGAGTAACCAAATGTCAGTCACCCGCTGCCTGTCACATCGGAAAAAGTAGAAACAAAATCAAAAAAAAAAAAAAAAAATTACCTTCGTGATACATATCATCCAACGTGATGTCTCTCTTTCTCTTAGCAGAAGCCTTCTTCCCCTTCTTTGCACCAGGCTCTTCTCCTTTCTCAAATGCTTCTTTCTCCTTCTGCTCCAACATCTCCGCCTGGTCATCATCCGCAAGCCACATAGCAATATCTTTGGTTCGATTCTCGCGACTGCGAGCATTGAAATCGACACCACCAGCAGCACCGCCTGAAATAACAACCCGCTGTACTTCTTCCTTTTGCAGCGCTCGTTTGCGGATACGCTCTTCAATCGTACCACGGGTAATGAGCCGGTAAACTGTAACTTGCTTGGTCTGTCCAAGACGATGCGCTCGATCCATTGCCTGAGAGTCAATGGTAGGATTCCAATCGGAATCGTAGAAAATGACGGTGTCAGCGGCTGTCAGGTTGATACCAAGTCCACCGGCTCGTGTAGACAATAAGAAAACAAAGATTTCCGGGCGCTGCTGGAAGTCGGCAACCGTGTCACGGCGGTCCTCCAATTTGGTGCTCCCGTCAAGACGGCAATATTTGTAATTGCGATAGGTAAGATATTCTTCCATAAGGTCGATCATACGAGTCATCTGAAAGTATAACAATACGCGGTGGCCACTGTTCTTGAGTTCACGTAGAAGCTCATCCAACTTGCCGAGTTTACCAGAATCAGTGACAAAACGCCTCATCGATGGCACCGTGATATTAGTATATCGGCCCTTAACTGAACCAGGTTCCGGCAGCAATGGAGGTAAAGAGTAAGGCGCCGGATCCAAGTTCTGAGACAAAATCTCTTCCTCCATTGCTTTGGTAGGAGATCCGAAAATCGCATGACGAACAGATGGGTTGAACAAAGTCTCTTGTGCCTCCGTAATGGCAGCTTGTCCTGAACAGGATATTGTAATCGGTGGCGCAGAGGCACCGGGTTTGGCACAAGGCTCGATGGTACGAATGCCCCCAGCTTCAGCAACATGGTTGGCTACATTCAGCAGCTCACGCATACGCCCGGTTGTCAAGATATCCGCCAAGGCTCGCCGGTCGTTACGCTCCACAATATTGAACAATGAATGGATATGAACCAAGTCGGGATTAATATCATCCTCCTTATCATAGGCAATCTTCAACCGCGCAAGGCGGTTCGAGTATCCACGTCGCATTACCGCACGTTCAAACACACCCTTGTGAGAAAGATCATACGCCTCACCAACAGAGGTGTCTGCAAATCGTAACCAAGAGAAGGCATCGTCATGGCTCAGACTTTCTTTGATGTTTTCGGGATTCCAGATGTTCATCATGTGAGAAAGATATTTCCCATGGAAGCCAGCTTTGTTGTTTCCAGGGCCAGCCACGTCCAGGCGTCCGTTCGGGCTGCAAAGGAGACGTGGCAGATCATACTCCACGAGGTTCCGAGTAGAATACCCGACATCAACAAACGAGCCCTCGCGCACAAAAGATGCTGTTTCCGCGAAATAACATACCGAAAACGGAGAGGTCGTTTCGGCACGCTCAAACAGATCGGGATGGTTACACACTTTTCTAAACTGCATGACCAAGTTCATCAACGTGGTGCTGTCGGAGTCATCGCCAATAGCAGCTTTCTCGATGAGGTCCATGATACTGACACGGTTGCGGAGATTGGTGTAATACGCCCGTTGGCGATAAGTAAGATCACAAAAAACATCTTTTTCCACCTTGTCGCCAAGCTCCTTTTGGACGTGCTTCTTAATGCGACGAAGCATGAAAGGCTTCAAAATCATATGCAATCGCCGAAGTTGATCTTCATTCAGCTTCGTGTTACTCTGAGCATGGCTCTCAATATCTTTAGAGAACCATTCGCTGAATTCGTCATGGGAGTCGAACAACGTCGGCATAATGAAATGGAGCAATGCCCACAGCTCTTGCATGTTGTTTTGAATCGGTGTACCGGTCAGTAAAAGCCTGTTCCTGCAGTGCATTCCAAGAAGGCTCTTCCACCGCGAACTCTGAGATGACTTGATTGCTTGGGCTTCATCCAGAATCATATACTGCCATTTGATTTTTTGAAAGTATTGTGCATCACCGACAACCAACTGATAAGATGTCACGAGGACATGGAACTCTGACTGTTTGCGGTACGTGATATTCCGGCGATCCCAGAACTTTCGTAAGACCTTTCTGTCCTTTGCGGATCCCCAGTAAGGTAATACCTTGAGATCAGGCACAAATTTGACGATTTCCTGCTGCCAATTGTGAAGAGTCGAGGAGGGTGCAACGACAAGGAAGGGACCCCAAATATCGTGAACCTCAGCCAAGTAAGCCATCACGGAGATGGACTGCACAGTTTTACCAAGACCCATCTCATCGGCAAGAATACCGTTGATGCCCTGTTCGTAAAGGTTGACAAGCCAGTTGAGTCCCTTGAGCTGATATTCTTTGAGCTGGCAAGTCAACATCTTTGGCTGCGATACTTCCACATCACCCAAACTTGTAGGATTCTGAAAATTCATCTCCCCTTCATCAAAGTCAGCCATCTTATTCTCCTCCCCATTGAATGCTCTGGCACGCTCCTGAGCCTCCTGAACCGCACTTTGAGCATTGGCCATAGCAGCTTGCCTCAAGGCGGTATCGTCTTCTGCGTCAAAATCCAGATCATCAAAGCTGGTGACCTTTGCACCGCCCTCTGGGAGAGCTACCAAGCTTTCGGGCACCTTTCCTTCCTCAGCGCCTTCTATGGCAGGAGTCGCAGTGGTAACATCTCCGCTTTCTTGAGCCTGATCCGTTTTGATTTTCCGACCGATAAAGTGAGAGTAGAGTTCAGTCTGGGAGATGAGGAAGTTGAGTTTGCGTCGCTGTCTGTTTGCTTCACGATCGGCTTCTGCCTTCTTCGCCAGCTCCAGCTCTTGTCGCTGTGCCAGGCGGCGCATGTCACGCTCCTCGCGTTCATTTCGCTTCCAAAATGTCATCATCTCTCGCATGGTTCGCTTCGCCCTCGCTTGGATGTCCTTCATGCTCCGGTTTGTCCGTTCTTGCCATTTACGAGCCTGTTTACTGGCCAATTGAGCGGTCTTTCGTAGGTTTTCCTGACGCGTGCTGAGAGAAGTCAATCTGATACGATGAACTTTGGGAATATCCTTTCGAGCAATATCTCGCCAGATCTGCTCGTAAAGTTGGTTGTAACCCTTGGAATCGTATGGCAAGGTAGCAGCAGGGCTCGGTTCTTTGGAACGCGCAGCTTTCGACTCTTTCTTCACCGCGGCCTTTCGAGGTTCTTCCTTGGGAGCCAAAGGAACCAGTTCTTCGTTTTCCATTGCAGCAAAAGCGGCCTCTGCTGCGTCTTTCTCGGCTTGCTTCTTTTCCTTGGACTTCTTCGGCCTGGAAGAGGTACTCTTGGTGGCTTTCTTCTTTGGAGGGGGAGACTTGGTGCGAATGTGGAAAGAACTCGTTGTACCGCCCTCAAGGTTGGGAGCGAGAGGATTGACTTCAGAAATTTCCTGAGAGGCCTCACCACGTTCGAGTGCAAGTGTGGTGTCCTTGATCTTCTTCTTGGACCGGGCAATTTCTTTGGCCAACTTTTGCTTTTCTGCAGCATCCTCGATTTTGTTGGCTTTTGTTTGAGCAGCATTCAGTTTCTCTATCTCATGACGAACGGTGTTCTCACGGCGGCGTTTCCGTTGCATGTCTTTCTTCCTCTCTTTCTCTTCTTGTACTTCTTTCTTCTGCACCTCTGCGTGAACTTCAGCTTCGTGGACCAAGTTGAAGCGATCAATACCCTGAGTGGCTTGCTTCTCAAACATTATTGCCAGTTTTCCCAAAAACTCCGTTCGCCGTCGCTACCAAAAAGGAGCACAATATTAGTCGCTACCCCAGTTTAGAATTGTGAACGAAAACAGAGACTTACCTTGCGCTTCCGGCCCTCGACGATATCTAAATCTCGTGCCCGTTTTCTGCTTTTCATGATGTAGTGCTGCCATTCCTTCTCGAAGCCAGGTCCCTCCACATCGCTGGTCTCCATCGCTTCGAGTCGTTCCAATGCTCTGGCAATCTTCTCAGGGGTAGCTTTCTCATTCTCGCGGTCGATTATCGTCTTCCGCGATTTTGCTGGAGGAGGAGGTGGTGGCGGAGCAATAGCTGACTTTTCAGATGGAAACCCGTTTGTAGGCGGACGTAGTCCATCGCTGTAAGCAAGATCATAATGGCTGCTCTGGCGACGCCTCTCTGGTTGGAATACGGGTTCTTTTTCAACTTTCCGCGTGGGTGCAATCGGAGGGGGAGCGCTGGATTTGTAGGTTTGGGGCGGCGGCGATGGTTCGCGGGGAGGTGGTTCGTCTGCTGGTCCGGAAAGAATGTTGGCAAAGGACATTGGATTTGAACGAGCAGATTTCTAGGTTTCGATTCATCAGTAACAGTCAGGTAAATAAAGAAAAAAAAAAGAAAAAAGGGGGAACGCGTACGGATTCCTTTGGCGAAGGAGGCCTCAGCAGGGATATGTGCCCATTACCAGCTGCTGCTCTCATATCGTAAGGCTCCAATTCCCGCTTCGGAGAGTGTGAAAATGGATCTGAAATATTGGGCCGATGCGTGTGAGAGCTGGACGTGTGACTGTATGTGGAAGGAGGCGAATGGGACGAGGCAGTCATCAGAGGCCCGCTGAAAGGACGCGGTAAGGCATAACCTGACGTCGCAGGACCAGCGTGTCCATGGTAGGGAGGCGAGCCATCCGCATTCACTACAGTCCCGTTCAACGGCGGTAAAGTGGTGTTCATTGGCGAGGGCGGGCGAGCGAAATGCGGACTGCGAGCGAGCGAGGATGGAGGCGGGAAGCTTGGAGGCGTACGAGGAGGGTGCTGGTAGGGATCGTTGGTGGAATAGGGCTGTCGCTCGCGGGTGGAAGGCGAGTATGATGGATAGCGAGGCTGCTGGGTGGGAGAGTGCATGGTGTATGGAGGGACTCCCGCCATCACGACGACGAGTTGAGCAGATGGTTCAGTCTGATCTCCATGCAACTCAGAGACGAACCTGATGGGAGTTTTCTTTCGTTTTTCTTTTTTCTTCAACTGAGATGGCTAGAGATGGCAGCGTGTATTAGCAGAGTACAGCAAACTTCACATCAGCTTGGAAGATGAAGTGGCACAAGCAGGAATGCAGGATTGGTGAAAGGGGTGCTCACAGAGTCTGTAGAGAAGAGGGTTACGATGGATGAGAAAGGACGAGAGATTGATTAAAAGGATGAGATTGAGAGTATTGAAGTGGTGATAGATGATAGATGAAAGTGAAGATGAAGATGGAGATGAAGCTGGCTGAGTTGGTGGTTTCATTTTTCTTCTTCTTCTCTTCTTTCTTCGTAACTAGTATGTAGCTACATGGTCACTACTTGGGATAACTTAGTACCTTACTACCTTTGATAGTGACTCTCTATTAGAAGGATAGTTACTGTATTGTGAGCATTAGAATTGCCTAGTTTAAGATAGATAGAAAAAGAAGACATTTAACTAGAGAGAGAGACTATTTCCAGAATTAAAGACAGTCTAGATATAAATCTATCTCTATATAGATTTACGAGATAACTCCGTGTCGGCCTCTTCCACCACCAACTCCCTCAAGATTGGCTTCTCTAGTTGCGCAAAATCTCCATCAACGTCAGCGTTTTGTTGGAGATCCGCCACATCCCGGATGAGCAGACTGTTCTGGCCTTCCTTTTGACTCTTCCTTCTGCTGCTGGTTGCGGCCATTTGCTTTACTGATTCGCATCCGCTGTGGTTCCATGGATATCAGCTGGTAACAGGTATTTGGACATGGAGAGTCGGTGACGGGGAACAGACACGCATGATGACGATGTGTATGTAAAGACAGGATATATAGAACAGACAGGTGCCTTCATCATCATCATCCCTTCCATTCCAATTCATTCACTCTCACTCTCTCCGTCTATATCTTCCCCTCTCTCTCTCTTACACACTCTCACTTCCTCTCTCTCTCTTTCTCAAGACATCAACCCACACTGAAAGCAAATACAATACATACTCAAGCAAGATCATGGCATCCTCCATCCCCAACCTCCCCAAAGAGCAATGGGCCCAAGTCGCCCCTCAAGTCGGCGGTCCCCTTGAATACAAAAAGATCCCCGTCCCCACCCCCTCGCACGACCAAGTCCTCGTCAACATCAAATACTCCGGCATCTGCCACACCGACCTGCACGCCATGAAGGGCGACTGGCCGCTGCCCGTCAAAATGCCCCTGGTCGGCGGCCACGAAGGCGCCGGCATCGTGGTCGCACGCGGCGCCTCCGTCACGGGCATCGAGCTCGGCGACCGCGTGGGCGTCAAATGGATCAACGGCTCGTGCCTGCTGTGCGACTTTTGCGAGAACAGCGACGAGCCACTGTGTGCCAACGCCGCCTTGTCCGGCTACACCGTCGACGGCACCTTCCAGCAGTTCTGCCTCGCTCAGGCCGCGCACGTCACGCCCATTCCGGCCTCCGTGGCGCTCGACGCCGTGGCGCCCATCCTGTGTGCCGGCGTCACTGTGTACAAGGGGTTGAAGGAGTCCGAGGCGCGGCCGGGCCAGGTCGTGGCGATTGTGGGTGCCGGCGGCGGCCTGGGCACGCTGGCCATCCAGTACGCGAACGCAATGGGTCTGCGGGTCATTGCCATCGATGCGGGTGACGAGAAGAAAACTGCCTGCCAGGAACTGGGCTGCGAGGTAAAAAGCTCAAACAATTTATGTATGTATGTATCCTCCTACTAACTCTTTTTAACCAGACATTCATCGACTACACCAAAAGCACCGACCTCGTCAAAGACGTGCAAGCCGCCTCGCCCGACGGTCTCGGCCCGCACGCTGTCATCCTCGTCACCGCCGTCGAAGGCCCCTTCCAGCAAGCAGTCAACTACGTGCGCCCGCGCGGTGCCGTCGTGGCCATCGGCCTGCCCGCCCACGCCTCCCTGAAAGCACCCGTCTTCGAAACCGTCGTACGAATGATCTCTATCAAGGGCAGCTACGTGGGAAACCGGCGCGATGCCAAAGAGGCAGTGGATTTCTTCACGCGAGGAAAGATTCATTCGCCGTATAAAGTTGTTTCGCTGGAGGAGCTGCCGCAGGCGTTTGATTTGATGCGTAAGTCACAAAATCTTCTCTTTTTCCCAAGCTAGTTACATACCATAGAGCTGCTAGCTAATATCCCTATCTACGCAAATAGAACAAGCCAAAATCACCGGCCGTTACGTGCTCAAGATGCCCGACGTCTAGTTAATAAAACACTGGTACTCCAGGCCCCAAAAAAAGCGTGGGGAGCGAAGACCAGAGCTTTTTCTTTATCAGAGCTATTTCCCACTCAACCATGGCGTGTTAATTCGTTCAAATCATGAGTCTTTTAAGCCAGGGAGTAAAGCAGGTACATGTCTAATGCAACTTTAATATACAAAAAAATAAAAAAAAAGTATTCAATCAGAGAATCAAAATAACAAGTAAACTGCCCTTAGAATCTCGATTGCGTATCTTCGTGTGTTCCCATGAGCGGGCGTGTTAAAAGCAGCTGGCCTACAAGCTAACTAATGATGAAACTGATCAGAGACAAACGGAAACCCAGGAAGACCAGCCTGATTTTTCATGAAACACTCGAAGCAGCAATAATCCACAATAAACTCCATGATCCTTTATCCATGGAGCTCAGAGTATATTCAAAAGAAAGGGCTTTTGAAAAGACAAAACTTCACGAAGCTATTTCATCTCCATCTGAGAAAGGAACCCGCCGGAAAAAAAAAAAGAATAATAATAGAGCGATAAATTAGAAAATAATCATAGAAAACTCGTCTAGTTCTTTAGTCATGCAAATAATCCCCCAAACGAAAAAGACCCAAAAGCACCGTAATACCACCACAAGCCAATGTTGAAAAAAAAGATTTGTCGACAAAGCCAAAACTCCTAACAGGAACGAAACGTATAGATTTACACAGCTCCAGGCCCCTTGTGCCCAGATCCTTGGTCAAGCAGCAGTTTCGGCTTGATATACTCCTCATCTAACTGCTTAAACCACTCAGTATGGTCTCTTGACCCCGCACCAGACAATAGATTGCGGAACGCGCTCGTGGCTCCCGAAAAAGTAGCTCGTGATGTTTGACCTGGCGGTGGCCCTGCTACTGCAGCAGCAGCTGATGATGAAGAGGGCTGCTGCCCGGGGACTGGACTCGACGCGCGAGGTGTGCGAATCGATAAGCGAGATGGTGCCCGCGACGCCCTGTGCGAAGCAGCAGCGGGAGGTAAGTGGTCGTCATCAGAGACAGAATCAAGCTCTAAATTAAAATCCTCCAAATCCGGATCTGTTGCCGCTACTGCCTTTGCTGTTGCGCGTAATGTGCCGCGATTTCTGCTGTGGGCCGCTGCTTCATCGGCACTGCTACCGCTCGCGCTCCCATTTTGGCTGCCACTGCCGTCGCGTCTCCCAAGCAACATTTGCGAAGAGGCACCGTCGCGGGAGCGCGCGTTGCGATCCCGTTTACTGTAGCCACCATTTTTTCTTGGGACAAGATAGTCGGGTCTCTCTCCCGGTTGAGGAGAACGATGTCCAGTGCTGCTGCTCGCGTAACTTTCCCCAGTGACTGGACCCGGATCTAAGCCATTCGCTACATGGACAGAGTCTAAGGGGATAGTAAAACCGCTCCGCCGTGGTGTGTGGCCCATTCCGGTTCCTGATCGTTTGTAGTAGGTACCTCCATTGGTAACCTCAATGTCGAATTCGTCATCTGAATCAACCTCCTCCACCACCCCAGTGCGGATGTCCAGAATCTCTAGCATTCGAGCCGTAGTGCCACCAAATATGATCACAGTCAAAACCACCACAACCAGCACTGTAGCCCGTAATGCCGGAGCATTAGTGCCTTCTAAACCAGCAGCCAAAGCCACACCAACGGCTCCACGTAGACCAGCCCAATACAGCATCGCTTGGTAAGAAAAGGGTAGCTCATCGGCTACGTCTTTACCGCGCCGTTTTGCTCGATATCGAATAAACCAATTGATTGCTTTGGATAACGGGAAAACTGACATGTATCTCGCGATGCAGATACCTACGACTGTCACCATGATAAAAAGAGGTTTGAACTGCAAATTTACTTCAGTAAACAAGTCTAAACCGAGATAAATGAAAATAAAATTCTCCGAGAGCTGAGCAAGGATTTGGAAGATAAATTTCGTAGTGAGCTGTGTTCTCCTCGACATGTTGTAATATGCGTAATGTTTGAGCGTAATACCGCAGAATAGAAGTGACACAATTCCTGTATACTGTTAAATATCCGCCACATTGTACGAAAGAGGAATACATACCAGACATGTGGACGCCATTTGAAAAAAAGTAACTTGCGTACGCAATTAGTACGATTAAGCAGCTCTCAATCTTGGGTTCCCGGCGAACATGGGTGTATTTTAAGCCCAATGCAGTTGCGACTCCCACGATCACTCCAATCAATAAGCTGCCAAAGAACACAAGCAAGAAGATGCCGATGGCCTCAAATAAACTGAGGACAGTCAAAGATCCATTCGTACTACCCGGTCTGTACCTCTGAGCAGTCTCAAAGAGGACGATGGCAATAGCATCATTCAAGATAGATTCTCCAAAGATCACAGTGTAGAGCTTCGGTTCAACCTTGTAGACGTTGAAAATAGCGAGGATCGTCACCGGATCGGTGGCCGAAAGTGTAGCCCCAACCGAAAATGCTTCGACAAAAGAGATATTGAGACCGTCTAGGGGAATCCTCGTCCACAAAAACAAGATCGACCCCAATGCTAACGCCGAAATAAATGTGCCTGCAAATGCAAAGGTAAGAATTGTCCCTATATTCCTGAAGAAATTGGCCTAAAGCAGTATCTGATCAGTAAAGTTCTCAAAAATAGTCGCCGCCGGCCGCTTCTTCTAATAGAAAACGTCCTGAGACCCGTCGTTGGGCAGCTCACCTGATGTAACTCATATCCCGACGCCAATATAATCGGTGGAAGAAGCAGATTGAAGAAGAACTGATAATTGAAGCTGACAGATTTCTGGATCAGAGTCCCCGGGGAAACACGAATAATCAACCCGACAATCATGCCTATTTCGCTCGAGCGAATAGCAACGCCCAAGCATCAGTAACCAGACAACCATAGATTTTCTTTATGGAGGATGTATGCACCAGCAAAGATCGAGAGAACCGTTTCATGTACCGCCTGAATCCGCTTCTGCTTCAGTATGTAACTCGTAAACAACGCAGCGATCATAAGCAATATGAGGATAAAGAGTGCCCAAGAGGTCCAAAATTCTTTCTCCCCAGCTTCAGGCGACTCTGCAAATTGGCCTTAGGTTAACTAGCACGCAAAGCCGCATAAGAGACACAATTCGTACCATCGGGATCCGTTTCATCCTCCATTCTCTTTTCTATGCAGGCGATGTTGAATCAGTAAGTAATCCCAGGAAAAAGCAAGCCTGTTTGAAGAATATCTTTCTACCAAAGGGGGAATATTGTAGCAGACATACGTAAAGATCCCCAAACCAGGTCTCGTAATATTGATGCCATCGTAGCTGACTCGTATGATGGCGCAGTCCGGACGACAAGGACAAGCACAAGCGGCGAGTCGGTTTACACAAGAGACTGCACTCATAATACCAGAGTGTAGACCAAGTAGTGAACAAAGGCTGAGATCAACGCGACAGCAACGTAGTTGGATTCATCACTGAGGCAGAAGAATATTCAGAATACCTTCGTTGACCTCCAGCTTGACTCCCAAACCGGAATATCGTAATGCCGAAAAGCAACGGTGTGATCATGTGAGGGGGTTTTCCACTGTGGATCAACCATTTCTCCGAAGCAACGCATGATCCCACCAATATTGCTCAAGGGTATCTCACACTTACGATATTCCCATCCATATGGAGGTCATGCAACAGCAGAGTGAATATGAGACTGATAACTATGGAATGCCTATCAGTATGTAGTTAACCTGGCCAACAAAAAGAGCATCAGAACCACCCTCCAATCTCAGCACTGTCAATCATCATGGAACAAATCACATATGGTGCAAGCAGCGGTATCTTTAAGACCGAAAAATCTACTATTCTCAAGTGCCCTTTTCCCGGCTCTGAAGCTGACCTGCGCTGCGAACAACAAGCCTATGAGCTGTTGGGTCGACATTCACGGATAGCCCGCTACTATGGCCGCTTTAACCACGTCGGGTGCGAGCTGGAATACTACCAGAACGGCTGCATCGACAAGGTAATGACAACAATCCAAGGAGAACTACCATATCTCAAATGGGCGGAATAGATCGCTGAAGCGCTGGTCTACGTGCACAGCAAGGGCATCATCCACGGTGACCTGCGAACACCTAATATCCTTGTTACTGATAGCTTCGACATCGTCCTTGCCGACTTTGCCTCGTGCTGCATAGATGGGTTGAAGGTGTCGACGGTGACCAACACAGCTAGATATCGCCCGCCCAGTTGAGATCTTTATACAGTCTCCATTCAGGATGACCTTTTTGCGTTTGGCAGTGTGCATTTATTTTTTGATTACACGTGAAGCACCCTATAAAGATTTAGAAGATCATGAAGCTATCAAGCTTTATACAGTGGGGAAATTCCCAGATGTTTCCAGGTGGCCATTAGGTGCTGTGATGAATAAGTGCTGGCGCGGAGAATACTCTACTACTTCACAGCTGTTGGACGACGTCCGTCAGTGCATCTCGTCCCCTCTTCGTTTGAAACGATGGTTTGTTGACATGTTCTTCTCTATAGGTCGTATGAGATCAGAATGGCGTTCCCAGCTCATATTTACAAGCTGTGTCTGTTTCATTGTCGGTGTTCTGGGAAATTCGAAGCTTCCCTGGTGGCCCACGCTTTCGCGATCTTTACCCTTTTTGAAGATAGCCGGCAACTCATGAATTTCAGCGACTGGTTCCCGCGGTGCCGGCTCAGCTACCGACTTCTCTGTCCATCTCTCCAGCCGTGTTTATGATGAACTACAGAACGATTCCTCAGAGCTACTTTCGACGCACGGCGCCTGAGGCTTATTGCTGGTTTTGACGATCTTTAACTGATTAACTACAAGCAGAGGCCTTACTCTCAATCAAGGGAATCTTGTCTTAGTTAGGAGAGAAACTTCTGCCTCCACGGCCGGTAACAACAGGCTACGACGGATTGTATTTCCAGATAGCAAACTCTGGAAGAATACTAATCCAGGGCTAAGCCATCGGCACATGGTTCAAGATGCACAGAAGTATCTGAATATTAGGCTACATCCCACTAATTGAGCAATATTACAAGATGAGAGGTAATACTGGAATGCCTGCACACACCATGTAGCATTTGGAAATACAATTCAGACTTGAATGCCTCAAAGGTAAACTGTTCATTGGCGGACATTGCAAAAAATTTGCAGCTGCTTCGACCCATCATGTGCACGCAATGGACGTTCTAGTTTGTGTGATGCAGCTGGTGGTTGACACTTTGAGAGAAGCGGGCTTTATTATGTATCTTGTGAATAAACCCGAGCGTGTCCTGCTCATGGTAGTGTTTTTGAGATTGCAATCTATTTCTGGCTCCCCGTGGCCAAAATAATTAGGTCCTCTCACCCCAGAAGTGAACATCAAAGCCCAGGCAGTGATGAATTTGAGCGAGAAATTCAAAGGCAAAGAAGAATTCAACAGCATGGTATCAGATTCCTCTACATCGGGCATTTTCTCTTAGTGACTTGTTCAGTACTGCATCCTAGCATTGATCTGTACTCAACTGTAGTATTTTTCTTTAGATAATTTGAATTTACAATCCATGTAGCTGCACGTAATAGCTGTACCTAGCTACTATCAAAAATATAAAATCAACTCCACAAGTTCCGAAAATCTACACCGCATCATCATCTCCCTCCCAAGGCTTCCCCCCAGGCCCTTCTGCTAGCCGACTCGTAAAGTATGCCGCACCAAGTGTTGCGCAACCACCGAAACGCAGTACCCATCCGACACTATCATCCCACGGCTCACCCCGCGGCTTCTGTAATGCCTTGAATATTACGCTGCTAATCAGCGTCGAGACAATCTGCGGAAAAGAGATAGCCACATTATGAATTCCTAAGATTACTCCGGCTTGATCAACAGTTTCCTCACTGCTTCCTACAACTGACGTTTCCTCATCGTTGGGATGCCGTCTGGGAATCAGATGGCCATGACTGGAGCCCGGTATCCTCTGTCGAAGTTGATGTTTCTGGAGTCGATGTTTGGCATCGCGTTCCGCAACTTCCGCCGAAATAAACGCAAACGGTGCCCAAAGCGTAAGCGCCCAGGATAGACCAACTATCGCGATTACCACCGTACCCGCCTGGGGAGAATAGATAAAAAATGTACTAAACATGCATAGAGAGAACAGGATATGGGAAAGAAACCATAATCTGCGAAGTGTAAGGCCTGGTATTTGAAACTTGGAGAGACAGTCACGTTTTTCTTCGGCGGACCGCAAAGGTTCATGACTAGTTTCGATCGCAGGGCCGGTCGATGCGGTGAACGAAAGGGTCGAGGTTGATTGATGGCGGATCAAATAAGGACGACCATCCGTCGACCCGTTCGAATCCGAGTCCTCCGCCAAACTGGGACGGTAGGTGGGAATAATAAGTAGAGGAAGTACCATGCTCGCAACAAAGGACGTAATGGCATAGACCAGAAGCGCGAACGTGCCTACTCGAGTGGCCTGCTCCCAGATATCTGATATGGCATCTTGTGGAAGATTTGGATGCTCGTCAAAAATCGGATTGACGTAGAGTTGCCCAATATAAGTCGTTGCGTAAAATAAGAATGGAAACCACCCGACCCAAGCGCAAAGCTGAACCTCGCACACTTTACGAATTTGGGGCGGCAGCCGTTTAATAGATTTGATTACTTGTTTGAAGAAAGATATAACGCCTGGATTCTCACCATGCGGCGGGCCTTCCAACCGAGGATCTCGCTCCTTGATGTATAAACAGCTGATAAGGAGAGTGCTGCTCAATGCGATTGAAGCGATCACACATAAGACTTTGAATTGGGTATCTCCAAAAAAAGGAAGCATCTTAGGCAGATGCAGATAGCCTGAGATGTAACCTAGAATGTTGCCGACGCCAGTGATTCGACTGGCCCAGGCATTTGCAGATTCTTGCTGGTGTGCAGGGGCATTGTCAACGATGAATGCTCGTATGGCTGCTTGAACTAAATAGTTTTCAAATGTTAGATACGTCTTTCTTGGATAGGGTGAGTTGGAAATGCCAACCTGTATTGATAGCAAAATCGAGACAAAACATGAGCAGAGTTGCCGCCACGATTGTGGTTACTTTGACGCCTTGCGAAAGAGGAGCGGCGCCAAATATGCCCAGAATTCCGCCGACCATTTCACGAACCCATGCTAGTGCCATTAGCGACACAATGGTGGCAAATCCACCTCCTATCATAAATGGCTTTCGTTTTCCCCAGGAAATCCGGCAGTTATCACTGCGAATACCCACATAGGGTTGAACAAGGGTCCCAGTTAAGGGTCCAGCAATCCACACAAACGCAAGTATGGATTTACTCATTCCCAGCGAGAGTAGGTATGGCTATTAGAAAAGTTAGTAAAGGAAAGAAATATATAGACGGCACGTCAATGGGACAATACTCACCGATCCATTTGACAGCTCTACAGACCAGACAATCTGCAATCTATTCCGAGTACAAAGAAAAAAAAAAAAAATCAGTAACACGTTCAAAAGGCGCTGGAGGTGGGAGAAGTGCGTACCCGCCAATACTTAAAGTCAGCAAGAATAAATACCAACTACTCTTTGATTCCCTTTCCTTATCCGATTGCTTTGCAATAGCATCTTCATCTTCCCAGATCCCCATGGATCGCCTTGGATTCTCCGTAAGGAGCGGAGAACGATCATTGTCTCTTTCTGGCACTGACGACGGCATTAGGGAAAATGAGACTTCTAGATCCTCCCGCAAGTCCCACGAAAAGGCAGATATAGCGGACCGTTATTAACTGCCCAACGGCAATAGTGTAACCACGAAATATATGTACTCTCAGTATGATACCACACCCAAGACTGCAAAACGAAACCAAGACCAAAGGTATTATAATATAGAGACGCCGCAACAAGCAACGAGAAGAAAGCTATTGCAATTATAAAATATGCTTCGTCGCGAATAGACAAAGACCAAGCAAACATAAAACGTTGATATATTTAAACCATATGGGATGATTCACAAGCTGTCCAAGCAACGGAGGATCAGATTAATTGAGAGCGTGCGTATTGCTAGACAGCCACGGCCCAGTAGATAAAGAGATTCCAAAAGAAATGATCAAAAATGGCCTTTCAGTTCAAAAGAGCAGAGAGCACAAGGTCACGCAGGATGTCACTGCAAGGGTCCATCCCCATACCCGAGCCAGAAAGCGAGAGGCAAATCGAGAGAACCACCGCCTTGGGCCAGTAAATGCATGCGTTGGCAAGGAATCAGCTCGATGAAAGAGCTTTCAAATCCGATATCAGCCAAAAATTAATATGACAACTTATCCAATACCAAAGCCTTTGTAATCAGATGGACACGTAGTTAAGTGTAAAACTGGCCGTGGCTGTTGCTTCACAATTCAAACTTGGAACTGTGGTGGTTATAGGTTTGGACTTTGAACCTATACCAACCCCCCAGATAAAGTAACCAATCCCACCAGAGAAAATAGGCGTTCGATGCTCTATGTCACCCGACCTTTCATTCAGAATGCAATGTGATCAGCTTTGCCTTCTCATCCATCAAGATGAACTCAAGATGTAGTGATGTATGTAGTTAAAACTAGGCCTGGTGACACTCAGAAGGCTGGCTTACATAACTAACTAGTTAACTACTCCGTAACCTTCTAACTAGTTACAAGTAGTGACGCAATGGGTTGTTCTTGCCTCTCTCTTCTCTCACTACTATGTAGAACTGCAATGAGCACAGATCAAAGCAAAGGAAATGGAACAAAGACAGCTTAATAGCGCATACAGTCCTAGATTAGCTATAATGCCGTGTATGTCTCAACTTTCGATGAGGGGAAGCAATACTGTGCTCACTTTCTCATTCCAGGTAACACTGATATATTTCACACGTCTATATATGTAGCTAGCTCAACAGCGAAAACTATTCAAAACAGGAACAAGGGAAACATAAAGCCAAGCTAGATACGAAAGGAAAATGAATGACCAGCCCTCCCAAGCAATCGTCAAAGTCAAGAAAATACACCGAGAAAGCAAAGAATATAAGAAAATAGGATGCACTGGTGATATCCAGATGATCATTAGAGGTCGAGCCCAAGAAATGCCATCTGAAATCATCCAGAATAAAAGACCGTATTCCATATCGCTTCCGTTCGTCAATCAGTTCTGTCTCTACTGAGGAAGCATAGTCACACTATCATCGAGATCGTAGCCACAAGCACTCTTGGTCCAGACCATGCTCTTCTTACAGAAACTTTAAAAAGAAGCGGAGCAGGTATTAATGTTAAGCACAACAGCATAGAGGGGTAGAGGCTCCATCACAGGAAGTGAAAAGGGGTGTTGTGCTGGAAAATGCTGTATTAAAAGATAATATTGGAATGAAAGCGGGAATGGTGCCTCTGACCTAGACTTAAAGATCGAGACCCGGTCAATCTTAGTCCCTAAGAGCGATGAAAACAAACTTTCAAAGACAGCTTCTAGGAAATCTAGGAATTCCTGAAATCCAGCACGACATGCGCAACAAACTCATAGCTTCGTTGGAGAAAACAACAGTTATATAGAAATATTGCGGTGAGTTTAAGGAATATACCAAAACCAAATCTCAAACCACAATGAAAGGAGTTTTATGAAGAATATCAGGACTTCTGGCGCCGTAAATTGCAATAATCCATAAAGAAATCGGTATGATATCCGGGTATAGTGGGAATGAAAGAATCGGAAGATGCAACTCGTTTTTTATATGCCCTTCAAAAAGAACTCCGATCACCTGGGGGAAATTTTAAGTACCCTGTTCTATCGGGCGTCGTAAATATACATACTGAACAGTCGTTTTAGATTTGTTGCTGTAAAAGCTGAGGACTGATCATTTGCGGGGCAACCATAGAAGGCAAGTTGGGGATTGGCATTGCTGACGGCATGGAAACGCTGGCCATGTTTACGGTGACGGGTAAGTAAGTGGTATCAGAAGTCACTTGCTCGTGATCTGAGGGCTCAGGCTCGGGTTCCTGTTGTTCGCGCTCCTCTTCGTTAGAGGTTGCTGGTGGCAGTTGACCACCTTGAGCACCATGGGTTCGACGGTGTCTGTCAATAAGGAAAAAAAAGTCAGCAAAAGACGCTATGCCAATCGAGAAAGATAACATACTGCGCAAGGTTGTCTGATCGTGAAAAGGCTCTGTTACAGTAAGGGCATGGGTACGGTCGCTCTTGAGTATGGGTTCTCACGTGTCTGGGCGCGCCAAGAAATTGTCAGCGGTTACAGAAATTGAAACCAGTGCCAAGCAAGTCGGCTCCATCCAATGAGGGTTCGATTAAAAATAGCAACATACCGTTTCAAATGTTCTAAGCGTTTGAACAACCGTCCACACGATGGAATTGGGCACGAATGAGACTTTTGAGGGTACGGTCCAAGCTCCATCATTGTCGCGCTCCTGGCTCGTCGAACCGGTCCAGGGGCGTTTGATCGGTTGTTGTTTGAACTTTCGAGAGCGTCGCCACTAGTCAACATTGGCATATCGTTTTGAGAGTTCATCAGAGACAGGTGGTCATCGGCCTGCGTTTCGTCCAAAGTTGGTAAAGGAGTCCCCAACCTAGAGTTTTCATGTGATGGAGGCTTCTGGGTTTCCTCGATTTTGTAACCATGAGTAAGGCCAGGAGGAGAATCCTGGCTTGACTCATCTCCCTCTGCCATAGACATGGAATGGTGGAGGTCGCTTGGTCGATGCGCAGCATGTGGTTTCGAATATGTTTGCCCATTACTGGTAGCAGCAGCGATTGCGTTGGTGATTCCAGGTGGTATTGAAGACCGTCGTCTTCGCTGTTTGTATGTCGGCGACCCTTCAATGACTGAATAGACATTCGTCGAGGGAAATGTGCGCGACGCTGTAGACAACTGAGGGGCGGCGAAATTGGACGGAGGCAACTGCATCATGGCGTTGAATGCGGCCGAGGAGCCAAGATCAGGAATAGCAGTATAGAGACCAGTATCTTCGTTTGCAATATATGCAGGCTCTGAGCCTAATTGCACTGTGTGTTGCGGTGGAGTAATGGGTTCAAAGCTGATACCGCGATGGCCATATTCGTCGTAATGTGACGAAACAAAGGACGGAGCCGGGGAATACTCCATGTAGGTGGGCATGGATGTGTGGCGCTGGTGGATTCTCGATACAGGAATTCCGTTACGGTCGTACTGAATCTGACCAAAGTCTTGTTCAGCTTTGACACCGCCAGTTCCCATGGCTGCACTGGTAAGGCCTACTGAATTATAGATACCTTGATCATGTGTTTCTTCAGGCACAATAGGCATGGGCGGAGGAAGCTGTGGAGGTGGCATGGAATCGGTGGTTCGAATCATCGGAGACGCGGAGTGATAGGCAGTACTAGCGTGCGCGGAGAATGAAGACGAGTTCGCTTGTTGCGCTTTTGTCAGTTGATCATACAGGGACTGTGAAGAATCAAATTGAAACGACAAAGCCGGCTCATTCACGGCCACAGTCGTGGCTTCCTGGCCCATCTTCTCTCGTTTAAGGTCACGCTCCAACGCATCAAGAAATAGACGATCGTGCGGCACACTATACCAGTAGAAAACCTTTTGTTTCTTCTGTGTGCGAATACAGTTGTTCTTGTAGAGAAAATCGAGGAAGGGACTCTTGGGCTCCTCGAGCGATGCATCTGTTCCTGCCTTGAGGTTTCTGAGATCAGAAAAGATGCCTTCTTCAAACTTCTTTGTGTTTTTGACTGGTCGTCCAAACGCCTGGAAACGGAAAGAGAGGCATCGCACGATGTCAGTTCCCGAAATATGGAAGAGGTTATTCCTGGTTCGAGTTAGATCTCTTCCAACGGGCGTCCGCTCGACGTTATAGTTGGTACATACCACAGCACGCAGGAGACATAGTCTCCCGTGGGAAGGAGGAATCGTCGAATGAGTTGATCTGCTGCCCAGTCGACCGGAGCCGAGATTAAGAAATATTTTACTAGATAGACGATTTAGCGAGTTAAACAATGCGTGCGAGGGAAGCAGAAACTTACAATTGTCGACCTGTTGGAGCGCAACCTGTGCATCCTGAGGAAGACTCTGTTGGGCTTCATTGGAAAGCATAAAAGTTTCGGGTTTCTGCGGCGGTGCCATTGAAGCACCGTGCTGAGAATACATCACGGACAAGGGCAAGCGACTCTGAGACAGACGTCAGAAGCAGAATCAACCACGTAGGTTTCATTGAGATAGACGAAGCGTAGCTCTCAAGTGTCACACAACAAGCGGTGGTGCGATACCAGGACAGAAAGAAAAGAAGGAAGAGTGAATGGATTGGATACAAACCTGTCAGAGCCAGCAGAATTGCCAATTACTAAATCGAATAGAACAGTTGCGACTACACTTTTTCGGCGACGCGAGAGGTGAGGAGGGATGTAGCAGAAACAAAAGGTGAAAAGAGAAAGGCAGCGCAGCAGAGCAAAAACGACCGTGGAGTTTTAAGAAATGGTACGAGATATGTCTGAGAAAGGACCAGCCTCAATGATGTTCAGACACAGATGATGCGGCTGCCGTCGAGAAAGGAGAGGAAAAGAAGAATTGGGCCTGCCCAGTGATTATTACCCTAAGTCTTCAGTCCCTAAGAAGAATATCGAAACGAAGGTGAAAGAGTAACAGAATAATGGGATGAAGGGGAAACAGGTAGGAATAACCAAATGATGAGATTTCTTGAAATGGATGTGTCAGAAAGAATCAGAGATGACATGGAAGGGGGGAGCTGAAGAAGAGAGAGAGAGAGAGAGAGAGCGAGAGCGAGGGAGGGGGAAATAGCGCTGGGCGTGGTTGTGAGGACGACTTGGAATCAAACTGGTAATTATTGAGAATAATAACTAACTATGGGATGGGTAAGGAAGTCGTTAAAGAGTGATTTTAACCCATTTAATACAGCAATGGGGTATTTTACACCACTCTCCACCGGGAGCTGGTTACATTACATACACACACCAATACCGTGCATACAGGCTCCATACAGGGTAGTTACCGAGGAGAGACCTTTATTATTACTTTATTATTATTGAGTGTACACACGCACACGCCCATCATGCATGGCGCCAGGCCAAAGACTGAGAGTAGGCAAGCTGGGAATTTCAGTCACTCGCCTGTATTGCTAGCCATGTTTGTCACTGGCATCCCTGCACCACGAAGGATGTAATTATACACTCTGGACAAAAAAAGAGGCAGGCAAATATACATAGCAAATGCAATTACCATACGATACGAGAGTATACAGTAGTTAGTTATCAAGAAGCAAGTCTCCATGACATGATAGAAAAAAAGAGACTTCATCATCAAGATTCAGCTAAGGACGAAAAAGTTGCCAGGAAATCTGCTTCTAGAACCACACAGAGGAGACTAAAGTTCACTCAGACAGGCTCTTAGCTTCATTTTCCCATGCGAATGATCATCTTAGTCCCAGCATGGTGTCTTCCATGCTCGATGGCGGATTCAGGGATGATGCTATCACAAATTGGATTATCTCTTCCCAAACTGCTGACCTAAAAGTCTGTCCTCCTACTGTGTACTCCGTATGCATGTATGTACCTACGTTCCCGTTTAGCGCCACCTGGCCAGAGCTTACAGTAATTGTCAAGGACGAGGGAAGAAAAAGACGGGAGGAGTCAATACGAACCCGCCATGGTCCAAGCAACCTCATCGACATATGTATGTATCTTTTAACATTTATCTCTTACGGAGAGGGAATAGGTATCCACGTATATTGATGACTTTGACGCCCACTCGGGACTCTCTGGATCTCATTGCGCAAAATTGCGATATGTGGAAAAGGAAGAAAGTTACGGCATCCATTCCCCAATCCCGACAATCCATCTTCGCGCCAGTCTCGCATATTATCTTTTTATTCTTGTTGGCTGGGTTTTTGCGGAATAACTATAAGTCTATAACCAGGGCCTTGAGGTCGGCCAGGTAGATAACTATTCTGGTCGGCCAACCACCGGAGCAGAGTCAAACCATGCACTCTCATTGGGCGTGGTCCCCTTGGCCGCATGCCAGCCAGTCCAGAGTAATTTTTTCCGTCGGCTGTTTTGGGGGTTATCTCAAACGAGAGGGGGTGGGTATCAAGGGGCTTGTCACTGTTTCAGATGTTGAGCTTCTGGACTTTTTAGCGCTGAAGGACTGCGTTGGCCCCATCCACCCGCTGTCCATGACTGACTCCAAGGCGTATAATTCCAGTTTTCAGGACGCAGTTGGCAGTCGGCCGACCGTACTCGATGCTGTTGCTCGAAAGGATAGAGGATCTTACTCCATACTACGGAGAATTCTGCACTCTATCCTGACTTCCATCCTTAACTACAATGTAGTCATGTAAGTACGTAATTTCGCCCGTTCTCATCCCCTCATCGATAGAAATCAAACAGTGCAGTAATAGCAAATGGGTTAAGAGAAAGGGCCGTATTGCATGTAGCCCAGGACAACACTACAAGCCCATTATTCTTTGCCTGATGATTTGAATAATGATAGGTAAAAGCATAGAGTATGTACTGTAATTAGTCAATTAACCATCATCAACCAATCCGCCCGCCAGATCAGTCTGTTGCAGCGCTGAGCACGCCCATCCTCAGGCATGGATATACATATACAGGTTAGTTAGATGGAAATGTACTCCACAGCAGTTGAGAATCCGAGCAAATCAGTGGTGGATATAAACCGACGACCAACCTCCTGAAAAAGTAAAGAGTCCAAGAACCAGCACGATTTTCAACCTGAAACGGGTCTTCCTCATCGTTAACCCAGCGCTTGCATGATCAGCATCCTGAGACAACAACCCCCCATCGAATCCATCACCTTTGACTGGTCACATCAATCCACCAACACTATACATCATGTAGAACATCACAGCGCCTTACGGATTAACGGAGAAAAGAAATAATAATATGAAAAATAAAAAAAATAATGGAAAAAAAAAAAGGCTATGCTAAATATGGATTCCTCAGGTGCCATGCCACTATGCACTGTGTAGTTTTTATTGCAGCTAATATTCTGTAACAAATGGGACCCAGGCAACGGCAAAAATTCCCCTGGGTGCTCTTAGTCTTTTGAAGCAGGGACCGGGTATGTCAGGAACACCCGAACCCTGAAGGACGGACTCGACTCGACTTGACTCGACTCGCCGCCCGTGACTCGGGAGGGCTGGATGGTTGGCTCAGCCTTGACAGGAAGCCGATAGGGAGGATGGGACCTGTTACTCCATAGGCATCCTTACATCCTTCATGCACACGTCACTTATCGTGGAGCGCACAAGAAGACTGCATGCTTGTACATGGACGATGGGAGATTGGCGGAGAACGAGTATATGTTGGTGCGGGTCAAAGCTGGGGACTATTCCATTATCTTGATAGCTGAATTCCGATAAGCTGCATTGCGCTTCACATGCCAACTGATCTGGACCCTCATGGCGTCTTTGCATAGCTGAACTAAGTATTACTGACAGCTGTAAAGCCGGGTGAGTGTTGCTATCATGGTCGGTTGATAGCTGTAGGCTATCCCCTGAGAAGAAGGTCCTTCTTGTACGAGCCTTAGCTTGAAAATTACACTTCTCGAGTTGTCGTTCCAGTACCAAGTATATGTAGCTCAGCAAGCTAAACTAGTAAACTCAGGGACTGGAACTGCATCTCAAGATGCCAAATGACATACATAAAATCTCACGGTGGGGTTCAGATTCGACTAACAGCAGCCGTGGCTTACTCCGCACAGAATATGGAGTACGGCTGTGGCAGGAAGTGGGTGGTAAAGGATTTGTAACCATAGGTCTGCGAGCTACGTACGGAGTAGTAGGATTGCTGTTGGATGCTATAATATTCCCATGATAAGCTTTCCAAAGCAATAGCTCTCTCGGAAGCTTCATGTCGCGTCCACTCACTTCACAGCGTGCCATGGCTGGAGAGCTCAGGCTACCCGTAGCTGAGTAGATTCCTATTATCTGGAGCCGAGGGGACCACCCTGCTGGGAAAAGGCACCATCCTAACACTCATTAAAGGAAGCGGAGTATTCCCTCAAGGAATGGCCTCGTTGAAGCCGCTTGAGCCGATACAGGATTTGCATGCTTTCGCCATTGTCCAACTCTATGTTATGAAAAACCTTGTCTCCTGGTCTGGTAGCCTTCCAGAAACAAGCCATATAGAGATAACGTTTTGACACCTGAGCCACGGCGCAATGCAGCCTGCGGGGGATGCGATAGTAGCGTGGTCTGAAAGTTGCGAGCTAACGCCACTAACACCATCTCAACAACTCTGTAACGCCAGTATCTAGGAGGCCAGCATCTGAAACCGACCGAGTCCCTCCCATATGCCGTACATCATGTATGTCTTGATCCGAAGCAGTGGCTGCAGGCTTCCAACACGAGTCTGCTAATATACTTTACTTAACCCAGCACATGAAGTTAGCCTTGGATAATAGGTCGTTCTTGAATATTAACAGGAAAATTAGTGACGAGATTCACACTTGGCAGAATTTTGATGTCGTTTTTTGACTGCTGGAGCGGGATCTTGTTCAGTGACTGACCCACCAGTCATGCGCGGCCCTTTTTCTTCCCTTTGACCATTCTTCTGGGCCCCTGAATATCGATGACATCCCTTTTACTAAGCTTTAACGTGCCACCAGCAAATTTTCCGACTAAAGGTCCACCGATACCACGTTCTCTCCTGCCATTACGGCTAGGCTCCCGTTTTGGCGCAGATTTCTCCAGGATAATCCCGTTTTCCCTCGCTTCACGGCGCCTCGTTTCTTCCTTCTTAGCTGCTTTAGCTTCAATCCCTCTTTTGTGAGACATTGGCATGTTCTTTTGTGTGTAAATCGAATCGGCGGCACCGATGCTTTGCATCCGGATATCAATGGCTCGATGCCGATTTTTTCCGGTCGGGTTAAGGTCGTGGGCAGACTCAAGAAGGTGAGACTCCTTCAGTAGACGTTGTAGAGCAAGGTCGTTCTTCAAGTTCATGACTTCGTTAGCTTCTTCGTCATCGACTGCAGCAGACTTGGTCTTCGTTTTAGATATATTTTTCAGCTGAGACGACGACGGCGGCTTTGCCGACTAAGAAACCAGATTAGAAACGGGTTTTAATCTCTCGTATGAATAATATCAGCACGTACCATAAACTGTTTTCGGAGTTCTTTCTCACAGTCATCTTTAGTTGACGTATAGGGTGTACTGTGGTCAATCACCTCTGGGGTCGCTTTTAAAGCTTGGGCACTGTCTTCATCGTCGTCTGAAATGCCATTCCATTCCGAAACGCTACTGTCATCCTCAGATACTATATCTATAAAATCTGCTGCAGAAACCTCTTTTTGCGGCTGCGTTTCGAGCGGCTCAAACCGAGCTTCAAAGTATTTTCGGAGCAAATCGTGGGAGTCGGGCGGAACGGTGAGAGGATCTTCTTTTGGTTCAGCAGACCGAGAAACAACTGTCGCCTCTCGCTTTCTTTTCCCCAACATCTTTAACCCCGAAGCTCCCCCTATTGCTGCCCTCTGGACTTTTTTATGCTGTTGTGGATTACAAAGTCCTTGCTCCAAAAAACAAATTATTTCAAAGTTTCCTTCAGGTGGCGTTGAGCCTAGATCACGTGATTAGGGATAATCGAAGATCCTCGTCATCATCATCTCATAAAAAAAGTGTCAAACAGTGATTATCTCGGTGTTTTAAAGGATGACACGGTTTCGTCCTTGCATTGACCTCCATGCAGGTCAAGTGAAGCAGATTGTTGGCGGCACATTGACTGCTGAGCCTGGAGAATTGAAGACAAATTACATCTCTGCGTTCCCGGCAGGCCACTTTGCGAAGCTCTACAAGGATCATGGCTTAATAGGCGGGCATGTGGTCATGCTGGGACCTGGAAATAATGATGCAGCGAGAGAGGCATTGGCTGCGTGGCCAGGGGGACTACAGGTTGCTGGAGGAATTACGGATCGAAATGCAAAGCAGTGGATTGATGCGGGAGCTGAAAAGGTAGGTTTCCAGCACTTGCTGTTGAAGTCGTGATTTTGAGGTCACTTATTCTTCGCGTTGGCTTTTCCTGGACATAGCTGATATGGAGTGAACCAAAATAGTAGGTTGTCATTACGTCCTACCTTTTCCCTGAGGGTAAGTTCTCAATGGAACGGCTCCAAGCAATGCTTGCAGCACTCGGCAACGATAAGTCCAGACTAGTTCTGGATTTGAGCTGCCGCAGGAGAGGAAATACATGGTTTGTTGCTATGAATAGATGGCAAACCATTACAGAAATGGAGATCACGCAGGGTATGGCCAGCATAACTGTCTGTGCGTCTGGATATAGCACCAACATGGAAATTAACCTTCTATTTTAGAAACGATCAAAATGCTAGAACCATATTGCTCCGAATTTCTGATTCATGCCGCTGACATCGAGGGTCTACAGCAAGGAATAGACGAGGAGTTGGTCTCAAGATTGGCGGAATGGTGCTCAATTCCGGTAACATACGCTGGGGGCGGACGAGGTTTGGCGGATCTTGACCGCGTCAAATCAAGCAGTATGGGAAAAGTCGATCTCACCATTGGCAGCGCACTTGATATTTTTGGCGGGAAGGGTGTGAAATTCGCAGAGTGTGTAGAATGGAATAGAGTCCATGCCAGTTAGCTCTGTCGTTGGATCTTCTTTGTCTCTCGGGTAGGTGAAGGTTGTCCTGACATACCTGACGTTTGGATGGTGGAATATCTGTGTTACAAAGCAATGTCTCAGGCATTTTCTTTTATCTCTTCTTGAGATTCTGCTGGAAACCCCAAGATTGAGGTGCCTTTCTGGTGCAGATGTACGCACGCTGAGAATCTCTCTATTGCCCTTGAAAACTCTGAAAGCAGTTCAAATACGTATGGACATACATATTTGGTTGTTGATAAGGTCTGTTTTATGTAGATCAATCTAGTATTTCATTATGTAGTTGTGAGCTTGATTTAACCTCAGGCATCATTAATAACCACATAGTTACCACCAAGCTCATGACAACACCCTTGGAACTCTTCACCATCCAGAACAGCGGTTCCTTATCACCTGTCCATTCTGCTTCTTATGAAGTTCTTACTCCGGTGACAGCTCATCCGCATCTGTATCCTTAACCCCCGTCCATCGAGTTTGGTCTCGCACTCCACCATGAAGCCAGTCGTCTCCGCGCTGAATGCGTGGAGCTGGTAAGTGTTCCCTCTCGACTACGAGCTGTTCTCATCCAAGTGCAAGCACCCAGAGCAAGAGCTAACATGGACTTCTTCTTTACTTTAGTTTGATCATTTCCCTCTTCGCCGTCGTTATCCTCTCCGTCATCGGTTCGTTGTTCAAAGTACGTTCCGCAACCCCCCTCCCACTTTCCTCTTCCCGGATGCGAGTCTTTTTCCTTCATTCATTCAGAGTGATATATGTAACCTCAACTGACTGGCTGACTGCCCTTGCTACAACTACAGAGCAACCATCACTCGTTGATGGGCTCGACGAACGATCCTAAAGACGGTGCCGCAGTCGCAGGATCGATTTTCACTGCAGTAATAGTATATGCGGTACGTCGTGAACTATGCTTAACTGGCCCCCCTCCGGGCTCTCCCGGTTGCGTTTGTCACGATATTCTTTTCACCGCCATGTTGCTCAGCGAGTTCGTTCAGAGAAAAGAATTTTGAACAAAAGCGCTCTAACCACGGACAAAATTTTTATGGTATCTAGGCGTTCGCGGTGTTCTGCGGCTTACAAGCATATTTGCATATTCGATCGAGCCGGCGAGGCGCGATATCGTTGACGTAATGAGTTCAGGCAGAACAGCAGCATAAACGGAGCTGTATCGATTGTGATTTTGAGTCTTTAAAAGACAGGTAGCGGAGCGTTTGGTCTTCTCTCTCTGGGATTTGTGATATATTCTTTCTTTCTTCCCTAGCAGACGGCAGAGTGCTCCGCGAATGCGATTTGTTCGCATTTTTATTCTGCTTGCTGTACTTCATATAGTGTGTATATCTACTGAAAACGAATCCTGTCTGACGGGACAGTCTAGCGTATAGAGCACCTGGGCAAGAATTATGGCAGAGCGATGTGGTCGCTATGGGACGATGTAATAGATTGGAGCTTTTGGACTTTTGTATAGACCCCGTTCATTATTTCTATCCGAGCAATTTCTTGGTCTCTTCGTACCTAACTATCGCAAATGTGCAAATGTGCCTAATAGCTGTTTGCAAAAGCTATCTCCAACAATCAAAGATGTTAGGACGAATTGGTTTGAAGGACCATGAGAGCAAGACAAGAATCAAACCCCATATGGCTGCTAGTTATATATGTACCCATTTCGAGTAAACATTTATTGATCTCCAATACATGCTTTTTATCTGTTTCCAAGATGCCAGACACCAAAGAAACTGAGCACCGCGAGATATTGTAACCGTATCACACACCGACAAACGCCATCAATGCATAATCCAAATCTGAAAAGTTGTTACCACCAATCTCTAATGAACAAAGAAAAGTAAACCAACGACACAGAGAATGGAAAGAATCTCGTCGAGTGCCAATAAGAGACCACCGCCTAGAAAAGCCATGCGATCATCTATACTTCTTTTTTTAGGCTTCGGCATCCTCTGGTTCCACAGGATCGAGCATCTTGCTCATATACGGCCCGTCAAGCCAATATCCAAGTTTTGCATAATAACTCCTGACGCCGACTCCCGAAATGACACTAATCTTTCGGCTTCCATGCTCTTCCCTGGCTATCCTCTCTGCCTCTTCCATCAACAGAGTTCCGAATCCGCGATGCTGGAACTTGCGAGGATCACGGCCATGCACAGGGACAGCTGAGCCATAGACGTGCAACTCGCGGACTAAACTGGTCTGTTGACCTGTAAGCTCTGGGCGGAACGTATGCGTAGCGCTGCATTTACGTAGACGAAGAAGGCCAATGAGAATATCTTGTTTGGGGTCTTCGTAGGCAAGAAATGTTTCCCATCCACCGTTCGCGACGTAATCGCGCCGTATCAGCTCGATCTGATTGGGTCGAATCTTATTCTTGACTTCATTGATTCCGACTTCTCGCGTTCGTACGTCTCGGCAGGTGGTGCCGAAGTCTTTCATTCGACTAAGAGCTAGCTCACGAAGATTGCCGTTTTCGACGCCGGATGTGACAAGAGGCATAGGAATATCGCGCTGTACACGGTAGATTCGAGTCCATGGGGGAACAAGGGCGAGAATTCGGGCGACAATGTCAATCAAGGCGTTGGGGGTATAGTTCTTATAGCGACCAGTTCGCCAGAGCTCATAGAGACCGGTGCCTCTGATGACAAGTGTTGGGTAAATTTTTAGGCCGTCTGTGCGGAAAGCTGGATTTTCGAAGTATTCTTGGAATTGGAACAGGTCTCGCTCCATGCCCACATTTGGAAGATCTGGCATCATGTGGCTTACGACCTTGAAGCCTGCATCTTTGGCCAATTTGAAAGTCTCTGCCACTGCTGCCACGGTGTGCCCTCGGTTTGTATCCCGTGCAACATCTTCATAGAGACTCTGCACACCAATCTCCAATCGTGTGCAGCCATACCTAAGCATCGCACTCAGATGAGTATCCAAACAGTAGTCTGGACGCGTCTCGATGGTGATTCCGACACATTTTATGTTGCTCATCTCTCCGGCTTGGACCGCCTCATCCACATTGTCCGTTTGATACCCACTGAGGGCGTTATGAAGCTGTGATATGAACCCGTCTCTGTAATCTTCTGGTAAAGACATGAATGTGCCACCCATGATGATATACTCTACCTTATCCACGCTGTGGCCGAGAGATTTGATTTGATCCACCCGCCCTCGCGCTTGTTCGAAAGGGTCATAGCGGGCTCGAATGGCACGCATCGATGTCGGTTCATATCCAGTGTACGACTGGGTCGAATACTCAAAGTCTGAATCAGGACCGCCTGGACAATAGACACAGATGTTACCGGTGTATGCGATATGGGGACATCGATGAGGTTTGCACATCACAGCGACGACAGCGATGCCGGAAGAGGTTCCTGTAAATCCGATGAAATCAGCTTATGTTACGGACATAATCAGTAGCGCTCCACTTACTGATCGGCTTTGCAATCAGTTTTGGCAAGATGTACTTCTTGTAGTGCTCCGGAACCGCTGCGATAATCGCCGTGAGTGGTGGCTGAGTGCTCAAGCGGTGCTTTTTCGCGATTTGACCCCGCAGCTTGTTCAGATTGATATCCTTTTTGGGCTTTGTGGAATCCCGCTGGGCTTCATAATCCTGAATCAGAGCATTTGCGATATCTGAACACGCTCTCATATATCGTTCATTCTCGGGAGGAAGCTTCGCAGCTTTTGGCGATTTGCGCTGTTGCGTCGCGGGGCGCAGAGTCAGAGTCTCTGTCGCCATTTGAACGGCTCCTCACACCGTATCAGACTGAATAAACTGCAGATATACAATTAACGCGTGTTTTCTAAACTGAGAAATATCGCAGAAATTCGATCAACAAGTAGAGAAAAGGCTGCAGAAGAGTGTGAAGAAGTCTGTCGTGAAGTCGTAGATTTGCATGTAGCTCTGATAGTTAGTGCCAAGAACCGTCAAAGCTTCGTCGGAAGTCATCCCGAAAGTCATCCCAAACGTCGTCAACAGCAATCCGAAGGGCCTCTCTGCCTCTGTTCTCTGTTTTTGCCTCTTCGTTGACTTTCTCTTACAGGCCTATTCTACAAGAATGCAGTCTTTCAAACGAAGTACGCTCTCTGCTTTGCAGAATGCTGTCCGCGTCCAGCGTCGCGGATATTCTCAATCTTTGTCTGGATACGCTTCGACAGTCGAGAATCTTCGCATCAACAGTGAAACCAGAGTTCTTTACCAAGGATTCACTGGAAAGCAGGGAACGTAAGTGTGCAGTGGTCCTCAACGGAGTTGATTTGAATGTATTAGTCGCTGATATTATGTTCTCAATGCCAGATTCCATGCCAAACAAGCAATAGACTACGGTAGAGTCATTCCGCGGCCGCTTTATAATCCCTCGAGAGCCAGTGCCTGATATACTCTAGGTACCAATATTGTTGGTGGTACAAATCCCAAAAAGGCTGGACAGACGCACCTTGACCGTCCTGTGTTCGCGACAGTGAGCGAAGCCATGAAGGAGACAGGCGCCAATGCTTCTGCGATCTTCGTTCCGTGAGCCTCCTCTTATTAGGCTTCTTTCATTCCTCACTAACTGCGAACTAGTCCTCCAGTAGCGGCCAAGAGTATAGAGGAAGCAATTGAGGCTGAAATGCCTCTTGTTGTCTGGTCGGCGATTCTCCTCCGCTGACCATGTACCGCTGCTAACTTTCCCATAGCATTACTGAAGGTATTCCCCAACATGGTATGTTTCTAATCGAGAAGTCTGTAGTAAAAACCTAGCTAACTTTCTTTTAGATATGGTCCGCATTACGGATATATTAAAGTCTCAGAACAAAACCCGATTAGTTGGTCCAAATTGTCCGGGCATCATTGCTCCTGTAAGTCTTGTTTTGTCTCATTGGAAACTTTCATCACGTCGACTAATCAATGGTTTTTGTAATACAGGGACAATGTAAAATCGGTATCATGCCCGGATTTATCCATAAGAGAGGACGTATCGGAATTGTCTCCAGATCGGGAACCCTTACTTATGAGGCTGTAAATCAGACCACACAAGCTGGCCTTGGCCAGTCACTCGTCGTTGGTATTGGTGGTGACCCATTCTCCGGCACCAACTTCATCGACTGCCTCCGCGTTTTTCTCGAAGATGAGGAGACGGATGGTATCATCATGATTGGTGAGATCGGTGGCAGTGCTGAAGAAGACGCTGCGGAGTTCCTGAAGACCGAAAACAAAGCGAACAAACCAGCTGTTGGTTTCATTGCCGGTATCAGTGCGCCTCCAGGCCGACGCATGGGTCACGCAGGTGCTATCGTCAGCGGCGGCAAAGGTGGAGCAGACTCAAAGATTTCTGCTCTTGAATCAGCAGGTGTCATTGTTGAGCGAAGCCCAGCGGCGCTTGGAAAGACATTATATGCTGAATTTGTGAAGAGAGATTTGATCTAGCTTTCTTTTATGCCGCCCCTAGCATGCGCTTGAGCACCTTTCACGCACTTTAATTCCGTTTTCCGCTCACGGCGTGTGTCTTCCACACATGTACCCTTTCAAAGTCTACGAATTTGCCCGGTTTTGCAGTATGATTATATTGTTCCGTGAACATGTTTATCTTAGATACGTCCTTCCGCAGCCTGCCATCAGCTTGGATTATTAGATTTCCTTTCTATTTCAAAAAGCAAAAGATTTTTTTTTCAAGCGTATATCTCCAACTTTTCAAATTCACTTGGAGTATTAAATCAACTAACTACATACTCGTGGGAGTAGCTCCCGAAACGAATGCAGAGAGAACATACGGTTGACGTCTGAAATTGGTTGCCATGTACTCTATAGTTACTCCAGTGTCATTTGAAGTAATCACTAAAGTGGTCCTCTTTATGATTAATTTCATCGAATCTCAAACAAAACCGGCCGAGTGGTGTAGTTGGTTATCACGTTTCGTTAACACCGAAAAGGTCCTGAGTTCGAGTCTCAGCTTGGTCAGAAAATATTTTCTTTTTACTTCCCCTGACTAACTATGTAGTTACATACCTACATAGTTACCTACTGTACTGCGTAGTAACTGTGTAATTCTCCTTTTTCAATCTCCCCTTCACACGGGGTTGTCTGCTAACCAAATTGCTTCCCTACCCCTAAACCACATATGCATTTTAGTTGCTGCTGTTTCTCTCGGGATGCAATGCACTTGCTCAGAAGGCTGGAACTCCGCAAGCCAGACTGCTTTTCCACCATAGATCCCATCCATCGACATACACTCAAACGACAAAAAGGCCACCCAGTCATCCCTTAAAAAGTCATAGCATAACTACAATCATACATTACATAAAAATGGAACTACTAAATAAATAACTACCTCCTTAACCCTCTTTCTCTTTTTCCTTTTCTTTCTCCATCTCGTAAACACTTCTAAACGTGACCTTTGCAGCAAGAAAATTCGCATAAAATGCCCAAATTCCATGACATGAATAACGGACCCAATGGGGAGCGGGGTACTGATGAATAAAAAAGCAACGTGTGATTCTTGACTGAGAATTGGATGGTAGATCAAAAAGAAAGAAACGCAAGGACGCAGAGGATTAAGAATAAGAAGTCGGAAAAAGAGGCATTCTACAAGAAAAGGTCATTTCTTGCCATCCCATATGTAACTAGGTAGGTTAGGTAGTTAGTTTGATATTCATTTTCTTTTTGTTCCCGCCCCGTCAGCACGTTTGCCACCAGTTCCCGCTCCTTTCGCCAGAGAAACAAACAGGTTCCGTTTATTTATGAAAAAAGTCGAACGCCGACTTTGTATTGGAGCAATCATGAAAACAAAAAAAATGGCGGAATGTAAGGGCTTGAGAATGAAGTCCCCAGAAGATGGCACGGAAAGAACACAGGATTTGAAAGACAAAGAGTAGAGGCTAAGACATGGTTTCGGAAATGGTCATTAAAACGTTGACAGGAATCGCAGTCCGACAAAAAACCACAGTGGAAGAGACTTTAGGAATGAGTATGGAATAAAATGCCCTCGACTCCTGATCTATTCATCGTCGCTTACAGCTGCACTGTCAGTCCCGTTTGCTTTGGAACTGTTAAACGTCAACTTGAGTTTCTGCGATCCCGCGGCACCAAAGGCAAGAGGAGTTCCAACACTGGAAACAGCAGCAGTCGACCCATCTATGGAGTCATCGAAATCGGCAAATTCGGGGTATTTTTCTGTCTCCTTCTTCAGTGCTTCGACGCAAGCGGCCTAATACGCGTTAGTCACGAAGTCGACCTCGTCGACAGTAACTGTTGAACTTACCTCAATCTGATTCGCGTCCTGGAAGAGGATGCTACCGTCCTCATTATAGGTTCTGGCATTATTGCACAGCAACCGGACATCATCCCGGAACTCTCTTAAACTTTGATACTCATCGCGATTGATCTTCCTCTTTATCGCATCCATAGCAATGGGGTTCTGAATAATCACGTAATAATCTGGATAGTGAGTTTTTGGTGGTGGCTTCAAGAACGGGTCAATGATCGGGCGGGTAGTCGGCTCGTCATCAGTATCTGATGAATCAGGAGGCACTTCTGCTTGTAGTCCCATAATCACCTTGTAGACCTTACTGAGAATAGTTTGCAGGACCTCACGGTCCGAGTTGTTCAGCGTCTCAGTCGCAGCGGCGGCCGCTGCTATCGCAGCTTTGCTCTGTCTGCCTCTTCGACGTTTCGCGGGCGCCTCGTCGATTACCTCTTCCGCCTTTCGCTTAGGTATAGGTCCCTTGCGTCGTCCTTTGCCCCTTTGTGGCGTAGCAGACGCCTCTCGGGATGGTTCTGGAGACGACTCCGCGCCCTGAGCTCTTTTAATTCGTTTCTCCTTGTTCGCTCGTCTTCGCTCCATTTTAGCTTCATTTCTAGCAATTGCATCCTCAATAGTGTCATCTTCTGCATCTACAGCCATGAGCCACTGCTCTTCCGTGAGACCATCGTCATATCTCATAACCTTCCTCTCACGAGCGCCGCGGCCAGTTATCTCTTCTGGCTCTTCGGCCGTAGGATTGTCCTCTGCCAGATAAATATCAGGAAGTTCATCTTCGCCCATAAGACGTGGGTATCGATGTCCCAGGCCATAACGGCCAGATTTAATTCTTTCTTGGTCGATTTTTTGGAAAAGGATAAGTTCTTCGTCAGACCGGGCCATGATATCATTGAGGTCGTCATCATCCATCTCGTCCTCGTTGCCCGCCTGGTCTGCAGAGTCAGCAGACTCTAGGAGGGTACGTAGCAATGCGTCACGTTCTTCGTTCGTTGACTTGTTGTCGAACTTTCCAGCCTGAATAACTTTTCCATCCATATCCAACTTGAACTGCGCCCGTTCGAGAATCCTCTCTTCGATGGAGTTGGAACTAATCAGTCGGAGAATACGAACCTCGTTTTTCTGACCGATACGATGCGCACGATCCTGAGCTTGAAGATCCTGGTGAGGATTCCAATCAGAGTCGTAGATGATAACGGTATCAGCTGTCTGCAAGTTCAAACCAAGACCACCGGCTCGTGTGGAAAGAAGGAAACAAAAGTACTCTGATCCAGGATCATTAAACCGTCTCAACAACTCGGATCTATCGTCTGACTTGGTGGAACCGTCAAGGCGCAAGTATTTAAGGCCCCGGAAGCGCAGGAAGTCTTCCATAATGTTCATGATTTGAGTCATTTGGAAGAACATTAAGACACGATGTCCCGATGCCTTGAATTTTGGAAGAACTCGGTCAAGCAGTTCAAATTTACCAGCAGTACGCCATATAAGGTCGTTTGTGCCCTTTCCTGGATTCATTTCTTCCTCTACGGATTCGAACACAAACGGATGATTACACAACTTTCGCAGTTGCATAAGCATATTGCTCAGTCCACGCATGCCAGTCTTGCCACCTTTGCCATCGCTGACAACCAGCTTATTATGAGTGACCAACTGTTTATAGAGCTTAGCCTGCAACGCGGAGAAGCGGCATTTGATGACACGCTCCTGCTTGTCTGGAAGATCCTTCTCAACATCTTTCTTCAGACGACGGAGAAGGAATGGCCGAAGAACCTTGTGCAGACGTCGAATAACGAGCAACTGCTCTTCTTCAGTAAGTTCCATGCGATCCTGGCCACCAGTGTTCGCAAATGGAGTATTAAACCACTCGTCAAACGACTTGACGGATTTGAAGATGTTTGGAAGCACAAAGTTGAGTAGCGCCCAGAGCTCAGGCAAATTGTTCTGCAAAGGGGTACCGGTGAGAATGAGTCGGTAGCGCGAGGTATAATATTGGGTGAGGGTCTGTGTCAATTTCGATTGGGTATTCTTCATTCGGTGACCCTCATCGACAATCATATGCACCCATTTGACTTTGCTCAAAATAGGCCGGTCCTTGATGATATATTCATATGTTGTCAATAATACCTGGAATTGTCCCCAACGAATGGCTTGCTGTTGTGCTTTGCGGCTGTTGGGTGGCCCCTTGTACACAATCCGACTGACGGTTGGGGCCCATTTTTCAAACTCAAGCGTCCAGTTGGTCAGAGTACTGAGTGGAACAATGACCAAGAACGGTCCATTTTGCTTTTTAACCTCAATCAAATACGTGATCAAACTGATGGTCTGAATGGTTTTACCGAGACCCATCTCATCGGCTAAAATACCGTTAAGGTTATTGTTGTAAAGTGAAATCATCCATTGGAGACCTCGAAGCTGATATTCCTTGAGAGTACCACCAACAAGAATGCCTGGCTGCGCAGTAACATCTTCTTTGATTCGGTGTGCCACGGCGTAGTAATCGACTTTCCGGCTCTCGCCTTCCTCGCCCTCTTCATCGGATTCGATTTCAGACTCCTCATACAGGTGCTCATTGCCTCCATATCTTTCTGCCTGAGTCCTCTGTTGTTCTTTCACAGAGTGAGCCAAATGTTTGAGGAAGCCGTCCGTTTGCTTGAGCAGATGTGAGATACGAGAGTCTTTGGCTTGACCTAGCAGTTTCATATATGTTTCTTCATCGTTTGCCTTCAAGGCCTGGAGACGCTGTTTAGCAGTCCTCTCAACACGTCTCTGCTCTTCACGTTCCATGTCATGATGATGTCGAAGCATCATCTGACCGAGTTTCTGTAGTCGGGCACGTTGCTGAATTCCAGCATTAATAACTTCACGGCCATGAGTAAGAATCGCCTGTAGCTGATCGTATTGCTTCTTCTTCTCCTTTGTCTCACGCGCATCTCGCTGTTGCTTCTCAAGCTTCTCGGTGACTCGTGCTTCACGGAGGGATTGTTTCTTCATGCGCCTGTGACTGCTGCGATTGACTGAAATAATTAAGTTGTCGTAATGGAGGATTTCATGTTGTAATTTATTGCGCAAGATTCTCTGTTTAGGCAGGAGATTCAACATTTTGTGCTCAATTAACGCCTTCAGCTTGAGAGAGTCATCCACGATTTCCGGTGAGTCGCTCTTGCTGGTGTCCCACACGCTGAGGTTTGCCGGCAACTGAGCCAATTCCGCTTTCCGTGCAGCAATACGATTATATAAGATGATTTCTCTTTCTTCCCTCATTTTGTCGAGGTCGGCAGCGATGGGCATGAGGCTGGGGATTTTCACTCTATATTTGCGCATTGAATGGTTGCCGTAACTGATAGTAGGTGGAAACGCATCGTAGGGTGACTTGAAGGTTTGATACATGGTCTTTGGAGTGCTGGTCAATGCACCATCTGTGTGTGCACCAGTTTCGCGACTCTGGCTGGTCACGTCCGAGGCACCATCCATCGAAGTCGGGCCATCGAGACTGCCAAGAGGTTGACTTTTCTTATTCGCAAAGAGCTGTTGTTGTACTCGAGGTGGGATGGGTAGATTCTTGGAGAGCATCTTAAACGCAAGGATCTGATTTTTTAGAATGGTCAACTGTTCTGGCGTAAAGCTACCAGTGGCAGATGTTGCGCCCTTCTGGCTAGAAGACGGAGTAGTTGACAACCCGGACTGTCCAGGCGCGGAGTCTGAGGCAATAGAGTTATTTCCACGAATGGATCCATTTCGGCCTGTCAAGTAAAGCCAAAAAATGTCAGTAAAACTAAGCTTCACGTTGTGGTGCTAAATATCAAGTCACCCAGATTGTATTACCATCAACTCCATTTGGAAGGTTATCAGCAGGAACTCCATTTGGTTGTTGCGAAAGCTGTTGCGGCGGCTGAGCTTGGTGGTTCTGTTGGGTTTGCTGTAGTCGTTGCGCTTGTAACTGTCGTTGTTTATTAAAGGCCTGGTGTCGCTGAACCGCCGAAAGAAGGTTGTGGGCTTTGAGATATTCGGGGTCATCGGGGCGTACGCCTTGTTCTTGCATCTGTCGATACTTCTATTGGCATGTTAGTATATCTCTGGAAAGAATACCCTCATGAAGCAAAGTTCATGAGTGAATCATAGGGGAAAAAAAAAACTGCAGTCCTGCTTACCTGATAAACTTCCTGGATATGCTGTTGAGTGAGGTTTGGTGGGAGGGTTGGCTGCATGGCGGGCATATTGGGGCCAGATTGAAGAGAAGCCATTGTCTATGTGCGCAAGGAATTCATGAACGAGAGGAGAGAAATTTCGCTATCAGTATAATGGCGCTGAAGGCAGCACTGGTGGAGAGTGGAGCGGGGATGTGTCGCCAGCGCTATTATTGTACAGATATTCGATGGTTACCGGGCGGAGCGCGATTCCACGGTCTTGAATGCGCGGCGCGGGAGTAAATTCCGATAATTTTTGATGCTTGGCGGATCAGAGTCCCTAAAGCTATCGCGGGCGACACCGAACCAACAGGAGGCAAAATAGAAAATACATGCGTGGTGTTGGCAAGGGGGAGTGTTCGGAATGGTGAATGGGTGGAAATCCGCCGGGTGGATCAGATTAAGAGGTTGGAGGATGAAATGGGGATGAACGGAACCCCGTTTGTAATTATTGTCGCGACAACTCCCGTGGAAGACAGACAAAGGTGTTGTTGCGAAGATGCGAATCTCTCTCAATCACTCAGCAAAGCCAAATCCGGGCTGGGGGGAGTGTCACGTGCGGTGCTAGGCTGGAAGAGGAAGGTGGCTGACTCATCAGTGTCTCCTGAAATCAACATCCGACTTCACATCTATCTACATACTAATATCAATAGTAACTTAGATATATGTGCGCTCTGTTTGCGATCAAATGGATGATTGCTGCATTTCAATTCCCACTGCGGGAGAGGATGGTGTGGAAAATGAGAAATACATGATATTCATCAGGACCCAAGCGAACAGCTCACTTATATTGCCTTACTGTGGAGTATATTCAGCACTATCATGGGCACCAATCTACAGATTTCAGGAATGGCCAGCAAAGTAGTTGCAACAGGACAGATATACTATACAGTGCTTTTCTTTCCTTCTTTCTTTCTTTCCTGGCCCTGGCTACAATCAATATCTCCCTATGGGAATAATGATTGCGTAAAAATGCTCAGCTTCATCTAGGAATCCAAAGCACTCCTAGAAGACAGAATCTCTTAATGTCCTAGTTCAGATTCCATCAGTTTCCGTCTGTACTAACAAACAGCCTAGCATGCACTGGGGTTTAGTTAGTGACTGGTTTGATAAGCGATTTCTCTTTGTGTTGTGTTTGTCTCTTCTTTTCAGTTCTCAGTTCGTGCAGAAGAGTCATCCGTCTCATCTTCAGTTTCTTCACTCTGCTTGCTCATCTTTGTTTCGTCCCATCAAAAGGCGAACCATTATATTTCTTATCTTAGCTCTCTCTTAAGGTGCAGTTCTACCTGCTCTTTCATGTCTTTTATTTGTCTTTGATTCTGAAGTGCCAAAGCCCTGCCTCACATCCTAGAAACAAATCTTGTCAAAGCTCTTAAACTGAGAGATCAAATCTCCAAGATAAAAGCTCATCATGGCCCACAATCTTGAGTTGGAAGCCCAACGCCTCCAAGAAGTTCTCGCACTTTTGCAGCCCTCTGATCTCCCGAGGACCATCCTCAACGCGTCGATCGGATCATGGATTGATACCCGTGCCTTCATCCTTAGTCTGCTTCAGCATTCTATTTGTCCAGCGGCGGTCACTGAGGAGTTTCTCGTGAAACTACAGTCCGTAGGCTTCAAAAGGGCGTCATGGACAGTCGAATCCCTAGTTCATCAGTTCAAGATGAACAGATATTTTCAACGAGCTGCAAACGAATTTGTGTATCGTTGGATCATAAACTTTGTCTTGCCGCGTAAGTTTCCTGATCGTATGTACTCTGCCAAATGCCGACCATTGCCTATTAACAAGCGTCGGCAGTCATGGATAGGGAATCGAAATCGCTGTCCTCCACAGACTCCAAAGAGGAGTATAGGTTGAGCTTAAATGTGAGCCTCCTAGCGGTACCAACAAGCATCTCCCAGTTCCACAACTGACTTCAGAAATAGGTAACCACCCGAGAAATGGATCGTTGTGCCATCACCGGAATCTATGACATCGAAGCGTTCAGCTACACTCGAGGACCATTTGGAAAAGTAACCTGCATGCGCATCATCCCCGAGTGCATTCGAGACAACGACGAAGCCCACCATTTCATCCAAGTCTTTACCGGGGGACGAATCAGCTCCCTACGAAACATCATCGACAAGCCCGAAAACGCCATCCTCATGGCGGACTCTATCATTGACACCTTCCGCGATTTTTACTGGTCCCTGAAATCCACAGCCACCAGCAACCACGAAAGCACAAGATCCACTCTCGTTGTGGAACGCCTTGCTTCCCGCCAGGTCCGTGATATTGAAGAGCTGCCCGCAGACTCTCCAGTAAAGTTCGGCGATACAGAAGCAAGCTTAAGCATCCCTACCCCTCGCGCCGATATCTGCCGCCTACACTTCGCCGTGGCACGGATCGTCAACGAAACCGGTGCCTTGCCCATGATCTTAAGCTTCTGTAGGCCTCTTGAAGAACCCCGGCCGGATACGACTGACTCAGCGACAAGCGATGCCCCGCCATCCACACTTGGAGGTCCTTAATCGCAATCGAACCGCGGGGGGACCACTGAGCAGCACGACTAAGGACTCGATGACCGGAGTCTCCATAAGGAGGCTTGCCCCTTTTCTTTAGGTGCATTTATGGACTTTTGTTTTTAAATCTTTACTAGTTCTTTTTTCCCCCCCTGCATCTGAGAAGTGTTTGTTAGCCACTAAATGTTCTTAAACTGAGAAAAATGGGAAGCTCTTCACTCTACATACCTCCAGGGCTTGTATCCCCTGTAATATGGCCCTTTTAAACATTTAGAATTATGGGCATTAGGCAGGTAGATAAGTAGCCCTATTATATAGGTACATTATGTTTGTATGCTTCAAAACTCTCATCAAATAACCCTACACTTGTAGGTAGATGCATATGTATTTAGTAGGCAATGTTATTTAAATACTTCCAAAGCACCAGGTGGTGAAAATACTTCATTCAGATTGCCTTCTTTCACTAGGCATTCACTCCTTCGCTTAAATTGCAAACAAGTGGCGACTGCCCTTTTATCTTTCCAGTCACGTTATGTAGCAGATAGTTGTGCAAACCAAAAAAAAAAAAGAAGTGGTGACAACAATATTCCGAAGCTCTAGTGAAAAGGGAAAAAGTACCCAGAGATTTGTCTATCATTTCACCCGCGATTTCCCTTCACATTTTCAGAAAGAGTCATTTCACAGAATGGCTTTAAGAATAATAAAAAGAAGGAGGTAATGGTATTTTCCACGAATTTCATACAAACAAAACAAGAACTTAGGCACAAAACTACATATCCATCACCTTCACTATGTTTCTCTTAGGCGGCGGTGGAGGCGGAGGTTTCTTTGCGCGAATAGGTGAAGGCGATGACGATACTCCGTTATTATTACCGTGGGACAATACCATGCTCACGGGTCTTGTAAGCGAATTACCATTGGAACGTGACGAGGAGCCAGGAACATAACGTTCCGGACTGATTTTTCCGTACGACGGGACACCATCGTCAGGAGCTGCGTAGTGTCCGTCGTAGTTCCGACCATTGGTTGATCGGAGTTGGGAACGGGCACTGTGAATAGACGCATTGTCGCTCACGACTCGGGTTGGGTTTGGAGGAGATACACGTCCGCGGAGCTGAGTGGGGCCTTCAAAGGTAGCAACGCGGTTAAAACTTGGTTTCTGATATGAGGAATCGAGACAAGAGGAAGCTGTCCGGTTAGAGCGTATAGTTGGACGGGGTTCTGGATGTTCTTCCGCTGGCTCGAACCGCTCGTGGAAAGAATGTGCAGTTGTGCTTCGGGATATGGTTGGTGGCCGAGAAGAGCTTTGGCTAAAGAAATGCATTAGTTTTGGAATTACGTATCGGGTTTGGATATCAAGTCCCACCCAGCTGGCCACTCATCTCTCAGTTGTAGGAGGACCTCTCGGCATTGATCATGGTAACTGAGTTCAGCTTCAAAGAACGCTCGAAGATCGCCAATATTATCTGCTTCTGCTTCTCTGATATCTTGCATCCGCCGGTATACATCCTCGCTGGCTTCTTCGTATTTCACTTTTTGTAGCCGCAACTCTTCTTCCACGCGAAAGTCTTCTCGTTTGGCCTTTTGCATCTTTGCAAGCGATGTATCATATGCGAGACGGCGGCTCTCGAGCTTCTTCCTAGCAGTCTGAGATACGTCATTAGACTTGCTCAGAAGGTATTCTCTTAACTGCTGGCTAGTGACTGTACCTGATACTCCTTCATCTGAGCGACAGATCTGTCAAGTGATTCCAGCCAGCTGGATGTCGCGTCTGCCACATACTGCTCCTGAATCCTAGCAGCGCGCTCATTCGTTCTGCCAAAACCTATCATTCCACCATCAATCAGCCATGACGACGTTTCCATAATAGTCACCACACTTCTTATAGGCTTTACTGACTGATAAGGCACCGCCCAAACTCTGACGTATTTTCAAAATCCTGTCCATGGTTGACCATCGTTCCACCCAGGTATTCAATAGGAAATTGTTTCCCACCGTCACCTCCGTCACTTCGCTTGGATATCGCGCGTATATAGGCCGTCATGGATTTATGAAGCCGTTCCAACCCTGGATCACATATCAGGGTTTATTCGAAGCCATAACCACACTTTCAAGCTTCAACAAAAAAAGAAGGAAAAAAAGGGAGCATACCATCCTGTCTCAGGGCCATCTCTGCCTCCAACGCTTTGAAGTCTTCTGACACATTTGTCTTCACCTCTCCACCCATACGTTCCCCAGCCCACTGCTTGAGGCGACCGAGTTTCTTGTTGACGTTCATGGCGATATATGGAAAGGTAACCTGTTGATTGAGTGATAAAGCTGAACTGTAGGTAATGGATATATTGTAGTTGTCTCTATTTGATGAACAACAGAGTGGATGGAGGATTGTTTGAGAGCGAATGGCCTGAGAACTGTCTGTATTCCCAGGAAAAGAGTTGGATAAAACGGCAAATCTCTTTCAGGAGGAGGAGGAGGAGGGGGTTCTTAATTGCAGTATTAATAAACAACAAAGCTCAATGAAGAGCAATTTATTAATGGCCACTCAGCACCAACACAGTACAGCCATATATATAATACTGTATCTGTATCTGGTCGGCATCAAGCATGGGAGAACATCGAACTTAACCAAGGAATAGCAAGCCAGCCAGCCAGTCTCTAACTCTCTCCTTCCCATCCACTTTGCTTTCCAACCAGATGCGAGCTGGGGAGGGAGGGAGGTCTTACGTTGCACTGACGTTTGAGAATCCATGGAGCCTTTTTTTCTCTTTTCTTGCCGGCGTCTGGTCTGGTTCTTTTCTCGTTCCATCCCGGCGTGGGCGTAGATCGGGAGGAGACACCCCCTGTCTAGCATTCACGTCAACGCGGTGGAGTGGTTGGTTGGTGGTGGAGCTGTTGGCTTGCCGAGCGATGGTGAAACGGACTTGCCACCACGTCCAGGCTTGGTTGACCTGCACCTTCAAAGTTCAGGCTGCTGGGATAGGCTGGTCAAGGTTGCTTTTGCTTTTTCCCTTTTTCCCTTTTTCTTATTTTTATTTGCTTTTTTCCTGAGGATGCTGTTTTCGGCTTTATATTAGGGCTGGCGAGGCCTGTTTCTTACTCGTCTGTATGGATGGATGTACTTCCTCGAATAAATGGCTTATTGGTAGCTGGCGGCAATTCAGAGAACAGAGATACATACAAGTACACAGCATTCACTGCGGTAAGACATCATTTCTTCATCTAGACTCATGAAACGTGCACAGCCCTAGATCGAGTCCAGATATCTTGGAAGGAGTCGCTCAGATTCGTTATTCTTATTATTAGTGTTAACTACATGACGTTCCAGAACTTCGGCAGCTTCGTAAGTAGTCGATCGAATGCAGGTTTACACCATCTCTACGCAGGATATATACAGTACAGAGAATGCAAATTAGAAAGTAGCATTCAATCATAATCTATCATTTCGCTAATGCTATGCCATCGGGTATCACCGTATCAGCTCCTGATTTCAATTATATACTCCGTACTCCGTACATAAAGCCTCCATACTCCAGAGTGCAAGAGGGCCGACCACAGCGGCTCAACGGTCCGTGTCACTGATAACTGTGAAATAGACCGGAATTTTCCAACCAATCAACATCCTCGAACAACAATGGCGAATCACAAGACTCGAGTAGTGGCGGAGAGTCTGTCAGTGACAGAGACTGCTGTGAGGACGGCACAGAAGTAGGTCGCGTAGGGAGCGTGAGCGAATCAAAAAGCGGCGTGCCCAGCGACAAGCCCGCTGTATCATTGACATAGTCTGGAAAACCAAGCTCACTGCTCAGCTGTGGGCTCGCAGCGAACATGGATCCATCAACCACAGGACCTGGGTCAAGAAAAGGGCGATCCATTGCAGGAACGCAAAACCCACCATTGCCAATGTAATCCATCTGTGGCCTTGTGCCTCCTGGCGTCGCAGCCAACATGAGGTCGAATTCGTTCCAATCAAACCCAACACTGATTGGATCGTGTCCATTGAATTGATTCGATGGGTCTAATCCTATGCCTTGTACCGGAGCTGGATGTGACGTGGGTAATGGGAGCGGTGTTTGAGTTTCGACTTTGGTTTGCGCCTGCAATTGAGTCGCTGAAGTGCCTGTCCGAATTGGTCCCACAGGAGGCCATCCAATGATGCTCCCATCAGGCAACTTCTTCTGAAATGTTTTCCCTTCCAACATATCTCTTGCATACTTCCCCGGAGTCACTCCGACCACCTTTTTGAAGACACGATGGAAATGACTCGGAGTCAAACCAGCCTCCGTCGCCAAATCATGAAGCGTCGGTCGTTGTTTTTCTCCGCCTGCCAACGCGGCGAGTGTCATGGTCTCGCATGCCTTTTGTGCCAACCGAATATGGGGATCTGTCGGGGCGCGGAGGTCCTCTGGCTTGCATCGTTTGCAAGGCCGATAACCCGCCTTTTCTGCAAGCGCCGGAGTATCGTAAAATATGACGTTCGCACGGCGCGCCAACCGGGCTGGACACCGCGGACGACAGTATATCTTTGTTGTCCGCACACCATACACAAATCCAGTGGCAGCGGCGTCCCGGTTAACGATCGCCCGCCATCTGGCTGAAGGGGTGGCATATGCCATCTTGTTATCCACGGTTTGAGTCATCTTGGAGAGCGACAAAGGAGCTCGGAGCTTCTCGGAAGTCGATGACGGGTCGCGGAGCGGGACGTAGATCGTTCGGGGGAGGAGAGGGCGAGGCGGTTAAGGTAGGCCGGAATATCTCCTGTTGGCTCTATACTTCCCAATTGGATTGGTCTAGGTGGTCTATCAAGCCAAGTGTACAGCAGGAAGTACGGAGAGGAGGCCTCCTTATCATTGACAGACTTCTGTTCTTCCTATGGCCATCCGGAAGCAAGAAACAGTTCAGAGCTTTTCTTCCTTTTTGCTTTCTTGCGCCCGTGAGGAAGAGGAAGGTGTGTCTACTGCTTGTTTGATATTGAGTCTGGATCTAGACGGAAAAGCAGAACGAGAATTTTCTTGAACCTGAGGCAACGGGTTCTGGCTCTTCGTTATATCTCCCTGCAGAGACAAAAAGGCTGGAGAATCGCGGATAGCTCCTGAGAGGAAATGTTCCAAGACTCGGGTGGATGGCTAGATCTTGAAAAGGATAAGGGTGGTTCAAGGGGTGGTGTGGAGGAGAAAGTGAGAAGCCACAAGTGGAAGATATAGGGCAATCAGGCAAGCTATATAGAGATGTGAGAAGCATTCTGTGCCGCTGGACAACAGGATCCCCGTCGTGGCATGTTGACGATGAAATGGCCCAGTATGCGGTGTGGCGGGATCATGATTGGCCAGTTTGGGAGCAATTGGGGGGAGAGCACAAGATCGCGGTCCGTGTGGCACTGGCTTAGTCATGCAGCCCTCTGGGTAGGGCTTTTTGGGGTTGGGTCACATGGCCGGAATGGTAGGCGACGGGATGGCGTTCAGGACGGGCTTGGCCAATCCCAAAGGGGACTAAGTGTGGCTAGTGGAGTTACATATCGCTGTTTCTTGGCATGCTCCCTGCCGAACCACCCTTACGCTATACTGTTTTTAGGTTAGCATTACCATTAATAGGTAGAGGCCCCGAAAAAAGGATGCCCTTCAACTTTCAAGGCAAGGTTCGGTAGGGTAAGGCGCTACAACTTCCTCCGAAGTCAAACCTACAACATTCCGCTCTGCCTTGGCGGCTTGGAGGGAAGGAACCTCCGACCTCGAGTTCCTAGGATCCCGTGACTGGAGGCGGAACCTTAATGGGCAGCGGAGTGCCTACTATTCGACATCCATACTTGGTGTCGGTCTGGAGACATTCCAGCTCCAACCTATAGCTAATCGCTAGTTCTCATGTGGATGGTAGGGTTCGAAGTGAGCAGTTGCATCCCCGCGCTTGACTACATACTAATCCACCAACATTATCAAAGTGGCTAGCTCATCCATCGCAACGATGGTCGAAAGTTCAGAGAATACATGTATATATACGTAAAATGATGCATTAGTACACATAGACACGACTCTGTAGGTCGTTCTCATGACCCGATTCCTCATCCATATGATGATGGTTTTCATACCAAATCCCTGTAACCTGCTAAAAAGGCAATGTATCATGTACTCCGACAGCAAAGGACGAGAACCCATATCATTGCGAAACCGTAATTCCTACCTAGGTAGTCGGCTATATGACAGCTCATTTCTGCACTATGGCGGCTAACCATCAATACATGTATGCCTCGGGGGAAAAAAAAAGACAAGTATTCCTGCGCATCCTATCATAATCGAACCGAATGAAATACGCCATCCAATTAAGTTTACTCCTTTGTCTTTTGAGTACCACGAAGCAAACCGGTCCTTCGGGCAGCAATGAGACCGGCTTTTTGACCTTGTGCAGCGTATCTGGAGATTGTGGAAGCTTTACCAATGTGTTGATGATTACCACCACCGTGAGGCTGTTGAGCAAGATACTGGTCAAAATTTGCCTATTCTGTTCGTTGGCGCGGAGAAAACTTACATGGTCGACAGGGTTCATAGCAACACCACGAGTCTTGGGCCATGAGTTGCGTTTGACAGCAAACTTGTGCTTGGCTCGGGAAGCCTCTGTGGTATACGTTAGCAAATTCCAGGGAGATTACAACAACCACCCATTGTAGCAAAGTGTGGAACATACTCAACAATGGCTTATCTGTACGTCCACCACCAGCAACGATACCAACCATTCCTCTAGAACGGCTCTTCACGACCTTCTTAGCACCAGAGGGTAGCTTGACACGAGTCTTGCCCTCTTCAGGATTGTGACCAATAACCGTAACATAGTTTCCAGATGTTCGGCCAAGAGCTCCTCGGTCTCCAACCTTTTCCTCAACGTTGGTAACAACGGTACCTTCAGGGACAGAGCCTAAAGGAAGAATGTTTCCGACGGTCAAGGTAGCGTTCTTTCCGGCGTAGATGAACTGGCCAGTGTACATTCCCTCGTTGGCAATGAACGTCTCAGTGATATCCTTGAACTTGTAAGGGTGACGGAAGGAAACTTGAGCGAGGGGAGCGCCTCGGCCAGGGTCGTGAATGATCTTCTTCACCACTCCGCGGATGTATCCATGTCTCTCAGCGTAGTCGAGGGTTCTGAATTGAGCAGGTGCCTTATTGAGACGGGTATGGGCCGCTGTTCAATTAAAGAAAAAAAAAATAGTCAATTAACCATCATGTCTGATTTTCTCGATCCAACTTGTCCAGCCCTTCATTTTGAGGATGAATCCTGTCACGTACTGAAGATTGAACCACGACCCTTTCTCTGATTGCGGATCACACGACCCATGGCGTCTAACTATATAGCACAATAGGGTCAGCAAGGAGAGGCGACCTCGTGAGATATCGAGTCGGAGTTATCTTCGTACCTCTTCGCAAAATTGTCGTTTGGTTGGTGAAGTTGCGAATTCACACTCGAAATATCAACCGAAATTGTGTTTTGTGTGGTTATTTGGATAGGGTGTGAGGTCGCTAATCTAGCCCAATCTGTGCTAGCGTACTTTGCACTCCCCAACTCCTCCTCATCGAACTTACTGTGTATTGCGGTCATCAACGCCATCACTTTGATCGTTCAATTCATCGAATCTTTCTGTGGCAGATACCGGGCATAGTTAGCCCCAGTCAGGACTGCATGTCACTGAATGGCTATCTATACTCGAAATTCAGTTTCTACAAGACATTTTGTGAGGCTTTGAGACTCGACCTTCTTGCAGCCCAAGTCGTTTCGCATGATGATGTGCAATCGATTCTGGGCGTGGACGCCCTGAATCCCTAAATTTCATCCCGCCAGAGATACCTGTTGGTGTTTGTGTGCATATGTACACACAGTTCACTGAGAACCAGTACACTGCATCAGCCTGCTTGGCGGGATATGCATCTGTTGCTACCTTCATGGGTAGATACTGGTGACAAGACAGGTCTCAAGGTCTGATCTCGTCTCGCTGACATTGATATCTTGTCTAATTAACACGTTACTATATCGGTGTTTCTCAAACAATGTCCTTTCCATTCTATGCTGTGCAAAGAGGGACTCTTTTTTCTCATTTCATTTGTTCGAAGCCAATTATTACCTTTCCCTCTGGCTCTTTTTCCATTATTCTTCTTCTTGAACCTCGCCCTCGAGGTTATGATGACTTATGTTTGGCCAGTATTTATATTTTTATTGCAAAGTATCTGGTATTTCCAATACTGTGGGTGCACGGGGATTGCTGAAATCCTTAGGTCGGCATCGCAGTTCGTTGGGTACTCTAAGCATAATTTTCTTTATTTTCACTGGCAATATTGCTGTTAAGCGTATTTTGTTTTCATAGCTCTCTTGTTCGTGATGGCTTCAGCTATACGTTCTCGAAATTAGGTCGAAGCTCCGATCCTGCTTCAAGTTATACTCTCCGACCGGGAGAATGGCAGAAAATGCAATACTGGCGAGCGTTTAAAGGACTCAGTTCAGACTTTTTGCGTCAAAGTTTCTCAAAGTCCCTAAGCGTGGCCTTTTACTCTTCAGAGAGTCAGCAGCGTTCGTTTCTTCGTCACACAGCGGGGATCCGTACAGAGATACTGCAGTATCGGTGACATATTCCAGCTAGTTTTTCGCTCATACAGACAGCGCCCGTTGACGTGGTTCCTCTCCTGGGGACCTCTCGAAATTGAAATTGCCAATCTAACGGGGATTTTGCGGATACTGTTCTGGAAACAGAGTGTACTACTCCATTTAAATACATAGCGTTAACTGATACTGTGGCTTAATCCCAATTGATACTTCATTCTGAATGGCGGCTTTAAAACGGGCGAGGCACGCTCCACCCACGCTTGCTTTCGTAGCTTTCCCTTCAGTCACTTTTAAACCTGCCCAAACACCTCTCTCCAACTTTCAACCTCCAACCTCCCACCGCCCAGAACAACACCATGTCTCATTCAGATTCCGACACATCTTCGTTGTCATCTGCTGTATCAGTAGAAGATGAAGCAGTCGCAGCTTCTATAGATCGAGCGGTTGGCATCGAGAAATACTTCAGGAGGGAGAAACAATCTGAATCGCCGCCTCCAAAACGTGATCCGTCGCCGCCGCACGAATATGTGCTGGCCGACAATCCGAATATCGCAGTCAGTATTCTTTTTGACATATTTCATCTTCTTAGCGATTGATGTAGCATGTTCTTGAACGCGTCGATTGTTCGTTGAACGCGCTGCTAACACTTGACCTGTTTTTTTAGTTTATCGTGATGTTCCGCTCGAGATTTAGCGATATCTTCCCCAAATCACTCCCCAACTACGGTCCACAAGATATCGAGAGAGTTGTTACGGATACAACGCCCGGTGATCACATAGAGAGGCTACTTTGTGCCCTAATTGGCCTGGTACTCAACCGGAAGAAAGACGTTGAGTGCGTTTTACCCCCACAATAAATTGACTCGACCGGCGCGGATTCGACCTCGATATGTTTTGAATACTGTTTTCTAATGAACACGTACGCTAATACTCGCGATATCTGCATGCAGGAGGGGCCATTATCAGCGTGCTCTAGAGGAAGCTGTGCAAACTCATCAAAGTCAATGGCCGAAAGCGTGGGCCGGCAAGAATCCACTTCATGGCGGGCGCACTTTTGCGACCATGTCACCGGAAGAGCGTGTAAGATTTCTTTACTCGACTTACAAAGCGCAATTACTGATTGTCTTCCACCAGTTGTCATTCCTTAGAACGTTGATTCTATGGGCCCTTTCCTCTTCCGAAGCCGTTCAAGCCAAGCTGAAAGAGAGCTATAAACAAGCAAGACAAGACGGCGACCGTAATCAACCACTATCTGTTCAGCCATGGGGAAGTGATAGCTACAAAAGACGTTACTGGCTCATCGAGGGTCGTGACGATACCCATTTCCGACTCTATAGGGAAAGCAACCCTGCGCTGAAGACTAATACATGGTGGAGTGTTGCGGGCACAATTGACGAGTTGAAATCTGTCGCGGAATCTCTTGGAACTGGGAAGTTTCGCGCCGCGAAGGAGCTGAGTGAACGGATTCGGAACAGTATACCACGTTTCGAGGCATCTGAAGAAGTAAGTTTTCATTAAAATTGTGTTCCACTTCATGGATAACCAACGCTTTCATAGAAACGAAAGCGCCGTGATTACCGTCTCGCACGAAAAGCAGCGTTCACGCGTCCTGAACCTGGATTTTCCCTCTACGAAGGCCGTACTCGTGGGAAGAGGATCAAGTATACATTTTCTGATGAAGAAGACGTTTCGGATGAATTTCCTACCAAAAGATCTACGCGACAACAGATTCGTCCTTCAAGTCCAGCTGAACCGACCGGTCCAACCTACACTGCCAGTGGTCGTCAGGTTAAGGTTCGTGTGGGTGGTATATACGGGGAGACATTGACCCGTCAACAGCGCACCGATATGACACAAGATGAAGGCCTCACCAATGGCAGACCGCAACGAAGCACAAGATTGAATGGGTCAACGCAAAACAAGCGTGTTGAAGGCTATAACTCGGCCGATGCAATGGAGGAAGACGACGATCAGGAAGCAGTCTCAAGTGGACAGGAATGGGAGGGCGGCGATGAAAATTCTGGTGAGGAGGACGAAGATATGAGCGATGTCGCATCCCTCGGTGAAGACGATACAGTTCGGCGGCAAAGTTTAATTGTTCAGCTGAGATATAGTAAAGGAAAGGACGCTCAGGAACCTGCGGAAGATCCTAATGCAACGGGATCTACAAATGATACAACACCTAAATCAAGACCGCCGACTGTGCATGATATTTTCTCGCCAAGTAGGTCAGGTGTTGTGAATCAAACTTCGCTAGCTCCTTTGCTTCCCGAAAAGGGCGTGGAATCTTCGACTGCGGCTCCCGCCATTCAACTGCAACCGGTTCAAACATCCACTGCTGACGGTCAAGATCTACACATGGGCCGAAACGGTATTCATCAGCAGTCCCACTTAGCTGGTCAAGAGGGGTGAAGAGCCTGTTGCTTTGAACCCTTCCCCGTATCTAAAGATCTTTATCTTTCATTTGGCTGGAGTCTGTGGCATTTACCATGCAAACTGTCTTACTAGAAGGTGTATGTATTTAATAATGCTGATAAGAGTATTTTGAATGAATCTAAGATAATAGTCAAGAGGCATGAAAACTGCAAACTTTCCCATCTGTCGCAAACTGTGCAAAGGTCTGAAAAGGTCAGTTTGAAAGAGATATATTATTAGGTAAACATCTGCATGTAACACCTTAATCACCAGTACCAATTCAACGCCTTGTCCACAAGCGTGATCCTGTCCAAATGGTACATTTATAAAAGAAGTAGAATCTGGGTGATATGAGACGGAAACCAGCAGCAAGCCCGTGTTCTGTAGCTGGAAGATCCGAGTCCCATTCATATGAATCACAGCAGAAAATTTACACAATAGCTATTTCCCAGTAGCTTTCCGTGGAGTATCCTGACGGTCATTCTTAAACCTATGTCCTGCATGCATTTCCGGGGCAGTCAACCAAACACCACTCCTGAAATATCAATCTCGAGGTGGCTGCTTTTGAATGAACAGCTCGTGCGTAGCGGAAGGCACACACGTCCAGTTGGCATTATATTTCCAATGTTCCAGGGATAGAAGTGCTCCCCCCACTGGTGGTGCCATCACCAGGGCAGATCATCATTGCGAACGCAAGCCTTAGTTCGCATCATAGTCTGGACATATCCCAGTTGTTCAGCTTCCACCACCACCGCCGAATCGTGAACCCCACCGTCCTGCCGCTGGATTGTGCTCCGCGATGCCAATGTCTCCAACCGCAGAGAGCAAGAGTCCATACAGTGCCTTGCATAAGAGGTAACAACATCTAAATAGTAGCCTCAAAGTTAGCAACGTCCGTATTCAGCGAAATTGCGACAGCTTCGGAGAAGGATAGTGAGTGCTGGGGATCTTCCAGTAACACGAGAATGCTGTACCTGGTCTCGAATAGTAATCCAAGCAACCCGGCCCCAAGTCTTGGCTTGACTTATGCTCGCGAGGTAGCTCTGCTCGAATCGTAGGTCAGGTAAGGGTGGCAGAGTCGCCCGATGGTGACGGTGATGATGAGATTTAACCATCCGCCTGGTATCAACGATTCCTGATGACAGACTTCCTGTGTCTGACGGGACTCGCTCTAGGGTATTCTCATCTTGTCGGTCGCGGGAAGCAGTAAAAGCGGATTTGCTGCCGTGGTTTGAGGATTGAAGACCCCGATTGACTGATGATGTCTGAAGAGCCTCAGCAGCTGGTTGCATGCGGCCGGACATTTTGACGGTTGTATAAATAAGAAAAGAAAACTGAAAGTGTGAACGTGAAAGGGGCCGATTGGAGCTAGCTAGTTGAGACGATTTAAGCAGTTGAGGTTGTCTCATCGTCGTTGCGCTCATTCCATCCCATCCCATCCCCCACCAATTCCACTTCACTCTTCACTTCCACCACCACCACTGGCAAAGTTGCAGAACAACCAATTGCCATTTACTATTGACGCAATGGCTGCTCAGGAAGGATATCCTCTTCTCTGCTTAGAGAATCCTCTATTGGGTAATGTCTTTTGAGTCTTTTAAGCAGTGTGCAATCACTAACTCACCCCGATTTTCAGATATCCAGGGCGTGGGGTAAAGGCGCACTGTCTCGAGACATCTTCATGAGACGATCGAGGGCTAATGAGCTTTCAACGCAGAGATCAAGCGATGCTAGAAAAGTACGGCCTTAATGCCAACGATGCTATTCTTGCGGAAGAGAAACACATGGGTCTCTACGAGGATCTCTTGCAAAATTGCAATGCGAAACTCATTGCCGGCGGGGCAGCTCAGAATACCGCCCGTGGAGCTCAGGTATACTATTTCTCTCTAGAATTTTATGTCGAGAACTGTATTCAGAGAGAACCTAGCCGTTTTTGAGTGAATTCTAACAGCTTTGCCTAGTACATGCTTTCTGACAACTCCGTAGTGTACATTGGATGCGTCGGAAAGGACAAATATGCCGATATCCTCCGGGAGGCCGGGAGCAAGGCTGGCATTCGTACGGAATACAAGGTCGACGACGTTCAGCCAACTGGTCGTTGCGGTGTCATTATCACTGGTCAAAATCGTTCCCTAGTGACCCACCTGGCTGCCGCCAACGAATACAAATTGGACCATCTCAAGCAACCAGAGGTCTGGTCTTTAGTTGAAAAGGCCAAAGTCTTCTTTGTTGGTGGCTTTCACCTAACTGTCTGTGTGCCAGCTGCTATGGCGCTAGCTGAAGAGGCAGCTGGGAAGAACAAGGTGCGTACATATGCTCTCCAATTGTTTGAACTGCGAAGGCCATACTTAACATCCTGATTGGAAATTGTGACGAAGTCGTTGTGTTGTTCAATACTAACTATCTAAATATAAAACTGGTTATACTGCCAGATTTTTATACTATCTCTTTCTGCGCCATTTATTTCGGCCTTTTTCAAAGATCCGCTGGACCAAGTGTTGGCCTATACAGACTATGTCATCGGAAACGAAGCTGAAGCACTCGCCTTTGCTGAATCTCACGGATGGGGTATTAGCGACCTTCCAGAAATCGCCAAGAAAATGGCCAACCTGCCGAAGAAGAATACTCAGCGCCCAAGAACAGTTGTTATCACTCACGGCACGGAGCCAACTATCTCTGCTGTCTCTGACGGGAATGGCGGTGCTGAAGTGAAGACAACTCCCATTAGGAAGATTTCACAGGATGAGATTTATGATTGTAACGGTGCCGGGTAAGTCCAAACATGCAATCTTCGTGACACTGATCAAGCGCGTCAGATTACTTTAGCAATGATTCAACCTAACTGATGCCATAAGTGATGCATTTTCCGGGGGATTCTGCGCTGGCTTGGTTCAGGGAAAGAGCTTGGACGAATGCCTCGATATGGGCCACTGGTTGGCAAACCTTAGTATCAGAGAATTGGGTCCACAGTAGGTCATCACCTTTGTCAAGAATTCCCCCTTCACATGTTCATATGCAACGACTGGATCTGACACATTGAACTTGCAATTAGATATCCATTCCCGAAAAAGACTTATGCTGCAGCAGCATAAAATCCAGCAGTACACTCATAGAAATTTCAACCTCCATCATATTCGAAGAAATCCTTCAATATGCTCGTTCAACAACTCCTCACCTCTATCTCGACCGTTTCCCCCCTTTCCTTTCTCACATCCGAAATCCCCAACCATTATTATTGAGACTACCTTTTCTGTTTCCATACTCCGGATGACGATAAATTTGCAATGACAGACAGCAGAAGGCAGAGCATAGAGTCGTTCTAGAAAAATTCTTGCAAAAGGTCTAGAAGATAGACGTTCTCAACAACGAAAAGACTAGAGTTACAGGGACGCTACATGCAAAAAGGGAAAGATTCGATAGCCAATAATGAATATGTATTAACCATTCATTCAACTGATTAGAGGACCTATAAAACTCGTTTTAAACTGACTCAAAAAGAGGAATATCTGACATAATTAATCTGGCTTTTACAGGAAAAAATACCAACTGCAAACCCAGAAAAGATTTTACAGCAAAGAGCATCGAGGAAAACGAGCTAGACGAAGAAAGCTTGGATATGTAAACATGAACAGAATGGCTTTTCAATGCTTGACTCAGTAGCCATCTTGACCTTCAACATCAGGTATAGCAATGCTAATGTCAATAAAATGAGGCTGCGGCGCAGATTTCAATCTGCCGATGGAATTCCTGGCCCTCAAGAACTCGGCAGTATGTATAAACAAGGTGGGAGGCTAAACTGAAATGCAATAGTGCGCATCCACGTTATTAAGAGTACTGTCGTTGTTTTTTCTTGAGAACAGATTCCTCTATATTCTGCGAGAGTACTTGACGGCCCATTCACGTATGTAGCCAGCAGGTCGAAAACCAGCGACACACAGACAATAATTAGTTAGGCTGGCATTGGGCTTCAAAAAACTGCCACCAACGTAGGCTTTCAGATGCAAATCTCATTCCGCCCGACTGTTTCACAGACGAAAATCATTTAGTGTTGCCGAAATAAAAATGATGGAGATGTCACTCTCCATTACCAGGGCAGAAAAGCTCGTGGGCTGCGAAAACACCATCGATCTATTATTGCTCTCACCCACACTGCCCACTTGGAGGAACTCGACCAATAACACCCGTAGGTCTCGCAGACGACGTCGCATGACTTCCAGGGACACCGTTAGAAGAATATAAGGATGGATTGAAAGGAGACGAGATCACACGGAGATCGTTGGCATTATGGACCCCAATGCACTCAACTCGTTCATTGAACGATCGGTAAATAGCTTGCCAGTTATAATGATTGGCCGTCGGAGTCTGGGTCAGTGAGAAAGCGCTGCTGCTCTGAGTTATTATGGGTGTAGAGCACTGAAGTTGAGATTGTGCTATATTACTTTGTTGAAAGGTCGAGTAATTCAACGAAGACACAAGGTTACTATCGCTTCCTGAAAATGGACGTGGGCCGGTCCGCGTTGCAGTTGATGGTCGACTTCTTGGAGACACTTCTCCTGGTTGCAGCGCAAACGGCGTATTCATGATACTTGGGAGCGGTGGACCCGGTGAATACGACTGCACAGGCTCTGGCCCTATGGTAGGAGTGTAAGGGGCTTGCAGCGATTCATGAGCCGAAACTCGAAAATCAAGCGATCCCCCATTAGTGTCAATCGACAAATGCGGCCATGGTTGCAACTTCGTTGTTTCATTGTCGGTCGCAAAATTCTCAGAGGGATCTGCTTCGGAGTTTACAAGCGCATCAACCATTTTATCCATCTCGTCAAAAGCCGAAACCGACGCGGAGGTTGATACATCATCTTCCAAATGATCGTCGTCTTCCTTGTATCGAGAATTGTCTTCCTGTTCAACGCTCGTAGTAGGCTGATGTTCCGTATCTGAAAGTTCACCCTCTTCCTCGTAAAGAAAGACATTCTTATATTCGCTACTCACCAAAATAATTGGAATTTTCTGGTATCGGTTAGCGAGATCAAAAGTTAGGATGGCAAGATAGAAACTTACTTTGCGCACAACCAGATCAAGGCCATCGACAACTAATTCGCGTACTCGAAATAATATTTCTGCCTTCACACGATCCTCATTGCTACCTGGTGGTGCTTTGGGCTTTAAATTTCCCTCTCCATCGATATAGCGCCGTGATTTACCATCGTTCAATGGAGAAAACCCCAGGGTGTCAAAATCCTCCTGCAGAAGATAGCTCAAATCTGGCAGCTCCGGGACAGAGAAGGTAGATGTGAGTAAAGTCAACATATGTGCATAATTGTTCCAAAATTCTTTGATCTGCACACCAAGAGGTGTATCTTGAGCTTCAGAGACTAGGGCCCCGCTGTTTACTACTAGCCAGGAGCTGTAATTCCGCAGCGCAGGTAAAATCTGTTGAACCACTGTTGAGAATCTCTCCCATTCTGCTAGCAGAACCTGCAAGAGCGTAAAAAATGTCTTCACATTCAGTTGCTGGAAAAATGCAGGAGCATTGCCATTAGTCTCTGGTTTAGTTCGCGCATGTGCTTCAGCAGCTATATTAACCAAGCAGAGCTTTTGAAGTAAAGCACTGTTTAGAGAGTTCTCTTTCAATTGTATGGTCATCTGTTTTAGGATTTCATTTTCAATTTCATCTCGCTCGGGGAAGTCAACTCCCTTGTAGCACACTGCATGAAAGTATGTGAAAGAAGAAATCAAAGACTTTTCATCTTTTGCTTGGACCATAGGGATCTTCCTGAATTCGATCTCAAGGTTCCCATCCGCAGTTGGATGTGGCTCAACTGCGCACAGGGCACGATAAAGATAGTATGTCACTTGTAGATGGTCAGCCTCAGCGAGCGCGATGATAGCCAGTTGATTGTGAAATATTCCTGAGCTGGGTTTGACAGAGCCAGCCAGGATGTAGTAGTTGACCGCGTGGCTCCATTCTCGCTTCCCAGCAACTAATTCCGTCTGGAAATAACGCGAAAGGTCTCCCAACCTAATTAAGGTAGAGTAACACGAATCAATCGTTGTTTTGCACAACTCCTTGGTGATGTTCGGCGAAGCCTGAGCTTTACGTTCGACCCGCAAATCTGCTGCCGCGCCTTCGAGCTCCGGCACCCTAGTTAGCGAAAGAATAAACTTAAGATACTCTTCGTAAAACTGTTGTGCTCCGCCGATAAACTTTTGATATTGATGCTTCAATTTGCGTTCCTCAACTGGTCGTTTCTTACGAGCCTGCTCGTCGCGAAAGTGGAATAAAAGTTTCCGAAACCGAGAATTGATTTTCATGTGTGAGTCCCATATCTGGGTCTCAACCTCTGCCGAAGCAGGGCCTGCTTCTGTTTCGAGATTCTTGTAGGTGGCATGGAGACATGAATTCTGGAACCTGACCATGTGGACATGACATGTTAGCTAAGATCTCGGCGAGAAAAGGGCAGGATAAGGAGAGGGAATAATTTACAGTGCCAGAAAACGATTAACCTCTCTAAATGAGGGTTCTTTTGCCGAAAGCTCTCCACAAAGCTCCTTCTCGCCTCGAAGTTCGATTCTACCGCATCAAAAACGAGACGTCTGAGTTAGCTTGCATGCTAGAGCAACAGGTAGATCATACAAACTTACATCTTTTCATGGTTCTGAGAGCCAGATGCCATGCTTCAAATATCCTCTAACAGCCGTTGAACTGGATGCGACCAGTGTTATATTGGATAACAAGGGAAAACCGCGTGCTCTCAACAGTTTGCGACGGAGGTCGACGAGTTCGCACTTGCCAGGGTGGTATGTATCCAAGTGATGGTTGGAGAAGATCAAGGGGAAACTGGAATCCATGAATCATCGCTCTTGATATCACACTTATAACTAATGAGGACTCACTGACTCCCTGGGGATCGCTGCTCGCGATGCCGTGGAGTTGTCACTTCTCGCCCATTTGGGTGTTCACGATGACTTCAGTCTGACATGGGTTGGTCACGTGAAAATGACTGCTCTCCATTTACCAGACATCTCAACATCGAGCCAGAATTCAGACACAAGATGAGAGCAGGATGAGATCGAGAAAACAAGCCAATTGATCGCTATCAGTTGGGAACAAAGCTCATTATCGGTTTAGTGAGCATGCTCCAACACTTTGTTTCTGCTGAAACCAATCAAACCTCTCCTCCAGACTTCATCTTAGTTATGCGCTCATTTCACCTTTGAATGCGAGCTACAATAACTACATATTTTCCGAAGATATCAAACAGCCAGCTAAACTACGAAATCGCATCCCCGTCCCTTATTCCACCACCATGTCCTTCTACGTCTCTTCCGGCCAGCAGCGCACCCTCCGCGCCTGCATGGTCTGCTCCATCGTCCAACTCCACAGCGTGTGCTCACAATCCCCCCACCAACCCCAGTCCCCCCGTCTACTCCACGAAATGCGCTAACATCTCTCTTCTTTCTAGAAATTCATGCGCGATGGCTGTCCCAACTGCGAGCCTTTCCTCAACCTCCGCGGGAATTCCGAAGCCATCCAGGAATGCACATCACAGGTGTTCGAAGGTCTGATTGCGCTGGCAGACGAACATTCGTCGTGGGTGGCGCGGTGGCAGAGATTAGATGGGTATGTGAGTGGGACATATGCGGTCAAGGTGGTTGGCACGGTGAGCACACTCCCATGGTTCATTTTCTGGAATGAGACGAAGGCGAGGGAGCATTGTATTACGCATGGTGGGTGTTAATATTGGCTACAGCTACCACACGAGGTCCTCGCGACTCTTGAAGATGCTGGGGTTAAGTACTTTCCGTACGTAACTGCTACGTTCCGCCCTTATTGTCTCCACACGGAGCTGGCTAATAAACAGTTAGGAGAGACGGAAGCGCTGTCGATGAGGAGGGTTGAGCCGTTCACTTGGTCAACTATATTTTTTCATATTTCTAAGAGCTGTTTTGGCTGGAGTTGGCGGTTCTTCTAGAACGATTTTATGAACGTCTGTTTCGAGTATTTCAATTTCACAAGCATGAAACGTATGGTGTTGGTTGGCTCTTGGTATCTGGTATAAAACAACATTCAATGCATCACAATATCGAAGAAAAACGCACCTCTGATTCCATTAACTTAGCAGATATATATCCATGGCATGTTGAGTGAGGAGCATCATCAATGAATAAATATCAGATGTATTTATATTGACATGATTTCAAAGCCTCTATATTATTGGTCCCGAAATCGTCCAGACGGCCGTCCTTTGCAAGATTTAGCAGTAATAGGTAAGACCGAAGATGGCCATATATTCATCATTTCACCAGACAAAAATGAAACCCCTAAGGAGAAAATGAAATTAAACATGTTCACAAGACTTAAAGCTGAGGCTTGTGGCCAAATCCGTTGGCCTTCAATAATCTCTCAGTCTCTTGCTTCTGCCAGGTTAACTTGGCAGTTGCATCTTCCTCTCGCTTATTATTCTCCCGCCGACCCATCTGCTGCAAATGTACCTCGTCGGGACCATCTGCAAGCCTCAATGTGCGGGTATGCGCCCACATAGCCGCTAAAGGTGTATCCTGGCACACGCCCATACCACCGTAAGCCTGAATAGCGCGGTCGATAACAGTCAGAGCGACCTGTGGCACGAGGACCTTAGCCTCGGCAATCTCCTTCAGGGCAGCCTTGGCATCGGCGTTGTCAATGGCCACGGCAGCATTGAGGACAACGAGACGAGCGGAATCGATCTCCATGCGGGATCGCGCAATCCATTCCAGAATAACACCATGTGAAGAGAGCTTGGCACCGAATGGCTTCTTCTTCTCGTCATTGGCGCGGACAATCAACCATTCAAGAGCCTTCTCCGCAGAGCCGATAGCGCGCATGGCGTGGTGAATACGCCCTGGGCCGAGACGGCCCTGGATGATTTCGAAACCGCGGCCTTCGCCCAGAACCATATTGGAGGCAGGGACACGGACGTTCTTGAAGGTGATTTGGCCGTGACCATGAGGAGCATCGTCATAACCATATACACTCAACATGCGGTGAACCGTAATCCCAGGGGTATCGGCTGGAACAATGATGACGGATTGCTGCTTATATGGGTCTGGGTTGTTGCGGTCGCTTTTCCCCATGACAACGTAGATCTTGCATCTCGGGTCTCCGGCGCCAGAGGACCACCATTTCTATACCCAAAAAGGTCTCATGATTAAAGATGGTCTCGCAAATCGATTGCAGAGTTATCAAACAAGAAGGACGCCATACCTGTCCGGTGAGCACGTATTCATTACCCTCCCGTCTGATGTTAAGCTGGATATTCGTAGCATCACTCGACGCCACTTCGGGTTCAGTCATGAGGAAAGCAGAGCGAATCTTTCCCTCCAATAGCGGCTCCAGCCATTGCTTCTTCTGGGCCTCATTTCCGTATTTTGCGAGCACTTCCATATTACCAGTATCTGGAGCAGAGTTGTTGGTAGCCTAATCCAATCCGTCCAGATGCTGTCAGCGCCGTACACTCGCACATGAGCGAAAATACATATATGTAATCACGTACCTCGCTCGCAACACGACTCTTTCCCAGAATCTCAGCCATCAATCCGTATTCAACGTTGCTAAATCCAGCACCCTCTTTGAAATGGTTCTTTGGCAAGAACATGTTCCATAGCCCGAGCTTCTTCGCTTTGGCCTTCAATTCTTCAAGGATTGCCGGTGTCCGCTGCCATCTTTCCTCACCGTGACCTAATTGTGCCTGAAAGAGAGCGTCTGCGGGAATACATTCCTTCTCGACGAATTCCTCAACCTGCGTGGGCGGGAGAAGGTTAGTATCAGCTTTTGCGTTTCACTTGCATCCAGCACTTAATTGTTCGGAGACATTGAATGGATAGGCTTACAAGATCGAGCGTCTTCCTAGCTCGTTCACTAACGAATGGGACAATAATTGGTGGAATTCTGGAAGAGGCGGACATAGTCGGAGATGTGTCGGTGAAGCTCAATTGCGGATAACAGTGCACTTGTTAGCGATGATGATGAAAGCACAGAGAAGTAATCCGAACAGAAGATAGAACTGATTCTCTTTAAATATTCTCGATATCTTGAAGGCAAAAACATCATACGACAGCAAAAGTAATGTTTGACTGTGTAGCTGAGAATGATCCTGAGCTGTCCGATGCCTTTGCCGAAGCGTGGACCTCGGCTGTTTCCCGCCAGACTGCCAGAGCTCTATACGAGTAAATAAATCAGCTTCAGTATCGTTCTCAACGACAACTACATAACCTGTATAGTTCTAGCCAGAGAAATTGGAACATCAGAAGCTCACGGATTTGCTGTTTCCAGGTTTCATGTCAAGACCTGGTGAGATTGTTGACAACAGCATCACGAAAGATCGTAAGTTAGAATCCATCCAGCTAAAATACCTTACGCCTTAAGAAATCCCAATTCTCTTCCATTCTAGTGCTTTGATAGCAACTGCTGTCAATTGCTAAGAGTGCAATCCACCATTTCAACCACCGTCACGAGGTACTTTTACGCGGATGGCCACCAGTCGCCATCTAAAATGCTTCATATCAAGAAGCTCGCGAAGAGCCCCCATTTCATCATGGACTTCAACTAACAGCAAATCGACTTCGTGATCTCAACCATGCGCCATAGCCATACAGCGCCCACACGCCACCAATGCACCCAACCGTCAAGCCTGCCAACAGACTAATACCATGTCCAACACCCAAGTTGAGATATAATGGCCGGGCAAAGAGAATTGCACCAGCAGCCACAGCGCTGCGAGCGAAATCATTGCCAGCGAACAAGCTAGCCGCGTATTCAGGGTATATGACAGGAATGTAAATGAAGATGCATTGTAGTAATGTGAAAACCCCAACAATGTAGATGGTTATTCCAACAGCAGAAGCAATCCAATGGATACTGGCTCGACTGGTCCATCCGAAAATGAATAAGCCGATGGGAGGAAGAATGGATGCGAAAATAGCCGGCCTGAGACAGCGTTCTGGAAATTTCAGTCCATTAGCCTTGATTTCAGGTTCAAACACCTTGTGTAGATACAGCATGTAAATTGGAGTCGCGATGAGCAGCGCGACGACGATCGCAAGGAAAAAAAGCGACATTTCTCCAATACTAAAGCCGTAGATACTCATATAAACGATTGGGAATACTTCAAAATATGAGTAAAAGATACCGTAGATCAGGCTAGTATAGAGATTAGTAAAAAGCACAGCAGGATCGAGAAGCATGATTTGATAAGGCCGCCAGAGCGTAGAGATGGCAACGTCGGTTAGCGTCAATTTCGACTGTTTGATTTCAGACTGTGACCGCAGCTTAGGGTTTCCTGTCAGCTTGCGAAGACGAGTGGCACGCTGAAGTAAAATTGTATCAGCGGATGTTTCCGGGAGAGAAACCAGAAGCACAATCAAGATGGGGCCTGCAAGCCACAGAATTTCCCACAGCGACCACCTCCAGCCCATCGCCGGGACGCTGAACCCTGAAAATATTGGGCCAAGGGCAGGGCCCAGAGTCGCACATGCGGACCATAGCAGGAGCGCGTGTGGAAGTTTGCTAAAGGAGTACATATCGCTGAATGTAGCACCGCTGGTTGCCAGACAAGGGCTTCCAAAGAAGCCCTGCAAGAATCGTAACGCAAGAAGGCCACCAAAGTTATCCACCAGGGCAGTAGGTACACATAGAATGACGAAGATCACGAAGGTTATGATGTAAGGTGGGTTCCGGCCAATACAGGGAACTTCACTGAGCGGCGCAAAGAACATCGGCCCAACACCATCTGTTTTAAAGAAGAAGAAAAAGCTCCATGTTAGCAATGTGAAATAGATACTTGACACTGATAGCTGAAACATAAAGCCTTACATCCAAGAACATATAATGACAGTCCTAATGATGCTGTTGTAGGCGAAACGCCAAACAATTTCTCAATGTCTGGAATGCTCGAAGTATATATCGCAGAGCCCATATACACAGCTGTAGTATAGACACTGAGACACGATTAGTTTATGTCAGGCAGACAAATAGACTTGAACAGTGATATGTAATTTGGAAGTAACACGTACTATATTTGAAGTGAAACAAAAGCCTTTTTCCATTTGGACCAGTTCTGGGGGTTTTCGGGATCATGGATAGAGTACCAGTCGACAAGAATATCGTCATCGGGTGTCGTTTGAGTTGCAATTGGTATCCGATCTTTCAATGCTAGGTCCAGCTCTGTTGATGTTAAAATGGACTTCTCAGAGTCAATTTTGGTTTGGGAATTCTCGAGATCAAGAGATGTGGCAATCTTGTCCATTGACACAGAAGATAAAACACAGTTCGACTTGCAATCAACTGGCGCAGGAAAAGTAGTCTCAACTTCGCTCACTGTCTTGAACTCATCGACATTGTTGTGAGGACTACCAGTCCCGTTGGCTGCGCTGCCTGCCCCGATGGTCTGTGCAGACGCAGTTTCGAAAGTTGCGTAGCTTGATGGAAGCCTGAAATCTGGTCTTTCTTCAGGATAGAGGAGGACCCTTTTCTTGAGCAAATATCGTACAAACTGTCCAGCAACACTATCACGGAAAAGCTCTGCCATGGCTATTTCCAGTGACCGTCAAATTGGTGCTGCCAGAGGAAGTAAGCCGTAAGCCTTGACCTGTGTGATGACAGACCAGCCAGGAGTAGCGCCGTACTATTATAAAATTGATATGCTTGCCAGGCTAGTGACTGAGAAAAGCTCACGCAAATATGAAGGAAGAAAAAGCCAACAAGTGTTCATATCCATAAACACATAACACTCATATCCCAAGGCAAAGATCCGGTGAAAGGAAAAAAAAAAAAAAACAGCAACATAACGTGATTCTGACATGGTTAAATCCTTTCTTTGTTCGTCGATGGAAAAGCTGCAGCTGTCCCAGCAGCGTGGAAGCATGTAACTGGCATTTTTATCACCCAAATCTCAGTGTCACAACCTCGAGATTGCGAAAGCCTTCAAGCCTGCAATTAATCATCTGGCCGGCACATTTCAAGGCTAACCCTCCAGTCAATGCAGAGAGTAAAGGCCTGCCAACAGGAGTCCGTACAGAGTGTGTGCATACCGAAGTTTGAGGTTGTTGGTAGCACAAGCAGAATTGACATATTTATTTGCTTCTCGAGCACTGCAACATCTGTACATTTCCAGTTGGCGGTCTGTATGGCTTGATCTTTGCCATCTTCAACGGGCTCAGAAAGAACAATACAGTCTTTGTTGGAGTGTAGTTGTAAGGAGATGGAGGAGAAATCTCTGGGGAGTGTTTAACTAGTTAACTAGCTTCAGGGTGTCCACTGAATTACATAACCCCCCAGAATCATGACTCACTGGGATCAACACAATATGTATACAGTCAGATATCTCCTTCGATTCCCTTCATTTCTATACTTCTCAGATTCCCTTATCACATCGACAAATCTTCTATTCAACTCGAGATCCTTACTTAATTTATCCCTTTTCATCATGGAGGGTATCACTTCTGGCATCAGAACCCGGTTTCAAATCATATCAGACACTCATGGAGCAGAATTCACCCCCGAAACCACCCCGTTGACCCGAGCAGATGTGGTCATCCACTGTGGTGACTTGACAGAAGAATCCAAGCTGGAGGAGTTCCAAGCGACAATACGACTCCTCAAATCACTGGATGCAGACTTGAAGCTAGTCCTTGCTGGAAACCATGATTTCACCCTGGATGTGCCTGTGTTCAGAACAAAAATCACCGAAGCAGGATTGCAATCCGATATGGACACCGTGGTAAGGACCTATGGAGACTACGGAGAGGCAAGGCAGCTTTTCGAAGACGCTGCTGGTATTACGTTCCTAGATGAAGGAATTCATCGTTTTAACCTGTCCAATGGTGCATCTTTAACAGTCTATGCAAGTCCCTATACACCATCAGCTTCAGGTTGGGGTTTTGCCTATCACCCAGAGAATGGACATGATTTCTCTATTGAGGACAGTGTGGATGTGGTGATAACCCATGGCCCGCCGAGAGGCATTTCAGACTACACTCTGGCCCGCCAGAGAGCTGGTTGTCCAAAACTTTTCGAAGCTGTCGCTCGTGCACGACCTCAACTGCATTGCTTTGGACATATCCATGAAGGTTGGGGTGCAAGGTTGGTTACATGGCGCGACGAACCAAGTGAGGTACCATCACATTTTACAGATATCGATAATGACCGCTCCATCACGATTGCGAAACTGTCGACTCTGAAGGAGAGGAAAAATGAACACCAGCTCGAGAGATGTTGCTCAACAAGTCACTGCACCGGGGATGCGAATCCTATTGAGAAGGAAACACAAACACTGTTTGTAAATGCTGCTATTCAGGGTATAGACGAGCAGCAGCCTCCTTGGGTGGTTGATATAGAACTCCCAAAGGTGCCCTGAAAGTTACTCTTTGCAATTCCCCCATATCCCTGGGCGAATTTTCTCCTTTATGAAAACTGAAGCGGCGAGAATGGATATCTTAGAATAGGCCATCAAACCAACGACACAGAATGACCTTCAGAAAGCAGTGTCTTTCTCAATACGGCGACAAACGATCGAGCCTGTCTCGTTTTACATATCCCAATAATATGGGTGTTCGCCGATGAAAAGAAGACCTCCTCGTTTCGCAGAACCCACCAATAGCTTCCAGTGAGATATGCTGCTACTTTTCGAGGGGCAGGGACCATCTGATAGGGATTATTTGCATGTGTCTCTAATGCTCATATGCATAAATCTGAAGAGCAGTGAACTTAACAGGTTGATTTAAACACAGAACCCATCGGACTCTTTAAGAATTCCCCTTAACTACTGTGGCTTCTCAGGATGACGAAGAGCTCGAAGTACGTGCGTTGTGCTAGGGAATCATGTTTAGGGAAGTTGGATCGCTTGATCTATATTGTATCTATATCCAGAGGAATCCATTACTGCATTAGGTTTCCCATTCACCATCTCTGTACCAAAAACGCCCAGATCCGATCCGTAAGCATGCCTCCAGAAAGCTGATGCGGGGAGAAAAAGAAATACAGTGATGAAGAGAAAGTAAATGCATAAAGAAAATTCATGACACATTAAGAAACTGGCGAAAGTCCGACTCCACCATCAGGTAGCAGTGTCGCCCTCTTCAGATTGCTCTTCACTCATCTTCTCGTACGATTTCTTCGCGAGCGCTTTGGCAAAGAGGACTTGAGGTTTCGCACTACGAATTATCACTATTTAGTCTTCCCAACTGAGGAGGCAAAACCATTTCGAGTAAAGCTAAAAAGTCCACTTACTTCTTAAACTTCTTCCCCTTCAAATCACTCAATTTCTTAGTACACGGACTCATGATACCATCAGACGGAGAGATGTAATGTCCTGAAGCCCTATAAATCCCCACATTAAAATTTCAGTATATAATCGACCTTCCTCTCGTATGGGTAAAAGCTGTTCATACTTTAGCTTCCCTTCTTCAAGCTTCTCCTTTAAGACTTGACGATGATATTCCATCGATTTGATCGTTGCGGCCTTGATTTCTGCTTCGCAATTGCCGTTGGCTCTTGTTGCTTCCTTTGTAGGTGAAGAGAGAAAGGTGTTTGTTGAGCGGTCGGAGAGAGGGAGGGCTTTGGTAGGACTAGTAGTGAGGGCGGACATGGTCGGAATTTGGGATTTCTTCCTGTGAGAGAGGAGTGTGCTTCGATGTAGGGCAATTGGGAATGAATCTCGTGAAGATCCGATCAAATGGAAACTTTTGTTTGCAGCAGCAATGGAAAGGGAAGCGGGTTTGTGATCTGTAAAACTCGACTCGGCTTGGGCTGCTCTTTATATTCCAATTGACGGAGGTCTTTGTGGTCTAAGCTTGTTTATTTTATTAAGGTCAGAATGAGTAAACAGAGAGACAGCTCACAGTGATAAAAACAAACCTCGTCTTAGCAATGCCTGATATTCTCCAGGATCCTGCTCCAGAATATGTAAACTAAGATGAAGCTCTTGAAGAGAGAGTTAAAGTAAGGGAGATATTGCTCGGGGAATTTTGCAGCTTGATATCCATGTTGACAGGTCGATAGTTACCCGAGCAACAAGATGACTCATTGTGGTTTGACTTCCATCCCTCCAGACGACATCCCAGCAATCTTAGAATCTCCGTTCAGCTATTCCACGACAATCCTCGATACACATGTGCTATGGCAGGGATTTTCCATGTCGAAAACAATTTCACAACTGTCATGATCCGATTCTTACTCTGGATACCATGCCATTACTTTGGAATGCTCCGGTTGCCTGGTTACGTAGGTAGGTTTGTGGGGAACAGAACTCGAAGCTGGGAATTTGCTGTCACCGGTATGGATGCAGGGTAGCTGGACTGGAAGAATTGCTGGCAGACAGCCACTGAGATCTTTGGACAGGATTGCGCTGAGCCAACTGGCACCCTCTGCCGGTGTTTGTTTATCCAGTCTACTCATTGATTTTCCGAAATTTTAGTTGACGTATCAATTAACTACTCGCCAGCCAGGATGTTTCAATGCTTCCTCTACTGAGACTTTCTCGCCGGATCAGAGTCCAATCAACCGCAACAAGGTCTCTAAACTCGTCGTTGATATCCTGACATATAGAAAACAGCTTACGCAGGTTACTCTCAATCCACCCTTCCCAACGGAGTTTGAAAGCCGGGCGCCAGGGATTCTCATCGCCTGGATAATCTGATGACACTTTCAGAGCTTTCTCGTCGGCGAAATATGATAAGTTGACAATGACGGACAGAGGCTCACGCCATGTGGAAGCTTGCCGAGTCTCATCCATAACAACATGGTCTTATTGAGAGTGCCGTAAATACGCATTGCAACCCCAGATAAATATAAAAGAGAAAAATAAAAGAAATAAAAAATAAAGCTCGACACCTTTGAAAGTGTGATCCTATTGGCCTTTGCCTTGAAAATGATACCCTGACCTAAATAACAACCTTTGGCAGAAAAAGCTGTCTTCCATGTACTCAGCTTCAATATATTCAGGACCTGTTAAAGCTTCCCAGAAACCGAAAGAAAACAATGGCCTTTTTGGTGAGATCTTGAAATGGCAAAGCTTTATAGAACAGGTCATCATCTGTCGCGCAGCCTGATCTCCATTGATGCAGCATTTTCACTGATCTTCATCTTCTGCGCCCATACTCCGTTCCAAGGATCCCCGTCAATTTTACAACTAGGCCAAATTACCACATTATAGAGAACCCGCATTTGGAGCTCCGTTCAGTTTAAAGTATCCCGGCTGAAGCTTCTGAAAAACTTCCTGCGGATCATACTTCTTCGCAATCTCCACCAGGCGCTCATGGTTTTCCGTTCCATAAGACGGAACCACTTTCTGATACTGACTCGCATAGTTCATGTAAAGATATTCATGATACAAGCCGCTAGTTTTCGCTCTCGCATCAGATTCAGCAATGATGCGGTCCAAAACTTTCCGGATCGCGTCGTCATCGACGGTGTTTTGCCACCTAAATGACAGATTAAGAAGAAGAAGCGGCCCGTCGGAGGGGGAGAGACCCAGAGCGTTACCGCCGTTTTGTTGCATGCGCGTTATTGTTCTTGGTGTGATGATCTGGAAGATGACTACAGGTAGAATCCCTGCCGCATTTTTAATAGGTTCGAGTTCCTTCAGATAAACATCCAAGATGTAGTTGAGGAGGGCGTAATCAAGCTTGTAAGTCGCGGTCCACCAGCTCTCCCGGAAGCCATTAGGGTTAAATTTCTTGAGTTCCAGGGTGATGTTTGACAACGTCCGGATTCCTGCCACGCTAGTCACGGCTGGGATTGCAATGAATTTCTTGAAAATGGCAGGATTTTCAACCGGTTTGGCGTATTCCATTTGTACCTGACCCCAGAAGGTACCGTTATTGTAGCCAAGAGCTAAAAACAGAGCAGCGTCAGGATCATCCGATGCCTGATGTCCAAATTCGGTCAGGGCTTTCAGGAATTCGTCTCTGTGGTCAAAGGTATATAAACGAGAACTGCTCCACATTGGTCCTTGAGAGTGTGTAGTAACATCAAATCGAGTGACGAAGCCAAAATTGTTCCCTCCGCCACGTAATGCCCAGTAGAGGTCCGGATAGGTTTCACGACCGACATTTAAAATCCGCCCATCAGCAGTGACGACCTACAACGATTGTCAATGAAGTATTTTCTCTTGGGTTCTACGGTAATACAAACCTCGTAGTTTTCCACATTGTCGCATGCCCAACCATATTCACCAGAAAAGTAGGAAATTCCACCTAGTCAAAAACATTAGCCCACCGCAAACACTGGAGTTCAAGAAGCTTTCTAAACATACCACCAAGGGTGAAACCTCCAACTCCAATATCAGATACACGACCCCCAATAGCTGCCAGGCCATGAGGCTCCAAGGCCTTATAGACATCAATCCACCGATTTCCTGCCCCGACTTTCACAATTTTCTTATCAGATGAAAGAGTGACGGAGCTAAGCAGGCTCAAATCAATGTTGAGACCACTTTGAATACTTGAAGAGCCACTGAAAGCCGCATGTCCACCACTTTTGACTGCGAACAGGCAGCCAGCGAACCGCGCCAAAAGCAAGCCAATCGAAACCTGTTTGGCATCTGCTGGTTGAAAGATACAAGCGGGCTGAGTCGCCGATTGCTGCTTAGACCAGAATGCTTCGCGCCATGCATCATACTGCGGTCCTTTGACAATCGTGTGATTAGGAATCACACTTGCAAGCACAGCGCACTGACAAAGGATAATGTCAGCAATGGAGTATGTATTGAAGTGGTTGGTGTGCTCGAAGAACCCGAAAATCAACGTACAAGCTGAACGCAGGATTCTTTGGACTTGTCCTTTAAGCCCGGGTACTTGTCAACATCGACGCCGTTCTCTCGCAGAGCATCAGCTACTGCAGTATCGGGCTCCGCAGCAGAAGCCGCAGCTAGCAAAAGACTAGCTGCGAGCAGTTGAACAGTCTGCATTGTCTAAACTGACTCGATGTGAGGGGTGTATCTCTTGTTGCCTGATCTGCTCTGGATAACAACAACGCGTCGAGCACGATAAAAGAAAATGAGAAGCGAAGAAATTGCGAGAGCTCTGGAGAGTCCCGCCCGTTACATACTTAAATGCGGACTCGCTAATCCCAGGCCATCAAGTACGAGGCATGCCGCATTTGGCATGGGTGAGCTCCATACACCAGCATAAAGACTCGGCCCAGCCACTCGTTCGCTGGGTGATCGCGAGAACAATAAAAAGAAAATATGCACTCCTCTTTGATTGACAGAGAGACACAGTGCTCCAGAAATTGCTTTTGAAGCAGATAACTAGGTCCTCGAGAGCAACTTGTGAGGGATTAAAAGCTGCTCAGTCACTCTGACCTGTGTGTCTGTAGTGTCCTAAACATGACCTAGTTATCTGTTGATCACGAACACGAGGAACAACACGCTCCTCGAGCTCTTGGATCCTTCACTGTTGGTCGCAGATCTATTCAATCGCAGACCCCAGTCGTAATTGATGTGTAGCTGCTGTATCATGTATGCCGCTGGATCTGGCCCAAACAGTCTATCATGATAGGTGCAATTTGGCAATCGGGAGTGGCTTCATGGTGGATGAAAAGAACCTCTCGTCGGTTAGTTACTCCACCATTCCACCTAGCTATTCCGCCTCCATGTTGTTCAGAATATACTTACAGCTATTATTCTTGAACAGAGCACTTCATCAATCGTTCAGCCGTGACGTTGGAGGTGGCTTGTGGGCAACGTTGAACCCAGTTCACGTGATTCTGTCAAATCTCAATACTGGCAGTTCACTCAATCTCAAAAGGAAGCCCATATCATCGTGAGAACAGCCAGTGAGAATGGAATCGCTTCAAAGGCGTATTGCTATCATCTAACTAATGATCAGGTTATACAGACATCCTTCCTTATGTACAGTGTAAAACTTGCAAATATGTATGTACACGACAAAATAGAGCTCCCCCATAACAGTGCCTGATTTCGCCGAACACCTCGACAACGTCCATCCCAGCGTAAAATACATTAACCTCATATAATATCTGTACATCACCAGTACCTAATTGTGGCTGTGAGATAGCCAGAGATCATCCATGCCCGGATGGAGTGGTAACCTCAATCCTCGCTCATCTTGCCAGTGCTGAAGATTGCAGCAAGAGAAACGGGGGCAGGCCTCTCATAAGAAAGAGAGAGAGTATTTGTACCTGGTGGCGCTACTCGTGGAACCCTAAGTTCCCATTATGTCCTCTTCAGCGACTGTGCAGAGCGTGATGCAACAACGACCATTAAGTCAATCCTCTTCACGATGGTCAAACCATGGCCAATGGACTCGATCAATCGCCAATCTGGAATCTCTTCAGCTTTCAGGTCGGGGTGTGCAGAGGCTTCAATCCCGCATCACCCTGCCCCTCGACCCTCCCCAACTCTGCAGGACTGCTCCTCTGCCGTGCGAGTACTCCAGGCTGCTCTTCCGGCACAAGACTACTAGTCGTCGACCGAGAATACTCCGACTGGACATCATGCGTGCCCTTTTCCTCCTCCTCAGACGGACTCTGTATATCTGACGATGGCGGAGGGGAATAGGCAAAACTATGGTTAAGCTCGCAATCTGTCTGCTCATCGGACCGATTGCGTTGGTGGAGGCTGTCCTTTGGATACGATGACCTCTGTCGCGTTGAGTTTGGAGTCACAGAGGGTGTTTCATAAGAAGGCGACGCTGAGCGGAAACTATGGGTCCGAGAGACCATGCTCTGCATTTTAGGAAACTCGAGATACGACCCTACGGCACTTCGTGAAAATAACACAAGTCCGAAGCAAAGGAGGACAAAAATGCTCTGGATGATCGAAACACGCTTCTGGAAGACCACTTCATCGGCAAGGATGCCTAACTGGGCCGTGACTGCAAAGAGTTCGCGGTGGTATTGCTGGCGCTGCTGTTCAAACTCAATGACGACGGAATGCCAGATATGGTCATACTGCTGTCTGAATTCCCTTAATTCATGGAGTACTGTGGCATTCAGGTTCTCGAGGAATGTAGATGTTTTTTTGAGTTGGCGCTTCTCTACCTTGTTAAATGCATCTCGAAGGATTCGGGACTGCTCCTCAATATATAAAAGCGAGAGAGTTGAATTGGTCTCCAGCATCTGCAACCTTTTGTGGACGGACTTGAAGAACGACTCCTGGGTCGTTGGATTTGGAGGAGGTGGCTGGGACGCCGCGGTCGCTTTCTGGCTTTCCGCAAGCGTTCCGTTATCTGACCTTGCCGGCCCAGACGTAGAAAGTATCCGTGACTCAGGAGCGGGCCTTTGATGATTACTTCCACTAGTTGTAGTAGACGGTGCACTGGATGCTGTTGTATGCTCCAAGCTGACCGATCCAGTTATATTATTAATCCAACTTTCACTCTCCGTCGAGTCGTAAGAGTTGGATTGGTATTCAGAATCCGAAATCGTATCATAAATCGAACTCATATTATCGACGCTCATACCGAGTAAGAGCTTCTCAATTTCATCTATCTCAGGGAAGCACAAGGCTCCTAGCGCCTCCTCATCGGGTAGCGCTTCAGCACCCTTTTGGCTAATAGAAATCGTTGTATTTTGATTCTCGAGTTCTTTTTGTGTTTTATTGGAAATGTCCGTAGCAGGGACAGATACTGGGGGTTCCTGTTGCGGGACTTCAACTGTCTCCTCCTCTGCCCGGGCAGTCTCACCGTCATTCTTATACTCCTCCATCATTGTCGTACCATGTACCCTAACTAGACTGACAGGGCAATAAAACTCGTTTCCATAATGTGACAAGAACTCGATCTTCAAATATCTCGCCCAGATAAGGGGATTATCGACAGCGAACGCTTGAACTTCTCGCGTATTCGCTGCCTCATACGTCCCCAACTCCTTCCACTTATCAGGCTTCGCCGGATAGCGATCTGATACACTCACCCTGAACGTCCGGAATATAGAGCTAAAGAATTCATAGTTGGCGAGAACGACAGTATCCACCAGGATATCATCGCAGAGCTCGAGGATAACAAACTTGTCCTTGGCACGACACTCATTCAGCATATAGCTGTCCTTATTCTCAATTAGAATAGACGAAGAACCAGTACACTCTCGATTAGTCTTCAGCACAGTAGCGGCGCAGTCAAAAGAAGCATAGTTGAATCGCTCTTTACAAGTGGTGCCCGCATCTTTCCGACGAGCCAGTCCCCTACGCGGGACCCCATCCGTTTGGATTTCCCCTTCTGTGCCCTTGGTGACCTGCGTCCCATCAGCAGCCGTTGTAGACACAGCTTTGGCATCTGCCTGCTTCAAAGAGGGGACATCAGAGTCGCCGGAGGCAAATCCACCAAATCCCAGCTCAATCTCCCCTTCTTCACCCAGTGAATCTAGAGCGTTGTTGATTTCTCCAGGCCGAGTCCGCCTTCGCTTCTCTGTAGATCCTGCACCCTGTCTGTTTCCGCGCACATTATCTGCGGACTGTCCGACCTTGGCCAGGTTTTGTTTTTTCCACTCTTCAAACGATAAAAATTTGGCATTATCTAACGGAGACTCGGTATCCAATTCCGAGTCTGCCTTAACTGGACCCTCCGCCAACACAGGAGAACTTGTCGGGGTCTCTGATCCTCGTTCCATAGGTGCAGTCGCCGTCTCAATGGCATTCAAAGCAGGAATGTCGTCCTGAAGGCTATGCGTCCCGCCAGCACTCCGTCTTGTCGGCAAGCAGACCGGATACCGTACATATTCCGCCTGAACCTCGACAAAGTTTTTCACCGAGCAAGTCCCATCATAACTCTGATCCAACCGTATTTCGCCTGCATGCTGCTGCGGTTTCTGAGTATCTCCATTTTCCGCAACGAATAAAGGAAGAAGAAATGATAGAATCAAAATATTTAACACCCTAACGTCAGTATCGAAGCAGACAAACGACCAGCGTCCGCGCATCTCGAGGATTATCGGCGCAAAGGAGGGAAAACGGAGCGCCAACGCACGAAAACCGAACAGCGTGTAGGCATAAATTTCGAAGGATGGGAATGAAGATTGTGGATGTTATTGAGTCCTGCGAGAGAGTAATCATTGTTAGAATCCAATATCCGCCCATTGACGCTTTCAATCCATCACACCGCCATACATACCACGCAACCACAAACACAGTAGAGACATGGGACAAGATGAAAGGAAAAACGAGGGAGAACAAAGGAAAACTCACATTTCAACCATAATCATTAGGAAAACCTTGAGACTTCAACGAGCCATTCCTTCGGAGCAGCGGTGTATGTAGTATGTAAATCCAGACACTGCAACACCACACAAGTCTCCCACTTTCAACCACTGTAAGAAAGACATCAAACGGCGATCGCTATAGAAGGCTGGGTTCTCCAAATGAATATAAAAAGAAAAATGAACCTCCCAAAAAGACCTCCAGCAAAGAAGATGAACAGTTGACTGGATAGAAGTTTAAGTAGGAGCAGTTCGGAAGATCTGTTGCTTGAGTTTAGAAAGGCCACAGAGCTGTTACTAACTATGCAAACTACTAACTAGTTGATATCAGAAAAGGACCAGCCTCATGCAAAAAGACCAGTTGTCCAGAATTCGAAGGTCAAAGTCTCACCACAGAATTAATATGTACAGTAACAGCCGCCCTGGCCCTTGTACCATTAGATATGGGGTAATTACTCCATATGTACTGCATATACGGCATGCAAAGTGTTGGGAAAAGCACTTGATTAACTTGTTCACTCTGTGAGGCCACTACTGGCATGGATGAGACTTGCTACTGTCTCTTCTCTCCATTATGGATGAAGACATCTCAAGAGAAAACCTCAAAATGGACAATCAAATCGAACATCAGTCGAGTAAAATGCCTTATATTCTTTTCCCCACTCCTCCCCCTTTTCTGCCTCTTTTTGGTGACCAGGCTCTTCAGATCTAACTAACACAATGCTACCTAAAGTACATGGACAGTCTCTCAATGGCAAATTGTAGGCGCCCAGATTCCTTTTTCCAATCGTTAGATCTGAAAGTGCAAAGACAGGAGAAAGCAATTCAACAACAAAAGGGGCAAGGAACGAATGCCAGAACACAAAAACAGATTCACCCAGAGCTGCATCCTGGGACATTCCCTCCTTCCACCTTTCTCAAGGTTGAGAAAGATGGCTACCATTCAAAGCTTTTAGTGGTCTTTGTGGGTACATGTTTTCTTTCCAGACTCTCTTTCCATAACTTCATTTCCACTTCTTAATTGTTGAGAGAATAAGAGCAGAAGAGTTCCTCTCCATCAAAACCCTGCAATGCCTGCTGATGTCGTGGTAATAATAACAATCATCGTAGAATCACAAGGATGAATGCAACTTCATAACACACTGTGCCATGAGAAGGATAATAAAAAGATACCACCACAACCAGTAGCAAATCACCCAATCTCCCCAATGTTGATGACTCCTAACTTCGCCGTGCCTTCCTGTTTATCTTGATAACGACAGCCATATAGTACAAAAAAACAACTTTAATGCAGACGACACAACACCCGCAGATGTCTCCAGTCTAAGATAAACAGAGATTTCAACTGACTTTCAAAAGTCCACATGATCAGCAGTGCAAAGGAAAAGGCACGGAGTCATACCCTAAACAAGTATGAGAAGAGAAAGGCCTCTTAAAATCAGTTGACATCATAAAAAATATAAAATGAGAACCAGGCTGCAGGGGCGACGAGGTCAGGAGAGGAATTGGAAAAAAGTATCTCTTGACGAGAAGAAAACAAGGAGAGACCAGGATTCTGGAACATTATATATGGAGGTCATGCCATCCACCAATAAAATCAAATTCATCATCGGGATAGCTGTCGTGAGCTGCGAATGGGCATCCGCTCTTCTTCGGCTTGATAGTCTGAAAGGGGTCGTGACGCCAGTCTTTGCTCAGCAAATACGACTGTGGCTGCTGCTGTTGGCGATTTTGCTTGCTCCTCGGACTGATTCCCTTCTGAAACCATGGCTCGTTCTCAGTCCCAAAGGAGCTGGGTCGTGCATCCTTGCGCCAATTGCGGTTCACGATCTGTCTCGCTTTCCATTGTGGTGACTGGTCCTCTTTTGGGTGGTAGTTGCGTCTCTTCTGACCCAAAGCTGCCCATTTATCTATAGCTGACTTTTTGCGAGGCGAGTGCTTAGATGGGCCAAGGTCATCGTGAAAGGCCAATTCATTACCGCAAGTGGTTTCAGATTTTCTCGAAGACAGAATAGGAACACCCTTGTGGTGCCTGTTCTGAGTCATCGAACGAGAGTTGAGACAAGAAGAAGTCGGGTCGAGTTCAGCCAGGCCAGAGGAATAGGCAGGCTCGTCAGGTTTGCTCTCTTGGCTCCAGGTTCGAACATCTTGAGTTTGGCGATCGTGAGGCTCAAAAGTCTCACTTTCCATTTGATCTTCGTCCCAGAGGTCACTCCAACTTTTCGACACTTGCTCATCCGTACTTTTACCAAATACCATGGACATGGAAGGAATGGGGACGCCAATGGGCTCAGGAAGGGAGCCGCTGACGGCAACCTTCTCGAACTGTCGACGGCCCTTGGGCAGAGCCATGGCCTTGAAGGACGAATCTAAATTCGAATCCAGAGTAGAAACCATGGACGGTGAGCAACGATTGCCCGTATACCATGACCTGTTTTCGTCTGCAGAGCTGGCGAAGAGGTCCTCAGTGCACACTTCGGTATCAGGAATTGCGGACAATTGACGCACAGCCTGCTGCGGAGTAGACTGGAGAGCCTTTGCCCATGGGAAAGAATCGCCTTGATTGATCTGAGGACTCTGGATAGACGGTGTGCGAAGTGGCTCACGGTAAGCACTTGCAGGTACGACATTGCGATCTTCGGTGCAGAAGTCGTCCAAGATCTCGTCATCGGTGGTAAAGGAAACAGCACGAAGAATAGCCTCCCGCATCGCAGAAAGGGATCGCTTTTTTGGATCAATAGCCAAAGAATGAGTCAAGATCTCGAAAGTATCCTGAGACATGTTGGGAAAGATGTCAAAAAGCGACTGGCGGTCACGGGAGTAGTCAGCAAAAAGGACATCGGACTCCGTTGGCGTAATAAAGGGATTCCTTGCAAACAGAATGTTCAAAAGGCAAATTCCGATGGCCCAAATGTCAGCCTGGGCAGGAGAATACCCCGCTGCAGTCGGCTCGTATTGTTCCGGCGCCATGTAACGATCACTTCCCACGCAGGCCTCGAAAGACCAATTGTTGCGGGTCGCCAGTCCAAAGTCACCCAACTTCATCGAACCATCTTGGCACAGAAAGATGTTCTCAGGCTTGATATCGCGGTGATAGAGTCCTTTGGAATGCATGTGCTCCACAGCACTGACAAGTTGTAACATGAAGTCACGAACATGCTCAGTTTCCAAAGGGCCACGGTTGACCCTGATCGCTTCGTATAAATCACCCATCGAACAATACTCAAGCACCAAGAAGATATGTGAACTGGTTTCACAGGAATGGACCATGTTGACAATGTTGGGGTGGTATCCGAGACTGGCATGGCACTGCATCTCCTCGACTCTTTCCTCAACAGCCACATCCGAAGGTTCGGATGAGGGGTGCTTTGTCAGGCACTTGATAGCAACTTGTTCTCCGGTCAAGGTGTCCTTGGCGAGGAAGACCATTCCAAAGGAACCGTGGTTAAGGGGAGTAATTGTGAGAAATCGACCATCCACCAACTGTCCCTCCACAAACTTGTCCCGCAAGCAATCCATTTTTGGCTAGATACGCGACCAGGCAGCGAGTCCGTTCCAGGAAAGAAAATTCGAGAGGAGAGATTAGAGATGTTGACTTGCAGGAGAGCGAAAATACTGAAGCCTGCGCCGCTGGCTGAGTACCGTAAAAAGAGAGCACAACCCCAATCCCAGAACAAAACAGAAAAAGAAAAAAAAAAAGGCAAAAACACCGTCTTGTCGAGTTAGATGCTCATAGGTTGTAGCTTCGAAACCGTTGAGGATATGTTGGAAGGAACAAAGGAAATGCCGCCGTTCGGACTGTACGGTGAGGGGGAAAAAAAGACGCTCTCGAAAATCAATCGATGAACAAGAACGGATTAAAGATCGTTATAATTGCATTTGGGACTTGCTGTTTTTTCTTTAAAGCAAAAAAAAAAAAAAAAAGGAAAAAGTGAAAAAAAAAGCCTCGGTTGGCCGATGAGAGAGAGAGAGTTAAAGAAAGTTAAGATATATATAAACAAGAATTGATAGAATGGCGAGTCAGATAGGAAATGATTATCGCTTCGTAACAGGTCGTGAGGTCCACAGGGTTTATGATGCTCTGATTTTGTCGGTATAGAGCTTTGGGATAGTAAGTCTTGTTGGAAGTCGGACGGGTGAAAGTCGAGGAGAGAAAGCGGTGAACCCAGATCCGCGAGAGCTCTCAAATGAGTCACAACTTCCAGGGGATAAAAATCATCAGATAGCTTGTTCGAGGCAAAACCAAACGTCAACGTGGCAAATTGGAAAGCGCTGAGGGCGGTTCGTTTTGGCACTCAAAAGGGTCTGGACGGGCGGTGCTGGTGTTGGAAGGCTGGCCTTTGAAACGGGGTCTTGACTCTTGATCAGTGGAGCAATGGATGTCCGCCAGTTGTCCAGGTCCACTTATCAGTTCAATCACCAAGGGAAAGCGGAGTTGGGAGTGATCGAATGATAAGACGAGGCCGAATCGATAAAGTTGAGGAATCGGCTCCGGACGTGGATGACCTGAGTCGTTTCAGCGAGGAAATCAGGAGACCAGGAGGACGAGGAGGGATGAATGCGTTGCAATGGGTGGAATAGTAGGCAAGCAATAGATCAGAGTAGCAAGATTTGACAACTATCTGTCCTTTTGCCAACACAGTGTCATCCTGAGATGTAGGAGGCGAGAGGCGGATTGTGGCTCATTGAAGGCGAGGACGAGAGCAGAACGGAAGAAAGGGGAGGACGACGTGAGGGAGAAGTAAAGGGGGAATTCGGTCGGTGAAGGGAAGTTGAATTACGGTAGAAGAGAGTGATGAGGGAAGGTGTAGGATAGAGCAAGAAGAAGGAGAAGAAGAAGAAGAAGAGAAGGAAGAGGAGGAGAGTGAGAGAGAGAGATAGGTGAATGGAAGGATGTGAGGTGAGGATGTAGTTGTGTCGTTAACTAGTTGGGGGGCGACGAAGGAATGACTGTTTTGGTTGTTGGTAAAGTCTCGTTGACGGGCGGTGTGCAAATCGAGCGATTCCGTGGTCGAATGAGAGGCACTTTACACCCTGAGTGACCTGGCGGATACCTGGCTTGCCCTATGAGAAGTCAGGAGCAGACGCGTCATTTTGGGCGTTGCATTGGTACCCTCAAAGTGCCTCAGGCGAAGAAAGCGCTAGAATAACGCGGAATGTGCGTGGTTCTATCTGTTTCCACGCCCCGCACTTGGCCTAAGAGCGAAAAGGTCAACGTGGCAAGACAGCACGCTAGTTCTGATACGGCATTCAATCGAGATGATTGTATTGATCTTCGTATTAATACTGTTGAATTACACATGAGCTGGGTTATGGAGTTTCTACACAGTATGTGTCCCCAAGGCAACCCTTTCGCACACAGTCGTTGAGATGCCAACCAGAGGACCCCCCTGCAGAATGCATGACCTTACCCATGAAGAAGAAAAAGGGATAAAGTAGCAGTCGACTCCTGTAAGCCGTCGTTTCGAGAAAAATAAAAAAAATAAAAAGCATTTTTTGAACCTGCTCTTGAAATAACGGGAGCACATCGAGATTCCTTAGTTACACTCTACATCACATGGACATTATTGTCAATTGCGCAAGTCGACCCCGCAATTTTTAACTGCTCATCTGTTTTGACACACCAGATGGGGAAACGATGGGACTAAAGATCACCCAAGCTCCAGCATATCCGAGCCAACGAAGCTTTGTTTGAGTGTCTTCTGTATACACAAGGTAACGGGGTAATATAGTATGGTGGGTGGGTGGGTGGTGATAGTGCACAGTACATAGATATTTTCTCTTGGTTCCAGTCAGGCGGAGATACAGCTGTTTCGGGACATGGTTTAAGACAGGCAGACCATCTGAGAGAAAGAGGGAGAGTCAGGGAGCCGGTGATCCCTGCTGCTGATTCGTCATTTGATGATGTTTCGAAACCGGCAGCAACTGTGATTCGTCCATGAGACTCAATTCGGGGTTTACTGTGGCAGTGATGACCCACATCATGGCTGCAGTCTAAACCTCTTTAGGAAGAATCGCCGGCGCTGGGACCACTTGGAGGTATACTCCTGGGTATTATTATGTAATTAAGACCTGCACGGAGTAATTTTGCTGCCTTGCACAGCTGCTATGCACACACACACACACACACAAATACTAGGAAACCCACTAGCACATAGTAGTTTAGATTGCATGACACCACCAGCGAGTGGAGGGTGGGAAAGTGGCCTGAGTGGGCGCGTACATGAGACGAAAAGGTTACAGAGTGACTAGTTCTGGAAACGGGCGCATGGCTGGCCAGCATGGACCACCTCTTGCCCCCATTTAACTACAGCCAAGCCAAGTTGCCAAGGACTGGCGTAATCACCAACCAGATGAAAGCGTGGTTAGCCACTACTGAAGAAGTTACTCCGCAATTGAGACCTCGTGGTACCTGACGCTATCACATATTTAGAGTGTGTTGTCCAGGTACCACATGATGCATTGTTCCACTCTTAGAGTAACATGTCAGATTAAGATAGTAATATAGTAAATAGTCAGTTAGTTGTATGTACCTATTATTCCTCAAGTCAGTTCATCACAAAAAGCACAACAAACATGGAAGCAAGTTTGAATACATAAGAGTTGAGCACGCGATCACCTTTGATCACCGTCTCAATCCAGTAGCGATCATGAAACTTGTCTCGAACCAAGACAGTCTACCCTATTGGTACATGCAGCTATGTAGCTACAAGCATTATGCAATCCTAGAAGAGATATAGCCTTGGTCTTAATATATCTGCGACTGGGGAGGAGATTTCGTTTGTTGGCAGCAGCAGCTTCTACTAAAATCCTCCGGGGCAAGCTGATACTTCCGCAGTCTCAAGATTCAACATGCTTGAAATCGTTACTGCCGTTGATTCCCGGGTCACCAGTTTGATTTTTACTACACAGTATGATCTCAGCATTCAATTCAACGAGGATTATGCCATTCTTGTTACTGGATCGCTCGTTTCCGTCCGTTAAAGCGGAAAAAAGGTGATATGGTTAACAAAATATCCGCAAATTGCGCGCCCGAATTATCCCTTTCCCCTCATTCTCAAGTTCTCAACCTTCTCCTCCAGGTTGATGGCGTGGAGGTTTGGAAATGCCACCAGATTTGCTCTCCATTGCCCAATAAGAAAATGGTCTTTATGTGCTGTCACATTAAAACCACACCCACTCCTGCAGAAGTATAGTAGTATGTATGCAGGAAGTTTTGCGACTTGCTTAGTTGGCGCATCGTGTGGCTTGCAGCTTTCATGGAGGAACCAATTCGAGCGTTCGAGGGCTTTTTTTCTCCTCTTTCACCGCCATCTGGATATGCACGGTGTTCTAGTCCACTTTTCTCTCAGGACGTCGACCTCTCAAGCCTCGTAATTCCTTTGACCATCTGCAAGTCGCTTTTGATGTCTTTTTGGTGATGATCCTTGACTTGACTGGACAAGCCAATTACCGCGTGCGACGACCCGCTGGCAGGTTTAGCTCCATATGTGTGTGCAGAACATTATTGCATATGTTTTTTTTTTTTTTTTTTTTTTTTTTTTTTTTTTTTTTCGAGGACCTTGGGCCGGGAGGGAGAAATTGAAACAAAAACACCTGGTTGGCCATTGCATTGCTGGCATTTCTGGCTGAGTTCAGTTTCACGACAACTAAAATAGTGTCGGAAGAGGACACCTCTCTGGACTGGGAAGAACTCAATTGGATGCGATCCAGACGTCACTTGAACAAAAGGGATACCTTGGGCACTAACTTATAAGCCCTCCATCTTCCAAAGCGGGGAGTTGGTCTGTTGATCACGGTTCTCAAAGCTTGCTTCTTTGACCAGTAGCGAGCGGGGAGGCTTTGCTTTTTCATTGCAATGCAAGACGGAAGAGGTTGACAGTCATGATGCCGTCCCATTTCATTGGGCATTGCAGCAGCGTGGTGGTGCAGTTTTGGGGTCTGGCTAATCACACCATGTCTCCTCCATCCATCTGAGGAACCTGGGGTGAATGGCGGTTCGTTTTCCATTTCTCTCTCTCTCTTCCTCTTCCTTGAGATACATGTCAACTTGGCCTGAGATACAATCATGCCACTTGGTTGGCTTCATGGATGCAATGGATCATCGCTGTTCATTCACTTGTTCCTCATGAAGCTTTCTAGAATGGCAATGTTGATACGGAATCACTCGGCTTCCCAGATTATGCATACCTGCTCCTCCCTGGCTGTCTTCTTCAGAGTCTCAATCTGAAGATTATCTCTTCAATCCATGTACCGACTATGTATCAGGAGCATGCTATCAATCCAACATCTCTGTGAACGATCTGTTGTCGTCGTCATCAGTGGTAAGGTTGAGTAACATACATCGCCCCATGAAACAGTGAAATACACCATGATGCAAAAATGGATATATGTCCTGAAGCCTGTGTAGCCATCAAAATGAAGGCAAATACTATATCCATTGAACAGCAGCTCAATTACTTTTACTTCAGCTTCAATCATCACCCAATTCTTCACTGTCATCGTTCTCAGCGTCCAGGAGTTGTAGTTACACACATCAGATCATGCATCAACACCAACCAGCCAATGTAGTTAATAATAACCCTATCTTGCACCATCATGATTCATCCCTACCACAAGCTGATCTACCCACCATGTCCCAGCAGACAATCACAGAACCACTATACCCTCCTGACAGGACCCCCGAAGAAGCAATAGCCCTATTCCAAGCCATCGAGAAGAGATTCCCCTCCGCCAGCCTGGGAGAAGACAGATGGTATCTCATTCCTGTACGTAAAAGCCAAAAGCTCCCCCCTCCCCAAGTCCCACTTGACTCCTTCACGAGCACTCCGTAGATCATCAATAAATACATAATATCACACTTTGGCTCAGTCTCAATTCCAGACAACCACTACGAAAACATGTTTTTGCTAAGCGCTCTACGTATAACTATCGCTATATATAGCTCGCCGCCCTCACTGGCTCCGGCCAGCCAGAATTCGTCATCCAGCTCTACACCTACCTCCTCTCGCAGCCTGAATACTCCACCCCGGCCTCGCGCCGACAGCTCGTCCGCCGACTCAGAGAAGCACTGGTGAAATGCGTGCCCATCATCGGCGTCTGTCGGCCGCTGGAAGCGATCTTTGGCATTTCGAAGATCGAGAGAGAAGAGGATAAAGACTATTCGTTCTCTAGGTTAAATTCCCCCTCGTCCTCCTCATCGCCTTCCGTCTCAGCCTGAATTTTTTTTTCTCTTGATGCTATATGTTATCTACGATAGCGAAAACCTGCTCCCCTTCGTTTCTTTCTTTCTCTTTCTTTTTTTTTTTTTTTCTGGGCAAGCGCAGCATTTACTCATTTCCCCCTACAGAGAGCACTGGCAATCCGGCCCCGCCAACCACGCGCGCGGCAAAGCATGGCTCGACCGTATCTACAAGCACAACATCCTCTCCATCGACGATTCTTTCGCGTCCCATAAGGACTTTGGGTGGGTATCTTCCGAAATCACTTACGGTTTGTACCTCTCCGACCACTCCATCATCAACGACGTGGAGACCGAGCTGGTCGTGCTGTCGGGGATCATGGTGCAGAATCTGACAAGTGAGACGCATTGGCACTTACGGGGGACCAGAAGGGTAGGAGTTAGCATGGAAGACGTGGAGAAGGTGCACCAGTGTGTGAGTGGCCTGATTTTTCTTTTGGGATTGCCTTGTTTTATATCTTATCATTCCATGCAGTTGGGGTGTTGAAGACAGCCAGGCTAACGGATCGGGTAGATTGAGCTTGTTGCTGCGTTTGCGAGGGTGAGGGTCGATAAGGTACCGAGGGTAGCCGATATTGAGCACGAGGTCTGAATTTGTTTCGAAATAAGACATCAAGGGTATCTGAGAAATCGAAACGCGGCGTTCAAAAAGTAGAAAGATAGAATACTGTGATATAGAGTACCAGGACCATAGAATAGACTGATTTTATTAAGTTTATCATTTTCCATTCAACAATGTGTGCCTCTAAATGGTATATCGTAACTTATATCCAAAAGACTCCGTAAATCAAGCAAGTCGTATAGGAGCAGTCTGGCAGTGCTAATTTTTCGGCTTCATAGTGCCCATTCACCTTTATCATCGGATGGACTGATAAATGGCTCATCGATTTGTTTAATTGCATAGTCACCACATAAAATACTGCTCTTCAGTTAGCATTTCTAATCGTAGTAAAAAACAGTGCACGAAACCGATTGGACTTACCACGCCTCCGCAATCAAGCCATCCAACTCTCGGATGACCTTCTCCCTCCTCGCAGAAGCGTTAGTCGCCTTCGTCATCTCAGCCTGCAAATCTTTGATATGTTTCCTTTTCCCTGAACCAGCAGCGGCCATCACTTTCTTTCCCAGGCAATCGCTGTGGAACGCATGCTGGCACGGGAACACGAAAAATTGTCTGCTTAATACAGGTAGGGAACAAATCCAACATTTCTCGCCTGGCTCAACGATCGCATATCGAGTGCCCAAAGCTGCAATCTCCTTTCGGATCTGATCAGCGACGTGCGCTGAATTATCCATCTCCTGCCTAAGGGAGTCAATGTGCCGGGAATAATCTTCTAGAGCAGTGCATATTTCGTCCTTGAAGTCATCAATCACGACGAAGTCAGGAAAGAATGGAATAAGATCTTCGATGCGAAGAAGTTCGCAGCGGCGGAGAAATTCAATGGCGTCTTTAATTCCAGTACTCGGTTGATGAATCTTCTTCTCCGCAACTAGAAGCCACAGTTTCTTTCGCAGCTTGTTATTTCCTTCAGGCCGGTCAGCCACAAGTGCTGCGAGTTCAATATCATTTTCCTTTAGCGCAAGTTGCACAGCTTCAAGATATTGACCCATCATGCTATAAATATGCACGCACGACTGGACACGACCATGCTGAATACATAATCGGAGCGCGAAATCTGCATCATACGGAGGAGGAGATATAGGCTGAGATTCAAAGTAGGTCAGGAGTCCAGCTTCGGACCTGGAAGGATGAGAAGCATATATGGAGATGATGGTGTTGTGGACAGCCGCCGAAGGGTCGGGATGATTTGCGATGATAAAGTTAAGGTATCGGACGGCCTGGTTTTGCGAAAGAGGGACTTTGCTGTCTTTATTATAGCTGAGGAGCGCCGGGATAAGTTTTTGCGGATCGAGGTTCGTCTGTCGCATCAAAATGTCCACGAGGTCAGTCGCGACATGCGTCATTAAAACGTTGCTGTACTTGTAGAAAACCTCTGGATCAGTCTGCTTTTTAAGCACAGATAAAGCCTCAGTCCACTTCTCTCGTTGAATCCAATATGATAAGACGAAATTGTGATCGTTAACCGCAATCGCGAAGTACAATAACTCGTCTTCGCGTCCATGACTACCGATAATGTCATAAACAGTTTTTGGATCAAGATCAGCCTTGTATTTTGACACAAATGCCTGAAACTCAGATTTGACTTTCTGCAACTGGTTCTTCGCGTCCACTGCGCTGGACCCCTCTGACAGCTCTGCCTTGGTTAAGACAGCATCATCTAGAGCATCTAGTTTTGAAACAAAAACTTCGACAAGCCAGCTAGCTATCATCGTCCTTTGCATAGCTGATGATTTTTTTTGCATTGTCATCTGAGTTAAGAGGTACTTTCGCAAAGCGTCTGCCTCTCCTTTGTCGATCAAAGTCAAACACACTTCTTCAAACGCCTTGCTGCTCTTGCCCCAAACTTGGGCAGCTTCAAGGTATTGACCCTTGCTGGCTAGATAATCGCCGGAAGCGGTGGCAACGGCATCTTTCTGAGCTGCACCATAGGCATATCGCAGAGCCGCATCGAATTGCTGCTCTTTGAGGAATGTTTTCCAAATGTCCCTGTCTTCGTCGTTGGTAGCAATCTCAAAGATTTCTTGTCCAGTGAAAAGCCAATAGGTGTTTTTCTTCAAATCCGAAAGCAGTCCCAAAGAGCTTTCGCCCGGCTCAAGCACGGCCTGATCATATACTATCTCCCCGCTCAACTTGTTGATAGCAACCACGCGACCCTCGACCAGAGTAAGTATATGCCACTGTGTCATAGTCATCCCCTTGATTGGGTCTTGAATAAGCTTTCTACCGCCTCTAGCAGACTCTGTGGCTGGCAAAATTGAGCGAGAAATCATTTTCGCCTTATCAAATATCCGACTTCCAATTTCTGGAGGGGCTGGCGAGTTTGGAACCGCGCCGTGGAAGACACCTTGAGCAGAAAGCCAAGCGAAGTGCTTTTCGCCAACTGTTTCCTCGCCATATGTGCCTTCAAGAGGCTCGGGCTGCATTGCTAACAGTGACGGGGCAGATAACGATGCTGAAGGGAGCTCGTGGACGAGTGGAACTTCCCTTTGAAATAGTTCCGCGTAAAATGAATTTCCTCCTTCTTTTCCATGCTTGCCTATTCTTCCTCTAAAGTAAAGAATCCTTCCATTCGAAGATACAATAACGTGTCGGAGATCCGGCTTACCAGCAACGAAATCCACCCAGATACCCGTCACTGCAGTTCCTGGAAGTTTGTACACCGCGTGCACGTATTTCTCATCTCTACGGTAGAACTCTGTCGCTGGTTCGATATAAACTTCGTAGATATTTCCATCTGCTGCACCGACTAGAATCTCCCGGGTTGACGCAGTTGGCTGTGCTGGGTTCCACGCTATACTTTCAATAGCAACGCCTTTCAATCGCGGCAGGTGCTTGGGCTGTCGGGATTGCGTATGAAGGTAATAGTTTTCACCGAGGGTAGTCGTAACGATCAAATGTGATGCCGAGGGATCAAGGAACATGCGACGAATGACACCAATCTCAGAGGACTTCTTCGGTAAATCGATATCTAATAGAAAGAGCAACATCAGCTATTTGAGTCGCAAAAACGTCAAGGACAAACGAAAGTCGGCCTCACCATCAATGTCCTCTGGGCTACCCAAATCGATCCTTAATATTCTCCCAGTAGCAAGAGCAAGGATCACAACATTGTTGGCAACCTGAGCAGCGACAAAGTCCGCTGCAACAGCGAACGCGAGCTGAACACGCTCAACGTTGAATATCGGTAACGATGGCTCAGTTAGCTTTGCCAGGTTGCTGGAGGCAACATAGCCACTTGATCCATCCAGCGCCATTGATGCGCTGAACTGTGGAGTTATATCATTGCGAGGGGCAGCTCTGCTTTCTTTGCATCTCACTTGATGCAGCTTCTATAACTAACTAACTACATAGTTAACTAGGGGTTATTGGGGTGCTTACATGACTAATAACCAAGAGAAGGTTAGTTACATAACTAGAGGGTGCTAGTTATAAACACAGACCCTTGATCTAGTATGATAATGACAACTTTACAACTTGTAGAATCTTTCCACTTGAGAGTGAGAAATCTGGAAGAGAAAGTGATATGTATGTATAAACTATACTGCATGTTCTCATTACATAAATGTAGTTTTTAACAAAGCTGATGCTCTCTGACTAATAAGTATTCCATGCTAGAAGTGTGGAGCAATGCTGCTGGTGAAGATTTCCTTCAAAACTTCTAATGCTATCCAAATGTATGTATAGGGTATCACTGAACTGAAGCATCTAGGTAGACAGTCATCTCATCACATCACCATGCACTCTCTATCAGGCCTTGTCGTTTTCTTCAATGCCGGTGATCGGACAGCTTTCTCAATACCACGACATATGTCTTCCGAACACCTTTGATCTCCGCTGTTAACCCGCTCCATGCTCTGCGCTGCAGAAAGTGGCTCGGCGCTTTTCTTGCGGGATAGATATGATGAAAGAGCTGTACTCAATTTCTTCTCGGATGAAGCGGGTCTGCTTCGGGATCGGCTCTTCTTGCGGGGGTCATTGGGACGTTCCTCAGAGTACTCTGACGTGCAATTTACACCAGTTGTATCTGTCGATAGATTCCACCGCAGAGCCGGCTCCTGTAGATCATTCTCAGATGTTGACTGTGAAGCTGCATATAAGCCCTTCTCGAATAATACGTCGCCATATCTATCTGATTCTTCATATGGTGGTGGAGTTAAATCAGCTGGGTCGGCTTCAATCGGGACTATCTGGTAGAACAGGAGATAAGGAGATTCGTCCTTCAATGCCTTTTCGATATCAATAAGAGTGATACGCTCTTGAGCGATGTCATCAAATCGCAGCCAGTAGTTTTCGTGATCCAAGAATATATCATCCTTTAGCGAATAGCTACTTAGGGAAGAATCGAGGTCGGCTAGAGAGGTGCCTCTGACAAAGGCAATATAATGGCCCGAATCGACGGAATTACCTCGATGGCACACCATGGCTTGCAGAGAAAGTTTAAAATTTCCATATAAAGGAGCATCATCTTCCAGGTTATCGTCTTTGATAAAATGAGGAAGACCAATCTCAGTAGGGATATCGACATAGGTATCCAGCCGAATGGCTCTACCCTCAGGAAGTACTGAATATCGTTTTAGGCACATTCCTAAAATAGGTCGCCTTGTCGAAAAGTGTGCAGCAGTTTCAGCATGGTTTGTAGGAATGCTATCCGTATACCAAGCTATCGAAAAAGGTAAGCCCGAAGTATGTATATTTATTCAACGGACAGATTACTTACGAATCAAGCTGAAAATCTGCCACGCAGGCATCATGACTTCCTTTCGGACACTGCCTTTCCTGGGTCTATTCATTGGCCTCCCAGAACTCCCCTCGTTGCTGATGTGACTATTATCAGTGTCTGGAAAGAAGCGCTCCCGAACGATACTGGAAGTGCGATGCGGCCTGAGAGAGCGGGTAGGAGAGACTGGAGTGAGCGGCGTGACCGGAGATTCGGATACTGAGGATGGATCGGCTGGGAGTTCAGGAAAAGGTGTGAGCCGGGAGGCAGAAAACAGGGGAGAGGAAATGGGAGAGACATCAAAGTCCACGGTTTCAATGTGACTTGAATGCCCTTTTGACAAGGAATCCACCGATGTCATGGAGTTAAGAGTATTTTGTCGCTCAAGGAACCTTTTGATTTCGACTCGATTATTAAAGTATGCCTCCAGGCATTCTTCTAGAGTAACAGGCTTGCCATCATTCGACGGAGGTATGGCAACTTCTAAAAGTCGCTCGTTTACAAATTTGTGATCGTCTCCCGTCTCCTCTTTACCTGTGTGAAATATATCCATCTTTAATGTTATCAATGGCAACTCTAACTTCTCTGTGATAAAGGTAAATGCTTCTGATGCATCTTGCTGCTTCGATAAGGCTGCATCAGCCCAGCCACATGCGGCCAGCGCATCTTGAAGCTCCTTTGTCTAGATAGCCAGCGATGTTAAAATCATTAGGATTTCATTACCCCAGGAGCCCAGGAGCAGTCCCTAAGAGATCGGCCATACTCACTATGTCAGTAGTAATCAGTTTTCCTGACCGTAACAAGTTTACCCAAAGTCGTAGCAATATCACCAGATTTCTTCGAGGTTCATCATCGAAGGGCTTATATAAAACCCCCTCGAAAAAGTCGAGGCGCGCAAACATTGCGAAAAGGAGCGCATCCAGATAGCACGTAACACCCAGTCTGTTTTCTGCCCCTAGCAGCTTCGTGCTCGGTCTATACGTTCTAAGAATGCCTTCAATGGAGTCCTGGATAACCAGCATAAGCTCAAAGGCCTTTTCGGCATCTCCGTCCGCATATTTAGATTGAAGAGCATATCGAATTTGTGGCTTGCCAAGGTTCGGAATGCCGTAAGCCGAAATGCGCTGTTCTAGTCGGGAAACCTGGACTTCAAGTCAGTAGCGCACTTGACAGGTAAGCCGGGCTTGTGAGCTCTTTACCAATTGCTTCGTGGCTTTGTTCTGCTGGCCACTGCTGTCCGCTTCCTTTTGTTCAATTGAAAACAGTTTCCAAGTCTGGATAATAGCAGATTCGGTTGCAGATACCTGAAAGCATAGCACAGTTAATCAGCTAAGAGGTAGATATCGAGACGAGCTATTAATGCTGACAAGAAATTGATATGTGCTTCATCCAACTTAGGTTGGGGAGATGTCCAACTGACAGTGGAGGCATTTTTTGATCCCCAACTGGAAAGATCTTTGCGTTTATGAAACTTCTCCCTCCTCGTGAGGAATCGATGAATGCCACTGCTCATACTCCAATACTACTTTTGTATAGTTGAATAATGAAAGCGGGAATCAATCGGTGAAGGATTCAGTCTTTAGGCCGTCAATCGAGAAAAGCAAGGTTGCCTACATAGTCACATCCAGAATCTCGTCAGCAGACCATCTTGAAGCAGAGCAAAGCGCCAGGGCCCCGGAATTACATACTGCGAAATCTTCGAAATTCGTAAAGCGAAGAGCTGGATGTGAATGCAGTCGGTTGGCGGATGACCCGCCTGCAAGACACAAGCTGACGACGTCGGCGCACAACCTAAAAACATCCCGGATTTGGAGGATGGAGTGAAATTCGGATTGACGTCTCCGAGTCCGCAGTCTTTATTTTCTGCCAAAGAAATGAAACAAGAAAAAGTCCAGTAAGCATGGGTTGTATAAACATATGTTACTAAACGCCACAAACTAATCAGCTCCCAGTCAATAACAAGCCAGTTCATGTTGCTTCTAACTACATATGTAGTATTTATTATTTATCGAGGCCAACTATGTATCAGCCTTCCGGCGACGCCTCAGGAGCTTACATAATGCTAATGAGTTACTTTAAGGGTTTCAGTAGAGAAAGACCCGCTTTTCCCACGTAGGGCTGCTGACTCATCAGCTTTAGCCTGTCACTAGCTAGGTCATGTGCAATGTTAATATCAACCTTCAGCAAAAACTCCCGGCGAAAAGTTTCAGACGAGCAGCGAGAAGCAGCAGCGCCAGCAACAAGCAATTGGAATCATGGCGCTCCATGAGCCTGTAAATCAGCTATCAAGGGCGTTTGTTAGACGTCTAGCGCCATCATTCCATTCACATTTACCCTCCTTGCGGCGCAATGCTTCTTCAGACACCACGCCTCCAGAAGCAAAGGACCAGCTAGAGTTGGCCGGAACGTCCTTCTTTGAAGATTCTATGGTGGACAGTGATGTTGTCAAGAAATTTGATCCCATAGCCCGAAGCAGAGCGCGGCGTCAACCGCTACCCAGAAGTCGGTATGTGTCTATGCTCATCTGTCTGCCTTTATGCAGTATATTTCCTTCAAGTTACTTACATGGCATAGCTATCAATACCGCTCCCCGAAATACGATAAGGGCCCTCTCCATCCTCACAGACCTCCGCCAGAGTGGGATCCATCATCCCGCGTCTTTGTCCCAGGACCCTTCACCAACTCTCGCGTCGAACAAACTTACGAATCGACCATAGCCCCGGACATCCTCACCCTCTGCTATGTTCACAATCCGCCAGGCTTCAAACCACCACCAAAGGCCGAACGTCTTCGATCATGGGATGACAGTTCTCCATATCATAAGAACAGGCAGCTCCGTGGGCCCCGCGGCGGTGACGTCCTCCGCCTGCTTCGCAAACCAATCACCTTCAGAAATATCCCGAAACTCGAAAAGATAACCGTGCACAGTTACATCAAGGAAGCTGCAACTGAAGGATCGGCTCATTTACACGTTGCCGGTATGGCCGTTCAGGCTATTACCAATGTTAGAGTGCAGACCCACGAGTCCAGGACCAACGTGCCACAATGGGGTATTGCTGCGGGAAGAGCACACGTGGCAGTCACTGCCGAACTGCGTGGAGAAAACATGTACCACTTTTTCGGGAAGCTTGTAGACATTGTCATGCCGAGAATCAAGGATTGGAAAGGTGTCAGAGGTAGCAGCGGTGATAGTAGCGGCAATATCACTTTTGGTTTAGAGCCCCAGATGGTTGCCCTCTTCCCGGAAATCGAAGTGAACTATGATATGTGAGTGGTTTTTTACTTTTTCCCTATTCGACCCAGTTGGTATATTTTTTTTTACCCATCAAACTCACATTTTTTTTGTTTTAGGTACCCACCAAAAATGATACCCGGCTGTCACATCACCATTCAAACCACAGCTCGAATGGATAAAGATGCCAGACTCCTTCTCAACGCCATGGGCGTGCCATTTTATGGAAAATATGTGAATTGAAGAGCCCTCGACCCGGGACCCTTTTCATTTGTTCATCCCTTAGCCTTTCAAAAAAACTATGATTGCATGTTCCCGAGTCCTAGATGGCCAATACCAGATTTCAGGTTTACCAAACCGTTGAACTGCATAAGAGAATTGGATTATGACTTGCATACTATTTGTACTCTAGTAAGTTCATACATTTTATATCTGTGTATGTACGATAATCGAATAGATTGGTTTTCACTTATGTTTCCTCGGTCCGAATCTTAAAAGACAAGAACTGATCCCGGAAACCACCTTCATTCTGAGTGATAGGTATCAACATATATTTGTGTTGAAGAATAGTGATTACCAGAAAGAAAAATATTCATACATACAAGGCTGACAAGTATTATCAGGAACGTACAACCATAAAACGAATCATTGCAAATAAATGAATTTGGCTCCAGGCGACTGAGAATAGATAGAAGTTAACTCAAATGCGAATCACGCTCCACGCTTCTTGGTGAAAAAGAAAAAGAATCATTTCCAGCCCATTCGGGAGTCCATACATTCATCATGACGCAAAGGCTCGGAAATTTGAGGGCATAACTCATTCAAGACGTGATCAAGGAAATTAGCCGCAAAATACCGTGGCATATAGATGGTTGAGCGGACCACATGGCACACATACAGGCACCAACACAACCACTCAGGCAATCATGGTTTCCAAGAATGGATTCTCTAACAAGTCATCTGCACTAGGTCGTTTCTCATGGTCAATCTCAAAAGTCATATCCAGAAACGCCATAGCTTCTTTACTTGCGTTCTCAGGTGCCGGTGGTCGTGCCTGATTATTCCCAATCGCAAAGATTGCCTGCAGCTGACTGCAGTCTGGGAAGGGATGCGCTCCAATAAACATTTCGACAACTAGACAGCCAAGGCTCCAAATATCTGCTTTTTTGGTATGCGCTGTTTGGCGGACAACTTCCGGAGCCATCCAGTACACGCTTCCTTGGAGCGATGGACGGTGCAGATGGGCTGAGCCGGTACCCAGCATGGTAGACGCTTCGACGCGTTTAGATATTCCAAAGTCGGAGATTTTGATTTGGCCCTTGTTGTCAACAAGGACGTTTGCGCCTTTGATGTCACGGTGGATGATGTCACGACTATGAAGATATGAGAGACCTGATAGTATTTGCCTGACGAAGTTCCTGATTAAAGGCTCTTGAAAAGTATTGTATTGTTTCAGCATGGTAGCAATGGAACCTCCCGGGACATATTCCAAGAAAATATTCAGGTATTGGTCATCAGTTGAAGTGCCGAGGTACTGGACGATATTTGAATGCTGAAGGCCTTGAAGAAGGCTGATCTCCTGCTTTAAAGCATTGACCATGCTTGTTTTTCTCTTGTCGAATTCCGTTCCCTTTGTAGCAGATGGAAGTTCAACTTGCTTTACCGCCATGAGCTCACCAGTGATCGAGTGAAGAGCGAGAAAAACGCTGCCGAACGATCCTTCACCGATTAATGAGCCCTTCATCCAATTTTGGTTGCTGAAATTATTTCCAGCAAGGAAATCGGCTAATCCGTCATCGTCTTCCTCTCCATCTTCGGCAACAAGCATGCTCAATCGCTCGTTTAACGAATTCCCACCATCTGCAGAATTGATGCAGGGTTCATCAAGAAACGTTTGCCTTGTATCTCCACCCGCGGCTTCAGACGCGCTGTCGAAAGAAACATAGGATTTACGGTTCGGTTCCAAGGGTGATTCCTCTTGTAGTGTTTGTAAATTGGATGACGCTATGGAGTCGCGGAATGAAATTTGAGGAAGATTAAATCTGGAGACAGAAAGCGGCCTCGAAGCACGTGTTGGCGGCTGCCCAGCTCCCGTCAACCAAGTATCAGCAATGCTGGGGATGGGTGGTGCATCCTTCAAACTTGAAGCCAAGCTAATGTTGCTTACCACACTCAAACGACTTGCAGCGCGGCTCAGCCGTTGAGACCTTCTCACTGAAAGCCGCATTGTCTTTTCAATGTCTTCTTTTTGGTGACTAGGGAAGTAGGATGTTAATTCATGAATAATCATTTCACTCGGCGGGCGAGCGCCAAAAAATGATCGTAATGTTGCGCGCTGCTGGTGATCACTTAATTGACTAGTCACTATTTTCGGGAAGTCGTCCCTGTGGCGATCCGTCGCTGTCAAAGGGGACCTGGGCTGTCGTATGTTTTGCCATGATTCACCAGTCAACTTTTGAAGCTTGATTTGGTTTCTCACGTTGGTAGCGCTGAGGGCATTCATGTGAGCGACCTGGCTTTCATCCATCGCGAGCTGCGCAGAGCGCTGAAGCTCCTCGGCGTCTGGCTCGCCAGTGTGAAGTTTTCTCAGGATCAAGCGCCCGCGTTCTGATCGGCCCGTCCCATCGCAGATCTGGAGCAATTCCGCATCAGAGATTCGCCTGCAGTTGGCTGGATTTGGGTCTAAGCCATCTAGGACGTAAAAGCAATAATTTCTAAAATGACTTTCAGGTAACAAAAGCTTCCTGAGGACAGCTAACATAACCTCATCTGCTGTTCTGCAGTGCTTTACGTTCAGCACCTTGGTTTGTCCGCCAGTATATATAACTCTAATAACTGGGGAGTTTGGGGGTAAAGAGCTCATCGTAAGTCCATCGATGCTTGGAGTTTGTCTCATGTGAGTGGCAGCCCTAGAATTCTGTGGAGTATCGGATGGACGAGAGAAGTAAGTGGAGCCTTGTTCTCGACGAGGATTCTCAACAGGGCTCGCACCGGCGTATCGATATGGTCGCAATCCGCGATCCTGTTCGGGGGGAGGAGAAGAGGGTCTTGGAGAGCCTTTACCATTTTCATGGCGAGGCAACTGGCGATTTCCGGAAGCTTGTTGACGGGCGGTGGATGGGCGCGTTGATTCTGAGGAGGGAGGGGTGAACTTGGATGAATCTAATGCCACGAAAGAGTCCTAGGTAGTCTTGTCAGAATGTATAAGAATGGATATGTCTAAAAAAAGTAGCAATATCGAGGGCTACTTACTCTATTTTTCTTTTTACGGTTTGCAACGCTTTTATTCCGTAATTGCTTCACTGCAACGGAAATGCGAACCCGATCACCGAGTTTCTTGATTCCCATCTCCTGAAGTATTTTTTGGTCACAATCAAGAAGGTTATCGCCATTGAAATGGTTCGCTAATCCAATTTGTTAGCGGGATTTCCAGCAGACGCGGACATTGGCAAGAGACGCGATTTTATACCTTTGAATATGGCTTCATATTGTCCACAGCGTATGCTATGCAGCCAGTCAGCTACTCTTTTCTCGTCCCATGACCTGCAACTCTTATTAGCGGGCAGTCGAAGACCAGAACACGAGTATAAGGATGCCCATCCTACCGAACCGAATCAAATCCGTCACAGCCATCCGAGAATTCGGACTCTGTTGGGCTGGAGAATACGCCTTCGCGATTCACCATTGAGCCGGGTTGTTTTTTGCTCGGTAAAGACGTGTATGATATGATTGTGGTTGCTGATGCTGGTCCAGACGACAAAGTCGACGAGTAGGGACTTTGGGCGCTCAGCATCGTGAAGTCAGTGCTGAAAATGTCCGAAAGAACGAACAGAGCAAGGTTATATCGTATTAAACAGGTTTAAATGTGGAGTTTCAAAATGAATGGGGTCTCGAATGGAGGCCTTTCATTGTGTCACTAAACGGAGCAGATGGCGAGGAAATGATTGACGAGACTATTTCTAGACATAACACCTTAGCTGGGGTTTTTTTTTTTTTTTTTTTTGCCTTCTCTTTTTCATGACAATGACACCGAAAGCAGGGAAAGGCTTACAAATTTGAAGATGCTTGACGAATTCAGAATCTTTCCCGAACAGAAGAGTCGAGGATGAACTGACGTGTGTAAGTGAGACTCAGCTGAGCCATACGAAACAAAGCCGATTAATGAGAAAACGAAGAGGATGAAGTACCACTCCCGCATAGACGGACAGCAAGGCGAGACTCTTCGTAGCCAGAAGATCAAATATAGTTTGCAAGACTTGCTCAGGCTGGATGGGGGTCGCGTTTCATGTGGACCGTAGATGAGACAAGACTCGAAGAGAGAGTGACTGGCGGTCCCACTTGTACAGAAACGACGTGGTTTGAGGCAATTCTTCAACCCTCAAACTCATCAGCACGGAAAAACCAAGTAGCTATCCCAAATCTCAAATGGCAAACTAAAAGAGCGACGAGGAGAAGAGCGAGTGCTTGAGCAAAGGCAAAAGATGCGCCTCAGTGGAAGTATTGATGGTGGCGGTGATAATCACTTTGCTAGTTATTAGTGAACGATCTGAGGCTAACCAAGAGTCTTCTCTTCATTCACCCCTAGCTTGTTACAGATTCCGCCTGCTGATTGGCCCTGCATCCTCGACAGCATCCTCAACACACACCGACCCTGAAATATCAGAGTTGACCACTTCAAACATATTTTCCGACAGCAGGGAATGGCGGACGATGTTATATTGCCGCTGACCTCGGCGTTTAAATGTTGGTTTTCAACGGATAACCAGTGGTGGGCACCAGTCGTCGCTTAATTTGTGGATTTTCTGCCCATTTCGGTCTGAACAACTCAACGGACATTGCCAACTGCAGCGCTGAGTTGTCCTCGCAGAAGTCCAGGGCCTGAAACAACTTTCGCGCCGTCCCTGCAGCAAAGCGCCATGCCACGCAGTTGAGTCTACAGAGTCTTGATTGCCCTTGAATCTCCCTCTAACGCAGCGAAACTGAGTGCCCGGACCACTGTGACCTCATATTTGGTTCCTACTGGGAAAGTCCAGCATAGTATTCAAGAGATTTTGTGATTTAAAGAAGACAAACCCGTTCCTCGTTTTGTTGCCAAAGGATTCAGTGTATGTAAAAAGCCAGCAGACATACCAAAGGCATTTGTCTCAGAGCTTGCGTGGAATGCCTGATTGGATTGTCTGTTGGATTCATTTGGTCGGCTATAACTAACTAAGACAACAGGGTTAGCCGGCGCATGAGCTCCTGTGCATTAACAAATCCAGCTTCATACACCGAAAGCAGGGCAATTTCAAAGCTTAAGGCAAGCTAGATGGGTTGAGAAGCATATCATACTATAAAGCTAGTACAGGCAACTGGGCAATTCTTGAATCACCAACAACCAAGACCAAAGACGCCCAGAGGCAGCAGTTACATATGCTGAGTGTGCTATACTTCTAGTTTACACAAGATCGTAATGTTGGGGGATGCATGTCATAGCATGTATCAGATTTGTTTGTCCTTGAGGCAATAATTAGTACTTTCATTTTCTGCGGGCTGAGACAGTGGAGTTCATGTCAAATGGTAATGTTCTCCCTGTCCTCAATCACTGCACTGAATCACAGGAGGTCCACATTCTCCAGGAAGATTATGGAGATATGATACCATGCCTTGGCTTTAACAGAGGCTTTGCTATTTTGTTTCTGTTCTTCCTTGCGACAATCTGAGCATCTTTTACAGTTCTGGGACATAAGATTGGGACATTTGCAATAACAAAAGCTCTGCGGAGAAAGAGAAGCTTGGTCAATAACGTGAAATGAATGCCTCGATTGGAGCTTTGATTGCTCCTCAGCCCAGTGAACATCCACATGATGACAGTCTAGATTCATATGATGTTACAGGGAAAGGAGCTGAAGCATTCTCTCTTAAGCTCTAAAACTGGCTGATTCTGTGAGGAGCTGAAAGAACATATTCATGAGTCTGAATAAGAACTGAAGCCTGGGTAACCGCCAGTTATCATCGCAGCCATGCATGGGACTACTATTCGGTTCAGGAAAACAATGGACTAATAAGAGCTATTAATGGAGAGGCAAGAATGGAAACAAGAATAAAGCCATGTTCATATAGCTCAGGAAAATGTTCTAGCAGCAGAGGAATGGTTAGCTATAGCTCAAAAGCTTAATAGGGCTGTTATTGAAGTGATTTGAAGGGTGGGAGGAGGGGAACAGCTAACTAACCCCAAACATATCAGCAAATCCGTCCCAGCATCAAGTCAGATGCTTTCAGCTTTTGAGTTGGTCAAGCTTTTCTTTCTCACGACTGTGAGTTTCGATGAAGCTGGAGCCCTATTGAGGGCAATTTCTTGAATCAGATTCCTTTGTGGAAAAAACACTTTACTGGGTGTGATTGGAGTTAACCGCCCCTCCAGTGCCTGGGCACCGTACCCGCACCTTGCGAAGCAATCCAGTTGTCACTGCTAGTTCTGTTGGTCTTCCAGAGAGCCTTGATATGGCATGGAAATATCCCAGAGTAAGTAGTCGCCGCGGCCTCTCGCTCGTGTTGTTCAGGGCGCCATTTCAGTACATTCTTTGGGGTCCCCTCTTGATTGCTACCCATTGCTGTAGTACTGGCCTGCAGGTCCTGAAAAGAGTCTATCTGGGTTGAGATTTTGGTACATGAAATCTGGTGTGTCGCATATGTGACTACTTCTGGATGTTCTTGAAGGAAATGCCTTCTTCACCACCATAGAGCCTGATGGCAATGTATAACTTGAAAAAGCATCTTGCATACATTAGCATGCTGCTTGGACCTGCAAAAGATCTTCTTTGTGAAGGGTGGATGACAGCTTTGTTCTATGATGTTTTCAGTAAGTAGCATATTATCTTGCATATTTATAGACCCATTGATTGCGCAATCCATGCGCAGGGGTCTGAAAAACCCCCAGTTCGATGCCAACCACAACAGATTTCAATCTGCAGACTCAACAATATTTCAGGAGAAATAAAAATATCTGTTCGTGAAAAGAATCGTTAAGTGGTGGCCTGAAGGATGAAGGACCGCTAAGGCGCTGCTTAAAGATCTGTGGCTGTATGCGGGCCTTGGGAAAGCCTAGAGATGTATCGTGAAGCATACTCTAGTGAAACTGTGCTGCTGGATGGCCTTCCAATATGGATATGTGGACCTGCACTCTGTGGCGTCCGAATTTCTTTAATAGACCCGGATTGCTGTATTGGAATGGGCATGATACCACCAAGGATGGTCAGGCTGTTTGTTGAAAGATGGCAACCGACCTTGCGAAAAACGAGAGGAATGTCTCCAAGAGAAGTGGAAAAGAGTACCTGATAACATACCTAACTCCATAGCATCGGAGCTATCTAACACAATATTGGCAGCATGAAAAGCTGCTGTTGCGATGTGGTGGAAGATGAACAATGAATGATGTTTGAGCCAGAAACGATTCCCCCGCATTCGCGCCCAAACACGTGATCTTGACAATTCGCACTCCGCCCCAACCCCTCATTGTCGAGCAGTTTCTCCGCCTCAATTTGGCAGAGGAAGCTGGGGTGAGGGTTAAGGCAGTTCTGATACAATTAATAGAAAATGGATGAGACCCGCACCACTCTGGGAAGATTTAAGAAGAAGCGCGCGTCAACGAACCGCAAAAATCTGACCTGCGAGTACTGCAGCAGGTCATTTGCACGACTCGAACATCTCCAACGGCATCTCCGCACACGTTGAGTAACCTATCTCACCTCAAGCCTCGGGCTTTGATACTTAAACTCTTGCGACTGAAATCTAATGGTATACGATTGCAGATACAAAGGAGAAGCCCTTCTCTTGTGACATCTGCTCCAAATGCTTTGCCAGAAGGTATGTCGCCTCCACTTTCTCGCCTGGGCGGACATATTGATTTGGAAATGATAGTGATCTTCTAGTTCGCCACGAGCGGCTGGTGCACCCAGCGGAAGCCCCAGCGGCTAGGCGTGGCAGTCAATCTGCTGCGCCCGCCATCGACATCCCTGTGACCACTGCTTCTGTTCCTTCTCCTGCACCTCCTCCTCAACCCCCCAGCCATGACGACCGCCACTTAGATCTTTCAGATCGTTTACCCATACAACCTGCTTCCGTAACACGACCTGATATAGCCGTGCCACCTCCCCAAATAATAGATCAGACTCAATTCAATCCACTATGGGGATATGACCTGAATCTACTCTCCCATGCCGCTAGCCATGTTGCACTTGAAGGTCAGCAAGAACAAATGGTGCAGGTTCGAAAGCCACCACAAACACACGACAAGCCAATGACAGACAATTATGGCATTGAGCCGTCCATTCTCGATTTAGCAGACCTAGGTGACCCGGTCCAAGACTTTTCAATGTTCCTTGAAAGCGTAGGGTTGTCGTCAGATTGGGATTCAGGAATGTTCTCAACAATTGAAGCAGAGTCTCTTTTACAACCTCCCACGATATCGTTACAACCAGTCAGCCCTCCTAGGTTTAATAAGGACGAGCGTAACAACACTGACGAGCCAACATCGTTTTCTAATTTTGGGTCTCGATTGCCATCTTTACAGCCAGAACCACAAGATCCAGAGGAACGAGGAGGGCTATCAGGAGAAACATCGATGCCTAGGCCGCCATGGGACGTATCAAACCAAGATCGCCAGCTTTTGGTATCTAGATTGGAAGAGTTTTCTCAAGTTCTTCCAAAAGGCTTTACCCCTCCCTCGAGACATGCCCTGTCTCGATACTTTGCTGGCTATATCAATGGACTCAACGAACATCTTCCATTTATTCACATACCTACCCTTTCTATCTCAGGGTCTCCTCCGGAACTGAGCCTTGCCCTTGCGGCCGCGGGGTCACACTATCGATTTGAGAATGCTCGCGGGATCGAGCTTTTTCACGCTGCAAAAGCCATCTTATTGGAACGCGTCAAACGTCGCGATGCCAGAAAATTACCTCCGCAGTGGAACGCGGTTCCTACAGCGAATTCTACCATTCACACCTCGCGCGGCTCTTCTTCCATGTCCAATCCAAGTAACAGCCCTTTCCAAGCGCCGTTTGTTCCAGCGCTGGATAATACGATTTATCCCAGTGAAAATCCTGACGCACCAATGGAGATTATACGCACGTTTCTGCTGCTTACCGTCTTTGCATCGTGGGAACGGCACCCGGATTTGTTAAGAGAGATTCTTGCGTTACAAAGTACACTTGCTCGACTCGTTCGGGACCATGGACTCACAGACCCAGGACCTCTTTCTGAAACCGCATCTTGGGAGGATTGGGCTCGTCAAGAAGCCGATCGCCGAACCAAACTAATCGTTTACTGTTTCTTTAACCTCCACTCTATAATGTATAATATTCCGCCGTTAATCCTGAACTCCGAGTTGAGGCTCAGTATGCCATCGCCGGTTGATGAATGGAAGGCAAATACAGCTTCTCAATGGCGGCGTCTGCGCCGTTCCCGGGTTGGCACCGAGGTATCATTTCAGGAGGCTTTCGCGAAGCTCTTTATCAAGTCACCCCAGTCAAGTAGCTGTACCCCAATTTCGCCTCTTGGCAATTATGTCTTAATCCACGCAATCATTCAGCAGATATTTTTCGCGAGGCAGTTGTGTCTATCAGCACCTCTTATGACAGGTACGAGTTTACGGTACGAAGATCTCAGCGTTTTAGAGGCCTCTTTAGGCGCTTGGAAAGCCGGATGGAGACGAACGCCTGAATCGAGCATTGACCCTCAAAATCCTGCTGGGCCAATTGCGTTTACTTCCACTGCACTTCTCGGATTAGCATATATAAGGTTACATGTGGACCTTGGGCCTTGTCGTCATCTTGTCACTCAAGATCCATTGCAAATAGCTCAAGCCTTGAAAGAATCTCCGCCGCTTAATCGTCATCCTAGGCTCATAATGGCCTTACTACACTCCGCCCATGCACTTTCAATTCCCGTCCGCTTGGGCATAGATTTCGTTGCAAAGACCCATTCGTTCTTTTGGAGCATCCAGCATTCCATATGTAGTCTGGAATGTGCCTTTTTGCTCAGCCGATGGCTTCTTTCCATTCCTGCAACGCAGTCCGAGCAGCCACTGACTGAGCACGAGAGGAAATTGGTACTGTGGGTAAAAAGTATGATGGACGAGACGGATATGTCTGTCGGGCTGACGTCCACTTCCGAGCTTGAGTTTCTGAATGATTCGGTCAAAGTTAAGCAATTGAGTATTGCTGTGGTACGGGTCTGGTCGAGAACGTTCAAAGGAAACACGAGCTGGCCGATTGTTGACCTTATTGGCTCAAGTTTGGAGATTTATGCGGACTTATTGGAGATATGATCCGATTTCGTGCTGCGAAACAGGCTTAATCATTGTTGCCTTTAGCAATTTTTCACAAAATGCGCCGGAGAATGTGCTTTTCTTTATCACTACCAGTGGATTCATGTCGATCGACTTATATCTTTCCTGCTTTTATGCCCTGCTTTTGTCTGACCCGCAATAGTCCCTGAACAATGATTCCGGCAGTTGTGTTGATTTGTCTGACAAACTGGGCATTCAATAAGCACGCATGTTTTGACATAATGGCTTTAACTTTATGGAAACTTTGAACGATGAACTCAAGAGAGGTTCTCGATCCAATCAGGCTTGCCTGCGGTTTCAGGATAACGATACCCATTGCATCTGTATACCTCATTTGGCAGTGACGCTCTGGTATCATTTATCCTAGCACGGTTCCATTTGTAAGTATTTGTATCCGATGTATTTGAGAAATTGGGCGTCCATTATATCCTCTATTCCTCTAATTCAGTTCAAACCCTGATATCCAATGACGGTATAGAACACAACGCAAGGAAGAAATCGGTATCATCCGGTAGTCTTTAGAGCCATCTTGTTCTTTCCTCTCTCTTGCCGTAATATAACGCTCGTAGGAATGAATTTTAACGCTGACAGTGAGTTTGTTAGGTCAGCGACACCATCTTGTACATCCGCACGTTGAGGGCCATCTAAATCCATAGCCCCTAAATTCGTCAGCGATTTATGATTAGATTCATGGGTTTTTGGCCCTTTGACGTCGAGAGTTTGCGCCAATGGAGGTTCAGCTGCGGCCGGAACTGCTTTCAAATTGGAATTCATAGGTTCGGATGACCAACGTCTCTGTTGGCGGGTTTCGTACTTTGTGGATCTAGACACTGACACTCGTCGATGGTATGTTGGACTGGGTCTAAGAAGAGAGCTGTGCCTATCAATACCATCGTTTATAATATAAAAGTTGTATGTCTGCCTGAATAGTCAGAAAGAAGTCTTATTGTACTAGTAATTGGGCTCGAGCAGAGCAGAAGAAATTGGGCTCACTCTTGGAAATAGATGCTTATCAATCAAATGCCTTCTCCGCTTCTGAGGTGTAGAACATCTTCGCTCGCAGCCTTCGACGAAGCAGCCAAACTACAAAAGCAAAATAGGTTAGCAGATGCAGACAATCGCTGGGGAATGCAATCTTTCAGAACAGTCCCGTAGATAAGGACCAGAAATCATTACCGTTTTTTCTCCACGCTCCCTCTTCGCTTCACTCAACGGATCATGATTTTCCTCAATATGGCGAGTAAGGAATAATTCGGAGGGAAAATTCTTCCCACATTCCGAACATCGATTGACATGAAACTGCTTGTAATGAACCTCGTAGTCTTCATATGTCGAGAAAGATAGAGATTCCTTATGTGGCGGAAGCGAACAGCAAATCACCTCTGAAGCCACTGACGTTGATGAGTCTAGATGTACGTGTTTGGGCTGCGATGTATTGCTGGAGGAGAGGGTAGACTCTGAAGATGTGGAATCAAGCTCTGATGGCTCGAGTGAATCTTCTTCTCGTGAACGCTTAACCATGTTGCTGAGGGTAGGGCAAATCATTAAATAGGAGGTATGGATGCTACTGCAATTACTGCAGGAATGCAGGTAGTTTTTTTTGAGAGTGACAATATGATGCTATAACTAAAGGCTGATGTCGACCTAGTTAAAAACTGTATTAGTAAGCACGCAGGACTGAGGTGACGAGATTGCTTTGCTGACTGCTGGACAGTCACCAGTGTGTCTTCTTACCAAGAAAGGGTCCTAAGAGCTAGTATAACATCACTGGAAGTTCTTGAATTGCCCGTCATGGTGCTTCCAAAGTCGAGAAATGCCGTTGGCCTGGGGAACAGTCTAATGAACGACCGATTTGGCAAAGGCAAAGCTTCAGATCGGAAAAAGGTCTCATACAACGCTGCTGCAATCCGTCGAACGGGACCTGGAGGAGAAACATATATAACAAATCCGTCTGAGGAGGCATCATGGGTGAAGATGCGAAGTATTACCGAGCAAGCTGCGTTGGATGAATTCCTTAGCACCGCGGAGCTCGCGGGGACAGATTTTACGGCAGAGAAGTTGAATAATGTCCAGATCATACATCCCGACCAGAAAAACCCATATCTTCTTTCTGCTGCGGATGAGAGATCAGCTGTGAATAAGCATCAGAAAAATAGAAACCGGTTAACAGTTCCCCGGCGACCGAAATGGAACTCTAAGACAACTCCGCAGCAACTTGATATGATGGAAAGGGAAAATTTTCTTGAGTGGAGAAGAGGGCTTGCTGAGCTGCAGGAAAATCAGGACCTCCTTATGACGCCCTTTGAACGCAATATTGAGGTGTGGAGACAGCTATGGAGGGTTATTGAACGGTCAGATTTGATCGTGCAAATCGTCGATGCCCGTAACCCACTGCTTTTTCGGTCAGAGGATCTCGAGAAATATGTAAAGGAAGTGGATCCAAAGAAGGGGAATCTGCTCTTGGTCAATAAAGCAGATATGATGACGCCACACCAGAGGGAGCTTTGGGCAGCTTACTTCGAATCCCAAGGCATTAGTTACAAATTCTTTTCGGCGGCTTTGGCCAAAGAACGGAACGAAGCAACAGTAGACGAAGATGCGGATGAAACGGCCTCGGAGATGCTAAATGTAGCGAAACGCGCGAGACAGATCAATTTAGACGACTTAGAAGCGAACGTGGAGTCGGACGAGGAAGATGAGGAATCTGATGAAAGTGGTGGCGTGCCTCTTCCCGTTGAATTGAGCGAATCAAGAACCCGAATTCTCACAGTTGACGAGCTTGAGTCTCTGTTCCTTGAGACCGCGCCTACCCCCGACTCGCAGAGCGATGATTCCGAAGAGTCACGTAAGATAACCACAATTGGGCTTGTCGGGTATCCTAACGTCGGAAAGTCTAGCACAATCAACGCACTGCTTGGAGCAAAGAAGGTTTCTGTGTCTGCGACCCCAGGAAAAACAAAACATTTTCAGACCTTGCATCTCTCTCCGTCACTTGTCCTCTGTGATTGTCCTGGTCTTGTGTTCCCTAACTTTGCTACCACAAAAGGAGAGCTCGTTGTCAATGGCGTTCTGCCTATTGATCAACTCCGAGAATACACTGGGCCAGCCGGCCTTGTCGCTCAGAGAATTCCAAAGCATTTTCTTGAGGCGATATACGGTATGAAGATTTATATGCGTCCCACTGAAGAAGGAGGAACAGGAGTCCCCACGGCTTCCGAGATTCTTCGGGCTTATGCCCGTGCAAGGGGCTTTGCAACTACAGGGCAAGGCCAGCCTGACGAGTCTCGCGCTGCTAGATATATTCTCAAAGATTACGTGAACGGAAAGCTTCTCTACTGCCATCCTCCTCCGCCTTCTGAAAATACCGAGCCTATAGATGCAGCAGAGTTCAACAAGGGTTTATATGATATGCCACATCTTCCTCTTCGGAGGCAAGCAGCATTGCTTAGCCAGTCGTCCACTGCATCGGTGTCAGGTTTTGCAGATAACAATGAGGATGCAAAGTCAGACGTCGTGTCACTGTCTTCAGCTCAACCTCCACTTGAAGGTGCTCGGTCTCGAAATATCGATGCTGGGTTCTTTACTGCCCCTGGTGCAGGATCTGCTGGTCACGTTAAGATGCCGTTTAGCCATGTATACACTGAGCAAGGAGCACAGCAGAGACATAAAGAGCTCTCGGGCCGGAAAGCGAGGACAATTATAGCTTTGGAAAAAGGTATTGATATTTCAGAGGTCCGAACTTCTGGAAAGAAACATTTCAAAGGCGGGAAAAGGAAAGTGAAAGCAAAAGGCAAAACCAAGGATGCGGATGATTTTTGAGTTAATGGAGTACACGACCCGAAGTTCTCTTGATATGACCTTGATGTTTATGACATTTTGTCTTTTTGGTTACGAAAAATAGAGACGGATGCGAGTGGTGTTTCTGTGTTTTGGCGTGTTCTTTCGACTCCGGTTTTGTACAGCCAGAGCCTTTGTTATGCTCTGCGAGTGCTATCACGGTCTAGAAAGGCTATCCTTATAACAACGTAATGATCGGAACTCCTTTTGGTCCTATTCTCAGCTGATTGAATCTCTCCATCCTGCGCCACAGGGGTACTCGTTATGTCACGATAAGATTCTTGCCAACAACGCCACAGATCTTATCAATCAGCTTATCGATAACTAGCCTCAGTTACTCTATGCACGTGATACCCGATATCAAAAATCGTCCAATATCTCGAAGGTCAAACGCACAAACAGCTTACTGAACTTTTATCGCATTATCACGTTCTGTTGCTGTTGTGGACATAGCTACTATATATTATTATTTTTCCAGCCAAGATGCCTCCAAAAAGAGGGTGGATGTATGCTTCTCTTTATCATCTCCGAAGAATAAATCTGTGCTGACAGTATGCTCTTACGATCCGCAGTGATAAGAAAAATGCGACAAAATATCAGCTCTTTCACAGATCCCAGAACGATCCTTTAATACATGACGCAGAGGCCGATGACCGTGTGCTCCATAAAGTCTCTGGGCCGTCCGAACAGCCCGCCGCTCCAAAAACAACACGAGAGCTCAAGGATTTGGAGGAGGAGTTTGCCGATTCTGGCGCTCGTAAAAATGAAGGAGAAGCAGCGAACTACGGTATTTTCTTTGACGATTCTCAGTATGACTACATGCAGCACCTTCGGGAGCTAGGTAAGGGGGGCGGGGAGACTCGCTTCGTCGAAGCTACGACTAAGAAGGGCAAAGGGAAAGTGAAGAAGTTGGAAGATGCACTGGCAGATGGTACACTTGAAGATGAATTGGATGGGCTTTCAATTCGGGATGCTTCTTCAACATATGCTGGAGACGACATGCTTTCAACTGCTTCGTCTTATATCAGGAAACCGAGCTATCAAGATCAACAAGAAATTCCAGACTCGATTGCTGGATTTCAACCAGATATGGATCCAAGACTACGAGAAGTCTTGGAGGCGCTTGAGGACGAGGCGTTCGTAGACCGGGAAGGCGAGGAAGACATCTTCGATGCACTTGTTGAAGGTGGTTTGGATGCAGAGGTTGACGCAGATGAATGGAGAGATACATATATTGAAGACGACGACGACGGATGGGATTCGGATGCCACAGAAAAGGCGGCAGCCCAGCCCATGTCCTCTTCCACAGCCCAAACCGCGAACGATTCCCAAGGATCCCTACCTTCTCAAGCAGAATCTGAACTCCCTTCACACGACGCACCCATTCCTGATGTCACGCATGATGATGGAGACTGGCTCAAGAATTTCGCCAAGTATAAAAAGGATATGAAATCCAAACCAACACCGGCAGATCGCTCCGAAAACGCTTCTGAGCTCCGAACTACACCATCAACACTTTTCACCGCTGGCGGCACGCCCATCCGGAAGAAGAAGCGCAAGGGGGCGCTCACTAACCCGTCGGCGTACTCCATGACTTCTTCCTCTCTTGCCCGTACAGAGGGCCTTCGCTTATTAGACGATCGCTTCGAAAGAGTCGAGGCTCTCTACGCTCTGCATGAAGAAGGCGAGGAATACGATGGCTCAAGTATGGCAGACGACATGTCTGTTATGAGCGGCATGTCCAAGTTCTCGCGGGCGCAGAGCGTGGTTTCGCAAAGCGGGAATATTCCGATGAGAGAGGATTTTGACTCTGTGATGGATGAGTTTTTAGGCGGGTGGCAGGATCGTGGAAAGCAGGCGAGGAGAAAAGGCGCGAAGGGGAAGAGGGGGAAAAATGGGAATGAAGTTGCAGGTATGAGGATGCTGGATGAGATCAGACAGGGCCTTGGGCCGGCGAAGATCCCAGGCAAAGTTTGAGATGTTGTCGTTGTGGCCTTCTCTTGAAACAATGCCCTTTTGAAGATTTCAAGATTTACGATGAGCATTTTCGATACTAAAAGTTGCATGGCGGCGAATGGGAGCGTTCAAACGCATTGCGGTCTTTCAGAGCTTTGCGATCGCATTGGGAATTGTCAACTAAATACCGCTTGGGTATCTGGCTGGAAAACGAATCAAAATCTAATATTACATTCTTTATTATACACGGTTTTGTCTAAAACACCAGATAGAGAATATGTTTAACAGCTAAGCTCTTCACATTGCTCCGCCCACAATGCTTACAATCCACATCGCCAATCTCACATGCCATCCAACTCGTCTCTCCGTCTTCCTAAAATCCTCCCTCGACACCACCGTGGCATCTTCCTGCAACCACTTCGTCTCCTCCGCAAATCTCCGCTTTAGCTGTTCATTCGTCGTCACCACCGCCGCCCCGACCTCCAAATCCAAGCTATAGCTCCGCTTCGTATAATTACTGCTCCCCACAAACGTCAAGCTAGGAAATTCTTCCTTTGGAAGCGTGATCCAAAGACCCTTGGCGTGGTAGGTCCAGCCACCGGGTTCGCCGACGGTGCCGCGTCGCCATTCTTTTAGTTGTATTGCGTTTGTCTTTTGTGCTTCCGCGACGCGATCGAGAAAGCGGGTTGAGAGGTACGTGTAGCCTGCTGGTAACATGCCTGAGACGCCGGGAGAGCCGTAGAAGCCATTTGCCCAGGGTGAGGCGGTAAGGACGACGCCCTGGGTCTGACCGGGTGGGGAAGATGATGTGCTGGCGATTAGGAGTGATGATAGCGCGGGGTGGATGTTGAAGTATCCAGCAGTGAAAAGCCATTTGGAGTTCTCTAGTGTCGGGTTTGTGGAAAGGGCGGCGAGAATGCTAGTGACGGCGGGGAATTCTGTTGATTTGTCGGGCTTTAAGAGGGGAGTAAACTGCGCGACTGGATATACGTAGGTTTTGTCCTCTGGGAGCGTAGAGATGGGCTTGTTGGGAGAGGTTGGGGTTATTAGTTGCGGGAGTAGCAGAGAGGCGCGGGTAATAAAGCCTTCCGGGTTCTCCAGCGGAGATGGAGCTGCATTACTAGCCGGCCATTCCAAGATGTAACCTGATCTCTCTTTTTCGAAAGGAACGACTAGGAAGCTCAGGCTGCATAAAGCTTCATGTATGCGGTTATAGTAATCTGCCAACTGTTTTGAACTGAAAGCATGATACCTGTCTAGCCGGTTGGTGAAATAGTCATTTGAGAGGTTTGCACTGATTGAGCGTTAGCAAACCGCCATTGCAGAAAACTTGTCGGAGAAGAAAGCTCACACCCAGACAGTATAATCTCATCGTCAAAACCATATAACTTCATGTGCTGCAGTCCCCATCCCTCATTTATCCTCTTCGGCACATGTCGTTTCTTAAACCCCACCAAATTGGGGGTATGAAACATTCTAATCTCGACTCGATCGGGGCCATGTTCTGCTACCAACGAAGCCAGAAGCGATGCGCACGACGGGTCGGGTGACTCGCGCGTGCCTCTTAAGCAGTCCGTGAGAATGGACACGGTAAGATCAGGGTTCTCACGTAAACTCTGGCTTATCAGGGCAATGAGTTCGCATTCGCTTTTTCCAATGTAAAGTGTGGAAAGATAGATTCGGCGCCTCGCGTGTCTTATTTTATGCTAACGCCAAAATCTACATCAGTCAAAAGGCAAGCAACTTGTCAGGGAGGGACTGCTAACCTTGAGTGTTTTGTAGAATGAACTGGGCGAATCGATGATTGTGATATGCGACGCGTGGATTTCGAATCGTGGAGCAATTCGATCCAATTCGACGGTTAAAGCACCGAGAGGCGATGAAGAGCCAGCATAACTTGCAGTGGCAGCAGCGGTGTTAGTGTTAGATGTGAATTTGCGGACTCTAATGGAAACCTGGACGGCTCGTCGGCGGCAGCATGGAAGGCACCGGCCTCCAACACGGCTGAACATGGCATCAAATGGGAATTCTCTATGTGGCATATAGTTCAATCAATCCTGTCAACTGGAGAGAGAGGATCCCATGCTTCGTTCGCTGCTGATCGAGCTCGTCGTCGCGTTCCGTCTGATGTGCTTTGATGCTCCTTATCTTATCAGATCCAGTCCGCGCTAAACCGTTTGCGGACATCCACTCCATCGCCATTCCCCGTCTGATCTCACCAGCAGACTGATAACAATTCATCTCAGATCAGAGCATCTATATCTATATCACCGCAAAGATGTCGACTCTCCCTCGCACGTTGCGAAACCTATGGAGGATTGGGTTCAAGGTATATCACCTTCTCTGCCACATTTGCGAGCTTGGCTAGTTAACTGACCGCTCCGGAACAGGAATATGGCCACCAAATGCAGGTATGAATCCGAACCTGTCCTGATCCAGCCTCGCCAATTGAGCAGCATGCTTACGTGCCTGTCACTGAATAACAGTACATCGGTATGCGTTCTCATTATTCTATGCCATGCTATGCTGGTTCGACACGGCGAACTAACAGCGCGTTTTGCTCTACACAGGTGATACAAAAGCCGGTACCCTCGTCGCTGTCGACCGATACGGAAACAAATACTATGAGAACAACGAGGAATTACCACGTGTGTTTACCCTGGGATAATATCGCAAATGCCAGTAGGATATTCAAACTAATCGGTGTCCTCAATCCAGTCCGAACACGCTGGGTAGACTACAAGGAAAAAGAACTCGACGCTTCTCAGGTTGAACCAGGATGGTACACATTTCTTATCTCTCCTTTTCAAAAGAACCGATGAAGGCTTACATTCAAATTCCCCCCTTCTTTTTTCTTCCCAATTTCAGGCACGGATGGTTAGCATACATGGTCAACAAGCCCCCGACCGAAGATAAAATCTTACAGACTGGGGTGCGTGCATGGGAGACTCCTGAGCACCGACCAAATATGTCATTATCCCGCGCTGCATTCAAGACATATTCGACGTAGGTGGTCCCAACTCCTTGCCCACCTGGAATCGCTTGGCTTACATCTGCTTTCTGATGCTAGGACCAAATCGAAGTTCTCTGCTTGGGACCCTGTTGCGAAGCCTAGGTAGAGCTCAGTTAGGCAGTAATCGATTTTACGCACGCTGGAGCAGCAACTCGTCCAAAGCTATTACATTGAAAAATTGTATATAATTGCGCTCTTGTCTCCATAAGCGATTTACTCAACTAAAGCCTTGTTGAAGGCTCCATTATGTCTTTTTGTACATGCCGCGAGCCATACCGCACTAAGCGGGTATCAGACTAAATAGCACGAATAGATAATCTATATGTAGTAGCGTTGAGAACTCAAAAGCTAGAGATTGTGAAGAAAAGGACACCCTGCCCACTTAGTTATAGCACATAGCCACCAGATCCAACATTCCACCAATGTCGAACTGGTCGTCTGTCTTCTAGATCAATGCACCACCAGAGGACCTCCTTGGCCTTTTTAATCTGATTTCCATGCTCATAAGCTCGTGCTAAGGAGAACCATGCCTCTGCATCATCCCAGGCAGTTCCCAGCTTAGTTAAGGCTGACAAGAGGCCGTAGGCTCGATCTCGTGCAGCAAGGCGGGCAAGATATTCTGGCGAATCCTTGTCAAGTGGAGGAGGAGCGGGTGTAGAGGCTTCGTTGCTTTTTTGTTCCTCACGGAAAGACGCTTCAATGGGAGACGAGAGGGACAGGCTCGAGACATCGGGCTGACTCACGAGCTCTGGTTCCTCAGCTGGTATCTTCTGTTCCCATATATCAAGCAGGAGGTTGGCCAGTCCTACTGTTGCGCGAATATGATCCGGAAAGTATATCAATGCCTCCTCAAATTGCTTCATGGCTTCGAATGGCCGAAACTGGGCTTGAGCGAGATATCCACGTTCAGCATACACATCTCCCCACAACTCATCGGAAGACTGGGCTCCTCCCCAGCCTGGATCAGCAAAGGCTTTTGCGGATGATTCCTGTTTCGCAACAAGCTCCTCAACATGTTTTGCTTGCTGCTTCGCCTCGTTCCAGGACTCCAACGCATCTTCAAATAAGCCAGCGCGTCGATAAAGCCCTGCGACGAACAGCCAAATCTTAGTTAGCAGGCCAAGTGCCTGTTTCTGAATATGTACTTTAGGAAACCGAGTCAACGTTCTCGCTAGTGTATCATAAAGTCCACTGGTTGGAAGCCGAATATCTTGTTGTGGGGGCTGTTGAGAATGCCCAATCGGAGGAGGCTCCTTGTTGTATTTCATATTGTGAGGAACTGGAGGTAAGGGCTGTCGTGCAGATGCCGAACCATTATGGTCAGCTCCTGGCGGTTGTATATGGGGAAGTAATGTTGATATAGCTTGAGCGTTTGTCTGTGTTATGTCAGGGTGAGATTGGTTTGAATGCGCTTGTGACTTCGAAGACCTTTCCAAGCTCTGATGACGAATCGCTTTCCTGATACTACCTTCCCTCCTGTGTAATTTGTGCGGCTGGCGGCTAACTTTTCGACGAATGGAGCTGGATCTCGTCCCGGCTGTCTGAGGTCTCTCTCTAGATCCATTCAGATTTCCATCTGTTACTTTGATTGCTGGAGGAGGGGTATCTACTGAAAAATCAGAAATGGGCGGTGTCTTGGGTGCAGCAGTCCCGTTAATACCGAATTCATATTCATGATCAATACCCTTTTCGGCTTTCCTTCGACCAAAAAAACTTCCCCGAAAGCCACGGACTCCGGCCGAGCTCTTGGGAGGAATAAGGTACTCAGATTGTGGCTTTTGTTCTGATTCTGATAAACCTATGTTCATGAAAAAGCGGCCAAAAAGCGCTAGCAAATCTTCAGCATGGTTCACAGCCACTTCAGGTCCATGTAAAACCTCAATTAGGGAAAGTTGTGTCATTCGTAATTCGATGATGCTTTCCTTTTTGCGAATCTCTATGTCTTCAAACGCTCTGGTGTTATGCTCAGTCCCAACTTCTGCCAATATTCGAATTTTCTCATCCTGCTGTTGCCGTTCGGACTTTGGTTGGTCATCGTACGTATCTGCGGTCATGACGGTATCCAAGACTGCTTCACAGACGTGGCTAGCAGTTTCAAATTCCTCACAAGCACTTAGGAGAAGGACAAGTAGATGCCATAGAGGAACAAGATCTCGCTCGCCAGTGTATGATATTAATCCTGAACTCTGAGTCTCGTCTCCCATTACGCCTGCAGAGCTCAGCGCAAGCCGAACGCGGTCTATTGCACTGTTCAAGTCCCTCGTTTCCGCAAGCATCAAGCTCAGCGCAAAGATAGAAGCAGGATTCATGTCCTGACCCAGTTCTTCCGATAATGATGCCTCCAGCGATGATATGGCTGATGCTTGTAAGTCCCGACGGGATTCTGTTATTGGTGTCCATCTCGACCAATTCGCCAGACCAATTCCGACAGCTCTGTATGCAATAGCAAGCGTCGCTAATGATAATCCGGTGTTCCTGCGAGAGTCGGTTCCATTCAGCTTGGGAGAGAGACATTTATCATCGCTTTCACTTGTCAACGAGCGTTCGAGCAGGCCAGTCAGGTGCTTAGCCTTTTCTGCTTTCTGATAGGTACCAAAACAGCAAACCATTATAACTCCCTCGGACAGGGTACGGACAAATATATCATTATCTTCAATTCCTTCGGCTGGTTTGCCAGCTTGTCTTGCTCGGCTCCTAGCGGCATCAACAAGGTGAATATACGTATCTAGCGCTTTCAGGGCAAGATCGAATTCGGCCAATACCGAATGGACTTGGAAGAGGCGTCGCAATATCAAAGTAGAGTGAAAGGTTTTGGTTGCTGCCCGGTAAAGGATCTGAAGCCAAATTCAAATGTTGTCAGTTATGAACAAACAGTCCGCCCCAAAGAAAAGCTTACATCGAGAACATTGCGAGAGAATGCGTCTTGTCCACCTTCCCCAAAGTCCCTATCTTGCCACTCCGGGCCACATAGAATCTGCCAATTCTGGATAACTTGTTCCACACAATATTCAATTTCCTGATTTGAATCGCCGGCTTTGGGAAATTTTGCATTCCTGAGGAAAGCGTTCTCATATATAGTTTCCACACGTCGAAATTCTGAGGCAAGCTGAGCCCGTTTCGAACCTTCAGATGGAGCAAAATATGGCAGTCTCTGCTGAAGGATGCGGGAGAGAAGGCCGTAGTAGGCCCGCCATATGGAAGACCTACAGCTGGGGCTTGCAACGGCACTATCCTGTGTCGTTGATATTGGATCACCAAGCTTTACTTCACGGTGGGATGCCCATGCACGGAATGATGTCAACGCGAATTCAATTGTGGATTCTTCCACTTGCGGACTCTCAGCCGTAACGGCCTTGCTGCTGAGTAACGCTGCTTTTGCTAAAAGCCGCTCCGACCAAAACAAGTATTGCGGACTCAATGCCACTGCTGATGTAGGGAAGGAAACTCGGGGGACGATGGTTTTCATTGTTTTCACTGCATCTGCAGTCCCTGACAACAATTCTTGGGCAGCGCCTTAAAAGAAACCATTATCAGCGCCTATATTGGTAGAATGACACGAAAACCCATACCTTTCATATAGCCGCCCTTGACGATACATACTTCTGTCCATGGCGAAAAATTTTGCCCATTGCCACAGAGTAAATGAACGGTGTGGCCAAGGTCCTTAGGTAGACAAGAAAGCGCCAGCGTTGGCTCCGACAATTCCCAATGAAGCCAACCTAGACACACTTGCGCTTGAAACACATCCTCTGTAGCATTTCCTTCTTCATCTTGTATTAGGGACAATAGGGTAGGTATCAATTCGAGAACCGGCGCTTTATTCTGTGCAGCTGACGCGGAGTCGGTCGTCCGGCGCTTGCTTGCGTAGTTGGCGATTTGACATTCCGCCTGCGCTGTCTGAATTAAGCCTATGTTAAGAAGATCCTAGTGAGCGGATATGGCTTCAGATGGCTTGGGTGGTACGGAACTGAATACATTTCTTCTCGGGCGCGTGCTTCGATATCTTTCGAAGAATATTAGGAACTTCATGCCAATTCCCATTGCATCTTGCTGTGTCCAGTAAGTCGATATGGCGACGAGCTTTGCTGACAACCTACATCAGCAGCGACTTGTTAGAACTGAGTCCAGATTGCTTTGCTGGGATGGATAGACAGCTTACGGTCATGATGCCTTAAACAACCCTCCAGCAGAGAGCAAGCCCATGCACGCAGTAATCATTTGTGAAATTCAAGACAATGACAATTTAGTAATGCTAGTCATGATGCTGCATACTTGTCAAGGCCATAACATAAACAATGTCTCAAGAATGTTAGTTTCTCTGTATGCATAATATGTAGCTGTTGATGGTGAAGTTGTTTTTTGGGGGATGCTGAGCTGAACTGGGGAGAAAAGTTTCCTGCGAGATTCTCCGAGCTTGTTCGTCCTTCAAAAAAGTACATATATTATGTACTATTCTGCAACAATTTATATCCAGACTTCACAGTATGGCTGCATCTCTTCTCAGGAGAAATACTGGGCCTTTCTGAATTCTTTTCTATAATTTGCTTTGTGTTTGCAAATACACAGTCCAGATAGCTATGGCGTCTACAATGGCTCTCCGAGCAGCTGCTCACCGGCTAACCACCACGCCAGTCGAGGAGCTGCCGCAAATGGCGGTATATTTGGCGTCAGCATTAGGCGAAAGCGGCTCTATCTTATCTGCATCGGAAACCCAGAGAAGAGGGGGGGGGATATCGGATACTGCCCGGCTTGTGACAAAGGTGAAAGCTCGAATTACGAGCTTGCTTCAAGACAAGAGCATTGAAGGTCGATGGACTGCGGTTGTTCTGGCTAAGGCCGCCGTGGAAGCTGGTCAATGGGAGATACTACGTGGCTGCGAGCCGTGGGTTCGTTCGCTTTTGACCATCCTAGGCGTGAGTCGGGATTCGAAGCTACTCCGTGTCGAATGCAAATTAACAGAGACTTTCGTATGCAGAAGCCGGATCCTGTATCCTCTAAAAAGCTGTCTATCATTACTGTGACTCGAGTCTTTCAGCTTACCCAGCAATATCCAACGTTGATACGAGAAATAACGACTCCCTGCCTCCCATCTTTTGTTACGGCATGTCTGAACATTATATCCGTGAAATCAGCTTTGGATGGGAGTAGGAGGTTGAAGCAGAATCACTCGCTGGTCATTACCGTCTTCAGTGCTTTTTTAGAACTTCTTCCCAGCCATCCTACGATATTCCGCCCGTTCTCCGCCCAAATCCACGATTTACTCCTACCTCTGATCGGGTCGATTGGCTCTGCGGATTTTATTTCTGACACTGTTGTGTCGTTAGCCCAGCGATTGTTCGTGTGTTTGCATCATTGCGCTCCGAAAAATACGTCTGGTGAGGAATGGCTCAAAGCATACCGATCGACAATATTAGCTGCTCACCAGGCGGGAGACCAACTTTTCAGAGGGATTAGAGAACAGTGGGAATCGATAGACGCTGAAATACGGCAATCCTCGAAGTCCAGAAATTATTGTAATCTAGTTGGTGACGAGGGCCCGGATCCTCTTAGGCTACGTGGGTGGAATGGCGTTCAAGAAGGCAGTGGACGACTTGTCAGCCTGTTAAGATTATTATCGCAGTTTCTGTCGATGCGTACGCATTTAAATGTTTCCATTCCTATTGGTTCTACACTGGATCTAACAGCCCGATTAACGTCGCTGAACGTTCCCGTTTCAGAAAATGAGAATGGTATGTCGAATCTGATCATCCGTGAAATCGGCCAAGATGAAAGGGACAGTCTGTTTAGCGAGCTCCCGAAGATATATGTGTCCACGTTAGATCTGCTCTGCGCCATTGTTGAGGTATCTGGGACCAGCAGTATTTCAATCGCCCAAAACTGCCTTGACCAAGCACTCTGGGTCTTTGATTCGGCGAAACCTTCCAGAGCTGTCCGAGTAGCGGTTTATCGATGTATAAGCACCGTATTACCTATTATCGGGTATACATTGACTAAATCAGGACTCTCTCTACTGGCCCCGGCGATACAGTCCTCATGTTTTGACTTATTACCTCAATCTCCAGCGTGTGTCAAGGGCAACCAATCGATGGAAAAGAATCCCAAAGCTAAAGGAAATCATATGGCAATCAATGCAGATGCATTTTTAAACACCAACGCCATCGCAGCTACTGCAGATAACAGGCCATCGGATTTTCAAGAGATGCAATTCGCTGCTTTTCAGCTGCTGATTAACGCCCTTACGTGCGTTCCAACCGAGTTATTTCCTCTATCGCTACGTGCAGAAATTGACCGAACGGCCATCCTTACCGGATCTGCCAAACTCATGATGGCCAGCGTCCTGAATCCTATTCCACGCACAGGCAAGCAACGTGGTCATGCGAGTATAATGCCATTTCTTGCGAGGAACAGGCCGAATGACTTAGAAGTCGAAGGCCTACTGAGGCCACGTATGCCGGTGCTTGTGACTAGTACAGGAAAAAGCAAGATTGATTTTGCGGCTCAACAAGAAGACATTGGTGTGGAATCCGAAATGTTCAGATCTCTAGAACATGGTATAACTGAGCAATCGACGCGAAGTACTGTGCTGGCGGACTCGGTCTCCAAACTAATGGATATGGACAGCAGTCAAGTTGATACCAGGGGAACTAAGCGAGACCGTGAAGTTGACAACCGAGCTCAGATGCCTGCACCTTCTTTGGAGACACAGCCCGCTATCGCTTCTCCAGATAAGAAGGCTCGTTTGGAAACGCATCTAACGCTCGACGCTATTTCTCAATCAACGGAGCTTGGAGAACAAAAGTCCACTTTAAATAGAACTAACGCCTTAGAGCAGCCATGGGAGAATAAACCAACCATTTCATGGTCGGCCTTTAGCACTGCGTTCTCTCTCTCCAGCATTAGCTCGACGTCACCTAAACAAACCAGAAGCGAGAGTCCGTTCCGGCCGACTACGGGCGCGATGACACAAAACGAAATTGTCACCACTGGAAATAGCGAGGACATGACGAGCGACGATGAGATACCACAACTTAATATTGAACCAGACACAGATGAGGATGACGACGATATTTCCATACAATAAAGGCACCAGAACCGTGGCATCACTCTCATCCAGCAGTTCCTTTATCTAAACAACATATTCTGGTGTACATCGCTCGTATTTACCTGTTCTATGGAATATGTTGTGATCGCATACACATTAAGACATGCTTGTCGTTGACCACACAGGAAAAAAACAAGATAAAAAGAAAAGAAATCAGAATAAGAAGAAGAGGGTATATAAATTTCCTTCTTTATGAAACAATGCGATAATCCCGAAATGTGGTATCAACAGCCATCTAATCCAAAAGCAACTTGTCATCAAACCGTAAGCCATGAAACACGCCGAACCCAATTCTATTCGCTCAACAATCGATTTTCAACAAAGCTCTCACTCCAATTCCCCTTACAACTTGCCTCTACAGTATCTGGATCCCCTGCTGCCACCATCGCTCCCCCTTCCACGCTCTAATCCATTTCCCATGCCAGCACAACCAGCCTTCATCTGGAGCCCCAAAACCAAGCGCTCGAAGGGGACTGAAAGGAACAGGTTCAAATAGCCATATTCCTCCCCTGGAAAAGTCATCCGCAGCGAACGGACCCGTCAACAAGATCCAGACGACAACGAACGCGAGATTAGCTAGTCGTTTGGACCATCTAGGGAATCGTATAGGCAAACGCGTGCAGAGATATGCCACAAGCTGCTGAAGCACTACTCCTGGGATTTGCAGCACGAAGAACAGGAACACGCCTGATAGAGGATACGTAGCGGCGAGTTGGGTATGGCTCCCGCAGGCGTGGAGTAGCCCGCTCAAGGTAAAAGCTATAATCACACGCAAAACGAAAGAAGTAGACTTCTTTTGGAGGAAACGTGGGAGACGTGTGAAGATCCAGTCGCTTGGAGACACAAAGCCGAAGCGGAAGGTTTGATGCCACCATTTGCCCCACGCACCCGCTAAACCGTCATCGAGGACAGCAACCATGCACGGACCGAAAAGTGGGGGATACAACCATGGCGCTTCAATTGGCACCGTAATCCGTGTGCGTGGACCAAGGGACAGTGCTATACTGAGATATATTATGCACATGTACCCGTAGAGGTTTTCCAAAGCAAATAGAATCCCAAGACAGGTGAAAAGGTGGCGGTATATATGGGAAAAGAAACCTGCGAACTGCCCAAAGAACGCGAAAAAGTGCGGAGGTGGTGAATCGACGAGTCCCCAGAAGTATGGATCTTTCATCATGAGAACTTTGAGGACATCCAGGCCCATGTAATATATAGCTGTGGTCATTAGCGCAGACTTGAGCGTGGACTTGGTCGCGGTTGTGCCCTGTACGACCGCTGGGAGAGTTGGGTTTCCCCAATTCCAACCAACCCCTCTGAAAGAGGACATAGAGAGGTCAAGAACCCAGGTTAGACGATGCGAGAAAGTCTTGGGGTACGGCTGCCATCGGTAGGATGCAGAGTATTGAGCATTGTTTGTAGGTTCCCCGACTGCATCTTTTGGCGGACTCTCACTTTTAGTACTGTGAGAAGGCAAATACGCTTCAGTTTCCCCCGACTGACGGCTGCGATATCGAGCATCTTTGGTAATTTGACGCCCAGTCCCGTTCGCTGTAGAGTTCGCACCATTCAAACTGACTTTGCAAATTTCAAATATCCTCTCTATCCTCTTAAATTCCCCTTGAACGTCGTTGAACACTAGCAGTGCCGCGCTCCAAATCGTATGCCACATAAAGCATAACCCGACACCGTAGCCATTTGCCATACCTTGAGTATGGCAATTGAGGATTGTCAGGGTGTTTAGATACAAGATCACGCAAAACAAGAGGTGTCTGCCATATCTGAGGATACTATGGCGGGGCCATGGGACCAGTAATGCTCCAACACAAATGAAGTGAGAGACAAAATGATAAGGGAAAATGAGTGGTAATATCTCTCCCTTGCTCATGCGGTGAGCAAATTCTAGCTCTCGTGCTGCCAAAATTGCACGGTAGCCAGGCTGAGTTGGAGATTGCATGGTTGCCCTGGAGGGAGAAGTATATTCTTCCCCGACCTAGAGATCAGAGATTCTGGTAGGCTGCATGACTGTTGAATTGGTAACAAGGGAAATAATGAGCGATCACTGCCAGTATTCAGTGTGATTGAATGCTGTAGATGTGAAGAGTTGGCTGTAGATCTAACTCTAAAGAAAAATCATGCATGGTGGCTGATTGGTCTCACTCCCGCAAGACCAGCAGCTTGACTTGAGTTGGCAGCAACATGGCAGTTCTTCAGCAAGTCAGCATTCTGTAACATGCAAGAGACCACTCATGAAAGAAACAAGAGGCCCAACAACTGCTTCACGTAACAGCATACCACAGTATATTCAATTCATATCACTCATAGCGGTTATCAACTTATCGTGAACTGTTTGCAGTGTTTGCATGATGTTAAATTAAGGTTATGGTCACATGATTAACCTCGCGTCTTAGCGTGGTCTTGGCATTCTTAGCCCTGTTTAGATCAGACGAGGCTCCGAACGCGTCTTGAGGTGCGATATCACTTTTTCATAAGCACTTCTCGTGAGGATTCTGGAGGGTAACTCTTTCGTACCTTGGAATGCTAGGCATTCATAATGAACCGGCAGAACTCCTCTAGGTATGGCGACCGTGATCAATGGTCAATCCCACACAGAGGAGGTGGACAAAACGCTCCACGTCAGCGAGCTGCTCCAGCGTATTCCCGCGCAAACCGTGGTCGAAGTTCGACAACAACGTCCAAGGCAGCCAAGCGAAAGGCTCCGACGGTTGTTGACCTTACAGAGGATGATGATGATATGGTAGCACGAAGCGCGCAAGCTAGAAGCGCACCCAGACCTTATGTTCCTAGCCCAGTTTCAGGGCAACAGTTTAACTCTGTCTACGACACTATTTCACTTAGCGAAGGCGTACCAAGCACTCAAGCGGAACTAGAAGAGGAAGCTAATGCTGCGGCACTCGTTGACTCTTCTCAGGAATTTGATGATTCGGCCTACGCAAGCTTCGAACTCTATGGTCAGATCTTTTTTTTAAACGTGTATTCAGCCATTGCTTGTTGACTGATTGCCAGACTATAGGCATCTTGCCCCACAAGATAGTCGGGGTCAGATATTATGATGGTCAAGCAACCAAAGGAGAATGTGTAAATATTAGGCGAGAGCCTGGGAATCCATACGACTCCAATGCAATCCGAATTGACAATGTCATGGGTGAGCAAATTGGCCATTTGCCTCGACAGCTGGCCAGCAAATTGGCGCCCTATATTGTAAGTTTACTTCTTTCACAGCTCAAGTCCGAAAAGCTAAAGAAAGAACAAATCTATAGGATTCTGCGGATTTAATGGTAGAAGGCATCTTAGCAGGAAACAAGGGCGTCTATGAGTGTCCAATCAACCTAAGACTGTACGGAACCAGCGAGCCTACGCAACAGTTGGAACTCTTAGCAAAAATGAAAGCAGATAGGTTGCCAGTTGCAGAACTTTTGGTGAAAGGCAAGGACAAACGCAGGCAACAGCCGCAAAAAGCAAAATCTGCCGCCAACAGATCTCGCAATGGCAAGAGGAAGGCCGAGGAACGCGACGCTACGCACAATGCCTTTGGTGTCAACATGGCGCCTCCTGGAGCAAGCCAAACTGAACGAGATGATCAACAGTCGATTGACGATATTATTAGTCAAAGTGTTGTCTTCAACCCAAGAGAGATGGGACAAGTGGTTGAGAAGTTTGGTACTGATGAGAAAGACCTTGCGACGATGCCGATGGCTGAGTGTCCAGCTGCACTTTTGACGGAATTGTTACCGTACCAACGACAAGGACTCGCTTGGATGTTAGATAGGGAATCACCCAAATTGCCAGAGGTCGGAAGTAACAGCGTTGTGCAGCTGTGGAAACGACAAGGAACAGCGTATAAAAATATCGCTACTAGCTATGTCACGTCGCAAGCACCTCCGCTTGCAAGTGGTGGCATTCTCGCCGACGACATGGGGCTCGGGAAGACAATACAGACTATCTCGCTCATTTTAGCAGACTCAACGCCAAGGGTTCCTCATTCCTCAAAGACCACGCTCATTATCTCTCCACTCGGAGTGATGAGCAACTGGAGAGATCAGATTGCTACCCATGTTAAGGAAGAACATGCCCTCAAAGTTCTCATATATCATGGTGTTGGCAAGAAAGAGGCTGAAAACCTCAATCAGTACGACGTAGTTGTTACCACCTATGGTGCACTCGCCACAGAATTTGGCCAGATTGATGGAAAAGGCCCCAAGTTCGAGAAACCTGAAAAAGGTCTCTTCTCCGTCCATTGGCGCCGAGTTGTCCTTGACGAGGGTCACACCATTCGATCACCCCGGACCAAGGGAGCCAGAGCAGCTTGTACTTTGGAAGCGGACTCCCGATGGTCGCTGACTGGCACACCGATCATTAACAACCTAAAAGACCTATACTCCCAACTCAGATACCTCCGTTTAACTGGTGGACTGGAAGACTTTTCCGTCTTCAACAGCGCGCTGATTCGACCTCTTAAAGAAGAAGACCCGAGCGCGCATCTCGTTCTTCAAGCTCTGATGGGTACCATCTGTCTACGTCGGAAAAAGGAAATGAATTTCATCAACCTTCGTCTTCCGCCCATGCAATCCCACATTTTGCATGTTAAATTCTTGCCGCATGAGAAAGAAAAATATGATATGTTTCAGTAAGTTATTTGGTTATCTTTCTTGTATTCTTTTCCATCGGGCTAACGTAATGACTACTAGGGCTGAGGCTAAGGGTGTCCTCATGGATTACTCCAGCAGACAAAAGACCAATGTCACGTATTCACACTTGCTCGAGGTCATTCTGCGTCTTCGACAAGTGTGTAATCACTGGAAACTCTGCCAAACTCGAGTTAACAGTCTCATGGCTCTGTTGGAGAACAATGAAGTTGTCTCGTTGACGCCAGAGAATATCAAAGCACTTCAGACCCTCCTCCAGATCAAAGTTGAAAGTCAAGAAACGTGCCCGGTCTGCCTGGATGATTTAAATCAGCCAGTCATTACCCCGTGCGCCCATACCTTTGATTACCATTGCATTGAACAGGTCATCGAACGGCAGCATAAATGCCCCCTGTGCCGTGCAGAGATCCCAGATACATCTCAACTCGTCCATCCCGCCATTGCTCTAGGCGAAGATGACAGCGCGATCGAGATCGACCCAGAAGAAAGCAGCAGCAAAATCGACGCTTTGATCAAAATCCTCACTGCACATGGACAAGCCCCAGGAACCAAGACCGTCGTCTTCAGCCAATGGACGTCCTTCCTGAACATGATCGAGCCGCAACTCCGCAAAAACAACATCAACTACACTCGAATCGACGGAAAAATGAACTCTACCAAGCGCGACGCGGCCATGGACGCACTAACCAACGATCCAGACTGCACCGTCATGCTCGCCAGTCTGGGCGTTTGCAGCGTGGGCCTTAATCTTGTGGCTGCCAACCAGGTTATTCTTGCGGACAGCTGGTGGGCGCCTGCCATCGAGGATCAAGCCGTCGATCGCGTTTATCGGCTGGGTCAGAAACGGCCGACCACGGTATGGCGACTGGTTATGGAGGGAAGCATTGAAGATCGTGTGTTGAATATTCAAAAGCGCAAGCGGGACTTGATGACGACCGCGTTTAGGGAGAATAATGCGAAGAAGGGTGAGGAGAAGAGGGAGCGGTTGGCGGATTTGGAGAAGTTGCTTCAGTGAAAAGTTTGATATCCATTGGGTGTTGAGGATCGCGGTCTTGTCCGTTTGTTTTGTATTTTGCAAAGTAAACGGTGCAGATGGTTTTTTTTATACCCTGTCGAGGATTTTGGATCTCGTTATTCCTTTGGGAGTCTTTGCCAACGGACTTTTTTCTTTTCTTTTTGGCTTTGCTTCCATCTACCACTTTACAGCTATCTTTTTCTTTCATTTAAGCGAGATTCTTTGCCTTCCTATCGTTTAATTTTCTTTCCTATATCTAATCTTCTTTTTGGTCGAGAGTAAGGATTCCCTTCTAGCTGTTTTCCTAAGTATTTCTCCTTTCTCGCTTGTATGTATTACTAGATAAAGTATTCACCTAGTCACTCACCCAGTTCTATCTCCCCTAGACACAAGTGAAGTGCTTCTCTCAGTCAGCCACCAAAACAAATCAGTATGTAGCTACTAGATTTCAACCCCTTTTATATCGACCAATCGTAAATGACTCTCCACTGGTTTTTAATCTTGAAGTCGAGGTGCAGAATCCTCATACAGCAATACCTACCCTATGAATGCATTCATGCCCACCTTTTCTCTCTACCTTTACAAACGATATGCTAAGGAACCCAGAACTGAAAGTAACACCACTAGAAACATCCATTAAATCAAGGTCTAACCAGAGCATGATCCCGCTTAACTGACTGAATGCACTTAAAAAAAAAAAAAAAATCCTTACAATGCCGTGTCACGTTCGAAAAGTTGGGTATCAGGCTCAGCTCTTGCGCAAACCTCCAACGCCAGAGCGGGAAACTGAGAACAGACATCCATCTTTTCCTTTCTTTCTTTTTTGCTTTTTCGTTTTTCATATGCCAATGGGGAATGAAATGAGGAACAGGAGGGAGGGAAATGTGGGAAAGAAAAATCACTAATCATACATGTTATTCCGTATAACCTCTCCCTCTCATCAAGGAAAGTAAAAAAAAAAAAATAGTCATTCGTCTTCATTGTAATTAGAGCACCATATGGCCATCACAGATTCAGCAAGCCCAATAAGAAGACTATTCCTTGAAAACAATCCTAGGGTATCTGAGATTATGGGAAAATATGTGCGTCGAAATTTTCATTACTGTGTCGCACAGCGAGTTGGATTCTGCTCGATATTCGGAGTTTTCGGCGAGTGGCCAGGCAAATCTGACGAGCCCTGATTTGGCTGATCTTCTTCAAATACCCCATCAAAGCTCCTTGGGGCTTTTCTTGCGACGGTTTGCTTCGCAGGAGACTTAACCAAGTTGTCAGGTTCGGCAGTGCTAGAAATTTTGGTTGGTGACGACGCAGAAGTCACTGTCGACACACTTGATGAACTAGCATGAGGGGGCTCGGAGGAAGATTGGGGAGTAGTGACGCTAGGCCTTACAGGACCAGCGGTGTTAGTTGGCGGTTGCGTAGAAGTCTCTGTAGACATATCCTTATTGGCAGGCGGTACACTGAGTCGTCCAGGTCCTGGCATGTCGGTCGATGCTGTTGTCGGAGCTGTTATGGATATATTCGGTGAATTCGCAGGAGGCTGGGGCAATGTGCCAAGCTGTGCAGGACTAGCAATGCTGTTTTTCAGAGGTGAGGAAGCTGTTGCCGACCCGTTTGATTGCGTAAGAGGAGATCGAGGCGGTGCAACAAGTCTTGAAGAACGAGGAATATTGGTTGACAATGACGTGAAGGTTGCCATCTGCGCATTGGTTGGCTGTGAAGATGGAACCGCAAACAGACTTGTATCGGGTTGGAGGGGCGGAGGTCCAGAATGCTGAGGAGCGGGCTGAGGAGCGGAAGAGCTGGGAACACCATGAGCCCTATTGCGAGGGTCAAACCCAGGAGAAATAGGGCCGGGAAATCTCAATGGTGGCGTTCCAGAAGGTACCATCGGAGATTTCGGAGTTGGCTGAGAGAAGCGAACATTATTAGCGTGCGTATATGGTTGCTTCATAGCCAGGGTCGCTTCAAATGTCTTCTGTATTTCAATCTGCTTTCGTTCCCATGCGGCTGGATCATTACGCTTCAACCTTTCGTCATCCAGCTCTGCTTGGACGGCTTGCTCCTCTTCAGGAGTCAGTTTGTCGTTGTCTTCACGCTGGAAAGTCTCTGTGAGAGCTATTTCTCGAACAAAATTCGGCTGCTCCAGAATTTTGTCCAGAACTTTCGGATCTTTACCCTTGAACTCAGAAAGATCCTGCTGTTTGACTTCCTTTGGCGGGAAAAGATACGCCTTCTTAGATTTAGACGCATATCGTATTGGGTTTTTCTTATCAACCACCCGGAAAGAAAGTTGAGTTTTGAAAACAGTCTTGTTGTACATAGCATCTTCATATGTGCCTCCAGCGATGAAGCGATAGACAAACACTGGTTTTGTTTGTCCAAATCGATATGCACGCCCAACTGCTTGCTCCTCCCAGGTTGGATTGAATGCAAAATCGAAGATAACTACCCGATTGGCACCAGGAATGTTGAGACCAAGTCCACCAGCTTTTGTTGAAATAAGGTACACCTGCATTGGAGAATCGGCTCTGTTAAAGTACTTCGTGGAAGCCTGCCGGGTTCCAATCGGTGTCGCACCATCGAGCCGAGAATATCTCCACACGTTCTTTTTCAAAACACGTTCAAGATAGTTGAGGGTGGGAATACTATGAGAGAACACTAGAACCCTATCCTCTGCTTTGATCGATTCCTCGACGATTTGTTCGAGCATCTTCGCGCGATGAGAAAGTGTTGTCGATTCTAGCTCGCTAATGCCTTCAAAAACACGTTGAAGTTCGCTGATAATATCGGGAGTCAAAACCTGGGTGACAGGTATGTCTTCAGCAAAGCTTTCATACTCCGAATCTTGCTGCAATGATTTCGCCTTTTTACCATTATTTTTCTTCAGTAATTTCTCCACGAAACAGGATGGATGGTTACAAAGAAGAGAGAGTATTGCAAGCCACGCCCACAAACGCGCCATTGGCACATCGTCTCTGGTGGCTAAGCTCGCCACATATATTTTGTATGCATCTTCTTGCAGAGGAGTTAGGGGAAGGGTTATGACAAATTCCACCTTTGGTGGAATATCACCTTCCAAGACCGAGATATCTGCACGGTTCACTTTAGGGTCCAGATCCTTTTTGAGCACTTGAAGCCTTTTCAAGGATTCCCGACGCTCGTACCGCGTGCTATCAACATACAGACCAGCCTCAATGGGTTCAACGTATTTTGCTCTGAATTGTACAAAATCACCCAGATAATTTGGAGCAATCCAGTTGATCATTGAATAGTACTCTTCAAGGTGATTTGCCAGTGGAGATCCTGTGAGAGCAATTCGACTTTTTGATTTGAAATAGGTGGATGCTTCAGCAATTCCAGTGCCTCTGTTTTTCATTTTGTGTGCTTCATCAGCAACAACAATGTTCGGTCCTTCAACCAGCTGCCGTTTTATTGCTGCATGTTCCTCTGGCTCAAAAGGACAGGGACGAGCTTTTGTTGAACGGTTAAGTACCATGACCCTGAAGATATCATAACTAATCAGGAGGACGCCACCTTCTGAATGCCATGCTGTTATCTCATCCAATCGCTCCCCAAGCTGCGCGCTTACAAGAACTTTCCTCACAGGGCCAAGATTTTTCATAGATGCTGGATCTGGCGGCCGCCATGTCAGAAATTCCTCCCACCAATTCTCAATCAGAGATGATGGGCACAATATAAGTGTGCGAGACTGGCGAAAACATTCTGGTATTTGCTTCCGGATTTCAGCATCTGGGGAATTTGCTGCATTGGCAATTGTGACTAGCAGCGAGATACTAAAAGCAAAGTCAGCAAGTTATCTTATGCTGAGCGATGAAATTTGTTCATGCTTACACCTGCATTGTTTTTCCTAAACCCATGGTATGTGCTAGAAGACAGCCTTCGCGTTTCTCGTCCTTAATCAACTCTCTCCACATGAACTGGATTCCTTGCAACTGATGTGCCTTCACGCGGCGGCCAATATGGGCATCTAGGTAGATGATGGGTTCATCGAAGCTAACAGCTTGTCGTCCAGGATCACTGTTGGCGACTCCTGAGCGCTCCAGTCTCTGTTGCAGACGCAGTTGCTGTTCCTCTTGGAGCTGAACTCGGCGCTGGGCACGTTTTTGAGTATCTATCGCCTCTTGGCTTTGTTTGACAGCCCGTTTTCTCTTCTTGTGCGGTGTACGCGTCTGCTCGTCGGCCATGGCCTCTTCACCAGAAAGGTCGTCGGAGGTGTCCAAAGTTACCGTCTCTTCAGGGATAGCCTCTGTGGAAGGCTCTTTTTCCTTCTTCTCCCTGGTTTTCTTGAAGGGATATAATCGAAGAATATCAGCCAGAAGTGAAAGGTACTGTCTCACCTTTCTCTTCCGGATTGAGTATTTGATGTCATACTTGCTTATTCCTTTGTCTGCAAATAATCTCTTGCCTACAATCCATGATACGTACATCACAACGATTCTCATTAAAATCTCAGAATCTTCATGATTGTAGCCGGGCAAGACATAGCAACGCGCTAACATGTTTTGCAAACCGTTAACCACAACGCCCTTCAACACTTTCAAAGGGGTTGTGCTGAAAAAGCGAATTAAACCTTCTCGGTCTTCTGCAGGCATGTTGTGAACGTGCCAAGCTAGCAATACAGTTCGGTCTAATTGGAGCTCTTCAGTCGTAAGGCTCATGATTCTATCGAGGTCCAAATCAACAAGGTTTGTTGGAGGCGCATAAGCCACAGATGTATTTGTCGAACCTTCCAAGTCATCAAGACGTAACGATGATGCATTTTGTCGATGACTAGCTTCAGATGGGTTCAATGGTGGAGTACGCACATCGAAACGCTCCCTTCTAGAATTATCGTCCCCATTTTTTTCATCCTCGTTGTTGTCACTAATCGTAAGATCCACAACTTCAATTCCGACTGAATTGCGTGATATCGTGTTAGAGGTAGGAGTCGCAGTCTTGGCTTCCTTATTATTGGCAGCCCTACGTGCTCGCTGAAGTTTTACTTTCTTCCTCGGCGAAAGGACGTCGTCGCCATCATCTGGTGGCGCGATATCAGGGTTAAAGGGCGGAAATAGCTCAGGCTCAACTCCACGGTCATGGTCAGCGGGTTGATCATCCGGTACAACGAAGTCGTCAGGGTCGTTGGCGTCGTTGCTGGTATCAGAGCCTAATGACTCTTCATCATCATCAAGCAGTTGAGGCCGCCGCAAGGGTTTGGAAACTTTGGGTCGGTCGATGGAGTTTGGTGGGCATTTTTCGAGCTCTAAAGTCGCAATAACCCATTTTTGATGTTCTAGTTCAAATACGGTCTGTTCCATAGATTGGCACTGGAGCCGTACATCTTTAACCCGAGACCACGGGGTCACCTTGACAGCTTTGCGCAGCTCCTTCAAACGGTGGTTCATGTGTGAGATTTTAGTAGAAGCAGTATTGATATCTGCCAACTGTGTCCTGTTCATGCTCGAACGCAGCCAAATTCTTCTCGCTTTTCTGTCCTCAAGTGGGCGTTTTTGAAGCTGCCACTTGTCAATGAACTCGGCAATGCAACTGTCTATAACAGCATCAACCTCTTCTGGAGGCAAAATTTTTGACTGTGTTGAGTCATTGGCTTCTTTCTGCTGATTCTCTTGGTCTATTTCATTCCAAGTTTCGGAATCATAGTCATCTTCAGATGCGGAGTCACCATAGACTGGTAAAGCATCATTTTCATCTTTGGGTGGGTATTTAGAAAGCAAATACTGCAACCTATCATCACCAAGATCGAACTCTGGCCAGTCAAATATATCTTCCTTGGTTGCGATGACTTTTTTCCCCTTTTTAACGAACAACGAAAAGAACCGAGAACCACCATTCAACAAAGGTGTGGCACGGTACGGAAATACAGCAATAACGGGCTTACCATCTTTGGTCTTTAAATACTGAGGTCTCTGTCGTAGAGAGTATCGCATCTTTTGGTTTACAAAGAGCTGATGACCAGTTGGGCATGAAGCAGTTCCGAACATGCAAAATGTATCTTCGTCGCTTTCGTTTTCGGCACCAATAGTACCACTATAGAATATATCCGAGACTGTTGATCTTCTGGCTTCAAGATAGCGTCTTCCACGTGGCTGAGGCTCCGCTGGCTGAGTGATAAGAGCATCTGGATCCAGCTTGCGCCGTTTCTTGCCATCCTTATTCACCACATAATGTTCTTTATGACGCCTGTCGGTGCTGTTCTGCATCGGGAGCGATGGCGCTAGGGCTAAAGACAGGGCGTCGTCCTTCGAAACTGGTGCTGATTTGGTGACTGGCGGTTGCAAGGATTCATCTTCAATACCTTGAGCGGGCATATCAATAAGTGCAGTAGCATTCAAGTGTGGTAAGGTAGAAGCTGAAGGCTCTGCTTTTTGAAAATGTTCTTGGGGTTGAACGCTCGGACGCGCGACCCTTGGCAATTGCGGCCCATTTTGCGGGAGAGCGAACGGCGTCGAACTCGGAATGGACGTGTCGTGATATTCTTTGTATTTTTGGGACAATCCTTGCAGATACTGCACAGCCTGAATAATCGTTGCTCGCTGGCCTAAAGATTTCAGTCCAAAGTCCTCAATCAGTGTCTGTTTATTGATTTCGGTCAGTAGAACATGGCCCGTAACATCATTTTCGCGTAAAGCTTTCTCTAAAACATCAGGGTTCGGACGAGGTGGGGAGATTTTGGAGCGCGTCCAAGAGTCGAAGGATGCATGACAGAGGTATGCGACCACCTCCTCAATTGACCAGTCGAAAGGGTCCTGGCTCTCCAGGGAATCCTGCGCCATTATGTTGCCCAGAAACAAATTTTCCTTGAATTGAGGGGCGCTAAATCGAAGGCATTTCAAGTTGGCACCTTTCCGTCAATCTGGTGGCCGCAGACGCGAGGGAACTGCGCGTGTTTGGTGGAAGACGACAGTGGAGACTAGTCGCGTGGGTTTGAAGTCAGCAGTCATTGAAGGAAGCGAGACAGACAGGCTAGTTAGTAAAGACCAATAAGAGTCTGTAGGAAGCTGGGAACACACTATCAGAAGCTTGCTACCACTCCTCCCCATCCTTGTGAAGCTGGTTGCTCAGTTGTTTGATGTTTTGAGAAGAGAGCATGGTCCACCAGATTCATGTGGTCTGATTAGTCACAGTATTAAGTTTGGTGGATGCCGCTAGTACTGTGATGACAAGTGGGGAATAACACGCTAATCCTTATTAGGTTAGTGTAGCTAGAATATTCTCTTTATTTACCCCTCATCATCAATTTACAACATCACCACCAACACCAGTTCACACAACCACAAACAGATGACGACCTGAAGAGGTTGTAAATTGTCAGTTATTACTATGATTAAAGACTGTGCTTTACACAAAGTTACTCTACTGCTCTTAAAAAGAATTGAACCTGCCCAAGAAATTCGTCTGGACCTTGAGGTATTCACTGCGGGGTACTCTACGCAGTAGACATATCAAGTCTTGGAGTATTACGATCTTAGAGAAAAACCACTGGCCCATTGGACTTGCGAGGAAAGATTAGGAGAAATCAGCCAAAATAGAGATATACAGACTCATAATCTCAAGAGAAAAACTCAGTACGATGCGGAGAAAGAGACTCGATATTATCTTTGCTCCTGAGGTATGGTAGCCTAGGCCTTGATCAGTTGCTTTCTTGTGCGAGACGTAAAGGCTCTACTCTTGTTGGTTAGACCTTTTCGTAGACTTGCTTTTGAGGCTTCATCAAAACAGCGTACTGTGTTCCATCACATGTACTATCCTTAAGATGAAGCTGGTCTAAGCCCAGTAAAAGGATGCTAGCAAGCGAGCCACTCCTGCTACTACTAGGCCAAAAGGACTGCATCTTCCTATGATAGAGTGGCTAGGTATATAGATACTAGGCACTACAGCGGGCACTTCGAGTCCCAGCTTCGTACCTGAGACCCACTTAATCGACTCTGGCCATAAAGAAGAAGCTATCATGTTACTATTTCTCTAACTTAGGCCTTGCAGCATGGTGTAGTTGAAGCATACAATGATCGAAACAAGCTTTCTTGTCCTCAGTCGATCCCGTTGCTTGATTGCTATTAACCAGCATTCCATTTCAGCAAGCCAATTTATGTGTACAGTCTGTATGTATTGTGGATATAAAGTCAACAGCTACTGATTCCCAACCGCAATAAGCCTCCAGAAAGTGGTCTTCTTTGTTAGACCTGGTACACATACTACGCAGCGGAGAGCATTGGATCCAATCGGGCGTAACAAAGTTACTACGTAGAAAAGTTCACCACGGGCCACTGGCAGCAGAAATTGATTGGGTAGACCTCAGACCATATTTAGGATTCCGTATATACGGGCTACGCCTAAGAATGAAACCGGAGTTGGGAACCTGGACAGTTAGCTTCTATCTCCCCGCCATGCGTCGTCATCGATGCGGAGTAGGTCCAATTAACATTGGAATTGAGGGTCTAGACAGCGAACGTCCATCGCCGTGCCACGCGTCGTCGTTGATACAGATTCCCAGAGGACCTTGTGGTTAAATAGTCGTCAGTATCCCGCTCCTGACAGTATCAAAACCATCTTCTCTATTGCCCCCATCGATATCGAACTCACTTCAATACTTCTTGTTGTATATCCGACAAACAGTTGATATCGCTGTTCAAAATGGTGTTCGGCTGGGGTATGCAGGTTTCATATTATTATCCCACTGTCCGTCGGAAAAGCTGGTTTTTGACCGAGTCATTGCTCAATAGGAGAATCCCATGATGCTCATAAGCAAGTCTACGGAGACGAACAAAACCCAAAGTTCTCTCACGAGCTCCTAGCTGGTGCAGCTTCCTTCGAAGGCTTCAAGTTGTTCGAGGATCATCAGCGTAAAGAAGGCAAGTCCACATTCCAAACTCTGAAAAGCATCGACGCACAGTTCATTAATAGAGAGTAGGAAAACCCGTCTCCCATGCATTTGCCAAAGAGCTGTTAGCCGGGTTCGTTGGGGGTGAGGTCGACAAAATCGCGGAGAAACGGATGATGGATTCCCGACAGAGGGAAGAAGCCAAAGCATATGCGCGGGAGAGTGCTGAAAACATGTATGATCAGCATTACGTCCAAGGGCAGGGGGCAGATCAGTATGATCCAGGCCAGTATGGTGCACCACAGCATTTTGAAAGGATGTGAGCAAACCCGGCAAGGTGCTTTGATCCATTAGTATAAAAGTGCTTTAGATCTAGGATTCAACCATCTATTGCTGTCATGGACATAAAAGTTCCAAGTTCATGCAAAAAAATATAATCAGCCCATTTTTAGTAGAATGATAAATAGAAAATGGATGTAACAAATATGAAAGTTTGCTTGAATTGTAAGCTTTGATAGTGTTTCGAGCACAGAAATACATATCCATTCAAATGAAGGCACTCTGAGGAAGAACAGTCCAGTAGCATCAGCATCAGCATCACTGAGAACATCCTCCCACAAGCAAAAGACAATTTGCTTCCTGTGCAAGCTAGATTAACTAGTTAGTTAAGTTAGTTACTTAACTAAGGAAGTAAATTCTGTTGCTGAAAGATAAGATGATATATCTTTCCATAGTTGAAGTTCAAAAAGATCGAGATGGCAAAGGGTTCGAATTTCAGAAGAGCCGCATCAGATCTATGAAATAAATGTGGAATATTAATATTTTTAGGGGAAAACTAATACAATTAGCCGGGCTAGCTCAATCGGTAGAGCGTGTGGCTCTTATGCAAGTTCATAAGAACCGAGGATAACCACAAGGCTGCGGGTTCGACCCCCGCGTTCGGCTCATGATTTAATTTTTTTTTTATTTTGCCATTTTTTGCTCCCACAACCTCAAATTGGAAGTATTTCATTATTCTTACAATTTTTCATATCCCGTTCAAATATGAATCCCACAGAGTAATTTGATCTGGAAATGCTTTGTGGGCGGTGCTTAGGAACGAGCATGGGGGGGGTGCTGATTAATTGCATCTTTTGGAGCAAGCTTCATCGCATCGATTGCCCATAGATCTGTGTCTGTCCTTTTCTCATTGCTTAGATCTTTATATATATCTGGTTCATTCCTCTTATGTGCAAGTTAGGGGCCATCGTTCCGTTCCAGAACAAAACCTGTCTCCATGGACGAATCAGTATTTGCAACATATCCGCCCGAGCTCTCCCCCGAGCAGAAGCAGAATCTCGTAGCGTTAGTGAAAGACTGGACGATACATCATGGGCTGGCTGTTAGACCGTCTCCAGAGTTTGTGTCAGGCTCTTCGGATCCCAATGGCGTTTTGGCGACCAATGCGCCGGTGACTCTGTTTCCAAGTCTGTTTCCACAGTCTTGCTATGAAGCCGCGGTTTCAGTGCAGACTGTGTATAACGAATTGTATGCTGCGATTACTGTGGATGAGGCTTGGCTAGGAGAGATAATCGAAGAGTGAGAGATTTTTTTTTCTATTCTAAACCATTTTGGTTTATCATTTTCGTTGCTAAATAGTTTTTGTATAGACTTGTCGATGTTGATGATTTCGTTGCCAATCTGTGGAGAGTACACAAGGCCGTCAAGCAAGAGGGCTACGTCCAGCCACTATCATTGGGCCTTTTCAGGTCGGATTATATGCTTCATGCCCCAGAAGGGAGCAGCGAGCCGTCCTTGAAGCAAGTGGAGTTCAACACGATCTCCTCGTCCTTTGGTGGACTGTCGTGTCTTGTGAGCAAGATGCACTCGCATCTCCTGTCTTGTCCACCCGGAAATCCAATCGCATACCCACCACACCCATGTTTGAAAGAAAACCGCATTCCAGAAAACACCGCCGTTGCCACTCTGGCCGCCGGACTTGCTGCCGCCCACGAAGCCTACGGAAGCTCCAGATCATCACCCCCGCTACCACTGAGTATCATCTTCGTTGTCCAGGAAGGCGAACGAAACCTCTTCGACCAGCTCGAACTCTCCACCCGTCTCACCGAATTCCACAAGATACCCGTATTCCGCGTCATCACCACAGACATTCTCCGACTAACATCCATCCCCGCCTCCAACCCCTCTCGCCCGCTAATATACACCCCACCACACGCTCCCTCCGTCCAATTCGAAGCAAGCACCATCTACCTCCGCAGCTTCTACGCCCCAAACGACTACACCGACCAACGCGCCTGGGAAACACGCACCCACCTCGAACGCTCCGCGGCAATCAAATGCCCCACCGTGCTCAACCAGCTCTCCGGATGCAAGAAAGTCCAACAAGTCCTCGCCCAACCCACCAGACCGGACCACTTGACGCGATTCCTTCCCCGCTCCGATGCCCAGGTCATCAAAGCACTTCGCGACACTTTTGCCCCGCAATACGACATCTCGACGCCCGGCCAGGGACGAGACCTCGCGCTCAACCCGTCCACGGCAGCGAACCACGTGCTTAAGCCGCAGCGTGAAGGCGGTGGAAACAATGTCTATCGCGACGCGATCCCCGGTTTTTTGCGTTCAATGCCGGAAAGGGACTGGAAAGGTTGGATTCTGATGGAACTCATCCAGCCGCCGGGCGCGGCGAAGAATGTTGCGTTGCGAAGTGATGGGGAAGTGTTGACGGGTAATGTTGTTGGAGAACTGGGTATTTTTGGAACGATATTGTGGAATAACGAGAGTGGGAGGATCATGCATAATGAGCGAGGAGGGTGGTTGATGAGGACTAAAGCGAGGGATAGTGATGAGGGGGGTGTTGCGGCGGGTTTTTCTTCTCTGGATAGTATCCTGCTCATATAGGGCCGGGGAAGGATGTATAGAAATAGAGTATAACGAGAGTTGTAGAAGAATCAAGGCATTTAAGGACCTGCTGGCATTCAAATCTATGTAAGGATAAAAAAAAAATCATAAATACATAGCAAAACTGGGGGGTAGATTTCTGGGGCTAAAAAAGGAAGGGAAAAGCATGAACAACATAAGGCCGTGAAACTAGCATGTCTAATAGAGCAAAGAGAGGAAGGTTCTTTAAAAAGAAATAAAAATAGATAAAAATACAGGTGATTGAAAGAATGAAAGGCCAGAAAACGCTGTCATGATAGGGGAGGTTAGGAACAAGTTCCCTCCCTGCCCCGAACATCAGCACTGTGCCCAAAGGCAGGAAGGCCAAAGAACCAAGGCAAAACAGGCAAAAAAAAGGCACATAGGAAGGGCAGCCATCTCAAAAGCATTGTGGTTAGGCCAAAGGGCCAAAATGTATCGACATCTAAAAATAAACATCAGCAAAAAAATCAAAAAAAGAAAAGCAAAAGCCCAAGCAGGTCTAAGAGTGAAAGCTTCTCCTTGCTTTGCCTTAATCCCTCGGGGAGTAATCATATGCTCGAAGGGGGCGAGTTGCAACAACGACAGGCCAATAGCTACGGGGGTCCAATCACTCGATCTTCAGGTGAATCCTTAAAATGGAAGATCCAACCCAATGAAATCTTCAAAAGAGCCCTTCGAAGACACAGAAGCCTCGTGGCTTCTCATTCGAGTGAAAGGATCGTTGCGGCCCATGATCTCATTGGTATTTGTGTTCAATTTATGTACTTGGTTCTGACGAATCGAGAATCCCGCATGCCCATTGAACCGATGCGTGGCGGGGCTTTGTCTTGTGAAGCTGGGGCAAGACGACGGCGCTTGATTGTGATTGAAAACCTGCATCGCAAGGTCCCCGAAATGCGCCGCGTAATCGATATGAGGTTGAGGGAAAAGACTATCATCCAGGTATGGGTCATCAAAGGCAGAGTAATCATCCATGGAACCAGCAAATCTTGTCATGGCTGCAAGAGCGAGGTGGGCCTGTTCCTGGAGAGGTGTAAGCTTGACTGGAGACTCATTGAGCACCATGTTCCTATCGGTATCGTAGTTGTTGTATCCGCTGAGCGGAGAGTTTTCTCGTCGACTGAGTCCTAACCTTGGTCGGGATTGATAGTTACTGAACGGAGAAGGACTTTCAGTCATTCCATTGTCCATGGCCACACCATAGGCTGGTGAATTATTTTGATGACTATGACCTGTGAATCCGATCGCACCGCCTCCAGAAAATAAAATTGAGGAGGGGCTGGCATTTGCGAAATTTTTTTCAGGTGTTTTGAAACCTCCAAAAGCTTGACCATTGCAAACAGTTGATAATACAGACTTCTGGGGAGTCCTCCAACTCATTCGGCGCTTGGAGCTTGATTTAGGTGTCGAAAACACTGATCCAACTTGGGAAGATTGTTGACTCTGATTTGTGCTGCTCAGCTCAGCATTACCCTTGCCTTTGCTTCTGGCCCACCATTCAGGCAACTTGCTTTCTGGTAATTTTCTCCAATCATCTACTCCAAGATCAGTAGTCAAGACCTGAAGTTCAAATAGGAGCTGAATACTATCATCCAATCGGCGTCCTGGAGTATGGAGCTGCTTGCTGCCATCCAAGAAAGTATCGAATGGATAATACTGCGGAGTCGCATGCGGATAAAATGATCTTGATTCAAGCACGGGGGGCTGAAGGTCGCATCGCACCTTGAGAGCTGTGTTATATGCGACATTTTCAGGGGATAGCAGCTCAACACGTTCGATTTCAGCCCTGGTAACGCCACCACGGCGAGCTGTCCAACAAGACAAGCCCAGTGGTTTGCGGGCATCGCGTTCACGTCTCATATTCAAAACGTTATCAGACGGGAGCTCTGCCTTTGCAACTGGCATGCGTGCCTTAATGTCACGATAAGTGAGACGGGTGTCGGACCGCATCCAAAATTCGATGAGCCATCCAGTAGGCTTGACAGAAATATACCGTGGCAGAAAGGGAAAGTTTCGCACTGGATTGCCTTGGAAATCGAGAACTGGCCGCCCATTCTCCATCAAATGTCCGACAGGCTCAGAATGACTCTGTTCGGGGGGCTCCAACATAAAGAGGAGCAAAGGGAGGTTGCCTTCATTATAGGACGAATGATATGGATGTGGGCAAGTATGGAATTTGTCCGGAAGGCCATCGTCTAGAAAGAGTAGAAACATGCTTAACTCAAGAAGACCAAACAGGGCAAGACGAAAGATAAAAAGGGGATAGTGACTGTAGCACTTACGATGGCATTGGTCGTTCAATTCTGAGATATTGGCTTCTGAATAAGGGCCGAGTTCTATTTTGCATTGCAGTTAGCGATAGTTGAAGCATCGATGGAGGAAAAATACTCACCCAACAAAGTTCGATTCTTCTCAGCCAGCGCTTGTGCAACTTGACTCCCATCTCCAGTAGACCCCGGGGTCGTAAAGCCAGAGTACCCAGAGTCTACACCACTGGGGCCTCGACTGAAGGGAGAGGTGCCACAATCTGAAGCAGACAGTTCAGATGCCTCGCTCCCTTCTCTCACTGCAAAGCCCATTTCAGGCTGCATTTCAGGCTAAAAGAAATAAAAACAACTAGATTCTCTTGAGAAAGCAATTCAGGTGTTTTATCATGCAATAATGATAGCTTTTTAACAATATTTGAAAGGCGCGATGAAATATTGGAGTATGGAGGAAAGAGATGAACTGATAAAAAGTTGTGAAGAAGGTGAGAAACGATGGGGGGAGGCTGGTAAGAAGGTCAGCAGGGCGGTTCTGTGGGGTCAGCGGGTTGTTAAGTGAAGAATAAACTTGGTCCAAAGTGAGGAATAGAGAAAAATGTGAGGGGATCGAATGAACACCCCAGATAAAAAGCTCAGGACAGCCAGCACTTCCTCGTTGAATAGGCTTCTTGTTCGGCCAATTCACTAGATATGCCTGGATAAATTGAATCGAACATGGTCTGAGAATCTACACTGTCCTTAGATCATTGATCTAATACTAGAACATGACAGATATCAACTGGGAGCTGATATCTGGGATCCCATACTCAGAGCTCCCCCACCAAGGGGGCTATCTGATGCAGACGGAACTTTCATAGTAAATCAATGGAGGAACACTTAATCCATTGAGATTAAAGTGACTCTGGGAGGTAAGAAGGAGGAAACTCCCTTCAATCTTGAGTATAGCAATGAATACGGCAGTGAAGTAATACTGGAATTGTGAATTTACCCCCTCTGCAGCACCGCAAATTAGGCTTGACTTCAGTACCATAGCTTTAATGACTAGCAACATCATATCAAATTGAAATTCTAGAAAGTAAACGAGAAAACACAGAGCTTTTTGGTCTTTTTTCTTTTTTTCGATAAGAATTGAAACCACAGAAAGCAGAATGGAGTCGAGGAGTCAGAAGAGATGAGGTTGGAAAGTCTCGAAAAGGATTGGTCGCTGAATTCATCCCCACTGCAGATCTTGGGAGCAACCTTAAATCGACCACCAACCATCAAGCTCCTCGACATCAACTCAACAACGATGAACACGACTGATGAACTGTATATCAGAAAGAAAAAACATCACCTGAAATCGAAAGTAGACCGCAAATGAAAAATAAATAGCAGATGAAAAGAAAAATCGTTAAATGTACTCAAAGAAACCGTCTCCTGCCAGGGAGCCAATTCGGTCGTCTATGAGTTGAGTTCGGTTCGTGGTGCAAAGTACTTCGACAATCTTTAGAAAAGGGACCAGCCCTTTCGGTCGTCTGGTGGCGCACTATTTCCTGACGTTGTATGGGAATAACTCATAACAATCGTCCGTCACTTATCTTCCTGTTCAGGTGCTAAAGAGATTCATCAGATAATTAAATTCAAATGCTCCAAGGATGTCCCTGAGCATTTCCTCGTCCTCACGATCGACGAACTCTGAATGAGGGCCATCGGTAGTGGCTCGCGGTTCCAACCACTCTGACCAATTGATTTGAATAGTATTGCCAAAAAGCCTCTCGAAGGCGCCGGCAACGGGCATGAGAACGTCAATCTGCTCTTGGGTGTAGGGATCCTGAGCTTCTTCGGTCGGGACAAGAAGTGGCATAACATCGAGGCTGTTGTATGTCTCTTCAATTTTCTTCCAACTTTCTTCCTCTGTTGGCCCAGAATCTTCGGTTTGTTGACCTTCAGAAGGGTTCTGACATTTGCATTTCTTGCAAGCCTCACATCTCTCTGGTTCTCGCTTGCGCTTCCGTTGGTTTTGCCCCTGATTTTGGTTTGTTTGACTCGGCACACCAAGTGGTTGCGAGCTTTGGCTTTCTGTGTTGTTTTGGTTCTCTATGCTCTGTCTAATTGCGTCTTGTTTTGCTGCTTCTTGTTTCTCTGCTTCTTGTTTTGCCGCTTCCCGTTTTGCCGCCTCTTGATCCTTCACCTCTTGTTTTTCTGTCCCCCTTTTCTTGATCGTTTTCCGTGCGCTTTGACTGTAGGATTGCCCTATTTCGCCAAAGTTCTGGGGGTGTTCCGACCCCTTACACGTACTCAGATGGAAGTAGACATCTCTCAGTGGCAAATTCATGTGACAGCTGGGGCAAGATACAGGCTTATTTGCGTCTTGCTGTTGTTCTGTAACCAGAGATGAGACCTTTTGTTTCTTTCTACTCCGATTCACGGCAGCGGGCCGCCAGGCTTCCACATCATGCTCATCCTGCTTCGCGTTTGTATCGCTGTCTTCATAGTCGTCTTCATCCCGAGCTCTCTTCTTGCCTTTGTTGACTGGTGCTTTTCGCGCTGATGGTCGCCGGTTTACCTTTTCGTTTCCGTTCGAGGCGTCATCATTATCTGAAGGAGAGTCGGCCTTATACTCGCTACCGGTTTCATTATTGTTTTGGAACATCCCTTGACCACTTTCGTCCTGTATTCCACTCTCCAGGCTAGCCTGGTAGGCATTGGCGTCAAAGGTTGGACATAAAAAGTTAAACCCGAAACTATCATTCAAGTTGACCCGCGCATTTGTCTCCATGGCAGGGTAGGTATTGTTAACGCCGACGTTTGAGATTGACTCAGGTGGAGCTGCATTGTGCTCGAAACTGGATTCGGGCTCCGGAGATGAAAGAAAGACATTCATCTGCGTTGAAGGTATCTTGTAATCGGACGGTATAGGAATTCTTCCCTTGCTTGGATCATTAGGATCAATAAGCCCGGGGGACAATCCACGAGTTGTATTGAGAGCAAGATCGATACCGCGTTCTGCCAACATGGCAACTACCTTGGCCTCGTGTCGGATCGAACCTTGATTAGGTTTACCCCAGGTAAGAAAGCTGAATTGTTGACGGAATCGAACTAAGCGTTGTTGCAACGCATTTCGCTGCAGGCGCTTATCTGGAAGCATTCTATCGGTGATATCGCGCAATCTAATTCGCGCATCTAGACGCTTCCATGTCTCGACTCTCCAGTCTTCGACATTTGTTGAGATCCTATCTGGCAGAATGTCAAAATGTCTCAGCTTGGGCTCATCTGGGTACGGAGATTCCTTCATTGGCACCGGAGATTTGGTTTTCTTGTTCTTTTGCGTTGGTTTTAATTGATATAAGATATCCGGTAAGTTATGAATTGACCAATCTCTTTGTGTCGGAAGTATTAGAGTGATATTGCTCTCGTCTTCTGCCGATTCACGGCTGTTTTTTCGAGGAGCTTTATTTTCTGCAAGGGTATATTAGTTGGCCGTAAATAATTTTCTACTTTTCCAGTTGTTCGCTTACTCTTGGGTTCGGTCTCCTTATCCTCCTCTTCCTCCTCTTTCTCCTTATTCTCCCTCCTCTTTCCCTCCTTCTTTTTCTTGGCTTTGCCCTTTTGCTCCTTTGGAGGCAATTCAGCAGTCGCTGGCGCCGGCGCCGGCGATGGTGGAGGTGCAAACCCAGGCATATAGTAGTTTTCCATATTGCTGTCTCAAATTGGTATCGAAATTTGCAGAATTGAATAAGAAGCCTTGACAATACTGATCTCGAGAACCCGCTCAAGATATGAAATAGTAAAAGCAACGATAACTCGACTTGCGATTAAAATGAACTAAAATCTGATGGAGCACTGCTCTGTGATGAAGCAAAAAGAAATTGATACAAGGTGAAAACTGAGAACGGAAATCAAATAGCATAGCGAAGGAAAAAAAAAGATGAAAAGACTGGAAGGGAGAGAGAGATGAAAATAAGGCTTCTGAGGAAAGCCTTTGGATCTCATCTTGCTGACAACACAGTATTGAAAAATTTTTCATTACCATGTTCAATGGAGTTGAATATCAACTACACGATGATGGAGGGTGCGCTTCGCTGCCCGCTAAGCTAATAGCGCCAGCATTCTATGACGGCATCTAATAAGAGATACACGCCTCCCAGCCATTGTATTGTCTGTATGAATGGCTTTGAAAGGTGGGTCTATTTGAGCGTAAATGGAGAGCTCCATAGAACCCACGTATTGAGTGGTATCTCTCTGTTTCGTCAGGAAATCCATTGTGCCTGCGTATACAGAAATTTCAGGCTGACAATACGGTATCCGCGAGAGAAGCTAAGAAGCAAGCTTGGTATTTGTCAGGAAACATTCATTGTGGGAGGGAACGCCAGTTATTGAAGCTAGTTAATCATGGCCGTTTTGAATTGCAGCGAGGCACACATGTAGTGAGGTCCCTTTAGAGGATGACATATGTATGTATATGGCTTTCGGGCAAGAGGTGCGCCTTACGTTCCCAAGCAATACATGGCTGGAAACCAGCACCTCCTGATGAAAGACAGTCAATGTAATTAAGGAGAAACAATCTTTCAAGTAAGCCATACAGCTCCATTCAGTTACCTGTCTTTTCTCAACCCTCTGTATTGTATTGTGTATTGATGGCGGTGTTGTGATGTCGTTGAAACTTGAAAGTTCGACACTCCAATAAGGTTCAGCCCTATCTCAATTGAGTTTACGCTAACTTCACATGGTATGGCTCCCGTTTGGCCCCCAACAATACCGCTAAACCTGTTCCAGGCTAGTCCAGTTCAGGGCCCACGTGAAACTGCAACCCGTGACCAGACTAGCGCTGTGTGTCTGTCCAGTCCCGCCGTAGTTGCGACACCTCCACTCAAGGTTCGTGCATCCGTGACACCGTTTCATCGTTGGGTCCAGTTGCACAGGCGTCGTAGTATCTGCAGGGCAGGTTGGGCCCAGTTGTTCTGGTGACATCGGGCGTATCAATGTTGTAGATCAGAAAAAGAATATGCCATGTTCCTGTTTTGCTTTCACAGTTCATACTTTGTGGGATGTTGGGCCCAAAAAATCTCATAAATTGAGCTTTGTGTCTGCAAAAAAGAGGGTGTTGCTCTTGCGCAGACTCAGCAACAAGACGATATGGCGAAGAGGAAGCGAAACAACCCCGCCACCGATGCCAATGGCAGCGGCGAGAAAAGGATGTCACATACAACAATCACTTTTACATCCCACAGGCCGGAATGGGCGTACATCCATCTCGAATTGTACGTAGCTCTGTGGGATCTCACACTTATCCTCCAGCCAAATTGTCATGTTCATCGACTAACATTGCTCAATTCCGCAGAGTCACCCAACCATCCGAGCCCAGCACCGAATTCCTCGACCTCCTCACCGCCCGAACATACCTAACCTCCGCCTTATCCCAATTCCTCGGTCTCTCTGGCACCGCGATACCCATTGACATCTTAAAACTGCAAACCGAAGAACTACCCACTGTCACGGCCTCCGCAAAGAGAAAGATACGGAACATGCTATGGATCAGAGTGCCGCACGATGACGCCGCGGCGGTGATCGCGGCCGTGAGTTCGTGGGTAGGCGGTGGAGGTGTGGCCGTGGCGTGGAAGATTAGGGGCAAGGGAAGCTGGCTGGGTGCATTGGTGGGAGGCACGGGTAGGGAGTTGTTTTTGTAGTAGGTAAAACGGGCTAGATAATTGAGATGGGTTTTTTGCGAACCGTCGCCGAAGAAGAGGGGCCAATGGGTACGTATTACCTCTTCTAACTTGCTTCGCAGATCCTCCTTTTAACATTGTTGCCAGGGCACCACAAACGGATAGAGAATTCTGTGATGGTCCCCTTAGAAGTGGATTCAGAAAGTTGCCAATGCAGTGCGCATTGGACAGCGCGTGCTCGACAGTTTACCTTTGAGCGAGTTCGAGCGCGCGTGACGTGGCGTCTAATTACCACGGTCGAGTAGCAATGGCGAAGATCATGTCAACGGTCTACCCGAAATTATAAGAGTTATCTCTACTGTCTATCTCGTTTATCCTTTTCCGCATTGTCATACCGGCACACATAAGAACCACCACCTCAAGTTTAATAGAATTTCATTACAAAATATCCTCGACCTTTCTATAGGGTTGCTGGCTTTGAGCAATAGTAAAGAATGATAGTGAATCTCGAAGTGGGGAAATTGTATGTATTGTTTCAAAAGTTCAAACAAAATAATCTATGTATGCATCCAAGGACAAGGCTTCTGAAAAAGTCGTGAAAGTATAATTTATTCTTCTGTTGAATGAAACGCTATGCAGTTTATCAATCTCTCCAGACGCCAGCCTCAAACTCCAGGATCGATATCGGAATCAGGTGACAAAAAGCGGCCTGAATTTAACTAGGACATGGGTACAGTCAGTCACACATTAGAGAAATGCACAGATAGCTCAGGTATGTATGGCTCGTTTAAATTTGACGGCCAAGTCAGAACAAATGGGACCCAGATCTCTTAAACTTTTTTAATGTTTCACGCTTGATCAGCACTGATCCGACTCGCTGTTAGTATCTTTCCTCTTGTGCCGCTAATGGCCATGGCAGCCGGGGCAATTGTAGCTTTAGCTTTCAGCGCCGCACGAATATCATCGACACTCCGTTCCTTCCAGGCAACAGCGCCGCTCTTGCTAAGAGGATGCAGGACAAGGTTGTCGCGCCGGGACATGAATTCTTGGGGTTTCGGTGGTGGTGAGGAAGTGATGATGTCGAGGTCTGCTGCTAGCTGCTCGCAGAAGACATCGAGAGGCAGGTCGTTTACATCATTACCGAACGGGTTCTCGATTTCGGCGCAAATGGCGGCAAGACCTTGGATGATGTAGGTGGCAACTAAGACACACTTATCAGCAACAGCGCATTATGATCGTGCAGGACAAACACCAAAAGTAGACTCACCGACAGAGCCGGGAATGGTAATCCATCCCAAGTCCTTAACGAGCTGGAAAGGTAGGACGAGCACGTAGATCCATGTGATCTGGGAGATGAGGATGGTGTACGCAAGGGGAAGGGGGGTGTTGAGAACGCGTTCAGTGCCCGTCATCACCTCCTCCAGGGAAGAGAGTGCAGTGCCTAGATTATTCTGGTCAGGCTCAGATCTTCGTCAATTGAGAACACGGAGGCCCCTAATCTTCTTACCGGCTTGAGTCTGGTAAACGGGTAACCTGATTTTTCCCTCGTTCATCAGCTCATTAACGTAAGCGAACAGATAGGATAAAATTTCCGCTGGCAAGTTTCCAAGTGGTTTCTTGGATTTCTTAATCGCCTTGCGTGGATTCGAGACGGCCATGGGCACACTGAGATATTGTGCAATGGCCTTCAGGCGACCAGGTTTTCGAGTATCGCAAGCATTGGGGTCATGCGCAGCTTTGGCAAACGTGTCCAAATGGCCGACGAGATCAGCTAGATCGTCGTATGCAAGGTTAGGCTCAAATCGAAGCTTGTGCTTCAACGCAATGGCAAACGCGACGATCAGATTGATGCCAGTTCTACATTAAGACTGAATTAGGAGACGTTTCGTTCAGTCCAGGGCATCGCACGTGGTTCGACGTACAATTTGGCCAACACATCCTCCTTTCCTTCTTCTCCATCCCGTTCTTCAGTATGAATCCATATTATGCGAGCCAGGATTCGGGATGTCTGCATCAGCAAGGCCCAATACTTTCGTCCTTCAGAGTATCTGTATACAAAGTCAGTGGGGGGAAAGGCTCAGGGGAATGCTACGTCTCATCAACCGACCTTTCATACGCGGTCGAGCTGCGAAAGGAGAGAGAAAGACCAACCACAAAACCGAGAATAGTAAGTAAAATAGAGGAAACGCCCACTATCCCACAGCATTAGTATCTCTCCTGATCTGAGGATAAAGGTCAGAAAGCGCAGCAGCTACATTTATGAACCCAGGTCGTAAGACAAGTGATCAGAGTTGACCAGCCGGACATAAAGAGTAAAGGAATTATCATCCGCGGGAGGACACTGCCGTGTAAACGAAGGAATGTCGGCCATTTTGAATGTCGATCGAGATTTCGTGGTCCGACCTGCTCAAACAATCGCGATAAGTATGGAGTCCAGAAGCGATGATTTTCCGTTCAGTAGGTAGATTCAGTCGGGCATCGTACGAAGTAGTCATCAATATCAATGCTTGGTCTCCTGGATAGCAGTTGCTGAGGGACCTTGCTGTCCCGTTCTACAGAGCCACTGCTAATATAAGTTGGCATACGCGACGGTGCCTTCGTTCCCAAGGTCGTCGTAGTCGACGAAGCATAGTCGGGCTGTTTTGAGGGCTTTTCAGGCTGGTGGGGAGCGTGAGCGGGAGTAGGCTCCGCCTGAATCGGCATATCATCCATGATTAATACTCCGAATAGAGGCTAATGAGCGCAAGAAACGACGATGAGAAATGAAGGGAGTGGAAAAGACAAGGATACTGAGAACAATCGTCCAGAGGCTAAAAAGAGAGAATTGAGTGCCAGTGGGATAGATCTAGATTCTATTTTTCAAAACAAAATAATAAAAAGTCTGAGGGAATATCCTGAGGAAGAAAAAAGAAACACAAGAGAGGGTTAGGTTACAATATGAAGCGCCAAAAGGAGTGAATATGTATATAATAAGAGAGAGGCTGCCATTCCATGACACAATTCACAGAAGTAAAAAAGCCAACAAAAAAGAGCGTTGAAGCTGTTCAAAAGAAAATTCGCGCTGAAGCCCTGCCTCATCGGCCCCCGACTTGCTGGCCCATCCTTGAAACAGGGGAATGTGAAACAGACGTCGCATGGATCGAGAGCTCTCTCAATCAGAGGCCAGCGGGAAGAGGAACGCCCTACAGGAAGTTCTAACTGTCAGCACCCGTACCCGTTATTGGCGGAAAGGCAAAACATCCCTGACTTGGGCAAACCTTGATGCTCCTCTTGGTGCAATTGGTTCTTCTTCTGTTGCCCCTTTCCTGACTCCCTTGCCATTGTTACTTTCAAATCTGCAGAGTGCTCCGTCCATACTCGCATATGTTGCTGCCCGTCAAAATGGCCTCTTCAGGATCGACCAACATTGTGACTTGTTTGGGTAAAGGAGAACGTGTGTGAAGCGTGCGAATGCAAAGTCTAGACTCGCCGTTAATACTCCGTAGTTAGTTAGTTATTAATTGATTTGGGGCCCAGAAAAGATCCACGTCAGCAACGTCGGATACTCCGTTCTCCCTATTATTAAATATTCCTTGCATGCACATATATGGGTGACATTCAAAGATAAGTGGTGATGAATTCGTCGAAGCCAGCCCCTGCATTTTGATCCCAGCAGATGAACTGGTTCGCACTTCTGTTTGACATCGAGACACGATGGTTCAACTGTAACTGTAGTCTGTAGAAGATGAAGTGGAATGTTTATTACTCAGCACGCTGATACAGGGGAGACGAAACTTGTTAGACTAATAAAAACTATCTGCCAACAGTCAATCACCGAGCATGGATGGCGAAGAGTGAGCCTACCATACCAGAATATTGGGATTGGGAGTCTCAGAAGCACAAATGTTGTAAAAGGAACAGTATACAACACACTCTGTGAACCTCAATGGAACACCAGGCGATTGAACTCGACAGCCACATGGACCTCTTGCAAATCCCTCAGAGCGATGATTCCAGTGCACAAGTCGCACGGAAGTTGACAGCATTAGTCCAGGCTGTCCGTTGTGGACAAAGCATTGCTGCCGTCACAAAGTATGCTACGTCTATGACTCAGGACAGAGAACCTATGAATATCGCTGTTGCCGAAATGGCCATAGAAGAATACGAAGCATGGAGCTTCTACACCACAGGCAAATACCGACTAACTACTGAAGATGGACTGGAATTCCAACCATGACCCAGCACCAACTTCAATGAAGCCTCTGCGAGTAGCGCGTCGACGTGCGGAAGCACTCAATTGCCTCTACAATACACGAATCCAGGCCATTCGGTATGGTTTACGAAGAAACTGTCTATCTTTGGCTCGTCAAGGCTATGGCACGAATAATCGGGGCCGAACGGCATCTTGTGGGTGGACAATATGCGTTGAATGCAACGCAGTTGGCGGATTTGCAAACGATCAACAGAATTCTGTCTATCTCGACTGAGATTTTGAAAAAGTCAAGAAAGGATCCACTATCAGCGATAATTTCATCCGCCCAACGAGTCTTAGGGTCACAGCGGGAAATGCTCCGGCAGATGCTTGCGAATAATGGGAGAAAGAGAAAAGAGGCACCTTAGTAAACGATGAGAACCTCCATTTTCACCTCTGGCAGCGACGAGGCTCTGCAGCACTTGGGGTGCGGATTTCATTACAAATTTTGTTACGGATCTGAAGGCACACATAACGGAGCTTTGTGAAAGGAAAGTCAAGGCAAAGACTAAAGAATAATTTAGGTCATCCATGATAACATGGCTCATCGTGCCCAACCACTCCAAGAAGTGATACTGGAAGCGTCCGCTGAGTTCCTGTCACTAATACGTATGTACATCAAGATCGTTTGTCCCCAAATCGTGCTAGTCCGAGATCAAGATCACTAAGGTCACGACAAGTCGTATCGGAAAAGCTTCTCTGTTATTTTTTGTACTAAAAACATTCGATAGCATGGACATTTAGGCATCAGTTGCTAGAAACTTCGTTCTCACATCCACAAGCACTGTCGCCATCATCCCGACTCTCTCCTATCTCTTATTTCCTCCAGAAGTAGCGATAGGCTTCGCACGCTCTCTCTCCTCCCACTCCTCTATAAAGTTACTCAAAAGATTCTTATACTTCCCCCTCGGTCCACCAAAAATTTCCAATCGTTCATCCTTCGTCATTGGCGTCCCGCGCTTGACCTGCTTCGCCCGAAATTCTAGCATCCTGTCCAATTCTGCCCAAGCAGCTTCTTCCGAGCGACAAAGACAGGTGATCATCAAAGGTCCTCCAAAGAAATTCCCAAAATCCTTTTTCACGCTGCATGAGTAGTGGAGATAGTCGTCAGTGTCGCAGGCGAAGTCATAGTCGCACACATTGCCCCAGATGATTTCGCAGTTTGCAGTGATGCGTTGTGTTTGGGTGGAGGACATTGTCACTCAGGCTGCAGGCAGGCACCAGTTTGTTGGATAGGTTTGCTATGAGGAAAAAAAACTACATCAGCAGAGGGCTTCCCGTGTAAGGATGAATTCGAACAGACTTTGGAAAATATTGTGGATGAAAGCTGTGGGTTTGATTGAAAATAAAATGCCTGTTATACTAATAGGAATGCTGATAGCAAGTGTGGTCTGGTATAGTTGATGAGATTGTGTTCATATCAAAGAGTGAGGGGGGACAGCAGGGTCATTGTATGCAGCTTTTAACAAATTAAAACCACATATCTAGAGGATGTACTCTGTACTTGTGTGCGGTTCAAAGGGTTTTCCGCAAGGCAACCTCCAAATGCAGTGATTAATTAATGGAGTCACGGTAATTCCCAAATCCTTACACCGGCACAGTGCAAACCTTCGTCGAACGAGCTCGTTAAGTTATGTAGTCTTGACAGATAGTAGTATACCATCATCGCAGCATGCCAGAAAAATGAAAATAACATATTGCGACCGAGCAGGAAGTGGAATTCTTTACATAAGGAGCTGGATGCATATGTACTGTACCTATCAAAGCTTAATCAACGGCAGATGAACTGGACTAGGGAAGCGTGGAGCTGCTGCTAGAACATAGCTACGAATCCGTATAGTACAGCAATATTGCGCAGGCCAATTCAAGGACACATTATAACTGCTAGTTATTAGTCAGGTCATGAATTCCAGTTCGATCAGAAAATCCTTCTGTCATACAAAGTAGTTCTTTTAAAGGGAGAATCAATCCCTCTTCCTCTCCCCGCGCAAGTTAATCCGGTAAGAGCAAAAGGACACGTACTACTCTGTCTCCGGCGACTCTCCGGCTTCTCAATGAAGCGCCGTGATTCAGAAGCTTCGCCTGCTCGGAACTTGGAAGGAACAGAGGAGACACTCCATAGGAAGAAAATACATACGTACTTGATAGGTGTGTGTTTGCCTCTTGGTGGCGAGTGATGTGGCTCTTAACCCGGACTATCATTAATCCAGGCCGATGGAACTTGGAATGTCTAAATGAGGTTTAGTCCCCGTTCCAAATTTGGCCACTCGGCAGCCATAGCCAGCTGTGATTGGCTTGCTGAGCCGATAGCCGGGCCGTGGGGTTATCGCTCCAGCCCATCTGATTGGCCGCAACGACTTGTTGTTTCTCCAAACCAGCCAGAGCTCTGTGAGACTGAGCTTCGAGGCGAGCTTATGAGTGAGGGGAAATATCTTCGACATTCGCACTTCTTTAAAGGACAGTCTATCCAGCATCCATTATCTCTGGTTTTTCTCTTTGAAACTTCTCAATCACTTATTTAGGTCATCTTGAGCTTTTTTGAGCTGCGAAACGACTCCAGCAATTGAGGGGCTCCAGTGACATCATACCCCGCGATTTGAGCTATATGAATCTCGTTGGACAATTTGGAAGCATAAGCTTGCTTACGACCTAGCTTTCCCTCTGTTTTCCCTTCCGTATTTGCTTGGGATGGCTTCATTATGTCGTTCAGCGGCTCAAATTGGGGTTGCTGCTCGCACTAGCAGTCGGGCTTTCTCATCATATCATGCACTTCGTGCCAGTGCCCCGGCACCTGTTAAGACCTCAACACCCACAGAAAAAGCGTATTTCTTAAATGAGCCCTCTGGCCCTATCGTGAAGACAGCCATTCCTGGGCCCAAGAGCCAGCAGAAGATTGCAGAACTCAATCGCGTCTTTGATACGAGGGCTCTGAACATGCTGGTGGACTATACTTCGTCTGTTGGAAACTAGTAAGTTAAGTACTCGACCTGATAGTCATACGCCAGGAATCAAGGACCGCACGTTGACTTTGATTACTTCTACCTTTCAGTATTGCCGATCCGGATGGAAATGTCTTGTTAGACGTGTAAGGATTCTGAGCGCACCAAGTTCTGCGCTTTCAGTCGGAATGGCTAATACTCGGTCCACAGTTATGCCCAGATTGCTTCAATTCCAGTGGGATACAACAATCCTAGCCTCCTTGAAGCTACAAAATCTCCAGAGATGGTCAATGCCCTGATCAACAGACCGGCCTTGGGCAATTTTCCTTCTCAAGACTGGGCCAACATCCTTGAGACGGGTCTTCTCAGAGTCGCTCCCAAAAGCATGAATCAAGTCTTCACGTCTACCACTGGATCCGATGCGAACGAGACCGCATATAAAGCTGCATTCATGTACCATGCACAAATGAGACGTGGAGGACCAGAAGTCGATTTTTCAAAGGATGAAATATCTTCCACCATGATCAACCAGGCTCCGGGTTCGCCAAACTACTCCATCATGTCCTTTGAGTCTGCCTTCCACGGGCGCCTCTTCGGCAGTCTTTCAACCACCCGAAGCAAGCCCATCCACAAACTCGACATCCCAGCTTTTGACTGGCCTAAGGCACCTTTCCCTGCCCTTAAATATCCCCTAGAGGAATTCGCTGCCGAAAATGCCCAGGAGGAGCAGCGCTGCCTCGAAGAAGCTGAGCGAATTATCAAGGAGTTCCACAACCCAGTTGTTGCTGTTGTGGTGGAACCAATCCAGTCCGAGGGAGGTGATAACCATGCTTCTCCAGCCTTCTTTCGGGGCCTTCGTGAAATCACAAAACGCAACAACGTGCTCCTGATTGTCGATGAAGTGCAAACGGGTCTTGGTGCCACTGGAAAGTTCTGGGCTCATGATCACTGGAATCTTCAGTCTCCCCCTGACATCGTTACGTTCTCCAAGAAAGCCCAAGCTGCCGGATACTTTTATGGAAACCCAGCTCTGAGACCGAATAAGCCCTATCGTCAATTTAACACGTGGATGGGTGACCCGGCTCGTGCCCTTATTTTCCGTGCTATCGTCCAGGAAATTGAGCGGTTAGGCTTGGTTGAGAACACGGCTACAACTGGCGATTACCTATTTTCTGGCTTGGAACGTCTCGCCAAGCAATACCCTGGCCAGTTCCAAAATCTCCGTGGCAAAGGTCAAGGAACATTCATTGCCTGGGATAGCCCACAAAGAGATGCTGTCTTGAAGAAGGGCAAGGAGGTTGGAATCAATATCGGAGGCTGCGGAGCGAATGCTGTCAGACTGCGACCCATGTTAATTTTCCAGAAACACCATGGTAAGTAATGGCCCCAGTTGACGCATCGTCGTGGAGAACCTTTGCTGATATTGAATGTGCAATGCAGCCGATATTCTGCTTGAATGCCTAGAGAAGATTGTGAAGTCTTAGATATTGTTTTTTCGGGTCGTTCATCGTCATGTCACCATTATGTTATTACGTTCCTTTTTTATGGACGATTCTCAGATTGTTGTCGATTTTCCCTTATGCAGCATGACTGTATGTTCTCTTTACCTGGCTGTGATGAGTCGAATTTGCTCTGTAATTTTCTCATTTCGATGATAAATAGCGCTTTGTGCGTGTCTTAACTGCTAGTTACTTCTGCTGTCACCTGTGTACATAGGCATGTTACTTTAAGTTATCAGATCCAAAGCCTACCGCTGATTGGTCAGACACGGCAGGGCAAAAGTCTAAAAGTACACTCCAAAATCCTGCAGAGCCTTGTTAAGTAGGAGAGAAGAGAAGTGGGAATCGGCCCTTTGCTTTCTTCCAACTTCACACCCTTTTCACCGTCCTCTTTGTAGTGCCGGAACTACTCGTCTTTTGATCTTTATTCAGTCTGAACAGCTAGCTGCTTTCTTCTCTCACGTTCGGTATCGGTGACATCTGCCTCATAACCCTCCGCACTCGCCTTCCGTGCCGCCCTCATCCCTGTCTAGATCTTCTCTCTGTGCCCGGGCGCTTTTCCCATGGCTGACGAACATGTAGAAGCTGCTACGGCGTTAAAATTACAAGGGAACAAGGCCTTTGCTAAGCATGACTGGCCCGGGGCTCTGGAACTCTACACAAAGGCCATCGAGAAATATGACCAGGACGCCTCCTTCTGGTGTAATAGAGCACAGGTGTGTTCCACTTTTTTGCCGTTTCTAGATTTTTCTAGTGTGGGAGAAGAAGAGGTGTCGTTTTGGACTCAGATTTCTGAGAGAAGAAATGATTGTTTTGTGGCTAATAGGACTCTGATTTGGTTAGGTTAATATTAAACTTGAATCATATGGTTTTGCTATCGCAGATGCGACTAAGGCGATTGAGCTAGACCCATCGTATGTCAAGGTATATTGAGCATTTCCAGCAGTTGACATCGACATGCTCTGATCACGGGTTTTGCAGGCTTACTGGAGACGAGCCGTTGCGAGTACTGCTATCCTCAACTACCGAGAAGCCCTAAAGGATTTTAAAACCGTCGTTAAGAAGGCCCCACATGATCGCGATGCGAAACTAAGGCTGGCAGAATGCGAAAAGCTGGTACGAAGGATCGAATTCGAAAAAGCTATTGAGGTTGCGGAGCCGCCATCTGCCTTCGAGGGCCTGGATATCGAAGGGATCAAGGTGGAGGATTCCTACGACGGTGTACGGCTTGAAGATGAAATGACACAAGAGTTCATAGATGATATGATCAAACGGTTTAAGAATGGCAAGAAGATACACAAGAAATATGCATATAAGATTGTAAAAGCAGTGAAGGATATTGTGTATGCGGAGCCGACAATGGTGGAAATCGGCGTTGAAGAGGGAACAAAGCTGACTGTCTGCGGAGACACGCATGGTAAGAAAGCATTAATCAAGTTATAAAGCGCGTAAGCCGAGGCTGATTTTCACCTTTCTAGGTCAATACTTCGACCTTATGGAAATTTTCAGACTCAACGGTTTCCCATCGGATACACATGCATACCTGTTCAACGGTGATTTCGTTGATAGAGGATCCTGGTCGACGGAAATCGCCCTTCTCCTCTTCGCATACAAGTGGCTACGCCCTAGCAAATTCTTCCTCAACCGCGGAAACCATGAAACAGATGATATGAACCGCATCTACGGGTTCGAAGGTGAATGCAAGGCCAAATACACGGAACGTCTGTTCAAAGTTTTCTCTGAATCGTTCTCTGCACTGCCTCTGGCCACATTGATTGGCGAGAAATACCTTGTTCTCCATGGAGGTCTCTTCTCAGATGACAATGTCACCCTTGATGATATAAGAAAAATTAAAAGGCATAACCAAAGGCAGCCCGGTCAGTCTGGGTTGATGATGGAGATGCTGTGGACGGACCCGCAACCCCTGCCTGGTCGTGGCCCAAGCAAACGAGGCGTAGGTATGCAGTTTGGCCCCGACGTGACGAAACGATTCTGCAATAAGAATGGTTTGAAGGCGATCATCCGAAGCCACGAAGTGAGAATGGAAGGCTATGAAGTTGAGCACGGAGGCCAATGTATCACAGGTACGTCGTCGGCTAATTCGAATGTCCCCTTGAAGTTTTAGTTGCTGACAGAGTGACATAGTGTTTTCGGCGCCTAAATACTGTGACAACACCGAGAACAAGGGTGCTTATATAAATGTTGATTCAAAACTGGAACTTGAATTCCACAAGTTCGATGCTGTTCCCCATCCCAATATCAAACCAATGGTATGTTTTTTATTTTCCTATTTTTCATTACTTTTCTACTTATGATCGAGCTAACTCTTACCTCAGGCCTATGCTCAAAATTCCATCTTGTCCCTCATGTGAAAACTTATGAGCGAACTGCAATTGCATTTACACAAGCATGAATACATATACAGTCATATTTGAAGATAGCGGCCTCACAATTGGACCACTTCACGCTACATCACCCATTCAAGAAATTTATGTGCTTTGAATGATCCATCAAGAGCTGAACTTTTGTTAATGTGTTTCAAGTTTCTACTTTATTGTATAGCACGGAGTTGGCTGGTACAGCAGTCTTGGAGTTTTTCACAGATCTAACCACCTATTGTGATTATGATAAAGTGAGCGCGGCATATAACTACTACATAAGAGCAAGCTGTCATTTGAACATCTCAATGTTTTGTATTCCTTCTGTCCCATTACAAGGACAACATCACTGAGAATTACAATAGAGCAGGAAGACACCTCGACCCTAGATGATTCTGTAGAAGTTGATCTTGCCTTTCAGCATGATAATGTGCATACAAGGGATGTTGCTGATGTTTTAAATACATATTGTATGCACCGTATGTACATCTATTTTCATTCTTCATCAATCTGCTCCCACCGCTGTTGTCGGATATTCCTTTCAGCTTGGGTTCCTCAAACTTCCGTAATACATGAACCCACCTCAGTTGGGGACCGTCACCACAGACGCTACTGTGTGTCCATTTACAATATGGAGTTCGATCCCAAGATCCGTACGTTGCATACATACATATCTCTTGAGAGCCTGAGCAATCAACATCCTGTGAGGGGCAGGCAGTATATAAGCTAACCCCGCCGTCACCCAGCTCCGGTTCTCACTTCAGAACGGCAGACGTTCGCATATGTTTCTGCACTCGAGAGATGGCCTGTTATTTTGGTTAGGAAACCCCTTTCATTTCTCTCTCCACATTGAAAACAAGCATTCGTTCTAATTTTGTCAATTGGCTATGTTGATAAACTAATGCCTGCCCTTGCGATTAGACCAGCGCGATTGACGACCTCCATCGTTCTTGGATCCAGCTCCCTGATGAAGAGGAGGAAAAACAAAAGGAAGGGAAGGAGATTATCTCACAACTTGCTGCTTTGAAATATGAGCTGCTGCATGATAGGAAATTGACGTAAGCTGTCGTGTCTAGTGGGAAGCGATATTAAGGCAGTACGGTGTTGATGGACGATATAGGCCCTTACCAGACGATGGCGAAGAGGATATTGAGGTATATAATAAGGAGCTGGAGGAGGGGGGAGAGATGTCCTGGTTCAATGCGCCGTGGCTTTATGCGGAATGTTACCTTTGTGCGTATCGAACGTCTTTAGAGATACACGGATAGGATTACTGACCTTTCGGCATATAGACAGGCGGATAAACGTCATTTTCTCTCGCACGAAGCGCTGGAAGCACTATGATATCTTCGCACGCCAGAAAATGGCGACATTCAAATCATCGCGTCCTGCAGTTCTCGAACTCGGTGCAAGATATACAGACCTCCACAAAGAGATCAAAGCTCATCATTCCGGCGAACAGGATGAAAAAGCCGAAGAATTACTCTTCGTGGAGATGTGCGAGATTTGCCTATGGGGCAATGCAACTGATTTATCCCTTCTCACATCGCTCACATACGACGATATACAAAAACTCCAGGGCTCCAAAGCGCGCAAAGCCGCCGAGGAAAATATCCTTGTCAACGATCTCCCAGCAGCATTCGCAGTTTTGAATGACGCACGCAAGATAAAGAAAAACCAAGAGCGTCGCGTCGATATCGTTCTCGATAATGCCGGCTTCGAACTCTTCGTCGACCTAATTCTTGCAGGATATCTTCTCCTTTCCGGCCTCGCCACAACAGTCGTCCTTCATCCCAAGTCTATCCCTTGGTTTGTCTCGGACGTTCTACCCAAGGACTTTGCCGATCTAGTCTCCGCGCTCGCTGATCCACAAGCATTTTTCACTGCCGCAGACGACGAGCACGACCCAAGGAGCAACGGTGAACCCGCTCCGCCGTTATCAGAAAACGAAGTGTCCGAGCTACAATCCTTATTCAACCAATGGGCCCAACTCCACGCCGACGGGAAGCTAATCATCCGACCAAATCGGTTCTGGACGACGGCAGGAAGTTACTGGCGGATCCCAAACGCAGTGCCAGATCTGTGGAACGACTTGAAGCAGAGCGAACTAGTTCTCTTCAAGGGAGATCTCAACTACAGAAAATTGACCGGAGACGTGAGTAACACACCCCTCCCCCCGCGTTTTATTTTGTTCACCCTTTTTTTTTTAAAAAAAAAATTTGCTCGCTTCGACCTACTCAACGCATAAACCCCACAGGCACACTGGGACCCAACAACGCCCTTTTCAGATGCAATCGGCCCGCTAGGCCGCAATTCAGGCATTCGCACTCTCGCTCTCCGCACCTGCAAAGCCGACGTGGTCGTCGGCCTCCCTGAAGGCGAAGATGAGCGCATTCGCGAGACTCCCGGGGGCGGAGGGGATTCCGGCGCGCGGAAATGGGCATGGAGTGGAAAATGGGCTGTTGTGCAGTTCTGTGATGGGAAAGCTTGATTTACGGCTAAAGATTTGTAGGTAGTGCCTCAATGACGATGTGTGTGCATAGGCATTGAAGAATGTTGTTACAGTAATAGAATTAAAAAATAGACTTGCATGTTTTGACTGTTGTATGTGGTGTGCCGCCCTGCATTGCACTCTGTATATGCTCAGGTTGATTTCCATGGATGATGAGTGCTCTCTGATATCCTATCGATGAGGATTTCTCTTACAATACACAGCAATGAAATGATTATCATAACAAAAGAGGGTATTTCAGTCTAAGAACTGTTTTGGGCATAATTATAGCAAGACACCATCACTCTAAAACACCATGGCTAACCGTCATAGCACTTCCACTCACAATCTGTAATGACGAACACCACAATAAACACAAATTGGTATAGCACAGTACCACATCATGAATAAACAACACAACACCAAACATTTCAAGTAGTTGTTGGAAATTCAGGACGAAACTGAGTGGCTAATCAGAGATGTTTGAGACAAAAAACCAAACTCAGCGACCAAGCACTGAGTTCAAATTGCCACCAGCACGTTCTCCTTCCCTTGGGGTCTGGTGCGTTTTGCATCACTACTGCTCCCTCGAAGTCTTGCCCTTGCAGCTGCAGCCCGTTCTGGGGACATAGATTTCAACTTAGCAGATGCACTGCTCGAAGGCACAGAGCTTTCGGGCACGAGGGACAATGGCCGGTTCAGACCAGAGGCTTTGTTCGCATTTTGCCGTGGCGCCTTGCCCTCTGTATTACCAGGTAGGTGGGGACGGGAACTGGTGCCTGTGGAGTCTTGACCAAGTTCGACGTACACCATGGATGGTCTTGGCGAGGGACAAGCGTTCATGTAATGTTCTCGGCTTGCTGGCTTTTTGGGTGATTCCGAACGGGAACGTTTCGTTTGCAGTAAATTGGCAGATGCTAGAAGGTCTACGTTGTTCTGGCGTCGCTTGACAGTATCCGGCGGGGAGAGATCGCTGTCTAACTCTAACAAGTTGCCGGTTTCGTTGCAAACGTCGGTCTCTGACGTGGAATGAACTCGGGGTTCCTCACCAGAGCATTGCTGCTTGATACACTGATTGGCATGTTCGTATGGTTGGCTCAGGGGACTTCGTCCCCTCTCAGGCCCATTCCTTGTTTGAGTTGCCTGATTATGTCCGGTTTCGTGAGACGCTTTGTACTTTCGCCCGTGTATGGCATCGAATTCTCGCTTACTGGGGGCTAGCGAATGTCGAGTTGAACGTCTGAAAGAATCTGCAGGAATATGGGCTTTCGCGCAAGCATCCTTGTCGCCTGCGGCTAGTTTGTTCCTCAGAGAGTCTATGATTTCTTGCATTTCCCTCTTCTCTGCTTCGAATGACTTCTTCAGTGCATTTTCTGCCTCACGATGCGCCTTTGACGTGTCCCTAAGTTGTTCGCTATATTCCTTCACTCGAGATTCAAGTACTTGATGTCTCCGCTTCAGTTTTGCCTCTTTAGACTTTCGTCTTTCTTCATAATTCAAAATCTCTTTTTTAACCTTCGCAAGATCGCGTTTCAAAGATATATTTTCCGCTTCAAGCTTACTAGCTTTCTGTTCGGAATTTTGGGCTAGTTCTTGTAGCTTTTCCAAGTCATGCAAATGCCCTTGAGCCTTCAGTTGAGCGTTGGCTCGATCTAGCTCTTCTTGTACTTTGCGCAGGTTTAATGCCACAGCATTTTGTTTTGACTCACTGTCCGGAGGGCTGTCATCGTTTTTCAACGAGCCATGTTTTTCAAGGGCTCTTCGCATACTAGCGGCTTTGTATTTATGTTTCAAGGTCAATGCGGTCTGTTGAGAAAGCTCCTTAACCATATCTTCGTTCTTCGGTTCTCCGGTATTGAGCTTTTCAGCCATTCCGGCGGCCAGCTCGGTAAGACAGCGCTCCATCTCTTTGACTTTCTCTTCTTGCTGCTTCAGTCTATCCGCTAGGCGATTGGCTTCTGCTTCTTTCATCCTTGCAAATGAGTCTGTTAATGACCGGTTCTCGATCAGTTTTCTGAATTCACGATCCGATTTCGCCCTATAGCTCTCATACTCGGATTTCCAATATATTCCCGATTGCGAACGTGGTTCATTCAGATTTGTAGTGATATCATCTTCGACTTCTTCTACTAGTCCCTTGGTAGGCTGCGTGGCTGCTTGGACGGTCTTTTTGGTAGGAGTAGTCTCCTTCTTCTCACCAATATCGAAAAGTTCGTCGTTTCTGTTGGACTTGTTCCCCCGCACTTCTAGAAACGATGGGGTTAAATTGTTTCGACTCCTTTTCGGCGGGTCCGATATCGAAGCTGGCCACTGTCGGCTGATATTTCCAGAAAGCAAGTCCCTCCTTGGACTTGCGTCAGAAGCTGATCGTTTGCGCTCATTATCAACAACCCCTTCACCAAATGAGACGGTCTTCCTTCGCGTAGCAGCCGTTCCAGGAGTAAGAAGAATACTTTTTGTAGGAGAAGGCATGGGTTGCGTCGGTTCTTTCGGCGGCGGCAAAGGCTGTTCCGGCTGGGACATCTTCTCTTTCTCGGATTGAGTTTTCGTAAGTTTTTTTACGAGTTCATCGCTTCGTTGGTAAGTAGTGTTTAGTGGCTTAATGGGAACAGTGAGCTCCCTATCCTCATCCACCTCTGCAGGAGTGCCGAGAACTGCGTTCTTGAAAGCTTTGTAGGCAAATACAGGAGCTGGGGTTTCAGGAGCATCTACAGCGTGGAAAAATCAGCAAAGATATGTCAAGAAATATAATACCTGCTGATGGATTGGCAAACTTCGACCGCTTACCGACGCCGCCAGCGCTCTCCCCGCGCCCCATGCCTGCCAACCATCCCAGCATATCGGGCAGTTCAATTAATAGGAACAGTCATTTGGCATCAAGACAGATTCAGTGCTAACAGACTGGGGAATGACGCGTTCCAATGACAGCTATTTATGCATCGGGTTGAACTGTCGTGGTGCTGCTGGCCTCGTCGACGAAGGGAACCACGTTTGTTTACTCGGCCAGGTTCGATGTCACTACGCCAGCAATTGGTAGCTTCACCGCACTAACCTGTTTTGGGTGGAAATCCCCTCGGCCCAATTTTCAGATAGTGTCACGTGATATCTCAGATATTCCAACAACCAGCCAGTATTCCATGAAGAAAGAGTCGAATTGCACAGAATACAGAGAGATAATGCTCTGCACCAGAATGAGCTCTGTAGGATAACTACGACTAATTAAGTATATTGGGATAGCTTGCTTGATGTATGAACAAAAAGGTGAATTTGGCTGGCTGCGATGAATGGTGGTGTGACAGTGAATAGTTGTTCCTTTCCGTCCAATCCCTCCCCACCGCCTTAACTGTCAGTTTCTGCCATCAGCTCAAAGGGATCGTCAGGATGCCATCTGTCCGAAATGTTCCTCCACATTCTTGCCAGTCACTCCATTCTATTGTGTTTCTCAAACGAACTACCTGTCGTCTCATGATGTCAAGATAGAGGCCTGCAGCTTCGGCTGCATCTTCTTTCGCTCCCTACCTATGGAGCAGCGTCGTCAATCCTTCTCCATAACCTCAACTACGAGTCAACTATCACCATGCCGGCCAAACAGAAGAAAGGCAATAAGAAGAACATCCATCTAGCAGCGGAAACGAAAAGGCTGCTGCCCTCTTCAGATGCGATCCCTGCAGCCTCTCCATCTGCCACAGGTACAAATTATCGAGAAATTCACGTGAACGAGGCGGAGGCCTTATGTTCAATCTACGCTGATGACTTTGAATACGTAGAAACTCGACAGTCTGCTTGGAAGGTATGTGCCGTATGGGCGTTCAGTGTGATGTGTAAATAGTCTTTTAGTGGCACCGGAGGTCTCCTTGTTAACCGTGTTTTTTTTTATGCCAATCAGCAATGTTCCGATATCGCTTTCAAGTTACACTTGAAAGCCTTGTCTAATCGCGAAGTGGGCGTTGATCTTCTTGTCGAACTGCCAGCCACTTACCCTAAGACAGTTCCGAATCTAATGTTGGACTGGTTTGACGATTTACGTGCCGACGCGAAGTCGTGTATTCAGAAGATTGTCACAACGAAACCCAGCGAACTCCTTGGAAATGAAATGATCTATGAGCTGGCGGTCTCTATTCAAGATATTTTGGAAGACGCTGCCGTAATTCGCGCACGATCTGAAGCGGGCCAGAGCTTGGAAGAGGAACGAAGGGCTCAAGAAGCCGCAGCGCTGCAAGAGGCCGAAAGATTGAAACAAGAAGAACTCAAGAAACAGCAAGAAGCCACTAAGGAAGAAGAAAAGGAATATGAAGCTGCATTCAAGAACCAGATTAAACTTCGACAACGTGAAAGGGAGCAAATTCACCGCAGAAAAAGCAGATCCATGTTGGAAGACATTGAGCATCTGGAATCGAGCGAGGATAACCCAGGAGCCGTCACTTTTGATAGTCCTATGACCATTACCGACAATGAAGGCCGCCACCTGACATTCAAGTCCGTCTATGGGAGGACTCTAATTAGCCATACCCATAACAAGGAGACATTTACGGTGAAGCCAATCGTGCCCGGGAATGCGCCTCGTGTTCCATTTCTGGTCCTGAAGGAAATCTTCATTCGTGAGAAGGAAGCGAAGCCATCGGATGTTCGGCAGCGAATAAGATCGAGCGAAGATAAATTAGAGATCCTCAAATGTCTTCGACACCCAAACCTAGTGGATTTTGTCGGATACAAAATATACAGCCCACTGGATCCGTATGCCTCTCACGACAATACGTGGCATGTCTCCGCCCTCTTTGAATATGCAAATAAGGGTTCGCTCTCCGAACTTCTCGACATGGTTGGTACTCTGCCAGCAGATAACGTGAGAGCGTGGATGATTCAGCTCGTAGAGGGTCTCGAATTCTATCACCGTCATAGGGTTGTTCATGGAAATATTCACTGTGCGCGCGTGCTTCTGTTTCGAAGTTCATCCGGCGGCACAGTATTAAAGCTTCTAGGTAGCATTGAAGAAGCTTTGCCACTGCCTTTGAGCGCAAAGAGAGGTCTTACTACTTCCAAGTCCACCTTTTGGTTACCTCCCGAGCTAATGCAGGAGGATGCAAAGCCAAGTATCAAATCTGACATATGGGATTTGGGTATCGTCTTTCTTCAGATGGGTTTTGGAAAAGATGTCCTGCAAAGATATACGTCGGCGAATTCACTTATCACTTCTTTAGAACTTTCCCAGCCACTCCAGGATATGCTGCGTGAGCTTTTCCAGGCGGACCCTAAAAAGCGCCCGACTGCGTTTCAAATTCATCCATTTGAATTTTTTCGTGTTGATTCGCCTTTGATAATGCCTACAGCTGCGTCAAATTCGATACCTATCCCAAAACGTTCGAGAAGTGATTCACAAGGAGTTTTGCCCAAATTTTCGCGCTATGAACATGACTTTGATGAAGTTGGTCGCCTAGGGAGAGGTGGTTTTGGTCAAGTCGTCAAAGCCAGGAACAAACTTGACGGACGCTTTTATGCTGTTAAAAAAATATCGCACAAGTCATCTGTGGCATTGAAAGGTACGCTTTCGGAAATAATGCTTCTATCTAGACTGAACCACCCCTATGTCGTGCGGTATTATACTGCTTGGCTGGAAGAAGATTATTTTGGCGCGGAGGATGATGCCATGGAATCCACCGATCAAGAAGCCTCCAATCACGACATCGAGTTTGGCTATAGCACCAGCGGACTTGACTTTATGAGTTCAAAAGGGTACCCAAAGATTGAATTCGGATACGACAGTGAGGAGCAGCTCCCAGAAGGTGATGAGCAAGTGGACGGCCGAACTGCTTCTAGTGGTACTGTTGATGAAAACACCGAAGACGATCAAGCCGAGTTGACCCAATCAGTTAATGGTGAAGGAGATAAGCTTCAATTAGTGAGTTCTGGATCAAATTCGGTCCAAGTTACTTCAACTCTATACATTCAGATGGAATACTGTGAAAAGCATGTAAGTAATTCCAATTCTTTTGCCCTTTTTCACAGTCTCTGAGTGTTCCCCCTTAGACTCTTCGCGATTTGATCCGGGACGGACTTCATGAAAATGTTAATGCTTCGTGGAGACTTTTTCGGCAGATCTTGGATGGGTTGAATCACATTCACATGCATGGCATAATTCATCGAGATTTGAAGCCGGACAACATTTTCTTAGATGTCACAAATAATCCCCGCATCGGAGATTTTGGTCTAGCAACTCGTGGCCAATTTTCAACAGCTGTCCAATCTTCATCAATTCAAGATATTGGTGAAAGCTTCACGCGGAGTATTGGTACTACCTACTATGTGGCCCCTGAAATGAAATCCGCTTCCGATGGCCAGTACAATGAAAAGGTGGACGTAAGTTATCTCTGTTGATCTCGCCTACTATCCTAGATATAAGTCACTAACTTGGCTAGATGTTTGCTCTCGGGATCATATTTTTTGAAATGTGCCATCCCCTCAATACTGCCATGGAACGAGACCATACGCTCCAAGAAATCAGGCAGAAAGACCATGTGCTTCCCGAAACTTTCGAAATGCCAGAGAAGGTTGTTCAAGGGCAGATAATTGAATCTCTCATTAACCACCGTCCAAGTGAGCGGCCAGCGGCGATAGAGATTCTTCAGAGTGGGAAAATTCCTCTCCAGGTCGAGGAGGAAATGTTCAGAAAAGCTGTAATGGGCTTGCTTTCTGATCCAAATTCGACAGACTACAAAAAGATTCTTTCTGCCATATTCTCACAACCATCCAACAAGTTCGAAGACTTGACATGGGAAATTGATTCACGGGAATCACCACCTGCTAATGAGTTATTGATACAGGGTGCGGTAAAGGACCAATTGACAGCGATATTCCGAAAACATGGAGCAGTTGAAACTACGAGACAAACGCTATTTCCCCGGTCAAGCCACTATGGCTCTGGAGTTGTCAGGCTCTTGGATCCCGATGGCAACCAGGTTCAACTACCATTCGACCTGACTCTTCCAAATGCTCGTTCGGTTTCCCGTCAGCACCCGTCAGTTGAGAAAATTTTCTCCTTCGGAACAGTTTTCAGAGAAGCTCTTCACGGAGGACAACCACGCCCACACAGTGAAGTTGACTTTGATATTGTGTCACACAATACACTAGATCTTGCATTGAAGGAAGCGGAAGCCATCAAGGTCTTGGACGAAGTTCTTGACGAATTTCCGTCGCTGAGGTCTGCACAAATGTGCTATCATGTCAACCATTCGGACCTTCTAGATACCATCATCGCTTTTTGCCGCATCAGCTCGAAACAGCGACCGCTGGTGAAAGAAATAATCAGTAAGCTCAATGTTGGACATTGGACTATGCAGAAAATTCGAAGCGAATTACGCGCCCCTTCTGTTGGGGTAGCGTCCACATCTATTGACGATTTGGCTCGATTTGACTTCAGAGGTATACAACTCGAGGCTTAAGCTTTTCATGAATTTCTAACTAATTACTTTTTAGATGCCCCAGAAAAGACTGTGAAGCGACTTCGCTTGATCATGCAGGACACCGAGTTTGCGGACAAGCTAACTCCCATCTTTGCCCGTTTAAACGCTGTTATTGCTTACCTGAAAAGGTTCCGGGTTAAGCGCAAGATCTACATTAGTCCTCTAAGTAGTGTCAACAATAAGTTTTATGGTGGTAGCATCCTTTTTCAGTGCATCTTCGACACCAGAAGAAAAGATGTTTTTGCAGCTGGTGGCCGATACGACAGCCTGATCCAAGAATTCCGACCAAAGATGCTGTCAGCACGACCTCAATGCCATGCAGTAGGATTCTATCTTAGCTTTGACAAGCTCACAGCATCAATGGCAAACTTTGTTAAAGGAAGGGCCAAGGGCTCCTCTAAACATGATTCGGAACGCAATGGCGTTTGGCGGAAACGCAAGGTAAGGCAGGCATTTCCATTTCAGCAAATCAGCGATGTTGACGATTATTTAGTGTGATGTTCTTGTAGCCAGTTTTGATTCAACTGTCCTCCGAACACTTGCTCTTGATATTCTATCTGAGCTTTGGGCACACGATATCAGCGCGGAGCTAGCTGTCGATGCGACCTCACTAGAAGAGCTTCTCACACGATACAAAGGAGACCATCACAGTTGGGTGGTCATTGTGAAGCAGGACAGTTTGGATCGGGGTTTGAAAATCAAGAGTCTCGCAAGAAAAGAAGAGTTTGATGTTAGATGTGGCGACCTCGTTACTTGGCTTCGAAATGAAATTCGCTCTCGAAACCAGAAAGAAAATGCAGAGACTTCCAAGTCATCTAAGCAGGGCGGACAGGATCTAAACCCTTTAGGCGGAGAGAGAGATGTAGATGTGAGGATTGTTGTACCGACGCACAAAAGCAAGAAAACGAATCGACAAAATATCGTTGAGTCTGGTATGTTATACTATTGTGTTTATCAGGTTATTGAACATTCTGACAGAAATTTTCCCTGTGCAGCGATACTTCGAGCTCGCGAGACAGCTGATAAGGCGCTTGACGGCCCCATTGCTGCCGTGGACATTCGTGACGATGTCCTGGAAGCTATTCGCAACACCCGTCTCGCTGACGCTGATGCATGGCGTGTGGTTATTCAGAGCGTGCCGCTGGTGGAGAGAAAGTACTTGACAGATTTATTGAATTTGCTGTATGAACTTGCCAATGAGAGTCACGAGCCGGATGGAACGGAAAGGTACCGAAATGCTTTTATCTACAATTATCGTAATGGTAATTGCATCTATTATGATTTGACGCGTGGAAAATGAGGGACGATTTTTTTTAACGAATTTGATGAAGCTTGTATGGTCGAACATGCAATGAAAATAGGAGATGATGGACTTTGTACATACAAGGCTTCTAGCATAGCTTGGTGGAAGATTTTATAATACAACGTTTCAAAACATCAGTCGCTTTCATCGTCGCTTCCATAAGTCACCAGAGGACCATTGTTTTGCTGTGTAGAAGTTTGTATTGTCATTTTTGATCCGCCGTATCCATTCAATGCTGCCAGGGTCACACCTGATAGAATACCTCCGCCACTGTCTGCCTTGGAACCGACGCTGGTAGATGTGGGTTGAGGAGCGGGAGCGTCTTCAATCAAATATGGCTGGTCGGGAGCTTCAAGCTGCCGACTTTCTGCAGCGCCTTCCAGCTCTTTGCTCCGCGCATACCACACTTCGTCAGGAGGTTCGTATCCCTGCAGGCCAAAGCCACCTTCGATCTTTTTTCTTTTCCTGGCTTCCGGATCTCTTCCTTCCAGTTCTGCCACGAAGTCAGCCGGTAGGGCCCTTCGTATCGCTTCTGCCGCCTGCTCGTCAATTCGTTGCACCTCACGCTTCTGAGCTGCCGGGTTCGGGTCGACCGTAGCCCATCGCACGTTTAGTATCTCATTATGATCCAAACTCTGATGCGCCATGGCTTCTTTGGCGAATTGCGAGTTCGCCTCGTTCGTATACGTGACGAACGCGACGCCTCGATTGTTCAGCACGCGCACTCGATCGATCTGGCCCCATTCCGAGAAATGTCTGGCGACAACCTCTTCAATGTCGTCTGTCACGTGTATTCTTCCCACATACAGCGTGCGGTTCTGTCTCATGAAACTGCCCACGCCGCCCATGTCATCTCGGTAATCGCTGAATTTGTCCCGACCGAAGCAGTCGATGTTTGGGTTGAAGAGGTCGTGAATGCCGGGTAATCGGTGGAGGTATTCGCATTCATGGCCCTTGGGGCAGACTCCGCGCGCAAAGTATAAACAGAAGAAGGATCCAGTGACTCTGTCTGCGCGCGTGTACCCGCTGTCTGTGGCGATGGAGCACCGAGAAGGTGCTTTGTGTTTGGACAGGTATTTATCTTCACGATCGCCACCGGACCACTTGTTGTACCAGATGTTGTAGATCGTGCCGGTCTGAGGGGGAGGTTCGGACTTTATCGTCGATGGGTCAATTTGAACGCGAGCAGGGCGTCGCTTTCGCCGGATTATCTTCTTGGTTTTCTTTTCTGGATCGTCGGAGGTGGTTGTTAGCGCTGTGTCGGTCTGCTTGATGAGGGCGGAGGTTGTCGGTGCATCATTTTCGGAGACATCAACATCGGCGGGCGAGTCTGGTGGGAGAGCCGTTGACGTGGGCTGTATTGATTCTGTAGAAGCCATGTTTGTATCTGCGAGTCTGACCAGATGTGAAGGCCTGAGAGTTGAGCGCTTTCATCGAGCGACATACGGTAGTGATGTGCTCTCAGAAATGAAGCCATCAACCAGTGAACAGCTTCCAGATTACATAAGCAAAGCGGAGTTTGATAACGTTGATGGGAATTCGTTTTGAGGGGCCAGTATGTTGGAATTGTTCCTTTCTTTCAAAGCGATTGCGCAAAGCAATTGTCTATTTGTGTGTCTCTGTGTCGTTGGATATGGAATAGGGTTGCTGTGCTCGTGATATCAGGTCTTCAAAATGGTGAATATCACGGACAAAATCAAGGAGTGAGGCCCGCTGTCGGTTCAAGATATGGCGAATTCCAAGGGTTCTAATGAGTTAAATTCTTTTTAGGATTGAGGAGGAGATGCGGAGGACTCAGAGTAACCACTTTGTCATTTCAGCAAGTCTCCAGAGCTGATGCTAACTGTTACGGTAGAAAACAAGGCGACTGGTGCGTTGCGCTCGGCATTCGAGACCTATGTTGTATAATGCAATCCAGTATGCATATATTGACTCGTCTCAGAATACCATCTTGGACTTTTGAAAGGGTGGGCGTCATTGAGTTGCTTGTTTCTATGGAGCGGGCTCTTTTGAGAGCTTGAGCTATAAAATCCACTGCTCGCTACAATAAACGCGATAGTGATTTGAATACATACACATTGTTTAAATTTTGCAAAGGACCTGACGGATGATTTACCATGGTATAGCAAACTCGCTAGGTTGCGCGCACAACTTCTGGAGCCCACACCCGGCTCTGGGTCTGGCGGTGGTTCCGGCTTTGATGTCAGCAAGAGTGGCGATGCACGGATTTCGCTCGTTGGATTTCCGTCAGTCGGCAAATCGACCTTCCTATCCAAGGTTACCAAAACCAAGAGTGAAGTTGCCGCATACTCGTTCACTACTCTTACGGCGATCCCGGGTGTGCTTGAATATGGAGGCGCGGAGATCCAAGTACTTGATCTTCCTGGAATTATTGAGGGGGCTGCCGAGGGAAAAGGCAGAGGAAGACAGGTTATCTCCGCTGCTAAGGTGAGCTTCTGGAATATCAATCGTGGCGTGTGAGATATGGTGCTGAGAAACGGTTAGACGAGTGACCTGATTTTGATGGTGCTTGATGCCACCAAACGTGCTGAGCAACGGGCACTTCTGGAAGCTGAATTGGAGGCTGTGGGAATTCGTCTGAATCGTGAACCACCGTAAGTTTGAAGGCCAGAATTGAACTGTCTCTTGCTCCATGGCTAAAGCTAACGCTGTCTGTACAGAAATATCTATCTTAAAGTCAAGAAAGCTGGCGGAATGAAGATTACGTTTCAAAATCCCCCCAAAATTCTGGACGAGAAGATGCTTTATAATATTTTACGAGATTATAAGATTCTAAACTGCGAAGTCCTAGTTCGGGACGAAAACGGTAGGTTTTGAGTCCTTCTTGGAACGAGCACAATTAGCTGACTTTCGATCAGCTACGGTCGACGATTTCATAGACGTGATTATGAAAGACCATAGAAAGTACATTAAATGGCAAGTCTAAGATGCCTACATTTGGGTACTGTCGATCCCAGAGCTGATATTCGCTCAGTTTGTACGTCTACAACAAGATTGACAGCGTTAGCCTCGACTTTTTGGACAAACTTGCCAGAGAACCCAATACGTGCGTGATGAGCTGTGAGTTGGATCTGGGCATCAACGATGTTGTTGATAGATGCTGGGAGGAGCTGCAGTTAATTCGAGTATACACCAAGCGGTATGTAGCCTCTATTCTGGTATAAAATGCGAGTTTGTACCCTCAACTTACACGTACTGTAGCAAGGGAGTCGAACCTGACTTCACCGAGGCACTCATTGTTCGGAACCAATCCACCATTGAAAATGTTTGTGACCAGATCCATCGCACACTGAAAGAGACGTTCAAGTATGCCCTTGTGTGGGGACAAAGTGCAATGCATGTCCCTCAAAGAGTCGGACTAGGACATGTTGTTGCAGATGAGGATGTGGTGTCAATTGTCACGAAATAGGTCCTTAAAAGATTGACAGAGCATCAACTGTTATCATGAAAGGGGATAATTAGTTATGTAGTTAGTTAGGCACATCCCACATGAACTGCTCAAAGACGGTATTCATTCATCTGCAGAGTAACAAACCCATTCTTTGCTCAGCAGGATGTAGTATCGTGTGGTTTGGTGATGGAACATTCGTGAAGGTTCGACAGACTGATGTCACGTCACCACTGGGATGAACCATCTTGATGCGGGAACATCTTGTCTTTGGTGGCCAACAACTCAGGCCCTGAAGCATTCATTCGCACATACAGATTATCCACATAGTTATTTCACTTCAGGTGGAAAAAAGAGCAGATACACTGCTGTTTGTCTTTTTCTGCTATTCTGACATCACCAAACCTTAAATGGCTTTTCTGTGCTGATTGACTTTCGAGGACTCTCTCAGTGACCAACTTGCTAACAACTTCCATTCTTCACAATCCACTCGATTGTCAATTCGCATTCTCCTGACTTGTTTGTCGTCTCTTGGATATTAGAATCATCACACAGATATGGTTGCTGAAACCAAACTATATGATTCTCTGGGGGTCCAACCAAACGCCTCCCAGGACGAGATCAAGAAAGCCTACAAGTAAGACAAGCCACCGGCAACGTTTCCAATGGTATATAGTCATTTTACTGATATGAATGGTCTACAGAAAGCAAGCATTGAAATGGCACCCAGATAAAAACAGAGATAACCCTCAGGCGGCTGAGAAATTCAAAGGTTCGTTGATGACTCGCATTTCATCCAGTGCGGGGCAGTTGACTGAATTTTTATCATTTGCTAATCGACAGGATAGAGGTCTCTCAAGCTTACGAAGTCCTTTCCGATCCGGAGAAACGTAAAGTCTACGATCAATATGGTTTAGAATTTTTACTGCGCGGCGGGGCTGAAGTTCCTCCTGGGGGTCCGGGCGGAATGCCTTTCGAAGGTGGAATGCCTGGCGGATTTCAAGGATTCGGTGGGATGCCTGGAGGAATGCCTGGCGGTATGCATGGGGGCATGCCTGGTGGTGCTCGAACGTTCCATTTCACGAGTTCAGGTGGACCTGGAGGGTTTAAGTTTAGTGACCCTGAGGATATCTTCTCCGGCTTTGCGCGCTCCGGCGGTTTTGGTGGTGAAGGCCCCGATATTTTCTCTATCCTGAATGGCCTGGGTGGTGGAGGAGGAGGTGGTGGCGGCGGATTTCGAGCGCCGGGCGCGGGACAACCTCGATTTAAGGCTGCGAGTGAAGCGAGACGACCTCCAACGCCAGAAGTTACGACGGTGGAGAAGCAGCTGTCACTCTCGTTGGAAGATTTGTTTCGCGGTGTACACAAGAAGATGAAAATTAAGAGAAAGACGTTTGATGAAAGGACCGGGAAGAGGAGCGTGGAGGACAAGATTCTCGAATTTGATGTAAAGCCTGGATTGAAGCCAGGAAGCAAGATCAAGTTCAAGGGGGTAGGAGACCAGGAAGAAGGAGGAACGCAGGATCTCCATTTTATTGTTCAAGAGGTGAGCACCTTTGGGATGAAAACGATATACTTGTTATGGTTGTGACATTGCTGATGCTTGGCTATAGAAGGAACATTCCTGGTTAAAGCGCGTTGGAGACGATCTCATTACCACTATCGAAATCAGCCTTAAAGAAGCATTGACCGGATGGAGCCACACTGTAAACACCATCGATGGAAAGCAACTGCGTGTCTCTGGAGCCGGTCCCACACAGCCCGGCTATGAAGAAATCTTCCCACACCAAGGCATGCCAAAACCAAAAGAGCCTGGCCAGCGCGGCAACTTTATCGTCCAAGTCAAAGTGAAATTTCCAACAAGCTTAACGTCAAGTCAAAAAGCAAAACTCAAGGAAATCCTCTGAGAGAACCACTTATTCAGTGATATCTGTTTTTTCTGCTTTGCACATGATGAATTTGAACTTGGATGGATGCATGCCATGGCGCTTTGGTGTGAGTGATGGTTTTCTCGTGATTGTTTTTATGACAATGATCAGTTCATGCCTCTCCTTGCTGTGACTCCTCTTAGTTTATATATGTGTTGGCTTCGCTTCTTTTCACTGATGAGTTAATATTCCCTTGTGATATTCATTAGATAGAGAGCTGGTATTTATTAACTTTTGCTCATTCAGGTGCTACTAGTAGGTCATGTTCACCAAAAGAGGTTTCATACAGCTTCTCAGCTAGAGATGGCACTTAATGCTATTCTAGGCTATCAATAAGTGGTTTATGCGAAACCATTTTGCTCCTATTAGACTTCATTCATAAGTATAATCAGAAGATATCGAACGCAGCCTTCATCCAATATCACCCCCCTATTTTTGTCCAGCTGCTGTTTTCCCCCACAAGTATTACAGTGCACTTCAACTGTAAAGCCAGAGCCAGTCAGCCCTCTGCCATGAAAGAGAAATAAATGTAAAAGAGAGCTGTAAACCAATCATTATTGCTTCAAAAAAGAAAGATAAAAAGGAATAAATGGAGGAAAATAGCCTGTTGAGAGGATATCATGTTTGGCCTGTTTGCATGCTGTAATTACAGTCCAACTGCATCCCTGAAGACTGTGAACATCAACTTCAACACCAAATGCGACCACAGCATCACAGACTTAGCACGCAATGAAACGGAGAATAACTTTGATTCATGATGCTGAAGGGGAATTCGACCCTCAACAAGCTCATCTCACGTCCAATTCTGTGTCAATTCGATCGTTGCATGGAGCCCGACAAGAGCGGCTGACCTTTGAACTCCAAGAGCTTCCAAACGAGGTATTATAGCTGACCCTCATGGGCCCCTTGATCCAATACTAATGATGCATTACCAATATTAGATCCGACAAGTGCTCACACAATCCCTTGCGTTGCATATTCGTTGGTCAACCGAGCATCCGTACTCAGCTATCAGTCCATTCGCGAGCAGAGTGTCTCCAGGCTTGCATGTTGTCCTTTCGCCTCTACGCCAGAACCGATCGTATGCCTTCAATTGCTTTTCTGTGATCGCTATTTATTCGCTAATTCGCCATCTTCTAGTCAGCACTTATGTTCATTGTTGCAGAAAACTTTCGGTGTAGACTCCAAATGCACCGTCCCAGAGGTACGTCTTTTTAGTGCGCAGGGGTTCTTGAGCTGGATGAAATTCTAATAACTGCCTTTGAAGTCCTCGTTTATACCTCTAAACGATGTCGCGAAGTCTGGTGAATTGCCGTATCTACAGTTCTATCAAATCCTTCCTTCCCTTGATCCGCTGGTCACCTATATTCGAGAAGCGATATGCTCAAAAGAAGACGCCCCATGTCGAGACGGGGCTTCGTTAATTCGTTTCGCAGACACACTCGATATAGATTATGACCGTGTGCTCAATTCTTTTGCTATCACGGTATATTGGTCTAAGCCAGTAGGAAAAGGGGGATGGGATGACACCGTTTATAACCATCAACCAAACAAAGACAAGGTTGATATAGGTATCCTGGCACCACAACCGCCTCTAGAGCCTGATGAGCTTAGGCTTGGTGGTTTCCTGGCCGTGCTTGGTCGCGATAAGGAACTAAGTATGCTGTCCTTGAAGCTATTGCTCGCATGGTAGTATGCTGACGACTGCACCAGAACCAACCCTCTTCTCCTTTCCCTCGCGTCACCATCCTCTACCGAGCTCCTCAATATATAAAGCTCGATTTTCTACACCCACTGGTCTTCACCCAACCCTAAGCCTTTCCATTCCTCAATCTGCCCTCTCGCCACCTCCGGCACCGTCGGATACGGTATGTGGGCTTTACACTTACATAACCCTTCCATCCCATTTATTCGCAGACAAGTATCAACTCTCCACCACCGATCCTCTCTTCCTCCAATCGCACAACCTTCGCAGTCTTCATCACATGGCTGGAGAGACCGATCTCGAGGCTCCAGACTGGGTAACTAGACGTTGGGGTTCACACCTTCTCATGGAGTTAGCCACACCCAAACCAAACAAGAAGGACACAAAAAAGCCCAAAAAAACTAGCTCCGATGACTGGGAGATTGCCATTCCATTGCACCTCCGCTATCTCCACCCTTCGAAATCTGGATACCGAAATGTTTCCGCCCCCTGGCCCCTTGTTTTCTGGGCGTGTACGTCCGATGACACTAGCAAGATGGGCATCAACCCATTCGATCGGACGCACCTGGCCTGGGACGACCTTTTTGGTGCCAAAAAAACATACTTTTACCAATTCCATCCCTCACCGGAGCCCGTGACGACTAACGAACCAGCTGAAGTTCCGAAACTAGTCGAAACCATTCAAGTCCCGGTATTACGGATCAACGAAGACGCCAAATTCATGGCGAATCAAGCCCGGCAGATCGAATTCGGCACTGTTGGTGTTATTTTGGTTGGGTTCTTTTGGGTATTGTGGAAGTTGGGCGTTGTCGTCAGGATCTCGGGTGTGAGGAGCAACCAGGCCTTGAGAACTCGGGAGACTGAAAAGAATAAGACACAATGATGAATCGTTTCGTTGCCATTATTGACGATATTTATGTCAGCCAAAGAACTTCCATGTCCTGTCGTAAGCAGACACTGCGAGCCTTTGGTTTAAGGGTTGATGTCGGTCGTATTTGGTTTCACTTCCAATGCAGAAAGTATACTATATGTATAGTAAATCATAATCCAGATATCATTGTTACCTGTGTGTCCATAGTATCTCTAACATAGGATAAGCATCCCAATTGATGTCATCAAGCCAAAAAGCCAAAAAAACATAGCCATCATCTTGATATAATCATTGAACAAAAAAAAAAAAAAAGGTGAACAAGGAATTAAGATTCTGGCCGTAAGCGACTCCCGTTTTTTGCAGTTTTTCATCAAACACAGAAAGCGAAAACCCAAGAACAAGGAAACAAGCAATCAATCATTCGCCAGTAACACCCATACATATGGTGGCACATTCCACAGAACTCATACATTAAACATGGTAAGTATGTGACCCAATTATTTTTGATGGACAAACAAGGGACCACAGGCATTCACATGTCGAATGGCAAGGAGCACCCGAAGACGACAAGTATGCGGGACGTCAATGAGAAAATTTGCGGGAGAAAATGGTCCTAAGAATAGAATGTGTCAAGGGGGAGAAAAAAAAGAAAGAGAACATTCACAAAGAATAGCAGAGCAATATGTGAAATGATGCACTGTACAAATATGGAGAAAGTCATTTGCAAACCACTGCAAGCAAAAACCGAGGTTCTGAAGCTTCTGCGGTAAGTGTATATCGATGACCTGGCCGTAACCAAGTGAGCTGGTCTCTTAACTAAAGATGCTCGGGTATCTGTTAGTATGTATGAAAGCATGTGTCCAGTCCATAGGCAGTGTTCCCAATGTCTAGTAATCCAAAACATGATCATCCAACCAGAAACACCAAAGGGTTCCGACCCCAAAAAAACATTTCCAAAGAAATGGGTATCTCTGTAGATTGCAAGCTTTCAGATAACCAATGCAGTGCGAGCCTCGAAATAATAATGGACAGAAAGAAGGGTGGTAAATGGACATGTCGAAGGGGATTTGTGAGTCGTCTCGCGTAAGGCCGTAGAACCATTCGATCAAAGGTTTTCAAAGGGCATAACTGTAAAACAAGCCCCAAAAGCAACAGTTAATCTCAACAAGAGCAAGTGGCAAGTACTTCTGGACCATTCCGACGTGGATTGTGTTAAACAACCACTACATCGCCTTCAGCATCTGCCGGGTCCGATACGGTCATATCAGCGTATTTGCTTCCTGAAAGGAGCATTGAGTCTTCGTCCAAAGCAATAGCGCTATCGTCGTTATTCAAGCTATGTTGTCGAATGATCATATCCGAATCATCCGTAGTAGCTTCCTTTCTATCCCTTGAACAATCATCCATCGTGACTATAGCGATAGAGCCTGGCCTATTTGCACCAGCGTGTGCAGCAATTGACGGATTCATCTCACTGTTCATCTGTCCAGGCATCATTGCCAATGGCTGCAGGGCTGGTTCCGCAGCTGGTTCCGAACTTGCCATGAACTGCCGTAATGTCTTCGGAGTATAGTACATAAATCCTCCCTTCTCGGCTTGCCATTGTATCATTTCCATGAAGAACACCTTCGCTATCCACCAAGCACTAAAACTATGTGCGCCTTCAAGCGTAAATCGGTGAAGAATGGCTGTCCACAATGCATCTGCCTTGTCAATGATGCACTGGGGCGCATGACTGGGAAAAATCTCTGGAAGCTGTAGGATAAACGCAATCCAACGATCTGGAAAATTGGTATACTCGCGGCCCTCAGTGGTCGTATAAGCGAACTTTTGAAATCCTAGGCTTTGGTCGTACAGTTCAACGTCGGATGAAGGTTGGTTGTCTATGGGACTCAGTAAAGACTTTACGTGTTCCTTAAAGATATCGACAATTCCTCTCAACGAGCACCTTGGAATTCTCGCTTTGCAGATCATATCCGTTATGTTAAGGAAAGAATGAAATTCTTCCCACATCTTTGTTCGGTTTTCGATATGGCATAACCAGGCAGCAGCGGAATTTGCAGACTGGTTCACATCGAGCATTCGCTTGAGGAGATGACAAAAAAGGCGAGCAGGGACAGTACGCGCGGAAGATACGTGGTCAGGCTGGGATTTGAATGTCTCCTCAACGTGGACAACGAGACGTCGGGAAATTGAGGTAAAGGCCTTGACGACGGGTTCAGGAATGACTTGAGTCGTTAAGGGAGCGATAAATGCCACCATCTTTTGGTACATTAGCCAATCGCATTCTTCTATCCATGGCGCGATATCCGGGTGGACTAGGAGCCTCTGAACAGGAACAGTCAGGGTGCCTTGGAACGCAGAAATGTGCCGAAAAAGATTCTTTTCTTTGCAAAACCTGAAGCTATCAATGACGGATATGCAGTGGGACCGATAGATAGCCATGAGAGCATCGGCAACGTCGGAATCGGAATGTGGTGGCAAGTAACCTTGAATACTTGGGAGATGCAGGTTATCATTGTCAGAACTAGGAGAGTCATCTACAGACCCAAAATGAAGAATGAGGTAGAGCTTTTCCTGGGCCGTCATGGCTGCGAAATCAACATCTGAGATCGAACCAGGCTGTGGAGTATAAGATGAATGGCATCCACAGCTTCTATCAGAGTGTGAATTTATTTGAGCATGTGGTGGATGGGACGTGTTTGAAAGTTGCGACTTTGTTATGTCCAAGGGGTTCTGGGACGAACTCGCACTGGAACATTCAATACTGTTAGAGTCAGCAACAGTGTAACAATAACAGTAGTCTCATACCTTCTGTCTTTAGTGTAACTCTCTTGACTGTTTTCGCCGGCAGTTCCCGTGTTTTGATCCACAAACTCGCTGGCATCCATAGCTGGCTTTGGCTCAGGTTCTATAATTGACAAATCCACATAATGGTACTTTGATTCTCCTCGAACACCAAGTCGTCGAGTTTGTACATTCGGAAATATGATACGAACTAGCTTGCCAAAGGAGGCTGGGTTCAGCACAGAGACACGCTCAGTACCGCATTTCTCAGCGTAGCAGCAATAGACTCGATCCCGACGAACTGATCCGTTATTTTTTCGACAATTCTCTCGCAGCCTGCGGCATTGTTAGTTGAAAAAGAATCTCAACTTAACATGAGGCCTCCATACCAAATCATTGCAAATACTTGTTTCACCTTCTCCGACTTTCCACCAGCCCCTTCATGTTTTTGAACCTCGGTAGCCATTTGGCCCAAGGTGTACCCATCATACTGTCGAAGAAGTCTTCTCAGCTCATTGTCGTTTGCAATTGATGAGCTTGTGCCTCTCTTTTTGCGGGGCCCTTGTTCAGAGACCTCATGGTCTTCTAGGATATGATCGGGAATTTGATTTTCAACGCCTTCGAACAGGTTTGGATAATGAGCTGAGTGCATTTCTCCCGTAATACCAGGCTGCGCTAATTCCGGAGGCAGCCCATGTACTGCAGCATTTTGAGCGTGTATCTCGTGGCTTTGGTAGTGGACATCCATACGAGGTTTGACAGAATTATGGTTTTCCTGCAACGCTGGGTCAAGCAGAGCGCCAGCACCGGAATTTGCGAGTTGGTCGCCAAATCGCATTATCATCTCCTCAGGGTTCCCATGATAAATTGGCTGCGACGATTCAAATTGTGACCGTATATATGGCTCGTATCCATCTGGCACTGGTTGCTCTGGCATATATTGGGTACTACATGACTGAATGCTTGTAGTAGATCCCCGAGATCTGGGTGGCCGGCTAAACTTGGACGCTGCTGTGTTCGAGCGTGATCTCCCTGGCTCTATTGTGCTCTGGCGGCTTCGTGTTCGCTTTTGGCCTCGCTGAACTGGGAACGACTCTCTTCCTACATAACGTTTGTTGTGAGTCAACGTCACCACCAGGACAGAACAGGACTCCATCAATCAGCGAGATTCTGGACTTACCCGTTTCAGGCGGCATTTCTAAACGAAGGAATGATAATTGATGGTGCTAACTAGTCAAAATCGTCGCTTTTGTCGGGTGTCGCTTGGTTGTTTGTGCCCCAGCTCGTCTCACTTCGATTCGACACCGGCTGCACACACGAGGCGCTGCGCTAAGAATAAATACGGCAGAGAGCGACAAGTCGATAAAGAATACCATAAAGCTCAGCAGTTGCTTTCCGATCCTCGATGCCGTCGTCTCGATGTCGACTAACTGACGTCGTGATGCAGCCTTTTCACAATGTAAACAACGGTTTGTTGATGGGGAAACGCCTCAATTGTTTTTTTCCCTCCTTTAGGCAGCTAGGTCACGGGACCAGGCATTGGTGGCTGGCCAGGGCGGTAAAGAACGGCATTATTATCGGATGACGCCAGCCACATTCGCGGTAAATACGCTTCGCTCTGATTGGCCAGCGTGTTACCTATATACGCGCCATATGATGTAATCACGTGTAAAATACATACGGTACACCAGACCACAAGCACACACACGAGCCAGAGTGAATCTTTGACGAAATTTGGCCATTATTACGTCTCGTTCCTCCTTGCTTTCTCACGAACCTACCAACTTCCTTTCATCACCCTCCAGGCCACCACAAAACCACATTCTTCTTCTGTTCAGCTGTATCTCCATACAAACGGATAATTGATATTCGACCTTTGGAAAAATTCTTTTTTTAGTCTTTGCCTCTCTTCCTGGAGTCCCGACTCTTCAGCAACATGTCGTTCCAAGATCGCGCCCAGCATCAAATCGCTCAGATTGACAAAGAGGTCAGTACTTGGGAAGCTGCCATAACTGCTTGTTCTTCTGTCAATAGCTCTGGTCACTCTGGCTATTGCTCCTCTTTTCTTTTCGCAGAGTCAAGTTTTCGCATTGGCGCAATTCTCTGAGGACAGCAGCTGACTCTCCACCAACTGTAGCTCTCGAAGTATCCCATCCTTAACAATTTCGAACGACAGACTTCTGTGCCCAAGGTCTATGCTTTCTTGGGCCTCGTCGGCATCTACTTCTTCTTGGTGTTCTTTAACATCGCGGGAGAATTCTTGGTCAACTTCGCTGGTTTCTTGATTCCTGGATACTATTCACTCAACGCACTATTCACGACAACCAAGTCCGATGATACTCAGGTAAGTCCTAAGCAGATCAATGATTCCTTCCTTTTTGAAGTGGCTGATGCTGACAAATGGCTCAAGTGGTTGACTGTTAGTGAATTCACTCTTGCTTTGAGCTGTCACCTGCCTCTGATATGAAACTGATCGCATTATCAACTAGTACTGGGTGGTCTACGCCTTCTTGACTGTTATTGAAAGCGCTATCAGTGCTGCTTATTGGTTCCGTATGTTTTGAATGCTGCTAGACAATCATTGGAATTGCGGCTAATGAAATGTAGCATTCTACTATATTTTCAAGTTTGTCCTTATTCTGTGGATGGCCCTTCCACAGACCCAGTAAGCATATGATTCTGTGCCCTTGGACTGTTCGTTCTGATAATCCGCATAGTGGCGCCGAAATCGTCTTTGGTTCCTTGATCCAGCCTCTCTTCTCCCGCTACTTCCAGAGCGGCTCCACCTCCGCAAATTTGCGGTCGCAAGCCGATCAGGCAACCAAGGAACACTCCACTTAACGATCTTGCACAAATGCTAGGAATCAGTAATAGAGGACGTTGAAGTCTCTAATTCGGTTTTGACCTGTCCTGTGATTCCTCCATTATCATGAGGCATGAATGCTTGGTCTCCTCACTGGAAACGCACGATTTCATTGGGTGGCAGTTGGCGACGATGCCAAAGTTGGTTATATACAAGGGTTCGATGGCAGTTGCGTGCCCCGAGCCTTGGCAAGTATTAGAAGGGGTAGTTGGAGTTTGTTTCGTTACTATGTATCTTCCTTTCTTTCTTTCCAACGGGATTCATGGTATTATGCGAATCGATATGAAGTTCTCCTCGTCTTTGGGTATAGTAGTTAATGACTGAGTCCGTTTCTCCGTTTGCTTTTCAGTTGAATGTCGCGCTGGTGCAATTGTGATAAGGAGCTCAGATACCAAGCTTTGCAAAATATTTTTAATCAAGGAGCATCCATCAATAAAACCCAAGCCTGTTGCCCCAAAGATCAAATTTGGGGTTTAAAACAATCTGGTAGGGGAACGGATTCGCGTCGCTCGTAGTGATGGGTGGAATATGATCCTTGCCTTGGTTGACAATGGCAAGGATCTTGAAAGCTGCTTTTTGCAACATTTTTTCCATAGCTTTGCGCACCTTCGCGCGGTCTATAACCCCCGTTAGACACACTTGTATATAAAAAAAGCACGTCATGGGAGTCGGAAGCGCTGTGGTCTTCCCAACATCACACGAACCTGAATCAGTTCTCGGAGTAGCAATTGTCACGTTGACAGTCCATATCTCCCAGCAGACTTCCTCCTCATTCTTTCCAGCAAGTCCCCCAAACCATAGTCCGCCTTTTCTTCGCTTCTTCTCGAAGAACTGCACGGCTATGCGGCCGCGAACACCGCCATTCGGAGAGTTCGAGGTCGAGGAAAGATGTTGGCGCACAAGGGTGTTAATGCGAGAATCAATCAAGGTTTCAAGTTCGACGTCGTCAATGGCGGGGAGTGTCAGGTCCAAAACGTCGAAGGTGTCGGGGCGAACGCAAGGGAAATATCGGTGGAAGAAGATTGTGTTAAGAATGCCTAAGAAAAGTTGGAACGCGGGGGAGGGAGGGGTTAGCATGGTTTGCTTTGTTCGTTTTGCATTTTGTAGACAGGCCAGCGGTTTGCGGGGCGCGACATTCTGGCGCAGACTCGTCTTTGGTTTCCCCTTTTTGAGTCTTCTTGCGGTGCAGGGAGGTATGTCATGGCTGGTGGAACTCGAGGAGGGGATTGCGCTCACCTTTGAGGACGTCTTTCACTGATGCGGGGTCGGCGAACACTTCGATTATGTGTTCCGGTGGTTTTCGCGGGTCCATTTTGGGCGATGCGATACTTGGAGGAGAGGGTTGTAGAAGGGAAAAATTCGACCCAGCGGCGTATTGAGACCAGCTGGGCCCAGATGGGCGGCAGTTGTTGGTTTAACTGGTTATTGACGATGTAGTTGAGTTACAGATCGAATTCCCGGCCGTGATCTTGTATTTCACACCACCCTTTTGGCTCGGATGGATAATTTTGGTGGGGAGGAGTGTTCTCTCCCTCTCCGTGTGAGCTTTGCGCTGAGTAAGATAGGTAATTAAACTATTCCACCCCTCCATCCAGCTGTGTTTTAGACTTTCTTCAGTGTTGCAAGCTAGGATACGGCATTTTCATGAAGGAACCGATTTCATTGCTGCCCAGCTCAAGCAAAGTAACAATTTCAAGCGCTTGGATGTGAGTTCTACTTTATACTCATGGCGCTTACATTGAGCGATGCCCAGATGCCCAAAAGAACTCTGTGAGAACAGCTACACACAGAGGCATGCTCAGTTCAAACATTTGGAGGACATACCATTGTTAAGTGAGTGAATACGGGCAGGCGGAGTTCGCCGGTTGATTTCAGAAGCACAAGAAAGTGATGACGGAATGCTTTGACCACTGCTGTGTACGGAGTACAGAGTACTGTGATGGTTAACCAGTGGTATGGATAGTGTAAAGAGATTTGGACCAGCAATGTGGCTGGTGACTTGTTACATCATGGCTCACTAACCAGCCACTGCTGACAAACACAGCTAGCCGAGGCTGTTGTTCTTTCGCTTGAGCTCCAACGCCAGCGAGGTCAACGTCCATGGATATTCAACTTCAAATGCCTGGCTTTGTCTCGTGGTACTAGCTACTGTGGAGACCCGGTTAATTTACTGGAATCACATACTTCATCTCCTTTGCTACTTAATAATGGTCGCTACATCACCGTAATATCGCCCGTCCAGCTCTCGACTCTCTCTCCCCTGAGGATGATCAGCGCAACAAGGCGCTGGCTGCAAAGGCACCGCAATGGTCTAGCCATTGGAGCGGGCGTTGTGGGGGTTGGGTATCTGGCCACGCAATATGTCTTTTCTAAAATTTCAGAAGCGAGCGAGCGGATGAGCAGTGAGAGGATAGCTCGAGAGAAGTGAATAGCCGTCCTACCAACTCATCCACAGAACGCAGATTGAGACTAACAGCACTGGTGGTATGTAGTCTCCGTCGCCGGTTCGAGCAGAACCAGGGCGACTGCACATTTACCGTTCTTGCTCTCCTTCCGACAGCGACAGAAAACATCCTTGCTGCGCTTCCTGTAGAAGAGCTGACCAATGAACTTCAGCTCAAAAGAGCCGCCAGGTTAGCCAAACTCAGTGCACACGAGGTGCAAGGATCGGAAATGAGCTCTGGGCCTCCGAGTATGACGGAAGACGATGTCTCCAGTTTAAGGAGCGATAACTACGTGCATGCAAGTCAAATGGTGAATCCGGCAACAGAGGAGCAGGAACAAAAGCCAAGGTCTCGGACACAACTGTGGAATGACTTGAAAATCAATTGTAAGTTTCGCCTGTATTGGACATTGCATCAAATGAGGTTCTGATTAAAGTAGCTCTGACAAGATCCTTTACGCTCCTTTATACCCTCTCCCTCCTAACTCTTCTCACGCGCATCCAACTCAACCTTCTTGGTCGGCGAAACTATCTTTCAAGCGTCGTGGCGCTTGCGTCCCCACCGCAGAATCCATCCACAATCAGCCTTGAGGACGATGATAATCCTGAACACGCGTTTGGCAACGATTTTGAGACTAATAGACGGTATTTGACCTTTAGCTGGTGGCTATTACATCGAGGATGGAAAGATTTAATGAAGGAGGTCGAAACCGCAGTCAACGAGGTATTTGGACCAGTCAACCCGAGAGATGACATGAGCCATGAAAGGTTCTCGGAACTTACTCTTGCCGTACGGAAAAGAGTGGAAGGAGCTACAAGTGAAGAGCGACGGTACGACTTCAGTATCACTTTAAACAGTGTTCTTATCTAGCTCTGACTGATGAATTGCATACAGAGTACGGAAATGGCTTCCTTACCTACTACCTCCCCGTGAGCAGGAAGACCACGTGCTGCATGAGTCGGGTGTCCTCTCTGCTACGGAAACATCTCCTCAAAGCGCCGCGACTCTCACGCAACTCCTAGACGAAACCTCTGACCTAATTGATTCCCCATCATTTACCCATGTTATCTCTCTTCTCAACAACGAGGCTTTCTCCTATCTCGTCGATACGAAATACGCTTCTGAGGCCTTCCAAGACACCCCCCAAACGCGAAAACGAGAAGCATCTCCGCCATTTTCTTCCACAGTTACCATAATCCCCCCTTCAGCACCCAAAGCAAAGCTGGCCTCTATCTTAGCAGTGGTCTCTCGCCAGGCGCATGTCATAGGAAATGGAACCAATCCGCCTAACGAGTACCTCTCGGTAATGGAGCGAGAAGTTCGCGAACTAGAAGCCTTTGCTGCAGTTATATATAGTAGCAATTTTGATTTGAGTCCGTCCACCTCTCCTTTCGATGCTGGAGCGGTTTCTGTACCCCCATCGGCGGCTACGGAAAACCCATCAGGCGGTGAAGCAAGTATTGTTGACCTCTCAGTGCTCTCCACACATTTGGAGAAATCAAAGATCACTGGCACTGATAGGAAGTCCAATGGGTTTGAAGAGGATTCAGGGTTCGAAAATGCATGGGGTAAAGCTCTGGAGCAGTCTTGATCCTTCTATGACCTTTTGAGACCTTGCGGTGAGCTGAAATCATTTGTATATACATCTTTGCAGCCGGTGTGGCTGCGGTGTGTTCTATCTTTCATTTTGGTTTCGCTTAGCAGCTTGGTATCATGATCACAAGGCTGTTTCGAACTAGTTGATTTCATCATGGCTTGTTTCAACCAACTTTCATGTGATTCAGATTCCGTGGACCGTGATGTCGACAAGAAAGTCCCTCTGTGAAGAAATGAAATATTTCAACATTCAATAACTTACTTAGGGACTTTTGATTAGCTGTAAGGAAGTCTGGAGGAAGGACGCCATCATTTGCAAACATACATTCATATTCTTGTCCATTATTACAAGCAGTCCATGCTCTCGGAACCGTAATGGGGCAACGCAATGCATCCATGTCGGGTCCCTGAGCATCACTGGTCAGTTATCAGACGCATTCAAGCACATGGGATGGTTTGGAGTTAGACTCAAAATCAAGATCAACGCGTTGATTGGCTGTTTTTTGATTTAGGTTGCAAGCTAGGTGAACTCCGCTATGAACACGGGACCAGCACTGAACGCCGCATCTGGCAGTCTGTTAAATAGCTCCCGAACGTACCCTAAGCTACCTCGTGAACGCAGTCCCAAGCCTTCAGAGGCTGCTTATCATCAGCAACAGAGGAGTGTGCCACTCCTCAACCGCTTTAAAATGCGAGCAAAGTATTGAGGTTCTGCGTCCTTTGCTTCTTGCCATCGAGTCGTCCGGGGTTTCGTTTCTCTCTAACCTAGGACTCTGTTTCAAGCGAGGCTACCTGCCTCCCTCACACCATCCCACCATGGCTTCAGTCGTAACACGAACGGTCACAGCATCGGCCTCTGGAGCTTCTGCAACACCGTCCAACAGAGCAGCTCCTCAGGGTGGTATATTCGACCATGCGAATCCGTCTCACTATGACCCGAAGAACCCGCTCACTTTGTTTATCATCCAGGTACGCAACCCACGGTGGAACTGGCCAGGAGAAGGTTACACACTCACTAATTCTGCTTGTGTCTCTAGGCTAGCATTATCATCATATTTTGCCGTCTCTTGCATTATCCGTTATCTAAAATTCGGCAGCCTCGTGTGATATCAGAAGTGATCGGTGGGATTCTTCTTGGTCCCTCTGTGATGGGCAGAATTCCTGGGTTTCGACAAGCCATTTTCCCTGATGCCTCCCTTCCAAACCTTAACCTGGTGGCCAATCTCGGATTGGTGTTGTTTCTTTTTATGATCGGTCTTGAAACTAATATAAAAACCTTGAGGAGTAATTGGAAAATCGCCGTTAGCGTATCTACTGCTGGTATGATTCTTCCCTTTGGATTGGGATGTGGAATCGCATATGGATTGTATCACAACTTCCGCGGGGACCCTAGCTTGGCACCAATTGATTTTGGTACTTATATGCTTTTCATCGGTATTGCTATGGCAATCACTGTACGTTTGCTCATGAAACTCCAAAAGTGGATGCTATACTTACTTGCACCTAGGCATTTCCTGTCCTCTGCCGCATCTTAACTGAACTGGAGCTGCTGAACACGAGAGTTGGAGTCATTGTCCTTTCAGCTGGAGTTGGAAATGACGTCGTGGGTTGGATTTTGCTTGCTCTTTGTGTTGCGCTGGTCAATGCAAGCACAGGGCTAACTGCTCTGTGGGTTCTGCTGACTTGCGTTGGCTTTACGCTTTTCCTGATATACGCGGTTCGACCCATTTTCCATTGGTTTTTAAAACGAACTGGCAGTCTCCATGATGGCCCTAGCCAATCCGTGGTTGCTTTGACGCTCCTTTTAGCTCTGGCAGCTGCCTTTTTTACCCAGGTGATTGGGGTCCATGCTATTTTTGGCGGTTTTTTGATCGGAATCATTTGTCCCCACGAAGGAGGCTTTGCTATCAAGCTTACTGAAAAAATTGAGGATATAATTGGGGCCCTCTTCTTGCCACTATATTTTGCGCTTTCCGGTCTCAACACCAACGTTGGCTTACTCGACTCTGGCCTTGTCTGGGGCTATGTATTTGCTGTTGTTTCTATCGCTCTCACTGCCAAGGTCGCAGGTGGCATGCTTGCCTCCCGGTTAAATGGTCTGCTCTGGAGAGAGAGTGCTACGATTGGTGTGCTGATGAGTTGCAAGGGTTTGGTAGAACTTATCGTTTTGGTATGTCTGTAATGTCTACATTGTCACACATCAGCTTTGGCTAACTGTTAGTAGAACATTGGACTCCAGGCGAAAATTCTCAGTGCGCGTACTTTTACTATCTTCATAGTAATGGCACTGATCACAACCTTTGCTACTACTCCTCTTACTTTATGGTTGTACCCTGACTGGTACCAAACCAAGGTAGACCGGTGGAGACGGGGAGAAATTGACTGGGACGGAAACGTTCTCGATTCGGAAAGCGATCACAGTGGTGGCAGTTCAGATCTCGCTCAGCGAAAAGCTCGTGCGTTGTCCATCAGGAAACTGATGGTTTATCTTCGCCTCGACAACCTCTCAGGCATTTTTACGTTTATATCGTTACTAGGAGCAGATGACGTGACAAACGTTGAGGTTTCAAAGGCCCATCATAGCCACGACAGCAAAGAGGATGACAAGCCCACCAGTTCGAGGAAAGCCAAACCGGTCGAGGTCCACGGAATTCGACTCATTGAGCTCACAGACCGTGATTCTAGTGTCATGAAGGTCTCAGAAGTCCATGATTATAGCTTTAGCGATCCTATCCTAAATACATTTCGTACTTTTGGGCAGTTGAATAAGGTTGCCGTCTCTGGAGCCGTCGTGGTTGCTCCAGAACATGCATATGCAGAAACTTTGGTAAACAAAGCTCGGGACTTTTCATCGGACTTCATACTCGTCCCATGGAGCGAAACTGGAAGCATGAGCGAACGCCAGATTCCTTTGCTCGACAATAACAGTGAGAAGTTTGCCACAGGTCCGCACAGTACATTTATCACCAATATCCTAAAGAACGCCAGGGGTCATGTTGGTATTTTCGTCAACAAGGGGTTTGGAGGGCCGACCTTAAACCAGCCAAAACCAGGATACCTCAAGCGCACAGTCAGTGGACGAAGTCTGTATCGGACCAATGACCTGACGATGATGCCCTCCATGGATGACGGGCATCATATCTTCTTCCCGTATTTTGGTGGCAATGACGACCAGGTCGCTCTCCGCTTAGTCCTTCAGCTCGCCAAAAATACAACCATCACAGCTACCATTACCCATATCGTCGTGAATGAAGAGAACCCCAACCAGGCTTCGACCAAGGACCCCGCAATATTTCACAACATCACCATGACGCCGCAAGAAAAAGAAGCCGACAATGTCTTTTTTAACAGCATTCGTGAATCTCTTCCTTCAGAACTCGCTCATCGGGTCGTTTTCCAGACAATGCAGGCGACAGCTGCTGACCTGGTTAGCGCCACTTTGCAAACCGCCAAGTTGGAGGTGGGCAGATCCAAACAGAATCGGGGCGACATTGTCATCGTCGGCAGGAATAGCGTTGTGAATGGCACGGGATCGAGCTTTGGTCTTGCTCCATCTCTGTCATCTGGCGAGATTGGATCAGAAGCTCGAAAGGCGCTAGGTGTCGTTGGTGAAGCGATGTCTGCGAAGTCACACGATGTCGAGGCGAGTGTGCTTGTGGTACAGGCTGGCCAAGAAGGCTAGATGCATTTTTTGTTTCTTTTCTGAAATTTTTTGCAACGGATTACAGTATGATGACTCGCACTTGGTATTGCATATATTGACGACAACATTTTGATTTACCATGGAATATATACATATATACATTCAATGCGCTTTTGGTAACTTACCTTGTCCAATTCAGAGGATGCAATAGACGAAGCTCTTATGTCTGAATGTAGCTGACTGCGGGTTCTAGCACCAGCATCCATCATCCATCATCCATCTCAATCTTCCTTCACACTTTAGAATCCTCCTTCAGAGGGCATAACTAATAAGTTACGAAAGGTCTAATTCTGGTTTAGCACACGATCCTGGAACTCCTCCTGGGATATTAACTACCACCATTCAATAACCGCATTCTTAATTGAAGAGTGTTAAATTTAAGTGCTTTGATTGACTTGGCATGATTTCGACACTGACAAGGCTTCGCTTTTGGAGAGATGATATGGTTAGGAAAAAACACCAAGAAAGTTCCTCGATCACTATGGCCTTCTCATATCACAACACTACTGGATAGTTTATCAATGGTCTCGTGCTCCTCTACTACATACTAATACCAAGGAACTGATCCTCTAACCGAAGGAATCGAAGGAGTTTCAACCTCCACGCCAACCGTTACATTGTGGCTGTGATGGCGTCGATATCGTTCGATTTGTACGGAGTGTGTGGTCAAATAGTTAAGTAAAATAATAATAAAGTTCCAAAGCTTTTCGATCGAACCACAAATCATGTATGATAGACTGACAATAATAATAATAAGTGATGCAGATGATACATACGACGATTCTCCGTAGTCAACGGGGGTTCATCATTTTACGAGTCAGTCCACGACTCCACGGATTTGGAAACGCACTCTCCACAGCGCACGCCAATCACAGGACAAATCTGGTGTCAAAGTGCTCCGTACTACGTAATATGCGTGAGGATGAAGCCAAAAAAGAGATTCTTTTAGCCTGAGTGAGTTAGTTACTTAGTTAGTTGTAGGCTTAGCTATGAGAGCGGAAATATTCTAGAAGGCTGCTAGCTTTCAAGTTTCAAATGGTTCGGACGGATGGCATAAGATCCACACTCCACACTTTCTCGCTTGACAAAGATGGGGTTACTGACCAGACAGGCGGGATTGGCATGGCAATATTATTATTTATACAGTATTGTTCAGTTCTCTTTGGGTCATTCTGGAATCTGGAAATTGAATCTGCATGCTCGCTGCCATGTGGCTGCCTCGGAGGAAAGTAAGCTTATCTTCTAGGGCCAACTTATTCTTTTGGGTATTATTGTAACAATTACCCCATACTGGCTGTATTTTACAGAGACTTTCACGACCTTACTAAGCTTGTTACGAGGTCTAGAGTAACAATCTGGTATTGTGTTGTGGTCACCCAGTCATAACTACACAGTAAATACGTATTCATAACACATTGATACTAGTCTGTTAGTCCTGTACAGGCTATAACATACATGTTATAAAGCCATCCACCCCAAGCAATCTACATGTAACTCTTCTCGTGGCAAGCCAGCATCGACGACAGCCTTGAACCAGGTCAACCCATGCATCGCAGCAGAGACAATCCTCACTTCTCTTCTTAGCCCGCTCGTCACTTTCGTATTATTCTTCGGCCAGGTTGAGCGTCGGCATGCCAATAACCAACCAGACTGCAGTGGAGATTGCATTGCCGCGGCTGTTGATACTTTCGCCATCGTGTCTCCCTTTTCTCATCAGAAGGATTTTCGTGCTTGTCCTGATGGAGCGATGATCAGCGTCAGAGTGTGCTCTGGATATCCACCACGGAATCTTTCTGAATTTTCTGGACTTGTTCTACCCCAGACTCGATCTCAGCATGTAAAACATCTCTACTCCCCCGCATTCTTTCCCTTTTCCTTTTGGATTTTGATTTTATTTTAATTTTCTTTTTTAATGCCCTTTTTTGGTTTCTTCTTGCTTTGTTCTTTGGGAACATCGTTGCATGGGGAGAGCTTGTAAATGCTGTGACTGATCTCCGCTGCATTCTCTCCTGCATTTCTCTGGCTGTCGCCTTGAGAACTGCTCTGTCTGTTCAAAATGGGTAAAGAAGGTGGGATATTGTTTACGTCTGTTTGGTATCGCCATCTGCCTCCTTTACTAACATTCGATACATGGCAGTGGTGGACGTGGAGTCGCCGTCGGAGAAATCCATTGACAATGCTGTCGATGCTTCCCCAACACTTGTTGGTACAACTGAGCGGAAGTTGATGGTCAAGATTGATATGCACATTCTCCCTGTACTCTGTGTGCTGTATCTTCTTGCATTTCTGGACCGGTACGTTCGTGTTGTGGTGGCATATCAGCAGCTCTCCTTGTGGCCAAAGACCTGACATTTATCTAGTGTCAACATCAGTAACGCCGTCATCTTTGGCTTGCGTGAAGACCTCAAGATTACTACGGGGACGCAATACAATACAGCTTTGACAATCTTCTTTATCCCATATGTTCTTTTCGAGGTACTACCATTCCTTCTAAGTGGCTCAACCTGCAGCTTTTCTCACTGAGTCGCCAGATCCCATCGAACATCCTTCTGAAAAAACTCCGCCCGCATGTCTGGTGTAAGTGACCACGGCTATCTCTGGTAAAGAGACCAAATCGCTTAAAGATAACTAGTGTCGATTTGCATGTTTTTGTTTGGCCTCACAACGCTATGTCAGGGTCTTGTCCAGAATTACGCTGGCCTGCTAGTTACTCGTTTCTTCTTGGGCCTCTTCGAGACCGGCATGTTTCCAGGATGTAAGTGCATATGTACACCATTAACCCTGTCTATCCAACATCTGGATGCTGATTATTTGAATAGGCTTTTACCTTATGGGCATGTGGTACAAGCGAACTGAAGCTCAGAAGCGGTTTTCGTTCTTCTTCAGCTCTACAACTTTAGCTGGTGCCTTTGGAGGCCTTCTTGCTAGTGGTATTGGCAAGATGGATGGATTGCAGGGCTACCGTGGATGGCGATGGATATTCATTCTTGAAGGCCTCTTCACCTGCCTCGTCGCATTTGCGTGGTTCTTCTTGATCCCAGACTTCCCTGAAGATGCCAAGTGGATGAATGAGGAGGAGCGATCGTTCATGAAAGCTAAGCTGACAAAGGATGTTGGAGATGCTGGTCATCATGTATCACTAACTTGGAGAGATATCATTGATGTGCTGAAGGACTGTGAGTTATTACACTCTCCAATTCTCAGCCCTGGAAGAAAACTAATCCCTCCCATAGACAAGGTCTTTGTCGGAGGAATGATGTATTTCGGAATGATCGTTTCTGCTTACGGCTACGCATACTTTGCCCCCACAATCATCAAGACCTACGGATACAACGGTACCCCTCCAGCCCTCCCCAGTCAGTCCCTTTTTTAAAAGAAGTCCACTCACACTGACTCCCCCACTAGCAATCCAAACACAACTCTACTCCATCCCTCCATGGGCCGTCGCATTCGTCTTCGCCATGTGCCTCGCCTACATCTCCGACCGCCTCCAACACCGCTTCCTCTGCGCGGTCATCCCCATCTTCATGGCCATTGCCGGTTTCGCAGTCCTCCGAAACGTCCACGGCATCGAAAAACGCAACATCCAATACGGCGCCTTGTTCCTCATCACCATGGGTGCCTACAGCGCCATGCCGGTTATCGTATGCTGGTACGCGATGAATCTGAGCGGGCATAAGCGCCGGAGCATTGGCACCGGGTGGCAGATTGGTTTTGGGAATAGTACGTCAATTCTTCACTCTCAGACCACACCTCTTTTTTATCCCCTCCTTTTTTAGTTATCCAAAACTAACCATTCATTACACTAGTTGGCGGCATCATCGCAACATACTCCTTCCTCGCCAAAGATGCACCCAACTACGTTCGCGGCCACACAATCTGTCTCAGCTTCCTGGTCCTCGCGGCAGCCATGTGTTTCGTCTATCTCGCGATCATCGTGTCTCGAAATAAAGCGCGTGACAAGGCCGCCGCTGCCTCCAATGCGGTGGCAATGGATGATGACCATCTCACTCCTGAGCAGAAACGCGAAAGGGATTTATTGGGCGATTTGAATCCGACGTACAGATATCAATTGTAAATGAGTAGGGTGTGGGCAGGGGATGTGTAGCTTAGCATCGATGGTGTTTGTGTGTTATTGTATATGAGTATACTATATATACATTTCTGTGGATTCAATGTCATGCAAACGCATACAGCTCCGCTGATGGTGTTTGTTGTATTTATTAGTCAATTCTAATATTGCTGCATGATGCTAGTAATAGTGGCATACACCCTCTCAAACATGTTTTGGGACGGACAACATGCATCACACAACAATAATCGTTAGACATCTGTCGTCGATGGTCCTATAATTGAGAGCAAGAGAATTTCCCAAGGGAATTCCTGCAGAATACAAGTATACGACGGAGACATCAGACTGCCAAAAGCACTCCACTGTTTACCTAAACTGCAATGAAGGAAAGAATCGTGGACCCGCGTAGCCATGTGCTGTAATGTTCTGGACAGCAACTGTACCGTTTCCAAATGGGCTCCACAATTTAACGAGAACAAACTGTCCAGATCTAGAAAAACCATTCATGTCAGACACAAAGAGACAATGACAATGCAATGACAGGGTCAGACGTAAGGGTGCCACGTACACTGGGGGATCGAATTTGATGCGAACAGCGTCTTTATCCCTTTTGATAAAGAACCTTGCATGCGGATTAAGAACCTTTTCAGGAATCGATAGTCCCGCCGTGCCTTCAAGACTATTGTTCTGCGGTTCTACCGCAGTTGCCATGATGTTTGGTAGCAAACGACCCCGGAGCCCCGGGTTAATACCCTCAGCACCCATTGTTGAACGCACCTGACGCCGAATCTCATCAAGCAGGAGATCGGATGTCTCAGTTGCCTCCTCCTCGCTATCATCGCTATCAAAAGCTATAGGATATAAAACTTCAGGCGACTCATCGGGTAATACCCCTTCAGCGTTGGTTGCCAAATCTTCAGAATGGTGATCAGCCATGGATTCGTCTTCGGACTTGTCATCTTGCTCCAAAGTGATACGGAAGTCCGGCGACGCTTCTCGACTAGATGTTTGCTCACGGTCTGCAGAAGTAGCGGAGCCGTTCTCATAATAAGACTGATCTGGATGGATAAGAACGGTGCGTTCCGTTGACTGCAGTGAAGCTCGAAAAGCACTGATATATCGCTGCGCGTTATTCTGCGAAGAGCGTCGACGAAGAGGTGGCCGCAAAGGCCTACAAGAATAGACCATATGATAACGAGCAGTGCGGGCCAGCAGCTCATCCGAAGCCATGCTCACGAAAACCATCCCCTCACGAATGCCCGCTCTGAAATTGGTTAAACTTGTCAGTATTTTTGAAGGTTCACGCCACGGCGAATCCGGTAAACACTTACGGTCCATCGAACCCGGATCTTGGAGCTTTAATAACTAGCTTTTTCAGGCAAAATGGGGTCTGTCCTTGGTGTCTTAGTATAACGTTGCACCGATCGCTCCTTGCGCTAAAAACAGAATTGTCATTAAGCAGGATATTCTCTGGCCAAGAGCTTCGACCATTTCCATATGCTCCTCCATCACAGCTGATAATTTCCATTTCCAGAGTTCCAGGAACAACCTGGCCGTAATGTCCATAGCTGAACCCTCTAAGACCTTCCCGCTTATCATCGGAATCGAGTTTGACCCGCTTAGTTCGTCGACGGCTTGACTGCCTCTCAGAAAGAGGTTCACCGGAACGAGGATCAGCAGTTCCATTATTGATGTCCAGTAAACCTAAAGTTTGAATTCTTGGGTTTGCTGCTGCTCTCAATCGCTCGTCTGCTAATTGAAGTGCATTTAAGCCATTCATATCGGCAAGTCTTCGGGCTCCCACTGTCGTTGACAGTTCATCCTCTCGGCTCGTCCTCGGTCGTCTTGATCCAGCCGTCATCGAATGAGGTTCGACGGTATCTAGGGCTTGTTGCATGGCGTGCGGCACACGTTCACCTCGTTCCGCTTGCTGACTCCTGATTGATGAGAGAATACGTCGGTAATCCAGTAGTCGAGTCGCTGTGGTGTCTTCTACTTCGCGATTAAGAGTTTGCAACGCAAGGTCTCTCTGTGACCCATCTTCATCCTGAAACTCTGAGATCAGGTCTCGAAGATGCCGCAGCTGAGCATTCAAATTCAAGCGTGCTTGAGCGTGCGGCGACAACTGAGGTCTAGGGGGATGATTGTTAGATGCTGGAGGATAATCAAAGTTTTCAGACTATGTCAAGCAAGGTAAAATTAGTTCATATGGAGAGGACTGATTCTGACAATAGGAGTACTTGATGCATCAGCACAAATTTCAAAACTGGTACACACCATTTTTCAACAACTGGAGCAATATTATATGCTGTAACCCGAATATCAAATTTGCGTCATGAATGATAGAACTTGAGTTTCAAGGTTTCAGGACCAGAAGTGCTGCCTAGAATTGCGGGAGGTGGAACACGCCCCAAGACAGCCCACGATGAACAGGTAGAGCAACAGTTGTCTGTAATTTAGAGACCTGAGCTTTGCGCACCCTAAACACGGATATCTATAGCCAACAGTAAGACCGTGAGAAGATGATAGTTAGAGAGAAGTTAACAGACTGCAGTGGAAGATATTGTAGAAGATGAGGGTGGTGAGAGGGAAAGATGGAGTGTGGTCAAGAGAAGGTGATGCTCTTTTGGGGAATGTTTCAATGTTGCTTATGTAATTAGCTAACTAACTGAAGCCCACTATTCCAAATCTAGTCTTAGCTTCAAACTCTAATTAGGCTAAGACTTTGTGGCTTGATTATGTCATAAGGCTGGCCCGCTCCCCAGCCACAGTACATCATGTGACATAATTATCAGCCTCCCAACCATCTGAAGTTCCAATATCATATCATGAAGCTGGTTGTATCACTTCAAGGTTGCTTCAAAACAACACTTATTATGAACCAACAACAAAGAAAAACAGCTTAATCATCAGGGGTGTTGGAGAAACAAACATGAATATGTTTCAATGGCATGTTCTTGAGAGCATCCTGTAGCTTTGAAATTACATATTTTGTCACTCCACCATCCCTTTTCACCCTGTGGTTAGGCTCATTCTCAGGTTCTATTTTGATTCTGAAAGCATTGATATGAGCTTGGATTATTTAATCATTCTGCCTGAGCTTATACAATAGGTCTTTCACATTGACATATGCCTTCATTGCAGGTGATGGCGCAACCTGAAGGCATCAGCAATTCCATTAGTGCTGGTAAAGTTCTTCACTATCGATTTTTAGACTGCTGTTCTCACTGTTAATTCCAGATGAAATTGCCCTGTATGATCGCCAGATCCGACTGTGGGGTGTAAAGGCTCAAGAAAAGTACGGCCATCTTCAGTCGTCCCTTAGTTGATTACCATGAAGCTCCTAACACTCTTGATCCCAAAGAATACGAACAGCCAAAATCCTCTTGATTTCACTCAAAGCAATTGGTAATGAAATCGCAAAAAATCTTGTGCTGGCAGGAATTGGCTCCCTTACGATCCTTGACGATGGGATTGCGCGCGAGGAAGATCTTGGTGCACAGTTCTTCATTTCCGAAGATAGTATCGGGCAAAGTGTATGGGACATTCCTGTTGACAGATTTTCACGTTGGACCAAGGCTAATTCGTTCCAGCGCGCCGAAGCGGCCGCTCCACAGATAAGGCAGATGAACCCACGAGTGCAACTCCATGTTGACACGTCAGATGTCAAAATGAAGCCTGCTGAATATTTTGCTGCGTTCGATATCATAATTGCTACAGATCTTGACTTTGACACCTTTTCCACAATCAATGCTGCATGCCGTGTAACTAACCGGCCATCATATATGGCTGGTTTACATGGCTTTTATGGCTTCATTTTCGCCGATCTAATCAGCCATGATTTCGTAATCCAGCGCGAAAAGTCGAATATTGCCTCTCGCACCCACGAAACCAAAACTCGCACAATTCTTCATGTGACAACAAAGATAGAGAATGAAAAGGTTATTGAGTTGGTAACCAAACGAGAGATCTATACTCCTCTTGTTCTCGCAAACACTTCGTCCCTCCCAGAAGAGTTTACAAAAAGCATACGGAAACGAAGACAAGTGACTCCTCTTCTTACCTGCCTTCGAGCTCTATGGGAATTTCAGCGGCAGAACGGTGGTGCCTACCCTTCATTCTCGCGAGCGGATCTGGAACAATTTACCGCCTTGGCCAACGCACGCCATGCAGAACTCAAACTAGATCCTTCAACACTGACAGCTGAATTCCTACGGAGTTTTCTGCAAAATGTTGGGAGTGAAATTAATCCCGTCGCAGCATTCTTGGGAGGAAACTTAGCTCAAGATGCGATCAACGTCTTGAGCGCCCGTGAACAACCGCTTCAGAATTTTCTTCTGTTTGACGGCGAGCGGAACCTCTCTCCGATATATTCATTGCATCCCTTGACTGACGCCACCAACAACGGACCATGACCTATAGACAGGGTGTTGTGGGGAGGGTTGTTGAGGAAATTGGAATCAGAAAACGGGGGCTATTGCAATAATAGAAAATCGAAGCGGTCTACATTGCTTCTGTGCCTGTGGGTATAACTCTGATGCGCACCGCATTACACGGTAGAAAGGCCAGAAACTCTTGCCACACCTAGGAAGCTCGATTGGGTAAGCATCTGTCTTCTGTGGATACAGAGCCATGTAGAAACTCATCGAAATAAAAATAGATCCAGGAATCACATTCCATCACAGTCAAAGCAGCCAACAGTAGCTTACCATTGTGGCATGTCTCATACACCGTTGTTCCCATACCCACTCCCTCCCAGGCATACACAGTACTGTGTGATAAAATGGTGCTGCCTTCAAAAATTTTTTTTTCATTGATGATCCACAAACCTTGCATACGAGCTTCATGTGGCCGTGTGGTTCCTGAAACCTTGCAGGTCGATCCTTGCAATCGAGAGTTCTAGAAGCCAACTCCGAAGCGCATTGGACTTATTCCGATCCTTGCACTTCGCGACGGAGTTCACCTTTTTTTTTTTTCATTCCGACGGCAAGTCTAAATGGCTGAAAACTGACGTCAAGCGGGCGATCATGCGATTCTGGCGAACAACCATCCTCCCCCTGGCTGGCGGGTTGATTGGATGGCATTTGTTGATTGTTTGAGTCAAAGCTGTTCAATGTCGGGATTACTATGGATTATTTCTAGAAACCTTGTGATTCTAGATGCTCAAGGGGTGGGTATCTCAGCCATGATTCTAGAGTCTTCAGTGCTGAGCCACGGGAGTGCCCGATTCGAATATAAATATGATGAGAAGAGCAGACTCTGAACTGATTTTTTTGACAAGAGAAAAACAAACAGAAATCGCAGTTACAGATTCAGGAAACAAAAATCACCTCAAGCCATTGGTAAGCGCGTCACAGCTTCATCATAGAGCCTCATACATAGCATGATGAGCTAACTGGAATATAGATCCAACACATCATTGTCTCACCTACAATCAAAAGAAAAGAAAATACAAACCAAAGTCATGGCTTCCAACGCTACTGACTTCAAAATATTTACAGCTTCCCTCGATACCCCTCGGACTTCTTGCAGCACGCCATCCTCCGCGAATGCAAGTAGAAGGCCCAGTGCAGCCAACATCTTCCATGCACAACCATCCCAGTCGAAAAAGCACAAGAAAGAACCAACGGACGCAACAATCTCCGAGAGTCGGGCTGTCTATTTCTCCCAGCGATAAGAGCATAAACTTGTTTGGGTAATGGGGGAGGGGGACTTTGAAAAGTATTAGAAGCAGGTAAGCAGATTTTTTCCGTTGCTCTTCAACCAGGGAAATACTCTGACGCGAAAGTCATGTTTGCAGGATATTGGCGCACTTGAACGATTTTCTTCTTTGAAACACAAAAGAATTTAGACATTTAACAATGGATACCCAATGACTGCAACATACATTAATGTTTAATCCGCCAAATGGAAAATGTTTGTGCATATGTTTTGTTTGCAAGGATCTCATAGAACAAAGGGGAGACTGGTGACAGATGAATGGAAAACAAACATGTCATTTAACTGAGGACCTGGTATAGAATAAAGCAAATCATCTTGTATGACATCTTTGATCAACAAACAAATTTGCTAGATTGTCTTGAATATACACTGAATTCTTCATGAAACATTATTAATGGATAGCATGAGAATCAGTATAGAAATAACCTGCAGTAAGCTCACTTAAGAGTAGCTGCTTTAACATTGAAAGCAGCTCATCAAATCCTCATAGTTTCGGAATCTAAGTCCAGGTCCATGAATGAATTGAGAACCGGAGAAGAAGTATAGATAGTACGCAAAGAACATTCCATAGAACTTTAATAAGACCACTCAGTCCAGCGAAATCACCCCTCTTGCTCCGCTCTACCATTCTCAAGATTTGCATCCATATTAATAACTGAAGAAGGAAAAGCCATGTTCCAAATAACATGGCTAAATGCCAGTAGAGCGTGTCCAATCGTCATCAATTCAATAATAAATCCTGAAGCAACTGGCAGAGACAAGCAGAGTGAGCCCAGTCAGTGTCATACAGATTTCCTTCAATTTTTCACTTTCTTTTTCAACCTCCACCCCCCAGCCCTATCACTCAAGAGGTTGGGGATAATTTTGACTTTTAACCTGAAGCTTTAAGGTCACATCAGTGGCTAAGAGTGGCTTGATTTCTTAAATTTGGTGGTAGTTTAGCTGTTGTTGGCAATCAAGATGACATCACTGAAACACTTAACTACTGGGTATATTAAGTGGATGACAGGTAAAGGACAAAAATGAGTGTGCAGTCTGTAAGGAGATGAAGAGACAGGACAGTATCCTGTTGCACTTAATGAACAGGCAACTACAGTAAACATAATCTACTTCTGTAGCAATCCATAAGATTATTTGAACTGAGAACCATCATAATTTATACCCTAACAGCCAGTATATGCAATAAAAAGAGAAATTGAGCACAATTAAAACAGTAAGTGAATCTTAAAATGACCATAGTCACACATGTACAGAGCAAAGAAAGCATAGAAAAACATAGGCATAAAAAGAAGTGAACAAAAAGAATTCCTACGCCATCCTTAAAAGTATCCCTTTTGAATAAAATCCTTACCCCGCTCCAGTTTTTAGTCCGTTTCGAAGGGCCAAAACGTTTCCTTAAACTCCCTTAGCTCCCACAGACTAAACCTCCGGTTTTGGAGGGACAGGAGGAGGAGTAGACGTAGTGGGACTAACGTCCTCATCACCATCCCTATCAACAGCTCCGATTAAACCCTCAAGCTCGAATTCCTGTGCATCCCGAATCTGCTGAGCCTGAGAAGAAGTGCGATTGTGTCCATTGACCCGCTGATCGTGGAGTCGGAGTTGTTCCAAGGTAAAGGAGGTTGAAGGGCGATAGTGAGGAGGTGGTGGGTGTTGTCTGGCTGCTGCCATTCGAACGCTCCTGTCATATTTTGCGGTCTCCGGAAATGCATGAATACCATAAATATGAAGAAGGATATTGATAACTGCAGAATGAGTCAGTACCACGAGCAGCTTTGTAAGGGGTTGAGGCTTCTGACATAAGAACATGAGGCATGCAACGCTGTAGAGGACTAAGATGTAAGAAACGTGATCGATTCCAGCGTTTGAAAGAAGCTGCATCTGCTCTTCCGTCGCTCCCATGAAGAGAAATCCTGAGGCGTAAAGCAGCTAAAAAAAAATTTCGTGAGCCACCAGTTCAGTCAAGAAAAGGTCGACAGTAACTTACAAATGGAGTGAGATACTGAAAACTGCTTGCTTCAGTTCCATCATAGCTGAAAGCACTCCGATCCTTCAACACAAAGCATATCTCCACGATTCTTACAGCCCCGGCTGCCATCAATGTGTATCCAAACACGGTGTGAACCTTCGAGCTAAGAGGTAGATGCTGTGGGTGTGATGACATCGCATATCCAGTAAGAAGAATAACAAGCGCAGGAAATATATTCCGTCTTGGTCGTCCATTTCGTCTTCTACTCAACCAAAGGCCTAAAAGACCGGCACACCACCAAATAATTCCCATTGATGTGTGCTGCATATCATTGTGTCTCCATGGCTCTCCCCAGCGATGTTCTGTAAAAGTGTTGATGCAACCCCAAAGGGCAATGACGACGGAATCAAAAAATTCCTGACTGCGACCCGTTCTGCGGAGCCAGACCTGTCCAACCAGGAGAAGAATTGTAAGAACGATACCATAGGCAATGAAAGCGCTCCCCATGATAAAATGAGCGAGACATTGTCCTAGATGATCATTGTGACAGAATCCCAAGGCAGTAATGCCGCCAAATAACATTTGAATCCAGGTAACAATCGGCATGATTTTGCCCATGACCCCATGCAGAGTGACGACATACGAACGAAGCTTGCCGTGAATTCCTTTGGATAGGTGCAGCTTCAGGTATGCGCCCAAAGCGAGTTGGATTATGAGCATAAGCATCAACGAATTTGCGTAAGCAGCGTGAATATTCGGGGCGAACTGACGACCTTTATGCATGTGGCCGAGAAAGTACGCGAGAAAGGCAATGACAGTGCCGAGGATCTGAACAGGAACGTGCCAGCGAGATCGAACAATCTAAAAAGACCGTAGATATTAGAAAATGAGTACGCTTTTCAAAATTGCTCGCCGATCTAGCATTCACTTACGCCGAGGACCATTCCCGTGGGAAAAATGAGCCCAAAGGCCACAATCATCAGAAAGATATGAACCCATAGAATCGAGTCCTAGTGTTCATATACTTGTTAGTGGAAAAGACTCAGATAGGTTGCCTTATGAAGCAGCTCTGACTTACAAGAGGTTCAACAGAAACGAATTGGCCTTCTGGTAAGTGATCATGATGCTCATGGCCATAAACAATTTCTATCAACAACAGCGCAACAAGCACAGCCAAAGAACCAAGTTTTCCCATTTTCGCCATCAACAGTGCCTCAGTGGTAGGCAAGATGTAGTCTGAGCAATACTGTTCGAGTTGATTGGAAGAGAATCGAGGAAACAAATCTCAAAGGGAGGTAGGGATCAGAAGGGTCTCAATTGAGCTGAGGAAAGAATGAACACATCAGGAAGCCAGTAAAAGAGATAACTAGTGTATATCTACTTTCCAGAGCCCATTGCAAGGCTATCTGAGCTGTGTATCATGTCTAACTAGTATAAACAAGAAAGATAAATCAATATACTGTAGGCAAAACAGCAGCAAAGTGAGTTTGTGGTGATGTGAAAGTGAATGTTGCGACGAAAGCAACACAACACTGATTACATCAGCTTGTTAACTACTAGTTAGTTATTGGTGGAGTTCCCATTTAGGTTTAGGTTGCAGCCTCATCAGCTCTTCTACACACTTCAGACATCAAGCTTCAACCTTTGTAGAGCTCAGGGGAGGACAACTGGAGAACAACTCTCAAACATCTGCAATTCTACCAGTAAGAAGTCTGTTTATCTTTCTCTGAAGCTTGAGAGGCAGTTAGCTGAGGTCTATTCCTGGATAAGGACTTGTCTCTTCATCCAGCTTCTGCACAGCTGGCTTGGTTTTACTGGGTACAAACAAACCCACATATTCACAACTGATGTCCTCAGAGCAGAAGACAAATTCTGAAACCAACAAAGAGCTGCATCCATCCTCTATATCAAGTCCATCTGTGGAAGCCACCAATGATGGCAGCATTACACCGACCCAGTCACCTACCCCCATAACATTCCCTGAACTTACTCCGCAACAAGAAAGAAAAATTGTCAGTGTACTCTCCTAGCCTGTTTTCCCTCTTCCTCTGTTCACTAACATTCACCCCCTCCCTAAACAAACATCATGTGTATACCACATACAAACAGTACATTCCCTGCTCAAAAGCCCACATCACAATGCCCTGGACCTGCTAACATCACCAAACCCATGATCCCAGAAATCCCTTGAAGCAAGCATAACCAAGATCCAAGCTCAGATATCCCACACAGAAATGCTTCTTCTCGAAGCCGGAGAAAAATACAAGTATATCACTCCCGTTGGACCTTCTGACATCAACACCCCTCCCCCCCAAAATTATCTCGTTCGGACAAGATTTCCCAAATTCTATTGGCATCTAGTTAACGGTCCCTACAGATCAATTCGTCCCGCAGGCACTTCACCACCCGACCCAGCAAGCATCGTAAAGCGCCATATCCGGCTGCTCCATGAATACAACGAAATCAAAGATGTCGGACAGGGACTGCTGGGGCTGATCGCCGAGGGGAGAGGTGTGAGATACGTTGACGTGCAGAGGGAGTTTGGTGTTGGTGGCAGTGATTGACCTGTATCGGCGAACATTCAGATTCTAGCAAGTGCAGATGGAAGGAGTTGTGGCGTTTCTGGAATTTAATATGCGTCGGTAGCACTCAGGTGTTGTGGGCATTGTCTGGTTGGCTTTCGTCGGATGTTTAGCTTTCAATTGAAGCAAATGACTGCATTCTCCGCTGCACAAGGAAGATCAATATCGAACTAAATCATGAAACAGAGCTGAATGCCTGTTGCTTTAAACACCTAAATACTAGTTATCAACAGTGAAATCACCATGCTCTAAACAACAGCAACCTGTACAACAAATCATAAAAACCCAACATGCTGTACCTGTGAAGTTTGCAAAGATTTCCATACATTGCTAAACACCATAAGCAAGCAATCATGCAACTTTGGCATTGAAATCAATTAACCTCCAACAAGGGTAATACAGTCCTCGACAGCAGTTTCAAGTTCCGTTATTCGTGTCTTTAACACGCGGTTCTCTGCCTGCAAGATGGTAGTGACATGGCCGGGGTCGGACACCTTAGCTCCGTGACAGTTGGGACATTTAGAAGCCGTAAAGTTACTGAGGGACGAGCCAGCAGCGGATATGCCTTTGAGGACTTTATCGTAGGTTGACGAACGCGACGGAGGAGTGATTTTAGATTTTGAAGGCCATGGCTGATATGTTGAAGGGGTCGATATCATTGAAGCACATGGCACCGCGTCAAGTGTTGGCGATATCACAGAGGCTGGTCTTGTTGGGACCGTGTCATCTGTCCGCTTCGAAAAGACGCTCTCCGAAATACTTTCGTCTGCAGATTCGAATCCAGAATCGCCACTCACAGACGCGCCGCTTGAGTTCTTGGTGTGCCTTCTAGCAGGGCTCGTTTGGGTTCCAGCTGCATCGGGAAAATCATCAGGCTTCTTAACAATCATGATGCTGCGTCGCCGGGCCTCATCTTCTTGTTGCCGTTTTTGCCTTTCTAGCTTCAGTTCTTCCGCCAGGGCCTTCATCTCCTTGTCTTGCTCCAACGCCTTGGCTGCCATTCCGTCCAGCTGGGATTTCATATTTTGAAGTCTGGACTGAGTTTCCTCGAGCTCCTCCTTCTGCTCAACTTTCTCGGCAAGTGCTTGGTGTAAAGCAAAAGTGCGTAGCTTGTAAGCACTCTGCAATCGTCGAACCAGATTCTCAGCATTGCGTTGAAAGTTAAACAACGCTTCCTCTGGTGGGAGATCTGACATTTCGGCACGAAAGAGGGTGGCATTGATGTCAAGGTTTAAGAATTCATCGTTGGCAGGTTCCGGCATATTCGAAAGTTGTTCCTGCTGCGGTTTCGCACTAAAAATTGAAAATGGGTTCGAATAGGCGATGTTTTTCAATGAAGACGTTACCGCCATTTTCTTCGTAGGAGACGAGGGGCGGCTTTGGGTCGTTGGAGAGGATCCTCCAGACGTTGGATCCTTTTCTTTGCTTGGCGAAGGAACTATTCCAAGCCTAATAGGGGCGGATTCTCCCTGAAATAGGCCCGCGAACAACTTGTTTCCGTGGTCCGATTTCAGCTTAGGCGCTTGTTCATCCGTGCTAAGTCTGACATCCTCCAGTGCATCTGGCCGAATGAACGTATTCCTGCTTGACGAGAAAAGGTCTGTCCGAGCTCTTCGATGCGTGGGCTGGAATGAAAGTGTGGACTCTTCAGATTTAAGGTGCAGAGGTAGTCTTCTGGTAGGCTGCTTTGGGGTTAACACTGCTGGTCTAAGAACTTCAGGTCCGTCAACAAAATTCCCAGATATCTCTCTCGGTGTTAGTGCTGGCTCGGAGGTATTGTCTAAGGTTGGTAAATCGCGAGGGGTGGCTCTGGGTGAGGTTCTCATTGAGTCATACCCAGCCATTGGGTCACTGAAGAAAGCTCGTGGCGGTTCCGTAGGCGTCAAACTCGTGGGGCCTTTTGTCACTGAATTGCCAACCTCTTCAGTCCACGTAGTCATTTTGGAGCCCCAAATCGATTGGAGACTCCTAGTACTTAGCACTCACCAAAAGGCAACTCTTCTACCAACGCCGTCTCTTCAACCGACTGCTAGAGTATGTGAGGAGGAATAAGAGTGGACTGAAGGCTGGATCCGTATTGAAACCCTGAGCTCTCATGAATTTGTGGATGAAAAACACCTGTGGAGATAAAATAACAAATGTCAAAGAGCCAAACCAGCAAACAGCAAACCAACAACTAGTTAGTTATCAATGAACAGAGCGAGCGAGTGACGATTAATTACATAGTTATAAAAGACAGAGGAAGTTTCAAAATAGTCCTGCAATTCCCCCTCCAACCTGATACAAGTCGAGTGTGCATGGTCAACCTTGCGATGCTCGGGTGTCCCTTAGTGATAGGGGTGATCCTTGTCGCCACGGCAATCAGTGGCTGGGGAAAGTCCAGCCACAAATAGCAGCAGCTTAGTCATCAGAACGCACATACTTGTACTTGTACGGAGTACTCCGTACGGAGTACATCATACGAGTTACAGGAGTACATGGTACATACAATACCTATCAGCGCGTCATTTGACAACACTGCAAGGGAATGCTGATGAAGCAGTGACATCAAGTCGTGGACTGTATCTGGTACTTCCTTGCGTTAATCAAGTCCATGCTTGTACTCCCTACACAGAATTGACATCCTCATGTAATTATTTGTAGGTATTGGATACTACTGTCCAGCTAACTACACAGAGCAGAGATCTATCTCACAAGTCAGGATATCCGTCGGCATATCGTGGTTAACTCGTGTGTAAAGGCCTATGTATGTACAACGGTGCCTTAATTGGTGCCGAAACCGATGGTCTGGAAACTGAGAATCGGCCCGAGAATAGCGTGCATTGTTAGCTGAAACTTTAGCACAGATGCTTGCTGTGTAACTATACTGACGACTCCGTACGGGACTCCGAAGAGGACACTGTAGCACTCATCTTCATCGCTACGAAGGTAGGTGTATAACTTCAAGAACCAACAACTTATAACGAAACAGAGTACAGTTCAATCCACCATGATGGACAGTACCAGAATTGATACTACGCTGAACTGACTGGATATCCAATCTGAGTCCTGGTCAATTGGCCAGAGCCCGTAGCAGCAACCCGCCAGAGCCATGGACGCGTCCGCCTTTCGAGACGTGTGTATCCAGTGCGTGACAGTTGTCAGAGACGTTCCACTTCCATTCTTAATAGGATTCTTCATTTCTACGGCTATTGGACTTGTCGTTTTTGTGCGTGGGCTCCGGTCTCCCCCGTCGCTGTATTAACTAATAACTGTGCACCATAAGGGATACATCCTCATTTTTCTCCTCGCACCTATACCCAGACCTCCGTTTCCTGAAGAAAAGACCTATCAAACAATTTCAGAGGATGGATCCGTCACGCCATCTAAGCCACTACCTTGCTGGTACGACCGCCTACGAGCTGGGAGACCCGATCAGAAGGAGAGAGATACGCTGGAGGACGCCGAATTGTTCATGTCTGTGGTAGTACCCGCGTACAACGAGGAGGATCGTTTATCAGGGATGTTAGAAGAAACGGTAAACTACCTTGAAAGAGCGCACGAAACACTGGCATCGCAGAAAGTAAACGGCGTGGACGAATCGAACCAGATCAAGCAGGATGGAACCAAAGCCACGCGTAAACGCAAATCCAACGTCCGCGGTCACCCGACAAGCCCTTCCACCACCACTTTAAAGGGGTGGGAGGTGATAATCGTTTCCGACGGATCGACGGACCAAACCATTGAAACAGCTCTGGCATTTGCAAGAGATCACCAGCTATCCCTCCACCCAAAGGGCCATGCAGGACCATGGACTCAGAAGTCAGGACAAGGTGTACATATCCCACCTGGCACAATCCGGGTTGTGAAACTGAAACAGAACAGAGGCAAAGGAGGCGCGGTCACACACGGAATGAGGCACGTTCGAGGCCAATACGTCGTTTTCGCCGATGCCGATGGTGCGAGTAACTTTGAAGACCTCGGCAAGCTAGTTCATGCCTGTCAGAGAATCGAAGATTCCAAATTGCGCGGCATTGCCGTGGGATCTAGAGCACATCTAGTAGGAAGCGATGCTGTGGTCAAGGTACCGCAAAAAGCCCATCCCTTTATCTATCGAAAGAAACGGCCATGTTTCGCTGATAAAACCTCCTCCAATAGCGCTCGAAGCTTCGTAATTTCCTCATGCACGCCTTCCATATCACGATTCGCCTTCTCACCCCTCCACGCACCGCCCGCATAAAGGACACTCAGTGCGGATTCAAGCTCTTCTCCCGAGCCAGCCTGCCCTACATAATTCCCCACATGCACTCCGAAGGCTGGATCTTCGATGTCGAAATGCTCATGCTGGCGGAATTCGCTAATATTCCCGTCGTCGAAGTTCCGGTAGGTTGGAGAGAGGTCAAGGGCAGCAAACTGAATGTTGTCTGGGACAGCTTGGGGATGGCTTGGGGACTGGCGATGTTGAGGGTCGCGTGGGGGTTCGGAGTTTACAGGAGGAGGAGTGTATGATTTAAGCCACTACAGGCTTCCAAAGTCGATTTTGGGAAGGGGATCTATATTCTATCTGTGTCATGCAGGCGCTGAGGTTGTGGTTTGGATACGTATATACCATGTTCTTCACCACCATTATCTTTCCTGAGCGATTGATACCTATCGTATTGATAGATTACACTTATACTAATCATCTAGATCCATAGAAATATTGCATCTCTTCCAGAACGTTGACAAGTTTAATTCTCCAAGGCCCAATCTTTTTGTATCAAACGATGCTGTCACTCGAAACATGTAAGACAACCGTTTCATGAATTTAGCTAAAAATTCGCATTGAAGATAAGTCATTTGCATTTTGAGCGCATTGAAACCTGCCGTGTACCCAAAATTGCTTGCATTCAAAATTAGAATATAATCCCGTTTTCTAGATGTCTTGCCTCGTTCTATTAGGTTGAGGGAACCGACAGCGTTCGACTAGGTTTGAAATATTCCATGCTGCCAGTGTTTTGGCAACGGTCTGTTACTGTCAAGGTTTCGAAACCAGGCTATACACCTGACGCGGAAAGCCGTCAATGGCTGCTCTCTGGTGATAAGAGAGCCAAAAAAAGACAACGAACTGGACAGTGTTTCCATGCAGATTTACCTTATTGAGCCTATTAAGAATTCTCAGCTTGAGGACATTGTAACTATGTAGCTCCAAGTGGATTCGAAATGCCGAGTTACCAACCCATTCATCAACTGGCAGAAGATCTTCAAATTACCCCTCTTCCAGGAAAGCCTGAATGTGATTCTTCTCTTTTTTCCATCAAAGTTTTTATTTTAGATGTGAATGGCCGTAGCAAATCGTCTAAATGCTTCTTTTGTAGACCAGTGCTGAGGGAATCTTAAAGACCAGAAGATCGATTTGACAGCAAACCACGAGGTGCTGAAAAAGATGACGCCATTCCAGAAACCTTGTAGTGGTAGACTAATGGCTGCCGCAAGCGCCAGTCCATATGAAGCGTTCGGCGGGTGCACGGACATGTATATTCGATTTGCGGTCGAGGGCATCTAGGGTATATTTAGACTGAAAGGAACGGGAAAAAAAAGCAAATGGTGCATTTACAAGGGACTGATGATACATACCCAAGTGATAAGTAAAGAAATGAAATATATACTTGCAAACTGAGCGTGACTTCTAGCTGCGTTCTGCCTTTGAATAGATTGCCTTCGAGCCTGGGAGGGTTTTTCTTCAGGGGCTATATTCATGCCATTTTCGAGGTCAGCAGAATTCCTGGTATTCGAGGAAGGTTGCCTCGAATCAACCAGCTCAAGTAAAGACCCAGGCCCATGGCCCAGTCTCGGATCCCAATCTACAGATAGAAGCTGGGCTACTGGATGTTGGTTGACAGTTGACTCCAACAATACACCGGAGACTGTTTGACCAGCTGCCACCAGGCTGTCGTGAGATAGGGCTTCATTTTCATATTTTGATTGACTCTGAGCACTGGATGCTGAAACACTGCCTGAAGCCTCTGCCCGGGTTACTTGATTGCAAGGCACTGTTTGGAGTTCGGGGGTAAACGCGTCTTGTGGGGAGGCCTGGCTCTGAGAGACTGACTGCCCTCCAACTGAAAGATCTTCCAATCCGGTAGATGACTGACTCTCATTTGGCTGTTGGTTTTCAGAGCCCTGCTCCTCAGCCGAGGCTTCATGCGATGGAGCAGCAAAGACGAGCTTGTTGGATGCAGTAGCGCTCCGAACTCCTCTTTCGTATATGTAAATCTTAATTCCGGCAGCGATATGGATCAACGATCCAACGATAATCGAAAACCAGACAGGCCCGAAGTACAAGGTCAGACGGAGTACGCTCCAAGGACGGCTGATCCAGCACCAGAACTGATGAAGATATTAGTAGAGATGTAAGCCCACGTAGCTAGTATCAACATACCAGTGCCTCATCATAGACTCTTCCTCTAGATTTCGTTTTGATGAAGAAAAACACGAATGCCGGAATGAATTGTAGGCCGTAACAGACAACACAGTACCTCCACTCCATTTTTCTCAGGTCAAGCAGGTTATGTCGGCGAAATAGGGACAGATAGACATTATTGGCCATACATAATTTCCAGAGAGCATCTGCAGATGTAAACCTGTTTACTCTAGTTAACTCAGAGATATAGAGAAAGCCGGAAGAAAAGGAATCTGATGCAGAGCACACCATTGAATAAAAAATGCTTGGAATCTGCAGAGCGAACTAGTAGGCCCAGCTTCCGGTCCAGACTCTGCTATTAGTTCAGCTGTATGAGCTAAAAGGTTGCCACAGGTCGCATAGAAAACAAGCCGATTGATGGGAGTGTGGAAGCGAGAGCTGAATATGTAAGTCGAAATCACAAGGAGACAAGCCAGTAAGGAAACAGATGCAGAACTGCGGATAGCAATTCCAAAGGAATCGAGTTGCCGCCCAGTTAAGCCGCTGCAGCGAGGGGGGGTGCAGGTCTGATCTCTTGATATGAGGGTCACAGTAAGCCAGTGAATTGGTATTTCCGTCTCAAGTAGTCTATGAATTCCAAGGATGGAGGCTAAGACAGGGTCTTGCAAGATACTCCGAAACTCTGGAATCAGACGTGCATCCGCCATTTCACGATTTGGGCCCTATGGCATTGTGCAGTTTGTTGGCATGTCGAGGAGGCAAGATATGTTAAGCTTCAAACTTCGAAGCGCGTCTCTCATGGAAAGCTTCTGTCAGGTGACGTAGAACCTGTGGAGAGTTCAGTTCAAGCTCAAGCTTTCTTGAGATCATTGAGATCATGTTCGAAACCTCTGAAGTATCCCCTCGTAGGGGTTGAGAGCCAGTTGCTTGCTGGATGGCCGAACTGACTGGACGATGGCAGCTGCTCCAAGGCGCGTAAAGGAAATGAAGGTTTAGATATCCAATGCTGGACCAAGGACGCCTTCTTCGAAGTGGCAAAATATGCCTTCAACGACAGTCTCCTCAATCAGAGAAGATCATATTGAGAGGTTCTGATTTGGATGAGGTTGAATCTTTGTCCAGTTCTCGCTGCGGTCGTATAACTGGTCCTTCATCAGGCCACCCAGAAGATAACAGTGAGAAAGAGCAGGACATCACGAGTCTAGCCATTTGGAAGGGTATTGGGCAGAATTGCAACGATGATCGAGTTGTAAGAAAGGAGTATACACAGTAATGCGCGTATTCACTCGTAGTAGGGAATTCCAAATCTATCACATTTCATACGACGTGACTTGAGGTTGCATCCAGCGCCTCCCACAGTAGGAGAAATTCCCACATAGCGCCACTACGGCAAGTCGGCAAGTGGACGCTCCCTAGAACGTTTAGCACTCATGGCCTTATAGAATGGGCTTCTAAGCACCCAACAAGCAGCCTGAGAAGCCCAAGACCTTAGGGGTCCTTATAGGCACTCCACTGATCCTGGAGGTACTACTTCTGATTTAGTTTAGTGGCAATGAGCTGTCTGGTCTGGAATTGCAACCTTGGCTGGTGGGGGAACTCATGACATCTTCGCACTCACAGCTGCAAAAAGCCTGCTCATCTCCACGACCTCCTCCTCCACCTTACAACGATCGTGATATGAGTGCAAAATGGTTTGTCCACAGCTGTCAGGTAATTGCGATCTACTGGAGATCACATAGCCTGGGTTTAGGTTCCCTGAGAGGCATTGAGTGAAAAAACGCCGGAGCACCGTGCACGCAGTGGTTGAAAAATTCCTAACAGGTTACAGGATTGAGTATCTGGTGAGAATAATGAGAACCCAACAAATGCGCCTCTCTTCTTTGCTTCAGCTTGGCTATACCCTCTTATCTTGTGTATTCTTCTGAACTCCATTCACATGAGCCTGCCCAGGACGAAATTCGAACATCCTGCTTCTGCTTCGGCTACTACTTCGGCATTCCATCCCTACCACCCATGGGCCAGAATCAACAGTGCAGACTACATTGAACAAGCCCGATCGGCACTGGAAAGCCAGCGAATTAGTTTTGAATGTGAAAGGGCGGCGTTCGCAGAGGAACGCAAGCTGTGGGAAAAAGAGAGACGTATAATGCAGCAGAGAATTGCCGAGCTGGAAATCGCTGAAGGCAAAGAGAGTGTTGTGCCTGCGACAGGAGCACAGGCCGAAATCCCTCGGGGACCTGAGATGATAGAGCAGCACCACGTCTGGGAGGGTTCCCATCCGACGGCCAGACCGTCACGGATATTTCCGACGGATATCCCACATGCAGACCACGAACCCATCGGTCATGGCTTCTCTCCGTCCCTGGACGAGGCACTGTCTCCTAAATCTCGTCCAGTAGACCACGCCAGTCCTGTCAGCGTCCCGATTGAGCTCGTAGACAGCTCACTGGACGGCATTACGCTAAAATCCACTGCTTTGTCACCTGGTATTGTCGCAAAAGTATCCCCACCGTGTCTTTCCGTAGCTCACAGCCTCATTCCTCTTCACCAACCTGTCGGGACGGAACTCAAGCCAGGTCTGCAACCACAGGAACAACGCTGTTTAGCATCCCCATTTGGCGGCATACCAAGCGACACAGATCGCACGCCCATGGCACATCTCGATCAGACAGCGGAAGCCGGCTTCCCCTTCCCCATCGACGAGACCATAATCCCTGAATCCCCACACGAACCGCTACCATCCCTCTTCCCAATCGCCAGCATCGATCAAGCTGCCTACCCCGAGGCGGCAGATGAAGATCCTGCTCTCCAAGGCCCGCTGAACCTACAGAACGATCACAAGGAAGACACGGAGTTCCTGGAGGAGCTGGACCAGAAGCTCCTGAAGGAAGCTAGGAGAGCTCTATCTCGACCCTTGCTTTCGTCCGATGAAGAAGATGAGGGAGAGGGAGAACCGCCGGAACCGGAGCCGGAAATCCGGTTCAAGCACAGCACGAATTTCGGGACTGCGTTTGGATCAACGCAGATTGAATCCTAGATTTTGTGCATCTGCTGGATCAGATGGCGGATCAGTATCCGGATACCCTAGGCATACATATACCTACGGACTCTTTTACCGTTGCATCTGATGGACCATGTGTTAGGGATATATTGGAATGTTTGGAAATATGCTTTTGGTATACTTGGAAATATATATACATATCTGCCTGATGGCTTGACTTTTGGTGCCGTTTTCATGGCCTCTATTCCTATTTATAGTGGCCGCGGCCTGTTACTTTCTTTTCTTTCCTTTTCTTTTTTTTTGAAGCTTGTCGCCTGGTTACATCATTTTGATACTCCAAATCGCCCTTCTCTTTCTTTATTTTTTATTATTATTGGGCGGAACTGAAAAGACGGGAAGAAAATATCTTCATTTTGGATTCTGCGGTAAATATAATCATTATCTTTGCTCCGCACCATCAAGGGAGAGAATCTCTATCCACTGTCTTTATAATAATAGGCTGATCAGCCTAAAAAGTGTGGTCACAATTACCTGTGTGCAACAATCTGCTTTCCTCTCCGAGCTTCATCTGCCAAAAAAAAAAAAAAAAAAAAAAAAAAAAGTTATTTCAATTCCAGCCCAGGTACTGCTCAGGACTCCGACATATGTCCGCCACAAAACCTCTAATAGACGTGAAATTAAATACAAAGAATGAACCCACTTACCAGACAGCAACGAACAAGTCAACAAACCCTAAACACCCATCGTAAAGTCATGTTCAATCCCAGGCGTAACGCTCGCAATAAACTTCAAAAACACAACCAGATACTGATCAACACGAATAGCCACTCCCTGATTCTCCTCGTCCTCTTCACTCCCTTCATGCTGCAAAACTTCCCACTCATCACCTCCACTTCCACCGGTCGGCGCATGTCCAGCCTTCTGTTCTCCTCCAGACACGCTCAGCCGCGCAGTATCATCCACTAAACCTTCCAGGCCACGCTCCACCTTGACCTGCTCGCCCGTCGCGTTTGCGCGTTTCAGTTTCTGTATTCGGAGCTTCAACGCGGCGTCGGCGCGATCGAGGAGGATTTTCATGACGCTGGCGTGTCTGCAGGGGTGGACGCTGGCCATTTTTACGCCGCCATCATAGAAGGGGAAGTCTTCGAGGGTGACGGTTTTGTCTTTGTAGTCGCCGACGATGTCTTCCATCATGAGATGGGGTGCGAGGGGCTCCGAAGGGGACAGATAGCCGGATAGGTAGAGGCGTGGGGTTCGGTAGTAGGGAGTGTAGGTGATGTAGAGGGTGTAGGTGCGTAGCGGTCTGTTACTGTGTCAGAAAAAAGAACATGCAAAATATGAGAATGTACTTGGGAGCAGCTCGGAGACAAAACTCACGCCTTCGTTGACTGTCCAAGCGGTTCTCGAATGATCGCTTCCTCATCGTCGTCATCCTCCATATCTGGAATCTCCTCTTCCTCTTCCTCCTTCTCGCCCATATTCCCCGCCTCATCCACCGTTCTCACATCCCCCACCGTCATCTTCGCATCACCGCCGCCCGTTCCCGCACCGCTGCCACTCCCACCACCACCGGTATTCAACCACCCATCATCCTCATCATCACCCTGCTGTGTTCCCTCCGTCCCAAACCCATCCTTCACCATGACATCCTCTCTACCCGCATCACCCGCAAAATTCTCATCGAGTCTCCTATGACACGGCACGCCGCGAGTGACCAAGAACTGCTTGCCAGCCGGTAGATACGAGACTCGTTTGGCGGGGGACGACGCATCGGACCAAGACCAGGTGGGAAACTTGTACACGAGATAATCTCCAGCCAGCACAAATTCGTCCGGGGTTATCTGGCCGGTAGAGCGGAATGTGGAAGTGTGGGAGATGGGCGCAAGCTTGTCGCGCCAGGTGCGGATGATATTCATGATGGCGGGCGGGTTGGATGCTTTGCTTTAATCGACCAGGTTTGGAGTGTTGATGTGCTTTCTCAGTGGCCTTGAATAGATCTGATTTTGGGAGATGTGCTACTGAACGAGGATTAGCTTCAAGAGAGTGTTTTATCAAGTGGCTTCTGCCTGCGATTCACGAGAAGATGCGTTGCCCCTCCCAATGGATCCGGCAGAAGATGGATCCATACTGGAATGGGGGGTTTTTCCTATATGTACGGATTACAGTTGATCTGAACCCAACCATAATATTATTATTTCTCAACCCTAAAAAGATAATTTGAATGTACAGTCAACATAGCAGCATGTAATAGCTACAATTAATCAGGATTCTGTAGAACTGTGTTTCTATGTGAGATTAAATTTTTATGTAGAAAAAATTAGAAATGTCAATTAATCATTTCAAAACAAACTGCTCATGCCTCTCTGACAATCAGCAAATTCATTTATTACAGAAATAAAAAAAAAAATCTGTCTGTCTGTTCATTCAAAAGCAATGTTAATATTTTTTTTTTTCAGCTCATCTGTTCATCTGTCAGCAGTTAGCAAATTAATTGAATACAAAAATAAAAAAAAATTCTGTTTGTTAATTCATTTTTTTTTTCAGTTCATTCACTTGCTCAATTTACATGCAATTACTTTGATTTTTCATCTATCTGATGACTTGAATTGACTTCATTTTCATCTGTCACAGATTGAGAGTTTCAAATTGAAGCAAGCACAAACAGATTATCATTCTAATCAATGTTAAAAATTAAAGTGCTCAGAATCTTGATGCAGTACAAACTTAAATCAAATTTCAGAAAAAAAAATATGAGAAAAAAAAAAGTATGTAAGCAGAATTCATTGAAGTTCTAACACAAAACAGTATATTGATTTTTTTTTTGTTATATAATCAGTGACATCTAGATCAGTACAATTGTTATTTTGTTTTGAAATTCTCAATTACTTACAGTTTCAGCTTTAAGATCAGCAATTTTTTTCTGAAGAAGATTAATTTTTTTTTTTAATAAAATCAGATGATTTTTCAACTTTTATTTAAATGTTAATTAACACTGAATTAATTTTGTTTATACTCAAACATATCATAACAGTTTTAAATAAAACAACAAGTACATTTTTTTTGTTTCTTAAGCAAATCAACAGCAATCTCATTAAAAAAAGAACTGTCTGCAACAGAAACAGCAGCAGCAAAAACAATATTTTTTGATTTTTAATTTGAAGCAATTGTTTCAAGCAAAATAAACATAATTTTTTTAATTTTTTTAAAATATAATTTTTTTATAAAATCATTCTGCACTTCATCATAATTTTTGTGAAATGTCAGCAATTTTGCAATTAAAGCATGATGTTAATCATTAACAGCAACACACATTTTCTTGCTTGTTGAGTAATTTAAGCAAGTTTTGTTGTTGCTCTGCTGTTTATTACAGAGTTTATTTAAATAAATTATGTAAACTTATTTCACACAATTCTGACATAAAATTAACTTGCTTTCAGTCTTGCAAGCACATTTAATCACAGAGAAGAAAAAAAATGATGTAAACAAAATCTTCACTGTGACAAATAAGAATTTGAATGCAGTTTTTTTTCAAGTTGCAGACATTTTTCATTTATATATTGTTAGCATATATATTGCTTGCAGAATCATTAATAATGCTTTACTTACACAATTTTTTGATATATTGAAGAAAGAGAAGAAGCAAAATCATTGATGATTTGAAGAGAAGAAAATAAAGAAAGTGAGAATTTAATAATGAGATTTTTATCATGAAATTTCAAATGTTGTGTTTTTTTCAATTGAAATGTGTTGCTTAAAGTTAAAATTATTCTCTGATTTACTAGCTTATTTATCTGCTTAAATTTTTATATGTTATTTTAACATTTTTATATTTATATAATGAAGCATTTCTAGAGTTCTACAGACTGATTTGAGCAGCTTATGAGAAGTAAATAAACAAAAAGCATTTTATATTGAGATATTTCTGCTAACAGTTTATTATGTTTCAGTTATATCTAATCTGAAATCAAACATATTGAAAATTCAAGAAAGAAAAAAAACAGTTTATACATCATACATATTGTGTTCAGATTTTTTTTTTTTTTTTAATTTAGAAGCTGAAGCAAGCTTAGTTGCAGTTTGTTTTTTTTTTCAAGTTGTGCATCAGAAGAGGCAGACATTGTTTCAAAAACTTCATTTTAATTAATCTTCACATTTGAAAATATATTTGTTTTTTTTGCATTCAGAAGGACCTGTTTTGCTGACATATTTATTGTTAATATAATATCATCAAAAACATTGAAATTTATTTGCTTTCTAGAGTTTTTTTCAGATGCAGTATCATCACTTTTTCATTCAGCAAAGTTGTTAACATCAATGTTACAAAGTTCAGATTTTTTTGTGATGATACTTCAATAAGTATTAATATACTCATTGTTTTCAGCTTTCTGACTTTTATTTAAAGTGTCAGTTAGAATCTTGATACAGACTGCAATGTTGTTGTATATTTTTATTTTGAATAAAATTAGTTGCTGATTTTTGTTGATTGATGATAAAATCAGTCAACTTACATATCAGATATCATTTATCTTGAGATGAGTTGTTCTGAATGTCAAAAACAGAAATTGCTCAATAAAACACATTCTTGAAAAAATTCTGATCAAATAATTATGTGAAATAAATAAATAATTTATTTTATTTCTTGCAGTGATGAATACTCATTTCAGAATTGTTTATTCAGCTGACTTTCATGAGATATTCTACATGCAACTGTTGATTATATTAGCTGAAGTTATTTCAATTAGTAAAGATTTACTAATCTTAAACTTTTTCAAATTATGACATTTTCAGTTTTTCACAATGTTTCTTGCTCATTTTTTATACTCAAAAATTTAATACTGAGTGTCTGCTTGCTTGTCAAGAAAGTTATATATTTCATTTACAACTTTTGAAATTTCAGAATAATACAAAAAAAGAAAATACATTCATCTCAATTTTTTCTGAAAATTTCTCTTTTTAATCTTGATTTTTTTGATGCATTGTTCAGACAAATAAAAAAATGTATCTGTAATGCATTCAGATTGCATTTTTTTTTTAAAAAATGATATAATTTTTGTAATCAAACTGACACTCAGAAAAGAAATTGCTTCTGTATTGACTGACAATTGCTGAGAAAAAATGTTTTTTTTATTAAAGTTTAATGATTTTGAAGAAGCAGACATATTAAACAGTTAATTTGAGTATGTGTGTCAGAATCAAGATGAGTAAAAATTATGATTTTTTTTAAAAAAATTGTGAGCAATTTTTTCTAATTTATATCTCAAATTTGTTGTTGATTTATATCAAAAGCTCATTATGAAATATAAATTATCAACATTAATATTCATACAGCTGCAAGCTTTCAATTTCATTGATTTTGTAAATTTCTACTTTCAAGCAACAAAATTGAAAGCTTGCAGTTGTATGAATATCAATGCTTGTTTTGAGAAGCTTTCAATTTCATTATTTGAAAGTAAAAGCTCACAGAATCAAGTTCAAAATATGATTTATAAATATTGTTATTAATACATCTTTCAGCACAGATTTGAATTTCTCATCTGACATTGAGTTTGTTGTTGTTTTATATGTTAAAGTTAATCAAGAAATTTCATACTAGAAAGATCTGCAAATTGCATTAGTATATTTAATTTTTGAGCTTGCAAAAAATCTTCATCTGCAGCTCTTGATTTATATTACTTTCTTCACAACAAAAATTTTTGTTTTATAAATATATGAACAACAGCATTTTTTTTTCTTTACTCTTTTATTTTTTTTTTCTTTCAAACTTGATGCAGCATGTTGATAATTGTTACATTATTTGTTTTGTATTTACTGCATTGAAATTCTGACTACATTCAATTTATTTTTCTTACATACAAAATGCAGAACAAAATATACATAAAATTCTTGAAATTCTGTGCATGAAATGAATTACAAACTCAACAGCAATCAGATTTATTGTCAGAGCAGTTAATCAACACTGTCATCAAACAGTTAATCAATGCTGTTGTTAAGCAGTCAATTAATGCAGTTGAATTTGTTGCAGATTTTGTCAATTAAGATTATCTTCTTATAATATGCACATCTGCTTCATTATTTAATCATGATTTTTTAATCTGTTTTTAATGTATAAAATGTTTTGAATTCAAAGTCAGACATCAAATTCAAATCTGAAGAAAATCAAGTCAATAAAATTATTACAGAAATACTTTTAGCTGAACTCAATGACTGTAATATTGATAACATTGAAAAATTCATGATTTTGAAGAAATATAATCAAATTCACATCAATTTCTTTATTCTAATTAATGATAAATTCACAAAAATTTCACATCATCACTGCAGGCAACAAATTTTAAATCAGTTTACAGTTATTTTTGATTTATGATGTAAGCAATCAGAAATATTGTGTCAATAATACACAGCATTGAAAGAAATTCTTCATTTTATTGATAATTTTTATACTCTTAAGATTTTACTCAACAGCTTAAATGATCTGAAGAAAAAATGCAGATCACAATTTTTTATTCTCTCAATTTAATTAACATTAATTTTTGTTGTTTTTTGACAGCTGTCAACTTTATCAGCTGCAAACTGAAATTCTTTCAAGATACTGAATCAGCTTGATATGTATTTTCAGAATTCAGTTATTTTACTTGAGATTCTCACTCAATCTTCAGTATTTCATCACAAAATTCACATTAACATTACTGAGTTTGTTGATGAATCAGTTGAGCTATGACAATCATTCAGTTGAGACAGTTCAATTCAATGCATCTCTGAAAATTTCACAAAATATTCAAACAAAAATTTGATTTTTTCTTCAAATTTTATTCACTACATTTGTGAAACTGTATTTTGTGAATGTCATCAAACATCAAATGCAGAACACACTGAAAAAATTCAATTTGTTGTTTAAAATCAGAAATTTACTTCATGTACATCAAAAAATGTTGTACTGAATATACAGCTCATGTTTAGATATAATTTACTCACAAGCAAAATTGTTTTCAAAAATATGATGTTTTCATTTAATGCAAAGAAGTTGATTGAGTGAGAGAATGAAAATAGAAAAATTTTGCTACATGAATATAATATTGTTTGTCAGCTGAATGTTTATTTCAATTATGAATTTGACAGCAAATATGACACAGTGCTCTCAATACACATCAGTCAGTGATTTACACAACAAGTTCTCAATATAACAACTAAGAAATTGAAAATTTGTTTGCTTTGTCTCAGCATCTCATTACATGAAAAACTAGAAATTTTTCATTTTGACAAACATGTTTTAACTGAAATGCTCTGTTCAAACAACTCAATATATTAAGTTATTTTCATTTTCTTTCAATTTTTTATTGACAGATTTAAATTATATCACAACATGTATAAAAATATTACTGATTTTTATTTAATATCTGCAGAATTAAATGCTGTGAAGAGAAGAAAAAAAAACAGTTTATACACAATTTCACTTGACTCACATGTCACAAACTACTCAAACATTATTGATGTGCTGATATCAGCATTTCAAACACTGATTGAAAATTTTAATGTTGAAATTTCTCATGAAGATATAATAAAAGTTATTACATTTTGTATTGCATTTTTTGAAGATATGTTTCAGCAAAATAACAATGCAAAAATCAAAAAATTTACTGCAGTACATTTATGTCAGCATTGCAATGTTTCTGAATTTTAAAAATATAATATGTTTTTTGAGATAGTAACAAAAAATCAATATCATTATTAACTGCTTCATCAATAAATGAAAATTGATTTTATATTCACTGCTGCAGCAAGAGAAAAAAAATAACAAGTGTTTGATATGACAAAAATTCAATCTTCACTCTACAATATGAGCTCATATCTTAATCTGATAATTTTTTTTTTCTGATTTTGCTCATAATGAATTTTTCAGAATTTTTAAAATGATGCATATACTGTTGATAACATACATTCTCACTGCAAAAAATCAGAAGAAATATTGTCAATGTTTTTAATAATTTTTATTTTCACAATATTAAAAACAATTACAGTTTCTTCTAACTCACTTGAAGTTATATCAGCTTCAGAAACATGCTCAAACATTTATTGCAATTTTAATTATTCTGCAGTATATCATGAAGTGAAATTAAATTTATTTTGTTATAAAGCAATTTTTACAGAACTTTTTTGATAACATTTTTACTAATTTAAATGTTTTTTGTATGTTATTTGCTAAAATTTTTAGTGCTATTGCTTGAAGCAACTTCACTCTGATTTCTCAAACATCAATACTTTCAAATCAACTGCATGAGATTGTGCTTAAAAATTAAGTCATGTTACAAAAAATAATTAACATTGTGATGATGACAGCAAAACTGATTAAATCAAAATTTCAGACAATATTGATATTGAGATCACAGCAATTTTTAGTATCAAATCAGATATCATTCAGAAAGAATTTATCAGAACAAATAACTGATGCTGTCTCAAAAATTGAAAAAAAAACTTTGAGCATGAAAAAATCAATCAAACATGCATGTTGACATTCATTACATGAATGAAGCAAAGAAATACACACTTTCTAACAACTGCAACATTCTTGTCAGAAAAAATAAACATTGTGAATTCAAGAAATGAGTTCAAAGAATCAACAAGCAAAATGTTGAGAAGATAATTTTTTTTTATATTTAAGTAAACTGTTGCTAATGTCAATAAAAATCATGCTTATATAAAAAAATTTTAAATGCATCATGTCTTTAATACTGAAAAATACTTTTATTGAGTCAGAATTTCTAATCATTAAGACAATTAGAATTTTTAACAATAAATATTCTATATTTATTAACAATTTTTTATAAACAAATTTTCACAAACAAAATGTTGAAAATGTTGATGAAAAAAATTTCATACATGAAGTTACAAAATTTCATGTTGCACTTCAGATATCATGTCAACTGCAGACTGATAAAAATCTGTATTTAATTGACATTTTAATTACACATTTCAATAAATTATCACTCAGTCATAAGTTTGTGATTGAGCTTCAGAAATCATACAGTGAGAATTATAATCTGATTATGCAAAATCTCAGATTTACATCAATACAGTTTTTTAAAAAAATAATTTTTGCATTCTGAGATAAGTCTCATCACATTATATTGTTATTAAATGAACTGATGAAATACATATGTGTGTCAGATTCAGAATTTGAGCAAATTAAAATCATTTTTACTTATTATTGAAAAAATCAGTGAAGAGTTTTTGTTGTGATGTTTTTTATTAACAATATTCAACATGAAAAAATGCTCAATTTACTGATTCTGCAGATAAACAACATACTTTATAAAATATTTAATTTTTCAGCATTCTGAAAATTCAGTTTACATGTTATATTAGTGAGTTTAAACTTAAGAAAGCTTGATCTCAATTCTGAATTTTCAATCACATTTCTGCATTGTATGTGAAAAATTTATGTGTTATAGTTTTGTACATAACTAGTTTTTATTTTGAACAATATAATCTCAATTTCAGTATAGCAATTTTATTAATAAAACAGTTTTACTGATAAAACAGTTCTACTGATAAAGCAACACAATTAAATTTTCAGTTTCATATTGAAGTAAATGAAATTTATCTGAGCAATTGATTTCACATTTTACAGAATCAGCAAAAGATTGATTCTACATCTCAATAAATCAGCAGAAGATTGAAATTACTCTAGAATAAAGTGTATAAGCTGATGAAATTCACTGTCAATGTACAGCAAAGTGTGCTGCATCATTATCATAACAGGCTGTCTACATAGAATTGGGATTCTGTGTAGAGGTTATGGTAATGCTTATGTACACCAAATATCCCCAATTCCAGTATGGATGATGATGAGATCCACGTGATCATGAAGTTTGGAAGTGAGTGAGGTCTTTCGCAGCAAACCAGAGCTGATTTACAGCAAACTGCCCGGCAAACAGCTGGAGTGCAATAGTTTTCGTTTCAAATTGAGTCGCTTTACTTCTGTGGCCAGGCAAAATCCTCAAAGTGTGCGGAATCGCCTCGACTTTGCAGTAAGAACATCAGGTGCTCCCAGCGGATGATACATATGAACAATCACCTGCGACTTGCTAAGGGCAGCTATGCTTCACACAAATATGGAGTATACCTGGCCCTGAGAGTATGGCAGCAAGACGGTCTCTGAGCTCGAGTTTCGAAGTTATTGCGCAAGATTTATATTTTCATGATCAAGAGATATATACATATATAGAACACGATGCTGGTTCCCAACTACCCGAGTAGCGACAGGATAGGCTTGTCTGACTGATTTGGATGCTTCCAACAAAGGCTGCTATGGAGCCAGCGAACCCTCCATTGATCAATGTGGTATCAATCATTATTCCGGAATCATCTTCGAATGGACACCTTGAAGGAGCAGGCGCATGAAATTAGATGGCGGGATCTCCTTCATGTTTCCCCATGATAACCAGTAGACACTGCACGGACTCGTATTCTTCCTCCACCCACCCGCAAGTCGGCATATTGACCAAACCGATTCTGATCACGAAACACACACACACACAAAAGTGGTGCCCATCCAGTCCTTCATCCATCTTCATCAGCAATCTTCCTTCTCTCCACTTCTCTCTGTACATCCGCCACAGTCAACGGCATCACTCTACCCTTCCACTTCTTCTCCTCCGCCTCCGCAAATCCCTCCATACTACTCATCGCCACAACAAGAAAGCCTAGCTCTTCCCTATCGACATCAAACACTTCCCACCACTCACAATCAACCAATTTCACCCCTGTTTCCCTCGCAGCAAGATATATCGCCGCCACAGCAAGCGCATTAGGTTGGTGCGTAGCATATAATAACTGCGGAGAAAACAGAGCAGCGTTGAGATGTTCGATTGTCCGCTGAGCAATGGCAGGCGCACATGAGCCGAGGGTTTGGAGGTACGTGAGGGCGATAGGGTGCGGGATGGCGACGTGTGTATCGAAGCCAAGCGTGCGAAGCACAGCGGATTCCATTTTCGCGAGCGCAAGGCGTTCGGATTGGTATGTCCCCTCAGAGACGTAGTAGCTTTCTGGATTTGCGTGGGACGGTGGCGCGGAGGAATTCACAAAACGGAGAGGCGAGCATTCAGGGGAGAGAAGCAATGCGTAAACGTTGACCACCGAGCGGGGAGATACGGGAGTGAATGAGAGTTTGGCAGCAATGTAGATGGAAGCAGCAGAGATGTCCTAGTAATTCCACGTTCTTATGAGACGTCAAAATCATGCCGTTTCTCAGCCAGGATCTCTCACCTTCGCGCCATATACAGCCAAACTGCCTCCCTCCGGGCCAATCCAAAATCTCGTAAATAGTACAATCGCCTGGGCAATGATGTCCTGCGGGAGTCGAAGCAGCACACCGGCCGCCTGAGTCAACCTCACGCTCGCATAACGAATGGAGGTCTCAAGATCTGCGGGAATCCCGTCGAGAGACGACGACGAAGTTGCGAGCTGTGTCGGTGTTGCAAGTGAATTGGATAGAATGTCCAATGCAGGCATAGACGGGGCCATGTTGCGGCAATATCATGGGAATTGCTTCCCTTGTTTTCAATGATGTCTCTTGTTGAAGATGCGATTGCAGCTCCATCATGAAGCTTCTCCGTCCATAAGTTGGTTGTTGGTTGCAGACACAACACACACGAGAGCCAAAACTCTAGTTAGTACATATGTAAATGGAGATAACAGCAGTTCTATCAGACTTCACATTGAATCTGAATCTCACATAACTAGCTAATTACCCTAGCATCATCTCTCTACAACGACAGTATAAGTCTTGCTCTCAACCTCAGATTCACTGCCTACCTGAGTTATCCCACATGTCTAATCCGCAAAAGCCTTCCAGCTGCTTCACCCCAAGCCCTTCATCCACATATAGTGAACCACTTCTCCTCCTCGAACACAGCACCAGTCACACCCCATCCCAATCTCAGAATGCACAAAGTTAAGCAAACACCAAACAGCAACATCCGCGGCTCTCTGATCCGCACGTATCAGAAACAAAAAGAAATGAACAAAGCAACGAACAACTATCTAACCGTCCGCCTGGAACAGAACATACCGAACCATACATATATAGCACAGATATCAAACCCCATTGACAAAGCAGAGATAACCGCTCGCCCGACCCAGGCCTCGCCAAACGCTGCGAAGATCCGATTTCCATTCCCAACTGGCAATAAATACTAAATAGCTTCTCGAACGACGCAATGACGCCGCCCAGCTTTTCGTGTAATCCCGTGGTTGCCTATCGGAAACAAGGGTGGTCGATTGTTGACCGGAACCCTTATGTCGTGCGCACGCTATTCACTCTTGTATTCATTTCACGGGTCGCACCATTGCCTGAATCTATTCTGTAAACCGCCTACGAGCAGGCTTGCCTTCGAATTGGTTTTTGCGTTCACCCGTAGAAGACTGGTACAAGGTCAGCGCATCGTTGTCCATGAGATGAGGGTGCTGTACTCTGCAGGATATGGCAAAGTAGAAACCACAAAAGAAACAAAAAGAAAAAAAAGACAAGCGGGATAACAGGAGAGGTGACGAGTTTTGCAATCCCCTAGCAAGCACTGAAATGCTAGAGAGCAGTAGCCAACGTATTATTATGAGTAGATAGTATCCCTTGTATATACACCCAGCCTGAAACGTATAATTTGTACGTACATCACAAACTCGTAGTTCCTCACCTCGCCTTCGTTCCTCGCCCTCCTCCACCTCCTCTTGGTCAATAATCCTCTTCCTCCGACGTTCCTCGGAATAACCCAAACGACACGCAAGATCAAGATCCCACGATAGTCGTAGTAGCCCAAAGTTGCGGGCCCTCATTTGGCCTCGCACCCGAAACCAATGCTCGTTATAAGCCGACCACGGGTCGATCTCCGTAAGCTTGCAGGCTCGAGCAGTGTTGAAGGATTGGTTGCAGTCTGTGATGCCGCCGGCGGTGATAGCACCATCGCGCACGTTCGCCTGGCGTCACATAGCGTCAGGACTTCGGAAGTCAGGCTCAATAGCCCTTACAGGTGTCAGATTCGTCATTTTCATATCGTCTTGTTCCCGTTCTAATGCCGCACGGCCCCTTTTGTCAAAGAACTGCGCTGCTTCGTTCAATAAGCGCGCACCTTGAGCGTGAGTTTCAAGCTCTAGGGCGAATTCTGTTAGGCCAAACTGCTTTTGCTGCTCGTCAAATGCAATCCACACATCCAACTAAACAGAAACAAAACAATCAGTCCCATACTCAACATGCCATTCTCGCCCCACTCACAGATGCAAGCCGATGTCCTAGCCATAGGCACCGCTCAGCTCTAGGCGCAGTAACACTAGGAAGTTCCAAAGATCTTTCCTCATCATCCTCAAGCGATGAGCAGTCAAAGAAGCTGGAAGGATAGTATAACTGACTCCAGATCAGTCCACGCATTGAAAAATCTTCTGGTAGATGGCGCCTCATTCCAATTTCTGGGATAGGAAAACTGCCACTTTTCAAGCGAGATTCATTCAAACCCTGCAGATTTAGTGTGTTTAAAAAGGTAACCAGGCCCCGCCATGGTATTTCGGACTGGATATAGGACATGGCCTCAGGGACCAAAGCCAAAGCCCAAAGAAAAGCCAAGGAAACATGTACATGGGGGAGAACATTCTTGTCACCAATGTGCTTCAAAACAAATGCAAAAACATGGAATGTAAAACAAGAAGCATAGGAGATAACTTCAATTGGGCTTTTAAACATGCCAAGATCCTTTGAAACAGGGTGTATACAGAGCTTGGAAATAGGGGCAGACTGGTAATATTGTTTTGCATTTCTGATAGTCGGGGACTCAATGGCTTTTAAAAACAGTTTCATGAAGATAGAATCAGCACCATACTCAAGAAACGAGGCAAAATTGGCAGATGCAATATACACTCCTTGCTCTCTCCATTTGGATCCAACACGACCAATCTGGGTTCCTAAATAAGATATGAACTCAAGCCCATACTCAAGGAAGGAGAGTATTGACTTTTTGCCAAAGAGGATTCCATGAGCTTTCACAAAAGATAGCATCACAGGGGAATGATGAGTTGGCTCCCCAGACTCCAAAAGAGGATTAAATAGAAGAAGAATAGACTCTCTGGTATTTGGAAATGGTTGAACACAAATTAGGGATTTGGAATAGAAGAACAACTGCTGAAGAATGTTGGGTCTGGCAAGAACAGCAAGATGGTGCTGGATTCTCCCTACCAGAGGAGACTTATCAGCAGCTTTGTTATACCAGTATCTTGCCACTCCAGCCCAAATCTCTCTGTCATGGAGATCAGATTCTTCCACAGCCATTCTGTACCGGGCCAAATCACCTAAGCATTCAATCCATGTATCCTCAAAGCTTGGGACGCTCTCAAGTAACAAGGCCATCATGGAGTAGGCAGTATAAATGAAGGCTAGCATATGATCCAATGCTTCAGGAAGCCTGTGTCGCAAAAGTTCCAAAAAGGAATGAATCCCATGTCGCCACATCCTTGCTGGCATTGCATACCGACTGGCCAATTTCTGAAGAGCAGGGCTTGCTGATGGGTGCTGGGATGCCAGAAAGAAATCATGATGCTCATGAAGAAGTGTCCTGTGTAAAGCTATAAGAGCTTGCCACTGTTCATTACTCAGGCTTGCAGTGTTGTTGACTTGCTGGCGATCAATTTCCACACACTTTTTCTCCACCAAAACAAGACCAGCATAAATGGTGCGAACTTCATTGATCAACTGTTCCTCCGAAATCTGCCGCGTCTCAGGCTGCAAAGTTAATGTGTTGACAGGTATCTCTTCTTTGCTAGAGACATCCAACATTGATCCTGAGGCCACTGGCGAATCACCAGCAGATAACCCGCGGTGTCCATCATCACAATTTGAGCCGAGAACCTTGGATTGCGACCGCGGCCGAAAGGCTTCTTGTGGTGGTAATTGCCGCTTCCGTGATTTGCCCGGAGTGATTGACCTATCCTGGAGATGGAGTCCTTCCAATTGCGGGGGTTCCGGCGGGGATCTTGAATATGGTTCGACAGTGTAGTTGATGAGGCTCCTATGTGACATGTCAGTGCTCTTGTGGGGGGAGAAAGAAACAGAAGACGCTTTCTGTCTCGCGAGGACTCAACTCACCCACGTTCGAGGTTGGAGTCACTGCTAGGGTCGGCGTTAAGATCTTCCGAGTCAATCGCGCGAAACCCCTGAGGATAATCACGTGGTTTAGTTGGGCGAACAGCGAACGAAGCGCTGGTGGGGGAAATCATTGTTCCAGCCAATGGGGGACCGACGGGAAAGTAAAACGCCAACTCAAAAATAGGGGATGCATTCAGGCCAAAGCAAGGAAACCAATAAATTCAGTGGAAAGGAAAGCCATAGCAAGTCCTTCTTGCTTCAAAACTTTGCAATGGGCCATTTTCCGTCGCACCGCTCGATATTAATAATGCAAAGTGCTTGCTGTCTCTCCGGAGCACTCCTGAATCCATTTCTCATCATTCGAAGTCTGGATGTCGATGGGCGTTACCCATTCTCATTTCAGAAATTGGAGGTTGCTGGGGGGCTCTCGGTGATCCGTCTGATGTATTTGGTCCGCTTTAGGTTTAGCGCGGTCGCCTAGCTGAAAAGGCGAACCACTGCGCAACCCCTCGCTGATCCCGATTGGGAAATCCGGAATTAAGGCTGTGTGATGACCTGCAGAGCCGCACAAATAAGCTCATGCAGGGTCCCCTGACAGGGCTTTTGACGAACATGGAATTGTGCCACGCGGAAGCCATGAAGTATCAACATATGTACTATATATATTATTGAACAAGTAACAGTAATGAAGTTTTGTAATCCCTTCAAATCAATCCATTGAAAGGTTGCTCTTTCATTCTAGAGCCAGAGGTAGCTTGAAAAGTAGGTGTATAGGCAATTATCAAACACATATGTTGAGCCTCAGGGAAGAGGTCTGAATATTATTGGAACCATTAACTAGTAACTAACTGAGCTATTGATTTCTGATTGGCCAACTCAAGCAGTTTATGTTTCATCATAATGTCTGGACTCTGGAGTACACAGTAGTTAACTAGTGGTGAGTCTACCCTTGCTAGTTCAACTGTGTATGTAGTTAACGACATGAAGACTGAACAGAGAACGAAGTATAAGACAACCAAATATTCTCTTCTTAAATAGAAGTAGCAACTCCACGAAAATTACTGTGCTACTCCTCCTGTTTGTTTTTTTCTTCTGTACCTTATCACCATGCAGATGATCACACCTTGGTCCCACGGGCTATGAGCACACCAAATTGCATTGAATTATCTGAAGCCCTCCTCCAAAGGCGCAGTTGCCAAAATCCTCTTGCGCTGTTTTTCTAAGGCCATGTGCCAAAGGATTTTTTCACTCGATGTCGGACATTCGATCCATGGCAATACATCCTTCTGAAGTTGAGTCAGGCTTAACACTGTCAGCTTCAGCTATAGGTAATCGTCCAAGCTACAGCCTCTTCAGCCGCAACTGAACCCCGAACACTTGACGAAAACCCTGTTAGGACGTTGGGACGATTGCGAATTCGTTTTCCATGGATGGATTTCGCAGCCTTGCAGGATAGCATCGAGGCTCCTTTGTCAGAAATGATAAAGGCAGCGGTGCAGTTACAACCGCAGCCTGGCTTTGCCCTGAGACATGCTTATTGATAGCGTTGCGATTGAGAATGAGAGATCTCGTGTTGTTGTCTCCGGCATTGCCAGTAAAACTTTGGAAACAATGGTTATTTCCGCTGCAGCTCCATCACCGTCTGGTTTACTGAAAGGCTGACGCTACAGAACGACAGTCATGGGAATTTGATAAACAATAAGGCCGAAATGTACCGCTTTGTTAGAGATAAAGGGAGCAAGACTGGAGGTCTTTGGAATAACACAGCTGTGTGGTCTCTCCTGCGATATCATGAGAGCTGCTTCGACCGTCCAGGAAGGGCTTGACCATTTGATTGGTGGACCTCACTGATATGTCACATGACTCAAGAGGCACCCAGAAAGGCGCAGGCGTCGTCCAAACGGAAAGCTCACATATCCCTCGAGCTACCGATTGGAATGCTCTTTATATTTTTAGTACTCTGTGGAGTCAACTTTAACTTGAAACAGTTGGCGAATGCACCTCTCAGGAGCCAGGACTCGAGAAAGTCAGCCTGCATGGCGTTACATCCATTCGTCACCATGCACGAAGTGCAATTTTCGCCCTCTTTTGGGCTGGTGAATTTTTTAGGCCGCTATACAACTTCGGACCGCCACTCGCGAAATTCGTACAATGTCTGCGTTCGGCCGGTAGCTTTCATCCTTCCAGTACGATGGTGTACATCTCAGAGATGATGTGTGAGACTGGACTCCATACCCATTGACGCCAACCTGAGATTCTTTTTCCTTCCATTCGGCCAGGCAGCTGCTTGCAGACAAAAGTTCTGGTAGCAGCAAAGAAAGCGCAGTGAGGGGATATGAGAATCCAATAGTTGACGTCTGCATCTCCAAAGCGCTGCGCAGATGAAGACCCAAAAAAGCAAGGAAACCGATATCGGATTCAATCCTATCTCCGTTCCAGATGCTTAGGCATCAGTCGCGAGAAAGTTTCTGCATAATCAGTGGTAGCTAAGATTACCATTGAACCAATGATGAATTCCCTGTCCGAGCAACAGTGACATGTATGCGTCTCTTTCCGCATCTGTTATCAGAGAGATCTTTGCTCATTTGGCGTACTTTAAAGCCCACAAAGCAAACATTGTTAACTACCGTATTGGAGGTAATCTCGTCCACAATTTGAGAGTGACCCACCATGGATGCTGTACTACTGCAACACACTCTTTTTTGATATGTCAACAGCACAAGAGAACTCCGGGTGCTACTCTAGCTGTAGGGAACCCCCAGTCATTCAGTTCCGCTGCTACAGGGTTAGTTCTCATTGGTGCGCACAATTTTCCCGAGAGTTTCCGAAACGAGTTAGTATGTACGATGATAAAGCGGAATGTCAGCTCGGGCTTGCACTTGTGGCTGATTCCGTGATGCGGAAAGTCCCGTCAAAACGACTTCACCGCTCGGTCGCCAACGTGGTCGCCTTGCTGACCGACAACACTATTTACACTTCTTCCGTTTGTTGCTAACGGGTCGCATATATCAGGATGTCGAATGTTGAAGATAACGACAGTTGTTCAGCTAGTTAATTAGCTATCTCGTCAGCCACGATTCGACTTTGGTGGGTGAATATTCGCTAATTCCTACACCGCTAACGCTTCTATAGTTTCCCAATAATAACGATTAACTCATAGCACGTCGAATCCAAAAATGTCATTCTTCTGAGGGACGGAGTTTGGCTTGGATAGTTTGTGCTCATCAAGACTTCAAAGGCTCCAGGCTGCAGGCCTGGCGGCTTGTTGCAACGCTGTTCCATCCGTGACTTCACCCAACAATTGCACCTGCAATGCATCATCTGTGTGATAGGCGCGCCCAAACAATGTGTCAGCTTGAAACTGTGTCTATACATTAGTATATACAGCGATACTGAACTTTGCAGACAACGAAAAGTGGGCAAGAAGCCACCTGGCAAGTCAAGGCGACGCCCAGCAGAATTGAAATCTTTGAGCAAGATACACATACCAAATCAATGCGAAGCACCGGTCATCCAGAGATTCAAAAATGCACCGTGCAAACCCCAGTGCAAGACGGAATACCTTGGTGGTACGGTGATGGCGTATGATTGATTGCACAGCGCGGCAATCACGCCAGGCATCTGTCACAACTTACAAGACTTATCACAAAAGGCGTTGTTAGGGAGGACCTGTTTGAGCAGCAGGCAGTCCAAATCAGACCAGGAAGCGCATTTCTTTTAGACGCATTCGAATACAGCAGCCTCGTCGTAGACGGGAGAACCACCGGACGAAAAGCGCTCTACACAAGAGCGGTTTTGCATAAAAAAAAAACCTGCATGCTCTGTGAATCGACGATATCATGTATGCTCCAAGTTCATTCCCAGGTTCTTGCTCCATCAAAACATCCATAGTAAATGGCTTCCATTTTGTGAGGGGCAATTTGCTGATCTGTTGCCTGGAGGCACCTTTACCAAAGGAATTCATGATTTCCAGCTTCTGGCTTTTGATTTGATGAAAAAGCGTAACTAGCAAGCAAGCAGTGGGAAATCAGAAGACCAGTGGTTCGCCACGGTAGGCGACATCTTGACCTGTGGAGTGTTTAATATTAGATGCTTCCAACTTGAAATCTGGTCATAGCCAACCACCACATAGTAAAGCGCCAGTCGAAGGATGATCATCACAGTAATGGAACTCAGAGCAGGCGGTTGCCTCATTCCTCAACCACCGTCTGCTGTTCGCCTGCTAAAGATCAGGAGCAGCGAGACAAGTACCCAGTCAACCTGGAGATACTCCGTTTGCGCCCGGAGCGTATACATCCACGCTGTAAGAACCGAATGGCGGGGACCTGCATCGTTCGCGCCACATATAGTTAGAAACCTAGAATTCGAGACCCGGCTGCAAATGATATCCACAATAATGTTTTAATTTTTCCTAGCAGCAAGGTCGACGTGGAGCTACCGTGTCATCTTTCCAAGGCAGCGGCGCAACAAGCAATCCACTCTTGTAAACTACCGAGGAGTTTCAATGCTACTATGCTGCAGTCAGCCATTGGCAACTCGTAACTCACTAACTACCCCTGAGCTTCAGTTAACTAACAGAATATTGCGTGGTAGTGCAGGCTGCCTGGTCTCGGTAGCGTGTTTGTTGCAGGAAAGCTCCGAGTCAGGTTTGATGCTCACTCCCAACTCCGCTGCCTTCGAATGATTCGAGTAACTATCTCATTGATGCAATCTCGCGCCATAAGTTCTCCGAATTGCCTCAAAGGGATGTCTCCATTGATTATTGATTGTTGAATTGTTGCTTTTTGGTTCAATGCGAGCGGGATTAACACACATGAGCAAGGTGCAGATTGCCATAGGCCACATTGAATTTGCTTCTTCGCTCGATATTACAGTAACTCTTTCAGGCGGAATGGACCAGCCAACAAGTCCATTCACTCGCGATTCACCACGTCCTTGGCCATCATTTTCTCTTCGGACATACGCACAGCTGTTTTGGCCTACATAGTTACATAGTTACACGGATAACGAAAGTTAAGCATCTCAGCTTCCTGGCATTCCAACAGGACAGCAACTTGTCCTCCTGACTGAATTGTTACAAGGCTGAGGGGCAACATTCTAGTTCGATCCAGACCCTTCCTCAGCTTGCATTTTTCTTTCCTACCATCTGTTTAGCGACAACAACATTGCTCCCTATGTGTTGAAAATGCGCATGATGCATTGCATTGCTTTTACCCCGCAAGATCCCTTTCATCCCATCCAATCTCTCGTCCGTAACTAACTAGTTACTCCTCACTCACTTCATCATCTCAAACCACACAGATATCAAAGACTATCCTATAGCCCACCAGCCTGACACAACCGCATGGGTGAGACCAGCCACAGATTAAAAGCTGCCCGTTTCCATTCTTGCTAGGATTCATGATCAATCCGTTTCCAAACCCAAAAAGCCTGACCTGGCACACACCCTCCATCTCCTCGACAACTCACCGAAATTAGTAGCTAACTGCCTCATATATCAACACAACAGCACACAAGGCATCAAGGCAACGAAAAGAAACCATGTCTTACCATAGCCACCTCATACATACGCAATATCAAAATGAGACACTGAAAAACACCCAAAGAACACACACACATCATGCCACTACATAGTTTCATACTCCATACAACAGGGCTCCCTCCTGATCATTGATCAACGACGCCTTGACATGCCTAATAATAACAACACCCAACCAGCCCTCCTAATATCATTTCATGAATATTAATCCCCTTCCTCCATATGTATACTAATGTCGCGAGTTTCGTTCAAAAAGGCAAAACAATGCAGTAGTATCTAAAAGTTGCCAGGCATTCTCCCCCTCCTCGCAGCTAGCTGCAACTGCTCTATTTCTGATGCCTGTCACGCAGCAATCAAACAGGCGGATGGTCACTCTAAGGTCCTGTATCATACGACGCATGCCAGTCTCCAGATTAACTATTTTATTTTATTTTATAAATTTTTACTTGGGGAGCTGAGGTTCAGAACATGTCGTTCCCTATGCAGAATATCAGCAATAAATTCTCGATTCCAAATTTACGATGAACAGCACCTCATGAACGAGACATATCCATGGAGATCAACTCAAACTAGACTGTAATTGTTAAATCAATGGACTTTCTTCTTTTACAGAAAGAGTAGAGAATGTTGGAGTATTCTTGTCCATCTCTGGGAGTGCGTAAATCTTACAAGCTACAAGGGAACTGATGGAAAAATATCCGGACTTAGAACAATATAAACAGGAACCAGAATAGCTAAGAGAAACATAGAGATAATGGCTCTCAGTGACTAAGGATAGTTGTATCTCTATTTATTCTCATAAAAAAATATCATCGAAAAGGAACCATACTCCACTAAGAGACTTACGAAATGACAACACCATATATGCGGGGTATCAAAACGGGAAGCGATGTGCCAGAAAACCCTCCACCAGGATCACAGAAAAGGAAGTGTCCGACGAAGAAGCCAAAGAAAGGACCAAACGTGACTCAGGGAGTATAGATTCGGAACTGTAAGGACTCCTCAGTACATTCCTATAGATTTTGAAAATGAGATCTCGGGATGCGCCAGAAACATACCTTTTCTCTAACCGGCTTGCGACAAACAGGGCAAGTAACGGCTTCTCGAGGCCTGCTGGGAAAGCAAGGATGTGATGGTATCTGCTGTTCTGCACACCACTGACAGAGGACAGCATGACCGCATGGAATGATAACTGTGTCGACCTTTTGGCTCAGACAGACCTTACATTCGAAGTCAACCTTCATTTCAGACCGGTCTTTTGGCTTTGGTCGCCCGTCGTTTCCACAGTCAAGGGACTTTACAGGTCTTGAATCACCCAGAACGCGTCGGCGATATTCGGTAGAAGCTGTGCGCCCTCGGACGCGGGCAGCCAGAGCCGCAAGGGCGTGGTGATTGATAGTTTGGGGATTGAGAAAAGGGTCCGCTGCAGCATTGGGTACTAAGCGTGCCTCCTCCGCTGCGAAAGCCCGCTGTGCGGTTGTCCGAACGCGGCGACTAGTACTTGGGTATACTGAAGTGTCTTCGTGCTGGCTGTCATTCATTGCAAATGCTTCCGAGTGCCGACGACGTCGAGCCCGGTTTTGATTGGAGTCTGGAGCGATGAAGTTGGCGTGAGCTGGAAACCCTTGAGCCATTTGTGGACCTCCAGCAGTCGGGTTTACCACAGGAATCGGAATACGGTCTGTGTCAATCATTATACTGGTTAGCGGAGGATGATTAGGGATGGGCAAACCAGTGGTAGATGGTGCCATATGCCCAGCATGGAAGTTTGGTCCAGTGTTCGGAGCCGCGCGTACTGATGCTAGAGGCACCTGATAAGCCCGTGCAAATGCGAGGCGACGTGCATATTCTCGTCTAATATATTCATCCCACGAGCGTTGAAATGCAATGGGGTCACTGAAGGGCTGTTGAGCAGATGGAGTATTATTGACAGAATTCACCGCTTCAGGAAATGAGCCCCCGGCAGCTAGATTATTTCCCGCCAGTGGGAAATGCGCACGGTAAGCAGGATCGTTGTAAGATGGATACACGGTACTTCCATCGGATGCTCCAGTCTGATGCGATCCTGCCGGCGGGTTCCAGTTACCACCCACTGCTGTTGCTCTTTGACCAACTAATGCTTCGCCTAGTCTCGAGTGTAAGCATATTTTAGCGTGATTAGTTTCAAAAAACTGGTGCTCTCACCTTGAGTAGCGGGTGGGATAGGCGGTCTTTGGTCTTGACCCACATCAGAAGTCTCAGAACTCTGTTGCTCGGCTTCAGGCTGTCTTCGATCGTCGCCTTGGGTGATCGGAACAGATGGATCTTCACCAGAAGGTTCGTTCCTGGATTCGGCCATGTTGGTACTGGCACAGTTGAATTGAAAAGCACCTATATTTTGAGGAGGATTGGCAGTAAAATTGGTTCCTCTTTCCTTGTCGTTTTCACTTGATGCAGTTCGCTGATACTCCGAGCTATGTGTCTGTAAGCCTTCTCCAGAGGGAGAAGTGCATAGGTGAGCATGCGTTTGGGGACCCAGCAGGCTGTTTGGCGGAGAGTGATCCTGAAACGAGGTCCCAGAGTAAATCTGCAGTTGATTTACGACAGAAAACCCATAGTATCTGCCAGTTGACGGGGGGTCATCACTCAATGGAGGAGAGTAGGAAGTAGAGCTAGTGGCATGAGATTCAGTGGAGTAGGCGCGACCTAGATGATGCACAATCGATAAGCAAGATGATAAAGAGAACAGTCTCTGAAAGCAAAAGTGAATGCTGTGGGCCGCAATACTGACCACCACACGTTTGACAAAACAAGTTGGGTATAGGACTCCCAGCTGCAGCCAGATAATCAGCTGGGGGAGCCAAAGGTTCCAGCGCAGGGCAAGAGGTTATAACAGGGGCACCGCAATAGAAACACTTGGGCAGATTAGGGGCCTGAGGTTCAGAGACATCATTATTCATGAAGCTAGAAGCTGCATTGGTTGTCTGACTGAGCTGTGGCATGTTGTATTCTTTTCTCTTCTGCATTCAGTCTCGGGTGTAAAGAATGACCCTTTTGCTGCACTTGTTTTAGCATCCATCAGAAGAGTGTCAAGACGAGTGATTGAATGCAACACTACCTGACTCTAGTCTTCTTGTTCTCACAAGAAAACCCTCTGCTTGTTTTGTCCTGCTTTTTGAAAATTTTCCAGTTTCTGGCAAGTGAGGGAACGAGGTTCTATGTCTTCTTTATACCAGATGCATCACTGATATCCTCTCAACAGAATGTATGAATGTACTGTATATACAATGAAGACTAATAAGTTGTGAATGCTTCAAAAATTAACAGACGATATCAAATTGTTAGGTAGGAAATTTCTAAGAAAAAGGCAGCCGTTCTATGGTTGAATTCGTGACATCAGCACAAATGCCACGACGCGCTGATGTTGATGATGACAGTCAAAATCCCAAATATTTACTCATTGGATTTTCCTGGAAAAAAAGAAAGAGAAGAAAAAGGGTATTGTCTAATACCTTGACGTCGAGACAGGTATGTATGATGGGGGTTGGGTTGGAAACGAAACAACCTTGGACCATCGTCGGTTGGTTGGTTGCATGATGACAGGCCATGTGGCGTGAAGCAGACTGCAGGCTAGTTACTTGTAAGGTAGAGAAAATCTCTGTCCTCCGCTAGCATCCGTTCCACCTGATCTTGCCATCACCTACGTAGGGAGAACCGAGTTCACGGGACGGAGACGATTCACAGCTGTCGCTCAAGGGAGGTGGGGGCGAGTTATGTAGGATAACGCTCTTGGATGATTGCACCGCAGTGGATTAGGAAGCTCATGCCGCGGATATAGCAGAAGCATGGGACTCATCAACGTAACCTTTCCTCCCGCGCTGGTGCGTGGAACTTGTTCGACTTTAATCCCAGCAAGAGGCAACTTGCAAGATAGACAATAGGTACATATCAGCTTGCAACGAATCTGCATGTATTCTATTCAGCCTGGATGCATTCACCAGCGCGAAATTCAAAGATCAAAGAAAGCGGTTGGATGACGGATTGCCGCTAGTCCTGAATTAGGCTTAGCTCCGAAATGCGGAATCCAACATTCCCCGCTTCCGGATCTCTTTGAGCTTCTCCTTCGTCGATGCTGTGGTCCATAATACCCAAAGGCAAAGTCACCTAAGCTTCAATCAACGGATGCCAAAATCAAAAGCGAACTCATGAGTTAACTACGCGTTGAGTCTTCTGTAACATATCTTGTGGCAGAATCCAAAGAACAGCCTAGTGACATGGACCAATGAAGCCATGATACAACCTGAACCCATACGTCGATCAACCTTCTCTCCCTCATGCGGTTGAGGACTCAGCTTATACTACGACATCTCCAAACTCTTTCATGCTCCAGGATGTCAACCTTTACTCTTCCCGGTACCATACCTCCCATCTCCGTGCAGCTGACGCCGAACTTGTCGGAGAAACAACTCCTTTCGTTTCCTGCGTTTAAGATATGGCTTTCGACGCTACAACATTCGCTTTCAACACAAAAGAATATCAAACATGCGTTTAAATCCTCTCCATATGCGTTGCGGAAGATTGAGATACAAGCAGTGGACTTCTTTGGAGGTGATCGTCTAGGTTTTGTGAAACTAAGAGCGGACGTTTCGAATGACGAAGGAGAGAAGCTTCCAGGAAGTGTGTTCTTGAGAGGTGGGAGCGTAGGAATCTTGGTACGGTTGTCAGATAGCCGGTTGACCATCTTTCAAACAATATCAAATTTTGTCCACGTATGCTTTAACTAACAGTGCTTCCTCTTATTTAGCTCATTCTTCAGCCTAATGACATTCCGCTCGGATCCGACGCCGAAAAACGAGCCGTTTTAACTGTCCAACCCCGCATTCCCGCCGGATCCCTCGCTTTCCCAGAGATCCCCGCTGGCATGCTTGATGATAGTGGGACATTTTCTGGCGGCGCTGCAAAGGAAATTCAAGAAGAAACTGGGCTATTGATTCGACAGGGTGAACTCATCGACATGACTGCATTGACTCTGGACCTCATTGCTTGCACAGAAGAAGCTGGAGCGAAAGGCGAAATCGCCGGAGAGAAGCTGCAGAACGGGGTGTACCCATCCCCCGGAGGAAGTGATGAGTTCATTCCGCTGTTTCTGTGCCACAAGCGTATGGACAGGAGTGAGATAGAGAAGTTGCAGGGCCAGTTGACGGGATTGAGAAAGGAAGGAGAAAAAATTACTTTAAAGTTGGTGCCACTAGAAGAGCTGTGGAAAGTAGGAGTTAGAGATGGAAAGACGTTGGCCGCCTGGGCTCTGTACCAGGGCCTGAAGGGTGAAGGGAAAATATGAAATCGGGAATCGCTGGTAGTTGATTCAGAACTGATGGTCATGCAAAGAAGAGCATGAGCGAATCATGACTATTCTAGCGAGTATACGGAGATTTTTGAGTTATGAATCAACATTCTTACATACAATACGTAAGTACAGAGTGTCTCACAATACAAATCCATGGGGATGCAAAATCCGTCCATCTCTGTCGCCATTCTATCAGTCTATCTGCGTTCATATTTGATGAAATATTTGTCACGCACTAACAAAATTCGAAAGCCTCTAGCCAAATAGATTCCACTGCCTTGCAATTTCAATCCCCTCTGCCAAGGTACCAACTCTGGCGTCGATTGCGTATCCTTCTGCTTCCAGCCGCTGCGTCTCCACAAACAATGTCTTCAATGGTAAGGTAAAACATTCAATGAACTCGTTATCCTCTAGCTGAGGCTGTGGATTCTGGTTCTCGGGAAGGGACATATCCACTAAAACATGGACCATGTTCAGATTTGTGTTGCAAAAGCCAGGATCTACGGGTATAAACATGAGTTTCTTTGATCCGCAAGAGAGGTAACCGAAAGGAATTTGTTGCGGTGGTCAAAGACACATACCATTCCACATAATCGGACTTTTCTGCTTAGCAACCCCGATATACCCTGTTTCCTCTTTCAACTCCCGAGTCGCACACTCCTCTGGCGTTTCACCTGCATCGATAAGCCCAGCGGGGACTTCAATGGTGACCTTATCAATAGGTGGACGGTATTGTTTTTGGAGCAGAAGTTCTGGACCTGACGGTTTTTGGAGAATTGCAACGATGCCTACCCCATCAATCAAACTATCCTTGGGACGAGTCTTTGCGGCTGTTAGCGTGCGATCGAATTTTATATGAGGTGTATGCCTAAAGCAGAGGTAGACAGGGGAGAGACAGCTATCATGCGTTCAAGTGATTCTCAGTTCGAGGAGTCCGTATACTCAGAAACGGCATTTGGTCCATGAGTGCAACATTATTAGGGTACGGAGATTTGAGCAAAAGAGGCTGATAAAGCTGCCGTTTCAACTCCCTTTGGATGTTAAACAAAGAAGGACGAATGTACCAACCTGTCTCTCGGAGCTCTCCCAGGCTCTCACGGTCCCCTCTGGATCCATATATGTCGTCTTCACAAGTCGCACCCATTGTGCTTCAGCCGGATTCTACTAAGCGATTTACCCCGAGAAAAGGGCGAGAGTAGAAAATTAGTCTCCTTCCATGGACAAAATTATGCTAGTAACCAACGGGTTTTGAGACACAGATCATTTTCAACTATAAAAAAAAGAGAAAGCTTTGCAAGTTCAGATCTACAATAGGTATAGAATTTCTCCCTGGAGGAAGGAAAGAACGCAAGATGTTGCTTTTGATTTTGCAGAACTCATAAGACTCTCTGTATCATACCAGCGGCCCTGTGGAGAGTAATTTCTCTCTCTTCATGCCTTCAATATTTAGATGTTGGACAGCCGTGGTTGATGAGGGGTGAAGAGGGTGGAGCAATTGTTCTCCTCTAGTTAATAAAAACCACTGCTGTGGCCTGTGATGCTGAGTTAGTTAATCAAGAAATTGGAGTTGTCTGGCTGATGGACAATAACAGTAGTGAGATGTCTTCACTCTGTGGAAAAGTATATGAAGTGCCATAAGTTATAACCAGCAGGATATTAAGAGAGGTGGTATTCTGCATGGACAAGGGCATTGAGTCTTATGTGAGATGATATAACGAGCTAACCTACCTAAAGCTCACCTTCGACTCCAACTGTTCTCTTTTCTTTTCTTTTTCAATTCCCCAGTTCCTAATAGTCGTATTTCGTGAGAAATACACAGTATCTGTTGAATCCCGCTGTTCCAGTAGCTTGTCGAGGGTTATACCACGCTGTTCCCCATTATCAGTTGACCACCAGCATTTTGGAACTTATCTACAGAGTACACAGTAATACGACAATTGTATTTGGACCAAGTCAGCAGATGCAAGATCTATGTTTATTCTAAGTAACTCGCTATGCTTGCTATCTAATGCCAATAGAATGGCTTCCCTTTCTCGTGTACCGTCCCTCTCCGCGCTTGTGGAAGAATGGCCATGTGAACTTCGATGTCGAGGAAGCACTAAAAAAAAGCTATCGTATCATATATAGCATAACGTGTGTATCAACTGCATCTCGTTCGTACTTTTTTTTTCGTTGCTTTTCCTTTTCCCATCGTCGTGAAACATTAGGTAGGAAGAGAGGCTGAAACGCAATGAACAGCGTTCCATCAAGCTCTTCCGTCCATTTACGCAGCCTCGATTTCAGCAAGGCACTTTTCGAATTCAGTCCAGTCCTTCATAACGACCTTGCAGCCCAAGTCAAGAAGAAGCTTGGCCATTTCGGACTGTTTAGTGGTACCATTATAGCTGCCAACATACGCAATGACAGGGATCCCAGCACGAATGGCACTCAATGCACCACTCTTGCTATCCTCAACTGCAACACATTCACTAGCTTCCTTCTTCACCACCTCGAGAGCGTGGAGGTAGATGGCAGGGTCCGGTTTGGTGGTTGGTTTCTCGAGGGAGGTAGCAGCACTGAAAATATGATCCTTTGGGAAGTACTTGTCCTGGTCGACTTTCTCGATCGAGGCTTTGACGCGGCGAAGAGCTGACGAGGACACGACAGCGAGGCCGTACTTGCCAGATTTCGCGAGATTCTCGAGCACTTCGTTGGCTCCAACGCAGGGCTTTGCTTTGGCGACGAGCTTGGCGATGACACGGTTTTCTTCCTCTTTGACGTAACTTTCGAGTTCTTCGTCATCTAACTTGAAGTTGAATTTGGCCTGCAGGGAGACCATCATTCCACGGAAGTTTTGACCAACAAAGTCCACGATGAGTTGGTCACCGGTATAGCGATGGTCAATGTTTTTCTTCTCGAGGATCTCGTTTGCGATGTCAGCGCATGCTTCAAAAGCCAATTCTTCAGACAGGACAAGAGTATTGTCACAGTCGAAGAGAATCTCGGTGATCTATAGGTCGCAAAAGAGAAACGAATCAGCATCTTGAACTCGAAGTAGGAGATGGAAGAACTGACCTTTGGCATGGTGAAAGCTTCTGCTTAGCTAGTGGACTTCTTGAATGGAATTGAAGGCAATTGATCTATCACAGGAGTTGCAGGCAGCTTTCAGAGTGTAGAGAAGAAAGACGATGAGTTGGAGATGAAGTGAGGGATATTTCCAGTGGGTGAAGAGTAAAGCCAGAGAGAAAGGCTGTTCTATTTGAATTTGAAGAAAACAAAAGAAGTTTATTGTTTGGAGGGGCAAGTGGCGTTGTGTCAGGGGGAGGTATGTATGTAGTTAAGGAGGGGCAGCAACAACACATCAGATTGATCACAACTCAACTGCAATGCTACTGTCGCCAGGATCGATGATACATGCGATAACTTCCTTTGACTAGGAATACTGTTCAGCACACATCACTGTTCATTGTTGTGCACCGCAGTTAGCCTATCATTCTTGTCATCGCGCCCACCATTGGAGATGACCTTGGCTGACTTGAGAACCACGTCTGATCCACTTATTTAGTGAGTTATCCACTGCTCACCCATAGCATGCAATACAAGCTGAACCCCTCTCCGATAGAGTCAAATGTCAAAGCCTGAAGGGGCCCTTTGACGCCGTCTCAGATGTTGATATGAAACACGTACTTTTGTTTGATATGTTCAATATTGTTCATTTGAGTGGGGTTTGAAAGATCCATTCCAAGAGCAAATCCACACAAAACTTCTAGGTGCATGCATTGTATATACCCTCTCTTGCTGTTATGTGCTGTGCTGGCAAATGCTTGGTGATGCCTGCATGCAGATTCTAAACACGTGTTGGTTCAGTGTCATTCGCAATTCGCATCAAAAGCGAACCGGCGGTGACGCATAAAGACGTTCCGGGCCTTAGCCTTCATAGCTACTAACTAATCACCCGAATATGGCGGGATTGACTTCGTACCCGGTCTCGATATCCGAAATTGAGTTCCCATCCCAAAACTTGAGCTTATCCCATGTCCTATCCGATCTGAGAAAATCAGCTTTATCTATAACCAATAGACTGGAGTCAATCGAAAGTGATTCGCTGTTCGTTCAGCAGGTTTCTGAACATTATAGTCTACCGCTGCTGGCAAACGAGCGGTGCGGAAGCTGGTATATCCCGCCAGAAAAGAAATCTGGAAGTGCTTATTTTAAAAGCACCGATGGCCATGCCGGTCAGTGGAGTTTTAGCCTCCGTCGGCTAAATCTGCAGGTGCTCGACATCCTCAGTCGATATGGAGGGTAAGGAGGCCCCTATGCCGTTGAATATACGAACATATGGAAAACTAAAGCTGGGGCAGTTGTATCATTGTGGATTCGACGAGAAGGGGAAAGTGTGGGTGTCTGTTTCTTCACCCCCTATAATATTATTGCTGAAAATTTGAGTAGCAATGCCAGATGCTCTCTCAAAAACGGTTCCTATTTGGAGCGCTGTGATGAACAAGGTTCTTTTTCCCGATGAACTTGCATATCATGACGTTCAGTTCCCGCCAAACTTTCTTGGCGCATCTGAAGAATCCCAAATCGCAAGTCGAATCGACGGATTCGTTGTTGCCTTCAAGGTGAGCCTGTTGTTTCAACAAGTCGAGATATAGTGGATCTAATCTGTTGTCTAGAGCTTAGAGTTGGATCTCGAAGCCCTGAAGCATAGAATGGGGAAGCCTGTGCGCCTAGCATGGGCTACAAGGGATTATTTCCACCCTGATTACCCTGGTGATAGGGATTTTCATCTTATGGTTTTATGTTCCGCGTCTAAACGGGTTCGGGGTGCGGAAATGTCAGAAGGTGGGTACATTCAAGGCGCAGGCGATGACAGCGAAGGATGGGCATGCGGCCTTACACCAAATATATTTTGGCATAATAAAGAAACATTGCTTGGTTCCCAGGAGGAAAATCTCCCCGCACTTATTAAATGTTTGGCTGAGACAAGAACTCAAGTCTCTTCCAGTGAACGAGCAACACTTATCCGACCAACGAAGACTATTTTCATTGGTGGAAGTGGAATATTGGATAGCCTAACCACTCCTTTTGATTTAACAATTGATTGTCATGGAAATCCAGAAGCTTCGCATGGGACAAGATTAAATCTTGGTTGCGCCGTGGGGAAACTTGGGAGTCGCCATTTAAGAAAGGTATTAGGAAACATTGAAAATTTTATGTCCAGCCATTTGGATGAAGATGCGTCTCGGTCTGTGGTAGTGGCTGGCGACACAGGAAAGGACCTAGCTGTTGGAACAGCTCTGATGATACTTTGCTTGTTCTTTAATGACAATGGTAGGTGTCCTTGTTGCATTTAGCCACATTTGAAGGCGAGTTTTGGCTCACCACTTTTAGGATCTTATACACGACAACGAGGAGAACCCGCAAACAAGCAATATATTCGTCAACGATTGGCATGGATTGTATCATCAAAACATGATGTGAACCCGTCACGGTCTACACTCCAATCCATCAATTGGTATCTCATGGAAAGACGTGATTGAAACCAGTATGCAGTTTTTCAATACAAATTTGGATTTTGCACTTGTCATTGCCAGATGTCCCAGTCCAATGACCGAAGCAATGGTAACTTTACTCATTCTCGACAGCCATGACGATCGCGCCGTTGGTACCTTGATCCAAATCATCAAGAATTGCCATATCGTCTTGTTTGAGCTCGAAGTCATATAGATCCGCATTGGCCTTAATTCTCTCGGGATTATCGCTCTTAGGCAGAGGAACCCATTCCTTTTGCAAAGCATATCTCAAGAGAACCTGGGCTGTGGTCTTTCCATACTTATCGGCTAAGCCTACCAAGGGTGGATCACTGGCCTTACGATTTCGGACCAGGGGCGAGTAAGCTTCGACAACGATTCCGTGTTTTTTGCAATACGCATCGATAGTCCGCTGTTGACACCATGGATGAAGCTAGAAGAACGAGAGCATCAGTCAGAAATCTAGTTTTGGTATGGGGGTAATCAGGCAGATTACCTCTATCTGATTAACATGTGGTGGCCAGATTTTGGCATACGACTTCATTTCCTCAATATGCTTAACACCATAATTGCTCACTCCAATGCTTCGTGTCTTGCCTTCTTCCAGAAGTCTTTCCAGGGCGAGCCACAATTCCTTCCTTCCAGCAGCACCAGCGCCCGTCGAGTGAATTAAAAATAAATCAACATATCCATCCTTTCCGTCAATCTTTTGTACACTGTCCAGCACTTTCTTGTATGTTGCCTCTGAGGTCTCTCCAGGTCTCAGTATTTTCGTCGTCACGAAAATACTCTTTCTGTCGAGGCCCGAATTGCGAATAGCGTCGCCGACCTCCGCTTCGTTGTTATACATTTGGGCCGTGTCAATGTGGCGGTATCCGGCCTGGAGAGCGGCTAGGCAAGATTTCTCGCATTGGTGTGTTGGGGACTTGTACACACCGAAGCCGAGGCGGGGAATTTTGACTGATGAGTTGGGGAGCGGGAGGAGATCGGTGATGGCGTATTTGGGAGCCATGGTTGGATTGTGCCCAGGTGCTTTGTAGTGCCAACAGGTTTGGTCTGATGCGGCGAACAGCAATTTCGAATTCGATTTACAGTCGTTCAAGGGGCTTGTCGCTTAATCTTTTTTGGTGTTTGCCGGCACAGAGTGCTTCCTTTTCCCCTCGAAAAGGCTGGCGTGGATGAGGAGTAACTTGGCGAAACTGCTTCGCTAGTTACTTGGAAGTTGGCGGGATTCTCATTGCAAAGTAAAAATTGGTCCCATCCAAAGCTTAGTTATCTCATTATTACTGTTTGTTAGTAGGCGAGGATACTTTTGGCGATGGTAGTTTTGCATTCAATAATTTGCTCCTTTTTCAAGGCTCAATCGCATTTTTCAAGAGGAGCACCTGTAGCAGTAGCATGTACTTGATCTGATGCTTTCCATATGTACGGAGTACATTCAGTGCCAATCGTGGTCGTGGAAGCAAACGCTGCAAACACCACCCATTTCAAAATTGATGGAGGCGGGGCTCCCTATGATGTCATCCGGAGAGCACCCCGCTTGGAGGTTTCCGAATATGGATTAGCCCCTGAGCAGTGTCGCCAAGACGCTAGTTGACTGGTCAAAATTTTGGTGTTGATAATCTACAAACATGAAAGATCTAGAGAAGATGAAGGCGCATCATCAGGGTTTCCTTAGTAGACCTTCTCTGTCCTTAGGCTCTCGAGACTGTCAGCATGTGGTTATGATAAGAAAGCCTCCATGGTATGCTCCGGCCGCGCCCTCTATGACTACATAGGTATTAAGCAGCTCATTACTTCTTTATCGACCGTAGGAGCGATCGTCAGCCACACGCTCGTTTTGATATACGGACCAGCTTCTGCAGAGTTTAATCTAACATTGCACGCTAGAGGTTTCAACATTAGACTCCTGTCAGCAGTATCAAGTCCTGACTGTTGGTTTTCACATGCTTGAACATATCATCAGTTGACTGAGCGAGCCCCGCCTGGAGTCAGCATGCAAATTCGATTTCCACTGGCTCAGAGCAAGTCGAGTTGATTCTAGTCAGGAATGAAGCGATTTGCTTCCAATATGATGGCTCCGCAGTTTTCTGAATAAAGTCAAGTACAGTATGAGCAGGTCGACGAAGATGGATGAAATAGCAGCTTGTGTCAGTAATGAGAAATTCTCCCAAGATATGTGTGTACAGATCATTGTTTGACTAGACTCATGGTTGAACACATAAGTCGACATGCTCACCGCCAATTCACTACCTGGCTTATACCATCATCTAGCCTGAAGAGGCTGCTGCGCAAGCGTGTTCGTCCAGGTTTGGGGGAAATTCACATGTGATCGCTTTGAATTCCTGAGTTTGGTAGGTATATGGAGTCGAATGCTGCCGTAGGTCCACGAACTGCAAAGCAGCCTTTCAGTATTCATCCTGTGTCTTCAATTTATGCGGAGGCCGTCTCTTCACTCGTAGGTTGCAACTGAATATGCCCTTAAACGTCTAGTCCCTGCAGCGCTGGCTTAATTGCCAGTTTTCGGGCTTGCATTAAGTAGAAACCCCATCTTTGTAGCATAAGTGCTTCCCGTTAGTCTGTCAGTGAGACAAAGAAAGTAGAGATATCTCAGTGCATTCTCGACATTTTGGTGTAAGATGGAAACTAGTGATAGTTAGTTGACCAGATGGGTTCAAAAAACAGGTTGACCATTCCTCAGGACAGACCTTTACCTACTCTCATTCATCACTGGCTTTCACTTTCTCCCGTGCAAGGCAGCAGTGAACAGCGATGTCAAGCATGTTGCAAGTCAATGATAACGGGAAAAGGAGGTTAGCTAGGTAGCCCCTTAGCATGATTGACACATGACCAGCAAACTAGTCCCTAATCAGGCTAGTTCCCGCTCACCAACACTTCTGCCTGCTTTCAACCAATTGAAATTTGACGGTGACGACCTCAAGTCTTCGAGTCTGGACTTTGGTGCCTAACTTTGAGAGTATATCTCCTCTACTGTACAATCAATTATGTCCCCGGGGCCAAAGATGCCTGGGCAGTGCTTCTCTGGGTCTCACTTCAGAAGGTTTCAGGGAATTCATGGGTCTTGCAAGAATCATGAAATCATCTTCTGATGCTATCGAGGAACCCTAATAACCACTCTCAACACCGTGACCAAATTGATTCATGACTGGGAATGAAATGAAAACTCGCTTACATGCTCCATATTGGCTCTCTTGTGAAAAGCAAGCTATCCTCTGAGCAGTTCCACTATGTCTTTTTGACTGGTGCTTGCGCTTTCCGCCAGGTCCTCTGCAAAGACCTAGTGCTTTTTACTTTCTTCTAAGTTTATGAACCGCTACGAGGGCTGGCTATTAGATGCAGAACCTCGCCATGGTCAGAAATCTCCGAAAAAGGCGACTTTCAAGTCCATCACCTTCAAACAGAGCGAGGCCCCCTCCTCCTTCTTCGGCTCCGCCAGATACAACAGAAATTGCTGGACCAGAAACAATAACGATTGCTCCAGATGGCGATGTGACTTTGATACTGATGCGAGATGTCGAGACGCTTGTGACAGGTAACAATAGAGGAAATTATATGATTTGTGTTATCCTCCCTAACACTTGCATCTGATATGTAGACAACAAGGTGACCCAGGAAGTCAGAATTCAGGTATCTTCGGAAAAACTAAGTCGTGCTTCTCCGGTTTTCAAAGCCATGCTGCGAGGGAACTTTCGTGAAGAAGTGGACTTACGATCTGGTGGCCATGTGAAGATCCATCTGCCGGACGACGATCCTGATTACTTCGCTGTTCTGCTCGATGCCATTCATGACCGTGACGGCAAATGTCGTCAAATACCTTCCCTGGAGAATCTGGCCGGACTCTGCTCCTTGATAGATAAATATTTTCTCCTTGAAGGCGTGGCCCAATCCCTGAAATATTGGCTGAAGAAAGTTAAGCCAAAGCGCTTTTCTGACGAGACTGAATTGGGGAAGCTTATATACATTTACTGGACTACCCAACGCCCCAAACCACTCTCATCTATTATGTCCCAAGCCGTGGTGTGGCTGCGATCTCCTCTGACACAAGATAAATTCCAGTTTCTAGTTCCCACCTGGATTATAGGTTAGTTGTTGTACTCGATCATTTTCACATCGTCCTATACTAATATTATTTTGAAGATAACATTAATATAGTGCGAAACAGCGCAATAGTGGACGTTTTCCAATACATTTCAAGATTTTGTCAGTGGAATTGGGAAGCTGGAACTTTTTGCACCAGTCACTGTGGTATCATGCAGTTAAATGCAATGTTGGAGGCCGTAGGAAAGCATCGCTGCCTTCATGCTCGGGACCCGCCTTATCACAATATTTCACTCAGGCGATTGAAGGATGCCCTTCGCAGAATTCCTGAACCACACTGCCCGTCGGTACATGACGAGCTTCTCAGCAGGCATCACCTTAAAGGGTCGATTAAGAGGAGCCTTATGGAAATCGATGAGGCTAGAAAGTTGATGATAGCGTCAAAGCTTCAGCTTCCCGTGAACAACAGAAGCATACCACGCCGTTGAAGCAGTGCAGCTTCGAGCACGAGTAATACGGACGCAGTGATTGCTTTATTCAATGTCTGTCGCTGTTGAGGTGGATGTGAAGAATGCTTCTTTTCTATGTGGCTTTCTGCCTATTTCCAGAATTGGAGGAATATGAAGATTGTGAATCCGAAAAGTGGGAAGTCTCAGTGTCCTCCATTAGCCTTCTTAACACTTAGAGCACCAACTTGAAGCGAGATAATTACTTTACGACTCAGGATCAGTTGCCTTCATAGTCATCAAATACTTGCTTTTACAGAAGGCGTCATCCATGAGGTGGAATTACATTAAATGTATGGAGTGAATGCATAGAGCAATCCTGAACATACATACTTACAATATAAGTTACTCTTGAGACAGCTCTTCTACTAGAGTTGATAAATGCAGAATCCTCCCCATTTTCTAGATTAGTACATTAATTCACCATCACGACGATGGTCTTTGGCCTCCTCACTGATTTAGTTAATCTAACCATGTAACTAGCGTGCCTTGGCTTTGATGGATCTTCTGCTCCAAGTTCAAACCTGCAAAGCAACGCAGCAGAAAAGTTGCTTCTCGCGCCATGTTATTCCACACTCTCCCCAGCCAGCATCATGTCGCATGAAATGTCCTATCTCGGCCCACGAGGTAACTATTAAACCAATTGAACCCCTACAATCCCCAATTCCAGAAAGAAAAAACCCCTCTAACCATTCGCAACCCACACATATTCTACATAGCCATCCACCACGACCCCAACCCCGACGCAGAAGCCCACTACGATCACCTCCGCGACCAAGCCAGACAAGAAGCATCCAAGCGCGCCCTATGCGCCAAACGCGTCCGTCCCCACCCCCATCCAGTCCCCCCCAAAAACAAAAAAAAGAAAAAAACGGAAATGCCAAAACTAATATACCCCCCACCCCACATAGTCCCAAGAAGCCTACGCCGCCGGCGACGGCGCACGCGCCAAAGAGCTCTCCGAACAAGCCAAATCGCACGGCCGCAAAATGGCCGAGTACAACCGCCAAGCGTCGCAGTTCATCTTTGCGCAGAACAACGCCAACGGCCGCGTGGCCGCGGACACGATCGATCTGCACGGCCAGTTTGCGGACGAGGCGGAGGATATTCTGGAAGAGCGGATTCGGTATGGGAAGCAGCATGGGCAGAGGGGTCTTCATGTGTGAGTTTTGATACCCTTTTTGGTATGCTATGGTTTGGGAAGATGCGCAGTTTATTTATTCATTTTGTAATTTTTGTATTGTTTTTTTTTAGGATTGTGGGAAAAGGCAATCATTCGTTGAATCACGTTCAAAAGGTCAAGCCGCGCGTGGAGCAGGTGTGTCGTGATCTTGGGCTGCAGTATTGTACGGAGGAGAATGCGGGGAGGATATATGTCAACTTGACTGGTGGTCCTGCGGTGATGCCGCCGTCTGAGTCACATCATCCGCCGCAACATGGGCCGCAGGCACATCCACATCCACAGCAGCAGCACCAGCAGCAGCACCAGCAGCAAGGGAATACGGTGGTTGAACAGGTTGTTAGAAAGGCCATGCCTACTCTCTTACGGAAATTGGAGAAAGCTTGCTGCATTGTGATGTGACGAACAGCTGCCTTTTTCTTTTCTTTATTCTTTTTTTTTTTTTTTTTTTTTTTGGATTTCGGTGTTTCTGTTTGGTTTATCTTCCCCATATACATATTGTTTTGGAAGTTTTACATTTAGATGGAGGGCAGGGGAACTTTTGGGAAGCTGGTTTCATTGCTTAGAGATTATAATTATGCTGATACCCTCAAGATTTGGCGAATATTTATGAACATTTATGGAGTATATAACTATGAGATTCTTTGTGCAAAAACCCATCATCAATCAATAAAATGAAGGATGCCCATTTCCTTCAAATTCCACTCACATATTTAAGGTAATTTCCTCCCAAATAGATTCTCCCTGAGGGAGCAATCCCACTGGTAGTCCTCATGATATATATAAAGTATATGCCTGATCCGAAATACCTGTTGCGCATGCCCCCAGAAACCCCAAACTCCAGAAAACTGTGATATAATGACTTGACAACCGTGAATCATGCACAAATGAACAACCAGTAACAATCAGTGAGGAGTTGTGAGGCTCTCTCTCATCATGGCTTCAGTGTCGGCTCCACAATCCTATTCAAGATTGACCGCACCATCTCCCCATTCCCTTCAGATTTTTCACTCCCACCATTTTGAGCCTGCCCAATAACAGTCTCAAGCTCGTCAATCATCACCAATGCATTGTCGCGTAATTGTGCAACCGCTCTCCTTGTATATGTAAAGCTACCGGTGTTTTCCATATAGGAGATCGCATAGCGCTTGACTTCCTCATCCTGTGTCTTTTGTTTTAGGATATTAATTAGTTGCAAGTTATCTGGCTGGGAGCGGATTGAGTGAATGATGGGAAAGGAGAATTTGCCCTCTGTTAGGTCTTCGCAGAGGCCCTTGTTTTTGCTGTAAGTCGGATTAGAGAGGTTGAGGTAGTCATCACAGATCTGGAAGATGAGGCCCATGAGGTTGACGAGGGGAATGCAGTCACTGTCCAACAATCATTAGAGCCTAGAGCATTATGAAATAGATACCGGAGCTTACACAGTAACTGCGCTTTCAGCCTGCATGAGCTTGATAGCCAATCTGAACAGTCCACCCGTCTTATTCCCCACCATCTCCAAATAATCCTCTTCACTCGGACACGTCAGCGTATCTCTCCAAAACAAATCCATTCCCTGTCCGCGATGGAGGTTCAGTAATTCAGTCGTAAATATCCCTATTGCATCGGGGTTGCGCAACTTCTGAATCTCATCCAAAGCCAAAAAATATACATAATTGGCCGAATTGATCGTCTGCGCTGTTCCGAAAATGTTATGCGCCACGGGAACGCCCCGTCGTAGAACCGACGAATCTTCAACATCGTCTACGCTACAGAGCAAATGCCAACCCATTAGCTTTATTCCTGATTTTGCGTGCGGGTGTGGCTGGTTCGTTGAGAGAACTTACAGCAGGGAAGCCGTGTGGAGCATCACCACCACCTTGGTAATAATCGCCAAACTCTCTTCGGGAACCTGCAGCCAGCGATTGAACGCCGCGATAAGCTGTCTCCGTATATCCTTGCCTGGCTGGTGTACCATATAGTCATACGGACCCAAAAGGATCTTCTCTTTCGGGGTAGACCACATTCCGTCGGTGTTGCTTATCACGGTTTTGGTACAGATCTTCGATTCACCGCTGTGGCTGGCGCTGTTGTACTTGGGGGACGACATGGGGTTGTTGCTGTTGTGGTTATGAGCATTTGATTTTCTAGACGAAGAAGCAATCCATTCCTCTTCGGAGACGGGTTTCAGAAGTGTGGTTCGGGTGGAAGGTAGGTAGACAGCTCCATTTGTGACGCCTGTTGAGCTCGTGCGAGGCGGAATCGGGTTTGGGGACGAAAGCAGTTCCGGCATTCTGACGCTTCTGCCTTATGAAGCTTTTAGAGAGAGAAAAGAAAGTCTGCCTCAGCAGGTAAGCTGAGCTGAAAACACTCGAGTACAGGTGCGATTCCTGAGAACAGTGTGCTTTACACTGTGTTGTCAAAGTCGTGAAAGCACACAGGTATCAGAGTCATGTGCTGGAGGAATGTGCTAGCCTAGAAGTGGGAGTGCAAAGTCAGCCTGAAAGATTAGAGTGTTAAATGATGTATGAAGTAGATAGCAAAAAGCAGACACAAGTGAGATGATAGCAGATATGAACTGGCATCAAGAAGCTGTTTGTGAAGAAACCAAGATGAAGCAGAAGATGACTCGATCACATGCCACATCTGATGACGGGCTGTTGCTGTGAGTTGACTCCGCACTAACTAACATACATGACCACCCATCGACGGCAGCCACCCAATGATGGCAGTTTCAACACCAACCCCCCATGTTTAAACCTCAATATCTCAACAACCAAATAAGATATTCAAATGAGATTCAAAATACTGGTAGATTGAATGAAATACTATATATGTGTAGTTTTGAATTTTTGAAATTCTTAATAACTCACTTGAAAACATGCTTGTAATAAGTATAAGTGATTACAAATTAAAATATAAAAAACTCACAATAAGTCATTAATTATGAATATATATATATTTTATATGTGTAATTTATATTCTTCAGATATTTCTGATTCAGAATCTGAAATCAGAATTTAAATATCTCAAAAATTGAACTCACAATGTCATGTATTGTGATTTTTTTAATATAATTATATTTTTATATATAAATTTAGCTTCTGTTATTTTTGTATTAATAATTCAATTTTACATATTTTTTTATAAAATTTTAGTATGTTATAAATTAGTAAATAAATGAAATAAATTCAAAATTTATAATAAAAATATTAAAAGTTTGTTTCAATATAAATAATTAAATATATTTACTTAAAAATATTAATAAAATTCAATTAAAAATTCAATTTCAGTATTGATGATATTTTATTTTGTATTTTGATACATTTATCACTTATAATTTTATATATTAAAAAAAAATTAAAAAAAACTGAAAATTAAATTCAGAATTAACATATATTAATAATAAATATAATACTTGATAATTATTTCAATTCTGAATATTTCTTTAAAAGTTTTATTTTTGTATAAAATATATATAATAAATTATTATATAAATTATTATCTAGTTAAAATATTAACTATTCAATTTTTATTGATTTTTATATCATTTTTTTAATATTTTAATATAAAAATTATTATTATTCAATCAATTTTGAATATTTTAATTCAAAAATTTTACAAGCAGTTTATAATATATATAACTATAATATATTAAAATTTCATATTTATATCTTTATTAGTTATGAAGATGACAATACTTGTAATCTGAATTACATCATATAAATTTATATAAAAAAATGAACTTATACTAATAATAACAATACATTGTATTCTCAGCTCAATATTTAAGATATCTAAATTCTGATGTTAGATTCTTAATGATAATAAAGAATAGTATATAAATTACATAATCAAAATTTGATGTACATAAAAATGAATAAAATATTCTCATTTTTCTTATAAAATTATACTTATTGTATATATAACATTACAAGATGATTCAAAAGATATTTTTAAAATTTTTAAGCTTTTATTATATTTTGTAGTATCTAATCTACTAATATTCAAAATCTTTATCTTATATCTTATTTGAATGTTGAGATATTGAGATTTAAACATGGAGGGTTGGCTTTGAAATTGCTGTCATTGGGTGGCTGCCGTCGTTGGGTGGTCATGTACGTTAGCTACTAGCACACTCCAAGAGCCTAGAGGAGCTTCATCCTGGCTCAGATGTATGGGTCATTGATCTGTTATTGGAGTATCACACTGTCTGAGCATACTGTGTACATCTGTGTCAGTGTGAACTAACGTCTCAAGTCCTTACAGTTCCTTGAATTCTTCTTGAAAGTTGACAAAGTGATAACTAGCGGATGTTGATTGATTCAAACATACAGAGTACACAGTTTGGATCAAGCCCTCCCTGCTGACCATTCTTGCCAATCGGTGTCTATGTATGTCATTGTCTCACGTTCTCTGTTATATTCAACTCATAGACTGAAATACAAGTATGTAGTCAATAGCTCATTTTGAGCTGGTCAGTACAAGTAGTTACTATATGACATTTTTACTCGTAATCACAACCTTCTATTTAAGGTAGCATGGACTGATTTTGATGGAATGCGTGCACAATAGGGAGTAGTTACAGGAATTATGAAAGAATAAAGAAGGATGCGATTATAACTACACAACACTGTTAGCTATTAAAATACAAATCTATAGTCATCATTTGACACATTGGTCATTATAAGGGATACTAGTTAGGTGCCAACTTAGAGAGTCATGAAACATTGAACCGCAGTATGCTATAAATCTGAAAGGAAGTTCTGGAAGATAGACATGAAAGCAGATTGAGCAAGGATTTGAGGAAAATAATGAGCCGGTATTCTGGATTCTCGCACAGAGAGCTTCCACTTTGAAAATTGCTAGTTTTCCACCATGTTATCCCTCTAAACTCCGATGCCCAACCTTCATAAATCTTTCAACGAGGATTCCGTTCAGACCTTGGCTTCTCCCATGTGGTGTTCGACAGGGGGTTCCACATGGCCGGGAGCATCCAAATGATACAATTCGGGACAGACGGCATGCTTCCTCATCAAGATGTATCGCTTGAACCACCACGGAAGCACCTTGGTGAGCTGATACTTGGCGTGAGTGCGGGTCGGGACAGCGAAGACGTAGTCGAGTTCCTCCAGGGTACGCTGCTTGGTCTCGGGAAGGAAGAGGAAGATAAGAATCAATGCTAGGATGTTCAAACCAGCATAGAAACCGAATGCGCCCGGTGGAGTGAATGCACGAATTAGCCGTCTAAAGGTAAGTGCAAGGACCGATGCCCAGAAATTATTTGTTGCAACAGCCCACGACATGCCTACTTCACGGTGGGAGAGTGGGAAAACCTCAGCAGAGTATGTGAACGGGACCGGTCCCTCACCGGGAGAATAGAAGGCTGCGAAGAGGTAAATAAAAAAGGCGATGAGGCCGATATGGGCCTTGCTGCTTTCGGGGATATAAAAGCACATTCCGGCGGCCAGAAGCGTCCAGAACATTTGAGGGAAAGTGAAAAGCAACAGGCCTCGACGACCAAATGTATCGATGGTCCACACGGCAGGCCAGGCAAAGATGAAGTTGACCAGGCCAAAACCAAAGGACGCAAGAAGGGCCTCGATGTTACTCGCTCCTGCTTTTTCGAAAATAGACGAGGAGTAGAAAGCAATAATGTTAACTGTTCAAACACAACTCGATCAGATATTGGTCGTTTGACGTTGAATGGGAACGAATGACTTACTTCCACACATTTGTTGAGCAATCATAACGATACCTGAAGCCTGAGTCGCGCGACGAACACGGGGAATGGTGAATAGCTCGATGAACCGAGTGAAGAAATTCTGAGTCTTAGCGAGGCCAGATTCTTCAAGGAGGACTTCTTCGTGAACAAGCTGAGCATGAATATAGTACAGTTCTCTTGCTGCTTGGAGCGGCGTGTTACGAAGCTTAAGCAACGATCGGTACGCCTGGGCATACTTGCCCTTCTTAAGAAGCCAACGGGGAGATTCAGGACAGAAATAGATACCCAGAACGAGTGGTACAGCTGGAATGAAAGCGGAGCCCAACTGCAATCGCCAGGTGATTTTACCGACATTGACAACCGCCAGATTTGCACAGGTTCCTAGGAAGATACCAAACGCCGTCCACACTTGCCATGACATGACAAGACCACCACGGACGTTGGCAGGCGTGTTCTCTGCGGAGAAGACTGGAACAGTAACTTCTTTCAGACCCATACCAATTCCAAGCAAGATACGGCAGACGGTCAGCTCCGGCCAATTCCGAGTGAACCCGGATCCAATCGGTGCGAGAAGACTGAAAACTGCAGCAATGAAGATAGTACCTCGACGGCCTAAGAGGTCATTGACGGGATCAGACAGCCAACCGGCGCTGGATAATAGGGCTGTCAGAACTTTGTCCCTATCACTGATTGCGCAACGAGTGATTTACTCACAAAAGAGCGATAGAGATGTAAGGAATGGAGTTAACGAATCCCACAATCCACGCATTCCGGTCACAAAGAGCTTCGTCGGCACAACCAGAATCAGGAATACCAAACTCAAGAGGAAAGGAAAGGTTGGCACCGTTGGAGCCTGTTATTCACTCATCAGCAAACGACACCAAAACCAATTGTTTTCATCATGAGGTTGAGAAGCAACCTACCTGTCTGATCCCAACCTTGAATGGCGGCGGCGATAGAGTTGAGAAAGATCGTATAGTACAGAGCCCATGGGTGTCTCCACCGATGGAGAACTTCGTTTCTTAACGCATCTCGGTCGGCCTCATCCAGCTCCGGAATATTCTCGAAATCGGCGGGACTCTGGGCTACCAATGCTCCTTTTCGAAGGAGTGGCAGGATACCCACAAGGTTCTTCTGGTTTGCGAAGTCTTCGACATCCTGGAGCAACTGTTCTTTAGGAATATCGGTCAAAGGGTTTCGAATCCTGCAGTTTCAATTGTAAGACAAAACTATCCTTTCCCACAGTATTTTCTTTTCATCTATTACGCACTCTCCAGTGACATTCTGAGACATCGCCGCGACGCTCTGTCGACGGTCGAAACCGCTGAGGGAGTCATGACTGAGAAACAAGTTAGCTTTCAGCTACCGAATGGATGCTTCGTGAACCAAGTCTCTACATACCGTACATCTGCCTTATCAGCCATGTTGATCTGGCGGCTAAAAAAAGAGGACGACAAGAAAAGGAAAGGGGATGATCACAGTCCACCTCTACCGACTGAAGCTCATGACAGGTCTGAATGGAAAGCGAAGAGAAGAGACTGGCTAGGGGAAGCTACATACTATATATTAAGCAAACCCGGTTGTCAGCCTTTCTCCCGCACTAATCCCTGCTACCATCAAAAGCCAAAGTTTCTACATGTTCGACACCGTCAAGGAGGCTGTCAAAGAGGGGTGGGACGGTATGTACTGTATGTATGTATCGAACGAGTCTGTCTGCATCTTTGGTATCCCGCAAATTACGGTTTCACGTAACTAATACTGTATGTAGGATTCCTTACTGCAACGGAGCCAAATGACTTCGACCAGGGTTCCTTCCCGGTCAAGCGACTCGGTACGTACCGTACCACAGAGTACATAGTCAGGATGAACTTATACATACGGAGTAGTTACTTCAAAGTTAGCCCGCCTTCCGCAAGAAATCAAAAGCTTTTCTCACGAAAGTTTCTCAAACGCTTGAGAGAACCAACGTTCGTAGCCAAGCCGATTCGTTTGCTTGCATAGCAGTCTTGACTTATTTAGTGTTTAAAACACTTTGTGACCTTCGGTGTGGCGGTTTGTGGCGGATGCCAAGGCGCAGGGGTTGGGCGGAGTTGTTCGTTTGTGTGGAGAAATCCTCGAATTGGCTCCGTATATGGCGTTGTCGGGGCGTGATTTTCATAACCGCATTGAGGCTTCTTTTTTCCTCTGGCCGCTTCCGGGAAGCAGTACGGAGTACTCCGTATAAGAATGCACTGCCATATAATATAGTTACATACTGTGCTTACGGAGTACAGTACGGTATGTTTGCCCAAAAAACCCCGCACCGATCACCCCAGATGGGTGATCCTTTCTTGAGTGAGAGTGAGAGTCAATGCTGGTAGGCAATAGTCTGGCTGCGGTTGAGATGATCATTTGGGCTAGTTACTAGTAACTAGTATGTAAAGGCAAACGCAACATCTCATTTTGTGTACTCCGTACTCCATACCGAGTTCCCATAACTAAAAGTCGAGTTTCGAAATTGCGAAAATGGGAAGTAAGATCAGAATGTTAACTACATGAAACATTATTATCAAAAACACACACAACTCATGGTGTACAAATGCTGTACTTTGTGCTTGTGTATCCTCAATCTAGGGACAGTAGTTATACAAATGTATTCGTACTCAACTTCCAGCCATACAGGACAGTAAGCATTTGAACTTTTGATTTTACATAAATTTCTTAATTTTAATTGGCCCCTATAAAGAGAGCTTCTATTTTTAAAATCTTTCATTGAAAGGTCTTTTTCCTCAAGATTGGCTGCATTTCATCATTTCCATTGAAAGCAGGTTGCTGTATGTTACTACAGAGTACATATACCTTGTAATTTATATACCTGACGAGTCACGACTAATAAACGGCTCTACACAACAAGAAATTAAGGTATCCCAACATTCCATACTAGAAGAGGAATGATCGTCATCCCCAGCTTTAAATCCGGGCGAGGAACCAAGGATGGATGGTTGATAAGCTCACTAGTAGTATCCACCTTTCCTTCTTTGTATAGTTGGTAATTTATGTATTGGGCGGTACCATTGGTAGTACCATGTTGAACATCGTCCACTTCCCACAGATCAGATCAAAGAAACGGAAAAGGGGGGAGATTCAGGAAAAACAAAATATCCCGCCGCCACGAGACCATTGTCTTGCTTTGGTGTAAAACAAAAATGGCGCAAAATGGAAAATTCCAAAGAATTTCCATGCATGGGATAAAAGATGGGGCTTCTCCAGACCGGGGGGAATGTTTTAACGCCCGGGGCCCTTGGGGGAAAGTGGACTCGTTCGCTGCGACGAGCTCCCATGATTTCGGAAAATTTAGCCTAGGTCAACCCGCAGTTGGGGTTTCGGCAAGTCCGTACTGTACGGAAGAAGAGCTGTGGATCGACCGGTAAATAATGACTCTGTCCTGGAGGAGAGCAGTATACTCTAACTGCGTCATGATTTAAGCGAAATATTGGAGTTCCAGTTCCTTGACTACATACTTATCCCCGTACCTACAGTACCCAAGGAGTATATAAATGCCTCGATGAATCTGGAAGTTCCTGCAGCATACTTCATACATATCAAGAAATGTGTCTAAGCGTCCATTTTCAAGACTCGTCAAATGCAACCCTCCAGAACAATAAGTTTGGATCCGTACAGTAGCGCACATGACATCCCGTCGAGCGACGTTTTTCTCAAGCCCAGCCGGAATCTTCACACCTCCAGAACGGCCGGTTCGAAGGTGGCAAAGAACAAAACATCGCGCTGCTGATGTGTTAAGAGGACTTTTTGCTGTCAAAGCACCAAACTTTACGTTACTGTACAGGTATGGAGCACATCAACTGGAGTCTTGGAAGCATTGGACGCTACCATAGCGGAATATCGTGAATCTGAGAAACCTAAATGCTACCTACAAAGCAACGGTGGATCATGCGTTCCGAGAGGTATATCCACGGTGGATCAACCGTTTCTCCGAAGCAACGCATGATCCACCGTTGCTCAAGGGTTTCTCAGTCTGTCAAGAGACCAGAAAAATGTACTATTTTTCAAATGTACGTGAGTATGTACTGTACTGTACAGCACTGCGGCAGGGTACTCTGTCCCCTGGTACTATGTATGAGCCTCCATCAGATTGAAATCAGTTGGCCTTGCTCAGCTATCTGGCTTCGATGGAATAAAAATTCCTCATCGACAATTCCCACGTTTTTGTATGGCAAGAGCCCACGCGATTTTTGCAGTCTCATACATACATACATATGTACGAGGGCCCAGGTTCAGCCCTATTATTTCAGGATTAGGATCCGCACTGAGCCCCAGAATTCTCCGCATGTCTTTTGTGGAGCGTAAGACCACTGAGAATTCTTGAAAAACACAGGGGTAAAAATTCCCTCAAGGGCTCATCGGAGAATTAAGGGAGACGCTAATACGCAGAGGACCCGATATGTGACTTGTTCCAGATGTGTTCTAGAGTCTTTCTCGAAACACATTGATTAAAGTTCCAATCCTGCTCACCGAATTGATGCGTGTTGCCCGTTACATGCAAATAATTATATTGTATCGTATCCTTTGTTTGCGGATTTTGAGTTACTGTAAGGTTGAGGAGGAAACCTGTTAAAAGACGATACTTGATCAAGGTTAAAGAGACAAGATTCACCGAATCATGACTGCAAGCGTCTTTGACGCCTATTTTGTCCTTGTTTGGATGCATGGAACCATTGGATAGGAAGCATATAATGATAATCCCTTTGTTGATAAACACATGGGGCGAGGTCGCGTGGCATCGGCCTTAATTGGGCCCAATAGGCGGAGTCTTCGAAATCCAAGTCATGAATCCGACAAGTTTAAAACTGAGACACATCACACGACTCCCGATATAGAAGGTTAAATCAACAAAGCACGAAAAGTGTGTCTAGAGAACTGTGTGGCAAACCCCAAAGATGAGGTCAGCCTGACTGATATCAAACAGCAAGAAAACCCCTCTTCTTGGACAGTCAAAACACAGGAATTTTGCTCATTTGTCTCGTAGATGTCCGCCATGAGGTCTGGATCATACAAGCAGTGGAAGCTCAAATTAGGATGACTGTTTTAACGTCATCTCCGAACTTCTCCCATGGGAATGAAACGGCGTTCCCTTGTGGGATAATCGACCAGTCAAGGATGCATAGCTCCATTCGAATCATGCTCTGGGATGGTCCTATGCCAGAATATTGTCTTTTCCAACGCTTGTGCAGTGCTGTTGCAAGACACGGAATATGTTGAAAATTGTTCTCTGGGTGGTTCCATCGCAATTTGAGCCTGGAAAGCAGCGCAAGATTCTGAAAAAAGGGTATCTGTTTGCATCGCCAATAAATGGCTTCCATGACAAATATGCTATTTTGAGTTTTCCATATCAATAGACTGTGGTATTACACTCCTGAAAAACCTGTATAGAGCATGTTGATGTTGGTAGTCCCGCGAGTATCATCATGATCGTGGAGTTGGGAAAACAAAGCGGATTACATAAGCAGTTGCCATGCCAGCAAACAGCCCTATTTACGTTTCACCATATTGAGTAATAATGGGTTGATGTCACTGCAACTCATCGTCGCCGCATCAAGATGGAATGACACTCTCCGCGGGTCCTTGCTTGTCGCTTTTTTCTTTTATATTTCACAGTTTTACTAGAGTGCATTGTTTCTGAAAGAATAGCTTTATAAAGACTGACTGCGCGACACGGATTTTCAATGGAGGCTCTTCTAGCCCATTCTTTCGACTATTTATCATCGTATGATCAAACAAAGATTCGGAAAGGGCTTCGCCAAGTGGAAGGCCTCCTTGCGCAGATATGTCTATCAAAATCAAAATTATTAACATCAGAAAAGCGACGGTCCACGAGCTCTTTAGGGACCGCACCTACTCCGCCCAAGACCCTGGGCGAGCTTTGCGACGATCCAGCGTTCAGGGAGTTTTATAAGTTGCAGGAAGGGTTTCAGTGGAACGGTATGCCGCTTCATGTCTCGTTTGGCTTGATGTCTGAGAAGTGGTTTCGGCAACTGACGTTTGAATCATCGGGATAGTCGCATTACGATTGATATCGTGTCTTGAGCACCTTCTTGGCCGCGGCAGCAATGGTGCAAACGACCTCCTGATCATCGCTGCCTTGGACTTAATACAAGGCGTTCTCCTTCTTCATCCTCCCTCTCGCTCCCTATTCGCCAGAGAAATCTATATGAACCTGCTTCTCGACCTCCTCGAGCCTGCCAACTGCCCCGCTATCCAGTCGTCCACTCTCCTCACCCTTGTCACCGCTCTGCTCAACAATCCCACAAACACGCGCACGTTCGAAGAGCTCGATGGACTTTTAGCGATCACATCTCTATTCAAACTACGTTCTACGTCGCGCGAGGTTAAACTAAAACTCGTCGAATTCTTGTATTTCTATCTGATGCCCGAAACGCCTTTGAGCCACTTGAACACGTCTAACACAGGCGTTTTGGGGTTGCAGAGAAGCGCAAGCAAGCTGACTGGACAATTTTCTAAGAGCACAAACGTGTATGCGGATGCTGAATTCGATGCAACGGGGCGAGACACCAAGACGACGGAGGAAAAGCAGGCGTTGCTGGGGAAATATTTAAGCAATGTTGAAGATCTTGTGGAGGATTTAAAGGAAACTGCGCCGTTTGGTGGAACGGTTTATTAGTTGGACACTTATTTTTGGGTCTGATTTGCTTGGGTTGAATATTATCGGGTGTAGGTCAAGGGCCATTTGCGATTGTTGTTTATATTTTGCCGATGCGAGTCTGCGACGGTGTTTCACCGGCTTTGGGCTCAAATGTATGATATTATGCCTTGGTAGGACTCTCGGAGCTGCTTTAATTGGGCAGCCAGGTTGATAGGCGGAAATGCATAGAAATGGAAAACGTTGTCTGTCTGAAGCTGTACTTGAATGTCGTGAAAGGACCGTTTATTGCTTCTGCTAATCAAAAAAGTTCCCACCAATACTATATGTATCTAAAGATTATTCCGAGCATATATACTCGGATTGTATAGAGAACTCAAACACGTGCAGATATTGTGCCACTCTTGAAAATGAAATAAATTGCAACTAGGTGGTGGGATAACTAGCGGTTTTAGACACGGGCACTCAAAAAAAATGTATTCGTTATAGTTATATTAGTGGTGGGTTATGACTCACAGCCGGGAAACGGTCGTTGATTAGATCGTATTCGAGACAAGTTGTCAACCGAAGATGTAGCATATAACCCACTATGGGTTTCTTAAATCTGCGTGGAGAATCGATTCAATGAGATTCGAAAGTGCAAAACGTCTTTCCTACGTTTGAATACGTTTTAAGAAAAATGCCTTCCTTAATCCCCAATTCTGCTTCGACCCCGTCGCCATCACCGTCTCGAGAAATCAAATATCTAGACACTATCGACGCATACGATCAATGGGCAGAGGTATGTAGCTAAGTGCGTTTGAATAACCTCCGAGTTTCCGCTAGCTAAGAATCCACTACCACGCAGGTCTACGACACGGACGGAAACTTCCTTCAGCGCCTCGATACATTGGAACTGCAGACATTACTACCTTTCTTCCTGTCTCAAGTCAAACATACAGAATCACCGTCGCGACTTGTTGACTTGGGCTGCGGAACGGGGAGGAATACTCTTGCACTCGTGCGCCTTGCAACGGAGGATGCGACAGTTATAGGATTGGAACCTTCGAGTAAAATGCTGGAGGTTGCTCGGAAGAAGATTGCAGCATATTGCGCAGAGGCAGCACCCAGCATTGATCCCAAAGAGATCGAGGCCAGAGTTTCATTTGAGACGTATAACCTGCTAAATGAACCTGGCCCGCCATTATCTGCGTTGAACGCTGATGGCGTCATCTCCACATTGGTGCTAGAACATGTGCCCTTCAAAGACTTCTTCAAGGCTGTTGCCACTATGCTGAAGCCTGGAGGAGTTTTGCTGTTGACAAATATGCATTCTGAGATGGCCGGAATAGGCCAGGCTGGGTTCGTGCATCCAGAGACTCGGATTAAGATTCGACCAACAAGCTACCCACATACCGTGGCAGAAACGCTGGAAGAAGCGAGAGCAGCGGGCTTTGAATTGATTGGCGAATTGAAGGAGACTAGCGTTAACGAAAGGTTGGCAGAAAACCTGGGGCCACGGGCAAAAAAGTGGATAGGCGTGCAGGTCTGGTTTGGAGGCTGTTTTAGAAAGAAATGAAGAGTGTCTGAGATATTGTTATCAGTTGAAAATATCATATCAAATCTGGGTTAGCAATGGTAGTTTAGAAGTAACTGCTTCTAAGATATCGTTTGGTTTTTGTGCGACAGCTGAGCTCAGTCACTGCTATAGTAAGTATCAAGTCTGTGTATCGAGTACTGAGGGTATACACGACAGATATCATGCCAAAAACCCATCAATAGCCCTCACCCAACTATTCATTGTCTCACCACATTTGGACTATGCTGTCCCCAGTGACAGAAATTGATGGAGGTGACGGCCGTTTGGGATTTGGTTTCGGACAGAGGTTTATCTCTTTGTCCGAATTCTTTCAACGCTCGGCCAAGCTGAGAAAGTTCGGCTGCGGTTCTTGATGGAAGAATCTGCCGCTTTTCTATGCCCAACGCTTGTCGCTCTCGTTCAAAGCACTCAAAATCTAGAACCTTTTTCTTGACAGCTTGTAGTTGGGGTTTTCGAAAATCCAATTGAAAGAACGCTTGCACGCGTTCCTCACTATTCTGACCATAATACTGATGATCCAGAACATCCCAGTAGACATTTCCAAAGCAGTGAGGCATCAAAAGCCCAAGAGGAATAAGAAAATCTTTAATGTCTGATAGAGACCTCCAAAGTGCAGTCAGAGGAAGGTCTTTCATCAGGAGTCTCTTAGGGTTGTGAAAAGCATTCTCCTGGTACTCAACTTGACGGATAAAGTTGTAAACTGCTGAAAGGTAACTTAAAGAGGATATATCTTTTGAGATTTCAGTTATCTCTCTGTTGGTAAGCCAAGAGGGGGGAACAAATAGTTGAACAGGAACAGTATGGCTCCATTCCCAATCAAGAATTGACACAATATTGAAGTCATCATCAATGATGATATTAGGCGGGCGAAGATCACCATGCATCAAGACAAAAGGACCTTGATTGTACTTAGGATTGACCCATTCCATCAAGATACTTTGTGATGCATAGATGCTATACAAATACCATCGAGCATCATCCTCATTGACTATACAATCCCGGCCGCGGTGAAAGTCATTAGATATTAGTTTTGTAACCATGTAGATGTAGTCAATTGTAGAGTGAAATGTGCGATTGGGAGGCAAATAATTGCAAATTTCAAGTCCACTGACTTCTTGCTCATTGACATCAACAGTTAGAGGACGGTTACTGGCAAATACCCAATGCTCATCATTTTTGTCAAGGGTAAGTGCCCCAATTCGGTCAAATTGTTGCCGGTAAAGCTGGATGTAAACATCACCTATTTGAGCGTGGAGATGTTTCCGTTTGTCCCTATCCATTGTTCGAAGATTTGTGGGATACAGGGTGTTTCCTTCTATATATTCGACAAGCATAAACGGAAGACCGAGGATGTTATTGCGGCTTATCGAGTAACCGTAGAGACGAGGAATGGGGATGGTGGTTTTCTCTGCGACATATCTATTCTTATTGTCAGCTATCAACCAAATGCGCCTAAGCAGGTGGTAGAAAGACACCTACTTCATGGTTGCAATCTCACTACGCATCTTCTCTTCTGGAAATGCTAGTCGGGGAAGTAATGGAATTCTCACCATCCACTTCTCACCATCCATGCTGTTGTCACTGAAGATCACAGGGAAACAGACATTATAGCTTCCCTTCTTCCATTCTGAGAAAAGGCGACAAGGCTTTTTGTCTGGATGAAAGGATGAGGCTAAATCGCAGACTGCCGAAGGGTCTATTGAATCTATTAGTGCCTGTGCAGCTTGATCAACTCTGTACTTTGTTATTTGATCCATTGTCACTCGAGATGAAGCAAAATTTGGAGAAAGAATTATGAGATGAGAAAAAGCTGTATGTGCAGGATGTACGGAGTACGGAGGGTGTAGTTATGTAGGTAATTATCTAGGTAGTTACCTGAGGCCCTAGTTAATTTGATTGGACGAGTTTAGGCCTAGCCCTAGATTGTATTGGACCTCGTAACAGCTTCACTTCACTGCATTCAACACAATTCACAAGCTGACGAGTATGGCCACATTCTTCTCGCATGGGATAGTGGTGAGAATGCTTTCAATACCTGGAAGACTGATAAGTTCTCAATACCAGGCGCCTGAGAAGCATTGGGCTGCTATATGGCGAGGAGGCGGCATTCGAGGGAGTTCCATACATCAGGTAATGGGTCATTGGATATCTGATTCTGCATGAAGTATGCTGACATACATAGGTGCTCATGTTCAGGATACCCGTGTCTCGAGAGTAGAGTCTAGAGACAGCCAATTCCTGAAAAATCTTTACACTTTATAGATCTTCTACCGTCAAACGGTCATCTCAGCCTAGAAAGGCCAGACGGCAGGCCAGGAACATACATATGAAATTTCTACTTTCCTCTACCGGGGAAAGCAGGACAAACAGATTTGATACTGATGCATGACTTACATGGTCCTATCGTACCATTAACATTTAACCTCAGGAGCCATACCAATAAACTGTTCATTGTCACAATTAAATCGCACAGCTAACAAGTTATTTTAGAGCAAAACAACAGTACAATGTGTAGCAAGGCAAATGAGATGATAAGATAGTGAACAGGACTAGGTAGCTCAAGATGCCATACATTCTGTGTGAAGACGGAGCTCGTTACGACCTTCTATGTATGTACTGTACAAAGATAATGATGAGGGTATTGATATACAAACAACAAGCAAAAATAGGGATACAATTGCCCAAACCAGTACAGTGAGGCTCAGCGCAAGACAGAGGTCAAGTAGCAAAAGATCAAAAAGTCTCAAGTAGTATTCTAGTATCAGAAAGCTGCACGATATAAGATACAATATAATACCGATACACAGGCTAGGGCAACCACATAGCCAACCAAAGCTGTATTAAAACCGTAGAAGAACGCCACGCTCAAAGTATTCTAAAAATATGCTTCCAGCAGTCTTTGTCGATGCTGCACAAGGTTGTCGTATCGTTTTAAGTGTCTTCCCAAGGGATTATGCTTCCATCCCAACTTCTCGTCCAAAATTAAATGGGTATAAGCAAATACGCTCGCGTCAAAGATACCGGGTTTTGTCCTGCTGAAGAAGTATGTATCGTTTCCGAGAAGTACGGAGAGAGCTTCAAAGGCATTTTTGGCTTCTGCTATCAAGTCATCAACATCAATGTAAGGTGAACGTTTCAAAAGTTCGTTTCTAGCAGCATTTTGTAATTCCGCGGCAATGGCCATTTGTACAATGGGGTTAGTAGTCGATGAGTTGACATAGAGTTTGCGCGCAACAGAGTTGAAATTCAAGTTATCCAAATACAGTGTGTATAGCTGCCGTTTCTCAGGTTAGCTTGCACTTGAATGGCTCAAACGAAATAGAATCTCACCCAGGCAGTTCGTAGACGGTGATCCAGAAGAGAAGAATAAGCATCAAATCGCATATTTGACGGCTCTTCTTCTTTAACACCCAGCTGCTCATTTATCCATTTCTGTAGCTTGTTCGATGGGATCGGGTCAAACACTTCTGTCGACCCGCTGCTCGGCTGCGGGGTGGGGAGAAGGAACGGGAGTGATCCAGTCGGTGACGCATGGTTATTTGAAGGGATTATTCGAAATTTTATACCGGAAAATTTCAGGTAGGCCTGGATGATGTTCCACGCGGTCAGCTACCAGAGGAAGAAATTCAGGACAACATAATTGGGCGCAGAGTACCCACTTGCCACTTCAGACATTGAGGATTATGCGAGGGCGCAGATAGCTTACAACCCCGCACATCGGAGAATACGTATAGGTGGTGTTCATCAACGCTTGACGATAATCGAGAAGGGATTTCGTTTGGTGGATACGTAATGATCGGGAATCTGTCAAAGATACGCTTTATAGGCGCAGGGACCGATGGAATCCATGATTTCGCGCGTTGCAGAGGCTGCAGCTGTGGATCAACACCATCGTCACCTTCTGTCATTGTTGGTTCATATATGTATCGACTTTAGCAGCTGTTGATCGGAAAACGCTGTCCATTCTGGTGCAATATCTTTATGCAGACAAATATTTTGCCAGGATTCACCGCCTAGGTAGTTAACTGCTCTGAACGGAGTACTCCGTACTGTGTATGTACTGTACATCCATACTACTCCATAGTTAGTGGCGATTGGTCATAGCTCACACCAGATCTGCAGTAGCATTTTCCCACTCTGAAAATTAGTAGTCTTTTGACAAGAGACGATTCTACTTTGTGCCCCAGGAAGAATAAATCCTAAATGTGGCTATCAATGCTGTGATTAATGTAGTTAGCAACTGCAGCTGAGACTCTCAACACAGTGCAGTGTACATATTACAAAACACCTTCACATTGCCTTGCTTGGCTAAACCCTCCATCCATGTCATAGATGAAGATTATCAAAAGGGGAGAGCAGTTGTTCAAGCAGACGGGAGTTGGACAATTCTTAAAAATCTTTAAGTCCTGTGGGAATGTCAGGTGAGGATTGAGCGGGATGACAAGAGGAGAGACTCTTTATATGGTGAAAGGTGAATACTAACATTTTCCATATTGGTGATGGATGATCGAAGGATCCTAATCCCTGCCGCATCGGGTCCACTGCGTATCAAGGCCTCAGTCTGTACTATAGACACCGTCCACCAGGTGTTCTAGGGTGTCACCCTTACATAAGCCAGATAGAGGCTTCTGATTAGCTGAATTTAGCGCCATCGCGTCAAAGCTGGCCCTCGCTGGTCATTGGTCGGTGCGCACGACTTCCGCTTCTACCCTAACAAAATCCATTCGCTTGAAATGCCTTTTGGGGGGCAGTCAACTATCATCAGCAATCGTTGAATCAGGTTTTGCGAGAGACAGCTGGGTCCACTGCTGTAGGATCGAAATCTTTTGAATTTACCTTGTCATATCATATCCGCTTTCCCCCCCTCCAAATGCTGTGATGCACAGTTGAAGCTGCGTTCGCATTTACGACACTCCGCTGCCAGATCCTGCTTTATCCTTGCCAGAGACCTCGGGATATGGGCTCATGAGTTCTTCACCGTTGAATTGCAAAGTTCACAGGAGAAATTGGCCTCAGAGAAATCTACCAGGTCATAATAGGTCGTCCTGTAAAGTCGCAGCGTTTTCGACTTGAGGATCACTATCGACAGGCGATTGCGGGGTACTTCAATCTTGTGAGAGGATTTGTCCCAGAACGCAAGCATTGCGGACAGTAAAATAACATCACACCACTCTGGATAATGCCTCTCGACGAAGAAGGAGCCAAATGGTCATGGTACGCATCTCTTATTGTGGTGGGATTCCATCTTTGTCCACAAGCTAACGTTAGAATTTCGCTCCAGCGAGCCATGCATTCGAGGCCATCGGTCATCAAAATGTCAGCATTTCGATAGGCTTATGATGAAAGTGCCGAAAGCTGGCCGTCCACTTGCGAAATGTCCTCATCCTAAGGGTACTTGTAGCTGTCAGAAGATCTACGCGTTCATGGTGAGGATTCCGAAAGGTGAGCAAAATTGAGATCATTAAAGCTACAGGTTGCCGGCATTAACCTTTCCAGGCTCAACATGTTTGTGCCGACCCCTGTACCAGGTGCCAATGCCTGGCTCTGAACCTGGCCAGTCATCTGGGAAAGTGTCACCCAAATCAAGCCCACCGCTTTCAGGAGCACAATCTTCAATTGGACCTCTTCCTGCTGGGGGCCCTCCGAATAGGGTGCAAAAGCGTTCAAAGCGGCAAAATAGCATTCAATCTAGTTCAGAAACCGTCGCTAAAGGCCTTGCAGCACTTTCTGAGGCCTCTGAGGAAACAAGGAAGGAAGCTGCAAAGCCAACCCCTCGGCATGCCGATGTTCACACACCGACAAGCACTTCATCGTGTCATATGCCCATTGTTCCTATAGAAGCATATCGGCACAACCCGATCCCGGTAAGGACGGACTATGTGCATAGACCGCTGTCTATTCCGTCGACCAACTCATATAGCACATCGACAACAACTTTCCAGCAGAATGATGGCGGTTTTCCACAAGGCCCAGCACCATCTATTCCGCAGTGTCCTGCTCCTTGCTGTAGCAAGGCCGAGAATTCTGACAGCGATGGAACTGGCGCGAAAAACACAGCACGGCAACTGAGGAATCCTGCTTTGGGATATCCATCTACCCAGGAATCATATACCTTTGGCTCCTTTGGACAAGAACCCTTGATGCTCCCTAAGCACGCTGGGCCGAGAAAAGAGACCCCTAGCAGCCTGATATCTCGGACTTCGAATATGTCGGCAGTATCTATGACGGCGTTTTCCAACCCTTTCTCGCTGCCCAATGTCTCTTATTCCGGTCCGCATGTTTCTCCGAACGACGCAGGAAGATCAAGTCTTACTCAGAACGTTTCTTCCAATTCGTCCAACCCTTTCCCTCAAAACTATTTTGGACTGGAGAGTCAACCTGGGCATAATTGCGGTTGTGGTGATGGCTGTCAATGCTTAGGATGTGCGTCTCACCCATTTAACGAGACCACCCGTCATTACATCCAAGAAATGGGATACATGATGACATTCGGGAATGATGACGAAGGCGACAACCAACCAAAATCCCCTTATGGCACACACGATTTTTCAAAAACTTTCGAATCAAATAGCTATCAGCCAAGCACCTTCGGACAAAACAACAGCCATGAACATTTCTCTGGTGATCTTACGAACCAGCCAGTCACGTCACTCGTCAATGATGCTGCCCTGCCAAGCCCAGTGTTATATGGCCAGAATTATGAACGGCTTATGGAGCCAACTGCATACTACACTTTAGAATACTCAGTGGGTATGCCGGACCTAGCTCTCTGCACTAATATTATGGGCACTTGTCAATGCGGGATTAGTTGCAAATGCATTGGCTGTCTTACTCATGATGGTCATAATGGAGTCTCCCTTGAGCCATCACCACCGCCAGAGCGGTCCACCGATAGTTTAACGCCAGCCACAGACAAATGTGCTTCTCAAACGCAGCCTACGAGGTGATTGCCTATAGCAGTTCGTTCTGAATTATTACGCAACGGCTCGCGCTGGGGGAGATTCTCCTTAGAACGGTTCCTTACAGCAGGTTTCGGCGTTTCAATCGACCCTCTTTACTCTAGAGATACCCCCTCTTAGATATTCTTAGACTTTTATGTTCTCCACCGATTGCAAAAATTTTTCAAACATGTAAACGCACTTCGGCGGCTCAAGGCCTACAATCTTGTTCGTCGTCAGTGTATAGTGCGTCTAACATTTACGACTATGTAGATAATGACTCGATGCATCTACGTCTATCTGCTCGAGATTGATGTGTTTGCCAACTGATCAAATTTGGTAACTCGAAAGACACCGGTGATAACTGGTTTATGTGTGCAGAGCGCCGGTAAGGTGAAAATACAGTCTTCACAGGTTTGAACCTTTCAAAATGGATGTCTTTTGCCATCCGCAGTGTATATTTAGGCGTATTGTACAGCACCTCCCCGCCAACACAGCGATCACACGGAATAGATGTCTTAACGGGCTGAACCCCCCGCTCCTCTGACTTGACGGCGTACATAGCAGATCCTTGCACCAAGCAACCGTTTCAATGTCATTGTTGCTGGATATTCCTCTTCCAGGGCTGGTCTCCTCGCCGGAAGGAGGCTAAGTTACAAAAGACATATTAGCCGCCAGATTTCAGCATCCAGCCATAACGGCTTCGAGATAAATGGGTATGTATGTAGACAGACATACCATCAGCTTCTTCCCAAGCCCGGCCAGCACCGAACCCTAATCCAACCCAAGCCGGCCACGCTCGTCGCTTGAAGAGGAGTACGGAGAATATGACGCCAAAGGAGAGACCGAGCGTAGATCGGATGAGAAGGGAGGAGATTGCGCGGTCCCACTGCGTTGGTGTTTGCGGCCAGGGTTAGTGTATGCTGTAAACAATAGGAATACCTCTGGATGGAGGCTAAGGATTGGCGGTATGGTGCGTTCTTCGGCAAACGAAGTAAGGAACACAACTTGCCTTTTCGTTCAGTAAAGCTTCGCTGACCGGCCGACTTGAACGCGGCACGGGCGCGGCCGGTGCTTCGTCCTTGGATTCAGCCATCCTTTTTTAAATAGTTTCTGGAATAACTAATTAGTATAAGATGCAATTGAGATGTAAGCATTTACTCTCGTACCTAATATCCTGACTGAGATCGAACAACTGCTGTCGGTTTCAATGGCGGTTTTCTTAGTTGTAGATGCACTTTCTGCTTGCCAATTGCTGGGTGGCCGGCGCCGGAAAAACGTGACCCGGGACCAGCAGATTTCTTTTATCGAGCATCAACGAACTTTTGGACAGCGAGGTGGAGTTGTGTAAACAGGTCCTTGGTCTTGATATGGCTGCACAATCGGAGGTAAGAGGTTTCAGTAGTTTAGGTGAGCTTTAGCAATTGGTCCACTTATATTTACATATTCTTCTTACCAGGTCCCTACCTCCTACCAAGCTCTACTTGAGCTCGAAAAGCGCAGCCATGGCGACCCGAAGGATCATCTAAGGGAAGCAGCGCGGATTATTGGAGCGGATTTGGATTCAGACTCTTGGAGACAATTATCTCGAACTATTAGCAGCAATGGTGTGCCAGCTGCCGCCGCGCCCAAGGAGGAATGGGTACTCCGGTGGTTAATGAAAAAGCTAAAGGCCCCGACGACCGAAGAGAAATTGAGCTATAGATGCGATCAATTTTCGTGGATTCTTCTATGCATATTATTGCATCGGATCCCTCCTAGGACGTTGGCGACCATTTTGACGGAAAACAAGTTTCTGAATATCGTGCAGAATTCTCTAGAAGAGTTAAGTCCTCTGATATCACAGCCTGCTGAGTTCGTTGGGCAAGATGGGGGATCGGCATTATCAAAGACTTCATCTGGAAGCAGAAAGCGAAAGAGAATGGAAGATATGTTCGAAGGAGGTTTGTCATGTCAGCCGTCTTTACCGTTGGATTTGGCAGTCGATACTATCCTTTCAGTTGCTGGCACGGTGGAACATCTCGTGGCGCTGGTGGATCGAATCCCTGTTCACAAAACTGCAGTGAAATCCCAGCTCAAGCTTGTGCTTCGAGGAAGCCTCTTGGTTACAGCAGATCTGCTCAGCCAGGCTCTCCAGTGCGCAACAGCAGTCAATACTGCATTGAGGAACAATGAAAAACTGGATCCCCCAAAGCAGTTATTCGCAAGTCTATCAGCTATTATAGAGATTTGGAAGTTGAGATCAGATCGCGTTGATGACAGTGCAAGTTCAAGTGATGTTCGTGGGCCCAATTCAGCATAGCTTGACGGTTTGATTAACAACTCGTAGGACCAATTCGCCTCAAAGGTCTTGGAGCCTGCTATAAAGTTTCTTGGAGCAAATCGGAAAAATTTGAGTGAATCGGAGACTGGAAAGAGCCTTGTACAAAATATGGAGCGGCTGATCGTGTTGCATGTCGTCCTGCCCATTCGTGGCGTTTTCTTCGCAGCGAAGCTTCAGGAGCCAACCTCGGGAAATGATGGTGTCTCTTTGAGCCAGGTCAAAGTCATTTCGCACGAATTGGCCTCTCGGCTAAGAAGCGACTCAATAGAGGCTTCAATTCTTCCAGTACTTTTAGATATTGCCATCCGTGCTCTTCCCCGAGACACTTTCCGACGAAAGGTCAATGAAGCTCCATGGTTGGAAACGTTTTTCGTCGCGCTTTCCGCCCGAGCAGGTTATCATTTATCCACAGATTCACACTCGGATGCTAGTTTCTGTCCGACTTCATTGCAAGACCTCTTCCGCGTCTTGATCGATCGAAAGATGACTTTGTCCTTGAGTACGCTTATCCAATACGCTATTCGTTTTACTGGATTACATAGGGACTATGCGGCTGAAATGCAGTGGATGTTGATATCGCAGATAATCGAAATTGACGCCGATGTCTTCCTGCCAAACTCTGGGTTTGATGAATCAAAACGCCTGTTCGAATCTCTCGTTGGCCGAGTGACTTCCCTTTTCTGGAAACCCAGCAAGGTTTCAAGCGATACTTACACACTCCTCAAAGAAGGTATCATTCTTCCTCTGCTCAAAGGATTCTCAAGGGCGAGAGACGGTGATACCATCCTGCAAACATGGATTGAGCAACTCCGACTTCTTGACAATGCTCGCTCGGGTGATAGAACGATTTCCTTATTTTCTATTTGGGAGGATGATGATGTTTCCAAAGCCTATGGTACATTAATGGCCAGCAATGTGTCTGCCTCGTATATCAGCTCACAAATTGATAAGGTTATGTCAACCTTGTCGAAGCCTGCCGAATCTTCGGAAATTTATGCTCATCTAGTCATCCTAGATTCGATTTTATTAGTTGCTCACAGAAAGGACGGAGGCATACTCCAGGGATTTCCTTGTGACAAAATATTCGAGACGCTGGTGGCATTAATGAGTTCAACTTCCAAGTTATACTGGAGATGGCGCCTATGGAGAATTTTGCAGAACTTGGTCTATGTTGTTGCCCGTTCCAATCAAGACCTGCCTCGTACCGCGATATGTGCGTCCTTACCGACAGCTAAGAACATTTTTGAACGGTTTTGTCAAAATTCCGGAAGCTCCGCTGACGTTGCCCAATGTCAAGAAGCATTCTGGAGCTTTCGATTCGTTGTCTTCCTTTCTGGGGAGATTGATGATTCCATGCTTAGTCACTACCTCGATGATCTAACTTCCATCCTTATTTCCCTACTAGAGAAAGTACCAAGTTGTACTGATGTTGCGTGGAATGAACGCGTTGAAACACTCAAATCCCCAGAGACAGTATCCATTGGAGCCCTAACTGCATTTTCCTCAAAACGCAGCGCCCTGGGACTACTATCGACGGAATGTCGACGACGATTCCTCACCGAATTCTTAATTACAGTTGCAAAAACCATAAAGACTCCGAAGAAGCCGGCTGTAAATGATGCGAATCTGCCAGGCCACTTAAATGCTCAACTGGCCGAAGTTTGGTTTGGCTTTGCGTCCCTGGAGTTCCTTCTGTCTTCATCCAGTGTCGTTTATGACATGACTTTTGTCCTTTACGAACAGCTTAAGAAAGACAAATTACATCGCCACTTTCTCGTTCAGAGTCTTTTGAACGTTCCAATCAAATTGGTTCCGCGCCACCAAAGGGGCAGTTTACTTGACCTGCTTGAAGAGATTATTTTTCAAGGGGAGCTTGATTCAGAAGTAGAGCTTGATATATTGACTCTGATGACAAAATTGATAGATGCGCCTAAGTCACCTGCTAGAATTACCAGTGATGAAAGGGTACTCTGGGAAATCGCAAGATCGATATCTATTCGCGAATCTGATACTGACCTAGATCTCTTTGCTGCCTTCAAACAGTTACACAAAGCAGTACTTGATAAGGTCTTGGCTTCTTCAGAAGGAAAGCTGGACGAATATGGCTTGAAAGTTTACAATGACGTTGCTGGGCTGGAAAAGAAAATAAAAACTGCAAATTTCGACACGATGGAATACTACTTGTTCATATTATCCTTACACTCACTTCATACTCACCAAACCGAATTGGATGATAAGAAACGTGAAACCATCCGGTTACTCCAAAAAGACGCTTTAATCATGACTCTCTCAGAACTGAAACGGTTATCTCGACAGCTGAAAACGCGGCCATCTGAACTGGAAGTTAAGTCATTAATTGGCATTTTAGGTGTCGTGGACACTTTTCAATTTTTGCTGCATGAAAACGAAGAAGTCTTAGAAGCCCTTCGAAAGCTTGAAAAGTATGCAATAGCATCTGATTGCGATGAAGCTATCAAGAGAACCGTTAAACAGCGGATGCTGGCATATAAAATACCCGGGTCCAGTTTCAGCAAAACTCTCATAGGCTACTCTTCTTTTCCGGTTCAGCAGCTCCAGGCTAGAGATCAGGAATTATTTATACATCATATTCACTTGCGACTATCTTCGCTCACGAAAGCCGAGCTTGTTGATTTTCTTCGTGATTTGCGTTCTTCAAGACTTTCCGGAGACGAAGCGGCTTATCGCTTATTATTGATAGGGATGGTTATTGGATTATTGGAGCCGATCGATGACAGAGAGAGTCCAGCTTCTCTTGAGTTAACGTCAACATTTACAGATGTGACAGAAGTACTGTTAACACGCAATTCAATAGAGACATTTTGCCTCGCAGCAGAGTCCCTTGATATTCTTCTCCGCACACACCCACGCTCAATCTCGCAATGGAACGTCGACAACATCCTTGCAAAGGTTGCCATCATAGTGTCCCCGTCAGGACCCACGATCTCATTTGAATACGCAGGAACTATTTACACACGTCTTTGCCGACTTTTGGGAACACTATTTGGACTCTACCGCAAGAAATTGAGCGGAAGATCCCATCTTGTCCTGCCAGTAATGCAGCAACTGCTACGGTGCCTCTGCGTGAGCGATTCACGACCGAATAAATCACAGTCCCTAGCGGCCACACGTCCTCGATGGATCGGGAGCCTAGCCGAAACTTCACTCGAAACCGAACATGCCACCCAATACACGCGCCTTCTAACTTCACTCTGCGACCCGACAGTTTCAGCTGTTGAAAATCACCGCGGAGGGCCTGACCAAAATTTGACTGACAACACAAAGAAAGTGAAAAGTCTCGCCGGCCAATATCTGCAGTATCTTATCATGGAGTATGCAGGTTTACAATTGCGAGGTCGTTTGGTGCCTGAGATGAAAACTGCGTTGATGCCTGGGCTATATGCGGTGTTAGATGTTATGTCGAAGAATACTATGCGAGCTATGAATGCGGCGATGGATGCTTCTTCAAGAGCGGTTTTCAAAGGGCTGTACGACGATTATGTGAAGTTTGGGAAGTGGAATCATGACTGATATGTCGTTTTACGTGGAAATTGTTTGAAGCATCTGAGAAACATTAGGATCCAAGAATATCTGCCTTACCTTATTGTCCTTTCAGCTTTGACATGTTCTTCTGCTTTCACCGTTTCCGTTCATGGCCAGTTTTGCCCTGATCTTCCTTCATGTTGCGTGGAAGTGATGACGAATCTTCAGCGTACCTTTCCCACTTGAATCCGGAGACTCTTTCGGGACAGTGGAGCCGCACTTTCTTGGCGTGGAGTTCCCCAGGTACGGTGATTTGATTGGTGCGGAGGCGGAAATTGGCCCGCAATATGACGTCATCGTCCAGTCAGTACCGTTTTCAATTGAGTCATGCCTTTGAGGTTGAAAACGTTACAATGGAGGCAATATTTTGATATGGTGCTAGTGGAGGTTAAAATGAATGGAAAGAGCTGTCAGTCACTCTCTGTCAAGCCCGCGGTTCCATGGGATACACGGGAAGCTCATTGAGTTGGCCAATGTTTAAGGGATCAATGCATCGTTTTAGGGTTCGATCGGATGGACTTAGCAGTCAAACGGTGCAAGCAGTTACGATTTCGACGACCTGGCATCCATTTGTTCTAGTCGCGTCGAAATATCCTGAACTCTCTGCGATCGATCAAAAGCGGTTGCGGCTGGAAATTAGGCACGCAGACCCGTTAGGATATGTTCTGCTTCTTCCCGACAGGAGTGGACACACATCTGACCGCGTGCCAATTCTCAGAGCTCGATTCTTCATCCCTGGTATGTCAGGTGAAGATCCAGGCACTGGAAGCGCGGCAGGACCAATGGCTGCATACTTTTCAAACACGATGTCTTTGGTCTGAGGCTGGAAGAACAGCAGTCTGTCACTACTCTGTAGGATTTGAAAGCTGGAAGAGAATACTGCGTGAGTGTGACTGCAAAGGAAGATGGGGATGGGAAGGTCAGTACAGGTCTTACTGCTGAAGGTGTGGACGTTATAGTGCGCTTCAGTGATCCTTGAAACCAGTTTAGCGATGTTGTATGACTACAAAGTACATACTCAATAATTAGCTTTAAAAGAAAGAAAATAACCCAAGATATACTCAAATCTATGTCGTTTATGGCTGCTTTCACTGAAAGGCCCGTAGAATAGGACTGAAGCATAGCCAAACAATGCAAACATGGACCTTGTGCTTGTTCGGTTGCTGCCTACTCGCTCCCCTAAGCCTAAGATGCACCTTGTATGTGACTCACACGAAGCCAATACTGTCGCTGGAAGGCAATACTTCGTCAATGAAGTGACAGTCACATAGCCAGCTTGTTCAACTGTGGTTCCGGCAAAGTTGTTAACTTGTGTTTGTCTTGAGAGCCTGCAAACCATGAAAGCAGAAGCCTACTGCTAGATATCAGCTAGTGAACTCACTGTCCAGCCCTGCGACGAAGAGCAGAGAACGACGGGCTGAGAGCGACTGAGAGGTGAACACTCCAAACCGAATCGCATGTGACCCTGAAGCTCTGTCGGTCTAGTGCTCTGTACGTGGAGACTAATGGCGTAATCTCTGTCAGGTCGGAATCCCAATTAGGATCGCCGAAGACTTGAAGTGGAGTTGAAGCTGAAGCTGAAACAGATGAAAACGACGGATTGTTAAATATATAAGGAAGAGAAGATCTACCCGATTATCTGATACTCCTTTCACAATGCGGTTGATATTCTATCTTGGTTCTCGGATATCCTGTTCTCAGAGCCTCACGCGCGGTTAGTTCCCAAGGTTTGAAGCGCGAAACCTAAAAAGAACCCTACATAATACTTTCTTTCAGAGCTTCGTTGCGCATATTCGAATTGCTGGCATCGCCGAAAACTTGGTCTCAAGCGGTCTATCTCCACTAAAATGGCAGCAACTGATGCTCTACCAAACACCCTTAAATCGATTACCGAAACAAAACTCAAAGAGCTTTCAAAGCAACAGGCGCTTTTTGAGTCACGTAAGGCCGCGATCTATGAGGAAGCGGCAAGGCAAACTACCCTCGACGACAGAGTCAGAGTGCTCCTTGAGGGCGTCACTCGCATAAAGGGCTTCCCAGACGACGGTTTGGATACTACTGACAAAGAAGATGATGCGGTGTTCCGATCGGATGGCCTACGCGCTTCAGCCCGACACGTATACTGGAATATTCGCCGCGACCTTGTTCAGAAGCGATATGATTCTTCCATATCTGATGCTAGGCTGAAACAGTCTGAAAAAGAGTTGCGCCAACAGCTTGACTTCATCAGCGCCAAGCATAATCATGCGCTGTTCTTCAACCGCCTGGTGACGGAATGGTTAACCAATTCTCGTAGTCCTGTACCTGAAATCGCTCACGATAACAGCATGGACGGCTCATATGAGCAGCTTGAACGTAAAGAAGCTCATGAGCAGCGTACACAATGGGAAGCGCTGGTGTTTGAGCCCCGAAAAGCCGACAAGGTTGAAATTGAGCGTTATCTCACGAAACTCTTCAAACATTCAAGATTGTCTGAACAGGCACTCAAGGATCTTCGGAGACAAGTGAAACTATCCAGCAAAGAGTTTCTGACAAAGGATGACCACTTCACTCTCGATACTCTAAAGTGGATCATTAAGGGTGTGATCAGTAAAGATATCTTGTCCGGCGATAAAGTCGCTATCTTGAGGGAATTTCTTAGGAACGATGCCGTTGCTCAGGAAGTCGCAGATGTTTTGAACGTTCGAATGGCCCAGATAGATACATGGTCTTGGAGTTGCAGCCCAATTCCAGTGGAAATGAGGCGGCATCTGAACGGCAAATACCGAGCCTACATGGACGAGGATATTCTGGATGCCATGTTCCTACACTACATCGGAGTCAAGTGGAGCATTCGATTCAAGGAGCTTTTTACCGTGGCTCTTAGGTCCCATGCATGGAAGCCACAGTCAAAAAAGATCCCAAAATCAGACATTGAGCGGCGGAAATACTTTTTGTATGAGAACGGTAGAGAGTGCCGAGACGAGCACAATATTGTCGGAGCCAGGAAGAACTCCTTTTTAGAAGATTACTTTATGTGCCAACTACCGATAGACGCTGACAGTGTACCTGTGTACGGGGAGGATGGTGATCCCGGCTATCAGACGAAAAGCTTCATGGATCTTAAACATTCGCTCCTTCATCTCGTAATGGCAGAGATCTGGCTTAACAAGGCGTTGTACGGGGAGGTTACTGTGGTTCAATCAGATTTTCGATGGTTTGGGCCGTCACTTTCGCATACGACCCTCTTATCGGTTTTGGAGTTTTTCCATATGCCTCCGGTTTGGATCGAATTCTTTAGACGTTTTCTCGAAGCTCCTTTAAGATTCGTACAGGATGGCGAAAATGGCCCTATAAGGATAAGGAAGAACGGAGTTCCGCTGAGTCATGCAATCAGCGACTGCCTGGGAGAAGTGTTGCTCTTTTGTCTTGATTTCTCAGTCAACCAATATGCAGATGGGCTCCTCCTTTACAGATTGCATGATGATTTCTGGTTCTGGGGACAGGAGCAAACCTGCGCTAAAGCTTGGAGAGCTATAAACGACTTTTGTGCAGTGATGGGTCTTGTGATAAACGACGAGAAAAGTGGAACAGCCCGTCTTTATGGTGGCAAGAGACGGTTTACAAGTGATATAGAAACCGATTCGGACCTCGCAAAAACCGAAACGGGCAGGCCATCGAAAATTCCCAAATTTGAGCCGAGTCCTCTGCCACAAGGGGACATTCGATGGGGCTTTCTCAAGCTGGACGAAGGCATAGGCAGATTCATAGTCGATGAGAGCCAAATCGACGTCCATATTCAAGAGTTGAGGCGCCAGCTTGCTGCCTGCAAGAGCATTTTCAGCTGGGTTCAGGCATGGAACACGTATATGGCACGATTCATAAGCAACAATTTTGGTAAACCGGCATTATGCCTCGGGAGGCCACATATAGAGATGGTACTTTCAACGTTGAAACGTATCGAAAGTGAGTTGTTTGCGGTCGACGGTGGTAGTGCTTCGCCAGGCAGCGTTGCCGATCACCTCCGTCTTGCGATCTCGAAGAACTTTGATATTGCCGACCTACCAGATGGATTCTTCTACTTTCCTGAAGAATATGGAGGCTTGGCTCTCACCAATCCGTTTGTGTCCCTAATTTCTATGCGTGAAGGTCTCAAGACCACTCCTGAGCGGATCCTTCAGAACGCATTCATCGCTGAGGAAAAGGAATACGCTACCGCCAAGGAGAAATATGAAAGTCAAGGACCAAACCAGACATCTCTGACCGTCTTTGGTTCCGACTCACCTTCAATGCGTGTCTCAACCCCCACCAATGAGTTTATGTCGTTGGAAGAGTTCATGAGGTACAGCGAATCCACCAGTTACCTGCTGAAAAACGCATACAAATGCCTGTTGGACCAGCCAACGGAAGTACCTGCTGCTTTCACACCGGAGCTTCAAAATGCAGTTTCGAAGAATGAGGCAATGAAGAGCTTACCCGCGGCTTGGTCTGCTATGTCATCGTATTCCAAGAGCATCGTGGAGCTTTACCATGCAGAAATGATTAGCAAATACGGCGGGCTTGCGGCAGTGGAGGATAAGACTTTACCTCTCGGAGTCGTGAAAATCCTCAAGCAGGAGAAGGTCAGATGGCACAGCTGGCTGTAGCTGTTGGGCATCCTTTATAGCCTGGCTGGCGAGATGGTTGCTGAACATGGTTGATGACTTGTAGGATAAGGTGCTGTATAGTACAAATAGCTTTAAAAAAAAGGGCAACCCTCACCTCAACCGTTAATACATACATACATTCCTACTCCATAAATGATCAGAAAACTTCTTCCAGTGTTCTTGAAAGTCCTGGCATTATTGTCTCATCTCCATGTATCATCTCATTTTGTAGATTAAATGTAGTTGACAACATCAGGTGAACATGCCGGACGACAATCCCGAGACCCCGCCAGTTTTTGTGTGAGTTGCTACAATCCCGAGGGGCTGCTCGAAAGCTGCCGGAGTACACAGTTGCTCGCTCAAGACCAGCAGAAAGATCACAAAAGCCCTCACAGAGAGCATTCTTTGGCTGCTCCTTTGCTTTTAACCTGATTTTGCAGAGAAGTTGGAGGGATTCCATGGCGGGACAGGTCTCGAAAGCGGTTGACCAGGCTTTTACAAAAGCACTTCCAAAGATTGAGGTGCGGTTCTAAGATCCTGGAAGTTTGCGGTACCAGAATGTGTTCTTCTAGGCTTACTGTCGTCCTTTCAGTTACATGCTCACCTGAGTGGAAGTGTCTCTCGACAATGTCTTCGAGAGCTATGGGTGCGAAGGAAAGAGAAAGATCCAGAATGCGAGATACCAGATCCCATTGAAGTTATGCCAGAGGGAAAGGTTGACTTTGATCTTAAAACGCAAGTATCGAATATATTAAAATTCATGACCTTATATCCTCTTTCTTTTTTTTAACTAGGATGGTAGGTTCTTTACGGTCTTCTCGAACCTAATATACCATCTCTGCAGCGACCTGGATAGTCTGAGATACTCTACCCGTCGAGTTCTGCAGGACTTTCAAAATGATGGAGTCAAATATTTGGAACTGCGGACGACTCCGCGTGAGAGTCAGGAGCATGGAGTTTCAAAGGAACAATACATATCAACAGTGCTTGACGTGATAGAAGAGTTCAACAGCGACGAAATGTCAACATACTTGATTCTTTCCGTGGACAGGACCAAGTCAGCAGCAAACGCAATGGAAGTCGTCGACCTGGCCATAAAATATCAACATCGCGGAGTCGTTGCAGTGGAGCTAGGCGGAGACCCATCGCGAGGCGATGTGTCTGTATTCAGGGAGGCTTTCCGCAAAGCCAAGGAGCACGGCCTCCACATAACGCTTCACTTTGCGGAAATAGCGTCCTCACGTCCAGGAGAATTGGAGGCCCTGCTCTCGTTCCAGCCTGAAAGGCTTGGCCATGTCATTCATGTGCCTGACGGATTCGCGGAAGAAATTGCTCGCCGCAAACTCGCGTTGGAGTTATGTCTGTCATGTAATGTCCATGCGAAACTGATCCAAGGTGGATTTCCTGATCACCATTTTGGGTACTGGAGACATCAGCATTGTCCAGTAATTCTTTGTGTAAGCGTTTCCCTTTTGTGTGTGATATGGGATTCTTGATGGAATGGCTGAGTCCCAGAGAAAGACAGATGATGTTGGATTTTTCTGCAGTCCGTTGTCGAATGAATATCTTCTGGCGGCGGAGCACTTTAAACTCGACCGCTCGATGATTCTAGATCTGTGCAAAAGAGCAGTTCCAGCGATATTTGGAGGGAAGGCAGAAGAAGACAGACTTTATGAATTGATTTCTCATTTTGAAGAACAGCTTCAATAGTCAAAGCATAAGGATTAAAGGTTTTATTTGAGGATGGGATGGTGAGAGCCAAAAGGTCAGGCACGGAGTACTTGAGAGGTGATTACGGAGTACATGTAACCACAAAACTTGTAACTAGTTTAGGGGTGGCGTTATTGGTCTCATTTGATAGAAGTTTACAGACCTCTATCCTCATCCATTGCCAATCTCCACCTGCTGCAGCCATGAAGTTTTTCTTCAGTACCTGTGACTGAGCATTATTGTGCGATAGGCCTAACTACATATGTTGAAGGAAAGATAATATCATTATTGGTTTTGTCTTTATAGTTACGAGTTCCACTGAGAAGAAAATTCCTATACTTAACACCATGCATGGTATTGGGCGGCACAGCAGAGGGGCACGCCGCATTTGACTCATTATTCCTTTCTGATGTGTACGAAGGCAAAATTTATTCCTTACATTCAATGTTATCTGCCCTCTAACTACTGTCTGCAATCTGAGAAATGCAGTATGGAACATTAAAATTCAATTTTGTTACTCTGGGACAATGACATCAATTTGAAATGAAGTTGAGAGACTTGAAGACTGAAAAGGCAGCAAAATCTTTTGTTAGGACATGAAATCCTGATGTATAATTCTCAGGTAAGTTCTGGTCTCTCCTTGCCCTGGATTACAGCAGTGAGTCACCTTGCTACAGTACTCATTGTAATATCATTTTGAGGATTATGATCACTCTCAGTTTATTGACCCGGAATGGAACCCGAAGAATAATACAAGTAGTTGGAGCTGACAATGAGACCTGATGACTGCAAGCTGACTTCGTTCTACAGGTTCCTATTAAGTGTTGCTCAAATCTTGATACAAATATGCACCCAGATAAGAGCAACTGCCGCCTCGAGTTAAGGAGGTCAGTATGTACTCCAAATCTCTGTGATAGATGGGCTTAAACTTAATCGGAAACTTGAGTCACTGTTGTGACACTTCCCTCTACGAGTATCAAGATCAATCATCGATGGTTCATGCTTCATTGCCTAGGCATACGAATGCGCCAGCCAATACTCTTGCAACAATACTGGAGAACAATGTGATAACACCTCTGCTTCGCTGCTGGATGGTGATGTGAAGGCTGATTTACATATATTCAATTAACCACTTCTTAAGAGTGCGGAAGATTAGATTTTACAGAACAGCAACCGATCCAACCACTGGATTGCGTTGGGGATATTTATTATCTCCTTGACTCACGGTTTTCCTCGTGGCGTCATAGTGTCAGAAGGCAGTGATGTTGCATTTCATAAGATGAAGATCTTGGTTGCCATGGGTATGAGAGCTAGCAGCATGGTTTTTTGGTCTATCTTTCCAGGAGGCTGGATTAAAACAACATGCGTTGGCTAAAGGCAAGCGAGATATCCAATCTTTTAACAGAGTGCATTTTGTTCTTTCTGTGTCTGGGTATGTTGCTGCTGGTCCCCTATCAACAAGTCCCAATTTTCTCAGTTATCTTCAAACGAATTTTTCAACCAACTTCCTTCGAATCGAGTCCCTCATGTGTTATGTCATCACGCATGGTCTGCAAGGCAAGTCATGGAGGCCTGAAACATATGGAACCCGCAGCTTCTGCAGCTGAGATACGTGTTCAGTTAGTTGATGGAGGTGACGTTTTTAATAGAGAGTGCGTTGGCAATCCCCATAGCACTGTTACATCGCAGGCCCTTCGGCCTGATTTTTATCGCAGGCGCCTAGTGATGCAAGCGCTGACCCTTGACAAACCGGGAGGCTGATAGCTAAACCAAGCTCCGGATTTCTCGCGGCCTGAAAGCCACCACAATCGCACCTCCCAACAACCCAGGTTCTATATGCAAATTACAACCTCTGAATGCTCAGGATATCCCGCATTGATTTCTTGAGAGCAGCAAGGGAAGTCGATGCTTGAATAGCGGCCAATGAATATCGAGGAAATTCAAGCGCAACGTGGCCTTGAGCCATTCGATACTAACCGTTGAGTTTCGCAACCAGCGTGCTAGACATATTTAGCTCAACGTGTTCACTTTGCTTCCCCACCTAAAGATATTTTGCGTTTGCCTCCTTGTGAGACTGGAAGGCATATATGCGCCAGCATTTTCGACTGGATAGGCACCCTCAACAGCGCTCCTCTGCCACTATCTACGGCCCAGGCCCTGCCGCTTCGTCAAGGTTGGACCACAAGGAGTAGGCGTTTTGCCAATTGTCAACATGGGACGGTGACAACAAAGATCACGGCAGAGCGTATTGCTATCCACGAACACAGTTTTGAAACGTAGTGCAGTTCTCTGAATAGGTAAACTCCCGCCAGACAGAAATAGTACTTAAACCCAGGACAGGCATCTTCATTGTTTTTCCTCTTCCACCTTGTTTCTGCTGCCGCCAGGCCGCCATGAAGTCGCTCCGTTACTCGAACAGTTACACGGTGCGGTAGGCAGTCACTTGTGGTGGCGCGAACAAGCCTCATCACGTGTACGCCGGGGAAGTCCCCTCCGCCAATCAAATCCCACCCCCTGACATCGGAGGTTACTTTCGCCGACGTATTATGTCATCCCGCCCGTCCCAGTCACTTCCTGGCGTGTGATTCAGCTCGTTGTCGCTTCGGCTCATAATTGATAATCGCTTGCAAATTGACCAGACTTGACAATCCCTTCCCTCCTAGATCCCTGTGACCTAGTTACATAGCCTCACCAATTGTATTGTATTCGCGATCCAGTCATTGTCTGAGTACAGAGGTGAGTCACTCTCCAGCCATTTTTACAGTTACATTTTACCGCTCGCTTGAATGGGGAAAGTGAATGGATGTATTGTACACTCATACACACCATTTCAATTCTTTGTGTGCCTGGACCCTCTACCCCGAGTCATGTGGCCGATGGCGGTTAGGCAACGCAGCTAATATTGCCGCTTAGGAACCAATTTTACTGCCTTTCATTGTGACAGGCTCTGTGATAAGCGCTAGCAGACCTTCTGGAGGCCGCACCGGTTCGCGTTTCAGATGATATCGCTCTCTATGCGTATCCCTCATCTGTTTAGCCATGTTATTCGCCCGTCGGCGCTGTCCCACACATGAGCCTCATCGACTGTACATGAACTATCATCCAAACTCTGCTATATAAAGATAGTATCCTATACCTCAACTTACCTTTGATATGCACTATTTATCAAACAGCAGTCCTCAAGACAGGATTACTGCGCTCATGTCAGAAATCAGCGGTGAATCTGACTGCTCCAGTCCTCGCGTTGCACCCTCAGCACCGATAGTTGTCACCCTTTTGCAAAAGACTGTGATGCCCCAACCGAGTTCCGGCAGCGGCTTGAAGGGAACTCTTTCACGGCCCAGGTTGGCTGTTAAACGTGCTCGCGATCCACCAAGGAACGCTGAAGGCCAGATTTATTGTGACCATCCAGAATGCCGAGACAATACGCCTGTGTTTCGTAGGCCCTGCGAATGGAAGTAAGTACATATTTTGTTTTGTTTCTTTTTTATTATTATATTGCATCACATTGTATTGACCCATAACAGCAAACATATGGATAAACATGACAGGCCTTATAAATGCTCGAACGCGGATTGCGCAAAAATGCCAGGATTCACCTACTCAGGCGGTTTGTTGCGCCACCAACGGGAAGTGCATGGAATGCACACGCCGCACAAAAGACTGATGTGTCCCTTTCCGGACTGCCATCGCAGTTCGGGAAAGGGATTTACTCGGCAAGAGAATTTGAACGAACATCTTCGGCGGCTGCATAGGGGCTCTCAGGATATTTCTGTACCACCAACGCCTCTGAGTCCCCCGATTGCGGCTCATGAGGAGTTGGAGAGTGCGGCTCCTCTGACCCCGCCGTTAATTTCGCCCATGAAGAGAAAACGTGCATCAAGTGTACCGGAAAATGGTTCGGAAGAAAATCCCTACAATATTCAGTCCCTACGCCAAGATGTCTTGCGTCTGAAGTCTGAAGGACAGCAGAAAGATTCTAGACTTGATGAGTTGGAGAGGGTTGTGAAGGAGCTGCGACAGACGATTAAACGTGATTGAATGATGGGATATCCTTTGTTGAATGTTTTTGGGTGGAGATATAATTGATTCATATCGCAAATATTCAGGAGTTGGATATACTCGGGATCGTTTGGGTGACATACTTTAGGCGACAAAATTGGATCGTTTATGAGCGAGTTTTACAAAGGATGATATTGAAATTTCTTTGGTTCTATGGCGTTGCTTTGACAAACAAAGCAGTTTTGGCACTATACCCAAGTTTATCAGCTTCATATGATTTTGCTCTAGTTTTGGCTTCAAGGTATCTTATCTTCGTGGGATCCTTTCCAGCTCTACTCCTTTCTCTTTGTGGTCCATTCGTTTGAATGAGACTCAGCCTTAATTATGGAATTCGCAAATGTACCTAGGAAAGAAGATACCATCCTCGATTCTCAATAATGAACATGAAATCTCAGCTCTGCTGATAGAATGATTCCCACAACGGGTCGCTCTTCATCCTGGAGGCGTAATCAGCCTCGGAAACGACGGCTCGGAATATTTGGCAGTCAACATGAGATCAGGTGACTGTTGCCCCATGCACGCCTGCATGCAAAGTCGGACCCTGACAGTGTCGACTCGCAGAGTCGCAGGCAGAAGCCAACCATGTTTGAGGCCCATCCAGAAATCGCAGCGCCGCAGACTGGAGCGCCAAAATACATGCTATATCTCTGGACGGAAGCTCCCATTGGCTGATGAGACCGTCAAAGTTTCGAACAGACTCCTGGATCAACAACCCAAGGCGGTATTGATCTGTCTGGATTCGAACCGCATTAATTCAATGCCGTGCTAACATTGGGTGTGACGGAGAGTGTGATCAGGGAGGTATGCTTTTCTCTTTCACTTTGGTTAGTAGTTAACTAGTAGGTGAAACATTTGTTCTAGAATCATTAGTTACCAGCCACAGCACAACCGAAGCTAAAACTACTAAGTTAATCGACTGGTTGGGTGCTTTCAAGACGTGCCTGACCCTGAGCCTGGGAAAAGCCTTGATGGATTGTGCATCATTGTTCAAGGTATCAAGGCTGACTGGTAAATCTGCCCTATTTTTGATGGGTATGTAGCTAGTACAATGCACCTGGCTTTTAGAAAGTGATGCTATTTTAGGTAGGTATGTTCCTATACCATAGTAACTAGTAGAGAGTACGGAGTAACTACAGTACTGTATATTGTGGGGTACCTAACTAACTAACTATAACTAAGTAAATATCAAGGTACCTGGACAGGAAACTAGTCGTCACATGACCAGGTGCCTGAGCCTGTCATCCCTGGATAGTACTTGCATCACACACAACACCACACAGTTTGGACCATTCTCTGGCGAACTGAGCTTCAACACATCTAATATAACTCACGACCATGCTGCACATTTGCTGTATGCTGGCTTTGTCTTTTCTCAACTACTAACTACTTCACTGTACAAGCTCCTAGAAGTCTGTTTCTAAGCTCAAGGACGCCTACGATCAATATTAACTGGTCTGCAGTTCTGGTCTAATCACTCTCAATATAACAGCTTGCCTAAAGGGAACTTGGTGAGACGACTAGACTACATCATAGCTTATCTTTTGCGGATTTTTCTTCCCCGGCTGATTATAAAACCAGCCCTTCTTCCACAACTCATCCAGCCTTTTTTGCTCTTATAGAAATGGAAATCGATACGTGTGATACCAGGCCTGTTGGAAGAGATGGGTCCTCCGAGAGCCTGTTCCCTAATTGGAGTAAAAACGGAACGTCAACCAGTGCTCTTCCTGCTCAGGTCCCCGAGGAGGCTTGGATGGATTTGGCTCAGGTGCGCCCTTTGGAGCCACCCAAGTCGCATGATTACCCTCCAGGACACTACGCATGTACCCAGTTCTTTCAATCCTTAGGAGAGGGTAGCTTCGAGGGCTTCCCGTCTGGCATTCACTGGCAGTATGCGATGCGCAGAGAGGCACAGATGATTCTTCCTTTCTTATATCTCGGTCCTACCTCGGCTGCCCGTGATATCGAATTTTTGAAGCGCGTCGGGATTACTCTTGTCCTCGCCGTTCGGAGTAGACATGCTTCTCATGCCTTTATTGTCAACGCAGACAAAGCTGCCTGTGCAGCAGGAATAGACTCTGACCACATAGACGTTGAGGATTTTTACGAACTTATTACAATGCTTCCTCAAGCTATTCGCCGGATTAATGATCATGTTTGCCGCTGCCCGGATCATTCCAAGTCAAAAACAACCGAAAAGAAAGTTTTGGTATTTTGCGAGACAGGGAACGAACGATCGGCTAGTTTGTTGACTGCATATCTCATGGTCATGTACAACTTCCGAATGCATACCGCTTTAAGCCACGTCCAGGGCCGAAGGCTTTGTGTGAATGTTGATTTTCCCGTGAGAGATGTTCTCATGTCGTTTGATGCCATTTTAATAGCGCAGAGGGACGTTTCGAGGGCGTCTCGATTAGCACCGGAAGGTGGTATATATGGTAACAATGGTGTCAAGCGACCTCACAAATTGCTTGGACGCAAGGAGGGGAATGCCGAGGTGCAGGATTCTGGAGATGCTAGTGATGAGGAAATGGGCGAAAATGAGCATCCTACGAAACGCCAGAATGTGGAAGATCTTTCTAGCGAGAGCAATGGGCTGCGAAACTGACGGATATTGTTGGATAGACCATCAAATGGGATGACCCGGACGTAACTGCTATCACACGTAACCAGGAAGTCAGGATGGATACCAGGACTACTCCTTCTTTGCATAACATTGAGTTTACTACAGCATGATGGTGTTTCGGAGTAAAAGTGGTTGAAGGCCTTCTTGGATGGACTTCACTTCTTCACCACATTCTATTTTTTCCTTTTTTCCCTCTGTTTTTTTAGCTTCTCTATTTGAATTATCCAATATGTACTAGTCTCTGGATGAGCTGAGTGATTGCGCTCTTTTATATCATTATATCCTTTCTACTCGGAAACTCGCTCTCTCATACAAAGCAGCTGTTCTATGAGCAGGGCATTCTCTGACTAGTCCTCAAGTCCATGTCATTGTTGATAGATCTTTGTCTCACAACTGTTATTTATCCAAGGCCGGAATATTCCTCTGAAAGGGATGTAACACGTCCCAGCGATGTGTCCACAACCACAGTCACTCCAACACGTCAACACCAGTGACTGGGTACCTAGATTTTGAACCACCTCTTCCCGTCTGGTATCATCTGCTTTGACGTGAGGTGAAGAGAGAAGAGGAGCGAGATCTTTCACTGTATACACCTACATGTGACTGTTGTCCTTATTTATTAATACCTGGTCTATTTTTTGTCTTTCACTTCTCAAGCTCATTCATTCTTTTGGAGCTTGGAAGCGGCTTTTCTTCTTCCCCTCATTCTGAGATCTTGATGTTTGCTTGACTCTGTGATAACAGCACTTGTTTATTTTCATCTTTGATTCAGAGCAGACACGTCCAGACGCATCTTTCTGTGCTGAAGCTGAGAATCCCTCCTTATCACAATTCATCCCGTACCAAGAAATAGGACATCCGAGCCATAGCGCCTTTTTTTAATAGCTAAAGATTGCAGAAACACCTAAAGCTGTTGAAATTGACAGGGGCAAGGGGCAAGAGACAATGCATCTCCGAGAGCGCAGAACCATTCGCCCTCCTCGTCGCTACGACGAAGAGGATTTCTTCACACCTTCACGCTCTGGGTCTATTCCACAGCCTCAACCACAATCCCAATCGATGCTAAAACCGCGGCCACGCACCCTTATGATGCCTCCGAGTGTGAGACCTTCTTTTCCACCGCCGTATGTTGACTATAATCCGAATCACCCACCTGCTGCATTTCCGACACTGGATAATCCGGTTCCGGAGAGCTTGAGGAGGGAGCGGGAGAAAGATGAAGAAATGAAGAACCGGACGAAATATCGGGGAAGAGGTGTGCGCATGGCGAAGATTCGTAGCGGCCGCTTTGGAACCGCTGGAAGCAACACCTTGCAATTGCAAGGAGGAATAAATAAGAGGTTTAATGGATGTGAGATTGCGGATGTTGACATGAATGATGATAATGATGATGGGAACACGACTGAGCTCGCGGAGGACGATGTCCCTGATATGTGCGATATGGAAACGAGCGATGAGGATGAAGAAAGCATTCTTGAAGATGAGGACGAGGATGACACAAGTGGGAGGGAGTATGGCATTAACCCAGCGCATTTCCAAAATGTGCAATGGAGAGATCTCAGTCCCATTTTGCAGACCGAAATCATTGAAAATCTAAGCCTTGTGTATCAATGGCCGCACATTGCGATTTTGCTTCACTTGTCATCTGAAGATCAGAAAGCTGCCGCTGAACATGCTGCTGCCCGCAGGGAACAGGCAGCAAATGAGAACGAGCATCTCAAAGAAATGCAGGAGAAACAGCTCAAGGCCCTTCTACGAATTGATAATAGTGCTTTAAAAAAATCTCGCGTTCCAGCTCAATTGGTGTTTCGAAAAATCTCAAAACAACATCTCAGGGATGCAAAAGTGCACCCGGATCCAGATTACTTGATGAGTACAGCCAAAGAAGTTATTGCAGCGAAATGTTATTTACGTCGGGTGGGTTTGGATCCTGGCTTTGCGGGTGAATGGAAATGTGATCTTGCCGCGATACAGCAGCCATCAGGTATAAACCCAAGTGGAGTGGAGGAACTTATATGGACACTCGATTCTAACCATCCGGATGGGATCGAGCAGGATACTGGCGCAGCGATAGGGAGGCAGAACACGCCACCACCGAGCCTTTCGCGTCGCATTAAGACGCCCAAACCAAAAAAGACTGGTATAACTCCTAGAGTGACGCCAAAAGTTCGCTTTATCAACACTCTTGGGGTACACGGAGCAATCGTTCCACAGAACTCGACACAAGAAAGGAACAGTGGCTCAAGGAAAGAATCAAAACCGTACCACGTATCCACTTCTGGCTTGAAGACTGCACAAAACATTCTTGAGAAGAACCAAGACACCCTGAATCGAACTCCTGACAGGACTCGTAGCTGTGCTACGCCAGGAACAAATAAGTCTGAGGACACTGTTGTCTGTTTGAGGATTGGCCCTGAGGGTGCTGCTCGAGTTGATAATTTGTTTGGAATGTCATCGCCAGGGCTGCTGCCTTTCCCATCCAGTCCGCCATTGCCCTCAGGTGGGTTAGTTTCGATGTCGCTGCAACGCCCACCTCCTGCTCTTCAGTTAGAGCCAGCTTCTGAAGACATGATGGTAACTACTTTGAGTCCGACAGGGCCGTTAACTCCGACCCTCGAATCCAATCCGGCGGAACGCCACAAGCGAAAATACGAAAAACCATTAGAGAGAGTTTTGTCCGGTGTATGGTGGTATGATCGTGATACCCCAAAACTTACAGATCAGACAGCAGGACACAGTTCGTCACTGAAGCTTCAAGAAAGACTTCTGGCTGCCAGAGCAGAAAATGAGATTCGCCAGCTGGCAAGATCAAGCGACCAAAGTAGGACAGCAACCAAGCCTGGGACCATGCAATTACCGATTCGTAATTCACCATTGAAGCATATGACTAATTGTTCTTGTGAGAGCAGCGAAAGACCAGTCACACCTCAAATTTCAGGTTCCGACAGCCCTTCAGCGATAGTGAGCTCTCCAATCAGAAGAAGCAACTTAGGACAAAATACACCTCAAATAAGGCTCACATTGCCAACCTGTTCGAAAGTTGATAATGATCAAGCGGAGGAAGAAGAGTACAGTCCACCATATTCGCCGATAACGCCTCCGAATAGCGCTGCTGAAACTTCAAGTTCGCATGGCGCGCAAGAGGCACAGACTGGAAACAGTGGTCATATGGAAACCAAAGAACTGGCAGAGGCAATTTTTAAAGCTGCGGTTGCTGCATCGAGGATGGAAGAAACAGATGACGAAGTGGACGACAATGTGGCTGTATCCTCCCATGTTCAGGCTAGCACCCAGTCCTCTGGGACTCAAGAAACCAGTCACGAAAGCGAAGCCATAGCGAGACCTTCTCCGCTTCAAGTATCTCAAAGTTCCTTCACAGAAACGACTCCAAGTTCTGAACCTAGCACACAAATTGCAGCTCAAAGCACTTTTTGCAATTCTATGGAGAAGAAAGTTCAAGAAAATTCTCACGCTGCTGATAACGCGCAGGAAAATGTACCCTTGCCGGAGGTGCAACCATCAATCAAAGCCAGGAAGCGGTCGACAAAGACTTGTGCTGAATCTCAGAGAAGGAAAAGTGCGAGATTAAACCCTCCTGAGGCGAGATCTCTAAGGCCAAAGACGAATGTCAAGTACAAATTTTGAATCAGAGTTTGGAGTAGCGGCGCACTTCAAGCTGGTGTTTCGATCTTTTCTTTCTTTCCTGTGTTTGTATTTGTTCTGGATGACTACGAATTATTCTTTCTTTTTTGTTTGGCTTTGGAATTGACTGTTTGTGTATGATTTTCGGAAAGTACTTGAGATACATATCACTCCTTTTTTTTATTAAAAAAAAGAAAAAGAAAAAGAAATTGTGACAGAAAAAGATGGATATTCTGAATGTCAATGCACTGTACAATACTTGCTTAGAAGTAAAAGCTGTTCATGTATCTGAAAGCGAGACTGATCGAGGCATTTGGGTGGTGTTTTGATGTGTTTGACAAAGAGTGTTCCTTTGTCTAGTTACTGAAAATGAGCGGATATTTGCTTTCTTGCTTTTGCTACAGTGCAGATATTGTTAAAATCAGAGCCAATTCATAGCTTGGAGCTGGAAACCCAAATGAAGCTTCCAAGACAAAGGTTGGTTCCTGATAGTTATTATCCTGCCAAATGCTTGCGCTACTTCATGTACAGTATCAAATAGAAGGGAGATCAGGAGATTGCTTATCTACAGAATGAATAGATTTGCTGTTATTCCATGTGTGCATCTAGAGATGTCAATGCATTGAACTTATGAGAGTCACTGAGATTTCAGCTATTTGCTTCCACAAAACTCAGTGGATTTCTGAGCTGCGAGCCTGCGAGTGTTAGAAGGATGGGATCCATGTTGGATTTGGTGGAAATTGAAAGAACTGTACTCTGTAGTTACCGAGTTATAGTCAGTTATCAAACAGTCAGGTTAGGCTGGTTTATAACTAGAGCCATAAGATAACTCAGTTACCACATGAGGTGCGGGGCGCAGGTTAGGCTTCAGGTTAGATTTAGTACAAGAAAATCTAGTGGGGTACACCTAAATCTATAGGGCATTTAGGGGTTCGTGTACACTTAAATCTATAAGGTATTTAGGGGCATTTGTGGGGGTAGGCACCTAGGGAATAGCATGCACTCAAGATCTATAGGTATTAAGGGGCATTAAGGGGCATTAAGGGGCATTTGGAGGCATTTGGGGGCGTAGGCACCTAGGGAATAGCATACACCTTTGTGTATGCAAGTGTATGCTCAAATTGATAGTTAACAGGTACAATAGTGGAAATTGCTAGATTGTGGAGTCAGTTGTGATAACAGTTGTATGAAGGTTTTGAAATTGTTGATAATTATCACCTGACTAGTGAAGTACAAATGTCACAACTATCACACAATTATTTTTGAACATATGATCACAATCATTTTTAAATGTGCAACAGTATCATGACAACAGTATTATTTTAAAATTTTTATGACACAATTGTGAAACAAAAAGCAATTTATAATGTTATGAAGTAACAATAATATTAAAACAAAATATTAATTAATGTATTACTGATGAATACAATTATCAAACAATTCATTTAAATAATGAAATATTTATATTATAATTTGTGATAATGATAAAACAATGTTGTAATTATCATACAATAAATAATAATAATTCTGATTTAGTGACAGAATAAATATATTTTTAAAACAAAACAATTTTAATACAATGAATTATCATTAATGTAAGCAATTATTGTAAAAAATTATTAAAAATATTTTTTTCAAATTGTTCATCAGCAGAAAAAAATGCTGTTTATTAATATAATAATATAATACAAAAATATCAAAACAAAAATAAATCACAAAAAATCAACACATTAATTACAATGAATAAATTCATTATTTAAATGTAGTACAAAATACTCTGAAAAATCAACAAAAATATATAAATTAATTATCATTCAATTATTAATAACTTGATATCTGAATAAATTTAATATTGAATCATAAAATATTGTTTTACATTTTTTAAATAATTAAATAAAAAAAAATATATTATTTAGACAAAAAATAAACAATGCATTTAAGCATTTGTACAAATTTTGTTTTTTATCAGATTATGTTTTCAGTTTGATAAACATGATAATTATTTTTGAGAAATATTAATACATGCTTTTAAAAATCACTTGAGAAACTCATTTATTACAATATGCAACTGAATTTGTTATCTGAAGTTTGTAAGTTTCAAAATTAACAATATTTTTTATATAATAATTTTTGAAATAAACTAAAAGCAATTTTTTTATAAAAAATATGTTAATGTCATATCATCTCAGCTCATCATGTAAAATGTTAATTAAAATTAAAAAATGAAGAAATTAATGTGCAATATTATTTAAACTTCACATGTAGATATCAGTGTGTCTAACATCAATGACATACATTATTTTTGTTTTTTTGACAAACTGATCTGATGATAAAAAAAAATTCATCAAAATTAAGTATTTTTTTATGACAAGAAGCAAAATTGCATTATTATCATGTTATACTTCTGCAAGTTCAAATCACATTGATTGTTATATTTAATTTTTAACAAAAAAATACTTCATTAAGTTTCTTGAAAAAATTTTATCAACTCATTATTTAAAAATACTAAAAATTTTTTTAGCATTTGTTCATGTTAAGTATCTTGCACATTATTATTAATGTTTTTCTTCATTATTTAATACATTGCAATTCATCAAAGTATCATATTCATCAGCAAATTCACTAAAATGTAAATTTGCATAAACATTGAAAAAAGCATTTTGCTTCAATAATTTTTGTTAAGTAATACATGCAGCTTTATTTGTTTTTCTCAATATTAATTTCTGAAAAATTTGATAATCACAAATTATCTCAATATTTAATATTATTTTGTTCACAGTAGTTGATATACTGATCAGTGAGACTGTTTTTGCAAAAATATTATAAATTTAAATCACTTGTTTTATAATATTAAATTTATAAATATTTGAAAATTGATTCAGAAATCTTCAGTCAAATCAAATGTTACTCATCAAACAACAAAAAATCAAAAATGTAAAAATAATGATACATTCAGCTTCAGACAATAATTAAAATTGTAAATAATAAGCAGAATTTTAAATTCATAATCAATCAACTGATACTGAAAATAATTAAAATATTTTTATATATTTTTAAATTTCAATTTTCAAAAATGTTGTTTTAATTAATAACTTCTGCATTAAATAATTAAGATTCTTTCATTCAGAATGTGATATATTATATATTCATGTAAGTATAAAATCAAATACAGATGTCAGTTTTATAATAAATAATATGATTAAATGTAAGTCATATTTTTTTCAGAACTTCTGCTGTGCTTTTTTTTGAACAATAATAAAATTATATTTTTGTTTTGCAACTGTTTCATGATGATATTTTTTCTTCTCAACAATACTAAAATGTAAATTATCTTATTCATTTTTTGAAATATAGCACATGCAATAATTTGTATTAATTTTGTGAGTAAAAAAGTTATTATTTACTGCTTGTTGTGACATATCATCAATGAATGCTAGTACATATACATATATTTGATGAGAAACATCATCAACTCTCAGTAATGTATCATGATTCAATTCTGCTAGCTTTGTGTTAAATAAATTAATTATATTCATTAACTTTGCACTGTATGATTCAAGTGTTAGCACATATATATTTAGTAACTTTCAACAATTTTTATAATCAAAATCAGCAAAAATTATGTAAAATGTTTTTAAAGCATGATACATGTTTTTGTGTACATCAAAATTATTAATAAATAAAATAAAAAAAAATACTAAATGTATTTTGATATTTTTTATTTATGTTTTTCAAATATTGTCAGTCATAATACTTAATTTCAAGTTCATCATACAGAAAATGATACTGTGTAATGAATCAATACTTTTTCAATTGTAAGTTAACAACATGCTGAATATAAGTACTCAATAATTTAATAATGATTTTAGCAAAATGATGCAATTTCATTAAAACATGATTCATAACTTTGCTGACAGATATTTCAAAAAAATAATTCTTAACAAAAATGTATTCACTAGAAAGCAAGAATCACTTGATGAAAACTGAAAAATCTAATGACAATATTATTTGAATTTTCAAAACAACATTATTTTTGAAAGATGATGTGAATTGATAATCATAATCAAAAAATATAACTTGATCATATATAAAATGATAATTCAGAAAAAAACAGAAGTGAAACTCAAACTGCATGAAGTCATCAGAAAAAACTGTTTTGTTTTGAAATGAGTAAACATAATTATTGTCAGCTGCATGAATGAATGATTTTCAGCATTTTGATTGTCAAAGTTCAAATGATTTTAATGAAAAATTTTTGTACATAATCATATCAAAATGCAATTTGTAATGAATATCTGAAGCTTCAAGCATTGACAAAAACAAATGCTTCATGTCATATCAAAACTGAAGTGATGTAGTATTCATATTATATTTTGCAAAAAATAAAATTGTAAAATTAACAAAAACATTTTTGTAATAAATTTAGAGCAGAAAAATACAATTTTAAAATTAAAATCACAATGTATCAAGTTTTTGTAAAAAATCATTAACTTGTTTATCATGCAGAAGCAGCAGAATTTTTTTCAGTTATATGTAATTTAAATACAAAATATTCAATTGCTCACATCACAATGTCAGAATTATCATAAATAATATAAATAATGTTGATTGTTTGACAAATGTGTAAATTGTGTTTGTCAAAAATTAATCTCAATTTGATTGTATTTAAAGTAAGCTGAAAAAAACAATCACATATTATTAATATCATCACTATCTAACTTAAATTCAGTTTAGTCATGTCTAGAGTAAGATGAAAAAAACAATCACATACTGTTAATGTCATTATTATTTAATTTAAAATTTTTGTCTGAGAATGTATTAGTTAAACTGATATTTAAATCATCATCAGATTCACATGTATTTAGCAAGTCATTTTCAGAAGCAGCTGAAATTGATGATGTAAAAATGTTTTATATATTTGTAAGCAGCACAACAGAAATAAAATCACAATATACATTGTTGAATTTCAATCTTCATCAACACATATATCTGAAAAATTCAGACAAGATTGCAATTCAGATGAGCTAGAATGACATTATTTAAATAAATTCAGAGTGACATTCAAGTTGTAAAAAATGTTAATTTTTTGTGAAGTCATCACTGAGAGATGATTATGTGTGTAAATGTAAAATGATGAAAAATTTAAATGTGTAATGATTGAAATTAAAACATCACACTGCACTAGATCAGATTGATTTCTAGATTTATTTCATTATTAATTATTGATGTGAAACATCATATCATTTGTGACACTAACTTGTTGAGTTTAAATAAATTAAATTTATAAATTTTATCATTGTGCATGTAAACAGTGCTATTGAATACAATTCACATCAAAATTATTTTTCATTACTGAAAACATTGTGTTGAGAATTACAGTGACAAAATTTGTGTAAATTTGTACAATTGTACAAAAAACACAGTTAAAAATTTATATAACAATTAACTTGAAGCAATAAATTTTTCTGAAAATGTATTACAGAATTTAGAAATTTTCAATTTTAATTAAAAATTTGAAATTGTTTGAACACATCAAAGTGAATCAGTACAATGTTAGCAAGTGAATTTAAGTTTCTAAAAATAAAATTTGATTAGAAAACAGTAGCAATTACATATAATTTTAAATTCATCTTGATCATGAAGCTTTTAGTCAGATATTTTGATGCTTTAATGTTGTGTTCACTTTTTAATTAAGAATAATATAAATTTTTATTTTTCAGTTTATTTTTTTTTCTTCATTTTTTTTTCAAGCTTGTTTGCTGAGAGTTGCAGTATTTTATTTTTATTGTAAATTCTTGATATTCAAGTTTAATATTGCTTTGCATCTAGATAATTAGCTTGAGCTTTTTCTGCTAATCAGAATATAAGTAAAAAAACAATTTTTATGTGTTCATTAGCAAATATGAAATGAGTTTTGAGCTAGCTTCAGACTGATTTTGCTATGAAACTGATGAGCATGAATTTTATATTTGAGACAAGCTCTGAGCATTTTCAGTTTGCTGTAATGAAACTCATGACTGAACAAATAACAACATTAATACAGTGCTTTCATTAAAATTCTGAGCTTTCACAACAACTCAGATTATGATTGACAAATCTTGAAATTTCTTGCAATTTGATAAAATATTTAACAGTTAAAGCTTTTCTGTGTAGCATGTAGCTTTTATTGCTGCACATAATTATTATTTTCATACATAATTTTTGAAATTGTTTTACTAATTCAGTGCTATGCTATTGAGCATTATGCTTTCTCTTATGCACATGCACAATTTTTATAATCTACATCATCATTAGCTTCTTGCATCAGCATTGTGAAATATATGATGCTTATAGTTTACTTTATAATATGAAGCAATTTACAAAAACTGATTTAACATTTGCAGCAAAAAGAAATACAGTGCTTCATTTATAACTTCATTGCTTTATTTTAAGCACATGCTTTTTCATATTATTATTATATTCAATTGTTTGCTCATGAAAGCACACTGTTTCTCAAGTAACATTCATCATTTTAAATATGTACATAATACATATTGCTGTTTATATATCTTCAAGTATCAATTACAGTTAAATTAATGAATGCAATAACAACATTGTGAATGTATTACATTCTGAAAAACACAAACACATGAATTCAGCATAATAAAAAAACATCAGTATTTGTATTTTCTGAATAAAACATTAAACAAACATTATGCATCAAGTAATTCAAAATTGTATAATGAAAAAAAACTTCAGCATTTGAAACTTCTCAATCTAAATCATCACTGATTTAGATCAAGAGTAACACTCAACTTGTCATCATACATCAAGTAAGTAATTTAAAATTATATAACAAAAAAAAACTTCAGCATTTGAAATTTTCAATTTAAATCAGCAATGATTTAAATCAAAAATAATACTTAATTTATTAAGCAGCATTGTTTGTGACATATTAATTTTGTATCATACAAAACAATTATCTTGAGTTTTTTATGCAATTTGAAAAAATTCAGTTGTATTTGACAGTTGCTGACAAACTTAAATTAAAATAAATTTATTAACATCAACATCAAAAAATACACATTTTTGCAAGAGATTTTTTAACATGATATTCATTTCATTCATTATGAAAAATATTAATAATTCTGATGACAAAATTACAATTTATATCAATTTCATTTGATAATTTTTCACTTAGTTTTTCAAAATCATCAAGTTAATTTACATATTTATTTTCAACAATTTGTACAATTAATGTTTTCTGTGTATATTGTTTGTAATTACAATGCTTTTTCATTTTTCAAAATAAAATATTTAAAATCTTGAATCATCTTGCTTCTGACTGAAAGAGTCAGAAATGTCACATTTAATTAAAGTTTATTAAAAGCATCAACAAACAAGAATTAAAATTAATCATACTGATATTTTTGATTATCTGAAACAATTAACTTATTTTTTGCATCAACATACTTAAATCAATGAATTGCATAAATATCATCACTTCATTTTCATATGCAATGCTTCATGTCAGTTGCAATAAAAAAAATAAAAATTTTCAAAAAAAAATCAAACAGATTTTTTGTTGCAGAGTTAAAAACTAATTTTTAATTTTTTGTATAAAAAAAACATTCAAATATTTTTTAAACAAGTATTTTAGCTAGAAACTGTTGTTCATTATTTCTTATATCAAACACATTGATGAGTCAAAACTGTAATATCAAGTAAATCATATCATTTAATTTGAAAAAAATACTTATTTTTTTCTTTCAGAACTCACAAATGAAGTTGTTATTTTTCAAAAAATTATCAATTAATTGTTTGCAGTTTTTCATTTGCTGAAAGTTGAAATAATTTTAAACAACTTCATAAAATTTACTCATCAAGTGACTTCATCAGATTTCAACATCATCATAAAGTTATATACTATCAGTATGATTTTGTGTAGCTAGCTTGATATTGATAATGAAAATTAAAAACTCATCATCTTTCTCACTGCTGCTCTTGAAGATATTAGAGATGAAGAAATTGCTTTTTTATTGCTAACACTGAAATTTGTTGTTGAAAATTGCTTATTATGCAGTTTTAGTTTTTTTGTTCATGTCAATTGCATAAAATTATTAATAACTTCTGTATTTAAGTGTTTCAGTCATAATGACAATGCAATATTTTTTTTTTCATCAGTATTGACTGTTGTCATGACACATGCATAAAAAATTATTCAAATTATCTTAAGTATATTTTTATCTACTCATGAAAAAATATTCATTTTGTCATGCTGATTACAATTTTTTCATAATATTACTGAATCTGCTGTAAATTCATTTTCAGAATTCTGCACTTTATTTTTATTTGATGTTAAAAAATTCATTAATTGTGTGCTTGATAAAAATAAATTACAAAAATTATCTGACTGTTGTTCAGAGACATTATCATTTTGATTTGTATCTGAGTTTTCAATATGAGAAAGTCATTGAAAACAGTTTGTAAATTTGATTTTATTGATCACAAATTGTAAATTCTAACTCAGATAACATTTAATTAACATAAGTTCATACTTTAATAATAAAATAAAAAAAAACAATCAATTTCAGTTTCACAACAATTTATCTCAAATTCAAAACTCTGACTTGATTCATTGAAGTCATGTTGTAAATGAAATTGATGTTTGAAAATTAAATCACATTTTTTTTAACAGTGAGCAATCATTTAAAAAAAAATAAATGTTTTTCATCTTCACTCAATGCTGACTCATCATTATTAAAGCAATTATCTTCTTCATCATCATCTGCATGATCATCAGATAAATTTACCATTTCAGATCAAGCAGTTTTTAGTAATAATTGTAAGTTATTTAATTTCAAATTAGTTTTAAACTGTAAATTTCATTCAGTATGATTTTGTATACATATTAAACATCACATATACTTCAGATAGATAACAATTGATGACATGACAAAAAAACTATTACAAATGACACATATCACTTGCTTATGCTTTTTACTTGCAGTGCTGTTAAAAAATTTTGATTTATCTGAAAATAAAAAATCTGAAAAATGTTATTTTTGTTCAGCTTTTAATATCACAAAATTCAAATGTCTTGAAGAAAGCATGTTATAATCAGATTATTAGTTTATATATCTAAACAAATTAATTAATGTTAGTTGAAACTGATTGTAAGTGACTTGCAGTTGCAAGCACAATTGTGCTCAATCATGATCAAGCACATCATGCTTGCAATCAGTAAAAATCATGCTGTCAATGAATAAAAATAATTTATCAACACAAAAATTAAGTAATTAATTTTATTCTGTTTTCAAATATAAAAAAAAACATTTCAATTAAAACTCATTAAGTATATTTCAAATTTTGCAGTGAGTAAAATGAAAGCAGAAATTTTCAAAAGATTTTGAAAATGTTTTAATATACTTACATATTGTTACTGAAATTGATTAATTCAGCAGAAGACATGCATTTTAGCATTTTCACATAATTTTTTAATAAAATTTACAACAAATTGTGATGATTGATCTCACATTAATAAAATAATTCAGATTATTTACAATAATGTTGTTTTTTGATTCAATAATGACTTGTCAGAAAAACTGATCTGCATTCACATTAAATTTATATGACAAATGTTTAACATACTTAAATTAATCAAGATAATATAAAAACTAAGTTCAAATATGATTTTTGACATCACAGATACTAGACAGTCAAAATAAAATCAATTTTGAGTCATAATATATCATTCAGTTCATCTTCAATTTTAAAACACAAAAATGATTTAATATCTGATGAGTCAGTAAGAAAAAATCAAAATCACTTTCATTATTTATGATGCATATTTTTCAATGCTGTTCAGAAAAAATGTTTATTATAAATTTTCAAAACTTCTGATTCATTTCAGTATCACAATTTATGCTCATTCAAATTAATTTGCAGTTTCTGCTGCATCAACTTCTTTAATTATTTATATTCTGATTGCATGATTACAGCAATATCTTAAAATACTGCATTATTATTATTTAATATATTTAAAAAATAAAAATACATCAGATTCTCAACAGTGCAAATCATCATTTTTCACTTTTTCAGATGTTGAATAACAACTGATATTAATCATGATGTCATACTTTTTGTTGCATTTAAATCACTGTTGTAGCTTACTGAAACTTTTTATTTTTTTAAAGTAACATTTTGTGACATATGAGAGATTGATACATTAAATTTTAATGTTATGAATTTTAAAAATTCACAATTCAGTACTGCTGATTTTTTCACATTTTGTGTTGTGTTGCTTAAATTGCAGTTATCTGAATAAACATTTTTAAAATGTTATTTTTTAAACTCACAGCAGCATTTTTAATTGTTGTTGCATTATTAAGTAATTGCTGTCAAAATTCACTGTTTTTGTAACATTGAAATGAAGTGAAACATTTGTTGATATTGTGAATTATTCAGAATTTTATTAATAATAAATTGCAGCTGTCATTTATTCTGATGAATACTGAACTTATTTTTAATTAATTTTTTTTGCTCAGCTCATCTTTCATTGCTTCACATAATGATATGTATTTATCATTATTAATGCTCAGTTTTTATTTAATTCATGATACTGTTCAGTATCTCACAGTAAGCATTATATTACACTCAATAAATGTTTCATTAAAATTAATAAATTTTTCTGAAACTTCATGATTCATTTGATACATCATGAGTTATTCATAATCATCAAACAATATTAACAAAGTAATTTAATTTTTTATAGCAAGTAAATCATTTTGTTGATTATCAGAGTTAGTCATTAAATGAACATTTATACTAAGTTTTTGAGATATTCATGTATGCTGCTAATAAATGATTAGCAAAAACTGAATTATCAGTTTACACAAAATGAAAAAAACACATAATAACATTTTTATCAAAACAAATATTTAATGAATAATAATTTGAAATGTAAATTTTCTGAATGAAAATCAACACATTTGAAAAAATTATCAAATAAACTGAAATCAATACAATAAAATTATATTAATAAAGTAATGACTGCTGATTCATTATCAAATGTACAGCAATACTGAGAATAACTTGCAGTATTACTAGTAGAAAAATATTAATATATTATATAAAATTAATTTCTTGTATGATAATTCAGAGATTGAATGATGTCAAAATGTTATTTTGTTTTTAACATGTAATGAAACTTGAAACTAAACACATGATTATTAAAAACACAAAAATTGTCACAAATCATCAATGTGACTGCAGTATTCTCAATTCAGATCAAAAATACTCAAGCTAGAAGCTTGTTATTATCATGTACATATTTCATAAATTTTTGCTTTTTATTATGAACATTTAATGTACAGAAATATATTATAATGCAATAAATACATTGCAATTTCATCTCTGAGCTAGTCAGCTACTTGCTTTATGTTTATTATAAAACTCAGATGTGTATATATGCAAGTTGTAAATATCTTGTTGTTATTTTAGATTTTGTCATTAATGCTATAAAAAATTTAAACTTGCTGAGTGCTTTCTCAAATTATTAAATATTTCACATAATTGCATTGTGTTTTTCATGAACTAGCACAAAATTTTTTTTGCTTGAAAAAATTATGAAATTTTGTGTGTATTCACTCAGAAGTAATTTGTCTTACTTGAGTTATGTATTTTTATACATTAATTGTCACATAATATTAATCAAATAAATTTTGTGATGTAGTGATTAACAATTTGTTTTTTTTTTTTCAAATCACAAGCTATATGTGATGAAAATTTCATATATATCAAAAAATCTATAATCATAAAATACTTTTTACATGATTTGAATTTCATAAACTGATATAATATTCATTCAAATTTTATTTTTTTGCAGCATCATCACTCAGATCATCACAAATCAATCAACAATTTTGACAAATTGAATTCACTAAAAAATCAAAATCATGAGTTCAAATTTCAGCATTAGCAAATTAATTTTTTTTTTCATCAGTGCAGCTCAACTGTACATGTAAATCATCAAATAAGTGACAAGAACATGAATGAGCTAGTAAAAAACAAATAAAAAATAAACAAATCAGCAGACACAAAAACTGATAGATAAGCAAATGAATAAAAACACAAAAAAATTAATTTTGCTTTGAAGAAATTAAGAACTTGTTTGCAAGTTGTTTTTCATCTGTCTCAAAACTCAGTACATATAATGTATTGAATTGATTTCAGTTAATGTAATTATTGATGTAGAATAATCACTTTTCTGATTCAATATATGTATTTGAATATACAGCAAACACAACATGTGCTTTTCATACTATGCTTTTTGATCAATAAAATCATCACTTTTCTGGATTGCAATTTTGAAAATCATTTGATGAAATTAAAGTAGTTTTCACTTTATATATTTTATAAATTTCATGAATAATTTGTTTTCTGAACTGAAAAACATTAATAAAAATTTCACAATATATTACTGATTTTTTAGTGATTAATTCACTGAAGTTTATTTGATGAACTTAACAACATTTATTTGAAATTGTGATAAATATCAAAAATTAATTAATAAGTTTTTTATTTAAAATACTGCAAGCTTTATTCTCATTCTTCTGCATTTATATATGATTATGACATTACTTGTCAGTATTTTGTTAATTTAAAAAACAATGCATAATTTGATTATCAAGCTTTTTTGAATATAAATTCTTCTCACTTGCTCTGTGTGTTGTAATACTGACATGAATTTTCATACTGTAATTGTTAATTCAGAAGCAATCAAATTCACATTAATCACTGATTTCAAATTGTTTTTGATTAGCAATTGATTGATTTTAATCATTCAGTTGCAACTGCATCTGTCATACAAATACAGCAAGAGTTTTCAAAAATTCATCATGCAGAGTTTTCATTTGTTGTGCAATATTTAAAATTGTTAATTTATCAGTTTTTGAATTTGCACAACAAAATATTCAATTCAAGTTTTTCAGCTTAGTATTCATTAATGATTTAACAAACAAATTACTTTTAGCATTCATCTGCTCATCAATAGCAAGTGCATTTTCACTGTTTGTGTTTTCATGATAAAAAATATTGTTCATCATTATTATATTAACACAATGATCAGCAATATGAATCATTTGTTTTTCATATTTTTCTTATTTATTACTTCAACAATATGAGTTCTTACAGTGAATTTTATGAGCACTTTCATAAGCACTTGTATTATAGCTGAACAGAACATTATATTCTCAAATAAAATTCACATAATGTAAAAGTACATGAAATTTTGAGAAGTTGAAATAATCATTTTTCATTGAATTTTTTTTGTTAATTTTGTAGTCACTAAAAATTCACTTCAACTTGTTTATTTGATACAAAATTTGTTTTATATAACAAAAAGTATCACTGATGTGAAAGTGATATTGAGCAAAAAACAAAAAATTAATAAAAACATATGTAAAAAAAATTATTGCTGATTTTTTCAACATGAGAAGCAAAACAATAATTGTTACTAATTATCATGCAATAAATTTTTGTTGCTCTTCAGTGCTCTGCTTTAATTCAGTAAATTTAACAAAATACTTCAGATTTAAATACTTTGAAACACTTTCAAAGCACTTGTTAAATTACTCAAGCTTATCACTTTCTGATAAAAAAATTTTTGTGTTTAGATGAAGACAGTATTATATTTTATATATGTTTTTCAAAAAAATTTTCAATCACATAACAAAATTTTCAATTACTTTTTTCAGCAGCTGATGAAGCAAATTCAGCATCATGATTGAATGAATATTAATCAATTTATAATGTTATATGAAATTGTTGACATTACAAATTAAATTATTTTTTTTCTGACTCAAAATACTTAATTCAGTTATCAACAATCAATTTTTTTTACTTATTAATTTGATTTTGCATGAACTTATAAATTCTCAACAGTCAGCATTTCATTAAATGCTTTCACTTTTTTGATGAAACAGTGCAGATGCTGCAATATCTTTCATTTTTTATTGCAGTAATGATGATTTGTTTTTCATAATTTGCTGAAATAACAGCAATGATAAAAAAACAACAATAAATATAATCATCAGCACATCACATCAGAGTTCTCACATGAGTCAGTTGCTTTATGTTTATACAAAAAAAACAAGTTAATCATGAAAAAGTCTGCATGCTTAATCTTAATTGATGATCATATAAATTAAAACTTGAAATACAGATCATGTTATATCAATCTAAATTGAAAATCAGAAAAATCAAACACAAGAAATAAAACTCACATTAACTTAATTTTAATCAATAATCATGTAAGTTAAATCTGAGATAAAAATTACATGATTATCAATCAAAATCAAGCATTCAGCAGTTGTACTTGTAATATATATTTTTAAAAATTCATTTCATTGCAGCATGATATATTCTAGTTTTTGTCAGAATGTTTATTTTCTTTACATTGAAAAAAAACTCAATCAATCAAATATCATTCATTTTCTGTGAACAACAAGTTTGATGATTTAAATTTTCAATTGTTAAATACATCAGTCATATTGTTTTATCTTTTTGAAGAATAATTAAACATGTTTTATCATTTGTAATAAGCAAGAGAATGACAGTAGCTTCTTCAGAAAGTTTATTTTGAATAAATTATCATCATTTTGATGAATGTATTTTTATATACATTCTGCAATCACCATCATCATATTGATGCACTGAATTATATATAAGATGATTTTTAAATGATTTGTGATCAAGAAAATTTTAAATAATAATTTTCACATCAGCATAAAAAAATGTGAATTGCTTGTCTTTCACATTTTCAATGCTTAAATCAATAATCAAAGTATTTTTCTTTCAATTCTCATCATTTTTATATGAAGTATGATTAATCAGATCATAAAACTGATTTGCATTACAAAAATCAAGATAATTTATAATATTTTTCAATGCAAAATTTTGAAAAAAAATATTAATGTTATTTTTAGTCAGCTCACAGTCAACAAAAAAGTGTGCAATTGCATACTCAAATTTGTTTTTAAATGAATAAAATGCATCAGCAGCAGAATTAGATGCAGATGACAAATAATATTTATTTTCTTAAATAATCATGTCAGCAAATTAATTCATCTTCAGTCAGTATGTGAAAATGCATATTATCAAAATAATTAAACATGATGCAAACAATACTGTTACATAAAAATCTGCAAGTTTGAAAGCAAAATCAAATAATGAAAAATTATTAATTTACATGTAAATTGTCTTGCAGAAATATTTCACAGCATTCATGATATCAAAATTAATAAACTCAACTAAAATGATGTTAACAATGTCAATCAGTTTCACATACAAATCATCATCATCATCAGCAGCAGTACACATTGTGTCATTTGCATTTATTGAATATACACAAATAACAAATTAAATATTTATGTTGAATTTATGAAAAATTATATTTATTTTTTTTATAATTTTTTTTCAAGTTTTGCAATGTGAACAATGTTGTTTTCATCTGAAAATTATCTTAAATTTCTTGTCACAATAAGTACATGCTCAACTGTGTATGTTTAATATTTTATGTGTAGTTTTAACAATGATATCAAGTTTTAATAATGTACTTAATAAAAGTGTCAATGAATAATTTCTCTCAGTGACTTTATTTGTTTACTAGATTAGTACATTAGTACAGAGTACTTCATATGTAATTATGAAATTATGCATGAAAATAAGTTGATTTTTTAACTAACATTCATTTTGTTTAAAAACTAGTCTACTAGTTAATCTCAAATTGATTTTTACATCATTATATCATCAATTTCAAATTTCTTCAGTAAGCTCAAGTCTTTTATTGTTGTCAACTCAGAAATTTTGTAACAAAAAAACAAAATTTTGAATTACTTTTTTCAACTTCACTGTATTCTGCAAGTTTCTCATAAATTCAAAGTTAATAACATTAAGTGAAATATTAAACAAATCTTCTTTCATATTATTTCTTTTCACATAGTGAATTGAATCATGATCAAGATACATTTGTTGAATTACATCAAGCAGTGATTCATACTTTATATAATCAATTTTATTTTTTTTCAAGAATTCTAAATCACAGAAATGTCAGTCAGATGTAATATTAGCATCATTATTATTAATTTACTTGTAAATTGATTTTCATAATACTTGATGTGATTGTGAGCATCAGAATATATCATATCAAAAATTAATATTTAATGATATAACAAACAATAAAAATGAACAGCACAGCTCAAGATATACATCATTTCATTTGTAAGACAAGTAAGTATATGATAAAAACAATAACTTTTGTATATTTTTCATATTATACATCTCATTATCAAAAAAATATGAAAATATCAAGAATTAAGACACAGAACATAATATATATAAATGAAACTTGCAAATTAATTTTTAAAAAATTTAGAAAAAAAAACTGCAGATCTGACACTGAATAAATAAATGAGCTGAAGAAAGAAAAAAACAATGATATATTTATATGAAATTTTTTTATTGATCATGCAAGCAAAAATCAACAAATTTTCACATATAATTGCATCATCAGATTTTAATATGAGCAAATCTTCAAGTTCATTATGTTTTTCAATCAAGAACTCTAAACTGTATTATGCTATTATTCATTAATATCATGCAAATGTTTTTCAGAATTAACTACAGTTTCAAACAGTACTAGTTTTTTCACTCAATGCTCATTCAGAAACATGTGCAATATTTTCATTTTACAATTAATAACTCAAGAATAAAGTGAAATGAGATCATCAACATCAGAGTTGAAATATTGATAATTTTACAATATCAAAATTTGAATATGTAATATAAAACAAAATATTGTTATACACACAGACACTTAACTGCAGCAGATCAAGAATATAAAAACAATATAATTAGTGAAGCTAGAACTAACTAATGTATTTTATGATTAACTTTATCATATTTAAGTTTATTCATTGATGATTGATGATTGATAGCAGCACTGATTAAATTAATTAGCTAAGTAACTAACTAATTGTGTAACTAGTTTGAACTTATTAGTGTCAAGAAATATTAGTGACTTAAAACTTAATGTAACACAAAATCAAGTCAACACTGACATTATGTTGCTTCAAGATCATTGTTATATTCAGATATCATGTTGAGAATTGTTAAACAAACTTGAAGATTTGAGATAATTTAAATTGACATTTGTTATTTTAATTTTTTATGTGTTTAAAAAATACAAATACACTGATACTCTGAGAAAATTTCAAATAAAAAGAGTCATCAGTTTTGCATTATTTTATATTGCATGATATTGAAATACTGAAAAATGAATATTTTTTTTTTCAAAATGAGTTTTGCTTAATCAAAATCAAATGTTGTTGATATGTTTTTACTGAGAATAACAATACATTCAAATTTTCAATTGAGAAAAATTCAGATTTTGATTTTAATCTGATATTTCTTCTCATATGCTTTTTATTTTTTTTTAATTTCTTCAATTTTTTCAATTCAGCTTTCTCATTTGTTTGAAAAAACATTTTGCTTTTTCTTTTTTCTAGCATTTTGCTTTTTTTTTTACTTATTTGAAGTCTCAAATTTACTTTCAGATTTGAATGCTAATTTAAGTTTTTTTTTTTACAAAAATTGATGTGAATTTTGTGATGCATTGAACTGTTTGAGTTTATGTGTTGAATTTAACAAATTAAAAACATAATTTTTCTGTGAGTTAGCAAGAAGACATGTTGATCAAAATTAAGCACATGAGAAATCATTAATGATTGACTGAATTCAAAAGTTGATATATTTGTTAAAAAATGTCATTTCAGAATAAATATTCTGATGTGTATCTGAAGAATAAAAATCTTAATAAAAATTTTTAAAAATTGTGTGATTATCTAGATTTTGATGACACTAAAATTTTTCATGATTGATTGAACAGCAACAGCATGAAATTTTTTCTTGATTAATTTCAAAAAGTGCATGCAAATATTTTCAGGCTTAATGTTTTCAATCTTAAGAAAGCAAAGAAAATGATAATCAATATCATATTGAAAATGCACAATTATTTTCATATTCAGCAACAAGTCAACAGTATGAAATTTGTAATCAAAACTTCAACAAAAAATGTTTTTCTACATACATATTTCTGAACAATCAAAAAAATCATAAAAAGCACATTTAAAAAATTTGATTTTAAAAATCTCAAAAATATTCTGCAATTGATATATGTCATTAAATATACAGTTAGAGAAATTAAATCTGATCACATCTTGACAACAAAAAAACATAACAACAACACTGTTTAGTCAGATTTCTGATCACAGCATGAAGAAACTTTAAGCTCAATTTTAATCAAGCAAAAGCAATTTAAAAATTTTGATGATAAATTGTTAGATAAAATCATTATTTTTCAGAAACTCATATAATTTAATATTGAATTTATCATCAAAAATGATGCTCTTGATTTCAATACACTTAATGATTTTGTTTTTGTCAATATCAAGATGATTAAAAACAGTATGAAAAATACATTCAGTGATATATCTCAAGACAAGTTTTCATCTCTAAGCTTTGAGATACAAAAAAAGATACTTAACAAGTATTGCAAAATAACTGAAGATATTATATTAATCAGACAATTTTGTCATCAAACATATAATGAAATCATGAAAATCACACTCACATTTGAAATTATCAATAACTTCAAAATTCAAAATATAACAAATAAATTAATTAATAAAATAATTTTAGATCTGAACAAACTCTGACAAATTATGAATATCACAAACATGTTTTTCTCTAGTTATATGAATGCATGCAAAAAGCTAAAGCTTTTTTCAGATACATGTTAAGTTAATATCTCTCAATTAAAATTTTGATAAACAACTGAAATAATCTGAATGCTTTAACAAAAATTATCATCACTGCAAAACAATGTTTTCATTGATAAATCTGATTTGAAAAAAACATTGCAATGTTTAATTGTTATCTACATCAAGTTAAAATTGAAAATGAAAAATTTTTATTTTTTCACATTTATTTTTTTGCTTATCAGTTGTTATAATCATCTGAGTCAAGCAAATTATTCACTTTTTCAAAAATATTTTTAACATTTTTTTTTTCATGATTATGTTGAATCAGATGATACATCATACTTTTTGTTAAAGCTGTTCATAATTAACAATACAAAGCAATTGATAAGCAAAGTACAATTTTTTAATTTTAATAATTCAATGACTTTGCAAACAATTGTTTTGTTCTTCTATATCACATGATATAAGCACACATTAATAAAGAAACTGATGGCTTGTGAAATCAATCTAGATCAAAAACAACATTAAAAACAAGAGTCTCAATTCTGAGCAGATGAAGTGAAAAAGCAGAATTAAATGAAAAATCAAAATGAGATGAAAGACAATGACAAAATGAAGAAACTATAAAAATAGAGTAAAAAATCTATTCAGTTGATGTATAAAGTAGACATGAGATGACTACTATTCACTTAATCAATAAGAGAATCAATAAGCAAAGAATATAATTGTTAGACTAAAGAGATTGCCACTGATTCTCTCAATGAAGAGAAAAATCAGTGTGTTATTTATATGTGTGTTATGCTCACTAAAGTTAATCAAATTAAAACTAGTTACATTGAGAAAAAAAACAGTGTTAGCTTTTGCAGAGCTTACAGCTGAAATCTTACAATTTTTCTTTCTTCATGAAAACTCTAATTTTTTCAGAGCATATAAACTCAATAATTATTGAAATTTCAATAAAAAATCTTTGTAAGAACTAAAAAATTTTGTGGAAAAAAAATTGTTTCTTTGTGAAAAAAAAAGTATTTTTTTAGCTAGCAAAAAAGCTTTGTGATACAGATAATATCAATTATATCAAATTTTATTGTGACAGCTTTATTATTTATTAAACTTTCACAGACTAGATTTGATGATATAAGCACTGACTTTCATCACTTCAACTTGTAAAATATTTTTGCAAAAGCAGTTGCTGATTTGTAAAGCAAAAAGAATCTGTTGAGATCACTTAACTGTGCATGATCTTGAGAAGATATCATGCATTTTAATTAAAAAATGCATGACAACTCTGATGATCATGATGAAATTTGAACTTATAATTTTCATTGTTGCAGCTGTACATAATACAGCTGCATCAATCAGACAATTGTTGCTGTAATTTCTTGTTTTAACTTGTAAAAATTCATTTTTCATTTATGAAGATGAATTTTTTTAATTAAATATAACTTGACTTTGTGAAAGTGATAACAACAGTTTTTAGCAACTCAGCTTCTTTTTTTTTTTTTTCTTTCTTGATCAAATCAAAATTCATTTTCAGTGAGTACAATTTTCTCAGCATTAGATTTATCAGTTTCATCAAAAAAAAAAACTTTGCAAGAGATTTTTATTGCTTTACAGCTGAAATAAGATTTTGTGAGTTTATATTGACTTTATGAGTGATCAGCATTACAAGTTATCAGTCTCACAAGTTATTTAATTTTTGTAAACTGACACAAGCTGAGTTAAGTTTTTGTAAATTGAGCTAACTGAAAATATAGTGCACAATCATAATTAAAATCAATTTCAACAACAATATATCATCATGTTTCACTCAAACACTTTAGAAAAAAGTAAACTCTGATTTATTGTACTGTTGAATACAAAAAACTCTGATGCTGAAATGTTGATAAGTGCTGATTTTGTGAACAATTTTTATGTTTTGTGAATAAATTTGAGATTTTGTGAAATAAGATTATGAAATTTCAGCAGAGCTTGTTTCACAAATGTTTTTTGTGAGCTTTCATGCTAACAATTTCATAATTCTCTCTTTCACAACAAGTTTTCAGAGTCTGAACTTATGTTTTGAAAACTTCTGATTTGTACAAAAAACTGATTCTAATGCTTTTTTTTATGAATGAATATTTTTCAGCACAAAGCTGTTAATTAATTTTAATGAATTCAGCAAGTTCTTGTGATCAAATTTCAATGAATTTTTTTTATAAACAAACTCTGATTAACTTTGCTGTTTTTTGTGAGCAGAATTAAACTCTGACAAGTTAATTTTGTTATGAAATGCAAAAACTTGATTTGCATGTGCAGATTCTGTGAGTCATTTCTGTTGTTTGCTTTGTTGAGTTTAAGCATTCATTTTATTATAATAACAAAATGCAATTAACTTTGTGAGTCATCAATTTTGCATCAGTGATGCAAATGATTTTGATAATTTCTGTTAATTATGTTGCTGTTTTTTTTGCTTTGTGACAAATTTTTGTGAGTGTGTTTGTTCTGCTGCTAAATGATCATAAAAAAAATATGTTTTATTTTTCTGTAAGAATGTTTCTGCAAAGTGATTTTGAAAAATAAAAAATTGATTGTGATGTATTAATCAATGTTTTGTAATGTTGTTAATGAAATTGTCAAATTTCACTGATGATTTTGTGAAATGTTTGAGTAACAAGCTGCTTTCATAATCTGTTTTTTGAGAGTTGCTTTGAAAAGTGTTTGTCAGTCACACTGATGACATTTTCAGAACTGTTTCTGTCATCAGTTAATACTGATTTCAGATTTTTCATCAGAAAGTTTTGCTGAATCAAAGCATTAATTCTCAGATTAATTGATCTAATTGATGTAACTGATTGAAAGAGTTTTGTGATTTAAATTCAGTTTCATGAAATGATGTTGATAATTCAAATCAGACAATTACTCTCATGTGAACAGAAATGTGATCAGTGTCAAAAACTGAGCATGACTCATGAGATTTGTCAGTTTGTCTTGTGTGTATTTGATGAGTTTTATGAAAAATGCAATAATTATTTTTATTGAGATGTTTTCTGCTTTTTTCAGAAGTAAGAGCATTTCAGTATGTAATTATAATGAAGATAGAAATGAAATGTTGTGATATGCAGTAAATCATGTAATATAAATTCATTATCAAGAATATAATTATTATTGAAATTCAAATATTTTTTCACATAAAACTTGTAGAATAAGTAACTAAAATTGTTTGTAAATATTATATACATGTTATGCTTTTTCAGAATAAAATTTCTAGTTTTTTGCAGAATGATAAAAAACTTGCAAGTCAGATTTATCAGAATTGACATTATGATATTTAACAAAAAGTTTTTGTAAGTGTTTGAGATTTGCAGTAAATTTTTAAATGAACTCATTTTTTTTGCTTTTATATTTTTTTCATTAAACAAAATACTGAAGTTGTTGATTTTCCTTGTGAAAATCAGTTATAACTTTGATTTAAAATTTTTATTTTTTTTCAAGTGTTTCACAAACTGAATGATGAGCTGTGCTATCAACATCATTCATTTTCTTGTGATTGTGAAGCAAGAATACATGAAAAACATTGTGAATGCTCACAAAATCTGATGAAAATTTCAGATGATAAACTTGCTTGTTTATTTTTTTCACAATTTTATAAAAGTCAGTGTGTAAGAGATCAAGCTTCTTACTTGCACAAATTGTCTTGATATTTTTTAAATTAAGTCAAATTTTATTTTCAACAGTGTAAAACTTTAATGTGTGCTTCTTGTTATAATACTTTTTCTGATAAACTTGTGTTTTTGTGAAAGACTTTCTAACTTAATCTCAGCATTTGTAAATGATGTCTGTCTGATTTCAGAAATTTTTTATCTCAAAAATATATTTGCTTGATTCTGCAAGAGTCATTTGTGAATTCAGCTCATACATAATTTGAAAAAAAAATTTCTTTGTTGAAGAATGCTGAGAATTGTTGTAAGCAAACTCAGCAAGAAATAATCAAAATATTCAGTTATTTTAATTATAATTAACAAAGCTTTATAAATATTGTTTCAGAATATTATTTAATTGCTCAGTTTGACTGTTTGTCTGAGAGTGAAAAGCAGTACTTAAATTTTGTGAAATTTTCAATATGTGTAAGAAATTACTTCAAAATTCACTGATGAATAAAAATTCATAATCAGAAATTATAATCAGAAATATCTCATAAAATTTTATAATTTTATAAACAATAAAATGTGTTAATTGCTCTGCAGTGAGCTTCTTAATTATAAAAATAAAGTGAATCATCTTGCTAAAGTGATTGACAATCACTAGAATACAGTCAAACTCAGCTTTCTCAATGTTTTTATTTTGTGAAAAATTGATGATGATGTTCATGCTGATTTGATCTCAAGAGTTTACAGAAATTAACAATGAATTAAACTTTTCATGTGATTTAGTTTTGATAATTTATGAATTCATGCATACTTTACAAAATTTACAGTATTTCTGAATCATATCTTTCATTTATGATCAATAATACTTTTGCAAAAATAACTTGTAAATCTGCTTTGTAGCAAAGTAATTTGTCAAAAATGTATCATGATGTTGTCTGACTAACTTTAGTTGTAGAATCTTGTTGACTGAAATGTATAAACAATCATTGTAAAACAATATGTTTTCATTAAAAATTCATTTTTTTGTGAATTGAGAGTGAAACTTCATTTTCTTTCTAATTTTTGTTATGTGCTTGTCAGCATTTAGCAGTTCAGATAATACTAAAATAAAATTGCAAAATGTTTCATTTGTTTTGTGAGAATCTTCAGTATCATAAAAATTTTCATCATGAACTAGTTTGTGAACACTGATGATTTTCAGTTCAAATTTTTTATTTTGATATGTTCTGTTTGAAAGAATTTTCACAAGTAATTTTTTAATTTGTATTATAAGTTTTGCAGAGAGAGATTGTGCATTATTTTTTTTTTCTTCAAAAAACTTAAATGAAGCATTTGTCAGCTCAAGCTTTTCATCAGCACAGTTTGTTTTTTCAAAAAAAAAGCATGATATGAAACTGATTTGCAATCTTATGCTCTTGAGTGTTTTTGTAATTTGCTTTTTCTGCATAATCTAACTGCTGTGAAAACTCATCAGCTGCATTTTTTTTTCTTCTGATGTTTCACAATAAATCAAAAAATTGTTAACTTTTGAGTTCAATGAACTTGTTATTTAAATAAGTTTTTTGCTGTTGCAAAGTAATGAAGATTATCATGATTTGTCATTACTAAAACAAACTTTCACAAGCTTTTTAGTTAATAATGTCAGTGTTTAAAAAATTCAACAATAATCAAGAGTTTTTGATCATGAATATCATAATTGTGTTTTGTGAATTTCATTTTTCACAAATACACAATCATAAATACTTAATTGTGAGAATCATTCAATTGAGTGATGATTTCTGAGATGACAAAATCAGAAACATCAATTTCAAAATGTATTTGATGATTAAAATTGAAGTGATGAAGCATGACAGCATCTGTAAAAATTTTCTTCAAAACATAAAAAATTTTGTGAATTTTTTCTGTGAGAAAATTTTTTTTATTTTTTTTATTCAATTCTTGTTTTTTGTGATGTTTGATTTTTTTATTTTGTTCTCTGCTCTTCAGCATATTAGTAAGATTTAAAATGATTTTTGAGAATTTTGAAATAAAATGATGATAAAAATTTGTGAATTTTAAAAATATTTAAATATCTTTTCACAAATTGAATTTCAGTCAGATCAAAATGATTTTCACATGTAATTTTTTCATAAATATTTCATCAGCTGATACAATATATCTGAGAAAATTTATTTTGTGAACATTAAAATAACACTTGAAGATTTTGCAGTAAAAATCTGCTGTCATAAATGTCTTCAAGACTTGATGAACATATTAAACATGATTTTTCTCATTTGTGAAATATATTACAACATCATTCAGATAAATTATCATAAAAGCATCACAGTTGTGAAAAGTTTTGTTGATATAAAACTGAAAAGCAGCTGAAGCATTTAACAGATTAAAAAAAATCACACAATATTCAAAAAATTTTAAAAATATGTGAAAAACAGTTTTTTATTTATTTTTCTTCTGAATGTGAAGATGATGATAAGCATTCTTGATATCAAAATAAGTAAAGATTTTAGCATTTATAAAACATCTCAAAAACTTTTCAATCAATGATAATGAATAATAATTCTTCACAATCTTGAAGTTCAAATTGTGATAATTCACACACATTTGTAAATTATTATTTTTTTTGAAAGCAAACATAATTAATGCTTTTGTGAGAAATTTAAAAAATCAGATGAAATCATGAGCAACTGTATTGTTGAGATATTTATGAAGTGTTTCAATTTCATTTTCTGAAAGTTGATAAGTGAAATTAAAAATGAGTTTTTTTTAGACTTAAGTTTAATAATCAAGTTTTTTTTTTGATAAAAAATCAGCTTTCAAACTTTTTGTTTACTGAAAGCTTTTGTGAGATTTTTATAAACTTCAGATATTTGAAAATCATAATTCATAATAATTATTTTCTCAATTTTGTGACATGTCATCATGTAAATAAACTTTCTTTTTTGCACTAAATTCTTCACATCAACTGATTGAATCACTGTAAGTGAATCACACAAAGTTTTCTGAAAATGAATTGAATGATTTTTTCATGAAATGATGAAATCATGTTGTGAAAGTCAAGTCATGTTTAAAATCATATCATCATTTATATTGACAATAATGACTTGCTCACAAAAAATTTGTGTTTGATTTTGAGAATTTCAACACTTGAAAACAATGTTTGTGACATTTTCAGCATCAAAAAATACTTGATTTTTTTCAGCAATTTTAAAAAAAATCTTCATTGAATGTATCTTCAGTTTTAGTAATTTTGTGAGATCAGAACTGATGATAAGAAAAATGCAGTAAAAATTCACATGAGCTGATTATTTATGCTCAGTAAATGATTTTACAAAAAATGCACTTAATTGAATAAAAAACATGAACAAAAAATTGACATCAGATAATTGCATTACTTTAAAATTATTTTCTTTCAAGTTTTTAAATTTTTATTTCTTTTTCTTGAGACAATTAAAAAATTTATGTTTTTTTTCATCACAACTGTAGCAAGTGATATTTGTGAAATCAATCTTGCTATCAAATTTATTTTTTTTATTTTTTGCAAAATTTTTTGTTTTTTTTTTAAACTTTTTTTTGAATTGATTTTGTTGAGATTTATTTGCAGAAGTCTTTGCAAAATTTTCATTTTTTTTTTGAAAGTGAGAATAAAACACAATTGTGTGATGATGATGATTATTTCACAAAAAGTATTTAAAAGTTTTTCTTGTTTGTTAAGTTTGAAATGCATTGATTTATTCATAACTCACAGAAATAAATGTTTTATTCATTTAGCATGATTTTTGATTTCATCATTTATTTTACAAAGTTTTTGTTTGAATTGAGTGTAAAATTCATTGTCAGTTTTATTATCATTTTTTTGCAGAAGAAAAAAAAATTGTCATAAGTTTCTGATGATGTTTTGCAAATCATCTAGATCAGAAAATAAAAAATTTTTTATTTTTTTTAAATGTTTTTTGTTGAATTTTTCTTCATAAAATTTTTTCATTTTTTTTGAAGTGTATAGTAAAGTTCAGTTTTTGCATAATTCATTTTTTGAGAATCTTCAATTTTTACAAGTTTAGTTAAGAATTCAATTTTGAAAAAAAATTTGTGAAGCTTGACAAAAATGATAATTTTATAATCAGACTTCAGTTCTGACAGTTTATATTATTTAGCTTTCTTGACTGAATTTTCTTGTTGAGTAAACACATTTAGAAACTTTGTTTAAATGTGTTTTTTTAGATTAATTCTCAGTTGTTCTGAAAGTGAAATCATGTTTTTTAGAAGCTGATTTTGTTTGTGAAGCTTCTCAAAAAACATGATTTCAATAATGAAACATTCATGAAGTGTAAAAAATGTATTGATGAATTTTTTATAAATAAATTCAGAGTCTTCTGACTCTGTGTTTTGAGTAAAAAATGTTTTTTTGTGAGAAAGTTCTGCTGCTTTGTGAGATGTTTCTGAAATCACTTTCATTTAAGAGTTGGCAGATGATGAGAATTCTTCACAAGAATTTTCATGAAAGATGAAAGAAACAAATGTTTTTTCTTTGTCTTTAAGAATCATTTCAGGCATACTTTTCAAAAAAGTGGCAAAATATAAGAATAGAATAAATGATTTATTTAGTTAATGTATAAAGTAGGCATGAGATGACTACTATTCATTTAATCAATAAGAGAATCAATAAGCAAAAGATATAGTTGTTAGATCAAAGAGATTGCCACTGATTTTCTCAATGAAGAAAGAAATCAGTGTGTTATTTATATGTGTGTTATGCTTGCTAAAGTTAATCAAATTAAGACTAGTTACATTGAGAAAAGAGGCAGTGTTAGCTTTTGCAGAGCTTACAGCTGGAGCCTTACAAAAGCCAGATGTGAATAACTTGAAAAACAATGAAGAAAATTTAAGTAATGAAATCAAATCAAATAAAAAACAAAAGTCAATTTTTCATTTAGCATGATTAAGCAATACTTTTTTCAAATAAATATTTCTCAATGAGAGTCATGCTCTCAAAAACCACAAGACATACATTTTTCAAAATGTTAAAACATTGAATGTTCAATTGAAGTGATTTATTACAGCAACATTAATGATGAATCATGCATTAAATTTTTTGAGTATTTTTACTTTTTTGCATTGTGCTGATTTTGAATAATTAACATCAATATACATATCTGATATCATGTTAATCAATGTATTCAGTGAGACTGAAAGCATCAATCTTCATATTCTCAACTTAAATTTGTATCATTATTTTTTTACTGTCAGAGCAATGTCAAGTGAGACAGCACTGATTGCAATTTTAAAAATTCTTAATCAGATCATGTTGCAACATTTTATGAAACAATTAATAATTGTTGAAAAATCAAACTTGAACTCAATTGTGATAAATGAAATTATTTCATTTTATAAAATTAAAACAATTAAGTGTGCAATAAGACTTCAGCAACTTTTTCAATACAAAATAATTTATGATTTTTTAATAAAATATTTACACAAAATGTGTCAATCAGATGATGTGAACAACTCACAAAAAAATGAAAATGATGTGAGTAAATGATTTGATATGCAAGTTTATCATCATTTACATCATGCATCAGCATGTTTGACATTAAATCAAGTGTACAAAACAATATTAGTAAAAAAAAAAAAATCTTGCACAGAATATTTTGTTATAACAGTTCAAATTTGCAGAAAATTTGATTTAACTTGTTAATCACATGTTTATCAATTTACAAATTTCATTTATATCATAAGATTATCAGTAAGTAATTGAATATTTAATGAATGAAATATCAAAATATTTCACATTTTTTGCAATTGTGAACAATGTTGTTCTGAAAAAAAAACATTGTTTACTTTTCTTCACTGTATATTCAATGATACAGTTTCACATTGAAATTGTTTTCAAGAATCTGAAATTTGAGATGCTATCACTTCATGCTAAAATGAATAGCAACAAACAATCTGCTATTGTAGAACAATTTAATAATGTTAATGATAAAGTTTAAATTCTCATGATCATTTATGCAATTTGCTTAATTGAGCTGAACTTACATCAGCAATGCTTGAATTTGATGATGTTGAAGTCTGCAGTGAATGCAAATACTGTTTTTTAAACAATAAAATATGTGCATCATCTAAATCAGATTCATCTTCAGAATATATGAATATTTCATGATGCACAAATTTTTAATTAATTTATGAAATTTAATCAAGCATGAAAAATGAACAATTAAATAATTGAAATGAAAAATAAAATTTTTGAAAATCTCAATTTTAATCAAGCAGAAGCTGCAGTCAAAGCAAAAATTGTAAAAAAAAATAATGATGATGAAACAGAAAACAATTTTGTTAATTCATTGTAATTAAAAATTAATGAATTACTACAAGAAATGTTTGAGCAATCTTTCTCACAATTAAATTGAAGAAAGTTAAAAAATCTTAATTTATTTACAAGAAATGAACATATTGCTGCAATGCTGGCAAAGCAAATGTTAAATCAGTTTTCTTAAAATCATCACAAAAGTGTTCTATCTCTCACTTCAGTTAAATTTAAGTTGATGAATTAAATTCACTCTGTTAAATCTTCACAAGCTCAATCAAAAACTTTACTTAATTTTTCTGTTTTTTTTATTGATGATATTAATTTTATAACTGCTTGATTCATTTTTTTTACTGACTTTTCTGATGAAATTAATTTTATTATAAATTCATTAATATTTTTTGTTGCATTCTCATCTTCTGATGTTATCTTCAAGCTTGAAATTGATTCTACAATTTCATTAAAGCATGATGTGTCTGTTTCAATTGTCAATTGCTCAAAAAAACATTTTGTACTTAGTTAATCACAATCAAAACATATTTTATTGCAGAAACAACAAACTTCAGATGAACAACATAATATTAATTAATTTGACAATATGTTTGAAAGTACTGCATAATCTTCATAATCAAAATTAATTAACAAAAATGTTGATGAAGTCAGTATTGAAAATATTAATTTTAAGAAAAATTTTAAATTTTCACAACAAGTTCATCATTCAGCTCACAGTACTGCTGGCAAAAAAAAATTTAAAATGTTTCAGATGTATGTTTGAATGAGAGTCAATTTTTGAGTACAAATTTATGATGTAACATAATTGAAATTGTGTTAAAGTGTTAGTTTATTTTGATTGAATATCAAGTTGTATGATTTCAAAATACAATTTCATTCATTTTTCATCATAATTATATACATTATTATATACTGAAGAAGTCTCAGATTAAATTTAAGCATTTTGATAAGTAATGTGAGAATGTTATTTGCTTGAACAATTGTGATGTAATTATTGTAAATAACAAATGACATGCTCATTTTAATTTCTTGATGAAATAATCAAGCAAAACTGTTAAAATAAATGAAATAAGTAATAAAATAAAATTAAATAAATCAATATTACTTTGTGATTGCAAAATTTAATTTTCATTTACTGATTATGAGCAAATAATATTTTATAATAATTTCATGTGATGTGATGATGATAACTAGTATTACTTGACATTAAATGATGTGAACCAGTCTTTTTGCTGTAAAAGTTTTGTTGAGGTTTGCTAAAAATCTGATATTAACACTAACTATGCACAAGTTAATTTCAGTGAATGAAGACTCTTTACAGATTTGCTGATGTTATAAAAGCTTTTTTGCAATCAAAATAAGCAATTCAATTACTCTGATGAGTTTGTGCATGTTAAGACATATGTTTTTATATCTCACAATTTGATAGTGTTCAAAAATATATGTAAGTCTGATAAACATCACCAGATGACTTCATTATTCTAATTATACACACTGAACTCTTCTAATTTTTAACTCATTTAGCAAAATATTACACTGTACATACTGTGAAATGACATTTTCAGATTCTCAATCAAATTTATAATAATTTTATGCTAATCAGAACAATAAATTAAACAATAAATACAAAAAACATCATGAATATAAAAAACACAATAAATATAAAGAATGTCAGTTCAGATTCTGATGATGAAAACATGTTTCATGATGAATCAATATTATTTAAATCAAGTTTGTGTATATTTTCTTCAGTTTGTTCTAGTATCAATGCTAATAATTTTTATACAATTGTTGAATTTTCAAAGATTTTTTTGAAAAAATCATGAATTATGAATCAACTTAAAATGTCAAACAATAATTATTTTATGAAAGTGCTTTAAAATGTCACAATAAAATTCTTCTGATACAATCTGTATCTTCATCACATATACTTTTAACAGCAGATTGTCAAGCATTTAAAAAAATCTTGACTGTGCAGTTCATTTCTCAAAAATATTCAATTTTATATCATTAATAATGAGAAGATGAGTGAGCAGTGCTATACAATTTTTTAAGTTGATAAAAATACATAAACAGCAGAAAATCATCTTGCTTATTTCATCTGTAACATCTGCTTTTGAAACACTACAAACAAGCAGAATGTTTTTTATGATAAGATTTTTTAAAAAGCTGAAATTAATGTGCTCATTTGATTAATATATTTTTTTTTATGTCAAGAACACATTTTATTCAAAATCAATTATGTCACTGATGACTGTGCTATCTATTCTGACATTATTAAAAAAATTAAAAATTCAAAACAAAAAAACACATTTTTTTGTTCTGAGCAATCACATAATACTAGTTCTGATTTTACTTCATCAGATCATTCTGATATAAAAAATACTTCATTGTGATGTTCATCAAAACATTCTAGACTTGTTTTTTTGTTAGAAGAGTTCATGCATAGTGATGTTGCTTCAGATGCTTCAAATGTCTCAGATTTTCTCAACAAAATGTTTATATCTGATTTTTCAGTTGACTTCAAAATGTGTGATTTAACAAATAACTCATCTTCAAAAACTCATGCAAATAATGCTGAAGAATCTGAAAATGATTTTTAAACATTTCAATTTGTTTTTGAAAATCAAATTAATGATTCAGTCATTTTTATGTTTTTGCAATGACATAAAAAAATACTTATTTTTTTTCAACAAATTAAACTGCTGAAGAAATCAGAAAGCATGAATTTATTTAAGCTATACTGATGCTTGATATTAATTTACAAATTTCTTTAGACAGTTAAACATTTATCACACTCTGAAGCTTCAGATGCAGACATCAAAATTGATCATGAAATTAATTCAGATGATATAAAAGCTGATGAAATTGATAAGAAAATGTCACATGACTTTCTGAATGACACACTATATCATTTTGTCAAAAAAAATCTAAATTGATAAAACAAACTGAATGATATTATTATTTTCATCAACAATGATATGCAGTGTTACAATGAACAGCAGACATTTTTTGATAACATCAAATATCAGAAACAAAATCACAAAAAAATCTGTAGCATTCTTGAAATGACTAGTGTGAAGTTTTCAAAATTAAATTCAATGAGATCATTTGTTGTGTTAAAGTTTTGACAATTTATTGCTGTCAAAGTTATGCTGACTCACTTTAAAATTAATCATCATTTTCAGAAATGTATTTTTGAAAACATTATCAGTCTAGAAAAAACATGAATTATAATTATATATTTTTTAGCTGTAAGTTCATGACTTCTTTCAGATTATTTTTTTCAGCAAATTTTAATCAAATTTGTAAACAGCACAAAATCATTTTAGCATTTCACTAGCAAAAATCTTTTTTTTCAAATTCATTCTGATTATTGTTTCATCATCACTTGTTTTTTAATAAATTGACAAAATTCATAGAATAATTTCTAGTTTTCAGATTATAATTTATTATGACAATTTTCATAATTTTTGTGCAGATTATAATCTGATTGATAAACATCTGAAATAAAATTTTCATTATTTTGATGATTCACTCAAACACACTTGAATCATCATCATCATATCATATCAATTTTTTATTTTTCATCATAAGTTTTTCAAACTCAAAAACTGATGCATGACACAAAAAAGCATGAGTTATGCAGCTGCATTCACTTTGCTCTGAAAAAATAATAAATCATAAAATTTGTTTCTCACTGATTTATTCAATTATGTTATTCTGAATGAAACACATCTTGTGTGCAATCAAAATTTCTTACAAGCTCAAATCATTCATTGATTATTTTTATGCTTTTATGTTTGCATAACAGCAATTTTTTTTTTAACTTTCATCTGAATTTTCAGAAGTGTCAGTTTTTGTTGCTTTCATTAAATTTTGATAAATTTTGAAAATCAGAGTTTCTTGAAAAACTCAATGTATTCTCTGATGTCAACTCATTCAATTTTGACATCAATCATTTTGCTTCATGTCTTCAATTAAGCAATCTTATCATGAATCATTTTATTTGAGATAAAATTCTGCCAAAGACAACTGCTGATGTTTGTATTGAATAAATTTGAGAAATGTGTTTAATACAGCACATACTGATATTTCATTATCACAAAACAAGCTTATCAAAATCACATTTTTTAATGCAAAGTTGAAAAAATACAAAAAAATGATTAAATTTCTTTATTATAAACTTGTAATCAAATTTTCAAACAAAAAATTGATGTAAAATATGAAGAAATACTGACAACTAATTTTGATGACAACTTGACTGAGATTTAAATATGTGCATGTATTCATACATGTGAATGATATGCTGCAAGCAGTCTGACTGATCAATTATGACAAATTACTGAATGAGTGACTTAATCATATTGTCAATAAACATCATGCTGAAAAATTCTTTCTCAAGAAAATTAATTTTAATAATTTCAAAGTTCAAGAAAAACAGCTAATTTATATTTTCTGTGAATTTTCTTATATGAAAGCAATGCTTTTTATAATTGTTTGTCAAGTTCTAGTTCACAAAAAAAAATAATTGTTTGATTTTTTTTTTCAGCTCAACAAGTTTTTGTATGTGTCATTCTTCATTTTGCAAATATTAACATGTGTATTTTTTATGCTCATCTTTCTGTGAATGACAAAGCTGATTTAATTTATATATTTAATGAATTTCAAATTAAATGTATGATTCTAGTGTGTTCATACTTCATTAACTTCATCAATCTGAATCTGCAATATATGTGCTGCAATGTGCATTTGTTTAATACTGCATTGTCAAAAATTATTATAATGCAAGCAGTTGAACAAATATGATGTATCAGTCAGATATTAATAATTAAGATTTATAATTACTGTGTTTTAGACAGCTTCAACATTAAGCAAGTAGAAAAAATAATCAGTAAAGCAATTTCTGATTTTATGATGAAATTCAATAAAGAAATGTTTCAGATTCACAAGATCAAGATTGACAAAATTTTGATTGAAAATTGAGCATTTGATAAAAATGAAAATCTGATTTACTTAAAAAATGATGAAAAATAATGTAAACATTAAACATTAATTGAACTTAAAAATTCAACATGTTTTGTTCAACTCTTGTACACTAGATTAAATTTAGCTTCATAATGTTATTGATGTTATGTAATTCATGTTGTTAATAATACTTCACATTACATACTTGATAATCTTAAAACATTTTTTTTTTCATTTTCTTGTTTTCAAAGTTTTTATTTTTATTTATTATTCTTTATTTTTTTCAACTTTCAGCACAATGTTTTCTAGATATAATTTTTTTTATTTTTTAATTCTGAATTAACTGCTTTCAATTCAGTTTCTGAAGCTGAACTTGAACAATGTGCTCTGAATTGTAATTTTTTTATTTCAATTAATTTTGAATACATTGATTTTCAACAAATTGTATTCAGTCTAAATGATGATGCAAAAAATCTCAGTGATGAAATTAATTATGAAAAGTTTCAGAAAAAAAAATATAAAAAAATTTGTCATATATTATACTGATTTGAATTTTTTTTAATTTTGATTTAGAAATTCAAAATTTCAGTGAAAAAATTTAAAAAATTAAAACATCATGCAACACAGTTTCTGAATTTTTCATCAGATGTATTTTATTTTGATTTTTTTATAATTTCTAGTTTTAATTTGAGTTTCACAACTTCAATTTCATCTTCACAAGCAGCAATTAATCAGAATGATGACAATTTTATAAATTCACATTTATTATCTAAATTTCAAGTTTTATAATTTGAAAATTATTTTTTTCAAAAAAAATTAAAAATTTTTAATCATTTTCTCAGTCATCTCAAGCTCAATATTTCTGATTTTAAAATTTTTAACAATTATTTCATTTCTGACTTCAGAATTTTCAGTCATTACTTCAATTGTGATTTTAAAATTTTCAGCAATTTTCATTCTTCTGAATGTTAAATTTACAACTTTCAACTTAAAATTAGCAATTTCATTCTCAGTTTGAGTTTCAAAACTCATAATTTTAAATTCAAAATTAGCAATTTCACTTACAGTCTGAATCTCAAAACTTTCAGTAATTACTTCAAAATTAGTAATTTCATCTACAATCTGAATTTCAGAACTTTCAAAAATCATTTTAAAATTTACAATTTTGCTCACAGTCTGAATTTTAAAACTTTCAAAAATTATTTCAAAAATTATAATTTTATTCATGATTTAAATTTCAAAATTTTTAAAAATCATTTTAAAATTTACAATTTTATTTATGATTTGAATTTCAGAACTCTCAGAAATTATTTTAAAACACAAGTTAGCTGAAAAACTCATTGCTTGAAAATCAGTCATGTGAAGCAAGATTTTAAACTTAAAACATTTATTTTTACTCTCATTTCAGTTTCTTTATATTTAATGATTCAGATTCAGTACTTGTATCATCATCTTCACATAATACAACTCAGTTAATATATATTAATGAAGATGTAATCAATAAAAAACTTAATATATTAATTAAATAATATTATTTTATTTATTTATCACAAAAAAATACTAATTTTGTAATTTAAATAATTATTTTTTAAGTAACAATTTCTGAATCACTGTAAATTAAAATACAAAAAAAAATTCAGATATTATTTAAAACTTGAAAAAATCAAATTTTGATTGAAGCAAAAAATTGATTTTAATTATAAATTAAACAATTATTAAATCAGCAGTATGCAAAAAAAAAAATTTTTAAATTTTAAAAAATGTTTTCAATAAATAATTTCAGCTTTACTGACTCTCAAATATTTTCACATTTGCTTGTAAAATTGTTAATTTTGATAAATGTTTTGCTGATAAAAAGCTTTGACTGAAATGTATATTGTATTTTATAACTTGAAATGTATGTTTAATTTTAATGTTAATTTAATGTAAATGCATTTGTTCAGATTATTATTTATATATATTTATTTCATCTTCAAAAACATAATGTTGTCAATACAAATCTTGTTAAATATGATTAATTTCATTTATTAACACTATATAATAATTTAAATAAAACAAAACAATTTTAAAATTTTATTATTAAAAATTTTTTACTTCATTCTGCAAAGTCACATTAATTTATAATATAATATATGATTAATTTAAATCAGAAATTAGATGAATCAATTGATAAAAATTTTAATGTTGATAATAATAATAATAATTTTAACTTGTAATATTACTGTTGTGAAATAAATGATCATTATATAAAAACAATTATTTATAAAATAATTGTTTTAATATAATTTAATATAAAATTGTATTATTGCAGTTTTGTGTTAAACAAGTTTGATAACTAAAATATAATGATTATATAATAATAATAATATAATTAATAATAATTTTTTACAGTTATTAATTATATTTAGTTGTATTATAATATTAGCTTAATTTTATATTTAAATGAATATAATGTTAATATTGTATTATTATAAAATGAAAATAATTTTATACTAATTGAAAATTATTGTATAACTTAAAAATATTATATAACAAATATTCATTATAAAATATAATAGCAATATTGTATTTTATAATTACACATTAATTGTACTTCAATGTTACATTTGTGATTTATTGTTGTTAATAATTTTAAAACATTAAACTTTACAACAATAAACTTTAATCTTTTCACAACTGTTTTCACAATCATTCTGTGAAATCACCCAAAGGCACATATGTAACTACATAGGTACATAACTAGTTACCTAGTTAGTTAGGTAACAGCCATTTTTTCTGAGCTTCATCTGCTGGAGTACAGCAGCTACGTGCTCACGTGCAACCACCACCTTTGACACAATCTACCTAGCATAGCTGAGATGTTAAGTTCTTGCTCCTCACCATGCCACTCCTAACAAAACAGGATGAGAGCTCTCACAAGCAAGAGCAGGTTCCTCACGAAAACTGGTCCAGTTGCCACCACCTCCCTTTCTTCTCGAGATCGACTATTCTATCAGTCTCGCAGAACCGGTTTTTCCTCTATTCCCCTTCCATGATTTTGAAAATTTACATAGATGAGGGTGAGATCGTCATGACCACACTTGCCCGTTCCATCCTGGGTTCCTGTGTCCCACGGGTTGTCCTCGCTGTTACGATCCAACCACCCGAGCCCGAACTCGAACCAAACACCTCGAACCCTCCTCTGCGCCCTCGACGAGGCATTGTTCTCACTCTCCAACCTGGTGAGATTTATCGGAGCTCTGGCCTTCTCTTGCTTCTCCGCAGCGCCAGACTGTGAAGAAAAAGCTCTACCATCTCCTTATCCACATGCGGGCACATAAGTTCTCATACTATGGCCGTCCCTCAGGCCAGCCATACATTCTTTCTGAGGTACTTCGCAGGATAAAACACCCCCACTGCAATTCCCGCTCAGACTGGGATACCTCACGCATCCGTGCACTATATGCCAGAAACCCTGAACGTGCAGTTGCTCTCGAGCAAGTGCAGCGTGATACCACAGGTCCACATGGTTGGGACCGCCTTGTCCTCACACATATGGACTTTTCAGAACGGAACATTCTTGTGGATCCCAACTCTCTTGAAGTAACAGGTTTCTTGGACTGGGAAATGGCCTGCATTATGCCTGCATACTATGAATATGTTACAGCACGATTGTCAGGAGGCCATCAGCCTGAATGGCGGAAGGACCTGTTAGATGTGCTGAGATCTGTTCTACACCATGAGTGTGATAGTGTCAGTGCCCATGCCAATGAAAGAGACGAGAGGTATAAGAAGACACTGGCAGCATGGGATGCTATGGTTAATGTTGAGAGAATTGCGAGGGGGTTTGACGATGACTGCTATTGGACTCTCGAAACCGATCTACCAGATATCTCACAAAGGATTGGTCCTGCTTTGTAGTTTGAAGGGATATTCGAAGTAGCAGACACAAATACTCCGTAGATTGTCAGCTATTTGGTAGGCTAGTAAGATTCAAAAGACCATAATCGCCAAAATGTGTTCTAGACAGGAGCTCAGTGACGAATGCTGGTGGGTGGACCCGTCCCTATCCTTTCGCTTGATCGCATAACATACACAAGATAGACAGGGAATGTCTCCGTCGGGCTCATGAGGCGCTCTCGCCCCTTTCTTTTATGAATCGCATTGAGGGCCACCGGCCGAAAAATATCTTGCACCAGCTGAGCTAAGGTCATGCCCGAGGAATACTGGCTGCGCATTCGTGCTGAAATATCATCGAGGAAGTTGTAGACAGTCTCATCAGCATCATCATGTCCGGCGTAAAGTGTGACTTCGCCAAGCTCTTCGCGGGACTGCTCTACGGCTCCGCCATAACGGAAGGTGGTGGGAAATGGGGAACCGCCGATGCGTTCGATTTCGCCGTCTTCAGGTCGGAGATGGATGATACGCATCATACCTCCAAAATGGCCAACAGCAAGGACCGCAGAGGGCTTACCCGAGGACTTGGGGAAAATGATATTCCTGAGAGAGGAGAGCATTGCGTGGATCAAGAGAAGTTGATTGCTCGTTTGGGTAAATTGTGGCCAGGGAGCTGGATGCAGGACACAAGCTCTACTACAGTAGTGCCCTGAAGCAAATGAAGTGAGAGTGTTGCCTACGTAGTGAGTAGCTATTACATTGACTTGACCCCTTTTGGGGTTGAGAGCAGGTTGAGTGTAAGTAATATTACAGTTGAGTTCAGATCAACGTAATTATTAGTTAATCCTTAGTTATAAGGATTATCCGGATTCCGGTAACTTATGGTTTTAAATTAGAATCACGTGATTACGTGTTTCCAGATCACCACGCGTACAAGCAAACTGACGACAGAGCGTGGCAAGTCACCGATCTCGATTGATGCAACTCTTGTGATTGAGGCAGCTATTAATTAACATAGTATGTTGAGTTGATGGATCGAAGGACCTTCTTCTCTTTCAGATGTACTAGGAGAAGCCAGTCTTTCGCAAGGCACTGTCTCCTGTGACAAAAGATTCAGGTGCGTCTAAGATGCAAAAGGAACCCTCAATGCATGTAACTATAGTTAACACTGCAGTTTACCAATCGTTGTATAATATTAGATTCAATGACCATGTCGTCAAGCGCGTCCGCTCGTTCTTCATTGGATAATTCTTTTCATGCGTCCACTCCTCCCACCTTGAGTCAAATGTCCGGCTCGCTTGAAACTGAAGGTGATAAAATGGATATAGACATGGATGATGGTGATGTGGTGCCAGAGAGTAGTAGTCTCGATCGGCACATTGAGGATGATGAAGAGGGAATGGATCTCAAAGCAAGAGCATTGACCAAGTTGTTAAAAACCAGTTCTGTGTGTCGAGATATCTGGAGTACACTTTAGAAGCTAACCAGTCCAAACACTGACAAATTGGGTAGGTTTTCGTTGCGATCATGGCGGAAAGGATGAAAGAACAGCGAAAAAGACAACAGGAAGAGGCTCGAAGGGCAGAGGCTAAGAGGCGCATCGCTGAGAAGAGGGAAACAAAGCCTGTTGAGCCAACTACGAGACGCGCTACCAGAGCAAGTGAACAGCAATCAGAGCAGTCGAAGACCAGTGCAGCGCGTAAAGAGAAAGTTCTGGGTTCTCAGGCGAGTACTACAGCAAAGCTGCCTGCCCGGGTTCGACCAAAAAAACCTGCTGGTGGAAGTTCCATTTCCAGTTATTTTGAAAAAGCGGATATTAAAATATCGCAGAATAATCCGACTGTGCAAGAAGCGCTTGCTCAAGCTGCTGGTGAATTTGAGACGAAGCCCGCTGTCCTGGGAGAGCAAGAGCTTGTAGCGACGCAACAACCCGCACTGATGACAGGTGGGAAAATGAGGGGTTATCAACTAGAAGGCTTGGAATGGTTGAAATCCCTGTGGATGAATGGGCTCTGTGGGATCCTTGCAGACGAGATGGGACTAGGGAAAACAATCCAAGCGATATCGCTCATCGCGTTTTTCAAGGAGCATCAGGTTTCAGGTCCTTTCCTGATTGCTGCCCCGCTTAGTACGGTGAGCAATTGGGTCAACGAATTTGCCCGCTGGACTCCTGCTATTGAGACTGTTTTGTATCATGGTACAAAGGAGGAACGGAACGAGATCAGAAGGAAGCGGATGAAGATGCAGGATCAGAAAAAGCCCGATTTTCCCGTCGTTTGCACTTCATATGAGATATGTATGAATGATCGGAAATTCCTCGCAAATTATCAATGGAAATACATCATTGTTGTAAGTGAAGCGCCATTCCGCTGTATAAAATGGCCAGACACTAAAAACTGTGGCAGGATGAGGGGCATCGACTTAAAAACATGAACTGCAGGCTCATAAAGGAACTTCTGACCTACAATTCTGCCAATCGCCTTTTAATAACAGGAACCCCTTTACAGAATAATATTGCAGAGCTCTGGTCCCTTTTACATTTCCTGTTACCAGAGATCTTCAACGACCTTGATAGTTTCCAAAGCTGGTTTGATTTCTCGTCTGTTCTGGATACTGCAGGACACAAGGACGTTATTGAAAGGCGAAAACGAAATTTGGTATCGACAATGCATGCAATTTTGAAACCATTTCTGCTGCGTCGAATAAAGGCAGACGTTGAAACTGAGTTGCCTAAGAAGCGAGAATACATATTGTACGCACCACTAACTCCAGAGCAAAAAGAGCTTTACCTTGCAATCATTCAGGGTACCAGTCGACAGTATTTAGAGGAAAAGGCTGTAGAAAGAATCGAGTCTAGAAATGCGTCCGCCACTCACTCGAGAGCTCAGAGCTTGAAACGGAAAGCAAGGGATAGCGCCAGCTCCACTCCGAATAAGAGTCTGAAATCCAGTCGGGATTCTACACCTGGCACCGTTCTAGAACGAAGTGTGAGAAGGAAAGGAAAGCGAAGTTACAGAGAAACAAGTGATCGAGAGTTCAATGCGAAGTTACGCAGGCTGGAACGCGGCACTGACGAAGATGAGTCTGATGAATCCGAACCCAGCGAAAGTGAACTGCTGGAGATTGAACGCGTGAAGACCATGAAGCTTGCTAGTATGAATCCCTTTTGTGTGGCTGTTAAAGGAGACGGTATTAATGCGTTTAATAGAAAAGGAGATTGCTTCAAAAAAGCTCCAAAACCCAGTGATGCAGGCTCGGCTAGCCTGTAACTCTCCTCACAATTTCTATTGGCCTTGGGACGAAGATTCTTTCAGTGTCGATGAATCTATCGTGACCTCATCTGGTAAAATGCTCCTTTTAGACCGCTTGGTCCCTTGCCTGCTATCTAAAGGTCATAAAATCCTTTTATTCTCCCAGTTCAAAACACAACTCGACATACTACAAGAATGGTCAAATCTCCGCAAATGGAACTGCTGCCGTATCGATGGCGCAGTCAGCCAGATAGACCGCCAAGCCCAAATCAATGCTTTCAATACAGATCCCGATTATAAAATCTTTCTACTCAGTACTCGTGCTGGTGGACAAGGCATCAATCTGACTGCAGCTGACACGGTAATTTTGTACGATTCAGACTGGAATCCACAACAGGATCTCCAAGCTCAAGATCGAGCGCATCGAATCGGACAGACCAGGCCAGTGATAGTATACCGTTTAGCGACCAGGGGAACGGTCGAGCAGACGCTCCTTGAACGAGCGGATTCAAAGCGCAAACTGGAGAAACTCGTCATTCAAAGGGGCAAATTCAAAAATCTTTTTGACACGTCCTCTCTTTCTGAACAGAGCGAGGTGGAGGAATTAAGGAAAATCCTTGGGGAAGATGGGTTTGAAGTCTTTGATGCTGGGGCGGGGACGACGCCGGAATCACTGCTGTCGAAAATGGAGTTGGAGATATTGACGGATAGAAGTGATGAAGCCTATGCGAGAGCGGAAAGCGGCTTAGATAAGAAGGGGACTGCGTTCCTGGCGGTTAAAACGAAGAGAGAGGGTGACGTGACTGATATACTCGAGAAATAGGCCAGTGGCTTTTTTGGGTCTCGGGGCTTGTTTTCGAGCGGTCAAGCTAACCTATACGTATCGAATCAGGTCCAGGCTTTTCGATACATTTAGGGTGTTTAATAAAAGAGCCTTTGCCATTTTGGCCTTTGAAATTGGGCTTTTCAGACGTACTTATGCCTCAAAATGTTGAGTGATTGCCACATGTCTACCTTCTACCCTTAGTTTTCATTTCAACGGGTTGATTTCCCGCTGCATGCGCCAAATTCGATAGTCACGAATCCTTGGATATATGGGCAGTGATATGTGCAGTCTGTAAGGACATACAACTCTCGTTTGACATAAATATACAACAATCCTCGAGGACGGCTTCCTAACACCATGCGAATTGAATAGAAAACCGACTTCCAGTAAAGAAATGCGGCGCTTAAGAGGAGTCTAGATTGTATCGCTGCCTGAAGAAAGAACTTGGCGGAGGGACGACGGGGTATAACGATAGTTAAGCGTAGAAAAAATTTAGTATTAACAGCAGGAGACAATAGGTATAACACCGGCTATCTGTTCCGCTTCTCCTCCTCAATCTCTCTGCGCAAATCCGCCAGGACCTCATTCCGCTTAGCTAAGTGTGCTCTTAGTCCGTCGATCTGCTCACCCACAGTCTTGACGTCGTCTCTAAGTCGTTCCAGATTCTCACCCTCTTTCACCCTGCCTGTGCCCTCTTTCAATTCACGCAATTCTCGTTCTTTGTATTCCAACATCTGCAACGCTTCTTTCTTGATAAGGGTCCAATTGGGTCCACCGCCAGTCCTTCGGCCATTTTTCCTCTCCTCTGCGGCTGCATTCGCAGCTTCAAGCTTCTTGTCTAGCTCAGCGAGTTCACGTCTCAATCGAACCTTTTCCCATTCTTCGTCTTGGATTGTATTGCTAAAATCTGTTCCCTGCGGTTTATAGCTTGTTCTTCCACCGACGCCTAGTCGAGTGAGATAGGCGTCTCCGAATTTCGCTTTGCGACCTGTGCTAGTGTCTCCGTCATTATTTACGCCCCAGCGCTTGGCGGTACGGACGTTGTCGTGTTGGTAATCTATTTTATTTGATTCAAAGGATGAACGGAGAGAGGCAGGGATGGTGCGTGGAATTCGGTAGCCTTCGTGTCTGTTGTTGAGAATGTGGAGGAATGCGAGGGCGGCGTCTTTGTTTATTGTTGAGGAGGCGGATGGGTTAACTAGGTTCCAAGCGGAACGGATATCGGTGTCTGGCACGGCGAGTGAGTCGTACAGGTCTTGGAGGGAGGAGACTGGTCATAAAAGCGTGTCAGTTCATTGAAGAATCTGCTGTGGGCAGGAACAGGGAATTGGCGCACAAGCTAGCTCTCCACGATGATTTTTATTTGCAGAATATATTTCTTCATATTTGGCCTTGTCGCTGGGGCTCATGTACCAGTCGAATCCATCTTTCAAGCCAGGCGTGTCGTCATCGTCTTCGACCCTCTCGAATTGAGGTTGGCGGCCGGATAATGCTTGGGTAGCATGGACAAGATGTGCTTTCGACTCGGGAACGAGCCAATCTGGTAGCTGATTGGGAACGTCTGGTAATTCCTAGTGTATATCTTCGTCAGAATACCAGAGCCTAAAATCTGCCTGCGGTCTCCGCAGAAATGTCATTTGCACGAACTCCATTGACAAGATCGAATAGAAGTCTCATAGCCACACAGAATTCTTCAAAATCCAGCTCTCCATCTCCATCAACATCAGCAAGATCCCACACTCTCTCCAGCTGGTCATCTCGTAACCGGCTGTTCCTCAAGACTGTGGCGGCTTGCGCGTTGTTTAGTCGGGGTTGGCCATTGGAGAGTGAGGAGAATATTTCCCAATATCGCTCTACCTCCCACTGTTCTATTCGCTTTTCAGCCATACTGCGATAAAGGAAGACAAATTCGCATTCCAGTAGAAGACGACGGGCTGTTTCTTCTGGCCGCAGACAGATTTATGTCATGGGCAACTTGATGGAGTCGACTTGCTGCAGTTGGTGTAGTTACATAAGCAGCGTGTTCACTGTACCCCCTGGCTAGCTCAGGGGCATCAGGATGAATCGGTTGCCTCAGTATTCTATACTATCCTCTTGACTGACGGCTTAGGGAGTTCCGGGGAATGCCCTTGTATCGATCATAGTGTCCATTTTAGCTCAATCCAAGAAATACTTAACACCACGCTTCTATCCATATCCACTCTAAATGTGCATAAAGGGTCCGTTGCTTCTTTACACTGAAAAATTTACATAAATATAACTATGAGAACGCAGTCGGTTAGAGGCGAGCTGTTCGGATACGAGAAAGTTGGGTATAAGTGAATAACAAGTACATCGAGGGCATCGATTGGCGCAGTCAACACACCGACGATGGCTTTCTATGTCATTTGGGAGTTTTCTGTTTTGTGAGCAAGTGTGTCACTTGTGTGACGGCTCGTTCGACTTCCGCATAAAGCTCTGGGGCTTGCAACATCTTGCCCAGAGCTTTTCCGTCAGAGACGTCAAGTAGAATTGTTTCCTCAATAGAATCACACTGGAAGTCTCGATTCGATGCGGTTTTCTCATCCGTTGTTTCCGCTCTGCCCCGTACGATTTCGTGCAGAAGGCTCTTATGCCTGGAGTAAAGATGTTCAAGGTCAGGTAAGGAAATCGGGTTAACAAGGTGGTTGTCAAGGAGGAATTCGAGGTGCTTGGAACCGCTCAAAGCTGAAAAAGCCTGTAAGCTTCCGAATCGCTTCAGAGTGGGGAAATAGGAACATACCTCTCCAATGCGACCAACCTCTATATGCCAAATAGAAAAAGGGAATGTTGGGCACTCTGAATTACATGACTGAAAGTCAGACAAGCTTTTCTCTTCTGTTGCATTGAAACAGAAAATCTTCCTAAACAACGGGAGTGCTCACACTGGAATCAACGCAACAGGTGCTGTAAGCGGGGCGACACCCAAGCTCCACCACATCCTTCTCCGATGCAAATCCTGCCGTTCAGTCGCAAGTGTCCTAAGCGTCCCAAGTACTTGACTCTGGTGGATCACATTCCCAGGATACAGTAGCTCAACCGGATTATGTGACTGCAGTTCCTCAGCTTTCCTTTTTGCGTTCAACGGTGGTACACTTTTGAGACCCCATTCCTCGTACGGTATTCGTTGAAGCACACGATGGCCGTAGGTAACCAGCAGCTTTTTCCAGCCACGCTCCGCCTCTTCCCATTGCGCCCAGGTAGCAGACGCTTTATTGGTAATCCGATCAAGATAGCTCGATTCTGTCGCAACACTGGCACTATTCTTCTTGCAGTAGAGCAAGGTCCGCCTGGTCGAGATTGGGATCAGAAAGAGTCGCATTGCAAAGAATCGCTGCTGGACTGTTGAGGCGCAGGCGAGTGACTCAATGATCCGGAGCTTCCCAAGACTTGCAGTCGGTCTGGTTCGTGGCCATCTTCATTGCTCGAGCTGTATCATTGCAAGATAAGCCTGACCGTGTGCGTTGTTGTGATACGTCATTGATGGGTTTTCAGACGGAGCTGGCTTGAGGCTCAAAAGGCCAGGGCTTAGCTCAAATTGCCTTCTTGGCGCTCGGTCTATTGAGATCAACAACCAAGAAACAGGCACATCGCGCATCTCGAATTCTCACGTTCGTTTTACATTTTACTTTGCTGTTTACTTGTCAGTTGGTTTCGCGCCTTGTTGGGCGTTCATTATTCACTGTTATTCAGTACAGAATTCGAAGTGCGATCGCAGTGAGAATTCGCGGGCAACTCGAAACCATGTCCCACAGATACTGGCGACCTCATCGATAGAGCAACCCAATCCCCTGTATTTAAAGCCTTTTGGCGATCCTGCGATGGCTGGAAATGGCGATTCCTTACTGCGTTCCCAGCTTTTGATGTCGCCCAATGGGCGATCGCGAGGATCAGAGTGGACGCTGCCAGATGTACCCCGAGGAACAAGGAAATCGGGACACTCGGCGGCTGGCTCCAGCATCCAGAGCGACGAGAAGCGATTGGGGTCAGCACATCATAACAGCCATTTTCAGGGTCGAATGTCCGTCGAGACGAATGAAGGTTCTGGTGCGCGCGTTTTGAACCCAGGCCATAAGCCTGTGCGGACGGTTCCGGGTAAGTGTCAATTTCCTCGGTATGTGCACGATGAATCTGGATCAGATGCTGAGAATCTACTAGTTTGGGTGCAAAACGTGCCCCGCGCAAATGCAACTGGTGTCTCGTCACAGTCGACACCGGCACTGCCTGATGGCGCTCGCGTCGCCGAACACCACTTTGGGCCGCACTGTAAACAGGGTCTTTCAGATCGCCATGCGCATCCGTGCGAGTCGAGGTGGACGCCATTCGCACAATCTACAATGTACGCTCAGGCAACATCACTCGAAGGGAAAAGGGTCGACGAGAACTGGTTGGACGCACATTTCGGGGATTATTCCGAGCCCTGGCAAGGCAAGGCCAACGAAACAGACCTGGAGAGCGGACGTGGCAGTCTAAGCCTCAACCAAAGGCGGAAGAGATTTACTAGTCGACTCCAACGAACTATCTTGCAAAGCCCTATGATTCCTCTCATCATTAGACTAACGGTCTTCGTCTTTTCAGTGGTGGCGCTCGGTCTCGGTGGCTCCATTCGTTATTATTCTACAAAGTTCGATCATCCACAAGGCCCATCTGCAGAAATGGCTATAATTGTGGGTGCGGTCGCGCTCGTCTATCTTGTGTATATCACGTGGGATGAGTACACGGGCAAGCCGTTAGGTCTTCGGTCACCAAAAGCCAAGATGAGATTACTCTTCTTGGATCTCATTTTCATTGTATTTAGTTCGGCGAATCTCAGCCTAGCATTTGAGTCTCTATCCTCCGTGACTAGCTCTTGTACTTCTGGAAAGATCAATGACGAATTCGACCCTAAAAACGATACGATATGTGGAAGACAGAAAGCACTAGCCTCAGTCCTACTTGTTGTGTTGCTTGCGTGGCTGATGACTTTTTCTATCAGCGTTCTCAGGTATGGGTTCCTCTTGATCTAGAGTCGTGGCACATACTAACTGGATGCTAGGGTTGTCGAACGAGTGTCCGCGAAATAATCTTCTTCTTAACCTTGCTACTAACTGCAATGTTGCTTCCATCTACATAAGGAATATTCCAAGTCCTTTCCCGCATCTAGTTATCGCTTTACTTGGCCACATCACATTACCCTTGATTGTCGAGATTCATTTCTATTTGCTTGTACACCACGTCGCTTTGTATCTGGAGCATGGGGAGGAGGGAGGCTATTTGTTGGACTTGAAAAACTATTGTTTCAATATTATGCAGCCATAGTATTACATTGAACACTATAATGATAATGTCTGAAGAGGTTGCCTTCCAACGGCATCAAACTTCAAGCACCGGCCCTTGATCACCGTAAAGCGGGTCTTTAGTGAACCACGCCAGAGAGCTGATATTTCTCACTTTCTCTTCTTCTCCTTCTTTCCCATAGCACATATCCCAATTCTTCCCTGGCGGATACGACCCAACCATGTTAAACTGACCGTCCAGGTCTTGAAGCAGTCGATGCGAAACTCCTGCCGGAATGATTATAACATCTCCCTTCGAGACTGTTGGCTCAAAGCGGTCAGGGTTCTTTTCATGACCAAAACAGAGCTTTGCCTTTCCGGCGACCACGCTCAAGACTTCATGCGTGTTCGAATGAAAATGGCTTGTAGGGTACATGGAGTAGATCCATTGCGGCTTCACGACTCCGACTTTTTCGAGATGGCTGGATACGTCGGAGGCAGAACCATTAAAGGCTGAGTGGTAGATAAAGAGAGGTTTGGATTGGATGGATGTGTTCGGAATCCGTTCCCAGGGTTGAATCTGACGCTGGGTGACTTGAACCTGGGATAAGGGGGTAACTAACATTGTTGCGGGAGGTTTTGTAGCCAGATGGAACACAGACTTGAAGGAAGGCCAGCTGTTATAAGTTAACTATTGATTTTCTTTTCTTTCAGTTCAATCCGCTATCAACTCAGAGCTCTCTCGTTTCCCTTCAGCAGTTCATCGGCCATGAACGTCATCGCGGTGAATCCGGCTTAACCGCTCGCTTATCGATAAGGAAGGCAAAAGGCTGGCGCTAGGCCTACTCTAGATTAGCGCAGGAGCGTGTGTCAGGCGGCTTGAATCAAGCGCAGGGTTCTTGTACTGAAAGGTTCCCACTAAGCTTGTTTAATGCCATCCAGTACCTGCGGGTACCTCCCAACTTCAATTACTCCATCGTCCTCTTCAAGGCTACCAACCGATATTAACTCCAAACAACACCAACCACTTCGCCCTTCATTCCTTCTACCTGACTTTCCCTTCCCTCCCACTGTCTTATGAGGGAGGCCCTACTTAGTACCAAGGACACGAGGAGAGCAGAGTTTGGGATCCCTCGTTGAACTGCGGACCCAGGGCAGTTGTGTTCCTCTCACTCTTTGGGTGGTGACAACGCAGCTCATCCATCACGCGCTTCTATCTCCATACGCAACTGTGATCATCAGTGGGTTGCACTCTGGCTGGCCCTTCTTCTTTCTTATCGTTTTGCTCAGTCATGGCCCTAATGAAGTACTCTATGCTGAAAATTCGTCTTTTATGCAGATCCTTCAAGTTGACAAGCCTGCTTCGTGCCAACATGTACTCCCAACACAAGGAAGCTGCCGAAACGTGAGTGGTTGAGTGTAATCGTGTTTAATAACGAGACATACTGGAAGTCATATTAATATATTGGACTGTGAAGATGGACGTTCCTCGAGAAAGGTGTCGAACGGGTCATGAACGACCTCGAGAGCGGCATTGACATGACCACGGTAAGTCTGATCGAAATCATTCGGATGCCGCACACAGAGACAGGCAAGATGCTAATTAACTGGTGACGTTGACAGTATATGGGTATCTATACGTTAGTTCGCTTCCACTTCTGCTTGACTAAGGATTCCACTGATTTCTTCGTAGCGCTGTTCATAACTATTGTACCTCCCAAAAATTGCAGACTCCATCTCATTCAGCAAATTCGGGCCATCGTGGTGGAAAATGTGAGCTTATTTTCCGCTTTCAGCTGTGAGATTGAAAAATACTAATCAGAATTGGAACATTCTTAAGCACACCTCCTTGGTGAGGAAATCTACGCGCCTTTAGGCGATTACCTTACGCGCCATCTCAACGACGTCTATGAAGCCTCTCTTGGCCACTCCGAAGAAGCGCTTTTAACATTCTATATTCGAGAATGGTCCCGTTACACGACAGCCGCGAAGTACATAAATCACCTGTTTCGATATCTAAACCGTCATTGGGTAAAACGTGAGGTTGACGAAGGAAAGAAAGAAATTTTTGACGTGTATACTTTACACCTTGTCAAGTGGAGGGAAGATTTCTTTAAAAAGGTGCATGAGAATGTGATGACTGCCGTTCTGAACCTGGTTGAAAAACAACGAAATGGTGAAACCATCGAGCAGTCCCAGATCAAAAGCATTGTCGATTCCTTTGTCTCTCTTGGCCTGGACGACAATGATACAACTAGGACGACGCTCATTGTCTACCAGTTCTACTTCGAGAAACCTTTTATTGAGGCAACCAGGGTCTATTACGAAAACGAATCGAGGCGGTTCGTTGCTGAGAACAGTGTGGTGGAATACATGAAAAAGGCAGAAGCTCGACTGGAAGAAGAACGAGCTCGAGTGGATTTATATTTGCATCCAGACATCACTAAAAACTTAACGGACACTTGTTTGGACGTTCTTGTTTCTGCGCATTCGCCTTTGCTACGGGATGAATTCCAAGCTCTTTTGGATGCTGAACGACAGGATGACCTTGCTCGGATGTATCGGCTTCTCTCTAGAATAAAAGATGGTCTTGAACCTCTTCGAAGCAAGTTCGAAACCCACGTTAGAAAGGCGGGCTTAGCCGCCATTGACAAGATTGCTACTGGGGGGGATAATGTGGAACCAAAAGTGTACATCGACGCTCTTTTACAGGTCCATTCCAAGTACAGAAGTATGGTCGATGCTGCTTTTGGAGGAGAATCAGAATTTGTCCGATCTCTGGATAACGCTTGTCGCGAATTTGTCAACCGGAACGCACTTTGCCATACGAGCTCGACTAAATCTCCTGAACTTCTTGCTCGATACACCGATTCTTTACTCAAGAAAGGCGTCAAAACACCAGATGAATCCGAATACGAAGAATTACTATCACAGATTATGACTGTCTTCAAGTACATAGAGGATAAGGACGTTTTCCAAAAGTTCTACTCGCGTATGCTTGCCAAGCGCCTTGTCCATGTCAGCTCCGTCTCAGATGATGCGGAGACTAGCATGATAAGCAAGCTTAAAGAAGCTTGTGGCTTCGAATATACTAATAAGCTACAGCGTATGTTCCAGGATATTCAGATCTCGAAAGATCTCAATACCAGTTACAAGGACTGGGCGGCCAGCACTTTCGACGAGGAAGATCGCAGGAAGATGATTGATCCGCACTTTCAGATCTTGGGAACAGGATTCTGGCCACTTAATCCTCCTACCACTCAGTTCATCCCTCCTGCGGAGATCTTGAAGACCACCGAACGCTTCAAGGGCTTCTACTGCGACAAGCATAGCGGCCGTAAGCTTACTTGGCTCTGGCAATTATGCAAGGGCGAGATCAAGGCGAACTATATTAAGAATACCAAAGTCCCATACACCTTCCAAGTTTCAACATATCAAATGGGCATACTCTTATTATACAATGAGCACGATACCTTGGATTATGAAGAGATCGAGAAGGCCACTGCGCTATCCCCAGAGATCCTGGATCCAAATCTTGGTATTTTAGTTAAAGCGAAAGTTCTTCTTCCAACTCCAGAAGACGGCAAGCCTCAGGCCGGAACTTCGTATTCTTTGAATTATAATTTCAAAGCAAAGAAGATCAAGGTCAATCTCAACATTCAAGTGAAGTCGGAACAAAAGACGGAGTCAGACGATACGCACAAGACTGTGGAAGAAGATCGGAAACTACTCTTGCAGGTACGCATAACCTTGATTTTGACATTAATTATTTCGATACTAACATTCGACTCAACCAGTCTGCAATCGTCCGTATCATGAAATCGCGTAAGAAGATGAAGCATGTACAGCTCGTGCAAGAAGTTATCCAACAGGTCAAAGCACGTTTTCCACCGAAGATCCCAGATATTAAGAAGAACATCGAGGCGTTAATGGAAAAGGAGTACATCGAGCGATTGGATGGAGATGAGCTGGCGTATATTGCTTAAGTTCTAACCGCTCAACTTTGCTGACTTGGGTGGTGGAAGTCGCCTTTTAAGGTCTATATTGTCATGAAATACCTCAAATGGATGGATGGCATTTGATAGCGAAGTGGGAGGTAATCGCAGTGTACCGTTTAAGGAAGAAAACATACCCCGATCCCTTACTCTTGATTCGGTGTCCCAGGAATACGGGGCTGAGTATCTATTTACTCTGGGAGTGGCACTTAGACAAGTTAAATCGAAAGCAGTGTGGCAATCTAGTATCTATGAGTTGGCATTCTCCGGCTCTCTCTCTTTCTTTCGTGCGCTACGCATTTTTCTTAGTTTAACCCAGCGTTGAGCCTTCAGCTAGCATCGTTAATGCAGTTTACGGAGTTTGGGTTAATATTTCTCAATTATAATCAGCCGGGATTTATTGTCACAAGCTCTTGGAGTAATCAAGTCTTGGGTGGGCTAATCGAATCACATATATTATCTCGGGTATATACTATCTTGCAACCATGCGTTCATCTCTCATTAAGTAGAATAGGCGCACATGAATAATTCGTATCCAAAACGAACTGTCACTTTGTTATTTCTATCGATTTCAATAAAGCAGCTATCTTCATCGAGTAGCACGAGCGAAATTATCGACTCTCCACCTGCAAAGCGGTGAAAAGGTTTGTCAGCTGGTAGGCTCGTGCGGTGTTGGCGCTTCTGCGGACTCTTTTAGTACTGGCTGCTTCTCAGGTCCAGATGACGACGGTGATGCTGACTCTGCTTCGATTTTAGCAACAGTACTAGGAACGGCAGTAGCCGCTGCTGAAGGAGATTCTTTGTCTTGGCTAGATATGGATTGGTCTTGAATTTCGGGTGCCTGCTCTGCAGGTGCTGACGATGGCGCTTCCGTTTCGTCCTTTATCGATGCCTTGGCGCTGACAGAGGTTGAATCATGACTATCATATTTCCTCGTAGTATTGCTGGATTTCTTTCCGCGGCTATCGCTTCTACTCAGCCTTGAAGAGCCATCGTTGCTCGTCCGTGAATTTGACTGTGCCATGATATTTGAATCAGTTAAGCTCGTGAGTTCAGAATTATTGCTTATCGAAGCCGATATTCTGGGAGTTCGTGTGGGTGATGGCACAACGCTGTTAGTGTTGCTGTTCGAGTTAGATTTCTTCTCCTGCCATTCCTTGCGTCGTTCGTTAGCCCATGACCCCCATGAGCTAAAGTAAGCTGAAGCTCGATGTCCTGCTGCAGCAACGGTTGCCTGCGCTTGGGAAAAGTCTGCTGTAGTCGGTTTTCGGGGAGCAAAACCCCAGGAATTAGTGGTAGCAGAGCGAACTGATGACAATGATGGCCGGGGTGACGGTTCCCTTTCCATTGATTTACGACTTTCTGTTGACTGCTGTTGCTGTTGCTGTTGAGATTTTCCTTCATTCCTTTTTCGTTGTGCTTCTCGCATCGCTTCGATATCAGCCCAGAAATTGCTGAATGCAGTTGTGACTTTCTTCTGACCAGTGGCTAGATGCTTGTTCAGGGCTTCCCGGCTCTCACGCACACGTTCATCTAGGTGCAATTCAGATACTTGCTGGGCAAGACGTCGTTGAATGTCTTCAATACCCAGTCCACCAGCGCAAGGATGACGAGGCTCAACGATTGAGAACAGCAGAGCATCCGAGGTCAACTGGCTAAACAAAGCATAATTGAAAGTCGTTTGCCATCGTTCCAGGAACTCAAGGTTAAAATCTGAGGCAGGATCACCTTCTATATTCATTGTCTGTGACTGGAATGCTGGGGGCTTTGGCCCGGTTTTTGGCGAACCATGAGACCCCTGACTCCCAAACTGCTCATGATACTTCATAGACGAAAGTAAGGCTAGGAGGTATTCTTCGAACTGGAGACGAATGAATTCTTCGGATCCCAAGTATCCATGCGACTTCGGTCGATCTGGATGGGCGTCATCCCAAGTCTCATTAATAGTCTGTGTAAGGAAATCAATCCACCGCCTGTCAGCAGCAGTGAGAGATAGCGCGGACCGCAAAGATGGCGAAGATATCGTGATGGTGTCTTCATCAAGCTTAAAATGTGTCAGCAACTAGATACGAGATACTAGGGAATGTGTGGGCTACATTGATTAGGATATCGCTATATCGATCCTTTTGTTGCAAAAGAAGCGAATTTGTAGATCCAACGAGATAAGACTTTGTTCCGTAATCGGCAAGGAGATCGAGTTGCTGCAAAGGCGTATATGGACCGAACATACTACCCTATTTACGAATCAGCAATTCGCCCTTAGTATTCTGCGCCCTAAGCCGTGACAATTTACCTTGCCGAAAATTTGAAGAGGTAGACCCATGTAAGCAAGTACTATGACCCAGTCAATCGTCGCATGTAGAAATCTGAGTAAACGAATCACCTACATGAGCTTCTCTCGCTTGTTTTAAGAGAAGTCGGTTTCTGTACGGTTTGTGAATAAGTATCAAACGACGGATCTGCGCAATCCTCGAGATGGTCTAAAAGGCCTGGTATCAATGAAATGAGAGAAAACTGTATCATGCATAACCGTTCACATCGAGAGCCGAAAAATAGCATCTAGGGCTGAATTAGTAAGAGGAAAATGACGGTCCTCTTGGGACAATAAGGACTCACTTTGGGCTGTAATAGAAGACATTTAAATAAAACTAACGTCTGATGCTTGAATTCGTGAATCATTTCTCGTAACGAGAGGCCTGTCTCCTGTCAGTCGCGGACGAGAGCATATATTCAAGAGTCTAACCAAGATGGTGATCCTTCTGTGCCTCTTCATTATTCGGGCTGTCCTTCAGCCTTTCCCAAAATTTCTACAGAATCCGTCAAATTATTGCAAACATTCTTTCCAAGTAAGATATCAAGCTTACCTTCAATATGTCCGTATCTTCAAAGTCCCTGTTGGAAAATCACGTCAGACACAGTGCAACTAGCCGGCCTCCACAACTAACCCAGCAACTCCAGGGTCAAAAGGCCCATTGATGTTTCCGTGCCACTCCATAAAGCAGGGCCCAAACCGGGGGTAAACCCTACCGCTGTGCAAACCAAGCCGAAGTGACCATCGACAACTTCTCCCTCAGCTGACCGAAGCGCTTCGGCTCATTGATGATAACCACCACGGCCTTTTGCACCGTTGACCTCGTCACCTCTGGCGGTCGATTGACCAGCAAACTGGAGTCAATCTGCCTGGTACACGATATGCCGAATAGGGACGTTGCCGGCGCCGTCGTCGTCTCGTTGCGTCGGAGGGTAAAATACGAGAAATCTTCGGTGGAGCTTGAGGAATTAGATGTAAGCGTCAGGATTGAGTTGAAAGCTATTTAAGTGTATACGACCCTCACGAAGCTCAGGAGCGAGATAAAAGGATAGAAAGGCGGAGTGAAAGGGCTATCATACGTATGTGCACCATCGGACAATGCCATGAATGGTAATAGAGACCAATCATTTCGGCCAACGGGGTCGGTGCCATCCTCGCAGAAACATAGCTCTATTTCAGGACCTCTACACAGAAAGCAGCATAAGTGTCAGTACTCTCTATCCTCGCAAAGAGATCCAACCCAAATATTTATGGTTTATGACAAAAGCAAAGCAAGCGAGTAGTTAAATAACCATCTAAACTTCAGGGGGGAATCGAATAGAGGGACATAAGACTCACCTCGCATGGTGAAAATCAACTACTAGGAGAATTGGTTCCTGGGTAATGCTGCCAGTGTCCATCTCAGAACCTCATGAAGATAAATCGAGTCACTTTGAGCAATGCCTCGAGTTCGCTTCACATCCTCTGTAGTCGGGAGTTCGATGACAAGACATGGCGATAGCATGATATGGTGTAACGTCACGTCACTGTAACTAACTACTGTATGAGCAGCACGGGACATGGCTTATTAATAAATTATGTATCAATACCTGTACAGTGCTTTACTATAGTTACTGTCAAATATACATAACTGTGAAATTCATAGACTTACTAAAAAACTGTTCACACATACTGTCCGAGACTACTCCCGCCTATACAAAGATGCATACATACTTCCTGTAATTCTAACAGGTTGCAAGTGGGATGGAAGCAATGTGGATTTGAAGTACCATAGTTATTATTGCAACCCTTTGCGAAATCCTCATAGTTGGTATCCTCTCCATGCCCATTCATTCATATAACTAACGCCTTTTCTGAGCAGCCAATTATTCCCTGGCAATTAGTTAAGTAAACAAATACACTGTTTGTCTGATAAAAGAATTTCTGTCATAAAGCTTCCTCCCTATTGCGTCACTAGCGCCCAGATCTCAATATTTTTAGAGAGTCATCAATCAGTGATAATGCAATATGGACAAATGCGGGAAACCCCAGGAGGGTATAAGAGAGACTTTCTCAACTTGTCCCGTACGGCAGCTTTTCGAAGGGAAAAGTAAGAAAGGATACAAATCTTTGGGAATGGAGATAGTAGCAATCACGCACATCACTATTTGCTTTGAGTTTTCCGATCTCTTGTTTCACAATGGCACCTGAGGAACAGTGGCAGCAGTATCTAGAGGAGCTGCTGAAATATCCTGGGCTACTTGGTCAACGTTGTGGTAATCGAGGATTTCAGAGTACCTATATTCTCATACAGTTAGCTTTTTCTAGACACTTAATGCATGCAAATGAAAATCATTCTCCTTACATCATGATCTTCCATGAATCAACTGGTAAATCGGCATCATTAAAAGACCAATCGAATTTGCTCTCTGCCTCAGGCTCATCTGTAGGGTCATGATAAGGCGCCAGGTATTCGTGAGCTAGCCCTTCAGCAGCAGTTATACGCTTTTTCGGATCGAAGACAAGCATCTTCTCCAGGAGATCAACAGCTGAGACAAGATTAGCGTTATGGTTTTCTTCACAAAACGAATCGAATTACCTAAAGGGTCTGCATCTTTGAACTTCTGGCTCAAAGGTTGCCGTTCTCGTTTAGGTAGGGACTGTACAAACTGCAAAGTCTAATTGTTGTCAGTAGAGCATGTCAAGGAGCAAGCAAAGGAGACAGGGAATACATTTGCGCTACATATAGTTTGGATCACATCATCGGGTGGTGATCCCAATAATTCTGTAATAATCGAGAACTGATTCACGTGGTCTTTACCAGGGAACAATGGTCGACCAGAGAGCATCTCTGCGAAGATGCATCCAGCACTCCACACATCAACCTCAACATCATATTTCTGCCATGTAAGCATGATTTCCGGGGCACGGTAATATCTTGTTGAGACGTAACCGGTCATCTGGGGATCTTGAACCCGAGCCAGACCGAAATCGCAAATCTTCAAGTCACAGTTTTCATTAATTAGGATATTGCTTGGCTTGAGGTCCCGATGGACGACTCCAGCAGAATGCACATATTTCAAGCCTCTCTATAACACGATCAGTATGAGGACACGGGAGCCCCAGTGGGGAAACGGGAAGAGACGGACCAAAATCTGATACAGAAAATACTGGATGAACTGTTGCTCCAACGGTCGTGAGGTCAGTAAGCGATGGAGATCTGTTCCAAGCAGTTCCGTGACAAAGTATCTGCCCTCTTGTTAGAAGCTGCTTTGTCGGCGCAAAAGCTGCTTAGTAGCACCGGGTCAAAGATGAGGGTCATATACACGTACATATCTTCAAGAGGAGAGATAAAAATATCACTCAAGCTGATGACCTGTGATAAAAGTTAGCTTCCATAGTTCCCGCATCAATGAGACACGCGTGGCCTGACATTTTCATGTCGCAAGTGCTTCAAAAGCTTCAATTCTCGGTAGGTTCTCTTCGCAAGCACTGGAGTGCTGAACGGCTTCATAATCTTCTTAACGGCAACGGCTTGATTCGTCAATTGATCTCGAGCCGAGCTGAGATGGTCCTATCAGCCACATCCACATATTTTCGCTAAGCAGATACCTCGTTGCTTTCTTCCCTTACACGCACCATCCACAAAGACCTTTCTCCGTACCAGGGGTTGCGGGGTTCGAGCATACCAAACAAGTCCAAAGGCTCCCATTCCGACCGGTTGCAAATCCGTATATCTTAAATTCGAAAAAATGAAAGTCAGTGTTTACTGTAATACACCATCAGGGCCTAAAATTTGTTACCTGGTCGTGATTTCGAACGTGGTGCCGAAGATCTGGGCTCGCACGAATTCCGCCATCTTTTCGATACTTCAACAAATCTCCTTGCAGTGGTTCAGCGAAATCCGCTTTTCTCTTCGCGACTTCGCCTCCTTCCGTCCCTGAATCTTGCGAGTCGCTGCGCGATGTAGGCTTCTGATGAATCGAAGCAGGTACGGAGTGATGTTGAGTGCTGCGAGAAATGGACAAAAGCGGGGAATGATTTGTCAAGCCAGCAATCAAAACCAAAAGTGTTCAAAAGATAAGCTCTACGGTCCCTAGTTTTCGAAATAGAGCTAAAGAACTCTGTAGAGACAAACAAATTGCTTCAAAACAGATAAGAAGTAGTTGTTAGAACGTGATGGAAGAGATGGCTGTGGTGGATGTTGATAAATTCTCAAGGTTGATGATGGCCAACTCTGGGGGGAACATGCACCACTGAAAGATATCCAGCAACCCGAAACCATGCCAAGACCACCGTTTGGCTATATTTCAAGTCACTATTACACAGTATGGTGGGGGTTGTCAGTCCAACTGGGCCCAACAATCCTCATCGTCATCGCAGGTTCAGTTATGGCATCACCTTCACGGCTCTTGAACACCGACAGCCAACCCAGAAGTTTGTTTACCCGCAGTCAATTAGTTAACTAAACCACCTACATACAGAGTACATAACATGTAATTAACTATGTAGTTAAAGATTCACTGCCCCGCATCTAGTTGGTTAACTATGTATGAAGTTAATGTGGAATTTTCATTTTTTGTTTTCCTCCCCTCTCAGTTAACTACTTAGTTATGTAGTTAACTAATGCAAAAGACTGCTGCAGTTGATGTCATCAGGGCGCCGTAGGGACTTGTTTAGGCCCCATCATGCGCACTTATATGCCAATAATAGGCCTTTCCCTATATCCTAGTTAGTTATAGATGCAATGGACACGGGCTGCATGCACGACAGAGGGCTTTTTAGCCAGGAATAGTGCAGAGAATATGTCATGTCTTCCACAGAACTCTGCAAATATTGGTCTTCAAGTATTTTGAGGACTTAGTTCTTCTGCAGTATTTAACGGGCTAAATAACAGTAAGGGGAAGCCAAGTCAGGTCACTTATGAATCTTATCCTCCAGGCACCAATTGGGCCTTCACTTCTGCTAAGTAACCTCACCAGAGTGGAAAATTGCGGGTTTGAGGGGGACCAATTTCTTGCTACCCAGGTAGACAGTGTCATGGGGAGTTTGCCTTCTGGGGAACTTGCAACCACAGGTTACAGAATATTCCTATTAATCCCCAAATAAACCAAAGAGCATGGAGAATCAAAATCCAAAAGAAGTACTGATGACAGACTTCTTATATCATCAGAACTGGAAACCCTCCATGAAGAGAGTTCTGAGGAGCTGTGACTGGCAAAAGAGCCCCGCATCTCTCAAAGACACATATGCACAGGGTGAGAAGATATTCTTTAATTAAATACACTGAATACAAGCATTAGCTTCAAAGACAATGTGATTCCCAGGACAGCATCTTAGGACATTATAATTTCTCAGGAGAGCAACCATCTGTCTTGGGATGACATCAGTCCCAAGGTAGCATAGTTTTCAGGGCAGTGTTAGGCTTAGGACAGCATCCCATAATATCAGCCATCGTGAGCAAACAAACGCCAAGGGTTATCAAGGGGTTGGAATTGAAGATGAGAGTGTTAAATATACACTCCTTAGCCTTGCATTATTGTTGAGCTTTGAAGAAAGGTTGGTCTTGGGATCCGGGACGGAATATTTGAGTATCTAGACTCGTCATCAGCCTCATTTGCAGCAGCAGTACAAATGGTTCTTCATAATCCCTAGTTATTATTCAAGGGGTCGTTTTCGATGCCCTCAAAACTGCCGGACGGCTCTTCAAAAATGATTTTAGGGAGTATAGATCCTAGACTCCGGGAGATTTTCCTACCATACCTAAGAATGATTTTTATTCCCCTTCATCTACGGCGCCCTGTGGTTCTCTGTGAGACATCCCAAGTCATCTCCATCTTTCAACCGCAGGCCCCGAAGGCTCCTCAGAATGACAAATCTGAAGTTTTTGGCCAGCTTCTGTGGGTTGATAGCAAACACCTTTTCAAAAATTGGGGCCAAATCATGGGCTGTGCAAACTTGGAAATCACCACGCCCACGGCGGCTGAGACGTTCATCCAATGTGGATTGAATTATTTGGATGAGTGATTCAGATCCTCCAATACCACAGGTGTTTTTGAGCATTTCAACTTCTTCTGGATCGAAGTATGGTTTCCCGAGATAAGAGGCATCAACAACACTGTCCAGACGGTCCCTTGCAGCACTGTCTGTTGCAAAGTTTCACAGATCAAATATGAAAACATGTAGTCGATACCAAAGCGAGCCGTTTGACCGGATATCGGCCACTGAATATGTCTTTTGGGAGGATGCCCCGTCTTCCATGATGAGTACTTGTTTGATTTTAATAAGTGTGCTAATAATGCTTCCAGGGTCGGTTCAGGGGTTTCAAAATGTACTTGTCAAATAGCCTAAGTAGATGGAAAAAGGACATGAAAAGCGCAAGGAATTGAGGAGGAGGAAGAAAATGGAGCAGGCCTTATTTATTCGCGTTAGGGATATCATGTGATGGCCTAGCTAACGTCCACAACCACCCAATGATTTTTACCCCCCAATGACGGCAAATTCAAGACCAACCCACCATATTTAAACATCAATATCTGAGTTCACAGATAACCCGACCAAGTTAATAGAGTTACCTGACCTCTTGGCAGCTGACTAAGCATGGGTAATCAGACCCGACCTGTCAAGTTCAGTTTGTAACACCAATACCATGTGTTTTTTTTCATATCTCTTCTCCACCCCTAACCTTTCTAACCCTAACTCCCTAATTCCTAATGCTCTAACCCTCTAACACCCTAATATTTGCTCTAATAAATGATGGAATTATGATATCTAAAAGTAGAAAAAATCAATTCTCAATTGATTCAGAATTAATTGAAAATTGCTTCTAAATTGATTACTAATTAATTACACTGATAATATCAATACTGTAAATTACAAAGATGGCTGATCTAATGACAAAAAAACATCAAGAATCTCTGCCAAAAGGTCAGGCAACTCTATTTACTTGGTCAGGTTATCTGTAATCTGTCAATATCTCAACAATCATATAAGATATTTGCAAAATCTTTGAAATACTAGTAGATTTGCTATATAAAAGTCTATTTCAAAAAGAATTTTCTAAAAATACCAAGTTTAACTAGCTGGTAATCTCAATTGAACAAAAGATATAAAATTTATCAAAAATTAATTACATAATTTATAAAAATAATAATTAATAATTATATATTCATAATATGTAATTTATATTTTATTACTATTGATGATTCAGAATCTGAAATCAGAATTTAAAAAAATAAAAAATTGATCTCAATAGAGCTTAAAATATCATGTAATATAATTTTAGTTTTAGTTTGATTTTCTTATACAAATTTATATAGTAATGTAATTGAATTACAAATATTATCAACTTTGTAAATAAAAGAGTTACAAATGTGAAAATTAAATATATTATAGAATTATATATATAAAAATATATAAAATTGATAAAATTATAATTTATTAAATTTTTTATATATTAAAAAATTAATTAAAAATAAATATAAATGTGAATTTTTAATTTTTAATCTTGAAATTTTATATATAAGTTTTAAAAAATATATATTTGATTATTATTTTAAGAATTTATAAAAAATATTAAAAATTTATATAATAATCAACTTTTTAATATAGTTTTAATATATATTAAATATTTATAGAATTTTATTTATTTTTTAATATTTTTTATAAAAATAATATTAATATATAAAACTTAAAAATACAATATAGTTGTTTTAAAAAATTAATATAAAAATTAATAAAATTTGATTTTTTTATTAAATTTTACTTATTTTTAAAACTACTTATTAAAATTGAAAATAATCTAATAATTTTTTATATTTTTTATAATATGAATTAATAATTGAGTTTTTTATTTTATAATTTATAATATATTCAAGTTTTATTAAAAAATATTCAAAATTGATTGAGTAATACCAAAATAACAGCTTTTGTACTTAAATATAAATTTGTATATAAAAAATCACTTTATGACAAAAATCACAATACATACAGTTTTAAGCTCAATTTTTGAGATATCAAGATTCTGATTTCAGATTCTGAATCAGAAATAACAAAAGAATATAAATTACATATACATAATACATTTATTTAAATATTCATTGAATTATTACTAATTATTTATACTTTAAGTTAAAATCACTTGTGCTCATTACACTCATGTTTTTATATCTGTTACTAGGAATTTTGAGAATCTTTTGTCATTTAAATATAATATTTCATCTAATCTACTAGTGTTTCAAATATTATGCAAATATCTTATATGGTTGTTGAGATATTGAGATTTAAACATAGTGAATTTGTCATGAAGTTGCTGTTGTTAGAGAGTAAATATTGTTGAATGATTGTGAATGTTAACTTTATCTCAGCATCTCTGATGTGGCTCAGATAAACTTTTCAATGCATATACACTAATTCTAAAAAGTATAGTGTGATTTTTTTTTTGAAAAAATCATGTGTTTTATCTGAGCAATGTCTGAGTCAGTTTTGCAACATTTGTAAGAAATTGTCATTTTTTTTGACTGAACTAATCAGATTTCATTTGAGTCAGCATCATCATCACTATAAATATAACTTAATAATTTGAATCAAATATTTGAAATTGATCAGAAATTCAGTAAACACATTTATAATTTTATCAGTATTGCTCAATTAAACTGTTATGATTCATCAAAAAGCATTATTATTTAAAATTCAGATTCAAATCAGTACAGATAAACATGAAAATTATTTATATATTAAGCTAAATATTGTATACATCTTGCTAACAGTATGCTAGTTATTTCTGAATGTCATTCATTATATTGTTCAATTTTTTTAAAATTTGAAAACATGTTTACATCATTCAGACTGAAATGCTAAAAACAATCAAGATAAAATCATTATCAACATGCATTGAACACCAGTTTTCAGATGATCAGCAATTGAAAACATTATCAGATTGCTTCAAAACAGATTTAATTATGTGTATTAAATACAAAAAATGAATAATAAATAAACATTAGTTCATTAATCAGCATTATATTTAATTACATTTCTTGTTTTCAATAACTCAATGCACTTACTGCAGTTTTCTTTCAGCAGATGAACTTGATATTAATTGCTAAAACATTATTTAATAAAAATATAATGATGCAGACATCTTCAATGTTGTTGTCTGAAAAATTATTATTTGTATTTTTTTTGAATATCATTGAATCAGAGCAAGTTGAGAAGATTTGAAGCTTATTTGAAATAAAATCAATTTATGTTCATGCTGATAATATCAGTGTAAAACTGCTTCAAATTATTGTTCAGAAAAAGCACACTTATATATATATCAGTTTTGAGTTGCTTGTTGAGTTGAGATTTTAATCAATTCTTAAGAACACAACATTTCAAAATCATTTAATTTTAATTGTTGTGAATGAGCTGCATCTGATTACTGATTAAAACAAGAAGTTTCATAAATGTTATACATAACTGCATATTGTTAAGATATTGCTTAACTGTGTGTCATAAACTGAACTCATAATTATTTATAATAATGTAATAATAAAAACAGTTCATGTCATTATTCAATACAGAACAAATTACAAAATCATTTTTATTAATATTAACAAATCAAAAATAATAATTTTAATTAATTATATCAGTCAAAAACAGTTCAACAAGTTTCAGTCTTTTTATTTTGTGACAGAATTAGTTTTGAAGCAACAGAATGAAGCAAGTGAAAAGAAAATAATTTTGTTAATATTTAAATATATATCAAAAATGTTAATTTTTATGTTTTTTAAATAAATTCTTGCTGCTGCTTGTCATACAGTTCAGACATAATTCATAATATATCATCAATATATTTGAATTAAAGCTGTTTTAATTGTTAAAATTTATCATGTTAGTTTGACACAATATAATAAAACTTGTTTATATGAGAAATTCAAAAAATCTTGCAGTTAGATTTACATCATGCTCTGCTTAAATATCATGATTCACAAAACTGATGTCTCAAATGTTCAATGTACAGTTTAATATGAATTATTTTCTGATCATTTACTCAACATGCTTTGACAAAAAGTTAAACTCAGTTATACAATTCATGTGTCAAAACAGAAAGAAAAATTTGTTTTATTAGTGAAAAATCAGTATCAGAAATTTTGTAAATATATTACATTAATTTAATTCATGCATTTCATAAAAAATAAAAACAGTTTGATTAATTTTTATGATGATACTGCATCAGTAATCACTGAAATCACAAGCAATATTGCAGTATATGAACAAGAAATAACATTTAATGATCAACATGAACAGTTATCTGATAAGATTGATTTGATGAAAAAATATAAATAAAAAACATTAAGTGAAATGCAGATCAGATTATCAGAACTTTTGTATCAACTGATCAATTTTCATAACAATTATCATTAAGAAATGATCTTGCATCATTTTTACAATAAAATTAACAATATACATGATAGCTCAGCATGTTGTTTAGTATGTAAATCTGAATTTCTGAAACAACTACAGATTATAAAAGTTTTTGCAAATTCACAATTAAAATGACATCTGAAGATTGTTGTCAAGATTTAAAATTGATTAAATTAATGAATTTAAAAATATTTAAAATATACTTTCTGAAAATCATCTTATCTGTGCTTAATAAATTATAATAAATTTTTTATCATTTGTTTAGAAAATTCAGTGATTTCTGATGACAATTTCTTTAATTATTTTTTTTATTAAAAAACAGTGTCTGAGATGCAGCTCAGAATCTCAGATTTTTTTTACATTTTTCAACAAGCAATCAGAAAAACAAATTTTTAATCAAAACTAGACTTGACCAACTTCAGGATCAGGTCAGACCCGTGGGGGGTGCTGGCCGGCCGCTAGAGCCCTTAGGGCCTAAAGCTCCAGGCCCTGCCCGCCCCGCGGGCCAGCAGGTTTGGGCATGGGTTTACCTGTTAAACCTGCCCAGCGCCAAGCCCCCTGGAACTATACTTAATAGCGCCTAGCATAGGGTCTCAACCAGGCCTGCTGCTGCCTGTTGCAGCTTGTAAGCAGCCTGTAGCAGCCAGTACGCAATAATAAGCAGTAACTATAGGAGTTTACACAATAATAAGTGATAATTATAAAGGTTAGGCACCAGTTATAGGGGTATAGGCCCTAAATATAGGGGGTTGAGCGATAATTTTAGGCCTATACAGACCCTACAAAGCCTAAATCAACCCGCTAAGCCTTATATAATCAGGGTTGGGTTTACCCGGCGGGTTTCTGGGCTCCAGGCACCAAACCCTACCCGTCCCGGCGGCCAAATCTAGGGAGCTTTGCCTGTTCTAAACGGGTTTTGGGCAGGGTTGGGTCGGGCCGGCCAAGGATTTGGCGGGTTCGTTGGTCAAGTCTAATTCTTCATATGAAAATCAGTGGCTATCATTGGCTAATTTGACAAATGCTACTGAACTATTACAGGAATTTGAAATCAAACAAAATTTTTGAATGACAGTTAAGAAACAGCAAACTAGAAGACAAAAAGCTGCTATGCAATAACTGCATTCAATTTAAATAACTGAATTCAATTCAAACTGTAACAAAAATCAAACTGATTTCTATTCATAAAAACAAATTGAAAACAACTAAATATCAGACTAAAGTCACATCACAGAGAAATAGCAGTTAAATAGTTATAAAATCTCTTTACTGTTAAATTCAACATCATTTTCATCATATGATACTCTCTTAAACTTCTTTTCAAAATGCTCATTCAGCAATTCATCTAAAGTATATACATTATTAGCAAAAGCAATGATAACATTGCAATGCTTCACTGCAATATCTTAATTAATTGCAGTTTTGTTGCTGCTAGTTTTCTTACTGAAAATTAATTTAATGTCAGTCATACAAAAAAACTCATTTATTTTTAATTTAAATTTTCTGCATGTTTTTTTATAAATTTCAGTATTTTTTAAAATCAAAAGTACAAATTTCTGTATAGCTGCAAAATTCTTGTTTAATTGCAGTGAGAATGATGTGCATTTTTTTCATTTTTTTGACAGCAATTATATTTATCATAATTATGCAAACAAATACATTAAAGTTTTAATTTTTTCTTCAATTACTTGACACATCAGACACACATGAGACACAACACAGTAATTTTTTCACTGCTATTCAGCAGCTTTTCATTAGATATCTCAACAGAAATAGCATTAATTGTCATAAATTCTAAAGTCAACAAAGCAACAGACAGATTGATTAATGACACAAATGAAATATTTTTTTTTCTAAAATCAGATGACAATATGTTATTAACAGTTAAGCAGATAAAAAACAGCATACTCATTAACAACAGCAATTTCAGCAGCAGCAATAAGAAAATTCAAAGTTTCAACAGTAATATTTTTCTTCAGAATGATATTTTCTTCAACAATAATAAACAATTTAACAATAATTTCATTGCAGTTCTTCTGCTTAAAGACAGAATGCATCATTCATTATACTCAATATTAATTAAAAAAAAATATTGATTGAAAATTTTATAAAAAATTTTTTGAAAAGTAAACTCTTTTCAGTCAGCAGAGCAGAACATTTAACAAACATTTGTTTGAAGAAACACATTGAACAACAAAGCAAATTTTCTGTTATATCAACAACAATTAGCAATAAATTTTTTTTTATCTGATAACAACTTATCTGATGATGTGAGCATTTTTACAAAAAAATAAACTTGAAGAAGAGAAGAAGAAAAATTAAATTGCTTAAGAAACAACTGAGATTTTATATTACTTTACAAGCATGTATTTATAAACACATTGAAATTTTAAACATTTTATTTTTTAGTTATATTGTTGCTATCTTACTGTTTATTATTTTTTTACATATATTGCAAAAATTACTCAAGTGTTCAAAATTAATATTTCTAAACTCAAGATCAAGCTTCAAATAAAAAAAAAATAATTGTCATATCAACTCAAAGCTTTTTAGCACATGAGCTGCTAATTAGCAGCTATGTTATGCTTTGCTTATGATATATTTTATATTGACTTTTGCCTGCATGTATATTATAGAGAATACATTGTCTTGCTTTTTGAAAAAAGCAAGCAATCAGTTCAATACAACTTGAACTATAAGCTGATGCTTTTTTTTTATTATATAACTATTGTATAGCTACTTGTTATCTTCTATCTGAAGCTCTGAACTTGCTTGTTCATTTATTATTATGTGAATAATCATCTAAAATAATCAAGACAGTTGGTTGTTAAACTCACTGTTACAGAGTTGTATTAATTTATACAATAACAAAATTATTCACAAAAATTATGTCACACAGAATTTAATCATGAAATGAAGATGATATAAATCATCAGAAATACAACATTTTAACAGCATATTTGAATTGTTTTATGCTTAAAAAAATTATTAACTGTTCAATGTTTTGTTTCAATAAACTCACATTTTCTAACTGAATATCAATTTTGATTTTTTTGTATGTCTTCACAATTTGCAAGAATCTGATGTGTATTGATAATTTATAATTAAAATTGTTGATATTTTATTCAAATTCAGTCAAAATAATTTCATTCAAAATATGACTTGAGTTTGTATCTGCTAAACTTTCTGCTTTTCAAACAATTTTCTGAAAAAACAAGATGCTGTAAACATCATTTATCAGCACTCATATAAACTGTAATATAAATTCAAGAACTGCAGCAGCAATTTTGTCAGTTTGTATAAAATTTAGAATCACATCATTTTTTTTTTTATTTTTTAAAATCTCAATAAAAACACAGCAATAATCTGAAAATTGAAGCTCTCAAAAATTAATTTTTTAAAATGATGAAATGAAGCTTGTTTCTTGAGCAGATGTTATTGTTGCAAAAAAGTAATGTTATAAAATAAACTTATAAATTTTTAATCAATCTTGACAAAGCTGTAGAAAATTTTCATGATTATATACAAAAAATTAAGCTGAAAATGTCATGAAAATGATAATGATAACATTTAATTAAAATTGTTATAAAACTTAACTGTTTCAGCACATTGTATTTTACAATTTTTGATAAATGTATATATTTTCTGATTTTTATATATCAGCTGAAGACAAGTATCAAAATTTGTATCATGATCTAGATTAAACTGCTGAAGAAAAATTATGTTAAATATATTATATAAATCATCATAATTAGACTGTGAACAAGCTCAAGTCAAGTCAAGTAGTAGGGGTCAAGATTCTGAATTGTACAAGTTTGAGCATCCTGATTGACTGGCTCATTCAAAATCAATTCAAATCTGAGTCAAGTCAATTAACAAGCAAGCTCACCAAAATCACAGAACTGGAAGATCACTAATCTTAGAAGATTAGTTTGTTCAGATTCAACAATGTTGTCCCTGAGCTACAGCAGCCAACATCAGCAGCTAACACATAGATTATTTAACAACCAACATTTTTAGCAGCTAGTATAAGAGTTCAGAAGGTAGGTAATTGATCATAGCACATAGTAGAAGCTTTCTGCCATGCTCTGAAGTTCATTATAGAGGATAAAGTTGCTGTAGAGAAAGATCAACAGGGGGGATCTCCTGCATGCAATTTGCAGCAATTCAATGTGTAATAATGTGTTAAATCAATTGAATAAGCTTCTAGCTAGTTAGTAGAGCTTGTAAGCAGCTGCTGGCACCTAGTCTTTGCTTGTAAGATTGTGTAGTAGGGGTCTTTTGTGACTGGCCACTGACAGCAGCTGGCAGCAGCAGTAGCAGTGGCAGCACCACTAGCAAGACAGGTGCTCTAGAAGCTCTAGGGAGCTCTAGAAGCCTGTACAGCATCTAGAAAGATAGTTAGCAGCTGTTATAACATAGAATTAGAGATATTCATCTTCTATAACAAGTCTCTACAGATAAAACAAAACAAGACCCCTATATCAACTCATTTCATCCCAATTTGACCAAGTAGTTGAGCACATGAAATCAGATTGAAATTGTATAGTCTGAGAACAGTTCAGATCTGAGTAATTTTCAGACTTGTTTGCAGTTTAATCATAATTATTTTCTGATGTTAATATTAAATTGAAAAATGAATGTACAGTTGATCTGAAGACATTCAGATGAGAAATAACTGATAATTTAAACAATGCATGATTTTTCAGTAATTCAATTGACTGAACAAAAATCTTTTTCATTTTTATTAAAAATACTGACTGGTCACTGAATGATCTCAACAATGTAAAAATTACATAATTTATGCTCAATATTGTTCACTTGATGATTTGAAAAATTCAAAAAATGCAGTAAGTTCAGTGAATTCAACTTTAGCATTTCACAAATAAGCTCAGTGATAAAAATTTCATAACTTTGCATTAATAAATCAGTAATATGTGAATGAAACATTTCATTATTTTCAATAACTTAATGTTAAACATTTTTCTGATATTCAAAATTATTAAATATAACTACTTCAGTTGATCTGAACTTGTTCTTAAGTTATTTTTAGTTCTTAATATTAGACATATTAATCAAATCAATGTGCATGTTTGATTTTATTTTAACTAGAGTTGCTAATTCAATTTTCTCATCATTGATTGTAGAATAATTATCAATAATATCAAAATTATGAAAAATTGATAAAACTTAATATTTAGTATTCATGTCTAGAAGATACAAACTCATAATTTTTAAAAAAAACATTGACAGAATTTTGAATGTAATCAAGCTGAAATATTGAAATTATCATAATTAATCAGTTTTTTTGCATCTAACAATGAGACTGTGTCTCAATTACACAATTTGCTTTAATCAATAAGCTGATGAAATGAAATAAAATAAATGCATAAATTTTTATAGCAGCAAACACATCATTTAAATTAACATTATTAATTAAACAAACATGTTTAAATCAACTGAAAACACAACACTTGTTTTGTAACACTGAAAGCTCAGTTTAAACAATTTTAATTACATTTTTAATCATTGATTTTAACAGAAGTGAGTTGAATTTTCTTAACATTGTGTGCATATTTTAATTTGTTAACAGAAAATTTGCAAGATTTGCAGTTTTTTGTTGTTGATTTCATCTTCAGATTTTCTCAATATATTCAAGTCACTGCTTGATAAAAATATTGAAACTTCACTGAAAATAATGTATCAGTTGAAAAAATATCTTCATTTTTTTATACATGTGAGATACTCTTCATTGATTAAATCATTATATATTTTATTAGTCAATGTCTGAAAAATTGAAATTGAAGTATCATTATTATCATCATTTATCAATTTTTCAAACTTTGATTTATTAATTAAATTATCAGATAAGTGATCAGATGAATCATCAAGCAAGTTAAATTTTGAAAATACAACAAATTGAAAAACAACATTATTTTCAAAAAAAATTAATTGTGAATTTTATTATAATCATTATTTAAAAAATCATTAAAGTTATCATGATTGTATATTATACTTGATGCAATTACATTCAGAAAATTCATATTTTCATTCAAAAAAAAAATTTTATTCATCAATGTTATCATTCAATTCAGAATTTCTGATTTCATCACTGTCATTTTATAATGTACAGAAAAAAATAAAACTTATTATTATCACTAAATAATAATTTTTTTTGTCATAACTCAAATTTTTCAATATAAATGAAAACTTCAAAATATTTTGTTAAGTAAAGTTAAAATTTGTTTTAACAAGTGCTTCACAAATGAAAACTGCTTGAATAATTGTTTTGCTGACAAATAATTTGCTGACAAGTGCTTTACTGATGAAAACTCAACTGACAAGTATTTTGTTGACAAACACTTTGCTAACAAACATTTTGCTGACAAATGCTTTGCTAATAAATGCTTTGTTAACAAATGTTTTGTTGACAAATGCTTTATTGATGAATGCTTTGTTGACAAATAATTTGCAAATGAGCAAAAAAATATTAACAATTCATTGTGTAATAAATTTAATTAAAAAATATATATATACTGCTTCAGTGATGTTTTGTTATAAAATTAAATCAGTAAAGTGATTGATAAGTTGATCAGAAAAAAATTTCAGATGAAGTTAAAATAAAAATAACTAAATTCAATAATCAAGATAACAATCTTTTACAAAAACTGCAAAACTGTCTCAGATCTTACTTGAATAAAGAAGTATATTTTTTATTTGAGTTTTATAATTTTATACTATTACAAATGAAGTTGATCAGTCTTGATCACATTCATTCTGATTTCTGACCTGAAGTCTTTATTCAAGTACAGGTCTGAGGAACTGAGGCAAATTTTAACTAGAGAATTGTAGTTACAGACTTACAGTATATGACCATTTGGTGATTGACCTTTAACCAGATGATCTAAAATTTGGAGAATTTCAAAAAACACTTTACTGTACTCTGTAAACTCTCTAGTTAACTATACATTCACATGTAACAATGTACCTAACTTAATGTAGGTATGGTAGTACTAACTAACTAGTTGAAGACTTGTATTTTGGGAAAGCCTGGTCCATGGTCCATGGGTACTCCGTAACTAATTAGTTAACTAGCTAGAGCCACCTATTCTTTGAAGGCAAGAATGCGCCTAGTCTTTAGGTATGGAGTGCTCCGAAGACAGATAACCTGCGCCTAGACTAATCCACAAAATAAAGCAAGCAGTACGGGTCTCAGCTCTTCTCTGCTTTGGATGGAGATAAAGCAGCACTAAAGGTTCGATATTTCTTTACAATGATCCATCAAGATGCAGTTAACTATAACTAGCTTTTGAATTAACAATAGCTTATTTCAACATTGATGTCTGGAAAGCTGTCCCACCCCGTTGCCACTGTCTAAACAGGTACATTAAGTAATTATGACTGAGGGCACTGGATTGCTGTAACATTGATCTTTACTGATTCTCCCGTGATAGAAATGACAGTTCCCTGCAGGTTTTGGGCAGGGAATGTTCCTTCCATGCTGAACAAGATGAACCCCTCTTCAAATGTGGATGGATGTACAGGAGTTACAGTACAGAGTAACTATGGAGTACCCCATAGTTATATACTCTAATTAGCTACATATGTACTGTACTAATAATGTAGTTACCAGTTATGTGATGTTCAGACCTCTCTCTTTCTATCGCCAACACTCAATTCTTCCTGATTGGTCTCATTGTTGCACAGTTTCTACAAGCTGTCTATTTGTGTTCCTTTTTAATCTCAGTGATTGTGTATGCAAGGTATCCCAGCCCGGTATGGCTTTGGCTCTGCTTTAGTTTCCTTATCCAGCAGGTAGTATGGATTATTATCGTATTAATCAGTAAAACAAATGATGATCGCTTGGCATAATTACCGCTCAGCGACTTCCTATTGGCCAGCCGAGGCTAGCCGTCAGTGACTCGGGAATGGAATCCTATTAATCTGATGAAATAAATGTAAAATACGGAGGTGTGGAAAATATATCTTCACGCGATCCGCAGTACCTGATACTTAGTCACGTGACATTTCCCATATAAATTTGTATGTAGCTAGTCACGTGATTGAGTATCTGGTACCGCCAAGTGTGCAAAGACTTTTTTTCCCCACCTCCGTACTGTACATACATATGTACATACATACATACCTACAGGCTACCAGACGGAAATGCAGAGGGATTCAGCAACGAAAGGTACACTTGTCCTGGAAAACAATTCCTCACAATGCATAAAAGGGCAAGGATTTTCAATTAAGCGGCTAGGTGAAGGATAGAACATTGCCAGGGCTGCATCCGTGTGATTGAGGGGCTTACAGGTGGTGTTTCTTATAAGTAGGGCTTATCCTGCTGCATTTTTCTGGTCGTAGTTTCCTGCCCTTGCGTTCAGGCAGGGCGAGTATACAAGTACTTCTGCCCCAATGCTTCGTTGGTATTGAAAGAAAAAGTATGCAGCTTCTCAATGCATCCAGCCACCGCTGGGGGTTCCTGGCAGCCTTTCTCATCAGCACTTTACTTGTTCAACCCGCAACAGCTGCGCCAAAGAGTCCGCGTAGCGACCCAAGTGAAGATGGGCATCGCGACGATGACCCTTTTGCAGTGCTGGATCCACAAACCTGGGTCAATCCCGATAATATGACTTGGGCTGACTGGCGAGCCCCGCCTGGCACCAACTGGTCTGATCCCACCAGGAAGGGTTCAATCCGTAATTTCAAGATCGCGCTCGTTACCGTCGACTACTCGGACAAGCCCTTTGCCATCACCTTGCCCGCCCGGTCAACGATCTTCAGCAATCCGCAGCCGGTTGCAGCTAATATCCCACGTGATGCAGTGCCGTCCTTCTACCGTGACTTCCTCAACACGCCTGGTAAGGTCAACCAAGGGCACACGCTCCATGAATACTGGATGGAGGACTCGAATGGCCGCTTTGGCGTCGATCTTACCGCATTTGGGGTCTACCGAATGCCGGCTCGATCGTATATTTATGGTGTTAGCGATTACATGAACCCTGGTGCATGTCCCGACGGGATGACATGTGACGTTGATATTCGCACCGATGCGCTTGGCACATGGCGCGCGGCGGTTGGTAATACCACAGCCAACTCTTTTGAACTTGTGTTCATTCTCTCGGCTGGCCAGGACGAGTCGTCTACATGGCAAGAATTTGGCGAGATGCGCTTTCAGAACAAGGAGGACGTTACTGACGAATTTGGTCCCCCGGCAACTTCGGGTAATGGAACGCGGCGAAACTATGCACACACCCGATATGTTGAGTGGACATCGTGGGCATCAGCCTCAAACATCTGGCCTAATGCGGGTGACGGATCATCCACGCAGTGTGAGAGCTCAGGCATGGGCGTTTATGCCCACGAACTCAGCCATCTACTCAATATTGGAGATAATTACAACAACCCCTATAGCATACCGCCTCGCAGAGCCACTACAGGACCTTGGTCCATGATGTCTCGCGGATCTTTCAATGGTCCTGGAGGCCCACATACACGCTGGCAGATCCCAGCTCAGCAAGGCGGCTCCATGGGGTCGCTGCACACTTTGCGTGACAAGGCTCAGCTTGGACTAGTCGGCAAGGAGAGTATCCTTCAACTGTCTCGCGAGGCGTTGGCTGGTTCAGGCGTTGTCGTGGCCCGTTTGACGGCCCGCGCCGTGGCTCCCGGCAAGACAGACCTGTTGAGCATTCGTGTAGCCATGAATGCTGATAAGTCGCCAAAATGCGACATTAACACCGACCCATTCTGCGACGGTGGCGGCTATAATAATTACGACGTCGAGGTCATTGACCGCATGGGTTCCGACTCCTTCACCCCAGACTCAGGTGTTATGATTAGCAAAACTAAAAATGATGATCGTTCGATTTTCCAGTGGACTATTGACGCAAACCCGCAGGACATTAAGCTCCTCGATTTCCATCGGCCGGACGGTTCTCCCGTAATGGTCGGCGTTGGTGACTACCGCCAGTTGGCTGATGCGCTGTTCCATGCTGGTACCCGTTCCGGCAGCGAGTACGAGTACATCGACGAGGCTAATAGCCTGCATTTTTATATAATCGATGTTCACCGCGACAAAAAGGGTGTGCTTTCATACACTGCTGCAGTCCGGTCACTCAACCGCAGCAGCGACCCACACAAACGCGGAGTCGCTGTCTCCCAAGGCAATGTAACAGCTAGTCATAATAACACCCCAACCCACAGGGGCGTAACCTGCTCATTCCAACTTCGTAACACTGGCTCCTTTTCAGCCCCCCGTGGGAGACCGCGGCATCCACAGGATGTGTCGTCATATCTGAAATCGGATGTGTATCGACTCAAAGCCGCAGTGGACGGTCATGGCTGGAAGGTTGAGCTGCCAAACGCCCTGGCCACCGCTCCGTTTGGCTCGTCAGTAACAGTCAAAGTAGCCGTGGCTGCTGATGCTTCCGCAGCACCGACTGCTGAAGTCAAGCTGACCGCTACCTCGGAGTCCAACCTGTCCGTCACTGCTACGGGTCGTTGCTCAGTGAACAAAACTCTGAACAAATAGGTTGCATGTTGAAAAGAAGGTTATTTTCAGAAATTCACTATCTTGTAAATAGTTCGCTACCAATTAACTAACTCTTGGCCTGCGAATCGAAGCAGGAGTTGATGTCCTTGTAAATCGTCCCATGTGTTTGTGAGGAATCCTTTGAGTTTGAGAAAAGCATCAGAGATTCTAGCGCACTGCCACTCAGTTGACTCGTTAACTAGGTACTAACTAGTTCACTAAACTAACTACGAGACCCTGTGGCTTGACACTTTGTTTGATATGCTTGCCACCTCTATTACGTTTACGGCTCATCGACATGTGGCTTGATCGAATCTGACGTCCGCTCCAGCTTTGTTCAGCCGTCTTCTCGAGCCTTGTTAAGCTGTTTAGCTAGATTCCTCTGGTAGAGTGTGATCAATGAAATCAGAATTGCTTCATCTTGCTGGTTTCATGGGCTCATGGGTTATGAACTAGTCTAGTGTTTAGAGCTTTGCTCTGGACTTGTCTATATTGACGTGTTCGAAGTCAGAGTATTTCTTTGTCTGTTTTGAATCTCTCATTGGACTGCGAGTTCTAGCCAGTTTGAAGTAACAGGCTTGTATGGAATTGTATGAAAATTAGACATTTCAAACCACCAGTCTGTTGGGCATCAAACTCCCACAAGTCAAAGTTACTGATAAGGTCTTTTTTTTGGCTGCTCTCTTGATGCTCAAACACTTGTAGAGGCGGCCAGTTGTTTTCCCCAGACTGCATGGCTTCAGTCAATCCAGCGGAACTATACATATTGTAGCTACCTACGCCGTACATACGGGGTACATACCCGATAATATATAAATAAGTATACTGTATAACCATCCTCTGCACATATATGTAGTCCACTCGAAGTACATACAACATGTAGTTGGTTGGCTAACAGCCTAGGCGAACGCCTCACGTCAATATAAGACCAGATAGCGCCTCGATACAGAGTTACCTTAATATCCAGTGTAATCGAGGGAAACAGAAGATGAGTGCACAAAATACCTCGTAACTATGGCAAGCAGTCTGCCTCTGTCCTAGTACGAAAGAGAGTATACGGTCAATCTGAGATATATCCGGACGACTGTCGATGCAATCCCCAGATTGTTCCTCTAAGTAGTTGATAGCAGATTATAGCATCTGACTCCATACTCTGCACAGACTAACATAGTACTTCGAATGAGATGTTTAGCTTGACTCCTATTATCTACCTATGGCGATACTATGGCATGGCCGCAATTGGACACACTGCTATTTTTGAGTTTCCTCTGTGGTTGGTAACACCCTTCAAGATCAACATGCGACAACTTGTCTGCTGAGCTCTGGACACCGCTGTTTCCGGAAAGGACTTTTTCCTTCATGAATCATGTACCGCCAGTACGTACACTAATAAGTTAACTACCTGAAATGCGCGCTTTCTGAGAGCCAAAGTCAACTGTCTAGAATAAAACTATAAGTTCTCAGCAATAATACAGTGATACAAAGTACTGTTTCCAACAAGCAATACATAGTCAATACAATATGGTATTTTAAGACAGTTTTTTTGACAGCGCATCATTGGCTAATTAATACCAAATTTACGCCAAGAACAGGCTGTTGAATTGTTCCCAGTGAGTATATATTACATACCGTTCCCTCAATAAAATACGTAGTTACTTATGTAATACTGCATTTGAGTTCCCCTTTTCCTTTACAGAGCTAACCCCGATGATTCCCATCGCCCTCCGCACATCCCACTTGCCTACTAAGCAAGACGACTAGCAGAGCACGCACCAACTTTACTTTCTCATCCTCCCATGCTTCGTACTCGAACCTTTCTCTTCTGATCGCCTTACCCGCCTGCTAGCTCATCGCTTCAACTGATGCGATGACAGTCGTGCCTCTTCCTTCCTTTCGCCCAACTTGAGACCGGCCTTACGGCATAGCTTGTCCTTTCGGCGCTTACTTCCCCTCCCCAAATCCGACCCTAGCAAACCCATTTCTATCTCAACGCCCATCCATGCAAACTCCTCACGTTATTCGCTACCTTGAGAACAGTGATCCTCCCGCCCCATATCCTCCGGTTCCGCTCTCAGATTCGTGCTGGTGATTGAATGTGTAGTCTGGATTTTGAGCAGCGGCTTCAATCTTGCATTCAGCTTTAGCTCTATCTTCGTTCCACCACCAAAGAGCTGTCTTCCGCCCACCAAACAACTCCGTCCATATTGCGGGTCCTGCGCGGCTTTTATCGGCATCACCCTCAAGCGCTGACCGTCTTCGTCGACTGCTAACTTGATCCCCAATTGCTCTGTGCTTGCCATCTGTTGTGGTATACAGTCAGCCTCCATTCTGTGGCTTAGGCCCAGTGGCTGGCTGTCTTCTCCCGTCCCATCGCTTCGTTGCCTGGATCGTCAGCCCTTCACATCCTTGTTCGGAAACGAACGATTGCTGACGGTTTCTCGGATCGTGGCGTCCGTCTCAATCGTCTTTGGGAACTTGGGGATTCTACAGTGCAGTTTCGTCGCGGAAACCAGTGATCGAGATGGGCGGGTGTTTGAGTTCAGGTCCGTTCGTTGGCTCAGACGAGGCTGCGAACCAGAAGAAGAGAAGTCAAATGATAGACAAAAAACTGGAAGAAGATTCGAAAAGGCTGAGAAGGGAATGCAAGATACTACTTCTGGGTATGGTTCTCGTCTTGTTATTTTTGAAATTTATGACTTGATAGGTTTAATTGAAACGATGTCCTGACTCGCCCTTTCAGGCTCCGGAGAGAGTGGAAAGTCAACCATCGTGAAACAAATGAAGATCATCCATCAAAATGGATACACAGTTGAGGAATTATCCATGTGTCGGTTGACGGTCTATAAAAACCTGCTGGAATGCGCAAAATCACTGGTGACCGCCATGTACGACTTCAACATAATGCCAGCCAGTTCGAAAATACGCGAATTTATGGAGTACTTGGACGAGTACAACATTGATCCTGATCCAAACACTCCGCTCGATCCCAAAGTTGGCGAGGCTGTGACATTTCTATGGAGAGATCCGTGCATATCTGCAGTTCTTGATCGTCAGAACGAGTTCTACCTCATGGATTCAGCTCCTTAGTATGCCAAGACATTGTTGCCTTATTGACGAAACCCTAGGGCAGAGTACTGACTGTCAGTCGCTAGTTTCTTCGACGAAGTAAAACGAATCACAGCGCCCGACTACATCCCGAACGAAGCGGACGTCCTTCGAGCGCGAACGAAAACAACGGGTATATATGAAACTAGGTTCACGATGGGTCAGCTGAGTATTCAGTAAGTCAGGCACCCATGTTCTGTCGAATATATTTCTGACGGCAATGTTTTCAGCATGTTTGATGTTGGCGGCCAGCGGAGCGAGCGTAAGAAATGGATCCATTGTTTCGAAAATGTAACATCAATAATATTTTGTGTGGCGCTGAGCGAATATGATCAAGTGCTTTTGGAGGAAAGTAACCAGGTATGCGACCGTTACTAACACCATCTATCCGGGCATCGAAGGGCTAATATAACTAACTGGTGTTTTCCAGAATCGAATGATGGAGAGCTTGGTACTGTTTGACTCGGTGGTCAACTCGCGCTGGTTTATGCGCACTAGTATCGTTTTATTTTTGAATAAGGTGGATCTCTTTAGGCAAAAGCTCGCACGATCACCACTGAGCAGATACTTCCCTGACTACTCGGGAGGAAATGATATTAATCGAGCCGCCAAATACCTTCTCTGGAGATTTAATCAAGTTAATCGAGCGCATCTTAATCTCTACCCTCAGTAAAAGACCCCAGACTAACCATCCTGGTTTTCCGTACTGGTTCTAACGTTTCATTTGCAGTCTAACCCAAGCGACCGATACCTCCAACATCAGACTCGTCTTCGCCGCTGTCAAGGAGACAATTCTACAGAATGCATTGAAGGATTCCGGAATTTTATGAATCTAAAGAACCACTTCTTTAGTTTCCCACCTTCGAATTATTTACTCGCCTGTCAACGCGTTTCCGCCATCTTCGCCTTCACGACCATTCCTTATCTTTCAGAATATCGTGTATCTTCTGCGCTACCGTATTTCAGAAAGTTCTAATGCCCTTTACTTCATTTGGTTGACTATCGTAATATTTCAATCCTGCCAAAGGCCAACGATCCCTTTATACGCCTATTTATATTTCTTACTTTCCTTTTCTTTTCTGTTCTTCTTTTTGGGTCAGAGCGGCGTTAATTGGTGGATGATAAATTGATTACATTTCCGGCGCCGCATGGCTTGACATATGCATATGCTTTCATCTTCTGATTGATTTACTCCTTTTTCTTTCCCTGAATTTCAGCTGCACTGGGTTCTTCGTATGAACCAACTGGACGCAAAATTTCAGTTTATAAGTTGGATCGATTCGATACCATTTCTTTGGCATTTCGCAAAACCCAAGGTTTCGCTTCTTTGGCCTGGATTATCTCTTACAGTACCTATTTAATCCGGTGTTGTTACCTCCTCTTATAATGAATGACCCAACTTTGTCTTATTTAAGGGTCATGAACGACATCAGTCGGGGTCCCTTTTTTCGAAAATTGTACACTTTCAGTTTGTGACATGGCTATCAGATTCTTACGTGACTTGTACTTTGGCAAATGTTTTGGATAGTTTTGACAGTTCCCTCTTTAGGTGACTCTGGGTGATGGAAAATTTGTTGGAATATGATTTCAGCCTGCGTTAACCATCACATCCTACTTCACATGATGTATCTAGACATATGCACTGCTATACTGGGGACATCAAATAAAGCTGAACTCTCCCGCATTACCCCTTGTGAGTTCAACTCAGATCAATTGATGATGATGATGATGATGATGATCTATCTGGTTGAATTTTGCTTGTGCTCTTCCTAACATTTCTGTCTCTCCACCATAAATCCTGCAGTAGCTTTATGTAACTAACTAGTAGCCAATGGAAGTGTTTTTGACAGTTTTACGGAGTAGTTCCCCATATCATTAAAGAGAACCGTTGTGAGCTCCAAAGACTGAATAGGCCCTTATTGGATATGCAATCCTCAACCTCGGGAACAGAGCTATGAACTAGCTAGCATCCTTGCCCTGATTTTGCTCTCAACTTTAAGTGCTATCAGAGTTGTCCAGACTCTCATTGCTGTCGTGAATGTCTGAAAACTCGCCTCTCTATCATGGATTATTTCTTGGAAATGATGCGCTAGGCTCGTCATACTGTGTAGTTACAATAACCAAGCTAATACTTCTTATCCCTTCACCGCATCGGAAACAAATAGTCCACCCACATGGCTCCAGTCAGTGGTCTGGTTGATTTTTCAGTTTGAAACAAGTGGAGAGGGCCACTGTATAGTTACGTACAAAGAGGTCTCCAGTGTTATCTCTGGATTTAACTACAGTAGCTCACTGAGAGAAGAGTTGGCGTGCTGGCAACGACATGAAGTTGCCTTCATCAGCCATGACATAGCTCTACCCAACTATCATCGACCTACTAACTACCCCTCATCTCTTACCTGGCTTTCATTTTCCTCACCTACAAAAGTCTCTTTTCAACCTCAAGCTTGTATGAGATACAAGTCAAGTACTCTCTCACTTGCAATTGGGTTCCCTTATCAGTCTATTTCAGATCTGCCACGTCCCTGAAATCAATATCTGCATTCAGGATAACTTAGTCTGGTGTGTTTGCCCCTCTCTAGAACTGCTGTGCAAGCACCGTACCTCTGAGTGTCTTCATTGTTCATGCTCCTGTTTTTGATATATGCTACTCTTGTTGTTCATCATGCTTTGATCAGAATCAAAAAAGCACCTGCTTTGCCATTGAGAATAACACGCTCTACTTTGACTATTCTTGTTGCATCATTCACTTCTTGCGCACAATACCTAACATCCCAGTCAATTAGCAGCTTTTTAATTGTCAATTGAGTCTCACTGAAGCTTCTCAGGTCTCCAGTCATTGTTCCGATTGACTAAATTCCACCATGAGTTCGACTCCACGGGAACGTCGGGCCTCAATGGGAGCCCCCATCTCCGAACTGCAAGGCCCAGTCGGACCTGGTTTCAGCCGTCCCAAGCACAAGCGTACGTTCACGGGATTTGGACCGAAGGATATCAAGAAACTTGAAGCTAGTATTCCGGAGCCGCAGAGAGAAGCGTGAGTACTCCGATAAATCCATCGTGTGTTGATACCCTACTGACGATGATATGCTTCTTTGCAGGTGGAGGAAATTTGTACGTCACCCGGTGCCCCTCGCGCAGAAACATTGCCTTTACCTGACTTCCGTTACTTTTTAGGCTCCGAAAGCATTCAAAACGAAGGATGAGTTTGAAGTATGGTGGAATATCCCAGTTGCTTTGGCAGATGTGTATCTCTTTTAAGATGGCGGTACTGACAGCTGATATATAGGGAGAGGTTGTTCGCCATGTCGAGACCACATTGGCACGTTCGTTGTTCAACTGTGACGAATCGTATGAATTTCTTGTTCGGCACCACCTGCGAGACTGAGCTGACCTCATTTACAGAGCTGCATATGCAGGGACTGCCTTGGCGTTCCGTGACCGTTTGGTCATTGATTGGAACAAAACCCAACAGCGTCAGACCTTTGCGGACCAGAAAAGAGTATATTGTATGTGAGGCATGCGGTTGCGATTTAATGGTGACTGACAGACAACTGCAGACCTTTCTCTCGAGTTTCTAATGGGTCGTGCTCTTGATAATGCGATGTTGAACGTGGGATTGAAGGATGTTGCAAAACGCAAGTAGAGCCATTTTTTGAACCCATCAAGTTCGTTAATAACTTCTAAGCTAGAGGGTTTGTTCGACCTTGGTTTTCGTATCGAGGACGTAATCGATCAGGAAAATGATGCTGCTCTGGGTAACGGTGGTTTAGGTCGCCTTGCCGCCTGCTTTCTTGACAGCCTCGCAACTATGAACTATCCTGCCTGGGGCTATGGCCTGCGTTATCGCTACGGTATTTTCAAACAAGAAATTGTCAATGGATATCAGATTGAGGTTCCAGATTACTGGCTGGACTTCAACCCTTGGGAATTTCCCAGACATGACGTGACCGTGGATATCCAATTCTATGGTGAAGACAAAAAGTGGCACGATGAAGACGGCAAGTTGGTTCATGCTTGGGAAGGCGGCGAAATTGTCCAAGCAGTAGCTTACGACGTCCCTATCCCTGGATATGATACTCCCACTACAAACAACCTTCGTCTTTGGTCCAGCAAGGCAGCCAGCGGCGAGTTTGACTTTCAAAAGTTTAACGCAGGTGACTACGAGAGCGCCGTTGCGGACCAGCAGCGGGCCGAAACCATTTCTGCAGTGCTCTATCCTAACGATAACCTTGAGCGTGGCAAAGAATTGCGACTGAAACAACAGTACTTTTGGTGTGCGGCGTCCCTGTTTGATATTGTTCGTAGGTTTAAAAAAACGAAGAGACCGTGGAGTGAATTCTCGGATCAAGTAGCGATACAGTTGAACGATACACATCCTACTCTTGCTATCGTGGAGTTGCAGCGAATCCTCGTTGACCAAGAGGGTCTGGACTGGGACGAAGCTTGGAGCATTGTTCAGGAGACATTCGGTTATACTAACCACACTGTGCTACCTGAGGCGCTGGAAAAATGGTCTGTTGACTTGATTCGACATCTTTTACCCAGGCACTTATCTATCATCTTCGATATCAATCTTGCATTCCTTCAGCAGGTTGAGAGAAAGTTTCCCAATGAACGTGATCTGTTGACTCGAGTGTCTATCATTGAAGAATCCAACCCCAAGATGGTTCGAATGGCACATTTGGCAATTATTGGCTCTCATAAAGTTAATGGTGTTGCGGAGCTCCATTCTGACCTTATCAAGACGACCATTTTCAAAGACTTTGTTGAAATATATGGCCCTGACAAGTTCACGAATGTTACCAATGGAATTACGCCAAGAAGATGGCTGCATCAAGCCAACCGCCGTTTGTCTGACCTTATTGCCTCTAAACTTGGAGGATACCAATTCCTGAAGGACTTGACTCTTCTTGACAAGCTAGAAGCTCACCTTGACGATAAAGAGTTCAAGAAGCAGTGGGCTGATGTCAAGTACGAGAATAAGGTCCGACTTGCAAAGCATATATTCGACACAACTGGAGTTAAGGTTAATCCAGATGCGCTGTTTGATATCCAAGTCAAACGCATCCATGAATACAAGCGACAACAGTTGAATATCTTTGGCGTGATTCATCGCTACTTAAAGATCAAAGCAATGACGCCTGAGGACCGAAAGAAAGTAGTCCCACGCGTATCGATCTTTGGTGGAAAGGCAGCCCCCGGTTACTGGATGGCAAAGACAATTATTCACCTTGTTAACAAAGTTGGAGATGTTGTCAATAATGACCCTGACATCGGTGATCTGTTGAAGGTTATTTTTGTTGAAGATTACAATGTGAGTAAGGCAGAAATAATATGCCCTGCTTCTGATATTAGTGAGCACATTTCTACCGCTGGGATGGAGGCTAGTGGAACCAGCAACATGAAATTTGTGCTGAATGGCGGGCTCATTATCGGGACTTGCGATGGTGCCAATGTGAGTATGCTTCCTTTGACCAGATTTATGTCATGAATCTAACCAATAGTGACTAGATCGAAATTACTCGCGAAGTTGGCGAACAAAATATCTTCCTCTTTGGTAATCTCGCTGAAGACGTTGACGACCTACGCCACGCGCACGTCTACAACCCATCCAGCATACACTTCGACCCAGAACTACGCGCTGTCTTTGACTCCATCCGTTCCGGAACATTCGGTGACGCAGAGGCGTTTTCGGCTATTATCAACTCTGTTGCCGATCATGGAGATTATTATCTTGTCAGCGATGATTTCCATTCATACATTGAGACGCAAAGCCTTGTTGATGAGGCATTTAAGGATCGAGACGGGTGGGTGGAAAAGAGTATTCAGTGTGTTGCGAGGATGGGTTTCTTTTCCTCCGACAGAGTGATTTCTGAATACGCAGAAAGTATTTGGAACGTTGAGCCGGTAGAGGATACAGAATGAGCTGTATCCCTATGACGATTTTACCAAGAAGAGGAACTTGGAGCATGCAGGAGAAGAACAGGATAGAAAAAGCGGAGAATAGAAAGATAAATCCACAAAAATGATTTTATGATAGCCAAAAATGATATTCTTTATGAAAGGAGTCTGTTGAAAATTTGAAGTTCTAACAAGTAGTATCTTCATACTAAGACTTAAGTGTGTCCCTTTTTCCCCTTTGTTGCGAAACACTGTAGTTACTAATTTTCTTCACATATCTTTGAAGAAACTACCAGTCATTCATTGTACAGACTCCAAACATTCAGAATTTTAGGATATTCTCTGAAAAAGAAATATAAAGTATCAATCCCTTATTTCAAGAAAACCCCTCAAACTTTTTACACATCTTTAAGCCTCCAAAGGTTGACAACACCTAAGGATATGTTTTACATGACCACCGTCCTCTGTATATACATTTGATAACTAATAAGTGGCAACTGTCTCACAATAACTGATAAGCTGGGAATGCTCGCATAGTATGAGGCGGCCATATACCTGTTCTTTTCATGATAGTTTTCTACTCATGTATGCTTCAGTAGGAGTTACATACATAGTTATGTATGTGATATGTTGTATGGTGGTCAGCTCGATATCTCCAGCCAAGTTAAAGGGAAAATGCCATCGAGATCATCGTCGAGATTCGTCGATCTTTCAGCGGAGAATGGGTCTAAGCTTCTCCAAGATCGGTTGAAGATCATAGAGAGTTGGCTTCTTTATGTACAGTACATACATACTTTGAAGTTTGACAGATCATATTTGTGAGTTTGTCGGTGATTGAGACATAACTACAGAGTAGTTAGTGGTTAGTTAGTTAGTTAACTAGTTACTTGGGATGAATGTTATGTAATTATATGCTTTTTTGCATCTGGATCAACGTGCAGAGAACTGCGTTCACTGTTAAATACATACATGCGGTTTAGATTGAAACCCGCGGTAAATTAGTATGTATAACAGACTCCAATGAATGATATGCTACATCATACTGTCTCCTAGCTATCAAAACTCTGACTCTGGAAACAGACTGACGTTGCAGTACGGATGTAAAAGCCAAATTCTCCGACATACATACGTTCGTGTATCCGAGCGCAGATCCATATGTTGAAACGGGCTCCCTAGTGGTGCACCAGACACTCAAGCCAAGACCACTCTGCTCTGTCGTTCTAGCAGCACAAAACAGCTGCAGGTAATGTGGAAGACTTGGTATGGCTTCTTGTAAAGAAGCCTAAACAATATTTTGAAAGCAAAAGACGCTGTTTCAAGTCCAAACTTGCATCTACAAGATTCAGGGGCTCAGAGCGGTCTCTGTTCTTTTTGCTCAAAGCCTGAGAAATCGCGACACAATGGGCCATAGCTTTCTTGATAAGGATGTTTGCCGCTAAGTATATTACTTCTTACTGTGTAAACTCAATTCAAAACCTCGTCATCGCGGACAAGATGTTTGAAGACAGAATAACAGAAGATGGGATCTTGGAGTTGCTTCAGGAAGAGATAATCCGAGAACCTGCGTCAAATGGTCAAATGGATGAAGATATGTGTGATGGTCTGCTTGAACTCACCTGTGTGTCCTCTCAGATTGCGGGCGGTATTCGGCAGCTAGTTATGTAACTAACTAGTTAATCCGATCCGGCAGGGAATTTCCTTTCTCACTCTCTCTGTATTGCCTGTCGAGGTTTAAATTGATTTACTTCGACATCTTATATTCTCAGTTTCCTTCTAGTTAAGTTACATGTTAATTGTACAGTACAGAATATTTACAAGAAGTGAGCTTCGTATCTGCTACTCAGCTCGTTGATGCTGAACCACAAGGTTGGCGGACGTTGACGGCCCGCCTTTTGACATGGATATAAACTGGCTGTTGACAGGCACTGATACTCAGAATGTAAGGTGCAGGTTTGGATTGCTTTCGTTCAGCAAAGCAGAAGAATCTGGCTTATGAGTTTTATCACGCCGTGGTGAGTTCGGCAATTCTTTTCTCAATCTCAGGAACCGCGCGAAGTTCAAGATCAATCTCTTCCTTTTCACTACAGAAAAAGGTCAGCATCACTCACCAAATGGATCTCCACATCAGCAGAAAACCTACTCTTCGAGTTTCAGTCTCCTCTCCCAATTCAGCCTTGTAAAAATATAATGACCCTGGCCATCAAATTGCAAAATCTTTTTGTGATATTTCCACAAGCTCCGCCGATGTGAGACAGTCATCAACGTTATACCGAGTTTCTTTGCGGTTTCGTACATCACCTTTTCGATTTCAAATGTAACAGAGGAAGTGCATTCGTCCAAAATTGCATATTTTGGTTTATGATAGAACAGCCGAGCCATGGCAATGCGTTGTTGCAGACCGCCTGAAAGGACGTCGCGCCACTCTTCTTCTGCATCCCAACCACGAGGCCTATCAACTATGGATGAGATTTCAAGAATAGACAGAATATCGTAAAGGTCGGAATCAGTTACTCCTTTATCGTGCATTTCTTTGACGCCATCCGGGTAGATAACCTGTTGCCGTAGGGTACCACGCGACAAGTACGGACGCTGTGGGATATAGAATATGTGATCAGACGTCGGTTTCTTTACTGTCCCTCCGTACACAGGCCACAAACCACCTAGGATACGGAACAAGGATGATTTGCCACACCCATTCGGACCGACAATGAGAAGATGTTCGCCCGGATGAACCGTAAAGGAGAGTTTCTGAACAAGGACGTCACCATTCGGTGAGATGATAGGTACATCCGTAAACTCAATCGAGTCACTTTCAGATATTGTGCCGCGCTTGCTTAAAACCGCCGCATGGCCCTCTGTGGAAGCGGAAGAAACGAGCTTCTTTTCAAATCTGCCTGCGGACACATCGTCCATAACCTCCAGAAGAGAGTTAACACGAGCAGTGTAGCCAGCCAACTGAGAAATCTCCTTGTATGAAAACATTATTCGGCCAAACGCATCGGAGGATGAGAGTAGCATTCGCCGGTTGGTGACGAAGCCTAGGGTCACAGAGTAAGCACCTCCTTGAACGCGAAAATCATGGAGTACAGCCAGACTTACTTTCAGTTCGGTCGCCCATGCTAGAGGAAACTTGGCCAGGTATCTTGAAAAAGACTGGGAAACTGCAGAGGATCAGGCCCAAGGCACCCCAGAAGTACTTTATAACAAAGTCTTCCATGAACCCATGATACAGTCTCCTCCGCAGTATTCGGTTAACATGCTTTATCAACGTAAAATATCTTTTGTCTAAGGTATCCTTTTCTGATTCATGACCATGGTAAAGAGCGATTTCTTCACTATAATCAATTAGCCTTGTATGCTGGAAGCGGAATTCTCCTTCTAGCTTGGCTTCGTCCGCAACATATTTGCCAAACGGCGGAGTTAGCGCTCTCATTATGTTTGCGGATAACTGAACGAGAAGGGACATGACAAAAAGCCCTTCTCCGCCAACGCTCTTTGAAAGGGAATAATTATATATAACCATATCAAGAATCGGTTTCGCCAAATTTGAATACAGCTCCGCCAGACTGTTTGAGAACCGCGCTACATCAACTGTAATAAGCTGATCTGGGTTTTTTATTCGATCGTCAAGGGCTGAAATTGTATAGAACGTCATGTTAGTTAGGTACTGATTCTGGACATATTCGGTCAAGCGCTTTCTGTACTGCAGGGCGAGCTGGCACTGGTGGTATGATAGCTGCTCAACCACAAACTGAATTAGAAATGTTGAACCAAATCAAGGTTTCCGGACTGGGACCCTAATACCATAGAATTTGTGAATGTCGCAGGCACGGCCACCGTCATCCACCATACCAATCCCAGTAGAAATTCTCTTCCTTTCCCCCTCACCAGACTGCTGACCAGCTTTCCATCGAGCTCGGCGACATATAAACTTAATAGAGTGCGGAGGACGAGGAAGACAGAATGACTGAGCAGGAGCCTGAACTCTTTACTTTTCCACCCCGGAATCACGATTCTGAGCAATCGCACGAGATTTCTTAAGAATTCTCTATTTAGGCCGATCTTTTTTCGTGGCACACCGTCTATACCCTCAGCAATATTTCCATCAGACTGCCGCATCCCGGGCTGGCCTCGAGTTGTCGCTTGCTGTTGTGACGCTTTTTGCTCCGAAATAGCATTGTGGATGCGCTTCACGAGGGCTAGGAAAAGAGTCAAGTAGACTCCACGGGATATTGCTTTCCGATGTTTGAGGTATTTGCTAGTCAGTTGAGAAAAAAGGCGCCTGATTGTGCGCTCGGCGAGCACGGGTTTGGATTGCAAAACCATCTTCCACGAGATGAAGGCCACGGAGTTGCGGTGACCCAGTGAAAGCCGGCTGAGATCGAGATCGAGATAGCTGTAGACTTTATATCAAGCACGTTCATCGATTTCGTCGGGTAATCCGATAAAATCTTCATCGATCAACCCTTCTATCTTTGGTGGTGGTTAACTATACGACCAGGAGCAAATGCAGACAGCACTTGCAAAAATCTCGAAAAGAAATCAGGCCAACATCAATATCAAGTCAGTGTAAAACCGACTTTCAACAAGGAAAATTTGCATGTTGGCCGGTCACCCATTTGTGTTTCCACAACTTGAGGAATGTCGTTCCTCAAGTCGCTGCTCGCCGCCCGAAAGCTAACATGTGAAGCTGCGGGCTAAAGGGTACCACCGCTAGTGAAAGATTACATAACTACATAACAACCAAGCAATGAGCCCCAAGTTGAATGTCTATTAACTACGCCAGTCGAGATTGCTGTCGTCTAGATCCGCTTTCAGGACTTGTTGCGATTGCTGTTAACTACCATCTTGATAAATATAAGATCATGATACCGAGTAACTCCATTGCTACAGAATATCAAGTCCATCTCAACCGAGGCTTGACCTCGATAAACTTAGCCACTTACGTAATCAGATTTTTAGCGTGTTCAAGCCACACTTGCAAGCTCTTTTCGGTTAGTGCCAAATGCCATAACTAGTTAGATGTGGCTTGTCAAATACTTGGACTTCATCCGAACTTTTTCATCCTATTCCAGCACCGTTATACTCTGTTCGTACGGAGAGAATGGCAAAGACTGCCACTGTATGAGTGTTTGAAATTGCGAGTTCATATTTCTATAGTGGACATTCCTTCAACCTGGTATTTCAAATCTAGCACTCGCATTGACTATACCAGAATGGCTCTCTGAACTATACCCGACGCGGCTACGGTTCCCCCGTAGCATTGACATTGACAGCCAGCACAATGATGTCTCTGTGCTGTTAGGAGATGCAAAGTCATGATCTCAGGGAGGCTGTATATGAAGCCTATGTTAACCTGATCTGAGTTGTCTTGCCCCGGCCTAGAGCTCTTGAATCCTGTCTTCTGTGCCTCGTTCCCATAGGGAACTGATGAGATTGAAGGATTGGACCTAAGTTGTTTGTTTATAGTGGCCGATATAGATATGTCATTGCTATATCAGTAAAGGCCTTTGATGTTCTTCTCAATCTCCCTTTCACTCCCATTTCGCTAAGAAACAGGGGCGCAAAATTCCATTATGTATCTGCAGCTTTCCGCAAAGCCAGAAAAGCTCCCCGAATTTCCGTGAGAATATTGTAGCTGCTTCCAGGAAGCATCTAAAAATTAACAATGGCTGATGATGTCTGCTTGTCCCTTCTGCTGGCTGTGGGAGGAGTATATATAGTCCCTATCTGATGGCTCTGGATTCCCAGAATCAGGGGCAGCTAAACAACACTTCGCTTAGGGTCCCCAGCCAGTGTTCTTTGATATATATATCTCCCCGCATCTGCTGTGTCTTTAGGTGACGACATTTGATGTTTGGAAGCCCCTAATCTCACCTGAAAGATGCCCTTTCTGTCACGTGCTGCACAAATATATAATCGCACAGAACTTACCAGGCACTTTCACTTTTTTCTTCTCCTCCATTGCTCAGTTCTTTAAGCAGATACTGTTTCCCTCCAAGCTTGAACTTGACCAGTTAATTCTTCGCTTGTTGCTGTGAGCCTTCAAGAGTTCTGTGCTTTATCTTGCCCCTTTTTTGACGCGTTCGTTACAACTGATCTCGGTCAAAATGCCATTTCTAAACATCCCAGTGGAGCTGTTTGAGAATATAATAAGCCTGGTGAGTTGCCTCTTATCATCACTTCTTGTTTCAGAATGCCAATAGCCAGCTTGTGCTCTGCAGCTTCCAGTATCAGACTTGGTCACACTTACCCAAGTCTCCAAGCTGCTCAACGCTGCCATCGTCCCTCGGCTGTATGCTCACACAGTGCTTAAGCTCGATTCAATTGAGTGCGTTCCATTGAAAGAAGACCCGCCAAACTATGAGGTTTGGTTGGAGGCTCTTAAAGGCCTGGTATCCAATACTCAAAACCAATGTTCGAGCGTGCGTAAACTCACCATCTGTGGTGAATTTGCCTTCGGTGAGAACACATCCAAGGATATCATGCATCACACCAAAAACGTTTCCAGGTCTCCTGATATTCAGGCCCCGATACCTGAGTTTGTCAACTGTTTGCTGGAAATGGCAGTGCCGCAGATGACTGGCCTTATTGATGTTGAGTGAGTCGGCTGCCATGCAATTCGTCATGAATAACAGACTAATCTGCGCCGCAGGTGGCATTCAGGAATTCGTCCCTCAATTAAACTCTTCCGCGCCCTGGCAACCCAGCCGCTGAGGTCGCTATCTTTTAATGCTGGTCTGATGCTGTGCTATTATCACTATCAGAACGCACATTGCCATGTAAGCCTGAAATTCTCAGAACTTGACTTTAGCAGAGTCACAAGCCTTCACTTCTTCAACCTCTACGACCTCGAAAGCATCGAAGCCGTTTCTCGTGTTATCTTCCAAGCACGAAATCATCTCAAGGATTTGAGACTCCATTTTTCGCGACCATTGATTGCGGTCGAGACTCGTGACTTGCCTCTAGCCAACGTCCTGCATCTGCTTTGTGACGAACTTGAAAAGGCCGAGCAGCCATTGCAACTTCAAAAATTGGGTATATATGCCTGTGGCCGAACCGTGCTTGCAGACTTATTCCAGTTCTTTGACTTTTCCAGTATCAAAGACTTCAGCTTTGTGCCAAAAATGTGTCGTCGTCGTGTCGATTTATCAATATGGAATGAACTTAGACAGCGTGGCATTAAGTTTTCTTCTCTGATGACTGATCAGGCGGGTGAAGGCATGGATGCCTATTTTTCATCCTTTGAGGGGCTGAGGAAGTTATTCCTTCAATATGTCTCGTCGGATCTGGCTGTTTCTCCGTTATGTGCGCAACACTGGAGCACGTTGAGGACAATCTTTCTGCCTCCTGGCCAACATACAATGCACGACGTTCCCATCATCATCCGCAACTGTCCCCGCCTTGAGGAGCTTGGAATGGTTTTGTACACGGCTAGCATGGTAAGTGCAACCCGCGTCACACTCTGCATCTTGTTTTCATGTTCTGTTTCACACTCCCCTTCACATTTGTTCAGCATCCTGTTCAGCTTCACTTGGGTTGAAGACTCACATCCAAACACATCTTTGCCATGTCACCACGCCGCCACAGCATTCACCAGCCATTACTGGTTTCTCCAACGCTGACTAATTGTTTCCCACCCAGCGCGACCTCTTCAAGATCCTTGATCACAGCCACAACCTGAAGTCAATCTTCATCTACAACAGCTACGCACGCCCAAACCTCACTGGTCTTGGAACAGAAATGTCCGCAAAAGTCTTCATCAAAAAATTCGTCGATTTCTTCGCCTGCAGTGCACGCAGGCAGAACCCACAAAACCTCTCCACCTTCTACCACCGCCTAGAAAAGCTCTCTTTCCACGACGCCTTGTGGGAAATGACGTCCACCAGCATGGACCCCATCGAGGGGTCTGCTTACGACTTCATTTCCCGCCACAATCACCCGAGACAGCTGAGGGTGCACGACACCAGCATCATCCCAGCAATCAAGGTCGAAAACCGCCGTGTTCTTCGTGACTTTAAGAGCAGAGGCGTGACTCTCCTGCCGATCCGGGTCCCGTGGACCAGATATCGGGGCGACAACACCATAGAAAGGCTCATAGACTATCTTGTTAACGAGCATGAGGGGAGGACTTATTACCCCTATATCCAAGCCAATCGGTTTGTGGAGCCGCGGCTGCGATACTAGGGTAACATAAGGGCATCTTCTGGCGTTGGGTTTGGGCTTGTTGGGTGGGTTCAAAGGGTGCATTAAGAGTAAAGGTGTTGGTGGAAGGGTCTTGTGATCGGGGTGTTAAAGGCTCAGGGGTTTGGTTAGGGAGTTTTTTAAACCTGGAAAAGTTAAAATTTTTCGAGATTTTTTTTTTTTTCTTTTTTTTGATGGGAAGCTAGGGAACGTGTTTAAGGGCTTTGTACATCCCTGCTTCTGTGGCCGCATTTGCTTCCTTTGATGTCTTTCCTTCTTTTTAGTTCTTAATGAACCTGTGCGCTGTTGCTTCGGGTTTTTTGCAAGCCTCATAATGACGGGGGAGTTAAGGGATTTCAATGTACGATTAGAGACGAATTGATGCACTGACTTTGAATTGAGGACACATGAAAGGACCGTCTGCCCCTTCGCAAAGCATAAGAACTCTCAACATAATTTGTGAACAAGAATACGACCTGAATGTCAAAATCATACATCGGGTATATACAAGAAGAGCTGCAGCTAAAGGGGGCAAATATATACCAATGCATAAGCAAATAAGGGGGTGGTAACCAACCCCTGTTAAGCACCAAAAAATTAGTCATAAATCATCTTGCACGATCCCAATCGTTTATGTAGTCATATAAAATGTAGAAAGAAGCTCCCTTTGTTTTCGTCGGCTATTATTCATTCCCTAGGGTTCCTTAAACCCGCGTTGATCAACGCTACAATTTGGCTTTCTTTAAACTCCGCAAGAGCATCAGGATAATGCTTTTGCAGCTCTACCAGGTCTTCAAGACTAGAAGATCCAATTCCCCGAAGAGCTTCCATCGTCGATATATCCGTGTCTCCTACATGGAGCTGCAACTGCGACTCCAACTCACCGCTACGCAGCCGTTCCAGCTTCTTCCGTAAGTCAGAGATGTCGGGTGGCGACTGACAGGGTACTCCACCGCTGTTATCCAGCTCAGTTTGGAGTATGTCATGGCTGAGATGCTGACCGAGACGAAGAACTCGGCCTTCTTCAGAGGTTAGGGCTCGGGAGTGGAGTGATGTATTAGAACTTGTACGGGATAAACGGAGGGCATATCGGTCAGCATCATCATCATCCTCAGCGCGACCGGTTTCTGGGCTCTGGCTCAGACCAGCTGTTTCGTCAACATCAAAGGTCTTATCTGCGGGGCCAACAGACGGAATGGAGCATTCAACTCCAGAGGTAGCATATATAGTAGAACCCCGTTCAGCAGGAAGACGCGTATCAGGAAATTCGTCCTCAAATCGCTCAATCATCCTTTGCAATGTTAAATCGAGAAATTGTAGACGTCCTAACACATTTCAATTAGACAGGACTAAACAGCTTCGAGAAAACCAATATACTTACGATAGTCGACATCATTACCGGCCTTGTCTTCACGAACAAGGGCCGGTTGCAATCGTACGCGTATCCTTCTTGCTGATTCAAGCAAATTCTTAGACATATCCCGTGGCTTCTTAGTAATGGAAACATGACTGAGGCGCTTAAGTGGAGTTGATGCACCACTAGGTGTTGGAGATCGGTCACCGAGGATGTCCACTCCACCATAGTCTCTATTTCCCAGGCAAACCCCCAGAGCCTTCACCACGCCAGTACCGCCTATTACATAAGCTTCATCTGGTGCGACGGATTTATCGTCAGCAGCATTATCCTCTTCATGATTGGCATGGCCGACGAGATGAGCAAGTACGTCCGGAATGGGGACAACTTTCTCTACTGCTTGGCCATCTGCTGGGCCCGATAATTGTTCAGCGAGTTCACCTCGTTCAAGGTTACGGAGAGAGTATGCCACTATCTGCGATGCCAGGGCTTTAACAATTTCGTTGTTATCCACAGTAGGAACATCGATGTCCACTGCAATTAAAGTCTTTGAAACTCGAACGGCAGCCATGAACGAGGCGTAAAGCGCACAAGCTTCCTCTTGCGCAGCTGCTTCTTTGGCAGCGGCTAAGGATGCAATTGCTGGATTTTCAAGGACATTGATATGGCAGAGTTTTGGACAATCAGGTAATATCTCAGCGAGAGCAATAGCCTTCTCGGAAGTGAGATCGACATCTGCTAGATGGACTCGCCTCAATTCCGGAAGTTTGGGCAAATATCGACGCAAAGCTGCGAGAGAATCCGGTTGTATTGTAAACAACCCCGGATTATGAGATAGGTCAATGAACCGGAAATTTGGCAACACTATTAACGCTTGAAGAAGGTTGCAAAGTGTCTTGGGAACAAGCGAACAGTCCGCTAAACTAAGTGCCGTAAGTGGAATTGTCTTTTGGAAAGAAGCAGTCAGGAGATTTAAATGATCGTTCAGATCATTGCCACCAAGGTCTAAGCCTTCGCAGTGCCCGACGTTAAAGTATTTGATAACATGTTCAAGCCCCTCTCTGGTCAGATTGTTGTTCGCGAGGCCAAGTCTTCGTAATCCGATAGCTTGTGCAGCGCAACATATCTTCTCGACAGCCTCCGTTGAAGGGCAACATTCACTTAAGACCAACTCTTCTAAGCGATTCCCTGAAAGTCGTTCTGCTAGCGCGCTCGAAAATATGGTCGCAATATCAGTAGCCCGGTTGGCAGACTTTGTCATGGACACCGGACTGTTGGTTGGTGGTGGAGGCGTGGGAAAGGTAACACCAGAGAGATCGATCCCTTTGAGCGAACGCGACATGTGGATGAAAAGGCTGATATGGCGCCAACCTTCAGGGCCAATCTTGGGATTATCTTTCAACGATAGCTTTTCAATTGCTCCAGATTTCTCTTGCTTCACAAACCTGCTCACATTTCTGTTGCGTCGCGAGCTTCTGGCACCTTTAGCTGCGTTTGCGGTTTTCGTAGATAATAATCCAGCGAGAATAACCCGAACAGCTTCATCAGTCAGACCACAGTTCTGCAATATTAATTTTCGAACGGGCACAATAGCAAGCCAATCGCTAAAAGTAACAATATCTGGAAAAGACATTACGAATCCGGTAAGGTCCAACACCCCTACTGTGCCTGGAGATTCTGCAAGGGCTGATGACGGGGACGAAATTTGTTCAACGAGTTTTTTCAAGATTCCAGTTTCTCGCAACTGACAGCAACGACGGTATATTCTCACAGGGTCCGTGGTGGGTTGATCTTGGCCTCGCTGGAACCGATGAGGTGATTGCGGTTGCGTCGGATCATTCATGTCGAAGTGCAGAGGAATGCTGCCATTCTCCTCTGCCAATTTTCGCTTCCGTTCTTTTCGCTCTTTGCGTCCTTCCTCCGACTTCTTCTTCTTTTCCTGTTTTCTCGTCAGTTCCTTGGCCGACGACTTGCTTCCAGTTCCGTTTGATAACTCCTGCTGTTGCGTAGTATCGCCTATTCCAGTTAATGGTGGGGATGACGGAGTATGATGGGTAGCCTTAAGAGCAGCACCCTCTGCCTTTTCAGCTGCCTTGAGATCCTGATTCTGGCGGTCGCCGCTTTGCTCATCTCCATTTGACTGACGTCTGCTGTCTTTTGATTTTATATCATCGTCGGAGTCGGAGCGACGAGAAACCCCTGCAATCTCAACATCCACGCAAAATGCAACGCGACGTAGTTTTGCCTGGTTCAATTCTGGGATCTTGCACCTATCTCGATCGGGATCCACGTTCATTATCCGACGTTCACAAATTCCACCCCCCGTGGAAGCTACCCGACCAAGCCCGCCGCCACCAGATGCCAATTTACGAAATGCGCTGTGAAAAAAAGACGGACTTTTAGGGGACGCGGAACCATATGAGCCTGACTGGATTTCCTTCTCGTTATCCTTTGGTGAAAATGCTGCCCCAAACGGATTCGGCGATTCTATACGAGGATTTTCCGACTGCGGCTTCAGATTGCTGGTGGCATCCTTCATAGGGCTTGGCGTTGGAGGGGTGGCAGCTGAGCTAAACTTGGAGCTCAAACTAGATATCCATGAGTTCCGTCTTAAAGAAGGCGCCGGCCTAGGGGTTGAGGATTTGTTAGCAATTGGGATCGATGGAGTCGAAGTATGAGTTGGCGACCGCTTGATCTCTGCCGGAACTGGAGCGTCTTGCTTAAATTTAGAAGATTGGCGCCGCGGGACTGCTGGGTTTCGAGACGTCACACTAGGAAGTACAGCATCCTTCTTCTTTTCTTTCTCTGGTGGTTTCGGGCCTTCCTCAATGACGACATTCGGTTGTACGGAATTGGGCTTATGAGAGATTTTGGAGGGGTCAGATCTAGTTCGGACAAGATGATCTGGAAAAGGGCCATTCATATCAGCAACCACAGGAAAAACGTGTTGAGAATGCTTTCCAAAACAAAGGTTTTCGCTTCTTGGATTCACGCCAGTGTCAAATAACCAAAATGTAGAATCTCAGAGGACAGTATCAACAAATAAGTCACGGGGAAACGGCGACCTTGAAGCCCCACAGGAAAGGAATAGATACCTTTCTGTGAATGATGCAGCCAGCTCACATCAACCGTATCAGCGCCCTCCATTTTCGTATTCATTTCCCCCCAAAAGTATCACAGATCCTATCGAAATCTCTTAAGGAAAATTCCGCTCCGGGGATACTTCAATGGTGAGGATTTCGTGCAGAGGGAGAAGCAGCTGTCAAGCCACGATGCTGCTCGCAAGGCAATGTTGCTGTAACCGAAGGCGTCCTGAAGAGATAGTTTCACAACCTGCTCAATGAAGTCACGAAGCTGTCATCACGACAACTGTACTGTAAACAGTCCTTGGCAAGCAACAAACCACACAATGGTTCATTGACATCATGTTGAGCTCACTCGCATTCCTGGGTAAAGGAGACAGTTGCTTTGCGCCGACCTTGTCGATACAGGAGTCTGTGGCTGAAAATATTGCGGATATACAGATGGAAAGCGAGAGAAACCGCAAACACTCGGGTGTAAGCAAAGTGTAATCTCGAAGCTTCGCTTTTCAAAACCCCAGATGCAATCTTTGCCCGCTTACTAATATGTCAGTTTACTGATAAACAGTCTGGAATAACCAGGAAAAGCCAAAAAGAAAGATGAGTTTCTGGTTGGTAGAATTCTCGTCAAACATTGTGCTCCATGGTCAGGACAGTAGTGCCCCTTTTTGGTTGGCTCTTTTGGGCGGCATTTTTATGGAATATCCGGCCATTGTTGAACACGACTGTGACTTGAAATACAAAACGGACTTGGCCTGGTGTGACTGATCACAGTGAAAATTTTTCTTTGTGGACTGCTTACCTACTATTGTAAAGAGATCTATTCCATCCTCCATCATCCAAGACTGCTGATTTCATGTTTCAGCATTCAAGCTTCAGGAATGTGCCCCAGTTTCCACTGTTATATCTTTGAAAAGTCCAGCCATCTTGCTCTGTTATCTTCAGGTGTTCTTCAACCAGTCGGATGGATTGAGATACCCATGGGACCCCATTAAACTGCCATTAACCCCACAATGACATAATCTGAAGATACCACTCCAGTCACCTGAGAGCAAACACTAGCACTAATTTAGTTTAGCTGCTTGGCGAATATTACTCAATGTGGGGAACCCCGCCAACCCTTGACTGCTGATCGGGTGATTCTGAATCTCCTTCGAAGACTCTACATTGTAATATCAACTAGGTTTGTATGTAATTGGAGCACAGGGAAAGAAGGGAGTACCTTCATAACATCCACTGCCACACTGTGCGCTCTTCTGGGAGGGATTCATGGCTAATGAGCTCAGGAATGAGAGGAAGATTTGCAGCCATACTCTTCAACCACTCACTAAAGATCACAAGGAGAATGGATAGTAGTACCAGCAAGAGCTTTGCATATGTAGTGTTGACCTGGGGCTAATGAGGCACAGGGAAGTGTAGACGAGATTCTTTTTTTTGTTCCTTGACTTGGAAGACATCATCATGGCATTACTCATCTCCCTTTCACCAGAACCGATCGCTGGAACTCCGTGCAAACAATACATATGTAGCCTGTTGACTCCTAATGCAACCTCATGGAAATCAAGCCAAGTCATTGCAAAAGCTCATTTTCCAGTTTTATATTAACAAGGGAGTTGATGTAGACATAGGAATGGAATGGATGACAAGCCGTCACCCTGTTTATGCCAACTCTCGGATCTTTTCCTGGACACGAGCATTCTTCTGCTCACGAGAAAGCTTCTTGGATCTGTATTTCAGGCTCTCAGCCTTCCATTCCTCCTTGCTTTTCTTAGGACCAGCTTCCTCATCTTCTTTGAATGGGTCCTCTCGGATAGCCTTGTGGGCCTCGGCATACATCTCCTCAAGATCACCAGCCTCGAACTCGTTGTCGATGTACTTTTGAAATTGACCCGTGTAACGTTCCTCGTCGTCATCGGCAAGACCCTCCATATATTCAGCAACGTGACCACCGAAGATGTACTTGCGAAGCACCTCGGCGTCAAGCTCCTTGGTTTCCACATCATAACCGGGGAAACGGTTCTCGGAGTGAGGAACGAAGATGCCGCCATCAGACGCCCCCTTCATGGCAGCGAAGACACGAGCACCAGTGGAAGTGCGGTGGAGGCCAACGTCAAGAAAGGCTTTGAATGGACGGCGAGTACCATCATCAGTCTCCGCCGCTTCGGTGAGAGTGAATTCACCTTCCGGCTCCTCGACGCCAACAAAATCCTCATCCAGGCCGAGCTTCTTCAAAGTGCGGCGAGCAAGGAGAAGACCAGTAGCGTAAGCAGCAGCCCAGTTGGTAAGACCGTTCTTGATTCCGTAGCGCTTCAACTCATGAGCGTAGGCACAGGAAATGACCTTGTCGCCATTGATTTCAGCAGTGACAATCTGGGTGATGATGTCGCGGTTCGTGAAACGGACGACGAGACGGTACTTAGGAGCGTTGTATTTGTTTTTTGCCTGGGTGATCAATCGCTTACGGGCATAGTAGTCGGTTTTACCCTGTCGGCGACGCTTAAACTTGGTTTGGTAGCGGCTAGAGGACTGAAGTCAGGCTTCGTTCTAAGGTAAAGTAAGGAGGAAAATGGCACTCACCTGTAGTAAGCGCTGTTCTTGACAAGCTTAGTGAAAGGCTAGAGGACAAACCCTCGAGTCAGCAATTTGCGCTTCAGACATATAATTCTCCTTCTCCGAAGCATCTTGCAAAGACTCGTTGCCCTATTTTATGTTCCAATCCGTTCGGCAGAAGAACCAGAGAATATCAAGAGAAAAGAGCGAAACAGCAAAGCAAAACTCATGTCTGACGAATGCAACTTACCATCTTGTCGGTTGGATGCTTCCTGTCGAATCGACGAGGCCTGGTTGCTTGATGTAAGTCGGTTGATGGAAGACCGAAAAAAAGTAGTGGTCGTGAGAAATTATGAGCTTCTTTTTTGTGGGCGAACTTTTCGCTAAACCACCCAAAGCCGATGTTGACACCAGGGTCGGCGACGACAGTTTTGACAGCGCCAAAGCCACTCCCAACCAAAAACCACCGAGAAAACGTGTCCACCTCCTTCAGTTACGAGTGTGATAATATCCTTCTAGTTATTCATTATCTTCGATACCCGAATAATCTAAGGCGTGTACATACTTATCAACATTCTACAATTTTGCTTGATCCCAGTCATCCAGCAAGCTCAGCCCTGTATATTCCTCCAACTCCCTCACAGCATCATCGGTTTTACCCAAATTTACTTTAATGGTCCTCATGCCCGCCTTCTTCGCCCATTTCAAATTGATGCCGATGTCATCGAGAAACACTACATCTTCAGGCGCAATGCCATCGATGCCTTTCTGTTTGGCTGCTTCTCTCATCTTCTTTAATGCAAGCTCGTAGATCTTGGGATCCGGCTTCCTTAATCCACTGTGTGCACTAGAAACGAAAAAATCGAAAATCATCCTCACATCGCTCATTGGCGACTCCTTGGAATACGGGTGATCCTCGGGCAGAATTGTTGTGTTCGACAATGCGCCTAGGATAAACCGTCCCGATTTCTTCAGCTTTTTGAGGGCAGGATACATGTACGGATCTGGTTCTCGCGATACACGCATCATTTCCCAAAACATATATTCTGCATCAACTTTAGGGAGTGGAAGGTGAGCGGACGACCTCGTCGAAGATGGCAACACTGCCTGGGTCTTCTTTTTCTTCAGCTGTTCATGAAAAGCTTCCCACAGGTGTTGATGCTGAAAATCCCGATTGAATTCGGCGAAAAATTGTGCATCTAGCTTGATTTCGCCTCTCTCTATCCGATGCCATGCACCGTTGGGAGATGTATGTTGGATAGCATAGTTTATCCATCCAATTGGTATGTTGTTCGCGATCTCGTAGTCTAAAATGGCTTGGAATGGAGAGAGGACCTAGTTAGATGATATACGTTAACACTTGTAATCGCAATTTGTTTAGCAATTTTGAACTTACACAGACTCCTCCGATGTCAAAGAGCAGTCCTTGAGGACGTTTATCCACCACCATTTGTTTAAGAATGCTGATGGCGAGATATCAACTTCGACTTCCTTATTTAACAGCCTGGAATATACGATAGGATAGCCGAAATTCAGAGGAGAAGGCAAATGAATGCGGGACAATGATGAACACAGTATCATCACCGAATCGCTATGTGGAAGTTAGTGAGCCATGCTAATTGTGCCGAGGTTAGCTAAAAGATGAAGTCCTGTATGCATGCTAGGTGCATATATAGTTCCAAACTTATGGTTATGTATGTACCTCAAGAATGCTGCGAATCATGCTAAGCATCCCCAATGATTGCTATTTCACGGTCCTTCACCACAGATAATGGATGTCTTCGAGTCTGAGCTCCTAAACGACCATCCAGGGCTGGCCCCAGCCTCGAATCACGTGATGTTTTTGGGACTCGCCTCCAACCTTCCTTCCTTTAGAATCGCGTCACGTCCAGCGAACTGTCATGAAGGCAGTGTGTAAGATGCATGCGGATTCATCTTTCATTAATTGCAATGGATCACTCAATGACAATTGCTGAAATAAAACTATCGTTTCTTCGAGATCAAATCCGAATCTTATCAGCTGCCTTAGATCCGTCAGAGGATTGGAGAGACTATGGTCCAGAGGTTGAGGCCGACATTCCAGATAAAGTGATAGATAGTGTATTGCAAAAATGTAAGACACCTTCTTAAGCTGTATAACAGCAGTTGACATGCTCATGAGCCTAGCAGTAAATTTAGTGTTCGGACAACATAACCGGTCTGTCTTTTCGACACAAGCAACCCATCATGTTTCACAGCAGATTGAGCGGTTATATATGAATTCGATTGATCCGGGCTTGGGAGAGAACAGCTCGCAGGGCTTGATGGTAGAGCATGGGACTGATCTGACAACCCATGAGTAAGCCAATCTCAATCGATACAACGCTCTATATCATTCTTGATTGACATAAAGGACAGGAATATTGAGCGCCTCCCTGACGAATGGCTAGAGAAAGATGTTTCAGCAGTGAACTTGGAACGGTATGTATACCTTTGATTGAATCTATTGCCTGGTTTCAGCGATTCGCCTTCTAACAAGACATTTGTAGATATAAGCTATTGCGCGAGCAACTTGATTCACTCAGTACTGAGCGGAATAAGCAACGACAGCGATTGGTGCAGTACAAGCAGCTGAAAACTTTGCTGGAACCATTCAATGCACCCCAAACAAATATTCAACCCAATCTTGTCACCAAAGATAGCCAATTGGCGGCTGAGCTGGATCGAATGAGAATGCTTCTAGCAAAGCTGGCCGCCAGAATTAAACAAGTCGGGCAACAACAACATAACGTCTCTATAGCGAAGCCAACAGCCCAAGATATTGATACCAAATTAGCAAAGATTTTGGAGATGACCTGAAAAGAATACTACATAGCATATTCTCGTTCAGTCCGTGAAAGAGTCCCGCAGGAATGGACCGGTATTCTGAGGGCGGCCTTCTTACATACACCTCGAAGAATCTTATCAAATCTAGCAGTGCCAGCAAAGACCATGCGTCCCAATTGAGCAATTTGTTGAATAGAAAATCCCATTCCAACATGACGACCGTTATGGTTAACGTATGAAGTTCGAGAATTGAGGTCATTTCCAGGGGTATTCCACAGATACGAGAAGAATCCAAACTCATGCAGAAGGAAAGACTCTAGCTCAGAGTACTGTAACAGATTTGATCATAGTCAATACAGACAGAGTGGTGGTCCTGGAGGGGATTGCATCCCAAAAACTTTAGCCTGCAAAATAAATAAACAGATTTTGCAGCCCCCTGTATGTATAAAAAAAAAAAAAAAAATTAAAAAGAAAAAGCAATGTTTGTCCAGCAATAGTTGTGTCATTAATCAAATACCCCAAAAGAGGCAAGAAAAGGCCACTCCGTTCATAAAAGCAACCCTTCTATACCATCAGCACGCTCTGATGAAGAGTCGTTGCCCAAACCGGCCAGACGAGCTTCTAATTGATGAAAGCACAATGCACAGTCAGCAGAACTTCTCCTAGTATCCAATTCTCACTTTGATCCTCTCCTCCTGGCATCATGAACTTCACCATCCTTCACAGCAGTTCTCATCGCTATCAGAGTGGTTCTCACACTCGGTACTTCTCCACCAGCTCAACCCCTGAATCACAATAGTAGTTACGTGATCTATCTTGCGCTAAAACCTTCACCAGCACTCTGGTTGGTTGTCCAGGGCTCATCAGTTAACTAGTTACGTAACTCACTCACCAGCAAACTTCCGGCCCGGAAATACAAAATGTCCGAGAGAGCAGATGTTGAACCGAGCAGTGAGTTGATGCTTGGCACAAAACACCAGTGCGATTTGGCTCGCTGATCGGTTGTGGGCAACTGACGATCAAGATGCATTGTTAATAGTTCTTCCCACTGTCAACTCTGATCCTGACGTTGCTGTGGAGTCATCCGATAGCTCTGTTGCGGGCGAGCCTTTCCGTCGGCGACATCGTCGTAACCGTGTGTCGGTCACCCAGGAGGACCTCGAGCAGTTTCGCGCTGGCTACCTGGGCATAAGTCGGGAAGAGCTTCGTGACATCCAAGCTCAACGCGAAGCTCAGGACCAGCTTCCCATGCTCAATGCAGCACTAACTAATTTGGCTATGTCTACGTCCACCAGTGCGGCAAATACCACCACGGATACCCCAACTCCAAGCCCCAGGCCAGCTCCCGCTTTTGCAAGCCTCCACGAGAATAGCTCCTTGAACATGCCGAATATCCCTCGCCCAAGTCAGAGCGCTCCTCCAGGTAGTCCAGTAGGCAGCCAAAATGGCGCTCCTGGAGGAATCGGAGGGATGGCGGGAATGGCTACCGCAATGCCCATGAATGCTGGACAAGAAATGGACCTCAATTACGTTTACCAGATGATCACCGAATTGAGTGAAGTCCTCGCGCACAATCGTGATACTACTAGGAACATCATTCGAGCCAGTGAAGAAATCGCCGTAAGTTCTTATCTCTCTTTCCAAATCTCTATTATTCACTTCTACCCACTGGGATATCTGTCACTCGAGCGTTCAGATCCAATTTCCACATCAATACTAATGTCTAAACTAGAGACGTGCTGCTGCTGAAGGAGCCATTCCCAATCTGCAGCAGGTCAATGGAGAAATCACAGGTAAACATTAACTCACAGATATAATCAGAGGTATCTCTCACTGACTAGTCATTAGCTGCTCGAATCGCCGACCTTGAAAACGAGATTGCCAAGCAAAAGCGTGTCATTGACATTCTCAAATATGAACAAGAAGAAAATATGAAATTGATTGGGGAATATGAAGTCGCGGTTGGAACGATGACGGAACAGATTCGTACCTATTGCTGTAACGTCAATGATCATTTCCTTGCGCAAAAGCGTCGCTACAATGATCTCCTTCAAGAAGAAAAGGATGCACACCTCCAGAGCCGTTTGGAACGTGATTACTGGCATGCCCAGACACTGCGATGTGCAGAGATGATTCGCACTGCATATCGACTTCGATGCGAGGAGGAAGTTCTCCCCATTCGCGTTGTCGCTGGGCTTCAGAACGAGGTGCGCGCCCTCCGCAATGCGTTGGGTTTGGAACCTGAAAAGCCTGAAGACGAATATGGCTGGGAAATCCTGAAAGATGCTCCGCCAGGTGTTGATTGAATGCAGATTTGGCAAGTTCCTGTACTTCTGTTCCGTAGTCTCTACGGGCCGGCTACATCATATTCCCTTTTCAATGGCGTTCAACGGCGATATCTCATAAATATTATAATCAAGCTGATACCCCTCAAAATGGCTGGTGGGAGGTGAATTTGTGTTTCAGGCGTCAGGAAGCAATGTGCTCTAATTATAGGCTTGACTTCTTTCCTTGCATTACTGAACAATTGCTGATGGGAAATCTATGATGGTAATTCCAATCTGGAGGCATAGTACTGAATCTGCTTCTTGAAGTCGTCCATCTTGCTTTACTTAAGTGGTCATGACCTAAATACAAAAAGAAAGACTAGAAGGTTGGAATCTGGTGTATAAAATTTTTCCGCTGCCAATATGAACTGGCAAATTGTTAAGCATACACCTCTATGATGTCTTAGAAAAAACAACCTGCATACGATGTTTCCCTGAGTTGGAAATAGTTTTTACTCCCTTAGCCTTGAACCAAAGAACAGCCACTGTAATGGCCAAATCATAAAACCCAGCAGCTGAGAATTCCCCCAGCAAACCCGGGTCTTTGTGGATTCGGATTTATCGATCAGTAAACTTCAATAGTGAAGAATGAGTGAGAGAAAGTTTGCTGGACTGGAAAGAATAAAGATATATAAAGAGTTTATAGCTAGGAAGCAACGCTTTTGTCACCTTCACTATGAAGCTTCGAGGCAGTTGTTACTCTACATATCTGTAAGTGCACAATACAAACTCCCTTTTTAACTGAGATTTAAGTCAAGCATACTGAAAGGATGATTTGTTTTCAAATGTGATATGACATTGCTGAATTATTTTCTCACTCATTGCTCTAAACAGAGACGATAGTAGTGACAGCACTGAATTTTTTGAGCCATCCCTCTCAAAGCAGTTATTTGATATTATGTCCAGAACAGATCTTCACAGAGGGTGATCTGGCAGGCAGTGAAATGCATTATCCTGAGTACACCCAAGGGACAATGGGGTACTACACTCTACTTGGGAAGTCTCAATGGTGCCAGCGCCATGGGAATGCTGGTTGATCACAAGAAAGACATTGGATATTGAACAGTTGAGAAGGTGGTGGTGGTGTTGGGACACAACAAGACGCAGACACGCTCTTATATCTTATACTGGGCGGTTTGTGACTCACTGTTGCTCCCTAAGTATTTTATATTCATTCAGCACTATTAACTGGTACCTAAGTGGGACCTGTATATGGGTTACACAATAACCTAAGGGGCATGCAGAGAAGGCAGATACAGGATATCTCCCTCTTGACTACTAACATACTTAGGATCTGTCAGACCATGCTGCAAGAGTGAAAGCTGAAAGACTTTGTTATTTTATAGCAGTCAGTGTTCTTTCATTGAATTCATAATACTATTGTGTCGGGAGGGATCTCTGTGCCCAAATTACTCAAAACAGGACACTTGGAAAAGATACATAATAAATCACTTTGCAGCAATTCAATCGACCGGCATATACTCCTCATGGTGGCCGTTGACCATGTGGGGAAAAGCAAAAACAATTTCAAACAATTTCGGGATGGACATACAAGACGCTATGCAATCCAGAACCATATCTTCTCCACGATATTCCTCGGGTTCTCTGCCGGCCATTCAACAGCGTCCAGAGCCGCTTTTCCGGTATAGATGTCGGCCTCCGCTGCGGGCACAACTGAGGTCCACTTGAATAGTTTCCAGAACGCATATAGGCCAAAGAAAATGGGGATACCAATATATGCAGTGATAAAGGAGCGAGCGTGGAATGGAATAAAGGCATAAAAGCCATTGAAAATGATGATGATGGAGAAGTATACGAGAGAAATCCAGGCGATGTAGGGTTGGAAGGGGCTTTTGAATACCAAGGTATTCCGATCGACGCCTTGGGCCTTCAGAGCAGCGTGGAATTTGATATAGGTCACGCAGATGGAGCACCAGGTGAAGAGCGACGCAATTGTGGTCAAGTTCTGAAACCACACGAACACGACGTTTGAACCTGCAGTGCAAGACAGATAGGTAATGGACGAAACGCATGCAGTGATAAGGACGCAATAAATCGGGACGCCACTGTTTGTGAATACAAAAAGAAACTAATTAGTGATCATGGCGTCTAGAACTGGTTCTGCTCTGGATTTGTACTTACGTTCTGGAGCACTTCAGGAGAAACCTGGGGGCTTGGCGATTTTGCGCGAGAGCGTAAAGATATCGACTCCCGGTGTACAAGAAGGCATTGGCGGATGAAGAGGCGGATGTGAGGATCACGGCATTGATAATCGAGGGCAATGCCCGAATGCCAGCCCGACGAACCGCGATAACCCACGGGGAGGCTGCGCCACCAGGGGCGTTTGTTTCTTGGGCCGTCAAGAGGTTCTTATCGTTGTATGGGACCAAGACACCAATGGCGAGAGCTCCGAGAACATAGAAAAACAGGATACGCCAAAACACTCGTCGAACAGCCTTGGGGATATTGCGTCTTGGGTTTGCTGCTTCTCCTGCTGCGCATGCAACAAGTTCCACGCCGGCAAAAGAGAAGGCGGCGTTGACGAGAGTGGAGAACCAACCGAGGAACCGTCCCTTGTCGCCCGTTCCCTTATATGTATTCATGGCACCAGGGTTCTTCCAGTACCGGAAACCTCGACGATCACCATCCACGCCACCGAGGTCGATGATGAGCGCCAAAATGAGCAAACCGACAATAGTAACGATCTTGATACTGGCGAAAATGAACTCTGCTTCACCGTAAATTGAGACAGCGAAGATGTTGAGAAGCAAAACCAGGACGATGATCATGGAGATCCAAGCAGCGACATTGATGTGCACTGCCCCTTGCCAGAATTGAATAATGACCGAGGCTGCTGAGATTTCGACACAGAGGGTAATTGAGCACAGATACCAGTTCTAAGGGACTGTCAGTTATGTTCAATCTTTGTAAGGCTGGTGGATTGCTTTACATTCCAACCGACAGCAAAGCCCATGGCTGGGTCCACATAGCGTGCGCAGAATTGAGGAATGGCACCAGGAAGAGGGAGCCAGGTGGCCATTTCTCCAAGAGACATCATCTGCCATCATTTAGCCATCTATATATTCTTATGTCGCGATTCTTCTAGGCGACTGGCTTACCATTCCGAAGATAGAAAGACCAGTGATGGTATAACCGAGCAAAATACTGAGAGGTCCGCCCTGAGTGAGGGCTCGACCGATACCCAAGAACAAACCAGTACCAATTGTTCCACCGAGGGCGATGAATTGAATGTGACGCGATTTTAATCTGTAATTTCGAACCGAGTCAATGACTGCCGCTGAAGAAAAGCTGGTGATTCGAACAGTGCGAAACGAAGAGACAGCTTACCCTCGAGCAACATAGCCATATCGATCGGCCGTTTCGGCGTCTCCATAGACATCAGCGGCCTCTCCATATCTCAGCTCCCCAACGTCGACGCCCTTCTCGGTATAGTGGTCGTATGGGGGTGTCTGTTCGAACTCTGGTTTCTCCATCGTGATCGAGGTTGCGACGCCTCAGGGCCAACAATGGAAAGATAACGACCCAAAGGGACACTTCCTGGGAGTAGAGAATTCCCTGGTCTCTACACAATTCGCCCTCTGGGGACGTCTATGTACACGGGGAGGTGGTAGAAAGTGAGAAGCGAAAGAACGAACAAAAAGAGTCCCTTCTAGGAGGGCTGCGGGCGATACGAGGTGTCGTTCGACTTATATATACGCTTCGAGGTGCGTTACCCATGTTATTATTAGCCAACTACGAGAGTGCAGCTATCATCGGTTTTAGTTGTTACTGGGTTCGAACTTCGTTGCGCATGTATGGTGGTGGCTAAAGGGGGCAAAACGATCAGGATGCAACATCAACCCTGGCTTCCCCTCCCACCCCTGCGATGGGTCGTTGTTTTCTTAATAACCCGGTAAATATACGGGGTAGTGTGATGGCGGGAATCGTATGTACGGAGTAGTGCGGCTGGAGAATCGACAACACGAATGATTGGATGGGTAGGCCTTTTAAGCTCCTTCTAGAGTGTGCGCAGAGGCTGGGGATCCTCACTTTAAATTACCGTCCAGAATTACCCATTCAGAACCGAAAAAGCAGGTTTGCATCCTGCCCTATGTTAACTAAACTAACTAACTATCTTTTTAAACTTCCGTACTGTGGAAGATTCTATTCCTGTTCTTTGGCCACTCAGCTCTGCGGGTCATCACGTCGATGTAGATGAGATGGGGAGTGCGATATCATATATGGAGATTATCAGATGAAAGGTGTGGATGTCTGGTGCCACCGCATGCATATGTATCTGCACTGCACTTACACAGAATGCTTCTTTATATAGGTATGTATGTACATACATACATACCTAATTATGGCCTTCTCGAGTACGTATCTGTACGACACAAATCGGCCCTAGCCCTAAGTTCTAACTAACTACATAATAGCCTCGGAAATTAGGAGTCGCTGCATCCTGGGAATCGTTCATGTCTTTACGGCCAGAATTCAATGCTAGAATGCCGTGATGCTTATGTCTTATATCGAGCTATTTTGCCAGGCATGGCAGCATGTGCAATTTTGCGAGAAATAAATGCAGCAGCAGTAAGTTTTACAGGCTCAACGGGGACCATGGTGTCCAGCGATCTAGTTGGTTATTCAACAGGATGCAAGTCGAGACATATAAAAATTTGTCAAATTCAGTGGACAGAGCTGGAATTATAATGAATGTACGTACTCCATCCACCGAAGTCTATGATGGTTGCTAATGAAGCTAAAATGACCGTAGCAGGAGTAGCCACTCCTACGGATAATATCTCAATCTGGACAAACAATGTAACCTTCGGTTTTCAAGCTTTTCAAATGGCATGCAGCCGCCAATGACATGGGTGCGGACCGTTTGAAGCTAAAACAAGACATGTTCAGAGTGTCGGGACTGAGAATAGCGAGCGGCGCCATGATCAGATGCTTCCAGAAGAAGATAGCGACCTTCTATTTCTAGGGTGCTGTCACACTGAAAAGAAACGGGAAAAAAAAAGAAAAGAAAGTCGTGCAACTCGATGAGGCATTCTGTACGCCTTAATCACATGGTATCCTGCCTACTTCGAATCGAGAGGCTTCTAACTTGCCACTCTTTCTTCACTCGAAGGATAGTGTTCGACCTCGGATTCGACAACCCCCCAGCAGAATATTCCACGAGGGTGTCGCATGGACGCGAAAGACTTCCCCTGCTGCTGTTCACCCTCTGTCCCAAACAACTAGCGAGGTTCGCAGGCAATTTATGAAAGGCTTGGCAGGCTTCTACTGTGCATAGATGTGTTGGTTTGCTGCGAATCAGCCATGCATCCTAAAGATGTGGAAAGTTAAAACGCGAGAGAGCACGTCGGTATCGATTCTTATTTGAAGAAAGCAATGATATCCTAATAAAGCTTATCTGCAAGGCGATGTGGGTTGATTCCTGCTTCGTAGAAAAGGAAAATAACAGGTGGGTACGGGGTAGTTACATAAACAACACTGTCCGGAGAGAAAAGGAGGATTAACACAGTAGACAGTATGCTACTACTCTGGGTAGCGAGGGATTCTCTTTAACTCCCCGACCACAAGGCGCACTTATATGTAAGTACAGTCTGGGACAAGTATTAAACAATCAGCTAACTAGTACACAGTACTATGTAATGCCACCCCGCCGACGAGTTGAGGTTGCTCCGCATCGGGTGCTGGTCAGCCACATGACGGCCTTGGCAATGAAATCCAACAGGCGCGAACTTAATTCTCACTGCTCTGATTGGTCGCTCTTGCTTCGGGAAGGTTTCAAATAGTTCACTAGCGCCTTCGAGCACGTGAAATGGTAGCGCGCTATTGGAAGCATTAGAGTTTACTAGCCCGAAGAAGATGGCAATTGAAATCTACCGCTTTTAGCCGTTTACCGTCAATGTGGTTCTGCTTTACACAATACCCCAGACCTCAGACAGGTTGTCCGCATAATGGAGGGCTGAGTAGCACGAGCCGCTGTAACCCAGATCTGTGGGCGGAACTTCATCAGCTTCTTCGCAAATACATCGAACATGCGCCAGCCAATGCATCCAAGGTGTTTGGGTGGAACTCTCTGGCATCAATCACCCTAACAGCTTGAAATAAGTAAGTCGCAGATTGGAATGCCAGTGGGTAGGCAAGCATTAACTGACAGCTTCGCATGAAAGCTGATCTGTATAAACAACTCTCCTTACTTACTACATATCTACTGCCTGAATTGTTCCAGATTCCAAAACTGCATGTCTGAGGATGACAGCAACAAAATATGCCTATGTTTTCATTCTCTCCAAAGGTCTTTGGAAGTTCAAACCAGCAGGTGGCAGGCTCTGACTTAATATGGTGGAAGAGAGTCTTGTCCCCGACATTAGATTCCTCCAAAGGACCAGTGGGTGCTGTTACATTTTGCTTGCAGAATGCCTCCGGCCGTTCAGTTTTGACAAGTCTCACTAGAATGATTTAAAGACATTGTCAGTACAGCCATGGAGTGGATTTGCTCTGGCTGGTTGTGTTGATATGTGAGATCAGTCGATTCATCAGAAGTTATTGCACCTCTGCTGCAAAGATCACTTGAAGATATCTTTGCTAAGTCAGTGGTCTCTCTATGCTCATGAACTTAGAAAGCTGTACCACCAGTCATTCATTGAGTATTTGGCTTCTTCACTCTGCATTCTGTTCTGAGACTCTTTTTCAATCTTCATCTACTATTTCACTATCATGATGGAACTCACAATTAAGGGTTTCTTGCACATTTTGTGCTCTTCACTGAACTCATAAACATTACTTTCCAACTTCTATTTGAATATATAAGGGCTCGGTTTACCTCGTCCATATTTTCATTTCAGTTTGATGTGAAGGCGCAATTTATTAAGGCTTCAGTATCATTTTACTATCTATTATAGTTATATGCTTGATTATCTGGCACAACATCTCTCTCCATGTTTTTGTTGATCGCTAATTGTCTTATCAGCATAAATTATGACTATTTCACTTTCAGCAGACCTCACTGACTAAAAGCAGAGGCTTTGTTGGTGATTAAAGTGAGGTCTTTCTACCAGTGGCCTTCTTTATTATACTAAGAAGAACTCAATCACATATCTGTCTTGTAACACTTCTTTTTGCAAGCTTACTTCGGCTATACCTACCAAATGGAAGGCCCAAGGCCACCCCAACTAGCTCAGCACTAGTTGGGAAGCAGGTGGTCATTGATGATGCAGCGCAATCTGCTCAAACTATTGAGAAAAAGATGAAAATCTGATGGAAGACCTCATAAAGAAGATGAGGATCATGAGTTGGATCAACCAGCTATCCCACAGAAGTTTCAGAGAGATATTTCAAGTGAGAAAGAAAAGACAGTGGCAGAAAGTGCAATAGTTGCGGACAATAAAAAAAATTGCTGTCAAATTTCAAGGGAATATTATAATTGGTTTCAGAAATAAAGATCTCAATGTTGAATTCAAGACAGATTATAAAGAGAATGACATTGTTGAACAGATTGGGAGATTCTTAAAAACAGTTAAGTTCCAAGATACTCACAAATGCTATTGACTCTAACAGTTGGCAGAAGATATTGAAATTCCTGAATCTGAAGAAAACTGAATGACAAAGATCCTGATGAGCAAAGCTGTCACAGAAAGACACCAACATGAGAGAGAAAATGATGATGAACAAGACAAGAAGAGTTTTCTTGAGTTAAATTGCAGATTGAATACCATCAGATCAATTGCAATAAACTACAGAAATGTCTGTTGGTTTCTTCCTCTGGATCCAGCAAACTCAGAAATTGGGGAAGTAGTTTTACAACCATGGCAGATGACAAATGTGTCATGGCTGATTAAACAGAAGCAGGGAGACATTGATGGTGGCATTCTAGCAGATGAACCTGAACTAGATAAAACTATTTCTAGGTGAGAGTTTGATTCCTCTGCTTAAGGGCTCAATGATTGACTTCAATGACTAGAAGCAAGATCTTGTCTTCTACATGTTGAATCTTGGACAATGATATAAATTGACTACCTCCAAGCTTAGATTCTTTTATGAAAGCAGACTTGTCGACAATGGCTAGAAGAACACAACATTGCATTCTAGGACACTTGATTGATTCATGAAAATAGAATGTGCATACTTTTGCTACTGAATCACTTGACAATCAAGGCTGATATTAATTGATGACCGTACCCGCGAGTATTTCTCGGCAGTTAGCCGACAAGTGACTCCGACACCTTCTGTCCTTGGTGCAGACTCCGCGAGGTGGTAGCCTTCGCGAACAAACTCCGATGCGCCCCATCACCAGTGCATCGACTCCGACATCTCGCATTCGTCGCGGGATTTCTGATCTCGCAATCAATGCAGGGACTCCGATAGGATCTCCGGGTATTTCGCGAGATGTACGTATCAGCATGAACATCATAACAGTGATGAGAAACACCATGTCCATGGACAACAGACTCTCTTGCTCATTCTCATGATCATAAGGAAATGGCAGGCTTGTGCGATAGTTGCAAGCAAGAACATCAGCTGCAAGTAGAACTACAGTTGAATGACGTTGAACTTGTGACTGCCTCGCATAAAATGAAGGGAAATTCTGATTCACAACAGATATTTTTCTAAACACTCTGGATTTACTCAACATGCAGGTTTATATCCAACAACTTTTAAAAATACAAATTTACTCCTATCAATAAGCAGCCCGTTAGCAGCAACGCCGTTGTCGTCCCTCGTGAAATGTGCGTGAGGTGTGCTAAGTTGCTCAAGGAAGAGCCTGAACTGCGTTGTATCCGTACGCCTGGACAACGCTTGCTTGGCTCTTCATGATTTTGTCAAAGGAAAAGTTAACCACTATGTTCTCACATGAAGTAACTTTGATGGCATTGCTATGATTCCTCTCCTACAAGTGTGTGGATGCATGCAACTCCAAGACCTCTACATCCCGAGGCGGATACGTCGAATCCCGCGAAGCGCTGTCTCATGCTCGACTCAAGATGTGAGAACTCTGACTCAGACCCCATTTCCCAAACCTCCTCGCGGGATGCGGGCGACTCAAAGACGGTCAGTTCCGGTTGGTGCTGTTATTCCGCCGCCGGGCAGCACTGGGGGAGATTTGCCTCCACTGAGTGTGAGCCGGCTGCTTTGGGCACTCTCTGCCCGGCGAGCGTGTGGTTAAAGAAAGAGTAGTTGCCTTCTCGCTTCCACCTCCTAACCCAGGAAGCGTCTTTGGGCTTCAGTCTGTGAAATCATCATTGAATCTCTCAAGTACAGTATCTTCTATGATGATATCTGGCTTATCAATATGTGATTTCAAGGTCATCTCTTTGAAGATGTCTAAGAATACAGCCCCCCTACACAATGTGCTGATTTACTTCAGCCATCTTGTCAATATCTGTGAGTGCAATAAAATCAACACTTTTCCATTGTCTCAACCCCATCTGGGCCAGCCTAGAGTCAAGTGTTGGTTAGCCTTTGATTAGTCTCATCTACACTTGACTCCACAGACCCGATACCATAACAAATTAATGCACGCAGACTACTGCAACGAGGGATATTGAGATATTCAGAAACTCTTATCATACCATGAAGTCATCAATTACTTGTTTTCACTACATACCCAACTGTGCAGTACCATATTGAGATCTTCTTGAAGTTACCCGGACTTGAATACAATGTGCTTGCATTGCACACTGGCCTTAGTGTTCAAGAAAAGGATCACATAATCTTTATCAACTTGTTTTTGTTCCTCAGATGACTTTGTCAATAGGTCCCGCCCGATTCATTCATTCAAAGAAAAAGAAAGCAATGGAATTGAAGGCAGATAAGGGAGGCGATAAACAAGCAGAGGCAGTCGACAATCCTTTTAACATTACCAACAAGACAATTGTGATAGATGATGGCCCTATCATCAGAACAGAGGTGGCTCAAGTAGAAGAAGCAGTCAATGATGCTTCTGGTGGAGACCATACAGCCGATGAAAGTTCCAAGGTTGTTGAAGATCCTGTTGAAGAGCCTGTTGAAGAGTTCATGGCTCACAATGAAGGCAAGAGTGACAAAAGTGTTGGTAGAGATACACAGAGCCCTTCTGATAGTGAGAGCAAAGATGAATTCCCTTCCATCTTCAAAAAGAACTTTACTCCTGTTAAGTGTTCTTCTTTCCGGCCAATCAGTCGCAATTTTGAAGCTCCCATTTTCATGAAGAAACCATTTGGCACTGTCCCCATCAATCCTTCTAGCAATAAGTCTTCTACTCCTAGTTGTCCCACCAAATTACCTCGAGGTGTTTGTCCAACTCCTAAACTGTTGCAGCAGTTTAACAATCCTGAGAACAAAGTTGAGATTCTTGTTGTGACATACAACACTTGCTTGCTTGATGTGAATATTCATCAAGCTTATTCTGAACTGGTTATGCTTGAATCTGTGATTAATGCCAACACAATCCTTCAGACAATGGGTTGTGTACACCCTCTTGGTCAGACTCAATCACAGCATATTTGAATTCTACATGAGGGCAAATACTTTTGATAGATTTGTGGAGTATAATCAGATGAGTAAGATGGTTTCTCAGATTATTGACATGGCAAAGATGATATTTGGGGATCTGCAAGATGAACTAACCATACTGCTAGATCTAGAGAAATTTGACCCAGAACATGAGGATGAGCTGAGTGATGAAAATGTGAATCCACATTCCACATTGATGCAGTTGAGACCAGATCTAGACAATAAAGAAACAAGGATGATGAGACTCATACCATGATTGGGGTCCAATTTTTCATGAGCGGATACTTTGAATATGTATCTATTTTATTCAAATCTCAGAGAAGTGTTTGGGAAAAGGCGACAGTTTGCACGTAACTTCTATAGACCAAAAGTATATGGTATTGTTAGAGAGAGAGATAAGAACTTTCCATTTATCTTCAGAAAATGTGAGGTAGTGATCAAAGGATACTATATAAGCAGAATAGCCGAGAACAAAGCCATAATATGCCAATAGCACAGGTTCATAGTTTCAAGTCAGATTATCTCCCACCGTCTTTTTTTTTTTTTTTTTTTTAGCGAAAGAACCGGGTTGCGACGACGGCTGGGATTCCGAGTATTGGAGGAATTGGACTGGAGGGTGGTGATGGTTACCCGAATGTAGGAATGCTCGTGGGAAGCGATTTTGAGAGATGGCCCAAGTTTGATAGGCAGGGTTGAACGGGGAATGAGGACAAGAGGATGGCCTTCTTTGGCTGGATATGGAATCCAGGCAAACCAACGCCAAATGCTTCATAGATTGAAGAGTCTGGTACGGCTGATTGAATATAAAGTTGAAGTAAATGTGTTGGAGAAGAGGTGCCTGCTTTACAAAGCCCGGAATTTGCAATTGTATCTGAATTGCACTGACAAACTATGAAAAGCTGACCGACAACGGGCCAGCTACTTAGGGCCAAACAGAGCTTTGGTCGTATCGTAGGTATATCTGAGATCCAGGTGCCAGTAATTTGCGGTGGTGGGCTTTGCTACAAGCCATGCTTCATCCAGCGCAGCAACAACCTCATCAGGCAAAGGCCCCTTTTCAATATCTGCCAGGTTTTCTTCAAGCTGCTTGAGACTGCTAACACCAATAATGATGCCGTCGTTGCCACCAGACTTCATGTTCAAGGCAGAATGATGGCGAATCCAGCGGAGTGCGACTTCGATTAAAGTCAAATTATGTTTCTGTGCTACAGGCTCGATGATTCTGAGAGCATCGAATGTGGCATCCTTGAAATAGCGATTTCGATACAGATTTCCAAGCCGCTCGTCGACGTTACTGTATCGTCCCTCGGCTGGAATATCTGCTGTCTTGTACTTGCCCGAAAAGAGGCCTCCGGCAAGAGGATTATAAACGACGATATCCATGCCGTATCGTCTGCAACAGGGAATCAATTCTGGCTCGATAGATCGAGCTATCATTATCCGGTCAGCTTCGAATGTAGTACAGCTGCAATTGTATGAGCCAGGGGCTACTAACTGATCGCATTATACATTCCCTGATAGATTGTTGGCCGTACCCATCCACGCTCATGGCACATTGTGACGATCTCCGCGACTTCAAAAGCTGTATAGTTACTTAGGCCCAATTGCACGAATTTTCCTTCTCGAAAAAGCTGATTGACAGCTTCCAAGGTCTCCGCAAATGGCACGGAGCGGTCAGGAGCATGCAGGTAGAAAATGTCCACACAATCTGTCTGCAATTCCTTCAAGGACTGCTCCAGGTTCTGACGGATGATTTCAGGTTTGTGGGCGCCGGGACTGGACGGATACCATTTCGTGGCCACGGCGAGGCCGCGTTCCTTCCAACCTGCTTGCGCCGTGAAAGCCTCTTGCTGGCCTTCGACGTAGGAACGTGCAGTGTCGATTTCGTAGTGATTGTTGGCCGACATGCAATCCAGGCATTTTTTGAACTCGTCGAGAGAAGTAACCCGGGCGCCTTTGTTGACATCGGGGCCAAATGTCAGCAACCCGAGGATGACACGGGGGGCGGGGCTAGGGACGACAAGAGGCATAGTTGTGAAAGGATCTCAGGCCTGTGGATTTGTCAGGTAAGGTGCTCTCCAGCTAGTTAGTTACTTACAGCGTGCCTTGGGAGGGGCATGAGAGTAGCTATATAACTGCTGAGGCGGATGAAGTGAGGAGTAATCTGATATATGATGAACATGTTGATAGACTAGTCAATTAGCAAACTATGTACCTGTTACATTTGTAGATCAGAACTGAGAAAAGGAGAAACTGAACTTGGTATAATTGTACTTTCATTAGGCAGGTACTTGCCAGTCCCCCAGCCAATCATGCTGTGCGATCTGTTAGTGCATTGCCTTATTAGGTTAAGCCAAAGATTACATCAGCATGGGTGTGACCTCACCACCTGCAGCCACACATCACATGACAGACACACATGCGGGCAGAAATGACATAATGCAGTTTACCCCTGATGACGGGCTGTACATTTGCTGTTCAACTTCATTTTTTTCATACAGCTGGAGAGAAGAGATCTTTGACAATTCACCTGTCTTGTCTGGCAAACTTGTCCTTATCTTAGATCTTTGGGTTGGAGGTATTTGCTGGCCTGCATCCTGTCTGTCAGCCTTAAGAACCTCCGTGTTCCATATTTAACTTTTAGCCCAGAACCTTTGTTAGTGAGATATCTCTTCCAGTTGGTGTCTTCCAATCTAGCCAGGCCAATAACATCTCTCCACACACTGCAGGGCAGCAACAAATGTCCACAAAAGTCCCAGAGCCAGATCGAGTGTTATGAGTGCCAGTTCACTCCCTGGTCATTGATTTTACCCATCCTTTCCAGGACAGACCCAGCTTCCCGCATGGATGACGACGGTTCCTCCAAGCCACGGTGATATTGGTAGAAGTCACGGAGACCGGTCTACCAGTTCAGACCTCGATCGAGAGCGGTTATCTGTACACAGACGACGTTCCTGGAGCCAAGAAGAAATTTCGATTCTGCCTTCGTCGTCGACTGCATCGAAGAAGCGTGTGGAATTCGACCAGAGTCCCCGAAGTGCGACTGCACATCGCCCTCGGGCTAGTAGCGCGCAGGATCACGGCTTCGAAGACATCTCCGAGGACGGAGCATCGGGTGACGAGATGCATCTGGCACGCCCATCGCTGAGTCGGCCAGCAGAAAGCCGGAGTAACGTGCCATTATTGAAGGACGAGCGTCGTGGACGGCCACAAAGTGCAACGTTTGCCGAGTCAGTGCAAAGCAGAGGTGTTTCCGGCGCGAGCAGGAGATCTTCCTTCAGAAGCAAGGCTCCAGATTACGATGCCAACAGCGCTACTCGCCGGAAATATATCATCGCCTCTTTCTTTCTCGTTTTGAGTTTGATCAGCTTCACTGTTCAGACGCAGACGGCTGTTTTTATCCAACAGGAACTTGGATGGAATAAACCATATTGCATGCTGTGAGTCGTGAGCCACGGATGGCTGCAAGGCATTTTCCCTTTTCTTTTTCTTGGTGAACAATGGTTTAATCCATTTTTGTTGAACGCTAGCTACATGACACATGGCTCTTGGATTTTCCTATGGCCTGTTCAACTCTTGATTCTTCGAATTCAAAAGCGACACTTGTCCTGGGCGGCATTCTGGCGCCGGCACGTCTATCTGCTACGGACTACGGCGCAGATGGTAGAATCGCAGGACCTCCATCTCACTGCCCGCGAATCTCACAAATCGCCCATACGATATATAATTCGAACCATCGCGCTCATCACCAGTGCTCTCACGATCGCAGGTGGGTCATGGTACGTCGCAGTCAACCTAACGACAGGCAGCGACTTGACCGCGATTTACAACTGCTCGGCCTTCTTCGCCTACGCATTTTCGATACCCTTGCTGAACGATAAATTGCGCTTCGATAAAGTCTTCTCCGTCGGCATTGCTATCATCGGAGTCATCATCGTCGCGTACGGCGGGGGCCACCCCGGTGGCATTCCGCCTTCTGAAACCGAAAGCACAAAGGCTTCGAATCGCGCGCTGGGAAACATCATAATTGGCGTTGGCAGTATCTTGTACGGACTTTATGAAGTTCTGTACAAGAGACTTGCCTGTCCGCCCGAAGGCACCAGTCCGGGGCGTGGTGTCATTTTCGCGAATACAATCGCAAGCTTGATCGGGGCGTTCACGCTGCTCGTTCTCTGGATTCCGTTGCCCATCCTTCACGTGCTTGGATGGGAAAGGTTCGAATGGCCACATGGCGAAGCCGGCTGGCTTTTGTTCATTTCCACCCTCTCTAATGCCAGTACGTCACAGTCCCGCGGGATCTTTTTGCAATTATCCAGATAATGAGATTACTAACAATGAATACTCTGTTTTATAGCATTCTCCGGCTCCTTTCTAGTACTAATCTCACTCACGTCGCCTGTCCTTTCCTCCGTCGCAGCCCTCCTGACCATCTTTATCGTCGCCCTTGTAGATTGGAAATTGAACGATAAACGGCTCAGCGGCGCGTCGATTACAGGCGGGATCCTTATCATCATCGCGTTTTTGCTGCTGAGTTGGAGCACGTATCGAGAGATGGATGAAGAGAGGCGACGGAGGCTGGAGGAGGAAGGGTCAGATGAAGAGAGTGATGAATGATGGGTGGTGCTCCCTCTTTGAAGGAGATAATTTCTAGACTTTGCTTTATCAGATATGGGAGTGTTTTATGGGACATATGCCCTTTGGGCTCTGTCACCTTTTTCTTTTTTTTGTCCTTGGGGGTGCCCACTGCACAGAATTTCATCATAGAAAAACTTGTCTTCCCCAACTTTCTCGCGTGGTTGGTGTCTGACTGTTATTTTCTGGGAGGAAGGGATGTGAGATGGGATAGATGATTGTTTCTTTGGTGTCGCGAATGGAGTGCTGATATTTATATCTATGGTGGTGGTGTGTTTATGGATAGACTGCTTTCAATATATCATTTCTTCTGTGGCCCCCAAGAGGCTTCAGGTTACAATGAACTTTGGTGATGTCATATGAATTGGTGACTTGGTATGCTCCTATGGAGGTACTCTCTGCTAATCGAGACACTATCTAGGCCCCAGTTTCGATAAAACTCGTGGGCCTTGCTCTTGCCATTCCTGCTTGGATATCCACATGTTATCTTTATCTGCGAGCTGGAGCGTTGATGGCCCTTGTTAGTCACAGCTAGAAGGACACGTCTGGCCTTGCCAATAAAGGGTTGACTTACAAGATTAGCCAGAACTGCTCCACCGAGGAAGACCATATGTCGCCTTCGAGGGGGATCTTCGATGCGGACTTTGAATTTCTATATTACCAGGGATTTTGGTTAGGATTCTCGCGGAGCAGACAATTGAGGAAGGACGATAATTCTTTCTCACATTCAATCTCTCAGGGTTTCCTCCCAACACTCTTGTTAACCAGAGTTGTTTTAATTCCTTCTCCAACCGAGACGGGAGGCCGGGATACATGCTGCTACCTCCACTGAGTACAATAGCTCGATACAGACTGCTCCGGACATCGACGTCTGCAGCTTGAATCGTATTGAAGAGGAACTCCGCGATACCCGGTTGTTCCACGTCGACCAAGTGTGGCTGGAATAAACACTCTGGAGCCTCGAATCTTTCGCTTCCTACTCGAATTACTCGTCCATCGGGCAGCGTGTACGATTCCACGAGGACAGTGGTATCTTCCGATAGTCGCTGGTCGAGCTCCAGATCGTATGAAACGTAGCAGAGTTTCTCCTTGATTTGTCGGACTGTTTCAAAGTCTGCGGTTCGGTTGAGGGCGTAGCCTCTGCGTAGAAGGAGCGCGATGAGATTGCGGGTGACGTCTCGACCTGCAACGTCCAGGCGACGGGTTAGGTGGTTTAAAACAGTGGATTCGTAGACGGGTACGATGTGAGTTACGCCATCGCCGGAGTCGACTACGACGCCGCTGCTTAGACCTAATTCGGAGTTGTTAATGTAAGGAAATTCAATTTCCAGGCCAATCGCGAAAAAAAAATACCTTGCGCATAGAGTGCCAGGACAGCTTGAATCGCCACGTAAACTCCACCAAAGTTGTATCCTTCAAACATAACCTCACACATCTGTTCACGGTTCTTCAGCGGGTTCATAGGCGGTTCAGTGAGAAGGATCTTGCGACCGGTGGGATCGATTTTCATCTTATCGTAAAACGTATAGTTCCATAAATGCTGCATATCATCCCAGTTCCTCACAATTCCGTTCTCCATCTAGCATCAGCCAACGTCAGCATCGGTTACCCCATCATGCGTCAGGCATAAACCGCGGTACCGAAAGAATTGACTCCCACGTACAGGATAACTAATCTGCAACATAGATCTCGCAGCGGCAGCTTCATCACCGCACATGATATCCTTGACAACGATGTCGCCCGCCTGCTCTTCCGACCGGAGAATCGGACGCCCCACTATCGAGGGAAACTGGTGTTCGGGGAAGTTCTGCAAATTGCGACAAACAGCTCAGGTTAGCATTTGCGAGAATATCTCACTTTTGGGAGTAACGGAGTCATGCCTGTCCTGCATATCCAACTTTTAAGAAACCGGTTCCGCCATCGAGAACTGCGTTTCGAGATGGGCGAATCTAGTCAACAGCGAACTACATCAGGAGGTGTGCGCTGGGACGTACCAATTGGAGGCTCGGTCGCCATCTTCGAAGAAATTGAGTAAAGATCAGTCGCTAAAGCCGCGTTTTATTGTGAGAACAAGGAGGAAGTAAGAAAGAAAGATACTGCAGCGAGATTTACTTGACTGTCGTGGAGTTAAAGCTGTGTATAGAACTTCAGCGGAGTGGGAGGTGGTGATGCGATGCCCAATGAGGTCTAGTTCGTGAATGACGGCGATTTCTCGTCCCAACTCCCGCACTCAGTGTCAGCAACATAAAATCCATACACTCTCTCTATAAAAGTAATGTAGTTCTGAAAGTGTGAAGCTAGATATAGTGCTAAGGGAAATATGTATGGTACATGAATGCTATATACTTCATATTGCTGCTCCAGCGGGAGGTATACGTATGTCCAGAAATCAAACAGTGCTCTGAAATGGTGTGGGCTATTTGAAGCGAAAGAGATGTGCCACAACCCTCCATCCTCTTGTTTCTAAAAGCTCAGTCAGGTATACCACAGATCAAGAAGCTTTCGAACCTTAATGAGAAAAAAAGAAAAGAAACAGGATTCTCCCCCTGCCCCTGTGCAGCAAACGCCGAACAAGAAAGCTCACAAAATGCTCAGTCAAGATATCTGAATGAACGCCTATATTTGCACGGGTATATACAGAAAGCATCACAGTTTATGCTCCGTTTGTAGCAGTATCCCAGGGATCGTTCTTAATTCGACACGTGTCAACCAACCCCGGGTAATGTCTCGCAAATGCGGGCCCAAGGGACCAGTTGTTCAAATTCCGCAAATGACTTTCGAATACCGGATTAATCACATATTCCTCTGAGTTTGGGATCGCTATTAGTGCGTCCGAATCGGCATATGGCCAGTTTATACTAAGAGTTGTCGTGTAGGGTATAAACCAGTTATTGAAATCATAGTCCGCGTAGGAAGCAATCATTCGATCACGCATGCGTGGCCATGGCAAGTAGTCTATCCATGCTGGGTGAGGTGTAACAAGCTGCGAAGCTCGCGGAGTAATCCATTCTGGGAGACGGTCGTAGTTTTCTTGCGTCGGATAAATCTGCCAGCGCATGAGCAGGAACATAACATACACGACGGCGACTTTTTCAGGAAGATCTCGAATGTCTGGGAATTTACTGATGATATCAGTAAAGACTTTAGACAGCGGGTGGGAATTGTCGCTTTTCTCTGGGTTCAAGAGGGATGAAACGCTCGGATACGGTGGCCCAACGAGGTGACCTTTGGACATGCCTTCGGCGGCTTCTCTCTGGCGGCTGCGGAGAAAGTTGAGAAGTATAGAATCGAGAGGACATGTTGATTCGATATTTCGAACAGGTATAACAAAAGGTGGTAGGGTGGTGTCGAAGACGTTGTTTGAGGAGATCTGGATATGATACGAATAACGTGCCTGAATATCCTGAGACGGAGATGCAGCATTCAGGCGTAATTCGTTGACCTTTGGAGCCTGGCGAGACGAGTCTAAAAGAAAGTTCAAGCCCAGCTTCTCTCCGGAGCCCGAGAATTCTAAGCCATGGACCAGGTTGCGCTTTTGAAAATCAAATGCATTGTATGGCGGTAATCCCTGCTCATTAAAATGCGCAGATGCCGCATTCGGCTGCCAGTTCTGCTTGTACACATGCGCTGGCCCCGAGATGGAGGGGGACGGGCTAAGGCCTCCTCGTGTCGACCCAGCGTAAGTGGTTCCAACAGTTAGCGATTCGAGGCTTGTGGGAGTTTTGACAGAATGTTCTGGTATGTGCGAAATGGAGCCTCTTCGTTGCGATGAGGTGTCTGAGTAACCGGGGGAAGGTATAGCCGACTCCATATGTGACGCCCACATGTCAACGGGATCAGGTTGGCGCGATTCATTGGCAATGCCACCGTTACCATTGATTTGCCCGTCACTGTTTTGCAAGCTTCCAGAATTCAGTATCGGATGCAAGATGGCCATGACAGACCCCAAACGCCGCCGAATCTCCTCGTTTTCCGCGCGCATAGCTTGTTTCTGACGCAGCGCCTCCTGCAGATCCTGATAGGGCTGTTGGGAGGTTAGCTCCTGAACTCGTCTCTCCAACGCTTCTATCTGCGCCTTTGTCCGTTTGCGGATGGCTCTTTGAGCCTCCCTGTCATTTGCCCGTTTCTTCGCTAACTGCTCAGGAGTCAGGTTGGAAACGCCGCGAGGCGCAGCGGTCGCCCTTCTCTTCTTCCCAACAAGTGACCCCGTCACTGATGTGTCTGATATGGGAGGATCGACGTCACATTGCAAATCCAGGGAAGGATTGAGACCAAGACCTTGCTGAGAGATTGCAGGCGCAAGTCTAGCGGTGTCGACGTGGGAGGAATGGTGTGATACGCGTTCCATTGCGACTTGCCAATGGGCGGATAAACCTGATGAGCTTTGCCAGCCAGAAGTGGCAAGTGATCGGCTTCCAAATATCGGTTTTGGGATAAGAAGATCCAGCTGCACACTGTACTTGGCTGTCGTGAACAGCAAACGAGCAAATTGTAGGGAGGGTAGATTTGTGAAGCAAGAATGAGTAGTAATCGGGCAGTGAATGGCCGACAGACTCAGTTTCTGGACAGTAACTAGAGGTCAGGAAGCGAATGTCAGTCGTCAACTTGTTCATCCAACTGGGGTGCGCATGACTCCAGATGAGCGTTGAAAAAATGAGCTTCAATGCCAGCATACTCCGTACATGGAGAGAATAAATCGGATGAAGGCTGCTGGTGGTACTGCGTAGTCATCCCGCAGCCGTGATTGGCTGTCACCCGAATCGTCAGCCAAACGCCACAGTGGGAAAGTCTCGACTAATCGAGCATCGCTTGGCCCCACAAAACCACTGCACTAGGCTAATTTCGGTTAGCATTGTCACTGAACCCGGTAGGCTAGTGGCTCAGGGAGGAAAGGCAACCCGTTCGAGGCCACCAGCGACAAAACTTTGACAGCGCCATTTGATATCACCACACGTATATGTATGTCCAGAGTAGATGGCTGTTGATGCCAGGAGAGTATGAATCAGAGGAAGCATGAAACAAAAAGATGGGTCTTGCTACCCATCAGTCACTCAGTCAGTATGTATTTGAGAAAGAAGATGAATTGCAAGGTTGGGGGTGGCAACCTTCTGGTACCATCTTCTAGTTAACTAACTCGACGACAATGTACTAATTACATAAGTTAATTAACTAGATGACTAAGCAGCAGCTTAAGATTAGCCCTTTTGGGAATATCATGTGATACCCTAAGGATATCTATACCTACTTAGGTAAGGTTAGACTCACTCTTATCCAGTTATAGTTAGCTCCAACATTTAGCTCCTGGTAACCTCACAACGGGTCACATATAAATTCATAGTACGGAGTAGATTCATTCTGTTCTTTCAGTTTCTCTTTATTTCTTTCTTTTCACTTAGGTAGACTCACTCTACCTCATGTTAATGCAAGTTTGATATTCTAATCCAAACCCCAGACGACTGACCAAGGTGAGATATACATAAGGCACAAAAGCTTCATCAAGAAAAGCAGCAGATGAGAGATTATATACAACAGTATATGAAACTATACTATGTTATTAAGAGGCAAGCTTTTACCCGCACACTTGGAAGCTACCATTTGACTGAGCATCATGGACGAACGCGGCCTGTCTGCACCACGTATTTTGATTCAAATGGCACACGACATGCAGCCTGCCCTAGCCGAAGTTCCTGTTAGCGGCGTCGGCTCTACCTTCAAATGGTCTGAAGGTCTCGAGGCCGTGCGACGAACAATTATCTCACAGGACTCCACGACCACTCTTCCGCTACTCTCCCAAGGCCCAACTCGGCAGGCACTAAAGCGAATAGCACTGCAGCAAATAGCGGCAAGTGAAGCTCGGCCCCAAGAGCATAAAAAACCGCTCAAGGTGCACGGCGCGATACCGTTGGAGGACCTTCCTCCAGCTCGCCCCGTATCCTCAAAGGAATCTAAAAATTTAAAGAACGTTTTTGAACAATTGAAAAACAAGCCTTATTGGACAAGAGATCCATATATTTCCATGCAGGCAACTACTGCTGAAGATCTATTGATTGGTATCTCTGGCAAAATTACTATCTCGCCAATAGACGCAGATGATACCACTTTGTCCTGCATCATTGCATCGAATGAGTTATTATGGGATACGGGCTCCCATATTACGGCAATCTCACGCGATCTCATTGACTCAAAGACTATCGAGTATATGCACAGCAGCGACTATGCGACATATCGTTTGCCTGATGATAGCTTTGTGTGTCAAGCGGACGCGATTCTCGCGTTTACCAATACTTTTATCAATGTTCCGATACTCGCTAGAATTATAGACTTGGACAGAATGCCCAATCGGCGAAGTGGAGTGTTGCTTGGTCAGTTGACCTTTATAGATTCTTTATATTACGAAATGGCACCGAGGGCTTTTCTTAGAGCTCAGGGAATAAACGTGTCTGAGGACATGTATGGAGAAATCAAGATTAAGGGGCATATTGATACTATTGATGACTGCGTGACAAAATTTTGACCTCCACTAAAATAGAAAAGATGCGGATTAATTACATTGCTATCATCTACATTTGCTATTCAAACTACGGAGTATGGGTTTGCTTTTCATTAACTGCTGGGGAGATATCCTCTCTAGCCACACCATTAAACATAGTTCTGTTTCTTTTCTTGATAATATAAAATAAATTAATCTTGAATCCAGACAATTACTCTAGATGACTGTGTACATTCAAATTAATGACGGCCAAGATGTGAAAGACAGCCCCCTTTTCAGGAGAGCAGCTATATGACATAATGTCGCGTCCCTCGAAGGCGGAGCGGAGCCCCTCAGTCCGCCAAGACATTCCATTCCACCCCTACAGTTCCAGGAGAATGCGCAGTAGACAGTTACCCGTCCAACCCTCCGCCATCAGCAACATACCTATGTACTACTTAAGGATGGTAAAGTCTGGTGGGGCAACTGTCCACCAGGATTCGTTATGGGGATCCAAAGGGCAGCTATTTCAAACTAGCAGAATGTCTCCGCAAAGTGTCCGCGAATGTTTGCGCAAAGGAGGGGGAATCTTCGGGAATTTGCAGAGAAATGCTTGGGGCGTGGGCTATAAATACAAGCCATATTCCTCGTGGAATGAACTTCCTTTCAATATCCGAAAAAGCAGAAGAGGCGGAAGAACTTTCTCTAGTATACACTGATCGATAACGTTTTGGGCTCTCAAAATTTACAAATTCAAGCTCTCGAAATTTTCAATATCATAATAATGGCTCACCACCAGCACCACCATGAGCACCACCAGTCTCACACCAGCCATCAGCACCACCACCACGAGGGTGAGGAAGGAGACCTTGCCTCCAAGAATAAGGATTACTGGAGGTATGCCCTACCCAAAGCTCATCTCTCCTATCTATCCAGCATCGGAACCTGCCCGGAGACGCACATAGCCCAAAATTGAATGATCAGAAGCCCTAGCTGACATTTCCACTACCTCATCATTTTCAACAGCGAAAATGCAGAGACGGTTTTCGAGCAGGACTGGGTTCGAGCAATGGGTGTTCAAATCGAGAATCATCTGAAAGAGAATCTGTCCTGGATGGGCATCGATCCTGGGAAAAATGGAGAAAGCAAAATGCTTGACTATGCTTGTGGAGATGGTTTTCTTTCCCATGTATGGCGGGTCCCGTTCCCATGCGAGATTGTTCTTCACGGATCTTATATTCCCGTTTGCTGAAAGACAAAGCACTAGCAAGAAATATCCATTTGTAGAAACTGACATCTGTTTTCACTGTCAACCTAGGTCCTCCGGCCCTACTTCACTAAAACCGTCGGTGTCGACCTCGCTGAAGGCATGGTGGATAAATATAATCGACGCGCCCGCGAAGCTGGAATTCCGGAATCTCGAATGCACGCTGTGCTCGGCGATCTCACCACGCCAAAAATCTCTCCTTCCCTAACCGAAAACAAGGACCTCTTCGACTTTGATCTGATCATTACCTCTCTCGTTCTGCATCACATAGAGGACCCGCAGCATGCGATCAATAGATTTGTGGAGCGACTTCGACCTGCCGGCACGCTGGTGGTTATCGATTTCGATGTTGCGAAAGAAGGTGAGGCGTGGCTTATGGCTGATGCGCCGACGGCACATACAATTGCGCATCATGGATTCGATAAAGCGACCATGGAGAACATGTTCGAAACGGCGGGCTGTAAAGATGTGGAGTATGTTTTGCACAAAGAAGAGTCTAAAATGCCCCCGCACTTGGGTGGAAAAAAGCAGCTGTTTTTTGCTCGGGGACGGAGAACATGAAGGGACAGTTGGAAGAGAACATATAGACTTGGAAGCTGAGGGTGCATACAGCAGTAGTAGATAATTCGAGACAAATTTGATAAATCCAAAACTGCAAAATAAGAGAGGATGATAAATATCAGTGGAAGATGGGCATGTTGCCAATTAAATAATGTCACATAGAAATTGCTCTATGGCAGCAATATCCTCTTTATCCATTATACAAGAGAAATTGTCTTTCAAAACATTAGGACAAGCCATGTAGTAAACGCAAGACGTACAACTTGAATCGTGTCCACATCAGCCAAGTAAGTGACCCATTTTCCCAATCTAAGGATAACTGTTAGCAACTCAAGAATGATAATAAGACTGCACCCAGGCTGACCTTGGTCCTCAAATATCCTTCTATTTCCGTGCTTTGAATTCCTTTCGTCCCGTTCGTCCTCCACGCCAACGGAACCATCGGCACACGCTCCTTCACAACAACCTCCCGATTCGGTCCTTCAACGGCGCGAATCTTATCAGGGTTATTCGTAAGCAAACGAATCCCCACATTGCCAGCATCAACCCCTAGCCCTAGATCAACCAACATCGCCGTTGCTAAACCATAACTGCGCGCATCTGCGGGATGCCGAAGCAGTAGATTTGCTTCCACTGTATCCGAGCCAAGATCTTGCAAGTTATAAGCTTTGAGTTTCTCGCCCAGGCCAATGCCTCGGCCTTCTTGTCGTAGGTATATTATCACGCCTCCGGAAGACTCAGGTTCTGACATCAATCTCGCGGCTTCGTCCAGTTGTTCGCCGCAATCGCAGCGAGCCGACCAGGCCGTTTCGCCGGTGTAGCATTCGGAATGTATTCTAACTAGCGGAGCTTGTATATTTCCACTCGCGCCCTCATCCGATGGCTCGCTGGCCTTCTGCGTTGGACACTTCTCCTTCGGAGATGAAGATGAGGCGCTCTCATTCTGATCGTCATATCGACTACTAACTCTCCCCGGCCGTAATCTTCCCACATACGCTCCACGAATCATCCTATCCATTTCCGTCTCCCCCTCCCTAACACGATCAAGACTCCGACTTCGAATTGTATTACCAAACACAATCGCCAAGTGCTCTTTATTATCCACGTCATTCTGATAGAGATGCAAGAACATCTCTGAGCCGGTCGTCGTAGGTATGCGCGCGCGAACAATGCACTCAACATTGGGTAATCGTGGAAGTAACTTTGGAGCCTTGGTGACTGAGACTCGATCTCTCAATACAGATTGCGGCGAGAGTAGCGAAGGAAGTAAACTGCCAGGAGTCAAGGGAGGAGTCAGGGCGGGGGAAATGATCGAGGCGGGCAGCAGCGGAGTCGGAGCGCCGGATTCATTTGTGTCATTGCGGCTGATATTCCTGCTTACCTCGTTGCTGTGGATGCTGCGAGGTACGTCTTTGTTGTCTAAAGGCAATGATGGGAAGGAGTCGTTTGTTAGAGAGTATTCCGTGAATGGTCGTTTGGGATGGACAGGTTGCGGGGCGAGACACGGAGAAGCGTGGGTTGGGAAGTCTGGCATTTTGATAACCTCATGAAGCCACAGCAGAAAGAGAACTTGTCTAAACGAAAGACATCAGAAAAATTGTATTCACGGTGAAGGAACATTGCCGTGCTATCTGCCAACGTACTGGTCAGCTTTGAATGCCTCGCTGCAAAGGACCTCGGTCGGAAGCTGAGTAATCAGGCGGAGATTCCTTCCACCGACCAGCTTCCCATATCAAATGAGTTTCACGATATCGAATCGGTAAGAAAGAGCAACAATAAGGATACAGCACTGCAATCAGCTTGCAATCCTGATAGCAGAGGAGGCCTATGTAGCTATGGAGTAACTTAGAGCATTCAGTCTGCACCCCTTCTCCGAAGTAGTTTATTAATGATACCTACTACATAGTAAGACTACATACATATGTACGCTATCTAGCAAGAGACAAAGGCATAGTGAATGTAGCGAACAACCCAATGTCAAAATAATAATAATACCTGGAGTACTCCCCCAAAAAAGGTTTGATACAAAAATTTAAAACCCAGGCCATTGACGCCCAACGCTGTTTTGAGTTAAAACGCCAATGCATCGAGATCAGAAAACTTGCAAAGACATAAGACAAGAGCACATATGAGGATTTATTTTCCGGGGATATCAAGAACAAAGCGGCGATCGACATCCATTTCCTTATCGTCTTCCTCGCCTTCGAATTTCAACCGATAAACGTCCTTCTTGGTACCCATGACCTCCGCCCGATAAAAGGTGGTTGTGTCAGGGTACCGGGCAAGAACTTGCTTGCCAGGTGGAAAAGCAGGGAGAGATGTGCCTATTTGTGGTATGGGAATAAGAGACGCAGCTGTAGTTCGATAAACTGCACCTTCCTCCCCGTTTTCAATCGGTTCAGGATCTTGCACATCGTATCTGCGTGGTGTTAGAGCCAAATTGTTTCCAACTGAGAATTAAAACTCCTTCTTACCGTTTCTTGTGCCCTTCCACCGTGATGTTTTTGATGATGCATTGAATGCCTTCGCCTTCAATTCCTTGCTGTTTTTTGTTGTGCTTAAACACTACTTCTGCTCCAATGAACAGTTGCCCGCTTTTTTCAGCAGCGGTGCCCTTGGTACCTTTAATACCTTCGGAACCTTCATCACCCTTCGTGGTTTCGCGAGTTTGCGCACTAGACACACTAGTACTACGCTGGCCACTGCTTTTCAGACGATTGAGTTTCTCTGAAATGGGGGTGGCGCTGGGTCCAGGAGAATCGGCAGCACCGCTATCGATGTCGGTTTTCCTCTTTCGAGGTTTTCCCGACACCAAGCGACCCTGTGGATCCGCTTCGGATGCCGAGCGCAGTGCCATGAGAATTTCTACATTCTTGATGACATCTGCGGGCTCGTCCTGGAGGATACTTTTCTCCTCATCAGCCAGCTTCATCAGCTCACGGTGGTATTTATCGAGCTGGTCAATTTCATCCAAACTTGGCTCTGGCAACCAGGAGTTAGCCACAAGACGATAAAACAATTAGAACCCCGGAGGCATTAGGAGTGATTACCACTGCCTCTCAGAGATAGTGAGATGAAAGGCTGGTACATTAAAACAAAGAGATTGAATGATACATAGTTGACTTTTGAATAACCAAAGAAGTTGATGTTATTGCTTTCCGATGAAAGATGTAAGATGAGAGAGAGACTCAAAGACAATGCCAGAGCGACTTACTGTTACCATTCTTTGCAATTTTCTCATTCAGAGTGCCAATCTGCTGGCTCAAAACTTTTTGTCTGTCGTTTTTCTCCTTCGCTTTCGTGAGATCCGAAAGAATCTTGTTCCACATGTCGATTTCCTCGTTGGCAGCCTGGCCATTGTCTCTGGCAGCGCCTCGTGGTCGGTTTCGAGACATTTCGATCTCATATGCTTCCCATCTATACTCGTTGTTGTAGACGATATCGGGTTTCTTGCTGCGGGTACTAAGAGCAAGAGGCGTATAGAGTTCACGTCGATCCTCCTGCGGATCTTTTAGGGGTGAAGTGGCTGCTGAGTTGTGAATCGCATCGTCTCTCTGCCGCCTTGTCCCAGTTCCCTTCTTCTGGCCACCTGTTGCAGAGATGGGTGACGATGCTGTTCCGGGGAGTTGACCCCCAGCCCCATGTTCGAGTTCCGTGGATGGAGTTGGTGAGCTGTGTCGTTGATGGCTCGAACCAGTGACTTCATCTCCCATTGCATGGCTCTGATTGGCCATCTCGTGTAGTTAGCTAACTAACTAACTAGGCTTAGTCAACTCACTAGATTGAAGTACACGTGACTAGTTAGCGCGGGGTGAAGCTGGTTTCTTGTAAATCCAAGTTGCGATGGAAGAGCTGGATGTCAACCCTCTATCAAAGCAATTGATCTGGAAAATCAGTCTTCAGAGCTGCATATAACGATTATCAGCTGTGCCTTTTGCGCTGGACTGCTCTTGCTTTTGACATTAAACCAGAATCATCAACATGCGGGTGCCACTCTTTCGATTGCAATGCGGTAAGCTGTTCAGCTTTGTTGCTTGATATGTAGAATGGCCATCAGCTTATAGAAAGTCGCCTACTTCAGGAGTCAATAGCTATGACTGGGGTACGTACTGTGTGGTGATTCCCATCCTGATCGTTTCCCATTGCTGACTTTGCTTGTCCAGGGAAAATTGGAAATGAATCAGCTGCTGCGAAATTCGCGGCTGCCACACCTGCTGCAGACTTCTCCGTTCAGACTGATAAACCCTATGCTGAGGTGTGCTCTCTCCTACAGCAGCTGCTCAATTACATCTTTGTCTATTTTATTGACACTTTTTGTTTGTATGTTTGATTTAGTTGTGGATGGGGACTCATCCCTCTCTTCCGTCTAAAGATCTAGAGACCAATCGAACGCTCTTGGATCTCGTTGAGTCGAATCAAGCCTTGCTAGGCCCAGAGATTTATGAGAAATATGGAGGCAAACTTCCATTTTTGTTCAAAGTTCTCTCTATCCACAAAGCTCTCAGTATCCAGGCACATCCCAACAAAAAGCTCGCGGAGCAGCTGCACCGGCGAGATCCCAGGAATTACCCTGGTCTGTCTCCTAACTTAACCACCCTTGATTCCTCTAGCAGTCCATGTCAATCAAAATTAACTTGTTTTGATAGATGACAATCATAAACCTGAGATGACCATCGCTATTACTCCATTCGAAGGACTCTGCGGTTTCCGTCCATTGGCTGAAATCGTTCACTTTCTTCAGACTGTTGAACCTCTTCGAGAGCTTGTCGGTGCAAAGGCCGCTGAAGATTTCGAAAAGATCGTGGAAGGCACAGACGTTGGTGTGACAGAAAAGAACAAGGCGGCGCTCCGAGTCCTTTTCACCACCTTGATGCAATCGTCTCCAGACTCCATTAAACTCGCGACGGAGAAACTCATCAATAAGGCCCAAAGCTCGCCAGAAACCTTTGCCATGTCTGACAATTCCTCATCTACAAACCCCAACAACCCATCCGAACTTGCAGCGCTCGTCATTCGGCTCAACCAACAATTTCCAAATGACATTGGACTCTTTGTCCTCTTCTTTTTGAATTTCATCAAGCTTAACCCAGGTGAAGCCATGTTCCTCAAGGCGGACGACATTCATGCCTATATAAGTGGAGATATCGTTGAATGCATGGCTTCTTCTGACAATGTTGTCCGTGCTGGTTTAACTCCAAAATTCAAGGATGTGTCCACACTCACCAGCATGCTTACATACTCATATGCGCCAATCGAAGAGCAGAAAATGCATCCAACCGAGTATCCATACATGACGCTGAATACCACCGCATACACGAGTGGATCATCATGTCTGCTTTACGACCCACCCATCGAGGAGTTCAGCGTGATCAAGACTGATTTGAGCCGTGTCGGCGCGAAAGCCACTTTCGAGCCTATTAGCGGACCAAGCATCATCATCTGCACTGGTGGTACCGGCCGCATCAGCGTGGGAGACGCTAAGACCGAGGAAGTCAAGCCTGGCTATGTGTTCTTTCTCGGAGCTACGGCTGAATGTGTACTGGAAAACACCGGAGCGGAGGGAGAAGATGTTCCGTTTACCACGTTTAAGGCGTTTTGCGAACTGCATCTTGAGGAAGGAAATGGGAATGGAAACCGTCAAAATGGCAATTAGCTTTGGTTTTGATGTTGTACCATGCCTGTTGGCCATGTCCTTGACAAAGACGCTTTTTACGATATTTTAACTTTTCACGAACAGTGTCTATAATGATGAGCATTCATGGAATTTCAATTAAATGCTAGTTACTGGCATACGCAATTAATTAAGACGATTCCGCCTGGAATACATCTCAAATACCGTACCTAGTCGCCTGGAGAGTGTAAGCCTCCCCACCTATGACCAAGCATTAGTAGGCTAGATGCATTTTTTCCATACGTCCAAGCTATCGAGTCCGGTGCCATTCGACATATCGTTCCGAGCCCACATGACCGGACCAATAGAGCATCTCAAATTCACGTTGAGTCGGATTCTCGTTCAATCGCATTGGCCATTTCGCAACAATTGTCTGCGTGGACTTCATCCCCAGACCAAGGGAATCTCCAAGCTTCTTTAAACCCGCAACGTTAACGAACCTGTTGAAGATGGTGTCGCCATCGATAAACATGCTATAGGCGTTCATAAATGCCAGGGATTCGGCACTCAAAGTATTACCTTTGAGTATTGTCTGTGGGTTGATGGGGAGAAATTTCTGCAGCGTCCCGATCGATCGGGTAAACGATGCTTTTTGATCTGCGAGGGTGCACATCTCATGGGTCGCGTTGAGAAACAAGGTGAGGAGGGTTGCTTTTGGGTTTTGTGTCTTGGGTTTGAGAAGGGGTCCGAATGTACTGAGGGTATCCACGGCGCCCAAGTATGCGCGATCGGCGATGTTGGCGAGCTATTTTTGCAAAGGTTAGTCTCTTGAGGCACTGGTTGACATGTAGGAGGAGGAAAACCGATACTGACCCCAATCCGGTCATACAATTGTTTACCACCTCTAAGACGGGAAATATGACCCGGCAATTGTACAGCGTTCACTTGAAGGGCGTAGATGCTCAGTTTCAGAGTGGTTAGTCTTTGGCAAAATTTCAACAAGTCTTGTCTGATATGAAGGTAGAGTTGGCCGTATAGATCATTTTTTGCAGGATAGGTCGCCTGCAGGACTTCTGACAGTTTCCATCCATCAAGGGGATCCGCGGAGTCAGGCATAGGCCATGAAGGGTTGTCTTGGAAGAAAGTACTTTGGGCTGGTTAGTCAAAGAGTTTGCTTGAGCGCTCAAAAATTGCCTACTTACGGATTAGGGACCATGAAGCTCTCACGGGATGCGCCGAAGGGCAGCAACACGCCATCTCCGCGAAACTTTTGTTGGCAGAGACGCCATGAGGGCGGAAGTCGAAATATGGCTCTATCGACGTAGTCCCGTCGGCTAGGGGCCAACGTTACAGACTTTCTGACAGCAACAGCATCGTCGAAAGAGATATTGGAGGTCCCGCGAAAATAAGACAGTACTTTTTCCCACTCCTCCCTGGGGAGCATTGCGCTGAGTGTAGCCTTGTTGTGTGACCATGTTCCCTCTAAGGAGACGCTAGACTCGGACGATTTCGACTTCAGAAAGTTTTGGATAACTGGAAAAACCTTGCTCTGAAGAGATTGCATCAAACTGGATGGCAGAAAGGCGGAGTACCAGAGGTGTAACATCATGGTGCTAGCCATTTCAGGGGGAAAGTTGAATGCAACGAGCAGAAGTATGAGGTTTCTCGCTACCACAGTCTCGTCTTTGTCGTTAATATCAACATGGAGGTGCCCAGTATACCCGTCAGGAAGGCTGGCGATGGTTTTAACTAAATTCCTCAAGTCTCCAGAGGCTTCGGATTGTCAACATGAATGAACGAAAATGGCAGCTTTGCCTTCGATGGCTCACAAGTTGTAGAATGACATACCTGCCAGAAGTAATGAGAGTTCCTGAGATGTGTTTTCACCCTCGTTATCTTTCAACTGCAGTAAATCCAACGCTGGCACATTTCCCCAGAGATATTTCCTTCCACCATGTGAAATATTGGCTGTAAGTATGTTCGAGGTGTCAGAATCTATAAAATCTGGAGTGCGATTTTCCAATTCCCATGCCGGTCGCCAGGTTTGCTTTCGGAGGGGGCTCTTGCAGTCCAACTTGTGGATCGGCCAGTGCACAGTTTGACATTCCTTGCTGCAATACTATGGCACTTGATCAGATTTGTGTCCCTCCAACAAAGGATATCTGAGCGGGAGAATAAACATACTAGCACTAGATGACAACCAGCACAAGCCTTCATGCCAGGGTTATGACAGGTGATGTTGTTGTTGAGCTGACTCCGGTTAGCACAATCGAGGGGTTCCATCTTGCAACAGAATCAGCAAGCTTCATGGAATAGAGAGAGTAGCTCAAATGGCCTTTTTGTTGTTATGATGAGGAAGCTTCAACATAATGAGAGAACAAGTTAGTGTTGTATGCATGCATGCATGTATGTATGTGGGAAGATCCATTCATACAGAACGTTATATGCTAATACCCGATTGCTAGCTGGATACTAGCTCTCTACATACTAACGTATGTTAGGTATGTATTAGAATGTAGGCCGTGATGTATGCGAATCACAACATACCCTGGTTAGCCATTGTCGACCTATCAAATACAGAGCGCTTTAGGGGATAATGTCATTGGGCTGTCTAATGCTCATGCCACTATCCACGCTACCCAGGTGAAACAATAAATCGGTCGAGGGCAAATGCATCAGTTAATTGACCATTTCCAAATTTATCACCATAGATATCACAGGCTGCAGCTCAGGCACTTTTTACAAGCTTTATCAGACATTTCTCTTCTTTTGGCGATGCCACAAAGGCCTCTACAAATTGTAAGAGAGGGTCTTCATCAAGTAGGCCATAGGGATTCAAACATGGGAGCATCAGAAGCTCAAAGAATCATGCAGATAGTGCTGAATGGCAGCAGTCAACCAGCCAGATTGATTGACCGCCACTACTATTGTCGTCATCTTGCTCTGGGGTAATGCTCCTGCGGCAAAGATCATGTGGGAATAGAACAGGAGGGTATAGTATCCAGCTATTAAGTTGTTGTGAAATCCAAGACACTTATTCAGCCACAGGTTCGTGTCTTCAAGGAAGCAAAAGATTCTAGAGCGGCATTCAGCCCATAAATACGACTGCCGCAGAATATTGCTGAAGATGTGAACTAATCTTCACTCCTCCAAGAGATAATATGTGGTTATCATGGGGCCCAGGTCTTCCAGATCTCATCTAGAAACAAAGCCCATGGAAAGAAAGCTCTTTGACCTGAGATGACATCTCAGTTCAATGTGCAAAGAAAGGGAAAAGGGAAAAGAACAAGAAAGAAAAAGACTTCCAACAGGCGAACAGTAGTAGAGTCAACATGATGACATACAAGTTGTTGTAGAGTAGCTGCATGGGCAGCCATGTTCAATCTACTGTATTTTTGACAGCTTTCAGTCGGTGGGTTTGACTTTCTTAAAGACAGCCAAATCATCCTGTTTTCCTTCACAACTAAGTCTTAACTGGCACTTTGAGAATCCCAAGTCATGTTGTGCTGGGTGACAAGCCCTAATATTGGAAGTCTGCTGGAGCATGCAATTCTCTGAGACTGACAGGACTGGTAGTTTGGAAAACTGTTGAGTCAATGTTTGTCATGTTTGCATTAGTTAAACACCTTTATCCCGGGTGGAAAATAGTTCTTGCACACGCTAGTAAGTAATATTGAAATCTCAATACCAACCCCACCATTTTCTTAACTGGAACTATAGTTAAGGTTAGGTTTGGCCGCCTGCTATTAAGGGTCAAAATGCGCCTCAACCTTTCCCTAACTCTACTGGGGCTGTTAGGGATGTCACTTATTCTATGTGTAATGTATCAGGATTTCAGCCAAGCTCAGTGTTTGTAACAACTTGCTGTGTACTGTACATACATACATCCACACCTCCATAGATCGGGATAACATAAATACGACACCGATAGCTAGCGATTAACCCTCGGTCGACCCTTTGAGTGAGGGGATTCAATGTCGATCCCCATTTTCCTCTGCGCGTATAGAGTCCTTCATTGACTGATGCCCAGTCACTGTGAGCGCTGTTCGGGCTTCAATTGGAAAACAGTGAACTCATGAAGGCCTCCAGTATCGGATAATACATACTATGTTGCACTTTATCTGCTGAATGACCTGTTCATATAGAATGGACTAGCATTGGTATGTTCAAATTCATGTTCAAAGTCTTCTGACATACTAGTCTGATGAACGATGTTCTTTTCCTAGTACACTTCCAATCTGTCCTTTCGAGCTGAGGTACCTGATTCTGATAAAACTGCAGCTACTACTAAGCTTTTCCAATACGTCCGTGGAGTAAGACCACCAGCGGCTAAATTCAAAGGAGACATTTCGAGCATATGAGATTGTTGAGTATAGATTGAGTGGCTCCGCTTCGCAAGAGCGGAAGATTTCATGATTGCATCAGAAATCTTGTTTTACAAATTGCTCTTAAATCGTCGAAAACAACCATGGCAAATACTTACCCTCCAAAACTCACATTCCTGGAGAGGCTTGATCTGGTTCCCGCCAGTATCTCCTTGATTGCGACCGGGATCTATGCAGCTATTTCCGGTATCTTTCGTGGAGAGAGCGGAGCCAAGTCTTACTGGAAGCACATCAGCTATGCCGTCATTCGGAGGATGTTGTTGAGAGTTTCCACCAGGCAGAATCAGTATGTCTAGTTATGTTCATTCGGCTGTTACTATGAAGGCCCGTACCCTTTTTTTTTTTTTTGCGAAAATGGTTAACAGTTGATGCATCAAGGGCATTAAATCCTTCAACGAGTGCGATTTATGAAGCATATGCGAAGAAGAACGGTTTTGAACCCCAAACAGTGCAGCTGCAGCATGGCGGGGTTGGGCATTGGATTGGAAATAAGAATGCAAAGAACATTCTCTTGTATTATCATGGTACTGTAACTCATCCCGCTTCTGAAGTATATGCTTATTTGGATCAGGTGGCGGTTTTGCTCTCTCGGCTCATTCCGCATATTTTCAGCTTTTCAACGAGATAATGGAAGAACTCAATGCTGCAGGGAAGGACATTGCTATTTTTGTACTCACATACACTCTTACGCCGCATGCCGTATATCCGATTCAGATGAAGCAAGCTGTCGAAGCGCTCCGTTACCTTGTTGATTTGGGCCGCAGCCCTTCAAACATCATCATTGGAGGTGATTCTGCCGGCGGTAATCTCACACTAGCGGTACTTTCCCATCTTTCCCATCCGCATGAGGCGATTAAACCCTTGGAAATCGCTGTTCCATTGGCAGGTGCATTTGCGATCTCACCGTGGGTCACGTTCTCACAAGATTTTCCCTCCGTTAAGGCAAATGAATATAAAGACATTCTCACATCGGATATTGCTATGCAATGGGGATTAAGCTACCTTGCAGGCCAGAAGAAAGATAACTATAACCAGCCACTCCTTGCCCCGGCGGAGTGGTGGAAAGACATCAAGACGAGAAACTTACTTGTCCTTGCCGGTTCGGATGAGATTCTACTGTCCTGCATTAACCAATTCGTGGACAAGCTAAAGGTATGGATATAACCCTCAAAACGAATCTATCTGGGACTACATTCTGCTTCTTTTCCAGTCCAGATTATGCTGATTTACGTCGCCTGAATGCAGTCCGTAGTTCCAAACGTCACGTATGTTGTGGGCCACGATGAACCGCACAATGCACCTTTCATCTACCCCCTGATCGGTGACACGTCTGCTACCCAGCAAGGAAAAGCATTGCGCTCGTGGCTTTCCGCTCGTCTCTGAAAGGGGCAGTTAATCATATTCTTTATTGAGTATAGTTGCTTCTTTTCATTCCCTATGGCGGTGTGCTATGTACTAAGATAATAATACATGCTCGGGTGACTGATTAGGTTTAACTATTACTTGAATTTGAAGAAATGTCTCGTAGAGGCGTAGTAATTTTTGTTGTGAAGCTGGTGGAAAATGGGCGACGAAGCACTGGTTATTCTTAACCACTATTGATAAAAGCTTTGGCATCTGGTTCTGTGTTAGGTCGGGAACCCGGTTGCAAGCAAGCACGAATCTTGCCTGCCCGATTTGAAGCCCCAACGCAGACTGAGGTGTTTTCTAGCAAATACAGTCGTAAAGCCACCTGGCATTTTTGAAGTAAACATTGCGTTGATCATGGAAGTTGAAATCTTGCCCAATCGCCCTTGGAAAGTCGATTGAAGCATATTTGAGAGGTCATGCAAAGAAATATCCTCCGCCCGGTCAGGGAGCACAGCAAATTCATTATTAAGATCTCCAACAATTTCATTTTTTAACGTGGACCTACCTAGCCATTTGATTATCAGCGGAGTCAACTAAGAACAAACAGGGGCGGTTTTCTTCTTTAACCTCCAGCCAGGCCCTTTATAGATTTCATTATATCAATCTCCGATGCGGATTTCTTCAACGCTCTCGAGGCAATGGCAATCACAAGATCCTGCGCTCTGACAGCCTGATCGTCTATTTCCTCGACTGTAGGAGATCCCGGTGAGGGTTGCGACGGTTCTACAATCTGCTCACGTGGTTTCACCGCGGTTGATCGTGCCACAGTTGACGTTGGCTACCTTGATGAAGTGGGCGCCAATGGGTGCTTCGTGTTGCAATGCTACAGCTTCATGTTCGTAATATATGTTTTTCGTGTCAGTTTCGGAGGAGAGAAGCTGTCGCGGCGAAAGTAAGGTATATTCTTGGGTCTTATATGAAGTATCAATGGTTCGCTTGAACATGCCCTTGAGGATGCTGCTTGGCGCGATTTCAATTATCCGTTCGCAGGTTTCAGAAGAGAGAATTGCATCTTGCGTTTCAATCCATCGGACGGGTGACGCAAACTGATATCTGGAATCATGGCATCTCAGTATATCAATGTTTCCTCATTCCACAGATATCTATGGCCAAGATCACTCACGCCATCAGCTCAATGAGCAAAGTTCAGACCAGTTTTCTCTGGATTTCGCTTTCGATAGCCATTGTCTGGGCTTCTCCAAATCCCATTGTTAACAACCATTTGCTAGCTGAAAGCGCCAGAGAAAGGGAAGGCATTTAGCCAAGGGCCGCTTCAGTTGAACTTTGTATTCCCCAGAGTGGAAAGCATTTTTACATAAGACGTCGCCTCGGTTAGATCTGGAATTCTCATCTGAAAGGATGAATGCTGCGGGAAAGATTCTAGCTACGGAGTACCTCCGCCGTCAAGGTCGTGGGCCGCCCACTGATGCAGTCTCGGTATTCTCCGCTGCGAGAGATAGCACTTTGGAATGGAGAAGTATTAAAAAAAAAGAAACATAGGCTATTTAGTATTAACGTTGTTATCCGTAAATACGCAGTTCTGTTATACATTACCAGTCATCTGGATAAAGTTGTAATGTATTGGTGGTTACCCTCCAAAATAACCGTTATGCTTCCTGGCAATGGGAAACTGACATTAATTTAGTAAATTAAGCCCGTTTAAAACATCAGGATGTGTCACTTGTAGTGTGCAGTTCGACAAAGGTGAAGGTAGAGTCCAGCTGGCAATGTTCCTCAAAGCAACCCCCCCCCCCCCCCCCCCCCCAAAAAAAAAAAAAAAAAAAAAAAAAAATTGAACTGGCTTAGACATTGAATTCCAACTGAATCTTTTGCTCCTCAGACCATTTCTGATCTTTCTTTGGAAAGGAGAGAATCGACAAGAAGCGTTCAAAGAGCAACAACGGGTTTTTTTGACTGGGGCCCAGAAAGAGGAAATCCTTGCACAACATCCACCATCCATCATCAAGATGAACACCTTGATGAGCACCCTAATCGGGCTTGGTTTGATGATTTGCGTGCTCCATGTACATTCATGTTCACATCTTCAATGGATGGTATCGAGAAGCTGATTTTAGCATAGGTGGTCGTCTTAGTATGCTACAGAATTCTGTTTCATCCCCTGGCCAAGTACCCGGGTCCCAGGTTGGCGAAGTATACAAATCTTTATTCCGGCTACCATGCATGGAAAGGCGATCTCCACGTGGACATGTGGAGATGCCATGAGAAATATGGTCAGTGGAATTGAGATCGATATCTTGACGGAACAGCTTTCAAGTATGCTGAGAGGTTGTTTGCAGGTGACTTTGTAAGATATGGACCTAATAGTCTTTTGGTCAACACCGCTAAGGGACTTCATGGTATGTACACACCTTATGACTGGACACTTTCTGAATAGTTAACAGTAAGGTCCCAGACATCTATAGCCACGGGAAAAATTTCAAAAAGGCACAAAGATATTCGGCCATGGTCCACCGAGCACCAAACACATTGACAGTCATCGACAAGGTCAAACATGGCAAGAAAAGAAGAATCATCAGCCAGGGATTTTCTGACGCTGCACTCAAGGCATATGAGCCAGTTATCCTGAAGCAGGTCCAGCAGCTGCGAACGCAATTAATGGTCGATAATGAAGGCCGAGAGGTTCCCTCAGACTCGTGGTCGCCTTCTAAGAACATGGCACGACTCGGTAAGTTTTGGTTCTGTAAACTGACCTCCACCAAGACACGGCTGACGGATCACAGGTGATTGTTTCACATTCGACGTCATGTGCAACATCATTTTCGATATACCATGGTCCACTCTGTGTGACCCTAGTTATCGATTCGTTCCAGAAGTCATTGAAAAATCGAACGTTCGCGTGGGCACACTGGCACAGGCCCCGGAGCTGACATTTATGCGTTTAGATAAAATCCTTTTCCCTGAGGCAATCAAAGCACGAGACAAGTTCATCACTTTCATCGACGAAATTCTACGAGAAGGAATAAAAGCCGCGAGCAAGTCCGGTAAAGGCGTCTTTGCTACACTGACAAATGCCAAAGATCCTGAAACGAAGCAGCCATTGGGTATGAAGGAGTTGGGCGGAGAGAGTGCAACGCTCATTGTCGCAGGTAGGATGCAATCGGCCTCTCAATCAGTCCAAGACGCAAATTAACCACCCTCCTTTGACATAGGCACTGACACGACATCCACGGCCCTGGCCGCGTCATTCTTTTATCTTTCGCATAACCGTGCCGCTTATGAAAGGGTGACAGCAGAAATTCGCAGTGTCTTCCACTCTCTGGAGGAAATCAAGCTAGGCCCGCAGATGAATCAATGCATCTTCCTTCGCGCCTGCATTGACGAGAGTATGCGCATGTCCCCATCCGCGGCCAGTTCGCTGTGGCGCGAAACTGAGAAGAATGGCGCCACAGTGGACAGTGAATATATTCCCGCCGGAGTTGATGTAGGCACCTGCATCTACAGTATTCACCACAACCCAGCATATTACCCACAACCGTTTAGCTTCCACCCAGAGCGTTGGATCAGCGATGAGGCTCATAAGGTGGATGGAGATGTTGCGCTTGCCAGGTCCGCCTTCAACCCCTTCTCCATCGGCCCTCGGAGTTGCATCGGAAAGGGGCTGGCCTATGTCGAGCTGCAGCTGGCGTTGGCGCATATCTTGTGGGCTTTTGATTTTCGTTTGGCATTGGGCGAACAGGGGTTAATCGGTGAAGGGAGCCAAGGTGCGGAGTACGGGCGTCATCGGGTTGATGAGTTCCAGCTGAAAGATCACCTTACCGCGGCCAAGCAAGGACCTTACATCGAGTTCAGGTTCAGGGGGCAATGAAGATCCAGCTTTTTAAATGCCGGCATGAAAAGAAGCCCCGACATAAATACTGATGTCAAGAGAAGTCAGTGTGAGAGATCTCAAAACCTGCAGTCAGTACAGACCAATCAGTTTGTCCCTCGAATATCATTTCAGACCTACTCTAGAAACTCTGTGAAACGTTCAATTCCACTCCCCGCTCTTCCAATCTTGCAGCATGTATAAATCATCACAGTGTCCGCGTAATGTATCAGTGATAAGTTGTTGAATAGAACAGGTTGGACTCGGTGGATTGCCTTCTGTGCCTTCAACGAGCTGGTGAGGTCAACCACCTGAGATGTCGTTGAGACAAGGTTTGATTAGTCATATAGGTTACAGTTAGTTACAGTTAGTGAGTTAATTACATAACTAACTAACTTACAGTAGTTACTTGGCTAATCCAACCACCATTACTCCGTACTGTCATTGAGTATGTAACTACAACAAAGAGATAAAAACACCATGTCTTTTTGTAACAACAGCATACATACACACTTGTTATCCAATCAACCCGCAACTCGGGACATAGCCTCAGAGGATAGTTATTGAACAGCTTCTCAGCTCTGATGGTAACCAGTACAGGCCCCATGCATGTAGATTAGCCGCGGAATCCTCACGATGAAGAGCGACTCAACGACCTTGCTGGGGTTATCAATCGCGTGAATGCGAGCGTGGTTTATTTGACTCCCTCCGTCGTCAGTCTCCTACCACCAGCTCAAATTCCCGGTGTTAAAACCCTGGCATTGGGAGGAGAAAGCGTCAGAGAGGAAAATATCTCACTCTGGGCAGAGAAGAGTCACCTTGTCAACATCTATGGTCCTGCAGTATGTTCTGCGTGGTCGACTGTGCTTCAAGGAGTTCCGAAGTCAGCCTCAGCCAGCAACATAGGCTATAGTCTTAGCGCGCGCACGTGGATCGCAAGCGAGGACGACGCGTCTAATAAACTGTGTTCTGTTAGCGCGGTAGACGAACTTCTCATCGAAGGACCGATTCTGGCGCGGGGTTATCTCAACGACGACGTCAAAACAGACGACGCTTTTATACCGGCTCCTGCATGGCTATCCGTGCATGTTGCTGAATCTGATCGTCCAACGAAGGTTTACAAGACTGGGGATCTCGCTTGATACAATTCCGATGGCTCTCTACATTTCGTCGGCCGTCGAGATAATCAGGTTAAGTTGCATGGCCAGCGGATCGAAATGGGCGAACTTGAGCACACGCTCTTGGCCCATCAGAGTGTGCATAATGCGCTTATATTTGTTCCAGACACTGGTCCGCTCAAAGGCAAGCTGGTCGGTGTGCTTTCGCTGAGAAATCCTACCGTTCCCTCTGCACCAAAGACCAAGGTTGTCGAATTGCTCGAAGGCCTCGACAATACAAACGCCCAAAAGGAATTGCTTGACGTGCGCCAGCATATGGCAAACACAGTGCCTGCTTATATGGTTCCTTCTCTGTGGTTCGTAGTTAAAGCGATTCCTGTCACAAAGATGGCAAATCAGATCGCTCCGCTGTAACCACTTGGCTCAATACTCTAAAACAAAATTTCATCACTGGGAACCTGGAAACTGATCCCGAGATTAGCCTCCCAGTGAATGAGACAGAAAACGAAGTTCTCGACGTGGTTGCCTCCGTTCTTAATCTTTAAAAAATCCAGGTATCGATGGATCAGGACTGTCTAGCTTTCGGAGGAGACTCGATCACGGCTATGCAAGTCACTTCGCAGTGCCGACTACGAGGCATTCGGTTGGTGGTAAAAGATATTCTTCGAAGTTTGTCGCTTCGTCAGATTGCTGAACATGCTGAAGCCGCCCGTAAATCAATAGCTTCACTGAAGGGTGACCAGGTAACAACATCGCGACCACTTGGGCTGATACCCGACTTTCCCATTTCACACGTCGATATTCTCACTAGCAAGCTTAAAATCGAGGTGGAAGCTATTGAAGATGCTTATCCATGCTCTCCTATGCAAGAAGGCATCTTGATTAGTCAAGCTCAGGCTCCAGAGACACACAAATTCTACGCGGTGTTGGCCGTTAACTGGCTTGGGCACGTCTCCTTGTTAGGCGTCCCTTCTTGCGCACTATCTTTGTCGAAAATCCGCTGCGAGACCGGGTATACAGTCAGACAGTGTTGAAAACCTATACTCCACGGGTCGACATAGTGCCCAACCTTGCCAGTTTGTTTCAATATCCCCACCAACACCGATTGGATTACAATGAATTGATTCCACCTCACCGTCTCGCAATATTTGAGGACAGAGACGCGGATTACTTCAACCTAGAAATTAATCATGCTTTATTAGATGGCGGATCAATGTCGGTCATGGTGCGGGACCTTGTACTCGCCTATGATCAGGAATTGCCTCCAGGACCAAAATACAAAGATTATATTTCCGTTTTACAAAGTCTGTCGAAGGAGCACGTTCTGTCATACTGGAAGGATCATCCCCTAGGTGTTCAGACACTATTGTTTCCGGCTCTCCAAGATGAAACCTTTTTGAACAAAGAGCTTCGTGTCATACATGTCCCGATTGCAGAGAATACAAAATCGGAGCTACAGAAATTCACCAGATTCAATAAAATGACCCTGGCAAATGTTTTTCAAGTCGTTTGGGGACTAGTACTTCGTGCATACTCGGGAGAGCCAGATGTTGTCTTCGGATATTTGTCTTCAGGCCGTGATATTGAAGGGGTAGACATTGAAAACTCCGTTGGTGCATTTATCACCATGCTGGTATGTCGAGTCCGTACTCACGACTCATTATCTTTCCTTGAATCTTGCGAAAAATTCAGGAGGATTTCTTGGATTCATTGCCACATCAACACACCTCTCTTGCCGAGGTCCAGCATACTTTGCAGCTGCCTGGAGAGCGTCTCTTTAATACCATTCTCACGTTGCAACGCCCAATGGTGGGAGACACTGTAAATAATAACATTTTCATGGAGTATTTGGGAGGTAGCGATCCAACAGAATATGACCTGGGTGTCGACGTTACTATTACCGAAGCAAAGATTGACGTTTCGATTAGCTACTGGACCACATTTATGTCTGAGCGCCAGGCAAGCATGTTGAGTTCAACCTTTGCAGGTATTCTCTCTAGCCTTCTCGCGTACCCTGAGAGAAAATTTTGGCGAAATTGACCTTCTGGGCGAGGAACAATATCCTTCCATGTTCATTTCGATGGCCCAAGTGCCCTTAACTGCTAATGGCAAGGCGGATCGTCGACAACTGCGGGAACTAGCTGCATCTCTTCCTCGTGAAGACGCGTTGCTATTCTCCCTAGCGGACACCATCAAACAAGACCCTACCACGGAGATGGAATTCCAAATTCGTAAATTATGGGCGGCTGTCTTGAATATGGAGGTGGACGAAATAGGAGCTGGTGATCATTTTTTCCCATTGGGCGGCGGTTCAATCATTGCAATGACGCTGACAACTCTTGCTCGCCTCGAGAATCTGCATCTGTCTGTGCAAAACATTTTCCAGACTCCCGTTCTCGCAGAAATGGCCGCCCAAGTCGAGACACAGTCACTCCAATGTCGAGAACAGCAACTCCCTATGTATCAACCTTTCTCTTTGGTGCGCGAGTTTTCCAACCCAGATTTCGTTTCCGAAATTGCGACTCATATTTAAACTGACCCAGAGAATATGCTGATGTTCTGCCTGCAACCAATTTCCAAGCATCCGCAATCTCGTATTCTATGCTCGAAACAAGGGGTTTATTGAATTACCTGTTTCTTGATCGCGAAGGGAGGCTTCCGTGGAGTATAAGCGACTTCCAACGAGCTTGCACCCCGTTCCTTCAGGCACATGAAATTCTGAGAACTGTGTTCACCCGTATATGGTAATCAATTTTACAGGTTGTATATAAACGGCTTTCCCAAGATGTCGAATTTCACGAGACCAGCCAGGATGTCAAATCTTTTTGCGCCGAGTTATGTCGAAAGGACATGGAAACAGATCGCAAGCCAGGGGATCAATTGACTAAATGATGGACGTTACCAACGCAACGCATCAGCGTCTCATCTTCCGCGTCTCCATGCACAATATGACGGCATTTGTCTTCCTCTCCTTTGGAACACCTTTAATAATGCATTTTCCGGCACCAAACCCACCCCGGAAGTCCCGTTCCGCTAGTACATAACTAGCCTTGTCCAACTTTTCGATTCCGAGAAGGCAATGTCATATTGGCGCAGTCTCCTCGCCGGACTATCGCAATGCGTACGATGTGAGTTTGACTCGTAAAATAACCGACCCTAAGTCGCTTTCTGGGATTACGTTTGCTACCGTCCTCAAGTCAGCCTGGGCTGTTGTGCTGTCCTCCCTATCGCATAGCACTGATATTGTCTTCGGGCACGTAACCTCTGGCCCCACCATTTCCACTGCTGACATTGAGCACATCGTTGGCCCATGTCTTAACATAGTACCAGTCCGAGTACCCATCGATCCGTATTCAAGCATCGAAGACCTCTTGCATTTGTGCAAGCCCAGCATGTGGCAACAACGGCGCACGAGTCACTGGGAATGCGGGATATCATCCATGAATGTAGCCCTTGGCCTAATTTCATACGGTTTAGCAGCGTGGTACAGCATCAAAACATCACTGAAAAATCCATAGTTACACTTAACGGCAATGTATACACTATAGGAGACTTTTGCCCCTCAGCAGATGAAGCTGACATCGCTATTAAAACGACTCCCAGAGGTGATAAAATTGAAGTCCTCCTCCTCACATCAGCACGATCTGTTGGTGAAGCTACAGCGTCGACTGTACTAAATCTGCTTTGTGACATCATCGAAACCGTTAGTAAAACATCGCTCAAGCAGGTTCAGCCAGGGCATTGGATGAAAGACATACCAATTCTCCCGTTGCAGCCTCCGGCTTCGGTCATTGCTAATGGCCATTCCCTGGGGAATTGGGTTGACAATGACGATTGGGAGGGTTTAGCAGAATTTGTTAAGGACAGCTGGAGGAATGTGCTGGCAGCACCAGACTTATCGCTTGATTTGGACTCAGACCTTTTCGCGGTCGGTGGTGACATGGTCTTGGTGGCCATGTTAGCGGTGATTTGGCAACGTCAGGGATACGAAGTTGCTGTTGAATCATTAATGGATCATCCACACGTTCTGGACATGGCTCAGACGCTGCTGATGACAAGACGATAGGTATATTATGTGTGCATTTTCTTGGATTTTGGGAAGTTGTTAGTATAGTTTCAATAGCACTTGTTGGTTGTATAAGCAGCAGTTTTTGAATTTGAACTTATTGGCTTTTTTCTGAATTCCAATCTGGATTTTTGCAATTTCGACAGTTTTGTTATTGATATTGTTTGAAACCTAAATTGGCGATGAGAATATCCCATCTCAGTGCAGACATAGGGATCCATTAGCTTACGCTGCCCCTGAAAGCCAAGCCCCAGCGAGATTCACCAACGCGTTCCCTCTAACTAGCGCCAAACAGCCCCTTGCAGCTTTCATCCATTCTCCTGGATACATTAGTTACACACGCAACGATAGGGAGGTCAGGCAGCGAGCTAATATGATTGCAGAATTGATTTATTAATTAATTGATATAGCTAAGCTGGTACATTTACTCCGTTGCCAATTACCCAGGCTCCCAAGATGGACCCTTCGACATTCATAGACCCCCAATTGACACTCCCCGACCGGTTGGTGGTGCAAAATCTTCTCAAGGTAGTCGAATCCAAGAGTACGTCGCTCATTGCAATTGTCGTACTGGCTCCAGGCTAATGAGCTTTACCAGGTCCGACCCAACCTGGCTCTTCGAAAGATGGCTACGACACTCAGAGAACTATTCAGAAATTGGCAGCGCTGAATGACGTGTCCAATCCTGAATTTGACCCTACTGTCTTCCAGTTCTGGGACACTGGCTTCCTTCAATCCAAGCTTCCAGAGGTGATACGAAAGTACCTATTTCAACCTTACATCCGCTGGGCCCAAGGCATTGTGCGCGTTAAAACAGACGTGGTTATTGTAACTCACCTCTTTCTGTACCTGACGACTTCGATCCCCAGCGCTCTTTTGCTGTACTACCACTTTACTTGGATTCATGGCATTGCACACTGCATGCTTCATCTTTGGTACACCGGAACATATACGTTGATGAAACACCAACATATCCACATGAATGGAATCCTATCTTCCCGATACTATCTTCTGGACTTGCTTTTTCCGTTCATCTTGGATCCTCTGCTGGGTCATACCTGGAATTCCTACTACTACCACCATATCAAGCACCATCATGTGGAAGGCAACGGACCAGACGATCTGAACTCGACTCTGCGGTATGATCGCGATAATATCTACGATTTCATGTGCTACGTCGGCAGGTTCTTCTTCTTGGTATGGCTGGAGCTTCCGCTGTATTTTGTACGAAAGGGCAAGTTCAAGTTCGCTTTCCAGTCGGCATTCTGGGAAGCAAGCGACTATGCGTACCTCTATCTGCTCTACAGATATGTCAGCCCTCGCGCAACGTTCTTTGTGTTTCTCGTGCCGCTTCTGACTTTGAGAATTGGTTTGATGGTGGGCAACTGGGGCCAACATGCTTTCGTGGACAGTGCAGACCCTGACTCGGACTTTCGGTCCAGTATTACACTGATCGATGTTGCGGTATGTTGGCTAAATTGTTGTCATATTTTAACGCCGTGCATCCGCTAATATCGCCCAAGAGCAATCGCTTCTGCTTCAATGATGGCTATCACACCTCACATCATCTGAATCCGCGCCGACACTGGAGGGAACATCCAGTAGCCTTCATGAAGCAAAAGGAACGGTACGCAGAAGAGCGAGCTTTGGTGTTTCGAAATATCGACTTCATTATGATTACGGTGAAGCTGCTACAGAAGGATTATATGTATCTGGCTAAGTGCTTGGTACCAATGGGCGACCAAGTAAAGATGTCCCTGCAAGAGAGAGCAGATATGTTGAGAAGTCGGGCACGCCGCTTTACGAGTGACGAGTTGCAGAGCAAATTCCGCAAGCACAAGTTAAGGTAAAACATGGAGGTTGTTTGATGGCTGGTTATTAGACCTAGAGTAATGGGCATGCGGCTGGTTGTACGAACATCCTTACCCGATACCTGTTACTTTCCGCTTTTCCTGTTCCCTGCAGCAGTTCCTCAGCCCCAGCTCTCTCAGGACCGCTTCTTCTTGCGCCAACAGTTTGACTTTCTAGACTTTTTCGAACGCACCCAAGTCCACCAACGTTTGGGGGCTCAATACTCCGTATTCTGGTGAGAGTATCCACCTTATCTGCCATACCTTGTTTCTTTTATCACCTTGGCTGTCAATTGCTGCATGTTAAGAAGTGTGCAGACCACCATGAAATGCTGATTTTTCCAGGATGACACAGTTGCAGACTCCGTTGTCGTGTATCAAATCGGGTATCAGAAACTAAATCCATGCCTATGAAAATGTAATAAAAATACGTGTAACAAACCATTGTATGTATGTATGTAAGGCTGTCTGTAATTAAACTATATGTATTCCATACGGAGTAATTTATCCACTATTTTACAAAACATACCATACCGTCTAGTGCTTGGCGGGAGGCAGTCAAGAACTTCAAAGAAGCAAAAATTAAGCTCGCTGATCTCCCATTAGCTTACCAGTTGGCCTCGCATATGTCTCTCTCAATGACAGTTCATGATGAGAAATATGAAGCGGCACAGCTGTGTGTACAACCCATGCAAGTAGTTAAGTAGCTTTCTCCAATCAATAATTGTATAGCTCAGGGAAAGTTCGCGGCAATGGAAGGTTGGTATGTGAGTAGGTCACTAGGTGTGACCTTGCTAGGTCCCCTTTCCAGCTGCTCCCAGTTGCCCCTGGGGGTGATCAAGTAGATTACTAGGGATTACCAGGGCTCCAGAGTCCAGTGGTAGTCTATAGTAGCTGTAAGGCCCCAGCTGTAAGCTCCGCGAAAGCTAACACTGCCCCTTTCTCTCAAATGTAACTAGTCTTAATTTGGTTAGCTTTAGTGAGCATAACACACATATAAATAACACACTGATTTCCCTCTTCATTGAGAGAATCAGTGGCAATCTCTTTTGCCTAAGAACTATATCCTTTGCTTATTGATTCTCTTATTGATTAAGTGAATAGTAGCTATTTCACATCTGCTTATATATCAACTGGATAGATCTCTTTACACTATTCTTATAGTAGCCTAACTGACTAGATTTGGGGGAGCAGACAGCTCTGTAATTTTGAAGCTCATTAAATTGTAACAACATTAGAGTCTAAGTAGCTAATAGTAGCTCTCAAGTAGACTGACTGTGGGAACCAGAGATTTTCATCTCTTTCCATTTCATTCCAGGTGTTTGGAATCATTCAGGGGACAGAAATGGAATTTTGTATCAAGCTATCAGAATCAAATTACTATTATGTGAGACAGAACTGAAAGAAAACAGAACTGAAGATTTATGAACTGAAACAGAAATGAAACTGCAGATGAACTTGTTGAAATGAGTTAGAAACTAGCATCTTGCTCTTGAAATAAAAATAAAACTGCAGTCAACACACATGACACAAAATAAAATCACATGATCTTGAGACAAAAATTTCTGATTTCTAATTACATAACACAAAAAATGTAAATAATGGTTTCTGATAACAAACATGAATAAATTTAGCTGAAACATTCATTAACTCAATAATTACATAACAAGATAACAACTTAAAATAATGATTTTAATCACATGCAAGTTCAATCATACATAATTATTTATGTTTTTGTTGTTGTTATTACTGTTTTTTTTTTGTGATTTTGCAATTTTTTTATTTAATTTTTTAATTTTTTTAACTTTCAGACATTTTTTTTTATCATTAAATTAATATTTTTTTATTAATTGTGCTTCTTCAGCAAGCTTTTTTTTTCATTATATTTATTATTTTTAATAATTAGACAATCATTATCAGAATTATCATCAAATGTAATATTTTCATCAATAAGCAAATTTTGATCATCATGTTTTATTAACATAATTTTTTTGATTATCAGTTCTGTAAAATGTTTTTGTCAATAAAAACAAATGTTTTTCTCTGAATTAAACTTTCACTTCACATCAACAGCATGTGATAGCACATTAAGTATATTTTTAATTATTTATATCACAGTAAGATACTAATATTTAATGTTCATTCATATTTTAAAAATATTTTTTTCTGATATTTAAAAAATTTAAATATCGTGTAAATATTGTTCAAACTCATTTTTTAACTGTGCACTGTCAGTATTTTTTTTCATATCATTATTCATAATTGTATTCAAATTCTAGTTTCAAATTAAATGAATTTTTTTAAACTTATTATCAAAAATTATTATTTTTAAATTAAAATCATTCTTCAGAACAACTGCTGATGTTTTTTCATATTGTTTGTAATTTTGATTATAAAACTCAATCACAAGTTATTTATATTCATTAAGTTTATTATTTTTTTAATGTTTTGAGTTTAAAGCATTCATGCAGATGCATAAATTGAAAACAACTGTTACTGAATAAATTTTTTCATGCTCATTTGCAGTTTTTGAATAATATTCAAACAGTTTGACAAATGTATTTTAACAAACATTAATCAGTGCATTTTTTTTTGTTATTTTTCAAATATATATTTTTTTTCATTTGTTCAAATGATTAAATATTACATTGTATATTTAAAAGCTTAAATAAATCATCAGTTTTTTTATCATTGAAAAACTTTTTGTATATATCATAAATGATCACAAGAAATATATGACATATTTAACTTGTTTTCATTCATCATCAGTTAATTAAAGTTTTTTGATTTTTGCAATCTTGATGTTTTCAATTCATATGTTCAGATATTATCTCAGAAAAAAAACTCAAATTATCATATTATAAATTAAATTTCATTAAATTTTCACATTAATTTTTATATTTAAGATTTTATCAGCTGACTGCAGATTATGAAAAATTTCTCAACACTGAAAAAAAATGTAAATGACATTGACAAGCAATCAAATTTAAAAATATCATTATAAGCAAAATGTTTCAAGCTCATTATTTCAGTTTGTTATTAATTTTTTAAAGTGTATTTTTGAATGTTTCAATCTGAAGCTCATCTGAAATGTAATTATCATTAAATTTAAATAATGAATTTTCATTCTTATTTTTGATTTTCAATTCATTTATTAATTACTTCACAACAAACTGCAAAATATAAGCAATACAAAAAATTAATTTAAATTTTATATTTCATTTATGATTGTTGATTTATCTGATCTTCATTTGTAGAAATTTTCAAAAAATATAATTATTATTAACATTATCTGCAGTAATGCAAAACAGTTGCTTTATTGTTTTATTTTGCTTCAAAAACTTATATAATGCTTCACTTAAATTCACTTCATTATGAGATTCTTTCAGTAATTCAAAATCAATCAGCTTTTCTTCAAATTTTCATTTGTTTGTCACAAAATATATCACAACATTCATAAAAAAAATTATATGAGAACTTAATTATACATCAACAATAAATGATATTTTTGTATTTGATTTATAATTTCATAATAATTAACTTGCTGTTTGATTATATTTGTCATTCAAGAAATCACATACTTTGATTTGATGAAAAAAATCAGAAATTGCTAATGATCAGAAACAATAAATTAAATTTCAAAAATGTTTATTGTTAATTATATGAAAAAACAAGTTCAGCAAGATGAATGCTTTGAGAAAAAAATCATGAAAATTATTTTTGAAATAAAAAACTGATTTTTTAGTAATTTTTAAATGCTTGTGCTGATTTATCTGAATTTAATTAAGTTTATTATTAAAAATTGTTATCATAATTAAAAGAAAATTTTTTATTAACATATCATCAAGTAACTTATTTTTATCATGCTTTGAAAAAACAGCACAATTACAATTTTTGCTGTTTATATGCTTCTTCAATTCATTGATGTTATGATTTATATATATTGAATGCTTCAGTACAGTGTGACATTTCTTACATATAATAACTAATTCATCATTAAATTTTTTGCTGCTTGTATTATCTGATTTTATGCAATGAAAAATTACTTGATGCTGTTTTATACAGAATAAGCATGATTACAATTCTTTAATGATTTTTTTGCAAATGTTGCATTTCATCATTGATTAAAAACAACACTTTTAGCAAAATTATAAATAATAAAATGCTTTTCATGAAAATACAATTTAGTTAATTTTTTATCAGAAACTGATGATTGAATGTTTGATGAAGAAAATGATGAAATCAGAATTTTCTTTACATTTGATGACACAACAATAGCAAGATTTAACATCAAAACAAATATATTAAGCTCAAAATGTAGAAAATGAATGATATTCAAGCTGAAATAATAATAACAAATTTTAATAACAAGTTTGATTAAATTGAAAAATTTTAAGTAAGTATTTCAAAATTTGTTATGAATTGTGTAGTTGTTAAGTTGTCAGATATTGAAAATGATATTTGTTTATTGACATTCTCATTTTACATTCAAGTTTGAACTCCACATTTTGCTATCTACAGTCAATACACAACAACACAGTGTTTAATATAACTTATTTCATATATATATTAAATATATATATAGTAAATTTAGTTCTGATAAGAATTTTATATAAAAATAAGCAGTAGTTCTATCAAAATCACTTCATTAATGATTAACTCTAACTTTAATTACTGTTTTTGAGCTGCAATTTTGATGAAAATTTTAATCAGTTATTATTTAATTTTCATTGTATTTACTATTCATCATTCTCATTTTTCTTTTTATCAGACAGCACAATCATCTCAAAATTCATTTTTTTAATTATTTTTAAAACTGATGATTTTTCAAACTTCTTCAGATTTGTTTGCTTGAAGAAATAATTCATTTGTTTTTTAACAAAATCATTATCTGCATCTGCAATTTTAAAATGATCATATTTATGCTCAATTTAATTGTGCTTCAGTTTTTGAATGATTTGACGAAAACAAGTCTGAAAATAACTCATGATGTTATAATTCTGAGTTTCTGACTTAGTTTATTATTTTGTCAGTATGTGCATAAAGTTGAAATAAACTTGTTATTTGAATTTGTTGTTTTTTTTTGTTTTTTGCTTAATTGCATTGCAGTTTTAAATTTTTCTGCACAATATTTTTGTTATTTTTAGTTTTTTTAATTTTTTTCATTTCTTCAATTTCATGATATTCATAAAATTTTTCTTGATTAAATTACTTCTGCATCACAGTTTCAATAATGACATTTTTTTGTATTTTATGCTTTTTTTCTGTGTTATTTTTTCTGACAGATTTGTCAGTAAATATCTGAGATTTATTATCAAGAATTGTTATCATTTTGCAGTTTTTTTCAAACATTAAATGATATCATATCTGATCTTGCAATCAGTCTGATTGATTTTGTGTTTTTTTTCTCTTTTTCATTAAGTGCACATTTTTTTTCATGTGCAGCAACAGTTTTTAATTGTGTTAACAATTGTTTTTTTGAACTTGAATTCTTCATGATGAATTGTGAACAATAACAAAATGTAATAACAAACAAAGCTTTCTTGATTAATATAATGCAATGAGCTGAATGAAAGTGAAATTGAAAGAAAAAATGTCAGAAAGTGAGATGTTTATATATATATATAAACAAAAGCAAAAATGATGAAAAGCTTTGTAGCAACACAAAATCACATAATTTTATTTTTTTATAATTTTATTTTTTATTTATGTTTCTGTTTCTGTTTACTTTTCATTTCTTTTTTTATATTATTTTTTAATTATCACTTGTTTTGTAAGTATGCTTATGCTTTTACAAAAATATATAACTGATGTTTGATAAATAAATTATTAATGACTGAAAACAATGTTGCTGAAATTTTTAGAATGAAAATGAAAACTGTTTTTGAAAACATGATCAATAACACTACACATGCTACAGAAAAAAATGTTGTAAAGAGTCACTTCAAAATTACTAAAAGTGATTTCAATGATGCAAATGTGAATATGAAAAATATTAAAAAAAACAACAATAAAAATGCAAATTCTGAATTGAAGAAAAATGAAAAAAAAATGATGATGCAGCAGTTTAGAAATTGTTGCAATAAAAAAATAAATGAAAATTATGTTTCTCATGATGACTCTGACTTTAATAATTTTAATGTGAGATTTGAGAATTATATGTAAGTAATAAAATATGATAATAATTTTGTGAAAATTTGCTGCTAAAAAAAATGTAGTGAATATGAATTCATTAAACATGCAGCAATGTTTTCTGAAACAACTGCAGTTTTGTGAGCTGAGTATCAGCATCATCTGAATAATTACAACACAAAACATTAAACTTAATACTGAGTGCACTTAAATATTTTTATTAATTAATGAAAAACAGCAAATTCAGCTTCACATATTTTAAATTTTTATGAAGTTAATAATAAATAATGATTTCTGATAATGATTTCACAATTTAATAAAATATTAAAAGTAATTTAAAAAATATACTGATATTAGTGTAACTGAGAATTTATTATTTTTCAGATATAATTTCAATGATTAATTTGTCAGATTATTTTTGAAATTAATTTAGCATTCTGCTGACAGATAATCATCATTGATGCTTTTCAACTTGCTGCTGAAAACACAATCATCACATTTTTTAAATGTGAGTATATTCTTCATTTTCAAAAATTTCATTTATTAATATAAAATAAATGACATTCAAGCAATGATTTATTGAAACTGAGTTATTTTGACTCAGAATAATATTCAACTGATTTTTTAGTTGATTAAATATGTTGATAATTTGTTTTTTGAATGTGTATCTGCAAAAACTTGTGAAAGAAAGAAGTAAAAAGTTTTTTTGAGAAGAATTTACAAAATATTAAATAAATAAAATAAATTTTCAGTGAAACAATGTATTTTGTGATAAATTAATAAGTTTTCAGAGATTTTTTTTTTCTTGTGTGATTTTTGTCACATGATGTGATAATAATTTAAGATAATGATTTCACATGCAAATGTGTCAAAATGTTTCACTTGACATTGAAACTGAAAATCTTCATTTTGTTTTGTTTTATTGATTCAGAACAATTTGAAATGAATTTAAAATCAGAATTTTCTTGTCAGAAACTGAAATAAAATAACAACTTATTTCTTGAAATAAAACTGAAACTAGAAAGAAAATTTCTGAAATGAAACTGAAATTTTTCATCATGTAGTGATAATGAAAATGAGTAACAATTCTTGCAATTAAGAATGAGTTTGAAACTACAGTAGTTGAAACTGAAACTGAGCTCACTGAAACAGAAGAAGATTTTCTGTTTCATGCAGTCAGTTTACTCTCAAGCAGTTTTTAGAAATGTTAAAAAATCAAAATTTAATGAAATGTTGTAACACATTGTAAAATTACACAATTGTATTTATTTTTATTTGTTATTCAGTAACTATTAAGAGCTCTCAGCTGCTACTAACAAAGAATATAATGAACAACAACAACAACAATAATAATAATAATACTAACAAAAAATTAAAGATGTTATTAAGAATTTAGTATTTTCTTTCTATATTATTATATCTTCTTTTATTATTATTTTTTATTATATTTATTATACTAAGCAGCTACTAGCAGCTTTCAGTTTTTACTAACAATTAAAAACTTGAAAATATTTATATTTTTATTTCAATATTTTATGTTCTTTGATTGCTACTGAGTATTACTGAGAGCAGACTGGGCAGTAAGAAGCAACTTAAAATATTGTCATGTAATTTAAAAATATCTCATTATGTTTCAAGATTTGCACATTTTTAAAAAATGCTTAAGAGTACTTGAGAGCTACTAGTAGCTACTAGACTAGAAATTCAATGAGCTTCAAAATTACAGAGCAACTCAAGTCAGTTAAACTACTATAGGCTACCACTGAAACTCTAATAATCTCTAGTAATTTATTTGAGCACCTCTGGAGGCAACTGAAAAGAGCATCTAGTGAGGTCATGTCTAGCAATCTAGAAATGTAGTAAACTGGCAATGAGTTTTTGAGACTGAATAACTCTGATTTCTTCCATCAAAAACATCTTTTTCCATTCAGAGAACTCTGTAACAACAAGTGCAGCACATATATTATTTAAAAAAAAGTCTTTTGAACAGCTATGGCTTGATGCTCAGGTATCAGTGACCTGCCAGCAGTTAAATCATGAATTACAAATTTGAATAATTGTAAAGCATGTAAATTAATGAGATATAAACTGAAAACATGCTGAATTATTTTTCTGAAATTTGCACTTAAATAATTTAAGTTATCAAAAATGCAGAAGAAGATTTTGAAAATTTTTTTAGAATTAATGAAAAAAATTAAAAAATTATAATTGAATAAAAAAAATAAAAACAGACTGCAATGTTTGCAAATGAATAAAAAACTTCAAAATGATTAAACTTGCTTCAGTTGAAAAATATGAAAATGAGAAATATTAAAAACTCAAATTTAAAAAATTTCAAATTGTTTATCAAAATTTTTAATAAATTGAGTGAAAAGCTGATAAAAAATGTGAAAATTCAGAAATCAATTTTTCTACTAAGTCATCAAGCATTATTTGAGATTAAAAATTATTCACTTAAGAACTTGTTAATACTGAATTTAAGCTCTATATTTTATGTTTTTAATGAAATATTTTAATTTATACATTTTCAAACTGCTTTAATTGAAAATAATCTAATTGTAAGCAAAGTAGTTATTTTTACAAAAGATTATGCTGATGTTAATATAAACATTCACTATAAAAAAAAGTAAAAATAAATGAAGAATTTTAAAGCTTTATAATGTCACATATTGCAAAAGTTTTACAACAAATCTGATGTTTTTACAGAAATTTCAACAATCAGATTACTGATGAGACATATATTGAAAGTTCAACTGTATTTAGAAAAAATTAATCAATGAAAAAATAATAATTTTAATAAAAATATATAATTAATATATTTTAAAAAACATATTTGCAAATCATTTATATTTTAAACAAATGTTTTTTATCTGCAAAAATTTTTACAATATCTGAATAAGTTGAAAATTTTTAAACAAAAACATGTTATACTGACATTGTCACATTTATGAATTAAACACATCAACTCCAAACAATTGAAACAGCTTGTTAAATGTGTTATGAACATTCAAATTTAAGATTTTAAAATTGTGAAATGTGACAATTACAGCTGCTCAAAAATAAAATGACAAATTTGAAAAAAATTTAAAAAATTTTTGTTAATTTCAGAAGTGAAAATAATAATAAATTTTCACAATTATAAATTTAAAATCTGAAATACAAAATAAATCATAATTATAATAAATTATTAATTAGATTTTACTTGACATTATTATTTATTTTTGTGCAAGCATACAAAAATTCTAACAACTTTAAAACATTAATTGATGCTCATGAAAGCTCATAACTTCAAAGTATGAGTCATTGAATATGACAATGAAATATTTAATAGTCAAATTATCAATGAATTTCTCAATGAGAAAAACATAATAAAAAAATTATTTTCATTTGACACACAAGATTTTAATAAAATCATGAAAAAACTAGATGCAATAATAAAAAAAATTGCATGCAATGAAAAAAACAATCAGATTGTTAGATAAATTGTGATTTGAAATAAATTAAACAATTATATATTTGTACAATTGAATTTTAAAATAAATGTATGACTGAAAATTTTTTTATAATTGTTTTTACACATGAATCTCATGCAAAGATGATGCTAAAATTAAAAAAAAATTTCAATATGCACATCTACATGTATACAATTGCAAGATGTTTGTCTTAACAAATAAAATGTTAAAAAAAACTCAACAGTTGAAAAAATTCAAATCAAAAACCTGAATAAAATTTCTTATAAAATATGATTTAATAAATATTTACTGAATTTGAAATTTTATAATCAACACAATAATTTACATCTGAAATGTTATATTTAACAAAAATAAGTTCTTCAATGAAAATATTGAGCAACTTAGAAAAGCAGTCAAAAATCAACTTAAACATTTAAATGTAAAAAAGTTGCAAAAGCTTCTGCAGAAAATTTTAAAATTTGATGAGTTAAAAAATTTATTTTAACAAAAAAAATTCAGAAATTCATCACAAAAATGATACAAAACTTTTTTTGCTGAAATGAAAAAATTTCAGAAAGAAACAAAAATTAAAAATAATAAAATATTTAATTTTTTTTAAACATTATGAATTTTGCAAACAATTTAATTAATATACAAAATTTCTCTTCAATAGCTAAACAAGATTTTATTAAAATAAATTTTTGCAATTTGTATTTTATATTTTTAAAAAAAATTGAAGCAAGTTTTCTGATTATCATACAATTAAAGCAATAATACAAAAAAAATTTTTATTATTTTAATTAATTTTTCAAACTTTAAAAAACTACATTTGTGACTGAAAGAAAAATACAATGAATAAATTATATAAAAAATAAAATAATTATAAAAACAAATATGAAGTGTTTAATAAAATGCAATTTTAAGAATTTACATGCTCTACATCACAAAAATCTTTCAAATATTTTAACTTATCAAGATGAAGTGCAAAATCATTTATTAGCTGAGCAATTTAAACAAACTGAAGAAAAATACTTGCAAAATTATAAATTGATTAATTTGTAATCATTTGTTAAGAAAAAAAAACATATAGTCATTAAATTCTTGATTGCATGTGAGTATATATATATAAATTTAACAAGCATAAAAAATACATTAAATACAAAACAAGACTTGTGATGAAAGAAAATCAACAAACAAAAATTAAAATGAAAAATACATACACAACAATTCTAGCAGCAAGATTTTTTTTAAATCATAATGATTGTAACAGTTTGTTTCAATCTAGAATTGAAGCAGTACAATGTTATTAACATTTTCATATATATCTCATTAAATCAAAAAATTTACATGCAAATATTATTAAATAAATAAAAAAAATATAATTTTACAGTTGAATAAAACTTTTTACAGTTTAAAAAATTTTTTAATTTTTTGATAAAAGTTTTTTACACAAAAGTTATTGAAGCTAGAATTTAAATAAATATCACATAAATTGTATTGTTTTTTAAAAAAAATAAAATTTTATTTTTTTATTTTAATGATATAATACTAGAATTCTGCAAGAAAGACAAACTGAAAGCAAAAAATATAATGAAAATATTACAAATTAAACAAAATTTCAAAAATTATGCTGCAAACAAAGTTTAACTGAGTCAGACATTATATATTGACAAGATATTTAAATTTGCAACTAATTTATTCACATCAAATAACATTTTAATAAATAAAGAAAAATTGTTTCTGAATGACATTCAAGCTTTTCAATCATTTATTACAAAATATTAATAAAAAATTAAATTTTTTTTATATATCATTGTTACAATACATTTAGATATAGTTTTTGCAGTCTTCAAATTTTTGTAATTCATAATAAATTTGTCAAATAAACATCATGTGACTGCAGACTGAATATTGAATTATTTTAAATTTTTAATTGATTTCAATATTTTTTTTAATGTATGAGAGTGAAAACAAGTTGATTATAATTAGCAACACATCATTTACAAACAACATTCTTGATTGCAAAAACTTTCAGACATATGTGATAAAGCTGTTTGAAAATTTGATTGAATGACAAACTAACAAGTAAAATACTGTCATCACATTTACAACTGAAGCAAAGTTGTTAGCATTATTTCAAGTAATTAAAAAAAACATTTATATTAATTTGCTACTAAAAAAACTGATTGTATATTTAGAACAACATGAGATGATAATTTAATGTAATAATTAATAAATAATTCAGTTTATTAACAAAAATATAATCAGATTGCAAATTAAATTACAGCACATTAAGATTTATAATCACTGACTGTAGCAGAAAATTATAAATAAATAAATTTAAATTATATATACATTAATAAATAACATGATTGCTAACAAACTGATTAAAACATTTTTTTAAAATTAAATTTTAAAGCTTTTACAAATAATTAAATCTGAAAAATCTGAAGAATGTTATATTAAAGCATCAAAAAAAAATTTAAGAATAAAAAAATTTTAAAAAATTTAAATCAAATTAAAATTACAAATTAAATTGCAATTGACAAAATTTTAATTTAAATTAATTTGTTACAACAACAACAATGAATTAACAAAATATATATTTAATGAAAAAAAAATAAATCAAAACAAAATTTAATTTATTTAACAAATTTACAATCATTCAATTTTAACTCAGAAGCTGAAAATTTGATTTATAAATAAATTATTAACTAAAAAAACAATGTGAATTTGCTTGCAAAAATGTGTTGAAAAATAAAAACTTAAAATCATGATTTCTGATTGATTGAAAACATAATCACATGTAAGAAAATGTCAAGAAAAAATCTCTGCATGTAAATAAACAAGCTATGATTAGAATTCATAAATCAGACAAATACACACAAGATACTGTTGAAATTTCTGCAGTAAAAAATCACTTTTTAATTTTGTGTGTATTTGTCTGATTTATGAATTCTGACTGTAGCTTGCTTATTTACATGCAGAGATTTTTTCTTGACATTTTCTTACATGTGATTATGTTTTCAATCAATCAAGAATCATGATGTTATGTTTCTATTTTTCAACATATCTCTGCAGATGAATCTGCATCATTTTTTTAGTTAACAGCTTGTTTATGAATTGAATTTTCTGCTTTTGAGTTAGAGTTAAATGACTGTAAGTTTGTAAAATAAATTGAGTTTTGCTTTGATTTTTTTTTTCAATAAATATGTGTCTTGTTAATTTGTTGCTGTTGTTGTGGCAGGCTGATTTGAATCAGAATTTCATCAATTATAATTCAATTTGCAATTTTATTTTTGTTCAAATTTTTCATAAATATATTATTTAAATTTTTCAGATTTTTTTCATTCTTAAGTTTTTTCTTCTGATGCTTTAATATAATGTTCTGCAGGTCTTGTAAATTTAGCTGCTTGTAAAAGCTTTGAAACTTGATCTTGAGAAGCACTTTGATCAGTCTGTTGACAATCATGCTGTTTGTTGATGTATATATAATCTGAATTTTTTTGTTTATAATCTTCTGTCATAATCAATGATTATGAATATCAATATGCTGTAATTTGATTTGCAATCTGACTATATTTTTGTTAACAAGCTGAATCATTTGTTAATTATTACATTAAACTGTCATCTCATGTTGCTTTAAATCTACAGTCAGTTTCTTTAGTAGCAGATCAATATAAATGTTTTTTTTGACTGCTTGAGACAGTGCTAACAGCTCTGCTTTGATTGTAGATATGATAATAATATTCTGCTTGTTAGCTTGTCAGTCAATTAAATTTTTGAACAGCTTTATAACATATGTCTGAAAGTTCTTGCAGTCAAAAATGTTGTCTGCAAAAAATGTATTGCTGACTATAATTAAATTATTTTCATTTTTGTATGTTAGAAAAAAATATCTGAATTAACTAAGATAATTCAATATCTGATCTGCAGCTGCATGATGTTTGTTTAATGAGTTTATTATGAATTGTGAGAGTCTGAAAACTGCAAAGACTACATTTAAATGTATTGTAACAATGACATATAGAAAAAATTCAATTTTTTGTTGATATTTTGTAATAAATGATTTGAAAGCTTGAATGTTATTTAAAAACAGTTTTTTTTTACTCATTAAGATGTCATTTGATGTGAATAAATTGTCTGCAAGCTTGAATATTTTGTTAATATATAATATCTGATTCAGTCAAATTTTGTCTGCAGCATGATTTCTTATAATTTTTATTTTCAAAAATTATTGAAGATTTTTTTTTTCTGAAATGTTGAAATTTTGTTTAATTTGTAACATTTTCATTATATTTTTTGCTTTCAGCTTGTTTTTTTTGCAGAATTCTAGTATTATATTGTCAATGTAAAAAAATAAAATTATACTTTTTTTTAAAAAGCAGCATAACTTGTGTGATATTTGTTTGAATTTTAGCTTCAGCAGCTTTTGTGTAAAGAGTTTTTGTCAAAAAATTGAGAATTTTCTTAAACTGTAAAAAGTTTTATTCAATTGTAAAATTATGTTTTTTTTTTGTTTATCTGATGACATTTGCATGTAGATTTTTTTGTTCAATGAAATGTGTACAAAAATATTAACAATATCATATTGCTTTAATTCTAAATTAAACTGAGTTGTTATAATCATCATAATTTCAAAAAATCTTGCTGCTAAAATTGCTGTGTATGTATCTTCTGCTTTGATTTTTGCTTGTTGATTTTTTTTCATCATGAGTCTTGTCTTGCATTTGATGTATTTTCTGTACTTGTCAAATTTATATATGTATATTCACATGCAATTGAGAATCTGATAATCATATGTTTTTTTTTTGATAAATGATCATGAATTTGTCAGTTTATGATTTTGCAAGTGATTTTCTTCAGCTTGTTTAAATTGCTCAGCTAATGAATGATTTTGCACTTCATCTTGATGAGTTGAAGTATCTGAAAAATTTTTGTGATGTAAAGTATGTAGATTTTTGAAATTGTATTTTATTAAATGCTTTACATTTGCTCTTGTAATTGTTTTATTTTTTATATATTTTATTTGTTATATTTTTTTTCAGCTGTGAATGTGATTTTTCAGAATTTAAAAAATTGATTGAAATGATAAAGTTTTTTTTGATATTGTTGCTTCAGTCATATAACTGTTAGAAAACTTGCTTCAGATGTTTTTGAAGATGTAGAATATGATTTGCAAAAATTCATTTTAATAAAATTTTGCTTAATTATTGAACAGAAATTTTGTATGTCAGTTAAGTTGTTTGTAAAATTTGTAACATTTAAAAAAAAATCAAATATTTCATCATTTTTCATTCTTGTTTTTTTCTGAGATTTTTTTGCTCTGGCAAAAAAATTTTTATATTTTTTTTTGTGATGAATTTTTGAATTTTTTTTATTAAAATGAATTTTCTGATTCATCAGATTCTGAAATTTTCTGCAGAAACTCTTGTAGTTTTTTTACATTCAAATATTTGAGTTGATTTTTAATTGCTTTCTTGAGTTGTTCAACATTTTCATTAAAAAACTCATTTTTATTAAAAATAATGTTCTGAGTGTGAATTATTATGTTAATTATAAAATTTCAAATTTGATAAATGTTTGTTGAGTCATACTTTATAAAAAACTTTATTCAGATTTTTGATTTAAATTTTTTCAACTATTGAGTCTTTTTCAATGCTTCACTTGTTAAGATAAATGTCTTACAACTGTATATGTGTAGATGTGCATATTAAAATTTTTTTTTTTAATTTCAGCATCATTTCTGCATGAAATTCATGTGTAAAATCAGTTGTAAAAAGTTCTTCAGTTGTACATTTGTTTTGAAATTTGATTGTACAAATATATAACTGTTTGATTTATTTCAGATCATAACTTGTTTGACAATTTTATGATTTTTTTTATTACATATGATTTTTTTTTATTATTGCTTTTAATTGCTCTGTGACTTTGTTAAGATCTTGTGTGTGAGATAAAGATGATTTTTTAGTTATATCTTTCTCATTGAGAAAATTGTTGATAATTTGACTGTTAAATATTTCATTGTCAAATTCAATGACTTGCATCTTGAAGCTGTGAGACTTCATTAGTGTCAGTTCATGTTTTAAAACTGTTAGAATTTTTGTATGCTTTTGTAAAAATAAATAATAATTTCATGCAAAACTTGATCAATAATTCATTATTATCATCATTTGTTTTACATTTTAAATTTCTGATTTGTAATTATGAAAATTTATTGCTATTTTCATTTTTGAAGCTGATGAAAAATTTTTAAATTTTTTTTAAATTTGCTGTTTTGTTTTTGAGCAGTCACAGTTGTCACATTTCACAATTTTAGAATTTTGAATTTAAATATTTGTAATACATTTAACAAGTTGTTTCAACTGTTCTGAGTTGATGTATCTGATTTGTAAATGTCAGTATAATGTGTTTCTGCTTAAAATTTCTAACTTGTTCAGATGTTGTAGAAATTTCTGTGAATGAAAAACATTTGTTTGAAATATGAGTGATTTGTAGATATGTTTTTCATGATGTATTGATTATGTGCTTTTGTTAAAATTGTTATTTTTTTATTAATTGATTTTTTCTAAATGCAGTTGAACTTCTGATGTGTATTTCATCAGTAATCTGATTGTTGAAACTTTTGTAAAAACATTAAATTTGTTGCAAAACTTTCACAATATGTGACATTATAAAATTTTAAAATTCTTCATTTATTTTTACTCTTTTTCTGATAATGAATGTTTATGTTGACATCACTGTAGTTTTTTATAAAAATAATTATTTTGTCTGCAATTAAATTGTCTTCAGTTAAAGTGATTTGAAAGTGTAAAAATTGAGATATTTTGTTAAAAATATGAAATGTAAAATCTGAATTCAGTATTAATGAGTTCTTCAGTGAATAATTTTCAATTCTGAATAATACTTAATTACTTAGTAGAAAGATTGAATTCTGAACTTTCACATTTTTAATCAGTTTTTCATTCAATTTGTTAGAAATTTTGATAAAAAATTTAAAATTTTTTAAATTTATGTCTTCAATATTTTTCATTTTTACATTTTTCAACTGAAGTGAGTTTAGTTATTCTGAAGTTTTTTGTTTGTTAACATGTCTTGCAGTTTGCTTTTTTTTATCTTAACTTGTTTGTATTTTTTTAATTTTTTTTTAAGTCTGAATGACTTTTCAAAATCTTGTTCTGCATATTTGTTGATGTATATTAATTAAATGCAGTTTTAGAAAAAGTTATTCAGCATGTTTTCAGTTCATATTTGCTTGATTCACATGCTTTGCAGTTGTTTGAGTTTGTAATTTGTTGTTTGATTGCTGACAGCTGTAAATTGTTGAAAACTGAGTTTTTGTTTTGTTGTTTTTTTTTGTGAGTGAATGTTTTGTTTTTGTTTCTGCTTTTTGATGTTTTTTTATGAATGATTTTTTTTTAAAAATATTTTTTTTGAAAGCTTGAGAGCTTCTGAATCATCTGCAAACTGTGTAATGAAGACATTTTTTGTAACAGTTTTATGTTTCTGAAATTTCACTAGTACTAATTTCAGATGTTGATGAAAATAAGCTGTTATTTTGTGAAAGTTGAGATTTTCAGTGTTGATTTAATTTTTATAATGTATTTTATAAGCATTTATTTAATTTGCATGTGCAAAGTTTTATTGCAGTTGTTTTTTCAGCAGCTGAAATTAATTCTTGCTGTTTGTCATGATTTATAATTTTTTGAATTTTATTTGAAACATTGTTGAGTCAAATATGTTTATTTATTTTGCTCAATTTTTGACAACTGTTTTTGAGTTGCAAATGTACTCAAAATAATTTTTTAATTTATTGTTAATTTTTGCAATTTTATGCTGTATTTTAGTTTTTAGCTTAAGATATTAAATTACAAAAAAATCTTCAGATTTGCAATATTTAAATTTATAAATTTTATAAATTGTTGTTTTTATTCATGTGTTCAGTTTGTTAAATGTGTTTTGTTGCTTCTTGTAATTTGTCAGATTGTGCTTATATTTATGAAATTGTGATAAATGAATTTAATGTTTTAAATTTCAAATTTTGTATTTTTTGTCAAATGTTTTATTTGCTGAATTTTCTTGAATAATTTTTACAAATATTTGTAAATTAATAATAAAAATGTTGACAATAAAAACTTTCTGAGTATTTCTTGCTGATGAATTGTATTTAATGATTCATTTTGTTTTATAAATATAATTTAAAACAGCTGAAATTTTTGTAATTATCTTCTGAGACTTCTGCAATGATGAAATATTGTTAAAAATCTAATTTTCTAGCTCTAAAGTCTTCATCTTGTGTCTAAAATTGCTTTTTTAAAGATTTCAGTCATATGAGTTGCTCAGAATTACTTCAGCTTTTTGATTATCAGATATTGTGTTGATTTGAAGATGAATTTTCAAATAATTGTAATAAAATCAGTTTTGAGTCTTTAAATCAATGAATAAAATAAGCAAGTAATAAAGATTTCAAATAATGCAGAACTAGTGATAGATCTTTGAGTCTTGTGGCTCTTAACTGTTGGAATCTCTGTGATAAAAAATCATTTTTTGATCTTGTGTGTATTTGTCTGGCCTATGGATCCTGGCTGTAGCTTGCTTATTTACATGCAGAGATTTTTCCTTGGCACCCCCTTACATGTGACTATGTTTCCAACCAATCAAGAGCCACAGTGTTGTGCCTCTATTTTCCAACAGATACAGGGTGAATTTACTGTAGAGATTCCAACAAACTAAGCCTCGATCAGCCACCGTAGACTAGTTCGTTAACTAGTTATCATACTCAACATCACCGCTAAAAATGAAGACAACTTCATCTCCTCTTGTCTCTCTCCATATTGCTGAAATCTATCCTGTCAGCAAGTCGTGGATGTACGCAAGATGCTCACCCAACAGCCTGGTAATTCTGCTGCCTTAGCCCAGGTCTTCTGCTTAATTGGCCATGAATCATGAGGGCGCCACCAACATCGCCTGCGATCTTGAGACTCGACCGCGCGTCGAAATCCATGTCGATTGGCCAGGCAACTACATTCTGGTGAAGATGCAGGGGCATTCAGATGAAGCACTGTTGGGAGTTGATGGGAGTCGACAGGGCCTAAAAAGGAGAGCCAGAGAGAGGATAACAAGCTGAATCTCAAGCTTCAATTCCAATGCTTCTTCCTGAGATCTCTTTTACATACATAACCTCTCCCAATGCGCCTCGAGTTCAAATCGTTCTTCAAAATCAACTGTTTGGAGGGACTGTCTGCATCGACACCTTTCATAGCATCGCGCACCACTGTTGGTGACCCTTCTCAACATGCAACTTCAATCCATATTGAAGTTGATCCTCCTGCTCCTGTGGTCAGTAGGAATAGCGGCCTCAACACCCCTTCGGACCCCCGCGCCCAGCTATAGGGCAGTTCAGCGCGATGCCATTCCAAACCCTGAGAATCCGACAACGACGACGAAGGACTTTGATCCTCACGTCAGCATCGCACCCGTCTCTGTCCCTCCTGTGTCTATTCCCCCCGTCTCGATACCCAGTCTTTCGCTGGATCTGCCGTCCAATACTTGCACGCCCACAATTGCACCCGACAAGAATGGCTTCGTCCCCCCTACGGAATGCAATGCGCTATATCTCTATTATCCCTCATTTGCTGCGGCTCTCGTCTTCACAGGGCTGTTTTTCATTGTTTTTTGTGGCCATTTTGTGCAGGCCACAGTCTTCAAGGTTAAATTTGTCTGGGTGATCCTCATGGGTTCTCTGTGGGAATTCGGCGGCTTTCTCACCCGTGCGCTGAGTACCAGGGACCAGCAGAACTCGACATTAGCGACCATTGCTCAGCTATTGATCTTGCTCGCCCCATTATGTAAGTCTGTCGGTGTTCCCTCTAAGATGGACATTCAGTGACCGATCTTTTCATAGGGGTCAATGCATTCGACTACATGGTCCTTGCCAGGATGATAAACTTCTTCATTCCAGACCGTCGAATCGGCATATTCAAGCCCGCCCTGCTGGCTAAACTGTTCGTTTTTCTTGACTTTGGAGCGTTCGTGATCCAGTTGGTTGGTGGCAGCATGGCTGGCCCAGGTCAGTCGCAGGATGCAATAATGCGAGGCATCCACATCTACATGGGTGGTATTGGAATCCAAGAATTCTTCATCGTACTCTTCCTTGTGCTCGCCATCCAATTCCACCGCCAAGCGCTACATCTAGAGCGCAGAGGCGTGCTTGTCGGTCCTAAAACGCAATGGAGGAAGCTTCTTTACGCGCTATACGCGAGTCTGCTTGCGATCACTGTGCGCATCATTTTCCGACTGGTGGAATTTGCAAACGGCAATGAACCCTCAAACCCCCTCCCCTTCCATGAGTGGTATGTATATGCCTTTGACGCTACTCCCATGCTCGTGGCAACTGTTATCTGGAACGTGGTGCATCCGGGCGCGGTCCTACAAGGGCCTGACGCAAAGATGCCTCCCAGCGGACTTCGTCGCCTCTGCTGCAGCTGCTGTGGACGGCGCAAACATAAGAATATGCATAAATTACCAGAAGGTGACCCAGCGGAAGAGATGCGACCATTTCGCGGCGCATCGCCTCCACCATACAAATAGACGGTCTTGACGCTGATATCATGGAGTTATGAGTTTTTGGTTTTCTTAATCGCACATTTTCCTAGGGGCCTTGGATCTGGCGGCTCTGCTTGCTTTGCTGAAATTTCCTTTACACGGTCTGTTAAGAATATGGCTTGTTCAAAGCTATTAGTTTTAAGTTCCTTTCGCATTTTTAATCACTGTATTGTACCAATTGCAACTTCATGTATATTTTTGTTTGTCACTTTCCTGTTCCAGCATAAGATTTTGGACCCGGTGTCCAAAGCATACATAGTCTTTATTTTCTTCGATCTGGTTTCTTCTATCTAGAATTTTCTGTCATACGTTTCTGGACTCTGAGTCGCAGCGCATTTAAGAGATAACGAGTCTATGAGAAAGCAGCCTGACCGGGGATATCGTCGACGGGATCCTCATTTCATCGTCCAATGGTCAGATTTTACATATCCGAGTACGTCCCAAGGACTGACGACGCCGTCTCTTCAAAATGTAACGGAAGTGCATCCGACCCCTGAAACAGCATGGCTGCCTCCAATCCACGCTCTTTTTGGGCCTTGAACATGGCCCAATCCCATACTTTCTTTTCCGTTTCCCTACCGTCATCAGCGCCCGCATCCTCACCTTTTCCTTCTACCTTATCCGACATATCTTCGTCCGGATGCAATCCCATCATCACCAACACACCCTCCGGCCGCACCGTGCGCCTCCCGTCCTTGAACACAGCGCGACACCGCAGATGCCAAGATAGCCTTCCCCACATCAAACCCACCACATCCTCGCTGACGCTCTTCCAACGCCTTCGTGACCGCTCTCCCAGTCCCCTTCTTGACAAAATAACTCCAGATATACAACCACGTCTCATCCCACGTCAGCACGCGCGACCACACCTCATACTGCTGCAACGGCTTGATCTCCCGCTTGAACACGCACGACGTGCCGCCGAGCGCGACGCGGAGGGATTTCTCCTCGCCTCCTGGCGTGGCTGACCAGCGCGGCATCCCATTGAAGAGCGCGATGAGTAGCTGGGCGCGGTTGATGTCGAGGTCAGAAAAGAACGTGCTGTTGGATTTGTGGAGGTTGTAGTCGCATTCAATGGGTGGGTTGCGGTGGGTGGTGACGAGATAGGAGAAGAGGCGGGGAGTACCGCCCTGCTTGGTTTTGTTCCTGTTGCTGGCGCGGATGTCCACGAGGCTTCTGTGGGGTTTTGCGAGGAGTAGTTGGGTTGCGAGGCCTTTGAATATAAAACTGAATCAATGAGACTCGAGAATAAACATGGGGCCAAGCTAATATAACTACATAGATGTATGTACGTGCCAGAATCCAGGAAGGTCCTTCAGGTTCACACATATGAGAATGGCGATGCCTAGGACCACTGCATTCTGAGTATTTAGGAGGCTGGCTAATCTGTCCCCAAATGGCACTGCGTCAAGGATACCCATTATGAATTTTAACTGATTTGGAGAAAGTGAAGATATTGTTTGGGGACACACTGGAGGTCCCAAGATTCTTAGGGACCACAGAGCCTATTAATCCGCAGTTGTTACGGGGTATTCCGTGCCTATTATTAGCGGAAGATCGCCCCTACATACTCCGTACATTAGGTACATAACTAACCAAATGGACTGGGCAGACATCCGCCTTATTATTAGTTGCTTTCATGTTGTAACTACTCCGTACATTAGCTAGTACAGTACATTGTATGTACTGTGTATAGTATTTGACTTGTTGGGGCTTAGGTAGTTAATACGGCTCCGGACTGTTGCTGACTAAGTCATCCTAGAGAGTTAACTGTGTAATTACAGAACAAGCATTGTAGCACAGATAAATTACACACTCTTCAACTTCAACTTCACTCCCCAGGCAGTTAGAGAGAAGGCAGTTAGATGATCATTGCCATCTAATTATCACTCCAGCTGCAATTTCTGTTCATTCCACAGAAGGAGGCGGACCATCAGCCCCATCTCGCACTGGCACAGGCTCGCCTTCAGGCTTCCCTTCAACCTGGCACAGCCATTGAAGGTCATCTCTGGTTATGCCCTTTTGAGCCGCCATCAGTGCTTGCGATAACTTCTTGCAGCACTCACCGGGCCCATCGGTGCTGATTTCGAACCTGTCTCCGGTGGATTCTCGAGTGATTGAGTGGATCGGAACGACCATGGCGGCAGTGCCAGCTGCGAGGATTTCTGTAAAGTACTGAAGCTCTGAATAAGGGATCTGGGAGTTTGTTGTCAGTCGGTCATATGGAGACATCAGAAAATAATTTCAATAGCTAGAACTCACAGGTCGGATTTCGACATTCCACCCAAACGACTTCGCAAGGTCCACACAACTGGTGCTTGTGACACTCTTCAAAATAGATCGGCTGCTGGGCACAACTACCGTGCATGAATCGCCGGTCTTCTTGATCCCAATGAAAGCAGAAGTACTAAACTCGTCAATCTCCGAATTCGTACGACTTTCAAGATGCAGAGTGATGAAGAAGCCCTCAGCTCGTGCTTGGTCACTCCATTTCAGCACTGGTGCATAGTTGCCTCCAACCTTAACATGTCCAACACCCTTTGGTGCTGCTCTATCAAAATCGTCAAGAATCAAAGCTGGAACTGGCTGGATACCGTGATAAGCTTTGTATGGTTGGACATAGATGCACATGCGATAGCCGATACCAGCAGACACAGCAACCCAAGCATCAGACCCAAAAACAAGGGGTCGAATGTACAGGGCAGCCTCAGAGTCATGTGGAGGAACATATTCAGCATTCTGAGCAACCGCAAGATTAATGCTGCGAAGAAAAAGTTCTTCTGGAACGGCAGGAATGGCGATGGTTGAACAGGAAAAGGCCAGACGCGCAGCGTGGTTTTTAGGTCTGAACACCTGTATCTGGCCCTTGGGGTCACGATATGTTGAAATGAGTGAGCAATCACGGACAGGTTCCGAGAATTGACCCAAAGACAATCCTACCTTTCAGACCTTCGAAAGCTTGTTGGCCTGGACGGGTTTAACACATGCCATGCCATGCAGCATGGGTTGCACGATACATACCGTAGTTCAAACCAGGCGCAAGGCCATGGATGCGAAGAAATGGGTCCTCGACGAAGCGAGGTTCGGACCATTTCCCCGTTTTGATGGAGTACTCGCATTCCACATGGCCATTCACTAAATTAAGTCAACATACACTTCTCATGATTGCATTTCTGACGCTCTCATTCACGAAGATGGTCAGGGATGGGGCACATCATGAGGAATGAAATATTACTAACCGTCCATGGGCACAATGCCCAACTTATCCCACTCTAGTCATGGAAGATCAGCTATCATTCAACACTCTTGACTTCAGACCGTTAGAGGCCAACATACCAACACTCTGAAGAGGCGGAGGTGGAAAAGAAGCCATCTTTCATATTCCTCTTTGGTCAAATACGTGAATATACCAGGTTTAATAGGGACCACTCCAATGCAAGTCAGAAAGTTCAGCAATGTCCTGGGAATTGAGATGCGGACCATCAAGACCATCGGGCAATTATAATGGCAACTCATCACTCTTGGGTGATCTCCAAAATAGATTCTCCTCGCAATATATGCATGTACGTAGTATCCACCGACATGCCAGGTGGGTAAGGATATGTCGAGGCGCTGAGAGCTCCAACCTCTCTGGCTCTATGCCTCGTATGAAAGAGGAGGCTAATGCATGTGTCTTCTTTCTCTCGAACTCTTGCGAAAGGATTTTCTAACATTCACACCTCCATGATTCTATATAGCCATGCATGAGCAACCAAATATTATAGTGTATTTTTTTTTCTAGAATATTACAGACAAGGTGTATGGTATGTATGTATGTAATGTACGAGATTGTGATTATTAGTCTAAAAACGGTATGCATCATCTGTAAATTACATTACGGATAGATTACTTACATACTTACATTACAGTTTCTGGAGCGGAAAATAAATGATGGAGACAAACCATGCAAACAAACGTCCGTACAATCCCAGAGTAGACGACAAGCATCGCATCCAGAGCGATCTTTCGAGTAATTCGCGCCTTCAAGCCCTGTTGGTTTTTGCTAATCAGATGCAATGGAAATATTGCCTGATGCATGATACTACAAGGAACTGTGAAGGCCTGGAATGCTCAACTGTGCCCAAATGTTGATCATATAATGTGTTGCTTGTGATCAATTCAACCCAGTTTGGGGAATTTGGAACTCCCTAACTAATGAACTTCTTGCTAGCGAATTCCAAAGCTGGTGGTGAGGAGTTAGAGCAAGCAAGCGGCCACAGCCAAGATATACATTTTGACGTTATAATAACACAGAGCTAGTGTTTGACTTGCTTGTACTCCATACGCTGTATAGGAAGATGCCATCTCCATGATCTTTGCTTCTATATAAAACGTCAGCAACAACAATTGAACAAATTGACACTGAATTTCCAATGATTCACTACTTTATTTTTTTTTCTTCAATGGCCGTTCATGTATCATATCGGGTATCTCTGAAAAACAGCTGGTGGCGACGCAACCTGGTGCTTGCAGCAATCGCCCTCCTGAAACGTTTGCGACCGCGCCGGTCCCAAGTTCTGTTGCTTTCTCGCCGAATATGCGCCAAATATGGAAAATTTCAGCATTTGTCCGAGGCTGAGGCCATGCAGCTAATTGCTTCCAACACTTCGATACCCGTTCCGAAAATTTATTGTGCCTTTGAACGGAAGGGCATTACCTACATCGTTATGTCGCGTCTGGACGGCTCGCCAATTGGCAAAAACTGGTCCCAACGGTCCGATCAGTCTAAGAAGCAGCTTTTAGAGCAGCTTAAGGGTTACATTAACGAGATGCGCACCTTAAAACCTCCAACGGTTGGTGTAGTTGAGGGCGTGAACGGCTCCAAACTGTATGATGTACGGGTTCCCGGGGTGTGGAAGGATACGGACCATTTGATACTATCCAAAACTTCCATTCTTTTCTTACGCACGCGTTTGAGACGTCCCCAGATCAATTCCCAGACATCTACGAATTACTGACGATGTACCGAAACTCGCGGTTCACAACATGTTTCACGCATGGCGATTTGAGCAGCGCAAATATTCTCGTTAATGGAGACAAAATTGTGGGAATTGTGGACTGGGAAACTTGTGGCTGGTATCCGGAATATTGGGAATACACAACGGCTTGGAATGTCAACCCTTACAATGAGTTTTGGAGAGAAGAAGTGGGTAAATTCCTTAAAGAATACCCGGATGCACTGAGGATGGAGGAGATACGACTTAAATACTTCGGAGACTTTTAAAGCACTGGCTGCATCCAAACAAGCTGCGACTGGGGTATCAATTGGCCCTGAGCTCTCTAAGTGAGAATGATCTGTACAACCAGTAACTACATATCAGAGTGGCTATTGTTAGACGATCATTACTAGGGCTACTCCATACCAAAACCAAATAGCCGCCTGGGAAGCGGGAGGCCTACCCAGTCTATACGATATAAGGACCAAATCCACTGAACAGCCAGTGCTCTAATAACGTCTGAGAAGAACAAATCTCTTGTGAGGCCTCTCAAACTGTATAAGAGGGTGCAACCGAACAGGGCCTTACAATGAAAGCCTTACACAGTAATGGCTGTTATGAGATTGGCGCGAGCCTGTTAAAATCTATCGAGCGCAATGCGATTTGACCAGTATAGACGAGATGATCGCATATTCCATCCTTGGACATATAACTAGCGTTAAAAGTGATTTCAAGAAGAATCCACCTGGACTGGACGCATCTGATAGCGACTTGGTGCCATGTGTAGATTAGTAGTCAGAGCAGAAAGGGAATAACGCAACATGGTCGTATTTTTTCTATTAGAAGGTAAAAACGAATATTAATTGAAGTGTTTGTTCTGATGGTGGCATTCATTTCATGGCTTGTGTTGAGAGCAGTTGAGAGTGAGGGTGGATTTGGGAGAAGTTGACTTTCCATAGTTAAACTAGTTACGCGACGCGTTCTTCAATCCAACAGACGTACGATGATGACCTGAGATGTCGAAACGATGCCCAGGTACGATCGAAAATAACACATTTGACAAGCGGTTGGACTTGTGCAAACGAGGTGCTAACAGTTGTCTGTTTTAGAGAGATAATAACCCTTCAAGCTGGCCAATGCGGCAATAACAGTATGTTCCTCCAGCTCGAATCCGACCCGTCAAGGCTTCTTGCAATTCTTCAGGCTGACCTTTCTGTCGCTATAGTTGGCACACAATTCTGGCAGCAGCTCTGCCTTGAACATGGAATCAATCAGGATGGAAACTTAGAGGAGTTCGCTACAGAAGGAGGGGACCGGAAGGATGTGTTCTTCTATCAGGTGCGACAACGGCTTTGGGTGGACTTCCTTCAGCAGCCGTTGGCATACTGACTTAACTTGCCTCCTAGAGCGACGACACTCGATACATCCCTCGAGCAATCCTACTTGACCTCGAGCCTAGGGTATGAAGCTCAAACGATTTGATTGTCAGCCGTCAAACGCATAATACAAGGTGCGATTGGACTGATCTCGCCTTCATCGTGATGTAGGTTATCAATGCCATACAAACCGGCCCCTATAGCAACATATACAACCCAGAGAACTTCTTCGTCGGCAAGCAAGGCATCGGTGCAGGGAATAACTGGGCTGCAGGATATGCCACGGGAGAACTTGTGCAGGAAGAGGTTTTCGACATGATAGATAGAGAGGCAGATGGAAGCGACTCTTTGGAGGTGCGCAGAGAACACTTTCATATTAAAAGCTTTGCATTCTCTACTAAGAGGAAGGATAGGGATTTATGCTCCTACACTCCATTGCAGGGGGAACGGGATCCGGACTCGGGAGTTATCTTCTTGAACGCATGAATGATAGGTTCCCAAAAAAACTGATCCATACTTACTCCGTTTTCCCCGACACTCAAGCTGCTGATGTCGTTGTCAATCCCTATAACAGTTTGTTAGCAATGAGACGACTAACGCAGAATGCTGACTCTGTGGTATGTTGGAAATCGCCCAATTTCTGTGCTTTAGTATGGATGCTTACACTCCTCTTAGGTCGTCCTTGATAACGGTGCCCTTTCCAGGATCGCAGCTGACAGACTTCATGTCCAGGAGCCATCCTTCCAACAAACCAACCAATTAGTGCGTTGAAGCAATGCTACTGATCTCTTGTCGATGGCTAATATCAAGCAGGTATCTACTGTAATGTCGGCCTCTACCACAACCTTGCGCTATCCTGGCTATATGCACAATGACCTTGGCAGCGTTATCGCCTCTCTCATCCCTATTCCACGATCCCATTTCCTCATCACGTCTTACACACCCTTCACGAGCGACAATGTCGAACAGGCAAAGACAGTCCGCAAAACCACCGTCCTCGACGTTATGCGCAGACTACTTCAGCCCAAAAACCGCATGGTCTCAATAAACCCGAGCAAATCAAGCTGCTATATCAGCATCCTCAACATCATCCAGGGCGAAGCCGATCAGACCGACGTTCACAAATCGCTACTGCGCATTCGCGAACGCCGTCTTGCGGCTTTCATCCCATGGGGTCCTGCCAGCATTCAAGTCGCGATTCCCAAGAAGTCTCCTTACCTTCCTAATACCCATCGCGTGAGCGGCTTGATGCTTGCCAACCACACGTCTGTTGCGACTCTGTTTAAGAGAATCGTGAGCCAGTATGATAGACTACGAAAGCGTAATGCGTTCTTGGAGCAGTATAAGAAGGAAGCACCATTTGCGGATGGACTAGGAGAATTCGATGAGGCGAGAGCGGTGGTGATGGATTTGGTTGCGGAGTATGAAGCTGCGGAAAGAGAGGACTACCTGGATGGTGGAGGTGTGGGTGCCGAAGAGGGTTAGGTGTTGTCGAGCTGGCGTCTTGCGTTGCACACTCTATGTCTTAGATCCGTGCCTTTCGCTCTGGTCTGCTTCTACGACTTTCAGGACCATTAATGAGAATGATCTGAATTAACTAACTAGACAACACCCTGAGGAAGTACAAGATTGGGTGGAGAAGCCATATAAGCTTTTCAGGAACTACTTGGTTGATTATCTTGATATGCAATTGATATCTCGGGGAAAGTGATTATGTGTCGGAATATATCCCTCATTTGCCAAGTTATCCAAGGAATATATTCTTTGTGAAGCACCAATTATGTGATTTTTGGTACATCTATGTCATTCCTTGCTTGTTATTTCCTGTCCCATGTTGTACTGTTTTTCTTAGAGTTTGAGGACATGTATCAATTTCTCCTACCTCTTATGAGGTATATTAGGTCTCAAGGTTGTTCTTCTAGCAGAGATAGACACAAGCATAAGTCATTCTCATCTAATCTTTGATGTATATATTCAAACCTATGTAGAGTTCAACAATTATGAGCTCAGACTCTTTCAATGTTGTCTAAATCTTTTTGCTGAATAAATTCTGAATTTCTTCTGATATTTTTGAATTTTTTTAACTTGTTTATACAAAAATATATATAAAATTTCAAAAATATTTGCTGAAAGTTCTTGCTTGTTGAATTTATTTCAAAATTTCAACATTATAATTTTTATTTAAATTTCTAAATTTTTATTAAATTTGTTGCATATTTGACTTCATTAAATATTGATTTAATCTTTAAAAAAACAAACTGAATTTTCTATATTCAACAATTTTTAAAATTTTTTGTAAAGATGTTAAAATCAAGCTGTTTATACTTAATTTAAATGTAAACAAAATTTTAATTTAAACTGTTGTTTAAATGAAATAAATCTGCTGTTTGAAGTTTATTTTGAATTGTAAAAATTAATTGCTTAATTCAGCAAAAAAATTGTAAAATCTCAGCAAGAACTGCAGTAAAAATAATTATAATTTTTAAATTTGCAAATGACTGAATTAATTAATTTATTGTTGTTTGTCAGCAAGTGAAATCTCATGAAATATAAAAATATATCAACTCAATTTTGAAAAACATTTTTAAATTGAAAAAAATTTTTAATTAAATTATTACAAACACAGCTGCAATTAAAAATAAAATCAAGATCAAGCTTGCTTGATATAAATACAAACTTGAACAGCAAAAACATCTGAAAAAAAAATTTCAAAATTTTTTTTTAATTCATTCAAAAACAAATAAATTTTCATTATTTTTTAATTTTCTGAAAAGTAAAAAAAAACTCAAAAAATTGTTTTCTTGTTTTCAAGAAAAAAATTGCAAAATTTAAAAAAAACTTAATGTATACTGATGAAGCATTTCAAATAAATTTGCAAAAACTCAAACTGCAAAAAATCAGTTAATATTTGAATTAAAAACTGAAAAAAAACTTTTTTACAACTCAAAAAATATAAAATTAATCAATTTTTGAGCAATAAAAATAATATGCTCAATTTTCTGCAGATTGTAGATCAAATCAACTTGAAATTTTCAAATGTTAAATAAATTGAATTTGAAAAAACTCAATGCCTCAATCAGAAGACAATGAAGATTAAAAAACTGATTAAAAAATATAAAATTCATCAGCAAATTACTTCTAATGAAGAACACAAGAAGTCAGTTTTTGAAACAAACATTTTAACTTTTCAGAAATGCCTCAAATAAAAAAAATTTATTTTCAAATGTGTTTGTGATCAGTATTACTTTTTTGAATATTGTTTGTACTTCAATCTCAAAGTTCAATCAAACAACTGAGTAAAAAATTCAGAAATTAAAAAAACAAATAAATAAATAAAAAATTTTTTTTAATAAAAATTATCAAAAAATCAATCAATTGATGAAGGAAAAAACAAGATGAAGAAAAAAAATGAAAGATGCAAATAAAAAAAATAATAAAAATAATGATGAAATTGAAAATTCAAAATCAATCAATCAAATTTCAAGAAAAAATTTTCATGATAATCACTCAAGCAATTTTTTTTAATTTAATTGCTGAAAATGATAAAAATAATTATCATCTACAAAAAATTTTTATAATTAATGAAAATTTAAATATACATATATGCAATGACTTTTCAAAATTCTGCAAATTTTTTTCAGTGAAAAATAATTTTATTTATACTGAAAAAAATTGTGTGAAAGTTGAAAATTATAAACTTGTTTATATTAATATACAAATTTCAAACAAAATTGCAGAAATGAGTTTGACAGAAACAACTTACATTTTAAATTTTCTTACAAATATAATAATTATTTTTTTTCTTTGAAAGCAAAAAGTTGTAACAGTGAATTTAACAATCACTCATCTTGACTATTTTAAATAATTATTCATGTAGTGATAGATGAACAAGCAAGTTCAGAGCTTCAAATAAAAAATAACAAGCAGTTATACAGTAGCTATATAATGAAAAAAAAGTATCAGCTTATAATTCTAGTTGTATTGAACTGATTGCTTGCTTTTTTCAAAAAGCAAGACAATGTATTCTTCATAGTAATATACATACAGATGAAAGTCAATATAAAATATGTCATAAGCAAAGCATAACTTAGCTGCTAATTAGCAGTTCATGTGCTAAGAATTTTTAAGTTAATATAACAATTATTTTTTTTTATTTAAAGCTTGATCTCAAGCTCAGAAATATTAATTTTGAACACTTGAGTAATTTTTGCAATATGTGTAAAGAAATAACAAACAGTAAGATAGCAACAAGTTAACTAGAAAATGAAATGTTCAAAAATTCAATGTATTTATAAATATATGCTTGTAAAGTAATATAAAATCTTAGTTGTTTTTCAAGCAGTTTAACTTTTTTTTTCTTTTCTTCAAGCTTATTTTTTTGTAGAAATGCTCACATCATCAAATAAGTAACAAGTTGTTATTAAATTTAAAAAAAATTATTACTAATTGCTGTTGATATAGCAGAAGATTTGCTTTGTTGTTTGATGTATTTTTCTGAACAAATAATTACTAAACATTTCATTTTACTGACTGAAAAAAGTTTGCTTTCAAAAAAATTTTTTATAAAATTTTCAATCAATATTTTTTTCTCAAACTAATATTAAGTATAGTGAATGATGTATTTTGTTTTTGAGCACAAAAACTGCAATGAAATTGCTGTTGAGTTATTTGTTATTGTTGAAGAGAATATTGTTCTGAAAAAAAATATTATTTTTAAAATTTTGAATTTTCTTGCTGTTGCTACTGAAATTGCTGTCATCAGTGAGTATGCTGTTTTTTATTTGCTTAATTGTTAACAACTTTTTACAATCTGATGTTTAGAAAAAAAAATATTTTGTGTGTGTCATTGATTGCTCTGTTTGTTGCTTTGTTGACTTCAGAATTTATGATAATTAATGTTATTTTTGTTGAAGTATTTAATGAAGAGCTGCTTGATAGCAGCAAAAAAATTACTGTGCTGTGCCTCATGTGTATCTGATGTGTCAAGTGATTAAAAAAAAAGCTAAAATTTTGATGCATTCACTTGTATAGTTATGGTAAATGTGATTGCTGCCAGCAATTGATCAGGGTATCACAGTGAAGCAATGTAATGCCATAATTGTGCTTGTCAACAATGTGTATGCCCTAGATGAATTGCTGAATGAACATTTTGAAAAAGAATTTAAAAAAGCTTCATATGATGAGAATGATGTTGAGTTTGGCAGTGATAAGATCTTGTAGCTTTTAAGCTGCTGTTTCTTGATGATGTAACTTCAGTCTAATGTCTAGTTGTTTTCAGTTTGTTTTTTATGAATAGAAATCAGTTTTACTTGCAGTTTAAATTGAGTTCAGCTATTGTGTAGCAGCTTTTTGCCTTTTAGTTTGCTGTTTCTTAATTGTTGTCTGAAGATTTTGTTTGATTTTAAATTTTTGTAATAATTCAGTAGCATTTGCTAAATTAGTCAATGATAATCACTGATTTTCATATGAAAAATATTTTTTTCACTTGACTAAATATTGAATTTTATTATGAAAAATTCATTTATTCAAAATTTTTTCAACTTCTCATTTTTTTTTGTCATTAACAATAATTAACTGTGATTCAGAAGATTGTTTGTCACTATGTTGTGAACAAGATTCAAGTAAAAAAACATGAAATGTTGAATTAATTTAACTGTAGTTTTTGAAAAGCTGCAGTGTATAAGCTTGTGACTTACAAATAGCAATCATTGAAAAAAGTTTTAAATATTAATCATCTAGTTTTTCTGAAAATCTTCAGATTTTCAAGTTTTTTCTAGATAATAAAATCATATTGCTGATATTAAATTGCATTGATTTATGTTTTTTATTGTAATATATAACTTGTGTCTCAAAAATTTGTTGCAGCAATTTCACTGTTTGTTTTTGAGCATCATAAAGTTTTTAAAGTCATTGACTTGATTCTGAAACTTAAAAAAATGAATTGAATAAAAGTTTGATAAAAATCTGCAGATTATAATCATATAACATAAAAAAAACTGATTTATAATCAAATACTTGCTGTTATTGTATGCAAACTCAGCAGCTGATAATAATTTAGCTCAATTATTTTATTGATAAAAGTTATAAATATAAAAATATTGCTTTAATGTTTGATTCAATTGTTTGATTATATTGTTTGTTTGAAAATGAAAAGCAGTGCTTAACTGATGAATAACATTCAAATGATAGCAAAAATCAGTTCAGTAATGACTGATAAACAATGAATTTCTGTCAGAAACAATAAATTCAGAAAATTTGTAACATTTAATAATTTTATTAATAAATATATTTGCTAATTCAGAAGCTTTGATTTTTTTTGTTGTTGAAAAATACTTAGTCATCTTGATAAATTTGTTAATCATCATCAATATAGCATCATAAATGATGCTGTCTTGTAGTAATGATAATAAACTGATGATAAAATTCATGATTAAATGTTTTCATGATTTTGTAGCAATAAAAATACTAATCATCTTGCTGTAAAACTTATGATGATGTATTTGTATGCAATTACAAATGTAGTAAATAAATATATATTTTTCATGTTAATTTTCATTTTATCTCAATAATATTTCTGCTGTATAAATTTCAAGATTTGTTGAATTTTGTTATGATTTGCATATGAGTTATTGTGATGAATTTGTAAAACTTCTTGTTGTAAAGTAAAATTTTGAGATATATAAATTTACTCATTTTGCATCAATAAAATTTAATCTGAAAAGATTTTTTAGGAATTGTTTTTTTTAATAATTTTTAAAACTTCAGAAATATTAATAAAAAAAGCATTTTTTCTGAATTTTTTGTAACAATTCACATATGCTTAATCTCAACAAAATATAAGCATTTTTTTCACTAGTTGTTTTTATTACTAGCAATTTTAAAGCAAGACTTTCTGAACAATCTTCTTCTGTTGAGATAAATGTGTTGAGATTCACAATTTTTTTCATTAAACTGAAATTCAATTTCTGTTGTAAAATAAAAAATAATTCAATTTTATATTTTTGCATATCAGAAAATTTGTAGTTTTGTTGTTATGAAAAAATATTGACAAAGTTCAGTATTTTTAATTTATATTTTAATGTAAAATTAAATGCTGTGAGTTTTTCAGCTCAATGAATTTGCTTGTTATTTAATGATTTTGTGATGAAAAAATAATGCAAATTGACATGATCAGTTTGAATGTGAAATGACTGCTTAATATTTTTTAAATAATGTTTTCAATGATGAAAAAATTTCATAATAATCAAAAACTTTTAATCATACACTTCATAATGCTTTTTGATGTCATTCATTTTCTGTGAATAAAAAGCAATTGAATGTCAATGTGTAGTTTGTTTTTTTAATTCATTATTTGATTGAAGCAGTATAGCAGCAATTATGTATTTTCATGCATCAGTAATCATCAAGATTTTTTTATTTAAATCATAATGAATAAGCAGTGATGATTTTTTGAAAACTTGTTTCAGATTCTCAAAAGTTTTGTGAGCTTCTTGTGACAATATAAATTGCTTTAATTGATTATTGCTTTGTAAAAAATCAGTCAGAAAAGCAGTCAATTTAGTATAATTATATATAAATTTTTAAAAGAAATTTGTAAAATCTAAAAAAATTTAAATATCATAAACTGATGTGAATTCTGATCATTTGCAGATAGTATTCAGTCAATTAGCATCTAAATGAATGCTGTTTTTTTCAATTATAAATTTCAAGAATTTAACTTTTTTCTTATGAAATTCACACTTAGACAACTTAGCATAAAGCTTGTAGCAAAATAATTGTGAAAAAAATTTTTAAATATAACAAATGTGCTTCTTCTCAGTTTGAAAATAAATTAAAATGTCATCAAGATAAATAATAACAAATATATTCAAAATATCTTGAAAAACATTATTAATATATATCTGAAAAATTACAGAAACATTGCAAAAATCAAATGATAACATCATGTATTCAAAATGTTCATATTAAATTTGAAAAACAATTTTTCATTCATCTTTTTTTTTAATCTGAAGTTGATGATACACATCACATAAATTAAATTTAGTAAAATATTTTGCATCATTCAACTGATTTAATAGCTTATTTATTTAAAGTAAAAAATAATGATTTTTAATTGTAATTGCATTTAATTCTTGATAATTGATGCATAATTGTAGCAATTTGTCTGCTTTTTTGAAAAAAAGAACTGATGCATTTGTTAAATTAATTGATGATTGTATTCAATTTTTTTGTTAATTATTTTTCAAATATTTCTGCAAAGTATCAAGCTTCATTGCTGAGAGAAAATATAACTGCTTTCATGAAGAAATTTTGTTTTTTTAAAAATCAATAGCATGTTTCATGAAAATATCTGAAAAAATATTTGTTTTTTTTTTTAAAAAAAACATGTGTTCAAAATCAGAATAAATATCTGATAATTCTGACATTTTTGTTGAATTTTTTTGCAGATTCACTGTTTCAGTTAATAAAAAATAAATCATGTCATGTCTGATAATTTTGAAAAATCTTTTTGAGAATTCAATTCACAACTTTGCAGATTTTTTGATGTGATAATATCAAAAAGCAGTAGTTTAATCAACTAAAAAATTCATCTCAGTTAATTAATAATTATCTAATATCATATTGTAACACAATAAATTAATAATCAGAAAATGTTTATTAAATAATTTAATTGTTCTGAATGAATCAAAAATTTTAAATAAAATATCAATTTTGTTATAACAAGTTATTTTTATTTCATCTGTCATTTCAGCTGATTTCTGCAATTCAGCAATAAGTTTTCAGTCACTTTGCAATAACTTGTGATATGAGATAAATTCATGAATAACTTCAAAATTCAATAATGCATTTGAAAATATGAAATGCTTTTCAGATTGAACAAATATAATTAAAGCAAATTTTTTTCTGTTTGTCTGTCATTTTGATTTTTTGTCATTTTGCAGTATATTTACTGCTGATTTTTGTGAATTTAATGATGAATTAATTTTCTTTTTTGATTAATCAAATTCTCTTTGCTGCTGTTTTGAGCATTTTGAACTTATATGATTTATTTCATTATAAATAAAACAATAATTTTTTTTTTGCTTTTTTTTATATTTTTGCTTTTTTTCTGTAGTATAATGTAATATAAATTGCAGTTTTTTTGCTGCTTGATTCTGATTTTTTGAATCATTTTTTTGCTTTTTATTAAAATTACATCATTTTGATTTTTGTTGCTGCTGATGTTCAAAATTTTGTTGATTTTTAGTAATTTTATTTTGTACTTGTTTCATGTGAGCTTTCAGCAAAATTATTTCAGTTACTCTGCAAGATATCTGCTGATGTGACATAATAACACTGTAAAGCTTTGAGATTCAAAACTTATTAAAAAAACATTGACTTCAAAATTCATTCTTCTGATGTAGTAATGAGATAGAAAGCTTCATCTCATTTCATTTATCAATGTAAATATATTCAAAATTAATAATTGATTGTGTAAAGTGTTGATGTAGTTTCGGTTATTTTTCATTAGCTAACATGCTGTGATTTTCTGATGTTTTAATCTGATTCAAAAGAAATAACTTAAATTGAATTCATGTATAATTATTCAAATCAACTGATTTTTGCTCAAAAAATTAAACTGATTGAACATTATTTTGTAATCTTATTGCTGTGTATTGAATTTTATTCTTTTCTGTAATATATATATTTAATTTATCATTAAAATAATTTTTTACTGAATGTGTTCATTGTTGATATTTCTTGTAATTCTTGTTATGATATAGCTCAGATTCAAAAAAAAAAATTTTCTTGCTGTGATGTGTCAGTGTTAAAGCATTAATCAACTGATTAAATTGCTTTTAATTAAATAAATTCATAATAGCAAATTTTGATATTGAACTGACTGATTCTGAATTGTTTGATTTAAAAATATTTTTTAAAACAGCAAACTTTTTCTGTGAGTTTTGTATGTAATTAAAATTTTTTTCAGATTGAGCTGTTGTTCTAAGAAATTGTTTTTTCTTCAACATATTTTTTTCAGATAGTGATAACATGATTTCAAACTAGTTATATAAAGAAAAGTAATCAGAACTGTAATGATGAATTTAACAATTAACTGTTTTGATTATTTTAAATGATTATTCATGTAATGATAAATGAACAAGCAAGTTCAGAGCTTCAGATAAAAGATAACAAGCAGCTATACAATAATTATATAATGAAAAAGAAGTATCAGCTTATAGTTCTAGTTGTATTGAACTGATTGCTTGCTTTTTTCAAAGAGCAAAATAATGTATTCTTCATAATATACATACAGATGAAAGCTAATATAAAATATATCATAAGCAAAGCATAATTTAGCTGCTAACTAGCAGCTCACATGCTAAAAATCTTCAGATTAGTATGACAAAAGTCTTTCTGAATGAACAACTGCAGTTTTTAGTTAGAAAAAATGACAATATATTTACTTATTTAAATATCATTAACAACAAACTTGTGATGAAATACAATTTTATTGAGTTAAAGAGTTTTTTTTGCAAATTGTATAAAATGAACTTGAATAAATCAATCATTTTAGCTACAATTAAAAATAAGTCAAATTTCTGACATTAATATTTGAATCATTCAGATAAAAAATTAATGAAGCACTTGCTAAATGTGATTGCAGAAATCAAAATCAAAATCTCATTAAATAATTTGTTAACAATAAAATGTGGAATCTGCATTCTTAGCAAAACTCATCAATTAATTTTGAGAAAATTAATGAATCAAAATTGCAGATTCTTCAGCAAAATACATATTAATTTTATTCAAATAAATAAAGTATATAATAAAAATAAATATGCTTTACATTTTTACTGCTCAATTATACATCTTCATCATGTCAATACAATGTGACAGAAATTTTGAAGCATAACTATGTTGATAAACTTTAAACACTGTGTTAAAAAGCAATATAAAATCAAAATTGAGATTCTGATTATTTATATTAATGATGAGACATTCTTGCAAATCAAGCTTGATAACTAAGCAATAAAAAATAATATGCTTGTTGAATATTTAATTTTTTATATGTTTCAGCAAAATAATCTGACTGAATGCTCAGAAGAAATAATAACAATAATTGAAAAAATTGTATGAATTTTTGTAAATTTATCAAAAAACTTGTGATTTGAATATTTTCACATGATGACTTACTTATTGAACTGTATACTGATCAAACAACTCAATTGAAAAACTTCACTTATGATTTTATCTTGATATTTGAAACTGAAAAAAAAAATACAAACTGAACATCAGTTATTTATAAATTTATGAATGCAGAATGTAGTTTTTAATAAAAAATTCAAAATATGATGAATTTAAAAAACTGACTTCAAGAACAAAACTTGATTACTTGATTGAATATAATTTTTTGAATATATTCTGAATCTGAATTTCTGAATCTCAAAAAATCATATCATTTAGAAATATTACATTCAATGAAAAATTGTTTTTTAATCTCAAAAAAATAACTAAAAAAATTGCAGAGCTTCAGTTTCAGACAGATAAACTTTTCATATTTTTTAAAAAATTGATTTTTGAAAATTTTGATGAAATAATAAATAATTTGAAAAAAAAATTTTCAATGAAGAAATTAACTGATGAAAATAAGAATATATTTAAAAATAAAAAAATAAAAAAATTGAAACATAAAATTAGTCAGCAACTTCTAGCTGATGAACTGCTGAATACCAAATTTTTAATATTTGAAAAAACATTAATTTTTGACTCTTCAGATGAAATTATCAATCAAATTCAAATTTCATCAACTGAACAAAATAACATAATTTTTAAAAATAAAAAAATGCTTAAAAAATATCTGACAAACAAAAAAATAAAAAAATTTCAAGAATTAATAAATTTACAATTTTAAGTGAAACTAAAGTTTTCAAAATTTGTTCAGATTGAAAAATCATATCAAATGAAAAAAATATAAAAATCAAATACAAATTAAATGAATGCTGTTAAATTCATTAAATGTTTCAATTATTTTACAATTTTAACTAATCTAACTGCTTTTACAGAATTTCATATTTTTTTTGCTTCAGAATTAAAACATACTTTTAACTTCAATGAATAAAATTTTTTAATTATACTGTGAAAAATTATTTGTGACTTCTAGAAATTAAAAAAAAATGAAAAAACATCAATTTAAAAAACAATTTGAAATTGCAATAAAAATAAAAATGATGAAATTACAAAAAAATGTTATACAAAAATGATAATTTTTATGAATTGCAGTATTTAATTTATATTTTTTATGTGAATTTTTAATTACAAGTTTGATATGAATGAGTTTCTTAACAAATTTAAAACTTGCTTAATTATTAAAAAAAATTTACAATCTTTTACAAAAAAAAATATATGCAATCATTTTGATAATCAGAATTTTCTGCTTTTTTATATTTTTAATAATTGTGTTTAATTTAGAAGCTCATCAATTTAATATTGTTAATATTTTTATAAATATCAAATTAAATGAAAATGTATATACACTGTCTTCATCTGAATACAACAAAACATCAAATAAATGATGAAAGCTGCTATGAGTTTTATATGAAATGTGAAGATTTCTTCATTTTTGAAATGCTGTTTTTTCTATTACATTAAAAAATTTAAATTTTAAGTCAATTGATGATGAATTATGCTTCTTTATGAATGAAATTTTAATTTTTTTTTTTACATTGACAATATAATTATCTTATATCATTGTATGAAAAAAACAGTTTTTAAAACTTTTAATTACTGACTGCAAACAATTTATGAGCTAAAAAACATGAGAAAGCTTATTTCATTTTTAGAAATTTGTATTTTATAAAATAAAAAAATTAAAAAAAAAATGATTTTGTCAAAATTCATTTATTACAAAAATCATCAACTGCTTTCATCTGACAAATTGTTTGAATTTTAATATATTTATAATTAAGAAATTAGCAAATTTCAGATTTTATGAAGAAAAAATTTTCAAACAAAATATACACATTTTTCAGAACAAAATTGATTCAGTTTTTTATACAGCAATAATTATTTGTTCAGATAGTATTGTTTTTGCTGTTAGTAAATTAAATATATTTTTATGCAACTCAGACTTAAAGCATCATACTGTTATAAAAAAAATTATTTGTTATTTATATCAAATCTGAAAATATAATTTTCAATATTTAAATAAACATAAAAATATTTTTGAATATTTTTGAATATTTTTTATGCTGACAATGTTATGCATTGCTGAAGCATTTAAAAATTTTTAATTTTTTTATTTAAAAATTTAATTAATTGAAAATTTATAAAGCAATGCTTAATTACAATTTTTTTTACAAAAATAAAATTACACAATTTTATGTACACTGATAAAAATTTTTTTTAATGAAAATGAATGTTTAATAATTTAAAATTTAAACTCAATGTTTTAATCAATGAATCAATCAAAAAATTCACTTTACAAATGAATAATTTTTAAATGTTGGGACTTTTTATAAACTTGTTTTTCTTACTTATTATGAAGTTTAAACATGTTGATATACATCAACACTGATTCTGTAAATAAATTCAATGAAATGAGCTTGTCATATAATAAATTTTTATAAAAAACATGTTTGTTGATGAATTAACAAAAACTCTAAAAAATAAAGCTTTTGAACAATTTATTAAAAATGTAAATTTAATTGATATTACAAGCTTACTGACTGAAGCAAACAATTTTATGAATGAAATAATCTACTTGAAATAAAGAAAATGTGTTGAAATATATTTCTCATTTACTGAATTATTTGAGAAATATTCTTTGTGAAACATCAATTATGTGATTTTTGATACATTTATGTCATCTCTTGCTTGTTATTTCCTGTTTCATGTTGTACTGTTTTTCTTAGAGTTTGAGAACATGTGTCAATTTCCCCTATCTCTTATGAGGTATATAAGGTCTCAAGGTTGTTCTTCTAGCAGAGATAGACACAAGCATAAGTCATTCTCATCTGATCTTTGGTGCATATATTCAAACCTACATAGAGTCCGACATTATGTCAAGCGACTAGCGTGACATAGCACATCAAAACTTCAGTTTATTTTACAACATAGTGTCTCAACAAAAGCTCCAGAATCCAACAACCCTGCTAGCCATTTACACCTGAATAACTGAAAAATTCAATTATCTTTTCTTTTCCAGTCGAGCGAAGTGCATTTTTGGGTTCTTCCAGATCACAATCCTTCCTCGTTTTCAGTGGCCGCTCTTCCAGTGCCTTGGAGATTAGATGATCCTGTCTGCCTATTGAATAGCTCTCCAGCAGGACAAGTGGGACCCAACAATACTTTTGTGGTGGACCCTTTAGAAAACCCTTTGCGATAGCTAGATTTAAGCTGATTGGCTGCTTCAGCTTCCAGAGATCAAGAATCTCGTAGCCGTACTTTGAGATCTTTTTGCCAGCATTGAAGTCTGCATTGCCGATGCCACCATCCTCCTGAACTTCGCCAGGGATTTTACCGTGAGAAATGTGCGCGACGTAGTCGATTCGCGAGATGGGGGCAGTAGTGTAAAACCAGATGCGGCGGACGCTCGATGGTAGGAGGTAGTGGCGGTACTCATGGTTCTTCGTGCCGGCCGCGATGTTGTTAATGTGCTCAGGTTTAATGCTCATGAATATGTCTTTGTTTCCAGTCCTGACGGCCTGGCTTTTGAGCACCGACGACTTCTCTTTCTCCATTATGATGAGATACAAGATGAGAGGAGATCGCTTGTTGATGTCGCGAGTTTATCTTTGTGGAGCATGAACTGTGTAGCATTAGTTCTCACTGGAGTCGGTGTTTTTGGACACCAGACCGAGCTGTCCACTTAGCCCGGAACAATTGTCCGCCCGGAGATAGGGCTGGTCTATGCAACAATAACTAATCACCCAAAAAAAAGTCACCTTTCTGACCAGAACCATCGTGACTGAGAGTCAAGACTGCAGACTTCTTCAGTCTGAAAATAAATCTGAGGAACTGAAGCAAAAGTCACCCAAGTGGTCCGCCAAAATGGTATATACCGACCAACTCCCACGCTTTTCCGTGACCTGGAAGTATGGGGATCCGCAGAAAAGTTTTCTTAAACAGCCACTGGACGGCTTCAGAGAGGCTGGAAAAGTAGTCCTGCGCTTCGAATGTGAACATGAGCTGTCGCAGCATTCTCTCTTTCGCCAGAATGCATCGTACTTGAAGGGAAAGCAGTTTATGAAGGCCATGCATGGATCGACGGCGCAGCAACACTTGGATCTTGCAGGGCGCCGAGGGTCTACACCTTTCGAGCTCTGTATCTTGGATAGTTATGGCCCTGACAGCAACACTGTTATTCACTGTCGCCATAGGGAGTATAGTTCAGCCTGATTGCTTGATTGCTTGATGAGAAATTAATGGAATTGAACTGTCGCTGGTGATAGAGATGTGAGTGGCCTTCTCTTGGAGTCAGATTGTTAAGTTAAGATGTCAAACTTCCTGTTGCTGTGTATGAGAGGCTAGTCTCCATATGGTTGGTTAGTTAGTTAGGTAGCCTTCATCGCCTGGATCAAGTATGTTCCGGCACACGTTACTTCCTAGTTAGGCAGTCATGCAGCTACTCGGGGGTCGGGATATACATACACCCTTGATAGATAAACATACACCTTTTTGCCAAGGCACTAAGCCTAATTGAGTAGTTTCTACATTAAATATACACCTCTTTTTGCAAACATAACAAACATCTCTGAGGATTTAGAATTCACAAATCTTCAAAGCATTAAATGATAATCTTTCAATTCAACATACTATTCAAAGCAGTGAGCTGAACAAAGTAAATATATTAAAAATAAAGAATCTGAATGCTAGCAAATCTGCAGAAACTGATTTTTTGAATTTGAGCAATGAGCAGAATTTTTACAATTGTGCTGAAGATAATAATCTGATTTTTAAATGATTTTTAATTTTTAATGAATTTATTTTTGATGATTTTGCTTCTGATAATTCTGCTTCTCTTGCATTTTTTTTGCTGATGTATTTCATTTTTATTGATGCCAATGAGCTGTTTATACATGAGTGAGTCAAATTTCATTAATATAATGTTTAAATTGCATGAAGCAAAAGTAAAAAAAATCACTAAACAATGCTTTACATGAAATGTGATTGTGACAGCAAATATCAATCAAAATTCATTATAAAATTTCAAAATCACAAGTAAAAGCAAACTAAAATCAAAAAAATTGATTATTTATTTTAGATAAATTTTCATGAGCAGTCAGACAGATGCTTTGTTAAGCATATAAGTGTTGAGTATAATCATTTTTCATCAGAAAATCTTGTCTTTCATTCATGATATAAATAAAAATTTTTAATAATTTATGAAGAAGCAATTGAGCAGCATTTTGAAATTGATTTTTCAGTTATACAATTTTATTTACTGCTTCATTATTTGATGTCAATTTCATAAAAAATTAACATTAATTTACAAAATTTGCATAATTTATATGTTCAAAAATGCTGTCAGTTATTAAAAAAATTACTGTTTATACAGTTAATGTTAATCAATTTATCAGATATTTTTGTTGTGTATAATGAATGAAATAAATCTAACAAGCTTTAACAGCTTGTTTTTTTTTTATAAAAACTTTTTACAGTTGTTCTGTCATTACTCAGAAATTTTTATTTTAGATGCAATTTATAAAATTAACAAATTCAATTTATCAATGATAAATATTATAACATTTACTTCACAAAATAAAACATTTTATATTGAAAATATTTTTATATAAAAAAACAAAAAAAATTTTGTGTGACTGCTGCAGCAGTTAAAAACAATATATATAAAATTTTTAATTAATTTTTCATTTATAATTATATTAAATTCAAATCATGCTTTTATAACAACTTGTGCTGAGATGTTTTCTGACACAAAGCATTTTTTTTGTATTTGACACATTCAAAAAAATATATAAACTTAAATTAAAAAAAAACTTAATGTCAGATTTCAGCAGCAAATACTTGATTACATTATGTACAAAATTATTATTAAAACTGATGAAAAATTGAAGAAAATGTGATTAAATTTAAAAGCTTTTTTCAGTGCTTCAATAATTAAGCAATTTAATGAAAAGTATACAGTGTTCAAGCAAAAATATAAAAAGCATTGAATTATATTGCAATATTTTGAGAGTGAAATTATTTGCAAAAAAAAGCATGTTATGCAGATCTGAGCAAATCAAACATTTCATGCTGAAAATCAAGTTATCTCATGCATGAAAGAAATGCATAAAATCTTGAAATAATTACTTTTTAATGAAATGAGTTATTTAAAAAATGTGCTTAAGCAGTTGAGTCAATATCTTCAAATGCAAAACAATTATATAAAATTCAATACACATTTCTGAAAAATAAAGCAACAGCAAGATTTTTTATTTTTTTTATATTTTAATTGTTTATTTATTATTTTATCATACATTCTTAAGAAAGTAAAGAAGCAGCAACAAAATATAAATATGATTGTTACATTCATGTTGCAGTTTTGTACAAATCAAACATAACAATTTATGAGCATTTCTTGTGCTTATGTTATTCAGCAGTAAATACAAAAAAAAAAAATTTGATTAAAAATTTTCATTTTTATTAACTGCTAAATAATAAAAAAATTTTTTTAATTAATTATCATTTTTTTATTCAGAATTCAGAGCATATACAAATTCAATGATAAATTCAAGAATATGTTCAAACTTCAACAAAATGAATTTTTTCAAATTTTGAACAAATAAATCTTGAGATTGATGACAGCAGTAGAAATAAAGCTCATGACAGTAAAGCTTTTGATGATAAATCTCATGATGATAGAGATTGTGACAGTAGAGATCACAGCAGTAGAGATTAATCAGAGAAATAGCTTTCATCTCATTCATGATCAGAAGAGATTATTAATGTTAATGATGAAATGTTAGTAACATTCAAACAGCACAAAGCATATTAATTTAGTTAGAAAATAAAATCTGATTGATTTTTATTGCAGATTTGAGCATTTTGTGCTGTAGAAGCTTTGTTCAAAATCTTAAAAAGATTTGTTGTGTTTGCATCAAGAGATGTATATTTAGCAAAGAAATTACTCAATTAGGTTTAGCACCTTGGCAAAATTACATAAGGGTGTACATCTATCTATGGAGGGTGTATGTATATCCCGACCCGCTACTCGGTTCCGCGGTCATCCTAACTTCGGCTCTGATGCTAGTGTTGTAGCTCTCACGGTAAATTGGGTGGTTTGGTACTTTGCCCCCACTACTCCATGACATCATGCCATGTCACTTATCATACAAAGGTCCCTCTATAAGCGCGTATGTATATAAAGCGTGACACCAGCTGGCAGAAGCTATCACTGAGCCCTCAACACCAATTTGCTGATCAGTGAAGAGATTCTACTATACTCTATACCAGAGCCATTTATTCGAGGTACAGTACATCCATTCACTTGAAAGATCACGCCCTTCATACCATAGAAGTACCTACTGTGTATGCAGCCACGCTAATGCTTGGCCTCTGAGACACAGAGCCCTTCCACAGTGCTAAACATGGCCGATAAAGGAGAACATGCCCCACACAGCCAGCAGCCTGGTGCGTCAAACCACCGTCTTCAACCAGTACACCTTTTTTCGTCTGATCTGATGCGTATCCACAGGAGACACCAAGAACACTTCCCAGAAGCTCCCTGAGGATGTAAAGTCCAGCAAGGAAGGCGCTAAGAAATCCGCCCACGAGGCAATGGAACAAACCAAGGAGACTGCAAGCAAAGCAACTGAGTCTGTCTCCAAGAGTATGGGGAAGGGCAGTGGTGAGCGATCGTGAACGACTGGATTGCCAAAAAGCTGTGCTGATGAGCTTGTGCAGAACAGAAGTAGGCGTACGATGACGTTTGATCATATTTCTATGGTACAAGTTTCGCTGTCAAAGGCCTTGGTAGTAATTGTTGGTAATTGCGTTGACGGGTCAAATCTCGGTTATGAAGGATAATGGATATCATATGTGAATGAAAAGTTGTGTGATTCATGTCTCTTCTTCTTCGTGTCATTTCCTCGGATTCTTTGGGTTGACATAAAATCAGAATTGACAAGCTAGTATCTGGATATATTTCGCTCGTGATGGGGTATCAAGTAACAATGGCATGTATCGTCACGTCGTTTCTCCAAATCTCAGAACGGGTCCTGCAATCAGCGATTAGATGCTGCTCCTCCTCCACCACTCGTCCCACCAACACACACATCATGTACAACACATAACAGGAATCTCCGATTGGGAATAATAATTATTTCGTGGATTTTTGTCCTCAATCGCAATAACTTGACCTCGTCATCATCTTCACGATCGTTTCCAGCCTCAAAATCATTGTCTGCTTCCCTGTTTGGGCCATTATGGCCATCCGTACCACTCCCAGATGTATTCCGCATTCCGTACTCTGACTCGTTGGCATTCGCTCGTGCAGACGGATTGGATAAAGCCGTACTTAATCCCGCAGCTGATGATACAAAAGCGTAGATATGAGCTGCTAAAGTCTCTGCCTGACTGGGTTTATATGGGGTGCTCTGCGTAGACGCCGGGTTTAGTGCCACTGTAGAATCTCCATCGGTTGACACCACTGTTGGCGATTGTTCTGAATCAGTTAAAGAGATCATTTCCGACTCCTGCGGGGAAGTCGTGGATTTCAAGCTTCTTGGACTTGGTTGTCGGGCCAATTCGCCAGTGACTTGAATTATAGAACCGTCTTTTCGGGATAATATGAGTGTGGATTGGACGCCCGGGCGGGAAGTAAGATGAGAGAGTTCAGCAGCTACGTGCTGGGGGATTTGAGATGCCTGCGAAAGATTGTCAGTTGCATGAAGCTCCGTTCCCTGAAGACATGAAATGAACACCAACAGGCACTGTTCCGACCATGTTTAGATCTCAGGAGGGCTCGAAAGGTATATGAATAATTGCACTATCTGTAAGTGAGTTTCAAAGCAACAAAAGGATTGCAGTAGACGTTTTACTAACTCCGTACTCTCAAAAGGAGACCAACTGATAAAACCTGCAATCAATCTTGGAGCTTCATTCTGCTGACTAAGCACATCTTCATCCATCATCCTCAACCTTTTAGATCACTGAATGAATGAATGAAAAAAAAGATTTATAGCAGAAGCATTCGTGCAGGTCGAGGTTGAGACCCAGCTACTAGTCCGTACGGATATCCTTTGCTGCACCTTTACAATGGGTGCGAGCCAGAAAAAGAAGAAAGAAAAGAAGAAAGATTTTCAAGTATGTAGACATAATCTTCAGTTGCATATTATTAACTGTGCTCTAACCCAGCATGATAGAAACCGAAACTGAAAGTCGGCAAGGCGAGACCACAAGCTACAAATTTCACAGACACGAGTTTTAAATCAAAATGTACGTATTCCGCTCGAATTGGCTATATAACAATGCTCAAACTTGCTCATACATAATTGTAGCTATTGTTTTAAATCCGCAATCTCTGTCCGCAACTGCACCCTCGGCAACCGCGCAGTTTTCTCATTCTCTATCACTTCTGAACTCCAAGTCAGATGCCCAGCGTAAGGAGTCGCTAGCTAATTTGACTACTGCAATTATTTCTCGTCCAGTCGACTCAACTTTGCCGCAACCTGTTAGTGTGATATTGCCATCACTGCTTCCATTAATTTTGGACGGTAGCAATGGGGTGCGGACCCAGCTGCTCAAATTACTGAGAGCGCTTCCCCGCACAGACGTGGAAGGCCATGCATATCTTTTACTCCCATATATCCGCGCAGGGATGACGCATCTCGCAGCAGATATTCGCCTTTCTGCAGTAGAGATACTTTCATGGCTGCTCACAGTTGCTGGACAAGAAGCTGTATCCTGTGCTGGCGGCTGGGTCAAAACGCTTAATTGCTTTCTCTCTATTCTTGGTTGGCACACAGAAGAATCTGCAAAATGGTCTTCAAACCGAGCATCGTTTGGGAAGGCCGGCAGCGATGGAAAACCAATGGTTAAAATATTACAGGCTTTCGCCGATTTTTTACGTGTTGGAATTTGTGTCTCAGATACTGTTGATCCGATGAATGAAGAAGACGATGTCGATGCTTATGACATGTCTTTCCCACTCCGCCAAACGTCACAACATCTTTTGCCTACGAAATCTTCTCCATTCGCTTATCTCAATCTCTTTGGTCAACCGAAAGATGAAGAAGGTGAAATGTACGAGTCCCCTGAAGATAGGCTAAGAGTCTTTGCACAAAGATTTCAACAGCCAATCCAACGAGGGATAGACGCTGCCAGAAAGGATGGCGGAGAAGTTGGGCGTGCTTCAGCTGGTGTGAGTAGAGTGCTGAAAGAGGCTAGAGATCAGCAACTTTCACCATGAGCGATGATAAAGGAATTGGAAATGGAGCATTTGTTGCATAAAATTGCCAGTTGAAGCAGGCCGTTTATTCTCTGCTATGGTCGTCCCACGACTGATCAGCAAAAAGGCCCGGCCAATTCGTAAAACTCCAGTCAGCAGCAAACCAAGATCATGCCCAATCGAGTATCAACTCGGACCACTGGGCCGATAGAATTCGAACCCCCTTGAAAGGAGTCCACAAACCAAGACAAGCGATGTCGTTCGAGCTCCAACCAAAATATCACGATTATTCATTCAAGGGAATGAATCTAGAGACGCATCACCCTTTAATCAACTTGGTCTAGCAATCTAGTTTGGCAAACGGTCAAAGAGTTACGGTGGATGTGACAGCCGCGGCTCCATCCGCATATCGCATACCAGCTTCGTCAGACCATGGACCACATACATAGTAACCTATGCTTAATCTGCAATCGGCGAGATTACTTGATACTCTTACTGTCCTGGTTTGAGGAACGCAACCGGCTGGACTGTGCACTGCGGCTCGCTGCTGTAGTCATTTTCTCGTATTTCATATTTGTATTCGGGGAGATGTTTGCCGTAGCAAACTTCATCTGTATCGAATCGTTTATTCGGTCGTCTTCTCGAGGATCTCCAACCCAGCGGCGTAACCTATACGCCATGATTCGGGAACTAGTGCAGTTATTTTGACTCGCTGCATACTAGAGAGGGGTCATCTCACCACTCCACAAACCATCTGCATTGTGCGAAAGACAACCCCAAACTCTCTTCGAACATCCAAAAGCTTTACGAGTACTCTCAATAGCAACCCACTTCTGCTATGATTCATCTCTCTCTTAGAGCTGGAAAATGTCTTACAACGTTTATCGTGTTTCTTCCGCCGGCATGCCCCGCGACCACCATGCCATCTTCGTCGAAACAAACAATCCTACCACTGGATGCGGCCACATCTATCAGGTCACCGGTAACATCCAGACCGGCATGACTTATGAAACCAAACCTGCGAGTCGGCCGCCAGAGGAGGATCCGTCATTTTTAACCAAAGTCCTTATCGGCACGGTCCAGGCAGCGATGCATCCCGATATGTACAGAACCGTTTGCTGCAGTGTACAACCTCCGAAGAAACAGTTTGATGGACCACGTAGGCTGTTTCCCCAAGAGCCAATTAGGCGCTGCCAGGAATGGACGGCTGAGGCCATTCAGGCTTTGACTGATGCTGGTATCCTGAAGCAATAACCAATAGGTCTACCTGACTCTTGTTCCTGTGCTAGTTGCTGATCTACTCATTGCAGTCCTGCGTGACCATTGATGATAGTTGGGAAATGGAGGTTAATCGAAATAGTGCCGAGAATGTGTCAATTTTTCAAGGCTCCTCATTTCAACGCGAAATGATGATTGCAAACCGTGCTTCAGATTTTCCAAGGAGCTCTCTTTCTGAGACTATTGACATCAATTTAAGGCATCCACATTTTCTGGCCGTTCCACAAGTTCAACCCACTTTTTATGGTATATCTATAAGCAATTTGTCTGATCCCTTCGAGCGATGGCCGTTTTCAGGTCAAAAATCGGGTGGCGACGGTGGTTGAAATTAACGTTATCTGTCTTTGCTTCAAATGGCTCATGATTGCCAGGTCTTTGGAGAATACGGCCTCTGAATTCTAAGCTATTAAAGTTCACTATTTCATCCCGAAAGATGTTTCCTGTTATCCATTCAGTTTTTAAGAATACGATGAGCATCTAATCTCGAATTCCATGCGATGGCGGCTCTCGAAATAGTCGGTGTGATTATCACCGTCGTTAACGCTTCTATTGACCTTTCACGAGGTTTAATCGATTATATCGAGTCGGTGAAGCATGCCGAGAAGGAGATAAAGGATATTCAGGAGCAGATTCTAGACACAAGCTCCATGCTATGCGATATTTCCACAGTTATTTCGATGCATTTGGACTCGGAGCACGGGATGCTTACATCGTGTACTGTTGATCGAATTGTTCGAAACGCCAATCAATACGCGGAAGTCGTTCGACAAATTGAAAGCATCCTCAATCTTCCCAGCTACCTTGGAAGAGACAAGGCTTCCATTTCGCTGCGCCATAAAGTGACATGGCCTCATACCAAATTGAAACTTGAGAAGCTGTTGTCTCTATTGCAAACCATCAAAAGTGGTCTACAGTTCTCATTTACAGTGGCGAACGTCATGAAGTATACCGCTGTCTTCTAAATGCTGTTTGACATTTGTGCATTGTTACTGACGCGTCTGTTTTGGAAGACCAGCAAAACGAAAAGAGGAGTATCCTGGATACCAGATGGCATCTCCAGATAGAGATCTGAAATGGGGGAAACGCAACGCGAAAATAAGGGGAATTCAATCCAGGAAGGGAATACATCGATTCAGTGGCGATTCCACGCGCGAGAGTTCTGATTCGGTAGATCCGGAGGGAGCCGAATCTGCTCAAAGAGTACATCCTGGAAGCCACGGGAACTTCAATCTCTCTTGCGATCCTTATTTTCACCAATGTGAGCCCATTCTTAATTCAGAGTCCTTTCAGAAGCCAAATCCTTCTAATAATTTCAATAATGACCATCAATCTCAATTGAAAACTGGCTGGTAGGCTGATGCTCCCAAGTCTTATTTTTCAAGTTAACAGATGTAATAGGCAGCGCCTTAAAGGCTTCAGCAAGATAATATCTCCCCAGAAGAACGATATGGGACTTGAGGCTTTACGCGCCGCTAAAACTGGGCTCAATGAGCGTGTATATGTGGAAATTTGGATTCTTGATTTCAGCACCGGTGCCTGGACCCAGTGCGGAGAATACGAGATACAAGACTATAATTTACATGCTTCAAGGGCACGGCAAGTTTGGAAACATTATTCTGAGATTCCTTCCCGATATCGAGGTGCGCTGCAAGAGTTATTCTACGGAAAATCTATGGGCGTCCATGGCAAGCGGAGTGTCCTCTCCATTCGCTTGATCAGAAGATTCATTAGGGGTGGAATACTCAGCCGCTTGACAGAGGGCGTGGCATTGCACGTACAGTTGCTTAGAAGAGACACGTGTACGGGTACGATACCGCCATATTCAACAAAAATTCAGCCCATTCCCTGCGCGGGCTATTATCAAAGTTCATTCAGTCCCCAACAGATGTCGACAACCTTGCCTTTGGGAGTATACAATGGCTTTGAAGACCCCGTTGAATCATCATTACCATTAAATTTGACCGGAACAACAAGGCACCCATACGCAACGATACCAGCTTACACGAACACCAATATTCAAAGCGGAAACTGGGATCGTGAAAAGAATGAATCAAAAATCCAACACCGACGTAGGGATGTGCGATTCATTCCTAAGTGGTTTGGGAAACTGGGAGGTAAAGGCAGACCTCGTACAAGACCAAGCGAAGACGGCGTTAATGCCGCACCCACATCGAGAAATGATGATATTGACGCCACGTTTACAAGGCCCGAGCATTCAAGGAGAGTTAATACAGATCCTCTGCCTCGCGCTTTTGGTTCACGAATGGGTCCCAAAGTGGAAACTCGAGACGCCGCAAAATGGCGCATCTCGACATTTAGGCAACCGCGCGGAGCAGAGCCCGAGGAGCCTGCTGGTTCCCCTGTGAATATACTTCAGGGTATTGGCAAGGCAGCCGATATTCCTGCCATGCGTCCTGATTTCGCCGACATGGTTAGTGTTTCGGACTCGCGGCAGAGCGGGTCGTTTAAATCGCGTAGATTTGATGACGCAGATGACGAAGATGAAAGACCTTATGAAACTCTAGCTAAGGATCTATGAATGTCATTAGGGACCGGAATCTTAGATATTTGGGGGTTTCGTCGTACTTTTTGGTAAATGTTCCCAATTTCCGGGCAGATTCTATCAACAATATTAATTGTATTTCGGCTGGTTTTTTGCTGTACGTGTACTCCGTGTTTTGAGTTATACACAGTATCCAAGGTGGCTTCACATCCGCGACCATGGAGATTCATCCCATAGGGGACTCTATCTGTGGAACGATATTTACTAGCGACTGCTACACTATCATGATATATCTCCTTATGCCCAAGAGTCAGCATCACGGATTAGTTCGCCTTCTCTCCGGGCAGTCTAACGTCCGCCCATCCTTTTTCGCCTTCTTTCCCACTCTTCTTGATAGCCTTCCATGTCTGAGGGTTCAGCCATCCAATTCTCGCTCGATCACCAAATCCTCCGACCCAAAATGCCTCTTCTACAACCAGTCTTGCCCAATATCCCCGATGTGCAGCATTGGGATCACCAGGGAGCCAGGATTTTGCATCTGGATGCGCAGCCAAAAAGCATTTCTCCATTGTTTCCCTTGAGGCATCTGGGAATGTGGAAGGTAAAGGATCCAGCCAGCCAAGTAACGACAGGCGTGGGAAGGCAGCTGGAGAGTCATCGAGGTTGCCATCGACAGATGATGGAGCATTATGCCACCAATCGATGGACAGTGAAATGTTGGAACCGGCTTTAGTATTTCGAAACGTTGTTCCGATATTTAACGCCAAAACTAGCGGGTTGCCGGGACCCAAGAGATTCAGTAACTTGGGGTCGCCTTCGTTCTCGCAGTCGGCGAAATAATCTGGTAGACCGACGGGGACACCAACTAATGCTGGATTGCGGTTATCTTTTTGGTATATTGTAGACAGAACGCCTGTGCTTGAGAGAGCTAGGAGTCTTCTGGCAAGTAGGTGGGAGGTAGGCCAGTCGGGGATGGAAACGTTTGATTCTGGTTCAATGTCTAGAATGGTCTTCAGGCCACTGTCTGGCTCTGGCGCAGATGATGGCGGGCTGTTTGGTAAAAGAGGTTCCTGTCGTGTTATATCATTGTGAATGCCTCTGGAAGAAACGGGAGAAGCACTCCCAAGGCGAAGAGGTAAAAGTAAGGAGAAGAATGTAGGGAAAGTCAGCAATTTCATTTTGTCAGTTTCACCGAGAAACGCCCTAAGGTAACATCAGACGTTAGCAAATTGTTGCAGACTGCATGTAGAAGCTTGCAAGCAGCAGCGAGGGGAAATAAATGCCTTTAATACTCTGCAATTATCGGCTGCCTATGTAGTTAACCACGCCACTTGAGATCTGGATGTGAAGATTCCCACTTCATGTCCAAGTGCGGAGAAGTTGAGGCAGTCACACAGCTAAAGGCATTAACTAGCTCTTCATACCGACCAGTCGCAAAGGTAAGTAAGTGATGATAACTAAACACTGATGGAAGACTCTTGGTCTGCATAGATGAGGTGGTCATGCATTGCGGTCACACGGTCAACTGGGGGGACTCTGCCGAGGGTTGGAAGAGGTGGTGTTACAGCGATATTTGAGACTTATCTGATGAACAATGACACCGGAATGGGGCATCAGATAAGATTGGATCTGATAAGATTTAAGATGTGATCGTCATTGCCTCATAGTATACACAGTATTAGTAGTGGCCGCAGAGGATGCTGTATGTATTATACGCATCTATCCTCCCTTTCCTGCTGAGTTTAGACTCTACAGAACGCTGTTGGCAATCAAAATCCGCTTGTTGAGAGCTCTTCGCTTTTGTTGACCAAGTAAGTTAGCTGCTCCGTAGCTACATAACGAGGTGGAATGCAGAGCAGGTCTTTGGCAATTTGCCAGGTTAACTACTCAACATACAGTAAAATAAAATTAAATGAAACAGAGCAGATGTGACATATACATGCAATAGAAAGACCAATTTCGAGAGATACTGTGTACTATGTAGTTACATAGTACTTCGTAGCGTGCCTTGAATTACCTGCATCGTTCTTGTTGATTAAATATACTTTTAAGTATCCAATTATAAAATTGGCCGTGTAGCATAATGGCAATGCGCTTGACTACGAGCCTTCTAATGGTTGACATCAAGAGATTCCAGGTTCGACCCCTGGCACGGTCAAGATTTTTTTTTTTTTTAATTTTTTTTCCTTACAAAAATCCTCTCCTCGTTTTGAGCACACACGACACCCCTTCAGGTTACAGCGATAAAATTTAGAGAATGTGCTCGGTTCCGAATTTTCTACTTTTTAGCATGAACTAAACTCATGTTTAGACCGAAATCCTGTACGATAAAACAACACACAGAAAAGCGAAATGGTCCTCAACGAGCGTCTCAAGAACCCATGCTGCTGCAGTCAAAACTATCAGGAGGATTAATGTCTGCTATTGTATCAAGCTAAGCTATTCAGAGGCACGAATTTTTGCCTGATGGCTTTTCCAAGCATGGCCCCTGGATGAAGACACCGATTCCCCGCGAGAAGAGTAAACCTGCCTGTCTGTACTGAACGTAACTAGCCGTCAACCGAGCCAGAGATATAACTAACTTACACATGGCTATCATTTTCCACAATATTTTCGCGTGGTCGAGAAGTTGTCTCACCGCACAGATAGTTACATATGTAGAAGTCAAACTAGCCAGCCAATGGGATCAGCCAGATAAGCATCGGGGCCTTTTTAGTTGAAGTCGAATTCATGCCCGCAGCACTGTGCTACTGTATGTCGGACAGCAATTAGTTAGAGAATGACATCATGGGCCATGTTGAATTGCGTGGCTGTTGTGAGATTTGCATAGGGAATCATGGTGATGGGATAGAAGGTACGGAAATGCGAAGGAAAATGACAGCTGTTACTTGAAAGCCTCTTATCATGAAGAACCATAGAAAAAATAGAGCTGATCACCCTAGCTTTCAGAATTGAAATGGGAGGATAGAGGTCCAGACTGCAGCCAACAAACAATGGCTCCTCAGGATGCTGAATGCAATGTTGTCAGGAAGAGTAGTTCTTCAAAGCAAATAGGACTTTGTTAGACATACGCCACAATCGTTTAACGAACTCCATTCCAGATTTTAATTTCAGTTCTTTTGCTGGTGGGGGATGATGAATTCGAGATCAGGAGCGCAAACATGTCAAACACCGGATCCACCAGCCAAGTCACTTTCATCAATGCTTCAAAGGAGGATCGCGAGAGAACACTCCCGTCAGTTATCAGTTGGCCCTCGTCTAAATGCCCAACATGCACACACAGACAGAGTATGCATAACGCAAAATGATAGCGGTGTGCAGACCATTTGAAATGCATTTGAAAAGTATGTCTGTTTGGCTTCTCGAGATGCCTTGCCGTGATCCACCATCCGCCTTTCGGACAGATAATGACAGGTCGTTTCAGCAAGCCACAAGGGAAAAGGGATTGACGAAACGTGAGGAATTGTACTTGTCTTTGTTGTCTCAGTGTGCATCATGCTGAGTCTCGAAGAGATGCGAGGTGGTGTCAACTGTCCTTCAGTCACAGGTAGGGCGTCTCGACAAACTCTACCCCAGCGCCATCGACGTTACAACTTACAACTAACAGAGAGCAGTCCGTTGCTGGTTGGTCTCCTCTCCTTGCTAATCCAAAGAAATTAAATCCAGTCGCAATCGCACACGCTCTTGGCTCATTGGCTTGAAAATCCTCGTCAACCTGTCTCAATGATAGGCTGCTGATATTTCTTTCTAGTCGATTCACTAGTGGTGGCTTTCGTAGCCTTGGGCAGAGGTGTATCTCGCTGGTCCCACGTATCCCAGAGTTTTCTGTCCCATTGCTTGACTTGAGAAGGCCCCCAATTATGGAGGAACTGTCATACATTTTGTCTCCCTCGTTCCTGGTTGCAGGATTGGCGATTTGCGGGGGTGTTGCTTCCACGCGTGTCTGGATCCCAGCGACGGATATTAGATTATTTGGCTGGCAAAGCCAACTTTGAGGAGCGAGAATTGTGGCAATCAATTGACTTCAAAGAATATAACCTCTTTTAATGCTCTCATCCTAGCTTTTGCTTAAAGCTACCCTTATATTTCCTCGGCGACATCTGTTACATTGGTGCGACTGGACCCTTTTCTATATAATCTAGGGGTTCCCTTCAATTGTTTACGAGGAGCACCCATATTGCCTACTCCGCTTTGCTAAGCAGCCGGGTTTGTTCCCGCGTCGCTACGATCTCATTTCCCTGGAAGATGAATCGCTCAGACATCTCTGTTGTCGCTGTCGAGCTGTCGGGCCATCGACCGGCCAAGGCGATGTTGCTTCGAGGCGAAAATGTCGGGTCTCCTAAGATTAGCCCAATGCAACCGCGCCCGGTGAAGCAATTTCGAATGGCTGAACAGTGGGACAACGCGATCAATGGCGCTCACGGCGTGCCTCCTATGCGAATGCATTCACGAGGTCCAGAACGAAACCACTCACGCCGCAGATCTCAACTCCCCCCACCATCACCTTCACCACCCTTTGAAAGCGACGTCTCCAGCGAAAGCAGAGGCGAAGAGCAACGAACTCAAGGCTCCGAAGCGTCGGCCCCAGACGACAAACCTAAATCGGAATCTGCCGAGCATCCTTCGGAGACACCACCTCTGCCAATCGTACAAGTGGATGTCGTACCACCGCTTACCAAAGTTCACTTTTCTTGCTACCAATCCCATCGATCGTTCATGGTTTCAAAAAACGCGTATCACTCCGTGCCATGTATGACCTGCCTGAAAGCCGATCAACAAGTGCGATGGCGCTGTACATTTTGCAGTTTGCGCGTGTGTGGTGACTGCGCCAAAGGAATTGCGAATTGCAAAGAACGTTCTTTGATGGAATTCCTTGAGAATCTGGTGCAAAACTTGGAGGGTTCGGGAGCAGAATGACCTTGCTTCGGATAAATCCTACTCGTATGCGACAAATTTGTCTCGAAAATCAATACCGCCAACTGGCCTGTGTTTATACGGTTGCGCCGGCGTTGCAGAAAACTGTACAGAACAGTTCATAGTCTTTTTCTTAGGGTTCATACGTGGGCGGTGTCAGGAGGACGTTAATGTTTAATCTGGTTATTTCCTGGTTCGGTCTCTGGCTTGGAGGGAGTCCTATGGAGGTTGGTGGCTTCTGGAGAGATCTTGGTGGGCAGCATTCCCTCAGGCTGGTTCAGGAGCTTGACTGTGACACACGTGCTATATGCTTGACGTTGTTAAAAGCTATATTTCATGTACATATATATACACCCCATAGATATTTTGATCGATTAGATGGCGTCTGATTGCATGGCTGTGTCATATGCCCTCCGCAGTGGCTTGTCTTGTCTTCAAGGCAAGCAAGGTGACACCGGAGGGGACAGGGTGTTTCTGTCCTGTGCTGGAAACGATGCGATTCATACTACCTTCCTGGCCCTACATCTGACTGACTGACGGCTGACATGACGGGAAACAGTGGATTATATGAATCTGCCCAGCATCTCTCTCGCGTACAGCTCTGACGATGTGAAATAAATGCATGTTGAGATCTCGGGCATGATTTTACATATCCATACCTAGAGAAGCTCTTTTTCCAACCTGGGACTATCAGTTTATCAAGAGGATTGTACCATGACAGGCTGAACAGAGTAGCAGGGAGTGGACTGTTCAGCTGGTGCGTTTTTTATTTTATTTTTTACTCGGCGGCGACTAAGTATGACTCATGATGGGCCGCAGCATCCCGTCGGAACATTTCTAGTCAAAAAAACAAAAGGACATTAGTTATTGCCTCTCTAGGGGTTTTCAATTCTGATACGGCTTTCTTTGTCATGAAAGATTGCAAAAGGTCATCTTCAACTAGGCTGTAACTTCAACAGCCCGTAAGTTCTGATGAATGGAGACGGGTCAGTGGTCGCTACAACATGGGGGTCGCGATGATGCCATCACTGCATAAGAGAAAGATTAGTTACCCTGTCACTCTGCAAATAGTATGCTGTAGATGTCCAGAAGGGGGACAGAAGAGCCATCAAAAATAGACAGGGGAGTGGGTGAGAGAGTGTTACCTGTTGTTGAGCAAGTCTTTTTCCTTCCTTTCCCTTCTCTCTCCTTCAACAGACAGCCGAATCGTTTGAAATCTCTGGCTTGTAACACTCCCAGTCTCTCCTCCTGTTCTCATCCTCTCTCATCCTCTCTCCTCTCCTCTCCTCTCCATTCCACTCCACTCCACCAAGTAACTAATGGATCTTTTTGGGCTTCGTTGTCGGTGTTGATCTCTAATCATCTGCTTTCCTTTTCATCCCATCACAACCCCCGTTCCTCCGATGCTTTACAGTACTTGTTCGTGTTAGGCTGGTTGATGATTCCACAACTCATGTCCGCCATATCCAGCGTCAGATTCTAAGCAGGAGGGAGGCCCAGGTATGTCACGAGTCTGTTTCTCGTTTCCACACACAAAATGCATCGCTGCCTATTTGCTTTTTGGTTGATGGCAACCTATTTCGCACACACATACACCATCACCTCCACTGTATTTGCCTACAAACGAGGAATCCTGCTCGTGCCTGATAGTATCATTAATCAATTAATCTGCATTCTTGCACTCGATGATCTGGCTTCGTCATTATCAGAAAGAATGAGCGAGTTGCTGTTGTTGTTTGTTGTTCGCAAGGTTTTCCCCAGCCCCCACCTCCATGGACGCTTTGAAGCCTAAACTCACTCAAAGGGGATGGGTGAAGGACCACAAGCCCGTCATTACTGTGTATTAGTTACCATCCCACGTCGTCCACTCACCAGTCATCTTCCTCACTCTTCCTCCTCCTCCTCCTCATTGAACTAACAAATGAGCTTATCAGAACGTCGACCGGAACGGAGGATCCAAAAGGCCCAGCAACTGGCCTGCTCTCATTAAATATCAACCTCCTCGTCGTTGTTGGGTCGTCACCAACGCTGTAAATCAACCACACATTTATCTTTTGCGTTGTCTGCCACTCGCCACTCCATCCTTCGGTTTCTTAATTCGAATTTTTCTTTTCTCCGAGTTTTTATATCTCCGTACTAACTAACTAATCTTTGATTGCTTCTGTTGTTATTGTTGTGTTCATTATTGATGCCTTGTGGCCTTGCTGTGATTGACTCATATCGTCCACTCCTTTATCAACTCTCCTTACTACTACTCCTTACCTGATACTAGAGTCAGTCGACGACAAACTGTCTCGACGATAGTTTAGTGGTTACTAAATTATATGGGAGAAGGTAAGTAGATTCTTGTGGTTATCTGTCTTCTCGCCCTATGTTTGTTTTCCCCCCTTCCGCTGCACCACACCACCCCCCATCCGATGAGTGTTCCCTTGCCACCTCGCCACCACTGGAAGGCTGCTGATGGCCCAAGCCCAACGAAAAATTCGTAACGATAGAGTCATCGTCTCCCCTAAACTAAAATTTGCTCTTGGGCGATTTACTTACTCAGCGTTCTAATTCTTCAGCTCTCCCTTCGCCTCCTTGCCGTCGTCCGTGACTCCCCCCTCTGCTTCTCCGGTGTCGGTGTTGTCCCTTCGAATGTGTCGATAAAGTCGACAGTGGAAAACCTGTCCTCATTCTCCTGTTTCTCTACCTTCCGACTCTCGATCCTTTTCAATCTCGCCAGTAAAATCCTCCCGGGTCGACTCAGGAGAGCCGCCTGGTGATAAGCGCAACGCTTAGCTGGTGCTGCCTGGCCTGACAGAACGTCGGCTGCCTTCGCCTCGACAATGACCATGTACCCTGTTTTGGAGCCTACTCCCGTTCCGATCACCACCTGCGTACATTCCAAGATTTCTTTTTCCGTTTCGTTTTAGGATGACTGGTCGCGTCTAAAAGGTCTGTTTTGCCGCAGGGAAGTCACACTGCCTATTCCGGAGTGACTCCACGCCACGCCACATCACTCCACTACATAATAGCTGTCGTGCCTCTCCTTGTTTGGAAGCGGTACCTTGCATACCTGTCTTGTCTCCTGACTCTTGCCCGCGCCCTTCCGTCATCGTTCCATTTTGCCTTTCGATTCTTTCAGATTTTACTTGTGTTTGTCTTTCTATCGTACTCTTGGAATCCCGCGGTTGGTGATCGGTGTCGCCCTTCCCGTCCTCCACCAAACGCTTCCTAACTACGAAACACCCGACTTTGCTTCGTCTTTCTCAGTAAAGAGACCTTTCCCTCCCTTTGGCTCCTCCCACGCGCGCTGGTTCCTAGCATAACGCCTCTTCCTGCTTTCGCGACCGGGTTCGGTTGACTCACCCTCTATTCAACAATTATTCTCAATAACCTCTTTAAACCTGGCTCTTATTCGAGTTTAAAAAGGTTCCCCGTCGCCTTTGTAACTAACAAAGACGGGTCTGTCTACTTCGCTGTCTCTATCTGGTTTTATCGAAACGGTTCATTCCCCATTACCCGGATTATCTATCGTCCATTACCACTCAGTCCAGCCTCCACGGATATTCTGTTTAGAGTGCGCGCGGCTGTGTATTCGCGGCTGTGTTTCGGATATGTCAGTAATGGACAGCTTGGATCTCAATTCTGGGAATCCAGGCGTTCCAAAAACTCTACAACTGCCTTGCCCATACGCCGCCTCCATCGCATCTTCGGCCTCGTCGTCTTCATCTTCAATCTTTTCTCTTGACTATCTTTCCTCCCAGGATTCCATTTCGTCCGTTTCCACGACGGCAGCTGACGTGATCTGGGAGAATGAAGTTTCGGGCGTTTCAAGTTACGGTGGATTACCAAATGCATCCAATTCCCATTGTCTTGGGGGTGGAAGAGGCTATGGCTCTAAGGCTGCGGAAAGCGCGGTGGCGCCTGAGCAGCGCCAAAATCCTCGACGCACCTCTGCCGGTGTGGGGTGTGCCGTGAAGCCGCCCTCATTAGTGCGCCAGTCTGACCGCAGAATCATTTTTGTCGACAGTCTTGTGGGTAAGTAGGAGGAATCTCCAAAAATCCTATTCCATTTCTGGTCTTGTCTCTGACGGGTTTCTTCGCGTTCGCTTCTTTGGCTTGAAGACTCTGCTGCGCAAATAGTCGAAGCCATTTGGCCACTGTCTGCAGTAGCTGCTCGCCCTGAGTCTGTTCTCGGCTGCAAAGGAGTGTTGCCCCTTCGGAGTTTTATTCAGGAGACTCTTCGTCGATCCCGCACTAGCTATTCGACGCTTCAAGTAGCTTTATATTACCTCATTCTGATTAAGCCACGCATACCGGCGCGTGATTTTACCATGGAACAGACGGGAATCCCGCAATCTTTGCGTGCTATGCAGTGTGGACGACGCATGTTCTTGGCGGCTCTCATCTTAGCTTCGAAGTACCTCCAGGATAGGAATTACTCGGCGAGGGCTTGGAGCAAGATATCAGGTTTGAGTACTGGAGAGATCAACCAAAACGAATTAACCTTCCTCGACGCGGTGAGGTGGAGGCTTCATATATCTGAACCCGTTTTCCAGCGCTGGACCGACGTGGTTTTGAAATACACGCCTTCCAATGATCGTACTTTCAACGGTGAAGGTCTTTGCTGGCGGTCGATCATTCAGCGTCTCACTCCTGAACTCGATACCATTGATTTCGAACCTCTCCGAATTGGAGATGGAGTGATTTTGATTCAGGACCTCCTTTCTCCTTCAGGAACACCCTCTCCAAGTCGTTCACCTGTTTCTGAGGAGCCAGCGCTCCGGCACTTTGCGGTCGGCAAGAGTATGATAACGGAGGTACGGCAAGAGATTCAATTGCCAATTCTACCCAAACGTGCCGTTGTTTCAACTTCTCAGCTGAGCCCGCAGAGTCTTCCGAACAGCACTCCTGCAGCGGGTGCTGCTCAATTCAATGCTCGAGGTCCGTCTATGTCATGTGCCATGCAGAAGGTACACGCCATGCGTGCTCAACGTACGACCCTCGATCAACGACCGCCGCTACATATGTATAATAGTAAACCAGCTTGTTATGAGTCATATCCTCCCTACATTCGTCGTTCATCTCTCGCTCGATCATCCACTTCGTCGCCGGAGTCGATGATTTCCGATGTTCCATCTTTGACTTCATCGCGCTCAAGCCGATCATCGCGTTCGTCTTCTATTTCTTCTGTTGCGTCAGGGACTTGCGCGCCTACGTTGCCGCGATTGGCCAGCGGGGCGACTCGCCGTTGTGCAATCTTGAAAGATAGGAAGAAAAACCTCACGATCGCCACCCCAATCGAGGAAGGATCCTACTCGGATATCTGCGCCTCTCCTGAACCCATCTCTGCTTCAAGCACCAATATGCCGGATTTGTCGAACTTCTCGCTGGATACACCTGTGAACGTGGCTCATGAAGCCGCCCAGAGCCTTTGCAAACTTTCCGTCTCGATAAGCCGGGACAATCCGCCATTGTCTACTTTGAGTTCACCCGACCGGAAGTGTCGAAAGCGTGGACGTACTGGCTCCAATGATATGACTCTACAGCATAACGTTCGCCGTCTCATGTCTCTCTCCTCCAGCGACGAGGATGATCCCAGTTTTGTTCTTCCGGACAGTCAGGTTGCTGACTCGTTCTTGCTTGCGCAGCCCAAAGCCATCCAGTCTCCATCAAAATCCTCGTTTGGCTCTCTCAAGCTGCCCTTGCCGCTGGCATTGCCCATGGAAGCTGGGAGCATGAAACGGGCATGCTGTGGAAGAGAAGCAGCTAGGTTCCTTTGGGCCATGCGCACTACAGGGGACAACATCCTTGATATGGTGGACTAGGGCAGGCCAGTCCTTCCATCCTTTAGGCTGTTTTATCTACCAGAGCGACACCAGTCTCACAACCAAGGAACAACTTTCTTCCCGCTAATCCATGGCCTTATCTCTCAATGTTCATGTTTATCATGGGAGGCGCATTGCAAGACCTTTACCGAGGTTTGGTTTATTTTGAGTATATGTCTGGCATTTGTTTTACCCCGACACCTTTATCTAACATCCTAATTGTCCTTTTTTCTCCTCATTCTTCTCTGTATGGAAAAGATGGCTGAAGCTCAAGATACAGAGAACATTACGTTTCCTGCGAAGCGAGAATGGAGTATTAAGCGGCATCGAAGTTCCTGTAAAATAGACTCTTTTGAGTCTATGGAAACCTAACTTCGTCCGCCCTGTTGTATATAGCATACCCACGACGTTGTTTACCTATCTGTCTACCACCTACCTACCTGCCTACCACCCAACCGAGCGAGCGAGCGAGCGAGCGAACGAACGGACAAGTTAGTTAGCCATTTATGGATTACATTCTGTAGTATCAAGGTGGCTAGCTTACATAGTTATTTTAGTCATCTACCTCAATACCATTAACAAAGTGCTTCTTTCTTCTTCCTTTGTAGCCAGATCAACCACCTTTTCTGTTCTTGATAATTTACACAGTAGTTACATGTCATTGCAGCCTGCAAAGCGGTGAGCATTATTGGTTTCAACTCCCCACCCAACACTGCACTGGGGTGGTAAGGCATCTCTGCATGGGCTAGAAGCCCCAAAGCAAAAGCAACAGGGTTGGTGGGCACAGCACCTGCAGGCTGTTTGCATCACCTGATTGAAGTGTGCTGCAAGTGACTTGATGGTGGCTGCATGTAGGCTACAATGTATGTACAGTAACTACGGAGTAACTACATGTGTATGCAACTCAGCCTTGCAGATACACTTGAGAGCCTCACTGTGTGAGTTACGCAGGCGGAGTTTAAAACAACATTCTCGTTGCTCTGGGCCGTGCAAACCGTTTATAAAAATTGAGACCACACGGTGTTAATCAGGTAATAATATAATTCTATGGAGAGGTGAAGGGGGGTATCATAAAAATAAGCCTATCCTCTCATCAAAAAAAAAAGAAAAGAAAAAACTCGAGACCTCTCCCCTACTCCACTAAACACTATTTAGTTACAAGCTTGCTCGTCTCAAGAATGTCCCTCTCCTCCTCACTCAACGCCCCAGCCCCATCAGCCAGCCTCAACAACATGGCAGTCGCAAGCTCCGGTTTGCTCCCGTGCCCAAATAGCCGGTACTGCGCGGAGGAATTTATTCCGAGGTATACTGCTTTCAGTATCTTGGCTGCCGTGAGAGGGTTCGAGGTGAGCATCTTGCAGAATAGCTGCGCAAATGTGGGAGTCGCGCCGAGGTCGTTCAGGAGAGTGTCGCAGTAGGGTAGGTAGCGCACGGTGACGGTGTGGCGGTCGGAGTTGACCATCTGGACGGGCAACTCAGGGGTTAGCTAGCGAGTATAGCTATGAATCTAACTGACTGGCTGAAAGATACTGTACATATAGGGTGGAAAGGGTGAAACCTACGGTGGACGCTAGGTATGTCTGGTAAGCTGCTATGGAATCGTGCATCTCCGTAACGGAGGGGAGTTTGATTCGATTAGAAAGGACGGAAGTCGCCCATCTTGCTTGTGCTTCTGAAACTGGGATCAGAGGGCCTGCGAGCTCGACAAAGCCGATGAAGAAGAGGTTCGGAAAGCACGGTGAAGCAACGAGTTTATAGAGGTCCATGGAGTTGCTGGTATTGAGGATTTCGTTGTTGTGCTTCGTTCGATAGCTGTGCTCTGGGACATAGGGGACGTTCATGCGATACCCAGTGCAACAGATGATGATGTCGACATCGATTGATGTGCCGTTGGTCAGAATTAAAGACGTCTTGGTCACCTTTTGGACTCCTGCGCGATGAGGGGTGATGCGGCCGGTTTTGATGTTTTCCAGCAGGTCACTTCGCATCGTGACATTGGCTTCCATCAGGCCATGCTCAGGCTGTATTACCTCGGGCAGCGTTCCCATTACATGGTTGCAGAGTTTGGTCTGGCACCACTGCGAGAATTTTGCTGGTAAGATGGTTTCTGCTACTCTACCTGCGCAATACAGTCAGCATATGCTAGGCGTGGTGTAACTTAATTCACAAGATGACTTGGAGTTGGACTTACTATCATAAGCTTCCGCAGGCTTGCCTAGAACAAAGCGAGGCACTATCCATCCTCCTCTTCGAGTAATGAGATGGAGCTCTTTCGCCTGCCAGCTGAGCTCTGAGGACAAATCCGCGGCGGAATTCCCAAAACCAATGATAGCAATCCGCTTGCCTTCGAGTCCGCTCGGCCTCCGATAAACGCGACTGTGGAAAACCTTACCTTTGAATGTCTCCAAACCCTCAAACTTCGGGATTGCTGGCTTCGCCAGGGACCCAGAACACGCGAAAACCGCGTCGTAGATATCCTCAACAGGCCTCCCCTCTTTTCGCCCAGTCTTGACCGTCCATTTCCCATCTTTGCCTTGCGAGCAGGAGATGACGGTTGTGTTAAAACGGATATGCTTCTTCAGCCCAAAATGATCCGCATATTCCTCCAGATACCGCAACATGCCCCGATGGCTAAAGTAGTCAGGATATCGCGCCGGGTCCATGGGAAAATCGCTGAAGGAGGAGGTATCACGACAGGAATTCAGTAAGACTCCTTCATATATTGACGATGTAGTTTCGCCGGTGACTGGGTCTGGTTCTTCATAGCACCACTGGCCACCGATGGCCGGGCGAGTCTCGAAGATTGTAGCATCGAATCCTTCCTCGAGGCATTGCTTTAGGGAAACCAGTCCGGAGAGACCTGAGGGACTATTAATCTACGTATTTCGTCTATGGTATTTAGAATCTAGATTGCACTCACCGGCTCCGACGATTGCCACCTTTAGAGCCATTCCGTGCTTTTCGGAGAGGTGGATATGCTAGGGACATAGGAAATGAAAACTAAAGATGGGCCACACGAGCGATTGGGGTTTAATCTATAATTTATATACCGCGGCTATATGCTATCAGAAGTGCCCTCATCTGTTGATATTTAGTTCTTATCATGCGAATCCTCAGCAGGTGGTGAACCTCTCGTCGTTGCCTGCATCTGTCTCAGCTTCATTCGAGAGGCAGCTGCCGCTCGACATGATTTGAATATATCTGACAAAACTTCAAAAGAGCCATAAAATCTATTCGTTTAGCTACTTTGGCTTCCTGTCCGTCACTTATGTACGGCCAGATCCCTGCAGCGATGGGATAAAATACATCCTCTCATCATCACTTATAAAACTATACAAGTTGCAGCTTATGGGGTGCTTATTGGGAGAAAACCCCGTTGTAATCAGACCTGTCGACCTGGTCATCCGGTCGCCTGATCCTTGGTATTTTCAGCGGAATCACCTGTCAGCACCTTCAGTCTCTTACTGCATTGCTTCAACACACTGACACCGAATGACGGGATTTCCTCGCAGACACTCAAAAACTCAGGATCCTCTAAATTTTTCTGCAGATCCCTTCCACAGGTCTGTCTGATACAAAAGTTGCGGACTAAGTCATCTTCTCTTGTGTTTTGGTAGACATAACGGATGTCGTCAAGACTGAGCTGTGGATGCTTCGCTTCGCACGCCAGGGTGATTTCGTCGTGAATATGCCACCGGAATGCCGGTGCTTCGATCTTGTCCGCCAGAACGTAAGCCGAGAACAGCAGCGGGAAATTGAAGGTCTCATCGTCAGTCTCCGTTTTAACCGAGCTTAGATCACGCACTATGAGAGGAAGCAATCGTCAGAAGTAGTCAACGCGTTTTGATTCGTTTTTGCTTCTTGCATGGGGTTCGATGGTCCCCGCGGTCAGCGTCGGGATTATGCATCACCAATTTGACATACAGGGTAACTCTATCTCGAGATCTGGAGACTTGGTCTCGCTAGCCGCAATCTCGTCGGACGCACAATCACCAGTATACAGCCACTGAGCAAACATCGCGAAGGTCTTCACATCATCTTCGGGGAGCTTGACTATGCCCTCTTCCTTCTCACGGAGATTATGGCGTAATAGTCCGCGAAAGAAACCCGAATGTGCAGTAAGAAGACCTTGGTGGATCAAGAATACCTCTCGCTCGTCGGTCCCGACTTGGATATTAAGAATGGGAGTGGTGAGGAACCTCAGCAGCAAGTGTTAGCAATTGAAGGTTCAACTCATGGGGTTCGGCATTGTGGCATACATACTTCCACATAGGGCCCAGGTATCCAATGCATTCTTCGGGCGTTGGAAGCGCGAAGTCGACTTCTAAAGAGTCAGAGTCGTATTCAAAGTCATTGTTCAACATCATCGCCATCTGCGCTGGAGAATATTCTGAGAATGACCGTGAGGTGTAATTCTTGAAAGAAAATAGGCCAATTCCAAACGGTTGTGTTTCTTGTCTATTCCAAAGACTGCTGAGATTGATGCCATATCACCACCAGGCCAGAGCATGATTTTCTAGAAAGAGCCATCAATTGCGGATTTCACCCACTGCATTTGCAATCTGAACAAAACTTCAGAAAGAGAGTGCTGTTCTTAAGCTATGTATCCATGTACTGACTGGTAGAGCATGATTGTGACCATCTGAGGTCTGTTTGTGTTTCTGATAATGAGCTGTATGATTGTGTTACCAGTCATTACACATAAATACAAGATCAAATAGTAGCAACGGGTGGTATTAGGTGATATATTACCATACAGTACCTCTCGGGAATACACGGAATAGAGCTATGTACAGTACATACATACATCAGATGAACATTGGAGATTGTTTTTGTGAGAAATCTTTTCTCTTTTCCTCCTTTCAATCCTCAATTGCACTGCAATCAGCGTCTTCTCAAAAGCCAGAGAGAGCTGAGATATTTGTAGCATTGCTTTAATACTTTCTGTCTTATTTTATTTTATTTTTTATGTCTTGTCTGGACATTCAATCCTTTTTTTCTTTTTTGCGACAACTAGTAACTAGTACATACATACAGAGTGTTATCATGCTTACTTCCACATCCCGGTGCTCCTTCGGCGCAACAGCCTCTCTGCCACATGTTTTGAGATCTCAGTCCTCGAGAGTATCCCGATGGTTGAACCCCTCATACTCACCAGCTCACATCGCATTGCGCCAGTCTCCCCCCGCCATCAGCTCCATTCGCGCCCCGGTCTGTCGATCCACTACGTCGTCATCTTTTGCCAATCGCATGAACGCTGGCTTTGGTGCAAGAGCTTTTGGAAGCACTGCAGTGACCATGGTGGGTGTGGTCATTGAACAGTCCTTTGAGAAGAAGCTAATGGACGGGCTTGATGTCGACAGTCATCTAGTACTCGTACTGAAACCGATGCGTTCGGTGAGATTCAGGTTGGTTTTACTCAGAGCTCCTGGGGATATCATGGCTTTCAGCGGTCACTCACTCACAGGTATGCAGGTCCCTGCCGACAAGTACTGGGGTGCTCAGACGCAGAGGTGAGAGAACCCGGCAGCGAATACGCACAAAGATGGCGGACCGGATGTTAAACACGGTTTGCGAGGATACAGATCGTTGGGCAACTTCAACATCAACCAACCCCAGGACCGGATGCCTCCCCCAATCGTTCGAGCTTTTGGTATCCTCAAGGGTGCTGCCGCAACAGTGAACATGAGATTTGGACTTGGTAGTGCCAGGCTGCCCCCCTAAACAGTGGTGGACTTGAGCTTATACAAATGCAGATCCTACGATTGGAAAGGCCATCCAGCAAGCCGCATCCGAGGTCGCGTCTCTCAAACTTGTTGATCACTTCCCTCTTGTCGTTTGGCAAACTGGCTCTGGTACCCAATCCAATATGAATGCCAACGAAGTCATCTCTAACCGAGCCATTGAGATTCTCGGTGGAACGATGGGTAGCAAGAAGCCTGTTCATCCGAATGACCATGTCAACATGTCCGCTTCGTCCAACGACACTTTCCCCACCGTCATGCACATCGCTGCTGTCCTCGAGACAGAAGAGTCCTTGCTACCTGCGTTGAAGAGCCTTCGCACTGCGTTGCAAAAGAAGGTTGAGCAGTTCGACAAGATTATTAAGATTGGCCGAACCCACTTGCAAGATGCGACCCCCTTGACGCTGGGTCAGGAATTCTCCGGCTACGTAGCTCAGCTTGACCGAAACATTGAGCGAGTCCAGAATACTCTCCCTCACCTGCGGTTGCTTGCCCAAGGTGGTACTGCTGTCGGCACTGGTCTCAACACGTTCAAGGGCTTTGATGAAGCCATCGCCGAGGAAGTTAGCAAAATGACCAACACCGAGTTTAAAACCTCCCCCAACAAGTTTGAGGTGCTTGCTGCTCATGATGCTATTGTTGAGGCCTCCGGAGCCCTCAACACCCTTGCCTGCTCTCTTTTCAAGATTGCTCAGGACATCAGATATCTTGGCTCCGGTCCTCGATGCGGACTTGGAGAGTTGGTTCTTCCTGAGAATGAGCCGGGCTCTTCTATCATGCCTGGAAAGGTCAATCCTACGCAGTGCGAGTCACTTACTATGATTTGCTCGCAAGTCATGGGCAATCATGTCGCGGCTACCGTTGGTGGCATGAATGGGCAATTCGAATTGAACGTGTTTAAGCCATTGATGATCCGTAATCTTCTCCACAGCATCCGCATTCTTAGCGATGGAATGAAGTCTTTCGAAAAGAACCTTGTTGTTGGTCTTGAGGCCGATGAGAAGAGAATTGGATCTCTCCTCCATGAAAGGTAAAGTACTCCTCAGATTATATATCGATGTGTTGGAGTTGACCATTTTTCTTTTTTCCAGTTTGATGCTTGTTACTTGCTTGAATCCAGTCATTGGATATGACATGGCCTCTAAGGTGGCTAAAAACGCGCACAAGAAGGGCTTGACACTGAAGCAAAGTGCCATGGAGCTCAAAGCCTTGAGCGAGGAAGACTTTGACAAATACGTCCGCCCTGAGTTGATGATCAGCCCCAAGGAGAAGAAATAGCCTGAGCACTGGTTTGTGAGCCCAATCTAGTTGTGGCCCAGCGCAAAGGGTTGGTGTGTACTTTGTCAGCGTATAGTTATAGTGACTTGTCTTCCCTAGATACCATCAGACTGTATATATGCATCCAATTACTAACAATCTTCAACAATAAATATGGAATACACAGTAATATGTAGTTGTTACTTGTACTGCATTCAGCCACAATCAATGGTGGCTTTCAATGTCCCCACGTGCAGCAAGTGTGGCTGAAAAGCTAAAAAATAAGAGCAAGGCTGGGGTCTAAACCCAAAACAGTAAAGCGTCAATCACCCCTGCTGTTTCTCCAGGAACAACTTTGACGACACAGCTCACTCCAGAGAGGAAAACTGGGCCGACAACTGCACTTCATCTGTTCCCCCTTTGGCTGTCATTCGCGTAGCATATCTATCGATTTTTCAATTCTCTCGTTTATCTGGCTATTGAGGAGATCTGTCTTCTATCGTTACTGTCCCATCGTTATCAGGTCCCCGTATCTCTTGCTCAGCAACCATTCCACTCGCTTGATTCCTATCCGTTTCTCCACTTGCCCCTCCAAGGCCAATTACTATACTCCTTTTGCAAATTAGATCATCGCAATGGAAAACACAAATGGCATAAAGCACGACTCCTCCGTGCAAACCGACCATGACGACCAGCCTCTCTTCTCAAAAGACCTCATCTCGCCGGACGTTGTCGCTCAACTCCCAGAAGGCTACACGCTCCGTCCTCTCCGCCGATCAGACTACCAAAACGGCTACCTTGACGTCCTTCGGGTCTTGACCACCGTTGGAGAATACTCCTTTGAGCAGTGGAGCGAGCGGTACGAGTGGATTGCAAAGCGGAATGACGAGTACTATATGCTGGTTATCTGTGATGGGACCGGACGAGTCGTGGGCACGGGCAGTTTGATCGTTGAGCGGAAGTTTATCCATGCGCTTGGGATGGTGGGGCATATTGAGGATATTGCCATCGAGAGGAACCAGCAGGGAAAGAAGTTGGGATTGAGAATGATTCATGCCCTGGATTATGTGGCAGAGAAGGTTGGGTGTTACAAGGTAGATTTTCTTCTTTTTTTGGACCCATTTTCGGCAGAGTTCGATTGCTGACGCGGATGTTTAGAGTATTCTCGACTGCTCCGAGGCCAACGAAGGTTTCTACATCAAGTGCGGTTTCAAACGCGCTGGTCTTGAGATGGCGCACTATTATAATGTCTGAAATGTACCCCGGCCTCTAATCTCGACCTTGAAGTGTTCCCTTGGCTGACCGTTTTCCTAGCCTCATGGTATCTTTCCAGCCTCTGGCAATTTCTTAAATGCCTAGACGATTGGAGCAGTCTTTTTCCTGCTAAATCTTGAGCACTAACTGCAGCTCTGATGGAGAGAATGAGTTTTGGTAAACGGTATATTGCGATTGACCTTTTTATATTCACGCCAGTTTTAATACTGCTGAATGAGCTTGTATTTGTGTCTATGGCAGAGCAGTGGCTTGTTGCACTTTGTTTTTTTGCACACAGCCTTGCTCTTTAATCTGTCTCGTTGATAGTCTGTTTGACTCTTAGACTTGGGAACGGTGTTTGGTTTTTGAACCTGGGATCTTTTGTTTTTAAATGTGGCATGGTTGATTTGGTTCAAATACCATGTTTGAAACCCCGTCAACAAGAGTGACAAGCCGTACATGGGCTTATTATTATTAATATTGAGCATATACATAGATGTGATAAGAAGTGAAGGCATTCGATTGCATTTTCTACAAGCATCATTGCATAGCTGCCGGCCATTTTCAAAGGTAATAAGCTTGCCTAGGTCAGACGAAAACAAATATGTTAATTTGGAAGACTACAAATTAGGCGTTCCTAAGTTATGATTAACACACTGAGCTGAACAGAATCCATACCTATTCCAGCAAATGTCTTTCACATGTACATCAATTCATTTCAATGGACAGACAAAAGGAAGAGGACATCAAGGAGAAAAAGCCATTTCCTTGACGAATTTCGAATTCCAGATCCGTTCTCACTAATTTGCTGCAAAAAGAGGAGCCTTTTCTTTTCACCTGTATACAGGACTTGAGAGAGAAACATCCGAAAACCATACTCGTGATATCGCCATGACAAAAATGCTGCCCCGCATGGCCAGAATTCTTCAGTGTATATTATCAACCACATTTTCCCCGCCAGTTCCCTTCCAGCTTTTAAAAGAAACATCCTGCTTCATTCCACTGTAGGTAGAGGGTCGTGTGTATTGCATGGCTTTTTTCCCCGGAGCAAATTAAAGAATAACGGGACCGCATGACGAAAATGCAAGGAAGAAACGAGAACATCGCGAAGGAAGGGTTTTTCTTTACGATGTCGGGTTGGGGTTCATCTGTAAAGAAGGAAGAAATAGGTTAGCTAAGTCACTACATTTTTTTATAACCTGGGAGACGGAAGTCCCTGATGTGCGAGCTTGATATTGGGATTTGATTTTCTCTACGTACCTTGCGCTTGCCCCCAGTCATTGTGACGTTGACGAACCGTCTGGTGTATTGAAGACGCTTCTTAGCACGGCCCTTGGGAGACTTCTTCTTCTCTTGAGGCTCGACCTGGATGGATTTATATTGCTATCAGTTCCTTGTACTCTCTCATGATAGTCCCCTCGGTTCTGCCTCTTTGCATGCTTTGCAGGTGTAGCCCGTCGCAGCGACAGATACTGGTTCCCCCCAGCCCCCCGTATGAGGCGTTTGTTCACCGGCAAATCTAAACCCGACTGAACTGACTGAACTCACCTTTGGAGTCTGAGACTTGACTTTACCCGCACGAGCGAGCGAACCGTGGACCTTACCCATATTGCGCAGTCGGTAGGGAGGCGATGGACTTGTACGTTTATCGACGACGTGGGAGTTGCTTTTGGAGTTGGCGGTTGTCGAACAGAAGGCAACCTTGCTTGTCTGTGTGAAGGGCTTGCGAGTTGCTGGAGAGGTTAGCGTCACTGTTCTGGTTTGAGTTGCTTAGGTAAGATGGTTAAGCGAGCAGGGTGCGTGTAATGCTGCGCTTGCCTGGGGGATTGCTTTCGAAGGAAGAGGATATGGGGTGTGGTGGAGGGGAGCATACTTACAGCTTTGGGGATGAAGGTGAACCTGGGGATGTTGGTGTGCTTCGAACTGATTTCTGGATTGCGAAGGAGAGGGCGAGTGTCTGTCGATGGCGGGTCTTTAGCGATGGTGGCAATGATGAGTCAGTAGGGTTTTGCCCTATTAGTTACTGCTTTTGGTCTCCGCAGCAGCTGGATGGCGTTAACACTATCTCTGATATTGCTGGTGATAGCATATTGTGATGAAGTTGTTGGAGGCAGATGGTGATTATTTTGTGAAAGCTAGCAGTTATTTCTCGTGATTATCAATTCTTACTGATGACTCTATTGCTCATCACTCCTGTTTTATCCCATGGATATGATAATGCGCAACTCCTGTTCTTTGTGAGACAAGGACATGTTTAAGCTATATGATGAAAACAAACAGCGTCGAAAACCAGTCCTGCAAAAGAGAAAAGCATCATGACCCGGGTCTCCAGTCGTAGAATTCATAATCCCACGTTGTGTCCTTTCTGCAGAGGAACCAAAATCCAGCTGATTAGATCATGCCCCGCTTTCGAATAAAGCACGAAACACCAGATTGTTGCCCCCTTATCTTATAAGAAAGCAACAACTTCCTCGTATCCCCACCCATATCCACTTTATGCTTAACGAGATTTGGCGGCAACCTTTGGTGCTGAGCCCTTTGCACCCTGCTTGCTCTGGATTCTGGTGGTCTGTCCTCTGGACGCTGCAGCGGCACTACGGGCCTTTTCTCTCTTCTGCTTCTCGGCGGCTTGCTTCTTCTCCTTTCCTTCCTTGATAGCGGCTTGACGAGCTGCCATGCGGGCCTCGGGGCGCATGGATCGGCGTTCCTTGATCACGTCGAGGGAGGCACCGACGATGGCACGCTGATGCTTAACAGCGCGACGGGTACGCTTCTTGGCGACTTCCTACAGGTTGGTGAAAACACACCAAGTCAGCCCCAGTCCTTTCAAATACTTCGTTATCCCCATCATTGTTCCAATATCGCATCTTGATCGACTCTTTCAAACACAATGCGTATTTATGTATTCGATGCTCCACCATAGCTGAGCTATCCATGTTCTCAAGATCCAGGTAGTACTAACTTCAGAGATACCCTTCTTGTGCTGCCTTCTGTATAAAACTGTCCAGGCGATCCGGCGAGGGTTCTTTCGTTGAAGGAAGAGTGATTCGGATTTGCCATTCTGAAATCTGAAGATCTTGCTGTCCCCACGGACATACAATTTACCCTAAATCGCAGAGACGATAGATCGTAAGCTTCTATCTTTAATTGACCAAACTCCATCGCCAGTGTCTCCAAATTCTTTTTCATAAGTCGGCTCAATTGACAGTCAAAGCTTGGCGCTGGTTCGGCAATTTCTTGCAGTATTGGGACGAAGGCTGCACGTACCTTTCCAGGGTAGATCTTCTCACCGCTGAAGGTATCGTCGTAGGTACGCATCTTGGATCGTATGGATGCGCAGCGAGCGTGGACGAGGTTGTATGTGTTGGCTTTGTCGTTGAATTACTCGTTACATCCAGGCCCAGCCAGCTTCGATGAGGTGAGGTTGTTTGGTGTGGCCCTAGATTCGCTAACATTGAGCACGTGATTCGGGCTGCCCTCAAAAGTGTGATTACGTACATACTTTTCACCTTGATGGAGTCTGCCAACTGCACATTATTAGGATACTGCTGATCTGTCAGTCTAAAGCCACTATTCTTGATGGATTGGGAGGCTTAAGGCAGACACTTGATGCCTACCCTTCCACCTAGAATCACTGTACGAGGAAGTCTAGTCCATGCTCTGTTCACTCCAGGGGGAATACGCTACTGTGTATGATGTTCTTGGGCGACGCTGAGTTACAATCTAAATGAGCTGCAAATGCCATGCAAAGCAGGAAAAGGTGGGCAGTATGACTGAATGCTGGCGCTGCTGGATTCTAATTCAACCTAGCTAGTCTAATTGACGGAGGATCCGTTGCCAGGTTTCGAAGATTGTCGAGAGGCACAAGGCACACCGTGGCCGAATTCAAGGCCATCGCAAGTATGAAGTTCGTTATGGAATCAATTGTGAATAGGATTTGGTATGCTGTATCTGTTCTATCCGTGCAATGCCTTCTCCTGGGAAAAATTGTCAAAACCAATGCACCTTCAAACGCCTCATGGCTTCATGATAAAGAGATTGCCTATATGTTATCGCTATTCAAGAAGGGGTAATGTCGTGTATAATCCTTCAGCTTTGTTGTTATGCCGTATATTTAAACCGACCGTTAGCCACACGATCTATGCTGGCGTAGCATACTTTCTCGTCCACTCTCTCGCTGTTTCAATAGCGGCAGGTTCATCTTCTTTCCAACGCTGAGCAACATCATTTGCCAGTGGATCGTCTGGATTTGGTGCACCTAATAGAGCCTGAATAGACAAGAGGATTGTGCGGATTTGAAGAGCAGGAGACCAGTTATCTGGAAACGCGAATCAGCCGTTGTCAACACAGAAACCATATGATGCCGAGTAATCACTTACTTTTCAATACATCAAGGCAAATCCTACCCAGTCTATCTATATTGGGGTGATATATTTTCGTTAAAAAGCGGATCTTCGGGGGTGTCATTGGATAGTCATCCGGCAGGAACAATTCTAGGGAGAATATGCCACCTGCGACTGTGTCAACGTATTGGACGCAGTATAAAGCTCTTTTCGACGGCGGTTTACCTTCATATGGCGATTGCGACGGGCCGTGGATTTTAACGTCAAAATATCGTAAGTTATCTTCGTGCGGGACTGCGTTGATGCCAGGGACTCTGCACAAAAGTTCAAAAGATCAGCGTGCGAATGCAATTGATAAAATTTGGATTGCTTACGGCTCTGCCATCAAGCGCTCAGTTTCTTTTATTATTCTCTTTGGCAGGGCCATTTTGCTCGAAACTTAGAATGAGAGGAATCGGCGGTGCGACTGTCTAACCAAATGGAATGCCTAAAATTGAATATCGGTGCTGGTGTCCAAGCTTTGCACACAATGATATATGGAAAAGTAGTCAAATCAAGTAGAAACCCGCGTTGACTTGTTGTTCACAGAAGGGACAAAAGAACGTAGGAAGAATCTAGTCACTCAGAGGTCTTTGCCATGAAGAAGACTCAGGCTTTCAGAACCGCAAGAGATGCTGGATAGCAGCTCCACACAAACTGGCCAAGAAAGCAGCGAATCTACAAGTCTCCTCTGCAAGCAGGTGGATTAACTAGTTCTGTAAGCAAACCAATCACTTGAACATCACAGAGCCTGGGAGTAACATATCAAAATGGTGATATAATTGACCCCGCCACCCAGCAGTCGAGTCTCGTCTTGGATGCCTCCAGATGTAGTCACATGATGTTCGTTCATGTGATGCCGATTCCGATTGAATGACTAAGCCAGTTTGGGAATGCTGCAGCTGCTCGAGACTCAGTTATCAGACTGATGATGAACAGCTTCTCGTCAAGGACTGCATTCTCTTCTCATGGAGCTCTCTTGTATGCTACAGTCCTCTCTATGAAGCAACATTTAAAGCAGACTTGCATCTCTATATGGCCCTTCTTCCCTGGCAGCCCGCCGCAATTGTTAAGCTACATGATCAAGATGAGACGGAAAGTATCTCACAGTAGCGCAGAATCTCCTTCTTTTGCTGTATCTTTTTCCAGCTCCTCAGTTTTTACGACTCCTGCAGGAGAGCAGCCTTTGAGCGAGATTTTACTACTGTGTCGATCCTAATTGCTACTGCCAATTGAACGGCTCCTGGCGACCACGGCACCAGTGAGTTCCCTCGGGCAGAATGTCACACCCTCCGGGATCGAGGGCCCCAATATCGGCCTATGACAGCCCCACCTTTGGGGAGGATAGCTCTTTTCATGTTGAGCGACCTGTCGGGTCTATGTCAATCTCCCCATGTGGAAGAGACGTTGTCCTTGCTTCGTAAGCCTCCTAAATGCTATTGGTATGTGATTGGAATAAGTTTAACTGACGAGAACATAGAAAGGAGGGTCTTCATGTCATCGACCTGGATAACCCTTATTCTCCCCCTCGTTACCTCCCTCATAGAACTCCATGGGAAGTTGCCGATGTCCAATGGTCGCCATTTGCCGCTCGTGACGCGTGGGTTGTGAGCACATCGAATCAGAAAGCGTTGGTATGGAACCTTGCCATGAAATCATGGGAGAATCCTATTGAATACGTTCTACACGCTCATTCGAGAGCAATAACAGACATCAATTTCTCAGCGCATCATCCGGATGTCCTTGCAACATGTGCGGTCGACAGTTTCGTGCATTGCTGGGATTTACGAATTCCGGTCAAACCTGCCGTGTCATTTTCGGATTGGTTTGCTGGTGCCACGCAAGTAAAATGGAATCGACAAGATTCTCACATCATTGCCAGCTCTCATGATCGATTTCTACATATCTGGGATGACCGAAAAGGGGCGTTGCCGATTCGGACGATAGAGGCTCACAATACCAAGATTTATGGAGTGGATTGGAATCGCATGCGCCCAGAGGCTGTGGTAACATGCTCATTGGACAAGACAATAAAATTCTGGGACTACTCACTGGAAAGTGGTGTCCCGGAAAAAGTCATCCACACTCCATTTCCAGTATGGCGCGCAAGACACACCCCTTTCGGATGGGGTGTTCTTGCCATGCCGCAGAGGGGAAATAGCGATTTACATCTCTATAGTCGCATTTTCAGAGATGCAGCGGAAGATACTGATCCTCCGCTGGTTCACAGTTTTCCTGGCCATAAAGGACAAGTCAAAGAATTCTTGTGGAGACCTCGTGGAAGCGTCATAGATAGCCTAGATCACCGGGAATTTCAACTCGTGTCTTGGGGAACAGATCGGGAGCTACGCTTACATCGAGTGAATCCGGAAATCCTTAAAGGCGTAGGCTACGAGAAAGGGAAATCATTCAACCCGTTACTAAACATTACACGGAGAGGAGCAGTCTACAAAACATTTCACGATGAGTCGCGTGCGATTGGACCTCTAGAGCAATCTAACAGCGATGCCCCCAATGGCGGTGTAAATTCATATCACCAGGCGGCCTCTGGAATCGGTGGTATCTCTATGCCATATTCCCGTCGATGGACACAGGGGGGGCCTGTGGGTCAATTCGGTATCCATGGGAAGGCACCTTTTCGCGCGGACATGAACCCAATTTCATGGATGCGCGGCGTCAAAGTGTCTGGTTGGGAGGTTGAAACTTTAGGTGATGAAATTACCCACGTTGGTGAACGGTTTACAAGGGTCGCGTTTGAATCTGTCAGCGTCAGTCAACGAAAGGCGACAATCTCTCTTCATGGACCTTGGGGCTCTGATAATTCTAGCGCCTTTCTGCGCGTTGACATCAAATTTCCCGTAGGCTACCCGAAAGCAGCTGTCCCTGTTTTCAGCGTGCAAAAAACCACGTCTGTAACGCCGCAACTAGCAAAGACAATCACTTCTGGTTTACAGACTGTATCTGAGGCGTATCTCTCAAAAGAACGGGGATGCCTAGAAGGTGTCCTTCGATATCTCCTTGGCGAATACACAGTCGACGAGATCGTGGCCATGATTCAAGACGAATCAGATGAGGTAACCAAGTCACCTGGAATACTTGACGACGTTGAATCAAGCGATGAAGATGAAGATGTTGGCCAATTCCAAGGCAACGATCTCACTTTGAGCTCATCGGAACTATTACGCCCTGTGAATGCAAACATCATGGTACCCGTTGCAAAAGCATGTGGTGCACTTTGGGCCAGGGATGGTCGCCTCGTGTGTTTCTTCCCGCCTAAGGAGGAAAAGGTTGCTTCTTTCTTAGATTCGATAGGTCTGCGCGAGATGACAAGACTTTCACGATCTAACAGGGTTTTTGAGGCCTTTGGCAGATTTCAAACAAGTTCGCCTGGCCCAAAGGATGTTGTGGGAACTGAAACCAGCAATGGTGCATTAACCGATGACTGTGCGTCTGAATATTCTGATAATTCGGATGGATCTTCGAGTTCGTCAGACTCTTCGGATCTTTTAGGGGCTCTCCCGCGACACTTCCATATTCAAAGAATCAATTTCGGTCTAGGACGTGCCAAATCCACCGATAATTCGCAAAAGTCTACGACTGGAATGTCGACAATTAAAGCACCAAGTGTCAGGCGTCAAAACACTATTTCTATCCACAATCTCACAGATCTTCTCCCTGCCAAACGAGAGTTAGCCCAGCAATATTGCACATACGGAACCTATTCAGAGATCTGCTCCCACAATATGGCAGTTGCAGCGGACTCTGGAAATGTTGAGCTTGCTCATATTTGGGGGCTCTTAAATCTGGTGCTGGGAAACCAGGCCCCCAGTGATATTACCCCAGGCCAGGAAAATGTGCCTCAAGTGGCTCATGAAGCTGTGAGTTATCTAAAGAGGAAAGATAGTGGAGTTGATCTCACTTATGACAACGACACGGATTGTACGATGGAGATTTCCCAGCCTAGCGGAATCATGTGGGGCTCACATCCATTTGGGGTTCACTGGTTTCTTCCAGCTTTGTAAGTGAGGCCTGTGTTTTGTTTCAGCATTGACAGGTATATCGTTACTAACCAATCTTATACAGGTTCGATCATTTCGAGCGACTTGGCGACATTCAAATGTTGGGCTTATTATCGTTCCTTCTATTCCAGCCAGAATTGAAAAGGTTTGATCACACAGTGGGTCGGCATGGCCAGTCCCCGGATCTACACGAAAATCCGTCGTTCTCGGTAGAGGGCAACTCACCGCCTCCGCAAATGCAGAGAGGAAATTCAAACTCGGGGGCCCCGTTGGTCTCACCAACCGGAGTTGCGGCTCTCCTACCAGCATCTTATAGCTCTACATATTCATCTACAAATTTAGGGTCCACGGAAACACCTCCGTTGTACTCTACGGGAGTGACTCCACCTGGAATTCGGAGCGACAGACTCAACGTGGAACAAAAAGAGCAAAAAGCTACTACACCAATATCATGTTCCTCAGACCAGCCTTTCGAAAATCGTACGCTAAACAGTGTGCCAACTCCTGCGTTATCATTATCTCGATCTATGCCCAACGAACCATTAGCTGTATCCCCTCCTCCCAGCAACAGTGACAAAAAGAGGCCTAGTCCAGTCGGCAGCCTTACTGCAGCTGAACGTAGTGGCTGGGCAGAAAATACATTTTCTAGAAAGCCACCTTTTGCAATTCCCGACTACTTGCAGGCATCTACAGTTCCTTCTCAATCGCCCTCAGAAGCAGAAGTCCAAACTTGGACGTCCCAGCAGTCCACCAAGAGCTCGTCAAAATCCTCGTTGAAGTCAAAGCCTTCGAAACGCATGAAGTTAACTTTAAAAAATCAAGAAGAGTTTGATAACGATGGTTTAGGCCAGATTTTACTCCTAAAACATGAAAAGGAGTCACTGTATCAAGCATATCGAGCTGCATATGCAGATTTACTTTTCACCTGGGACTTGCCAATCGCCGGAAGGGAAATACGGCGAATGAAGTCCTTCAACGATGGCCAGCTACCATCGATTCAATCAAGCTACCAAGATCCTTGTTTAACTTCAGTATCTTTCAATCTGAAAGTCAAAGTGGTGGGTGAAACTGAAGGGTTGGGTTTACGACGACACTGTTCGACTTGCGGTTCCCTTCTGCGTGCGTCTGCCATACCAGAGCTGAAAAAACTTCCGCAAAGACGCAAGAGATCAACTCATCAGTCAAGTGTGAAATGTCCTGTATGCAAATCACCGGAACCACAGAAAAGGTTGGCTTGTACAATTTGCGGCCAATTGACAACAGGGACGTTCGTGCCCTGCTTGGCTTGTGGGCACATCAGCTGTCGTTTATGCCACGAGCAATGGTTCACATTTGATGAAAATCGACACTGCGAGGCGACTCCGACCTGTCCCGCTGGCTGTGGTTGTAATTGTCCTGACCATGTGACTGTTGAGATCCCTTTTCCCGAGTCCCCAGTGATAGAAGAAGTTTCGGACCAGCCTCTTGAAACAGATGCTGCCTGGCGGAAGCGCAATTGCACTGCTGACATTCCGGCTACAACGATCAAACCCCCTCTGAGACATTTGCTTCATAATGATGAGCGCGAACCCTCTGAGAGCTCCGAAACGAGGCGCTTCCCTGCGTTGCTACGTAGTCGGAGCAGTGCGAATCTTGAACGTATGAGTTTAAAGAATGCTACGAAGCGATGGAAGGATGATTTGGCGCAATGGATGGATAAGTGACGACCCATATGTTTCCTTATCAAAGCTTTTGTTTCTTTTGCATAGCGTGGGGGTTTTGGGAAAAATGGATTAACTTTTTTGCATTTGTCATGGCATGGGACATCAACTCATCTCGTCATAAAATATATTTGACATGTTCGGTAATGTAATATGAATTGACAGGGACAGCAGCACGCCAGTGCTGTATATTCTTTCGTCTTTACTGGTTCCCTTATTAATGTACGATCACCGCAACATGATCATCCATATACTTGTTAATATCCCCCAAGAAACACGCCGCGACGACACTGACCACGCCAAACGCAATACTCGTATAATACACCCACTTGTAGCTCTCTGCAAACGCCACCTGGCCAGCCTTGACCACGATCTGGTACGCCGTCTCGTTGCCGGCGATGCCCGGAATGTGTTTGAGATGCTGGATCAGCGAGGCGCCGGTGAGTTGGATGGCGTGTTCGATCAGAGTGTGGTTGGTGATGTGGAGCTTGGTGGCCATGGCGCCGCCGACGTAGTGCACGGCGTCGGGGACGAATTTGGAGACGAAGACGTTGTAGTAGATGGTGTAGCCGATGGAGCCGCCGACGACGCGGATGGAGAGGGTGAGGGCGGCGACGGTGGCGATGAGATCCTGGTTTTTTGGGGGGTTTTGTTAGATTCTAATGTAGGGGAGTGGAAGCTTTTTCTTAAAAATAAAAAATAAGATCGGGTTTAGGGGTTTTGAGTGAACGTACGTCGGGACATATAATGGTGGTTATGATTGAGGCAGGGATGACAATTCCTCCGATTCCGAGACCGGCGATGATAAGGATGATCCAGAGGGTGTTCATGTTGTCGACTCTTGCGACGGCCATGGCACCGCAGCCTAGGGTAGTGTTGTTTCAGTGGCTTTGGCTCAATGATAAATTTAAAAAGGGGGAGGAGAGAGGAATTGAAATAAGAGAGTGAGTGGCATACCGGCAGTCATGAGGACGCTGCTGATGATCAGTAACTCGCGATTATGACCCTTGAAAACGCTGAGCAGCCACAGCACAATGCAGGCACCGGCAAGAATCGAGAATGCGATGGGGATTCCTCGAATACCAACTTGGACGGGATCATGGCCATAGACATTGAATGCCTGCGTTGGCCAGAACATAATCACAGAAATGAAATTCGCGCCCGAGATGAACGTTATAACCAGCGTGAGAGCGAGAATACGTTTCTCCTGCTGCAACCGTCTGGGGAAAATTGGATACTCTGCACCATATGCTTCCCAGAATACAAAGGCAACTAAAAGAGCAAATCCGATAATCAGAGGTGCGAGGACGTGCGCGCTTTTCCATTTGTACTAATGAGTTTATGAGAAGCCTGCCCTTATAGAGAATAGAGAAAAGGAGTAAACATACTTGATAGCCACCCCATTGAAGGCCTGCCAGAAAGACGATCAAACCAGCTATGCTTAAAAATCCACCGACAAAATCAATGCGTTTGATAATTTCTTTCTTGTTAAGACCTTCAGAGCTGACTCTTGGAGGAGGGTGGTAAAAGATGGCTGTGGCAGCAAGGCCAAGGCCACTCCAGACACCGCAAAAGAGGCCGACGTATCTCCAACCGCCATAATACGCAATCAACTGGCTCCAAAGAACAGATGGAGCGAATGGGAGTATGCTGAAAATCAAGACAGCAACATACTTTCCTCTCTTTCTGGTTGGGGCCATTTCAGAAGTTGCCGCAAGTGCAGTTAGTTCGTTGATGCCAGCACCGGCGCCAGCAATTGCCATTCCAGCTGTTCAAGGTATGGTAAGAAAATATGTCTTGAAAGTCAGGAGCATTCAACATACCAATAAAGATATTCATCGTTTTTGCGGTGCTGCTCACAATCATGCCCAAACATACGAGTGCTGCACCGATTATGGCAACCCAGCGTCGGCCGAATAGGTCAGAGAGAGATCCCACAAAAGGACAAACGGCAGATAGCGCTACAAGGTACGCAAGAACCTATATATGAAATGTTTCTGTCAGATACCGTTATCCAGTGACTTGAATCAATATCAGAACGACGCGACTCACAAACCAGACCCAACGGTCAGCACCTCCGATATCTCCATAGATGTAAGGTGGACAGCCGCCTGTAGTCAACCTTGGTAGTCAGTGATTGCGAGAAAGCAAATGATGTGAATAGATGATGCGCAACAACTGACCAAACAGGAATACAGGAATCTGACTGCCAGTCCATAAGAATGCCATGGCTACGAAGCTCATGAACCTTCGAATGGTCATCTGCAAGAGCATCTGAGTATAGGCGCAAAAATATGGGAGTCAATGATAAGTACCGGAGGCTCATGGAATTCGCCATTGGAGGTCGGAACATTTGACTCGACATAATTAGGGTACTTCTCCTCATCTGCAGACACTTTGCTGGAAGCCATTGAATTGAGAATACTTGAAAGGGGCTCCAACCCGATCGCGGATGCCTTTATAACGAAGAAAAATGAAAGGCGAGTGCTGATTGTGTGCAGCAATCTTCTAGAAAAGGCGATAGGAAGGATGAAGTAGAAGGGCAAAACTAAAAGCAAGTAGCCAACTGCCAACCACCCAACTAAATAACTATGTATGTATGTAGTTAGGGTAGACGCAGGCTAGTTGGATATGCAGTTATGTAGCATGCGTCGAATGATAGCTCAGAATCGTAGCCTGGCAGAATTTCTGGCAGAAAACAGCGCTGATAAACATCAAAATCTCCAGGAAAGCTGAGCTTTGGCTCCGTATGGTTTATATTTAACCAGTTCGTAGTCGACTAACTAGTAGTTATATATCTGAGGGGTTCACAAACAGGCAGCTCTGCGGGTATTCCGCCGTCGTGTATCACGTTGCAGTCGGTAGGACATGCAGAGAATTTTTGGATGCCCAGAGACAAAGACAGTCGAGCCAGCAAAATCATCATAACTAACTATGGCAGTGCACTGTGCCTCTTGCCGGGGGTCAATGCGATCAAGCCAACTTATTAGCCAGCCATAGAAACAGGCCACAGCAGTAACTAGTAGCTGTCGACAGGGGATGCTCTCGGCAAGGATACAGTCCTGAGGGGGCCATGCTTGTCGATAGTTAAAAGAACGAACTTCCCAGGCATATTTACCAGACCCATCATCATCCATGCCAGTCGGAGGGTCGACAGTTGATCGCCAATTGGACAGGATGGACTGCGGTCAAGCTTCGAGAGGCAACGCTAGAGGCATTTCTCAGGAGAGGCAGACTCGAGAGTGGTATCGAATCCATGCAGGTTGAAGTGAGAATGCATCGGTAATGTCCGAATTCTTTGTTGATCATCATTAACTATCATCAGTCTTGGGTTCTGGAGCAGTTGGCAGTTGGTGAACATTGCAGCAGATGGAGATTGTGAAACAAATAGGAGAATATTCTGGGATCAACCGCTTAATACCAATCTGTTGGGTGACAGGCCCAAGTCATGAAGCAGCCATGTCAAACAATTGAAAAGAGGCAGAACTTTACTGAGTTAACTCGCTAACTAACTAGTTCTATGAGACTGAATATCATATCCTCTTCATATAACTAGGGAAATTCAGAACTGATTATAATCCCGCAACACATCTGTATCCTCTAGCAAGTATCCTGCTTTAGGTTCATTTCCAGTACATTCTTCTAATCGATCGGGAATCCCGACTTACAAGTTTAATCAGAGTTTTCGCAAGAACAGCACCTCTCGAACCTGTCTAAATCACTGAATTGCCACATGTACTAAAACCCATCATCCAGCTTCCTCAACGTCAGCGAACGCGGTACCACAAACAGCGCATTTGCCTCGATACAGAGCCGCCCAGTTGAATCCCTCAGCTCCCCGCTAACCATCGCCTTCCGCTCATTGCTTTTCTCCGGCTCATACCTTGCCGTCACCGTGCAGAATTGGCCGGGAATGACCGGCTTGCGGTATTCCATATTCAGATTCGCAGTTACGCCGGTGCGGGCGGCGACGTTGCGAAGCGCGACTCGACCCATACTTTCGTCGAGGAGCATGGCCAGGGCGCCACCATGGACTATTCCCGGCCAGCCTGCAATTCCGTTCCCGAGATAGAGAACTGAGATGGCGGTTTTGGTTTTTTCGTTCCAGAATATGTGCTGCAGAATAGAGTTAGTTTTTTTTTCTTTTCAGTTCTGCGTTCCAGAGTAGATTGTCCAAGAAGCAGAGCTATATGCTTTCCAGAATGGAAAGTGATACTCAATACGGCCATGTAGCGTATCTGGTCGGCACATAAAACGAAAAATATAACTAAAATATAAAAGGACAAACTAACCTGCGACGAAATCCCTCTGCTCCCGCTCAAACCGCCACTTGTAACCCTCTTCGCCTTCTCCTCCGGCGAAAAGTTCCCGTACGCCTCCCACTCCACAAAGTCCGGATCCGCTCTCAGCTTCTTCACGATCTTCAACCTGTCAAACTCTTCTCCTATCTGTTTCTGCGCCTCGATGTCTTCGGCAGTACCCGGTTGCAAAACGGGAGTAAAGAAATCACGCGTGCCTTCGTTGACGCAGTGGTAGCCGAGAGAACCAAATATGATAGCGTAGAGAATTGAGCGAAAATGCCGGGGCCATTGGGCTGGTTGTCGTCGTGCTGATGGCGGAGGGGATGCTGTCGAGAAGGTACGTATCGTGGGAGAACGGAGGGTACGGCGGTGCGGGATCCATGGGCGTAGAGGAGGAGGAGGGCATAATTGTCTGTGTGATAAGCGGAAGAGCGAAGACGGCGACAGCACACCTCTTAAGCGAGGCATAGCTGCCGTAGTCGTCTAAGCGATGGTTCGATGACAGCCATCTTCTTTCAGTTATCGCGTTAAGAGAATTGAGACTATTTAACTAGTAACTAGCCATGGGGGAACTTGGCCGAGGCACTTTTTCTGAGAGCCAATCACTTTGCTCAGGGCCTTAACTAGGTACATAGTTATGGGCGCAATTCCAGCTTGATCCATGCTTGACGATTGTAAAAGCAACTGCAACATAGCAGTCCAATTCAACTACCTTCTTAGCTGTCATTCTGTTCAGAGGCTGATGGACTTTGCAGCTTTTCTACGCAGGTTTCTTGGATGGCACACCAGCTTCGTGGCATATGAAATTACCCAAAAATCGACTGGCCGCATTGAAACAACTGCTACAAGTGTTTGGAAGGAAGTTTCCAGACTACCGCCAGCTCATAAGAAAGTGAATTTACCGCTGCGCTCATGTTTAATATTGTTGTAAATACGGGCCAGGGACTTCCCTCGGAGGTTCAAACTTTCAATAGATGTTGACTAGCAAAGATGCTTAAGGTTGATATTCCAACTCCATGAGGAGATCCGCAAAGGCGAGTAGTCCATCCAGATTCATAAGACGTCTTCAATAATAACTAGCTTCTCCTGAACCATCACATCATTACTCTTGGTCAAGATCGAGATGATAGCAATCTGCATCCCGTGCCTGCAGGTGTGGAATGGCAATGGCAGAGACCACCACCAAGGACATAACTTGCTCTCTTTTGTCATCACTAGATCTGTCTATAGTCATCATAAACGGTGCATGCTCTTCATTAGCGATGCTTGGACTAAAGAAACATGTTGAGCTGAAAACGAGATGAACTCAAAGAAGCTCCGCAGCAAGAACTCTACTCGCTGACTTCCTCAGCGGTAGGCAAGTCGATGGCGCGATAAAGAAGGATGAGCGCGGAATGGGATTCACCTGAAAATTGTTAGCCACAAAACGCCCTAAAACGGGAAAAATATGAGGGAAAAACATACCTCCACCAGCAAGTGTTTCGATCTTCTCCTCTCCGACCTCGGATACCTTTTCGTCATTGAACCACCACCATTTACCATCTTCTTCTCGCCTCTTTCCACCAGGAACCTTGGGATCATCAACAAGCCTCCCTTGCTTCTTGACATAAGCAGTGTAGTGGCCACTATCCGCACTGGCACCCTGATGAGTGATCATGCCGCGAAGTTCATAGAGGCCAGATTTATTAGCTCCTTCGTCACTGGCGAAAGCTGGATCAATTAGCCCAAACAGTTCTCTCTTTGCTGCCAGGAGAGACGCTGCTTTCTCAGCCTCATATTCAGCATCGGTTTTGTAAACCTCTGGAAGGTCATTACCACTTTCCTGGGTTGCGTCTGCTGTCTTTGACTCGGCCTCTTTCTTCTTCTGTAGTGGCTCAGTTACAAACGCGTTGGATGCCTGTTCTTGTTCTTGCTGATGTGCTCTCTTTTGGCGCTTGCGAGCCCTCTCCATGTCCTGTTCGTCCTTTCGAATCTCACGAACCTTGTCTCTGACAGGAACAAGGCGTCGTTTAAGTTCCTCAGTGCAGAACTCCACGACATCCAGTTCTGAAGGGAAAGTAACTTTGCGCATAATTTTCGCTTTCTTTTGTGTTTCGCGTTTCCAGTAGAATCGCACGAAATGCACCGTAAGATACTTTGGCAGTCTAGAAATGCGCGACTTCTTGGTGTACACAGCATCTCGACCAAGGGTATCCGAGCGCTTCTCAATTTTCTCCTCTAAACTAGCCATGATACCGTCTTGAAGATGATTTGTATCCTTGCCAATATGGCAGTTAAGTTTATAAAAGAGATCAGAAGATTCTACTGGCATCTCGCCGGCATCTTTTGCTCCCTGCTCATCGCACTCAAGCAGCGTATCGAATCTTCCGGAAAGATATTTGTCGATGAACGATGTTTCTTTGCCAGCACCTTGGACATCAGAGTCTTTATCTTTGATCACTAATTTCTGGCGAAGCTGGGAAACGATCTGCGACCAGGCTTCTTCCGCATCTTGCTGTGCATAACCTCGGCCATCCCGGGCTTTTTGCGCGAACTGAGGAAAAACGGATCGTAATGCATTCAGAAACACCATTGGAGGAAATCCTTCCTGCGTTTCGGACATCTCCTTGTATAAATCTCGCAGCGAGGCTGTAAGATCTGTTGTTGTGGCACCGGTGCTGAATATGCTTACTGGGGGTGGTCGCGGAGCCTTGTAATTTAAAAGCTCTTCTTGCAGTTCTGGGAGTGCACGCAGCGTTTGCAGAGTCGAGTTCAGATAACAGGTATTTCCGAGATTTTGCAGGCCTGCTGGTACAGCACCATCAGATTTTGCAACTTCGGCTTCTGTCATATCCTCCACGAATTTAGGCGTTTCCTTTGGTTTCCCCAAGGCTGCGCCAGTGTCTCCTGAGCTTGGTGTTCCCATCATGATGAAAGTCTGGCCGGGCTTTGCTCCTAGGGAGGAAAGTTCTGTATCATTTTTAAGCTGCCCGCCTTTCACAAGTATCTTCTGACGTTCAGGTTCAACTCCCGTGAGAGAGAACAGTTGAAATTTGAAAGTCTCGCCATTCGCTGCCGGGTCGAGCTCGACTTCAAGGCGCTTGCCTTGATGCTTGACGATAACTGTGTAAGACGCTTTATTAGCAATACCATACATGATCGACAGCTAGAGACTTTTATTCCTACCAGGTATAGTAGCCATGATTCAAGGTATTTTCCCCGTAGAAACATAGGTAGGTGGCAGCAGAGACGAGAAGTATAGCCGTAAACAAATTTAAGAGTGTGAATGCTTCGGCTTACATAACTAACTAAGTTGACGAAGGTTGATTGATGTGGGGGGTGAATGCAAACTGTGCAAACATCGTCCTCTTACCTCACAGTTGACTGCCGTAACAGTGCACAAGAAGAGAGCACTCGACGAACGACAACAGTGTCTTCTGATTCAAGTGGACTGCACTATAGCACTCATATGAAAATTCGAAGTCAATCGCTTTCAAATCCACTAATTTGGTCTTGAAAACAACAGTTGTTTCTCTACGCATCATCTCAAACACGATGGTAAGACGCCTTTTAACTCGCATCAGCTATGGAACTGACTGCAGAATAGTCTCAATCCTTACGGCCATACCTCCAATGCGTTCGATCCTCCCTGACCGCTGCTCTTGCTATATCAAACTTTGCGTCACAGACATCAGAAAGACACAATGTCCCAGAGATTGAAGCAGCTACCTCTCCTGAAGTTCTCCTCAACCCTCTCACCGTTGCACGTAATGAGAATGAGAAGGTCCTTGTCGAACCCAGTGTTAATAGCATTCGAGTCAGCATTCGAATCAAGCAGGCAGATGAGATTGAACATATCTTAGTACATAAATTTACCCGTTTCCTGACCCAAAGAGCTGAGGCGTTCTTCATCTTGCGGAGGAAACCTGTAAAGGTATGCACCAATGAATATCTATACACAGGTGGAACAGTAAGCTAATACATTTAGGGCTATGATATTTCATTCTTGATAACTAATTTCCATACTGAGGCCATGCTGAAACACAAGCTGGTTGACTTTATAATACAATTCATGGAAGAAGTGGACAAAGAAATCTCGGAGATGAAACTTTTTGTATGCACCCTGTATCCAGTATTTACCTGTGCTTGAATCTTCAGGCTTTGCCAATTGCTAATAAGCTTGTAGTTGAATGCGAGAGCAAGATTTGTGGCTGAATCATTTTTGACGCCAGTTAGTATCACCCAACTGTTTTGTTCTATATGTGCTAACGCCATTGCAGTTTGATTAGTGTTTCTCCGTTTAGCCATCTGACCAGCTACTCTGAGCCCAATTCTAGACATGTGAAATCGAGTCATAATGCCATGCTGATGAAGCTGCTCAAAAAAAGAGGCCAAAAAGAGTGTACTGATCCCGGTAAATCTATATATGGGCTCGTCAGATACTCTGACTTTGGGAAGCATCTCTTCATAGAACTAACTTAACATCCATGATATTGACTCTCTTAAATACTTGTTCTCTAAAGCAAAACTCGCTGCTTGTGATCCACAGGCAAATCTCTTTCCCTCTTCAACGCCTTTCCTTAAATCTAGTTCTATCCGCTGAGATAGAAATTTCTCTCTCAAGAATCTCATTAAAGTCTTCATCTATCTCATATTTTTTGCAGATTTATTGGCTTCCTATTGCCAATTCTCAAAACTAATCATCACCATATTGTCCTTCTCTATAACAGTGATCCCAGCGGAGAAGTTCATATACATGTTGTGTATTCGCACAGATTTTCTGATACCAGGCATTTGCTATTAGTTAGCTATGATTGCTCCATGGTGGAATAGGGACAGCATTCACACAATGTCTTGAGATTATTGCACTGTAGGCCTTACCAGTTGCACAGCCTGTTGTTCATGGTTTTCTTGCTGCAATATGCATATCTTTGCTTTGCTTCTATGCAGCGGGATTCAAGGTGCAGCCCTTTCCATAAGCCGATATGGAATTATCATCTCAAAAGGCAGGAAGAGTGCCATCCCAGCGCTGGTGTATCTTCCTGTGAACTGGCCGCACATGCCGGCTTGCCATACTCCATGAAGCCTCATCAACGACTAAGCGGCCACGACTAAGCGGCCTGCGGTCAAAAAGGCATTTCAGTTCCCATCTTGTTTTCTTCTTCTTTCCTTTTGTTTTCTTTTTCATCCAGCCATTATCATCATCCACCACAAATATCCCCTATCTTGTGCCACTCACTGAACCATACTCTCTTTATATTTGGTCCTAATCTCAACTGGACAAGCTGCCAGAAAGCACCAGGATCACTGGTCAAACTTCGAAAGCCTTGAAGCGTGTTTTCTTTTGCCTGTCTATCTGACCAAAGTCATCATGGCGAGACGCATTGGGCCTCGTTACCAAAAACGTCGGAATAAAAAGAGCTCGAACCCGTCTGTTGCCCTAGGTGAGAGTGCTTTAACCGCGTTAAATACACCAAAGCCTGTTTCGAAGCATCAAGAGGGCTCAGGTGAAGGAGAAGACATGGAATGGGTCCATCATGAGAGTCACAATGCTGCGGGGGATCAGAAAGACGGGGAGGACGGGTATTTCCGTGGAGAGAGTCACATGAACCCAGAGGCAGCCCCTTTTGTCTCTGCAGGTGGTCTCCAGGGGCTACGAGAGCAACAACAACACAATCCGGTTTCGCTCCCTCAAGAGATTCAAGTTCCCACTGTGGAATCGATTCCTTTTTACGCCCAATATTCATTCCCTTCTGTTTACAATCGTCCACAAACCCCATACCCAACCGCGTATTTTCCCTATTACTCTCAGCCATATTACCCTCTTTACTCGCCGTGTTTTGCTTATATCCCTACTTCTTGGTCCACGCTACCTTGTTGGGGACCGTGTTGCTACACATCGATGTCTGACCCCGCGGGAAATAATCAGAAACGACAGCACTGGGCTTATGCTCCACCAACTCAGGAGCTTCGCCCAGTGGCTATGAATCGTGCAATGCCTGTTCCAGCACCCGTTCAGGGGCCCACCAATCGACCAATTTTTGCTCCTTTCGTCGTGAATCGTACTCGTCCAAGTCAAATTGGAGGACTGCAGCCGCCGATTGCTCCTCCAGCGCGAATTCAGCCACTTCATCAGGCATCTGAACTCCCAAAGGATGCTAAACAAGTGCCTTCACAAGGTAACGCGTCTCAAGGCTCTACTGCGCCAAAACAGCAAGAATATAAAGGTCCTTTTATTGTCCCTCCAGTGATTAAACCAGCTTCTATCGTTCCTAGCGTGAATACTCATTCTACAGTTTCCCAAACAGAGTCTCACAAGACAACTGAACGCGTCAAGGAACAAACCCAGCAGCAGGGTCCAGTGGCGTCAGTTACGCGTCAGATGGCAGCAACTTCACTTACAAACACCAATTCTATTGCTGTGGTTGAGGTGAACAATATCTCAGTCACAAACAACACCATCCTGGTTCAAGGAAAGCCATTTGAGATCCCTATTGATGACGGAGTGAGATACAGCATTCCCCCTAAAGGAGGTGTCCTTAAGCTTATGAATGTAAGTTTTCTCTTGAGTTTCTTGACTTCTAGATATGCTTCGATGGAGTGCAGTAAATATCACCAGATGCTAACCAGTCTGCAAGATTCCCTATGGCATCTCGAAACAAGAGGTTGTTCATCTCATGGGCCGCAAAGCCAAATTGTTGCCGCAGCATCTCGGAACTCCTGTTCATATCATCATGGATCGATCCACTGCAAAGACAATGGATTGTTATGTTGAGTTCTTCAGTACCGAAGACGCAAAACAAACCCTCGAATGGCTGAACCGTGGCCTCCCTGGCGCTCCTCCTCGTCTTGGTGATCGCCACATCGACGTCGAAATGAGCTCTCAGGATGAGCTTCTCAAGGATCTCTTCCCGCGTGCCAAGTGCATTGTCTGGCAGAACGGAAAGCCGATACTGACTCCCAACAATGACGCTTATTCCGTTGGCTTTCAAGGCTTCCTCACAGGCGAAGAAACTTTTTGCATGATTCGTAACGCCGAAATGCCCAAAAGAGTATGTACTCCTGTTCTCAATATTAGCCCTTTTTGTCCATACTCACAAGAAACCTTTGTAGGCTCCATTCGCTAGTAAATGTCCTCAGCGGACTTATGAAGCACTAATCAGTACATTGTACAAGGTGAGATTTCCTCTTATCGTCTACAACTTGAGGACAGGCTACTTATCTCAACCTGTACTCCAGTTCCCGTGGCATGCGACCACCCTGTATACAGTCGAACAACGTAACTCACTCTACTATGCTTGTTATCGCCAGCTCCAGGCCCTGGTTCCGCGTGTCGCAGAACAGAAAACGCTTGGTTTGGATAGGCGTCTCCTCTTGGATCTCTTGAATGCGGGACTCCGTTGCCCTACTTTCAATGACCGCCAGAAAGCTGCTTTGCATATAGCTGCCAATGATATGAATGCGTATAAGAATACCCCTGAGACTTTGAAATATTGGCCATTCGATATTCTGATTCGCAAGCCCAGCGCTTCCATTGAGGCTGTGAACGTATGTATTTGGTTTTCACTTTGTTCGATATTTTATTCGACTTTCGTAACTAACTCTGATTGCATTTTTAGAAATTCGCCAGTCTTGTTGCCGCAAGTGCTGGACGCAAGAAGTTTGGTACTGAAATTCTTCGTAATAATTGGAAATCCAGTCCTGGAATTACCTCTCCTTTTGGCCATATTTGGTTTGAGTTTACTCCCGCACACACCCATCTTCAGTGGAACATGGCCGTGCAGTATGAAATCAAAATATTGCAAGGAATTGTTGAAGAGGGCCTCAAAGCCATTGGTAACGCACCGCAACAGAGAACCCCAAGGGTGTCTCTTGCTCCGCCTGCAGCAGGAAATAACGCTGCCAATCGTCCCTTTGGGGTTTCTTCTAGCTGTTCCGCTGGGACTCCACAGATCGGGAACCGAGGCCTACGTCGTCACACTTAGATCCACAAAAGAATCTCATTTTGAGCTTCTTCTGTGCTTTGTCCTTTGTTCTCTGTATGACCTGGTGCTTTTCCTGTGTCTGAAGGAGTAATTTCCTCTTTCTTTCTTTTTAAAAAAAATAAACTTGAAAAAAAAAGCCTGTTTTTTTCGGAGGGCAAAGGTTGCCTTGTGGCACCTTTGTTAATGGCCTAAACCCCCGAATTGTTTTCTTTTGTTTGAGTCCTTGTGTGTTAGGTTTTCTTTGCTGTTGATCCCTTTCCCCTAACATCCTGGATGGCTAGGAGTATTATTGAAGGAGACTGAAGGCCGGTGTTGGCAGGTCATACCAGGATGTTAGGGGAAAGGGACAACCGTTTTCTTTGTGGGTGTGTCGTTTTCTGCTTTTGCTGGAGGATGGCCCTCCTCCCACTGGCCCGGGCCATGGGCCCCTAATATGCCCGGCCAGGAATCAACATTAAATAGGAAAAAAAAAAATCTGCTTGGTGTTTTTTGAACTGTTTTTGATTTCTTTACTGCTACCAGTAAGGGACCTAATTTCTGTGATTTCTTTTCACCCTTCGACCTCCAAAAAGGTAAGGGGTATCTCATCGTCGCTCGCAAGAGCAGTATTTTTGGGTTGAGCAGCCTGTTCTGCTAATTCCCTCCTTCGGATCCCTTCAGCATGTTTCCTTTCTCTTCTGAGATCCGCATCTTCCCATTCTCCCTTCTTGCGCAGACGCTTGGATTGAGGATTCAAGGAGAGCGCTAATAGATTTACCCTGAATCTGTCCATCCGGGTATAGTTGCTCTGGAATCTTTCGTTGGCAAGTGTGACGAGCATGCGCAGATATTCTTCACTAACAAGACTGTGGACCGTAGCCTCCTGAGTCGAGTTGCTTTCGTCTGCATAACCAATTATAGATTGCAGTGCTAACCCGGACGATCTCACCGCTACAATGGGGCAAGCATTTGAATCGTCCAAGCAGCGAAGGCTTTGGATACCGCTTTCACGGAAGCCGGCACTCGACGCCGCAGCCAGGACAGGCTGGGCACGTTTGAGTGATTCCGCCATGACATGGAGGATCTGGGTGGCTGTTAATGATGTACTGTTTCCGCACATGGTGAGAATCATGATCTCACCATTGGTTCAAAGTGAAAGCGGACAAGTCTTAACATTCTACTGTTTTCTGCTCTGATAGTTCCATTTCCAGGGTTTAGGCCGAATAGATCATGGAGAAAACGTGCAGAGTCCCCGATCTCCACGGGATCATGCGAGACAAATTGCCATCTTCCACTACCTTTCCCACCGCTGACAGCAAATTGTCTTGTATTCTCAATACCTGCATTGCGATCATCACCAGACTTCTCATCTCGTCTCTCACCACTTTGTGAATTTCCCACGCTCGTTCCTGTTCCTTCAAGAAAGACACTGATTCGCCCAGCACAGCTACTAGTTGTAACCAGTCCTTGTAAGCGATTGATATCGCGAATTAAATCTCGAATACCTGCATCTACAGAGCCTTTCGGTGACAGGTCGGTATATTCTTCTTCTGGAAGAGACAGATCGTTTAGGATTTTCTGCTTTTTGGCCTCGAAGGACCGGGATGTAGTCATAGTGCTGAAGAAGGTGAATTTAACTTGATGGCTATTGTAATCAACGTGGTTCTGAATGGCCGTTTATCGCGTCTGCAGAGGCACGGATTCGAGGCTAGGTTATGATAGATACAGCCTGATTGGCCTTTCGATTGTCTGCTGATGAGAGGTCGGAAGAATTGCTCACTCTTGAAGTGATCACCTAACTAACTAATAGCTGATATAAAATGCTCAAGTCAAATTAAAAACAGTCGAGGACGTGCTTTGCGGGTAACTACCACGCTAACTAGTTGGTGGACTAGTTAACTACACTTCCAAGATTTGTCGTACTCAGCATCTTTCAGACCTTTGGAGCTATGTCCGAAGCAACTACTGAGCACACTTTTCAAATAAGCAATGCAGATACAGTATTGAGCAATAGATTTGTCTGAAGCGGGATTCCCAATCCAGTGTCACAGGCACAGTAACTAGCTTGCCAATGCCTCGCCGTTCGAGTCGCTTCGTCCCTGACTCGTCCGCAAAGCTCCAGAGCAGTCCAACCAACAGCTCCTCCCTTAACGCACAAAGACGAGCCAAAAGGCAAAGATCAAGAGAAGATCTACTACAAGAAAACAGAAAACTCAAGTCTTCAACCAAAAAGAGCAGATATTTCGAGCAGCCGGACGCAGAGAGTTCCAACGACGAGCTCTCGGCTGCTCCCTCGGAGGTAGCTTCGAGTCCCCGTTCCGCGTATGCTGATAGTAATGCGGAATCATATGCTCCGGATACGAATGATGAGGATGAAGAAGAGCCTGTGAGCAATTACGATGACGAGAGCGAGGACTACAACCCGAAAGGCGGGGGGACAGCAAGGAAAGCCAGTGGGAAGAGCAAGGGACGAACACGGAGCCAAGGAAAAGAGCCGAGAATGACCCAAGCACCGAGAAACAAGGAATTATGGAGAGAAGGTGTGAAGGCCGGGCTGGGTCCTGGTAAAGAGGTTTTCATTGAGCTTCCCAATGCCAGAGATCCGGGGAACACGCCGTATGAGGACCATACGATTCATCCAAATACCATGCTTTTCTTGAAGGACTTGAAAGCGAATAACAACAGGGAATGGCTGAAAAGTGAGACTATATGAGCACTGGCATTTTGTTCATGTTTTATTCAACTGTAATCTCAACTTATATCCTCCAGGGCATGATCAGGACTATCGCACTTCGAAGAAGGATTGGGACACATTTGTGGAGAAATTGAGTGAGAAGATTATGGAAAAGGATAGTACCATTCCTGAATTGCCAGTGAAAGATTTGGTATGTCGCGAAGCTGGCCTTCTTGAACCTCATTCGTTGTGAGGTACCTACTCACGAGAGGGACATGACATGCAGGTATTTCGGATATACAGAGACGTTCGATTCAGCAATGATCCTACACCATACAAGGTACGTGATATCCTAAGCCACCTTTTTTTACAATGTTATCGCCTTGGAACCGTGTTGCCTTTGTGCAACGGTGCTATCCAGACCACCTGACACTCCTGACGATTTACAGCCACATTTTTCCGCAGCATGGTGAGCCAAAGGCCCTTGACTCTTCTTCTGCTTTGGACCAGAATTTAACAAATGCTATCATAGGTCCCGTACAGGTCGCAAAGGCCCATATGCAGCGTATTACGTTCACCTGGAGCCAGAGAAGTGTTTCATCGGTAAGTCGATAGCCTAGCCTCCCAAATGATTCCATCCATACTGTTTGTCAGATAAGTTTTCGCCAATAAGAACAATGTTTTCCTACTCTTCGTATTCGGAGTGAAAAATTGTCACTTCGATTAGGCATTCGCTATACCAGTTCCGCTCAAGGTAGCAAAACTGTCACCGATTCGAGGGAGAGTTGAGTCGAGAGATCAGCTCTTACGACTTTTGAGTGTTTTGGCAAAAGCAGACGTATCTCAGCAGTACTTTCCGTCTGATCTCGTTTCGCTAGGTTCCGGTTTATGGATGCCAGATGCAGCCAGACTGGCTCTGTTACGACAGGACGTGGATCAACGATCAGAGCGTATCAAGCGGATTCTCGGCCATCCCGACGTGCGTAGGGAGATCTTCAACGGTGTCCCTAAAGATGAAAAGAAGGTAGTGAAGGCGTTCGTCTGTCAAAATCAAGAAACCGCGTTAAAAACCAAACCGAAGGTAAGGGATTGTTTCTTTAACCTCACGTTGGCACCTCAACGTCTGAGCGTTGCGAACCCACTGGGCCGCAACGTCGATTCTTTCATCCGTTCTCTGTATCTCAATCCGTTTCATATTGCCCTGGATGAAATCATAGAGGTAAAATCCGAGAGTGGGCGAATGGCGCAGATGATGATTTCGCTGGATGGAAGGCCTGAAACGCGCGTCGCTGTGTAAACAGGAATGAACCGATTCTGGTTCATTTCATCGAGACTCATCATATGTTGCGAAAGGAAGCATTTGTAGGCTTGCTGCTGGCGTTTTCTCGCTGGCTGTAGACGCTTTCCGCTCGGTGGACTTGTTTTGTACGATGTGCTGTCGCTCTCTCCCTGGGCTCCAAGGGCCAACAATCAGCACTCGTCGCGGTTGATGCGTTCACCGTTTCTGTGCCACAGTCAGCAACATCAATGATGTGGACTATGAGACTGTTGTCTTCTCTATTTCCTCGGCCCCTTGAAGGAGATGGCAATGAAGCAAAGCACAGAAATCGACGTTGAGTTTCTGGTGCTCGTCTCAAAGCCACGCCCAACGCCCCTGGAACCACCGCGCGGATCAGAGTTCACACTACCGATTCCTACATATGGATGACCCTGCTCTCTACCAGATTTCGCGGTGGGCTGCCATTGCAACGCAAGCGGACTCTTTGCCGTTTCCGTTTACCATGCTACACAAAGAATTGTCTATGCTTGCTTGCTCCTGCGTACTAACGACGTTTCCCTTGGATTCTAGGGCTACAATGTGGACAACAAGAATCTCGATCTGCTCCGGTTGCGCAGTTTCACAATCAACAAGAAACTTCGAGACCAGGATCTCTTGGGCCTAGAAGCTCGAGACAGAATTGCACATATCATTGGGATCATGGTTCCCTTTGTGAGTATTCCATCCCTTTATCCGTCTGGTTCCTTCCACAATCCACCGACGTCGCAGCGCCTCGATTCTGCACAGACCCTGCAACTGCGTTTCACCCTTGCCGTCCCAGGCCTCGGTGCGAGAGAGCTGGTTAGGTTGGGCACATTAGCATACAAGCTAGCATTTTGACTTACGGAGTACATCCGGATCACTACCCATGGGCTGAAATCCCGTTTTTTGCTTGCATATCTATCGGATAAAGCAGGAGATCGACTTGGTTGGTTGCTTGGCTAGAAAAGCCCGATCGATACCTTATGAGTCCATTGGTGACAGTTGGGTGTCCACATTTGGGCCCTCTTTTCCGAGTGTCGCTGCTCCCCGACCCCTGCCTGCCACTGAGTTCACTGACTGGTCCAGTGTCTGGTCTCACTTTCTGGCACTAAACCATCTTTTCTTCTTCTTCATCCTCACCAAAAGGAGAGGCGTAACACTATACACGCGTATCTTTCGTGGAGCCCATCTCAAAAAGAATAACCCCCACCACCACCACCATATTCTCATTTGCATGTGTATTGACTATTCTCGATTTGACAGGTCACATATCTGAACAGCGTTGTGATGCCCGACCCAGACGAAGAAGACGGCGAGAGCAGTGATAACGATGAAGTCTCAAATGGAGACAGGAGTACGTCTCCGGAGTGATGTGGAGCTGGGTCAGTCAGATCTCTCTATTCCTTCACTCTCAACTCTGTGCGGCCAATAACGCGGACGTAGCCGCGAGGTCAAATTGCACCTGGATCCAATGCATCTAACATGGCTCTTGGGGTTTTCACGCCTGACCGCAAGCATTTCGTGGGGTCCATTTAACAGCACTGAGACAGGAATCCAAAAGCTGGATTTTGCAGGAGAATTTCGGAGTATACCGTGTGGCATTACGTGACTTCCAAGTTCCCAGATTGTCCCAGAGCATTTGTCTTTCTTGGTGTACGGGAGGGATTTAGTGTTTTGCGGAAGGGAGGGAGGTACTTGAAACGGAGTGTACCATAGTTCTGAAGTTGCGCTTTGTTAGCTACTACATAGTTATATTGACCTTGCTTAGAAATGCTCTCGTTCGACATCCCTCCGTACTTACTGCCCTCCTGAAACACGAGGCATAAATCGTGATCCATCTCGTCGTCGCCGCCAGATAGACTGGATGTGGTCTTCTTTCCTTTCCTCGCTTTTTTTATCTTTTCAAACTTTCTCAGCGCAGATGGAGGGAATAAAGAAAAAATTCTGAGATCCCTTCTTTGACCGTGCCTGTTGAGCCATTGCCAAGATCCCTCTTCCAAGCAAAAAAAAAAGTTATCATGGAGTTTAACTTGAAAAATAGTACTATTCACAATGAAGATTCGAGAAAGAAAGAAAGAAAGAAAGAAACTAAAAGTGGACTTGGAGAGAGTAGTTATTCAACAAGGTGCTCTTGTGGTTACTAACATGCTACAACTAACTATTATTCAAGTGCAGGTGAATAGGCTTGTTTTTGGATACAGAGTGAGGTTCAAAACGAACCACAGAAAAACAGGATGGGATATGATATGAGCTATCTATAACTAGGAAGATATTAGTTATCAGTGCTTCCCAGGCAGTTTGCCTACCTAGCATATGTTATGTATGACTTATTCAGTGGGTTAATGCCAGCTGCTCAACAAGAGAAAATTGCCAAAGCAAACAACATTGGGTTTGTAGCTTGTTCATAGAGTCAATTGCGTTCCGAAGTTATATGACATTTTCCCTTCTATGAGGCTTTTTTTTTAAGCTGATGATGTTCATTGACGAAAGGTGGTGTGTCAGGCCTCCCTAAAGAAGGAACCACTTACTGTGAATATGGAATGGAAAAGGAAGACAAAGTTCAGAGAACCACAGAGGGTATACCCAAGGTACACCTTTCATTGATAGACCAGGCAGAAGATACACTTGGCACATCCTGGTTTCTCCCAAGATGATGAATAGAGTAAAGCAGATAAATCTAACAGCATATCAAGTTGGGTATTCACGGGCTCAGGGAAGCAACATGCGAAGAAGTGGGAGAAATGAAAGAGTTCTGAAAAGACATATCACAATGAGCAACAGCCCATCTAACAGGAATGCAGACAAAAGCCAGACAGAGCTGAGAAGGGGATGCCATCAACATCAGCATTCTAGATGAACTGCAGTAGCAAAAAATTGAAATCATGCCGATTGGGATGTATAACCAAGACAGACAAATCAATAGTGTGATTGGTCCAAAGGAAATGAATGCTTTCGAGTTGTCCGTTCCATCCCATAGGGCTGGATTTCAAAACTCAGTTTCCAGGGTGGGAGAAAAAATTAACACCATACCCTGCTTTCTCTACCTTTGAAAAGGAAAGCAAATCGGGCATGGCCATTGTCGCTCGACGCATCATAAATGCCTGACATTTTCCTATCAATGGGGTATGAGAGGACTCGCAGGTCGCATTGATGCCCAACAAGGGGCCGATGTTCTCGCAGTCGCAGTTTCCATCCAGTGCTTTTTCTGATGGGCAAATCTCCTCCCCCTCTCTCCCGTCCTCTCTCTCTGTGAGTGTGGATGCTCGGTGTCGCATGTTGTGACACGTGGTGAGTGTATGTCGAAGACAAGATTTAATGCCTGAGGAGGAATCAATGGCACATACATGACATGTATGTCTGTGGTGCGCAGGCCAGGGGAGGTAGAAGCTGTGCAAAATGTGATATGGACAACGAAGCAATGCATATGGCACGGTGCATGTATGTATGGAGGGTGACAGTTTAATGGGATATGTAGGCGATGTAGCCCGACAGGCCAGGTTGAAGCGGCAAGCAATAATCCTCCCCATATTGCCCCATGTCTCGAATCATGAAAGAGGCCTGATCGTTATTGAGAAGAGTCATTGGAACATAGCCATGGATCCCAGACTGCATACCACAGCTGCGACAAGGGAAAGAAAGAAAAATAACACGTCTGATATGAAATTCAACATTGTGCATCCAGATCCATGTTGCCCAACCACACGAAGCTCGAAGCCCAGCTTTTTTTTTTTTCGCAGTCGCGATCAAGCCAACTAATACCTCTGTAGTACTATTAACTATATTATTAGATTCTTATTTTTATTTGCGGCATGCATCGACTCACCAGGGATCCCATAGCGTCCATATGTATGAGCAGAATCGTCTGATCCCGCACGACTGAGAGCGGAGTTGGGATGTGCGGCTGACTAATGCTCGGAGTCAAGGAGGACCATGATCCATCCAGCCGGGATCAAAAGAAAGCTTGGCACACAACAATGGCAGTTGGCCGGACAGGCGTTTCTGCGGCATGATTGGCTGGAGCTTAGAGCACATGACCAGCAGCGTATGCGGGTCAAGCGGAAGGAGCAGGGATGGTCCAGCGCATCAAACAGCCGTGATGGACCAGCCCCACCTTGCGATTCGGGCCAAGCACGTCTTTAAATGTGCGCAACTTGCGCCGGCGGTGACAGCCTCGCATTAGTGCCGGAACTGCCCACCCCCTCGTTTGGCGGCCCTTGACCCTGTTTGGAGAATGGGGACTTGCTCACTAGTGATGTATTAGTGATGTTTCTGGATGGGTCAGCTGGGGTTGCTCGCACTCGCGGCATGTGACTGGTGGAAATCACTGCGCTGCCATTTGCCCAAACATCACCTCATCCAGAAAGCAAAGCTGCTAGTTCTGGTGCTGTCGTGCGTGTTCTCTCTCGCCAGAGCTGGCTATTGGGCACCAGTTTGGTGGAGCCGTGCTTGATGTTGACCCGACAAAACGTGGACGCAGGGGTTTTCGTGGTCTCTCAAGCGCCATCGTCGAAACCGCCCAGGTAATGGTATTTCGCGTGTCTCGTACGGTATTACATCGCTTGGGTATTTAAAACCTGTATTATGAGGTTGTTCCACGTAATTATTATTACTCCCACTATTATTATGATGCTTGGTGATTTCTCACACTCTGCTTCAGTTGAACTTGCTGCCCAACGGCGTCAACGACAGGGAGACATGAAACCCCCACTCATGCATCTCAGTGCTGGCTACCCGCAGAGGGGGACTGAAGTGCGTGTGAATTGGTCGAAGTCGCTTCAGAAGTGAAGGAAGGCCTTGCACACGCAACGTGTATGATGACTTCATAGATGATGTCCTGCGTCAACATCTGCATGTGTTTCATGCAGTTTAAGCTGATGTTGGCTGGCGTGAAGCCTTCGTGTCAAGGAGTCAATTAACTTGGTTAACTAAGTTAGTAAATGATGAGGCGGTGTGCAATTAGAACTTTCGGATGCATCACAGAAGGGACGATGGATAGAGAAAGGTGAGTGAGCTAACTGCACAAACATACATCGGGTCCAGGTAGGAAATGCGATGGTCCAGAAGCCAAGAAAGTCGGTCAGTATATCAGTTCGCGTCGTGTTGTTATATATCATCTCGATCAATATAGAATCGGCTGTGATTCTGTTTCAACTACCATGTTCTGTTCAAGAGGCATTAAAGAGAAAGCCCGTTTTCCCGAAGCTGAATCTCAGACGGAGCGACCGGGATGACGCGCTCCTTGGCCGTGATGCGACACAGTATGTATGCAATTGATTGGTTTTGGCAAGTCGAACGGGAAGACAGCGAGCGATCAGCGACGATAGAGAAATCCGGGTGCTCATCAGTCGAACCTTAAGAATGACAGCAGGGTTCGACCTGCATTATCACACATTGCTGGTGTAAAAAGCAACTTCAACTTCCGCTGGGCCAGCTCTGCAGCTTCTCAAATAACTAATCTCCTTGCCTGCATACCCGGCGACAGGACACATGACCTATCCGCAATGCAACGTGCCGCTTGTGCATATACCGACACGTCGTGCAGCACAGGGATTACGGCCAGTTGGCCACCGAGATGACGAGATTGACGTTGGGGCGGGAGAGTGAGTGACAGGCCCTTGGTTATAAACGCTGTATAATTCCAGAGTGAGTGAGTATAGCTCGTAGCTTGCAGTTTACGTTTTCCTTTCCCTTTTCTTTGCTTTTTCCCCCCTTTCCTTGAAATTTTAAGTTGTGCTTTTTGTACTTGCAACCCAAAGATCGCCGTTTCAAGTCGGGGCGGCCCGCAACCCGCTACTTAGTCGATCCGTGCTTGTCGTACTGTATGGATGTACGTGCAAGAACACTTTGAAGACTTTCCGGGATGCTGTACGGACGACACAGTAGCATGCAGAGCAGCCACGAGATACCGTAGTTACCGCCCAATGAATTGTAATTTCCTCTTATGTTTTGACCCTCGGGTGCTAATCTCTTATCCCGACTCTTAAATGATGGAGCTCCTGTGATCGCAGAGCATGAAACGCCAGTTGAGAACCCAAGATGCAAAGTTGAGGCCGATATCACACATTTTTGACAGGTTTCAGTCGCAACCAGTAAACAATTGATTCCCTTCCTCAATCACCGTGCTTATCTGCTTGGTAACCGACCACATGAGATGTGATCATGACGCATAGATTGTCTTAAGAGGCTGCTGCAGGCTCAGAGCACAACAGTACTGTGTCATAATAAGCATGCTGCCAGTGCCAACATGCATGCTGCCAGATAACTGCATCTCGTAGAAGACAGGGCGGCCATTGGTTAGTGCGATGTCACGAAAATCCTTCTTGAGAATTGGAGTTTCGCCTGCAGGCCGGCATGGTCCTGTGACCAAACTAAAGTGCTTGCTCACTCAACGCTGAGTTGGGAATGGAGTGATACGCGATCATGTCGACAGCAGCTGGATAGAAACTCGAGTATCTATTCTTTCTCTTGCAATTAGCTAGTTAGACAAGCATTACTATACTACACACACTGTCTCTCGTGTTCTGCAATACAGTTGTGTGATAAATTACCATTCCGAAGAGATGTTCCGTAATGGCTAGCTTCACCAACTTAACCCGATGAGGAAAGCTGGTGACGTCTCCAATCTAGTGGACATTCTCAAGTCTCTTAAACCACATCATCTGGGGAGCAAACTGTGCGAGGCATCATAGCTTCATCACTCTTCACCATGGAAACTAATCCCAGCTCATTAACTAACTAGCTGGTTAGTCAGCTCTGGCAGTCTTTTTGATGCCCTCCTTGCTCAGGAACCGCCACTTTCACCCCACCTGATATCGACCTCTTGGAATCCCGGACCCCACGTTTGCTCGACGCGCACGCCCATCGGGCTGAGAATATCAACACGTCAGGAGTTGGTTAGTTAGTTAGTTACACATCAAAGGGCGTGGTTACTGTGACCAGACAGTTTTAACAGTCAGCCACCGTGCTGAAATGAAACCTGCGCATACCCTTCAAGTGACAAGGAGTAGTTATGGTCAAACTCAAACTGAAGTCTTTATGTGCACCGCCCCAGGTACAGTACTTACATACATACATACATGCAACCCATTATTTGCATCAGACACGGGAAAGACGGTGAGTATTGGAATACGATGGAGCTGTGACCATTATTCGGGAAAATTGACAAAGGCTAGGAGTTATCGCTGCGGCCCACGCATACACAGCACGTACACCCGCAGGTGTCCCAGACTATTTGGCTACCATATAGAAGGAAATCAAGAATTAGTTGGAGAATCAGCTCGCAAAAGAAGCTATTTTGTTCGTCAAGGTTCCACTTTGCCCGCTTGCCACTCGAAGTCTGATACACACGACCCACTTGCCCTGTCGCCGCTCGGTTGTCGTCAGACCTGCAGCCTTTCCCGCTCGTCTCGAGGTCGTTTGACGTCGTCTTTTTTTTCCCCATCGATCGAGTTCTGCAAGGACGGGCCGTCGAGCTTGCTTAACTCCGGCTGCAACACGGTTTATACCCATGGTTCCCCATCGCCATGGTAAGGTGTCTGACAAGTGTAGCTCGCATCTACTTTTCTTTTCCGCTAAAATATTGGGGTTGCGATGCTATCATTTAGTGTCGTCCTCCTTCTCACTGCCCGAATCAACGCATGCCCTTTGAAAGGAATCCATCCTTCAAACATGTAGGCTTAATCGCAAAATCATCCTGTTACGAAGGGAAATTTCCTTGATTTTCTTTCATCTAGCTCGTGCCCTTTGGTGTCTGTTAACATCTCACCCAGTTACCGAAAGTCACTGCCGTCTCGACTCATGTTAGTACCTCGCGCGCTACATGTCACAGGCCTGCACCCAGTCGATGTTTTGCACCTACATACTTTATCCAGGCCAGTGAAATATCGCCGAGGTATCTCTGCTGGACCTTCCTGTTTTTCGTCTCCAGTCCTTCGTAGGGAGGACGAAGCATTATGTTGCATCGCGTGCCTATGGTCCCGCAGCGGAGCCCTGTTTGTAAATGTAAGTATCTTTTTTCTCTTTGCCACGACCGCTGACTTATATATGTACGCATGTACGGAGTATACTTCTGATATTTATGCAACCCCACAATGCTCCGCTGGCGGATAAGGCTGAAAGCGACGGTGATATGTGGTACAATCAGGAGGGAATCATACCTCATCGTGCAGATACCCTTGGCACAAACGGTCCTCCGTTTTCTATGTATGGGAAGTATGAAGGCTCAATTATACACAGTAGTTCCATATGTAACGAAAGAACCGTAATTTTGGTAAGTGATGTATGTAACAATGCAGCTCCGACAACACTGTAAGGATATGTTGGTGTGAGCTTGATACATCACAGTTCTGTGTGATGACGATACTGAGCATCCTCGGTCTGAATATTTGGAATTAGGTTGCGGACAGTTTCTCGCTGAAGCCGCAACTCCCATTCCCCGAATTCCGAGATTAGTTATCAATTGGATGGATTACGCGCCCTTTGCTTACGAACAATTTAGGTAAACTAACTAACAGCTTACTTAGGATTCGCCATGAAATTTCCAAATGGTTCCGAAAACAACAGCTGAAAGAGGGAGGGGAAAAATGGATCCTGTCGTTAAGCTCGGCTTGGGTAATAATGGATGCATCTAGAATAGGAACTGTTAGTCGAGATTAGGAATGATGAAGAAGTTTTTTGTGTGTTTGTTTGGTCGGTGGACAGTGGACAGTGGTAAGTTTTTGCTGGAAGGAAAAAGCCGGGTGCTGGTTGCGCGCGCGCGTGGGAATGACTTAGTTTAATATGTTAAATGGAATATGGGGTAAAAGAGTTTCAAGGCTTCAAGAAAAGTATGTTTTGGAATGACGATGGAGGCATTGCCACAACAGTTTGGAAATGAAAGGAAGAGGAGCTGGTCAGGCGATCGAAAAAACGATGGCGAATTTTTTTTTGGCCCTGGTGAGTGTGAGGGAGGGCGAATTGTGGTGAAGCTTGTTTGGATTGATGTAAGCATCATAGATGAACTTGAGATTGTTGCTGAAGGTGTTCGGGGAGAGCGAAACTTGTCTTTAATATTTTTTGAGCTTTTTTTATATATACTTGGTTTTTTTCTTATCAGAAGAAACTGAGTCATGAAAAGTGATTCGTGATGGGAGGAGTATCACTGATGTCAGTGGTGGTGTTTCTGTAGGGCTCACATGCCAAATGAGGTGACAAGCTGGCTTCGACTTCAAGAGACACAACCTAGTAGATAATGGCATAAGTTACTGATTGATTGATCTCATGTCGTCGACCGAGAGAGGCCTGTTCTGTATGTATGTATTGTAGTTACCGTACCTGGATTCTGTTTTAGCACTGTTCTGTACAGTAAGATATCGACATCGAATACATCGAAATGACCCCGGTACACTCTTTTGATACAACAATCCCAGCTAGTTAACTATTCACAAGGTTGTTTTATCAACAGAACCTTTTCTTTTCTTTTCCTTTTTTTTCCCTCAGGAAGTAAAGGAGCGAAAAGATCATCACCGGATAACATCATCAGTAATTAAAAAGAAAAATACCAATAATTGAGGAGACCAGGCTGAAGGAACAATATACAGTAGCGACTTGCTAGATCCCTGGCCCCCGAGAGCGACCAAGGCAGCGGTACCTTGCTTACCCTTCCGCCCTCCCACCTCCCCACCCAGCCAGCCGCGCTCGATGATTCGTGTCTTGTAAAATGACCTTCTTCCCAGTCTCCCAGGCTCTTATTTTTTTTTTATTTTTTTTTTTCCTTCTCTTCCCTTCGTGTTAGGGGGGGGGCCGATCGTCTTCTGGTTTCTGATTTGCTGCTGCTGTTCATAACGTAGGCTTTTGCTTTTTGCCTCGGATCCGTTTTCGGGAATGGAAATGCTGGAGCTGAATTGGCACATCTTGGGAGGGAGAGGGTTTCGTGATGCCCCTGGTTGTTGGATAATGCATTCGGTAGTTTAATGGACCTTTTTCTTTTTTGTTAACTACCTACATAGCTAGTTAGCTGGAGGTTGGGTTTGTGGGTGGTCTGGAGTATGCAGTTAAGGTGTGAGATCCGATCCGTTCCTGAGATGGGAGTGTCTTGTGGGTTGTATCTGTGAGTGACACCATGAGGTTGGGTTATTAGTTAGTCAATTAGAGAACTTGATAGATAGAAGAGGATTGTGGAGGATGTAGTTATGTAGTTACTAGCTTCCCTATCCTCCGCACTGACTGTTCTTCCGCTCTCAATGGGTATTATAGCAGGAGGGTAACTAGATAGAATTCAAAAGTCGCTGGGATCCATCCATGTTCCTTCGAATCCATGGGTTACGGCCCTCAGCCATCAAGGAACCACAGAAAAGATGCCGGAAGAGAGTTAGGTTTGAACCTACGCTTTCATGGGAGAGTGGAACCTAGTAGTAGTGGTAGTATAGTAAGTAGTAAGTATGTCACTAGCAGTCTGGCTGAGGAGTGAACGATTCACGCGGCACACTCGCTGTTCTTTTATGATTTTGAACTTTTTTATTTTATTTTCTTTGGTTCAACTTTATGTTTGTTAGTTAGTTGGTGAGCTAACTAGCGATATACGGTGAGCCGAAGTATTTCTCTGGGTTTTTTCGAATCTTCTTTCTTCTCTTCCGACCGCCCTTCTTCTCAGACGTCCTTTTTGTGCTCAGTCTTGTCATCTTAGTTCTGTGCCTCTCTTCTCTCTCCCTTCTCTCTCCCCTCCCTCTCTCTGTGTCTCTTCTTTCTGCTTTGATCTCTTTTGTCTCTTGCTCCTCTTTCCTTTGACCTTTTTTTTTTCTCCCCTTTTTCCTAGGTATCTTTCTTCGTCTTACCCGCCTGTCTGGGTCTTAGTCTAACCTATCTCGGTGCTTCGTGTATCAATCATCACCAGGTAAATAGCCCCCGTTGAGCTGCTGCTGTTCTGTGCCCATCACATCCCATGCGTGTTGCTGTTGTGTTCCGCTCCCTCTAGCATTTCATCCGCTGTTGTAATATCACTCTGCTCTACAAAGTTTGGACGGTCCCTTGATCACCTCCTTTGGCTGCCTTTTCGCATTGGCAATACCCCCTCCCTCCCAACCAATTGGCCCTTTTTTCTGTGGAGTCATGCAAAGGAACCTTCCCATAGACGAGACCTCACCGCTTCCTTTGCCCCATTCCGACCAGTGCACTGATTTGCTAGACCTCCGCCGGATTGGGACTTCCTAGATACATACGCAGATACAAGCACGTTGGGCACCAGGAACCACGGGATTAATTTTTTTCTTCAACCTTCAGTAAGACAGGGGACACGGCCAAGGATATATTTAAGAAAATAAAATAATAAAAAAAGAATAAAAAAATAAAAAATAAAGAGGAGGAAAACAAAAAGGAGAAGGCAAAAAAAGGGGGCGTTGTCTGGAAAGGCCACCTTCACGGTATATTTTTTATATCGTGCAAGACTGTCTATCTCGCTCGTTACCTCCCACGTCATTCCTTTTCCAGAACGAGGCTGGCAGCGGTGGACGACGACGTGAATGTCTCTTGTGTGTCGTTGTTTCACCCGCCTTGACGTGCATCGCGCCAGATCCTCTCCCTCTCCCGCCCGCCCGTCTTGACGACGCACAGCTAGCTACATACGTACATACATGCCCACGGTTCAAGGCTCACGCTGCATCACCTAGAAAAGGGCTATGTGAGATCCACGAATCACCATCCCCAGTCGTCGTGGTCGGGACGTCATTGGCGCCTGACAGAATTAAAGAAAGGAGATAAGAATCGGAAAAGGCGCTATTCATTCGGCCTTATACCCTTGTCCCGAACGGTCCCGCTTTTGTGTGTCGTCGTGCCCTTCAGAGTGGCCAGCGTTGCGAAAAAGGGCTGGATTGGCCTTCCTGGAGCTAATCCTTGCTCCCCATTGCATCACGATACGCAGATATATTTAGCTTGAGATCCATATAAGAAGGATTTCGCTGCCCACCTTAACCCCCCGTCCCACCCGCTCGCAAGGCCGCAACAAATGTCCAACGATTCCCACCGTCAAGGACACCTCCCACCGCCACCGTGGACCGCCGGCCAACCTGATTATCCCCCATCTTCCCAGTATCCAGTCCGTATTGACCCTTGTCCCTCTTCGCGTTTTGTTCTTTGCTGTTGTCCCTTGGATTTTTATCTTCCCGTCACCGCGTCTCTTGATCCACATCAACAACCTTATATGCTGCCTCCTTTCCTCTCTTGTTTTAAGACCCCAGTCATACACACATCCATCTTCTTCTTTGGATACGTCGAGTCCGCTTTAACCACTCCTAAGCCATCCTCTAACCCGCGCAAAGGCAACAACCCAACCTCCATACCAGTATCAACCTCCTCCTCCTCCCCCTCCTCCTGGTATGGCCACCATTCAACACCACCTCCAGCATCCACAGCCGGATGCGTATCGTCTTCCCCATCCTGCTCCATATCAACGGCCACCCGAAATGTACGCTCCTCCTACCGCTCCTCCCGTGCCTCCGATCGTGTATCCGCCCGCTGCGCCGCGACAACGAACCGCAATAGCATGTCGATATTGTCGCAGACGAAAGGTGTGTAGTCTAGTGTAATCGTGCCCGCATCATTCATGTTAATCCGTGTGCCATGAATGTTATAGATTCGATGTTCTGGATTCGATACATCGCAAGAGGGTCGGTGTAGTAATTGCGTCAGATTCAACCAGGAGTGTATGTTTACACCGGTTTCCTCGCAAACTCAAGCCTTCGTTCCGGCCCATGCAGCCTACCCACATCTTCGCAATGTTCAAGCTGCTGCACGCATGCCAGGTAGACCAGGTGAAGGAGTCATGTTGTATGGTGCGCATGGGCAACCGCTACCGCCACCTCAGGCCCCTATTCCCCATGGACAAGAGAATACGCTACCGCCTCCAGCGGCATTGTACCAACCGCCGCAATCACCGTATGGGATACCAGGACCAGGACCACAAGGCCCACCACCCCCATTGGCTCATCCTCCTATGCTTCATGATCCTGTGAGTCGCAAACGCCCCCACCCTACCGATGCTTTACTCCCTCAACCCCGTGGCCATTCCCCATCCGTTTCAGATTCTAATTCCTCACGGTCCTCTCCACAGCGAGCATCCCAAGGACGTCGTGAATCGGGGACTGGATATGATACCCCAATTTTACCTCCAGTCTCCGCTCCCACCTCTGGCGTCGCTTACCAGTCTCATCCTGCTCCCGTTGGAACGTTCTATTCTTCCGGCCCACAGGATACGAGAAGATTGTCATCTCATTCCGCATATTCATTTGACCAATCGCATAATCCGCCACCTGCAGCAAATATCTCAACGCCATCGCTTCCGTTTCCGCTCCAACCACCGTCACAATCTTCCTCTACTCCAAAGGAATCAGGTCCAACTCCACCACCAGGACAAGGGTCTGCCACACGACGTAGTGGCCTCAGTGTGACGGAGATGTTGGTCCCTACCGAACCGCAGAATACGCGTAGCGATACCGATAATCGCATGGTTAATGCACTCGATAGACGAGGACTAAGTAAATAAAGGACGCGACTACCTCAACACAATGATGGCTAAGGATAAGTTGCGTGGGATAGACGTGAGTCGTGTGTGCTGAAGATATGTCTTGATCGAAGCCATGGTGAAAGAGGCGACATCACAACCGTCGACGGCCAGAGTCATTCATGCTGGTTTTGGTGACTCGACCGATCGAAATGGCTTCGAACGAAGCGATATTGGGTAGCAGAACTGCTCACAGGAAGCCCGCATTGAAACACCGACACGCCGCATCTGAAAGATAATTTTTGGAGAGACTTGTCTAAATTTAAAGCACAAGGAGACGCCTGCGAGTTTTGAGGAACAATGAAAGAGCATACGAGCCTTCTACAACTAGAACTTCAGCTTAAATTAGGCTTTCTGCTGATGTGCGCACTGGCATCGTCGGCCGGATTTCGTTCCATGGAAACACATGGCATCCCTTTGAAGCTACCACATCTTTCTACCTTTTAAACGGCTTCGTCTCCAGTTCTATAACTGAAGGCTATGCACGGTTCACGCTCTTCCCATGCACCGGTAATCTCAGCATCGATACCTCCATTTCTCCTTTTTAGTTGGTCATTTTCAAGTCGCGTTTGCCTTTCTGCCCTCTGCTTCGTCTCCCGCAAAAAGATACATTGGGGCAACCCACTAATCAGATACCTTTATGCACTGGTTTGCTGCCCTTGTTTTGTTGAACATTTGTGATTTCCCTATGATTTTCCTTTTTAGAGTTACGATGCATGCTCTCTTAGTTTTTGATCCTCTGCATTGATCACAGGCATCATCTGGGCCTGAGGTGGGTGGCTATCTGATATTTTTAGCTTTGCACATTTTGCATGGCAGCGAGGAAAACATACATCGTCACGTCTTTATGTCTTCATGTTTTCTCTTTTTCCTTTTTCCCCCTTCTTCTTTTTATTTGTATTCACCCCCTTAGCGCTTTTCACACTGTGCTTTGCATTGTGCTTCTGTTCTTTGTTGTCTTCATTTCTGTTAATAGATTGCATTGGAGCGACATAGGTGGGGGCATGAAAGACCACGTTGGGCACCGGCATGGAATGCAAACTGGAATGAATACTAGGACATGGATGGGTGGGCGGCTATCTGAATTTTTTTCGTTTTTTTTTTTTGCGAAACTTTCCTCTACAATCTTCCTCTCGAGTTTGACTCTGTTGCCTTTTTTTTTTTTCTCGCGTACTCTCCATTCTACACAGCTGGGCTGATATCCCCATATATCAATCCTCTTCTTCCGATTTTTTACATAATCCCTTCTTCTTCCACTTCTTACGTTCTTTTCGCGGGTACTAGTTTAAATACTACTTACAAGTATATATATGCTGGTGGTTTGGTTCTAGAAATTGAAGAAAAGAGTGATTCAAAAACGAAAAGCCATTCTTTCCCCCCCCCCCCCCCCCCCTCTTTTTTTTTGATATAACCAAACTACATAAATACTGCAACACAAATCACCATCATCACAAATCTGTGCGTCGCGATGTTCCATCAAAGTCACATATTGGCATTTCGAACAGCTTCTCGGAACAACATTATCACGAGCCGAACCTTCCTTCCCTTCCTTCCCTTCCCTGCCTTCCGCCCGCCCACCTCACCCGGATAAACTTAAGTTGCGGAGCACCCGGTTAGTTAGTTAGAACCAATCATATTCCATGGGCTGTTTAGCGCGGTTTTTTGGGCAGCCAAGACGCTAAGGGCAGTGCGGGAGGGAGGGAGGGAGGAAGGGGGGGAAAAGCGGAGCGGGAGTCGGGCAGGTGTGGCTGTGCGAGGGAGCGAGCGGGCGGGAGGGCGGACGGGAGGAGCCTTGGTTTCAATTCTGCTGTAAGGGAAACTTGGTTTTTATGGAGGTTGGTAGCTGGTGGTGATTTTATTTACATAGTTAGTTACATATGCGTGGGGGAAAAAGAAAGATGATGGTTGGAAATGGTAGTATTAATGACGGATAGGCCTTCATTTTTTTTGATTTTTTGATTTTTTTTATTTTACTCCGTACTGTGGAGCTATTCTCGCAGATAGGAAATACTAACTACATGTTACCTAAATAGTTGCAAAGTTCCTTACTATGAGTTCTACACTTCTTTTGTAACTTAAATGTTATGGCTGGATAACTATATGGAAGCAGTTAAAGCATGATGGTGGTGGTGGCAGTAGTAACTACATAGTTAACCGCATAAGGGGACATGCTATAACTATAAGATGATGTAGAACGCCGCTGTGACCCGAGAGGGCATTGAGAATGAATTATAATGCGAAATTACTACTCTGTATACAATATACAATATACAATGAGCAATAGTAAACATAGTCGAGGGACAGTTGACATGCCACAAGCTGGAGGGAAATTGTCGGCAAGCAAAGATCAGTTTACGTTCCAAATGATCTTGAATAGGAATTGAATTAGAAGCTTCTCATACATGGAAATCGGGGAACAATCTTTTTTTCAGTTAATCAGAGAAAGAAAGGGGGAAACCGAGCGGATAACAGAGAAAGTGATGCCTTTTATTCGATGCTGTAGTTGCTCGGGGAGTAAAAGGAAAGCTTTTGAAAGAAAAAGATTCTTCTTCCTGCAGCTCGAATTAGGGGGTGAAAGAAGGAGAAATAGGGGGTTCAGAGGTAATTAAAGGATATTCTTAAGAAAACGAAAGCCAGAAAGAAAAAAGGGCGATGATAGACCGCGGGAACCGGGCATTGTCCAAGTTCTAGGTCCAGGTCCAGGTCCAGGTTAGGTCAAAATGACAAAAAAGGCCAACAAAGGCGACGGAACCCAACCACTGATTGATACCTAGGTTTTGCATGGCGCCAATCACGCATGAAGTCAAAAGCCCAAACGAAGATATTCTCCTCTATCCAGTCTCGTTCGACTCACGGACCTGTAAAGTCAAGAACCTTCGCCATCTTTTTCGCTTTAGACGTTTCTTCAACCAGCAACTTGCGCTGCTTGAGCACCACAATCAATGTATCTACGACCTTTCGAAACGATGATGCCGCGCCCCGTTCTTGTTTGACTCGGATCAGACTGAGATTGACGTTACGACCGTATTCGAGTACGGTGAAAAGCTCCACGGAGAATTCGACGGGACGAAGGCGGAGGACTGCGTTATGTGTGAGTTAGCAAGAGACTTCCTGGTTTAAAAATGTAATTCTAAGGTTCATCATATTGGATTGAAGGGCTTACAGTTCAACTCTCCCACTTTTCCACGTATGACACTGTTTTGCTTATCAAAATGGATATCTTCCATGCCGTACTTTTTCCATTCTCGGAGGATTTTGAGAACTTCCTTTCTAGCGCGGGATTTGGACGCATTCAGGGCGATCACTTTGGATGCAGGCTTGATATTGAAAATTCTCATGAACCAGTTCTGGCTCGGTGCTGGGAAGATTGGCAACTCTGCCTTGTCACTCTGATTCGAGGCAATGCGGACTTCAGGGTCGGAATTGTTGCTCTCACCCTTGCTGGCTAAGCTGCTAATTGAAAAACCAGGGTCATTGACTAAAATAGGAGTCAGTGAAATATTCAAGAAGATGTGTTCGACAGACCCTTACTTCCTCTGGCCAGTTCATGCGCCGGCTTCTCACGCTTCTTCCTACCAAAAAGCTTTAGTAGCTTCTTTCCCTTTTCTGCCGGCTGATTGTCCTTGGAGGGCTTTGAATTTTCCCCTTCAACCGTGCGGAGCCGTTCGGAGCTCTGAGCAATATCATTCGCAATATTGAAAACTGACGGCAGTCTGGGCGGAATATCATCTTTCGGAGGTGTTGGAGGACCAACGTCCTCGTAGCTCTGAGATCTATGCTTGAACCAGGACCATTTCCTCGTTTCCCCAGAGTTGCGAATTTCACTTTTCTTTGGTGACTTTGGGTTTTCTTCAATCGGTTCGAGACCGCTATAGAAGCGGCCCGTGGTGTTTCGTTGAGCGGCAGATCGGTTACGAACTAACGATTCACCCAAATTGCGCTGTGATTGATTACAACTCGTCGTCTGGCTGGAAGGAGTTGGAAGTTCAAGCGTCGTACGCTTCTTGCGAATAGTCAAGGGCCTGATTGCACCAAGGTTATTTGTTGAATCCGGCACCACACGAATAGTTTTCTTTTCTTCCAAGTCATCTAATTTTAACGGCGCAGGGCTGGAGAGTAAATAACTGGTATCGTTTTCGCTGGTAAGAAAATCCTTCACGCTGTGTCGTTCCTCTGAAATGGCTGGTAATTTGCTTGAAGCAGTTTGGGATGCTCGAACTGGTTCCTTGACTGTTGTGGCATCCTTGGTCATAAGAATAGTCGGTTCACTTCCAATTAAGCGATCCAAATGCGCGATTACTTCTGAGAGATATGTCGGCAGGCCATCAGCGCTTGCTTGTTTTGAATGCTCGATCAATCGGCGGCGGGTTTCAGCCAGTTCTCTGGTCGCGTAAGAACTAGACGATTCAAACGTTTGTTCCCGCAGAGGTTTCGTAATATTGCGGCTGTAATAGCCGTTAAGGTTTCCAGGAGAAGAAACAGAAGTGACTGGCGACTCTGGGTATTTGGACCCAGTATCTATTGTGCGCGAAGATGAGAGCGACGAGCTGTTAAATGCTTCCTCGCAGATTTGCTCCAGCTCCTGTGAAACCTTTCTTGCTTCTTCTTTCCAATAGTGATAAGACTGTCGAGTTTTCGCTGCCACTTCTAATTCCCCAACTTTACTTATAGCTGGACGTACACAAGTTGGTGGTGAAGGCAAAGATGGGCTGCTGAACCTATCTGACGATAGTCTTTTAGCTCCCTCAGATTGACATTTCGGTGCCTTTCTGCTTGCTTCAGACAACGAATGTTGAGAATAGGGCCCAGGAATATCGGATCGATGACCAGTTTTGTTAGCAGCGTGACTTTGTAATTGGCGAAAACTCACGTTTCTCTTATACACGCGGACAGGTTTCACGCGTTGACGGTAGCTTCCGGCTGAGCTACGCGACTGAAAAGATGCCAGCGAGCTTCGCCTAGACGATGTCCCTGGGCAACCATTTGGTGACGAAGCCATATTGGAAGACTTTCGGTTTCCTCCTCGTTGTGCAACGGGTTGAGTCGACTTCGAATCGACGGCAGCACTAAAACCACTTGGGAGATGTCTGTGAATGGTAACATTTGCATATTCAACCTTCGGATCAGCAATGGCTGTCTGTGACGATCTATAAGGGTCATAGCTCGCAATTGTCTGCGCAGACATTGGTCCCCTATTGGAACCTTCCTTCAAACCGGAAGTATTTGTAGCAATCGAGAATTTAGAGCGCCTCCATATATTGCCTTCACCATGACTGCTTGGCATTCGTTTTTGTGGTCTGAATAGTGGTCTTGAAACATGGTGATAGTCGCTCGATGAATATTCTAGAGGTAGACCTTCATAGTTTTCGAGCTGCTCTTCTCTAAATTTTAACAATGCCTTATAAAAAAGCTTCTCGTGATTTGCTCTGTAATGCTAGATTTAGAAATTGAATATGTTCAGGCAGACAATGAGTCTAACCAAGATAGACTTACTCGTTATTCAGAAGCGTTTCAATCAGTTCTTCCCTTCTCTTCCCATGCCACAAGGTCTGAAGGCTTCTGAGGATCTCTGTATCAATATCACGGCGCTGACGTACGATTTTCTTAAAATCCTTTGATGGGAGTGGTGGAGGGGGTACACCCGAATTTAAATGGCAGTCAGAAACGATGGAGTGTGCTTCATACTTTAAGAGAAGCGGATGCAGCCACATTTCATCCATACGAATTCTGTTTTCAGGTCTTTTCTGCAAGATTCGCTGAATCAAATCTATTGCTTCCGGGCTAAACCATGGAGGCAAGATGTATTCCCCTTTCTTCACAAGCTTCAGGGTACCGGCCAGATCACCACCGTCGAATGGAAGAAAGCCAGCCAGCATAGCATATAAGATAATACCGCAACTCCAAATATCGGCCTTGTTGCCCTGATATCTGTGTCCATGGATGATCTCCGGTGACGCATAATGAGGACTTCCACAAGATGTATTTAGCCAGTGGCCTGCGGGTTGCAAAGCAGCCATGCCAAAGTCTGCGATTTTGATATTTCTTTGAGAATCGAGCAAAATATTTTCTGGCTTAAGATCGCGATGGCAGATATTGAACTGATGGCAATACGATAGCGCAGCAATAATTTGCCTAAATAGACGCACAGCCTCTATCTCCGGAAGTGGCCCCCTTTCTGAGACGTAGTCAAAGAGTTCGCCACCTTCGACGTATTCAAGAACGAGATACCTAATATTACGTGAATTAGTTAAAGAATCTTGGTTCAAGTCTTACACGAAACAGCCTTACAGTTCGCCTCTATTTTCCCACACATCGTATAAGCTAATAACGTTTGGATGCTCAATAAGCTTCATAATCACGACTTCTCTTTCAATACCAGAAGGAATTGCCCTAGAACCAGGCGCCGAATCAATGCTTTTATCCATGGCCGCAATGCTGTCACTTTGGGCCATAACTGCCGATTGTTTCGACACAATCTTGATAGCTGCAGATTGGCCCGTCACAGCATGTTTTGCCAAGCGGACGCGACTCGTAGCTCCCTTCCCCAGTGTCCTGCCAAGTTGCCATGGGCCAATATGAGTTTTGCGTCTGGATCTCCCAGAGTTGGTGGAGGTAGTAGAGACGGCCGAATTACGTTTTGAATCCGAGTGATGGTCTATAACCACGGATACGCGTTTATTTTCTGGAACTGTAGCTGGTGAGTTGGACCCATTCGAACTACTGATGGGATCTGAGGGCTTCATTTGTTTCTCAAAAGATGAAGTTATGGGTTCATAATGGCTTTGACGCGCTGAGGGTGGGGCAATGTTGATTCGATTGTTGGCGTCGCGAAGGGGCTGCCGCTTCGATCGGGACAGATCTTTAGTCGTAGCCTTCTCCATATGAAAGGCAAAGACTTTTCATTGAGGATAAAGAACTGGGCAGACTCTTGAAAGAGCTCTGTAAATGCTTAACACTGGACGCAAACAAGAGCGTAAGGAGAGATAAACTTAAGAGGGTTGACAACAATACCTTTTGTACCAATTATGCTTTCATATGAGATTCGAAAGCAATGGTCATACGTCAAGAAGTGCAATTGCCATGACTTGACTTCTAATGTTATCAGTTGAATAAAATTTCGAGAGATGAGAACAAGAGTAAAGTGTTAGCACGCTTTTAAGTAGGGCTAACTATATTAGGGACTGAAGATCAAGCAGGTCTAGCGTGTCTTTTGACATGAGTTGTTGTGCAATAAATAAGGGTAACAAGCACAAGTACCGAGTGTAGTACTTGATAACTGATAAGGCAAATATGCAGTCAAAAATGGTATCACTGGGCTAAAGAAATACGGTTGCTAGGGGCAAAGGAGGTTCCAAAGCGAGTGGAATGCTAGCGGAATCCCACCATGCGAGAATGCGACAAATTCCGGGCATCTGATTTGAAATTTCCATGGAAGTTTAGGATAAAAAGAATGGCCCAATTTGATGTGCTCCGTCAAATGTCTACAAAAGGATTTCAACATAACTTGAAATATAACAAATGGCCTTGTCCCATTGACTTTATTGTCTTTATATTCCAGGAATTCCTTAATATATTATGGCTTATGTCGTGATTCTAGCATGCTGTACATGCTAGTCGATGGAGCGAAAGAGCAAATGAAAGCAGATCTATGAGGCAGGTCGAAACTGGCCCAGAGAATCAGGGCTCTCTCCAGCATTTGGGATTCCTTGCACAGATTGGAGGTTTCTTTTCAATTTCCATATTAACAATATGGTTTGCAAATATGCCAAGTTGGGTGAAGAATTGGAAAGAAGAGGCGCAAAAGGACAGGGAGAAAAGCCTGCCATAACTACCGCACAAAGAAACAGCAGCCATAGTCAATCAAAGGAGACTCCAATTCACCGTTCTGAGGATCGATTGTCGAGATGTTGACTCCTCATAGAGATGTTTATGCCTTGTCGTTGGAATAAAAGTGACGCCCCAGGAATGCCAAGATGTGTGACTTAGTAAGCATACCAGCCACGTGATTCTGCAGTCCGGAACAGTTGCTTACATAATCTCTTCATCTCCACAACGACGTCATTCATTAGACAGCTACGACATCCTTCAATTGACAACAATCGAATACAGAGTACTCCGTACACGGAGAGAATCAGAAATATTCAGTCAGCTTACTCAAACTGAGTGTTCTGATGCATAGTACATCCATGCCTATCTACTTCCATCGTTGCAGAAAAGACTGCTGAGTGGCATTCAAGCCAATAATTGGTTTCGCAAGCTGTTTTGGATCCGGATGTTGACGGAACTATAAAATAACCCAGGCTCATACCGCCCAATTGCTGGGCTGGTCATGCAAAGCTCTGAGCCAGAACTGGTTTCAAATTGAACTCAAAACCTGCTTGAGTATGCTGTGGCTAACTCCTATGATTGCAATTGCCATCCATTTTCACTACCAGGTCCTTTCACTCTATGACAGTGTGCTGGCGTTGACTTGAAACCTGAGACGGCCTTTTCAATTCCAGAAGTGCTTCCTCCCGATAGCGTTATCCCAACTAGCTATAGCCATGAAGACGGTGCTCTTATTTTCTGCCGCTTACATCGCGGCAGGCGTCGTGATTCCTGACCAGAATCCTATGAAGCCACTCATAGAATCTAGTTCTAGCACGCCGTCCACCGTGTCTCAATCAGTCTCGAGTGACAGTGAGCTTGAAGCAGACTTCGTGTTCTCTACGTCTTATGCAGAGGAAATATCGAACAATGTGGAATCCATGACAGCATGGGCACTGAATCTGCCACATTTACCACGCCCTTTACGGAGTGAAGAAGAAACTGACATGAAGAACTGCGATGATGAATCTTATAAAAACGGTTTAGATCTCAACTACCCCGGCCACCATGACAAACCTAACAAGACCACGTATCAGTTGATAACGTCGGGAGAAGAAACTAGCATTTTTGCAAAGCTGGTATCTCAGTTTGACGACATTGTCGACCTCCTCAATTCCACGGACGAAAGTCATACTGTTTTGGTCCCTAGAGATAAGGCCCTGGAAAAGGCTATCCATTTCCATCCTCCAAAGGAATATGTGAAAAAATTTGTTCTGTATCACATATTAAAGAAACCAGCGACAGCACGAACGATATTCCATTCTAGGACAATCTGTACCCTGCTAAAGCAGGATGAGCTAGGGGATTACGATCAACGGATCAGCACCCAATTCGGAGTCACTGGCCTCACTATCAATTACATTGCCCGTATAGCTAAGGCGAATCTGGTTAGTTTCTTTGGTGCTTTTGTCCCAACCCAACAGGCTAACAGAGGTGATTAGTGCGCAAAGAATGGAATCGTCCATATCCTTGACCATTTGTTACTGCCACCTCTCCAATCTTCTGATACACTGAGTCTTGTCCCTTCGGTTTTCAGCACCCTCGATTTTGGTTTGTTGAAAACTGGCCTGTATGAAAAGATCAATGATACTTCGACGCATACGGGCAGCACGATATTCGCGCCTAGCAACCTGGCTTTCCGCAAACTTGGCCCAATGGTCAACGCATTCTTGTTTAGCCGCTGGGGAGAGAAATATCTAAGAGCATTGCTTAGATATCACATCGTTTTCGACCATACCTTGTACTCGGACGCCTATCATCGGCCCAAGAAAGAGGAAGACAGCAGCAAAACAATTCATGTGAGATATTCCTTAAGTCTCAATTAGGCTCACAGGCTTCGAATATAGGGACTTACGTATTTGGACCCGGTTTAGGTTGACCTACCAACACTTCTTGACGACCGCCATCTCAGTATCGATATTGCGAGCTTCGACCGCTTCGCCACAATGAAGATCAATGGCTTCATTACAGTTGCAAGTTCCGACGTTATTGCTAGGGACGGTGTAATCCACGTCCTAAATGATGTTTTGATCCCTCCAAAACAGCCTCAGGATGGCAACGATCATTATAATCCCCTCAAAGAAGATGGAGATGAATTTGCTGTGCCGACTGTCGAGGATATGATTGAAAGGCTCGGCCCGTTTGTACAAAAGGATTAAGTTTCGAAAGAAAAAAGGGACTTGTTGAATGGCCCTTTGGAGAAACATGTTGATATTTTTTTTTTTGAAACTGCACATATAACTAGTAGCTATCAACCTGAGGCAATTTGCAGATCCTAAAAAACATGATGAATGCTCAGTGACTGTTCTAACAAACAACAAGACTTGGGGACATTTGTATCATATCATCAACTCAATGTTAATCATAACACATAGTGTCTCTCCAATATCCACCACTATCAACACTCTCCACCTCCTTCCCCAAACCATCTCCCTTCTCTGAGAGCCCTTGAGGAAGGGGTAGTTGGTTTTGCGGTGGTATGGTCGGGACTCTAAGGTCTGACTAAGCAATAAGGCGGAAATGCCAGGCCTAACTACAAACGACTCACCAGCGGATTCAAGCAGGCCAATACACTATCAGTCATATTCAGCTTCCACCTTCAACGAGAATAAGCATGTTGGCGCAGCGGAAGCGCGCCGGGCTCATAACCCGGAGGACCTTGGATCGAAACCAAGACATGCTAGTGTGGAACTTCCTTTTTGGTTTTTTTTTTTCTTTTTCTTTTTTTTTTTTGCGCTCCTCGGGTAACTAACTAATTCCGTTGTGGAATTTTCTTTTCCATATCGTGACACGCTGATTCGCTGGTTGTCATGACTGGAATTGTACTTTTCGTGGACCGTTATTCATACTAGACACTATCCCAGGATCTTAGGACAACAGCACATTCTGCTAAATCGTTATTTATTGTTAGTTCAAGTCAGTTGCGCGTCACATCCGGAAGATTATCCATAACCATCTTCAACACTTCCTCAGCGATTCCCCAACTAAGTTCATAACCGCGCCCTCCAGCGCCGTAGGCGTGTACCACGGTCCGCTTTGACGTAGGAGCATGCGACAGCGCCTCAACTTCCAGTCGAATGCCTCCCTCCCGAGCTGGGCGACGACCCACAATATCACGTATCACAACAAACTTCCCATCAGCATTTAGCATGGCAGGATACAGCTTCGCTGCATTCTCAAGTAACTCTTCTCGTACGCTGGCAACGGGCATCGCATTCCAGTCGTGGGGTTGCTTGGTTCCACCAACTATAGTGCCACCTTCTAGAGGTCGGGGGATAACAAAGCTCCATCCATCAACATTTTGCTGTGTGATAGTCTTGTCGCATGGATTTGCAACTAGGCAAGTTTGCCCTGGATAAAAATTAGTCCCATTCGTTTTCGGAAGCATTATCCTTAAATACAAGCACTCACCGCGAATAATATACGTATCTGGGTCCCAAAATCCTAAACCAGTACAATTGACGGCCATAGCTGCTTCACCCCCCTCCAATTCGAACGCTTCCTGCAAGGACTTCAACTCCATTCTCTTCACTTCGCCACCCTCTAGCTGATATCGTCGCAGCAGATGCATGAGATAAACTTCTGGGTCCAGGGTATATGTTTCGTATCTTGCTCCAAATTCCACCGCAGGAGGTTTCTCGTCGTCATTCAGTACACGAAATCCATCTAGATGCGTGTATTCGGGCAACAGCGCCTTGTATGCCGGCGCAGCTTCGCCTGAGACGTATTCAATGCCTTCCATGAATTTGATGCCGTATTCCGGATGATCTGACGCGAGCTCTTTAAAGCGATCGCATGTGACCTTCGCAAGGCCAGCCTCGTATTTCAACTGGGGAGTGGTTGCAGGAATGGGCCGGTAATGTGCGCCCGCTGCTGTGCTGGGGTAACATGGATGCGGGCCATCAGAGGAGAAGTAGGACGCTATAAGTAGTATTCGATATTTCGAAGACGGCAGCGTTCTCAGTAATGTGAGCGCTGAGGTGAGACCGAGTACTCCCGCCCTACGCGAAACAGTGTCAGCTTAAGTTGCCTGCGAATGAAACTAAGATCACTTCGGGAAGAGAGGCATTGGCCTCACCCAACAACAACAATGGTCTTTCTTCCCTCCATTTCTTGTTCACCAACAGGCTTGTTGTAGAGAAAAAGCCAACATAAATGGTAACGTAGACCAGGAAGGGAGGGGCTGAATAGTTATAGACATTACGATCCGCACTACTCCATGTGGGAGCCCGCCATTTGCTCGAGTTATACGAGCAGAAGGATTGCCAGTACGCCCGACGTATCCAGGGTACAGTACTCCGTACGAATGTGCTTCTTAAGACCTCACATGATGACTTGAGATCCCAGCAGGTACTCGAGCAGTGCTGGGAGGAGTGTGGAGGGTGAGGATAGAGGCCTCTCTGCTCGATAGTCTATGAGTAGTACGGAGTAACTTCAGTAGGTAGTTAACTATAAAAAAATAGTGTGACCTAAAATTTCATGATGCTAGATTTGTCACTTGTGGTGCTAACCACAAATCAGAGAAACAACACTTTCTTCTCTATCTTTTAGTACCTGAATATATCAATATTATAAAAAAGTACTGATGATTGAATCTACATGAAGTCTCTGCAATACAGTAGCAATATGTTCAGTGACTATATACTGAATGTTGCAACAGAGTTGGTATGGAAGAAAAAGTGACATGTCTTCCTCAGGTCTTGCAAGTAGGGGCATCCCATTTCCCCATAAGGAAATTCTATTCTGTGCAAAAAACACTGCAATGCTAAGATTATATTTGTTCACATGTAGAATTTGAAAATTGTCATATTGAGTCATTGCCAAATAATATTGCTCAGCAGTGTCAATGCCCTCATCTAGAAACGTTTCTATAATTGTTGGAGATATAAACCTCTCTCAACAGTCAAGAAATTCAATTATAGGTTGACTTTGTCACCTGATGGGAGTGACTTGTGTAAATAGCTCTTACGTAATCCAAATGATTTTGTTTTTTTCTCTTTTTTTATATATCTTTGAAAGACTTTGTTCTTTCCATAACTCACCAGATTGATTAAGCCATATATATAAGTATATAATCTTCTGTTCATTCAGTGAGGAGAAGTAAGTTAACATTAGACTCTTTACTTAAATTTTCATGAAAGATGACTGACTGACTTCTGAGATTAGTGTCAAGACTCAAGCTATGATTGTTTTCAAGAAAACTCATCATGATTCATGTTTCCAGAAGTCTACATTCAGTCACTCAATACAAGGTCTTAGTGAAATTGAAACTGAAAGACACTAATGTCTTTAACTATAGCAAGACTAAAATCTGCAGTAAACAATGAAGTGTAAGGCCCCAGCTGTAAGCTCTGTGAAAGCTAACACTGCCTCTTTTCTCAATGTAACTAGTCTTAATTTGATTAACTTTAGCAAGCATAACACACATATAAATAACACACTGATTTTTCTCTTCATTGAGAGAATCAGTGACAATTTCTTTTGCTTAACAATTATATTCTTTGCTTATTGATTTTTTTATTGATTAAGTGAATAATAATCATCTCACATCTACTTTATACATCAACTGAATAAATTTTTTACTTTATTTTTATATTTTATCACTTATTTGAAAAGTACATCTGAAATAACTTTCAAAAACAAGAAAAAATATTTATTTTTTTCATTTCTCATGAGAATTCTTGGGAAGAATTTTCATCATCTGTCAATTTTTAAATGAAAGTGATTTCAGAAATGTTTCATAAAGCAGTAGAATTTTTTTGTGAAAAAATATTTTTTATTTAAAATACAAAATTAAAAAACTTTAAATTTATTTGCAAAAAATTCATCAATATATTTTTTATGCTTCATGAATGTTTCATTATTAAAATTATGTTTTTTAAAAAGTTTTGTGAATGAAACTGACTTCTAGAGAACATGATCTCACTTTCAGAATAATTAAAAATTAATTTGGAAAAATACATCTGAATGAAGTTTCTAAATGTGTTTACTTAATAAAAAAATTTAATCAAAAAACTAAATGATATAAAGTGTCAGAACTGAAGTCTGACTACAAGATTATTATTTTTGTCAAATTTTGTGAATTTTTTTTTAAAATTGAATTTTTAACTGAACTTGTGAAGATTAAAGATTTTCAGAAAGTGAATTATGCAAAAACTAAATTTCATTATACATTTCAAGAAAAATGAAAAAAATTTTGTGAAAAAAAACTCAACAAAAAACATTTGAAAAAAAATGAAAATTTTTTTATTTTTTGATTTAAATAATCTGCAAAACATCATCAAAAACTTATGATGATTTTTTTTTATTTGTAAAAAAATGACAATAAAACTGATAATGAATTTCATGCTCAATTTGAACAAAAATTTTGTAAAATAAATGATAAAATCAAAAATCATGCTGAATGAATGAAACATTTATTTTTATAAATTATGAATAAATTAATGTGTTTCAAACTTAATGAACAAGAAAAACTTTCAGATATTGTTTGTGAAATAATTGTTATTGTCACATGATTGTATTTTATTTTTACTCTCAAAAAAAAAATGAAAATTTTGTGAAGATTTTTGTAAATAAATCTCAACAAAACTGATTCAAAAAAAAGTTTAAAAAAAAACAAAAATTTTTATGAAGAATAAAAAAACAAATTTGATAGCAAAACTGATTTTGTGAATATCATTTATTACAATTGTGATGAAAAAAAATATAAATTTTTTAATTATCTCAAGAAAAAAAAATAAAAATTTAAAAACTTAAAAAAAAAATAATTTTAAAATAATGCAATTATCTGATGTCAATTTTTTGTTCATGTTTTTTATTTAATTAAGTGCATTTTCTGTAAAATCATTTACTGAGCATAAATAATCAGCTCATGTGAATTTTTACTGCATTTCTCTCATCATCAGTTTTAATTTTGTAAAATTACTAGAACTGAAAATACATTCAATGAAAATTTTTTTTAAAATTATTAAAAAAAATCAAGCATTTTTTAATGCTGAAAATGTTGTGAACATTGTCTTCAAATGTTGAAATTCTCAAAATTAAGCATAAATTTTTTATGAGCAAGTCATTGTTGTTAATATAAATGATAATATGATTTTAAACATAACTTAATTTTTGCAACATGATTTGATTATTTTATGAAAAAATCATTTAATTTATTTTCAAAAAACTTTGTGTGATTTACTTGTGATGATTCAATCAGTTGATGTAAGAAATCTAGTGCAAGAAAAAAAGTTTATTTATGTAATGACATGCTGTGAAATTGAAAAAATAATCATCATGAATTATAATCTTCAAATATCTAAAATTTATAAAAATTTTGTGAAAGCTTTCAGTGAACAGAAAGCTTGAAAGCTGACTTTTTATTGAAAAAAAAACTTAATTATTAAATTTAAATCTGAAAAAAAACTCATTTTTAATTTCACTTATTAATTTTCAGAAAATGAAACTGAAATATTTTGTGAATATTTCAACAATACAATTGCTCATGATTTTATTTAATTTTTCAAATTTTTTGTTGAGACATCAATTATATTTGCTTTCAAAAAAAATAATGATTTATGAATGTGTGTAAATTATTGTGACTTGAACTTCAAAACTGTGAAGAACTGTTATTCATTATCATTAATTGAGAAGTTTTTGAGATGTCTTGTGAATGCTAAGATTTTCACTCATCTTGATGTCAAAAATGCTTATCATTGTTTTTGCATTTGAGAAAAAAATAAATGAAAAACTGTTTTTTGCACATTTTTAAAATTTTTTAAATATTGTATGATTTTTTTTAATTTGTCAAATGCTTCAGCTGCTTTTCAGTTTTATATCAACAAAACTTTTTGTGATTGTGATGCTTTTATGATAATTTATCTAAATAATATTGTGATATACTTTACAAATGAAAAAAATCATGTTTAACATGTTTGTCAAATCTTGAAAACACTCATGATGACAGATTTTTACTGCAAAATCTTCAAGTATTATTTTAGTGTTTGTGAAATAAATTTTCTTGAATATATTGTATCAGTTGATGAAATATTTATAAAAAAATTATGTGTGAAAATTATTTTAATCTGACTGAAATTCAACTTGTGAAAAAATATTCAAGTATTTTTAAAATTTGTGAATTTTTATTGTTGTTTTATTCTGAAGTTCTCAAAAATTGTTTTAGATTTTATTAATATGCTGAAGAGTGAAGAACAAAATAAAAAAATTAAATGTTGCAAGAAATGAGAATTAAATAAAGAAAATAAAAAAAATTTTCTCACAAAAAAAACTTGTAAAATTTTTTATATTTTAAAAAAAATTTTTATAAATATTGTTATGCTTCATCACTTTAATTCTGATTGTCAAATATATTTTAAAACTAATGTTTTTGATTTTGTCATCTCAGAAATCATCATTTAATTAAATGATTTTTGAAACTGAGTATTTGTGATTATGTATTTGTGAAAAATAAAATCTGTGAAATGCAATTATGATATTCATAATTAAAAACTCTTGATCATTGTTGAATTTTTTAAACACTGATGTTATTGACTAAAAAATTTGTGAAAATTTATTCTAGTGATGATAAATTATGATAATTTTTATTACTTTGCAATAACAAAAAACTTATCTAAATGACAAGTTTGTTGAGTTCAAAAATTAATAATTTTCTGATTTACTGTAAAACATCAAAAAAGAAAAAAAAATTTAACTGATGAGTTTTTGTGATGATTAAATTATGTGAAAAAAGCAGATTGTGAAGATACTCAAAAGCATGAAACTGTAAATCAGCTTCATATTATGCTTTTTTTTGAGAAAACAAGTTGTGCTGATGAAAAGCTTGAGCTGACAAATGCTTTACTTAAATTTCTTTTAAAAAAAATGATGTGCAATCTCTTTCTGCAAAACTTATAATAAAAATTAAAAAATTACTTGTGAAAATTCTCTTGAATGAAATATATCAGAATAAAAAATTTAAATTAAAAATTGTGAGTATTTGTAAACTAGTTCATGATGAAAATTTTTATAATATTGAAAATTTTCACAAAACAAATGAAACATTTTGCAATTTTATTTCAGCATTATTTGAACTGCTAAATGCTGATGAGCATGCAGCAAAAATTAAAAAAAAATGAAATTTCATTTTTGATTTGCAAAAAAATAAATTTTTAATGAAAACATGTTGTTTTACAATGATTGTTTATACATTTCAGTCAATGAAACTTTATGACTAGAATTAGTCAGACAACATCATAATATATTTTTAATAAATCATTTTGTTATAAAAAAAATTTATAAGTTATTTTTGCAAAAATATTATTGATCACAAATGAAAAATATAATTCAGAAATATTGTGAATTCTGTGAAGTATGCATGAATTTGTGAGTTATCAAAATTAAATCACATAAAAAATTTAATTCATTGCTGATTTTCATGAACTTTTAAAATTAAATTAACATGAACATCATCACTGATTTTTCACAAAATAAAAACATTAAGAAAGCTGAGTTTAATTGTATTCTAATGATTATTAATCACTTTAGCAAAATGATTTACTTCATTTCTGTGATCAAAAAATTCACTGCAGAGCAATTGACACATTTTATTATTTACAAAATTATAAAACTTCATAAAATATTTTTGAATATAATTTCTGACTGTGAATTTTTATTCATCAGTGAATTTTGAAGTAATTTTTTACACATACTGAAAATTTTACAAAATTTAAATATTGTTTTTCACTTTCAGACAAATAATTAAACTGAGTGATTGAATAATATTTTGAAACAATATTTGTGAAGTTTTATTAACTACAATCAAGATGATTGAATATTTTGATTATTTCTTGCTGAGTTTACTTACAATAATTTTCAGCATTTTTTAACAAAAAATTTTTTTTTTCAAATCATGTATGAGCTGAATTTGTGAATGACTTTTGCAAAATTAAATGAGTATATTTTTAAAATAAAAAATTTTTGAGATTGAGTGAACATCATTTGTGAATGCTGAGATTAAGTCAGAGAGTTTCTCACAAAAATACAAGTTTATTAAAAAAAATATTATAACAAGAAACACATGTTAAAATTTTACATTGTTGAAAATAAAATTTAACTTAGCTTAAAAATTATCAAGATAATTCATGCAAGTAAAAAACTTGATTTTTTACACTCTGATTTTTGTAAAATTGTAAAAAAAGTAAACAAGCAAGTTTATTATTTGAAATTTTTATTAAATTTTGTGAGCATTCACAATGTTTTTCATGTATTCTTGCTTCACAATTACAAAAAAATGAATGATGTTGATAGCACAGCTCATCATTCAATTCACAAAATATTTGAAGAGAAATAAAAATTTCAAGTTAAAATTATAACTGACTCTCACAAGAAAAACTGACAATTTCAGTATTTTGTTTAATGAAAAAAATATAAAAACAAGAAAAATAAGTTCATCTGAAAATCTACTGCAAATTTTAAACACTTATAAAAATTTTTTGTTAAATATCATAATGTCAATTCTGGCAAATCTGATTTGCAAGTTTTTTATCATTTTGTGAAAAATTAAAAATCTTATTCTGAAAAAGCATGACATGTATATAATATTCACAAACAATTTTAGTTACTTATTCTACAAGTTTTATGTGAAAAAATGTTTGAATTTCAATGATAATTATATTCTTGATAATGAATTCATATTACATAATTTATTGTATATTATGACATTTTATTTTTATTTCTGTCATAATTACATACTGAGATGCTCTTATTTTTGAAAAAAGCAGAAAACATTTTAATAAAAGCAATTATTGCATTTTTTATGAAATTTATTAAATACACACAAGATGAACTGATGAATCTCATGAGTTGTGTTCAATTTTTGACACTAATCACATTTTTGTTTATGTGAAGATAATTGTTCAACTTGAGTTATCAACATCATTTTGTGAAACTGAATTTGAGTTGCAAAACTTTTTCAATCAACTGTATTAATTAAATTAATTAATCTGAAAATTGATGTTCTGATTCAGCAAAGCTTTCTGATAAAAAATCTGAAATTAATATCAACTGATGATGAAAACAATTCTGAAAATGTTACTAATGTAATTGATGAATGTTTTTTAAAATAATTTTTAGAAAATAAATTATAAAAATAACTTGCTGCTCAAACATTCTGCAAAATCATTAGTGAGATTTAATAATTCCATTGACAACATTGCAGAACATTAACTGATGCATCACAATCAGTTTTTTGTTTTTCAAAATCATTCTGCAAAAATGCTTCTGCAGAAAAATGAGACACATTTCTTTTATGATTATCTGACAGCAGAACAAACACATTTATAAAAATTTGTTGTGAAGTGAAAGAAGTAATGATATGATTAGCAGAAATTATTAAAATTGCCTGCATCACTGATGCAGAATTAATAATTCATGAAATCAGTTGCATTTTGTTGTCATAATGAAATGAACACTTAAGCTTAATAAAATAAACAGTAGAAATGACTCATGAAGTTTGTACATGCAGATTAAATTTTTGCATTTCATAACAAAATTTACTTGTCAGAATTTGATTCTGCTTGTAAAAAGCAGCAAAATTAATTAAAATTTATTCACAAAAAAAACTCATTAAAATTAATTAATAATTTTATATTAAAAAATACTTGCTTATAAAAAAAACATTAGAGTTGATTTTTTATATAAATCAAAAATTTTTGAAATATGAATTCAAATTTTGAAAACTTGTCACAAAAGAAAAAATTATAAAATTGTTAGCATGAAAACTTACAAAAAACATTTGCAAAGCAAGCTTTGCGGAAATTTCATAATTTTATTTTATAAAATTTCAAATTTATTCACAAAACATAAAAATTATTCATAAAGTCAGCATTCATTAACATCTCAGCATCAGAATTTTTTGTATTTAATAATATAATAAATTAGAATTTACTTTTTTCTGAAGTGTTTGAGTGAAACATGATAATATATTATTGTTGAAATTGATTTTAATTATAATTGTGCATTATACTCTCAGTTAGCTCAATTCACAAAAACTTAACTCAATTTGTGTCAGTTTGCAAAAATTAAATAATTTGCAAAACTGATAACTCACAATGCTGATTGTTTGTGAAATTAATATAAATTCATAAAATTTCATTTCAGCTGTAAAATAATAAAAATTTTTTGTGAAGTTTTTTTTTTTTGATGAAACTGATGAATCTGATGCTGAAAAAATTGTATTCACTAAAAATGAATTTTGATTTAATCAAGAAAGAAAAAAAAAAAATTAAGTTGCTAAAAACTATTGTTATCACTTTCACAAAATCAAGTTATATTTAATTAAAAAAAATTTATTTTCATAAATGAAAAATGAATTTTTACAAATCAAAACAAGAAATTACAGCAATAATTATCTAACTGATGCAGCTGTATTATGTATAGCTGCAATAATAAAAATTATGAATTTAAATCTTATCATGATCATCAAAGTCATCATGCATTTTTTAATTAAAATGCATGATGTTTTTTCAAAATCATGTACAATTAGATGATTTTAACAAATTTTTTTTGCTTCACAAATCAGCAATTGTTTTTGTGAAAATATTTTACAAAATTGAAGTGATGAAAATCAGTGCTTACATCATCAGATTTAGTTTGTAAAAATCTAGTAAATAATAAAGCTGTTACAACAAAATTTGATATAATTAATATCATTTGTATTGTGAAATTTTTTTGTTAGCTAAGAAAACATTTTTTTTTTGTAAAAAAACAATTTTTTTCTCACAAAGTTTTTTAGTTTTTGTGAAGATTTTTTATTAAAATTTTAATAATTATTGAGCTTATATGCTCTGAAAAAATCAGAGTCTTTATATAAAAAAAAATTGTAAAACTTCAGTTGTAAGCTTCACAAAAGCTAACACTGTTTCTTTTCTCAATGTAACTAGTCTTAATTTGATTAACTTTAGTGAGCATAACACACATATAAATAACACACTGATTTCTCTCTTCATTGAGAGAATCAGTGACAATCTCTTTTGCCTAACAACTATATTCTTTGCTTATTGATTTCCTTATTGATTAAGTGAATAGTAGTCATCTCACACCTACTTTATACATCAACTGAATAGATCTTTTACCCTATCCTTATAAGTAAACAATGAAGATAAAAATATGAAGACATACCTGCATCAGATTTCTCAGTTTGCAAGTGACACATCTTCAAAATTTCAAGTGCACATTTTGTTCAGCTCTGCTAAAGAGAAGTTTGCTAAATGCATTAGCAATTCAACATATGTTTTTAGAAATCAAGTCAAGCGACAAGTTGACAAATAGTAAGCTAACTTATACTACAGTCTACTCAGAATCTCAAGAAGGATATTGATACAACAAAAACTGGAATTATACTAATAAAAGAAGCATTAATGAAAAATCAGATTAACCAGCTTAAGCTTTGTATCAGAAATCTCTTAATAGAACTGACACAGTGTGTGTTTTTTTTAAGAAGAAAAGTGCTCAGTGTCTACTCACTAAGTCACTGACAGCAACAGAATGTGACAAATATATCTCAGAAACAACTCAAGAAAAGTAATATTCTGACAGAATATGATATATCACAAGTTTCTGAGGAACTTATCAAAGGTCTGATCTGTTTTTGACAAAAACTGAAGATATGCACTAATATACTATGTAGTACATGACCCAATGCAATGCAGCAGTGCACATGTCTGCTGGGAAGTTCACAATGCTTTTATCACACTCTTGGATGAAGGATTATTATAACTTGTGGGCATCAGTGTTTCAGATTGTGTATGGTGTGAGTGTTGAGGAGATTGCAGCAAAGAAAAAAAGAATTGTGGAAGAGATAGCAGAGAATGCTTCAGGTGATTCTTTTACTTAGTTAGTTAATGCTGTACGACGCAGTTTTTTTATACTGGCAATTATTGTTTACTACATATGATAAGCACAGACACACTATTGAGAAGGAATCAGAGAAATTTTGTGTAGCAACTGTCTTGAGAAATGTTTTCTGATTGAGGCAGTCTTCATAACCTGTTATTACATAGTGTCTTGCTATTCTTATCACCACCGCAATACAGTTGTAGTTCTCTATGTTTTGATGCCTGGTACGGCAGCCTATAACTTAACTACACAGGACGCAACTTGGAACCACTTCCAGTGGTACCATCTCTGATCTCTTTCTTCTTCACAACATCTGTGCCCAAGCAAAATAGCAACATCCATGGGGACTGATTGTTTCTCTCAACACCAATAATCAATGCATGGGCGAAAAAAGAATTAGAATAATCTCTCCGTAGTTTCAGTTTCGATCAGTTTAGTTGCTTAAAAGTCACAATGATCAAGGAACATACTCTTCTCCAAGAATGAGCAGAAAGAGTCAAGATATCAACTTCATGACCACTGCCTAGGAAATCTTTTTCTTGCGTTCAGAAGTGTCATCCCCCTTTTTTTAACCTTTAGTTAACTAGCTGGTTGAGAGGAACCACTCTGTTGGCCCAGATCGCGTGGGACTGAGCGCACACTTGTAACTTGTAAGGGGCATATTTTCAGCACTTTTCAGAGATGTTTTGCAGCTGCAAGGTAAAGGCTTTTTATTCTTTACGTGGTAAATGCTGCGCAACTCTGTGGAGACCTCATTACGGAATTGGCAGAGTCAAAGTCTATGTATATTCTGGGCTCTCGGTGGGCTTGCGTAAGGAGTTAGCGTCCCCCAGATATCCAAATGCAAATTCTTTCTGCTGGCCAGAACCAGAGGATTGGAAGAAAATATGCTTGATTCCAGAGAATTAGAAGAGTTATAATATCAGAGTGTCTTGATCGTACAGCACCTGGAGAGCTAGGTAGGATGTCCTGCTCCTTGCCAGCTGTATCTCAGACATCTTCTGTTTCTGTCTCTCCTTTTCCCTCCTTTTTTCTATTCTCTTTTCCTCTTCTTTCTGCTCTTTTCCCCTGTCTAGGTGGCTTCCTGCTGTAATAACACACTCACATGGGGTGGACATGATGGCTTCGGGCTGATATTGATTTTTGTTTCTATCAAAATCTCTCTTCAAACCCCCATCCTCCTATCCATCGATTTTCTACTGTGATCCTCACGCATCTCCAGAGGTTCTCTTTGTCACTCCTTTGAATCTACTGTCCTTTAAACAGCTTTGGTTGTCTGAAACACCCTCTCTTGTTTCATTCTCATCCTAGTTCCCTTCATGGAGAGCAGAAAGTGGAGACTGCACTGGGTTCTTCAGGTTTAGGCTTCAGAAAGCGGCTCCGGAACACTGAAGGGCTTCCATCGTGTTCATCATGGCTCGCATGAGGATCCGCCTCCTTATTCCCGTCATTGCCACTGCTATTGCGACCTTTTTCTTCTGGGATGTTGATCGCTACGAGCATGCTGTCCTTTCAGAGATTGATTATCCAGTGAACCGAGTGGCTCCTGTTGATCTTGTTTATCCTACAAACATTTCGCACAAGACCCCTGATGCATTGTGCCACATCAACAACTCGATTGTCCCTGCTGTGCCTCTGGGAGAATGGCTCATTCGCAAGAACTATACGCGTGCCTACCTGCGCCCCAACTTTTACCCAGCAGACATGAAGTTTAATTCCATGGAAACGATCGAGGGAAACGTTTTGTCACCGTTTCGCCCTCTCAACCAGGGACTAAAGGGATTCAACGAGAGCGAACCGTGGCCTTGTCCATCCATTGTTGATATCAATGTCGCCGCCGATATTCGTATCGATAACACGAGCCAGCTTCTATTCGGTCTTGCGACGACGGTAGAAAGACTCGACAGCCTTTTGCCATCGTTATTGTATTCCTACGGAGACACCAAGGCAACTCTTCTCGTTCTTGTTCCTGACAACAGAAACGATCTTGGCGATCAGGAGGCCTACTTTCGCAACCAGGGGCTTGATCTCAGACTCAGACCTTCTCCTCTAGAGTTCAATCCTCGCTACTTTAGCCTGGTAGAAGCGTTCACAAACTTTATCAATAGCGAACGGCCAGACACAAAATGGGTGAGCTTCGTAGACGACGACACGTTCTTCCCGTCCCTGGCTAGAATTGCGGACAAGCTCGCAGCATTGGATGCCTCAAAGAACCATTACATTGGCGCATTGTCTGAAGCTAACGGGCAGGTCAAAACATTTGGACGTATGGCCTTCGGAGGAGCTGGAGTGTTTATTTCAAAGGGGCTGCTTGACACTCTTCAGCCTGTGTATCAGAAATGCCAGAGATTCAGCGAGCGCCATGGAGATCAGAAGCTCGCAAAATGTGTTAAGAAATTTGGGAAAGCGAAGCTGACGGTCTGGGAATCATTATATCAAATGGATATGAAAGGAGACCCCGACGGAGTTTTCGAATCTGGGCGAGAAATTAACTCGTTGCATCATTGGAACACCTGGTACAAAAAAGATGTCGCTAAAATGAGTGCTGTAGCCGTTGCTGCAGGGCGCCATTCCGTGCTGCGTCGCTGGCGATTTGACGAAATAGGTGCACTAGATCATTCGGGAGTTGGGAAACGAACTTTCTGGGTATTGACCAACGGCTATTCCCTTGTGCGATACAAGATGGATGCCAAAGTGCCTCCCAACGCGATCAATTTTGATCGCACTGAAATGACATGGGAGGGAGATCCGAGGGGTTTCAAAAAAAGGTTAGGACCGCTCAGGCCGAAAAACCAACCTGGAGTACAAAAGGACCGCTGGTTACTCTCAGATGCTGTCGTCGTTGGTAATAACGTCCATCAGACTTATGTCCGAAAGGAACCGGAGGGCCACAGTGTCATTGAGCTTGTCTGGCTCGGAAATCATGGTTTGCGTGAGCCTCCTGATGTTTATGGCGATTGAGTGAATCAATGAACCAGATATGATATGCTCACCATGCAATATTCCGTCACTGTCCCTGGTTTGGTCTGGATCTGATCCATTTTTCTTTTTGCTTCTATTCATTGCAATATGCTCGGGTTCATCGTGCTCACTTTATTTTCCTGTATCTGCAAAGGATCAATGATGATTCAAAGGAGTTTTCAGATAGACATGGTGCAAAGACAACGGCGTTTCTGGGTGGATAGACTTGAGCTGGCAAAAGTCTGCTGGGTGCTTGACAACATCAAGCTATTATAGAATGTCAATTACATTAAATCTGAGTGATAGATTGAGATGTATGCATTTCCATACAGCAAGTGAATAATCTCTGGCTTCTTTGATATTTTCTGAAGCTGTTGGTTGGCTTGGGAAGAGAACAAACTGAACAGAGATATCAAGCACACACCCGTGGAGGTAAATTGGGTGTGAGTGGCCGGAGGAGCGACAAAAGGAAACATCATTTGGACATCTCTTCCAGCTCAGCAGAAGATCCCTCCTAAGCTCACGAATTTCAGAATTAGAGCCAGTTCACTTGTAAAGTCTTATTTTCTCCAGCTATCTCATATTTATTTGACACCTGAGCTCCCAAACTCCGGATCATAAATTTAGCAGAACCTTCTGAGCGGAACAAACAGCGAACCTACCTCAAAAATCATTCTTCTCATCTCCCGTCTTCTGCCACGCGAACCCGACCAACAGAACCGACTCTGCAGCATTGAGGACTTAACCGGTTATTATAGCAGTCTAGATGTCCTCTCCACCCTCTTCCCTAGAGTCATGGGCCCTCCCCCGCCTCGCGAAACTTCTTCCTCTAGACGATGATTCACTGAAACAGATAATCACATATACAGCTGGTCTGTCCAAAACAGAGAGTGCAGAGCACTTAGGAAATTTATTGGGCGATTCGCCTGCGTCGTTGGAGTTCATTGCGGGGTTTAATTCGAGAAGAGGTGGCGGGCCAGTGCAGACGCAGACACAGACACAGGCACAGACACAGGCACAGACACAGGCACAGGCACAGGCACAGACGCGGAGCCGAGGTGGGAAGAGTGGAGGCAACACTGGCTCAGGTGCTAGGAAAGGCCAGCAGCAGAAAGATTCAATACACACTCCGACTACGGTTAGAAGACCGGAGGGATATGGCGACGTGAGTGGAGGATATGTGAAATCTCACAAGGGAGAAGATTACATTCCCGGAGCTTTGTCGCAGGTGCAGATATTTTCCTCTTCAGCGGATTCGTCACGGAATCAATCTCCGGCGGGAAGAAGACCTGGAAAGCCGCCGCCGTCTGCGTCCGGACCGTTGATATCGGAGTATCTACCGAATGTGAGGTCGAAAAAGGGAAAGGCGTCGGGGGCGAGTACGCCGTCTCGAGGCGGTCAAGCTCATTCTGCTGGAGCAGCAACTACAACAACAACCACAACCACTACGACGAATAACATCGCCGACCTTACTGCCGCAATTGCAGCGCTCGAAGTATCTACGAATCCCAAAGAACGCAAGGAGCGAAAATGCAACTGCAGCGCGAATCTCCACCCGCTCTTCACCCCAGCGCCAAACTGCCTTTTCTGCGGCAAAATTATATGCGCACTCGAAGGCTTACAGCCATGTTCCTTCTGCAAAACCCCTCTTCTATCTACGACCGAAATACAAGATATGATCCGAGAACTACGCGCCGAGCGAGGCACCGAGAAGATGCGTGCGCACAACGAGAGCGTGCATCGTGACAGCGGTGGTCCCGCCGCGGCGTTTGGCAGCGCTGCCGACAGCAGCAAGCTAGAAGCAGCAAAAGCGCATCGCGACAAGCTACTTTCCTTTCAAGCGCAGAACGCGCAACGGACGCGGATCGTGGACGAAGCTGCGGATTTCGATATACCGACCAGCTGCTCATCGACGCAATGGATGACGCCTGCACAGCGCGCGCTCGCGCTGAAGAAGCAGCAGCGCTTGCTGCGGGAGATGGAGGAGCGGAATCGACCGGAGTGGGAGAAGAAGAGTATGGTTATGAGTTTGGATATTAAGAATGGCAAGGTAGTGCGGACGTTTGAGCGAGGAGAAGTCTCTCGGACGACGACGCCGGATAAGGAGGTTGGAGAGGAGAGTGAAGAAGTGGAAACTGTTGGCCTATCAGGGGCCGGCGCTGATGGCGCGTTTGCACATAACCCTCTGCTTAAGGGTGCTGGACTGGTGAGGCCAGTGTGGAAGCCATCGGCGGCTGTTGAAGGAGGTAGTGATGAGCGCGGAGGTGTGCAGGCGAGAAGGAGAGAACAGAGACCGACGTGGAGGCGGGTACAGGATGATGATGAGGATAATGAGCGGTGGATTCTGGATGGAGGACTGCATGGGCATGATCGGGAAGATGATGCGGTGCGGTGTGATGGAGTAGTTTCATAGCACCTTATGAATTAGTATACATTTGCATCAGAGTGTGCATTTCGTATTCATGAATATAATTCGAATAATACATACATACTCCGTGATGTTGGTTTGATTTCATTTTATACTGTCGTCGTACGTGCTTATAGTTACGGAGTACTTAGTACCATTAAATGCGAAATACAACCACATACGACCATAGGAAGTGGAATACAGGGCTTCCCGTCCGCTCAGCCGTACTTAAGCCGCTTGCCGGCCGGCTAGTAGTTGGGTGGGTGACCACCAGCGAATCCCGGCTGTTGTATGTTTTTTTGCTCACCTATTCTATTGATTCTTTTCATTACAACTTTTATTCTTTCTCTGATAGTGTGGCATGAGCACTGTTAGAAAGTTGCCTCAGCATCTTCATCTTGAATTCCATACTTTTACTACATATGTAGATGTAGTCTCAAGATTCAAGAAATGTCAAGAAACTCTAAAAGCTGCATGCTGATTGATTGAACACTCTAATTGACTGATCAAGATGATCAATTAAAGTTTTGATCATGTGATATCATAAAGAATATGTAGACAATTTTTGAGAGTCATGTATCAGTTTCTGTAACTGAATTAATTCTAAAAAAACTTATTTATCTAAATTAATCAATAAACATATTTAATCAGATTAAATTTAAATTTATAAAATTTAACAATTAATAAATTTTCAATACTTTTTTTTAAAAAAATTTAATATTTAAATTATTTATTTCATACTTTAAATATATTAAGTTTATTAAATATACTCAAAGACTAATTATTAATAACAAAATAATAAATTTGAAAAGCATCAGATGAAAATCATTGTTGAAAATTCACATACTAGATATAAATTAGCACTTTTTAGTGAAATCTGACAATAAAGTAGTTTTTTCAAACTATAATTTTTATTTTTATCATTAGACAGAGCAGTATATATGTAAATGTCTGTGTGTGAATATCACAGTTAAGAACACAAGAGTTCTCAGACAAGAAAGTTGTTGTCATCTTTTCATACAATGTTTCCAAATCACATGAGTGTATGAATTCACAAGTCTGAGAAATTGACTCTGCATGTTTTTTCTTTAGAACAATGGACATGGAGCAAAATTATCTTTATTCTGTCTGACAATAATGCTGGAATTATTTCAAGATGAAATCACAATCATCACAAAATATTCCTTAAGTGATTCACTTGACTGTGTTATGGGTCTTGCTTCCAGAGGCAGAGCAGCCACAGATAACATCTTATGATGGTGCTGTTGATAGTTGGGGCCACACTGATAAAAGGGCAGTCATAAGACTTCTTTCTGTACATTGAGTGCCTACAGCTTGCTAACTCAAGCTGTATATCTGGGAGGTTATCAGGAGGATGGAAAATAAATATGGACTCCGATGTCGCCGGTGGGAACCTGGAACTGACGACAAGGATGATATCTATCTGTTCCTGTGTGAAGGAATAACTATGTCTCGCCTCTCCTGCAAGTTCTTCTTTGGATTATCGAATTTGCTCCAGCAAGCACCAACATGACAATAGTTTTAATTAAAAGTCAAAGTCAGTTTATAGAAAACAGATCATCTTGTAAATCAGAATACATGAAGAAACATCAGAAATCGTCACAAAAATTATCCTTCCAGAGTGAGCTACAAGATATTATTATCAAAAGCAATCTTCCTACCTCTCAAATAGCTCTAGTCCGCTGACAACTGGCTTTGAAAAGATACCCTTCTCCTTCCCTCATCGCAAGAACACATTCTAAAGAAACGCCACCCTTTCATCCAACCAAAAATATGTGCATTGTAGTAGCCGAGGATACCTCACGAAGGATATGTGCGATTTGCTCTTTTCAAAAGCTATGTTCGGCGGCAAAATGGACACTGGGAGGCAAAAATCCGCGCCGGCGGGGGTTTCATCAATTCATCCTTCGCGGAAGTCGATGGTAAGGATGCAGTGAAAGAAGCTCTCAAACAGAACCAGAAGATGAACTAGGCATTGAAGAGATGTTAGAGCCCTGCGTGGAATTTGTCACAGAACAAGAGTCCTGGAGGATTGACAGCATGTTGAGCGTAGACGTCGACACCATGGATTTTGGTCATACTGTTGGAGAGGTGGAGTTGACCAAGAGCCTTGAGCGTAACGGCATGCGTGCCGAAGAAGAAACGAGAATGACGGAACGCCTGAAGGAAAATATGAACCGAGATATCATGCAACTTTAAATGCGCAACGGCCTGCTCTGCATCCCTCACATAACTTACTGTTATGTGGAGGCCCATGCCGACCAGAAGAATATGGTTGGTCCATCTTTATTCCATTCCACTTTTTGAGACGGTATGAGACTCGATCGGCATATGACTCGTCTAGAACTGGTCGACTGACATTATTGCAGCTCCGGCAGCGTTGATGGTATACCCTGGCGTTGTACTTTGCTTCCGGATACAATCGTATGGTAATCGCAATTTTTTTGCTTGACCATCCATTGGAGTTACATGATCGGTTGCGGCATGTAAATCGGCCCATGATAGTCGTGTCGTACTCCTTGATACAAGTGTTTTCCAGGTCTTTTTTGTAAAAGTCGAAGAAAAGACCTTCTTCGAGGAGTAAACGTGATACATCATCGTGAAGTTTTGGATACATGGACCATCTTTTGACTGGGGCTTTTGATCTTCTGGATGTCATGTTGGGTACGGAAACAGGTGGCGAGAAGATAATGAACAATGGTTGCGGATTAGAGGGGTGTGGGTTTTGGAGCAAAGAGAAGAGCAGTGATTTAAAAAGTGTTCAATCAATCTTCCGTCCTTCGAGAGCTTTTCACGGGTGTTTATGTGAATAACAAGTGGGCACAGGCGATACACCTCGCACTCGGCCTCAATGATGGATTCTATGGCATAAACAATGCATCAGAAGCTGATCTCAATAATCCCACCCTATCATGATCCTCCACATGTGTTATGAATAGAGCTCACCAACTTTGTCTGACACATTCCCGCATAATGCGTACCGGTAGAGACTCGCGTGTAGAAAGGGGCTCACACCCACAAAACAAGTTGAAGTCATTTTTTCCAGATTTAAACTGGGACAGAGCTGTACAGTTCAGCACAGACAAGGTCCAGAGTATGCAGGACAGCACCCTCTACTAAGCGACTTCATGCTTTGCCTGTTACTGCTAAGCATTTCCCTGCTCGTAAAGGAGCCTGGCAGAGATTGGGAGCCAAGAAGCCACCCCGCACGACATAAGGACGATATCGCCTTTCACGTCGGTTTCATTCAGTCTGGATTTGAACATGCAAGAATGGCTGGTCGAGTTCTTGCTGGAGAAGAAATGATAAAGAGACACAAGTGGAACCACGCCAGCAGGGTCCTTGTTATGCCAGGATGGAGGCAGGCTCAGTAATCTTGCTATGAGGAACACAGCGTTGGTTCATATACAGGTGAACGTGAAGTGGAATATGCAGAACCAGGTAGAAGTCCAAAGCTCCAGTACCTAGACATACTACCAAGATTTCAGAAACCATCCTGCAGAATAATACACCGCACACAAGTCGCAGCGCCAGATCGCGAGAGAATACGGCATTCTGTGGTCCACCTTTTGCTTGCACGTCGTGAGAATGTGCCGTTCTAACATATTTCACCACTCGCGTGTACACTAGTGCATATTTGTTCTGTCTTCGAACTCTTCTACCAGGCAGCTCAAATCCTTTAGAATCCCGGTCTGCGATGTCATAGTAGCCTGGGCCAATCTCTCCATTGCCTCGGACATCGTGGAGTTCAAAACCCCGCCTCTCCTACAACAGGATGAAAATTCGGGTTGCATGCATGCAAAGAGGCGGAAGGAGGGTCGTCGGCCCAGCCGTGACAGTCAACGTGGTTAAAATGCGCATTTCTCGGAGTGCGCACTATCAGACTGTTTGCAGGAAGCTTCATGATACCACGACAATTCGTTGCCAGTCCCTTGGGCCCCGTTGTTTTTCGCCACGAGGCTGTCGTCTACTATGGTACTGGCAAGAAAATGAGCATCCATCTGCGCGGGGAAAATCATATTCCTTTTTTTTTTTTTTTTTTTTTTTTGCTCATCGCGCTGGAAGTAAAAGCAGCCGCAGCAGGGAAGGGGAACTCTTGTATGTACATACATACCCCCCCTTTGGTGCGGAGGACTGAGGATCCAGAATGGGCGCCCGGGAAAAGAAGAGTGGGTCTTCAGAAATGGGCGCTAAGGTGATTTCATCACCATGAAGGTGAGAGCAATGCTAGTGACTCCACTTCACGGATCATCCTGTTGCTGCGGGCTCACAGGACTCCCTATCTTTTGATGAGTGACATCCTGTCTATGTATGTACATAGTTATCTGAGATGCTAACACTTTGCAAACACAGAGGAGATAGAGGAAAATGAGGCAAATGAGAACACTGAGGTACCTGAGGACGCAGAGGATTAGAAGCAGGAAGCCTAGGGTTCCCTTAAAAGCTGCCCAAAGCCGAATGCTGAGATAGGTTCTGGAGAGCGGTTGACATGGGTTCAATTCCCTGGCCAGCACCCTGGTGGGTAGTAGGTAACACCTCTCCATCTTAATGCTGATTGGTGGAAACCGAGAAGCAGAGAGAAACAAAACCAACGACCTGCTGGAGATGCTAACACTTTCAAGCCTCGAGCTACATACCAAAGATTGAACCGAATGTATGGCCTCAATTTCGGTCTTCGGCCCGGGCACCGATCAATTGCGGCTGAAGGCTAAGAAACCATCGAGTCTGAAATTACTGCAGTTCTGTAGTAACCTGCTGTGTTAAAGGCAACATCAAGATGTCTCCTATCAAACCCATCCCATGGCACAACACCGTTGCTAAACGCCACAAAAGAGCCTCATGTTATCAACCACGCGCTCCCAGAATGTGTTCTCAGCAGGAAATGCAGGAATAAAGTCAGGAATTCTTTCGCTCCAACCTGGTGGCATTGTAATGCACTTTTTAGCTTCATAAAATTCTCGTTCTTTGATGCTATAGCCGGCCTCACCCCAGTCGATGATGGTTACTTTCCCATTATGAAATATTATGTTTGCTGGTATAAGATCACCATGAGTAAAGACAATTTCGTCACCAGTTGTAGCTTCAATTTCCTTTTCCAACCCGGCGTCATACTGGGTAGGGTTGGGTCTGGAAGCACGGAGTGCCTTTACTGCGCCCAGGTTAAAGTCGCGACGCGAATAATACGGGCCATAGGAGACCTTACGCTGCCAGTCGTAAGGATGGCAGAAGAGAGAATCCCGACAAGGGCCTTCGCCAACAGAGCCGATATACGGAGCGGTTAGGGTCCGCAAACTCGTAACATGCGTGCGGAGCTGAGAGATCATCAGGTTTCTATCCTGCAGCGATAGCTCTTTCCAGCTCCTGGCGGCCGTCAGACCGGGGATGTAGTCCATAATAATGTAGGATATGTCACCAATCCGATACGCGTTGTGGACTCGTGGAATCGGGAGGCTAGGAAGCCGTTCGGCCAGCATCACAAGGGTTTCAGCCTCTACGAGATCCACAAAACGCGAATATTTAAGAACATGATTTGTACCGGGCAGCCGGAGAATCCTAGGTGCAATTTTATGGTGGAGTAAGGCGTCGATTTCCTCAACTGGGACAATGGGAGGACGTGTTGTTGCAAAGGAGGGAGAGTAAACAATATCCAAAACCGTTGACGGAGAGGGTCTGGAGCTAGGTGGATAAAGCATTAATATAGTTTCCCAAATACCGTACAAATAACTAACACGTTAGAATAGAAGATGAAACAACAGACCTCAGACTGCGCTGCTTTCCCATCTCTCTGTTGGGCTTGACGCTCCCGTTGGTCTGCACCGGAGGCTTGGGATGGACTATGTTCCTCCGTTTGCCCAGGAATGCGAAGAAAGGGTGTTTGAATCATTGTAATGCTATCCTGGCTTTTCCCAAAGCTGAGGAGGACTAACGATGGTAATGTTAACAGTCGCCTAGGTCATTTAGATGACTCCTTTTTCGGCACCGTCGATCCATCCGTGTTGAATATATCTAGTGGACAATCATGATTCTAGTTGTACTGGTCGATGTCGGGAGGAAGTGTTTCAACTTAGTTGAGTAATTAATTAAATAAATTAAAATTCGAATAACATTTCCCGTATGGGGTAGTGGTTAACCTCGCTGTCTCTCACACAGCAGCCACGAGTTCGATTCTCGTTACGGGAGTGCTCTTATTTTTTGATTCTTCCATGTTTGTTTGCCAGTTACGTCGAAGTGACATCAAGTCCCACCTTTTTTTGGTGTGATTGGAAGTACACTCTTTAACAATTCAAATTCATCTTGCCTTCATTCTACCAAGATGTTCTTTTCAACAGGACTCTATGTATGTACTCCATACTCCATGCCACTTCGTTTTAAGTATCCACCTTATGTTCCCTCGCCAGCTTCTCCCTGCGCAACCTTTTCTGCCTCTCATCCTGAATAGCCGCAACCATATTATACAAGAATATCGACGAAAAGATGACCCCAACCAATCCTAAGAAGAACGCGACCAGCACAATCGAAAACACCACAAAGCCGTAGCTCGCATTCAAAAATTCCAGATTATCCTTCAGACCTGGAACACCTGTCGCAACCTGCATCGCCGACAGCACAAGCGAGAAATAAACGAATATCACTAGGATCCAGCCGAAATTGCGCTCGAAAAATACATGGTAGCGGTTATACCCGTACAAGTAGCCACGGATGAAATGACTGAAGAAGAACCTGATGCGGTAGATGGAGTTGATGCGCCCGAGCCGGAGCTCGCCAAAGTGATAGCGCTTGTTGACGGCGTCGAGAGCGTTGATGTTGATGTGGTTGAAGACGTCGTCGACAAACGATTTCCACCACGCCCAGTCGAGATCGGATGGAAGTAGGTTGTTTTCGTGGGCGATTTTCATGTCCAGCGGGGAGCAGATGAGCCAGATGTACGAGACCAGCAGCCCGCAGGCAGATTCGTGCAGCGCTTTGGAGTCGCAGAGATGTTCGGTCCAGAAGTTGTAGTTGAGAAGGTAGGCGGGCAGCGGTTTGACGAGTAAGCGGCTGGAGAACTTGAGGAGGTGGAGATCGGATTGTTCTGTGGGGAGGATATCGCGGCCCATCATGCGTTGTCGATGGAGGGGGCGGGCATTCATGGGCCGGCCGGCCATCCACAGGTATTTGTGGATTCTGTTGAGACGGGAAAGATCCAAGTCTCGATGCAGGTATGTGTCTATATCGGTCTCGGTGAGGAATGCGTCGTGGGTGGGGGTTCGTGAAATGGTCGGGAGTGTATGCAGGACATTGGAGGTCAAGCTGGGAACGCTGGATGCAGCTTCAGGCGAGAATGGAGGTTGAAGACGTTGTTGCTCCATGCCTACAGCTTTAGTCGAATTCGAGGGCTGGGATGAAGGAGCCATTGAATAAACATCACTTCCGTCTTCAACGTTCGTCACTCGTCTTTTCTATAAAGCAGAGTACAATAGTTAAATTTAAGAAAATGCACTGAGCCAACAACTAGTTATCCAGCAACACTAGTTATATTTATAGAAAGATCCCATCTCCTCGTTGAATAACGCCTCCTGGAGACATGCAGCCCAGCACCAAAACACAAAAACGAGCAGCAAGGCTCAAGAGCTCCTCGTCCGGGGTATTTATGCGTCCACTGCGGGATCTGCATACGGACTGAGCGTTATTCTAGTGCTTTTCTGTTCAGCCCCATCAGCCTTGAGTCGCTGCTAGTTAGTAGTTAGTCGAGATCATAATCATCTCATGACTGAGCCTGCTGGCTAGCTCAGGTGACGGACAACAACTGGAGTGGACATCACGAGAGCAGGAGCTGTGATGGATGAAGCGAGAATAAAAGAATAAAAGCTTCATCGAAGAGCAGAGATGCCATTCAAAACCTGACGCCCTGTTCGATGGAGTGTTTTCAAGAGGCCATTACACAGTATTATTGCAGTGTTTTGCCCCTTTTAAGCGGTCGCGCCACACTAGCTACATAGTTGATTCTCGAAATAGCACCAACGATATTCGTTATAAACTCATTTGAAATTGGTGCTTGTATGTAACTAACAATGTTGGACAACGCCATCATCCAGTCGCTTCAAATCTGTCAAAACCAAAGACAGATCCAACATCAAGATCGATCGTTGAGGTTAACTTCACCAGCCATGTCAACGACTCGTACAGATTGACACCGTCCCATGGTCTATGTCTCACCCTGCCAACTACTAACTTGTCGGACTCTACGTAGGTTTGAATATATGCACCAAAAGATCAGATGAGATGAACTTATGCTTGTGTCTATCTCAGCTCAAAGAACAACTTTGAGACCTTATATACTTCATAAAAGATAGAGAAAATTGACATGTGTTCTCAAAGCCTAAGAAAAACAGTACAAATTGAAACAGGAAATAACAAGCAAGAGATGACATAAATGTATCAATAATCACATAATTGATGCTTCACAAAGAATATATTTCTTGAATAACTTGACAAATGAGAGATATATTTCAACACATCTTCTTCATCTCAAGCAGAGTATTTTGTTCATAAAGCTGTTTGCTTTGATCAGTAAGTTTGTAATATCAACTAGATTTAAATTTTTAACAAATTATTCAAATGCTTTATTTTTAGAATTTTTGTTAATCTGTCAGCAGACATATTTTTTGTAAAAATTTATTGTACAGTTAACTTGCTTTGTTAAATTTATTCACAGAGTCAGTGTTGATGTATATTGATGTATTTAAGCTTTGTAATAAGCAAGAAAATTGAGTTTATAAAAAGTTGTAATGTTTGAAGATTATTTATTTGTAAAATGAATTTTTTAACTGATTTATTAATCAAAATGTTAAGCTTAAATTTTAAATTATTGAATATTCATTTTCATCAAAAAAATTTTTTACTGATGTATGTAAAATTGTGTAGTTCAGTTTTTAAAAAAAATTGTAATTAATTGTTGCTTCATAAATTTTCAGTTAATTGAAACTTTGAATAAAAAAACTAAAAATTTCTGAATGCTCTGATGATTCATAACATTGTCAGCATAAAAAACATTTGAGAATATAAATAAAATGTTTTTGTGTTCATTTGAATATTGAAAATCATATTTCTGAATTTGATATAAATAGCAAATATTTTTTTTTATAATGATATGATGTTTTGAGTCAGAATTGTGTAGAAATGTACTCAATTTACTAACAGCAAAAACAATATTTGAATAAATAATTATAATTGCATAAAGAACTGAATCAACTTTGCACTGAAAAATGTATATATTTTATTTAAAAAATTTTTTTTTGTAAGATTTAAAATCTGCTAATTTTTTGAGTATAAATGTATTAAAATTTGAATGATTTATCAAATGAAAGTGATTAATGATTTTTATAATATATAAATTTTGACAAAGTCAATTTTTTTTGATTTTTTTATCTTGTAAAATATAAATTTTTAAAAATCAAATAAGTTTTTTTATGTTTTTTAGCTTGTAAATTGCTTGCAGTTATTGATTGAAAGCTTTAAAAACTGCTTTCTTCATGTGATGATATAAAATGATTATATTGTCAATGTAGAAAAAAAAATTAGAATTTTATCTGTAAAGAGACATAATTTGTTGTCAATTGAATTGAAATTTAGTTTTTTTAATGTAGTAAAAAAAACAATGTTTCAAAAATAAGAAAATTTTCACATTTTGTATAAAACTTGCAACAGCTTTCATCATTTATCTGATGTTTTGTTATATTCAGATGAAAATAATGCATATATATTTTTGTTCAGTTTGACATTTATAAAAATATTAACAATGTCAAATTAATGAGCTTTTAAATTGAATGCAATCATCAAGAATATAAAAAAGTGAAAAATTCTGACTGTCAAAATGATTGTGTATGTTTTTTTTTTGTAAAAAATTGTAAATTTTTTTTAACAATCAAATAAATTTTGAACTTGTTAAGAAATTTGTTTGTATTAAACTTGTAGTCAAAAACTTACATAAGAAATATGAATTGAATGCTGTGATTTGTAGAAATTATCATTTTTATATAACATTTTTTTTTGTAATTTCATCATTTCTACATTCATTGCAGTTTTAAATTGTTTTCTAAACTGATGTTTTTTCATTTGTTTTCAATTTCTAAAAGTTGCAGATAATTCTTCATGATGTAATTGAGGAATTTTGTTTGTTGAAGTATGCTTTAATTCTGAAGCAAAAAAAACATGAAATTTTGTAAGAACAGCAGAATTAGCTAAAATTGTAAAATAATTAAAATATTTAGTGAACTCAGCAGCATTTATTTAATTTATATTTGATTTTTATGTTTTTTTTATCTAACATGATTTTTTAGTTTGAATGAATTTTGAAAACTTCAGTTTCATTTAAAGTTGTAAATTTGTTAATTTTTGAAATTTTTTCATTTCTTCTTCTGATAAATGTTCTTCAGTCATTTCTTCATTTTTAAAACTTATACTAAATTGTTCAGTTGATGAAATTTGAATTTGATTGATAATTTTGTCAGAAAAATCAGAAGTTAATGATTTCTTAAATGTTAAAAAATTTTTGTTCAGTGACTTGTCAGCTAGAAATTGCTGACTAATTTTATGTTTCAAATTTTGTATTTTTTTATTCTTGAATATATTTTTATTTTCATCAGTTGATTTTTTTATTAAGAAATTTTTTTCTTCTGAATTATTCATTATTTCATCAAAATCTTCAAGATTTAATTTTTCAAAAAATATGAAGAATTTATCTGTCTGAAACTGAAGTTTTGTGATTTTTTTAATTATTTTTCTGAAATTAAAAAATAATTTTTCATTAAATGTGATATTTTTGAATGATATGATTTTTTGAAATTTGAGAATTCAGATTTAAAATATATTTGAAAAGTTATATTTAATTAAGTAATCAAGCTCTGCTCTTGAAGCCAGCTTTTTAAATTTGCTGTATTTTAAGTTTTTTATTAAAGAATACATTCTGCATTTGTAAATTTATAAATAACTGATGTCTGATTTGTATTTCTTTTCTGACTTCAAGAATTAATGTAGAACTGTAAGCAAAATTTCTCAATTGAGTTGTTTAACTGATGTACAATTTAATAAATGAGTCACTGTGTGAAAGCATTCAAATCATAAGTTTTTTGATAAATTTGCAAAGATTTATACAGTTTTTTTAACTGTTGTTATTATTTTTTCTGAGCATTCAGCTGAACTGTTTTACTGAAACATATAAAAAATCAAATATTTAATGAACATATTGTTTTCTGCTGTTCAGTTATTAAGCTTGATTTGCAAGAATGTCTCACTGTCAATATGAATAATCAAAATTTCAATCTTGATTTTATATTATTTTTTAACATGATGTTTAAAATTTATCAACATGATTATGCTTTGAGACTTCTGTCACATTATATTGACATGATGAAGATGTGTAATTAAACAGCAAAAATGTAAAGCATATTTATTTTCATTATATGCTTTATTCATTTGAATAAAATTAATGTGTATTTTGCTGAAAAGTTTGCAATTTTAATTCATTAACTTTCTTGAAACTATTTGATGAGTCTTGCTAAAAATGCAGATCTCACATTTCATTGCTAATGAATCATTTAATGAAACTTTGATTTTAATTTTTGTAACTGCATTTAGCAAGTGCTTCATGAGTTTTTTATTTAAATGATTTAGATGTTGATGTCAGAGATTTAACTTATTTTTGATCATAGCTAAAGAAATTGATTTATTCAAGTTTATTTTGTATAATTCACAGAAAAGATTTTTTGATTCAATAAAATTATATTTCATCATGAATTTGTTGTTAATAATATTCAAATAAACAAATATGCTGTTGTTTTTTTTAACTAGAAACTGCAATTATTTATTTAAAAAAACTTCTTGCTTTCAAAAAAGAAATGTAATCATTATATTTGTAAGAAAATTTAAAATATAAATTGTTCTCATCAGATTCATTTTTGTGATTTCATTTGAAGTTTGTATATCAATTCAAACAAGTTTATAATCTTCAATTTTTGTATGATTTTTTTCAGTGTAAATAAAATCATTTTTTGCTGAAAAAAATTTGCAGAATCTTGAAAAATCATTACACATGTGTATATTTGAATTTTTGTCAGTTATAAAGTTTTTTTGTAGATGATAATCATTTTTATCATTTTTGACAATTGAATTAAAGAAAATTGCTTGAGTGATTATCATGAAGATTTTTTCTTGAAATTTTGAATTAATTTTTTTTCTTAAAATTGAATTGATTGATTTTAAATTTTCAATCTCACTGTCATTTTTATTATTTTTTTCATTTGCATTTTTCTTTTTTTTTTCTTCATCTTGTTTTTTTTTTATCAATTGATTAATTTCTTGATGATTTTCATTAAAGAAAAAATTTTCATTTGTTTTTTTGTTTTCTTCTTGATTTTTGAATTTTTCATTCAGTTAAACAGTTAAATTTTGAGATTAAAGTATGAACAATATTCAAAAAAGTGATACTGATCACAAATGCATTTAAGAATGAATTTTTTTGATTTGAGACATTTCTGAAAAGTTGAAGCATTTGTTTTGAAAATTAATTTTTTGTATTTTTTATTAAAAATAATTTGCTGATAAATTTTATACTTCTTAATCAATTCTTCAATCTTCATTGTCTTCTGATTGAGATGTTGAGTTTTCTCAAATTCAATTTGTTTAATGTTTGAAAATTTTGAGTTGATTTGATTTATGATCTGTAGAAAATTGAGCATGTTATTTTTGTTGTTTAAAAGCTAATTGATTTTATATTTTTTGAGTTGTAAAAAAGATTCTTTTCAGTCTTTAATTCAGATATTAACTGATTTTTTGTAATTTAAGTTTTTGCAAATCTGTCTGAAATGCTTTGTCAGTATATGCTGAGTTTTTTTTTCAAATCTTGCAACTTTCTTTTTAAGAGCAAAAAAACAATTTTTTGAGTTTTTTTTTGCTTTTTAAAAAATTGAGAAATAATGAAAACTTATTTGTTTCTGAATAAATTAAAAAAAATTTTTTAAAAATTTTTTTTTTCAAATGTTTTTGCTGCTCAAGCTTGTATTTATATCAAGCAAGTTTGATCTTAATTTTATTTTTAATTGCAGTTGTGTTTGTAATAATTTGATCAGAAGATTTTTTTAATTTAAAAATATTTTTCAAATTTGAATTGATATACTTTCATATCTCATGAAATTTTGCTTGCTGACAAACAATAATAAATTAATTGATTCAGTCATTTGCAGATTTGAAAATTATGATCATTTTTATTGTGATTTTTGCTAAGATTTTACAACTTTTTTGCTGAATTAAACAGTTAATTTTTATAATTTGAAATAAATTTTGAACAGTGAGTTTATTTTGTTCAAACAGTGATTCAAACTAGAATTTTGTTTATGTTCAAATTGATTGTAAATGAATTGATTTTGACATTTTTACAAGAAATTTTAAGAAATGTTGAATATAAAGAATTTGATTTGCTTTTTGAGAGTTAAATCAACATTTAATGAGATTAAATACACAATGAATTTAATAAGAATCTGAAGATTCAAACAAAAGATTTTAATATTGAAATTTTGAGATGAATTCAATGAACAAGAATCTTCAGCAAATATTTTTGAAATTTTATATATATTTTTGTATGAGCAAGTCAAGAAGATTCAAGAATATCAGAAGAGATTCAGAATTTATTCAGCAAAGAGATTTAAACAATGTTGAATGAATCTGAGCTCATAACTGTTGAACTCTACATAAATTTGAATATATGCACCAAAAAATCAGATGAGATGAACTTATGCTTGTGTCTATCTCAGCTCAAAGAACAACTTTGAAATCTTATATACTTCATAAAAGATAGGGGAAATTGACACATGTCCTCAAAGCCTAAGAAAAACAGTACAAATTGGGACAGAAAATAACAAGTGAGGAATGACATAGATGTACCAATAATCACATAATTGATGCTTCACAAAGAATATATTCCTCAGATAACTTGGCAAATGAGGGATATATTCCGACATAACTACATAAGCTACATCATTAACTACCCGATACTGAAATTCCCCGCTTTTTGAATGCTCTCTTGATACTTGCACCATCTTTGGAGGCCAGCTTCTGAAAGCAAAAACCAATCATCAAGGGCTATAACTGTCTGTCGTGATCCCTCGTGGATGTTAATCTCGAGATTCTGTCTTGAAAAGTGCCCTGTCTGGGTGCTCATCACCAACTACATCATACGTCACCCACTTGGTCTGCTGTCGTTTCGTTTACTCGTGAAGGGCAGACTGGACTCCCTTTCTATTTCCTCATAGAAACCAGAGTCTTCCAGTGACTGCTTTGTCTTCTCACCCTCTTATTCCGTTTATATCGGACCTGCTGCGTTTACAAAATGTCCTCCGCATCGGATCCACCGGTTATCGCTGAGGCCAGGCGAATTGCGGCCGAGTTCGACTATTCCTCCGATGACGTGAACCGTGGTGTGAAGGAATTTCTTTCAGAGATGGAAGTTGGGCTGACAACAGAGGGTTCGACGTTGAGTCAGATTCCGTCTTATATCACGTCCGTGCCTGATGGCACCGAGAAGGTGTGACTGTCAGACCAGCTACGTTTCTATTGCGCTTGGTTGATTTTACGATGCTCTAGATTTGAATTGGAGCAGCTGGTACAAGCTGTCAAATGTCCTTTTCAAGATTGGCGAGATCGGTTTGTAGTTAAAATTTTTAGGCATATAAAGAGTCACTAATGGCTGTTCTACTTGATCGTCTAGGGAGTTTATCTGGCGGTCGACCTGGGTGGCACCAACATCCGTGTTTGTTCTGTCAGCTTGAATGGCGATTCGACGTTTGACATGACTCAAAGAAAGGCTGCTATTCCGCGGGAACTGATGGTGGCCAAGTCCGCAGCAGAACTCTTTGGATTTATTGCTGAGGAGATAGAGAACTTTCTGCAAGAACACCATGGAGAACGTTATGCCTCCCATGTTGAGAAAAGGGAGACTGGCAAAACTGACGACCATGAAGAGAATATCTTCGATCTGGGCTTTACCTTTAGCTTTCCGGTCATCCAAACAGCCATCAATAGAGGTACTTTGTATCGTTGGACTAAAGGATTTGACATTCCTGAAGCTGTGGGTCAAGACGTTTGCCAGCTGTTACAAGACGCCATCGACAAGCGACATTTACCTGTCCGAGTTTCGGCGCTGATTAACGATACCGTTGGCACATTAATGGCGCGATCATACTGCTATCGTAGCTCGTCCAGGACTCTGATAGGCGCAATCTTCGGTACAGGAACGAATGGCGCTTACGTGGAGAAGTTGGACCGCATCAAGAAACTGGAACATTGTAGTGGAGACACAATTGACACGACAACTGGCGAGATGGTTATCAACACAGAATGGGGCAGTTTCGATAACCCCCTCAAGGTTCTTCCGAATACTGCGCACGACCGACACCTTGATGGCATAAGCTTCAACCCAGGTGTTCAGATGTTTGAAAAGCGAGTGTCAGGAATGTTCCTGGGCGAAATCCTGCGTTGCACCATCATTCACATGAATAAAGATCCGGCTCTACAAATGTGTGGTGGGCCAGCTGTCATCCCAAAAGACTCTGCTCTCTATACAGATTGGGGGATCGACACCAGATTCCTTTCTACAGTGGAAGGCGATTCGTCCGATGACCTCTGGGAGGTCAAGCGGGAATTGAAGTCTGATCTTGGGATCGAACATGCTAGCACCGCCGACTGCAGGGCGATAAAATTCCTTACACATGCCATTGGGAAGCGCGCGGCCCGTCTGAGTGCTGTGCCGCTTGCTGCCATTATCATATCCAGCGGACGACTGGCTACGGATGACATCATTGACATCGGTGTCGACGGCAGTCTTGCGGAATTTTACCCAGGATTTGAGAAATACATTCGCGAAGCATGGCGCGAAATTCCAGAGATCGGAGAGGTAGGGGACAAGAAGATCCACATTGGCATCGCAAAGGATGGAAGCGGTGTAGGTGCGGCGTTGGGTGCCTTGGTCGCGAGGCAAGCAGAAAAGCGAAAAAGTGGACAGTGAAGTCCCAAGTATCGGATTGTAATTGCTATCAATTTCATATAAATCTGAGTATGTATCAGCGTGTGCAATTGCTGTGCTGCCATCGATCGAGTGATTATCGTCATGATCTACACCAAAACGGGACCGGCGTCATGGATTGATTCCTGGTCTCCGCTTTGAGAGGGGCAAGCCTGAAGTGTCATAATACTACTAATAATATATATCTTCAACTTCTCTTCCTCGTCTTCCAGGATGAATTCCGCCAGATTCTCTTCTCTTCTCACTCGCTCTCCCAGCTCAGTGTTCTCAATTCGCACCTGTCGACCATTTGCCAACGCGCGATACACCACCAGCCGTCGTATCTCCCAGACACAGCTTCCCCGCAGTATATATTTGAGCACACCCCGCTATTACGCTACAATGGCTCCTGTCAAGGCTGGAGACAGCTTCCCTTCTGACGTTGTTTTCTCGTAAGTGCCTTGAGATGAGACGCGTTCTTTGGAATCGAGACGGACCGTTTCATCAGCTCTGGTGACTCGTACATGGGCTACATGATGGGCTAACCAACCCACTTGTGTGTCTCATAGCTACGTCCCATGGTCCAAGGAGAAGGACAGCATCAAGGCATGTGGCACAATCGAGAACTATGATGCTTCCAAACTCTGGGCCGATAAGAAGGTCGTCCTCGTCTCTGTCCCCGGTATGTCGCCAGCATCCATCCACTTGCATCTCTCGTTGACGGTCTCTTGAACAGGTGCTTTTACTCCTACCTGCTCCGCCAACCATCTCCCCGGATACATCCAGAAGCTTCCTCAGTTGAAGGAAAAGGGCGTTGATATCGTTGCTTTTATCGCATTTAACGACGCATGGGTGATGAGTGCGTGGGGCAAGGCCAATGACATTACTGGAGATGATATTGTAAGGACCAACTGCGGGCGCTCATGCGAAAATACCAACTAGAAGGGAGCACAGTCGAGTTGCTGACTTGAGATATCTACCAACAGCTCTTCCTGAGCGACCCGGAAGCCAAGTTCTCCAAGAGCATTGGCTGGACCGCTGGTGATCGAACGGCACGATACGCGATGGTTATTGACCATGGCAAGGTTACTTATGCGGAAAAGGAGCCTGCTCGTGAAGTTACTGTATGTCTGATATGCCGGTCGCCGCTGCTCTATGTGAAGTATGTGCTGACGCGTTTGATAGGTCTCGGGCGTCGACGCTGTTCTTTCCAAGCTGTAAATGACGAATTTATCAGGGAAGCCGTGAGAGTGTTTCCTCGATCGTAGTACCAGCTTATGGACGATGCTGGAGAGGCCATGCTAGGTAGTAACTAGCTATGTAGCTATCAAGTCTGGCGTAAATGCATTTCTCCCCTAGACAACAATCGACGCTGGATACCTTCATTTCGTTCACCTTCAAAACTTCCTAGATTCAATGACACTCTTCTCCTGCTTGTAATGATATCAGAATATTGATCATATCGTTGCCTGAGTGCATAAGTACATACTGTTAACAGAAACATACCAAATATGTACAATACATACGAGGCTCCTCGTCCTCAAACCAGACCAAACTTTCAGACCAACGTCTAGCTCCTAGTACAGTACTGTACATAGCCAAAAGACAAGTCCCCCCTCCCACTCACCATAGCCACCAGAATCAAATGCCTCCCTCCAACGAACCCGCCCCTCAACCCAAAGCCCAACAGCTCGCAAACCCAGAAAAGCGCAAAACCCCTCCCGACCCAACCTCGCAATCCCGCAAACGCACCAAGATCTACGATGCGCGCACGCTGGCGGTCCAGAGCTCCGACGCCGCGCTCTCCCACACCGGCGAACTCGACGTCTCCGCATTCATCGCAGCCAGAGAATACGAAATTCGGGCCCTGGAAACAGGAATCCGCAATTCGAAAAATGCATTGACAAGCCGGGCGTTTCAGAAGGTACCGAGGAGCTTGAGGCGGAGGACGGCGAGTCATAATGTGAAGAGGGTGCCGAGGAGGCTGAGGGCGAGGGCGAGGAGGGAGGTATGTGTGTATTTTGAGCTATTCGTGCAGTTGATCTGGGCGAGTGGTGTATTACTTTCCATGGGGCTAAGATTACATTATAGATGGTTGAGGACAATACGCCTACGGTGACTGCTCGACGGCGTAAACCGACGGAACAGCTCCGTCTTCGTCTGGAGACGGCACGACGCCTACAGAATCTGAACGCACGCTCAAAAGCAAGGCGAGCTGCGAAAAGGGCGGCGGGGAATAAGGCAGCGCCGCTCGCGGCGGAATCCGAACATATGGCCAATATCGCTCCGCGCGTGCCCAAAATTAAAAAGAACAAGCTTTCGCATCCTGAGAAACCGACGTCCAAGTATAAGAAGCGTCAGCGGGGGAAAACGTGGTTGCCGACGCATATGTTTCATGCGAAACGCGCCCGTATGACGGAGCCGAAAGCACCGTTATGGCGGTTTGCGATTCCATTGACGCCCACGGAGAAGTCTTATAGGCCTACACATCGTGCGAATGGTGCCAGAGGAGCGATCGCGTGGGATATGAGCTACATCTCTACTATTGGACTTGAAGGCGTGGAAGCAAGTATTGAAGGATTGTTGAAAGCTATGGGTGTCGACGGAGATGGGGCATGGGCAAACAAGGGGAGAAAATGGAGAACTGGAAGCAGAAGCCTGCAAACTTGGTTGTTCGAAAGAGATGGTGCAAAATTACCTATTGCTCCAGTTATACTGCTTTGGTGTGTGCCTGATAAGGCTGAAGAGGTCGAAATGGTTGATGCCGATAAACCTTCATTGAGGAAAAAGCCACCCAAACGGAAAATGTTCATTCGGGTCCATCCTTCTGCTTTCTTGCAGCTGTGGGAAGAATTGCTGAAGGTGTCAAAGATACAGAAACCACCAGTCATGCTTGAAGATCTCCGTTTCGAGATTGGAAGCATTGAACTATCTGGACCTGGCTCAACAGAGACTCTGCTTGCAGCATTGAACTCGGTTTCACCTTTGGAGGGCAGCAGCAGACCGCCAGGATGCCCTGAGGAAGTTTGGAAATCTCTTACCGGCTTGACTAACCCTGCTTCGCTCCCACTAAATGCGCTTCTAGCGTTCAATATCTCCGATCCACGCCTACGTTATCCTCCCCGCACAGTCAAACCCCCTAACTCTGAAGAGAGCCTTAATAACCTTACCATGCTCTTATCATCTTGGTCCCCAGACGCAACACAATCGAGGCCGGAGTTGTTTTCTCGTCCTACCCGATTAGCGGCTTCAAGACTACTTCCCAGCCAAAAGGCAATTAATCGAAGGAAAGCACTCGCGCCGCCAGGACAATATCCATCACCAAAACTAACAGATCCACAAATCCCAATTATCCTCCTTGCATCTCGCTCAGTTGGTGGTTCATCAAAACATACCAATTCCCAAGGGCGTTGGACGATCTTGCTCCCCTGGAAATGTGTGGCGCCAGTATGGTATTCTATCATGTACTACCCACTCTCTTCTGGTGGTAATCCCCGATTCGGTGGCGTTTACGAACAACAGCAGCTTGCGTTTGAGTCTGGAGAAGCCTGGTTTCCGGGTGATTTTCCTGGAACGCGTGCTGGATGGAGCTGGGAAGTTCGGCAAAGAGAGCTGCAAAAGGATCAATGGGAGCGCAAACCGAAGGGAAAAAGGGTGGAATTTGATAGTGTGAATCTTGGAAATGGAAGACGGGGTGAGATTGGTCGTGGTTGGGCATGTGATTGGGAAAGACTCGTTGCTGGACCTCCGAAGATGGATGAAGAGGATAAAGCTGCGAGCTCGAATGATGCTACAGGAAAGAAGAAGACGCAGTTAAATGCTGATCAGAAAGTCAGTGACTCAAAGGAGAACCTCCCAATTCCTCCTCTTGAGATCCACCACCTCGCCCCATCCGCTGCAGCTCTTATTCTCTCGCGAAAGACCAAGTCTGAATGCCTTCCATCATATTTGCAGGCTCTCCTGCTGAAACCCGCCCTCGCGACTGTAACGCTCAATCTTGTCAACCGTGGGACTCCAGTGCCTCGTGCGCGAATTTATCGCCTCCCAACTACAAGCCCTTCGCTTCGAAACCAATGGCTCTCGCTCCTCAATGATTCTTCCTCCACCTCCTCGAAAGACCCGGTCAGACCATCCTACAAGGGACTCCAAATCCGGCACAAGAACCAACAAAATACCACGCAGGAGCCGCAGACCCATGAAATTCTGCTACCGCCTCTACTTCCCTCAGGTTGCAACGAGCCATTTCATCACATCCCACTTCCTGACGAAGCAGACCTAATCGGATTTGTGACGACGGGAAATTACAATCTGAGTGGCGGTAGGGGAACGGGAATTGGTGCTATATTAGTTGGTAAGGTAGAGGTTTATACTCCTCCTTCTCCGTCGTCGTCGTCGCCGGATGCTGGAGACGCAGATAATGAACAAGCGAGGAATGGAGTAGCCATGAAAATGGGAAAGGAGAAATTGACGCGAATGTGTATTGTGAGAGCAGCGGGCGAGAGTGTGGGGAGACTAGGTTGGTGGGAGATTTGAGGCTAGATGTACTTGATACCGCCTTCATATGCAGTTTGTCTATCATATCCCATCAAAAAACATACTAATCTCCGAACTTTTAAAATCCGATCTATGCCACGCGTTCAAACTTATTTTATAGTACAAACCACTCATGCAAAAGCAGAAGTCTCTAGGATCACAACTCATCCATCCAGCACATCGACACCCATCCCATTATTAGCAAACCCCTCCCCCCCTCCCACACTAGTTAGTCTAACCAACAACCTTCCTCACCCACTCTCTCTCCAACCTCGCCACCTCCCTCTTAAACCCATCCACCTCCGCCCAACAATCCAACGGCCTCGTCTCCTTCTCCCTCAAACACCGCACCACCTCCTCCCTCGCCTTCTCCACCCCCGCATCTACCTCCCTCACCCTCCGCCGCCCCGCCAGCTTCTCCCGCAGCGAATCAATCTCCCGCGCTACCTGCTGGCTGCTCAGATTGCGTCGTCCAGCCGCATCGTCGTGGTCTGGGGATGCGTGGGGAGGCGCGGAGTCGGGACCCGCGAACGGTACGCGCGGCGCGTCGAGGGATGGAGATGGAGATGTAGACGAGTTGTTGTTGTTGTTGTTGTTGGCGGCGGTGGTGGTAGCTGCGAGGCGTTGTTCGAGGTCGGCGAGGGTTTGGGTTTCACGGGCCTGGATGCGTTTGAGTTCTTCGGCGACGCGGGTTTGGATGTGGAGTTCGATGGTTTGGGCGCGGGAGGAGTCGGTCTGGAAAAAGAGCCCGAGGGATTTGTTTTAGTACGAAAATTTGGGGAGAAGTTGGGTAGGAGAAAAGAAGTGTACCTCTGAGCTTGACTGTAGGGATTCAACGAGGTTCTGGGAGAATTGGACGGGAGTTTCGCTGGGAATTTCGGTTTGCGCAGAAAAGTAAGCTTTTTGTTTCGTGAAATTCCATTTTCATGCCACCAGTGGGAATTCCCAAGGAGTCCATGAGCAAATTGAGACATACTAACCTCCGGAAAATGTGCCTTGAGCCGCCGCTCGCCTCTGCCGGTTTGGATCCGCCTGATCCCATGCCTTCTTTCTACTCGAATGAGGTTCAGACTGTGCTAAAAAAGCGAGCGGAGTTCGGCGAGGAATTGTTGATGGATCACTCAATTGAATGCACTGCTATATAATTGGTGATAGTCAGAGCCACCCGTGATCATCAGACTGGATAGAGGACTGCTGAGAAGCTCGTAAGTCGCATCGTCTGGCTTTCGCATCCAACTGATTTTCATGAAGACGAGAGTGAGCTGGGTGAAGTCGAGATGGATTGGCTTTACCAAGATAGGTTTAGTGCGATATCAGTCTCTTCTCCCTCCGCTCATCCTCTGTTTCGAACCACACTGATATACTGCTGATGGACTATCTTGTCAGATTTAATAGGAATGGCACGGTGGGATTGAAACAGGTCACATAACTATATGTACATAGGTATGTGTTCTTCAAAGAACACGACTACGACTGAAGCAACTGCAACTAATTGACGGATATTATACCAGGTAGGAGAAACGATGTGATACATCAAGAGATTCGCATTGATGCAATCAAGATGGTATTATTCTCTATTAAACTTCCTCGTCCGTAGCTTCTCGGTCTTCAAACACGAGAAATTCAGCGTCATCTACATCTGCACCCATGATCTCCTTCCAGACATGTTGTACTTGATCAATCATGCTGTCATTGAATTCCAAGTCAAGGCATGGTGGAGAGAACATCAGGAGCTGGTCAGAAATTCTCCCGAGATCACTTCCACGAGCAGGCTCGGTGCCTAGATGGCCAAGCTGAGTAAATTGCAGCTTCCAAAGAATTTGTGCTTTGAGATCCGCTGTTTTGAGAAGCTGCTTGACCGCCGAGTCAATACGGGCCTGTCCTTTTTCAGGTGGCTGTAGGACACTACCATAGATTACGCCTATCAATAAGTGTGTCAGCCGATGACTTTCGAAAGAGGCAAAACAGAAAAGGGTAAAAGAATAGTTGCTCTTGCATCAGTCTGTCAGAGGAAGGTTATCATCAATGATGTTACAGACAATGTAGATAAGTATTCGGAAAACTGGAATCATCATGAGAGCAGTAATGGGAGATTTATGACATAGCTTGCAAATGGGGTTGGCACCTACATTGACCAGATGGACATTCACCAGTATCGCTGGAGTGCAATATTAGATATACTGGTGGTTCGTCAATTGCATCTCCTGTCACAACTTGCTGACCAGGCAAAACGACAACAGACCCAGCTGCGACTGGTCCATTTTCAGACGTGGGAGGAAATAGTGTTTCCAGGGGCGACGACACAATCATGATACAGCGCGAGGCTTTCGTGAAAGCTGATGATATTGCCTTCCGCGCATCTATCGGAATATCCCAGGCAGTGCCAACAACATATTTAGCACATACCGTTTCCTCATCGGTAAGCCGTACACGTAGCAATTCGCTACTGCCATCAGGTTGATGGTGATTCGGCAATGCCACATCACTTATTCCTCTCTTCAAAGCATACACCCCTCCACCAACCGCACAGGCACGACATGCGACTTGTGCAATCTCAGATCCACCGCCCCATTTGGCGAGCACAGAGGAAAATCCCGGTCCAAACACACCAATGGATTGCAGGTGTTTCTTGATTCTTGGCAGGGCATAGCTAGTAGTAGTTTTTGAAAGAGAGTATGGAGATAAGCATAAGGAGAGTAAGGGGTCATAGAGACCTGAAGGGACCTGAAATCTGGACCGTAGAAATTCCGCAAAAGGTGTGTCTAGGTCTCCTTCCGCAGTAGCAGCACTCTCTTCTTCATCGGACTGGCCTAAGTATCTCAGGAACTTCATAAGAGAGCGTTTAGACTTCATAGTCAAAGTGTCATCGGCAAAAACATCTTCGCGACTACTAGGAACGCGCTGCAAACCATGAGTCACATCCTCTGTTCGGCCTTCTGTATCAACGTCAGCTTCACCTCGACATACCCACCAGCTACCCACTGCTTGAAATTCTAAATGGCGATAGATCCGAGAGGATACCAAGCTAGGTAGCAACCTAGACCGGGTATATATAAGCTGACGGGAAAGCGACAGCGTATATGCTCTGGAAAAGGAGAGTTCCCCATCGACATTATTTTCTGATGAGGGACGACGCCATATTGAGGCGGATTCAAAAGGGCCAAAATCAGGCTCTGACTTAGCAGTCATAAAGTCAGCAACAACGTAACCAGCCTCAGTTGATTCAAAAACGGTCCTCACCCTGGTTAACCCTATTCACCCAGTCTTCTGCTTCTTGCAGGCTAAAGGCAGCCTCAGAGCCTCCGTAGTAATCATTTTTATCAATATGGAGAACTCTTTTGCCAGACCTTGACAATGCCCTACAGCAACAGCAGTCAACGAAACGGTGCCTCATGAAGTATTGTCATGACTATAAAGAGGTAGCTCACAATGCAAGTAGTGACTGGGGGAGACCAGTCCCAGAGATCAAGACGTCCCAGGTGGTCTCATTCAGAGTGTTCATCCCGAGCATGTTCACCTGTTCGACAATGATATTCCAGATATCGTCACCTGGATAGCATATAACCAGCTATGGCATGGTGAAGTCGACAATCCGCAGCTAACGCATCCGTGGAGATTGAATCCTTTCAATGCGAAGCTGGCTTAAGAAGAAGAAGATGATGATGATGAGAAGGAGGAGAAGAAGAAGAAGAAGAAGAAGAAAAATGAAGTTGAGATTCCAGTTTTATGCGCTAAACTCGATTTGTCATTAGCGAGCCAGCCAGCAAATTCACCAGCATCTGCCATCCATCTCGTCGATTCTCTTCTTCTTCCTCTCACACCACTCGCTGCGCTTTTGCGTGGACAAACTGCTTCTCATTCTACGTTGGCATGTTGTCTTGACGGATGGGACCTTCATTGGAACCATTCTTTTGCAGTGGGAGATGGGACTATTTCACCCTGTATCTGCCGCTCAAGATGGAAACACCTGATCGATGCGGTTCGTTTTGCGGTGATACATTGCCAATCTGGCAGTTTTGTTTGCTTTCGTTTCATTTCTATAGGCTAACGAGCCCTCCCAAGGCTAGTCAATTCTATAAGCTAATGACTATGGCAATTACGGTGGAAGTCACCGTTGTAGCACAAGCATCTGCCGCGCGACCCCTTTGAATCCAGTTGCTCTGTGGTGACGAGATAGCAGTTGGAGGCAGCTTGTGCCATGTCATCTTGCTGATTCTCAGTATTGACCGTCTTTAGCTAGTTATTTAGGCTGACGACAATTCGAAGGGACAACTAGCTCGTTTTCTAGTCAAGCTCCTCCGTCGATATCCTTTCACTCGTCACCACCCTCGTCGACAATCTTCGCCCTCAGTATCTTAACCTGATCCACTGGTCTGTCATCCGCATCAGTTTTTACAAGCCCCATTCGTTGCACAACTCTCATCCCGCTCCTCACCCGCCCAAATATCGTATGCTTCCCGTCCAACCAAGGTGTAGGTGCCAGCGTAATAAAGAATTGACTGCCATTCGTATTCGGCCCGCTATTTGCCATACTTAAAACGCCTGCACCAGTATGCTTTAAGGATGGGTGAATCTCATCTTCAAATTTCTCGCCATATATGGAACTTCCACCACGACCAGTGCCGGTGGGATCGCCGGTTTGGACCATGAAGTTGGGGATGATGCGGTGGAATATAACATTGTTGTAGTAGCCTCGTTGAGCAAGAGTGGAGAAATTCTTGCATGTCTATTGAATTCATAACAAATTAGCAGCTGAAAAGCAGGAAGTCGGTTGTCAGAATCATCATTACCTTGGGCGCATGATCGTTGTAGAGCTCAACAGTGATGGAGCCCTGACTATCAGTTAACAGTGGGAAATGGATGCTGCAAAATCTGGATATACCATAGTAGTATCAAGCACTACATCTGTAGCCATCTTTAAATAAGATCCAAATCAATATCAAATGTAGGATTGTTGAATTTGTTGCGCTGGATAGACTCGTTGATGCTGTCAGTTCGGTTGGACACTTATCTTCTCTTCTTCTGAACATCCACCTTCTGACAGCTGTCCTCAACCACAGTCAAGCAGCTGGAATTTACTCAACCACCGCATCTTCTGGCTCCTCAAAGCTATCCAGTGGGCTAAGATCATGATGACATACAGTTCCTGATCTGTCTATCAATTTTATTTTCAGTTCTATCACTATACGCAGCATCTGGGTTGTGTGTATAGTACATACATACATATGTACTCATATCGATTCATACATGCCTCATTGAATTGACCTCATCTCTCTGTATGCCGATATATGATGTCTCTCTCAACCTCCCTTTCAAAGGCTCTTGACAGCTTTATCTATGGATTCGATATTGCCAGGCCCATTATACCAACCTATATTCATCTACTGATCTCCGCTTTGTTTTGCATCTACATCGGCGCCCATGCCTCGCTATCGCGACCTTCGTCTGCAGCTCAACCAGCTAAAAAGAAAAAACGCAAAAATGGTAAAACTGAGGGCCAAACTGACGATGAAGAGGAGACGGATGACGACCTAAACATGACTCGGAAGATGGAAGGCCTGCAACCATCGGATGCGATTATGTTCCCCGTGCTGTCCGGCTTGACCTTGGGAGGATTGTACCTCCTGCTTAAGCACTTCGACCCAGCAGTCCTGAACAAGGTGCTGAATTGGTACTTTTCTTATGCCGGCTTCTTGTTTACGACTGCATTTGTGAGAGATGGGTATTCTGTGCTGAGATCATTCGTTTTCCCTGAGCATTACGCTTTTCATGGCTCCTTGTGGAAAGCGGATCAGGAGAAGTGCGCGTTCACAGAGGTCGTTGAAAAGGAACGAGTACCTACGAATCCTCGGGCTCGTGAGTCCCCTTTGCCTGGGATTCTTGGAGCTATTTATCTCCCACGCTGTATCCATTCATTACTTTGGGCTGTCCGTGGAGCACTGTACGAAACTGCTACGCTACACGCTCGTATCGGTTCCTTTCTTAACATCAAGGCTTTCTTTACCATTGTTGATGTCTTGAGCATTAACACAGCTCTCTGCACTACCGGATACGCCGCCTTCGTCGCGAGACCATGGTGGCTGATCAATTTCTTGGGGTTTAGCTTTGCTTACGGCGCTCTCCAGCTCTTGTCGCCAACCACTTTCGCGACTGGAAGTTTAATACTAAGCTCGCTATTCTTTTACGATATTTATTTCGTATTCTACACGCCCATGATGGTTACCGTCGCGCAAGGGCTCGATTTACCCATCAAGCTCCTATTTCCTCGGCCGCCAACGTCAAAGGAGGACCCCTCTCTGACTGCCCTGGCTATGCTTGGATTGGGGGATATTGTTCTGCCAGGAATAATGATTGGATTAGCATTACGATTCGATCTCTATCTCCATTATCTACGAAAAAGCTCTACCGCAGCTAAGACCGAGAACGACACTGGCCCTCGACCCAAATACGTCACTGCAACCGGTGGATGGGGTGAACGCTTCTGGATCAGCGTAAAGCCGTTTCCAAAGCTCCCTGAGAAAGAAGCAACATATCATGAAGCAAGGTCCTTTAGAAAAACATATTTCAAGGCTGGACTAGTTGGCTATGTCCTTGGGATGTTGGCCACCCTGGTAGCGATGCAGATATCTAACCATCCGCAACCAGCATTATTATATCTTGTCCCTGGAGTTCTGAGCTCGATCTGGTTAACTGCGCTCATAAAGGGAGATATATCAGTGATGTGGAATTTCTCAGATAGCGTGGATGATGAGGACAAGAAAGAAGACCAGGAAAAGGCGCAAAACAAAGCACCAAAAGAGCGGGAGAAAGTCTCGGTCAAAGAACGTTTTAAACAATTTTTATTCGGCGCTGATAAGCCGGGACCAGCTGACAGAAAGGAAGGGTCGAATGAGGGTTCTCAGGCAGGAGAAATTAAGGTAAATAAAGCGAAAAAGCCCGATGAGCTAAAAGAGAAGAGAAAAAGTGATACGTCGTCCGTCGAGCTCGTTTCTTTCTCGATTTCTTTACAACGAAAGAAAAGAAGAGAAAAAGCTCCACTATCAACTTTGGAGTCACAGTCTGTTGCAGACTCCGTGTCTGCGGCAGCTGAATCCGACAGCACTTCTAGTTCACCCGTGCTCGTCGAGAAGGCGAGTGAGAGTCCGCTCAAGAAACGAAGGACGAGATAGAGATGCGTTTATGCATTTTTTTTCTTTATGGAAATCTATTGTATTATTAATTTGGTTCTTTCTTTCTTTATTCCAAAGTTGCTAAATCGACATTTCAAGCTTCCTTTTGGCACCGAACTATATGATCACTGGCGCCTTTTGTGTGGGAGAAAAATGGGAGGATAGACTATCTCGAGGGTGTTAGGTGTGAATGTTCGAGGATCTGTCTTTCTTTAGGAACCGCCTTTGAAAGTAGCTTCACCGTCCAAACGACTTATTTCGATATTGTCATCCTAATCCCTCCAGCAACCTCTGCCACTCGTCCCACCTCCCCGACGCCAACTTCACAAGTTCTTTAATTTCATGTTTCCCAACGTAGAACCCGCCCGTCTTCTCCATCCTCAAAATCTTCGTCCGATCCGGCCTCTCCGCCTCCTTATCAACCACAATACAAACCCGCTCCTGACACAAAGACTCCTCAAACGCATCCGGATCAGCAAGAATCCACCTCTTTTTAACACCGCCATGATCACCATCATCATCACCCATCGCACCTTGCACGTTTTGCCGCCCCTTGTGCCGCGACGCCGCAATAATCACCTTCCTCCAATCGCCCACGGGATCCGCTTCAAAAACGGCAAACGAGCTCGATACCGGCATCCCGCGGAGCTGCAGCTTTCGCGACTCTGATACGCGATCTGAACAGAGCACCATTTCGTTGTCCATGTCCCACCATGCGTGGGGCAGGCGGGTGTCTCGCAGTGCGGCGATGACGGCGGCCCAGGCGGCGTCGAAGGGGTTGCCGGCTAGGGAGATTATGAGAACGTCGATGTAGAGGGTCCAGAAGGCTTTGAGTTCTGGGACTTCGGTGGGTGAGTCGGAAGGGTCTTCCATGCTGGCGTCTTCGGTTTGTGGTTGAGAGGGAGGAGGTTGTTGTTGGGTGAGGCTGGGGTGGGACCAGATGCGTAGATCGCTTGCGCGTATTAGTCGGGAGGAATGGAGGAGGGAGAGGAGTTGGTGGGATAGTGATTGGGCCAGGGACGAAGGGGCAGACCCGGGGAGGATGGCTGGTGAACAGCCCGTGCTGAGAGAGAGATTGGGAACGAGGAGATTGAAAGCGTGGATTTCTGAGTCGTCGTCATCGTCCTGATTTCCATCATCATCTTTTTGATTTCCTTTCTGTAAGGCATCTTCACCGGAAACAGCAGAAGCACTCGAGACTTTCCATGCAGGTATATCTTGTGTCGATAGAATCTCTCCTCGCACACCACAGACGGCGGTGGTATCGCCAATGCGGACTACTGCGCTGCCGTTCGCGTGGGTCAAGGAGCCAGTGTTCACGGTCGCAGGGCGGAATTGAGATTCTGTTCGGCCATTGATACGCACTGATGGTCGCGAGCTGTCGGATAAAGGGTTTAGATGTGCGTAGACGTAGGTGTGTGGCTGAAGGCGGGCGAGATGGGCGGGTGAGAGGGAGAGGAATGGCGTGGGTGTAGCTGGAAGTTTTGAGCTGGAGGCTGTGGTCGTCATTGTGAAATCAACTATATATTATAGAAAAGGACTGTAAGCTTGTTGTTTCTCAGCTTCTTCCACCTCTGGAGTCTTTGATATTACCTCTCAGGGCGGTGAGGAGAGTGACTTGAAGAGTTCACGACCAACCTTTGACGATACATAGAACTCAGTCCAAGTTCAAGGCCGAATACATGAGCATCAGAGACGCAGAAGACCTTTTCCTATCCAGCCTCACAGCCGCTAAAGCGAGCGATCTTAAAGGCGTTGGATGCGGTTCTTTTTCCGATGTGTTCCTAATTCCTAAGACCCAATTCGTTATCAAGATTCCTTATGACAAGCTTGAAGAGAACGTTGAGCGAGAAATCTATGCGAGGCTTGGTCCTCATCCCAACATCTTGCAATGCTATGGCGAATTTGAATGCATCCTGGGTCGTGGAATAGTTTTGGATTATCTTCCAGCAGGGCCGCTAGCTCAATACATCGCTTTAGAACATTTCCCATCACAGAGAACACAGTGAGTTAAAAAAAAAAAAAAAGCGATCTTTGGAAGTCCCTGTTCTTGTCTAACATTCACCGTTTCTACCAGCTGGCCAGCCCAGGCCATTGAAGCTACATCGTACATCCATTCCAAGGGAGTCATTCACTGTGATATCGGCACCCACAATTTCCTTCTCCGAAACGATGGCTCGATTGTGCTGGCAGATTTCTACGGTTCAATTCTCGATGGATCTCCAGCCGGTGTGTCCACAGCAGCACGTTACTCGCGTCCTTTGTCACTGAAGCAGAGGCTGTTGAATCAAACAGAAAAGGACGACATCTTCGCCCTAGGTTCTGTTCTGTATGAGATTGTGTCCGGTCATCGGCTCTACGAAGGCAAGGAAGACGGTGAAATATTCAAGCTTTTCCAGCAGCGGCAGTTCCCAGACACATCAGCAATTTCAGGCCCGTTGCGGTTGGTGATTGAGAAATGCTGGCGGGATCAATATGAAAGTGCGGAAGACGTTAAATCCGAATTCGGTGTGTTTACCTACCTATATTCTGTGAGTCTTGACCGCTGCTAATATGCTCCTAGAGCAAGAGGAGAGAAGATAAAGAAGTTAGGAGAGAAAATATAGGGAAAGCATAAAAGTGGCACGGTAGACAGATCTTTATCCCACCCGGCCAGTTGAAGGTTCTATACCAAAATGGAGAATTTGGAGTCCACCTGGATGTTACAGAGTACAACCGTAACATGCAAACATCAGGAGGCGACATCAGAAATATGTATGCGCGGATTATTCGGCGAGATCAAAAGCAGATGCTCTCATAAAAGCCATCGGAAATTCATTCCAAGTTTCGTTACGAGAGGATTCTCCAATAAATCCATTACGTATGTAAATATCAACTACCTTCCATTACCATTGCTTGTCCACGGCCTCATATATATACCATTGAGTCGAGCGGAGTGGCAGCACGCATATAGGAGATAGGAGCGAAGGAACTGACATCGCCATGAAATGCCAAAGAGAAAGAAAAATATTTACAAAACATAGGGTATAGCAAACAGAAAAAGTATGTAAGCATGGCTTTCGCTCAAAAGAAAAATCACTGAAGGAAGATATCGAGAGACAAAAAGACAGCTCGATCCATGTACGCGGCCAGCGCGTGCAACTATTAAATAGCGTAATTCTCCGCATGCAGAAACAACTCTTGTTTATTCGAGTCATTCATGACTTCGCTTTGCAATCTCGCCACCGTATTGGCAACATCAATTCTCATACTCGGCGGGCCACACACATATACACAAGTCCGTCGTCCAAAGTCCTTGGAATACTGTCGCAGCATGTAGGGAATATCCGGCCGACCATACTCAGTCCTCCATCCATCCCGTTTCTGAGATGGAAGAAATGCGAAGCGCATTAGGTTCTTCTGGAACAACGTGGGAGTGGTAGGGAACCCAAAGTTCATGCTGTTGGCGTGGGTGTCCTGCTCGGTGACAGGAGAGGTTGGGAAATCCCAGCCCTGCGTGCGTAGAGGTGGAAAATATGCAGAAGGGAGAGCAGCAATGGTATCTTCGTTCTCGCGACGGAGTTCTTTCTCTCGATCCTCGTCGCCAGCCGCTTCTTCGCGGATAAAGGCAGAGTTTCGCTTGCTAGCGACCCCTTGAAAAACGTCATTGATCTTGTCGTGGAAAGCTCCACTGTGAGGTCTCGAGCGACTAGGTTGTTGTCCAGTATATCTCTTGGAGCCAGTAATATAGAATTGGCAACAGATGGTGCCTGGAGGTGCGTATTCTCGACAGATACGTAGTTCTTCCTTGAACCATTCCATTATCTCAGGTCTCTTCAAAGCCCATATCACCCTCACTGTACGCGTCAGTGCTTTACCGTCCCGCATTCTCTTGATAAGATCCAACAGTTGGCTAGCAATGGCAGTAATACCACTTCCACCAGCGAAAAATATGACATGGTCAAAGGCTGCGAGTTCTCGCCGCATTCCACCATATGGTCCATCAATGAAGGCCCGGTAGGTTTTATATGGACCTTTGACAAGGGCAGTTTCCAGAACTCTGTTCGTGAAACCACCGAATGGCCTGAACACAAGAGTCATGTCCCGGTAATTCTCACCGTAGCTAGACGGAAAATCATCACTACACAAAGAAGCGATAGTAAAAGGATGGTTCTCAAAAAGGGATATGCCCGGCATCCGTAAGTAAACATATTGTCCAGGCTTCCATCTCATCTCCGTCGGAATGGTCACCTTGACAGCGTTTTCAGGAAGAATTGTCACCGCCGATTCTTCGCCAATCAGCCACGACAGGCGAAATGGATGCATCCAGTTCAAGTAAAAGAGTCGAATGACATAGGAGATTCCCCAGATAGCCACTGTTGCATACAAATAGTGCCAGGACGTTAGAAAGTTGGCACAATGCCAGAACATCATGCCCACAAACACCACTGATATTGGAACATGCAACAGGACAAAGAGTTCATACATTCGGCTTCGGAGGAATGGGAGTGAGTGAACGCAAAGAATTGCAAGCGGGACCATTGCGGCCCAGCCAGAACCGTAAATATAGAAGTTTCCTTTGATGAATTGACGAAATATCTCAAGGGCTCCATCCTCCCAAACAGGGGTGATGTAGAATGGAATCATATGTACCAGCGCCAGGAACATACATAGGTATCCGCCCCATCGATGAAGAACGTTTAACCGCTCGTGACCGATCCCGGTAAGCATACTGATCAGGTTGGCCTTCATGCTCAGTGCGATAATCCAGGGCAGCAAAGATACAGAAAGCATCCCTGCTCTGATTGCTAAAGGTGGCGATCCGTCGCGTATACTTTTGTAAAACAGTGGCCGGGGTAGAAAACTGTACAAGGTGACGAAGATTAAGGCCATAGTGACAATTACTATTGTCGCGAGTGGTGGTGGAACCATTTCCAGTTTCCATATTTTGACAACGGGTATAGGTCGATAAAAGATCCACCGCATGAAGGCAACTGAGGAGTTTAACCAGCGGATATCTGCAATGGCAGAGTCTCTTTTTGGCTCAGGAGGAAGAGCACCGTGAACGGGAAAGAAACTGCGCGTTGAGGTAGCTGTGGCGGGTGTTTCCATTTCCTGGTCGGACTCTAGTGATAGCCCTTTATCGAATTCTCGCAGTTCCTGCTTATACAGCGCGGTCCGGATCTTATCACCCCATATATGGTACGATCTGATAATGATAGTTAGAGCCAACAGCACGACCGCAAAGTACACCCATCCCAAAGCATATTTCGAAGATTCACTAAACGGATCTTGCGCGGCTGCATCTATCTGGTCCGGGGTGGTCATGCTGTTGATGGGAATATTGATTCGCTTTGCTAGCGAAGTTAATGACTCCACCACATTTCTCGGGTCCAGGCCAGGTGAAATATCTGTCCGTCTGTTGAATGGCGACATCGCGATTGATATTAGAAAGTCGACCGATTTTCGACACCACCTCCCAAGACAGCCAGTTCTCTGTTAGGTCTCCCAGTCGTCGTCCTTTTATACCGCTCAGTGAGATATTGTCGATTCAAGTAAGGGACATCCGTTGTTCTCATTCCGGCCTTTGGCTCGTATTGTTGAGGGAGAAAATTTTTGGCAGCGACGTTGTCGTGTCTAGGAGAGCTTCCCAATCTCGAACATTGTGCACGCAGAGCACCCAGGCAGAACTGGTAAATAAGATCTCCAGAGTTCCCAAGTCACCACAATCCAATTCCCACTAATTGCTCGCAGCTAGGAAAGTCATATACCTGCCCTCGAAAACGCTAGATACGATAAGGGCTTTTGTTTGAGGTAGGCCCGGGGAGATATTAACCACGCTGTTGATATCCAGCGAGAGGAAAAGGGCCGAGAAGTGAGATGTGGTATTCTGGAGGCCAGCTAGCTGAACTTGGGTCTAATACTCGACAGATAAATCAAGGTCCCAAGGTCGATTATAGATGAATAGAAATATGCGCCACAGAACAATGCGTTCACTCAAAACCAAAGCCCATGCCTTGCCCAAGGTTGCACAGCAGCAGGCACTACCAACTTGGTCTCACCACAGGTCCAGATTCCCGGGAGCGACAGTGGTTGGAAAACGGCCAGGTTGTTGTGATAATATCACGGCACAGTTGCCAAGCTGACATGGAAATAGCGCAAAAATGTGACAAAATCATCGTCCAGCGAGTAAGAACTGATCCTGACTCCTGAGGAGCGCCGGAAAAGGTTATGCAAGAACGCTCGGAGGTGGCTGCAACCTAAAAACCGAGATGTTTAATCGCCAGTCGCGATTTGGAGGTGGAAGTAGACACGGGATATAGTCATCACCACATACTGTATGTATGCATCACTGCTCCGCGGAACCAGAGGCAGTAACTGTCAGGGCCCGTTTTTCAAAAAAAAAAAAAAAAAAAAAAGCATCGCAATTGAGCACAACGGAGGCCACTGACGCCCAAAAAGATACTGATGATAAGGAGCGACCAGAATAAAAGCCCGAGCAAGCATTTTAGCTTTCATATGTCTGATACCTCGCTGCAGCGGATGCAAGCACCCTCCAAGTAGAACAGTCCCATCTCATGGTGAAGAACAGGGGAGCAGCGAATAGAAAATCGAGTAGCTAGCTGGATGTCCAGGGTGCGGAATGGAGGCCCAGTAACGTGGCGTAAACTAGCCATCCGGTCGCATAACTATATCCTCCCCCTCCTTCGAGTCTTTCGCCAGTTTGTAGTAGTATGTATGTTGCTCATGGGTGTTTGCAGTTAGGTTCAATCTGTCTGTGACATCGCAACCCCCATTCATCCATGAAACAATAATAGTGATGCTGGTGCGCAATTGTTTCTTTTTTTCCCCCTCATCCCCGTAGTATAGTTTCGAGCAAAGAGTTGGGCAATTTCCAACAGTCTGGCATGGAGTAAGCAGTGATACATTACCCCAGAATGGACAATGGTCTGTGTCTTTTCTTCAGGAATTACTGCAGGCATTCCGTCTCCTAGGCTCCCGTAGTCAACTAGTTACAATGTAGTTAGCTTGCACCATGAAGGAAATCCTGTCTGCGACAGTAAATGAGCAGATATCTGCCACCGCTATCGGCCTCGCAGCGACTTGCCAACTGGCAACCAACAGCACAGATCCCGCCCAGGTCAATAGTTCAGAACTTCAGGTCAGCGACTTTGGGGAGATCCTTGCCTGTTTGAATATTCAACCTGCATTCACTTTCCATGAATCGACATGGGCGAGGAGCACCCTGCTTGGAGGTGCAAATCCTGCCAGCGTCCCTCACCTCTCCAGCATCAACCATTGGGCCAGAGCGGTGTGATGAAAGGCCTGCATCCAGCCAGTGAGAAGGCCCTGTTTGCCGCCCAGCTCCCCAGCCAATGAAGCATCTTGACTGCAGTGTTCTAGGATTTTAGCTCGGAGTGAAATGGTGATGCTGGTGGGAGTTTTAGCAGATCAGGTGTGAGGATGTGCCATCTCATGCATTAGTGGCCTTGATTAATCTCCTTTTGGAATAGCCGCTATGCCTGGCTCTTGAACGAAGATTGTCAGGATTGCGCAACTGAAATATTCAATGCTGCCGGTGTGAATGGGAGGAAAAGAGAATGGATAAATTGTTATTATTGATCGATCTCAGTGTTGGCTGTTTTGGAGTTGAATGGATGAAGTCAACGATGCGCTCAAGTATGAAAAGGCCATTACTCCCAACAGAGGACTGTAGGCCATCTGATCCTGATTAGTATCTGACAAGAAAGTACAGCACAAGTGTGTATGTATAAACTATTCAAGATGTCGAGGGTTGCCAAACTTGAGTTTTACAAAGGCTGCACTGCTATCAGCTACATATCTAGTATCAGCATCAGGTGGGACAGCGTGTACGTGACTCGATTCAATCCCAAAACTCAGGGGTATTCCCTCATTCGCACCTTTACCATGTAAATATCATATCCTTAAGACTTTACTCATCAAGTACATATGTCAAAGGAGGTAGCAATAAGGGGTTCAGAAGCTGGACCCATATCAAAGGCCCAGCTCGACACTCAATGGAACAAATTAGCATCCATCTAACATTTCTCTGATAATATCAATCTTTACTGGTAGATAGATTCTGAGGCCAGGCTCCCCAAACGCCGGTCATATCCCACCCAGAGAGTAAGAAAGAAATGGAAAAGGAAATGAAGCAATACAAATCCAGCCCTCTTAACCCACACATCTTTCAAACACCTGAAATGCCCGTTTCGTCTGCCCAAGCCATGTAATCCTGCAGCATCCATTGAGGAGGATATCAAGCAATCCGGTGTATCCATAACTCCAAGCAAATGCCACCATGGGGTCACCAAAGGATAAGAAACAATATGTGATCAAACGCTAGCGGTCGGACGTATGGCAACACCCTCTTTGGGCGCATAACCGCCAAAGACTACCTCGACTAAACCAACTTCACCAAAGCTATGCATCATAATAAGAGAAATATGCACAATAAATTGGTATCAAGTAACAAACACGCATAAAATAGCCGTGTTATGCTTGCCCCTATTTCGAATCCCGATCTTTAGTGGGCTTGTTCAGTTTTGTTTTCGGTACCGCCTTGGAGGAGTTAGCGGAACTTGGCGAAACTGGAGATACCATATCTGGTGTCGTTCCGTTCTTTAATTTGCTAGGAATCGCAGGCTTTCCGGTCTTGAATTTCCCTGGCATTCCGATTTCCTTTCGTTTCTTGACCACCCCAGAGTCTTCTTCGTCAGGACGAGCTCGCTTACGGGGTGCCTGGGTAGAACCAGTAGAAGAAGGGTTCCCAGTGTCAAAAGGAGTCCGATTGCGACTGGATTGCCTGGTCGATATACCCAGACATCTGTCCAGATGCTGCGCACTTTTGGTCAAAAGGAAGTACCGAGGACAGTTTGGGCACTTTGTCGTCGGCACGTACATTTTGTCGGGCAACTGTTTAAAAGAATTGGAGGCAGAGGCAGGTTCGGTGCTCGATGGAGGACTAGAGGCCGGAGTATTATTGTTGTCCGGGGCTTGAGTTTTCTTCTTCTTGGTAATTTTTTCGATGGCAAACGGGTTGCCGTGGATATCGCGACCATGCATGCGCACGGGTGGGTGTCTCCGACAGTACTCTTTGTTAGTATCAGGCGGTGGGCGGGCACCCTCTCCAAACAGCGGGTAAAGCAGTCGAGGAAGGCGACAGTTCGGGCATAAGATCTCCTTGGTGGTAACTAAGGGGTTGCCCTTCAAGTATACCCTGCCTCCTTCGTACATCGCCGCTTCCGTCTCTACCTTGACAGAACTTAGAAGGGACCCGCCGTTGGATGAAATCACATTGTGCTGCTCTTCGGTAATGTCACCCGAATTAAGAGTAGACTCTTTATCTGCGAGTTGCTTCGCGTTAATCACGGCCGATGTCGCCCTCGCCATCTTCTCCTCGCGGTGGACCTTTGCGACGATGTCATGGATAATGTTATAGAATGTATCATCAAGAATATCCCGTGTCTGCAGAATGAATTTAGACTATGCAGAACAAAGTCGCGTATGTGTGGCAGACTTACGATCCTAGCCAAGGTGCTGGAGTGGCCTTTGGCTCCTAAAACTTTTTGAACCTCCGAATCTGCCATATTGCAACGTGCTGGCTTATTCTGCCTATAAACCATGATTAACTCTCAGTTGTAAATTTGCAACAAACAGACACTGGACGATATCGCCATGAAGTAGTAGTTGGTGTGGGCATTGGGATCTCAATCTTTGCAACAGTGCCACTAACCCTGACGCTTGGTGCCAGATGCTTATATCAACTGGACATATTATCGATTATGATTCGACAAGAATGAAATATCAAGATATAAGCGGTCCAATTCTGGTGTCGCAGGCTCGGCCTTCAAGTCGTGTGGACAGGAAGAGATTGGAAATCTGGCCAGAGCTGCTAGCTCGCAGGGTACGCTAGGTGTGCAGTATGGCTTCAGGGAGGGCAAAGGACTTGTGAAAGGATTCAAACTAAGTAGCTTCTTTTGTTGTGAATGTGTCCTAGAACAATAACACTTTCAATGTCAGCAGCATATCTCATTGAAAGCAAAAGGGCGTAGGCAAACTCAACTGAAAGCCTGATGTGTTGAAAGCGACAGACAATACCATTGACCTTTCATGAATGTCAGTAGTTACTGAGCCCAAACAGATCTATTCAACTCTGCAACAATGTGCTCCTCCGGCTGTTGTCAACCATCTATCCTCCTCCTCGTCTTGCTGGCGATTCGATGCGAATCTGAGATGAGATGGTCCAACCACACACAGAGCACGATCTTATCTTATCAATCTCCGCAATCTCCCTTTAACCTTAAAAGTCGTCTGATGACAGAACTAGTAAGGCATCGCCATTAATCAACAAGAAGAAGACACTCAATCAGCAAAGAGGACAGTCTGTCGTTTGTTCATTATCCCTTTATAATCAGCTGTAATTCCATGGCAATCATGCCTCTGTAACGTCAGCATTCCCTAACTAACTGCACGAGTACAAGCACCGCTCCAACGCGCGATCATGGCACCACACTTCTTCGCGTCCACGGCCTCTCCACCACCCCTCCCTCCACCCTCAATCATGACTTCGAGAGATAAGAACAATATTGCCAACAACCGCAAACTTTCCTCCTACTTTACGCGGCTCAGACCTCCTCTTGTCCCTCCAACCCAGCAGCAGCCACCTCTTCCACCCCCTCCACCGCCTTCAAACACCCCCCAACGCGTCTCCACAACTCCCACCAAGCCAGCAGTAAATCTCGAGCCGTACCCTCACCCTCCGCAATCCTTCCCCACTCCACATCCACGCGTCACGATCGATCCCATAAAAACCGCACATATCCCCTCGTTGATGCGCATAACAGGCCTCCTCCTGCCCATCCGGTACCCGACATCCTTTTACTCCGCCACAATCACCGATCCGCTCATCGCAAGCGTGTCCAGAGTCGCCATATACCACGACCATCCCGTAACGGGGGTGACTCTACCAGAAAACACGTTTGCGGAAAGCTCGTCGTCGGCCGCGGAGAAGGTCATTGGTGGGATAAGATGTCGCTTGGAGCCGTTGTTAGTCGATAGCGGCTGCAAAGGAGGGCGGGCCGCGACGAATCTGTATATCCAGACCCTGCATTTACTCTCTCCGTATCGTGGGAAGGGAATTGCAGCGTCGTCGTTGTATTCGTTGATTTACGATGGTCCTACGTCAACCACATCCATGCGCACTGTATCCGCCCTGGTCAAGCATTATAATATCCGGACAGTGACTGCCCATGTACACGAGACAAATGAAGAGGCTTTACAGTGGTATATCGCGCGAGGGTTCACGGTTCAAGATGGCGTCATCGAGGGATATTATCGTAAATTGAAGCCAGGAGGAGCGAAGATTGTCAAGTTGGAGTTGAGTTGGGAAGAAGATCAAATAGACTCGGGACTCGAACCTTCGGGTCCCAGTCAGAGAAGTGTCGGTGGTCATGTTGTGGAGCAGGATGGTGAAGATGATGACGAGTGGGAAAAGGTGGACCCTGCGGAATGTGCAACCCTGGAGAGACTCGAAGAATACCAGCAAGTCTGCCAGGATGGGGATGGGGATGGGGATGGGGATGAAAGTGCAAGTAAGAGGATAAGGAGTATCCGAACGTGATATTACTTTGCTATTCGTCTTTACTTCATTTACGCGTCTATGACAACGTTATCTGTGTTTTTAGTGACGTCGTGGTGTTATTCGCGATGGAGGGACCAGTCTCTAATTTAAACAAATATACCCCATGTTTCGATAGAAATATATATTTTATTGATAATTGCACCAAGCAGAAATGAGCAACGAGAAGATATCTCTGATGAAATATACACATAACCAAGAAGAAAATAGCAAAACGAGAAATATCAGCCCTAAATTACCACCGACAAAAATGAAGAGGAATATTTGAACCTAATAAAATGGGGAGCTTAAACCAGACGCAAGGCATAAATCCCTGCACGGAAGATATGCAGCAATTTTATATTGTCCCAAATCCACTCTTAGAGTCGATCAACCGGTATCTCGCACGCTCCTTGCGGTCCTTGAGCACCATTGCTATGCACAAGAGTAAAATTGCATCGATAGCTAGAAATGATAAGAGTAAGCAACTATTTCCAATTGTCTCTGCAGTCATCATGAGAGTATTCTAGGAGATGTTAAAGAACATACCAACAATGCCAAAGTCTGCCGTGAAGATCATATCAAGAAAGCTGTTCGCGAAATTGGAGAATGGCCCAACGCAACCCGGCTTCTGTGCTGCATCGAGATCCGTGGGGCATGTCGAATCGACTTGGAATGGCGGCGATGTGCTATTTAGATAGCCACAGCAGTTAAACTATATGTTTCAGTCAGTGACCAAGTTTCCTTGTCAAAAGAGGATAAACTCGTCGACATACCCGTTGCTGTAACAGGCTCTGCACCTGTGGTGTCTGCTGTCCCCAAGCGGTATTCAAGGTCGACCGTGTCCTTAACGTCAGAAACCAAATGACCAGCCCTATGATGAGTGTGATAAACCCGGAGACGACGACCATCCAGCCGTGAATCTTCAACCATACACGATCATTCGGTTGAAGGATGCCAGGTATCGAAAGGAGAAATGTGAAGAAGATGAATCCGGCATCGACAATCTCGCCTACAAATACGAACAGAGGTGTCAGCAGCCGTGGATATGAACAAAAGCAAGATAGCAGCTTGGAGTAGCGCACCTAACTGTGGACAGTGGGCAAGAAGTAATCTCTCTGCAACATTGTCCAGCGTCGGGGCTGCCAGCAGTCTCTCTCTGCTCGTCAGCGCGACGGCGAGAATTGCCGCGCCGCCGCCCAAGAAGAGAGCGTCTGCAACCAGGTAGGTGATGAGCAGCTTGTCTGGCATCTCTAGTCACAGCGTTCTCTGTATTCTTGAAGACGAAATTCAATCTCGTCACGCAAGACTCGCTCGCGGAGGGGCGGGAAATGTAGGGCCTCGACTGAACACCAAGAGTATTCAAGGCTCTGAATACGACGACCAGCGCCAGTAATCTTGCAAAAGAGCTATTACGCTGAAAAAAGCTTCGTCGAAAGCGACCGTAAATGCTGCGCTATTATCCAGCTATCCGTCCCCAGAAGCATCTCGAGGTAGAAGCGTTGGGACGACCTTCAACAATGAAAGACAATTTCGAAATACAGTGAAACAGGACAAGAAATGTCCAGAGGGCATTTCAATCCCCATCTGTCCCATAGCATGTCGCACGACGACATGTTCTAGATAGCGAGTATCTGGGATGAGGCAGAAGTGCGACCAGTCACGTCTCAGATCGGCCCTGTCCCGCGAACACCGGCGGCTAACATCACATCGACAGACCATAGGCTTAACTATGGTATGTATGAGCTAGTCCCTTTTCCAGGGCCTAGATGCATTTAAAATCTGATGGCAAGGATCCTTATTGGATTGGATTTGCATCGTGAGGGGGCACAAAGCACTGCCCCAACAGTGATCCAGTTAGGGACCAAAAAAATGAAGAGTTGACTGTGTACTAAGGCACAGTCGCACATCATGTATGTATGCCAGGACAGAACTGATATAAAGAACTTCACATTCAACAAAAGCTCTCCAAATTTCTCAAAGAAGGTGTATTTAGCATGAACTGACTTCAGATCTCATATGAAGACTTGAAGATCGCTACTAGCCACTCGTCTGTATCTACATCATCGCCAGAAAATGCCTCGGCTCTAAGATATCTCTCCATCTTCGTTATCGTCCCACATTTCTGCAAATATTCTCACTCTTTGCAATTCTGATTCCCCCAGTGAAATATAACTAACAACTGGAAAGGTTCAACAGCCAAATGTTCTTTTCTCACTCCTGCTCACTCAGATGCTCGTCAATCAAAGCCAATACCTTCTTTGCTGACCCAACACTATTCTGGTACCCGCTTCCTCCATGCCCGTATGAATGAATGACAACCAAATCACCTCCATCCTCATTACATCCCTTTAAAACCTCCTTCTCTACCCTCGCGCCTCCTTTTCTCCCTGGTCTCAAGCCAACTTGCGTACTGAGAACTTCCAACTCACCGTCATCCCTACACAGCTCCGGAGCCAATCTCTTCGCCCACTGTGCAATGGTTTTTGATAATTGCATGTCTTCTGCTGTATCCCAGATGCCAACCTGCTTACTGCCGCCAACGAGTGACGTACCCGTGCCATGTTGTGGGAGAGCATACACAATCTGCTTGTCAGAAGACTGGCTACCGGCAGACATGACATGAGTGTATATTTTATGGGCTTCGCCACGGATGAGGAGCATCTGGCCACAGATCAGGTGAACAGCGTCATCAGGGACTAGGTCTTGAGCCCCCAGACCCGTGGCGTTGACGAAAATGACCGGCTTAGTCAATTTGTGGCCTTGATGGAGATATTTCTCATTGATGGCCGTTTTCGCAAGAGTTAAGACATGAGCAAGTCCATTTGCTGTAGGAAGTTTTGTTTGAACGGTCTTGACGCCTTTTAACAGAAGGTGACGGAACAGCCATTTGATGTATTGTGGGGGATTGAATGAAAACGACTTGTATGTTACCCCTACTTTAATATTCCCAGAGGGAAACGGTGGAGAGAGGATTGAAAAGCCAGGAACATGAGATGCCCACCAGAGGTTCGCCGGATTTTGATTTTTCGCTGCAACTATTTCTGGAGAATGAGATGGATCGTCCCTGTGAATGGTGTTGGGCATAGATTAATCGTGATATTTTTCTCGCTTCACTTTTTGAGTGATTTCAAAACACTCACCAGTATAGGTTTGATTCATAACTCTGCAAATATCATCAGCACTCAAGCAAACAGTGACGAGATACCAGAGAGAGAGTGTGTGAATAAAGAAGGAATTGTAATAATTGTTTCGAGTTTTATCAACTCGAAAGGGTCCTACCTCTAATCCAGACCTCTCTTCAAATGGTAGATCTGGCGTTTTCCGCTCATCTTCTAGTAGTTACATTAATTAAACCCCCAATAATAGTAGCAATTCACGAACATTGCATCACCAACATGGGCAAGGCCTTTCAGTTCGAGCATGTTCCCACTCAGCAAGAAGGGCGAGGCGCCTCTTCCAGCGAGAAGATGCTGCTGTGACTAGTAACTATTGTACAGGCTTTTCTTGCATGCCCTGTTTCTCGAGATTGTTCTCTGCTTGGTGTGACCGGTGCCAGCCTTTATGAGATAATCTTTTGTCATTCTTCCACTCTCGACTGTGTTTCAACAGTGTGATTCAACCTGTCTCGACCTTTGTGGCTATTCCTGTAATCGTTCATCTAACCCTAATCACCTTGACTCAACACTTTTCAGCAATGGCATTTGATAAATTTTTCTTTGGCTTTGATGACGACGTGGAAGATGTTGGCAAGTACAAACCAGGAGGCTACCATCCCGTGCACCTTGGAGATATCTTACCCAAGAAGTCGACCTCATCTCGGGAGCCAAGGTATCGAATCATTCAAAAGCTGGGTCACGGAGTGTTTGGGACTGTATGGCTCGCGAGGGATCTGTTGGGTTCACTGTGAGTCAAGGATAACGATATCCATGTGAAAAGCGCTGACCCCTGTTGATACAGTGGTTATGTTGCCGTCAAAATTAACGTCTCACGTATTACCGGCAAAAGTAACGAGACTCGGATTCTCCGATGGCTAAGAGATTCCAATCATCACGGCCAGCCGGGATATGACAACATCGTTGGCCTCCTAGATGACTTCACAATCCGAGGACCGAACGGGACACATGAATGCCTTGTAACTGAGGTAGTGGCCCGCTTGAGGGACTTGGTTGATGATGCGACGTTCCCAACTTACACACGGGAGATCTCATTCCAAGTTCTATCAGGTTTGGCATACTTGCATAACCAAGGAGTAACACACGGTGGTAGGACTTCCTATTCGAAAACTGAGCTGCCACATCTAACATGGCTTAGATTTCCATTTCGGGAACATTGGGATTTGCATACCTCAATTGCAGGAGCTGTCCGAGGAACAATTACTGGATTTTCTCATGAACCAGACCTCAACTGCAATTACTCCAGTTATACCTCGCGATCCGTTAGATCAGAGCCAGTCGCTCCCCGCATATGTTATACCATTCATTAATCTGGTGACCTTCCTCAAATTCAGTTTAGGAACTAGTGCGCGTTTTGCTCCCATCCGCGTCAAGATCCTGGATTTTGGAAACGGTGAGCCTGACCATCACGAAAGCATCTGAATAACACGCTAAAATATCCCAGCGTTCAGACAATCAGATCAAAGGCCACCACCTAATACCCCCATAGAGATTCGCGCTCCGGAGGTGACCTTCAACGAGCTGTCAAGAGGGAGGGTCTGCTCTGATTGGAACCTGCCCATAGATATCTGGGCCGCAGCGATTACGGTGGGTTTATGGGCCGATCTCTTCTCGTCCCTCTCTTTAACTGAGATACGTAGCTCCATGAAGTGAATTTCAACGCTGTGCCGATAAGTGGAATGTGTCAAAATGATAATTCTATATATCGTACGCTACAAATGGCTGGTCCCCCTCCCGCCTCCTGGGAAAAATATTGGGATTTGAACAAGTTCTGTGCGAAGAGTGGTAGTAGGTGGTCCCTTTCCCTCTTGCATTTTCTATCGAAGCATGGATCTTTAATATCTTCCCCAGAAATTCCGAGAATCGATCCGGAAGACTTCTGGGCCAAGCAGCGCGATCTTCGTCGACAGCGAAAGCGCGGCCCAACAGGACAGGAAGCGGATCAGCTGTATGATCTGTTGCGGAGCATGCTCAAGACCGACCCTCATGATAGACCGCGAATCGGAGTGCTCCTTAACCATCCGTGGTTTGGAAGCCGCGCCAGCGCTGCGAACAATAGCGGCGATAGTCAAAGAAACTAGCGCATTCCCACGGTACAGTATGATGAGAGACCGAGAATAGGGCGCGTGTTAAGGTCTGGTTGACGGATTTCTTTCTTCAAGTGTTCCAGAAGCCTGTTACACGATATTATTCAGAGTAATAGGTTAACGTCAGCCAAGGGATAATGAGTGCTTCACGAATGCCTTCATTATGGCAGCACAACCAGGGGAACCGATGTACTCGCGCTCCTCCCACGTTCGATGTATGTAAGTTAGTTAGGCGTCCACCGTCGGTCACACACTGCTCGAAGTACCCATCTAAAGTAGCCAAACGGTCGCGTCGATGCCGTAGAAAAGCCATGATGAGACTGGTCAAACAATGCAAGGACAATGCATCGAAACTTTCATCCATACCTTTTGCATGGGCGCCAGACTCGCATATAATCCAGAGTACCAGGAAACGTTCGCAGAGTCAGCTTCCAATAATTCGACATCAAATCTCAACTTCAACTTCAGTTGTTGTCCCGATTACCATTTCTGGCAGGTGGGCCCCTGAGGAATGTTTGTCTTGTTTGCTCTTCAACTCAAGTCGTCATCAACGGTTCAACGACGACAACAACGACAACCGCTACAATCACAGGCAACAAGACGGCTGTTAAATCAATCAAGGGCTTGTTGGAAATTGGAATCATGGCGTTCAGCCATATCATGGACGCCGGCTTGATCCGGCCCTTTGACCCCAAATACCCTCCTCAGTTGCTGGCTGCAGCGCCGAAAAGTTATATTATCATGACTGCATTTCTAGCAGCAGAAAAAAAAAACAAAAAAACAAAAAAAATCAGATGATGATATCTGCAATCAAAAAAAAATTATATTATTGTATCTGCTTCTCTAGCAGCAGAAGAAAAAGCAAAGAAAATCACATTATTGTGTTTGTTCTTCTAGCAGTAGAAGAAAAAGTAAAGAAAATCATGTTACTTTACGGCAGCCTATAGAGGCCAATCCGCCAAAATTCGTAATTGACTAGTAAATGCTAATGCCACATCAAATTTCATGATCAAGCCAAGACATAATCAGTGTGCTTACCAAATCAAATCATTTGAGTATAGCTATGCTTATGTAATATATATCAATATACTCCATTTTTTGTGCTGATTTCAAATCTTTTTTCAGAATTTGAATAACTTTACTTTTTGCTGAGATATTTTATTAAAATTAACTAAATATAATTAAAAAAAATTATAGAAAAAATTGAAAAAATAATTAAAAAATTTAAAAAATTTAAATTTTCATTTATTATTAAAACATTTATAATATATAGCAAAATTATAAAATATAAATAAATATTAAAAATTCAAACAATTTATTAATAAATAAAATTAAAAAATTAAAAAAATCACTGATTAAAAAGTAAAAATATAATATTTCAATTTTATTAAATAAAGACTAATTTTATTCAATTATTAATTATAATATTAAAGAATTAAACAAACAAAAATTCAAAAAGGTAAATAATCAAATAATTAAATAATTACACAGCTAAACAATTAATTGATTAAAATATTAAACAGTTAAGTAAATATAAAAATAAAATAAAAAACTTTAATTAATTTAATATAAATAAATATAAATTGATAAAGCTGTTTATTTTAATTAATAAAATAAATTAATATACAAAAAAATTAATTGTGAATAAAAAAAAATACTGATTCTCTCAATAAAGAGAAAAATTAGTGTAATATTTATATATATCTTATATATGTTATACTCACTAAAGATATTAATTTAATTGAGACTAATTACATAAAGAAAAAAAATTAATAAAGTATATTAATTTTTGCAAAATTTTTAAGTTATAACTAAAATAAAATTATAAATACTTGTTTCTTAAAATTTTAATATCTAATAAATATAAATACAAATATCAATTTTCATTAATGTAATAAATAGTTCTTTTCAAAAATATATGCTAATTAAAAAATAGTCAAATATTTAGTGTAATTGAAAAATTATTAATAAATTTAAGTTTTTTAGGATTTTTTTAAGAATATTATTTCATTATATATACAAGCATTTAACAATTTATCTTTAGCAAATTATTTAATATACTGCTTAATTAGAAGATTAATTATATAATAATATTTCTATATATATACAAATGAGAGTTACTGAAAATTAGTAACAGATTATAAATATATAAAAACTAAAAATTTATTTTAATAATGCAGTTATTGTAAGCTTACTGATATCATAATTGAAATATATATGAAGTTGAATTTGTTTGAAATCAATAATATATTTAAATTATATAATAATTAACTTACAATATTGATACTAGTATGATACTTGCATATTTTCTGATATAATTTCTTACATGTATATTTATTCAAAATCAGTGATGATTCATGAATGTAAAATATATAAAAATTAATATATAATTATGATGCTATTTTGATGTAAACTTTTTGATATAAACTGTTATATATATATTTGTTTGAAATCAATAGTAAATTTAAAATATATAAACATTAATATATAATTTTACTGATATAGTAATATAATCTTACTGATATAATTTCTTACATATATTCTTACTTCAGATTATTAGCAGATTTTAAATATATAAAAAATAATATATAATTTTGATGATAAAATAATTAAAAACTTATTTACATAATTCATATAAGACTGATTTATCTGAAATTAGTAATAAATATAAAATACATGATAGTTGATATATAATATTAATGATATAATGATTTTTGATTACAGCAAATAAAAACTTTCATTCATAGATATATTTATTTATTTATAAATAAAATTAAATTAATTTACTTCTCACTGAATTGAGTAAAAGTTAATATAACAAAAAATATCTGAATTTCTGTTTTTTAAATAATTATAATATTTTAATATATTGATAAATTTACAATTTATCATTTTAACTATGTTAAATAGTTATTCTTATAATATTAGAAAAATATGCAAGTTTAGAATTTCAGAAGTTCAGATGATAGTAAAAAAATTATTATATAATAATTACTATATAATAAAAAAAATATAAGCTTATAGTTCAAGTTGTAGTATTAAATTAATTAATGATCATTCACTTTTTTAGAAAAATAAAATAAAGAATTTTTTATATAATATACTATACATTCAAATAAAGATCAATATAAAATATATTATAAATAAAATATAATATAACATAATTGACAGTTACTAACTAATTAGTAATAACTTATAAATTATAAATTTTTAAAATGATATAATATTTAAAAATAAGATATTTCTAATTTATTAATTATAAAATGAAATTAAATTAAATTTAATATATTTTAATATAGTTTTGATTAATTTTTAATAATAAATAATATATAAAATCTTAGTTATAAACTTCATGAAATTTATTACAACTCTTTTTCTCAAATATAATTAGTTAAAATTAAGTTAGCTTTAGTGAGTATAACATACATTGTATAACAGTGAGTTTATCAATCAATCATTTTAATTATTTTAGATAATTATTTATATAGCAATAGACAAACAAGCAAGTTCAGAACTTCAAATAAATAATAATAAGCAGCTATATAGTAGCTATATAGTAAAAAGAAAATTTCAGCTTATAGTTCAAGTTGTATTAAATTAAACACTTACTCTTCTTCAAGAACAAGACAATATATTTCTTATATAATATACACAAAAACAAAAATCAATATAAAATATATCATAAGCAAAGTATAATATAACTGCTAACTAGCAGCTCACATATTAAAAGCTTTGAGTTGATCTAACATATTGTTATATATAAATACTACATCAATTTCTTTATTTATTGAAAAAATCAGTGACAATTTTCTTTATCTAATAAGAATTTTTTTTGCTTGTTGATTTTCTTATTGAATATTGATTAAATGAATTGTAGTCATTTTATACTCTCTTATATATTAAATTGAATAAATTTTATTACTTTATTTTTATATAATATTAGTATAAATATTGAAAATTAAGTTTAAATTAAAGAAATTGTTACTGATTTTTTTAATGAAGAAAAAAATCAGTGTAATATTTATATATATGTGTAATGATGAGTTTAGCAACCAATCATCTTGATTATTTTAAACAATTATTCACATAGTGATAGATGAACAAGCAAGTTCAGAACTTCAGATAAAAAATAACAAGCAGCTATATAATAATTATATAATTAAAAAAAAGTATCAGTTTATAATTCAAGTTGTATTGAACTGATTGCTTGCTCTTCTCAAAAAGCAAGACAATATATTCTTTATATAATATACATGAAGATGAAAGTCAATATAGAATACATCATAAGCAAAGCATAACTTAGCTGCTAACTAGCAGCTCATGTGCTAAGAAGCTTTAAGTTGATATGACAATTTTTTTTTTGAAGCTCAATCTTGAGTTTAGAGATATTAATTTTGAATATTTGAATAATTTTTGCAATACACATAAAGAAACAACAAACAGTAAGATAGCAGCAATATAACTAAAAAATAAAATGTTTAAAATTTCAATGTGTTCATAAACATATGTTTATAAAGTAATATAAAATCTCAGTTGCTCTTCAAGCAGTTCAATTTTTCTTTTTCTTTTTTTCAAGTTTATTTTCTTGTAGAAATGCTCACATCATCAGATAAGTTGTTATCAGATAAAAAAAAATTTATTGTTAATTACTGTTAATATAACAGAAAATTTGTTTTGTTGTTCAATACATTTTTCTGAATAAATGTTTGCTAAACATTTTGTTTTGTCAGCTGAAAAAAATTCATTTTTCAAGAAAATTTTTGTAAAATTTTCAATCAATATTTTTTTTTATTAATATTGAGTATAGCAAATGATGCATTTTGTTTTTGAGCAAAAAAACTGCAATGAAATTGCTGCTGAGACATTTACTGTTGTTAAAGATAGTTTTTCAGAAAAAAATATTGCTTTTAAAACTTTGAATTTGCTTGTTATTATTTTTGAGATTGCTATTGCTGATGAGTATGCTGTTTTTAATTTGCTTAATTGTTAATAATTTTTTACAATTTGATGTTTAGAAAAAGAAAATATTTTGTTTGTATCATTGACATTGACTGATTTATTTATTACTTTGTTGACTTCAGAATTTACAGCAATCAATGCTGTTTTTGTTGAAATATTTAATGAAGAGCTGTTGAATAGCAGTGAAAAAATTACTGTGCTGCATCTTATGTGTGTTTGATGTATCAAATAATTAAAAAAAAAGCTGAGATTTTGATGTATTCACTTATATAATTACAGTAAATGTGATTGCTGTCAAAAAAATGAAAAAAAATGTACATTATTTCTGCTGCAATTAAACAAAAATCTTGCTGTTATATAAAAATTTGTGCTTTTAATTTTAAAAAATACTGAAATTTATGAGAAGATGTGCAGAAAATTCAAATTAAAAATAAATGAATTTTTTTGTATAATTGATATCAAATTGATTTTCAGTAAAAAAACTAGCAGCAATAAAACTGCAATTGATTGAAATATCACAGTGAAGCATTGCAATATTATTATTGTTTTTGTTAATAATGTGTACATTTTAAATGAATTGTTGGGTGAGCATTTTGGAAAAAAAGTTTAAAAAAATATCATATAACAAAAATGATGTTGAATTTGACAGTGAAAATTTTTTATAATTATTTAACTGCTGTTTCTTCATGATGTGACTTCAGTCTGATATTTAATTGTTTTCAGTTTATTTTTATGAATAAAAATCAGTTTTTGTTACAGTTTGAATTGAATTCAATTATTTAAATTAAATGCAGTTATTGCATAGCAGCTTTTTGTTTTCTAGTTTGCTGTTTCTTAATTGTTGTCTGAAAATTTTGTTTGATTTCAAATTTCTGTAATAACTCAGTAGCATTTGTTAAATTAATTAATAATAATCATTAATTTTTATATGAAGAATATTCTTTTCACTTGATTAAATATTGAATTTTGTTACAAAAAATTCATTTATTCAAAAATTTCTTAACTTTTCATTTTTTCTTGTTATTAATAATAATTGACTATGATTCAGAAGATTGTTTGCTGCTATATTATAAATAAAATTCAAGTAAAAAAAACATGAAATGTTCAATTAATTTAATCATAATTTTTAAAAAATCACAATGTATAAGCTTGTGAACTGTGAATAGCAATTATTGAAAAGAATTTTAGATATTGATTATTTAGCTTTTTCAATGATCTTCAAATTTTTAAGTTTTTTCTAAATAATAAAATCATATTGCTGATATTAAATTGTATCAGTTTGTGCTTTTTATTATAATACATTGCTTAAGTTTTGAAAACTTATTGTAGTAACTTCACTGCTTGCTCTCAAGCATCATAAAGTGTTTAAAGCTATTGACTTGATTTTGAAACTTGAAAGAATAAATTGAATAAAAAATCAATAAAAATCTGCAGATTATAATCATATAACATAAAAAAAAATTGATTTATAACTGAATGCTTGCTGCTATTATATGCAAACTCAGCAGTTAATAATAATTTAGCTCAATTGTCTTGCTGATAAAAGCTATAAACACAAAAATATTGTTTTAATGTTTGATTTAATCATTTTGTTATACTGTTTGTTTAAAAATGAAAAGCAGTGCTCAATCAATGAATAACATTCAAGTGATAACAAAAATCAGCTCACTAATGACTAGTAAATAGTGAATTTTTGTTAGAAATAATAAACTCAAAAAATTCATAATATTTAATAATTTTGTTAATAAATATATTTGCTAACTCAGAAACTTTGATTTTTTTTGTTGTTAAAAAATACTTAGTCATCTTAATAAATCTGTCAGTTATCATTAATATAGCATCATAAACAACATCATCTTGCAGTGATGATGATAAATTGATAATAAAATTTATGATCAAGTGTTTTCACAGTTTTGTAGTAATGAAAATAATAATCATTTTGTTGTAAAACTTGTGACAATGTATCTGTGTACAATTGCAGATGTAACAGATAAATATATATTTTTTATATCAGTTTTCATCTTATCTTAATAATATTTCTGCTGTATAAACTTCAAAATTTGTTAAATTTTGTTATAATCTGCATATGAATTATTGTGATGAATTTGTAAAATTTCTTGTTGTAAAGTAAAATTCTGAAACACATAAATTTGTTCATTTTGCATTAATAAAATTTAATTTGAAGAAATTTTTCAGTTTTTTTGCTGTAAAAAAGCTGCTTTTTTGTTAACAGTTTTTAAAATTTCAAAAATATTAATAAAAAAAATGTTTTTTTTCAGAATTTTCTGTAGCAGTTCACACATGCTTAATCTTAATGAAATATAAATATTTTTTTTACTAACTGTTTTTATCACTAGCAATTTTGAAGCAAGATTTTTCAAACAATTTTTTTTTGCTGAGATAAATGTATTGAGATTCATGATTTTTTTTATTAAATTGTGGTTCAATTTCTGTTGTAAAGTAAAAAGTAATTCAACTTTATACTCTTGCATATTAGAAGATTTGTAGTTTTGTTGCTGTAAAAAAATGTTAACAAAATTCAGTATTTCTGATTTATATTTCAATGTAAAATCAAATGTCACAAGCTTTTTAGCTCAATGAATTTATTTGTTATTTAATGATTTTATAATGAAGAAATAATGCAAATTGACATGATCAGTTTGAATGTGAAATAATTGCTTAGTATCTTCTAGATAGTGTCTTCAATGATGAAAAAATTTCATAATAATTAAAAACTCTTGATTATGCACTTCATAATATTTTTTGATATTATTTATTTTTTGTGAATAAAAAACAACTGAATGTCAATGTGCAGTTTGTTTTTTTGATTTACTATCTGATTGAAGCAGTATAACAACAGTTATGTATTTTGATGCATTAGTAATCATCAAAATTTTCTTATTTAAATCATAATAAATAAGCAATGATGATTTTTTGAAAGCTTGCTTCAAATTCTTAAAAATTTTGCAGATTTCTTGCAGCAACATAAATTGCTTTGATTAATTACTGTTTTGTAAAAAATCAGTCAGAAAAGCAGTTAATTTAATATAATTATATATAAATTTTTAAAAAAAATCTGTAAAGCTCAGAAAAATCTAAATATCATGAACTAATGTAAATTCTGATCATTTGCAAATAATATTCAGCTGATTAGCATTTGAATGAATGCTGTTTGTTTCAATTATAAATCTCAAAACTTTAATTTTTGTTTTATGAAATTCACACTTAGATAATTTAGCATAAAACTTGTAGCAAGATAATTACAAAAAATTTTTTTGAATATAATGAATATGCTTTTCTTCAGTTTGAATAGACTGCAAATGAGTTCAATTTGATCTGAGTAATGAGAATCTGATCATTGACTTGACTCAGATTGAATTTCTGATTCTGAGTGTTTGAGTGAGTATCAGTTTGAGTTCAAATCAGAACAAGTAATCACTGAGCATGTTAAAATTGAAAATCATTATTTTATATACAGTTTAACACAATGCTAAAAAACTTGACTTTTTTCTCTAGTTGCAATGTGATTTAGTGTTGTATTGAGTACAATATCTGTCATGTATTGATCATTTACACAAGTTTCTTGCTGATGTGAAAGTTATCTCAAACACAGAAGTAAATAAATTCTTTTCTAGTGTAACATGCATCATTTAAGTACAACATACAGAAACAACTAGACAAGCAAAAATTTTTCTCAAGATAAAAAAACAAATGTCAGTCATAACATCATTGTCTGCTGACAATGTTAAAACTTCATGTCAAATGCATTCATTTTCTTTCACAATGCTTCACATCATTTTCTATCATTTATGCATCATGTTTCTCAAACATCATGCAATCAACATGTCACACAATGCTAATCATAATTATTTTCATTTTTTTTTTTCATTTTTAATATTACATTCAGATGCTTCATCATTTTTTGTTATTTCATTTTCAGTAACATTATGTTTAATTTTTTTTAATAATTTTTTATTTTCAGTGCTGATCAATTTTGTTGATGATTTTGAAATGTTTGTGAATGAAATATCAATTGCAATATCTTGCAGCAAGTTAATAACATAAAAAATGATTTTATTCAAAGTAACAACACAGCTCATAATTTTTTGTAACATTTCTGATGAAGAAAAAAAAATCAGTTTGCATTCATCATTCAAATCACTCATTTCAACATCAAAACAATCTTGAAAAATTTGAAAATCTGACTTATCATCAAACACAGCAAGTGAAGTTTATTATTTCTGAACAACAACAGAGTCAGAATTCATCATGACTGTATTATTAATAATCAGTGAATTTTGTTGTTTGTAAACAACATCTTCACTTTTCTGCTGTTTTTTAAAAATATCAGTCAGAATTTTAGAATTTGTAGTAAACAACTTGATTTTTTTTATCATCTCAATTTTTGTTTTTTGCTCAAATTTTCACTTTTTTTTTTCTTCTGCATGTTTCATCTCTTGTTGTGCAGTAGTAAAAAAAAACAAACTGATGATGTGAAATTGATAATGTTGAACTGCAGACAGATTTGATTTATTAAAATTCAGTTCAAAAACACAATTTCAGAATGAACAAAACTGCTTTCAATTTATGATATAATTGAGTGTGTCTTCAGCATAAGCTGAAATATTGAAAATATCAATCTTCATATTATTAGCTATTTGTTCTCTCAGTTGTGCAGTAAGATCAGAAATGACTTTTTTCATCAGATTGACATGTCATCAATACTGAAAGAAATGATTGTGAAAAAGTATTCAAACATAAACTTCATGAATTTAATCAATGCAAGCAAGTCAGACTTCAGTTTGAAGCAAAAAGTTCAAGTTGTATGAAAGTTCAGTTATAATCATGTGATGATATTCACTGAGTTGAAGATTTACTTCAAATTCATTTATCTGATGTGTCAAGATAAGAATTTAAAAAGTGTCAGATGCATTGTTGAAATTTATTATAATTCAATCACATTTTGTTTGAGTGATAGCAGAACAAAGTCATTTTGTTGCACATTCTCAATTAAAACAGAAAATGTAAATAAATCAAGAAATTACAGAAATGTAAGCAAATATCACAAAATGCTTGTTTTGTTTGTTAATAATGTTTCAAATGATTTTTGTGAGATAGTGAAGTGAGAGTGAGATATTAAAAAATTCAATAATGTGATCAACATGAGAAATCAGAACATGATACTGATAGTCATTCTTGACATGCATATAAAAAAAAAATCATAAAACTCATCATTTGATCAAAACAACATTTGCTTCATTCAAGTAATCATTGTTTTTTTTTATTCATACAATTATGAAGTGTGATAAATCTTGACAAAAACAACAAGCAGCACAAACTTTTGACTCATTTTGCATTCATATCATCATTTTGAAAATTGTTGAATTTAATCTTAATTTTTTTTTCAAGTTTTTTTTTTGTAAGCAAAACATGTGATGCACAATACTCTGTCTGTTCAGACTGAAAAAAAGCAAAAGTTACACTGTTAACATGCTTGTGAAGAATGTTTATGTCAATGATTATATCATCAATCTGCATGTTCAAAATTTGATGAATCATGCAAATGTTAAGAAGACAAGAAATTGCAATTGTGACTTGCTGAGAGTTAATGTTTTTTTTTTGCAAGTTGTTAAATATGCTGCAGATTAAAAAACTCAAGAATCTCATCATTTATTGCAGTTTTTTGAAATTTTTCAAGTGTATTCATGTTTTGAAACATTTTTGAAAATGACAAGTTTCAGTTGTGATTATACATCACATGTGTGTAGCTGTAGAAATTTCTGATTTTGTTGAGTAATGAAGTCATAAACATAATTTACAGAAAGTTAGAAGCAAGAAGTTTGCAAGCACAGAAAATAATAAACACAAAATGATAAATGTTGTATTGCTCATCAATAATAAATCAGTAAATTTTATTCAGAAAAAGCAATCAGTATTTGACAAATCAATTGTTGTATGCTTTTTCAAAATTCATCAGATTATCATTAATGTCTGACATTTTTTTTTCAGCAAAGAGATTTTCATGTCAAAAATGACATTTTTCTTTGAATTTAAGAAATTTGTTTTGCTTGACTGAAGTGTGAATAATTTTTTGTAATAATTCAAAAAAAAATAACATCAGTGAATATTAGAAACTTGATGAATTTGTTCTTGAAGACAGAAAAAGAAATTTTAATCTCATTATTGTTTTTGAACAACATTAAGTCTGACTCTTCTACAAAAGCTTGAATATTTGTTTCCAATGTGTACTTCAAAAGCATGAAATGAAATATAACAAAAACAGTTCATGCAATATCAGACTTGTCAGAAAAAAGAGTACAGTTGTCAGAATTTCACATTGTCATTGAGAAAATGATTTGATCAATGCAGTATGTCTGAAAAATGAAGTTATCATCAATGTGAAATGAACTGTTAACAAAAAAAAATGCAATTTATCTTGAAAATACTTGTTGAAATTTAAGTATCAACTTAACACAACTTCAGATGATATATACACAATGATTGAATTAGAAATCTGATTTTTTAAGATTAACTTTATCTTGACAATCTTGATGATGAGACTAAGCATTTTGATGATCTTCTTAAAACTCATGTCATCAGTCAAAATGACTGCTTGAAGAGCTGATTTATTGTTGTGAACATATTGAAGAATATCAGATTTAATGTCAAGCATTGTGACTACATTAATTATCTAATGACATAGCAAAGTGAGACTGTCAAAGCAGTCAGAAAAGAGTTGTTTATTCTCACTGTTAATATCAAGATATTCACAGACTTTAGCATAAGTCATGATATTGCATGAAGCATGATCAAGTGTTTTTTGCATTTTTGCATTCAATTAAATTTTTTTGTTATTCTCAATCTTCATTTGTCACTGCTTGACAGCATTCTGCATTGTTTTAATAATTTGTTTTATTTTTTTACTGAGTTTATCATTCTGATCATTTTCAGACAATTGATCTTCTCAAGCATTCTTACAGATTGTAAGATTTTTCATCACATATTTTATCAAAAACAGACATTCATTTATCAACATTATTGAAAAATCTGTGTGTACAGAATCAAAATCAACAGTATTCAAATTTTCATTCTTGATTTCAGATTCAATTGCATTATTAAGTATCTTAAGAACATTATTAAATTCAACAGATTTTTTTGTTTCTTCAGTGTTGGCTTTGTCAATATTGTTCTTGAACAACAAGAAATTAGAGAAATTAAAAATTTCAGTATTTGAGTAATTTATGACAAGATATTCTGAATTAACAACTTCTTTGTTGTTGATTAAATAATAAACTTTTTTAATGTGATTGTTTTGAATTTTTGTTTTTTTTTCACAATTTTCTTTCAGATTTTTCAAAAAAACACAAATGATGCTGTATGTTCTGTGTAAATTTTTATTATTTAATAAAAAATTATTTAGTCTTGATGTTCATGATTAATTGTCAAAGTGAAGTGACTGTGATTTTAAGATTTTCACAAGAGTTTGAATTGTTGTGATATGTGTGATAACATCAACAATTTTACTATCTGAAACAGCAAAATTTGTGATGATGTAGTTTTTTGTTGAGATTTAATCAGATGAGATAAGCTGAATTACAAAATTATTTAAATAAATAAAATTAATGAATGCAAAAAAATTCTTGCATGACAGCACAAACTCTGATTGCTGATTAAATGTTTCAACATCAGTTCATGCTGTGACTTGAAATGCAAGAAATAAATTAAGAAGAGATTTGATTGCATTGCATATGTTTCACAATGTGAATGTATCAGAACAATGTTGTAGATAATCAGCAACAAGCATCTGATTTTTGTAAAGATTTGCTTTTTTGATAGCAAGCTCAATAAGTCTGATTTTAATAAAATTCAATTCTCTCACTTTATCACAAATCACAGTTAGAATCCATCTTTGACTGTATTGATGACTGGTTTTGACATAGCAGGGGTGCTGCTTTTGATTATCTTGCTGGTATCACAGTGATATTGTGCACAGATCATCTTTTCTGATCTGATCTGGCCTTCTGACTGCTTTTGCAGCACTGTTTCTCTTGGTAGGGTGGTAATGATTTTATTCAGATTTACATTTCTGACAGCTCACTGTGAAGCTTGTGTGAAGCTCATCCTCAGCAATTGTGATTAAGCTGCTCATCATCATTTTCTTTTTTTTGTGATTCTCTGAACAAGCAATAATTACTGCTGTCATTTTGCTTAATTTAGAATGAATTTTTCTGCTTGATGAGAGAGCTGATCTGAGCTTCTTTACTGCTGCTCTGTCAAATCAATGATTGATGTGCTTGTTCACTCAGATTGTTCAGTCATCTGGTCATCCACTGTTGGATGACTTCAAAATTGACTTGCACTTCTCATTTCTGATTAAAGTCATTTTATAAAAACTCAGATTCTTTCTCATTCTGAAAAGAATCTTTTTTTGTTTGTTTTCTCATTTTCTTCTTTGTTTCTCTTCTTGTTCCTTTCTCCTTCACTGTTAAATCTTCTTATAAATTCATTCAAGATTTAGTTTTAATTCTTGTGCTCTTCTGTTCATCATTCTTAACTTTCATCTTCAGTTCAGTGATCTGTTGACAATCTTTGTTTGTGACAATTTACAATGACTGTTGTAAAGTTCAAGTGTGCTGCTGCTGGCAGTGACTGTTGTCTGAGACTCACACCAACAAATATCAATTTTATACAATGAGTGAAGAAGCATGAGGCAGCTGGTCATATCAAGAAAAAGCATGAAAATAACATCAAAAAAAGTGCATGAACAGTCTGAAGAAAACTGAAGATGTGAGTCAGTTCATTCAGTCAACAAAACACAAACATGATAACACATACATACATAATCAGTTTCTGCCTCAAGAAACTCAAGATCATCTTCTGCTGGTTTCTTCAGATATTCAGCTTCTTCATCTTCAAGACATTTCTTGACTGGCTTGAGAAGACTCATCATCAATGAATTCACACTGACAAGATCATCTGATCATATTAATGTTGAATAAAAATGTTGTATGTAATTCAGCATGAGAATGAAGTGATGAATGATTATATCTGAAGAAACTGTGTTAATGTGAGATCAATCTGTTCATTTTATCTGACATTTGTATATAGCTAATCTGAGCAGTATATCTGAATTGTGGTCAATCAATGAGAAGCAAAATGAGAGCTTAAATGATGTGTTCTTCATCATGAGAGTGATGGCAAGAATGACATTTATTGATTTCTGTGTGCCAACTGAGAGTGATGCACAAAAATATATGTTGATGAAAGACAGCAACTGCAGAACTCTGCAAACATTCTTCTGTCATATCTTTCTGACTTCTGACTAATCTCTTTGTTTGAAACATTGACAAGAGCAGATTCACTTGTTGAAGAGAAGTCATGATACAACAAAAAAGATGCTAGACTTTCTCTAACTTCAGATGCAGCAAATCTCACTGCCAACAGTGAAGAACAAGTGCTGTCTAGATGTTTAAAGTGCAAAATGCCTCAGAAGTCAACTGACTGAAAAATAAAATCATGACTGATGAAGCAGAATGCTCATCAGCATCAAGTGACTAAGAGAAAATCTGATCTTGCCAGAAATGTCATGATTGATGTTTTTGAAGATGAGATCAACAGTGATACAGATCATCAGATCAACTTTAGTTTTGTGAATAGTGAGAATGATTTGACTTTCAGTGAGACAGTGAGTCTGGACATTCAAATCAATACAGATTATGAAACAAATAAGAGTTTTGAAAGTCTGAAGAGCTTCTGCAATGATGCTGATGAAATATCTAAAACTGACAGTAAAGACAGTAATTCAATTTTCAGCAAGACAGTAAGTCTGAATTCTGACTCTAGTATCATGCCTGCAAAAAAAATTAATGTCATTGATGCTAACACTGATGTTGAAAATATTTTTGACCTCTTTGATCTCAGTGATCTCATCAGAAATGATGAATTTATCATTACTGATGATGAATGCTTTGCAGAAAATCAAATCAAGAGTTCATTTTTATAATGACATGTTCAGTTCTACATTGTCTGCAGTGAGGCTCCAGGGCAGCCTAACATGCTGCTGGTCAAAGTAACATTGATTCACATCAAAAATGAAAACAAGAAGTCACAGATGTAAGAGATTCTGATCTTCATTGCCTACTGATGACTAACAAATTTTTAATAAAAAAATATTTGTCACTGTGCACAACTGTGAGCTGATCTTTGATCTTCTTGAAAATCTTGTGGCCATGACTTTGAAAGATGAGGTGTTTGCAGTCAAGTTTAAGTGTCTTGAGAATATATACTGACAGTCAATTCCACCACATCAATGTGAAATAACTGTTAAGATCAAGATTGACAAACTGAACATGTCTGTCTTTCAGAAGTCTGAGCAGATCATCAATGATTTCTGCATCTCAAAGATAAAATCTTTGAAAGAGTCAACATGAAACTGCAATCTCAAGCACATTAAAATCATCAGCAGACTGAAATGTCTTTTTAGTCAGTATGTACTTTGATGATCTCTCATCAATCTCATCAACAGTAAGTCAGATTTCATTGTCTCTTTCTTTCTCTGATGGTTATTTTCAGTTTTTGATTGCTTGATTAATATTTTGATATCATCTATTGCTTACATTTTTTTAACATATAAATAATGTGCTGGCTTCTGTTTGAGATCAGATTGCTGATCATGACTCTAATATAATCAAGTATTATCTGAATGAAGTTGTGCACACAGATGTTGAGACAATTGTTATGAAACTTTCATTCAGAGCAGTTGTACAAAATGTGGCACACTTGCTGAAACTAGATGCAAATCTTGCTGCATCTTATCAGCTGACACATGAGCAGCTGCAACAGATTGCAAATCATTCAGAGATGAGAAGTCTCTCTGAGTTGAACATTAAATTAACTGCTAGAATTCAGACAGCAGACTATAATTCTCTGACAGCTGTCACAGAAACTTTTCTTTATGCAAGAAAGATAAAAATTCAAGCATGATTGAACAGTGTCAAGAAGTTTCTTCAGAATCATTATTGAGTCAAGAACTGAAGATGACATTTTTGACATGTCAACACTGAGCATTTTAATCATCACATCAATGATCATAACAATCAAGAATTTGTTTGACTTGCACTGTTTACATCTTCTAAGCTACTGATTAAGAAGTAAAGAGAGATTGTTGAACTGATATGCAGAAACTGATTTGAGCTAACAGATGAAAAAATCTTTCAGTGATGCTGTGTCTTCATCATTCTATGATTTTGTCTTCAAAGAAAGAAGAAGTTGTGTTCTCTAGATCAACATAAGCAGTGATGCTTAGCTGAGCAGAGTATGTTCTCACAATTGCTCAGTTCTGATCTACTGTTCATTGTTTCTCAAAAACTTATAAAATGAGAGTGTTCATTCTGCATCTGCAATACATCACTCTCTGTACAACAAAGAAAGAAAAAATAAAAGAACAACAATACATTCTGAAATCATGTTGAGAAAAATGTTCATCATCATGAGCTCAAGATGTACTCATCTGGTAAGAAGAAATGTGAAATATGTTGAGAGTGTGAGATTGACTTTGTTTCTGAGAGTATCATGCATTTTAAAGCTCACACTTTTCATCAACATGGCAGAAAGCTTTGTGTATGATAATACTTAGATGCATCTTGCTGAACTGTTATCAGACTTGCTTTCTCTGTGTTGAGAATATCAATTGTTTATTGACATTGAAAAACTGAGTTGTGCAGTACTCAACATCTGATTCACTCACAAGACACTTTTTACAAAAGCATGTGTATTATAATAAATTCTAGACTAAGACAATTTCAGTTTAATTGAATATTTCACATTCTTGCTCACTAGATTCTAACTGCTTATATTCACTAGCTACTGTATTTGCTCAGAACAGCTGTCAATTTGTGCTCAGGTTCACACTGTGCAGACCATTTTTTTGTGTTTGGTTATTTGATTGTTGTGGCAGAATTGACTCAGAGAAGACAGATATCAATAAAAATGATCTTTGATTTTGATGAAAAGCAGAATCATAAATTTTGCTTGACACTACTTTCATCAAATCATTCAGGTGAATGGCAAAAACAACAAGATTCAGAGCATTTGAAAAAATCTACTGATAGAGATTTCTACTGTGTATGTTGAAACTCAGACAGAGTAGCTTGCAGATGATTCTGAAAAAAAGTGCATTCAATAAATGTTGTGCTGACTGAAGCAGTGTCATCAGGCAAAAATGATCTTCTGATTGTGTGAACTCAGTGCTTGTTGATATCACTGAAAAGGGCTTCTTTCTCTTTGACATTCAGCATGATTGATAAGCATGTCATCAAGAAGTTACTGGTTATATAAAGAGTTATTAAAAAGAAGATTGATGAATTTTACCTCATTCTGTTTTGTTTATGTTCTAGTTGGTGTTTTCTCATATAGAAGCAATTAATCTAATACATTTGTATGCTATGCTAGCATCTTAGATTCTCATCAATCACATGTTTCAGATGATTGATAATTTGCTGCTCAAGATGCAGTCAATAATGATTCTGCAGATGCTGAAGAAGAAAGTTCAGCTGTTTTTTTTCAAGCAGTTTGTACAAGAACTTCAGCTCATCATTCAGTCACTGCTGTACAATGACTCTTCATGCTTTCTTCTTCAGTTCAGTTCCTTCTGCTGTGACATCAAGCCAGCACTTCACTTCTGTGATTGCCTGAGAACTTCATTCAGCAGATGGTTCAGTTTATCAAGATCTTTTAGTGGCAGATCATTCAAGTGTAGTAGATCATTTCAGTGATTCTTGTGTATAGATATGTTTCAAGAGACTCTCATCATACAATAGTCAGCTTGAAGGTTCATTGCTGTTGTGGATTACACTTATCTGATTTGAATATTCAAATGCTCTCAAAAATTGCTGTGTGCCTGAAATCATTCATGATACTTTTTTTTCTTTCTGAGTAATGCAGTCACAGTAGAGATCATTCAGAAGCACTCTCAGCTGTCTTTCATCATCTTTCTTGAATATTGATTTTTTGAACAGTGAAGATCTTTTGACTTGTTTCATATGTTTCTCAAGATCTATGTGTTTAAGAAAGTCTTCCAGTGTTGCCTTATAGATGAATAATCTTTCAAAGCATTTCTTCAAATCAGTATCAGAAATCAAGCTGCAGAGGATGATTATATTTGCTGAAAGTGAAAACATGTTTAGTGAAAGTTCATCATCAGTAAGATGTTTCAAAAACTCTTTCTGCTGCTGTAGCAGCTCTGTTTTGTGAAAGAAAAAGCTCTTAAATGCCTCTGAAAGTCTTCTGGCAAAAAAATCAATGTCATGTAAAATTTGCAAAAATTTGACATTACTTCTTCATTCATTCTCACTTCATTCAACCAGCTCTTTTCTCCAGCATGACACAATAAGCAAGAGTTGTAGAAGAAATTGACAGGCTTGATCACTCTACAAGCTGAATTAAAAAGTGAAAAACTCTTCAGAATGAAAACATATCAGTTCTGATCTTTCAGCAGAAATACTCATTTGAAAATTGATGAGAAACATTGTGAAGTGTGTTGTATGGCAAAAAGCTTGTTTTGCTGAGACAGAAAACTGCTGTGGAGAATTTCTGATGATGGTAAAGAGAACATTGATGTATGAGTGCTGTGGCATGAACAGAAAAGCATGATATTGAAACTTGCTGGCATCATTAATCAAAATATAGCTGAAGAGTGCTTGCTAATAGACACTTCATTTTTAGAATTGATTTGATGATGCTTGACAAACAAGAGCTAGCAACTTCTACCTGCTGTGCTAATCATGCTGAATCAAGCACTGAATGACATGAAGTGAGCTGAGACAGACAGTCAAGAACAAAGTTTGAATCAAATGTGTAATTATCAACTGATCTTCACAAAATCAGTTTTGTGTGTGATCAGATTTGTTGTGCATCAATTCAGAAAAGCTGATTTGAGATTGATGTACATACAGTGAAGCTGAAAAAAGAGAAATGAAAAGTGAAGTGAAAATCAAGCTGTTTCACACATGCAATTTCTAGAAATTGCAATCAGATAATGTAATGTTTTGCCTAGACTGATTCTCAAAACAAATCAAAAAGTGAACTTTGCAGCATCACAGAATCATCTTGTCACTCAGAATTTTCTCATCTCAACTTCAACATTGATGATGAATTTTCAGCTCTCTTCATTTGATATTTCATCATCATGCTATCTTCACTCACAATGCATATATCTATATTCTTCAGATTAAAAAAGCAACACATTGAATGAAAAGTTTGCTTTTGCAGAAACTGAAGTGACTTTTATTCACTTTGTTCTCAGTGTTAGAAATCATCACATCTGCATTCAGATTGTGACTTCTTTCTGCTGCTTTTCTGAATATTCTGATCAGTTTTTTTATTTTTTTCATGTCTGCTATCAATGATGTTGTAGAAATGTAAAAAAGTCAGACTATGAGAAAGCATTGAAGGCATCAGTTCAGTTTGTCTATGATTCTCTATATTTCTTTCAAAAGTGAAATTTTGGCCTTTCTAAGTATTTGTAAGTATCTGAATGAAGAATATCTGAGCTTGATTAAAAATTCTTCAGCACTGAAGATGATGTCTTAGTGATTGATGCTGCTAATGTCTTCTGCATTCAGCAAGCAACAAGACATATTCTGCAATATTTGTCAGAAGCTGAGAAGCAACTTTCAGAGCATGAGAACAGACAAGAAAATGCTTCTGATGAAGAGTGCAGCAAAGAAACTGAGAAAGCTGAAGAAAGACACAGTAAAGTCAATAAACAAGAAAATATTCATAATACAGACAGTCAGCAGATCAAGCATCAAAAAATCAAAACTCTGAGTTCATTCTTTGTCAAAAACTTCAAAAGTGTTGTTTCTAACTCAGTTGGAAGACATCTTGACCTGAAAAAACCACAAGTGAACAAAAGCAATGAGATTCATACAAGAGCATTCATGTTATTCTCTATACTTCAAAAAAGAGTATTTCAATGTCAAAGTGCCTTGAGATATATTTCATTTCTTGCATTTTGTTTCTTTCTTGTTGTGGAATATTTGATGCAGCAGAATTGAATGAAAAAAAAAAACACAATTCAGATGAATGAAGTTGTGAGAAAACATGAATGAAAATATACATTCATCTCTTTGCAAAATTTACACAATGAGATTAAACTAATTAATAGTCTTGCTGCATCTCTTCATAAGTCTTGAAGTTCAAATGTTTATCTGATTTATGATGTTGTTTTCAGTGAGTCCACTATTCTTTAAATTATGAGCCAGGTTAATAAATTAGATAACATAGTGTACCCACATTTTTGAGCAATTAGCTGATTATCAAAGAAGATGTGAGATCTTGCCATTCAGAAGATATACAACAAACTTCATCTCTGAAATGAATTTTTTGATTCATGTTGTTCTTTTGATTCTGTGAGAATAATGGCAGAATTTCTTGAATGCTTGTTTATTTTCTTCAAAATAAGTTTGACTATTGAGTTTATCTTCCCCATTGAAGAATCTATCAGTGATGAGAGTGAGTATTCTAAAGATCATGACAACAACAATCATGCTGATGGCAGTCAACAATGATCTGAAGAATTCACATCAGATTTCTCAAGTGCAACTGATTTTATTCTGAATATGAACTTGACTGCTTTCATTGATGAAGCAGCAGTTGCATCAATTGAGCAGCAGTCAAGTGACAGTGAAATACTAGTTCTCACTACTGTAACTCTGAATAATGCAAGCTATCAGCAGTTCTTCACTGCACCCTCTGGTCTGTTAAAGTTTACTGAATGTGAAGATACTAAATATTGCAATGAATCATGCACATCAAACAAGACAGTTGACTATGAGAAACTGACAACAGCAGAGATTCTGGCTAGCTTACTCTCATATACTCATTGCTCAGTTAATGAAGAAAACTCACCCATCACAATTTCTGCAATGAATCATGACATGATGATTCTGTCAAAATCTACTTCAGAAATCAACTCAACAGCATCACACTCACTGCATAACTTCTTCAGCTATATTTCAACATTCACAGCTGCAGAATCAGTGCAAGAAATAAACTCTGATGACTTGCAGAAAACTGCAGGTGAGATTATTAGCAGATTTGAGCAAGCTGTTGCAATGCAGCAAAGTAGTTTGCCTGAATTTGCAACAGTCATTTCTCATTCATTCAATAATCAAGAGTCAGCTGCAGCTTTCATTAATTCTGTGAAACATGTCAGCAACAACACTTCAAAACACTCTTATACAGAAAATAATGCTCATGAAAACTTGAAATGAAGATGACTGTTGATCTGTGACTGTGAGTATTTGTAACTCAAGCTCAATTACTACATGACTAATGAACTTATAAATGATGATTTCTCAACAAGAAGTACTTCTGCTTCTGAATTGAAGTATGAGAAATCAGCTGTTGCAACAAGCATTGAAAGTAATTCTAACTCTCAGAAAGTTTCATCACTATCTCAGTGATGTAACTTTAAGAAGTGATGCTGTGTGGAAATTGATGATGACAATGATGAATGATCAAGCAGGCAAATACACTTGATCAGTGATGATTTCATTTTGCATGCAGTAGAGTGACTGTTTACATCACACTGAACATCTCAGATCTGTAGTTTCAATTCTATTCTGAGCCTTGCTGCTCAAGTCAATGATTCAGATGGTTCAGCTGAAGACACTGGTATTGTGACTGACACTGATACTAGAGACAATATAAGCAGAAAGAAAAGATCTCATTGTATGTTGAATCTGCTTGAAGATATGCAATAAGAGTATTTATCACACTTCATGCAATGCATAGATGCATCATAAGTTAATTCTCAATTTAAATACATTATTGCAGAATGATGATGTTCTGATTGAGTACTCTCAATCTTCACTGTTGCTTAGGCAGAGATCTATTGAAAGTCTGATATTTGATGAAATTCTGTCTCTCTTTTCTGAACTTTCTCATTTATTTAAAAATCAGAGCAATGCAGTTCAGTAGAATCATAGCAGTGCATCTTCATTTTTTTCACTTCATGATTGTTGCAGATTTTCTCTGAAGTGCAACACTTTTCTGACTTTCAGTTCAAAGTGTTGACATTTCTTTCTCAAATCTGGTAATTCATTGAAGCTGTCTAAATCCCTCAATGCTAAGATACTATATATCCAATCTGTTCTTAATGATTTCTGTTGCTGCTTCTTCTCAAGTTTGTTGCAGACACAAAGTTTGAAGTCTTGAAAGTGTTTTGATACATCAGATGATTGAACTTGAAGTAGTCTGGCAAGCTCTGACTTCTTGAAGTTCTGTGATCATGTTAGCAGCAGTTAAATACTGTAGAATGATCTTACATTTAAAAAGACATTCAAAGCTGCCCTACTGCTATCATTGTGTTCTAGAAACTGAACTGATTCTGCTGTAGATGTTATTTTTGTGTAGTCTAACAAAGTGTTCTTCTTTGCTGCCACTGCAACATCACTGGAAATATCATGTTGAATAGCATAAGACATGAAGTCTTGATTCATGTTCAAGATGTTGTATGCAGTGTTTTCTTTATTTTTATTATTATTATTTTTTTTTTTTTCTTTTTTACCCTTTTTGGCTTCTGCAGAGTTTTGTTGAGGTTTGCATGCCTTTAAAGTGTGGCTTCATTTCTGCCCTGCTTTCTTAGAGAGGCTGTTTTGATCATGTGACAAATGAAACTTGACTTTGTATTACTTTGTCTGCTCCACTGCTCATGATAAAATAAAACAAGTGCCTTCAACTTTCTTGAGAGTCAGTCAATCAGTAACTTTTCCCAATGGCTACTTCAGAAGATATTATAACACAAATAAACTGACTCAATAAACACATTTGTGAGATTAATTTGAATGGCTTCACATTCAGCAAGCTCAAGAATGAAATCATATGTCTATCAGCCAGAACTGTGATCTTTCATTCATTGCAAGATTCTGCCCAGCAGCTGTGAAACATCTCTTTTCTTTCTCATGCTCATGAAAGACTCACCAGATTTCTTGAAGTTCTGTATGAGAAATAAACAAAAGTTAACTCAAAGCATGAATTATGATGATGAAAAATATGTGATCTATCATGTGAGGCTCTGCTACTCATTGGTGTAGTCTACAGCTGACTGGATATCACAAAAATGAATTGTATTGAGTTTGAATGTTTAATGAATCATGCAAAACCATACCTAGACTTGAGACCTTTGCCCAAGAAATGAATATTTTGTAGAGAAATTCAGATGGCAATTGCAGTGAGCTTCAATTTGAAGAATATAGCTGAGTTCAGAAAACATGTGACTCTGAGTTCATTCTCTTGAGAAATAGACTGACAAAGTTAGAATACTTCACATCTGAGTTTGATGCTGGATTTGAAGTCTATAAGCATCATAGAAAATGATGTCTCAATGATTTGCTTCTGCTAGATGAGGTATCATACAGTCAAATGAACAACAGTTCTGATTCAAAATTGTATTTATGCCATGACAGAATGATGTGAAGTACAGAGGCATGCATATCAGATCATCAAAACTATCTGCATGACTCAGAAGCTGAATCTTGATCACTGAGCAGTGTAGTGGAGATACAGAACATGCAGACATGTATGTACTGTTTTGTGTGATGATTGATGTGCATGTTGAAGAATTGATGACTGCTTACATGCTTTCTGTTGCATTTCTTCTTCATCAGATTGATCTGGTACATGAGGAACTTCTTGAGGGCCTTCATAAACATGTGGGTACACAGCATGATCTGGTTTGAGGGTGTAAGTTCACAAATGTTCTTGAGTGAACATGCATTTTATATCAAGTTGAGCACAATTTTTGCAACAGCAATTCTGGAAGACACTGAAAATGAAGCATTGAATTTATGATGAAAGTGTTATTAGATACTTGCTTCATTCTCAAAGAGCTATTATGAGACTACTTACCCTGCACTTGTGACAGAAATTACATGCAATGATGGCTCACAGTCATTTAATAATGAATTGCAGAATGACAACTTGCTGTCTCAGACTGGCATTGTAAGCTTCACATTCTTCTGGAGTTGTGAAGTCTTCTGATTCACTGAGAACTTGATAAACAAATGCTCTTGTTAATCTTGTGATAAATTTCACAGAGAGAAGCTTCAGATCAGGACTGTTTGAAGAAGTAAAAGCTTGCATTGTGATAAACAGAGAACTTGTTTGCAGTAAACTAACAGAAGACAGATTAAAAACAGTTCCCCTCATATGAGTGAAGTCTGAGTAGAATAGTAGTTATGAGTGACTGTTTTTTGTGAAAAATCATCATTTCTTATATGCTGTTCATGAAGAAGCATCTTGATTCTTGCTTCTTTTCATCTTCTGCTTCTTCTTTGAAAATCATTATTATGGCTTTGAATGTAAACATTAATAATGTGCTGTCAAAACTGGCTGCTTCTTAAAAAACAATGAATATGCATGCAGAAAGATGCTGGCACTGATCTTCAGCTCAGTCAAAATTTTATCTTTTCTGCTGAAGCACAAGCAGTCACCCACTGACATGATAAATGATGTGAAAGTGATGTGAAAAAGTGAATAAATAAGAAATTGAAGAAACAATTCTGAAGCATAACTACAAAGTATCAGATTCATTTCTCTCACTTGTTTCTGATTCAGAATAAGCATTCTGCACATGACTCATGCCTGCAACTTTCACATTTCATCTCTTGATATTTTGTTTGAGCATAACATCTGCAGCAATATCTTCTGCAAATCTAATGAGGCTGCTGATCAATGTAATTCACTTTTGTTTTGTATTCTGTTTGATGTTGTATCTGATTCAGCACTTCTCTTAAACATCTTTCATGCTTGATCTGATTGAATTTTTTATGTTTTTTTGGCTTTTTATCTTCTTGAATTGCTTGAGTACTTGCTCTTTTTTGAAGTGACTGTGGCTCATTTGAATTCAACTGCTGACTAAAGTTCATTTTTTTTGCCAGAATGACATGTTAGCTAGAGATTCTGAAAGAGATGTGACTGTTTATTTTATCATTGAATGACAGTTTTCTTCAGTGTAGAAATGCCCTTCTGTTCAGTTCATGAAGAGTCTTCTTCTAAGAGATAGGCCAGATTCACTGACAAGATCAATGAGATTAATATTCAAGACAGTGATCAAACCATCACTTGAATCATTTCTTGAACCATTTCTTGCTTTTCATGTATTGCTCTTTGATGTCAGGTCATGCAGGTTCAGCTGCTTCTTGAGCATTAGATGCTTTTTGAAAAATTGATCATCTTGTTCTCACAGTGATTGTGAAGTTTGACTCAGTGATGTCTCCAGACTGACTCTCAAGTCTTGCTTTAGCCAACACTTCAAGTGTGCTGTAATCTGCACTTCATGTAAGTGCATCAAACTGCTTGATGTGATCAATGCTCACTTGTTTTTTTTTCTGTTGTTGCCTCATAATTCATTCAATGTATGATTTGTCATATCATGTGCAGTGCATGGACATGAAATGATAGTGAGATTTGTGACCAGTCATGCATAGAATGTATGGGACACCAGAGTGAATTTCAAGCAGAAAGAATAATATAGCCTGCAAGACTGAATTATCAAAATGTGAAAGAAAGAGAATGAATAATCAACTTCATTTTGATTACTGTAATTAGAAATGTAGTGATATAAGTAATTGACAGAAATCAAATCATGGTTATTGAAACAATCATGCTTTCAGAGAAAATGAATTTATTGAAATCTGTGTTTACTCTTTCTCAAGATACAGCTATCATTTTCACAACAAGTTTTTATTCAGATTCACAACACTTCAGAAGTGAAAGCCAAAGTGAAGATGACTGAATCAATGAATGCATGATAGATGATAAATCAGATCTTGAGAACAATATGCTGCTCTTTCAGAAAAAGCCATGTCTTGAACAAGTTTTGAAGAAGCTTGAGAAGCAGTCATACAGTTCAGATGAAAAAGAAATGTTTACATTGTCTAAAAAAATTCAAATCATCTCATGTTCTGAGAATGTCTGGTGGCTCAATGACAAAGAAACATGTCAAGAGATGATTGAAAAGAAACTTGAATGCATGAATAACATACTTCTTCACAAATGACTTTGCAATTAAAGTGCATACAGAATGCATCTGCAATCATCAATCAGCAAAGCACAAGCTCTGTACTTAACAAAAGTTACTCAATCACATCTCAATGCAGAGAATTTCAAGAAATCCAGAACAGTGACTGAAGTGCATGACTGTATCAGCTGCAACATGATTGAAGACAAAAAAAAGAAGTTGCATAGACAGCATCAACCTCAAGTGAAGAGTCAAGCAGATGAAGATTGGAATGAGTTTCTGAATTTGTTTTGTGCCTGATAGATAAACTCTGATGTTGTTAGCTTTTCTAGTCATGATGACTTTGATCTTTTGTTGTTAGGTGAGCAGTGTGAGCAATTGAGCAGTCTGACCAATCTGTTCAGCATGAGTTTTGTGTTTGATAAAACAATATACATTCATCAATAGATTTGTATATAGTTTTTTTGTCAAGTAGATATTTTCATAAGAGAAGCTTGTGACCTGTCTGTGAACTGATTTGAGCAGAAAAGAAAATAAAGATCAAGTTTGTGGGCTGAGACAGGCAGTCAAGAACAAAGTTTGAATCAAATGTGGGCACAAGCAAAGACTGTAGCAGGAGTGTATGCCTTTCTTTAATCTAAAATTGACACAGAAATCTACATTCATAGCTGAAGTGCATTCATGAGCTTCAACACTTTTTAATGATTATTGTCTAGCTTCTGCCTGATTGCTGACTGTGCTGATGTTTCTACTACTAGAGTTCTTTCAAACAGCACATCTGAAACAGATCATCAAGCAGTGATTCATTTTCAAGACAAGAGAGCAGTGAGATACAAAATGAACTTTCAAATTCAATTCACTTCTAGCCCAAGATCCATCAGTGCCAACCTCTGATGCATTGCATGAACATAGAAAGCTTCAATCTCTGTGTAGTACAAGATTCAATCATGAATAGACTTGTTTCATCCCAGATAAAAGTCTTGTTTCCAAGAAAGTCTTGAGCTTCTTAATAATGTGCTTGAGAGCTCAAAGCTTGCTGAGGCTGTGAGCAAGCTCATCATGCTTCTCAAAAGATATTATGTTCAAGTGATGATTCACAATCTCAAATCATGCTGATGTTTGATCAAGTTTTGTTTTTTTTAAGCTGAATGTAAAGTAAGATTCTTGCAGAATCAGTTGTCAGAGCTTGAGATGGTGTCTGATTTCATTTTGAATGCAATTCAAAATATCATAGAAAATCAACATCAGCTGATTGACAGATTTTCTGTACAAGAATAATTTCCTGAAGAATTATTCTTGTACAGAGAATGTGTAGTCATGTGACTCATGTGAATGGTGTGGCTGAAACATTCAAATTGCCTCTTGAAACTGAGTTTTTTGCATCATCAATTCACTGTCTTGTGATGATCTGAATGATCAGAATGAAGAATGAGATTAGTTTGCAGATGAAGATGCTGTTATATTCTTCATTGAAATACTAACATGTTTACAGGCTGCCAACAATCCTGAAGTTGAAGCAAAGTTATTTGAGATGAGAAGCATTCTGTTGAAATTGAATGATCAAATGTGTTTCAGCTTGAATCAGCTTCTTCTGATGCTAACATGCCTTACAGAATGTAGAATGGCACCTGCAGAAGGCTAGCACTTCTTCAGGTGATAAAGCTTTACTTTTTAAGATCATTGTGATGAAACTGTGCCCTGCACAGACTGTGCAGTGGAGTGATGATAATGTATTTCAGTTCTTCAAGAAATTCAGATTTCAACTCAATAAAAAATTGTCTGAGAAGAAGCTAAGTGAAGAGCAGGTATTTACTCTAACTCTTATCACTTGAAAATGAAAGTCTAGCAATGAGAAACTTGAGAAGTTGAAGAAAGTAGTCTGGAAGTGAAAGTGCAATCTGAAGCTGTTTTTTAACTGTCAAAAGATGATGCTGCAAGAGAAGATTTCTTCATCTCAATGTGATCTCATTCAATTTTGTTTCAGTGACATTGAGCACATTGAGAGCACAGGCTCAACATGATGAAAGATGAATCATGTTCTTCTTGCCAGATTCATTGTGATCAAAATTAAGAAGCAGTATTTGACACAGAAGAGGAGATATCAGTACATTGATGAAAACTGAAAGCCATCTCTAAAGCTCAGCTCATGAGTACTATCTGGCATAATCAAAAATGAGTTTGATGAGTTTTTGCCAGACAGAACAACTTCAAAAAAGCAGAAAATGCTGAAAAAGCAATATACTGAAAGAAAAAAATGAGATCAGATCAGATGTTTGTGAATACTGCTCACTCTGAATGATGCAATCACAAAAATGTATGATTGTTTTCAGAATCAGAAGTAAGTGTTCATGAACTAATTGATTCTAGATATGAGAAGAAAAAATGAGTGAACATTAAGATTGAGATGATAAATTGTCTTCTTGAAAAGATTTACAGAGCTGTAGAAAACATATTATCAAATGCTTTTCTAGCTGTTCTGATGAAATATGAGTGTTGCTCTAGAGATAAATTTAACATTCTGTGAGAAATTTGTGAGTTTATGAAATTTTAAAAAAAATTTCTATGACTACAGAGTGATTCAGAGGACACAATCATGGCTTCTGCAAGACAAAGCCCTGTTACTTTCTTTACTAATACATCTGATAGTGATTATGATGTACATTTCTCTGATGATAACTGTGCTGGTGAGTGTCTTCTTGATTTAAAATTTAAAACACTAGCTTATGATTGATAGCATCAATCATCAGAGAGTCAGACTCTCTTCATGAGAATTGAGCACACATTCTTGAGTCCCCTTCATCTAAAAGAATAAGAATTGATGAATAAAGTCACTCTGTGCAGGCATCAAGCACTGTGAATTGTCAGAATGCAGATTTGACAAACACTTCAGTCTTTCAGAAGACTTTCAGCAGACTCATCAGTTTCTGTGAGAACTCAGAAAGTCATAATCAGCAAGAATCAATTCTCAATCATATTGCTAATTGAGAGAAAGAAACCTCAATGCAGCAGCAATTTACATATCAGCCTAGTTTAACAACTGGCTTAATGACTGATGATGATAAATCTACCCAAATCACAAGTTCATGTCTCCCTGTTCAACTAGAAGAGCATGTTTTATTGACTCAGACTTTAAGTTCTGTCATATATTCTTCTTCAGAGCAACCACCAGCATACACTCAAGATTAGTGTCATTCATGCATTGTTTGATGTTAATATTATAGATTAAACTAATCAATAGATAAAGTCATTAACCAGTTGAATATGCTGTGCATGATTGGAGATCATGACTCAGATTTCAGCTTCAATGATCTCTCAAATCTCTTGATTAATGTTTCTGTGAATGGCTCTGAGAATGAGTGACAACATTGCTTGGGCTGATTTGTGAAAAATAATGTCATCAAAGCCTTTGACTATACATGACTCAATATCAATACAAGCAGAAGTAGCTCTGCATTTGACTGGCATAATCTTTTCAACCTTCTTAGTGCAGATTTTCATTCTACAATGACCAAGTGCAACTGAAGCAGTCTCCTGAACCCATTGATCTCCACAGCTCATCATGAAGTGATGTCTTTCAACTGGCAGAATCTTTCAAACCCCCTCAGTGCTCTCAATCAACAACCAGCAAGCTATTATCTGAATGATGTTCAGAATTTTCATAAATTCACTCATACTTGAAAGAGATAATTAAAAATGTCTTTATGATATCTTGACATTCACAAGCAAATTTATATATTTAATAGCAATAAAATTGTCAAATCTTCTCCACTTCTGGGAAATGTTATAGGCTCCCCACTGCTGAAAACAACATCTTGCCCACTATTCATCTCAGCATTCTTGCCCAAAAAAAGCTCATTTGAATGTGAAAGCTTTCTCAGAGCAATGATAACAGCCACTTTTTTCTTTTTCAGATTTATATTCTGTAAGATTTCTGGCCAAGACATAAAATTGATGACAATTGAATACCACACAGATAGAAAATTCATCTGCTTGACCACAATGCTGAATCTTGTCTTGATTTTTTTGATGTTTGATTTATGCTTTGTGAATGTTAATAGTTGAAATTAAATACAGTAGCATAAAGGTCATACCTTCATTCAAGTGTCAACAACTTTATTGGCAGTGAACACTCTTTTTAAGATCTGAAAAGAGTAATACAGTTCTGAAGCTGACACTTAAGCAGAATTGAAAGTTAATGTGTGATATAGTTTCTTTGCTGCACTATCTGCAATAGAAATGTTCACTATCAGATATATTTTTCATTTTTGTTGTGCTGTGACTGTTGCTTCAGTGAAGCCCTGAGATTTCATCAACTGCTGAATTTCTTCTCCTTCTGACATGTCTGTTTGTCATGTCATAAAGAGATCTCAATAAATTCAGTCAGAAGAGCACATATGTACTTTAAAATGAAACTGAGAGATTATTCAGAATGAAAAATAAACAGCTCATCACATCACATCTGAAAAGATTGGTGTGAAATCACTTCTTCATGCATTCTGAAGAAAACACTTTTTGTCTGCTCCTTCAATTTGAAGAAATCATCTGATAATGAGTTTCAGAAAATTGTTAATGCTCAATCTATACATGACAGAAGCTTGAGTGTGACATCATGTTTTGCAAAAAATCACTTTCACTGATGTGGTTGCCATTCTTGAATTTGCTTGATGAATCTCTTGACATTATTAGACATCAATGTGTCAGTGAGAATGGAAGTTGTGCTGCATTGCATCTCTTCTCAGAATCAGTTTATCATATCAACATAACAGCAGTGCAACACATGATATTCATGAGTCATCTCATTGGCAAATGCACTGCAATGACTTTTACAGAGTCATTCTGTTAACTGATTTTCATTGATAAGTCAACTCACAGAATTTCTTTTTCTTGATTGTCAGTCTGAGTGTCAAAAGTCTTGCAAGTCATCTCACTCAATTCTGAACAGTGGTTCAGGAACTTTTCCAGCAGAAGATGCCTGATGTTAAAGCTATGTGTCAGTCATGAACTACTGATGATTGAGAAAACAAGCAAGATTATATCAGTTTTTAACAAATATATTGTCTACTGCTTTTTGATCTCATGCTGGACAAGGTTGTACCTTATCACTCATCAAAAAATTATCTCATCACACTGAGAAACAGTCAACCAAGTGCATGATTATTGATCATTTCACAAATTCTCACTGTGGGTTGGCATCAGTTTCCATTGACTTATATAAAAGTCTGATCCCAATTGAAATGTTCAATAATGATTTGCTGAACTACAGAGCTCTCTTCCACAGAGCAGAGAAGTTATGAAATCAGGTGAAGAACTGAGAGACAGGAAAGAGCTCAAAACCAACCAACAACATTTGAAAAGTTCATCAAAACTTGTCATGATTTACTCTCTCAGTCTTTGAAAACCAGCACACTGTTCCACTCTACAAGATGAAAGATTTCACTGCTCAAAGAAAAACACTGTCTGAACAAAAAAAACTGCTTGATCTCAGCCATCAATTGAGAACTGTCAAAGAAACAAAATTCTGATTTAGTTGCAAGTTTACCACTGAATAACAAGAGTTTCTTGACAACTGGCTTAGAATCTTCAAATAAAGATGATTTTGCAGTTGCTGATTTTAAGTTTTTTCAAAATGTAGATCTGACTTCAGCTGCTGGTGTAGAATTCTCAGAAAATGAAAAATTCAGAATCTCAATCATGTCAACATCAGATTTCTCAGCAAGAGTGCTTTCATCAATTCATGTTTTGTGATGCTTTATTATGAATAAGAAATGAAGCATTGTGGAATCTCTAGAAATTGAGAAATCTAGAGATTGTGAAATTGTGAAATCCCACAGAAAGTAGATTTATGTTGCACATCAAAAACTTCTTGAGTGTTGAAATTTTACTTTAGTCTTGATGAAGTCTTGATGATGAGCTCCCCCTCTTGACACATGATGTTGATGATTCTGTACAAGAGAAGAATTCTGCACCAGTGTCAGATGAAAGTCTCATATGAAGACATGCTCTCAAACACTGCAGCATATGTCAAGCACTTGAGCAGACTGCTCATACATGCTCTGATTGTGGTTAGCTTTGTATGAAGTGTTACTGTACTCTGTACATACATAGTGAATAAACTAGCCTGTTTGAAAATCTTACATCATTTTTCTTCTCTTTCTTTTTTTTTTTCTTTCTTCTCTTCTTCTTCTCTTCTTCAGCTCATCATTACATCAACCATGTGTGTATGAGGCTCAGGTAAGTTAATTCATCAAGAAAACATCAAGATAATTCTTTTCTTGTATGATGGAGCACTCTCTGTTCTTAGCCTCTCTGGCTCTCAGAGTCATCATCAAATTCTTTACATTGCTGATCATCAATTAAGTTTCTTTGCTTGTAGTTCTCAGGCAAGAGCAGTTCTGGCTTTATCAGAACAGAATGTTTTATTCATACATGATGTTATGAATGAGCATCAGGTATTGAGTCACTGATCTTTGTACATAAATGTCATTCTCATTCAATTTTAAGAATGAGTGAAGGTGCAGGCCTGTACTGCTTGCTGTGGTGATCCAGATCTTCATTCATTTCCAGAGTGCTGCTGATTATCAGATCACTTTAATGAAGCATGTGTAACTGCAAATGACAGAATCACACCAGCCACTGTTCTGTATGAAATGATGAGAATGCAGTGAAGATGATTGAGATTGTTGACACAGGCAAAGAGAATGGCTCTCAACAGTCAGGTGAGCACTCTAGAGTCTTAATACAAATGATTCAACACCATCTTTTGCAATTGCTATTGCCTAGCTTTTGGTACATACAATTTTCTTTTCTGTTTCTGTTTCTGCCTTGCTTTAAGGCATCAGATATGTATAATTTCATTTACTTCAGTTGTACAGAGTCTGTGTACAACACTCAGACATGACTTACATCTTTACATGATGTCTGAAGCCAGTAGTCTGTACACTGTACAGTGAAGTCAAGCAAGCCAGAAGATAGAGCAATTTAAACTCATATATCATGTGAACAAACAATCAATCTTGAATGTGATGTGACTGAGTTACTGATGAATTACATTAGAACTTGCAGAACTCTTGACTTCCAAACTATGCTGTGGACAAGATTGCTTTATAGATATGTGCTTCTTCTTTGTTTGTGAAGTTCAGATTCTTACCCAATAGAGCCTCTGTACAGATTAAAGAAATGAGAAAAGTGAAACAAACATATCATTTTCATTGTGTCAAGGTTGAAGCTACACACCCAGTCACTTTTTGAATATAAGACTGACTGTTTGCTCACTTCATGTTTTGAAATCAAGTCATTTACAGTTTCTATGTCATATGTCTTGCCTGGTCTCTCTAAAACCTCCTTGCAAATGACAGAAGCTCAATGATTATCTCAATCAACCACAATCTCAATCAAAAAGATTGAAGCTTGACTGAACCACTTCAGCATATTGAAATAATTTGTCAAAGATCTGATTGATGAGAAACACTCTCAAGAAGTTGAATCAACAAAACAAGTCTTCTGACAGCATATCAGAGTTGCTATACTTTCATCACTGGCTGTTCACTCAACAATTTCAGGCAAGACTAAAGCATCACTATCAGACACTTGTTCACAACCCTTTACTCAGCTGCAAGTCTGAAAGCCTGAACAAGATTAAAAGATTCTTCAGACAAGATGAATCTGATCTGTCTGATCTCAGAAATGTATGTAATTCTTGCAACATGCTAGTTCTCATGCTGATCTTGGCTCAGTTTCCAGATTCTCACATTTTCTGTTATCAATCAATGAGCACAAATAATTTGAGTTGCCAGAAGCAACATGTGGAAACTTCTTCAGATAATAACAACAACAAGATCACAAAGATCACAAGTACTACTGTTTATAACTGAAACTTTGAGCAAAAGTTGATTGACCACAAGGTTTATTCTCTGGAGTATAAGTATTCAGATGATCAGAAATCATCAAAATCAGATAACTGATTGAAAATTCATGAAAGATTGACACAGTCACAAGTCTCTTTTTCTTTCTTGAAATTTTCTGAAAAATGCTTTGAGAACTTCAGAGAAGCAGATGCTCATGCATTCAAAGAGAGACCAGTGGCAACTTCTGTTGTTTCAACTATTGATGACAATATTGATGATTCTAAATGTGTTGAAGAAGACTATTTATTTGGCAATCTTGCTTCTCTAACAAATGGCTCACTGATCAATGCAAAACCAGATCATTTCTTTGATGCTTGTTCTGAGCAGCTTCACTCTGAAATCTGTGAGAAGCTTAATGATGTTATCATTTCATCAATGCAAGACTTTCTGCTGATGGCTCTCAACTTCTTTCTAAAGGCAAAAGGTCCCAATGGATCACCTGCTGTGGTCACAAGACAAGCTTGTTATGATGAAACACTGAGGGCTTGAGAAATACATAAACTTCAGTTGTACAAGCAGGATGAGCCTGTCTTTGATAATAGGGCCTACATGATAACATCAACTTATCAAGCTGGCCAACTCAAGCTCTACACAACACATTTCACCACCTCTCAGAAAAGCAATGACCATTCTGAATACATTATGAGTCAACTCAAAGATTGATCAATGACTAGTGATTTTGAAACATTTTGAAATGAAGCAACTGCATATTAAAATGCATGGGATTGAGCAAAAGAACAGCAAGATGAGTTTATCAAATCTGCAAATGAGAGACACATGCAAGCTTGATCTGAACTTTTCTCATCTGAATGTGAGACAACTTTTGAGTCAATTGTCATTCTAGAGAACTTTGATATATCAGTCATGTCTGATGAAGCTGAGTTTCACAATGCTGCCTGAAGTTTTGCACAATCAAATGACAGTGTCAAGAATTTCAAGACTTCAAACAAAAATACTAAAAAAGCAAGAGCTCAAGCCAACAGTGCTAGCAACAAGTCTCTTTCATATTAAATCTTTAACTCTTTATACATAGCCTGATATTATCAAAGCATTGAATTTTTTTATATTTATTTTTTTTTTTTTTTCTTCCACTTCCTCCCCTGCTAGATTTTCATAGAACATAGATACTTGAACAAGCTGCCAGGCAGTAATTGAAGATCCTGTGCTTGTGAAATACCAGCAGTCTCACCAACTTGTTGAAGTTTTGAAAAAATATTGATTCTGCTCTGAGGAAGAAACTGCTAGAACAACTTCATAATGACATTTCAGAGTTTTATGCTGTGTATTTTGATGATGTTGAGGAACTCAGCTTGATCACACAGGCTGTGTTCAAGAGCTGCAAGATCAGTGATAATTCTCTCTATCATGAAGAGAGCAGATGACAGAATTGATCTGATAATGTGAATGAAAAACTTGTACTGAATTGATTGGCTACAGTCATTGATCAGCTTGTACAGCTCACAGAACTTCATGATTCATCTTGAAAGACTGTCTGCTGACTTCTGACTCAGCCTGCTCTGATTAATGAATTCATCACAAAGCAAAAACTTGACATAAGCTTCATGAACAATTCACATGCCACACCAGACAAAACATACAATTGATTGCAGATTCTGATGCTGGAAGAGCTGAAGAATGACAGACTATTTCTTCAGAAGTGAAACTTGATCTGACAAGATATGCTTGTGAGGTGTTATCCACACAGAACAGCTGATGATTCATTCATGAGTTTATGTTGTGTGGCTCTTTCCTGCATGTCTGGAAGTTTAACTGTTGCAGACAAACAGTACAAATGATCACAGGTTCTGATGTCTGAAGAACTGAAAAATAACATGATAATTCTTCAAAAATGTGACTTGACCTGGCTCAAGAGATGCTATCTGCTCAGAACAGCCACTGATTTGTGCTTGAATTCACACTGTGTGAACCACATCTTTGTACTTGACTATTTGACTGTTGTGGCAGGATTGACTCAGAGAAGACAAATATCAATAAGAATGATCTTTGATTCATCATGATGATTCTTGAGTTTCTTCTCACAAACTGACAGCAGTTTGACTTTAATCTGATCATTGTCACAATCAACAGCTGATGCTGCATTGAAATTGAGTGTGATGGCTGAAAGAAGTGTTTGGTGCTGAACAGAAGCATGTTGCATTGCAAACTGAATCATCACATGCTGAATAACACATTTCAAGAGTGATTAGTCATAGCCTTTGATGATCAAGAACTTCTGGCAGTATCTGAAGTGTGATGAGAAAGAAGAACTGTTGCACAAAATGATGAAAAGCAAAGTCATAAATTTTGCTTGACACTACTTTCACCAAATCATTCAGATGAATGGCAAAAACAACAAGATTCAGAGCATTTGAAAAAATCTAGAGATCTTTATGTCAAAACTCAGACAGAGTAGCTTGCAGATGGCTCTGAAAAAAAGTACATTCAACAAATGTCATGTCAGTCAAAGCAGCATCATCAGGCAAAAATGATCTTCTGATTGCATGAATTCAGTGCTTTCTTCACTCAGCAAGCACATTCAGTTCAGCTTGCTGACAAAGCATGCTGTGGACAGGTCATCAAATTGTGTGCATTGTTGTGTCATTGTTCAAGATTATGAAAAGCTCATTTATAAAAGCAGCTTCAGAATGATTCTACTTGTAGAAATGAAGAGCTGCATTGCAGAATACAAATTTTTGTACTTCAAGACTGAATTACTTCAGAGTGATATCTCATCACAAAATTTTTTGATCAATGAATTTGATATTGACTACATATTGTCAGAGTTAAAATCACTTTGATGTAGAGTATGAGTTCTGTGTGGGCATTTTTCAAACAAACAAAAAAAACTTTCAACAAATATGAAACTCTAGATACACATCAGGTGTACATGTCAGAGACATGAATGTCTCTGCTATTAAAACTTTCTGGCTGTTATTTATCATCAAGTTCACAGATAGCTTCATGAAAGTTATTTTCACTCAATTCTTTATCTTCTTCTAGATTTTCATTCTTATCATTCAAAGTTTTTTTTTGTTCTGAATTGAACTCTGCTTTCTCACAGCATGAGAGACAGAGCTTGCTGAAATTAAATCAGTCTAAGTTGATGGAACAATGAGAGTACTCTCATCTGTACTTGTCAATCATTCTTCCACAGCCACAGTGATGATATGCTCTGTGTTTGCTATTCATGAATTTAAGGCTTGAGAAAGTCTTCTTGGCAAATCAACAGCTGTGCTCACACAGAAAGTCTGCAGACAATGTTGAAACAGATGTAATATTGACAAAAGCTCTTTCAAGCTGCTTCACTGTGCTGCTGTTCTGTGTCTCTGTCTTGTGAAACTGCAAACTTTGCTCAGCAGAGGGTTTCATGAAGATTTGCTAAAATGAAATCTGTCAGACTGTGATTATTTTTATTTCAGAGAATTCATCAGCTACAAAGCATATCAAAGTTTTCTGCTAGAAGAATGTTTGAACTGTGAAAAGAATGCAACACATTCAGAAGAGTGATCAGACTCTTTTCTTCTGCAAACACTTTCAAAGCTGAAGTGAATGCTGGCAATGCACTCTGAAATCTATCTTGACTTGAGAGGTTCACAAGGCTTTGAAACTCAGAAACTGAAAACAAAAAAAAACAAATATGCTGAAGAAATTGTTATTCTGAAGAACTCATCAGCAAATCACAAAGATGTATATTTCTCTGCTTGAATTGATGCCTGAGATTACAAAAAAAATCACATCAGTGAGAGAGTAGAATGAGAAATTGTGATGAAAAAACATCAGTTATACACTTCTCTTCCCATTTCAAAAGACAGTGATCATTCTTATATGCTTTTGCCATGCTTCCATCAACTGCAAGTAAACCAGAGAACTTACTTGAGTTGCTGAATATTCTAGAAGAAGCATCTCACAGCAGATCATCTAGAAATTTTCAGAATCTTCTTCACTGCATTAAGTTTTATGATTGACACTCTCATCACAATCTTCTGAACTGAAGATGTCAACACAATCTAGTCATGAATATGAACTATAAGCTGACACACTGAAGCTGCAACATTGAAAGATAGTACAGAAAAACAAAGACACTTTGCACTATTCACAGTGTAACTTCAAAAAATCATAAAAAATTCAACAACAAGCTTGTCAGAATTTAATTAAGCAGACCAGACAATAAAAAGCACAAGTGATGCATGTCTGACTCAGACAGTGACAGAAATAAATGTGGAAACATGCAATTGTGACATGATTGAATTCTGAAAGTGAAAGCAGAAGAAAAGAAAATGATGCACAGAAAAAAAGTGTAGAGTGTGAGAAGAAAGAAAAAAATCAGAATGATGATGAGAGAATGATCAGGCAGTGAAAGAAAGAGAACTTTATATCACAACAAAGCAGCAAGAACACATCTTATCTGAATAAAAATGCTAAATCAAAACAGAAAATTTGATGAGGCAGGGCTGAGAGTACAGAGTACTTGTAAGTAAAAACTTCAATAATGTAAACTTTTATTCTTGAGCAGAGGCACATAACTACATGTACATAGCAATCTGAGAAGTAGAAAATGTCATGACAAAATTAAATAAATAAAATTAAACAAAAGATGATAATTTGTATTCTGTGTTTTTCTGAGTCATTAGATAGAGACAATATGAGAGATTTGACTTTTGTATTTGAACACTATTCTGTCTGTAGCAGACAAGCCACAACTGATTCATGTTTCACATAATATTTCTTGATTCAGATCAAAGTCACCTTTCTCACTGACAGTGAAAAAGCATCAATGAAGATATCAATGAAGCATCAAAATGTGATATGAAAGGTGATTTGATATCATGTTTTTCTAAAGTATTTGTCAGAATGTTTTAGAAGTCATGATCTGAAAAATTCTTATAAAATAAGAAAGACTGTTGATTTCACTGCTTTTGCACTCAATTTGAAGAGCAGTGCAGAATCTCTCTTTTAAATATTCATCAAAGCATGTGGCATTGTTGGGAGACTATTTGATTTTTTTGAGTAAAGATGACAAAATATTTTATTTTTGAGTCTTGACTCTGCATTCAGCTTTCTGAAGCTAGATTTCAATAATCACTCAGCATCTGATTGAATGACTTCAAAAAATCAAAGATTTTTGAATCTGATTTCTGTAAAGAGATGTAGAAGAAGTTAATGATAAACTGATTATCATGCTTGCTGCTTGATCAGCTCAAACTCAGCAAAAGACTTTATCATGATATAAGCAGCTGTTTTTCTGAAGACAAAATGAAAAGTCATTCTCAGACTTCAGTAGAAGATTGTTTCAGATTTTTCAATCTTTTTCACTGTTTTTTAAAATTTATAAAGTTTATTCTGAATTCAGTATCTTCTTTCTGTTTTCATTTGCAAGTAAGCAGTTTTCATCTTATTCAAGATTGATAAAGATATAATTGTGGCAAAGAGAAACTTCTTGAGTCTTTGTGCTTGAAGTCCAAAAATATAATGTATATGTGTATATGCTGATCTTCTGTTCTCACAAATTGAAAAGGTCATAACATTCTTTGAATCATTAGTTGAGAAGTAGTATCTTGACTGCAAGCTCATCTGCAATCAGATTCATTTTCAGCTGATGAGATCTTAGCTAGATCTATGTCAATGATCTTCTGATGTAGAGTGACAGAGACAGATAGCAGATTGCAGATCTGAAAAGTGTCATATGCCAGAATCAAGCTGTTTTTCAGATGCATTTTTTTTCTCACAAGCTGCAACAGTCAATGCTTTGCTGAATGATAAGATTCTTAGTAATATTGTAAGCATGATGAAAAATCTAGCTAAATCATAAGCAATGCACCACAATTGCATGATTTGCATCTTTCAAGAATGACAATAAAAGTTTTAGAATGAGGCTGAAACTCTGTCTTCTTATAGCTGTTCAGTTTCAGATGTCTTCTCATCTCATTTCAAAGATGTAAAATTCACTTTGATTTTCAAGCTTGACTTTGATCTTGCATGCATGCATGCAGCAGGCTCAGATTTGACAAACAGATTATCATTATTATTTCAATATAATGTCATTTTTTAATTGAGATTTCATTTTTTATCTTCAGAAGACATGCTGAAGGTACTAGAGATTGTTTGTAACTGTCACATTTGATTTTGAAAATTAAAACTTTACTGCAGATGTTGAGAAGTGAAGCTTCAGCATGATGATTGTGATTGACTCTGATCAATGCTTTGTGCATGATGCATCATGTTTATGCCAAAATACTGAAAAGAGCATTGTAGATCATCTGATCACATATGAGAATAAACATGAATGTTCAAAAGCCACAGAATGGATTGATTTTCAATGTTCATTCTCAAGAAAAATGTATATTTAACTGAGCAAACTGCAGCTTGTGCTTTTGAGAAGACATCTGCAAAAGTAAATGACTTGAAGATTTTGAATTTTTGATATCATAATTCTTATCAGCTTGATGATAATATTCTTTCAAAATTGAATTAAGAAACTGCAAAATAATGATCTTGAGAATGCTCTGGCAGTTCTGCTCAATTTTAGTATGTGTATCAGACAAAATTCATGAATTCTTTCAAGAAGTGACACTGAGGTGGTTCATGACTTTCACTGCCTGCAGATTTCTGAGTTCATGAACAGCAACTGACTTATACATTATATTGTGAAAAAGAAAAAGCAGTCACTCATTAATAATAGCCTCAAGTAAAGATTCTAAAGAACAAAAATCTTAATGGCATAGCTTTGCTGCTTCAGCAAGATATGATGTTGTGAAGAAAATAGAAAGAAGAAGAAAAGTGAAGAAGTGAAAAAAAAAGAAAAAAACAAATTTATTTAATGTGAACATCTTTCTGATTGCTTTCAGTGTAAATTGTTTTCTTTTTCTGATGATTTGTGCTGTGGTTTTCTTTTCAGTTTGGTTTCACTAATGCTTTCAGTTTGAGAGCTTTATTTGACTTTTCTTGAAGATTTGTGCTGTTCATTTCAGTTTGATCTGACACTTTCAATGAGAGATTCTTTTCTCTTCTTGTATGAATTCATTGTATGACTGCTACAGCAAGCTCATACATTGAATCAGCACAGCATTCATGCTGTATTGCCACAGCTTCACAATTAGTAAAAGAGTTGATTTTATCAGCAGCTGCAAGATCTGATGATTATTGTTTTTATATTGTCAGAAGAAAATAATAAGAGTCTTCTGTAAAACATGCTAGAAAGTCTAAACAAATCAGAATCTGGCAATTCATCTGTAGAATATTGAGTTTCTTCTGATCATAAAAGTGAGATTTTGACATATTCAGCCTGAACACCACTTGTTCATACTCAGAATGATCAGAAAAGCATATCTGAAGATAGCATCATGATTGCAACATATAGCTGTTGAAACAATCAAAGATCAGTTTATCATGTATATAACTTGTCTTCTTGATCAAACTGAAGACATTTCAGAGAAGATGAAGCTTCATTCAATAAGAAAGTCTGCTTGTATCAAATCTCATCTCAACATCTTACTTTCTCATCTCATATTTCAACACCACTTTGGCCAGCAAATGAAAATACTGATCAAAGAACTTCAAACCCTCTGTTATGCATTAGCAAGTCTTGTTAAATGTGAAATATAGATCTGTTGCAATTCTTCACCTGATGAGAAAAATCAGAATACATCATGAAACACCAGAACACTTCATCAATGTGTTCTGACAATGAAAACATGAATCAAGACAATATGTATTCAGTCTTTCAGTGAACTTCAGTGAATCAACAGACAAGCATGACATTTCTTCAAGACAGTCACACTGAATTGAGTCTCTTGACTGTTGATGCATTTTGATTAAGCAGCATTCATTCAACCACTCAGCTGTCTAGCAATACTGAATGCAAAGTCAACATGATTTTTCTTGAAGACAACAAGACTTCTGAGTCTACTTCTGCATCAAACATCAAAGTGAGATGCTCTGAGTGAAAACAGACACATTTTATTGCTGTGATTGAATCAACTGGCTCTTCTCAATCAATCAAAAGAACTTTCAAGATCACTGCAAAACAGCTGAGCAGCAAAGACAAGCTCAGTTGAGAAGCTTTCTTCAAAAACAAGTGATTCTTTTCAAAAAGCAAAGAAGAATGAAATGCCTACAACCAAAAAATCAAAGTGACCCTCTTTCACATCATCAAAGATGAAGATGATGCCCTGTTGGTTTCTGATTGCCAGTCATGCATCAAACACAGTTGAGAATGCTGTGTATACAAGAACTCTATTGTATCAACTGAGAGATGTACTGAAGTCTGCTATTTGTGCTGCTGGAAGAATTTATCAAGTGCAGGCCTGGAATTATGATTGTGATCAAGTGTTATATGAGAAGTAAATGAAAGCTTTTAACAAGCTGAACCAGTGAATGAAGACAACAATCTGCAAAAACTATAAGTTTGAATGCTGCAAACCTGAAGATTCATTTGCAATTCAATATAACAAGCTGAAAATGAGAGTACAGAACAGAATTGCAAGAGTTGATGATGAACTAAAAAACTACTTTGAGTACATTTGCAATCTGAAAGTGGCCATCAAAGATTGAGCAAAATAAGTAGATGTATTTGAATCAACATTGTTCTGTATGGAATTCAAAGAACTATGAATTGCAGATGATAGTAAAGACTGATTTAGACTGCTGAGAAGACAGCTGCAGCAAGACTCTGCACATGCAAATTGAATAGATTTCTATAAAATACACTATAGAAATTGAATCAACACTGAAAATCTCAATTTCTGTGAGCTAGCTGCTCATTTCTGCCAACATCTGAAGTCAGTACTAGTGAAACCTCAGAGATGTGAAGCAGTTATGAAGAGTGTCTTTGCTGTGTGGTTTGCAGATGATTTAGAAGCTTTCAAGCTCTCAAACAAGAACACTTCTAGGAAAGAATCATCTGTAGGAAGAAAATCAAAAAGTGAAAACAAGAATAAGACATTCACTCACAAAAAAAAGCAACAAGACAGAGACTCAGTTTCCAATGATCTGCAGCAGCCAGCAGCCAAATCATGAATCACAAATCTGAACAGCTGTGAAGCATGTGAAATGATCAGACATGAACTGAAAGCATGCTGAGTTGCCTTTTTGAAGCTTGTATTCAAATGATTTAAGCCAATGAAGATGCAGAAGGAGATCCTGAAGGGTCATCAGATTTAACTTAGAAGAAGATTAAGAAGTTACAGGCAAACTGAGAGAAGCAGAAAAAGCAAGAATGAACCACAATGCATGCAAAAAAGCAGAAAGCTTCAGAATGACTAGACTACCATCAAGTGTCATTTGAGATTGAAAATTATTCACTGAAAAACTCATCAATACTGGATTCTGACTCTACACTTCATGTTTTTAATGAAATATCTTGATTTATACATTTCCAGATCACTTCAACTGGGGATAATCTAATTGTGAGCAAAGCAGTTATTTCTATAAGAGGCTATGGTGATGTCAATATAAACATCTGCTACTGAAGAAAGGGCAAAGAAAGTTGAAGAATTCTAAGACTCTATGATGTTGCATATTGTGAAGGTTTTGCAACAAACCTGATGTTACTACAAATCAGACTGCTGGTGGGACACAGCAGAAGGAGTCTGGAAATTCACCACAGCAGAAACAGTATGAGGCTTCTCTTGCAGCAGCAGAAGAGTCTCAGAAAGGAACAAAAATTTGAGATGATGAGATATTTGACTCATTTCTAGATGTTATGAATTCTACAGACAGCTTTACTGACATAGAAAATTTCTCTTCTGTAGCTTAGCAAGCTCTTCTTGAGATGAATCTTTGCAGTCTGTGTTTTATGCCTCTGAAGACATCTGAAACAAGTTTCCTAATGATCATGTGGTTGAAGCAACAACACAAAGAAGAGGTCTATTGCTTTGATCAATTCTTTGAACCCTGAAAGGCTGCATTTGTGGCTGAAAGAAAGATACAATGAGTAGAATGTGTAGAGAATAAAATGATTACAAGAGCAGATGTGAAGCATCTAATAAAATGCAATCCAAGAAATCTACATGCTCTGCATTGCAAGAATCTTCCAGACACCTCAATCTGTCAAAATGAAGTGCAAGACCACTTGTTAGTTTAAACAGGCTGAAGAGAAACAAAGCCATAAACTGACCAATTTGTGGTCATCACTTAAGAAGAAGAAGATGTATGGCAGCAAAGTTCTTGATTGCATGTGGGTATACATCAACATCTCAAGAGAAGAAGATCTTTAATGATTCTTGAAGATAGAGATTATATGAGATAGAGCTGCAGGCAAAATTTGGCTGAGTCAGACATCATATATTGACAAAATATTCAAGCTTGCAGACAATTATTCACATCAAATGACATCTCAATAAGCAAAGACAAAGTGTTTCCAGATGTGCAAGCTTCTCAATCATTTATTACAAAAGGCTTCTTTTTGCTTTTTTTTGCTTCTTGTATCTTTCTAGTTCATGTTCATTTGAATGTCTTGTCTGACAGATCTGCTGGAATAATAGATGTTGAGAAGTTCATGGATTGAGCTGGGGCTGCTGGACATATTTTATACCATGACTTGTGTTGGCTGATATATCTTGTGCCCTGATATATATCAGCAACTGATACATGCTAGCTGAACATATTTTACATCATGACTTGTGTTGACTGATATATATCTCTGAAGAGGCATGTGAAATCTGATCTTGTCAAGTTAGGGTAAAAAATATGTTCAGCTTAGAAAATTCAAGAATGTTTACTTCTCAGTAGTAAACTCACAATATTCATCTATTGAGCTTGTGATTGCCTATCTAATAATCTAATAATATGTAAATCACAAGTTAAGAAGCAAATAACATTTTCAGAGTTAGATTTGGTCAGAACAGCCAGTCAAGTCTGACTTGCAAGAATTGTGTCTCTGCTTTTTGACTCTCAATGTTGTCAAATCACTGAGTGATGTGCCTCTGAGGCCACACATCATCACAGAGACAAACAGCAATGTAGATGTTCTGTTTCATGACTGATGACTGATGAATTTTAGTTCATGCTGGTTCCAGGTGTTTCATCTTCTCAAGAAAATAGCAATGTAATTCAGTCTGCTCATACTCAAGCAAATGATCTCAATAATGAATATTGAAATCATCAGCACACTCTTTGGTCACATCAGGTAGGCTATTTCTAGAGAAATTTTTCAGAAATTCAGGAAAGTCACACATCATTCATAATGACAATGCCAAAACACATTTCCAGTCCATCACTTCAGTCAAAACACCTTTCTCATCTACCAGAATGTTGCTGCAGCTGAGATTGCTGTGAAAAAGCACTGAATGCTCAATTTTGTGATTATCAGAAAAGTGTTGCTGCACTAAATTCTGAAGTTTATTGATATTTGATAATGTCATCTTTGCATGTTCTAAATTCAGCTCTGCTTCTTCACTCAAGTTGTTCTTCATGTGCTTTTGAAGAATAGAGTTGCAGCTGTTTTTTACAAGCTGCAAGCTTGCAAGTAATCAACACTTGCTTGAGCAGAATGATTCTCTTGAAATTTCTTGCAGGATGTGATTTCTCCAGAAGAAATGTTTTGACATAAGATGATTCAAAGATGAAGAAATATTGCTGGCTGACAATGAATATGGATATATGTTTCTGATTCTGTGAAATTGATGTCAAAAAAGAGTCAAGAAGAGAACTGCAATTTGCCATACAAAATTCTTCTTTGCTGTATATGACATGAATTTTCACAAACTTGCCAAAGGTTTTTCAGCTATCTTCTTCATAAGAATTCACTCAAAATTCAGCTGATCATCTCAGCTTGAACAATAAGCAAGAACACACAGCACTGATAGAGACATATTCTGCTGTATTTAATTGATTGTAGCAACCTCACTCAGAGTCTTGAGTTTTGAATCAACTGATAAGAATATTCACATCATCATCTGCTGTTGATCAATTTGTACATCATAGAGTTTGTTGAAGGCATTCTCAGCTAGAGAGCTAACAACAATTGATGTGCTTATAAGTGTCTCTTCAAGAATTTTCTTGATAGCTTCAAGATGTGATTCAGTCATTCAATGTGGCTGAAGTAAAAAGCATTTCTGTGTCCAATCAAGGTCTTTGAATTGTTTAGTTGAGTCTTCAAGCATGATTGAATCAAATGCAAAAGAACTTGCCATTAACAGATTTTCCAACTCAACCTGAGCAGATGCATAGATCTCAATGAATGATCAGATGTAGTACTGCAGATTTTAAGCTAAAATTGTCAATGAAAAATTCTGTATCAAGCTTGAGATTGCATATTCAAAAAGAAATTGCAGCTACAAAATAAGATTTCTGTTTCAGAAGACAATTGCAATCTGATTCTAGTGCTAGAGAAATAATCATATTCTGATATGAAGTTTGAAATAGCTTCATTGTTATGTTTTGCTTACATATTTATCACTTTGATCAAATTCAGTCTGTTTTTTGCCTAGTTACAGTTTAAGATTGGCTCTTCATCATGAGTATCATCAAGTGAGTTCATCTTTCTTCACAAGAATTTTCTTCTTCTAATTCATTCTTCAAGTGGTGAGGTATTTTCCTGAAATCACTTTAAGAGGAGGCAGCTTTTGTTGACTGCAGAAAACAAATCATCTCATGCTCTTGAAACACTTTTGAATGATTTCTACAGAGAAAAAGTTGATGAGAAGAACTATTCAGACAGAACAGCACTTTCATGAGTGGCTGAAGCTGATCAGGCTGACAATGTCAAAATCATTCTTAAATATAAGATGAATCTGAATCAACAAGACAATAATGAAAAATTTCTGTTAAGCTGGACAGCCAAAAGGGGGGATCTCAGAACTGCAGAGCTACTCATTGCAAGAAAAGCAAATGTGAACTTGAAAAATAGTTCAGAACTCACACCACTTACCTACACACATAAGATCAGATATGGCAACATCAGAGTAATGAAGTATCTTTTACAAGATCATGATGCTAGCAGGCTAAAGCAAATCTGGCTGAATGACTTGAAGCTGATTTGAAGCAATATCATTGAAACTTTCAAGAAAATTAAAAAACATCTAGATGAATTTCTGATAGAGTGATGAAATGAGAGTGAAGAGAATCTGTCTGAGTTTGAAACATCTCAATGAAATCAAACTTGAGAGCTAAAACAATGCTTAAAGATTGATTGACCAACAGCTTTAGTTTATAATATGCTTATGGCCTTTGCTGCAACAGTCATTGAGATGGACAATCTTGTTGAATTTTGAGCTGATCATCAAAAGCATTTGTTTCAAAAATACTTACTGTGTCATTTTTGACTTATCATGTTTCAGTCTGATTTGCTACTATTTTGGTAATTTCTTGAAGATGGGCTCAAAGGTATATATTCAAATAATTTAGAAAGTCAGACATTTTTTATGAATATATGAGTCACATTAAAAAAATCCAACAGATCTGCTATATCAATTAACCTTCTGACTTTTCTTGTGAGTATGTATTTGGAAAAGATCATTTGACTGAGAAACTAACTGTTTAATTTCTAGCATTATCAATACATGCAGCTCATTGTCAATAATGTCTTGGCATATCATTGATCTCAACTCATCAAGCCTCTCACCAAACTAAAATCAAAAGATGTGATCATTGTTATACTCAGTTGACCCTTCTTTTTCTCTAAGAGACATCATTTCATCAGTAATAAGCAAAGACAACTCATTCTGACAACTGTGGAAGAGAGGTTTCACAAGGCTGAAGCAATCATGAGAAAATACCATCAGCATGTGCTCATGATGAGAAATGCCAGCAAAAGAGAACAAATGATCATTCAGAAGATCAAGATCATCATCACAATGCTCACAGATGATGATGTGCACTGTACTGCAAACTGAGAAGGTATGGATTAAGCAAGTTACACATAATTGATTATTCTCATGTTCAAATGTCTTAGCAGTTCTGATCATTTCAATGCAAAATGTTTTGCAGATATAACTCAAAGCAAAAAATTCAAAATGTTTTAAACTTGAGCAGCATGACAGAGTTCAGATTATACTCAATTAATTTATTTTATCTGTTCATCAATATTTTTCAGAACTCTTCTGAAATGAATTCTTTCATTATTTGAGCAAGAAAAAATGAATGATGTTGCAATCTGTGAGCATCTTCTCTGCTATAATCAATGAAGTTTTTCTCAAAAATTCTGAGATTTTCTCAGCATGATGTGAGCTTAGAAACTTTGACTGCTGCAACAAATAGTATGAATGAAGTCACATCATGTTTCTCTGATGATAAGCATGCTTGACAATCATCTTAGCACATTTCTAATTTCTGACACAGACCACATGAGAAGGCCAGAATGAGCATCTTCTTGATCAAAACAGAAGACAACAGATTGATAGTTGAAGTGTATGTGTAATCATTCAAGTTCACTCAGAGGGGGTGAAGCTACCAAGCTGGCCAGACTGTCAGAAAAGAACAATTGACTGAAAATCAACACTAGAAGATCATTGATTTGAGATGACTGATAGTCAGAATCTTTTTTTATTTAAGTAATTTTTCTGTGTGATTTGAATTGAAGATGAATAGAATTTTTTCTGCTGAAGAGTGAATATTTCAAAATAGAAAAAATGCAAGAAGACATATCAGACAAGTCTCAGAAGAAGAAAATGTCTCTCTTGAATTAGCAGATTTGAGTGAAAATCTTTGACAAACTTTGTGTCACTTGTTATTAATTTCTGTCTGATGAAGTTCTAGTTCAGACACAATGACAAAGAAGTCACAATGACAGACTCTGCTGTAGCTTTGCAACATGTGTGCAAGAGTCTTTTTTTAATTCTTTCACATCTTCTGTATGCTCTGATAATCTTGCTCTGGTTGTTGAGCTGCTGAAAATTTGATTATCAAGTACTTAACCACTTGTTTTGGTGATGCAAGATCATATTCAGCAATTAGCAGAGTCATCTTGCTGTAGCAGTTATTGCAAAAGAAAAAAAGTTTATTCAATAAACTTTTCATTTTCCATCATCACATTTGTTGAATACATCAACAGTTGAGTTCTGAAGTTTCCATTTCTGACAACTGCAAATCAACAATACAATCATTCTGACCTGAGCAATGATTTTTGGGTGACAGCTCTAACCTGGCTTTTTCAAGATGAGAAAGAGTGACAGAGAATTAGTTAGTTACTTGAGACAACATTTTGAACTTTTTGCTTTTTTGAATTCTGATTGCTTTGACTCACTGTTGTGAATTGAGTGTGCAATGCTTGTAAGATGTATGTTTGTAGTACTATCTACATACAAGTAACTGAATGGGAGGCTGTGCTAGACAAGCACTAAGAGCTTGTAATTTCATGTGAAGTCTTTTCACATCTCATCTTCTTGAGATCTAGACTTTTATTTTTGTGATATTGCATATCATTGATGTCTCAGAACACACTTACTTTTGTGACCTTGTGTAGCTTGTCTGTGTTGTCATAGGCTGCTGCAGTGCTTCTTCATATTTTTGCAAATCAGCTGAGACTGTCATGACTGAAAAATGAATAACAGATGAATGTCTTCAAATGAAGTCATGTGTTTGAAATGATGTCTTCATGCTTGAATTGAACTGCAAGACAAATCAGATTGCAAGACAAATTGAATTTTCAGCAGTCAAATGATTTTTGTCAAGTCTCTGTGAATACAGAAATTTGGAGAATTATTCATATTTTCACTGAATTGCAGATTGTGGCCAAACATTGCATAATCAATGCTTGACTTGAATTCTGCTTGCATTAGTATGTTACACAGTAGTACTCAGATGTCATGCTTCACAACTGATGAAGATTTGAATTTAAAGTAACATGTTGGTCTGTGGTTTCCAATCCAGATCTGTGGCAATCTTGAAGCTTTAAAATATGTACTAATGAAGATTGCAGTCCAAAGAACTGATAACAGACTTAAATTAAGTTTTCTGATTGATTGTTCTTGAGTGAGTTATTGTGAACATCATCATACACAACATAGCAGAGACAGAGACAGAATCAGCATTCAGACTCAAACACAACAGTATCAAGCTGTGGCTTTCAAAAGAATTGACTTGCCAGAACAATACTTTTTTCAAGCACATGAAAATAAAAAAAGCACAAAAAGTGAGTGTCTGCAAGATGTGATTTAAGTTTCTGCCAGATTTCATTGTCATCTTCACTCAGCTGCAAGAATATTATGAATTCTTGAGCTCTGAAGATCAGTTGAGAGTTCTAGTCAATGTCTTACAACAGTAAAAATTTTCTGTTTTTAGCAAGTGTCTCTTGCCTGTTGCCTTTGTTGCCATTCATTCTTTTCAAATAATTCAGATTTCTTAAACATTACAAGATTTGATGCTTCAGGTATTATCACTTTCAGTCTTCATGTCTCTGATCTTAGTTGTGTGATGACTTTTCTCCTCTTTTTCAGAATTGCTAATTTCTGCTTATGTGACACTTCAAACTTTTTTAAATTGTCATTCATTCTTTCAAGATTTGGATATATGCAGTTCTTGATGATATGAGCATAGTTTTAATATGAGTTGAAAGCAAAACATATCACTTCTGAGGCTGGCAGTGACCAGTTCTCAGATTCTATCAAACAAGCTTTACTTTTTTTGATGCTCAATAAATCTTTTTCATCCTGAAGAATCTGTTTTTCTGAATTGTACTTGTAAGCACCACACAAATGTACTATCAGCACATACACTTTGGCACCAGACTTTGCAGCAAGCTTCATTGATTTTTCCAGAATGATTGTGAAATGTTTATTGAAGCATTGATGCTCAGAACAATGAGGATTGAGTCTGATCATTTTGAAGAATTGATTTGCTCTAGAATTATGTATTGAAGCTTTGTGAGAGTTAATAAAACATGAATATTAAAACAAACAAGAAAGAGAGCTGTTTAAATACCCACATCAGAATGCTAAACAGTCAGGTGATAGATGATGAACTAGATAAGTTTAGCTGTTGCCCTGCAGGGTTGAACTCCAGCCAGAAACTGGCACACAAAAGCTCATGAAGACAATCTCAAATACTCTCACATCTGTTCATTACAAGAAACCAGACTGTTTTGAACATTTAATCTCTACTGCATAAAGCTGCTCTCAGAACTCTTTCTGAAATTCAGTCTTCTGAGCACTTTGCAATGTTTTCTGAGCAGATGCTTTTTCTTTTCTTTTCTTTTCTTTTTTGAATCAATCTGTGGGCATGTTGGAAAAACTTGAAACTGCTGGCTGTCATTGAATTCTCTGTAATTGTTCAGTCAGCATTGCATGTTTAATCTGGCTTGTGTATTGTCAATTTGGTATTATCAGTCATGATTGTGCAAAAAAAATACATCAATATTGACTTTAAAATTTAGACAAAGTAGCTGTCAGGTGCTTTTGAATTAAAAATCTTTCTCTTCAATGTCATAATGCCAATTTGCCTTGCATTGAGTAATGTCTAGCTCTCAAAATGGTAATTCACATCATTCACTCACATGTGGCAATTGGCAGAAAATTATTATCATGAACTAGAGGCTTCTGAAACTTACAATTGCAGCTGATTTTCATTTCTTGCAGGTGTTCAACACTCTGTCATGCAGAGAACTCTTCTCTTGATAGTGTTGACTAATGTAGGCCATTCTGTAAGTGTGAGCAGCTTGTAAAAGCAGTCAGTGTTAGAGATTTTGAGAAAGTCATTCAGTTCAAATGGTGGTTACATGATCAGATCAGAAAAGCTTGAGCTACACTTTGAAAATGACTGCATTTTTTTTTTTTTTTGAGATTCACACATACAATGTAGTTATTTGAGTGCTGAAACTCTCTCTGAAAGAAAGCATTTTTGATTGCATTCTTGAACTAGAATTTTTCAGCACAAGCTTAAAAAATTACTGCAGTAGAGTATATAGTTACTCAGAATATTGTAGAACTGAGCAATCTAAATTCTATAAAGCAACAGTTGAATCTTGATCATGCATTGTCAGAGAATCAACTGTTTCTCTGCAATGTATGATCAATCATTGCTTAGATGTTTTCTACAGAAACTCACTATGATATTATTGCAAAACTGTGAATACTATGTACTGTATGATGTATGTACATTCAATCATTCTCAATCTTCTCATTCCACTTCTGATCTTTCAAGATCCTCACTTTAACTAGTTATTTGATTGATTCTTGTGCAGTGGAGTCATGCAGAGAGTTGAAATTCACAAACTGATCAAAGATCATGATGATGCCTTGTGCTCATTTAAATATCTGCACCAGATTTTCATGCTGATCTTGCAACTGTTTGAAAAAGAAGATTGGCTTAGTTTCATGAAAATTCAAGAAATTAGTTAACATACTCAGCTAACTCATTGATTTTAGAAATGTGATTTTAGCATTGCAACTCAAGCAAAATTTCTTATTATGATACTCATCAGTTCTTCATCTGTTGCATTTTTTTCTTTTCTCTGCAATCACATGAGTAAAACTCAATCATTGAAGCAAGATTGATTTGTTGAAAGATGAAGCTGACATTTGAAAACTGTGATACATTCTCAAAAAGTGAAAAAAGATTTGCAGACTGAAAAGTTGAATCTGAGCTGAATGAAAAGATGTTTGTTTCACTTGAGTCATGAATTTGACTGGTGTCAGCAGAAGTCAAGTGATCTTTCTTGATAAGTCTGCAGAGCACATCAGTTTTTGCCACAAGAGCATTTCAGTTCTTCTTTGAAGTATTCATTTTGCAAATGTGATGAAGGAAAGATGAATTGATGATTGGTGCTTGTGTTTATATAACTAGCTGCTCATTTCATGCTCATTGATGATGTTTCTGAATGATAAGACTTGATTTCATGAATCTAGTAAGTTAAAAGACATTCAGTATTCTGCCAGAAAAGTTTACTTTCAAAAATCTTTCTGATCACCTCTTGAGAAACATGTCTTATCTTGAATGATGATTGCAGAAGTTAGATGATCATGAAAAAACATGTCAGCATCAATCATCATTCAAAGTGAGTGCAGCAACTTAAATCTCATTATAGAGTATATAATCATCTGTTCATCCACTCAGAAGCATTTTTTCAATTTATTGATTTTTAATTCACAGTCATCAAAACTATTACAGTCAATCTTTGAAATGATAGAAACATCAGCTTCTTCTCCACTGCTGGTAAGTCTAGCTCTTCTTAATATATGAAATTCAACTAATTCAGTGTTCAAAGCCATTTCATGTCTGCACTTCAGACAGTAGCTGTGATACTTCTATTTCATGTCTGTACTCTCAGCTGGTTCTAGGCTCATACCTCAATCAAGAGTTGCATGATCAGCATCAAAATCAGAATGAGATGATTTTTCAAGATGCACTTGACTGTTGCAGTGAACTTAAAGATGTTGTGCAAGCATTGAGTTTTCAACATGATGCTCTTCAGACTGCACTGCATGAGACTAGATCTCAGCAAGCTGTGCTACATCACAATCTTCTCACAAAAAAAGTCAAGTATGCTACAAGAAAGAATGCTGTGTTGGCTTTCTTGCATGCTGAGAATCAGACATTATGATGATTGATCAACAAGATGCTTCTGATTCAATCAACTCCCAGCCAGCCAAAGACAGTTCAAGAGCTCTTTTACATGTCACAAGAGCAAAGTGCTCTTATTGAAAAACTAATGCCAATGCTTGATCAATGCAATGAGTGTATTTGATATTTGGAACAGTTTCAACAGATGACTTCAGACATCTGAAATAGAGGAAGAAATCAAGGTATTCAGGGTAGATCTGATACAGCCAAGCCCAGATGAAGTGAAAATTTTGTCAAATTGAAATGGCAGAATAACTTACCATAGCTTCTAATCTCATTTTGTTAGCTGAAGAGGTTTTGAGATTGATTAAGAAGTTCAGTTTTGCAAATAAATCAATTGATAGCTAAGTAAACTTATATGAACTGAATCAGAGATTTCATGCTGACTTTTCAGTCTGAGAGATGCAAGCTAGTAGATTGATGAGAATCAACCTGACTCTTTTATCTGAATACAGAAGCTTCTTTATATACATTTGAGCTCATTTTCTGAAAATCACCAGATCAGGCAAAAACATGATAAGCAAAAGATGACACATGATTAAAAATCAAGTACCTCAGAAACACATGTGGCAATAAATTCTGAGTTCAATAACTTGATGAAGTGCTCTAAAACTCACTGCTGCTTTCTCTTCTGTTTGCTTTAATATCACAAAGCTTCAAGTAGTTGTGATCTGCTTTCTGCAAGCACTGATCTGCTTTGTTCAGAATATTTTTCATCATTTCAAACATGTGAGTCATTCTGCTTCTAAGATTAAGCAGTGCACAGTGATAATTCTCATGCAAGAAGATTTCTTCTTTGAGGTAAGAATTCTTGTAGGCAAGCTTCTTGATCTGATTCTCTAGATACACAGATGAACTTCTTTTTTTATGAAATTGCATTCACAATGAAAGCTACTTGAGATTTGAATTGATATCTTCATGAAGAAGAATTTGATGATCTAGAGATGAGATTTCTGAAATGCTGAGCAATGAAGATTGAAATGATTGTTTTAGTAGATTAACTTTGATAGAATTGAAGTCTGAGATTTTATCACTTGAAGCATTTGATCTGCTTGAGTCTTGTTTCATTTTTTTAATGAAGAGATCAATGTCTGAGATTTCAAATGTTTGACATATGAACAGATATGTACACTTTAGAGTCTTACAAATTTTTTAAAGCCAGCATTTGTGTTGATAAAGTGCATGTGAACTCAGAATGTGCAAATGAGTCTGAAATTATCCAGTATACTTGTAGATGACTAACTAGTTGATTGACTTAATTCTCTAACAGAGTTGAGAAAATGTTTCTGAAAGCATCTGACAGCACTGCAATGCATTTGTCTGAAGATTCTGAGCAATGATTTTTCACTGTTTAACATTTTTTTTCAGCAGCAAGACTTTTATCTCAAGATCATCTTAATATTGTTGCATCTCTGCAATCTTCTCATTTGCTTGCATGTTGACTGTCACTTCTGTAGCTACTTTCAATCTCAATTCATTCAGCTTCTCAATAAGTGCTCTGTTCTCTGTCTCTAGATCTTTAAAGATTTGAGTTTGTGGTGAAAAATTTGTCTATGCATGTCAGTTCACAGAAGTGCCAGATGGGGGGGATTGAGAAAAATTCTCATCATTGTCAATGATAGCACAGAAACTGCCTGAAAGAGTTTACCAACTTCATCTGTCAAGCACTTATATGCATCAATTGAGTGTTTACTCAGTTGTTTCTCAAAAAGATGCTCAACTGATGAAAAGATATTCCAGGCATAAAGATCTCTTACATCTGGGATCAACTTGACCTCAAGTGAGTTGATGAAAATTTTCAATTGGTTACCTCAATATTCAGTTATTTTCTAGACTTGACACAATGAATGAATGTAAATATTTTACAAATATATTCAGAAAGCACTTTTCAACAGTGTACTCTTCATTCTGTGTGATTCTTATTGCTTGACATATTGTAGAGTTGTGAATATGAAAGAACTGCATGCATGCAGATCTTGCTGAAGTTACATACTAAATTATTAAAAGTTACTTCTAGAAGTGAAAATGCACTTGAACTTGTCAGTCATTTTGAAAATGTGAGCTCTGTTCAAATTCACAAAAACTTTCTCATTTATTAGCAGCTGATTATCATTCTCAGCAAACCTGCAGAGATCTTCACAAGATACATTTTATCATGAATCTCATTAAAATATACACAATAGCTATTGATGATCTTGTCACAAGTCTTGTTTTTGCTCACTTTTTTGCTTATCTGAAGAGTTCAACAAGTATATTGCCTCAGCTATATCTTATCAATTCAACAGGCTTGCTCTTTCATTCTTTTGTGTGATATCTCACTTATCCATATCTTCTTTGCCACCATTGGTTGTTAGATTCATGAAGAGCCTTTCATGTTGTCTTACATTTGTTATATGTGATTGCAAACATGTGTTGTCTGTGGTTTCCACATTCAAAAGCACTCAGAAATATATGTCATTGAGCAGCAACACTCTTTCTGATCAACATGAAATTTTTGTCAAGTGAAATACATTTAGATTTTTTAGCTAATATTATGAGAATATATCACTGTACTTGCTGAAAAATACTCACAACAACAAGCTGAGTTGCTGTTGTGATGATTACATTGCATGTCATCACTGCAAGAGCTATTGATTGAAAAACATCATTCACTGAGTCTAAAATTATTTTCAGACTCATTGCAAGTATCTCAGAACTCTTGTAAATTATTGATTTGTACTAACAAGACTAAAGTGTGATAATTTCTTGAATTTTGATATTGCTTTTCTTACCATTTTCTGATCACATTTTATTCATGTTGTCTTCATAAATATCTCACAATCTCTGTTGAGTGATTTTTTTTGTGATCTGGCAGCACATTTCAGAACACAAGTTCTTCAATCAGATGTACTTGTATGCACAGTTTGCAATGTTTGCATTAATGTCTGTTATTCAATCTGCAGTGTTTCTTCACCAGAATGCTGTTCTTTTTCCTGATGAGTGCTCTAAAGTTCTTGTAAAGTATGTGATCAAAGAAATTCACAGAAATGACCTGCAGAAGAGAGTAATCATTGCTATCAAGATTTGAGTGATATTGTCACAATCTTTGAATGTACAGTCAGAATAAATTATCAGCCTCTGGGTAAAATTGCTGAGCACATGATTTTTACTTCAAAGCTACCTTGTGATGGTGACATTTTATCTTCTGAGAAAACAGACTGAATTGAAGTTATTTCTTCACTCTCAACATCACTTGTCAATGACTTTGATGAGTTATACTTCAGAGAATCTTGACAAGCAGCTTTCTTTTCCTGCTTTCTTCAGTGGCTCATACAGCATCAGTGAGTCAACAAAGAGCTACAAGATCATTATCATGATGACAACTAAATTTGAAATTTCTGCAGTACTTCTGTATCTCAGGCAACAGCTTCATAGTCACAAAAAAAATAATTCTTGAATTCAGTGAGTATATTTTATGTGACAGCTACAAACAATTGATGAGCTCAATTTATGTCAAGCAACTTTCTGACTAATTTGAGTAGATTTTGCTATAGCTGCAAAGTCATTGCTTAACAAATTACTGCTGGATGACAGCTTGCATGATAACTATGTGTGTATGAAATCTGCTTAATCTGATTTTTTAACTAACTCTTAGAAAGATTTTTATTATTTTCATTTACTCTGCATCTAGTTTTGAGCATTCAATCTACTCTGCATTTAGTGTTGAGCATTCTGTGTCTGGTAGAACTTTACCTCTTGAAAAGCATGATTGTGCATTTCTATATCATGAGAGTGCAGATTTTCTTCAAATCTTGAATGAAGAGATTTCAGAAAAGTCTGTTAAACAGCTTTCAGCATAAAATGATCAGTTGAATGTACTAATTATGAGTGAGTAGCCATTTTCACATTGAAAATTCTAGATTCAAAATGCTGATTTGCTCAGTTTTGACTTTAGTGAAGTTGCATGATCATTTGTGTAGCATTCTGTGATATCATTTACATAATAAAGTAAGATTGATGAAACTTGAATCTCAGCCAGAGAAGTAAAAGTCTTAAGATTGAATTCACTGAATTTGCTGATTCAATGCTGCTGTACATTTTGTCATCTTCTCAGATATATACATAAATAATGATGTTTGCTTATCATATAGTTATGACAAGTCTTGATAAACTCATCTCTGACAAACACTAAGCATTCCACAGCTTGTCTTCAGCAAACTGTTTAAAATACTGCTTATTTTTTTATGTACAGATGAGATTTACTGCAGATCAGAAATGTATAAAGATTAAAGTCATATTCTGAATTTCTGATAATGCAGTGATTTGATCAAAAGCAGCAAAAATTAGAGCAGCAGAAAAAGCTCTGCTCTCATGATCACATAAGTTTTAAAAATTGTTTTAATTTTTTAATAATCTGATATCAAGTTCAACATTGGGCAAACAGGTGAAGATATGAAACTCAGATATAATTAAAGTAAAAATTTCATGTGAACATTAAAGCAAAAATGACTGGCTTCTTGAGATATTTGGCATTTCAGCTCTGTTTTGCCAGAAATGAATGCTATCAATCATTAGACTTGAAGTGATGATGAATTGTAAGAACTCACTTTCTTCAAGTCATTCAAAGTATCTACAGCAGTGATTGCTGATAGAAATGACACTGCATCTGAGTCTGATGATCAGTGCTAAAAATCATTTACATCAATTGTCTCATTGTTTTTTGCATTCTTCTTCATCAGTTGCATCATGACAGCACTCAATGCTTGAATCTCTCAAGTGAACTGTCTTGAGAAACACATCTGTCAGCTTTGAGAATTTGCTAAAATCTATCAGATACAAGCTGATCAGAAAAGATCATGAATACATATGTATGTATCAATTTTCACAGAATCATTCAGATCAACTAAAATATCAGCACAAATCAGAGAATTCAATTCTAGATTGTGAGCAACAAGATAAATCAATTCATCAAGAAGCTATCAACTGTTAAAACTCATCAACAAGTGAATCAGAGTGTTGATTATCTGATCAATGACAGAGACAAGTTCAATTGCATCAAATCATTTTTGTGAGAGAACAAGATGTTTTAATGAAGTTGATTGATACTTAAAAATAAGATAAAGTGAATCTTCAAACTGAAAGTTTTTTAAAGATGAGATGATATTTTTGTGTTGCACTTCACTTAAAATTGATAGAATACTGTTCTTGACTATTGAAAACTGTCTAAGAGCAAATATGTTAGAAGGTGTAATTTGAAACTGCACTACTGTGAAGTTGTTGTCAAGCTCACAGTCTCAGAATGTGATGTAAGTGAGTCAAGAAGACTCTTTTCTAATGATTATTGTTTCAGTTGATTGCTTTTCAAATCTTATCATATCAGAAAGAGCAAGATTTCTTGATCAAGATTGAGTTCTTGATTGAACATAATGCTGCTGTGAGAAATTTGAATCATTGTTTTGAAAGTGAATTTGTTTTATTTTCTGAATAAAAAAACTTGAGCAATGTGAATCTTGAGAATGTCTTGTGTCTTGTAGAGGTGCAAGATTAAACTGAGTTGTGTGTTTTTCTTTCTTGTATGACATTGTACAATATATGATATTTTTTGAAACAAGTGTATTTCAAGAAAGTTTTTCACAATCTCAAGTTCTTGATCTTGTCAGTAAAAACATAAGAAAGATTGAAAGAAAGTGTGCAGAATGATATGAATTTGCAGATAGAATGTTGCTCAGCATTTTCTTACATAATAAAAACAAAGTCAAATTTGTTTGAAATCTTCTTATTCTCTTCTCATTGAGCAAGATGTCAAGAAATTTGTTCACTCAAGCAGAAAAACAGCTGACAGCAGAGTGATGTCTTAAGTTTCAGGGCACAGTATGAATAAATGTGAATCATATTCATGTGTCTGCTGTGAAGAATACAAAAAAGTATGAAAGACTTTGTTGAATTTTGCTTAAGAAGTGCTGTCTTCACCTGAAGTCACAGAATCATGTTGTTTGTATAATTTCTCAAACTTCTTTGAATGAATCTCTTCAGAGAGCAGAAGTTTGTTTGAAATCTCTAAAAATCAATTTCACTGAAATTTACTCACTGCTTTCTTTTCCCTTCAAGAAGTTGAAGTGCTTGCATGGAGCACATTGTGTTCTTGTTGCACATGAAATTCTTTCTTTCAGTGATCATTGATGAATTGTTAATATATTTCTTGATGATGCAAAAAATTCAGTTTTAGAACTTTTTCAGTCTGGCTAACAGTAGCACAGATATTGAAAAATCTTTACACATCTCTCTCATTGAAGAGTACTGCAATGAGTATAAACTCACTGATGAAGAAATATATCACAAGATTTGACAGTATCAGCAGGAAGAAAACATTTATTTAGAAAACAGATGATGATCACAATTGTTCTCTAATAAATTCAATAACAAAAATGACTTGCTTTGACATCTTTTCAATCACAATTCACTCAAAGCTGCATTTGACAATCTTCTGAACATTCCTGGCCTCTGAAGAAGGCTGAGAATTAGTATGTTAGATAGAGTGATCAATTTCAAATGTGATGAAGTGAGTTCTTTCATTCTTGAACTGATCTCAATTGCTTCTTACAAAAATAGAAAATCATTAACTATCTGAGTGGTATAAAGAAGAATTTCTCATTTCTAGTAGAAAATGATCAGTCATTGATGATCAAGATTAATCAGCATGATGTGGAGACACTACAGTCAAGAGCATCAGCTATCTCAGAGGCTGACTTCTGATTCATCAAAGATAGAGTTCTGAGTGATGAGATTTTTGATGAGTTTACTGAGCAAGAATGTGATGTGATTTGAAAGCAATTACAGACTTGTAAACATCTAATTCTTTTTCTCTTCACATTTTTTGAAGACTTCAAGTACTTGGAAATTTGTGCAGACATCATGAAGCATCTCTTTTCAATATCAGACATCAATCAGATCATTCAGCAGACAGCAGTGTCAGATTTCAAAGACTTCAATGAGAGCAACAATTATATTTTTGTTCAAATTTCCAACAGAAATATTCAGAAAAGAGCTGAAAGCACTGAAAGCTGTTTGAAACTTTATTATTGCCAACTCTGACTGTATGTCATGTGTGAGTATTTCAATCTATCAAAAGAGACAAAGAAAAGCAATAAACTGCTAGCAAAAACTTTTATAAAGATTAATGAAGAAATTCTTCATAAGTTGACAGTTCTTGCACACATATTTGACTTTGAATTGACACAGATCAACATTTTGGTTGAGAATCATCCAGACTGTTTGATTGTGTGTGCTGCTTTACTTAAAGCTTGAAAGCTGAATTGATATCATTACAATTAAATTGAATATCTAATTGATGTGATTGACCACTGCTTCTCCACAGCTGAAAGCTACCACACTGAGTTCAAACATGAACATATTCTCATTACAACATTCAGCTCTTGCTGTGAAATATCAACAAATGAGACTCATCAACAGAACAAATCATCTCTCTTTCTGAATATATTACATGCAGATGACACACATATGAAGAAGCATCTTACAACTCTTTTTGTTTGCAAATGTGTGTATTTTGCATTTTTTGATCACATGTATTTTTCAGAAAGTACAGATGCAGTCTCAGTCACTGATGAGATGATGTTGAATGAAGACTGTTCTGAAGAAATACTGAATCAGTTAGAAGAATGCAGCTGTGAGACTGAAACTGATCAAGCCTGTCAATTACACCTGAAACTAAAAACTGAAAACAGTTGATTGCAGAAAGAACTTAATGAAGTGAGACAGCAGAAAGAAATAGAACAAGTCATGTTGAAAAAGTGTCAGAAGAAAGTTGAAAACATTCAACAGCAAAAAAAAAAAAAGCAAGTTATGTTGAAACAACTACAGACAGAGTTAAGACAAGCTGCAATGCAATCAGAAAAAGAAAAAGAGAACTGCAATCTTCAAAAAAAAAAAAACAAGCCACACTTACTCTGCAGAACTATGCTGAACATTTTCAACAACAATTAGAATTAGAAAAACTGAAGTTAAAAAAACTGCAGAATGAGACCAGAAGTATTGAAGAGCAAAAAAAAAAAAGCAGATCATAGTGAATAATCTGCATGAAGAAGCTGAAATCTTTCAAAAAAAATAAATTCTGAGAAATTAAAACTGAGTCAAATACAGAATGATGCTGAGAATTTGAAAAAACAAATGCAGAGAGACCAAGCCATACTGAAGAGATTGCATGAAGATATTGATAACATTCAACAACAGCTTAAAATGAAAAAAACAAAGTTAAAACACTTGTTGCCAGCAACAGCTAATTCAGAAAATGTCTTAGAAAGTGTTGAACAATACAATCTTGAACAAGAAGAATGACTGAGAGATGAAAAAAATCTGTTTGAGACAGACAATGACTGGAAAAATCTACAACTGAAGTCTACAGAAAAAACACATCAGCAAACAAAAAACAAAATGAATCTGACTCAGTCTGCTGTGAAATGCTCTGAAACAAGAAACACTCAATCTGAGATGTTGAAGCTTGAGAAAATTGTGTTTAAAATATTTAATGAAAAAAATTGAGAAACAATGAAAGAGCACAAATTTAACCTGTCACACATTGCATGTGTGGTCAAAAAATACATGATGAAGAATTATTTTTCTTGTAATCAGATGAAATGAGCCATTGAGCCTTCAGAATGACTTCAAGTCACAATTCAGAATGAAAAAAATGAAGTTTTATTTACTAAAAATTCAGACAATTTGACTCATGTGATGAATGAAGAGATCACTTCAATGCAAATGATAAGAGAGCAATCAGAGGAAAACAACCTCTCAGTCAAAAAAATACAAGTCTCAATTGATGATGACAAATTATGAATATTGATGATGTTTAGAAATCTTTTGTGTTTTTATCAGATTGATCAGTCAATCAAGAATAGATTATAGAGAAAGCTCTGGTGGAAAAGAAGCAATATGTATTGTGTAAAGCTTGATTATATATGTATGTAGATATAAACTGCTGAAATAGCATATAGAGCTCAAATGAGTAAATCTTCTAGAGAGCAAGAAGCAGCAAGCATGAGTTTGATTCTCTAGATCAGTTCTTGATGGCAAAGCATCTCCTTGCCAGAAGAAGAAACCTTCCTAATCAAATAAACAACTTCACACTGGAGTAAAGCCTCTAGAAAAGCTGGAAAATCTCTAACTCTAAACAACACATTTTGATTGAAACATCAACACATTTGAAATTTCATAATAACAAACCTTTCACACAAATCTCATCTTCTTCCTTTGTGATTTCAGAATTTTTGCCTGCCCCCTCCCCCCAAAGAGATATGACATTGATTTGCATGTAAGGCAAACATATTGAATAGCTCTGTAAGCAATAGATATTGATTAACATATGCAGATCAAGATGCCTATCACAAAAAAGAGTGCTGGCTTCAAATTCTTATCTGAAGAAACAGAAGACTTGCCTGTCTTGTCTTCTGTCTCCACAACTAAACATGTCTGAAAGGGTGAGAGCAAGCTAATTTTGTGTTGAAACTGCATCAATTGAGTATACATTTCATCTTGACAAGCCCTGCAATCACCAGCAGGGAACCAATAAGACTTGTTTGAATTGTTTGACAAGCAAGAAGATCTGTGTTGCTATTAACAGATGATATCATGTCTGATTATGAAGCTTCTGAGCCTTCATAAAGAATATGCTGAAGTTCAAAATGACTTTATGAAGAAGTCATATCTCAAGAAGTTTGATCATGTGTTGTCTGCTCTTCTGAATGCAGAAGATTGCTTCTGAGGCACAAGCTGTATGCAATTTGAAATTTCAAGACAAATCATCAAGTATACTGACATATAATATATAGCACAAAAGAAAAGCTGACTTGTCATCTTCTTCTGAGATGCTGATAAAACATTCTTGTATGCTTCTTCTCATCTTCAACATTTCATCATCTCAGTGTTCTCAATTTGATATGATCTCATGATTTTCTCAAGTCTCTGAAATGTTTACTACTGGCTTTGGTCAGTTGAGTGTTTGTGTTGGCTCTGTTGTGAACTTCTTTGCCTGAATTCTGTTTGCATAGCAAGCAAGCAAGTATTTGAGAATAAATTGAAATTGATTTGAGATGTGATGCACTTTGTTTGTGGTGGTAACACTATGCTGCTTCTTGATGACAGAGAATTTGATCAAGAAGAGTGAACAGTGATCATTAAGATAGAAATTTGCACACAAGACAGCACAATCTTCTTGTTCTTTTCAATATTGATTTGAGTAGCAGAGAAAACAGTTTCTGTGATAGCTGTAAGATAATGACTAGACACTTCAGTTTGCAACTCATCTTGACTTTTTGTTTTAATGATAAGCACATCTGTTGTTTGAAATGAAGAAGATGTTGACATAGAAGCAGTTGTTATGATGCTGCTATTCATTGTTTCATAGAAATTTGTTGCATCTTTGAGACTGAATTCACACTCTTGAGCTGAGTCAGACCCTGAAACTGTTGTGCAGAAATTGAGTAATTTGACTGCATTGACTGTATGTTCAAATTATTTTTTTGAAGTTAAGATAAATAATCATATTACTGATGAAGTTTGAATATGACTGTGAATCCTGTGATACATAGTAAGTTGTATTATGTAACAGATTTTAGCTTTATAGAAAGATACATAATCTGCTACAAATCTTTCTCTTTCTCTTTTTTTCACTCTCTCAAGTTTTTTTTCTTTTTCATTTTCTTCACAGCAGGCTCAGTCAGTTGCTAGTCTAGACTGATGTGATTGATTTCTACTTTTTTCAGTTACAATCACTGATGCATTGATTCTGTTCTAATCTGCATCATCTCAAAATTAGCATCAAAATCAATCAGACTGAATCTCTTCTGGCCTCTAGTCATCAAGTGACAGAATTTACAATATATGAAGAAATGATTACTACATGACATATTTCATTCTGATTTTCTCAACTCTCATTCAAGATTCTGACAGAATTTTGGCTGAAACACATTTTTTAGAACATGATATCAAATCATCTTTCTTCATTGACATTCTTTCACCTTCAAGTGAAATGCTATCTTTGAAATTTCATCTTTTAGTGACATCTGGATTTTTGCTGCTGTTGATATCCTAAAATCAACTTTCTGAGTCAAATAGTTTTTGCTGATTAGTTCTATTCAGATATATGATTCACTTGCTCTCTCTGTTCAACTATGCTCTTTCAAATCTCAACTAATTATATGAGTTTTTTAGAATAAAAGATCACTGAAAACACAACTGACAAGACAGATTTCTGTCAACAGATCACTACTTCTTGAAAATCTTTGTGTCAAATCAAGCTTCTCAAGAAACTCACAACTGAGCTTGCAGTCAAGATTGCTAAGAAATAGCACTTTCTGATGATTTAAAGAATATTATGATCCATGCCAGATCTTTTCATATGTGAAAACAATTGCTGTATGAAAGAAACTTTCAAACTTCAAGAAAGACATAAAGAGTTTCTCTATGCCACAATATATACTTTTTATCAATCTTGATTATTCAATAAGATGAAAAGTACTTGCTTGCAAATGGAGAAGAAGATACTGAAATTCAGAATAAGACTCATGAACCTCAAAAGACAGTAAAAAAAAGTTAAGAAATCTCAATCTTGACATTCACAGCACAAACCCACAAGAAAGATTGAATAAAGCTCTCTGAAAGCATTAAAGCAAAGACAATTTCAAGTGCACAAAGCAAATGATGCTGACAATACTTAGAAAGCATTCAAAAATAAAAAACAGAAATGATATTTGGCACACTTAGTGCTTCTTCAACTCAACATCTTGATACTCTCATTCTGCTTTTATGAACCTTAAAGTCTACTCACAGAGAGAAAAACTCTGATTGCAAAATTCAGAGCAGTTACTAGTATCTTGCAATTTATCTCTCTGATCATCAGCTAGCTCTTAGCACAATAGAAAATTCAATAGAATGAGCATGATCAGGCTACAAAAGAACAACAGCTTATACTCTACATCAGTGCCTCTTTATCATTTTTATATGCAATCTTGTGATCTCTTTTTCAGTCATTGAGTATATATATGACCTCCCTCCCTCTCTGATTCATCTTTCTTTCAATTTCTTTTCCACCTTCAAATCCACCACCACAATGATCTAAAAACCTAACATATCAGTGTTTAAGACATTCATCTTCTGACATGATCTGACATTATTCTTCTTCATCTATCTATAGCATTCAATCTGAAGCTTCTGCAGGCATGAGCTTTCAGAGTTGTCAGTCATGGCTTCTGCTGAATCTGAATCATGCAACATCATTGTCATTGATGATGATACAAATACAAAGACAGGTGCATCTCAGTCTTCAACTCAAGAGCTGTGGAGAAAGAGACATCTTACAGACTATAGCTTTTCAGAGTATGAGAATCTATTTGATTACTCAGCACTTTCTGATGCCTCTGCATCCACAACATCACAGCCACTGAAGAAACACAAAATTTTCAACTTGAAAACAGTCTTGATAAGATTTTTCTTCCAGCTGAACTTGTTCTTTGCTGATATTGAGATAAATGACTGTGAATCAGGAAATTCATGCAGTATTTGAAGCAGAGTTCATGAAAATCAGAGTGTTACAGAAAGAAATGCAGCATCTGAAGAAGTGAAATGCTGAGCTAGAAAAAAAGCATCATGCAGAGCTGATTGAAAAGAACAAGAAGATTGACAAGCTTGAGACTGAGATCAGAGAGCTGAAGCACTGATGTCAATGTTCAATATATTATACCATTTTCTCTGAGTGAAGAACTCTCATGTGTGAACATAAATTTTGCCAGAAATGCCTCTCTGCTGATTCAAAGATCTGTGAATTGTGTTGTTGAGATTTCTGAAGTTATATAATGAGTTATTAGATGATAAAATGCTTCTGAAATTCAGTGTGTGAATGAGAAAGAAAAGAAGAAAACCTACAACCAGTGCTGGTGAACAACAGTCTAAGAACATCTGACAAATTCCACACTCATCAATGTGTGTTCAAGCAATGATTACATATTATCAGCATGGTGAAAGAGTTACAACAGACAAATCTACACTTCATGAACAGCTTTCAACTCAAGATTCAAAACTTGAATCTGTGTGGTTTCCTCCTTCTTCTCATTTCTTCCAAATGATGATGAGCTGATATTTTGATAATTAATTTTGTGCCAGCTTGATTCTCATCCTGCCTGCTGAATAACTGCTTCACACTTGATGAAAAGCATGTTTTTGCTTTGAGGCTGTGATGTTCTGGTGAAACTCTGTAAGGCTTTCAAGAGCTGACAGAAATGAAAATAAAGCACATATGTATTCAGTGATTGATTTAGTTATCTAGTCACTGACTTGATGCTCATGTCATGTGAAAGACTCTGTCTTGACACTGCAATTGTGCTGTCTCAAAATATGCCTTATTGTGTAGAAGATGAATTGCTGTTGAACACTCTACTGTGTTCACTGCTAAGAAACACAATCTCCAGTCACATTCTTCCCTCCTCCTACCTCCCCACTGCTCTCATCTTGCCTCCATGAAGTCTGTAATTTCTGTGTAAAGTGATGAGCTTCATGTGACAGCTGTCAGACACATGATCAAAACTCTAATGATTGATCTTGACCAGCCAATCAGAGTGCATAACTTCAACTAATCAATGTGCAGATTTTAGAGTTTCTTGGCATTTCTTGAGACTACATCATCAGTGATGATCTCATGTGGATATTTATGTCAGGACAATGACTCAGAAAAAGAAAATCACACACATTGTGCATACATATATATGCAATGATGGTCTGCAGTGTTGATTCAGTCTTTGTGTCATTGTAATTTTGCTGGCCACAGCTTAGATTGAACTTTTGAAGACAATCTGAAAACAAAATAATGTTTCAGACCACTGATGTGCCAGCAGAATTCATGAAATCAAGTAGAATATTTTTGATAAGCCTCATTCAATAACCTGTGCAGAGAATCAGAATGAAGAGGCAAACAGTCATAGAAGCTGTAAACAATTGAACCTCATCATTTGAGCAGCAATGCAGATCTGATGAGAAAGTGATGCCAAGACTGCATAAAAGTTCAATCAACATCAGCTCATATCTCTGAAATTCATTACAGTTGTCTGATGAATAAGACAAGAACTGTGCCCTCACAAAGGCAGTCAGATGATAGAAAAGAAAGAGAAATCAAAAAAGCACTCAGATTATCAAGTCATTTGAAGTCATCACAGTTTTCTTTGTGAGTTCTCAATTTTGCTAACTGTTGATGAACTCTTTCTCATCAAGCTTGCATATATATATGCAGTCTTGAAAATAATTCTGATGTATGATATACCTACAGACAACTATCTGTTGGCTTGTGTATGAAGCACAACAAGTTTGATCATGCAGGCAATCATATCATATCTAATTGAATATGTGCCAGTTGGGTGTGATAGATTCAATAATGTAATATTTTACATCATGAACATTGTTTTGCCAAGAAGTCTTGAAGCCTCAATGAGGGAAAGAAGAGACTTTTCAATCTCTACATCATATTTTCTTGAAAAATCATTGTTATTCAAGAGTGTAGGTATATATGAACCAGTCTAAACTTGAAAATTTTGATACCATACCTAACTACTTATTGAAGACTTTATCAAATTTCTTATTACAATGACTGTTATTTGAATCTCATCAATTGATAAGATCTCATGACAATGTGAAACAGCCTGAACCTTGATCAAAAATACTTGCAAACAAATACTCTCTTCTGAAAACATTCAAAGCTTGAAATTCTTTCAGCCTACAATGAAATGTGGCCTTTTGATTCACTACACTACTGAGGAATACTCTCAAAAAATGAAAAGCTTATAATTCTTCATATTTACTTGCTGCTAATCATTGTGCTAGATGATGTCTTCTACCCTGTACACTGAGAAACTGCAAAAAATATTGAATTATTTGCATGCTGAATTTGTGTACTTTTCAGAAGAGATGATTATTGAGTCTTTCACTGTTCTCATACCACTTTGTGTTTCAGAACAGATAAAAATTGAAAACATAGCTGTGAATGAAGAAAATTATTACCACATTCTGGAAACTGTGGTTCTCTGTGTCATGCTCAACAGTAGAATGAAAGCTCTTGCTATTTTGAAAATTCAATAAAGTGAGAAATGCAGAACATGATATTGAAAGAATTAATGTTATGATGGGCTGCTTTTGACATGTTTCAGTGCATCAGTCTTAGATTTTTAGCCAGAAGCCCAGATTTGCAATCTTATGTGATGGCTAGATATGATTGAATGCCACAAATGCTCTGTAATCTTTCTTCAGTATTGTGATTATCCCTCCATCATGATTTCATGTGGGTGTGACAAGCAGTGGTATTCTGAGTTGACCCACCACTTCATCATGATTTCATGTGAGTGGAACAAAAAGCAGCACCTCAAGCTGCTCTATCACTTCATCATGAGTATACTGAGGTTGAATATGCCCTGTGTTTAAGTCTTTAGTATAAGATTGTGTCTGAATTCACAGTAGACTTTATCATCATGAGTCTGAATGCCAGAAGTATCATAATTTGAGAGTGAATGACTGACTGATGAAGAAGCTGTCAAAACACTGAAAACTGAAGTGAAATTGTGTGTGAACAATGCATTCTGTGTATCATGAAGGCTCATGCTTGAATTGCTGATGGCAGAATCATTATTTAAAAGTAAGCTTGAAGTGCTTCTCATCATTGCTTCAGATGTGCTGAATGCATTCAATTCTTTTGATGAGACTCATGATGCATTTTCCTGAATGATCAAAAAATGTTGACCTGTAAATGCATCAGCTGTTAAAAGCTTGTCAATTGTGACAGCTTTGTTGAGCTTACTAATCACTTTCAACTGAGCTTGTCCCCTGACCATTTGTTTCATTCAAAGTCACAGCATGTGAATTGACTGCTGTCATGTCATAATGTGCCAATTCTGAGAACACAGATTGATCATTTGACCCAGAAGCTTTGACACTCAAACTGTGTTCTGTTGTCATGTTATCTGATACTGAAGAAGAATAATCAGTGAAACTGTTTGATTGTGTCTGACCAAAGACACTATGATTTGCAAGTCTTGCTGGTCAAGTGATGATCATAGCACCAGATGTGAGAGCTGAGAGAGACCACAGTGTCAACATAAACTGATTGTTGAAACAGAAATTTGAATCCATATTACTGAAGACAAATTCCTCAAAATGACTTGAAGAGTCTGAAGTGTTATTCAACATCTCTTCTGAAATTGCATCTGTTTCTACATTCTGATTATCTCTTGATGTGCTGAAAGTAACTGATACTATTGGCAGCAGCTGCAGATCATTTCTCAGAGAAATGAGTGTCAGTCTGTTTTCTTGCTTGTGAATTAAAGTGTTTGTTCAATCTGTAATGTGTGCAGATTAGCTTTTTTTTTCTGTCTCAAGTTATCACATTGAGTTTATTCAGACTGTTGTCATTTAATGTTCCACTTTCACTTCTGGCCACTGCTGAATTTGGTATCTCAAAATCATGTGTGTGAATCATCTTGTGTGTGTTGTGTCTGTTGCCTGTGATGTTTAGCCCATGATTCTTTCTCTGCACAGCATTATCATATCTTGATCTGTGAAACTCTGAGCAGATGCATATTCATGAATTGATTCATGCTCTGCTATCACATTGTCAATTCTTTGACTTTGATTGTTTACTGTGCTTGCTTGTGAACTGCAGTTTGAAGCTGAGCAACATCTGTCATCAATTGAATGAAGCACTGCTGAAACTGTGATGTGAAAAGAGCTGCTGGTGAATGACTGTTGTTGAATGTGCAAAGCAGATTTCTTAAGCTGCACAATTCATGTTGCTGTTGATCTGACTGTGACAGATGACACTTTGAGATGCTGCTTTCTACTCATGAGCTCATTTGCAACATTTTTGTGATTTCTGATATCAGACAATTCTTTTTGCTGTGATTAAATCTTGCATCAGTGCTTTTCACCACAACTCAGCCACTTGATAAACACAATTCAGATGTGATCAACAATGCCTGCTTGTGAGATTAACATCTGCCATCTTCTGTTGATTTCTTTTGTGAATATTGTGAATTCACCATCATACAATTTTTGATCATTTGAAATGATTTCAGAAAAAAACAGCACTAGTTTCTTCAGTGTGATGTGATCTTCACTGTTCAGAAGCAGGCTCACCAGATCTGCTAGAGCTGCAAATGATAGACTGTGAACTCTGAAGTAGATGAATGACATCAGCATCAAGACATCAGCACATCTGATTTTTCTTTTCAGAAAGAGAACTCTGATGAAAAATTGAATTGTCTTCTTGCTTGAGAGATTGTTCAGTTCTTTCTCTGTTATGAATTTCTTGATGTGCCTGTTCTTGATCTTGATCTTGTGTGTGTTGACAGCCAACTCATCTACTTGTGAACAAAGTCCTTGGACATGCAGGTAGGCATCATACTTCTTGTCAAGAGAACAGTAGATGAAGAGTGCCTGAACACAGAATGAAATATCATTTTTCAGAGACTGTACAGTGAAAATATGCTGAAACTGAATGTTCACATTTTCTTCTGCAATTGAAGTGAGAGTTCTGAAGATGCCAGTTCTTTCAAGTTCTTCAATTCTCTTCTTTTGCTTTGATACAAATTCAAGCACTTTCATGCAGTGATTGACTGCTAATGCCAGCTGCTTTCTCAGTCTGACAAGCACCATCAACACTTCTTTTCTTGTCTTCAGAAGAACATCATTTGAAGTGTGTGACAAAATTCACAGAGCAGATCTGACATCTTCAGAATCATAGAACATTGTTGTGATGACAAGAAAGCTTCTGCACATAAGATGAAAAAATTCACTTTCTTCAGCTTCATCTGAACTCTTCACTGCTTCTGAAAAACTCATGTGTGATTGATGATTGGTTCAGCACTGAACAAGTTGTTCAACACTGAATCAATTACTGTCAGAAAATTAAAAAGCAAAACAATTCTGAATCTGAAATCACACCAACATTATTTCTGATCAAGCTGAATCAATGTGAATTTTGATGGAACAGCACTGCAGCTCAGGCCCCAATTTCTGTACTTGATATGCACAAGTATTTCAAGAAGTAGCTGAACTAAGTTGTGAGCAAGGCTGAAATTTGTTTTTGATCAAGATTGATCTCTCTGTAGCTGATATAATCTTTGAAAATTGTGAAAAAAATGAGATTGATTCATTCTTGTTTTGCATATTTTGTTTTCAGCCATTGCAAAAACAGAGTGATGAGTACTCTGTAGCATGACCAGAGAAATCAATGAGTTTCTGCACAAATGAAAGTGAATGCTCTCAGAACAGAACCCAATGTACTCTGTAACTATATATTTATGACATTCTTCATTGCACCAAAACAAGCCACAACAAGATTTGCACATATCAAATTGAAAAAATGTTCATGTCACTTTCAGCAGACAAGCCAACATGCAAAGATGTCAATTAAATTAGAATTGCATGAATCAGATTCATCACCAGACTGAATCATGAAAGAGTTGTGTGTTTATGCTGTGATCTTGTCAAAATATGTTGAAGTGACTTCTCTAGTAGTAGAAAACAACAAACTCTGGTCTCAAAATGCAGTTTGCAGATTGATAAGATTTTGTACTAATCTTACTGTGCTTGAGATCTGACTCATGCTTTCTCTGTCTTGAATGTGGACAGAATGTGATTTGAAAGAGCACTTCACAAGAATGTGATAAGTCTCACACTTCAAGACAGAAAGCTTGAGTTCTTAATGCTAGCATTCTATCTCTCACTCAGTTTTCATAATAATGTGAGAAAGCTTACAGTTCTAAACATGAAGATTGTGTTGTTGCTAATGTGATGTATCTGAAAATGCTATGAGCTTTTCAAAACTGCTTATAGTTTCAGTCTGATAAAAAGCCTGATCCTGCATGCTTTGATGACAGCTGTGGTTATAATGTGCTTCTGAAGATATATATATTAGTATATGAAGAATGATTTTCAGAAACCCCTTTCACAGTGTCAAGACTATTATGAAATGTATCACAACTACTTGATGACCACTAAATAACCAAAATGGTTTGTTTTCAATTCTACAGAGCAGACATGAGAAGCTAACATTCTCTAGAATAAGATTTCATTAGATACCACTCATAATGATCTCAAGATAAGCATTTATGAAGTTTCATAGTGTGCAGATGTTGAGTCATGCAGAAATTGATTCAGATGCAAGTTGGCAATCAGTCAGTGATGTGGATTTGAGTCCAGTGGTCAACTGAAATCAAGACTTTTGATTCACTCTTCATACATAAAAGATTTGTGATCTTGATCATTCCTGTAATCATTTCACTGAAATATGAGCTTGTTGATGTTGTGGTTGAAGAAGATGCATTCATCAGATTTAAAGCCAAATGTCAGCATTTGATATGAAAGTATTTTACTGAGAGTGATCATTTGATTAATATTTAAAGCTTCTGCAGTGCTGTTCTATATATCACTCAACAGTTTATGAATGCAAAGAGAGGCTGTCTTTGAAATAAACAGAAACAGTATTTGAAAAAGAAAATTCAGTGATTGCAGGCTGTAAATCAGTACAGATCAGAGCAATGTTCTCTTCACATCATACTTATATTCTAGATAGACTAAAATGTGAACTGTACATCATTCATGATCTCAAGCATGTCAGACACATTGAAACATATCTGAAATGCATGTACAGCACAATCATGAGTTGAAAATCATTCACTTGCATGTATGTCAAGATAGTATTTTCTGACAAGAGTGAAGATACTTTGCAGTCTTGTTTACAATTCAGTGGGAGATGAAGCTCAAGAGCAAAAATGATTGAAAGTTCATGAAATGAAAGTATTCTGATACATGATACTAAAGATAACTGAAATGATACATACAGAGTACACAGATGAAATTGAATACTTTTTCACATCTTCTTGAAAGTGTGGCTGGCTTGATCTTCTATAGTTCTTCATCTTCTTTCTCTTCTTCTCTCACTGGTGATCTTCATATTCCAAATTCCTGCTAATAAATAAAGCAGAAGCCCACCCAGATGCTAAGTAAATAACTTTCTACAAAAAACACATGAAACAGACACTTGACCAGACTACAAATTTTTATTAATTCTTTCAAGCATGACAATTGCAGTGCTTTCACTGAAATGCTGAGTTTCTGTGCCTTCATTTTTTCTCATGACACTTCTGAATATTTTGGTAACAATCAAAGAACACATTGAAATCATTGAATGCTTAGAGAGAATGTATCATCATGATGTCAAAATTCTTACAGACAGAATCAATGAACTATCTGGTGATCTTCAATCAGCAACAGAGAACAACAATCATTTGAAAAGGATCTTGAATGAGATAAAAGACTTCTTTAATGATATGCACTGAAATTTTGTGAGAGAAAAAGAGAAAGTGCAAAACCAGTGCAAGAGAAATAGTGATTTGCATCAAGAACTCTTTGATTCCAACACACATCAAATGAAGCTTCAAGAAGTCAATAGATTGATTTTATGCCAAGTGCAGGATTATAAGAAAACATTAACTTGTCTATGCCAGAAGAATGAACTTGACATTAAGAAGATAATCAGATTCAAGAACAGATCTCAGTGAAGCAATTGAATTTTTGGGGATTTAGACTTGTTGATGCACTTGACTGTGTTATTTATTCCCAGAACTGTAGTTATGTAACAGCTTGTTTGGCTAGCAGAAATGTATTTTGATTGAACTTTTTGTGTGACAAATGAAAGATCACAAAATCTTTCAAAAAATCTTCAACTTTTCTGCTGCACACATGACATAAACAGTGATTGCAGGGGGAAACTATTCTGTATATTAATATATCTACAATGTAGAAAGTCATTCATGCAAACTTCATTTTGACTGCTGTTTCTCACAGAAAGGGCACAGATTGATGAGGAACAACACTAGACAGATTTTCATCATTCTTCACATCAGAATTGACTAGTATCAGTGAATCTTTGATATTAGCTAGCTACTAATGTATGCCATTCAGACATGATATATTGATTTTGGCTTTTTTATATGCTTCAAATTTACTCAGGTGAGCTTTTGAGATTTATTATATAGCTGCTTAACTATCTAATCATTCAAAATGTTCTGTCCCAATTTCTGACAGGCAAAAGTATATGCTTTACTTGCTTTAATTGCTTCAACTGTTTCAGCACACAGCATTCTCACAGGCATACAGTCTTGAGATCTATCAATATGTGAAAGACTACATCACTCAATTGAATTGAAAATATCATCAGATCATTTTAATGATTACATCAGTTTTCAATGACAGTGATTGTTGATAATCATATTTGCTTTGACAATATACTAATTACAAATGCAGCTGACTTTAAAAACTAATGACAATCTTTCAGACTTCAATGAATACATTGAAGTTTGTCAAATCTTTGAAGAAGCTGCAGCAGATGCCAAAGCAGATATCAGAATTCATAAAATCTAAAGCTGATGAAAGACAAGCAGCAGACTTCTTTCACTGATGATAAATTCATTGCTGTTCAGTTTCAGTGATGTATCTATTTCATTTCAAAAGATGTAAAATGCACTTTGATTTTTAAGCTTGACTTTGACCTTGCATGCATGTGTAGTTAGAAGCTCAGATTTGATGAACAAATCATCATTATCATCATCATCATTCAACATGATACAACTCTTGACTGAGATTTGTACTACTGAAGTTTGTTTGTAACTTTTTAGTCACTTGATTTTGAAACTTCAGAGTTCACTGTGAGTGTTAATTTGAGAAGTGAAGCTTCAGCATGCAGTTATGATTGACTTCAGTCAGTGCCTCTTTATGCATAGTGCAGCAACTTTATGACAAGACTGACTTGTGATTCACAGTATGTTAAAAATGTCACAACTGAACACTGTAATAAATATACAGCATCTTGTTAATGATTTTGTTTAACATTAGTTTTTTTCTTAGTGAACATGAATCTCTAAGGGCTGTTGAAGTTAGCATTCTTTATATAGTATGTATGTAATTATGTAGAGTTGTGATTGCTTAAAACAGCACAAGTACAAAAAATGTCAAGATTGTTTCAGATTTTTTAATCTTTTTCACTGTCTTTTGAGGTTCATGAGTCTTATTCTGAATTTCAGTATCCTGTTTTCATTTGCAAGCAAGTAGTTTCCATCTTATTGAAATAAAAGTATATATGTATTGTGGCATAAAGAAACTCTTTATGTCTCTTGAAGTCTTTCATACAGCAACTGTTTTCACAGATGAAAAAATCTGGCATGAATCATAATATTCTTTGAATCACTAGTCAAAAAGTGCTATTTTTTAGCAATCTTGACTGCAAGCTCAGCTGTGAGTTTCTTGAAAAGCTTGATTTTGCACAAAAAATTTTCAAGATCAAGACAATAATCTGTTGTTCTGACAGAAATTCATCTTGATCTCAGTTGTGTTTTCAGTTCTAGTCTAAAAAAAATCACATAATTGCTGAGATTTGAAAGAGTTGAAGAGAGCAAGTGAATCATATACTCAGGGCTAATAATCAGCAAGAACATAAGAAATTCACTATAGTCATGATCTGAACATTAAGAAACATTTGACTCAGAAAGTTAATTTTTAGAATATCAACAGCAGCAAAGATTCAGATGTTGTTGAAAAATGAAATTTCAAAAATTGTTAGCATTCCACTTGTAGTGCACAGTGAAAGAGTGTCAATGAAAAAAGATGATTTGATATCATGTTCTGAAAGATGTGTTTCAGCCAAAGTATCTGTCAGAATCTGAAATGAGTGTGATCTTGAGAAAATCAGAATGAAATATGCCAATGCAGTAATTATTGTAAGCTCTGTTCATCAGCATCTCTCTCTGCTCATTGAATAGCCAACATGTTGGCTTTGTGATTATTTTCAGCTTGAGTCATTGACCTCTGTGTGTCTGCAGAAATTAATTCTTCTGATACAGACTCAATAGAAGAGAATGAGTTGTGCAATTCAAGTGCTTCTTGCATGTGAGAGAAATTGGAAGAGGAACCTGAGTTTTTTTTTTGTCATTGTTAGCTTTGGCATTATCATCTGAAAATTCAGTATTATTGGCAGAAGTATCTCACAAGATTGATTTTGAATTATTTTGCCTCAGCTTCTGGTTTTCTGCAAATTAGAACAGAATCAATGCATCAGTGATTGTGACTGAAAAAGTGAAAATTGACTTCACCAGAACTGTAGTGGCAACTGACTCATAGTTCACATTATATTGTGAACATTCTCTTTCCAGACAATATAAACTTGTCAAGTAGATATTTCAACTGAGCAATAATAAAAACAATTTCAAAGAGAAGAAGAAAAGAAGAAAGCAAGCTGTCTTTATAATGATATTTTAGAAATCAATATCTTATTAATAGTTTATTTGATAATAGCTTCTCAGTAGAGAACAAAGCAGAGATTGAAATCTTTCTCAGCAGGTGAATTTTTAGCTGAGTCTATGCCAGCTGTCTTTTAATGCAGACATATCAAATGTGGCTGCATCATAGCTTCAGAGTGAGACACAATGATTTGATGAGCTGTAAAGAGCAAAGTAAGAAAGAGAAAAAATCTGTTATTCAGAAGTTTATTTTCTTTGTGATGTACTTCATAGTGAGCTACAAGAAAGAATGAAGTAAAGAAAAACAAAGTTCTGTTCTCTGTAAGATTTTCTTTTTTTGAAGCAAGTATCTGCTTCTTGTAGATTGATTGTTAGAACTGTCATCATCTCTTTCATTTGCTAATATAAATTGCAGCATATTGACAGATTAGCAAAGATGACACAGTACATGCTGCAGCCTGTGATGAAGAAAATGAAAAAGAAGAACTTGAGTGAAAGAGTGAAAAGAAAGAGAAAGAGAAAGAGAAAAACAAAATTTATAGCAGATTACCTGTAAAGCTAGAATCAAAGCAGCTTACTTCTTCATGTGACATAATTTGTAAACACATGACACATGGTCATTGAACTCTTCAAGTGCTGGCATTGCAGCATCAATCATGGTGGTACAGAGTGGGCAATAAGTAGACCAATAGCTTATGCTGCCAATCATTCAACATTTAGATCATGTTCTTCAGGAATTTGAGCTGTATTTGACTGTTCAGTTGTTGAGTTTACAGGCAATTTTGCTGCTAAATCTGTGATATATTCCATGATAAATTTTTTGTTAACTTTGATGAATTTGGGGTTGATGTTGCCATTGAATTGTCAATTTGATTTGCCCCCAGGAATAGCAGGGAAAATCAACAATTCTTTGTTCAATTTCTCATAATTCAACATTTCTAGAGATGGTTATCTTCCCAGTCTCAGGATTCCAAAGGCAAAATGTAATTGGCCTTGGTAGCCCACTAGCTTGAGCTTCTTGGACCTAGGTTTCAATTTGGAAGATTCATTGAGATTTTTCACATAGACATTGCAGCATCAGTGTTTGAGCCATTGAGCTGACAGTTGAACATCTGTTCAAGCTTCAAGTGGCATCAATGACTTTGTATTCTTTCTGCAGCTGTATAGAGGTGTAGATGTAGGCAATAGATTGATCATCATGCTCAGCCTTAACTGTGTTGCCCCAGAGTCACTTTGGGAGGCCTGAATCAATTAAAGCTTCTGATTCATTCAATGATTAATTTAGATCACTCTCTCAGACATTTCATCTTGTTGAGGTGTGTCAGAGCAGATTTCCTGGTGTTAGATTTTCTTCAGCTTGTAGAAAGCTGCAAGGCAATTGCTCTTGAACTCTTTGATGATGTCAATCTTCCTACCTATTGCAGCCTCAATCATGTTAACTCAGTCAACTATAATCTTGTAGGCTTCAGATCTCTCCTTTAGAAGAAATACTCTTTGAAAACATGTGGCATCAGTTATAACAAGGAAATATTTCACACCATCATAAATAGAAACTTCTTCATCAGTAGAGTCAGAAAGCATCTTCCTGCCACCTGCTATATCTATATAGAACTTAGCTGCTGGTCTAATTGAACAATTTGCAGACTGGAAGGGGTTGCAATCTTGCTTTGTCTTCATGCAAGTCTCTCAGAAATCTATCTTCTTGGCACCCTTGCTTCTCATTCCTGTCTTGAGTTCTTTGCTAGTAGGGTCAAATTGTGAGCATTAAGATGCAACATCTATGCCACCCTAGCATTGTTTCTTCTTGTGATGTAGACTTCTTTGCTTGGTGGCTAGAAACCAGGCTCAATATTCTCTAGATTTTTGTGTTGATTTTGAAGAATATTGTCTATGTAGACAGGCTTCAAATGCTCTTCAGACAGGCATAGGCCAAAATACTTTGTGTTCTTGAAGCTCATAAAACAAATACATTCTTGTCAGAGAGAAGAGCTTTGAAGCTTGTAGTCTTATCTGGAGATTTCATTAGTAGAGCATGCTTGCCTGCATACTCAACTTGCTGAACAGTAAATCTGTCTTGAATAAGCTTGCCAAAGCTTAGAAGGTTGACTCATAGATCAGTAATCTTCTTCTATATTTAAGTAAACTGTTGCTAACATCAATTAAAGATCATGCTTATACAGAAAAGCTTTAGATGCACCATGTCTCTAATACTGAAAGATGTTTTCATTGAGTCAGAATCTCTAATCACTAAGACAATCAGAACTCTTAACAATATTTAAATCAATTGTAGTTTGTTGCCAACATCCTGACTTGCTTTCTTGTGTTTCAGTTCATGATCAAAATTATTAACCTTCTGCCATCTAGCATGTGATTCACTCTCTTTCTTGCTGTGCAGAAGAAAAATCAAGCTCAGTCTCAGTGCTGCTGATTCAAATCTGTGGCATCTTCATCAGAGATCTACTCTTTGTGAAGTCAGTTTGAAAGGCAACAAATTGTTATGTTCAAACCTTCTCTGCCTTCATTGTCAGAAAAAGAGCATGATCAAAAGAAGCCTTTAGAGCTGAATCTTCAGTCTGGCTGTCAAGAATATCATTTTGTGTGGAGTCAATAAAAATGTATTGAAACTGAAGTTGGAAAGAAATCACATACTAATCAGAGTAGCTACTCTGAATCTTGCAAACACAGTTTCTCTCTCTGTGACTTGTGTATGCAAGAGTGGTTTCTCTCTGTACATGCACTTAGATTTAATAAAAATTAAGTTAAGCTCATGAGCAGCCTTGGTCTTTGTGCAAATGCCCATTCTTGAAAAGTATAAGAAATGAAGACTAGAAGTCTTCTATCACAGAGAGTATGTCATCATAATATAATGACTCATGCTGACATTTAATAGAAATATCCATTGCACTTGAATTCTCAAGAAAAAATGTGATTGAAGATATTTATAAGATGCTTCTATTGCTTACTATAGCATTTTTTCATTAAGCAAAGCATCTTCTTTTGATAGTTGATCTGATGAGTATCAAGATGTTGAGCTTAGAAGCACTAAGTGTGCTTTTAGGTTCTGTTTTCTAAACTCTAGAAGCTTCTAAATATTGAGATTATCAGCATCTTTTCATTTGCTTTGTGAACTTAGACTCATCTTTGATGTCAGTGATGCCTTCAATAAGAGATTTTTTTTTCTTATCATATACATTCATTGTATGGCAAGCTGATTACATGTTAGCAGAGCTAACATGCAGTAGCATTATAATTAAATTGAAGTATGAGATGCAAGAGAAAAGAAAGAAAGAAGATTAAGAAAAGCCAAAGAATGCTATGACATTGATAAGAGATGATATCATTATGACAGCATAGAGGACTGATTCAGATGGTTAGAAGAGAAGAGAAAGAGTGAAAGAGAAAGTGAGATTTTGTAGTTACAGAACTTGACTCAAAGAAGTGTGATTCTTCATGTTATGTAGTTAATACAGCTGGAAGCAGTCAAAGGATCAACAGCATCTTGTTTTCCAGTCAATTTGCTGTCAGAAAGTCACATTCATCTTCTTATGTCAAAGCTTGTGAGTAACTGATTGATTGAACTCAAGAAAAATCAAGCATAGATGAAGCAAGCTCTGATAAACAGATGATTATTTGCTTTCTCTTGCTACCATAAATGCTTTGCTTGTATGTGCTGATAGACATTCTTGAAGCTTTTTCCACAACAAGAACTAGGCTTTTTAGAGATTTCTTGTCTCCACACATTATTAAAAATCTTTCATCAATGTTCAAGATTCTTCTGACTTCATGAATGCAATATTATGTTGAAAAATGATGCCTGAACAGAAGTTGCAAATACAACTCAGCTTTTTATCACAGATTTGATGACACTAGTTGCATATTCATCATTCAAAAAATTCTGAATTGTTTCTTGATATACTTTCAAATCATCATTAAATGTTTTCTTCAGCTGAAACATATATGAAGCATGAGCAGCAAGACTTCATGTCATTTCATTCAACTCATCAAGAGACTTAAAGTTCACTCCAATCAGTCCTTCAGATACTGTGATAAATGTTTCATGAATTTAAGCTGGTGGCATATAAAGTATCATTGAAGCATCAATCTTGATCACATATTCTTCTTCAAGTTGATCTGAAGTCTTTGTCAGACAGCCACTTTTATCAGAAAGCTCTGTAAATACTTCAAGATTTTGTTCAGTGAGAGAATATAGAAGCCAAATACAACACAAGATATCAATAAACTGTGAAAGAACATGTCTATTCTGATCTAAGATTCTTGATCAGTCATTTTAGAAGAGTTTTTAGCAAGAATAAATAACTCATCTATATGAAGATTCACAAAAGTTTGGGCAGGCACAAAATTCATCTCAAGTGAAAGATTTTCATAAGATGCTATTCTCAGCTGACTTTCAAGGGCCTGATTAGAATGTAGCTGCTGATACTTCTTTGATAGTCATATATTCATCAGTGAATATTTATTGCTATCATCCTGTTCATCCAAAGACAGCATTGCTTGATATAAAGCTGTGGATATTTCTTTCTCTAATTCTGCTAGATTTACTTCTTGATCATCTTTTAGTACATTGAAATCTGATCTTTGATGTAGAGTTGAATGCATGACATGAAATAATCTTCTTGCAGAAAATTCATTGTTTCAACATTTCTTTGAATTTATCAATGCAGGTTCTTTCCAATCAAGTCTTTGACCAGTAGGCAGAAGTTGAAGCTGTTGTAATTCACATTGTGAAAAAGAGTCATCACTTTGCAATTGCTCAATTCTTGAAATAAGACTTGTAAGGCAGGATTGATGTGAAACATTAGCAACTGTGTCTAAAGATTCACTGATTTTAGCAAAATCCATCTAGTGAAGAAAATGATTTCATATCTTGAAACTAAAATGGCCTGATTGCTTGACATACAGATACCTCTCTACTGTGTGATATGATTTCTAACATTTCTGAAATTGGCTGGTCTAAATGCTGACTGTGGCTTCTGCATTGTTGAACATGTCATTTCAGCTTTTTTGAATGAACTTTTTTTTCATACTGCAGGGGGCATGACTTTTTCTTCAGAAATGCACTGCATGAATGTTGTTTATATTTCTTTACTGATATTGGTAACTTGCAATATGAGCATTTCAGATCTAAATTTTTAGAGGTGCATGCCTCCCTCCAATGTCAAGGCAGATTTTTCTGTAATATCTCATTTTTGCAAAATGGGCATTGCTTCATAATTGGGAAGTTGTCAAATGAGGAGTGGTGGATGAGAAAAAAAAAAGAATGAATGAGATGTGAACAAGAAAATGTGAATGAGAAAATGTGAACAAGAAAATGTGAATGAGAAAAAATGAACAAGAAAAAATAGCTGTTAATGCTGGGTTACATAGATGGGTTTCATTAAAAATGTATTAACTAATTAAAACATTCAACTTCAGAGCTTTGATGTGCCAAATCATGTTAGAATCTGATGGGCATAATGTATGATTGATATTATGACTACTTCATAGCTGGGAAATCTATCAGAAGAATATGACTGTGAGTCACATGATACTAGAGCTAGCTGTATTACATAACACTCTCTCATGCAGCAAACCATATCAGAATCTCAGAAATTTGTTGAACTGTAAGGATTATGTTGACTCAACCTCAATCATAATATTATTTACTCTCAATCCTGAAAAGGTAATTTGAATGTAGAGCCAATGTATGTTGAATGTAGCAGCACATAATAACTATGATAAATTGAGAATATGTGAAAACATGTTTTTATGTATAAGAAAACCAGAATGCTGACAGGTTGATTTGATTAGAAGCAGTAAAAAAAATGTTCACCTGCATGCCCAGAGCCCAACATACTAATTCAATTAAAAAAACACCCACCTGCCCACCCACCCAAACACAACATTAAAAACACCTGAAGACACCACAAACACACAAAATATCAATGAAAAAAAAAAAAAAACCCACTTGCCCACTCACCTGAAGGCAACATTTCAATTTGAAGCTTCTGCTTCAGCAGAGTTATTGTTTTTGCCCTCTTGAAACATCAAGATTGGTGCTAATGTAATGAATTCAGGGCCTGGGCCTGAAGACAGCATACACTGGCCAAAGCCAGGTGAATGGCCAGAGCCACTTTGATGACTGAAGCCAGAAAATTCATAGTGTTGGCTGAAGCCAGGTGAGAATAGACCATTGAGGTGAGAGAGAGAAGTTGATGTGAGGAAAGAAAGAGTATGATTGAGCTTTGTTGAAGTTCTGACAGAAAAATCCTCACTTTTTCTTTTTGTTTATATAAAAAATATGGTCAATATTGCTGCTATTCCATTCAGAATTCTGTTTACTTACACCTGAAGACTCATGAAATTTCTTCTGCAGAAGACTTATCTCTTTCTTCAGAAAGATCAAATGCTCTTTCTGCCTCTACATGCATGATATTAGTTGATAATATCTAATTGAATTTCATATTTGAAAAATTAAACATATCATCTGAATTCTGAGAAAGGCTGACAAGAGGTCTTGCTGCTTCTGTAGAAGAGCCAGCAATGTGTTCTGATAAGCTGATGAGTTTACTGTTGTTGCTGATAGACTTGCAGCAATGTTCTTCTCTGAAAAGTCACCTTTCACTGCTTTGTGCAATGCTGAAGCTAGTCTCTCAAATTTCTTTTTGAGAGCTTTCTTTATCAGAGCATTTCCATCTGGTTGATACTTTTTATGAAGTTTATGAATCTTCAAGATCAGAATGTGATGATGACCATCAACCACCATGCAATGCTTTTTGACCAAGAAGCAATTTGAGCAAGTCTTATTTGTTCCCTGCTGGTGATTGCAGAACTTGTCTAGATGTGTCATGTAGATTCAGTCAAGGCACTCATGGCAAATTGTTGACTTGTCATCAACAGCTTTTTTGCCCTTGCAGGTCTTTGGAGACACACTAGTGGGTGACAACATGGTGGCACTCTTGTGAGTGGCTGGCATTTTGCAGCAATCACTATATATATCATTAGTCTGCTCTGATTCTATGCAGATCTGCTCAACTTACTGAGAAAAATGATTATACAGAAGGGGGAGGAAGAACTTGTTGATTGCTTGAAGAAGAAAAAAAAAAAAGATGAGATTTGTGTTCAAGATTTTCTGTTATGAGATTCTGAGTGTTTTTAATTTCTCAATTGAGATGTGTTGCTGTGGGAATGTGTTTCTCTGGTATTCTATATGATTATCTGATTGCCTAGCATGTTTACCTGCTTGAGTCTCTATATGCTATTTCATTATGTTGATATTTATATAATTGAGCCTTCCAGAAGCTCTACAAGCTGATTTCAATGAATTATGAAGAATAGATGAGCAGCTTAAGCATTTTATATTGAGATATCTTTGCTAACAGTCTATTATATTCCAGTTGAATCTGGCTCAAAATCAAGCACATTGGAAATGTGAAATGAAAGCATATTGGAAATGTGAAATGAAAACAACTTATACTGCTCAAAACTTCTGCTTCTTTCTCTTTGGTTTGAAAGCTGCAGCAAGCTCAGCTGCATGTTGCTTTTGCTTTTGAATCTCTGCCTCAAAACAGACAAGCTCTGACTCAAAAGATTTCTTTAGGTCAGACTCAGTGCCAGCAGGAGCATTTGCAACAGAAGCATTTGTCTGTTTTGCTGACATCTTCACTGTCAATATCACATTGTCAAGAACTTTATAATCTGCCTGCCTTTTGAAGTAACATCCACCTGAATCATCATGCTGCTGCTCAGCAAAGTCATCAATGTCAACATCACAGAGTCTGGGTTTCCAGATAATGATGCTTCAATAAGTACTGAGATATTCATTATCATCAGCCTTCTGATTGCCACTTGAAACATCAGTCAAGATCTTGACTTGTGCTGCAATATTGTCATATATTTCTATGTGAAATTAACTGCTGATCTTTGTTGATTATAGAGTTGATTCACTTATGTGCCAGATACCATTTACCACAGAATGAGCTGTTCTCAATGTTGAGAACAGGGGTGGCCCAATAGAACATCTTTTTGAAGAAATTTCAATCAAATAAATGTGTGAAATAAGCCACAAGTTTGTCTTGTTCTGTACAGTGGTGAATTCTCATCTCAGAATTGTCTGCATGGCTGATCTTCATGAGATATTCTATATGCATCTGTTGACTGTTAGCTAGAGCTATTGCAAATGACAGAAGAAAAAAAATGCTGACTCTGAACTTTTTTAGACTGTGGCATTTCCAATTCTTCAAGATGTCTCTTGCTTGCTTTTCATATTCAACAGTTCAATACTGAGTTTTCAATTGCTTATCTAGAAAGCTGTATATCTTGTTTACAATCTTCAGAATCTCAGAATAATGCAGGAAGAGGAGATACATTCACTGAAGCTTCTTGAAAAGCTTCTTCTCTCTAGCTTTGATCTTTTTAAAGCATTGAGCAGATGAATGCAAAATCACTTCTACACTCTCAGAGTTGGAAAAGAATATAATCTTTGTACTTGCACTTTCAAAGAAGATGTTGGCTGGTGGCTCTGAGGGGGAAATATTCTCTTTGTCAGAGTTTGAAGACTCTGAGGGGACAGACATGCTGAAAAGCCAATTTTCAATGTGTATATTGCTATCAAGATGGATAGAAAGCTGGGTTCAAATGACTGGAAAATCATGAGTGGTCATGTTGCTTTATGTATTCAGATCAGAAGCTCATCAAGTTGACAACTAACAAGAACCTTCTCAGCAGCTGCTGGGTTTCCATTTGCTGTCAACTTAGATGAAAACTCTTATTTGGTGAATGAATATTGATATGCTACTGCAGTTACTCTGCATATTCAGGTCAATCAATGCATCTCATTACAGAAAGATCTGCAGGTTACAGCAGCATAGTCAATCTTTGTGCTTGAAAGAATTTTCATCTGCAGCTCTTGAGCTATGTCACTCTCATCACAACAAAGATTTTTGCTTTATAAATATATGGGCAATGGCATTCCTTCTCTCTTTACTCTTTCATTCTGTATTTTCTTTCAAACTTGATGCAATGTGTTGATAATCACTACATTGTTGATTCTCTATTTATGAATCCTGGTTTCAATCAATCTATTCTTTACTTACAATTAACCCCCCCTTACATACAATATGTGACACAAAATTCATGCAAGATTTCTGAAATTCTGTGCATGAAGTGAGTTACAGACTCAGCAGTCATCAAATCTGCTGTTTGAAGAATTACTCAATGCTGCTGCTGAGGTTGGTATCAGAACTGTCACTGAAACAGTTGAAACAGTTGATTGAGATTATTATTCTACAGTATGCATGTTCACTCTAGTTGATTACAGTCTTCTAATCTGTTTCTTTCTTTAACATGCAGGCTACCACTGATTCAGAAGAATCAGATGTTGAATTTGAACCTGAAGAAGCAAGAGTTGAGGCACTTGTCAATGAAGCACTCTTGAATGAGTCAGATAATCATGATATTGGCAACACATCTCAACCTGGAATTCTGAATGAACAAAGCCAAACCCTCAAAGATTTTTCTATTCTGATTGATGATGAATTCATGAAGATCCTGCATCACTGATCTGAGGGACAAATTCTAAGTCAGTTTGCAACTGCATTTGATCTATGGTGTGAGCAGTCAGGAATATCTTGTCAGCAGTATACAGTGTTGAGAGAGATTCTCAACTCTGTTGAAAACATCAATACTCTTAAGGTCTTACCCAATGATCTAAGTGATTTGAAGAAAAAATGCCAATCACAATTCCCTATTCTTTCAATTAGATCAATGTCAATTTCTGTTGTCTCCTGACAGCTTTCAATGCTGTCAGCTGTGAACAGAAAATTCCTGAAGACATTGAGCCAATTGAACATGTTCTTTCAGGATCCAGTTGCATTACTTGAAGTTCTTGCTTGATCTCTGGCATTTCACTGCAAGATTCACATTGGCATGGCTGAGCTGGTTGATGAGCCAACTGAGTTATGACAATCATTCAGTTGAGGTAGTTCAATAAGATGCACTTCAGAAGATTTTGCATGATATCTCAACAGAAATTCAATATTTTCTTCTGACATTGTACATCATATCTGCCAAACCACAAACTGTGAATGCCACAGATCACCAGGTGCACTGCACTATGAAAGAGTTCAATTTGTGACTCAAGATTGAAGACTCATCTCATGTGAACCTGGAAGCATTATACTGCATGTTCACCCCATGTTTGAATATAATCCTCTCACAAATGAAACTGTGTTCAAGAATATGATGCCACTTTTTCATGCTAGAGAGCTGATTGAATGAAAAGATGAAGACTGGAAGCTACTACTTGATGAAAACAATATTGTCTGTTGGGTGAATGTTTATCTTAACTATGAATTTGACAGTACACATGATGTATCACCACAAATAAAATCAGATCAGCTGTTTCTCTGATGAGTACTCAGAAATTTGGAAATCTGTATACTATGCCTCAGTACTTCTTTACATGAAGAGCTAGAAATCTCTCATTTTGGCAGATGTCAGTTAATTCAAATGCTCTGCCCAGGCAACTTGATATGTTGAGTAATCTCCATCTCTTTTCAGCTTTTCATTGATGGATTTGAATTATACTGCAACATGTATAGGAGTATAACTGGTTTCTATTTAATATCTGCAGGGTTGAGTGCTGCAGAAAGAAGAAAAAGAAACAGTTTATACACAATCTTTCTTGACTCACATGCTACAAACTATCTGAATGTTATTGATGTGCTGACACTGGCATTTTGAACACTGGATGAAGAATTTGATGTTTCAGTTGCACATGAAGACACAATAAGAATTGTTGCACTCTGTATTGTCTTTCTTGAAGACATGCCTCAGCAGAATGACAATGCAGAAATCAAAAAATCTTCTGCAGTACATTTCTGCTGAATCTGCAATGTTGCTGAACCTCAGAGGCATAATATGTTCTTTAATACAGTAGCAGAAAGCTGATACCACTATCAATTACTCAATATCTGATTGAAAATTCTTCTTATAAGAACTGCTGCTGCAAGGGAGAAAGAATGAAAGACATCTGGCATGAATAAGAAAAACTTTTCAATTCTTCAAATGAGCTCATGCATTAATTTAGTAATCTTCTTTTCTTCTGACTCTGCTCACAGTGAACTTTCCAGAATCTTCAAGATGATGCATACTTTGTTGATGACACACATTCTCATGACAAATGAACAAAAGAAATACTGTCAAAATCTTCAGTGATTTTCATTTTCACAATGTTGGGAACAACTACAGTCTCCATTAATCCATCTGAAGTCATATCAGCTTCAGAAGCATGCCCAGACATCTATTGTGATTCTGATTATTCTTCAATACACAATGAAATGAGACTGAATTCATTCTGTTATAGAACAATTTCTGCAGAACTTCTTTGGTGACATGTTCAACAGCTTAAATATTTTCTGTACACTACTTGTTAAGGCTTTCAGTGCTGTTGCTCAGAGCAATTCCACACTGGTATCTCAGATCTCAGTTCACTCAGATGAACTTCATTGAGTTGTGCTTGAAGATTGAATCATGCTACAGAAGGTAATTGATGCAGTAGTAATGACAGCAGAACTAATCAAATCAAAATCTCAAGCAGTGCTAATACTGAGATCATGGCAATCCTCAGTGTCAAGTCATATGTCATTCAGGGAGGATTCTAATGAACAAATTGCTGGGGCTGCATCAAAAGCTGGAAAGGAACTTCAGGCATGAAAGAATCAGCCAAACATGCATATTGGCATTCACTACATGAATCAAGCAAAGAAGTATGCACTTCTCAACAATTGCAATGTGCTGACTGGGGAGAATAAGCACTGTGAGTTCAAGAACTTGATGCAGAGAACCAACAAACAAGATGTTGAGAAGATAGTCTTCTTCTATTCCTAACTGAACTGTCACTAATGTTGAAAAGGTCTTGCTTGTACAGAAAATCTTTAAACACACTCTGTTTCTAGTACTTGAAGATGCATTTGTTGGATTGAAGTCTTTGATAAGTGAGAGAGTTAAGCTCATTCACAATCAATGTTCTACACTTATCAACAGTCTGCTGCACACAGATTCCTGCAAGAAGAAAACTGAGAATACTGATGAAGAGAATTTCATTCATGATCATATCAAATTTCACATTGCACCCTCAACATCATGTCAATTGCAGGCTGAGAAAGAACTATATGCAGTCAGCATTCTGACTATGTGCCCCAATAGACTGTCAGCCAATCATAATTTCATGACTGGACTCTGGAGAGCTTACAGTGAGAAATATAATATGTGCATGTGGGATTTCAGCTCTACATTCATATGATTCTTTCAAAAGATAATCTTTATGTTCTGAGATGATGCCCACTGCACCACATTGCTACAAGATGAGCTGGTGGAATACACACATTCATCATGCTCAGAGTTTGACCAAATTGCAAGCATTTTCAGTCACTATTGAGGAAATCAATGAAGGGTCTTTATTGAGGTGTTTTCTGTCAACAGAATTCAACATGAGAAGGCATTAAATCTGTCAATTCTACAGATGAACAGTATGTACTGTGCAATCTTTGGTCTCCTGGCATTCCACAAGTCTAGCCTGCATGCTATACCCATTGTTCTAAACTCTAGGAGGCTTGATCTCAGTGAATCACCAACTACATTTCTCAATTGTACATGAAGAATTTCTGTGCTATAATTTTTGTATGTAGTGTTTATTTCAGACAATAGAATTTCAATTTCAATCTACTGTGATTTTATCAGTGAAGCAAAGCAACCCCCAGGTGAGATTTCACCAACATAAATCTTTATGTTAAACCAGGTCAGCTCCACCTTCTGAAGGTTGATTCCACCTGAACAGTCAGCAGAAGGTCAGTTCTACACTCTAGTAGATCAGCAGGAAGTCAATTCCACACTCCAGTAAGTCAGCAGGAGGTAGAAATTACCCTAGATTAAGTTCTACAAACTGGTGGATTCTACTATCAATGTATTACAAAGTATGCTGCACCACTACCATAACAGACAGTCTACATTGAATCAGAATTCTGCATCTGCATTACAATAAGGTTATGGTTCAACAAATTTCTGGGATTCTGAATTGAAACCCACTGAAAACCACATGAACTTCTCAACTGAATTCACCAAAATCTCCAGCCAAAGCTCTCAGAGCTCAAATCTTTCAAAACTGCAATAAAAATAAATTACAGTTAGCAACTTTATTTTTCTATTTGAGATTAGCTCAGGGTATCAATCAATACAATATTTCTCAATTTCAGCCACCCAAATTCTGTAAATTACTGTTTTCCACCATTTCTATCAAACCACACCTGCTTGTCAACATAGGCCAACATGTTTGGCCTCAATCAACCTGATTCCTTCCCTAAACACAATATAGGGGTCTTTGGCCAACACCTTTGTGAGGCTGTCAGCTTTGTTGAAGCTCATGACAACATGTTCAATTGAGATTTCTTCCTTTTGAACCCAATCTTGAAGCAGGTGGTAACATATTTCAATATGCCTAGACCTTCATGTTAAGGCTTCAGCTTTTGCAAGATCAACTGCCTCCTTGTTGTCAACTTGAAGCTTTGAGCTCTGTATCTTCACCAGTTCATCACTAATAATCTTTGCATCCAGTAGCAGGTTGTTCAACCAAACCAGCTCACAAGCTGCCTTGTTTGTGCTTATATACTCTGCTTTGGTTGTTGATTTGGAAACAGACATTTGGCATTGGGACCTCCATGCAATTGGGGCCCCATTCATGATAATAAGGTAGCCTGAGATAGATTTGTATGCTGGATCTGCTTCAGCTCAATCTGAATCCACACTGATGATAGATTTCAATCTGTCAGCTTCATTCACTTTGAACACCAAACCCCTAGTCTTTGTGTCTTTCAAATATTGGAGGATTCATTTGCAAGCTGCCCAGGAGTCCCTATTGGGTCTACTGTTGAACTGAGAAAGATAGTTAACAGCAAAAGCAATGTCAGAACACATGCATGTAACTAGAAACTGTAAGAATTTCATGCCCTTTCTGTAATTAGTAGATGTAAATTCATTATTGAGATCTGCTGTCTCTGGGGTCTCTTGATCAGAGGCAAACTCAATGTTCAAACCCTTCATCATTGGCAACACAGCTGGGTTACAGCCTTCCATGCCAAAATCAGTCAATAAATCCTCAATATACTGTTCTTGGTTAACAAAAAGGTCCCCATTTGGCTGCCTTTCAACCTTCATGCCTAGGTAGCAGCTCTGATTGGTGACTTCTTTCATCTCAAACTGCTTGCCAAGCTCTTTGACCAGCCACTCAATTGCTTCCTCATTAGAACTCATGATTTGGCAGTCATCAACATGTAGATTAATGTATAGTTGCTTCCTCTGGTGGATAAGCAACCCAGCATCATATGAAGAAATTCTGAATTCTAGGCCTTTCATGTGTTCAGTTAACTCATGGTACCAGAGCCTGGCCACCTGTTTCAATCCATAGAGGCCTTGCCTCAGTTGAGCCACTAGATTTCCCCATCCATGCTTGTAACCAGTTGGAAGCTCCATATAAACACATTCATCATTCAGAAGGATCCTGTTTAGGAAAGCTGCAACAAAATTGAACACCCTAACCTTTCATTTTTGAATTGTAGCAACCACAAAGAAGGCTCTTGTTGTAGAGCTGCTAACCACCACTGTGTAGATCTTCCTATAGTGTATTCCTTCACATTGTAAGAAGCCTTGTACAACTCAGCAAGCTTTGAACCATATGGCACCACTGATGTTGTTAACTTTTCTTGTAAATACTCATTTACCCATTAGAACATTCATTTGAGAATCCTTCTCAACTAGAGTTTATGTGTTCTTCTTCTGAAGCTTGTTGACTTCTTCCTGCATAGCTTTGTCCCAGTAGAGCCACTCACTCAATCATTTAGCAGCTGCAACAGACATAGAAATGTCAGTATTTGTGCTCAGTACTGAAAGTTCAATGCTAGAAGATTCAGTAGACTCAGGAGATTTGTTCTTGTTAGAATTTTCTAGAATCTCATGCTCTTGATCTAGATAGGCTGGTTTGATGGAACCTTCTAGATCTCCATTCATAAGATGTTTCAACACTTCAGGTTTATCTCTTGCTAGATAGGTTAGCAGCTTGTGCTGCCAGCTGTTTAGTGGGTCTATCATGTCATATTCTTCAGGAATTTGGACTGTATTTGTGGCTGTAGGCATAGATGTAGACTGTTTGATTGTTGAATTTATAGGCAATTTCTCTAGTAAATTTGTGGTCTTATTCTGTGTTGGTTCTGTTGTTAAATTTGACAAATTTGGGGTTGATTTGGCCGCCAAACTTGCAATTGGATTTGCTGTAGGAATAGCAGGGGAAATCATCAAATTTTTGTTCAATTTCTTGTTGAATTCAACATCTCTAGAGATAGTTATCTTCCCAGTCTCAGGGTCCCAGAGGTGATAAATATTATGACCCTGGTAACTGACTAGCTTCAGTTTTCTAGACCTAGGCTCCAATTTGGAAGATTCCTTGAGATTCTTCACATAGATGTTGCATCCCCAACATCTAATTCATCTGGCAGACAGCTGAATGCCTGTCCAAGCTTCAAATGGTGTCAAAGGCTTTGTGTTCTTCTTGCAACTGTATAGAAGTGTAGATGTAGAAGAATGATTGATTACCATGCTCATGGCCTTTGCTGCTTCTCCCCAAAGATGCTTTGGGAGGCCTGAGTCAATCAAAACACTCCTAATCTGTTCACCAAAGATTTGAATTGCTCTCTCAGATGATTTGTCTTGTTGAGATGTGTCAGGGCAGATCTTGTCATGTAATATTTTTTTTGAATTGTAGAAGGCAGTAAGATGTTTGCTTTTGAATTCTTTTGCTCTGTCAAAGAGCATTATGCCAATCTTCCTACCTGTTGTGGTCTTGATCATGTTAATTCAGTTGATAATTATCTTGCAGGCTTCAGATCTGTTCTTTAGAAGAAATATTCATTGAAAATGTGTGGCATCATCTGTAATAATGAGAGAGTATTTTGTGTCATCAAGAATAAAGATCTCTTTGTCTGTAGAGTCAAGAGTCTTGCCACCATCTGCTATATTCATGTAGAATTCAGCTGCTGGCCTAATTGAACAATTTGCAGGTTGAAAGAGGTTGTGAGCTTGCTTTGCCTTTGTGCAAGTCTTGTAGAAACCTATCTTCTTAATGCTCTTAATCTTCATTTCTGTTTTAGGGTTCTTTGCTAGTAGAGTTAAATTGTGAGCATTGAGATGTCCCCAACATCTATGCCATTCTAGCATTGTCTCTTCTTGTGGTGTAGGCTTCTTTGCTCAATGACTAGTTGAGAAGACCCCACCACTGCCTCATCTCTTCAGAATATGATTTTTGAGGCCTGTTGTTTGGGCTGAAGTCTGTGACCTATCAAGTACAAGATGAGAATTTTGCCTGCTCTGTTGATAATCATGCTGACTCTTACAAATCTATTGAATGTCTCAGATAGTATCTGAGATTCATGATCTGAGCCTCTGCTAAAGCTGCAGCTATTGTGTATTCTTTGTGCTTTGTGAAATCAAGTCTATTCCTCACATTCTTCTCTGCTTCTCCTGGCATAGTCATAATGCTTCACATCATTTCAGCTGATGATGATGATCAATCTGTGAATGAACTCTATGAACTTTATCCCAGTGATAACAAAGTCAGCTCTCACCATCTGAAAAAAGTTTCTTGTATGCTTTGACCTCAACCAATGTCTTTCATTCACTATCAGAAGGCTTGTCTTCTCAGTGCTCAGTTTCCTCCTTCAGTCATGTCATCTGGAATGCAGCATTGAATGTTATTTCAAATTTGCTCACTGCAGAGCATGCAGTGACATCAGTGAAGAAACAATTGTTCTCTCTTTCATCACTACAGCTGTGATGACACAATTGAAGATGTGAAACTTTCATTCATCAATCAAAGATCAGCAATCAACATGATCTTCAAATGATTCAAATATGATGTATCTCTGATGAAATATCAACTGAACCATTTTGCCAGTCTTCACCTTCTCTGGCAAACTTCACTCAGTTTTGAATTCTCTGCAGAGATTCTTAAGCAATTTTTTCCTGAGTGAATTCTTGTGAACTGAATGCATTTGCTGCAGCTGCATCATGCTTTCATAATGACATATTTATCAAGATTGTTCAATGTGTGCTTCATCTTACTGATTGCAATCTCACTGCTGGCTCAAATGAAAATATGCTACAGAATGACATGTTAGGAAGAAATCTTGCTGGGGGAGAAGTTACATTTCAATAGTTTTATCATAGAGTGTGTCTACTTTATGGTATTTACAATCTAATCAGACAATATATAAAAGATGACAATCTTCAATGCAATGCTAATGTTCTCAAGTGCAAGAATTCTTTCATCATTTTACTCAAAGAGAATGTGTAACTATACAAAGACTATGTATTGGTGCAGGCATATCTGTTATATTGTGAAGGCATGATGCATAAAATATCAGATGACTGAAATAAGATGTACACTCAATGTTGTAGCTGAGTAAGAAAATGATGATGTCTCTTTTTTGTCTGGGTCTAACACATTTTCAAGAAAAACAAAGAATGATGAATGTGGTAACTACATAGATTCCTCATATAGAAATTGATATGTCTATAAGTACATCAACCAAAATCAAGCAGCTTCCAACCTTATAAATAGTATGTGAAATCCTTGACTTTATTCAGAATATAGCTAATGTTGTATAGATTGATTCATCAAAAGAATGTCAAAACTTCAAAGCTAAATTGCTAGAATATTCTAAAAATCATCATTGTATGTAAGCTAATATTAGTTGAAATCTCTTGAAAGTAGATATCAAATACAGCCTGTTGCTCCACATTGTACACAAACAAACTATAAGAAATGAAATTGTTAGAGAATGACAAACTTGATTAAGCAAGTTCAGTTTGATGAGCATGATTGAACAAATTTAGATCAAGAAAAATAGTTTGTCTCTTTGTTTCTTCACAGATCTGACTCAAAATCAGATCATCAAAGTGATGAGATTTTATGTTTATTTCTTCATTGCAGGGCTCATTCTCAAGAAAGCTTTTCAATGTTGTAGATCTTGTTACTGTCAGTTTCACTGTCAGTGTTGCTATATGAGAAACTTAAATGAAAATTCAAGAATTTTTCAAGCTGGTGAAGATATTCTTTTAGAAGATGATTCTCTTTCATGAGTTCTGATTCAGAAGATTGACTTGATTGAAATAATGAACTGAATTGACTGAATCAGTCTGATTGGTGTGATTGAAAGTGAAGTGAGTATTCACTGAGCACATTGCTGCCAAAGTGAACATTTTTTTTGAATGAATCATTCTTGCAATTTGACTTGCTATACTTTTGCTTCTGCTCTTTGATGATTGTATAAATTATCCTATCAGCAAGAATCTTGTTTTGTAGCACTTGGTGGAATCCTTCTTGAGTCTTCAGACTTGTTGTACCATTCTTATAGCAGATGATAAGTTCAGTTTGAGGATACAAAATCTTGAAGAAGGGCATGTTATCTGATGAATGAATATTTGCAAGAGAATCATCAGCATTTCAATTGCCTGACACTTTCCAGGCAACTGCAAGAACTTTGTCAATGTGCTCTTCATTAACAAGTCACATTTCATTTTTTTTCTGAAAAAGCTTTCTATCTTCAGTGCTGATTTGAGGCACTTTAGCACTGTCAAAATTGTGATAATTGGCAGATTTAATTCTATGATGATGACAATCATTTCTGGTATACTTCACAAAGCAATCTCTTCTATATTTGCCAACTTTCCACCAGTAAAGAACCTTGCAGTTATTCTTTCTCAAATATGTTGATTGAGATTTAGATTTCAAAGATTGAAGATCATCTGATAACTCTTTGTCATTGTCTGAATGAGTATCTGACACACTGTCTGAAGCACTTGTCAACTTTTCAAGTTTCTCTTCTGGCCAAAGAGGGTTCAAATTCCAGCTCAGTGAAAGACTGTTGAGAGTGTTGTATGTCATGATAGTTTTGTGAAGATGAGCATATTTCTTTCAATCATATGTTGTGTTTTTCTGCTCTTGAGCTTTCTTCAGCACTGAAATTCACAAATTTTGAAATTCAAAATAAGTTGAAATTGAAATGATTCTGATATTCACTTCAGAATCTTTGTAACTTTTCTGCTCATTTTTTTGTATAATCTTCTTATTTACTGTACCAAGTGCTTTTTCTGCTTTCTCAATCTTCTTCAGTGAGGCATTTGAGAAGATGACTTGTACAGAATTGCTTGTTGAATTCTGCATAAACTTCTGAATGATGTCATCAATTCATGAATCTTGTGATTTTGCTACTGCCTCATCCACATCCATTGGTGAGTCATCATTATCATGAGCACTCTCATCTTGCCTGAATGCAGCATTGTTAGCAGAATCACTTGAAGTGATGTTCTCTCTTTCTTGTTTCTTCATTGTGTTGATTATCTCAAGCTTCAAATTTGTGTTCAGTCACTTGAGTTGTGCTTGATATATAATACCTCCAGTACTTAATCATGTGTTGAAATGCCCATACAGAAATGTGACTTCTGCCTGATGTGACATTGAAATTGACTTGCTACTATCATAAGATTTCAGATTATCACATTCAATTCTGGTTCTCAATGAATATGAATGAAATTTGATTCTGTAACACAATGTATAACTATGAGACAGCTACTTCAAATTTGCTTTTGATCTCATGAGGCACAATGTTGTCAAATTTTGCTCAGATTGACTGAACTATTTTGTTGAGTATCTACATATTGAAAATAATTCTTGAGTGTTGTTTTACTGTCATCAGCAACACTGATTAAAATCTCAAGTACAAAAATAATACAGTAACAAGTGGAAAAATGTAAGATTTTTTAATATGACTGCAAGCTCATATTCATAAAAATTTATTTAGAGGCTTCTTTTATCTTTGACAGGCTTTGAGCTCATCTTCAAGAAATTATCAAAACAGTAGCAAATCAGAAACATGATAAGTGAAAAATGACACAGTAAGTATTTCTGAAACAACTGCTTGTGATGATCAGCTCAAAATTCAACAAAAAATGACTTGTATCAAGCTGGTTCAAAAAGTTTTGAAGTTATAACATTTAATTTTCAACAATCAACTGCAGATTATGCTAAGTTAAGTGCATACAGATATTCTAGCCAAAAGTGCACTACATGAGTTATGTAGATAATTATACACTCAAGTTTACCTCATTCAGTAATAAAGTCAATCACTCTTAATCATTTTGAGTCTGACCATTTGACAGTTGTGTTTCTTCTTCACATTTTTTAATTTGAAGAATTGATAAATCCATAGAAGCACAGCAGACACAATAGTAGAGAAATCAGTGATTACAGTTGTAATGACTGCCATTACAGATCAATCATCTTCATGAGCTGTGTAGATGTTAATCAAGATAGTGAGTAAATTCACAATTGAGTTCAGCAGATTGAATCTATCATTGAGATCAGATTACATCAAAATTCTGATAAGAAAGAACTCACATAAAGAGATGATTGATTAGCCAAATATAATTTGACTGCTGAATTCAGCTCAATCAAGTTGTATCAGAGAGTTTTGCCAGAAATAGAAAGCAGACAATTACTAGCAATGGTGAGTTTTGAATTGTGTGTAAAACTGTGTGTGAAGATTTGACTTTGTTAAGATAATTCTCAAAACTCTTTGATCTTTGAAGTGAGGTGAATGTGCCAGATAGAACAAGATATTCAGCAAGTATTATTCAGTTAGACAGCCCCACATCAACATTGTGAGTTCAAGAAATATCATCAAGCTCAAGCAACATTTTCATATATTCTGACTTCATTGTAGATAGTTCTGATACACATGATGCTAGTCAGAGAATCTACATGAGTGCTTTATATTTAAGTGCTCATTTGTGTCTTCATTCAAATGTGATTGTGATGCAAAAATGATGATGCAAAGACAAAATTGTGAGGCAAAAATGAGTTTGCAACTTTGATTTTTCAGGTAACTAGCTTTAAAAGTTCACATAGTCTTTTGAAAACTGAAACATCACTAACAAAACAACCTTTCACTGAAAACTGAAACATCACTCATCTGTTTCTCAATCTGATTCAAATGCAGCTTTTCATAGATTTTCTTATTTGACTTTGATTCATGATTGCCACCTGCTCATCTATAGACACAAATTGAGAAGAAAAATCTTCTGTCACAACATTGCAATCTGCAAATATGATGACAGTAGAGCAATCTTCTGTCAGTTCTTCACAGATCACAAACTCAATGATGAGAGAAAAATCTTCTGTCAGCTCTTTGCAGCTCACAGACATGATGATGATGACAATCTCTTCAAAGCTCATGAAATCTTCACAGATTTGTCATGACATTGCTGAAGAAAGATACTTAACTAGAAACACAATAAAAAACATCATTGAGCAGCAATTCTGTTCTGACATTTGAAAGTTCAACATATCAGAAGATGGTGAGATTGCATGAATATACAATGATGACACTCTCAAAGAAGTCAAGATTTCATTAAACTGAAAAAATTTTACACAGCATATACATTTAGATTTTAGCTTCTGTACATTATATCTTCAAAATAAGCTACTTGACAGGTGTGATGGCAATGACCCAAACAATTTTATGAATTGAAAAGATGAAGGCTTCTTCCAGGTTTCAATGAACAATGATGAAAAGTTGACTTTTCACATTGACTTCATCAGCATACCCCAGCCTGCAGCAAAAGAACCTGATGATGATTGCCATGTGATTTCTCATGAAAGTTATCATTTTCTAATCATATAAGGAAGAAGCTGAGCAAGATCTGACTCTGAAAAAAATTTTAGCAAAAACATGATGAATTGTGAATTGCTATCTGATACTTTCTCTTTCAGATATGAGCAGAATGACAATCAGTGTGAATGAACTGTGATCATGCTGATATCATTCTCAAAAAACAATTGTGTGATCAGTGCTGCAAAACAGATGGGCACTCAGACTGAGTTTGTATGTAACAAGTGACTGCAACTGCTTTGAGATTGTGAGTTTGTGATGTTAAGTTAGAATTCAACTGTACAAGTGAAACAGTACATATGTATTTTTAATGCAGATTATTCTTAGAAAAGAAGCTAGCTCAAATCTGAGAGCTCAAACATCTGCCAGAAGCTTTCACTCTAACACAATTATAATCATACTCTCTAGCTTGTTCTTGAGTGCAGAAGCCATCAATCTTTCTCTATTTTAGCAGAAATTAAAATGATGTTGCATGTCTAATTGCATTTACAAGTCTGTTCTTGCAGCAGAAGTATGTAGTTACATTTTAAAGTCTTACTCATCTTATCATACATAAAATATGTATGTATGTACATACAAGTAGTTGCTAATTGAAGAAAGAAACTTTTTTTTTTGATTGAGCTACTACAAATTTCTGCTAGTGAATGACAGACAATGATGCATGAAATCATTTCTAAAAAATGAAAAACATTTTTGTGCAATTGTACTCTCATCAGTACTTGTATGTTACTTTTTAGTCAGACTGTCAGACATGATGATTAGATTAATCAATTTGTAAATGTAGATCTGTTGAAATGATTTTATTCATGCTTTTTGTTTGAAAAAACTCAAGCTCAGATTGAGCATTCAGACTTTTCAGACTACCAGCTTTGCAATGATAATGTAAGTGATTTTTTGACAATATCTTTCAGAAAGACTAACATTCATAGAGTGCTGTGACTGATTTTGTTTTTCACTTGAAGAATGTTAAGACATACTTCAGGTCATTTGATGAGAAAGATTGCAATTTCAGTTTCATCTTGAGCCACACTGTTTACAGAACTGATGTGCTTCAATTTGCTGCCTGTGTTGTGTCTTGATTCAGAAGGCAAAGAAAATCAAACATCATTTCAATATTGAAAGAAAAGATTATCAGAGCATTACTGATATGATTTTTTCTTTTTAATGATTCAAGTGAGATGTGTGCAAGCTGTCTTTCAATGTAAATAATGAGCTTTAGACAAAGTGAAACTCATATTTATTGTTTCTCCATGATTGATGAAAAATTGCTAAAATCACACAAGTATCAATTTTTCAATCACTATTGTGCATTGTGACTCAAGATAACATAGAAGTTGATGCTTCTGCTGATGAAAGCTGCTTGCTCACTAAGATTCATGTGATAATTATATGTACTCATTAATATTCACTAGCTAAAAAATCCTCTCTGCATGTTTTCATATTGACTCTCTGAATAATTCAGTACATTCTCACTTTTTTTCAACTCATCTTCAAATGCTTTCACACTGTCAACAAATGTAGAGATCAGACTTCTGTCACTTTTGGTTTCATTTCTTTCACTGTGATCTTCACTTGCTTTCCACCACACTGTACCCTCAAGATCATGAAAGACAACATACTTGATTTTTTTCTCAATCATTGACACAGTATCATATGAGATCATAAGATGTTTTGCTGAATCATAACTTCAAGAAGCATCTGCACTGTTTTGGGTCAAGCTGAAATTCATTTGCTCTGTGACATCTGACTGAGAAAAAATTTTGTAGTTTCAGATGCCAGCCTCTCAACTTTTCTTGTTATCACTTTCTTGAAATGATGCATCCAGATCATCTGTATCAGCCAATGCTTGATCATAAAGTGACATGCTGAGAAGAATCTTGAATGGTGAAACTTGACTCTTTCTGATATAGTAGTTCAAAGCAGCTTCAGTGAAGAATGAAGTTGATTTTGAATTTTTTCTTGAGAGTTTGAGATTGGCCTGGTGGCCTGCTACAGTCAATCATTTTTCTGTGTAGTCATAACACATCAGACTGTAAAAGTTCAAATAGAGAGTTATATTCTTGAGCTGCAGTTGTTGATAGTGCTTTTGATCTAGAATGATGATTAACAGATGATCAGACAACTTGATTGATTGACTCATACCTGCAGATACTGCAGCTGTCAGCAAAAACTGGTGATGAGAATCAGAAGCATGATTGAGATACTGAGCTTGATCAGCAAGATCATGATGTTGAGCACATACACTATACCTTCTGTATAATCTTTAAGAGCTTCACAAAGTCTCTACTCTCATTTTTATCTACAATCTGTCAGCTTGAATATGAATGTCCCAGAAAGTCTCATCTTTGAAATATTTCCAATCAATATTCAAATCTAAAACAAAATGATCAGCTGAATTCAAAAGCACACATCAATCTTCTTTGCAATCATCAAATTCAAAGTCAAGAAGCAGCTGTGTGGCAGTCTGAATGAATCTATTCCTGCCAGCATCAGTGCTTGCAGATTTTGCAAAATTGATCAAGTAAGTTCATTCTTCAATGAATAACAGTGTTTTCAAATAACAGTTGTTCTTCTTCAGTAAAAAAAGCTGCTTGATACAGCCATAGACATTGTTGTCTTGACTGCTTCAAGAATCTTCAGAAAAGTGTTTCTTCACATCTGTCCAGCTATTCAAAAAATATCTGAAATAGATTTTGATTAGTTGATGCTGAAACATTCTGGAGTGACACACTGACACTTCATCACTTTCAGAATGAACATTGACAAATGCATATAAGACATGAGTTATTTGATTCACAAACAAGACTTGCAGTGTGTAATTCCTTCCATAAATGCTCTAGCAGCATTAGTAGATGTTGAAAGCAATATGTAGTGAATATATCCAGTTCACAAAGTAGACAGCAGAGCAGATTTCAGCTGCTGAAGGGTAGCAACCTTCTTGAATTTCTGAAAAAACAAATACACTCAGTCATTCATGTGAAAATCCAATTCAGGCCAGCAGCAAAAATGACAGAATGCTGTATTGAACACAATATAAGTTCAGATGAACATTTTTTTGATAAGTCATAGTTGTGATGATTGAAAGAGAACAATCAATGTTATTCTGTCAATATACATATTTAGATGTAGGTAGTGTGCCCACAGCTCTCTTAAGATGTCTCTCTCTAAAATCATCATTTTAAAGCAGAACAAAAGGTGCAATTCAAAACAGACATCTCTAGTAAACTGAAGTGTGAACCAGAAGTGAGCTGATGAAGCAGAAATCTGTCATCAAGTATTTGTACTCTGAAGCAACCACAACCAAGTCTTCTGTAACTATGTAGAAAATTCATCTTTACAACATTGAACAAACTAATAGAACAAAATGCCACATGACTCTAGATGACTTGATATTTTTGTGTCAAGTGATGATCATTCTTATCTTTGTGACTATGGCCATTTCTCACAAATTGTAAAAAAATTAAATGATCCAAAGCAGCAATACCCATTTGCTGCACTGTTTTTAGAGTGAAAAGTGAAAGAAAATGCACTAAAACTACTATTTTCTTACAACAACATCAAATGAGCTCAATTCAATGCATTAGTGAATCTTTGAGTGACATCAGAAACAGAAAACTCATCTCAGCCACTTCTCTTTGCAGATAATGACTCATTGACAACTCTTGAACTGCAAGGTGAACAGTTTGATCAAAAAGCTGCATATAAAATTGCATGAACTGAAATAGAAAAAGCAAAGCTTCTTTTTACTTTCTATTCTTGTTTACTCTTCCCTTTCTGTGATTTAATTTGTATATTTGAAGATGATTTTGAAAATCTTAACAGCATTGTCAATTATCTTGAAGTGACTGCTCAAAATGCAAAAATTGTCTTCACTTTTTCTGATGATGTAAAATCACAAGTTTTGATCATCTTCACCTCTGAGCAATTCTTCAAAGTCATTGAACTGAAAAATCATCTCTTTAGACATTATGCAATTTTTGCAGAGGCTTTCTCAGAGATGAAGACATTCAATCTGAGACAAAAAGCTGTTGAAAAGCATGTCTCAAAGACAGTACATTTTGATTCATTGAAATTCATCATCTGATGACAAATGAATAATGTCTTCAAAATTCAATTTACCAATTATGCCAGTTTCTCTGCATTACATTTAAATGCTTTGTTCAAGACAGCATGCAAACATGTTGCATTGACAATCACTGCATCATTCAATTACATTCAAGCAATGAGAGCTGACAATGAGATATCTTCAGAACTGAGCATGTATTGGTACAGCTACTTCAAAATTGCTGTTAGAGCTGAAATTCAGATTGATGATCTCATACTCTCATTATCATCAGCAATACTTGCAGACAACTACCCATCTGGAATGCACAGTGAGTACACTTGCATAGCATTAATTGATTTCAGAAAAACTAACACATGCAGTGTTCAATTCTGTGTTGATTTTTGACTTTCTGTATCATGCTCTGCTTCTTTTAGCACTCAATACTGCACATAAGAAAGAATGACTGTCAAAATCTTTCACATCAGAAGTAATATGTAGATTGACAAAGAGTGAAATGATCACTCACTTTGAAGCTCTTGAGAATGAAGGTTGTACTGCATTAGAGCTTCATTGCCAGCAGATGATGTCACAGAATGCTTTACTCTGTATCTTGAAGTCAAACAGAATATGTGTGTTGTGTATTACAGACAAATGATCACAACATTGACTTCTCTGTGAACACAGCTGGTGTGATACATGTGTCTGTAGATATGAAAAGCTCTCATCTAATCTTGAGTTTCAACTTACTGTTCATCAATGTTATCATTGTCTATCTCAGACATCTCTTGTTGTCCACCTGCTTCTTCTCACAAAATGTGTCAACATTTTGACACTTGACAATAATGATGTATGAAGAGTGATTATTCTTCAATTTCTGCAACTGCTTCAGAAGAGATTTGAACAAGTTTCAATTCAGAATTTCTTTCATCTCATTGTTGACACAAGTTCAGATGCATATGATTTTCTTGTCAAAGAATAAAGCTGAAATGAGATTCAGATGAATTGATTGAATAATTCATGAAAAACAGAAGATGAAATCTCACTACATGCTTTCTGATTTTTGAACATTTTGCAACAGAGATTTTTAAAAAAAAACTAGAAGATGACTCTTCCTGATTATTCTCAATCATCTGCTCATCACTTAGATGAATCAAGTGAGTGCTACATGATGAGTGTTATGATCTCAAGGTGGCTGAGGCTTACTTAAAAGCAACATATGATGAAAGAGATTGCAGTTTTAATGCCTCAACACTCATCAGTCAAAATAATCTGATTTCTTAAACAAAAATTGCAGTGATAGCAACAGATATTTCTAAACAAGTTTTCACTTTTGTGTTTGGAAACTTCAACTTTCACTGATTTCATGACAACTCAAAAGGTATGTACTAGTTACAGCTGATCAATTTGTAATTACCACAGTGATTTTAATTCTGTCTAGAATTTGAAATCATGCAGTCAGATAATGATGAAGATGAGTCATTAGTATGAGAGTTGTAAGTGAAATGTTGTCTAACTAATATTTTTGAGATTTTACTAAAGTCTTATCCAGCACACATGCAACAGCAGCAGCATTTTTGTAAGTTTTGCTCATTTCACAGACTGATACTTTGCTGATATTTCAGTATATTTCCTGTGGCACATATGAGCAAGATAGAGTCTTTTCAAGATGAAGAACTGAGGCATAACAATCTCAGTGAAATAGTCTGCAAGATCAGTCATCATATTTGATCTCTAAATGGCAGCCCTGCAGTGCTTCTGTCCATTGAAACAGATACAGAACTGAAAGACTTTTCAGAAGACTGAGAGCTTCAAATGAGTGAAGTGCAAGATCAATTCATGCTGCACTTTAGAAATATATTCAAAGATGGCATGGCATGATGTACTTGAGATGCATGACTTTTCTCTCTCAATGATGAAGAACAATGGAATTGATTGATTAGCTGGGTAGCCAGAGAAGAGAAAACCAACTACCTCCACCTTAATGTCTGTCTAAAAGGAATTGATGGAGGCATTGACACCATTGAGAAAATGAATGAGTATCATGATCTTGTCATTTTTTGAAGTGAAATCTTGAAATTGATTCTTGATGCTTTTTTCAAGCTTCTTATCAGCTCTTTCTACTTTGTGCTTGCTCACTGTTCTGTTCAAGAGCAAAGAGATTTTTTCTTCTGCTGTGATATCATTTGCTGTGAACCATTCATTCAGTTGATCCTTTCACTAATCCAAGAGCTTCAAGAACTGGAATCTATATATTTTGTTACTGACCATGAGACTCTTGACTGCTTTCTTGATAATGATGACATTTGTATTCTCTGTGGCTGCTACTTCAAGCTCATAAAGTTCAATGTGAAGTGCCTGGATGAACCTGTCTTCATTTATCTTAAATTTAAGCATCATCAACAGCTGAGAATTAGTGGTTTTGTTGACTTCATGAATGATTTCATTAAGAACCAGGGTCTTAACTTTAGTTTTGGAAGTGCACATCATAATCAACCAGACATCAAGCACTGCAATCTTTGCAACAGCATCTCAAGTGTATCTTCTTATAGAAAATGAACAGCTGAGAATGAGCTGAGACAGGCTTTAAAGAAGCTCAAACACTAACATCTGTCTCACTTTTTATAGAATTATTTCTCTTCATCTTTGTTTTGAAAGGCTTGTCTCAGTTTTAGAGTAATCAAATTCACTTATTTCTGTTTACTGTAACTCAGATTTATCTTTTGTAAAGTCTCTATCTCTAGCAGATGATCACATTCAATCTGCATAAGTGTAAGTATGATTTTGGTGATTTTGAAAAATCAAATTCAATCTGAGTATATAGACACATGTGAGAAGAGAAGTCATAGACAGAAAGTGTGAAATTATCTGAGATTTGTTCTTCTTCAGACTCACTGATCTGACATCTCACAATATATCTCTCAAAATGTCATGCAAGCCAGTAGATTTGATATCAATCATAGACTCTCAAGTTCTTCAATTTATTTCAGTGTTAACTGCATTCTCTGAAGACTTCAGCTCACTTCTCAATGCACATTTGAGCAATGATATATGATTTCTTAATCTCTTTGTGCTCAATCATTGAGTTAAATTCTGATTTCTGAATAAACAAAGTCTTGTTTTTGAAGATAAATTAATCAAATCAGTGTAAATCCAGAACTTGCAAACTAAGTCATACATTGTTTATCTATCTGAAGACTGAAAAATAAAAAATAACATGATACAGCTCTGATGCTGTAAGCACTGATTACATGAAGTCTGCTTGTCACAGTTGGTATTAGATGATCAGTGTTCTACTTGTCAGATCTTGCTTTCTTCATTCAATGATGATTTTAAAAGATGCAGCATAACTGAAGAACTCAGATGAAAACTCTTTATCCACCAGCTTATATTCATATGACATGAGCACAACTTTGAACAGTGCCCTGTGAGAGCCATGAATATGAAGCAACTTGCATCTGTTGAACTCATGAGAATTATAGATGTGCTTGATCTTGTTCAGCAGTTGTTTGTGCAGGAGAGTCAAAAATTTAGACCTGTTGATTCAATGCTGGCCAGTTTCATGATCAATCATGTTGAGACATGTCTCATTCAATAGTTCTTCTTTGAAAATTCTGAGAAGACACTTGTGGGTACAGTACAGTCTGAACCTATCTTGATTTTTAGAGTATCTGTATGATGATGACTGGCCACTGAGGTGGAATGAGACAACAATCATGACATTGACTGACCAATGTGGTGCTTTGCTTGAGAAGTTCATTAAGTCTGTGAAATCATTGTTGCTGCTATTCATCAGATTTCACAACAATGGCTGCAATGAACTGCATGATGATGATTGAAGATGTAGAGATTTTTTGAATCTTGTCACAATGAATGAGCTTCTGATGTATTTCACTTGATTGTGATGTTCTGGTGTGCATTTCTGCATGGTTCATGTTTGTGGTGAAGAGATGATGACATCATTCTGATATATGATTCTCCACAGCTTCAGCTGAGCCTCTGCCTCTGTTCACCACATTTGGCAATAGAGCTTTGCCTGCATCACCTGAAGAGTGAAGATGAGCATCTGATCAATGATTGTCAAATGCAGTCTGTTGAGAAAATCTGTTCAGTCTGTATATTCAGTGATTTTCCTCACATTTTTATTCAGAATGAAAAGATAGTAAAATACTGTTGTTGAATTCTTGCTCATGTGAAAAAAGATGAAGATCTCTTCAGTGCACACATATCTGTATCTGACTTCAGATTTGATCATGTAAGAAAATGCCTGAATGATCATGATGATCATCTCATGATAATCTGCAATATTGTCAGGCTCATCAGATGTATGCAGAAGCACATTGTCAAGATTCATGTCATGCAGCATGAAGTGAATTGTTGACAGTGACAGCTTGTGTGAAACTTTGAGCTTCACAATATATGCAGGTGTATTTTTGCTGCCTCTGTTGTTATATACACAAAACTTATCTGTCAGAAAATGAGATGACTGTGATGACTTGAAACTGTAATCTTCTTTCTGTGAAAGTTTGTGTCTTTTCTCATCATTGATATTACAGTTATCTTTGCAGAGTGTTTTTGTTTTTAAATTAAAGCTAAGCATGCTGAACAAGCTTTCAAGACATTTAACATCTGTAGTGATGAATGTTTGTTGAGATTGTGGTTTTCAGAATGATGAATTGTGAAAAGTGTGGTCAAAACTCAAACATGATGAAAGCTGGCTGAAGTCTGTGCTGTGAGTCAGCAATGAAGTGAAAAAATGAAGTAGATGATGTCATTCTGTCATTTCTGAAAAGAATGAAAGTTGACAACTGAACAGCATTCAGAATTCAAAAAAGTGGAAGTAGAAAATCATCTGAATTATTGAATAAAGATTGACTAGTATTTTCTCTGTGTTTACAATGTATGTAGCACTTCAGAAATAAGTATATTTTCTGTCAAAAAAAATAAAATGATGAACCTGCTACTTTCTTTGAGTAATCTGCTGTCAGTTTTTCTTTTCATATTTCTTCTTCATTCAGTTTCAATTTTCATCAGCCTTCTGAACTGCTTCCAGAAAGTTCAATGCTTGCTCATAAGTTGTCAAACTGCAGTATATGTGTGTGCCCCCAGAATGAAAACATGTTTTAGCATAAACTTGAACACAAGATATATTTCTGATTTGTGTATCATATACAATCTCATAGTAGCACTCAACTTGCACAATATCATCAGCAGAAAAGTGAGGCCTGTTTGATACTTAGTGATGATAGAAAATATCAATGAGATTAAGCTCATCTTTGATTAACAATTAGACTGGGGCCTGGCTGTAAGAGAAACTCATAAGAATCAGATAGCATAACTTTTGGCAGCAGGTTTGAAAGCTTCATTGACTGAATGCTTTTGTAATGCACATTTTAAACTGTCTGACAGCAAACACAACTGTGTTTGCTGAGCTGATCAGAGCCTAGCCATCTGAAAAAAGTACAGATTCAAGAGATCATGAGAAAGAAGAAAATGCTGTCTATAAGCTGAGGTTGATAACATCACAAGACAACCAAAAGATGATGATCATTCTTATATGATTTTATCTAGTTCAGAGAGCTGAAAGAGCAACAACACAGATCACTGATTATTGACTGAAATGAGTCACATTTAGTGAGAAAGGCAAGACCAGGCTGATTGAGACTGAAATGAGTGGTTTGATGAGTTCTGTGTTTGATGAAGCAATTTACATTCACTGATAGATTTGTCTGTAATGTAGTTTTCACAAAAGTTGAGAAAAGAAAAGCTTGTGACCTGCCTGCAGACTGATCTGAGTGGAAGATAAGATTGATCAAAAATAAAGTCTGAATCAAATGTGAGGCAAAGTGTCAATCAATCTTCACAGAATCAGTTTTGTGTGTCAGATCATCATTTCAGAGTTCTCATCTTGATCATGATGCTTTGATTTTTGTGGTTGAAGAGCAAACAATAGAGCAAGAGATTTAAAAAGCCATTCCTGACACATCCAGAAGCAATGTTTTGGAATTCATGTACTGTAGAAGTGAAAAGTTAAGTGAAAATCAGAAAGTGAATCTCACTCATGCAATTTCTAGAAATTGTGATCAGACAATGTGATGTTTTGTCTGAACTGACCTTCAAAACAGATCAAAGAGTGAAGTGATGTGCTTGACAGTTTAGCATTTGTCAAGACATCAGTCAAGATTGTCATTGCTGCAAATGTACACAGTATGACTTTCAAGCAGAAGATCAAAAAAACATAAACAAAGTAGTGTAACTCTGTACAAGAACATAACAAACAGTTCATCTAGCATTATCATCATTTTTAACTTTTTTTGTGAAGTCAAGCTGCCTTGACAAAATGTCATGTGAGCAATTCTTTCTTTTTTCAGACTTTGTGAAGATCTGGGAGCCAGATATCAAATTTTTGTTGACAGCCACTAGATACAAAGTTTCTGAATGAATCATCTAGAACAGAGATCTTTAGAGAGTGTCTCTTCTGATATATATAGAGAAATTTTTGCTTCAAGATGATGAGATTGTTCAATTTCTATTCTTTGATTTTATTTATCTTTGTTCAAGATACACACACATCTGGTCACAGCTTGAATTCATCCAGCAATGGTGATCACAGCACAAAAAGTGAAAGCAAGAGTTGAACATTTAAAAAGCACAGAATTAGTTCTGATATGCACTGTCACTCCTACTACTACAGTTTTCTACTCACTGTGTAAATAGACTATTCATCAGATACAACTGCATCTGTGCCTGATCATTCTCAATTCAGATTACTCTGTTATTCACAAGCTTTGAAAAAAGAAGATAAATGCAGTTTTCTGACAACAAAGCAAATGAAAGAAGAGATGCAGCCAAATCAACAATCTGTCAGATGCTGACTATAAAAGTCTTGCTCATATCTTGAAAGACTATGAACAATTCAAAGACACTGAATTAACAGGCAACAAGATAAAAAATCAGGCTATGGCTTTGATGGCTGAAGTTAGAATGATGACCAGTGGGAAAACAACACTCATTTCATCAAAAAATGATGAATTCAGTGTTGCTGCAAATATCATGATCCTCTGCACATGTATTGAGATATTTGCCATCAGTCTCTTGCTAGAGAACAACATTTACCAGCAAACAGATTTCAAAATCCACATCATCAACCTCAGCTGATCATTTCTGTATAGAGGTAAGAAGGTGACTACAGAGATCATAGCAATTGAGCTTTGTCACATTATTTGATTTTTACAGCCAGAGAGTTTCTTCATCAAAACAAAAGACTTCTCACAGCCAGTGTATTGACAGTAACTATGTTCTTGTACTGCAGAAGTTTCTTAAGAGTCATGATGATAACATGATGTGTTTGATCATGTACAGATGACCATGTCCTGCAGCCTTTATTGCTGTTAGTCCATCACTGCTTTCCAGAATTCAAAATGCACCTTTTCTCTCCTTCTCTTCCCTCACTTTGCATTTTTATCTGAAGTCTGCAGTCTTGCCAGCTGCTGAGCTTCTGATTTGACTTAAACAAAATGACATGGCCACTGAAGAAACTCAACAAATCTTGATCTGTATGATTATAAATTTTCATCATTCATGAGACATGTTGAAAAAGGCAAGTTAATATAAGTTGCTCATTAACACATGAGCTTTTTGATATAAAGACTCTTGCAGTAAACAATGCTGAGGCAGTATGATCATTGAAGCATTGCTTTCTCAATCCAACACAATACAAGTATGTTTGAAGACAGATGTGTTTGTGCAAACAAACAGATGCTGTTTTGTGATGTATGAGTCTTCTGAAATTGTAAACAAATCATGTTCACTACACAACTAGCTGGAGTTGCTGCTGAGTATGCTGAAGAGAAGAAAGAATCATTTTATGATCCAGTTAATACTGAAGAACTTATGTTTCTCATGATGAAGAATAATATGAATTCATGAGGCATACATTTGATATCTTGTATTCAACACAAGTTGTAGTCAGAAAATATACTGATTTGTGTTTGTTCAAGTGTTGTTATTGAATTTGAACACTTCTGAACTGGGCATTGAACACTGATAACAACACTTTAGAAAATATAAAAACTCTCTTCTCTTTCTTCTCCAACTTTTCACCTTTTTGCTTGCACTGTAATCCTTCAAGCTTTTTTTGCTACAGAAATCACTTTGAGTTCTCAAGCCTTTTCACAACTAGATTTGCTTCAAACTCACAAGCCCTGCACATCTAAATAGCCAGATAGGTATTTTATATCATGCAATTTATCTGTGAGAATAAAAGCTGATCAGAAGCATTAATTGACAGAATGATTGAATATGAGCACATCACTGTCTTGCACAATGTGAACATTTTTAATCTCTTGAATTTTAATTCATATATTAACTACTCTTCTGAACAAGTCTGCTGTTGAATCTGAAGACTCAGTCTTCTTCTGCACACAAATCACTTAATCAATGCTGAATGAACATTTTCTGCTGATGTGAATATTGTCAACATTAATGCTCTCTGTGAAGTTCTGTTCAATTCAAATCAGTTTAATACCACAATTTGACAAATTATCATGAAGAATGATTGATCAGATTGAACTAGCACCTGAAATTCTGATTGTATTGTATCTGAATGCCTCAATCTTATTTCATTTTTTATTGAAAATCCATCTGCAGTGCTGTGAGGTTTCTTGATAAACTCAACCAACATTGATGACTTTGATGATGTTTCAGAAATGGAATATGTCAAGCTCTTCTCTGATGAAGAAATGCTCAACTTTGAGTATAATCTTTATGTGTCAGACTTAGATTCTGACTATGAAGAATTGACTTTGTTCTTGAATGAATTCTTGAAGAGGGATGTGGCAGATGTGGCAGATGATACAGCCAACTTGCCAATTTGAATCAATGATGATGACAATGATAATGAGGTGGTTTTTTTGCAACACATGCACATCTTAGACTAGATTTTTTTGTGAGTACTATACCAGTCAGGTGGTGGTACAGTAAGAAACAGTTGAGTCAGTTATGTGCTTTACAAATGTTAGATTATTTTGAATATCATTAATGCTTTTGGGTGAAACCAAAAGTGATATATGAGTGAAATGAAAGTAAAGTATTAATGAAAAAAAAAGTGAAGTATGACTTCACTGCTTTTGCATTTCAGTATTTGAGAGCAGACATGAATCTTTTTTTTCAGGAGAAATACTCATTGAAAGAATGTGGCATTGTTGGTTATAATAAGAAAATATCTCACTGGTGTAAGTAGGGTCAAAGAGTCTCAAAATTTTGACTCTGATAGTCAGCAAATTTCAACTTATTCAACCTAGATTTCAATTTGAAAGAACCTTTGAGATTCTTCTTAGATGTAGCAGTCTCAATGTTTAAGCCACTTGACATTTGGTTGAATATCCATCCAAACTTCAAAAGGCTTTAGATTTGAGATAACATCAACACAATAACTGCCATCTTAAGAATCATGTATTAGGATTCACCAAAGGCAAGCCCTTCATGGCTTGTTATAATAAAATAAAAAATCTAATTATTAAATTATATTATCCCCTCATCTGTAGGCTAGGATCTTTTAGCATCTTGGCATAGAGTGAATACCACAAGTAATTTAAAACACATGCTTATTGATTGAAAGTTGTATTTTTCAGTATCAATTTGTAATCAAAAGCTTATTTTACATTTCAATGATAAATCTGTCAGCATTCTCTCTTTACACAAAGATAAACATTGCAGATTGAGCACCCTGATCTTGATCTAATGACTTTTTTTGGTTTATCTGAGGATGTCCTTTGATTGTATGAGCAAACCACACAAGATTGATACATTTCAAGATTGATTCAAATGTGAATTAAAGAAGAATTCAATGCTGAAGCCAATGAACTGTTTATTTTATCATCAAATGACAGTTTTCTTCAGTGTAGGAATGCCCCCTCATTCAGTTCATGAAGGTTCTTCTTCTAAGAGATAGGCCAGATTCACCAGCAAGATCAACAGGATTAATATTCAAGACAGTGACTGAATCACCACTTGAATCATTTCTTGAACCATTTCTTGCTTTTCATGTATGGAATTTATGAAGTTGTCAACACAAAGAATGAAGAAATCAAAAAGCTAGAGAAACAAGTGCAGCATCTACATGAGGAAATAAGCTGAAAGAATGAGTGAATCAGCAAACTTGAGATTGAAGTCTATGAGCTGAGATGTTGATGTCAATGCTCAATCTGCTTCAAAATCTCTTTGAAGTGAAGAACTTTTTTGTGTGAACATAGATTTTGCTCAGAATGTGTTTCCTTTGCTGTAAAAACATGTGAAATGCATTGTCATGATAATACTGATTATATCAAGAGTTACTAGATAGAATATAATTTCTGTTTGAGTATTGATTTCAACTTGAACAGAACTTCTGAAGTGAATTCATTCAAAATTACAGAAGTAAGCTGAAAACAGTGTCACATATCTTCAAACTCTTTATCAAATATCTGGAATAGCATCTTCACCTTCATCAAGATTTCAGGCACACTGTCATATAAACATGTAAAAAAATGTTTTGTCATGATGATATGTATGATCAACAGTCATATGTGTTTGATGCTGTCTAGCATGCATGCCTGTTGCAGAGCAGCTTCAATGCATGTGATGTAGAAAGTTTTTTGAACCAGATGAGAGGCATGAAGAAGTGATGGGGTTCTCATGACAACATGTAAGTCAACTTTTCATATCAACTTTGAATCCCCATCATCATCATGATGTTGAAGACATAGCATTGTGAGTACACTTGTTCTTTTTTTTTTTGACACATTCTGTTGAAGAATATATTATCATTAGTTTCTGCTCTGCTGCAATCTCATTTTCAAACACTGATCATGCAAGCTTCTGCTCAGCTCAATGATGAAGTGAATAATTGAAGAAAAAGTCTAGTGACCTGAGCACTTGACAATTGAAGAGCTCTGATGATGAATTACACTGTTGATGAGAAAAGCAATTGAAAGTACATGAAGAAGATGATATCTTTTTTTGTCATGTCTTTGCTAAAGAGCATGGGTCTTCAAGTAGATCAGACTGGTTCACACTTGACATATCACATTAGCTTATGCACATTTAGAACTTGAGATTTACAATGTGGTGGTTCTCAACCCACATTTCTATCCAACCCACACTGAAAATGCAAAAGAAAAAACTATACACCATTCTGATTGTTAAAGTATTGAAGAACCTGCAAATCTTTAAAGATGATGAGAAATATGATCTTGTTTCTGATACCTATGTAGTAACAGTTGGGAACTGTGAGATTACACCAGAATTTGATTGTTTGTTTGTCAGCAATCTCAGAGAGGAGAATCTTACACTGATGAATAATCCTACATATGTTCAAAAGAATCAAATGACAGACTTTAAGACTCATGAAACATAAAGCTAAATGAATCAAAAGAGATAAAGAAAATATTGTAAATCTTTGAGATCAAGGCAAAATCATAACCCAGGCAATCACATATCTGTGTTAGTCTAAAAAGCAGTTAGTCTCTTCATTGTATGCTTTGGAGAGTCAATGACATTCATACTCAATGTCATCTCCTGCTATGGCCTTGATGATACATGAAATGAAGTAGAGTATTCATTCTTGTTTGAAAATGAGCACATTTTCATGTTCAAAATGTGTTGTGAACAAATTAAAGCTTGATTTGTTTTGGTCTGCAAATCTTCTGTATTGATGAACTGATTGGGCCTCTACAGCATGAGTTAGCAGCATATCAAGATCAATACTCTTGAATGGACAGAAACTCACTCAGTAGAAACAGTTCTCAGCTTTTATAGCTTCATTTCTGCATCAAGAGGTACAATACACAATGATGTATTCATTGGGCACTCAAATGATACTGCTTCAGATTTTTACTCTTGAAGTCACTCACATATTGATGCATCATTCAATCAATTGTATCTTTTGAATTGCCAATGTGAAGCAGAATGTCACAATAAAAAACTAATATTAACTTCTGATATTTGCTGATCATCACAGCAAATTTCTCAGCAGTTTCACAGCTTCTGGAGAAGTTCTCATATTGACAACTCTTATGAATCATGATTTCTCTGTCTGCTGAACAAAGTGTGAGATATTTGACATGTTTTTTTGGCAAACATATACTGGCAACTGGTCAACTGAGCATAAGCTGAATTGCATTTTTGTTTTTTTTGATGATGAGAAAGCTGATATTGATTCTGGCTTTGTGTCATGTGCTTAAACTCAGGGCAGAGAAGAGAAATTTAACAAGTTGTTGTTTTCATTTGGGCTGACCAGCATGTTTTTTTGAAGAATGCTGATTGTTCATTTTCTGAGTGTTGTACAAAATAAACTGAAAGTGATTTGACTCACAGTTTGTAGATGCTGGCAACTCACTTTGCTGAGAAACATGAAGTTGCTCATCAGAAGACTGATATTCCAGAATAAATTTTTTCAGATACTCAATATACTCAGCATCACTGCCTTCAAAGTTGAACCACCAGTGATGAATTGTCATTGTGCTTGGTTTGTTGATTGGCTTTGATGTGAAATGATTGTGAGCTTTCATACCCAAAACAGTACCCACTTAAGTGGGTACTGTTTTGAGTTTAGCATAAAAGCCAGTTAGTTTCTGACTCATTGAGAATTCTTGCAGCCTCAATGAGTCTTGAAATCTTTCCAACACAAACAATCTTGATTGCTTTACATGCATTTGTGTTTATTTTTGCAGTGAATTTTTTAGAGATGAATTTGCTTTTTCATCTCCAATGAATTTGCCAGGGCTGAGATTCTCTATCACACAGAAACATGAAAGCAATAATGATACTGATTCAGCTAAATGATTGCTGATAGTGATGACTTGCTATCTTGTTTAGGAAGACATTGACTGACACAGAACACTATGTCATCTTCTACTTGAGTGAATTATTTTCTGCATCATTGTGATGAGAAGGGTCTGTGATTCATTCTTCAACTTATAAAGAACATTGTGCTGCTGCATGTTTCAGGGGTTGACACTGATGAATCTTGGGTTAGAAGTGGATTGAATTTGAAAGTTTATTTTGTATCTTGCTGCTCTCTTGTCTTGAAAATGAATCACTTACTTGGTGATCAGTTTCCACTCTTTTCTTAGATGATTCTTGAATGAGAAGAGGAACTGATGCAGATGAAGATCATCAAGATGAACAGTGGTGGTTCAGTAGCTCTGTACTCATCAAGAATGACATTTGTTTCAGCTATAGCTCTTCAATTTCACTGTCTGCTCTCACATCTTGATGCAATCAAGTGCTTGAGTCTGAGACTCTGTTTTTCAGAGGCTTGTGGTCTGCAATGCCATCAAGATTAATCTCATTTTTTGAATCTTCTCTTAGCCACTGCAGAATGAAGACTGTTGCTTCTCAATCATGGCTAGATGTTTCTTTTCTTTCTCTCTTGATCTAAAGAACAAGCTATTTTTCTCTGATTTGTTTCACCAATCTAATTGATTTATCAATCAACAATATGCAAGGCTTTCTGTCTTTCAGATGCTGGATTATATTATGCATTCTTCTTTGTGCTGAGTTCAAGTTGATTGCATATAAAAACAAATTTCACTCTTGATATTCAGATTGAATTGTGATTGACAGTTTGACTTTCTTGGAGTCAAGTCTCACTAATTCTGATATGATATTCTCTTATTGACTCTGTGAGAATGCCCAGGGGTGCATATGACACCACAAAAGTTCTCAAATCTCAAGAATTTTTTAAACTGTGGTGAGAAATATTGATGTTTTTTTTCTCATCTGATTCACAACTGATTTTCTCTGACATTGCATGTTCCTGCTGCATATTTCTGTCAGCTTGTCTTTCACATCTTGAAATCATCAATGATTATCTCTTCTGCCACAATGAACTATTCTTTCTCCTTTTTTGATGAAGAAGTCTTTCCCCAACACTACAATGATGTAAAGATGCCTGCTTCAACATCTGAATTCATGTTCACTACAGAAAATGCAGTCTGATATGAACATACATGTTTTCTTCTTGTTTCTTCAAAAAGTGAATTCATGGCATCAACTTCAAGCCTTTCACCATTGCTGCTGCTGGCATCAGACAAGTCTAATCTTGACACACAAAGAAGCAATGTGGAAATGAATGAACATCAATATCAGGCAATGCAAGCTCAGCATCTATCTATTGATTGTTCCTCAAGACAAAAAACTGTGACAAACATCACTGACTTCAAGCCAGTTGAGAAGAATGCTGAGAGCTTCACTCTGATATCTGATGGCCTCAAGTTTATAATCTGCTCCCACACTGAATGCTGAACATATTGCTTGTGATGCTGAAAATGTGATGAGAAACACCTCTTCTGCATGCTGTGCATGATTTGTGAGTTGAAATGTGAGAGGTATGAGATGAGATTGAAGTGGGAAAATGAGATTGTGTTGAGAAGGCAGCTGAAGAGGAGGGGTATTTCTGTTGTGAGTGAGAAGAAAAGCAAGAGAAGAGGAAAGAATGGTGGTGAGATGAGGATGTTTGCACCAGAGAAAGAATTGAGAGGTGATGAGAAAGAGAGATGGCATTATCTATCTCAGAATTGATTGATGATTGTGGCTCTTTCTTGTATGATAATCACTGATCTTGACAAACATTCATGCACATGCCAGGAAAATGAATGGTCTGATTGTAATCTCAACTATCTCTGCAATTGCATGTCATGTTTCAGAACTTCTGTTTCTTCAGAGGAATGTTCTAGAAATAGCTGATTAGCAAGAGACAAGCTATTTACAATTCTCAGCAGATGATGTTGCTTTGTGCTGTGAACACAATGCTTGTTTCCAGCTTTTTTCTTCAGTATTGCTTTTGATTCACTTGCAATGAGATTCATTCTTTTACTTTTAAATTTCAGAGATTGATTCAAGAACAAGTTGTCATCTCATCTTGTTATGACTAAAGCATTTGACTGTTCTGTGTTAATTCTAGCTTCAAGAATATGATTTTTCATCTCTAGTTTGCTGAACCCTTGAATCCTGAATTGATTGAATTGATTTCATTTATATATCTCTTTGCCCTCTGGTTAAGATGTATTATCTTGATTTTCTAGCCAGTTTGAATTTCTTAGCAACTTCTTTCCTACTGAGTGCTGTGACTTAATCCTCTACAGTTATGCAAAGATGATGTGAGAATTTTTCACTCTCAAAAATGATATTTGTCTTGAATACTGGCCTGACATGATGTCTTGCTTACACTTTTCAGAATTGAGACTCTGGCTTTATTTCTTCTGATGAAAATACAATCAAACTGCACTTAGAGATGTTCACAAAAACATGATGAAAACTACAATGTATGAGACAATAGAATTGAATATATAATGTGATACTTGATCTGTGAAGTGAAAGGATGAAAAGAATGAAGCTTGCAATTCTAGTGATCTGACACTTCACTAATGCATGTATTTCATATTCCATACTTTTACTTTACTATGTAGATGTGGTTTCAAGAAATGCCAAGAAACTCAAAAGCTGTGTGCTGATTAGTTGAAGTTATGCACTCTGATTGGCTGGTCAAGAATGATCATTAGAGTTTGTCAAGATGTATAGTCACTTGCTTTTCAAAAGAACATGTAGGCAACATTGAGAATCATGTGTCAGCTTCAACAACATGTAGGCTCAACAACTTGCCTCATGTCTTCAATCTTTCAAGCTTTCTACATCTTCTATCTAACAGCTTCATCTTTCATTTTATAGCTTCATGCTTGACTTTGCAGCTCATGTTAATGATTGAGAACACCATTCCTACAGCCATTTGGTGAAGATTGATTCATGTTTTCCAATCATAAACATGAATTGCAATGCCAGCATTGCAGAGTCATATTATCACCTGCTGAGATCAAATGCTCTAAATGTTCTCATGTGTGGCCAGTTTCAGAATTTCTACAGCCATCTGGATGAAGATTGGTAAATTGTGCTGACTGCTGTGAAAAATGCTGTGTGACTCAGAATTGCTGTACTGCTGCTTGATGATCACTTGAGGTTTCAGCTTCAAATCTCAACATTCAGACTCTCTGGCCAGCAAAGAGGCAAAAACTGGTCTCAGCAGAGATGAAATGTGCATTTCAACTTCTGCCTACTGTTGCTGACATTTTCCAGTCATTTACATCTGCAATTCTACCAATTACACCTGCAGAATCAACTGTTTGATGTGTCAATCTGATTCCAACCTTTTATGCCACTATAACACCTATGCCACAACCACCACTGTGCTCCATCCTCCCAATTACACCAGTTACATTCATTACATTCTTTCAACACACCTTCAATGACCAAACTGAACTGCAAATTGAACCTTCACCAAATTCTTCATCAATTTCTTCACAAGAAGAGCCACCAGAAGAAGCTATGTTGAAGATGTTGCCAGATGTTGCAGATGATGATAATGATGATGATAATGATGATGATGAGCATGTTGAGGCATTTCAATCTTCACCACCTTCATTTAAAACTTATCTTGCATACTCTTCACATGCCAGACACTGGAGAAAACATGAACTTGACTGAATGAATGTTTCATGCTTCAAATGTGAGGCACTGCATTGAATTGAAGAATGTGTTCATGGCTCATTTTTGTGAGTGCCTGTGTTCAACTGTTGTTGCTGGAATGGAGCTGTGAAGCTTTCTTCATTGAAGGAACCACCTTCTTACATTCAATCTCTATACTACAGAGATGATCATGATGCTTTGAAGTTTTGTAAGAACATCTGGAGCTACAATGACTCTCTTGCATTCACCTTCATGATGTGTAAAGATGCTGAAGGAGTTGAAGGTTTTGAAGCTTTGTGAGTGCATGATGCTGTGTATCACAAACATGAGCTGCTAGAGATTGCAGAAAGCTGATGGTCTGTTTTTGCTCAGGTTTGAATTTATGATCCAGATTACAACCTCAACCTTTCATTATGTTATTGATCAAATTCATGAGAAACTTGAGGCTGTAGGTGTTTTTCCATTCACTGATATTTTGACTTCATCTAATCTTTGTCTTTGTAGTGCAATTTCTTTGTGCAACAATATTGATCTGCCTTTGAAACCTTATGGGAGTGAGGAGACCTGTATGCCTAGTTGATGTTGCTTGCTGACTGTGATCATCATCATGAAAATCTTTTTACAGCCACTGAGATTGCTGCTATAGTGGTTGATTCATCTGCTGATGAGTGTGTTCTGCCCCAGGAAGTTCAATTGTCATTGAGATTTGAAGGTTTACAGCTCATCAACACAGGCAGTTCTCTCTATCTTCCTCTTCATTATGTTCTTCTCTTTTCAAAAGAAGATCATGATTGGAACTGGCAAATACCATTGCAGAACATGAATGGTGAGAATGAAAATTAGAATGTTGAGACTGCTGCAGATAAAGATCATGCAGTTCAAAAGAACTGTGTCTCACACTGAATGTGATTTATCTATCATCTGCATCAATGTTCTACATCTTCTGACATTCTGTTCTGCACTGAATGTTTGTTTCAGCAGTTTGTTGTTGATGCTTGAGCTGTAATAAATCAGAAGAAGTTGGATTGAGTTTGTCACAATCAGCTTCAGCTATGTTTCAACTTATATAATGATCTTGCAGACTGTATGAATGATGATGGCATTGACTCTGACAGCCTTGGCTGTCAGATTATTGTGCCTGTATTGTATGTGAGTGGTGATTGATATCAACAGAAGCTTGCACACAATGCCATGACACTTACATGAGAGTTCAATCATTCTACTCTTTTTATCATCTTTACAGTCAACCCTGCATGGCCAGAAATCATATGCAAGTTGCTTTTCAATCAAAAATCAATTAATCAATTTGACATTGTGATCTGTGTCTTTCAGCTCAAGATTTGTCAGTTGTTCAGTGATGTATTTGATCACAATTATTTTGATTCCTGTTTTGCCTGAAGTTGAACTGTTGAATATCAGAAGTGAGGCTTGCTGCACATACATTTAGTGATCTGACTGAAAAATCACTGTGATTACATGAAAGAATGCATTGTTGATGAGATCATTAGTGCCTGTATTTCTTCTAAAGAGAAGAATTCAGAACTTCATGAGTTGATTACAATTCTGATGCTGCATGATCTGTGTGGTGAAGATGCTCTGAATGCTCTGTGCATGAAAAACAAGAATGATGACTGAACATATTTCAAATGATTTCCAAAACAATTTTCTGACATCACAGTGACTGGAAATGATGAATACTCAGCTCCAGCACATTCAAATTTGCCTGAGAAGAGATTTGTCAAGATCATTTGCAGTCATGATGTTACATTTGACAATTGTTGGGTGGTGCCTTACAATGCCTGCCTCTTTAAGTGATTTAATGCTCACATTAATGTTGAGGTTTGCATCTCTGTGAAATCAATTAAATATCTTCACAAGTATATGTATAAGAGTAGTGACTGTACAAGTGCAGAGATCAGAACAGAACAGTGAGATGAGATGCAAGCTTGATTGAATGACTGTTACATCTCTTGAGTTGAAGCCATGTGGCAGTTGTTTGAATATCAAATGCATCAGAAGTATTCAGTCATTAAGATTCTGCTTGTACATCTTGAAGATGAACAATCTGTCTTCTGATGAGAAGAAAAAAGCACTCAGAATCTTTGCCTGTGCATGAAATGCTCACATTCAAAGCTCATGATTTTTTTTGATTACAACAACTGTCATGAAGACAGTCATCATTTGCTTTACAGCAATTTTCTCAACCATTATATTTGGCATGTGAGACTGAGAAAGTGATTGCCCTGTCAACAATGATTCAAATTGAGTTGTATGCCACATTTCAGTTCTATGATTGATGAGTGTTATTATTTACAGCTTCTGCTTGCAATCTGTTCTGGGTCCATCAGCTTTACAGACATCAGAATGGTGAATGAAGTGATTTGTACAATCTACTGTGATGCCTGCATGTGGCTGAAACTGTTGAAGAATGATGGTGAGTGAATAAATGCTCTGAAGAATGCAAAGCATTTTGCTATAGCTACAGCTTTATGATCATTTCTGACAACTGCTTTAATTCATGACACAGTCTCTGATTCTCTTGATTTTTGATTATGATTTCATGATTTGTTCTGTGACAATCTACTCTGATGTCTGAAGCAGCTTGTCAATATATTTCTGATTTCTGATTTCCACTATGATTACAGACTCTTTCTAATTGACTGCATGCTTTGTGAGTTTCAAAAATCAAATCTGAACTTTGATCTTTCATCTTTCAGCTTTCAGTGAGAGTTTGCTACAGACACCACTCTGTTTGACAATGAATGTGATTATGACATTGTTGAGACTGCAGAAACTGCTGAAACTTTACAGCATCAATTGAATTCTGATCAATGACATGTCTATGACATCATTCTTGACTGCTTTCAGAATCAATCATCTGAGTGTCAGTTTTACATTCAGAGTCTGACTGAAACAGGCAAAACATTTTTGTATCATGCATTCTATCACTGTTTGCATGCAATGTTCAAGATTGTAATCTGCATTGCATTCTCTGAAATTGCAGTCATTCTTTTGTCTTGTGACTGTACAGCTCACTCATGATTTGAGATTTCATTGTTGTTGAATGAGAGATTTGTCTCCAACATTTTGACTCATAGTCAGATTGGAAAGCTTCTGGCTGCAGCAGACTTCATTATATGAGATGAGATTCTCATGCAGCACTGATACTGCTTTGAGATTGTTGATTGACTGCTGAAGAATCTTCACAAATCAGATGTTGTCTTTGATGATATTTCATTTGTACTGGATGAAGATTTTGCTCAGATTTTTCTGATTGTGAGACATGATGATTGTGCAGCCAGTGTGACTGCTTCTGTTCTCAATTCAAGCATATGAAGCTCTGTAAAGATTCTTCAGCTTCATCAGAATATGTGTTTACAGCCAGGTGAGAATAATGCAGTGTTTGCTAATTTTATTGCTAGCATGTTCTACTGATTGGCTCTCAATGGTGTCATTAAGCTTTCATCTTACATTTCTATCATCAACTTTCTTGATGATTTCTGTGAATGTGTATTTCCAGCAAGCAAGCTGGCTGCTGCTGCCACAAATCATGACTTTTTTGCCTGCTGAATGATTTTTTCAATGTGAAATGAGAATGTACAGATCATCAATGACAAGTTGATGAACTGCATCTCAGATGATTGCCAAATCTACTATGTCTCACACTATATAAAGAATGTTGACAGAGGTGAATATGTGAAAAAGTTTCTTGCCAGCTTACAGTCATCTGATCTATCTTCTGCAGCCATGAATTTCTGTGTAAAAACACTGGTGATGCTTTTTTGCTCACTGTGGTCATTGAAAAATCTTTGCAATGACATCTGCATAATGATTATCTGGTTGAAGAGATGTTTTGTGAAGGCCTGTATTCTGATTGATGACTGAAAGAATAAAATGCATTTGATTTCCTGCATTCATTTGAATTCTACAGAAAAGAACTTTTCATTCATTTTTAAATGTATGCAGCTTCTGTTACTGCCCTGCTTTGCCATGACAGTCAATAAGTTGCAAGATCAATCTCTTGATGTTGTAGATGTGAATCTATGCTATCCAGCCTTTTCTCATGATCAGTTGTATGTTACTTTGTTGCATGTGATGAATGTTTCCAATCTGACAGTTCTTCTTCATGGTTCTGCAAATAACTGCACAGAAATTGTATATTCTGAGATTATTGTGTGTTTTGAATAGAATTGAAAAGATTGTTACTTTGAGATTTTTATTGAAGTTTTTACTTGTGAGTGCAATTGTAAATGCTTTTTCAGATCTTTCAGTCAAGATTTGCATTGATTGAATTTCTAACTACTAATGTAATATGAATATTGTGCCCAAACAGCCTCTAACTTCTTCAATTGTTTCATTTCAGTTCTTCTACTTCTCTGCTTCATCCTCTTGCAGCTCTTTCAACAACCACTGCTCCACATTTCCAGCAATTTGACCCACAAGATCATTGAGATTAAGCAGCCTGCCAGCAGCCACATCATCAGCATCTCATTCATGTTGGTGAACAAGATTTTCAATCACACTGTCAGCACCTCCAGCCACCCTCTCTTTCTCATTGTTTGAATTGGCTGCCCCAATTTTCTCATCAATTGATTCAACTCCTTCCAACCCCACCTTCTTCATGTATAAGTCAGTAAATGCTGCCATTGCAGTCATCAGAGCAGAAGATGCTTTTGCAGCTGCAGTGAATTGCTGATGAGTCAGAATCAGAATCTGAAAGAATGCCTGCTGTGCAGACATCAGAAACACTGCAGTCATTATGACTGAAATCATACAGTTGTAAACACACATGACAATCTGTTTCTTTGAGTCTTCTTTTTCTTTCTCTTCTTCTTCATTGTTTTCTTCCACCATGAAGATCTGCTTTTTTTTGTTTCCACAAGTTCACAGCACATAATTTATTTTACAATGTCAGCTGCTGATTGTATTTGATTTTCAACAGAACTGATATGATACTTACTGGCCTGAAATGAGCACTGCTTTGTCATGTTATTAACATGACATCTCACACAAGCATCTTCAAAACAATCAGCAACCATCATGCAGTCTGCAAATGACTCATAGTCATCTTTGCACTGCTGGCATGCCTCTTCTTGCAGTTTTCTGCAAGACTGCATCAGCACAGCCTCACAGTTCTCTGATCAGATTAGGTTCACTGTTTTCACACTCTCACAAAGAACAGAATTTTCTGTGAATGCAATTGCAGTCAGATTCTGCATGATCTTGATTGACTTCTTGAGCAATTGCTCTGCCACCACAATGAGCTCTGACTTCTCTTCAGCCATGATTATTGAGATTTGTAGATTGTAGTAAGATTGTAAAGCATTTGCAAAAAAGTAAGCAAGATTTCTGTAAGTTGTTTGATTTTCTACAAATTATGATTCTACAACTCATATATAAAAATTTTTCAGCATAGCAACACAATGCTCAATAGAGCTTTACAGCCATTCAGCATTGAGATTCAATGATAGATTTTGTATATTGAGATTGTAATAATTATTTTCTGAGTAATTTTGCAACTTCTAACTAAGATTTGAACACTTCAAGCAACTGTAGAGAAGCATTGATCATAAGCTAGTAGTTTTCAGTGACAAAGATTTTATCAAACACTTCTTTTTTGAAGCATCTGTAGTGAGTCAACTGCTCTTCAATGTTTTCACACAGATTCAAACAACTGACAGCTCTATCAGTGCATGCAGAAGTAGTGTTGTCAATATTTCTTGCAAGTTGATGTTGATTGAATGTACAGTTAATGAAAGCAAAAATGAATATGATCTTCAGCAGTCTGCTGTACAGTCAAAGTGAGAAGATGAGATACAAGTGAGAAGGTAATCAGACTGCTGGCTTTGATTGTTGCATTGATGAAGTGATACTTCTCTCTGAAGAGTACAGTTTGATGTATTCTCTATTGCTGCTTTTCTTGATGATAAACTGTGACAAAATCTGTGTGTAAAACTTTTCTGTGAGATTAGAGACTCTGTTCACAAGCTAGTAGAAGCTAAACAAAAACTCAACATCATAAACAATCAATGCAGAATCACTGTGCCACACAAAAATCACACAACAAGCATTGTCAGAAGCAAGAAGATCAGTTAAGCTTTTTTATCTAGCAAGATTTTTTGTTTTTCATGTTGCTGGCTCACAGTGCAGACCCCAGTCAGCTTTCATCATGTTTGAGTTTTGACAATGCTTTTCACAGATTCATCATTCTGAAAACTTCAGTTTCAACAAGCATCTGTTGCTACATATGTTGAATCTCTTGAAAAACATCTCATTCAGCACAGCAGCCTCTTTCAGATAAAGAACAAGTACTGAGTATTTTGCCAGCTGAATTGACATGATCTTGCATGTTTATTCAGTGTCAGATACTCTCAGAATTCTGTTCAGCAGCCTGTATAAACAATGCATCTGTCATTTTTATATCTTGTTTCTGTTTCACTGCAGCATAGCATCTGTCACCAAAAAATCATGTTGCTTCATCTGATAAGTGTTCATGTTCTGCATGTTTTTCAAGCTCTAGTTCAAATTTCTTTAGAACAAACATCTTTTGCTGTTCATCAAATGCAATTCACACATTCAACTAAATGCAACATGAAGTAAAAGTCAGTACTATACTTAGCACATGATTCTCATCAACTCACTGATGCAAGCTGATGTTCAAGTCATAAACATCTTTCAGTTCTACATGTGATAACACTCAAAAGTTTCAAAGACTGCTTCTCAGCATTCTCAAGAGAGAAGCAGTGAAAAAAATCAGAAGAATAATACAACTGACTTCAGATCATTTCACACATTGAAAAATTCTCTGATAAATGACATCTCATTCCACTTTCTGAGGTAGAAAAAGTCTCTTTTCTTAAATAAGATTCATTCAAGCCCTGTAAATTTTTTAGTGTGTTTAAAAAAATAATCAAATTGCATCATGATACTTCATTCTGAACATAGAACATTGCTTCAGGAACTAGAGTCAAAGATCAGAGAAAAGTCAATGAAACATGTATATGAAGAAGAACATTTTTATCACCAACATACATTAAAACAAATGCAAGAACATTGAAAGTAAAACAAGATGCATAGAAAATAATTTCAGTTGGGTTTTCAAATGTGCCAAGATCATTAGAGATGGGGGTGAAACAGAGCTGAGAGATAGAGATAGAGGTAAACATAGATGTAGACTGGTAATACTTTTTGACATTTTCACTGATAATAGAAGATTCAACAGCTTTTAGAAACATTCTCATGAAGATAAAATCAGCATCATACTCAAAAAAGAAAGCAAAGTTTGCAGATGCAATATAAACTTCTTGCTCTCATCACTTAGCTCCCACATGATCAATCTGGGTTTCTAAATGAGACATGAACTTAAGTTCACACTCAAGAAAGAAGAGTATTGACTTATTGCCAAAGAGAATTTCATGAGCTTTCACAAAAAATAGCATCACAGAAGAGTGAATGATTGGCTCTCTTGAATTCAAAATAGAATTAAATAAAAAAAAAATAGACTTTCTGATATTTGAGAAGAATTGAATACAGATTAGAGATTTGAAATAAAAGAACAACTGCTGAAGAATGTTGAGTCTGGCAAGAACAGCAAGATGATGCTGAATTCTTTCTATCAAAGAAGACTTATCAGCAGCTTTGTTATATCAGTATCTTGCAACTTCAGCTCAAATCTCTCTGTCATGAAGATCAGATTCTTTCACAGTCATTCTGTATCAGGTCAAATCATCTAAGCATTCAATTCATGTATTCTCAAAGCTTGAAACACTCTCAAGTAGCAAGACCATCATGAAATAAACAGTATGAATGAAGGCTAGCATATGATTCAATGCTTCAGGAAGCCTGTGTTGCAAAAGTTTCAAAAGAAAATGAATCTCATATCATCACATTCTTGCTGACATTGCATAGCAACTGATCAATTTCTGAAGAGCAGAACTTGCTGATGAATGCTGGAATGTCAGAAAGAAATCATGATGCTCATGAAGAAGTGTTTTGTGTAAAGCTATAAGAGCTTGTCATTGTTTGTTACTCAGGCTTGCAGTGTTGTTGGCTTGCTGGCAATCAATTTTGACACACTTTTTCTTTATCAAAACAAGTTCAGCATAAATGATGTAAATTTCATTAATCAATTGTTCTTCTGAAATCTGCAGAATCTCTGACTGCAAAGTTAATGTATTGACAGATATCTTCTTTGAGAACACAGATGAATTGACATCATAAAGATATTTTTCAGAAACAAGAAATATCTTGTGAGCTTCATCATTTAAGATGATCTTGAATTGTGATCAAGAGTCTTCTTGTGATAATTTGTCTGAAGTGGTGAACCTCTTCTGAAGATGAAGTTTTTCTAAGTGTGGTTTGAGAGAAGATCTTGAATACAATTTCATAGTGTAATTGATAGAGCTTCTATCTGACATGTCAGTGCTTGCCAGACAATAGAAGTTTAAGAGCATTTCTCTCAGATAATCAGTCTCATCTTGATTTGATGTTGGAATCACTGCTAGTGCTGGCATCAAGATCTTCTGATCTCATTGTGTGAAACTATGAAAATATACATGTGATTTAAATCAGCCCTCATACCAGAATTCCAGATAATTCTTGTATGTAGAAGTTATGTTGATCTGCCCTTAATGGTAATATTACTTACTCTCAATCTGCTCTCAACCCCAAAAGAGGTCAAGTCAATGTAATAGCTAGTAATAGCTACAATAAATCAGAAATATGTAAAATGACATTTCTACATAGAAGTTGAAATATGTACTTATTGAGGCTGTACTTTGCATAACAAAAAAAGTGAAAAAATTTTGATTATGAAGCAACTATTCTTTCTTTCTTTGTTTTCTTTTATTAGAAGATTTCTTCCCTGCCACTCTGTTTTTCATAGATTTCACAAGCTCTTACTATGAGATTCTCATAGATTTCACCAGCTCTTACTATGTAAGAGATTTCATGATTTTCATAGATTTTGCAAGCTCTTACTATGTAGAAGATTCTGCTCTTACTATGAGATTCTCATAGATTTTGTCAGCTCTTATTATGTAGAAAATTTCATGTTTTTCACAGTTTTTGCAGATTTCTACTGTATTGTGTATGTATGTTAGTATGTAATGTATTGTAATATACACACTAGAAATGAATAGATTGATTCTACTTTGATAATCAATTTCACATTCTAATAGGTCAGCAGCAAGTTGACATTACTCTATAATAAAGTGTACTAACTGGTGGAATCCACTGTCAACATACAGCAAAGTGTGCCACACTGTTATTGTAACAGCCAGTCTATGTGAAATCAGAATTTCATGTAGAGATTATGATAATGCTTATGTACATCAAATACCCCCAATTCTGGTATGGCCAGCAGTGGTTGAAATTTTCAGTCAATGAGAGAGACATCAAGTGAATTTAAAAATAGTGAATGCTTTCATTCAAACTTCACAATGACTCTTTTTTTTTTTTTAGTTGCATCTCTTAATATTAATAGTTCAGGTGTCAGAAGACTTCTGAATGCAGTCTTCATCATCTGAACTGAATTGCAATAATCAGTTCTTCATACATACTTTGTCTTCTTTACTGATTCTTGATGATTCATCTAACATTCTTGCTCAAGTCTAGCATGACTGCCTGAATTAAAGATGATCTCAGACAATCACTGCACAATCATTGAGAACTCTGATATGAAGACTGTGATGATGATAAAAATCAACAAGCACTTTACTGCATTCATGTAGTTTGAAGTGTTTCCCTTTCTGAAAAACACTAATTCTATTCTTATTCATCATTCACTTTCATGAAAATATGTACTGACAATAAAATTACAGGCAATCTAAGTTATCACATGAATTATACATCACTTCATCAAACACAGAACTCATCAAACCATTTGTCCCAATCTTGATTGACCTGACATATCATCTGCCCTCAGTCTTTTAGTCATCATTTCTTGTTGCATCAGTGTTCATCCAGCATCTCTTGTGATAACTCTTTCATCATCTTTCTTGTGAGCATACATTGATGGATCTGTGTGGCTTAAAGTATAATGAATGAGCATATCATAAGATTCTGACACTTCATGTAATGACATCAGATCTCTCACATCATACTGAGAGGAAAATATGTTCATCAATTTCATCATTGAAATTGAAGCTGAATATTCTTCTGAAAAAAAGTCAGCTGTGTAGTGAAGAGTCAATAAACAGTTGCTGGCTGACTGAAAGCAGCTTCAGAACAAAGTAAACTGTCAGAACAATGATGTGAACAAGCAGAGATCAATAAATGGTCAACAAATGCACTCACATTTGATTTGCATTCTGTCAATGCTGCAGCATGCTTCACAGTAAGTGAATTTGAAACAAATCAAGTTTGGCATTCTGAATAGCAGGCAAAGTCAAGAAAAGTGGTTTGCTTGTAGCAAGTGAAAGACAATGATCAAGATTAATTCACACAAGAAATCTGTCTAATCAAACAGAAATGCTGAGAGTTGGCATTCTTCACTGTATGTGAAAAGTAGCACCTCAGTTGAACTCAGTTGTCATAAAAAACAGCAGGTAGGGCCATTGACTGCTCTGCCAGTGTTCTGTGTGCTGTTCTTTATTGCAGAGATTGTTGAACATGTCACTGTTCAGAAAGTATACAATTCTAGAGTCATTTATTTTGGTAAAGAATGAAAGAATGTACAATTGTCAGAAATAAAAGATAAAGTCTACTCAGACCATGATTGACTAAGCAAATAGTGTTCAATTTTGAAATATCAGATGCAGAACAGACAAAAGAGTCAAATGAAAACAGATGTCATTGCTGACTGATGTAATAACTAGTTAATGTTCATGTGATATGCCAAGCCAGCTCCACAACTCAAGTTTACAACAGTTTTCAATTGCAGCAGATGACTGATGTCTTGTTCATTTTTGATTGTCTAAAAATGACTACTGCACTACAGCTTCATGTTTTGACATTCATCAGATTGATTATGCATTCTCTCAACTAATTCCATCTATCTTTCTGCACATCTGAATTTCTGATGAAATTTCAGATTAAACATGCTGACACTTCAAAAATTCTCTTGAACTTTGATGAATAGAAAGCATGAAGAATAAAAATGAGATGTATAAAACTGCTAGTCAAACAACAAAAAAAACTGAAAGAATGCATGTGATTGATAAAATTTATTCAGTATCTCTCAGAAATTATACTACATTTCTTTCTGAAACCACAACAATGTCATCATAAAATACTTTGTTCAGATCAAAGTAAAGTTGCTGCAGCTGAAATCTCAAAGTTTCACACAAGATAAGCATGTAGCCTCTGATGTTGTGGATAATCAGCCAAAAGAGAATGAAGTGCATGATAAGATTGATTTTTATGACTTTCAAACCAGCTGGCATTGTTTGACAAGATAGATCAAAAATAACATGGGCTGCATGGCATGTTGAATATGATCTTGATGATTTTGACTTCTTTGATAATTTCAATCTTGACAAGAGAAGTATCAAATAAATATTGAGAGTTCAGTTCTTGAGTGATGAATGTCTTGTTGGCAAGCAGATGATCTGAAGGCAACACAGTCATGATGCAAGAAAAGAAACTGCAGTGAGAAGGCAGTAAGTAGTGAAAAAGCTCTGAGACTTCTCAGATTATTGAAACAATTGATCATCAGTTTCACAACAGAATGGCAATGTGAGTGAAAGAAGCTGTGCATTGAAAATGAGCTTCATGCAACAAGATATCTCTTATATTTGTTTCATGTATGATCAAATTGTCAGCCATTTTTATGCATCTGAGCAATTTGTCATGTAGTAGATTTGAATGTTGGTTCTGGTGACTTCAAAGTCAATGATCACTGACTGAAGTTAGTGATCTTCTTAGATGACATTGAATCAGCATGCAGCTTCTTATCATTAATGCTGAGAAACAAAAATTTGATTGGTTGAAATTTTCCTTCTTCAATTCTTTTGACATCTTTATCACTGTGAAGCCACTTGTGTGATTGCAGTTTGTTTTCATTTGAGAAGCAATGATTTTCAACAGTCAAATTCATTCTTTATTATACAACACTCAGAAGCAGATGCAATGCCTCATTCTTCAGATGCATCTGAGCTGCTATATGTCTTGAGCATTCTTTGTGATGCTTCTCATGAATTGCTTCATATTTATCACAATTTGAACTTCTGAAAACAAGCAAAGACAGTTGTCAACTTTATTATCAATGAGAATGCTGACTTGAAGATACAGCCAACTATTTCAGAAAGCAGCTATTCATCTTGCCTCTCTTTCTCAGCATCATCAAGCAACAGTTCAATGAACAACTCATTATCAGATATCATCTTGCTGTCTGTGAGAAATATATCAATCACCAGTCTCTGCAAATGTCAGTGTGAATCTGAATTCAATCTCAACAAGTTGCTTGATGAGATAAAGAAAGTTTTATCAAAGCTTGCTCAGTTTTCAAATGAGAAATCACAACTACAAGATATACTCAAGAAAACAGAATCTTTCATTGAAAAGTGAATTCAGTTCTTAAGAATTGTTGATGATAACAGCATCTCTACTGAGCAGAAAATACTTCTGATGAATCTTGTTTAATTTTTGCATGCTTTGAAATTTTTTCTCTGGCAAGCAAATCAGAAACTCCCTCTCAGAGTAAATGAGATTTGCTTGAAATTATTGAAGATGTCTAAGAGAAATGAAAATATTTCTTGCTATTTTGTCAATGAGAATATTTCTGTTTAGTATCAAAATGTGGTTAGTAGAGGCATCAGAGAGAGTCTAAACAAATTTGTGTTTGAGAAGCTATTCTGTAAGAAGCTTGAAGAATCAATGAAGAATGCTGCTACAGAAATGCTAGCTGTTCTCATCTTGACTTACATGAAATTTTGCAAATTGAAATTCAATCAATACTCTCAGTTTATTGATATTCTACTTGTTGAAAATGCTCCTATCATTGATTCTCTCATAGACTTATCAGACTGATTTTTAATGCTGAGGTTGAACTTTGAGATGTGGTATGAAAGTAAATACTTTCTGTAAAAATCAAATATTCTTGTCTAACAATTGATGACTAGAAATTACTGCTGCCAGGAAAACTATTACTCAGAGCATCTCAAATATGCCATATACAGTGATTTGGTGTCAGAATGATGCTGTTGATTTTGATAAATTGAATGCATTTGAAAAACAGAGTTGTAACATGCAATTGTCAAGCTCACTAAGATTTGAAATATGAACAGCAGGTCTGAACAATTCATACAGTTCAGTGATGCATAATGATTTAAGTGATGCTGTAGTGTCAGAACTTCTAAGAGAAGAGTTCAATATAAGAGATCAGACAGTGACATGCATGAATTCAACAGAGTTGAAACAACAAAGTAAGAGAAGAAAACTACATCAGTATCATGAAACATCATCATCTGAATTTAAGAGCAACATGCAACAAAGCTTCTCTGAATTCAGAAATATATCTGATGATTCTGCTTATCTACTGACTGCTGCATGCAGTTCTTCACAAAGTCAGTCACTAGAAACTGAAAATTATGATTCTTTCCACTTCCTCTTTACTGGTGAGTAGACCTTGAATTAATTACTCAAATCTGAATTTTGACAATAAGTTCAGAAATGAAGCCAGCTGTGACTTTTCTGTTTCATGTCATTTCTCTTGACACAGAATGCAAATCTGATGACAATCAAACTGAGCAGCACTGAAATCATTCATTGAAAACAGAACAATATAGAAACAATGAAGTTTTAGAGCATGATGTGAATTCAAGCAATTTCACAGATCAAAATCTCAGAAAGAATACACAACAATTCACCTCAATTCAGTCACTCTGTGATACAATTGTTGAAGTTGCAAATTCTGCCAGAAATAGTATGATTTTGACAAATTTTTTTCAGTGAATTACAGTGCTTATTCATATTTAGTAATCAACAGTGAACAAGATACTCATACAGGCTTCAATTTCACAACAAATCAAATTCACAATCATGATCAGATGATTTATAATGAATCACTATTAGATAGCACATCTTGAGATTCTGCATTCTTTGATTCTGCACTTCTTGACTCTGCATTTCTTGATGTTGTATTCTGCAATTCTGAATTTCACAATTCTGCCTTTCTGAATTATTCATGATGAATCTGTTGGTTCTTCAACACATCATGTAAAAATTTGCTATGTATGTTGTCATTGATGTTCTTAGCTTTGAGAATCATGCTGGTGAATGCAATACCCTCATCTAAACATCAACTTCTTCTTCTTTGCTTGAATAATCAATTGTCAATGCTGCTGACATAAGCAATATATTGTCTGGTTCAAGACAAATAAAAATGACTGCTGTCAGATTGATTTCATCTCTAGTCATTCAATGAGAATCTGACATGATGTGAAAGAAACCATTTCTCTCAGTGAGAGTTTTGTTAGTGATGATGCAATAGATAAATGCTGTACTTGATGATCTGACAGAATAATGTGAAAGTTGGAAGTCATTTTTCAGTCAGAAAATAGTTTCTGAGTTGAATGCCACAGCTTCATCAAAAGTACAGTCAAGAATGGGCACAAATCAGAAAATATTTGAAAACTACATAATTAGCATCTGCAACTGTTCATCAATCAGTGGGTCCAACTTACATTTACTTCATGATAGAGAAGAGTTTTGCATGCCTCCTCCTCTTCAACTTGTATTGCTTCAATTTTCACACTTCTTGTTCAAAGTTTTTCAAATTTTTGTCTATCAATGTAGATTTTCAATGTCTCAAAAAGTCTTTCTGAAGATACTTCATTGTGTTTGATGATGATGTATTCTGAGTTGTGAGTCATGAGTTTTGTGAATTTTTGTAATTTATTAGATTTTTGAATCTTGAGTGCAGAGTCTGTGAGACTATCTCTTTTTCTGCAAAAAATACTCTTTCAGTCAGAAGCCACATGAACATGTGAGTTGCATCACTGAAATTATGTCAGAGAACAAACAAACAGTCTAAATTCTGTAGTTCAATTATCTTTTATTTAATAAACTATATCTCAGCTCTACAGAAACTAACTACTTAAATTAAATTACACTAGATTTAGAACATTTTGTTCTTCTATGCCCATGAGAATCACAGTTGCTACTTAAATTTTCTGCTCTCAAACAAAAAATTCTACCATGCATTCAGAGTATGTGGGCAACAATCAACTCAGTTTGTCAGAGAATTTGTGTCATCTTTGGCTCAATGTACAAACTCTAACAACTATGTTTGCATGATATATACTCACAGATTTTTTCAGCTCAATCTGTGAACTTTCTGAAAAGCTCACTCAGATTCATCATCTGTTAGAAATGTGTCTGAAAACAAGTTAGATCACAATCACTGAAGCAGTTTGCTTTCAACCTGCTCATTTCATTTATCTTTATGACTCTTCATTTTTAAGATGACAGAATTCTAGTAAAGTCATTCAAGAGAGACTGCAAATTTTGCTTCATTATGACAGTTGCAGACATTCTGTTTGCTATCATTCAGTTCAGATTTGATTCATCAGATCATTCAATTAGCATGATGTCAATGATGATGCTTCTCAAAATTCTGTTGTTGATTTATCACTGAGCTCAAACATTGTGAAGTTATGATTTGCTGGCTCAAATGAAAATGTGCTGCAGCTTGACACATTAGAGAAGAATACTTGCTGAGAAAGAAGTTACATCTCAATCTGATAGTTTTATTATTAGGTCATTTCTACTCTGTGATTACTCTAATCAGACAATATATTAAAGGCAAAATCTTCTCAAAAAACAATGCTGTTTATTTAATCTCTTCAAGAGCAAGTATTCTTTCATCTTTTTACTCAGAACAAAAAAAATGTGTGACTATATAAAGACTGTGTATTGATGCTGACATATTCATTATATTGTGAAGGCATGATGCATTATATATCAGAGAACTGAAAGAAAATGTACACTCAATGTTGTAGCTGAGTAAAAACATGATGGCTTCTTTTTTCTGTTCTGAGTCTAATGCATTTTCAAGAAAAACAAAAAATGATAATTGTGGTAACTAGATTTTCTCTTTAGCATATAAATTGATATATACTGCTTAAGTTAAGACTGATGTTACAGATGACTGCAAATGAAAAAAAGCCTGCTCTGAATGATCATAGCCAGCTGAAACACACAAGTTAAAAGTCAAGAAGTTCTGTTTTTGTGAGGTGTTATTTTCATCTCTTGAAGAATACAAACTGCACTTAGAGTACTAGCTTTCTTAAAGTAGAAAAAGACTCAAGTCAAAAAATGTGAATGCAAATGAAAAATTTGTGATGAAGCAGAGATTGTACAGTAGACACTGATTGAAATGATTGATGAAGAAAAATCTTTGTGATTGTGTGAGCTCAGTTCTTCATATTGAAGTGCAGTGAACAAGAGTGATCTCTACTTGAAAAACTTTCTTTGAACATCTGAATCATCTTTCACAGATGATTTTCTGTCTGTGCTGAATGACATTCTGATAACTGAATTTGTTGGTGATGCAAAACAAAGATGATGAAATAGCTGAAGAGAGCCAGATGATTGTGAGATATATTCATGAGTTTCATTGATGTGACAGGCTTTTGCCACTTTCAGCTTCATATTATGTAGCATTACAAATGCTATTTCAGACACTCTGCATTTTTACACATGCTTGATATGATTTTAGAACAATTTTTCAACTCAAGAATTTTGCAATTTTGCAGATTCAAATAAGTCTGGATGGCTATTATGACACATGACAATACTTGATGCTAGATTGCTCATGATTACTGAAAGCCACATTAAATCTCACATGTCTTCACATCAGTATCAAACATGAAATAAACAAGATCACTATACTGAAATCATATTTCAGCAAAACTTCAGCAGAATGAATGATTTCACACAACTGAGAAAACAGATTGAAGAAAAAAAACAATGTTGAGAGGCTGTGAAAGCTTGAGCATTCAAGAAGCAATGACAATGAAAGACTGCAGAGATGTTCTTCATCTCAGCAGATTTGAGTGCATATATTTGAAACTGTCATGATTTATTGTTGGCAATCAGCATCACTACTGAGCTCACTGAGATCACACAAGAAAAGATGACAAAAACAACTAGATGCTACTATTCTTCACAAATCATTCTCTGAAAGGAATTTATAAACCAGCAGTATTTCATCTGAAATGTGTTTTATAAACACTTTTCATTCATGTTAACAAAACAATTTTCTTCTTGTCATTAGTTGAATTATGTTTGCAAGATCATTTGCAGCAGAGATGAATCTTCAGTATTACAAGCATGATGCAGTGAAGAATCATGTGCAGTTGATTGTGGAGAAAATTTACAGAAATGTTGTGTTGAGACAGAAATTTCAGCTGGCAGGGTCAGTGATGTTTGAAAGCCACATCAATCTTGAAGTGTTGAAATAAAAACAATCACTTGAGAATCAAATGCAAAAACTGTTTCTTGATTTCAATATCAAATGCTAAAACAGTGCACTGATACAGCTGGAGTGTGTGAACAGAAAGATGTTTTTTCAACTTGCAGACAAGAACATAAGTTTTGGCCTCTTTTGCAATGTCTTCAAGCAATCAGATGTGCTGGAAAAGAAGAAGAGGTGAAGTCAAATGTGATTGAAGAGCTATCAATTTTTCATAAAATTGCACTGAGCTGATATTAATTTATGAGTTCTTATCATTTAAATGTGAGTGGACAAAAGAAATATAGATCTATCTTCTCTAGTTTGAATAGTATTTTAGAAACTAGCTGCTGCACATCTTCATTGAGTTTCTGTGTAGAAATATCTGATGGAAAATTTTTCATCAAACTGATCAATTGATGCAGGTTTTCTTTGCATCTGAAAAAATCTCTCACATCAAAATGTTTGTATTCTTGAACTGACATCTTTAAAAGTTGAGAAATGTGAAGCAGATCAAAATGAAATCTTCTGTCTGAATTTGCATAATGTTTTGTTAGAAAATTGATTAATGCTGCTGAAATGACTTTTGGAGGGGCAGTTGCTTTTCATTATGACAGTAAACATGAATCTGATGTACAGAAAAAATCTAATTCTCACCTTGCAACATTAATATGATAATCACTACTGAACTCAACATTGCTGCTATTTGTGATATAAATGTCTTCTCATATTCTTCTTTGCTTTTGTTGTCCATCATTTGTCTGTTGAATTTCAAATTAAATTTAAAACAAGCAAATATGATTATTGTATGAACTGAGAAAGAGCTAAGATAAATACAAAATCAATTTAAATGAGAAAGCATTGAAAAAAAAGTGATGAGTTCTGCAAGACTGTATGTCAAATAATATTTCAAATATGGCTGAAACTGCTTTCTGCAAGGCTCTGTGTAATATGTTTATTTGTCTTTATCAAACACAGTGAATAACTTTATTTACTTTCAAAAGCAAGATCTGATAAAACTGAAAATTCTTCATTCTTTTTCTGTAACAGTGAATATATCACTTTCTACATTTACAAATATCTCATGATGATTGTTCATTGAAGTATGAGAGGCATACAGATTATCAATTGACAGATTATCAATCACAGAAAGATCAGTAACTTTTTCAGTCTTCTGATGAGTTGAGGCTTGAATTTTTTGATATTTCTTGTGACTGAGATTCAGATTTTCCACTTCTCTAGCTGATGTAGAATATGATTATGAGAAGTCATGAATATGTACTTCTCATCATTATTGAGTTAGCAAATCTGAGTGAAAATGTCTGACTTTCTTTTTGCCACTTGCTGAGAGAAAGATGTTCATCAAGAATGATTCATTAATCATGATTAAAAAAGATAAATCAGTGAGAGACAGTTGCATGACAAATTTCAATCAAAGCTGAGACACATCAGCCCAGCTGACTCTTTGATTCATTAATTTACATATTTATTGTTCAATCCTGACCTTTCTCAGTCTGCTCACTTTTCTTCTTGTCATTCTCTTGTGATTCTGCTTCTGCTGCCTCTGCTGCTGATGTTTAGCCTTCTCCACCTTCTTGATGGAGAAGTTGTCAGCCACTTTCAAGATAGAGTGCCAGGCCACATGAATCATTGAGATCTCATTTATCATCTCATAGTCAATGAGATGTTTGTACTTTCAGACAGAGTCATCTTGATTTTTTTGATCAGCAGATGTGCAATATCATTGAGCTGAAGCAGACTGAGACATCATTTGCTGCTTAGATGATCTGAGACTCTTGAAAGTTGTTTCAGTGAGATCTATCATGTTGATTCTCAGCAATGAAAGATGCTTGTGCTTGTGTGTTGAAAGATGAGTGCAAGAGGGCACTGTATTTCTGTTGCTGTCATCTGACTGAAATTTTCTTTTCACTGCATGATGAGCAAGCAAGTTTGATTGCTCATCATCACAACTGCATTGCACAGTCTCTTCTGTGCTATCATCTGATGAAGAAAATTGCTGTGAAGACAGGCTTGCATCATCATCATCTAGAAGAATCAGAATGTCTAGAATAAATCAAAATCAATGATAAATACAGAATGTGTAAATGATATTCTGAAAGTTGCCAGTGCACAAGTTGTGGTTTGTCAGTGAAATCTGCTCATGATGTTAAGTAAAATCACTGTCAGATGCATCACAGTCATTTTCTAGATGACTGTGCAGTGAGTGATTTTCTGTAGTCTTATTGTTTTTCAAAGAATATGTTTTATTCAGTTCACTGGAGATTTTGATATTCAAGAAGTTCAGATCAGCACTATTGTCATTGTTGTTCTCAGAGAAAAACTCATGAAGCAAATCTTGCTCTTCATCAGATGTGTTGCCATCACAGTTCTTCTCTCTTTCTCCATCTTCAGTCTGGTTCAGTTGCTGCTTCTTGACCACAGTGTGAAGAGATGAGTGTCAAGAAAAAAATGAAGAGAATGAAGCAGATTGTCTTGCAGGAGAAATATGAAATGCATTTTTAAAATCTGAATGCATTTGTTCTGTGTGCTTGATGCTAGAGATTGTGACAGCTGTTGATGTTGATGAAATCACTCTTGAAGATTTCTGGCTGCACTTTGCTGAATTGCACTTGACAAAATGAAGATCTGTCTGAAAAGCAGAAAATGAGCTGAAAAGATTGAAAATCTGAAAACTCATATTGCTCAGTAGATTTGAGTCACACAATGTTGATTGTAGAGATGAGAAACAAATGAAGAATTAACAGAAAATTATTTGAAGTTTTAACAAGAATTTTGCACAACAATCTGCATCTTTCTGTGGCATGAAAAATTCAATGAGTGCATGAAATCTAGAAAAGTCTATCACTGCTGCTAGTCATTCAGAAGCTATTTTTTCTGTGTGTGGTGAGAAAGAAAAAAGTTGTGAACAGAAGAGTGAAGTAAATCAGACAATTCTTCAATCTGAATGTGTTGTTGACTTTCAAACAACATTTTGTTCTCACTCTCACTGTATTCATGATGAGCTGAAACACCCACATCTCACATATGAGTGTGTTTTGTGAACTGTGAACTCAAAAATCTTCATGAGCATATGATAGAAAAGTGAGCTGAGAAGTTCTGATGTAATCATAGATTGTTGCATTTGTGAGCACATGCAGACATTCAGAAGATGAATTTTGTTTGATGAAAATGCACAGCTCAGACTGATAAGAATCACTTTCTTGAGTTCAATGCAATTGTCACACTGCATATGCTCATCTCATTTGAAACTGAATCTTGTTGATTTGAGAGATTGTGCTTGCTCTTGCCAGTATGTTGTTTTTGTGATTAAGCTGAGATTGTGATGTGATTAGAAATTTGCTCTGAAAAAAGTTGCAGTTGTTCTAGAAAAAAAGTCTGTGTCATTCACAGACTATGCTGCTTGAGAAATTTCAGTAGACAATCATTTAATTCAGAAGTCATGATTTTGCTCAACACAATGGCAAAAGTGATCTTAAAGTGATCAATGAAAATGAGTTTCATGGCTCTGAAACATCATGTGATGAAGATGATGAATTACTGAAAGCAAATGCTGAGATGCCTGTGTGTAGACACAGCAAAAACAGTTGATCAGTTTGAGAGATTGATGGTGAAAATGAGAGATCTCTCAAAAAAAGCAAGAGCAAAAAAGAGAAGGCTGAAGAGCATGAAGGCACAGTAGTCAGAGAAGCAAGTTACAGCAAATGAGTAGTCACTGTTGATCAGTGAAAAGTGAAAAGATGAAACTGCATTGACAAGATCTCAAGAGTAAGCAGTAGGCAAGTGCAAGTGACATGGTGATTCAGTCTTGTTTGAAGAAGAAAAGAAAAGAAAAGAAATTGAGAGTGATGAGTGGAAGAGCTTCAGAAGAATTCAGAATGATTTGAGATGAATTTCTAGTTGAAGCAAAAACAGTCATTAAGAATGTTGAAAAAAAAAAAGACAATTGAATGAACAACTGAAACAGCAAGAAAGACAGAAGTATTTATAGACATCTAAAAGTGGCAAGAGGCCAGTAATAAATGCTAGATCAGATCAGGGATGGCTGTAACTGAATGCAGAAGAGGCCACTTTCAGAAGTGATGATGATCAAAGATGAATTACATCAGTGATTTAAACAGATTTCAGACAAAGCATCATTTCAAGCTGAATCAATCAAATGTCAGAAAGATGAAAGAAGATTTAAAAATACAATAAAATTAAAAAATATCAATACTTGAAACATCATAACAGTGCAGAAAAAGAAATCAGAAGCAGACAAAAAAATGTTATTCTGAAACAACAACTTCATTAAATCAAGACAATAAAATTGTGTTTTTATAATGTGATATTTGATTGTTTGAAAGCAAACAATGCAGAGTTAAACTTGAAATAACAAAGCTAGATGTTTGAGATTAGTGTTATTTTAGAATTTGTTAGTGAATTTGAATGATGTAGTCAGCAAATAAAGTGCAAGATTCAGAAACAGCAGAATCAGAACAAATGAAATGTTTATTCAGAACAACATAAAAAAAATTTTTGATATCAAACTCTTATGAAGTGAATTCTTACTCAATATTCACATTTTAACATAATTTTAAGACAGAAAACAGATGAGCTGTAAAAATCAAAATTCATTAATATTCAAAGCACAGCAAGTAGTTTTCTGAGTGTCAGATTGAGTGATTTTGCTTATCAGAAAAAATCTTCATGAGCTTGAGATAAGCATGAAAAATGAACAAAACTAGAAGATAAAAGTTGTAAAAAAAAAAAAAAAAGAGAGATTGAACTGAAAGCTCAAATTTTTCTAATACTCAGTTACACTTGATATTTTATTTTAGAACTAGCTTTATTTACTTGTGTTGTAGTGATTACTTAATCATTCAAGCTGTTCAAAAACAACAACAAGTCATTTCACTCTTAATGTTAAGTTTCTAATCAATTTTTAAGTTGACACTTTCTTAATCTTTGAGAGTAAATTTAGACTTGTATCACATTTTATTTATGCTGAAAATATGAAATGCTTAAAAAAATCATATGAAATGTTGAGTCACAGATAAATATCAGATGTTCAGTATATTTTATGTTATTTAATGTGATGTTTTTGTTTGCAAAATATTTTTCTCTATTCATCAAGTATATGTTTTTCTCACTTTATGCAAGTTTCAGATGTATCTCAGCATTTAAAATTCACTAATCACTTCTCAAAAACAAAATGATTTAACTGTGTTACAAAATGAAAAATAATTTATTTAACAACAACAATGACTTTAAGTCTGATGAAAAAATTGCATACAACAAAAAATATAAATCAGAATTTGAAAATATTTATGAAGAAATTTTTATTTTTTTTTCAGATGTCAAAAGCAGATTTGATTAAGAAGTAATCAAAATCAGAATCACACAAGTCACATTGCAACAACACAAAAAACAAATCATAATTTAAATTAATTTCAATTATTTCAAATTAATATCATTATTTCTGAAATGCTTCATCAAGTGAAACTCAGATAACAATACATTGCAGTTTTCATTAATTATGAAAACTTCATCATTTCAGAATTCAAAATCTGATGAAGAACTACTTTTTTTGATTAAAAAAAAATCATTTTTATTGCAGATTGAAATCATGATCAGCAGTCTGAGCCAGCTACACTTAAATGATTGTTATTATTGATAGCAAATTATAACTTTTCTGCAAACAATGCACAAGCATGAAAATGCATTTCAAAACAACTGAATGATCTATCATCACATTGAGCAAACATATAAAGTTAAATGAATATCAGTGTTTTGTCATCTTGAATGACTTGTCATTCATGAAGAAGCAATCAAAAAAATCATCAGAGCAAACTCAGATAAATCTTCAAAAACACATTTTTCAATTATTTGTTAATTATTTATGTAAATCAAACAATTTCTTAACAAGAATCTACTGTCTGAGAAATATACACAAAAAAACTTTCATCACATGTTGATTCACATCATTTGTAATGCACACATATCATTTTGATTCATTGATAATTCTTAACTACAGTAATTAGTGAAAATGCTGAAATCAGATGTCAAGCTGTCAAGCAACAAAAAACTTAAAAGTGTGATTGAACACATGATAAAAAAAAACTGAAACAAAATTTTAAGTGAATTTTCAAATAATAAAAAAATCTCACTTGTGATTAATAACTGATTTAACTCATTTCAGCAGTCATTCATCACAATCATGATGAATTTTATAAATGTCAAGTGAAATTTTCAAAAATTGCTTCTCATATTTGAGCATTTTTCAGATTTTCACACTAATACAAATCTTGCAAACTTGATGACAATAATTTTTGACAAATACAATTTGTTTCAACAAATACTTGCAATTAATGCTGATAACATCTTGAATAATTCAGCAATGAGAAAAACTCTAAATTAAATATTAAAACTGATCAGTGATGAAACAGAAAGTCAGCTGTTAATGATGTTCTGCATGATTCATGTGATTCAGTTTGTTTTGAAGAATTTGTTAACAAAAATTAAGATTAATTCAACATCTGAAAATTTTGATAATAAGTGAAATTTCAGCATGCTTGTTACAGATCTTGACTCTGAAATTTTTCAAATTTTAACAAAAATAAGTTTCTAGTTGACTGAGTGAGAATGTTGTTCAAAAACAACATCAGCAAGATTTCAGAACTAATCACAATGAATATAATTTCACAATTTTGTCAAGTTCATCAACAGCAGCAATCTGAAATATCATATTTTTGAGAGCATTCAGAAAAAAAAATTCTCAAGCTAAAATTAAATGTCAAGATTAAATGAAATTTAATATATAAAATGCTAGTGTGTGCATGCAAATTTTAATCAGTGATCAAAAAATATCTTACAGAAAAAAATTTCTGTCACAATTTCAAATTTTCAGATACTGAATGAAAACTGATGAAGTATTTAATCTTGCTTACAGAAAAGTTTGCAATATATATAAAAATATTTTTAAAATCACATGATTTAATTCTTCATCTGATTTTTTGTATTTATAATACTTTGATCAATCATTTTGAAAATCAGATGAATTTTTTTCATGAAAACAAAACATAATGAAAACATAATCTAATTATCATTCTTACTGTCATGTGTTCAAAGCTTGTCAAGTACTATGACTGAATTTATGATGACATAAAGTATGCATATACTGTTGAAGCAATACTGAACTCAATGTGCAAGTTTTTAATGTTTGAGAAATCAGTCTGAAATGAAAATAATTATTAATAAAAGCATGAATATTTTAATCATTTGTGAAATTTTATTAATAAATACAATGATTCAACATCACTGATGAAATCTTAACTACAATGTCACAAAATCACTTTTCTGATGAGTGACATGAATGATTTTTTATCTGAAACTACTGATGATAGTTTTAATGCATTTGATTATTTTGATGAGATTAATTAATATATTACTGAAGATATTTTGTTTCTGAACAATATCATGATTGATTTAAACAAATAAATGCTTAACTGATTGAATTTGTAAAATTTTTTTTACTGTGAAACAAAACTTCAGCATTGAAGTTTTGAAAAAATTATGAATTGAATTTTTTCATTTTGTTGAAAATCACATGAGATTACTTTTTAATTTTAGTAACATCAGTAAATGTAGAATGATTTTTCAATCAAACATGTGATATTTGTCATTATCATCATAACTGATTGCATTCAGAAACAATCAATACACAAATAATACAACTTGTGATTGATTAATTTGACATGAATACTTTGAAACACAATTTGATAAAGAATGAGAGTGTTGAAGAAAATGAAAAAAACTTAAAAATAAATTATAATTATATCAGTAAAGAAAAAGAAAATAATGATAAAAATAATGAGAATCTGAAAAAAAATGCAGAATTCAGCACATTTGTTGTTTTTGTTCATTCAAAACATCATGCACATAATTTACATTGAGAGACAGTTTTAGTGACTTAACAAGCTGAAAACACAAAAATTGCAAGTTAATTAATGCAACAACAAAATCAGTAAAACATTCAACTTTCACAATGTTCAGTTATCATCAATTATGCATTTCTAAACTAAACATGTTCAGTTAATACTGCATCTCAGAATTTATCACACATCATTCAGACTGTAAATATACAACAATTACAACAATCTGCAAGCATTAAAAGCACAACACAAAAAATCAAAACTCATGTTTCAGTGAAACATGTACAGAAATCAACAACATCAGAATTAACAGCAAAAAGTTTATCAGCTTTTTCAGTACTGCACAAGTTTTTTCAAAAATAACTGCTAACTGAAGCAATTAATTCATCTGCTGCAAAGCTTTTAAAAGCAATTCATGATAAAAAAAATGATGATACTGATTTAGACTCAGCATAATAATTAAAATTTTAAATAATCAATGTCAAGTTGTTCAAATTTTTTAATTATATGTTGCACATGAATTGCATAACAACTTACATATGTATTTTGTTCATACATAAAAAAGTACAGATTAAATTGATACTCTGTGAAATTCACTCATTTGTAACAAAATACATACTAAGTCAGAAAAGAAATAATGTGTTCAGTAAAAAATCATATGACAATCAAGTTAAACAAGCATCAATCAATTCAAGCAGACAATGTCTGCTTGAATCAATTCAGACTTGTAAGAGTTGTTGTTCATCAATGATCAAATCAAATCATATTCAATTCAATTCAATTCAAGATCAAGTAATATTCAAACTTGTTTGCAGTTTAAGTTTGAAAATAAATCAAAATATCATTAAAATAAATAATAATAAATATATTCAAAATATCTTAAAAAGCATCATTGATATATGTCTGAAGGATTACAGAAACATTGCAGAAATTAAATAATAACATTATGTATTTAAAATGTTTATATCAGATTTGAAAAACAGTTTTTCATTCATTTTCTTTCTTAATTCAAAGTTGATGATATGTGTCATGTAGATCAAATTTAGTAAGATATTTTGCATCATTCAACTGATTCAATAGCTTGTTTATTTGAGATAAAAAATAATGATTTTTAATTGTAATTGCATTCAATTCTTGATAATCAACACATAATTGTAATGATTTGTTTGTTTTTTTGAAGAAAAGAACTGATGCATTTGCTGAATTAATTGACAGTTGTATTCAATTTTTTTATTAATTTTTTTTCAAATATTTCTGCAAAGTATTAAGCTTCACTGCTGAGAAAAAAATATAACTGCTTTCATGAAAACATCTTGTCTTCTTGAAAATTAATAACATATTTCATGAAAATATCTGAAAGAATATCTGCTTTTTTTTTTAGAAAACATGTGTTTAAAATCTGAATAAATTTCTGACAGCTCTAGCATTTTTATTGAATTTTTTTGTAAATTAATAATATTCATTAATAATAAATAAATCATGTCATGTTTGGTAATTTTAAAATTTTTTTTTGAAGATTTAATTCACAATTTTGCAGATTTTTCAATGTGATAATATCAAGAAGCAGTAATTCAATCAATTAGAGAATATAAAAATAGAGTAAAAAATCTATTCAGTTGGTGTATAAAGTAGATGTGAGATGACTATTATTCACTTAATCAATAAGAGAATCAATAAGCAAAAAATATAGTTGTTAGACAAAAGAGATTGCCACTGATTCTCTCAATGAAGAAAGAAATCAGTGTGTTATTTATATGTATGTTATGCTCACTAAAGCTAATCAAATTAAGACTAGTTACATTGAGAAAAGAAATGATGTTAGCTTTCACAAAGCTTACAGCTGAAGTCTTATAGTTTTTTCTTCTTCACAAAGACTCTGATTTTTTCAGAGCATATAAACTCAATAATTATTGAAATCTCAATAAAAAATCTTCACAAGAACTAAAAAACTTTGTGAAAAAAAAATGTTTCTTCACAAAAAAAAAATGTCTTCTTAACTAGCAAAAAAACTTTGTAATATAAATAATATCAGTTATATCAAATCTCATCACAACAACTTTATCATTTACTAAACTTTTGCAGACTAAATTTGATGATGTAAGCACTGACTTTCATCATTTCAGTTTTGTAAAATATCTTCACAAAAGCAATTGCTGATTCACAAAGCAAAAAAAATCTGTTGAAATCATCTGACTGTGCATGATTTTGAAGAAACATCATGCATTTTAATTAAAAAATACATGACAACTTCAATGATTATGATGAGATTTAAACTCACAATTTTCACTGTTGCAGCTGTACATAATACAGTTGCATCAGTTAGACAATTATTGCTGTAATTTTTTATTTTGACTTATAAAAATTCACTTTTCATTCACAAAAATGAATTTTTTTTAATTAAGTATAATTTAATTTTGTGAAAATGATAACAACAGTTTTTAGCAATTCAGCTTTTTTTTTTTTTTTGATTAAATCAAAATTCATTTTCAGTAAGTACAATCTTCTCAGCATCAGATTTATCAATTTCATTAAAAAAAAAACTTTGCAAGAGATTTCTATCACTTTACAGCTGAAATGAGACTTCACAAGTTTATATTAACTTTGTGAATGATTAACATTGCAAGTTATCAGTCTTACAAGTCATTCAGTCTTCACAAATCAACACAAGCTGAGTTAAGTCTTTGTGAATTGAGCTAACTGAAAATATAGTACATAATCACAATTAAAATCAATTTCAACAATAATATATCATCATGCTTCATTTAAACATTTCAGAAGAATGTAAACTCTAATTTATTATGCTGTTGAATACAAAAAATTCTGATGCTGAGATGTTAATAAATGCTGACTTTGTGAATAATTTTTATGTTTCACAAATAAATTTGAGATTTTGCAAAATAAAATTATGAAATTTCAGCAGAGCTTGCTTTGCAAATGTTTTTTACAAGCTTTCATGTTAACAATTTTATAATTTTTTTCTTCATAACAAGTTTTCAGAGTCTGAACTCACATTTCAGAAATCTTTGATTTGTATAAAAAACTGATTCTGATATTTTTTTTAATGAGTAAGTATTTTTTAATGAAAAATTATCAATTAATTTTGATGAGTTCAGCAAGTTCTCACAGTCAGATTTCAATGAGTTTTCTTTGTGAACAAACTCTGATTAACTTTGCTGCTTTTCACAAGCAGAATCAGACTTCAACAAATTAACTTCATCATAAAATGTAAAAGCTTGATCTGCATGTGCAAATTTTGTAAGCAACTTTTGTTGTTCATTTTGTTGAGTTCAAGCATTCATTTCATTATGACAATAAAATGTAATTAATTTCATGAATCATTAATTTTGCATCAGTAATGCAAATGATTTTGAAAATTTTTAATTTTGCATTAATGATGCAGATGACTCTGATAATTTCTGCTGATCATATTATCATTTTTTCTGCTTTGTGACAAATTTTTGTGAGTGTGTTTGTTTTGCTGTCAAACAATTATGAGAAAAATGTGTCTCATTTCTCTGCAGAAACATTTTTGCAAAGTGATTTTGAGAAATAAAAAATTAATCACAGTGCATCAGTCAATGTTTCATAACACTGTTAATAAAACTGTCAGATTTTACTGACAATTTCACAAAATATTTGAGCAGCAAGCTGCTTTCATAATTTGTTTTCTAAAAGTTGTTTTGAAAAATGTTTATCAGCTACACTGATAATACTTTCAAAACTGTCTTCATTATCAGTCAGTACTGATTTCAGATTTTTTATCAGAAAGCTTTACTGAATCAAAGCATTAATTTTTAAATTAATTGATTTAATTGATGCAATTGATTGAAAGAGTTTCACAATTCAGATTCAGCTTCATGAAGTGATGTTGATAATTCAGATCAAATAATTATCTTCATGTGAGCAGAAATGTAATCAGTATCAAAAATTGAACACAATTCATGAAACTTGTTAGTTTGTTTTGTGCATATCTGATGAGTTTCATGAGAAATGCAATAATTGTTTTTATTAAAATGTTTTTTACTTCTTTCAGAAGTAAGAGCATTTCAGTATGCAATTATGATAAAAATAAAAATGAAGTATCATGATATGCAGTAAATTATGTAATATGAATTCATTATTAAGAATATAATTATCACTGAAATTCAAACATTTTTTCACATAAAATTTGTAGAATAAATAACTAAAATCATTCACAAATATTATATACATGTCATGCTTTTTCAGAATAAAATTTTTAGTTCTTCACAAAATGATAAAAAACTCACAAGTTAGATTTGTCAGAATTAAGATTATAATATTTAATAAAAAACTTTTATAAATGTCTGAAATTTGCAGCAGATTTTCAAATGAACTCATTTTTTTTGTTTTTATATTTTTTTCATTGAACAAGATACTGAAGTTGTTAATTTTTCTTGCAAAAATCAGTTATGATTTTAATTTAAAACTTTTGTTTTTTTTCAAGTGCTTCACAAACTGAGTGATGAACTGTGTTATTAACATCATTCATTTTCTTGTGATCACAAAGCAAGAATATATAAAAAACATTGTGAATGCTTGTGAGATTTGATGAAAGTTTCAGATGATAAACTTGCTTGTTTATTTTTTTCACAATTTTATAAAAATCAGTGTGTAAAAAATTAAGCTTTTTACTCACATGAGCTGTTTTGATATTTTTTAAGCTAAGTTAAATTTTATTCTTAACAATGTAAAATTTTGATATGTGCTTTTTGTCATAATACTTTTTCTGATAAACTTGTGTCTTCACAAAAAATTTTCTGATTTGATTTTGATATTCATAAATAATATCTGCTCAATTCTGAGAGTTTTTTATTTTAAAAATATACTTGCTTGATTTTACAAAAATCATTTACAGATTCAGTTCATACATGATTTGAAAAAAAAATTTTTTTGTTGAAGAATGCTGAAAATTGTTGTAAGCAAACTCAGCAAGAAACAATCAGAGTATTCAGTCATTTTAATTGTAGTTGACAAAGCTTTGCAGATATTGTTTCAGAATACTATTTAATTGCTTAGTTTGATCATTCATCTGAAAGTGAAAAGCAGTATTTAAATTTTGTGAAATTTTCAGTATATGTAAAAAATTACTTCAGAATTTACTGATGAATAAAAATTCATGATCAGAAATTATATTCAGAAATATTTCATGAAGTTTTATAATTTTATAAATAATAAAATATGTCAATTGCTCTGCAATGAGCTTTTTAGTCACAGAAATGAAGTGAGTCATCTTGCTAAAGCAGTTGATAATCACTAGAATGCAGTTAAACTCAGCTTTCTCAATGTTTTTATTTTGTAAAAAATTGATGATGACATTCATGCTGATTTAATCTCAAAAGTTTGTGAAAATTGACAATGAATTAAACTTCTTATGTGATTTAGTTTTGATAACTTGCAAATTCATGCATACTTCACAGAATTCACAGTATTTCTGAATCATATTCTTCATTTATGATTAATAATATTTTCACAAAAATAATTTGTAGATTTACTTTATAGCAAAGTAATTTGTTAAAAATGTATCATGATATTGTTTGATTAACTTTAATTGTAGAATTTTATTGACTGAGATGTATAAACAATCATTGTAAAACAACATGTTTTTATTACAAGTTCATTTCTTTGTGAATTGAGAATGAAACTTCATTTTTTTTCTAATTTTTGCTGTGTGCTCATCAGCATTTAGCAGTTCAGATAATGCTGAAATAAAATTATAAAATATTTCATTTGTTTTGTAAGAATTTTCAATATCATAAAAATTTTCATCATGAATTAATTCACAAATACTTACAATTTTCAATTTAAATTTTTTATTCTGATACATTTTGTCTGAGAAAATCTTCACAAGTAGTTTCTTGATTTGTATCATAAGCTTTGCAGAAAGAAGTTGCACATCATTTTTTTTTTTAAGAAATTTGAGTGAAGCATTCATCAGTTTAAGTTTTTCATCAGCACAATTTGTTTTTTCAAGAAAAAACATGATACAGAACTGATTTGTAGTCTCATGTTTTTGAGTATTTTTATAATTTATTTTTTTTGCATAATTTAATCATCACAAAAACTCATCAGCTCAGTTTTTTTTTTTTCTGATGTTTCACAGTAAATTAAAAAATCATTAATTTTTAAACTCAATGAATTTGTCATCTAGATAAGTTTTTTGCTGTTGCAAAGTAACAGAAATTATCATGATTTATCATTACTAGAACAAATTTTCACAAGCTTTTTAGTTAATAACATCAGTGTTTAAAAAATTTAACAATGATCAAAAGTTTTTAATCATGAATATCATAATTGTGTTCTGTGAATTTTATTTTTCATGAATATACAGTCACAAATATTTAATTTCAAAAGTCATTCAATTGAGTGATGATTTTTGAAATGACAAAATCAGAAACATCAGTTTCAAAATGTATTTAACAATCAAAGTTGAAGTGATGAAGCATGATAGTATTTACAAATTTTTTTTTCAAGATATAAAAAACTTTGCAAATTTTTTTTATGAAAAATTTTTTTTTTATTTTTTTTATTCAATTCTTGTTTCTTGCAACATTTGATTTTTTTATTTTATTTTCTGCTTTTCAGCATATTAGTAAGACTTAAGATGATTTTTGAGAACTTTGAAATAAAATGATGATAAAAGTTCACAAATTTTAAAAATATTTAAATATTTTTTCACAAGTTGAGTTTCAGCCAGATCAAAATGATTTTCACACACAATTTTTTCATAAATATTTCATCAGCTGATACAATATATCTGAAAAAATTTATTTCATAAACATTAAAATAACACTTGAAGATTTTGCAGTAAGAATTTGCTGTCATGAGTGTTTTTAAAACTTAATAAACATGTTGAACATGATTCTTCTCATTTATGAAGTATATCACAACATCATTCAAGTAAATTATCATAAAAGCATCACAATTATGAAAAGTCTTGTTGATATAAAATTGAAAAGCAACTGAAGCATTTGATAAATCAAAAAAAATCACACAATATTCAAAAAATTTTAAAGATGTGTGAAAAACAGTTTTTCATTCATCTTTCTCTCAAATGCAAAAATAATAATAAGCATTTTTGACATTAAGATGAGTGAAAATCTTAGCATTCATAAAATGTCTCAAAAGTTTTTCAATCAATGATAATGAGTAATGATTCTTCACAGTTTTGAAGTTCAAGTCATGATAGTTCATACACATTCATAAATCATCATTTTTTTTGAAAGCAAACATAATTGATGCTTTCATGAAAATTTTGAAAAATCAGATAAAATTATGAGCAATTGTATTGTTGAGATATTTGTGAAGCATTTCAGTTTTGTTTTCTGAAAATTGATAAATAAAATCAAAATTAAGCTTTTTCTCAAACTTAAATTCAATAATTAAGTTTTTCTTTTGATAAAAAATCAGCTTTCAAGCTTTCTGTTCACTGAAAGTTTTTGTGAAATTTTTATAAACTTCAGATATTTGAAAATCATAATTCATAATGATTATTTTTTCAATTTCACAGCATGTCATCATGTAAATAAACTTTTCTTCTTGCACTAAATTTTTCACATCAACTGATTAAATCACTGTGAGTGAATCATGTGAAGTTTTTTGAAAACAAATTGAATAATTCTTTCATAAAATGATGAAATTATCTTACAAAAATCAAGTCATGTCTAGAATTATATCATCATTTATATTGACAACAATGACTTGCTCACAAAAAATTTGTGCTTGATTTTAAAAATCTCAACACTTAAAAATAATATTTGTGATATTTTCAGCATCAAAAAATGCTTAATTTCTTTTAGCAATTTTGAGAGAAATTTTCATTGAATGTATCTTCAGTTTTAGTAACTTCACAAAATCAAAACTGATGATAAGAAAAATGCAGTAAAAGTTCACATGAGCTGATCATTTATGCTCAGTAAATGATTTTACAAAAAATGTACTTAATTAAATAAAAAACATAAACAAAAAATTGACATCAAAGAATTGCATTACTCTAAAGTTATTTTTTTTTAAATTTTTAAATTTTTATTTTTTTTTCTTGAAACAATCAGAAAATTTATGTTTTTTTTCATCACAATTGTAGCAAGTGATATTTGCAAGATTAATTTTGTTATTAAATTTGTTTTTTTTATTCTTCACAAAATTCTTTGTTTTTTTCTTAAATTTTTTTTGAATCAGTTTTGTTGAGATTTATTCACAGAAGTCTTCACAGAATTTTTATTTTTTTTAAAAAATGAGAGTAAAACACAATTGTGTGACAATGATAATTATTTTGCAAAAAGTATCTGAAAGATTTTCTTGTTTATCAAATTTGAAATACATTAATTTATTTATAATTCACAGAAACAAATATTTCATTCATTCAGCATGATTTTTAATTTCATTATTTATTTTGCAAAGCTTTTGTTTAAATTGCATGTAAAATTCATTGTCAATTTCATTGTTATTTTTTTACAGATGAAAAAAAAATCATCATGAGTTTCTGATAATGTTTTGTGAGTCATTTAAATTAAAAAATAAAAAAAATTTTATTTTTTTTCAAATATTTCTTGTTGAATTTTTTTTCATAAAGTTTTTTTATTTTTTTTTGAAATGTATAGTAAAGTTTAATTTTTGCATAATTCACTTTCTGAAAATCTTCAATCTTCACAAGTTCAGTTGAAAATTCAATCTTGAAAAAAAATTCACAAAACTTGACAAAAATAATAATTTTGTAATCAGACTTCAGTTCTGACAGTTTATATTATTTAGTTTTTTTGACTAAATTTTCTTGTTGAGTAAACACATCTAGAAACTTTGTTTAGATGTATTTTTTTAAATCAATTTTCAGTTATTCTGAAAGTGAGATCATGTTTTTTAGAAGCTGATTTTGTTTGTGAAGCTTTTTAAAAAACATAATTTCAATGATGAAATGTTCACAAAGCATAAAAAATGTATTGATGAATTTTTTGCAAATAAATTTAAAATTTTTTAATTTTGTATTCTGAATAAAAAATATTTTTTTATGAAAAAATTCTGCTGCTTCATGAGATGTTTCTAAAATCACTTTCATTTGAAAGTTGACAGATGATAAAAATTCTTCACAAGAATTCTCATGAGAGATGAAAAAAACAAATGTTTTTTTTTTGTTTTTGAAAATCATTTCAGATGTACTTTTCAAAAAAGTGATAAAATATAAAAATAAAGTAAAAAATTTATTCAGTTGATGTATAAAGTAAGTGTGAAATGACTATTATTCACTTAATTAATAAAAGAATTAATAAGCAAAGAATATAATTGTTAAACAAAAAAAATTGCCACTGATTCTCTCAATGAAGAGGAAAATCAGTGTGTTATTTATATGTGTGTTATGCTTGCTAAAGCTAATCAAATTAAGACTAGTTACATTGAGAAAAGAGATGATGTTAGCTTTCACAGAGCTTACAGCTGAAATCTTACAGAAAATTAATCTCAGCTAATCAATAATTATTTAATATTATATTGTAATGCAACAAATCAATAATCAAAAAATGTTTATTAAATAACTTGAGTGTTTCAAATAAATCAAAAATTTTAAATAAAATATCAATTTCATCATAACAAGTTGTTTTTGTTTCATTTATCATTTCAGCTGATTTCTGCAACTCAGCAGCAGATTTTCAGTCACTTTTTAATAATTTGTGATATGAGATAAATTCATGAGTAGCTTCAGAATTCAATAATGCATTTAAAAATACAAAATGTTTTTTGAATTAAATAAATGCAGTTAAAGCAAATTTTTTTTTGTTTATTTGTCATTTCAATTTTTTGTCATCTTGCAGCATATTTACTGCTGATTTTTGTGAATTTAATAATGAATTAATTTTTTTTTTGATTGATTAAATTTTTTTTGCTGCTGTTTTAAGCATTTTAAACTCATATAATTTATTTCATTACAAATAAAACAATGATTTTTTTTTTTTTTTTTTATATTTTTGCTTTTCTTCTGCAGTATAATGTAATGTAAATTGTGATTTTTTTGCTTTTTATCACAATTACATTATTTTGATTTTTGTTGCTGTTGATGTTCAAAAATTTGTTGATTTTTAATGATTTTACTTTGTACTTGTTTCATGTAAGCTTTCAGTGAAGTTATTTTAATTACTTTGTGAAATATTTGCTGATGTGACATGATAGCACTGTGAAGCTTTGAAATTAATTTATTAAAAAAACATTGATTTTAAAATTCATTTTTCTGATGTAATGAGATAGAAAGCTTCATCTCATTTCATTTATTAATGTAAACATGTTTAAAATTAATAATTAATTGTGTAAAACATTGATGTAGTTTCAATCATTTTTCATTTACTAACATGTTGTGATTTTCTGACACTTCAATCTGATTCAACAAAAATAATTTGAACTGAATTCATGTATAACTGTTCAGATTAATTAATTTTTGTTTAAAAAATCAAGCTGATTGAATATTTTTCTGTAATTTTGCTGCTGTGTATTAAATTTTATTTTTTTCTGTAATATATATATCTGATTTATCATTAAAATAATCTTTTATTAAATATATTCATTGTTGATATTTTTTGTGATTTTTGCTATGATATAACTCAGATTCAGAAAAAAAAATTTCTTGCTGTGATGTGTCAGCATTAAAGCATTAATCAATTGATTAAACTGTTTTTGATTAAATAAATTCATAATTATAAATTCTGATATTGAACTGACTAATTTTAAATTATTCAGTTCAGAAATATTTTTCAGAACAGTAAATTCTTTTTGTAATTTTTGTATGTAATCAAGATTTTTTTCCAATTGAGTTGCTGTTTTAGAAAATTGTTTTTTTTCTGATATATTTCTTTCAGATAATGATGACATAACTTCAAATTAGTTATATAAAAAAAGTGATCAGAACTGTAACAATGAGTTTAGCAATCAACTGTTTTAATTATTTTAAATGATTATTCATGTAGTGATAAATGAACAAGCAAGTTCAGAACTTCAGATAAAAAATAACAAGCAGTTATATAGTAGTTATATAATAAAAAAATAATTATACTTTTTATAATTATACTTAATTAAAACTTTTTTTTTATTTTTTTATATACACAAAAAGTTTTTGTAAATAAATTATATTCGAAAATATATAAAAAAAAATTAACTTCATCAAGTTGAAAATCAGCAGATTTATAATTTGTATTTACTTTAATTTTTTTTTAAAAATATATTTGAATTTTGATTTTTAAAGATAAAAATAATAATATATTAAATAGTAGTCTTAAGTAGTAGTATCAGTAATAATACTAACAATATAAATTGAAATTGAAATTCATGTTAATAGAAAAATATAATTTAGATTTGTATTTATATAATTTTAATATATAATCAAAAATTTTACTGAAAATTATCAAAAATTATTAAAAGTTTTTATTTAATTTTGATTTATAATTATTAATTAATAATTTTTTGTATATAATTAAATAATAAATTATTCATTAATATATATAAAATATGTATAAAATATCTAAAAAAAATTAACTTTATTATTTTATATACATTACACAATGATAAAGTATTTTAAAATAAATATATATTTTTTAATTCAATTCAATTTATTATAATTCACTGTTTAACTTTAATTTTAAACTATAAAAAAACTTAAAAGTGAAATTTTTACTTAAAATCTTGAGAATTTTATTTTTTAAATATTTTTATAAAATTCTACATAAAATTAGACACATATTGGTATATATTACATTATGATTAAATATTATTTGAAAATAATAAAAATTAATTAGTTGATGGAATGCATTTAGTACTAAGCAACCTGGACCCTGGTGGTCATATACATTAAATGGTGTGTTCTTTTGTCATTTTCGTAAAATACGAATTTTGGCGGATTGGCCTCTATAGGCTGCCGTATTACTGTGTCTGCTCTTCTCAGTGATGAAAGAAAAAACAAAAAAAGTCAGATGACTGCAAAAAATCCTCAATCTGTCAAATTTCTGTGAGTAGCACATCTGTCTTCTGCACATGATCAGAACAGTCCTAGACCCTTTCTCTCACTTTGTTCATTTCAGGGCAAAATACTCATGAGAATCTCTCTGTTTCAGGCTGAAGACATGCTGAGAAGGAAGCAGGGCCTACAAAGGCACGCTCACCGTGGCGACGTGTATGTATCATCCATGTCGCCGGGGAAGTGCTCTGCGACAATACTGACTTCATGCCCAGCTTCGAGTAAAGATAGAGACGTCTGGAGACCGATAACTCCGGCACTATTTGAGATGTAAGTAATCATTTATTTGAGAGTGACTGATATTAAGGGGCGTACCCGATCACCACCACTACATGAGACTTGGATTCCGCCATTGAGATTCTGGAAACGCTCACATTTGCGTATGAAATCGCACTTTTTAGATACTACACTTGAGAATAGATCAAGAGTCATCGTGTTTGAAGAGTGTGAGGGTTCGTATTTGTTCCGAGCAACGGAGTAAAAGTGTCCGTGAAGGGATGACTTGGGTGCCTTCAATTTTATATCGAACAGAGTCAGTTCATATGTATGTGTACAGGTTTGCGGCGATGATCCCATATTGAACAGGTTACACAAAGAATTGAATATGGCTTGAGAAAGTAGATGAAGCCATTATTTGATTTGAGCTTCTGTCTGGCTTGACTTTCTTTATGGAGTATTTGAGGGCTGAGAACTGCTAGATAATAATAGGCACTACTAGTTAACTACCGAAGCAACACTGTGCGCCTCAGGAATCAGCATAATGCGGATCTAAGTGGAACCGAAACATCACGCAGGCAGAGACTTGTGCCCTAAGACTCTAAGAGAGATCACATCAGACTTGGTTTACTCGCGAGTTGAGCTTAGTGAAGCAGGGTGTTCTAAGTGACCATCACCATTACTGGATAAAAGGACCTTTCACTGCTTACTGCTGGGGCAACGCGACGAGAACTACAGTTATGGAAACTGAGAAGACAGTGTTCCCTGACACGCATATTGTTGAACCCCAAACTGCCCACACGCATACAGCCATTCTACTCCATGGCCGAGGCAGTAACGGGCCCGAATTCGCCGAAGATCTTTTCTCATCTAAGACATCTGCAGGACAGAATCTTGCAGCCCATTTTCCCAGCTGGCGTTGGGTCTTTCCCACAGCCCGCAATCGATGGAGCACTGTCTTCGAGGAAGATCAATCGGCATGGTTCGATATATATTCATTGACTGACACCAATAAACGGCAGGACCTTCAAAGGGACGGACTGAGAGAGTCATGTTTGCACGTCCTAGATGTGATCGAGCGAGAAACTGACTTACTCGGTGGACAATCAGGCAACGTCATTTTTGGTGGAATGAGCCAGGGCATGGCTACCGCGTTATGGACGCTGCTTTGCGCTCCAGGACGAATCAAACGCCGAATCGGCGCATTTGTGGGATCCTGCGGGTGGATGCCTTTTACCCAGCATATCGAAAAGGCGATCAGTCTGTATGGATCGAAGTCTACATCAGAATTGAACTCAACTGAAATATCTGCTTTTCTGCTGGGAGCAATCAATTGTCCGCCATTCGAATCGGAAGCAGGAGACACTGAAGCTGCGTTGTCCACGCCTGTGCTCTTGCTTCACGGAACGGACGATGCTGTTGTGGATATCTCCCTGGGACAACAGGCGTGTCAGCTTTTAAGGGAGATGGGAATGAAAGTGGAGTTGAAGGAATATTCGGGAGCGGAGAACGACGGACATTGGATCAAAGAACCACAGGGTTTTGATGAAATCGTTGCGTTTCTAGCAGGTCACACAGGCTAAGGGTAAAAGGCTACCAGCAGCAATTCATACAAATGGGATACTCGGATTGAATTCGTTGGAAGAAGAGCGATTAGCGATGGTTCATGAGCTCAAACATCCGTCGAATTTAAAGGATCAATCAATGTGGTACTTGCTCCGACAACTTTGAGCCAACAGTTCATTCTCTGCAAAAGTATCACATGGTGTCGGTTTCATATCTGGTTGTCGCGACATCAAGTGCAAGAGATGTGCTGAGCGAGTCTCTTAAGCTGCCTTGCAACAATTAGTTAAAGCTACTACTGAACGAGGGCGCAACGACTGTTCGTGAAGTTAGCTTTGAGCTCAAACTGCAGTTTCGCCGGTGTTATGTAAAAGAGAAACTCCTCGGAAAGGCGTTGGAAGAGTTGAATGGTATTAATAGCAAAGGACGGATGCATCCAGGTAAACTAGTACTAATGTGCTCACTACTAGCCTCCATTCACTCGTCATACGGGGTCTGTGCAGACATCCTTTCACGCAGTAACAGTCTTTCTGTCTTCATGTCTTCTACAAACTAATCTGACGACGGCGAATGATACTAAAACAGTCAGTCATTCGTGCAACTCGATCATATATCAAATATTAAGACGGCTCCTCATACTATTACTATAACTCCTCGGAGTAATAAAGTGGTGGTGGTGATGAGATGGGATGGAAAGCCGATGCAAGGACGGACTTGGGCTTGGCGGGGCAAGTGAGGCTAAACGTGACGGAGTCTATTAGTCAGCGAAAAACAAGAGCCATACTGTGTAATTTACCGATTCTGTTGATCAAGGGCGGTTATGTGTGAAAGTTACGGTACCGTCTAGTACATCCTAAAGGGCAATCACTGTGGGAAAGGGGGCCAATTGCGTAAAAAGAACAAGGAAGGCAAGACCCGTCGGAATTCAATACGAGATTAGCGGTAATTTACACAGCCCATGTCCATCGCACATTCTCCGGAACCAACCGTCTTTATTTAAAACACGGAATGGGCCGGTGCGACCATTGATCCGGCGTAACGGGGTGGTCATATCTTTCCGCGTTTTCCCTCTTCAGGCTTCGGTTCGCTTCCTAATTCCCCTTCGCCTCTTCGATTTTCCCTTCTTTCTTCCCCCCCGAATCATTCTTTGCTCCATCGCGACCTTACCCAAACCTGACATCCCCCCCCAAACTGCCAACGCGTTACTCGATTCGGCCAGCCCTCGATCCTCGCAAACATCATACCTCTTTGGGTATCAACGGTGCACTCAATCACCCACGAACCTCACTTTCGATCGTTTATTTTTAATTTCTGCTCGCAAATCTCGCCAATGATGGCTGACATTACTGCCGTCGCCGATGAGAAGCCTTCTCCCTCCCAGGACGAACTCGTTCCTGGGGGCAATGGAATTGTAGAAAATCGAGGCATCAAGCGTCCTCGTCTTAGTACCGCTGAGGACGACGACGACGACGAGGACAAACCAGGTCGTGAACGTCGCAAGATCGAAATCAAATTCATCCAGGACAAGTCCCGTCGCCACATCACCTTTTCCAAGCGAAAGGCGGGAATCATGAAGAAGGTGAGTCGTGTCTGAGCTCCAGTTAAGCTTCAGTTCGTGGAGCTTACATTCATCGCTCTCGATGTTGATAAAGTGCAACTCTTGATCTCTCTAATTTGCTAACGACGCGTATTGCTGTGCTATAGGCTTATGAACTGTCAGTCCTCACTGGTACTCAAGTCCTTTTACTAGTCGTCTCCGAGACTGGTCTTGTATATACTTTCACAACACCCAAACTCCAGCCTCTCGTCACAAAGGCGGAGGGAAAGAACCTAATCCAAGTACGTTCGTCTGCGTTATGCGCCTTTGAAATGGCTATTGAACCGTCGAATGCCTGAATTGGATTCTAACCTGGGGATAATATAGTCGTGCTTGAATGCTCCGGAGCCTACCAGCAACGAAAATGGCGTTGAGGCTCCCGACGTCCCTCCAGAGTCGGCCGACGATGTGACGCATGCAAGCGTCAGCGCTCAGCAAGCGCAAATGCCACGACCTGGTCCGATGCATCCAGGCTACATGACGGCCGACCAGCAGCAGCAGATGGCCTACTATCAAAATCTCCAACAGCAACAGCAACAAGCACAGGCTGGAGGTCAGTACCCGGGAATGCCAGTTGGTGGTCGTATACCTCAGCAACATCAACCCACGGCTTAGTCTGTGTACCCCCTTGTATCCTTCTCTGCTGTCTACTGTGTGGTCTGCTTTTCTATTTCCGAGCTTTTGAGGAGAAAACCGAAGTGTTGGTCCCTCTATTGCTTTTACTCTCAACCACTCTCTCCGTTACCATACTTGCCTTCATGTCCTCTTTGATACCCGTGTGTCGAAAAGAATGCTTACTTAGCCCAATACCCTCCCGCCAGCGGTTTAAACCCTTTCAGGATCGTGGTTGTCGATCATATGTACGACCAGTTGTACTCATCCACCCCCATTATGTGTTCCTTGTCTACCTTGTTCCTGTTTATAGTCTACATTCGCTGTTCATTTTGAACTTTCGACGCTACCACCACTGGCACTAACTGGCCTCTCGCAGAATACTGACGGAGAGAACAAACCCTCTGAACCTGTCCCGAGTACTGGCTTTCCTTTTGCGGATGTTTAGACCTCCCGAGAGTTGGGTGTTACTGGTGTATTTGCGGTGGGGATTCTGTTTTCATTTGTTTCTGCAGTATGTAGTACTCTTGTGTGCTCGTTGATCATACCTCTTTGTTTTTTCTAATAAGGTGCTTGGCCAGTTCTCTTGATTGCATTAGTTGCCTCTGAATACCTTTGAGCGCCTGGCTCCCGTTTCGACGTCAGTGATATCGGTCGAGCTGGATCACCTCCTTTGATTTGACCCTGCGTTGATGGTCGATCGAAGTGAGATCCACCAATTTTTTATTTTGCTACCTTCTGTGTTATATCAGTTTACCAACGGCGAATGGGAACATTATCCTGGAATGAAATGGGGTGGAGTTATACATCTTAGTTCAGTCGTCTTTTACTGTTTTTTTTTTTTTTTTTTTTTTTTTTTTTTTTTCTCTGTTTCTGTCATGTGTTCTATATGTTTTTGCCTCTTTCCCTTTTTCCATCTTTTTATCTTTTACATTACCCACCATTAGTGGATGGGATGGGCTTTTATGGTGTGATATTGCTATAAAAAAATGAAATTTTTTATAATGCTCTCTCTCTAGCTAATCTTGAGGGGCTTGATGCTCAGTCTAGCTATGGAATGTTAGGTTTGTTTTATTTTATTTCCTGGGTTGATTTGGGGGTAGTTATGAATTCTCCTTAAGGCCCAGGGAGCGGGGAAATAAAAGGGACTTGGAAGCCTTCTCAGTCTACCAGACTGGTCCCGTACGCGACAGATTAGTAACGTACTACATAGCTCAAAAACAAGCGGAGCATCATTGACTTCTAGGTGAAGGATTTTCTCATTACTTAAAACTGTATTTTGCATGCATGCAATTGCCAAACGTTGTCTATGTATTATCTCTTAAGAATCACCGACGACGAAATAGCCGCCGACTAAACCAGTTTCCTCGAACGCTACCCTGTTCGTCGTCGTCGGTGCCGTTGTCGTCTTGACGCTCGACGGGTTGCGGAGACTCTAAATTCGTAGGCGACTCGGAGAGCGCAGCGCGTGCATTCCGCATGTGTGCGGTGGCGCTCACGTCGCGATGGACGATTGTCGTTTGCTCTTCGGGGCTTTCTTCTAGGACGACGGGGGTGGATGCGCGACGCCATATTTTGTTGTTGCTGTTGTTGTTGCCGTTGCGGTGGGGGTGAGGGTTGCTTGGGGTCTTTTTGAAGAGGCCTTTTAACCTGGTGGATTTGTGCCGTCGGGGTTGGGGGGATGGGGAAGAGGGGAGGTGCTGCGGGGTGTTTGATGGGGAGGATAGAGTGGTGCCGCTTTTGCTGCGCTGGCGTTTGTGGTGGGCGGCGCGGTGGAGGGAGGCGGGCGAGGTTGGGGGCCGGCTGGGTTCTTGTCTCGGGTTGTTTTCGTCGTAGAGGTCGGCCCAGATTTGGGCGGCTTCGTTGGTGATGTTGATGCTGTGTCGGTGTCGACGGGATGTAGAGGATGTGTAGCGGCGGGATGGGGTGCGTTGTTGGCTATGGGTGTCTAATAGGAGTGGTTGTCGTTCTGCGGGGTATGATTCTTCATCTGGGGGATATATGAAGTCTGTATATGTCGGAGTCGTGACCTGTTCGTCCAAAAGACCCAAGCCTGGAGTCAGGGCGCCAGGCGCGGGCACTGTTTCTGGTTGACTCGAAAGTTCGTCCAGTCTCCACGAAAGGCAAAGAACTCCTGAGAGCAAGATGACCGTTCCCAATGCGATAAGCCCGGCATGCAAACCTGATAATCGTGAGACTTGCCGGAAATATATCAATCCATCCAGAATAGCGATAATGTTGTAGATGCAAAATACAAATGGGTAAAGGATGCTGGTGCTACACAGCTTGAGGCCGCGATGCATGTAGTATAGTTGGGTGAGGGCGAGAACGATCAGACCGAGGAGGATGATCCAAGATTGCCATCGGTTAAATTGGTTGACTCCGTCAAGAATTGTGCGAACAAGCAGTTCGACTGCTGCCTTCGCTACGAGAAGTGAATGGGCAGAGAGTATCCCGCTGACTGCGCTGTACAAAAGGCCTCGAAGCATTTTTAGCCGCGGGCTATGGTGATGATGCGACGTGTGTACGTGCTTTATGAAGCTCCAGCCGCTGGTCCTGCCAGAGGTCGGGAACCCTTTCAGTATGCGCGCCCCAAGAAGTGTGATCACCACAATGACTGCTGTTCCTGCCATCCATCGGAGAAACGCCGGACGACCTAAAAGTTCAAGAAGCTGATCCAATGTATGCGCTGGTTCCCCAATGGCGCCAAAGATTGCAATCAATATCGCCCCCGTACATACGAGAATCGTGCCGCCGAAGGAGTAACGGGTGAACGGCTCACCCAGGATCAACGTTGCGAAGATGGTGTTGAAGACGAGTCCCGACTGTTCCGTGTAAGCATCCCATCTTATAAGCTGACCATATTCTGCAAGAATGCATAACGTACTGCTTGGAGGGTTGAAAGCACAGGAAGAGGTAATGTCGTGATCTGGATTGTGCTGCCGACGATATTGGAGAGCACGAACATAAACATCCCAAGCTTATCCGTCTGCGTCAGTATCGATCGGAACTTGACCTCGCACATGGACCTGGAACCATACCTGCCATCTTGTACGTTTATAGGGCGGCCTGCGAATATCATATGGATACTTTTCGTCTTCGAGTATATGCGACTTGCGCTGGAGGGTCAGGCCGATCGCTTGAAGGCTGGTCGAAACCAGGCCAACTAAGACGCCAATCTACTCACCGGCAAAGGATCAGAAAATAGTGTTATACGAAGCTTGAAAGACACCTGATGGCGAGTACATACCGCAATGCTCCCTTGGGGCGATAGGTCACCGAGCATGCCCATCTCGAGTATCCTCATGCATGGGGTGCTCTGAGCGCTGCACCTGCGAATCCCAACTTAGCGATAAAGAACAGACATCGTTGGTGTTTAGCGAATAAGGTGCTCATATATTAAAAATAATATGCCAGCTGGAACACAGCTGGAGGCACGACGGATATCATGGTTGGCAGTCTGGCATCTTAAGTGAAATCTGATCGTTGGCAGTCAGCTGTTTGGTGGTCTGGATGGATGACCCGCAACGGTGCCCACATGGATGGCGCCCGCAGAACTGACAGCAGTGTTTCAGGCATTGCAGCGGAATGGTCATACGGAGTTCTTCACCCCATGCTAAGAAGCTCTTTGCACTTTACAGACAGACTTACTTGGTTCTTTTCACCCTACTTTCTACTACGCAGTCTCAAGTCAGATCCATCGCTGGTGTTGTAACCACCCAGTCTGTCTGTCTGTCTATCTGTATGGATGTACTTTATCAATGGATAGTGAGTGGAATTTAACGGGGTGACTTGGCTGACTAATCAAATAAGGTTTGGTGCTTTTCACGTGATAGGAGATTGATCTAATCTTATCAGATCTGACATTGTGACAGCTGATTACATAATCACGATGATGCCAACCTTCCTTCCTTTGGCCAACCTCTCCAGGAGACGAGAAGCCAGGATGCCGTGAGAGACGTCGCGAGATATCTTCTAACTGCTTCAATTACCCCCGAAGCTGTATACACTACAGCCTGAAGGAGGTGCACTCCTGCATAGATCTATCTCTCTCAGAACTCGTTCCGTCGACGAACCACCCTTGTCTTTCAACTCCGTCACCACCAAAACGAACCTCTCGGCTTCCCGTTCCCATCAGCCCATTCTTCTGACTGGCCCACGCGAGTTCTACCCGATATAGTTCCTTCCAACATGTCGCAAAGCCATGCACTTTCCGACGACCAGGTATGCCGTTAATAATCCTTCAACTACCACCCCGTGCCTCTGTTCCACCACTTACTAACCAGGTCTCCCCCCTCACAGGTCGCGGGCGAACTCCGCAAAATGACCGCCTTCATAAAACAAGAGGCCCTCGAAAAAGCCCGTGAAATCCAAATCAAAGCCGACGAGGAATTCGCCATTGAAAAGTCCAAACTCGTCCGCCAAGAAACCGCCGCTATCGACACCCTCTACGAAAAGAAGTTCAAGCAAGCCGCGATGTCGCAGCAGATCACCCGCTCGACGCTCGCGAACAAGAGCCGCTTGCGCGTGCTGTCGGCGAAACAGGCGGTGTTGGACGAGCTGTTTGAGCGGGCGAGGGAGAGCTTAGGAGGTGCGTTGGAGGGAGGGAAGAGAGTGAGTGGGAAGGGGAAGGAAGGGAAGGAACTTGCGCAGATTATGAAGGGATTGGTGCTTGAGGGGTTGTATGCAATGAACGAGGAGAAGATTCAAGTGAGAGCGCGAAAGAAAGATTATGATATGGTCAAGAAAGCTGGAGACGAGGCAGCGAAGGAGTTTAGGGAGAAGGTTGGTAGGGAGGTTTCTGTGGAGATTGACGATAAGCAACCGCTTCCGGACGGATCGTAAGTTCTTCTCTCTGAGTTCCCCCCCCCGCGTTTGGTGTTTCGTTGAACGGATCCCTAATCTGTATGCTACTTTAGTGCCGGCGGTGTTATAATCATTGGCGGCGGAGGCAAGATCGAGATCAACAATACCTTTGAAGAGCGCCTCAGACTGCTTGAGTTCGATTCGCTTCCCGTAGTACGAGAATTGCTTTTTGGCAAGAACGAAAACCGGAAATTCTACGATTAATTTCTAGTATATATGTACTCATTGATACTGTTTAATGCGGTTTGTTTTTGACTTTGTTATAGCTCTAGAGCGTCCTGTATTCTTCTATTTATTTTCTTTAGGCATATGTCAGGAGGCTCACAATACCAAGGTTTGGATTGAAAGATAAAGTATTACTTATATAATTATATTACGAGTATTTGCATCCACTGTTAGCTCGTGTGCATAAAGCGCAATTCATCTTATCGGTTCAATGGACCAAATATCTTCAAACGTAAGTATCATATGTCGGTCGCAGGGCTAGAGAGGTCTTCATCGCCATCAGAATGATCATTCTGACCACACGCCAAAAATCTCTCCATTAAATTTTCACTCTTCTTGATTCCGCTCCAGTTCTCGCCACCGCGCTTAGAGGATACAAACCAAGAAACCTTTGGACGCGGTTTTGTTCGTACACTGTATATCAGTCGATAGTGCAGAGCCTGCAGGAACTCCTTTGCTTCCGTGCGTTTTAGATGTGACGCGCCCGTATCCTGGATTGCCGTGAATATGGCCTTGATCTGATCTGCCAGTTTATCCACGTCTTGATTGAATTTGACTTCGTCTTCTTTTTTTAAAAAGGACTTTTCCATCGTGCCCGTATCAATGGCGACATCTAGGATGGATGTTATCGCTGTAAGCTCCCAGTAGTCGTACGGCTCCCATCCCTTGGAAGTCGATCGATTCATTTTAAACCGATTGTCTTGTAACCGGCGAGTCATGCGTCTTAAGTCAAATATAAGCTGCATCGGCTTATCGAGGAACGTTTTATCTTCAAAGAAAAACGCGGAGGATAAACGACATCTGAACAACGCAATCTTGGGTGTGACCGGGCAAATGTGTTTCAGGAGTTGGCTTCGGAGAGCCACGTCCTGTATCGTATTAAAAAGTATCACGGAGAGTTCGTAAAGCTATTTGATAATTAGTCGCCGTAGAGTCGAGCTTGTTGAATCATGACTAACAGCATAATCCGCGAGGGGAACATCTGGTTTCTCCAGCAGAGATGTTATTGCCCGTTGGGCCGCTGCTGATAAGAGGTAATCGTGCATGCAAGCCTCATCTAGTGTGAGACGCAAAGCAATTTTGAGAGCGCGATCACGCGCCTCGTTATTTAACCCACACGGAATCAAGTGTCAGCTACGTCTTTACAAATACCATGGGCGTGCAGTCAAGCTTACTTGGATGCTAGACCGTCAATGAGGTCTAGAGCAGACAAAAGATACTTATGATCTCTAGATTTGGAACCTAAGAAGCTTAGTCGCGAGTTGTGAAGTTGAAGGGAAGACGACTCACGATCTAATCCACGGAAATCCGGTATTATAACATCTTCAACTGAGAGAGCATCTGGCCGCGCTCCCAAATTACGAAACATCTGCTCAATTTGAGTAGAATGGACCAGAGATGATATCCGGTTTGCTGGTGCAACCTGAGAAACTTAGTTTCGAGCAACTTGACAGTCAACGGAATGAAGTGTCAAAAATGCGAACCTTGATGGCACTACAATAAGCGAATCGAACCTCATCTTTGGGTTCTGATGTACCTAACATTCTATCAGTTGTGACCTGTCTAATTGGAAAAGAGCATCATACAAGCTTGAAATGTCCAGAGGAGAACTTCATCAGGGAGTGTGTTGCCGGACAAAGATTCCCCAATTAAACCAGAAAGAAACGCCCTCTCACGAGTGATGGGCCCTACAAATTGTTCGTCAACATGGCCATGAAGTCATATTAAGTAAAAGATATGGGTACTCGCCTCTTAGGACGGATTCCCAAGACCCTGGAGGAACTGACTTTTCGGGAAATCTCGGTGGAGCCACAGATGCGACTGTATCTGCGAAGAATGACCAACTCTTCCCTTGATCAAGTGCTTCTGTTCTGTCAACTGCGTCTTTCAGTCGTTGCATTTTGCCTATACTGGTATCTTCACCGATCACGGAGGCTAGAATATCGTCGCGAAACATCCTGCTCCGTTGCTTTGGGGTTCTATTGGCCTTGGCGGCCTCGCTGTCGGCACGCGGACTCTTGAATGCCAAATTCAATTTTGAAATGTTGGCTTCAGCTTCTCTATCGTCGACAGCGTCCATCACTAAATCATCCAGAGAAAACTTATATTTAGACGGCGTAGTTGGTATTTTGCTCGCGGCTTTTCGCCGAGTGGGGGACGACCGACTGGTGGTGCCTAAGAATTGACGTAGCAAATCATCGCCAGATATCGAATCGTTGTCTTCTCCATCTGTGCCTGTCACGATAACTTGGCCATCCTTCACCACTCGCTGAGAGCTCCCAAAGCTGGCCCCCAAAGATGTGCGTTGTGAAGGATCCGGTCGTTTTGCGTCATAGTCAAGAGAGACATTGTCCGAGACAGAAGATTGAGTAGAATGTTCATTCAGTGTCCGTGTTGCCCTTGTTACTAAGGGAGACGAGAAGGGTTGTGAGAGATACGAGGGGCAAGGACTGAGCGAAGATGAACGGCTGGGAGGGTCATCCTTGCGGGCGGAACTGGATGCACTTGTAGATGCTGTAAAGTAATTAGTAATTGTTCGATTTTTTGCCATTCTCTATGGTGGTTCTGATTGAGACTGGAATGATAGCAAGGATTTCATTTATTCACTGTTCTTTGATAGGACTTCTCTTCTCTCTGCTCATCCAAGCGCGACATCGCGTCAAAAGAACCGCGATACCACATGATTTGGCTGCTTACTAGTTAGTTAATTAGTAAGCTGCCAATATATCCTCTTTTGGAAGTATGTTTGTGTGGCTGAAACTTGCATTCCAGCAGACTTTCGGAGAGTCTCAGGCTCTGGAACTGCTCTGTACATGTAGTTAATGAGCGCAGTTCATGGGTTTATGACAATGGGGAAAGGCGTCCTTGCTCTTGTGTATGTGCATATTCTCATGCAGTATATAACTTAGTGCCCGGAAGCTTGGATGCTAACCACTCGGCCAAAATGACTGTATGGACAACCAACATTTGCCTAGCAGAATGTGGCTGAGTAGGAATGAAAATCATAGCTCAGAGCTCTTCAAATCAATAATAATAATATTTCTGTTGGGAGTACAAGAAATTTATTAGTGTTGGTTTGTCCAACACATGCCCATCTTGGCTGTATAAACAAAACAAATGTTTAAACAGAATCTGCAGTGCGCTTTAACTAACTACTTACATAACCTCAACAGCAACCTTCCTTACTAGGCTCTATAGGAAAATGGCTGTTTGAGTTAGATATGATTACAATTACACCACAGTATGGAGTAGAGTACCTAGTTAATGTAGTGACATAACTTCTACATTAGTATGCGTGGAAGTAGTAACTACATCACAATTAACTAGTAACTACACCGTACCTGAGGTAGTTAACATGTAGTTATATGGAACCGAAACAGCTGTGTGATGCTGGGTACAGTACAGATAAGTTACAAGGCTTGGTATGTAACTACATACCTAGGTACCTACCTACCTATGTAGGTAGGTACTGTGTACACAGGGGACAGACGATGACAAATTAACTACCTAATAGTTAGTTACATAGTCAGAACCATTATGGACTTCGGTCCATAGTACTCCGTACTCCGGAGTGACCTATGGAGTTAGCTGCACAACTTATGCATCACCTCCACATCGAGTAGTTATTATGGAGTCCACCTTACATAAACCGACGGCATCCTAAGTTTGTATGTATGGAGAGTGCGCGAATACGGAGAAATGCTCTCCTGACCGGCCGTCAATTTCTATGAATTTTTAGTAATCGGACTGAGACAATCAGGTAATAAATAGCCTTTTCAAAGGGGGCAAATAATCGACGTTCCAGCTTGGAATTGGGTTTGCTCGCTATTTGATTTTATTCAGCCTCAGCGATTCTTTTTTTGGGATGACGAAACAGACTGCAGTCTAAATCGGGGCCCGAACCAGCCACTTTGAACTCTCCGGGGCTGATTAATGATTTTCCGCCTTAAATTAACAAGTGACATTTCCGTCACCAACTCCAGACAAACCGAACAAGAGTATACTTTTCCAGCAAACGGTGTTCTCTCCGCGCTCTGCACGTTTTTCGCCCTCAATTTGCGCGAAACCAGACGGTTAAGAGTGTCAAACCGTAACGCCACCCATACAAATCACACTGCCGCAGTCGTCGACGTTGTTCGCTGTCGTCCCCTCCCAAAGCAACCCTGGTCCAATTCACCCCCCTCCTTCGATATTTCCCACACCACGCGGAAGAGACACCAGACGCAGAGGCTCCGTCTTGTTGACGATTTATTTTTAACTAACGCGGCTTCGCTCATCTTACCTGTTCCTATAAGCCGTCTGCCAACACTGCTTGTGTCGCCTCCATTTCGCTCCCTAGCCTTCTTTTTACGGTGCTTGATCGTCGAGACAGTTTGCCCTGAATGTCAAATCCCACTTCCTTCCGTCATCTTTAGAGCTTTATGAAACCCCCGTCAGTATAGCCCCTGATGGCGGTGGTTCAGTTCGGGGGCGATGGGGAATCAAACATCTCGAAGCCGGTCCGACGAATGCGATGGGCCACACAACGACATACGGGTTCTGGAGGACTGAGGAAACGAGTATCCATCATAGATAGGTTTCACCGGAGAACTGGTTCCAATGGCGAAAAGCGGGGATCTGCTGCTAGCAGTTTGCCCAATGGTCGTCAGTCTCCAGGGGGCGGGGGGGACGCCGAGGACAATGACCAGCGGAGAATATATTTCAACACACCCATATTGCCAGAAGATAGGGATGAAGATGGGAATTTAAAGGCGAATTACGCTAGGAACAAGATCAGAACTGCAAAATACACGCCTTTGAGTTTTGTTCCGAAAAATCTATGGTTTCAATTCCATAACATTGCAAACGTTTATTTTCTTTTCATTATTATCCTCAGTGTGAGTTTGCCCAGTTGCAAAACAGTTGGCAATATACTGATGTAATTTTCGCATTGTTTAGATTTTCCCGATCTTTGGTGCTTCGAATGCAGGCCTGAATGCCGTACCGCTGATTGCCATTTTAACAATCACTGCTATCAAAGATGCTGTTGAAGATTGGCGCAGAACCGTTCTGGACAATGAGCTAAACAACTCGCCAATACATCGATTGGTGGATTGGGACAACGTAAACTCTACCGAGGATAATATCTCGCTGTGGCGCCGGATAAAGAAAGCGTCAACTAGGGGAATAATCAGGACGTGGAAATTCAGTAAACGAATACGACATGGCGAGCCACCTAGAACTATTGAAGACGGGCCAGATAGGCGCAGCTCTATCGTGACGTCTCGACGAAATTCCACATATTCGCATAGGACTTCCATGCAATCCAATCGCACTGAAGAGATAGAAAGTGGGATTCCGATGACGCCAATTCCTTCCCCTGCTTTGAATCGACGACAAACTCAATCAAGCGCATGGGTTTCTGATGAAAGTACCAAGGTTGAGGAGCAGTCTTCATTATCTGTTCCAAATGGAAATACATCAGCAGCTTCACATCTAGCTCCCGAATCGCTTGGCCTAGAGGGCATACCAATTGCCCCAAAAAGCTACGGTAGCGTTTTGAACAAATCGAAAGAGGCACCTGGAACCGCCAGGTTTGCGCGTGATTACTGGAAGAATGTCCAGGTTGGAGATTTTGTTCGTATTTACAACGAAGAGCAGATTCCTGCTGATGTCGTCATTCTGTCTACTTCTGATCCCGACGGCGCTTGTTATGTAGAGACGAAAAATCTTGACGGCGAAACAAATCTTAAAGTGAGACAAGCTCTTCATTGCGGACGTGCCGTCAAGCACGCGAGGGATTGTGAAAAGGCCGTTTTTATGATTGAAAGCGAATCTCCACATGCCAACCTCTATCAGTATAATGGCGCTCTTAAATGGAACCAAAGCGATCCGAAAGATCCTGACGCACCAACGAAGGAGATGGTCGAACCGATTACTATTAATAATGTTCTCCTTCGCGGTTGCAGTTTGCAAAATACCGAATGGGTCCTTGGTGTGGTGGTTTTTACCGGCTTGCAAACGAAAATCATGCTTAATTCTGGCGAAACACCCAGAAAGCGTGCCAGATTAGCAAGGGATCTCAATTGGAACGTTATCTACAACTTTATCATTCTGTTTTTTATGTGTCTTGTATCAGGCATCGTACAAGGCGTGACCTGGGGGCAGGGTAACAATTCGCTGGACTGGTTCGAGTTTGGATCCTACGGTGGATCACCTCCACTCGATGGCTTCATTACCTTCTGGGCTGCTATCATTCTGTTTCAAAATCTTGTCCCGATTTCCCTCTATATTTCACTTGAAATCGTCCGCACCGCCCAAGCCATCTTTATCCACAGCGACAACTTTATGTATTACGAGAAGCTGCAATACCCTTGTACGCCAAAATCGTGGAATATATCCGACGATCTCGGCCAGATTGAGTACATTTTTTCTGACAAGACCGGCACCTTGACTCAAAACGTAATGGAATTCAGGAAATGTACCATTAACGGTGTCGCTTATGGTGAAGCCTACACTGAAGCGCAGGCCGGTATGCAGCGGCGTGAGGGGGTCGACGTAGAACAGGTTGCGAGAAGGGCTAAAGAAGATATTACCAGATCACGCACTTCCATGCTGCAACAGCTTCGGTCCATTCACGATAATCCTTATCTCCATGATGATGCTCTCACTTTTGTGTCACAGGATTTCGTTTCAGATCTTGCGGGCGAGTCTGGAGATGGACAACGAAAGGCCACTGAGCATTTCATGCTCGCATTGGCCTTGTGTCACACAGTCATTACAGAAAGGACTCCTGGTGACCCTCCTAAGATTGATTTCAAGGCTCAATCACCTGATGAGGCAGCCTTAGTAGCTACTGCACGCGATTGTGGTTTCACTGTTCTCGGAAGAGCTGGTGATGATATCAAAGTTAACGTTATGGGAGAGGAACGGTCTTATACTGTCCTGAATACCCTAGAATTCAATTCTTCGAGGAAGAGAATGAGCGCGATTGTCCGAATGCCTGACGGGAAGATCATATTATTCTGCAAAGGTGCAGACAGTATAATCTATTCTCGACTCGCTCGAGGCGAACAGCAAGAACTCAGAAAAAAGACAGCAGAGGATCTCGAAACATTCGCCCGAGAGGGTCTCCGGACACTCTGTATTGCTGAACGGGTGCTTAGTGAAGATGAATATCAGACGTGGAATAAAACGTATGAACTTGCGGCTGCTGCTTTGGTAGATCGCGATGCGAAGCTCGAGCAGGTCTCCAGTGCCATTGAGCAGGAGCTTACTCTTCTTGGTGGCACTGCTATTGAGGATAGGCTCCAGGAAGGCGTGCCTGATACTATCGCGTTGTTGGCAGCCGCTGGTATTAAACTCTGGGTACTGACGGGAGATAAAGTGGAGACCGCCATTAACATTGGGTTTTCGTGTAATCTGTTGACGAGTGAGATGGAACTGATTGTCTTCAACATCGACAGTAATGATCCTGATTCGGCGTCTAAAGAACTTGATAAGCACTTGGCCGATTTTGGTCTCACTGGATCAGATGCGGAACTCTCTGCGGCCCGGCAAAATCACGAACCACCAGAGGCAACCCATGCCGTGATAGTTGACGGCGACACGCTGAAATTGATGCTTGGAGATGGATTGAAACAGAAATTTCTTCTGCTTTGTAAACAGTGCAAATCTGTTCTTTGTTGCCGAGTCAGCCCAGCTCAAAAAGCTAGCGTCGTTAAGCTTGTCAAGGATGGCTTGAATGTTATGGCTCTTTCGGTCGGCGATGGTGCCAACGATGTTGCTATGATCCAAGAAGCAGATGTTGGCGTAGGTATTGCCGGTGAGGAAGGACGGCAAGCAGTCATGTCCTCTGATTACGCGATCGGACAATTCCGATTCTTGCAGAGGTTGGTTCTTGTACACGGAAGATGGTCTTATCGCCGGCTAGGAGAAACGATTGCGAACTTCTTCTACAAGGTATGTTTTAAGTCAAGTATCTCTCAAATTCTGCTAATGCATATTTTCCTTCAGAATCTTGTCTGGACATTTGCGCTTTTTTGGTATTGTATATACAACAATTTCGACGGGTCTTATCTCTTTGATTACACCTACATCATTCTGGTCAACCTGGCCTTTACATCTTTGCCTGTTATTTTGATGGGCATCCTGGATCAAGATGTGGATGACAAGGTGTCTTTGGCTGTTCCACAGCTGTACAAGAGAGGTATTGAACGCAAGGAATGGACTCAACGCAAATTCTGGTACTACCCCCTTTTTGCCCGCAGCAGGCCTGTTTAGCACTAACAAGCTATAGGTTTTATATGCTTGACGGGTTTTATCAATCGGTTATCTGCTTTTTTATGACATACTTGCTCTACCAACCAGCGCAAAATGTGACGGAAACCGGTTTGGATATCAGCGATCGAATGCGAATGGGAATTTTCGTCGGCTGTTCCGCCGTTGTCGCCAGCAATACTTATATTTTGCTCAACACCTATCGTTGGGATTGGCTGACGGTCCTGATTAATGTTATCAGCTCTCTTCTCATCTGGTTTTGGACCGGTGTTTACTCATCAGTTCTTGCATCGGGACAATTCTACAAGTCTGCCTCAGAGGTTTTCGGAAGCCTTTCGTTCTGGGCTCTGACGTTAGTGACAGTTACAATTTGCTTGGCTCCACGGTTTACCGTCAAGTCCTTACAGAAGATATATGCTCCACGCGATGTGGATATTATCCGCGAGCAGGTAACTTTGGGCCATTTCAAGCATCTCGAAAATTTCGAGGCATACGTTCCTCCCACGGCGGGAGCAGTGTCATCATCAAATTCAAACTTGGACAAACCCATTGAGGTGACGGTCAACAAAGAGGCAGCAGACCTACCGGAGGACGAGCGTCCGATTTATCCTCCTTCAGTGGCGCCTACGGCATATACGCATAATCCGCGTAGTCAGAATGGCAGCGATGGTACGGGCTACACGGCAAGTTTAGAGTTCCGGCATCAACCTCAACAATCTCTTGATCGTACGCGACATTCATCCGATTTCCGACATCATCCCCAGCATCCCATCGAACGAACACGACAGTCATCTGAGCAGCGAAGACCATCGGCAGAACGCGCTAGAACCAGCTTTGAAGCCAGCAACGACTTCACGTCAGCAGCGATGCTGGCACGGATGGAATCTACCCATGGCAGATATGATCCCCACGGCCACAATCCAATACCCGAACATTAAAAGTTAGCCGCGTGCCAGCACTATCCCCAGTTTTCACGGTCATACCTGTGGTTAAGGATCTCTCATTACTAGCATATCTTGGATTGCCGAATTATACATTCACTGCATATTCGTTTCCTTTTCTGTTTCCTTTTTTATTATATTATTTTATCTTTTTCATGGGCCTTGAAGATTTCTACGAGTGATATGTGCTATTTCCTTGCCTGTCTCTTATCGAGTTTTTCACAAGGTTTTGTCCCTGGAATTCATTTGAACATTAGAGGCGTTACGTGAGCTTGCTCTTTTCTTCGCTGTACCCGACCAGTTTTCCTGATTGTCTGGACTCACTCAAAATCCTGAGCTTCAGATTCTTGTTTCTTTTCCATTGAAAAAGGATATATGGGCATGAATGAACAAATTTTTTGAGGCATATATATAGTATCGTTCGTTGTTTTCTGTTTTCTTTTTTGTCTAGCTGTGATGTATGTATAAAACTTTTCTTTTTTTCCTTTTTATTTCTCTTTCTTGAAAACTATGCTTCTTTCTCGCCTTCTCCTACATACATACGCTTCGTTCCTTGACTTCGACTCCCTCTTTATGGGATTCAATGTCCATACCCATATCCATGTTCACCTTCTCCATACCCTTACTTTACATAGTCTCTCTGCTGGTTTCTCTTTTGTCTTAGCCACGGGTATTGTCTATTTGGAATGATATATTGTGTTTAGCTGGCCGATCAGAGGATCTGCAAATACAGTTCTGAATGAACTTTTTACATTACATTTGCTTTAAGAAGGGACCCATAAATTACTGGTAGATGCATTGCAAAATAGATTAATGGGGGTGTCTCTCACTGATAACTGAAAGTGAGAGACAACTGAATACAGCAGTCCGTAGTGGAATTGCGTGAACTTGAAGCAGTCAAGTAGCAATCCACCGAAATATGTAACTTAGTTACTGCAACCGCACTAATTTGCCGAGTTTCTAATTTTTAGCGCGACTTCTCACATCTCTGAGCTTTCTCAACACACGTCACTGTAGGACTGGCAGAGACAGTATCAGCATTTTCCACATGAGAAATACTAGATTGTCTGTATGCATTGATGCTGTGTTATTGCTGTTTTGCCCCCCGTCTTTGCTCGGCGGATAATCAGATTAGTTGCTCACGTTCCTCATTGCAGTTTCACGAGTAAGATTCTACAGAAGATGAGCTTTCTGTGAAATCATGGGGTCTTTACAGAGCTCATAGGACATTTACTCTCGAGACTCTTGAATTCCTCTGGGAGATTTGCTCCCTTTTAATTTCAAGGGCTTGGTTGAAGTGTTTCTAGACTGCGACGCGTGGGGTAATCTCCTCCAAGATGGCAGAAATGCTAGAGACCCTCGGGTATGACATTGCTCATAGGTCTCTTTTGCTTTGATATGAAAGATTGTGCTTCTGTAAATTGGTTTACCGACGTGCTGCTATGTGAAATCCCTGCTGACGCTTTTTGTTTTTCGGTGTACAGGGAGATTAAGGCCTTACCGAGTGAACTTCACCTTCTTTGCCCGCGCCAGAATGATGACGATATATCGCCGTACAAGGAGAGGGAGGCCGATAAAGAGAAATGCAAAAAGAAAGACGACGACGCGTGCAAGCGACTTGCAAGAATTCGAGAGGCTAAGGAAGAGGCGAGGCAACGACGGGAGAAGTTCCTATCTTGTATGCCGCTGCTTGCCTTCAACGAGACGGAGCTGGTCGAGCATCAAACTTGGATATGGGATCGACTCCAGCATAGTCTTGAGAGCTGTGAACTTTGCATCATGGAATACTACAAAGGTAAATCGTGGCTGTGGGAGACACTTCGGGAGCACTACGATGAAAGTGAAGTCGCCCAGTTTGGCAAGTTGCTAGATGATTGGGATATTCGTCGTATTCTAGGGCATTTGGATGCGGCGGCTCAAGTCCTAAGTGAGCTCGATCCGTCTGAGCGGTCGCCGAGGGCTTTGGATAGGCCGATTTTGTGTTCATTTTTTGAAGCACTGAATTGTGAAGCTTTGATGAAGCGAGAGGATACGTTCCGGCAACATTTCGACGAACCGTTCAAATTGATTCAGACTCATCAACGCTTGCGGATTGCGGAGTATGTCCCTGGTTTGATTCGTTTTCTGTTTGATCCGGACCCGCTCCGAAGCAAATGGGCTGTAGTTGCTTGGGAGAAAATACCTGAACCGCTCACAAAGGAAGACTTTGAGCAGGCCGTTAAGGAGCCACTTATGCCTGTGTTATACCAAGCCATTTGCCAACCTTATCAGCCAGACGTAGTTGAGAGATTATGGCGCGGTCTATATCTCATTGTTCAGAAATGCAACGAGATCATTATTACCCATAACTTAAGAGCTCTAGAAATCGACATCTGCCGATTATCTGTTGACCACCTTGAGGTGCAGGGTCCATGTCTTCGACCCTTATTGAATACGATACGTATTCTTCTCGAAAAGGCGCCCAAGGTATTCTGGGACGCGATGCAAACGATCCCGCCCCAGGCCATTCTCGAACGCATTTTCCACAATCCGCAATATGACAAATTTTTACTTGAAGCACCAGAAGATGAGCCTTTCGATTTGTCCGCCTCGAAAGACCTGCTAGTTTTTCTGGGCCCGTTCGTTTCATCGCTCTTAGATGCGCACAGACCGCAAGCATGTCGATACCTGATCTACCAGCTGCTCACCCGGCTCCAAGAATCCGAGATTCCACACTGGACCAAGTATTACTGCGTCCACGCTGGTTTGTCCGTTATACTTCTATTGCTAAGAAGCTTCACGGACAATGCCTCTGCGAGGGGTTCTGTGGCTACTGTCATATTATCTGAAACACTAGAAACCGTCACGAAGCAGATTAATATCATCTTCAACCCTCCGAAGTTTGTTGTTCAAGGCAAGCCAAAAGACCTTACAGTCTTTTGTGCGGATGTTGTGCGGAATGTCCTGGCTTTCGAGTGCCAGTCGCTCAAAGCTGACTATGAGATGATCCTTGAGAATCAAAATATGCATCAAAATGTGAGCACGTATACCCCGGTCGTTTGGGATGAGGTGGTTAGAAATCTTCACGAAGGTAATGTCGCTTTATCACGCGCAGCATTGATCGGGTTATATCCGCTTCCAGGCCTGGAGAAATTCCCAACAAAAGGGGAACATAACAGGGAAAAGACTCATTACAACACCATGTATGGGCACATTACGCATTGTTTTTGCCAGATATTAGAAAGATTGGCGGACTTCAAACCGGAGCATCTTGACCAATTATTTCAGGACTCCACTACTCCTCTGGCTCCTCTTTCCGCTCTTTTTTCTGCGGACTTGAATACTTATCAAGCAGCTGTTGATCTTGTCAAATCAGTCAGTGGCCAATCCGGTCGCAAAGAAGCGATCTCGCACATGTTTCAAGCTTTCTGGGCTTCTACATTATATGCTTTCAGCTGGTCATATCGTCGAATTGCAAAGATGAAAACGTTTGCATCAGCACCAAGGATGGTGAAAACTGGAACTGATATTATTGAGGTGCTTTGTGACTCTCAAACAGGAATCCTCAGATCTCGGAAATTGGCAGATGATACGGAGATTGGGTCTCTTCAAAAGCTCTGGGAGTACCAATGGGTGGGCCTCACGACCATATTCAACGAGACAGAGGCATGGCACCGCGCAGGAGTTGATAGAGGCATCATGATGGAGTTCTGCCGCGACACAATGCAGTTCGCGGATTTGCTTTTCGATCAATTTCCCATTTTTGTGACCTCGATAGTCGAGTCGAAACCAGCCTTGTCTCAATCTGCTAGAGAAATTCTTCTCAAAGCGCCGACAAAGACAATGAGTGGAATGGTCAAGTGGCTTCGTCTGAAGGACGAATATTTAGCCACCACTTTGGGTGGATTAGTGGTGAAACTTTTGCGCCGTCTGGGAGAGCTAAATGTTGAACTCCCTGTAGATGCGCTGAATTTCATCAGAGGAGTTGCTTTGACATCAGAAGTCAAGACCATCCTAACGCAGCGAGAAAAGGCCGAGCTTGTTCGAGCGTTGGAAGCTTATTATGGAGAACCATTCGCAGCGGCACAAGCGGCACCAGCCATTGTCAAGAAGCAGAAAGCAATTACAGACTTTGCAAGGCCTGTGGACAAATCTTTTACACCTGTGTCCAAGGAATCTACAGAAGAAGAATTTGGTGAAGATATTTCAGATGAACTTCTCATGCAACTTTCTTCATCTGTCGAGCTTAACAAAGCAAGGCTAGCTGCTCTACCAAGAAAGGCCGAAACGCGAGTTTCTATAGCACCGAAGCCGTTGGTGAAACCATCACCGTTGGGCCAGAGCGTCCAGTCTTTCCGTGAAAAGCGAGAAAGGGAGAGAGAGGAGAAGAGAAAGCGAGATAAGCTGGAGGCAGACCGTAGAAAGAAAAATCTTCCTTTTCTTGGTGTTGCCGAACAAACAATGGCCCAAGGCTCTGGTCTTGACTCGATCAGCGTCAGCGTATCTGAGCCAAAACCAGTTGATAGTATGATGGTTTCCCAGACTAGCTCAGAATCCGAAAGCGATGAAGAAGATCAGGGAACCCTTGGTCGGAAAGCACCTATGAAACCGGATGCGGTGAGGGAATATGAAGAAAGTAAGAAGCTACGGCTGCAGCAACGAATGCCGGTTAAAAAGATTAAGGTGGCTCGCTCTGCGAAGGATATGAGAGCAAGATTGTCGCCTGATCTGACGTTACTTCATAAGACGATGCTAAGTTGGGATTTCTTTGCAACTGGTGATCTCCCGCCGAATTGCGGCAGAACAGATTATACCCTCGTCTCAAATACTTTCGCAGATCCCTTGGAATATCAAAGAACGTTCGAACCGCTTTTGATCCTGGAAGCGTGGCAGGGGTTCCAGTCAGCCAAAGAAGACAGTACATTCAAGCCGTTCGAGATCAAGGTTGCTAACCGAGTCTCCGTCGACAATTTTGTAGAAGTCAGCACTTCCATGTCACCCAAGGAGGTGAAGGATCTCGGATTGGGAGAAGCAGACATGATTCTCTTATCTAAAGGTAGTAGTCCAGCGACAACTGTCGATGTTCCCCATTGCTTAGCTCGAGTAAGTGGCCTCATCAAGAAAAAAGGGCAGATGGAGATTACATATCGCGTAAATCCCATGAACCCATTGATAAACGCTATTGCGCCTGGAGCCAGCTTGTACGGTGTACGTATTTCGTCACTTACACCTCTCGAGCGAGAATACGGTGCTTTGATGGCGCTGAGGTATTATGATCTGAGCGACGAGATCATTCAAGCCAAGCCGTCTCCAATCCTCAACTATAGTGCAGAAGCTGTCAAAAACATCCTTAGCACGTATAACCTGAATCTAGCCCAGGGAAAAGCGGTAAAATCCGCGATGGATAATGACGCCTTTACGCTGATACAGGGGTGAGATCTTCATTTTAGTTATCCATTCGTGTTCTATGCTAACGGCCCTCCTGCAGTCCACCGGGTTCGGGAAAGACCAAAACGATCGTTGCGCTCGTGGGTGCTCTGTTAACTCCTAGCCTCTCTGAGAACCGAATTGCTCTTCCTCGTCCGGGTGACAAACCCGCTCGTACGCTAGCGAAAAAATTGCTTGTCTGCGCTCCCAGTAATGCCGCTGTGGACGAGTTGGTGATGAGATTCAAAGAGGGAGTTAAGACACTACAAGGAAAGGCTCAGAAAATCTCTGTCATTCGACTTGGTCGAAGTGATGCTATTAATGCGAACGTCTTGGATGTTACGCTAGATGAGCTTGTGAACGCGAGACTCAGTCAAATGGGCCAGAAAAATGGGAACGAGAGAGACCTCCAAAGTCTTTACACGGAACATAAAGAAACGTCGAACAAGTTCAACGAGGCTCGAGAACGGCTCGACCAGTGTCGCGCAAAGGGCCAGGCTGTTCCACCTGAACTGGACAAAGAATTTGATTTGTTGAAACGAAAGAAAGCACAGCTCAGTCAGGCGATTGATTCGTCTAGAGATAAGAATCAAGCAGCTGCTCGCAACGCTGAACTTACCCGCAGAAAGGTACAGCAAGAGATTATCGATGGTGCTCATGTTATTTGCGCTACGCTTAGCGGCAGTGGCCACGAAATGTTTCAGTCTTTGAGCATTGAGTTTGAAACTGTTATCATTGATGAAGCAGCTCAGTCTATTGAATTAAGCGCGCTCATTCCTCTCAAGTACGGCTGCTCGAAGTGCATTTTGGTCGGTGATCCGAAACAACTACCACCAACTGTATTGTCGAAAGAAGCTTCACGATTCCAATACGAGCAGAGTTTATTCGTCAGAATGCAAGCGAACCACCCACAGGACGTCCATTTGCTGGACACTCAATATCGTATGCATCCGGAGATTAGTCGATTTCCGAGTACTGCTTTTTACGATGGACGACTTCAAGATGGGCCCGATATGGCAAAGCTGCGGACTCGACCATGGCACAACTCGGCTTTACTAGGGCCATATCGCTTCTTTGATGTTCAAGGAATGCATGCAAGTGCCCCGAAAGGCCATTCTCTGGTTAATATAGCGGAACTGAAGGTGGCAATGCAGTTATATGAACGGTTGATTACGGACTTCGCACCGTACGACTTTGCAGGGAAGATTGGAATAATCACGCCATATAAGGGCCAGCTGAAGGAGCTTAAGCAGCGGTTTTCCAACAAATATGGAAATGCGATATTTACAGCCGTTGAGTTTAACACAACTGATGCTTTCCAGGGCCGGGAGTGCGAAGTGATTATTTTCTCTTGCGTCAGAGCTTCAAATCATGGCATTGGTTTCTTGGCTGATATCCGTCGTATGAACGTGGGATTGACTCGTGCCAAGTCATCTCTCTGGGTTTTGGGCAACTCGCAATCGCTTGTTCGAGGAGAATTCTGGCGAGCTCTAATTAACGATGCACGGGAAAGGGGTTTATATACTGGTGGCGATGTCCAAATGATATTGCAAACACCTCAAAGACCTGTGGCCCTGAATGATATTGAAATGATCGATGCTCCCATGGAGTCCATAGCTGGATTGGAGCCGCCTTCTAGACCAGACTCTTCCATGGCTGGAGGAATCGCAAGCAGCAGAGCTCCTTCAACCCTTTCTAGCGGGCGGGTGTCAATTGGAAATGATCCAGCCACAGGCTCCTCAATGGACGATGTTCCCTCGCGCAGCGCCATGCTCACGCCAGTGCAACTGCCTGACGGAATTGGAGGCGGAGGAAATGGGTTGAATGAAAAGATGGCTTGTGGGTTTTGTGGAAGCCTTCTTCATATGTCCCACAATTGTGACAATTATGAAGCCAAGGCTGTGAGTCAAGGAACCTGCTATAGATGTCACGAACAAGGCCATTCCAAAAGGGACTGCACGTCAGCTCGTTGTGTGGAATGTGGAAATTTTGGGCATGTAGCTGAAGTGTGCAAGGCCACTCAATTTCTGAGCAAGGCAGAGAAAGACAGGATCTTGAGAGAGGAAAATCATTTTAAGATGTTACAGAAACACAATGCTGAGCGCCGAAAGGAAAGACAACTTGGAGATCATGACCCTAAGGTTCCAATCATCCAGGTGGTCTCCAAACCATCAACTCCTGGACTAAATAATCCTCGTCAGAACCGTTCGATTCAGGACACGGGTGGTGTTGGAAAACGAAAGCGGATGGATTCAGACACTCCTGATACCAAAGGCCACAAGGCGGCAAAGTCTGGCAATAATGGGCCTCCACCGAACACGTCTCGAAGTCAGAAGGGAAAGAGGCCAGACCCGCATTCACTCGCTCCACCAGCAAGCGTAAGTGAAATGACGACGTGGCTGAGCTGCCTACGCCATATAAACCAGCTCTGCTGACATGCGTGACCTTAATCTAGGACCTTGTAATACCGTCCAAAGATGGCCCTGGTCATCGTCCAATTGACGCAAAAACCCACGATAAAACCGCAAGGCCTGGTCATAATGCAAACGTATGTTCCTGTCGAAATGCCTGTTTTTCTGACTTTGAACTGACAGATAGAATCTAGGGTACGCCTGTTGCGCGACCTGGAGCGCCAAAACGAGTTGACAGGCCTCCAATCCGCAAGAAGAAGCCAGTAGACCCATTCATTCGTCCCAAACGAAGGTGAAGGGTCATTATCTTTGTCACTAGCTTTGTTTTTGTATCCGGATACCATTGCTCGTGTTCTTCGACCTTGCGAGTACATACTAATTTACTCTGTATCATTGACGATTTCCCTTTAGAGCTTTTTCTTTAACTTCTTTGGCTTTTTTGTGTCTGGGCTTGACCTGATGTGGGAGGTCTTCAGGATTTTTTTACGTTTTAGATGAACGCATACATGGTTGCATGAGGGTCAGAAAAGGCTGCATTGTTCATTTCGAGGCGAGATGCCTTTTTTGCGGTGCATATCAGGATACATAGTGGCGTTGAAGGGGCTCTTGCTTGCATATGCTCCCACAGACGAAGAGGGTCATCTGGAGTACTTTTTTTCGTTCCTTTTTTTCTTCTTCTTCTTCTTCAAAGGCGCTCTACATCATATCATACGTAGGAGCCACCTTGCAGAGATTCCAATCCCACCGGTTCATGCCTTAAGGACATTGACCACCGCCGTAACTAGCTCTACTCCGCAAAATGTCGCTTGTCGAGTAGTTAACTATGTATGTCAAACAGGATTTCGCCACTGCCATCGTTCGTTCTCAGCCAGCCAGCCAGTGCAACTTCTGCCCAGACAACTATAACTACATTGTATGTATACAAAGTCTGTGGTGATTGTCCAGTTTCCTATAAAAGTCGGTCAGAAGATGGGGGGAATAAAAAAAATGTTCCTGACGACGGCTCGATGCACATTCCTAATTCTGCTGCGTCACGGAGAATTTGAGGAACTATGTACTTATTCTTTAGAAGAAGTAAAAAATAAAAGAAAAAGAAAAAGAAAAAGAAAAAAGAGTATGGGGGGGGTTTTGCTCGTTGTTTCGTTACACATTGACTAATAGAGTAAGTCGACAGCCGACCGACGGCGACCAGATCATATGTAGATGTACATAGTAGTTATGAGAAATGTATCCCAGTTTGATTTCCTTCATAGCGAATCAAGTCCCTCTGACAGGTGTTGCTATTGGAATTCGACCCTTTTTTAAAATAAATTGCCCGTGAGCGAAGACCGGGTACGGAGCAACGGGGGAGAGCTGTGTGTATGTGTGTGTGCGCAGACACCCCAGGCCGAGCTGGGGAGCTTCATCTCGTCACAGTGCAGCAGGCCAATAACTAGGGGCGGTACAGTGTGCTGTGTTTTTCTTTGTTAATGGATTGCATTCCGCTCTACGGAGTACGGAGTACTAGCTATTCTACTGCTAGCTTATTTCGCCGAGTCCAAACCGCCAATCTGTCTACATAGTTAGCTACTGTAGATGTAAGTACCTTCTGTGGGGAAGATCTGGTCGGCAAGCTCAAAGGGTTTCACTGCATATCAGGGGGGAAGAGGGAGGGAGATCGGTGATCCTGAATGGCCTTATACGATCAGCTTCGAGTCTGGAACAACATCGGGGATTTTGATGCTGCAAGGGCTGCAGTGTCGATGAAAGTAAGGCCTTTTGTAAAAGTGCATACATAGCTTCATTAGTATCCAATCCTCTGGGATCTTTGTGTGGCAGAATTGGCTTTCAAGGGGGCAGAAATCTGGGGATAGTTAAGTTACAAGCTGAGGAAGTCAGTGAGCTTCTAGAGTCAATTTAAAGAAAAAAAAAGAAGCTTAATTCTGCTGTCCCTCGTCAGGTACGGAATCTGTCTTTTGCTTTTCAATATGGACTGGCTGGTTGTAGAATGTTACGTCGAACTGCTTGGAAGAGTTCGTTCTCTCCTGGTGTTGATTTATTAGTGATCGCTTGCTTCGTGGGCCTTTGTGATCTGTCTTCTAAAATGGTCATCTGGAATCCCGCGGCCAGGGATATGGAGAAGCCTAGTTAACTCTGGTGATGGAGCTAGTCAGTCAGCATGGAGCGAGTTGGCAAAGATAGCATGGATCATATTTTCGGGATCCCCCTTTCTCGACTCTGTTCTCTCTCTCCCATTTTTTCTGTTTTTCCTTTGATTTTGTGGCCTTTTTTTTTTGTATAGTTAGGTCTAGGAGGACAGCCTTAAGCTGATGAGAACAATGTCTGAGCTTTCTCGAGTCCGCAAAGAGTTCTCGATAGAAACACACTTGTCGACTCTCCCTCTGACACAAAATATCCGAGATCTGCAGCGTTATCAGTCAACAAATCAGGACCCATCGATCGGGCTGCGGAAACGCTTCCGACCAGTGAGCTTAAAGGGCGATCAGATCTTCGTCCGTCTGGCTGGATTTTCTTTGCTTTTTTCGCTGGTTTTTCTGACACAATTCCACATCAACTTTTTGTTGCTTACTCGATGTTTTGGGAATAATGGGGGAACCACGGGGGAAAATCTCCCTGAGTTTCCTGCTGCGGCTTGAAAACAATATATATATGCGGCATGCCGCAATTTGTGTCCTTGTGCTGGGCGTATTTTGAAATATGCAATGTGATTGTTAAACATTTCTTCTACTCCTCCGTACGCCATCGTTATTCACGAGTTGAACAACGTCCTTTTTAAGAATTCAGCTTTTCAAACCCTCTGTTCGACTCTGCTGGCCGCATAGTTATTTGACCCACGACAAATCAATCAGGGGGCATCATGTGCAGTGCTGCAAGTAGCTGAGCTCCTCCCATGCATTTGCCTCAAGAGCCCTAATCCAGTGGGCCATGCTCTAACTGCGTATGAATCCTTGAAGTTATGGTATGTGAGACTACTGAGAGGTTCATCCGACAAATGCCCTCGATGCTTCGTACTATTCTGCATCCACGTCTTGCATCAAACCCCTGTATCTCATCGCTGTTGATTGGTAACTCTTCACTCATATGGTGTCAAATAGGAAAATTGTTCTGGTCGGTCAAGAAGCATGGTAAAACAGCTTGGTCTTCTCGGAACCAACAACGCCTGAGGCACTGCCGTTACCCCTCTCCGTTCCTATCCGGTCTGTGGGATCCATTGCAGTGTATAAAGGAAGGGCAATCTTGACGACAGTACTGACCGGAGAAAATGGAGACGGATGGTGCGGACTTGCTGTTATCAAGGGAGCCTTCTTTGAACGAACCTCTAAAGAGTCGAGAGGGCTGCAAATATATTCCTAGATCGGCGGGATCTGTGCAACGACCGCAGAGATCGGAAGACTTGCTTGAATTGGTTCGATTCTTCACCAACTACGACGCTCCTTTTCCGGAACACGGCCTGATGGGGCTTGGAAACGGGAGTGTTTCTGACCTCTGGTCCCGCAAGGATCCCCAGAAGGCGAAGAAATGGAAATCGCAAGAGGACTTCTCTCCTTCGAAAGGCTGGCAGAAGCCCGGTCTGAAGTGGAAGAGGGATAAACATAAGCTTGACGTGACGACTTCAGATCCCGACGAGAATCGACCTCCTCCGATTTCCAAGGATCCAAAGATTCCTCAGCTGCTGCTGCCAGCAACTCGTTCAAAAAGTATGATCGGTGATGTAGACTGTGAATGTTTTTATCCTGGGGTTGGAACCCTGCCTCCCACCGCAGATTTGTCTGATAGTATGCCCAAATCTCTAGGTAGCGTGACGTCGATGTGGACGCCACCAACGTTAGAATTGCCGTTGACGCCCTCGTCCTCTGAATTCAGCCCTGTGACTGAGAACCGAGACCAAAGGCATATCGAGAGCGGGTCTGAAAGCGCCAGTCAAGGAGCTCAAAGTCGTTCTTCCACAGAATCGAAACAGGAAGAGGAAAAGAGCCAGCCCAATGGGGACGGTTCAGAGCCAGACGCATATCGTCCGCTGCGTAATTTCAAGGCATCGAAAAGTTCGCGAGGCCAGGCTGCACAGCAAGACCAGCCTCTTCTGCTGAACAATCCTGATGCTCCTAGAAGGGATTCTGACGTAACAAGCGAGTCACGGGAGACGCCAAACAATGTCTCTGAACTTCACAAGCGAGATGGTGTTTGTGTTTCTGGATTCCCACAAACACAAGACACTGACAGCCTCCTCCCAGTGTCCCAAAAACAATCCACCTACATTGATATTCAGTATCTTCCAAGGAGGACATCAAGCAGAAGAGGCCTTTCACAGGAGCAAACTGACCTTTGTTGCTTCTCACAACCACTGCCTCAAGATTGCCTGTTATCTTGCTTTCAGCACTCAACCTCATGCTCTTCTGAGCCCCCTCCACTGATTCACTTGCCAGCACAAAAACGCTCTGTTCAGAGAAGACCTGCACCTCTCATCTTGTCGTCAGGGTATCAGAGTGAAAGCTTTGTTGAAACTTTGCCGCCAACGCCCGCGTCACCTTCATTCACGATGTTTCCTTTTCAAGCTAAAAAGCCCGCGGCTAGTCAGAGCTCGCCGAGCAAATCTTTCCCACTAGCACCAACTGGGCTGGTTGCACGCAATAACAACAACAACAGCATCACTGACAACTTCACTGACAACATCACTGACTCCCAAGAGCTGCAAAGTTTGAGTTCAAAGGCTTCGTTGCTCTGGCCTCCTCAGCTTAGCCTGCATCCGTCACGCAGCAGAATCACCAAAGCTGATATTCTGAGCCCACGCCACGGAAACGCATTTGCACAAATGAGCAGCTTGCCTTCCATGAACACCATGACTCACCTCGATTCCTCAGTTCAGCTTCCAGAGCCAGAACGTCACGCCAGTGAGGCTCATCCGCCAGCAAACGACGCGGCTACCATGTTGGACACGTCCAAGACTACGATTGTCGAAATCAAAACCGACGGAGACGGAATGACCTTGAAGGAAGGTGACATCAGCGCGAAATCAAGCCCGACGCGTCAAGATGAGGCTATCACCACCACCACCGCCCACGTGTTGCCAAAGCCGCGCAATGGCCCTGGAAAGCCTCCAACTATCCCGTTGCCGGCAAATCCCCCGAAATGCGACAGCGGATCAGTCTCACCCAACAAGGCACGCGCTGAGAAGTCTGACTCTGCGAAAATGCTGCAGCAGGCCGTTCCGAACAGCCCAACCATTGACGAGAAAAGCTTTGAGCAGATCCTGAACCCAAAGACTCCCAAGTCAGCTAAAGCAAAGCGCGCTGAGAAGTCTGACTCTGTGAAAATGATGCAGCAGCAGACCGTTCCGAACAGCCCAACCATTGACGAGATTCAAAGCTTTGAGCAGATCCTGAACCCAAAGACTCCCAACTCAGCTAAAGCAAAGCGTGCTGAGAAGTCTGACTCTGTGAAAATGCAGCAGCAGGCCGTTCCGTACAGCCCAACCATTGACGACATTCAAACCTTCGAGCAGATCCTGAACCCAAAGTCTCCCAACTCTGCCAAAGCCAAGCGCGCGGCAACTGATGTCAGAGACTCTCAGTCTTCAATTTACTCTCGCCCCAGCAAGGGCCCTGTGACACGTTCCTCCTGGGACACAGTCGGCATTGGCTTTACCTCTCGTCCTGCCACACCGTCGTTGCCATCCTCAGACAACGAAAAGGGCGTCTACGCGTACTGTGGCACCGCGCCTCGATCTGGCAAGAGCCGCAGACGTCATCGTCACGATACCCAAGTCGCAGAGGCTTACATGACCGCGTCTCCTGTGCACAAGAAGAAAGATCGTGATGGCCAGGGACTCGAGCAGCACCAAGCCCACCACCATAGCGCTTCCCGCCCTTCGACTCGCGGCTCACTCGAGCAGCGCAGAAACATTGACTCGCCGTCTTTTCGCTTGTCTGCGGCTTCCCGCACCGAACTGGCTCTCGTCCAGCAGCTTCAGGAGAAGATTGTCTTTCTGGAACGCCAGAACAAGATGCTTCACGCTGCGTTGTCTGCTGCTCTTGATATGGGTGGTACTTACGATGTGGGACTCTCTCGGGCTATGAGCTTTGCTCAGGGGGCAGGTGTTGTTGGGGATATGTTGGCACGCGATAGTTACGTCTCTCAGTCTGGAATGGCGGCTCCGGGAATGGAAGCTGGAAACACGATTGATACGGACAATGCGGAATTTCTGTACTAGCACAATTTCTTCTGAGGAAATGTCGGTGGCCCAAGATATTAACTTGTCCTGAAAAAAAGCTTGTTGAACGATGGAGTTGAGAAAGAGGTCTTTCCGTGGTTAAATGCCATGATGGGACAGATTTCCTTTTGTACCCAAAAAAAACAAAAAAACCAAAAAAATAAGTTATGCCAGGAAATGTCCTGTCTGAGTGTATTTAACCAAGTCACAACTGGCGCATCTGATGACAATCATGTACCTAAACACAGAACAGAGTGATGCCAGAGACAAAATGAGAATAAAAAATCTGATTATAACGGAATCATAACCCATAGGCCATGGCCCAGTGAGTGCGCAAAATAGGGGCAGCAAGTAAATCCCAGGTGTGATTTACCTCCTTGTGCTTTTTCTGATGTATCCGTCCTCCATCTTTGATGTCAATCTTCCATCGTATGTATATTTACATACGACTTACGATCCATATTAGAGTCATTCAGACCCGAGTTGAAGAGTCATCGCGAGAAGAATCGCCGCAAACTCGTTCATATGGGTTCTTTTTGATACATTCCAAGGCCCAAACTGAAACATAGTCATGAGGGAAGGATCTAAGTCGTATCCCGGGTTTTGTATGTAGTCTAGATACTGCGAGTCATATTCGGCGACCGTCAAGAAAATCTCGTGTCGGTTTTGGGAGACCAGAAAACGCCGATATCCCTTCCTGCAACGAAACTTCAATTAGAACTCCCCCAATTGAGCAAGTTAAATGCATCGAGTCAATACAATCGGTACATACCATGAACCTCGTGAAGCTTCTTGGTGTGCATCTGGTTCGGAGGATATCCATGCCGCCATTTGTGCGGTTTCCTGCATGTGGACTGCTTTAAGTGCAAATCGCTCTCGTTTTTTCACTTCCACAATGACCCTGGACTTTTTGCTGTTCGCTAGCGTATATAAATGGCCATCAATCCTGGCCTCGTAAAGTTTATTGGCACCCTGTCCGAATGTGAACCCTTTGCGTTGAAGAGACCAATGCGCCTTGACGCCAGGAACTGTAAATGTAGCAACGTTTGCAAAGGTAATTAAGCAAGTATTGACAATTTGCTCGTCCTGATGGCGTGGAAACTTGCCTTCTTCGGCATACTCCGGATCCGAACCTGTGACCTGAGTAGAACGCTGACTGCTGGGGACTGCTGGTGTTTCGTCGTTGTCAAAGGACGAGTTTAGCATCGCAGCCTCGTTCAGCGAGGGCAAAGGTTTGCTGACACTTGGCGCAGCAAAAGCGTTGTTAAAGTATTTGTTGATTCCATTGTTTATTTTCTCTTTCCGCTGCTTTTCTTCTTCCCGTTTCCTCTTAGCCGCATGCCGTGGCGGCTCACGACTAGGGGGACATGGTGTGTCCAAACGTTCGATTTGTCTCTTCCTTTTTAATCTATTCCTTGTTCTGTTGGCAATAGGAGAAAAGTCAGGTTTCGGTGCGGTGTAATCTTCAAGGTCGACTAAGTCTTGGACCAGCTGCTGATGATACCAGACGATCTCAAACCCGCCAATACAAGGAACCGGGTGTATAGAATCGGGTGCCACTTTGTGGACGTGATTAAGGTACTGCGGCCATGATTCCTTGGTCCTTAAAAGGTCCGCAGCGCCGTTGATATCGTTGATTCCCCATTCATCTGGGTTAAATTGATCCCTTGTCAAGGTCACCCAAACGGTCCGAAGAGCTAAAAACTGCTCTAATCTGATTTTCGATGCAGAGTGATAGGTTTTTAATTGATAAATGTTCAGCTCAGACGAATACTTATCTCGTACATCGAACCATTTCTTTTTCGCCAGTTTGATTCGGTCCTGGAGAGGTTGACGCATACTGACCCGTAAAAGAGCAAGTATGAATGTTTGTCTTTTGTCAATAGAAGAGAAGACGATAAGTGAATGCTTTTAAAATGCATGAAGGGGCGGGTAGCCGGCTTATATGCATCACGTCTGTAGGATGAAAGATGCCTTCTGTTGTAGCCTAAAACCAAACTGCCAGCTGTACGGAGTAGTCCAATGGATATGCTGCATGGATTGGATGCCCAAGGGTTGTGCTGGATGAAAACTCCTGTTTGGCCATGAATCCATGATCCGCCAACCTATTGGCGAATAGTCAAGGATGTATGTATGCATGTTCATACAGAAGAGACGACAGGTGCCCCTCCTCGCAGCCTTGAGGACTAGCAGGGTGCAATGGATGGAAACACGAAGGCCAATTGAATTCGAGGCGCAGGTATGGCTTGATCAAGGCCAATGGTTTGGCAAAGCGATGTCGTTGGAACTGCACCCTAGCTGACATTGGTGATAGAGGCCTGTGTGAGACTGGGTGCGGTTCCAAAATCAAGTCCTAGGGACTGAGGATGTTTCTCAAAGAGTTAGTTATGATAGCAAATGAAAAGATTCTTCTCCCTTCAGACCAAAATTCAATTCTCATGATTGCGCTGATGGTTATTAGGTGTTTGTTGAAGAGTTAACTATCCCTTAACTATGTAGTTAACTACAAGATCATTCGCAACAGCGAGTTAGTTATTGTTAGACCATCTGGCAAAAGGCCAAATACCAAATGTCATAATCAGATATAAGAGTGAGTCTAATCCTAAGGGTATCGCTTGATATCCCTAACAGTTATCAGCTCTTTCACAATGCAATAACTAACTAGCTGTTTGCTAGATGATATCTGTCTATTATTACAACCAACTGCAAGCTTCATTGCAACTTTGTGATCCAACTTTGCAGTTTATCAAATTTGTTTACTTTTATTTAAATATAATGCCATCCGCGACACAGTGGCCAGTGATTACAGACTATGCTCGCGTTGAGAGGAAAAAGGTCATGATCCAACAACTCAAGTCCATGTACCTGGAGACGAAGCACTCTAAACCCGCCTCGCTCAGTGACAAGGACCTTAATCGACTGGGGATCAAGCTTCTTCCTCTGGATCTCAAGCAGCCAGCCCACACGGGTCCGACGTTCTTTGCACCGCTCTCTGAACGCGAAGCCCCAAGCTTTTCATGGGATATTGATGATCTAGATAACGCTTTTACCGATCCAGAAGGGAGCGACCATAGTACCGTTATTGGGCAGGACGTAAGTATATACATAGCTTCCGCTTCACACACGTTCGACCGTGTCAAGCCTGATTCCGTGCATACAGCTTGGATGGATTTCATGTAAGAATATCCATTATTGGATCTACCATTCTCTCCTCTTGCCCGTTTGCTCTTTCATTGCTAATTGCACTTTCGATTAGTGCTCTCAAATGCTATCGGGAAGACCCAAGCATTCCCCTCTGCGAATATCGCAACCTGGGAGCAAATCACGATTTTCTAGTAAATGACCAGATCGAAGCCTCTTCCCTAGAGTATCCTCATTGCAAATTCCAGATCATCCAGGACGCAGAACCCCAAGAGCCACTGAGACGAAGCGAACTCATCCCTATTCTCGTGATCATGCGATGGAGAATGGGCTTATGGATGTACCAACCACACGAAATCTTTCCAGTGAGCCGTGGCACTCTCTCTTTTCTCGCACGTACACCTGACATATGGCTGAGCTGACATCCATATCCTAGGTCCAAGTCATCTCCCTTTTTGGCGCCACGGGACGCATCCTCCTGGCTCACTTTGATGGCAAGCAGCTTTGCATTCGAAAAAGCCAGTTCTACACTTTAGACGGAAAAGAGAATGCTAAAAACTTCGAATTATTCGCGAGATGGAGGATAAGTGATGCCGTTGGCGATACGGAGGTCCAGTTACCTGTCAACATCAAGCCGCAGCAGGTTCCGGCAATTCGGCGCGTCACACGTGTGAAATAACTGTTGATTACTCCGTATGCCTTGCTGATTAGGTTGATTTAAGGAATGCCAGCTGTACGAAGAGCGTTCGGCCCTTTTTCTTTTTATTTCTTTTGTGCTTCATTTTGTGTGCCAATGGAGTCATTGTGACCTGGTAGTATTTTATCATCAACCAAACTCATTCCAGAATTGTCATGATATGTCTTTTTCTTTTCTTTTTTTATGATACAGCTCTATTTCACTCTATGTAAGCACGCCTGAACACCGTGCTGCTGTAGCCAATCAGAGAGAGGCAGCTTTTGACTGCGAAAATGGAGCAAAGAGTATTCCAGAGTAGAGTAATCATCCAAATACCATGTTCGAGAAAGTGAATCTCAATGACGATGGTGGTGTATATGGCGCAGAAGGCAGCACAGCAAAGAAAATAAATCAACTGGTTCATTGGAGAAACGTGAAAAGGGAAGTAAAGATTTTAGCGAGAAGAACCATAGGCCGTGCTGCTCATCGGAGAATCCGAGTCTACGTACTCATCCCTGTTGCCTTCGAATTGTCGTCCTCTCCTTATCTCACCTCCATTTGGTAAACCTTTCGAGGATCGTAGAATGATTGGCGAACGCTTGTCGCTGCGTTTGGCACCAACAGACGGAGGAGGGGTCATGGCTGATTGCGGCGCAGTTGCCGCAACCCCTCTGATCCTTCGCATTCTCTGCGCACGACTCACGGTAGGCAGACCCGCCCAGGCGGGGTCTATTGAGTCAGAGCGCCAATTCCCGCGAGTTGGTAATGGTGCGGAACCGCGAAGGCCCAAGCCTCCCATGTACGGATCTTGAATACCGCCTTCTCCCCACATTTTCACACGCTGGACCCTGCGGAGCTTCATAAGACCATATATGCAGACAAATGCGGATGACGTGAAGCAAACAGCTGTAACAGCTGCGAATCCGAGGTCCGACTCCTCGAGGAAATTTTTCAAGTTCATTCCGTAAAGCGCGGAGAGTAAAGTGCCGATTGCTAACCCGAGAGTTCCAATACTAACTTTGACTTCTAAGAGCATGAGCGAGTTGCGGTTGGCATCAAGAATCGCTTTCACACTGCAGTGATTGTTAGAATAGTTCTTTAAGCTACGCAGAAAGGGTCATACATTTCTTCGGTGTTGCGAATATTCGTGACCAAATTCTCGCTCGCTTGGACTATTTCATCGCATACTTTATGGTATGATTCCAGAAGCATCTCAATCTCCTGATGGTCGTGCTCGTCTCGTCGTATGCCATTGGAACGCTCAGTAAGGTACATTGCAGTAAGATCATCGTCTGCTTCCAGCAGATCTTCAATCGCATCGCGTACCAATCTAGCTTTTTGCTCAAATGTACCCAGTCGTTTCGAGTAGATCAAAAGATGCCTCAATTTATCCCGATCAATATCTTCTTCCAGGGCTCGAAGAACTCGCACCACTGGCTCTCGAACGCCCTCAAACTCTGCTTCCAAACCAGTAGTCACACTGACCAAAATGGCTTCAAGCGCTCGAAACTCATATGGCAATGCCCCCGACGCTACCGCTTGCCTTGAAGCAGGCTCCTTTTGACGTAGTTTACCCTCAAGATCATACATAAATAGAGATTGAGTGTACGAATCTGCCGAACCGTACGCATCAAACACAAGGACGCGATCTGCTTTAATAAGCACTCGAAGATGAAGCAGGCTGATGAGGATAGCGCTATGGCGGACAAGAATGTGCGGTATAACAGAAGAATCTATCTTTCGAAGATCACGAGGAAGAAGGCCATACTACAAAATCCAATCAATTAGCCTTGCAACCCCAAAAAATGACAGGCACAAAGAAGCTGGCAGTGAGAACTCACTTTTGCGATCAATTCACTTTTCTTAAACTCCTCGCTCACCAGTGTAACATTCCCATTCTCATCGAATTCAGTGCACCGTAGACGAGGCTCGTTCGAAGCCTTTGAACCCAACTTCCTCCCGAAAGCAAACGGATTGCACTCTGGTGCATCCTCAACACTCCCATTAGAAGGCAAATCATCCGGGTTTAAACGGGTGTGCGACCGAGGAGGTCGTAAACCAAGCAGCCGACGAAAAAAGTTCTGCGCCCTTTTCGAAGTCGCGCCAAAAGACCGTATCTGCTGGCTTGCTGGCCTCTCTAACACTCCATCACAAATACAAAAGGAAGCGCTTGCCAGGGCTGCAGATTTCTTGAGTCTGGGCCGAACAAATGGGAGAAACGACGCTTCGAGGGTCGACGGGCATCGAACAGCAGACGGTTTCAGCCACTTGCATCGAAACTGGCTTCCTAAAGGTTGCAAACTGCGATGAAATGCAGAATGGCTGTTCGAGCTGCGCCTTGAGAGACGACTACTAACGTTCGGATGGAAAAAGCAGACATCGTCGGACTGAGAGCGAAGGAATCGAAGCAGACTAACGGATGGAGGCGATGGTTTGACGAAAGACAGAGACACCATCTCTCATCTTCATCCAGGGTCTGAAATGTCGACACCAGGACGGTACACTTCGTATGGCTTCGAACGGGCTGACATGGTCAATCAGTCGAGCTTTCATGCGAAGTTGGAAACAATTTTTCATGATCGTCATTCGCGGGTCTGGATTAATATTATTCCGCAAAGGGTACACAGTAACTGCGTTCCACTACAGTGTACTCCGTAAAACTGTCACAACATGGGATGGTATGAAGTAAATAGAATAATGAATTTTATAGTTGATGTACGGATTGTGGAGTATTATAGCAGTTTAGATATTTGGTCTAGCCTACGCGCCTATAAGCCCAATCACTACCGAGTAGCAACATGCACATGCAAGCGGTTACTAAAACCAGTGCAGCTCAGAACGCTTAAGGGTAGCTGAACGATGGCCTCTGTGGATTTCACCATTCATCATCAGACTTTTCATCATCTATGAGTTGTTAGCCTTCAATCTGCTAAATAGCCTGATGCAACCAAATTTCTAGGTACAAAACTGGATACTTACCGCTTCCGCTGACTTTCTGTTTCCGCTTTGCCAAAGCTTCCTGAAGGGCTCCCATCATCCCACCCGTTGGAGGAGCTGCTGATGGCGTTGCTGGAGTATCAGTTGAGCCACCAGGCACCATTGCCGCACTTCTGTCACGTTTTTCTGAATCTTTGACTTTTCGGAGGCCACCACCCCCAGTAGCACGGATTGATGCCATTAGATCGTCTTTACCGGGAGCAGGTTTGGGTATTGGTGCGCCGCCTGGTGGCGGAGGAGGAGGTGCTGGAGGTGCCGCATTAGCTCCAGGAAGAGGAGGTGATGGGGGTGGCGGTGCTGCTGGACTCGAACTCGAAGGCATAGGCGGAGGTGGAGGCGGCGGGCCTGAACTCGATGGAATTGGCGGAGGTACCGTAGAAGCGGAAGGTGGAGGAGGTTGATGGGCTGCTTGCGGAGGTGGAGCAGATGCTGCTGCAGCTCGAGGCGGAGGCGGCGGAGGAGCAGGTGAAGGACTAGTTGCGTGGGGCGTCTTCGGTGGTAATGGAGGTGGCTGCAATGGGCTTGCATTGCGGCGAGGAGGAAGCGGTACTGGCCCTCTGCTCGGAAAAGCGGGTGTAGTAGGGGATTTGGTTCCGTTCTGGGATTGAGGTGGTTGTGGCGGCTGAAGTCGAGATGGATTGTCCTCGGGGGTTTTAGGAGGTCGAGGTGGAGGTGGAGGTCCCGGTACTGCGAGATGCGAGCCAGAAGCTGCGCGATTTCGTGCAGGCGGCGCTGGCACGTTCGTATGAGCATATTTACCAGCATCCGCGATTGGCGGTGGGGCTCGGAACCTGGGTCGTACTGGCGACGGTTCTCGCTTCGGGGATGCGGGCGGTGACTCCCGAGGTGGGGAAGGAGGACCATCAGTGTGGAGTTTTCGGGAGGGAGGCGGAGGCGGAGGCGCGCCGCGTCGATTTGTGCTACCAGTAGTCTGCGGACTTAATGCGGAGACTTTGGAAACCGGGGGAGGTGCAGTCGGTGGAGCTGGTGGTACTGGCTTCACCTTTCGAGCAGAGCCCTCGGATGGTATCTCTGCTGGCTGTTGGGCATCAGCGCCTTGTTTGGATTCTATGTATGATTTGATAAATTCCGCATTTTCCTCTATTTCTTTCTCAGTGATTCCCATGCCTAGTAGCTCGTCAAGCAGCCCCTTCCAGGACGGATCGACAGTGTCCATAGGCGAAGGCTTTTTCTCTGGGCCTGCACGGGGCTGAGAAGCAATTGAAATATCCGAGGGTTCTGGTCTCGGTGGTATGATTGATTCTGCTGGTGGCGGTGCGTGAGCGGATGAAGATCGATGTCCTAAAAGGCTTCCAAGCCCGAAACGGTGGTGGTGACTTTTGCCGTTTGCTACAGGCGCAGGACCTTGCCCTCGCGCTGACGCAAATGGAGTTGCTTTTGTTTCTTTGCTGGCATGCTTTTCTCGCTCTGCAACCTTCTTGAGGAACGTCTTAGCCTCTTTCTCATCGGCAAAGGACAAGCCGGCGAGGCATTCTTCCAGTTCAAATGTATGGAAAAAGGTTCTGTCTTGGTTGTACGAGAACCCATCGTAAATTTCTTGGTCCCATAGAACACCCCTTCCAGCGGTCTGAAGCATAAAAAAGGGGCTCGTCAGCCGTGCAATGATCTCAGTGAAAGGATCGTAGACATTTCATACATACCGAAACATCAACTAACTTGATCCAAAACGTATGCCCCACGAGATCATTTGCGATGACTGCAGCGCCTTGTAAACCGGTATAAGTCCATTTGTGCGGACTGGGATATGCGACGTATAATCGTGCAACGGCTACAGCAAGAATCTTGTTCGATGGCTTTGGGACGGTACGCCTCACAGTCTCCTTGTCGGCATCGGTGAGAATCGACGGCATCGTTGGTAGTTATAGAGTCAGAAGAAGGATCAGAGTCACTTCAGAGGAGAGAAAATTCATTCAAGAGTTAGGTGGTTGCGTCAACCATCGCTGGGTTGCGGTCGAGCACTCGCAGGCAGTAGTATAGCGTGGATGTCTGTTGGATCTCAGCCACAATCGCCAGCCATGAAGTTGCGGAAGGTGTTCTGTTCGTGTCAACTGTATCTGGGCTGAGATCGTACTGTCAACCTCGACGGTAGAAGTGCGTAGGGTCTGGCGACGTTGATGCTGGCGGGTGATGGTAACTATCATGGAGACTTCGATGCAGTTATTAGATCATTCATCAGTGAGGATGAGGATGCCAAGACATCTGATCCATTGACTGCAAACATCCAGTGAATCCCAATTGCTGATCAAAAGTCCGATTTTGTTCCTGAAATCAGATCAGGCCTGTGGTGATTGATTCTTTGCAAGTCAACTACAACACAGGAATCAGGTTGAAGTTTACAAGCTGCACACATGAATGGAGGGATGATTTGGTGTTGAAAGGACCCTTGCAATGCTCCCACACAATCCAAGTACTAGATCATACATACAACAGCAAGGATAGATCCAGTGGCACCACCAACTGATGGCTGTGTGACCATTCACCAAATGTGAACTTCCATGCAGGTTGTTCTGGGCTCTCAGAGAGAAGGATGAGCACACCTTCACTGTGCTAATTGAACCCTTTTATCTTCCTTTCTCTGTCGCTGTGTACAAGTATGTGCAGAGGATGAGAGATATTCCCTTGCCACTTTTAGCCACCTTAGTTATATAATCATGTGGCGGGCGATCACATGTGGCGAGATACAGCTTACCTAATCATGCCCCAAACCCCACTAACTTTATCAGTAGACGAGTTGTCGATATAAATTCATCCCAGCTGCCACAACAGCACAGAGGCATCAACATCTTCATTCCTCAGCACGCCATAGCACTTTGTCATACAAGAGAAAATACACATTCAGCTTGTTGAGGAACTTGTTTTTAAAAATCTTCCAGAATGCCGAAGAATAAGGGAAAGGTAAGACTCATCCCTCTCTATTTTTGACCCCGCGTTGCCACAAGAGTGGACCCGAAGTCTTCAGCCATGAATATCGAGTTTGTCGCGGATATTCACAGGTTGGAAGATTTTCGAAACTCACTTGGTTCATATGTGGGGGGCTTTGGACTTGCACTAGAAAGCAGAAACTAACATTCATTCTTAGGGTGGTAAAAATCGACGTCGTGGAAAGAACGAGAATGACAATGAAAAGCGCGAATTGACCTTCAAAGAAGAAGGCCAAGAATACGCTCAGGTGGTTAAGATGCTGGGTAACGGACGCCTAGAAGCTCTTTGCTTCGATGGCGAGAAGCGGCTGGCACATATTCGTGGCAAACTCCGTAAGAAGGTCTGGATCAACCAGGGCGATATCATCCTTTTGTCTTTGCGAGATTATCAGGATGAGAAGGGAGACGTTATCCTTAAGTACAGCGCCGATGAGGCTAGAAGCTTAAAGGCTTATGGAGAATTGCCTGAGAGTGCAAAGATTAATGAGACTGATACGTATGTTATTCCCTGCAAGCTTCATTTTCATCACATGTCAGAGAATATGGAACTAACAAGAATTTTCATCTGCAGATACGGCCATGAGGGTATTGATGACAACGTCGAATTCGACGAAGACCGCGAGAGCGCGGACGAGAAAGAAATCGATGTTGACGAGATCTGAACGATCTCACCTTTCAAAAAGCGATACCGGCGAGGTCATATTCTTACCTACGCGTGTCCGGCTACGTCGCCGAAAAGTAGACGGTTCGCTTCCTTGTTTTGCTACGGGCTGTCGTTGAATGACGGGAAGTACGTTGATTCGACGGCAAACATCGACAAGTCAACCAGCAAAACTTCGGACAACCATATCTCTAGGGTTGTGAAGCGGACAGTTTTGCATGAAAATTTAGCCAGGATGGAAAGATGACCTCGGCCGGCTAATTATCTCCTTTCGAATCCCTAGATTCTTCCTTGCCAGAATCTCAGCCCGCCTATCTCTCTCTGTGGCGTATCCCCTAAGATCGTTGGCAAGAATGCGCTCTTCGCAGGTTGACCTATCTAACGTGACCCTGCTTTCTTTTACTGGTTTCATGTCCCTTCTTTTCAACGATTATGATTAGTTCACTTTGACGGCTATTTTGGTTTTTCCGTTTTTACTCTTATCATGACGCGGCTTTGGTATCTTTTCATGAATGGCTAGATTGAAGTATAGATAATGCGAGCATTGAAATTGAATCGATTAAAAGTTAATTTAAGTCTCTGTATATTTTTTTATTTTTTTTTCTTATCGTAAGATTATACAACCTACTTCTAGGACTCCAATGCTATTGAAAGCGAAGCAGATAGTTGTTTATACAGCTCAGAGTTCCTCTGCCACATCCTCATCAAATACATTTCGTTGAAAGAATCTGACAATCTTCTTGGCCTCCTGTTTGCCAACTATTTCCGTCAACGCCTCCAATTCCATATTAGCAACCTCATGGATGTTGTTCGTCTTCAGCATCAGACTTTCCACTCCATGAGGCGTCGTCCCCGGTACAGCCTCCAACATATCCTGTGGCAGCTGATTAAATATTCGATGCTCGACTCCAGCTGCTGCCATCATTTCTCCATATCCAGAGCCAGACTGGCCACCAACAGTGGAGGATATATCAAAATCCAACCCGATTTGAACGGCTCGGATAGGATCGGGCTCCGGGCTGTTTTTCTTTAATTCGGTGAATATTTCGGCTGTTTGGTGAGGGGAAGAGGACCAGATCACCTTTAAGCGGGGAAAGGCGAGGGTGAGGAGGACGAGGAGGTGTTGGGTGGATTTAGGATTGGTTGGGTTGATTATATTGCCAGAGGAGAAAGAGGGTGTGGAGAAAGAGGTGAGATTATCTGCGACGAAAGTATTGGGTGTTGATGAGGTTGTAAAGGCGTCAAAGGTGAACGATTTGTTTTGGTCGAATTCTATCAAAAGAACGGGGCTTTTATAGTGCTGAAGCATGGTTTCGGCCTGGTTGTATAATCGGCCGCTTTTCAGTGAGCTTATCAAGTCACGGACGGACTTTCGTTCAACGCAGATATCTGGAGTGAGAATGTAGTCGCCTACTGTTAGTTGACAAGGCACCAAAACCATGCTATGGCCATGTAAAAGCGATACGAGTGGGCTGCGAAATTCCCGGACATCAACCACGATTGTTGGAGGAGCTGCGGTGGCAGCGAGCCGACCACCACCAGCAATGCGCGTATTCACAGTGCGAAGGAACTGCTCCTGAGGATCCTCGAGACTTTTGTCATGTGTAAGTCTCATCGCCATGACCTATCACCAAGTTAGAATAGGTTTCAAGGAAAGTAGAAGGAAGGAAACGTCGCATACCCCCTTTTCCTTTATGAGCTTTGTAAATGCGTCCTTTTCACGTCTCACTGCACTCAGATATCGTTGCTCTTCAACCGAGCCCCCGTAGTACATAAAGTATACCCTCACATTTCTATCCGTGTGGGAACTGCGATATACCTCTACTCGGCGAATGAATGCCGCATCTGGCTCATACATTATTATATATCTCGGTCTTGCTTCTTCTAGGATGTGCTCATCCATGTCTCCATCGTAAGCATGAATAATGACGAGATCTTGCATGTCAAGGAGCTCATAATAGTCTTCCATATCTTCCAAGTCATCCATAGCTGCGTCTTCCTTTTCAACTTGTTCGGTTCCGGTTGGCCGGAGACTTCCATCGAGGAGCGTGGATACCTGAGTGCTATCATCGGTTTCTTCTTGAACGCTGGAATTGGGCACTCTACCAGGTGCAGCGGCTGTAGAGCTGCTTCCCCGTACCCTTCGTCTTTTGTTCAATGGTGCTCTTTCTGCCTTTTTATATGTGGTTACAGAAGTATACCCCGGCGATTCCACTGTCTGCTTCTGCTTTACATTTATACCATAGAGACTGTTCTTGACTTTGGTGAAATCCCGCTTCCAAGACACGTATTCCCGAAGTTTCCTTCGCATCATGAATTCAGCTGACGGGCCAGCATCTATATCGTCGGACCTGTCCTCAGCTTTGGATTGTACCTCCTTTTCAGTATGAACTCTGATATGCATTGTATGAAGAAATTCACGTATCTGTCGGCATGCTTTACGATCACTGCACATAATGAGGATTGTACGATTGGAATCATCGCTTGGCATGGGGTTGAGATATGAATCGCGTTCAATTTCGTCTAGGACGTCAACAAGCACTGTCCATTTTGGTTGCTCTTCGAGAACCGGTTCTAAAGTATCGGGCAGGCTGGACAAAGCTTCTGGAAGCTCGATGCTATTATCCAGTTTCCCACGGTAAACTCGTGATCTGGCGGTTTGAAGAAGAACATGGGCAGCTTCAAGGTAAAGCCAAGGGGAATAAGTTTGTTTCGTATACCCAGGTGGAGGAGAATGGGCTGCGATCACAGCGTCGAGATACTGCACGAGTGACACAGCATCATCCGTGAGGAGGAGACTAGTAGAGGTATCAGCTCGACGTCCAGGGCAAAGCTCAGAATTAGAGCACCTACTGCAAAATATTCTTCAAAACTGTGAGATCACTGACGATTTGCCTGGTTTTTATGCTGACACGATGCCAGTTTGGGTCCAGTTGTCGCTGAATAACGATATCAAAGTTCTTCTGCAGAGCACTGTCTACAGTCCAGTCTTCGATGTCGAGAACCGGATTCGACTTTTTAAGCTCTCTGATGCTGACTTCAACACATTCCAAAACTGCGTTTTGGATCTCTCTCATTTTGTCCGTCATTGGTATCTCCAGCTCAATGACTTCAGCTTTCTTGCGGCCCTCGAGTGACTCAGCAACAGTGACCTGGAAGCGTGGCCACAATGAAGTCTTCTGAAGAAATAGGTTACGCAGCATATTCGCCAAAGGAGCAAAGCCTGTTGTGAAAGGCTCTGGGGTGTCCGAAAAAGCCTTCAGAAACCCAGTTTTGTTGAACTGACGATATACTCTGATAATAAATGCTTCCTGGGAAGTTGAGATAACCCTGCAAGCCCTTTTTAGAAAATAATTCCAGTAGGTTACTCTTTATATCATACTTTTCTGCATGAAGAATGACCATTCCTGTGATGGTTCCTGGATCCAATAGTTCTGATGGCAATTAATATGAAACTGCATAGCATGTTCACAAGAGACATACTTGATAACAGATCAACAATCAAAATGCGAGCAGTCACACTCAGTATGCCACCTTGGGTGTAAAGTCTCTGTCTTTGTGAGAATTAGAATTGAGGAGCAGTGCTTCTCGCCACTTTACACATACCTCATTGAAACTGAGGCCTTATCTGTATTGATGATCTTGAGCCCCCTGGCCAGGGGGGTTTTGCTCAGAGAATAATGTTCCGCCAGGGCTGAATATACGCGTTAAGGAAGATCAGTCTGGCTTTCCGACCCAGCACATTCAACCAGAGCGCCAAACACACCTTCACCGAGCCATTCATTCTCACGGTCATTTGCACCAACGACCAGAACCAGATTATTCCCTGCAGCATCATATGCATGTAGAAAATTTGTCACAATGCGCAGGAGTCCCAGTCCCTGCGCCAGAATAACTAGCTCATCTTGAGACCTGAGCTCTTGGAAAATGTCTTGTTGATAAGCCTTTGTAAAAGCAAGTCAGTAGGACTACGATGCCAGAATCTGCTCCAACTTACTAGTGGTAAAGATAATTTCACCAGCGGATTTGAGCTTTCCATCGACATCAGGCCAGCTTGTCTCACAGCAACTGGAAGAGAGCTGTTGCATTGTCGCAAACTGTTGATGGATGGATGGAAAATGATATCTTCACGTGACTGAACGCTTGATAAAGCGGCATGATCCAGATTCCCCATTTGGCGAAGGGTGCTGGCATCAACTAAACAGTGTATGAAGGAGAAGATTCAAGAATAAAAAGGACACCAACTCAAATAACCTGAATCATCCTTTTTCACATATCTTGGACTCTTTACTGACTGCAAATGATTGATTGATGAATGTGTTCTGATTGTAGTTCTTGAGGCCCCAAGATATCCTTCTAGCGACCCAAAGATGCTGGTGTCCCTGACAGTTGGGAAAGTCGACGCTGGCGTCGCAGTCCTCCTCACGCAAGATAATCGACTTGTATGCTTCCAATTTCATAAACATAATGATTTTTGCTCTTTTCTTTTTCTGAATTGTGCCCTTCAATTTTGTTGCTTTTACTCATTGCTAACTTTCCGGTTCTAGATCGAATTCCCTTCCGTTCTCTTACCCAACGATATCACTTCCGGCAGCATTGTCGATATCACCGTATCACGGAACCTGGCTGCTGAGGCTACAAGTGCTTCTGCATTTCAGTCTCTTCAGAAGCGCATTCTCCACACATATGGCATCAATACGCCTTCACCTCCCGTTCTACGGCTGAAAAATGCGACACAAACATCGTTGGTTCTCGAATGGGATCCTATCACTTTAGCCACAGCTTCCCTCAAGTCTCTTTCTTTATACCGCAATGACTCAAAGGCCGGTTCAATACCTCGCCCGTTGGAAATGCGCAGCACAAAGATCAGCGGTCTTGCCATTGATACCGAATACACCTTCCATCTTGTCCTACGCACGTCAGCAGGCACATTCAGTTCGCAGAAGCTAGTTTGTCGAACACACAAAATGACGGATCTTTCTGGGATTACAGTTACACCAGGTATTATGCCTCCGGAGATGAGGGCCTCCCTGGAAACTGCGATCGATCGAATTGGTGCCAAAATCGTGGATTCGATACAAATAGACACGACACATTTTGTCTGTCTAGAAGGGAGAGGGCCGGCATGGGAAAAAGCAGTCGAAATGAATATTCCAGTCGTCCGGCCAGAGTGGGTCGATGGATGCGAGCGAGAAGGCACCATAGTCAGTGTTCGTGGTTATTACTTGAATGCAGATCCAAAATTGAGGCAGATAGGACCCGGTGTTGGTGCACATCAAAACCGCCAACATGCCCTTTTGAATTCATCGGGTTCAGCGAGTTTAAAGAGCCAGAATCGCCGGAGTATATCACATCTGCACGAGCCTCCCGTGACTCCGTTTCCCGGTGGTCCCCAAAGCAGGATGCAAAATGGCGCTGAATCAGATGAAGATGAGCCGGAATCTCCACCTCCTGCTCCTCCTAAAGATGGTGACGATGAAATGCCGGCTCCCCCATCACCTAATGCCAAGGCTCATGGTTTACCTTCCAGAGATGATGGAGATGAGGTAGAAGAACAGGTCGAACCAAACGGAATCAACGAAGCAACCACAAATGGGGATAATGCAGTTAAACCTCTTGATTCCCAACCCCCAATATCCGAAGCAGACAAAGGAAAGCCTCCTGAACTTCCAAGCCACAGCCCCGATTCCATTAAGAGTACGGATACCGCTGCAAAACGAAGTGGAAATGCGTCAGAAGGAGAAATGCATGAAGTTCCCTTATAACCTACGCCTATTCATCCATGGACTTTCCCCTGTTTTCGTCACTGTCTCTGGCCTGTGGCATTCAGAACTTGATTTCATGGGATGTTGTTATCAATGCAGTAAGGTTCACGGAACACGTTTTCTTCGTACTTTTAATTTTATGAATGCTGTTTTGCTTCTTTCATGGCTCTGTATGCTCCAAACATGAACCTATTTTTCTTTCACCTGCATACATACTGGAGCTTTTGCTGCAATGGCGTGGCTCTCGAGTGTTCGAATTGTTACTGGGTGTAATGCAAGCTTAAACATTCTAATATTACGTGTTATTTTCCTTTCTCTACCAGGGAATACATTTCTTATTTTCAAGATGCATTCAAACTCATTCTGATTTTAATCTCACCCTGCCTCTCCTCTTTAAATTCCCAGCATACTCTTGAGCCACTCGCGGAACAGCTCCCATCGACTTCTTCCCTCCATGTAGGTCCCCAACACCGCTTCCACGAACGCCACGCCACCAGCGCCGGTTATACGGAGTACAAAATCTGCCATCCAATAATGTCGCTTGTTGACAGCGTTACAGGTGAGAGTCGGTGACTAGGAAACTTTGACGCAATATCGAATGTTAGAATGTGGTTGCGTGAAACATCTTGAGAATCTCCAACAGTCCCGACCTGCTGAAACCTTTATATGGCTTGGGAATTAAGAGTGCGACTGTGTATTGTCACTGATAATATGCAGTATATTATGATCTATTCTACGAAGTAGCTCAGTGGCGGACACGCTGGAAGTTTACAGAAGTGGGATCATACAATCGCTATTTAGTGTGTTGATGTCTGTATGTGTAGCTAGCACATGTTTTCAATAAAACACAAGATTTGTCTATCGTACACTTCAAGCCTTTGGCAAGTTTTGTCAAACTCATAGAACTGGCGAGGAAGCTTGGTCATTCGAGGACTTCGACCTCGATACAAAAGTATGCCTGATATAAATAATTATGCCCATTGAGAGTCAACAAGTGTGCGTCAGCAGATTTAAGAAGCAAATTCTTGAGCATCAAGATCATTGAATGAAACATGAAATCCATTGTAACCCCATATTAATGTTTATCAAACATCTGGTGGTGTTTCAACCCTTAAATCCGACGACATTCTACTTTCGATGGCCAAGTCGCTGGCTTTTGAGAATTGAAAGAGAAGAAAAAAAAAAAGTTCTGCATCCTCCCCGACGGGGAATCGAACCCCGGTCTCCCGCGCTTGTTAACCTTAGTGTAGATTTGACAAGCGGAAATCATGACCACTAGACCATCGAGGATTTGATAGTGCATTCACCAGCTCATGAGAACAAAATGAGGTAGCTATATTCAGTTGACTAGTTACATAACTGATCTCTTGATCTCAACCGAAATGGATCCACAACAGCTGCGACTCTGTGAGCGATTTACATACTTGATTGACAACTGCACTACTCTGTACTGACAGCACCGTCGCTAACATTCTTGACTTGCATACAAGTTTCTGGCAATGTGAGCGTTCTTCCACTCAGCCGAGTTAACTTAGTTAAGCCCAACTAATTAGCAGTCAGTTGACTTCAAGAGCCCCAGTCCATGCAAGGTCAAAAGCAATAATTGCAATGCTTGCCCCAGTCCAACATCCCTCTATACAAAAAATCCGCCAGGAAGACTTTATTCGAATTTCTTAGGTCGCAAATGTGGATACCTAACTACATTACGGAGTAGTAGTTAATGATGTGTGGGTTACGCATGCGGCACCACAGTGTTCCTGACCTCAGATGGCGTTGAAGATCCCTCCGCTCAACCACCATTCTCCTTGTATGTCTCCTCTAGGTTCTTGCTTGGGACTCCACTGAGCCCAAAAGATTTATGGAATCATCAAGCTTCCCCCCCTAATTTTAATTATTACTCTTGAGTCTTATCATATCGTGCGGAGCTTTCGGTAAGGCGAAGAGATACCTCTAGATATATATATCTCGATATGGGGACTAGCTTCCGACCCTCAGCAGTGTGTCAAGGCTCTGCCACTGTCTGAGCGTCAGAAGTCGTCAAACTAGCTGCAATTATGGTTACCATACTTTCACTGCTGCAATTTGTTGCGGCTGGCCTGGCTCTGATTCCTCTCTCCGTTGCTGTCTCATCGCCAGGTATTCACCAAACCCGACCTCCCCCCACAAAGTGAACACAATACTGAAAGTCATGCGCAGGGTATACCCACGGCCACACTTGCCAGTATCCATCTCTGATCAGTGCCACGGCTGATGAGCTCCAAGCTGGTTTATCCGCAGGATGTTTTACTAGTGTTGACCTGGTTAATGTTAGTTTTTGGCATTGGGATGTGAAACTGTTCAATACTCAGGAAGTTGTTGTTCTTTAGGCTTATTCTGCGAGAGTCATGGAGATAAATGACACGTTACATCCAGTCACGAAGCTGAATCCAGACGCTGTTATGATTGCGGAGCAGCTTGACAAAGAGCGGAAGACAAAAAAGATCAGAGGGTACGTTAATCTGACGCAATATCTGTTCTTATTCTGATAGACAACTCTAGGCCTCTGCATGGTCTTCCAGTCTTATTCAAAGGAAATATTGAAACCAACGACAAACTGCAAGCTATCGGTATGTATGTATATTTGCTGAAGCCTATGGATGGGAGCTGAACTGATTGTCGCAACTTAGCTGGCTCGTATGCTCTTCTAGGCGCGAGAAGCAATGAAGATGCACCAGTTGCGAAGAAGCTAAGAGACGCGGGTGCCATCATTCTAGGCAAAAATGGGCTCTCGCAATGGGGGAATTTTCGGTCTACGAACAGCTCCAATGGTTGGAGTGCCTACGGAGGCCAAGTCGCTGGCGCCTATTACCCGAAACAGGACCCCAGTGGAAGCTCGAGTGGTAGCGCCGTATCATCTGATCTCGGCCTAGCTTGGGCGGCTATTGGCGCTGAGGTAGGCCTAACTCCATCGTCTTTTCGTCCCCCGACTCCTTAACACATCGTTGCCCTTGCTAATTCTCCACAGACCAGCGGAAGCATTATCTCTCCCAGCTCAAGGAACAATATTGTGGGGATTAAGCCAACAGTTGGCCTGACTTCGCGTCGCCTCGTCGTTCCAATCAGCTCACATCAAGACACAATCGGACCCATGACTAGAACAGTCAAGGACGCGGCCCTACTCCTTCAAGTTATTGCAGGAAAAGATAGTGGTGATAATTACACATCCGCCATCCCGTTCCGTTCCATACCAAACTACGTCTCAGCATGTAAACCCAGCGGGCTGAAAGGAAAGCGCATCGGTGTTCCAGCGAATGTTCTAGAAGCATTTGGCGCTGATCCTTTTAACAAACCGATCATTGATGCCTTTAATGCTGGCCTTGGTGCTATGGAGAAGGCTGGGGCAACTATTGTCAGGAACACCAACTACACCGCGTATAGTGAATTTGCATCTAGCGATATTCCTCTTAAGGTTCTTCTCGCAGATTTCCTTGGTGATATTGCGAAGTACTTCTCTCAACTGAAGCTCAACCCTCAGAACCTACACACTCTAGAAGATGCTCGCAAGTTCACCCAATCATTCCGTTTAGAGGAATACCCAAGCCGCAACACTGAACTCTGGGATCAAGCCATCGAACAAGGCTTCAACAATACATCTCCCAATTTCTGGCCTCTATACCAGAAGAATCTCTACTTCGGTGGTGAAGGAGGCGTCCTCGGTGCGATTGCCAGACATCGGCTTGACGCTGTCGTTCTCCCATCGGATCCTGCTTATCCGATTCCGGCAGTCGTGGGCTCTCCAGTAGTCACTGTTCCGCTTGGTGCGTATCCTCAAAACCAGCAGGTTCGACATGACCAGCGCGGAGAGCTCGTTGACGTTGGGCCCGGTATTCCATTTGGTGTTAGTTTTATGGGCAAGCATTGGACTGAGGAGAGCCTGATCGGCATGGCATATGCTTTTGAGCAGACAACCAAGATCCGAGGCGGGCTAAAAAGATACATTGAGCCGAAGACGGAGTTGAAACGAAAATAAATTCGCCTGTGCGCTGTGGGTAATCAGCGTTTCATGCATGAATTAGATACATATCTATATAAAAGGTATTTGGACGACCAAGTCTCAACTCAGTCTCTCTGGTATATATACACTAGAGCGGATATCGCATTTACACAGTATGTAGGGTCAAAAAGCAACTTGAATTAAGCACCAAGGACCACTAAAGAAAAAGCTCATTTGAATACCTTCCATGTGGTGTCTCAACCAGCCCTCCCTGAACAGGTAGGTATTGCACAGTACAAAGTACCTTTCGCTCCATGAGAAAAAACAATTGCAAACCCCGATGAGCCAGAGCTCCGATCGATGGTTTACATATACACAGTACAAAAATCAACCCCGGAATCTGGTTAAACATGAGCGCCATGTGGAGGGGGTGGCTTGAGCTTAGCCTGCCGCCTAAAGCTTTCTTCATAGACTTGAAAATAGTTGCATCTTTTATGATTGAATTTATGAATTTATTTAATCTTCTTTTCTACTCACTGCTAAATGACCTACACTCTATCTTTTTCTTCTCTTTTTTTTTAACAAAAAAAAAAAAAAAAAAAAAAAAAAAAGCAGCTATCCACTAAAGTGAGGCGCCTATAACTGCTAGCTTGCAAATCTATGTCTCCGAATAAGGCACAAGCAAGACTTATCTGAGTTTCTTGAGACCTGCTTCAGAGTTCTCTCTTCTCAAGCTCCTTTTACAATGTCATAGACTTCCTAAAACATGAATAATATCAGTGACAATGATGAAATACTTCCAGAATCAAAATCTGCAACAGTGGAAAATCCGTCAGCAGCTCAACATTCACATTGTGAGCCCAGAAATAATGAGTTATTGGGTCCAAGACCTTGGATTGATCTTTGCAAGGAGGAATGGGACAGAACTCAACTTCACTTGAGCTCAAATCTCTGAGAGGCCTTATTTATGACTGCAGTTAATATTTATGGAGTCTCACTCTGTGCTCAGTTGAAGCTGGCGCAAGTCACTCTCATTCACCTTCTCTCAACCCTGCATTACAATCTGGTTTATGTTCCGCCTGGTGATACTGCCAGTGGTGGTAAATTTGACTTTACATTTGTCTTCAATGACTTGTCAGGCAATATAGGAGCTGGTGGAAATTTTAAAAGCAGTTGTGACCCCAGATGCGGCTGTGAGCAACTTACATTATATACACAGCGATCTGGGAGCATCATTTCAAATTACCGCCCGCTTTCGATGCTCGTTCTCTGGTAATATTAGCAGCTGGTATGGGATCTAGACGACCTGGGACTCGGGAGACAACACGAATTTGGAAACCTGGCCCTGGAAAACAGCACGATTCCTTAGCAGAAACAAATTTCTGTCAAATGATTGCATACAACAAACAGCCTTTCTTTGCTATAGCCTATTTACGTGATACATAGAGAATGTTCACTCTTTAGCACACTTGGTTAAAGTCAACCTCTGCTTCATAGCTTATACATGGCATATACGGCTCCTGCCACGTTTCTGGAGCAGCCAAACATATGCACCTCATTTTCCAAAAGCCCTCTATCATATTATGATCTTTGCAGCTACTGCAGCTGGGCATAAGATTGCCTGTAACAATGAGTGCAAAGGGGGGGTCTGGATTCTAGTCTGGCATGCATATGATATCTGATCTCTGGACGTTGTTGCTCTTGCTCTGTTTGTCAGAGCCAGTCTTGCTGTTGTTTGGTGAGAAGGATACGGAACTCGGTAAGTTCAGCGTCACTAACTAGTTCCTAACCAAGCAGCAGTCATGAATGAAGAGCTGCAAAGATGCACTCCAGTACAACTCAAAGAAGAGGACAATACTGGATCAGTGGATGGAGGACTCTGGCATGAAATGTAGACTGGTTAGATGATGCACTTATATGGAGCCGGGGGAACATACAGTCTATCACAACATAACTAGCACTCCCTGAGCTTGGTCCCCATTAGTTATGTAGTTAGTTGCTCTTCCAGTTTGCTATGAGCCAAGCGAGCATAAATAACTACGATGAGCCGCAAATCTGAGCCGGGACCAAACAAACAGAGAATAAGTTTGGAATAAATAATTAGGTAATAAAATGTTCTGACATAACATTCTCATTAACTAAAGTCTAATTGGGAACTCGGGGATGTCCTATCGCTCTTTTAAGCGTAATTAGCGTTACCCAAACTCGAAACCTAGCCGAAACTAGCATGGGAGGGGTTGCACAAATATTACATAACTCGGTTTTATACAAAGCTTCGAGGTTCATATCTGTCAGTTATGCACCATGATCCGTGATCATGGGTGTGATTCCGCATGTGTCTTGTGTATGATGTATGAATCAACCCGTGGTTTCCGCGAATTCTCCAAGGGGCGTCCGACCGTAACTTTGTACTACACAGTACTGAGCTTCACAGAATACTTTGTGTCTGTGTATGAGCTTTTACAGCTCAATGATGGGTCAGCGAAGCAAGGTTGAAAAGCTTATGTACATACATACATTGTACGGTAACAATGTGCTGCTCTGAAAATTGCTACCAACCCCGGAGGGACAGGGTGCGGAAAAATGCAGTGCAAAAATTGCCGTCCTCGGTTATCCGAAAGACACGGGGAAATTGAGCACATAATGAACTATCCTACGTTTTGGAGGTTTTACCGCTTTTTCCTCTGGGAATCTAGGGCCTGCGGAACTGGGGCTGTATTGGATCGTTGAGCTATTGGTTACATACATATACGCCGGACTGTCTTTTATCTGTATGGAGAGAACTCCGTTTGGCGGAATAATAATGCATTTATGAATGAAACTCCGTCATAATCCCGGATTAGTTATGCCAATTATTTTGTTACATCCTTTCTTTCTTTTCGAGGGCAGCTGTGATTTTCATCTACAAGGACTTATATTTCCTGACATCTTCCTGTAGTGGCATTGAGATGTTTGCTGATGATACCCTGATCACTTGGAATTTCTGTTTTCCTGATCATACCCGGCAGTGGAAAGCTGCCAGTCGTTGTGCAGCCGATATCACAATCTCGTGTTTTTAGAATACTCTTATCAGGGTCCTGCATGGGATTCGACGGCCGGGCACAGGTTGACTGCTAGATTTGCCTGAACGTGGTTTGGCAAGCAGAAACACATAAGACTGCACGTTGGCGGTCACATTTCTAGGATGGTGGATAGCAGTAATAGTTCCCATTCAGCTAGTGATTGCTTCAAGAGACTGGCCGATCGGAGTACTGACGAAGCACTTCTCTCTCCCAACATAGAAGCCTCAACAATGGTCGAAGGCAGCGGGACAGAAACCCGTCGCAAGTCGATAAGCAGTCGACGCAATTCAGTACTGGAAAGAGAGAAATCCAGAGATTCGGTCGACCTTGAAATCGCTCTTGCAGACATTGAAGATCAATATGTCAAAGAGCCCGAAGAAACACGAGATCCAAATATCGTCGATTGGGACGGTCCTGATGATCCCCAGAATCCGTTAAACTGGACATTCAAGAAGAAGTTTATGATTGTCGGCTCGATAGCTATAATCACGTTTATCACGTATGATTTTCCCGATCAGTTGACTTCTGCACGTTGGTTGATATTGCAAACCTGACCTCTCCACTAGACCGCTGGGGTCGTCCATGTTCGCTCCAGGTGTCGCGGACGTCGTGAGAGAATTCAAAAGCCGCAGTCCCGAACTTGCCTCCTTTGTCGTGTCGGTATATTTATTGGGATATGCCTTTGGACCTCTAATCATTGCACCACTGTCGGAGCTCTACGGACGATCACCTGTCTATCATGTCTGCAATATCTTGTTCGTTGTCTTCAACGTTGCCTGCGCGGTGGCTAATAGTCTGAACTCTCTGATCGTCTTCCGCTTTTTCGCGGGGGCAGCCGGTTCTGCTCCCCTGACCATCGGTGCCGGATCGATGGCGGATATGATCAGACAAGAAAAGCGTGGAGCAGCGATGGGAGCCTGGGCTCTGGGTCCCCTATTGGGTCCGGTCATTGGACCTATCGCTGGAGGTTACCTGACCGAAGCTAAAGGCTGGCGATGGACCTTTTGGGTCCTTGCAATTGTGGTAAGTATAGACGAATGGATTCGAATAGGGTATTTTCTGACCTCGTCATCGCAGTCTGGCGCGATCACCATCAATACGTTCATCTTTTTGAGAGAATCGTACCATCCCATTCTTTTGGCCCGCAAGACCAAACGACTTATTAAAGAAACTGGCAACCAGAATCTAAAATCGGCGCTTGACATGGGAATTCATCCCAAACAGCTTTTCCTGCAGTCCATCATTCGTCCCACGAAGATGCTCATTTTTTCGCCGATCGTATTTCTTCTTTCTCTCTACGTTGCCGTTGTATATGGCTATCTTTACCTCCTTTTTACCACGATTTCTGCGGTATTTGAAAGAAAATACCACTTTTCGCAAGGTGAAGCTCCCTTTGTGGAATCCTGGACCGTTGAGTCTTTAGGGGAAGTGTTTGAAGTTTTTCGGCTAACATAATCTCATAGGAAATGTTGGGCTGGCCTTTCTCGGGATCGGTATTGGAAGTGTCTTTGGCCTAGCATTCATTTCCGCCGTTTCGGATCGAATTCTCAAAAGGCTATCTGCGAAGACTGGCGAGATGAAGCCAGAATATCGTCTGCCTCCACTGATTCCTGGTGGTCTTTTTATCCCCATCGGCTTGCTTTGGTATGGTTGGACGGCCGAGCGTGGTGTGCACTATGTCGTACCAATCGTCGGCACATTCTTCGTTGGAGTTGGCATGATTATTACCATCGTATGTATTCAACGTGCCCCCCCTGGATTCATACAAGTTCAAAGTAGGATTTAACCTATTGTGTGAATGTAGATGGCAACGTCAACCTATCTCGTCGACGCGTACACACTCCACGCGGCCAGTGCCATGGCAGCCAACACACTTTTTCGTTCCGTTGTTGGCGCGGTGCTCCCCCTCGGCGGCCTAAGGATGTACAGTAAGCTCGGACTGGGATGGGGCAACTCTCTCCTCGCGTTCATTGCACTGGTCTTGGTGCCGCTTCCGATATTCTTCTTCCGGTATGGAGAACGGATACGGACGAGTAAACGGTTTCAAGTGACTTTTTAAATCCTTTTAAGTATATGTTCCCCTTTTCTTCTTGTGCATAGACATGTAGACAAAAGCATACATACCACGCTGCCCTAATTTTTATAACATCTTTCTACCTGTCCACCATCACCTCGAGGAGTGGCCGCTACATGCAAATACTCCGAGATAAATCCTATGTATGCTGTATGAAAGGAGAACCTGGCTCTTAGATGTTAAATCCTGTCTCCAACACAGGCGGCTATGAGTATTTATTGATGTTGTATATCCGTGAATATGTAACCAATACATACCTTTATCACTGGCTGACTTCATACTCCAGTCTAATTGTTAACATAGGCTCAATATCTGATATCCATGACTGTAAAAGTGGAATGTGGTATGGGTGCAGCAGGAGAAAGGAGACTGAATGAACTAGTAAGTATGGAGTAACAGTGTAGTTATTTAAGTTACATTAGTAACTGAGGTGTGTATTGTGATACATAACTTACTTTAGTTATCAGTCTTGGCAAACTCAATATTATGTAGCAAGTTGCGACTTCTTTCTCTTCACAACACCTCCGTCATTAGTTATATTCCCGAATTGGCAATCATGGCGCGAGGAAGGCAGTGCCTTTTGTGTCTGCTGCTGTTTATTTTAGCAGAGCCTACCGAAAAAGACAACCTGTCGAAGATGAGTTGATGTTTCCAATATCTGCTGCAGTTGGTCAACACTTGTTGAGACCACTGAATGGAACCTACCTGTCCTGCCCCAGATGGAAATCCAGTCTTGCCAGCGAGAATGCAGTGAATTCAATGAATTTAGCCTGGACATGAGCCCCTTGGAAAGCAAGCCACGTTGAATACCCGACATAGCACAACATTAATCAGAATGGCAGAGGACATTTTGATTTCTGAATTACAACCGCCTTAGTGTGCTGTAGTGGACAAGTCTCAATCTTTCTAAAGCCTTCACCTTACACTCAGTCTTTCCTGATCAGGATTGATAGGTAGTTCCTGCGGCTTCCATGTCTGCTCTTGACAAAAATGGCTGTGGTCAAGATGCGCATTCCTTCCTTTTTCGCTTTACTCTCTTTCCTTCTTTCCTTTCTCGTCTTATCCCTCCTCTACCCCTCTTCACCACCTCCTTTTTTTCTCTTATTCCTTTCTTCCCTTCTTCTTTTCCCTTCTTCTTCTTCTTCTTCTCTTTTCCTCTTCTCGAGCTCCTTTTTCTACAGTTCGTTCAACTTCTTACTCTTCTTCCCTTTGATATCTCTCAAAATGAATTATATTGCACTCAGTGGTGTATCATCTGTTGTTCTGGCGGCAACAGCTGTCAGTATGATAGTTATACAGCTCGTGTATGTGATTTATTTCATTTACAGTGATCTTCAAAAGAAGAAGCTAAAGGAGAAGCGGATTGAGGAATTGGAGAGGAAGGTAGAGCAGCTGGAGGGTGAGCTGCGGGGTGTGAGAAGGGAGTCGGAGAGAGTGAAGCAAGAGGTGGAGGAGATGAGGAAGGGCAGAGAGGGGAAAGGGGGTGAATCATCATCCGTGGGAGCTGGTCCCTCCACCAGTGTGGTGGCCACTGGTGTCCAGAGGGAAATCTCTCAAGGAGATGGAGCCCGACGGCGACCTAGTCGCGAAGAGTTGAAGTCATTGCCATGAGGTGAGTACTTTTCAGAGACCTAGCTTTTGATATTGCTGACTGAATCAAAGGGATCATGGTAGATCAAGTTGGGCCAGGGCGGGGCCCAACGACACCAGCAAGAGTTCACACTTTTACGTAGTGCTGGTGACTAGTATACATCGAAATGGAGAAGCCAAGATGAACTCGCCAAATGCATTCACGAAGAACGGCCACATCAACAGCCCCGCAAAACCTTGCTTTCGAGACGGACGTATACGAAGACAGGAAATCAACCTTTGCACAAAATGTTCCAATAATCGTTGTATCGCCCATGGCCGCGTTTTCTGACCGACATTGCTGGCAGAGCGTTTGCGCTCAAACCCCTTGAAAGGATAAAAACAGCATCATGTCTGTTTGCGCATTTGAGAGTCCCTCAACACCATACATCTGCCCCCGAAATATTTGACATTGATTTCGATTTCTGAGGTGTAGAAGAAAGCTTTCGATTGCTCCACGCTTTGTCGACCTGCAGTCGCTGCCAAAGAGTCGATTTTCTGAGTGGCGCTCCTGTGCACTCTCGACCCAACACTACCCTTTCACATCATTTAAACCAGCCAATTAGCCATTTTTCTGATCACCCCAAATCTTTAGGCCTCCTTAGGTTCGCGTGTTCCAGTAAAGTTCCTGCACCTGCAGCACCAAAGGCCCATAACCAGAACGTCCACAAAGATCACGAAACAGCAGCGTTGTCCGACTTTACGTTTATTCTGCTTACATTATGGCCGGAATCGGAAATCCTTTTTTGCTCCTTGTTTCACGTTAGTACGTCCCTGTCTACTGACCTTCTATTTCGGCGAGCGTTTTTTGTCAGCAAATACCTGAAGCATACATCACACATAACAGACGGCAAATTTGAGTCTCAATTCTCCCTGTCGTCGAGAAGATTCGACCAGCCAGCTATTATCGGAAGTCGAATCCAAAGATCTAACAACAGCCCAGCGAAGCCACAGCGGCTTTCATGACAGACACGATGACCTAACGCCTGAATGGACAGCTGGCACTACACCCACGAAGCAGCCTCAGGCGCATCTTCTTATTGGACAACGCCAATATAGATCAAGGAAACATGGTGAACTTTCCGCTCGCTAGATATGTTTCGATGCCCGGATCGGCAGCTATTGAAGATCTCCCTCCTTACCGCTGAATAACGTAACGTGGTGAAAGTGACAATTTAGCTTGAAGCTTACCACTTTCCGGTTTATCATACTAGTCCGGTTTCAGTTATCAGTCTTGCACAATTTTTGATATTTCAAAGTCTCCAAAACAGGAGCTTACTTGACCAATCACCTTCTCAGGCTATGAATTAGAAATTCCTAGCCTATCCATTTCGTGTCTCTGAGCCAGCCGGTGCTCATGATAGCCCTTTGAGGCGTTTGGGGTACTCTGTTTATGTTCAGCTGAGGCGATATGTGCTACGCACAACCTTCGCGCGGCCCGCAGTGATTTAACCACTGGCGACCACTGCCGACTTCGTACTTCTTAGTCCATTCCGAAACCGACATTGACAATTATCACGCCAGCCCACATTAGAATCCATGCTATCTTCAAACAGCGAAAGGTTTCAACCACTTCCATCAAGTCGGGATAAGCGACAGAAAATAACGTGCCGTGCTGAAGGAAAGAGCGGACAGCTGACTACGGACAAGGCCAGGATTCATAATTCTCCTATCCGAATTATTCAAATAGTTCCTTCGGTTCGTGGATGACGGGAATGCCAATTTCAACCTTTCCGGCTGAGCCGCGTCTTTGTTGACGCAATCGATTATGTCTAGGTACTGCCCTTATATATGTATCTGGCCAACCTCCTCGCGGATTTGATGCCCTCGGCGATGTCAGAATTCAATTTCCACACAAGGATAATTGGAAGCAAGGCGCAACTCTTACGAGCTATTCTTTTAATCGAGCTTTGATTGAATTTTCTGTATTTCAACTCACAATTATGTCTCTAAACCGTTTTCTGCGCCATTTATTCTGTCCGTGGCGCCCTTCACAGGCTCGGTTTCATAATGCAGTTCACAGTCGCCTCTATCTCTTGCCAGCCGAGCTACTCGAGATGATCTATCAGCATCTGCCCTTTCAATCCTCTGCGGCCACGGCGCTTACCTGTGCTCGGTTTTATCACCTCTTCATTGCTGGACTACGCCAAACCTTGCAGTCAAATAAAACCGAAAAATTTGAGATCCTATGCTTGCTTGAAATTGATGGACGTATAAAGGGCTATCATTGCCGAGGATGCCTCAAGAGACACCGCTTCACTGCATCATTCTCACTTCAAGAGTTGGAAAAGCGACCGACAGAACGCTACTGCTTGAGAACTCAAAGATCTTTACGAGTCTCTCGAACTCTAGACCTAAGCTTTTCTGAGGTCATTGAAATTCTAGAAGAGCCACACCAAACGCGCAACCCTAAAAGTTGGACATCGGTCAATCGCTACGCCGCAATTATCTTTAGTGATTTGAACCCAGGAATTCCAAACGCGATTGAGACTGCATATCCAATGTACCGGGCGGACTTTCCCGCCTCTAAGGATTGGTTTGTTGCATTGTGTAATCGATTCAACATCCCCATCTGTCCGCATCTTCGCATGAGTGATGAAAAGATAACCGGACAGTTCTCTACGGACATAGCATTCAGATTATGGCCGCGTCGTCATAGTTATCCTGAATGCAGTCAATGCAAAGCAAAATTCGTCCTCAGAGCACGAGAATATGGAGTTGGTCATAGATATGTTGAAGTGGCAATAATTCGACCTATCGGCATGCTTGTGTCCCCATTAGAGCCCGAATGGCTTGCGCAAACATCTGCCACAAGAGACCCAGCGCTGGAAAAGTATTGGAGGCTTACTGATGAGCAATTTCTTAAATATTGGAAGAGGACCACTTACAATGCTCCACAGTCAGAAGAGCTTGATTATCTTGAGCCAGACAATACCACGTTCGTTCCTCCCTCAACTCTCCCGAGGACCATGTCCTCATTGATGGCAAGTTGGGGTGTTGAGATGCAGGTGCTGGTGGCAAGGGCGTGTGGCCGAGTCCAGTGCAAGGCAACCCCCATTCCTGATGAGATTTGCGAGCGGCGGACGGGTTTAGTAAGAATGACAGCCATTGAACGCTGGGAATAGAAGCAAGTTTGAAGAACAGCAGGTCCCGTTAGGACATCCATGCGCGCATTGTGAATATAAAGATTGTTAGACTCTAGTAATATATAAAATGCCACTTCACGTACCATATCCGTTCGGTTCTGCTCTGGTAAGAAATATCCATATCACAACCAGGAGAGTACTAGAACTGGAAATGCATACAATGTAATGGACAATCCACAAAGCATAAGCTATAAGGAACAGTTCCACTTATGGGAAGGTCAAAGATCTTCACTTTCCTGACACCGAATTTTTACTGCAGATGTTAGTTTGTATTGTGGCTCAAAATCTCAGAGCACAGTATGAGCAGCAGCGATGCGTAATCCTGTAGCATACGTATGTAGGCATACTGGTACATAACATTCAAGCAAAAAGATTACGGAGTTGATGTACACGATAGAAGCTTGAAGTCGAAACAGTTTTCTATCTGGGTTGCTGGTCAATGAAAAACATAAAGAGAAAAAAAAAAGAAGAAATCAATGTAGGGAGTGCGTGATTCGAACACGCGAATCTTTCGAAACTAGGGATTTGCTTGTTGTCATCGTCCCGCGGGTGATTACATAAGCCTAAACCTAGCGCCATAACCACTCGGCCAACTCCCTCATTTTAAGAGGAAATTTGCTAATTTTGTTTTATTATATTGATAAACTGCATATGTAGTTGGCTGCGACTGATGACGAGGCATCTCATTTGCTGAAGGTATGTCTAAAAGTCCATAGAATTATGTATCTCAGTGATCTTTGCTTTTAAATTTCCCTGATACTGACATGAATTGAGACATTCAAATTTTTCGAGATACTTGTGTACTTTTCGTCATATCCTGGCTTCATTGCTCGACACAGACAGGAGTTTTACTTACAGTAGGTCGAAAGTACCCGTAACCCCCTTAACTACTGAAGAATAACTACCTCAGTCTTCCATAACAATATTGAAGTATATATTGGTACAGGGTGCGGATACTTTTGACAAGGCACTGTACGTACACACACATACGGAGTACACATATCAAATAACCAAATTCTAGAATTCGCTAGGTTCGAATTACAGGGGACTTTCCTGATATTATATATATCTACTATATACTATGTGCATGTACTCCGTACTGTACATTATTAGACAGCTTTCCCAGACAATACAAGGCTGGCCATGGGCATCATTATTTAACTAACCTCTCGGGACAATCACCCGCCCCCCGCAACCCATCCCCTATAAAATGCATGCATCTTCCCGCGCTATCAACCCACAAACCTGACAAGAGCTCAGGCTTTTTTCTAGGCGGTGCGCATACACGCAAGATTTTTGTTGTTATTATTATTGTCTTAACAAGACAATTAAATTTCACTGAAATTTGACTTTGTCCCTTTTGTTTTTCCTTGCTCGCAGCTGGTCCCTGGTTAATGTGTCTCAGTGGGCAAATGGGTTGATTTCAACATTTCGCAGAATGTTTTGTGGGAGGAGAAAGAGAGAGAGCTCAATAAGTGCTTGGAAACTAATATGTGAGTATAGATATGTATCCACAGAGTGCAAATCACACTATACGGACCGTTAGAGGGTGACACAACCTGCGCATGGATTGGGTCTTAGCTGCTCTTGGGGGGAAGGTTTTTTCTTTTTTCTTTTTTCTTTTTTCTTTTTTGCCCCTGGGTATGACGAGCTGGATAATTGGGCGATGTTCAGTGTGGTTGTTAGGGTTAATTTTCCGGATCGGACCGTTGTGGAATGCCCGCTCTTGATGGTGATCGACGGGAGCTTGCTGGCTCACGGTATTATTAGTGTAATTGAGTGCTGTGTTGTATTATCATGGCGCAGTACTCCGTATGTGTGTGAACAATATGCAATCATTGGCTTGGTAGGATGTTGTGAAGTAGTAAGGGAAAACAGAATTAATTTCTCTATATTTCGGTTGCAGCACAGTATACCACCCATAGAAAGCACAGTTGGAGCCTCCCGAGCCCCAAATTAGTAAGATTTATAAACCCAATGCACTCAAATAAAAAGAAGAGAATATCAATAATAACAGACCAGTATAATATATCATTTAGGAGCCTTCCGCGTCCGTCCCGGGTTAGGAACCGAATCAACGTGGCTCGCCGAGTCGTACGACGGGTCAATCGTCGAGCCTTCCCCGGAACTATTATTCTCTCCATTATCCAACGGCTCACTAGTAATTTCGATCGTCGTCTTCTGGTAGACCTTGCCCATTCCAAAACCCAACACCTCCAGATCCAAGTCGTCAGGGATCATTCGATCCACTGAACCGCCACGGTTTGGACCGCGCTCAGTATTGTCACGGTGCCCACTACGGCGCTGAGAAGGGTGACGCGTAAACGCGCGGGGCGTTCTATGTCCCGCTGTCACCGTCGCGATGTGAGTGTTGTTCATCTGGTATCTGCCAGAGCCGTATGCGCGGTCGCAGTTGGATGGTTGAGAGTCCAGGAGCAGGGCTCGTCGCGTCAGTGCGTACATAACCACGTCGACGAAACCAGAGCTGGAGATTAATGCGCCCGCTACGGAGAGGTAGGCGACACTCAGCCTCGTTCCGCCCGCCATGGCCATGCGACCAGCGGCAAGGGGTAGGGAGAGAATGATGTATGCAAGAGGGTAAAGGACCATGTAGCCCGTTACGCGACGGAGACGACGTAAATGTTCCTTTTGTCGGTGGCCCATGAGCGGAGACGCGGAGACCTGTCGTCGGAGATAGAAGAAGAGAATAGAGTAGATGGCTATCGAGCCGAATTCTGCAATAAAAATCCAAAAATAATGCCCCCAGAAACGCGCCACTTCGTAGTCTTCATCGATCCAGCACTAGTATCGTATCAGTAAGTATGTAGTTGAAATTCCTTTGAGAAAGAGAATGCATACCCAAGCGCCTGACGGGGAAAACGTTTTCCTTCCATGCATGGCTGTAGGAATCACCACGAGTAGAAGGCAAAATGCCCAAAGTCCAACCACAAAACTAACAAAGACTCGATGTGACATCTTTCGGCCCAAAACGACTATTACAAAGGTATGAATGGCGATGGCCATCACAAATATCCCACTCGATGGGTCCCCAATCTGCAACAGCCATCCCTGGATGGGACACATTCGAGATTCATTGCTGAGCGAATTTCGCGCGACCCATTCCAACGAAAGAAGAAATCCAAGGGCTTCTTGAAAATCCGCGATCAACAGGTTGTAAATTAGGATAATATATTGGTTGTAACCGATATATGCAGAATGATATTTGCGCCAGAATATGAGGCGATATGTGATGAAGAGAAAGAGTCCCACTGTCGTGATGACTGAGAGAAGTGACGTGATCCCGATAGCGATGAGTCCTCTGCGATGGGCTGGAGGTAGAGGATCGATCGTTAATGGAGTGAATCGTCGTGGGGCGATAGCATGTCCATCATCGATGCTCCTTTGCCGCACGAGAAACTCGAGCACACCACGCAAAACCATGATGGTGCGGTCTATGTTATGTCGGTCACATCTGCGCTCATTCAATGGAGGAGGGTTCGGGGAGAGTTAAAGTGGCATCGAGAGAGGATATCATCAGTGTTGAGGCCGTAGGTGTACTTCTGATATCAATATAAACTGTGCATTACTGGTTAAAATTCTCCAGGAAAGAATAGGCCATTGCAGTGCCAGGCGGTGGGATTATAGTACATACATAGGCTGGTCTTCAATAATGCAGTCAATGTCTCGCCTTTCTGATGTTCTCCACCCTGGTGATAATGTTCCCAGTTGTCCAACCTCAGCAAGGATATGAGTCCCAAATATGTCACCTTCCTGGAGGGGTTGCGAAGCTTAGCCGTCGTCCGAGAAGAGCGAAAATAGGGTCTGAGTAACGTAGTCGATAGGGTCGTAAGGACTCGTCTGCATAGAAGCAAGAAGGCCCCTAAATTCCAGTCATCAAGATAGCTATACATATTTAAAGGCACCTGAAGCCGACTCGCAGGCATACACACTTACCTTTACGATTGAAACCCATTTGGGAAGGGCGTCTCAGCGTATTAGAGGCAAAGACTAAAATCTCTTTGAAATGAGACAACATCCACCGTCTAACATCCCTGTTCCTGGTCCAAATGTTGTCTAACAGCCGCATGCATGCGAAACGGGTTGGCAGCTACTGTACAAAAAGCTGGGTCTTTGTTTGGAACCATGAAAAAGTACATTGATGCGAGCCCATTCCGGCTCTTGAATCGGCTCAATCCGTCGTGTCCTTTTTGCTTCATGTCCTGTATGTTGTGCTCCGTGCAGTGTTGGGATATTCCAGGGTACATTTTAGGCTTGATCCGCCTGGGATGGCCGATCCAGTCATGGGCCAGGGTTGCAGAATCCGTTGCTGCCGTTCAGAAACCGGTTCAGGGTGTCACAGATCTTTGTCGCTGGCCAGACCATGATCAACCTGCACCTCATTTATTGCCTTCTAGCGGCCTATCCAGTAGTAGGACAAGCAGACGTACCCAGTATACGGAGTCCCTTTCCCATGTGAGATGGTGCTGGGGCCAAGGTGTCCCTTTTTCTCTCCCCCTTCAAGATCAAACAAACTAATTATCATGAACAGCCGGGGTTTCAATCCAGTAGATATGATACTGAACATTGACAAGGTTCGCCTAAAACCCTCACGATAGCTTGAGATGCTGATGAATGGAGGAGAGGTTATGTCTGGCATTTGATGAGCCGTCTGCGTGGCGTCCGATCTCGTATCAGCACAAGTTGACAGTTTCTTTTCTTTTCTTTTTTTTGCGGGGGAGGCACCTAACTAGATTTCATCGCGATAAACCATAAAAGATGCTGCTCCCCCAGAAAAGCCTCCATTGACGAGACATTGAAGAGGATTCCACATACAGTATATCCACTTGGATCCAGCCAGGTCAGGGATGTATATGAGTATACTGCTTTATGTGTGTGATTGGCAGTCAGCGATACTGGAATCAATTTTCAGATTACTTACTACTCGGGTATCAGTGCGGTAGATCGTGTCGGAGATGAACGATACAGGCATTACACGCGGATTTCCATTTATGGTTTGCACTAATTCTGCTATGCAAGCCAACTCTGAGCTGCTATTGGCTGATAGCTGCCCACCTGGTTCATAATGTAAGTTTGGCTGGTATCTCGATACAGCATCTGGAATCTTACCGCTCTAAAACCCGCAAACACTAGTAAGATTTGCTGAGAGCCAGCCAATTCAGCCAGAATTACTAATTAGCTGTGTTCATCTCAGCTGTTGTTCAGATAAGATGTAAACTTCTCTGAGATCCCACTACTATTTCAATTGTCTTATCTGTGGCATAGAGAAAGGAACCGCCTCTAGCATTGCCATCGCCATACGGAGTACTCCGTACGTAGGGGAATATATGGTGAGTCTTAGAAACATCCAAGTAGATGCTGTAAAAGGAATATATGTCCACCGTGGATCAACCATTTATCCGAAATTATCTCTTCATGCCTGCATCGACAGAACAATTACACGATATTATCACTGCCTGCTCCAATCATGGGTCGACTATGCGCTGCTTGCGGCCGCGATCTCCCTCAGTCATCCTACACAGCCAATCAGTATTCCAAGGGTTCGGGCGTGTCGCGATGTGCAAGCTGTGTCCACGGCCACCCTTACGACACCCCATCAGCAAAGCAGTCCGACAGCGGCAGATACAACCTCTCCAGCCGGGCTACGTTCACATATGATGCCCTAGACAATCCCTTCGCTGACGGTGCTTTCCGCTGGGTTGCCAAGGGGAAATACACGACAGGTCAGCGCAGCGGCCAAGCATGTGTTGCCAAGTGGTTCAAAACGGGCGCGGTCTTCTCTGCTGATTATTTCACCCTCGACATCAAGGCCATCGACAAGGCCTTGGAGATCGTCAACAGGTTCAATCAGTTGAACATCATCTCCAAAGTTGTCAAAATCAACGTATCCGCTGTATGGAACTTTGTGGATGGTAATGATGAGTGGGCTGGCCAGACAGCTCTATGTGAGCCTTTTATCCAAAACTACCAAAAGTTCAACAGCAACAGCGGATGGAACGACGACTCAAGTGGATGGGGAGAGGTCATGCAAGCCCTGAGCCACTTTAGTTACCACATCTCCGGCGGGAATTATGTTCTGTGCGACCTCCAAGGCGGCATCTACCAGCACGAGGTTGTTCTTTCCGACCCTGTCATCCTGTCTCGGAGGCGCGAGTATGGTGTCACTGATCTTGGTTCTGCCGGTATCAGCTCCTTCTTCAGCCAGCATGACTGCAATAACTACTGTCGCGGGAACTGGACGCAACCTGCCAACCCAGTTCAGCATTTCCGCCCCGTCCCAGGTACCACAATGATCCAACGATCGATCTCTACGCGATATTCCCGTCCCGTTGGAACAGCATATTTTGGTTGATGAAAGAGTGCTGGGAAGAGTTCATATTGTTGGAAATATTCTATGAGGTCAAGATCATACAGCCAGAAAGGAGAATCAACTGAGTAAGGTCTCCATTTCTGCAGCAGGACTATGTTGTGGGACTCTCGCGACGTGTTTTTAGTGATCAGCTCCGCAAGCTGACACCTTATGTTGGGATCAGAACATTTCTTTCTTCATTTGATAACACATATTTGACTTTCTGTTCCTAACTCCAGTTGTGAAGTGCACGGAAGGCAGTGCTAGATATAAGAGACCAAACAGGGGAGACCTGCACTGTGAGATTCTCTGCTTTTCTATTTCACCGCGCAAGTAAATCAGAGAATGACTTTTGACATTGAAGAATATGGTGATTCTTGTGGGGCTTGGCATACTAAGCCTCTTCCAACGCCCGGCCGTGATCCAACTTAGTCCAGCCCTCAGGAAAGAAGTTTGCCGCATAATCCTTATTTCAGAATTTCAACCAGCAAGAATCAAGACTGGGAAAAGCTTCAAAGGAAAGCAAGAATGTGTACCAGATGGTCAGAATGAGGTCTTGGAACTCTTAACTGCTTGAATGATGCAGAACACAACCTTGGAAATGTTGTTTGAATGAGCCATTGCAGTGACTCTATGATAAATTTTTATTAGAGAAAATGTGCTTATAAGTGTGTTTGAAGAGCTGTATGAGATATCTTCAAATGACTCAAATTGGAATATTTGTCGTTGTAAGATAGTAGTTATATGTAAAAGCATCTTTTTTGACCTCTGATTTTTACGTGTTACAACAGGTTTATCTATAGATCTTATTCAGAACTATCTTAATCTCTGTTCATGAACTTTTTTTGAGAACTTAATCTGATTTTTGGTGGCCTTCGGAGATGGTGCTCAAACATACAGTAGTAAGTGCCTTGAATATTACCAATCTAAAGCCATCAAGCTCTACAGCTACAGAGCCCATACTTACAGACAGGGAAGAAGCCTAGACTTAACAGATCGGGTTGAATGAGACCGTATTGAGATTTCAGTCAAGTCAAGATATTCTTTAAAAAGGATAATTAGTATTGAGGACGGTTAGCTTGTCTTTCCTTGAAGACGTGGGCCGAAACGGAGAGCAGACAAGCAGCCAGCAGTGGAGAGCAGATGGGTGGGAAACGAGAATTTGCTACGAAGAATATGAGAATACCACCATCTGAGCAATTGCTAGCACCGCAGCAACAATCTCTTGCAATAGATCTAAATGATGTAGTCATAAGATATTGAAAATCGTCTAAAGAAGCGGCATGGCGCCGTATACCTCCTTAAGCTGTTCCCAAGTAATATTCTTCCCGTAGATGAGCTTCGCAACCAACTTACCGGCCCAAAGACTTCCCTGGGGTGAAGCCATGTACTGACGATGCGTGATCTCAGCACCTTTGGAGGCCATGTAGGTGGAAAGGGGTGTAAGATCCAGGCTCTGCTTTATGTTCACCTGTTGGTGATCCAAGGGCGGCGTCTTCTCTTTATCTTCCTCCATTTCCTTTATGAACTGTATAACGAGCTTCTTAAACTCGACGATCGGTCGATTCTCATCCTCAGATAACCCTGGAAAAATAACAATTTCAGGACAGACTGACAGCTGTTCAATGGGAGCAGCCTGGGCATCGCTCCAATCGATGACTCCTGTCAGGTTGTACTCATTATCAAACAGAAGATTGCCGAAATGGAGGTCGAGATGACAAAGTGGAAAGGGGCCTCGGACTCTATCTTCAATGATGATCTGGGCTAGAGCTGTTTTCAGCACCCAACATGCTGTACGCCAGTCTGGATCAGTTGGATGCATGGCGACTATTTCTCGATTTTCCCCCTGTCGTTGGTTGTAAAAATATTCCAGCGAAGTTTCCAAGGGGCCAGGTGAACAGTGCCACCCCATGGCAATGATTTCAACAGGCTGATCAGCTGTTTCTCCACACCAAAGCCGTCCAATACGGCTGAATGTCAGATTCTGGAGTTCCACAAAGACATTTGCAAGTTGTTTGGCTACCTTGGCATGATACTGTGGAGGTATTGATAGCGCCAGTACGTTATCGAGGGAATGGCCCGCCAAGCGTTCCATAAAAACGTACGGGTATCCAAATGGTTGGTCTGTGGACATGTCAAACTCGAAAATCTGAGGTACCGGGATGCTTGTATGTTTGCGAATGATGTTCATCGTAGCTATCTCGCTCAGCAACGAGGTCCTGGTGTCGTCATCGGTGCGATACGGAATCCGCGCGATCCAGTAGACGTTGTCCGAAAACGCGAGTTCCACCACCAGGTTGTTAAAACCTGATGCAAAATGCGTCAGATTTATGCTACAGACAATATCGGGAGGGAGGTTCGTTTGATGTCTCCGTCGCGCGTCTATTCCGCGTTTCTTCAGATGCTCGAAGTTTGCCGAAGAGAGTATGAGCTGGATTCGCTTATATTTCTCTGACTCTGGACTAATTTTGGTAAATCCTGGCCAATCTTCACTTGGTCTTGCCATTTCGCTGACGTTGGCAGTAGTCAAATGAAGGCCAACATGGGAAAAGGGCTCTTGGATGCGCAGGACGGAGAGGGAGTAAGGAACAGCGGCACGCTTCACACGATGCGGTTCCACAGCTTAAACTAAAAGCAGATATCGAGGATCAGGCAGAAGCCCCCAATTCATAAGAATCCTGACCCATTTGCTTCCACCACTCAAAATGCACTTGTTGGATGCCTTGACTGACAAGTGCATGATACTGACTGATGACATGATGAGGGAAGATGACAGCAAGACTGTCAAGAACCATTCAGATGTAAAATCTGAAATTCTGAATGATGACTTCTTTGTGCGGTTGGTAGGTTGCTAGGTCGTCAGGTCTGACCTCGCTAGGTTCCTTCCCAGTGGCTCTTAGGGGCGCCCAGGTGGGTTACCAGGGGTAGTTAACATGTAACTAGTTAGTGGATGATAACCAACCCATCAATATCAATAACAGCAATCTCCAACACTCATCGAGTCCAAGTATCTTTTACAATCATCTCTCTTCATATCCAGAACCTGATCTGACAGTGCATACTTGCAGCTACATTCAGCTTCTGAATTGCTTGCTTTACTCTGTCATATCCAGCCATTTGGGGCGTCGTACATGTCATACAGTGGTTATTCCAGTGAGAAGTGTCCGCCAATGCTGTCTGTTTGTGTCTGTGCAGTTGGGACCCTTTTTCCCTTTTATTTTTCTTTTCTTTATTCCCCGCCTCTTTCTTCAGAGGAAGGAAACTTTTTCAGTAAGCTGACCGCCTGGCCTTGAAACCATGACTGTGCAAAAACTAAGAATGGCGAGTCTAATCGATGCAGGAGAGGAAGCATACCCTTGATTTACTCGAATTGTCTTCACATTGAGGATGTAGGAGAAGATGTACTACATGCGGTGCTCTCTTTTAGACCGGGACTACTACTCCTCCTCCATGAAGCCTCCTAATATCCACATATCTCGTACCAATGCTGTCAAAATACTTACAATCCAGAAGCTTGCCCCCCGCGAATCTGGATACTAGAACAACAGACCGCATACCTTGTTGCGTTGGACCAGACCACAAAACGACCTGTGCAGTTATATCCCAAACTGGACTGCAGGAATAACCTGACATTCTTGTACACAGGTTGTGGTATCTAAGTTGGCGACTGCTGGTTTCTTTCATCTAAAAAAATCTCTGGCTCACATTCAACGACAGTGTGTTGCGCAGCACTCGTGGAACAAGGTACGATGGCGTACCCACTGCTGCGCATGCAACTTACATAGTTATTGGGACAATACAGCTATTCTGTTGTTGTACTTAGTCACAACACCGATTGATAGACATCTGGCGTCAGGAAGCGTGGTAACCTGTTATCTTCACCGTCAATTGGCAAAGTTACCTATTCGCAGTCAAGCCCCAAAGCACAGCATTTGTCACCTGCAGTCTTGTCAGCACCAGATCGTCCTGTCTTACCATCAGCAAGGTAGCATGCAAGAAATTGGAGGGATTCCTACAGGCACAGTCCCAATCAGGGCAACCAAGAAACTGCAATCCCTCGCAAAAAGCGGTATCAAGGTGCTTTTGAGTAAACACAATAGCCTGCTTGCATTTCTTACTTTTATGGACAGAATCAACGCCTAATTCATACAACTGCTCGAGGCACCCAGAGCAAAGAACGTCCTATCAGCATAGTGGTACCCTACTCCATGGTACCAGGAATAGCAGAATAAAATGGCAACAGAAGACTGGAGAGAAATCAGAAAGGAATGGGATATGGATCCGCTAAATGCAACATTCAAACACAAAAATAACGCAAGGCAAATTTACACCCGCATCTAAATTATGCTGGTCATCATAAATCTGTCGTTTCTCATAATGGTTGGGGAACAAGGGAAAAACTCCATTTCGAGATGAGAGTCCCATATCAGAAGTATTAGAATTAGAAAAAAAAAGCAAATGAGAAAGCAGATAAAAGAGGAACAAGAGTCTGCTGAAAACTTCGGGCATCATTTAAGACGAATCACCTTTTTCTCCCAGAGCTTGCTGTTCCAGTTCGCTTAGGTGTATGCATATATCGATCTTCTTCATCTTCCTCCCCAACCACAGATGGCGTGCGTCTCTCAGTCCGTCTTTTCGGCCTTCGCCTCCGGCTAGAACTGATATTACTCGCAGAGTCGGACGGAGCTATCGATGACAGGCCGTCGTCGATTCCATCATCCGTCTCGCAATACATTTCACTAATCGAGCCACCTGATCCTGCGAATCTCAGATCTGGACTTCCATTCACTGAACCCATAGGCCCAAGACTCCCGCGCCGCGCCTGGTTCGCCGCAGCAAGCCCAGCGCCACGCTCGCGCAAAGCGCTGCGGATAGCCTCAGCTTTGTAGTGTAAAGCTTCAAAGGCATCTTCCAGAGCTTCCATGCCCACGTAAATATCCCGTTCGATTTCTGCCAGGGCAGCAATTTCGGTTTCTTCGTCCACGGAGATGGGAGCACCAAATGATGCAGGTCCATGGCGACGACCGTACGGCTGGCTGGCGGGACGTGGATTATGGACACCATTTTTTCGTGGAGAATCGCGTTTGCCATTCCAGGGAGGAGCGGTAGCAGAACTCTGCGGAATATCGTCGTCGGCTCCACTACGAAGGAAGCCATCAAAGCGACCTGAAATAAGAATATCCCATTCATCGTTACTTATAGCAGCGAGTGTCGCTAAGACATGATGCATGTCAGGATTGTTCACCAGATAAAGCGCTGTGTCTGGATCCCTTGGCTCCGCAGCGAGACGGTAAAGACGCTGGATGGCCAATCCAGCGGAAATCAAATAGTCGGGGCGTGCTCGAGGTTTTGGACTTTCTCCCTTCGGGGATGGAGGGGAGGTAGGGAGCTCGAGCAGTCTGCTGAAAAGGTCTCTTTGCTCAGGATCAAGATACGTCAACATTGCAAAGGCAAGGGTCTCGTCATCAATGATTTCGGGTGCACTGGTTGAATCCTGTGTTTGACGCGAAAGCCAGTCATCTACAGCCTGCTTCGTTTTTTGTGACTGGAGAATGTAATGTTTCCTTAATTCTGATGGTACATCACTGTCGAGTTTCTGCATAGGCACATGTATTGATTTCCCTATTTCGGCCGCGTCTGGCTGTGTATGAATCTGGAATGGTGGCCACGATGGCAGTTCACTTCGTCCAGAGACAAGCTCAAGCACCTCCCCCCAACTTACGCCGCTCGTTTCCTCAGAAAATTCATATTCGACACACATGAGGCATTCACATACTTCCTGTGAGATATCTCGCGCGAAGACTGCCTCTAATCTATCCAATAATCTCCGTGCAACGGACCTGTACCCGGTAGCAACGGCGAGCGAGCCACGCTTCGACATCACAGTCCCATAATCATCCAGTAATTTGGAGAATGGTTCGAAAAGCTTAGTTCCGACAGTCGAGGGATCAAAGAGATGTTGAGGCATGTTCGCAGATTCACCCGCTCCGAGGAGGTTCCGTGGTACATGATAGCTCAGCCCTCCGTTCTGTAATAAGTAATCAACCTTGGGAATTGTCAGCGGTATTTCAGGAGGTGGTGGAGGTGGTGGAGGATTTACGCTGGCCGCTCGAGCCAGCTCCGGCTCGTTGGTTACCGGAACGTTTATCGGAGTTAACCTTCCACCAGCCGGAGTGACACACCTCTCCCCAGGCTTCTTATTTCGGGAGGGCAGAGGCGACGATGTTTTGTGATTCGCAGCTGTCGAGCCGGTCCGAGGCCCTACGATTGTTTCGTCATCCGACACAGATGTGGTAGGTGATACGATCCTCGGAGATTTGTTCACGGATTTTGTTCTGTCATCCTTTGTGTGCTGCTTTTGTTTTCCAGGCGATTTATGAGGAATCTGAAATGCCTCCAGAATTTTGAACTTTGATGATGGTGTCCCGGACCGTTGTACCTTCTCGCTATGCTTTTGAGCATGATCAGAGGATACTCGTTTTAAGCTGGAGGATGACCTTGTGCTCTGTGGTCGGCTCTTGGGTCTCTTTATCTCATCACTAGTCCTGGATGTAGATCCTCCTTTCGCTTCCGTTGCCTTACTCACAGTGGGTGTGCTTCTCCGCGAGGGTTGGGTTTCGTCATTCGTTAAGGGAGGACTGGGTAGACGGGTAGGGTTCGTAGCAGTACTGTGTCTCTTTGATTGTTCGGCCGCCTTTTTGTTTCGACTGGAAGGGCGGTCATCTCTCGTCTTCTCAACGGTTATATCTGTAGGTTCAGGAGTTAAAATATTTATTCTCGCTCCCAAGGTTTCCCTGCTTCCGACTGCCTCTTTACTGTGTTCTTTCGAGAACGCAGGGTATGGTCTGCTGACCCTGGAGTTCAGCAGAGACTCGGCGTAAGGATCCTCAGCTTCAGGCATGGGGCTCTTTTTATTCTTTAAACTCGACGTAGATGAAGAAGAGCGACGAGTGGTATCGGACTGTCGAGCTTTTCGTTTGGTAGAGGAGGTTGTGGATGGACGTCTGCTTGAGGCGTGACGATAGCGTTTCTTCTTAGTTCGACTAGCCGTACTGTTTTGACGAGTTTCGTCTTCGCTGTCTTGTTCCCGATGACGATGCCGTTCACGAATAGATTGTTTAGGCTTGGGTGACATATCGCAGCATGAAAAGAGTATCGAAGTGAAGGCAAACGTCTCTTCGTGGCTCGACTCTTTGACGTCGCTAGGCCCCTAGAGTTCCAGCCACAAATAACCAATCCGAGCTGCTTCTGTCCTGCATCAGAGACCGACTAAAACTCCTTTGGTTTTCGAAGGATAAAGCTGTCAACGAAAGGATTCAGGTTGGCTGGATTTTCTTCCTTGTGGTTGGTGGGCTTCAGTTCCAGATTGGTGCAGAATCTATGTTGTGATCAGTGAATACAATGAAACCAAGTCTGAATCAAGGCGCTTGTCAGAAAAGATTCCAGAAGAAACAGCGTGGCAGCAGCCTAATGATAATGATGCCCTGCAAGTTTGCTTTTCCAACTGAGATTGGCTGTGTCGTCAGTTGGTTACCCAAGATACATCGATTGATTGAAACCATTTGGTGATTGTGCCACCCTTGCCCAATCGCAGCAGTACACATCACCACCCTTACGCAGCTTATTCTTGAACAAGCCTCTCAGACGACTACATATGCCAGCTATATTATGTGTCTATTTCTTCAAGAGACTGGGGAGAGTGTCTTCAAAACCCCCAAGCTTTTTAGAGACTAACTACTTGGATCCCTCAGGCATACAAACCAGCCATGATGGCATTGCTGAGCCGCCAGGTGTTCGACCTCGAGCCTGACTGCTCTAATACGCGTCCATTTGGAGTGAAACCCCGTTTTGGCCCTTAAGCTTACAGATTCCTGCCTTCCAAGACATTATCGGCAGCTATGCTCTTAAACCGCCAACCCACGATTTTTTTTTCCCCCCGTCAACAAGTCAGAGCCCACTGCATCAAGGCCACCCTGGAAGACGGAAAGGCGTGGAAACCAAACACTGGATATACTTGAGGTACAGGGCTTGTTGACAGAAATTGCCAAGGGCGAATGTTGAAAGCTGCGACTGTGATATGTATGGCAATTGCAGAATTGTATCCAAACCCTTGGGCGTGGATGGGGTAGAGATCGCGCTCTGGCCCCCAAGGTTAACGGCGCAGTCCTGGCTGAAAAAAAGTGGTTTAACATCGGTTTGATAGCCTGTTTGAGCTACTGGCTTATGCCGACGACACTCTCTCCGTTATGTTTGAGACGCCGGGTAATACCTCCTTGATGTCAGTTATATTGATATTATTTTCGGGATGGGCTTCTTTTTCCAAGGTTCTCTATAAAACATTAGAGGATATAGCAATAAGTGGACATTAGCAGGGCTGACAGTTCATTCACTGAAAGCTATAGGAATATGTGTCTACACAGAGAATCAGCATCTCCTTTGATTGTGATTTAGCTATCAGCACACCTGAAATAGGCGCGACACTTTGCTAGGCTCAGCTGAGAAGGTAACCCCGCGCTTTCTATTTCATCTTTCAAAGGTAAAGGAAAGACATATTGTGGAATTTTGTGACTGTCGTTACTCCAATATGTGCATTTAAACCTCATTTTATTTTAAATATTCCCAAGCTTCAAGTTGTTATTTATTTAGCATCCATATCGGAATATCATTGTTGTATGCAGATCGATATATTTCTGTAAATCCTTCAAGAATGGCCCTCGCTAATCTTCACTTGAGAATCAACGGTCGAGGCAGTCCTTGCCACTGACTTCACAGTGATAGCTTCCAACACCCAATTTCCGTTTTTCTCGATAACTAATCCTCCCCGGCGTGCAATACGTCGTATCCTTTTTGTCGCACGCGTTGTCTCCCCAGTCTCCGGATTCCAAATCCAACCTTCCTTAAGCCACATCCAGGTCAAAAATGCACGAAGTTCCTTATCCTTGGGGCGTACAGACTTCCACTCAGGCAAAAATCCATCTTCAGCATCTGCTCCATTCCAATCAGCAGCCACGCCACGGAGTACATCACGACAAAATATTCTCCAACTGTCAATTGCATAGGCGCCAATCCCAGGAAGATGTGCAATTTCCCAAGCCACACGAGGATCCTCGTCGTCAATGCATTCTTCCGGTTTAATATCCAAGCCATCCAATTTATTCGGATAGTGCAGTTTCCTAAAACGCTTTCCCTTGATCGGTGGAGAATTCATCCAAAGCGTCGCAATTGAAATGCATTTATTCGCACGAGCATTCTGGAAACCCAATTTCCGTATCATAGACACGAGATCATCGACATTCGCGTCAGCCAGTGAGCTAAGAGTGGGATATTTCTGGAAAACATCGTATAGCACCGGTATGGCTACCTCTCCTCTGGTGCGATTGAGGAAGATTGTCGCAATCAGCAGGCGAAACGGGTCATGGGCGAGGCTTTCCTGAATCAAGCCAAACGACGAGGCTGATGTAGGTGGGAACGGAAGGCATGATGCTGAATCAGGCTTCTTCCGAGGGAAGTAGGGAGACTTGGTTTGGCCTTTGGCCATAGGCTCCGTTGCACGACATCTGTTTAACTCTGGCGTGAGAGAGCGAAGTCAGAGAAGAAGAAAAGAGAAGACTTAGGAAGCAGTTGAATCACGTGCTCTGAGGGCTGCCCAACTCCACTTCTTTATTTCAACGTCGTCTCCTTAACAACGCACCAGAAGAACCTCAACTGCATTCAAGAAGGCGGCGACAAGGTCTTACATTGAAAGCAAAGACGAAATATACACTTTGGTATCAATGGGTGTCGTGGTTCCATGGATGCGGACTTTCACCATCCGCACTGTTGTAATGAGAACTTGTCACTTTAGCAGAGTGAACTGTCACAAAGAAAAAAAACCAAGAGAATGGCTCATCGTCAAAGCATTTGTCGGTTAGCCATGACAATGCACAGCTCTCATGGACTTATAGAAAATGAAAGATAGGATGACCAGAGCCAGGTCCAGGACGTGCCGTCTACTATATGAGCATTAGAATTACGCTCGAGTGTACTCAGCATTTGTGGCATGTAACGCCTTCGATTGCTGATGCCGGCCGGTTCCTTTCTCAGTCGTCAAAGCATATAGCCTTTGATAAACTTCGTTTGGTTTCTGGGTTGTGTGAAGTCTGCCGTTCCGGTCAGTCGAGCCAGTCATATTCACATGGGTTTATATGAGGTCATCAACGGGACTGAATTGGCCTTGGGATTGAAAAGTGCCCGTGCTAGGCCGGCTGGCATTCTTCTTGCAGCATTATCTTCATGCTGAACTCGATGCTCTGCTCTGTTGAGAGGATCCAAACAAGTCTTTCGTGTTATTAATTACCTCATAAGCATGAAGCTCCAGCGCATTGCATTTGCGGCCTTTTTGGCCGGCAGGGTTTACGCTGCCAACTTTTCTCAGACAATTTCTGGTATTCCTGAGCTGTCGAATATGTCGACTTACATTTCCCAGAACACGGCTCTCCAGTCTATGTTTGATACTCCGAGTAACGTTACTATCCTCGCACCCGATAACGCTGCCTTTGGCGATTTAGTTCAGGTGCAGCCAAACGGATCTGTTCCTTTAAGCAACTCGTCCCTGATTAATGGAATCCTACAATATCATATCCTCAAGGGTATATTCAATACAAGCAACTTTACAAACACGAGCCAATTCATCCCTACTTTGTTGAATGATCCTACTTTTACCAACGTCACCAGCGGACAAGTTGTCCGGGCTGTCCAGCGAGACAATACGGTTCATTGCATTAGCGGCCTCAACCAGGACGCGCAGTTCGTCGGCCAGGTATGAGAACGCAAGTCTTTCAGAGGAAACGTGCTTACAGAGATGTCTGTAGAGCCACTCCTATGACAACGGAGTTATTCACATTATCAATCAAGTTCTGACGCTGCCCCAAACTGTGACATTCACTGCATTTGAAGCGAATCTAAGCAGCTTTCTGGGTGCTGCAACTCAAGGCAACAATATCGACGCAGTTAACCTCCCGAAAAATATTACTGTCTTCATTCCTACCAACGAGGGCTTCAGACGAGTTGGCACCGTCTTTTCTAATGCGCCAGCTGGTGACGTTTCTCGTATTTTGAGCTACCACGTCGTGAGAGACAACGTAATATATTCTGTGGGCATGCACAATCAAACTGTACCCACAGAGGCAGGAAAAGACCTCACCTTATCGGTTATCAATGGAACCGCGTTTGTGAACTCCGCTAGAATTGTTTCTACGGACCTTTTGGTAAATAATGGAGTCGTACATGTGATATCAGAGTGAGTCAAATTATCTCTACAAACAATGCATTTGGACAGCTAATTCACCAAATTTTCCAGTGTTCTGAATCCTGATAATACCACTGTGGTGTCGTCACCCAGTGTCATTCCACAGCCCGTTGCATTCGCTGGCGCCTCTTCAGTGTCAACTGACCCGTTCACTAGTGGTCAGCCATCCCCAACTTCTACTGTCACTTTGCTGCCAGCATCTCCGATCGGAGCAACTACTACAACGACGTCCCATTCCACAACTTCGACAAGCACACCCACCATGGGCGCTGCGCCGATAGAAACGGTGAATGTTGGTGTTGCAGCTTTGATGGGGCTTGGTGCAGCATTGATCAATGTGTAGTCCCAGCCTATCTGACATGAAATCCTTGACTGGAAGGATAGTAATTAGCGGCACGGGCGCAATTTCTCACGAGTTTTAACTTGGTGTTCCGGCTTTCAAATCTGGAGGGCGATCTTTTTTGGTTGAAATGGCTTGAAGTTCTCGAGGCTTTCGGTAATTCCCATGATTAGTCCTATGTTCTATTCGTATGGAGTACACAATCAACTTAATTATAATTTCCGCTTTTTGCCAATGCACTCAGATTACTCCATGAGATATCTCAAGTAACATAAATTGTCGAACATCAAAATACGATTTGATTTCTCTTGAAAATAGTTCGGAAAATCGATATTGCAGATGCGGCCGAGTGGTCCATGTAGCTGATTATCGCGTTTCGTTAACACCGAAAAGGTCCTGAGTTCGAGTCTCAGCTTGGTCAGAAAATTACATTACTTTTTGCAAGTATGTATGTCTCTATTTGTGCCTATGCGGAAGTGTGAATAGTATTCTCCATAGATCTATTTAGGATTGGCTGCGCTGTGTACACGCTAAAAGCTCAGAGTGAATCGTCGCGGAAATTGACATTGTCAGTAGGAGATAGAAAACTTCGAGTTGCGGGGAAGTATATTGGCGATTTGAAGGAGATTTGAATATATATAGAGAGAGAGAGAGAAAGAGGGAGAGACGCGGGGGGAGGTATGCATGTATGTATTTAGATACATGTATGTTTAGATCGCCAACCCGCCAGAGTTGACCTGTCGCGGCTCACCAGCCGCCTCAAACGTCCCGTTGGGCAACACTCGGATGGCCTGCACTGTGCTCGACGACCGCTGGACAAAAGTAACATTGTGTTTGCGACCTTTCATAAACTCCACCGTGGCATTGTCATACGAGTACTCAAACTCCACTTCGTCGGGCACGAGCTGGTCATGAAGACGCGGGGCGGCCAGAGCCTGGGGGGTGGTCATGTGGCGATCGACAACGTTGATGATGCTTTGTAGCGTGGCAGTGATGATGTGAGAGCCGCCGGCGGCACCGGTGACGAAGTAGATGGTGCCGTTGGGGTGGGTGATGATGGTGGGGCAGATTGAGGAGAGGGGGCGTTTTCCGGGGCGAATGTAGTTTGATGGGGAGGGGCGGTAGCCGAAATGGTCGTTGGAGCCGGGGATGGAGAAGTCGTTCATTTCGTTGTTCATGATGATACCGGTTTCGGGGATCATGAGTTTGCTGCCGAAATAGAGGTTGACGGTTGTGGTGAAGGAGATGGCTAGGCCGGTGCGGTCGGCGGCGGAGATGTGGGAGGTTCCGGGGCTGTTGAAGGTATTAATGTTAGATAGATTTAAATGTTCGGGTAGAGTTAGGCTTTGGCGTATTGGAATACGTACGTCTCGAGACTTTCGAAGCCAGAGGGATCATATGCAGAGATGTTCTGAGTGTGTGCGTCTGATATCTTGCTCCGAATCTTAGCGGATAGTGATCTATTGAGGATAGAGTGCTGGAATTCATTGAGGTCTTTAACGAAATACGGATCTCCAAAGTGTGTTCTCTGTATATCGTCAGTACAAGCTAAGCCGTATGTGTGAGATGACTGACTTGGCCATAAGCAAATCGCACTGCTTCATCTAAGCGGTGAGTGCTCAAGTGCACATTATCAGTCGCGAAGAAATCATCATAACCGTCCAGAATGTTCAAAGCGCTCAAGACCATAGGTCCACTCGACGGAGCGGTGGTACTCGTGATTTTAAATCCTCTGTATTCAATCTCCGCGGTTTCCCTAACAGTAACCGTATAGTTCTTCAAATCCCCCAAGGTCATTGTGCCATTATGTGCTTGCAGAGTATTGATCATGGTCTCCGCGATAGGGCCAGAATAGAATGCGTCAGCTCCGCGCATTGCAATTGTCTCCAGCGTATTAGCATATCGCTTGCGAGTGATAATATCTCCGAGTCCCAGGCGAGTGCCATTAGGAGCGAAGTCGAGCGCCCAGGTTGGGTTCTTGGATAAGAAATCCTCTTTTCCTCTAGTAGCTTCCGTCATATAGCGAAATAGGTCCTGGGTAACGGGGAATCCATAACGGGCAGTATGAATGGCAGGCCGCATGACAATGTGCCATGGGAGAAGGCCATACTTCTTATGCAGATATTCAAGACCTCGGACTTCACCAGGAACACCGCTGGATTTGAGGAAGAAAAGCGAGTCCAGCAGTCAGCTTCAAAATCCCGACTCACGAGACTGAAGAGATATGAGAGGATATACCTTGCTAAGCCTCCAAGCATAGAGGCAGCGGTATTATTTTTGTACATGTCCTGGAATGCCGCCGCAGGGGCAGACTCGCGGAAGTCTACAAATTCATAGGTGTTATTCGGTGCACGAATGAGCATGAACCCACCGCCGCCAATGCCGCTATGATACATTCCTATGGGCCAAGGATTCAGCTTGAATTCAAATTGGAGGTTCAAAAAATTGACCACATACCAATCACCCCGACACAGAAGACTGTGGCTACAAGCTAAAGTGATATACAACTGAATAAGCATTCAATGAAACCGAGAATTGGACTCCAGTATAATACTCAGAAATTCAATATACACTTTCAGCTCCACAACGCATCGCAATATAGGATCACACTTACAGCATCAGCAGCATTTCCACCCAGTTTGAGCATATCAGTGCCAAAACCACTGCATATGGAGCTCTCGCTCGCCACTGCACCCAGTCGCGCATCTCGCTTTGCCCAGCCGTCAAGCTCCTGGTCGGAACCAGAGGTGCCATAGCCATGAGATGAGTCCCATCGAATAGGCGTTGCACCAGAGAGATTGGCGATCGAAGAAAAAACATACAAGCCCACGCACACCACGAAGACAGCCGGAGACACCATGATGAGCACACCACGTAGCATCTTGAAAAGAGAAAAAGAAAAGCCTTCCGGCTTTTCGCGCGGGGACCCCGTGGTTAAATATGAACGCTCTTGTCCCTCTTTCTCGGTGTCAGCTAGGTTGGGTTACGCGGGAAATTTTGCTGATCCTGGTCTTTGAGCCGTCGGCAGCCCTGGTGGCATTGTTGACTGACAGTATGGAGAAGAAAAGGTTAGTGAAGTACTAGGAAATCGAACTAGCAATGCGGATAGGATGGGGGTATCGCTGCGTTGGTTATTGGGCTTTGTGAGACGAATCACATCGGATCTGGGTGGAAATCGTGGAGAAAAAAGCCAACCCGATCGGCATCCTGGCCTTGAAGTTAGTTATTAGTTGGTATTATTAAATCAACGTTGCATCGCGTGGTCTGCAGAGAACAGAGAACAGGCCAGTTCAACAAGTAGATGGAGACGAAGAGATGACTTGACTAAGAGTCGATGAGGTTGAAGTTGAGGTTGATCTGTCGTCTGAAGTTGATCGGCTTGGTTAACTGACAACTCCAGAACAACACGCTCAAACACTGCTCATTGCCACTCAAAGAGTCAAAAGAAGTTCAGAAAGAAAAGGCCTGGTCGGGTCAGATCCATGGAGATTGCATCGAACAGATCCCAGGTCCTCTCACGACAACAACAACAGGGATGAATCCAACCACATCTGCACCCAGAATGACATCCCCGTTCCCTTGGTGAACTGATCTTGCGATTTTGCAGCTCGGCCGCATCCAAAAGCCCTTTCCATTCCTCCGCGTCATGAAGTTTGAACACGCGAGAGCACGTCTACAAGGAACTACCTATAGAATTATGGGAGCTTTGATCCCTTCGCGACCCCGCAAACCCAACACTTGATAATGCGACCGATGGCTTGTCCGTGTTCCAACTGATCCCAAGGGAACAATCGGCTTTTGGAGAAGCTCATGGAGAATAATTAGGAAATACTTCATGTTCAAGCTCTACGCAGAAGATACGACTTTTCTGAGTTGAGTGTCTGTTCTAAGAATACATAAGCCTTAGAATTCCCGAGATATTGGAGCAGTTTCATACGAATAACAGAAGCCAGAACCGTCTGTATGAACTATCATTTCTGTCGACTTACGGCGTTGATTCAAAGACGATCAGCCACTCTTGAAGCTAAACAGCTGCGATAGGGATTGAGTGGTGTACATATGTCTTACGCCTACGAATTACAGGATAGATACCCCTGATTTTATAATCCAATGGGGGCATGAAATGTCGAAGAGAGAGTATTGAATACTTGGTATCAATATCTTGCTGAATTCCTAGGAGTAATCAGTAAAATCAAGGGATTGGTCAACATCATCTTGTTGTACAGTTTCAATTGTTGGCCACGAATAATCCCATGTCAACAGCGTATGGCTCCGCCTTCCCTTCAAACCGCCAATCTTGCGGCAGATCATCGGGTAAAGGTTGTTCTGGCGGGATTTTCTTTTCTTTCTCCTTTTCTTTCTTCTCATCGGTTCCCCCTTGCTCTCTTTCATCCTTCTCAGCTTCTTGCTCCCAGTCTTCAACAACATCTTCAGCATCAGCCAGCGTTGGCTGCTTCGAACCACCAGATGAAGAAGGACGAGAATTCGAAGATTTCATCTCCTTACCTCTGCCAACGCCGCTCTTCAAAACGAGGCTGCCATATCTCCCACTGCCAAAGCCGGAATTGGTACCTTCGCCAGATCCAGACTGCGAAACCCCAGGAGTTGCTTCGGCCTTGTTAGTGTCATTGTTATTCCACCACTGTGGCTTTTTCGATATTACTTTTGACCATCCATATTGACCTCTATATTCAATAGCCGTCCGTTCATCCTCTTCCTGTTGGGTTTCGCATCTTGCCTTCTCAGCAGCCGCCCTCCTAGAGTCCTTTTCTTTTGCACGCTCCCGATCTCGTAATTTGATACATTCAGCGATACTTAGACCCCGAATGCCAATTCTGGACTGCTCCGCAGCCGCGACATTTGGTGACACCCAGCCCGGAGCCTTGTACACCAAGACATGTCGAACAGGCTCAGGATCAAAACTCTCGGACTGAAAGCCCCAGTCTGCTGCCAGGGAATGGATAAATGCGCGGATCTGAGAACGACACGGTGGGAAGCGAGTGGACCTTTGTGACGTCTGCGTAGCAAATGAATGAAGGCTCCCTTCATAGCCTTGAAGCGCAGCCAAAGTCGAAGATGATGATGACTGAATGTACAGGTCAAGTGTTTCATCAGAGTAAGGCAGGATACTTGAGTCTTGCGGGCCAGCCTGAGCGCTAATAGAAGTAGTCGTTGCAGGGTCAATGTCGATTTTCAAAGCTGAAGCCAAGTCGCGATTTCTTTTTAATCGGGCACATTCGCCATCGCATTTCAGCATTTCATTTTGCGTCCTTGGCTTATCGCGAGTCGCGCCGCATTTATTTTCTTCCTTGACCCGTCCACACGCACAAGTAATAGTAACGGCATACGAGCATGTGGTCGACTCAGGACAAGGGTATGGCGCATGACAACGTTCCGGACAAGGATGCGAGCAAGACTTCAAAAGCTTACCACATTTCTTCTGGCATGGATTTTCGGAATCTGCACATTTTCCGGGTGCGTGACAAAAGCTTTGACACTGATGTGCTCCACATTTTGAGGGCTTCATACACATGAATGCACACTGGCCCCTAGGCTGGGAACACGGCTGCTTCGATGATGTTTTCCCGCAGAGACACTTCTTTTCCACAAGATACGGACACTTGGGGCAATTCTCATCATCCATATGGCAGTTGTGTGGAGTTTGTGGGTGACCACAGACCTTAGGTCGCTCGCAATTAAAGTGGCATGCTGGGACAGTGGTTCCACACGGAAGCGGCGGCTGAAGTACTGTCCTACCGCAATGGCACGATATCTCCTCGAAAATAGCCTCAGGGCAGGTTTTGCAGGCACCCTTGTGGCACAATTCCCGGCATCTATGCTTAGAGCATTTCAGAGTTCTATCACAAACTCGCGTACATATATGTTCAGCTTCAATATCCTCAGACATCTGTTGAGAATGGAGAGAAAACGGCTTAAGCTTTCGCTTAGCAGCTTGCCGTTCTATTGATTGACGCTCACCCGGACAGCACCGCTCGCCGCATGTATGCCGCCCACAGCTCATTGTAGCCCGGCAAACACGCGAGCAGTGAGGTGGCTCATCAAAGCCTTGGTGGCAGAGTGATTTTGACGATATTCGCCCACAGCGACATTTGATATCAACGGGAAGAAAGCATGGCGGACACGGCCCGCTATGACATACCTTTAAGCAAGCATGTTTACACGGCAAGACTTTACCACAGGAGTGCCCACATGTAGGAACTGGATCTTGACACGTAGTTCGAGCTTTCGCATTTGGAATGCTGGAAAGGAGTGACTTTCCACATTGACAATGCTTAAGCACGTCGGGAGAACTAGGGCAGTGCGGCACTGCCCGAGTTTGAGGATGACATGATTGTTGGCAGCGATGGACACCACAGTCATATAAACGATCACAAGTCGTTCCACAGCTAAATGACCCAGTCCACGTCGCAACTTCACCGGGCTTGTCTTCATTTGCAATTTCACGCTCACTTTGCTTCTCCTCCCCTGCTTCCCTACATCGTATATCCTTCGTAGACTTCCCGCAGTAACACTTGGCATGTATAGATTCCTCACATGCGCCACAAAGCCCTTCATGGCAAGGTCGCGAACATGTGTGACGAAGGCAAGGTAACAGTTCACCACAAACCTCACCACAGCTCCATCCGTTCTTATAATTTGTATCCACGCATCTCTTCGTAGATTCTTGCCGTCCACAGAAGCACATCTGGGTTGGTCCCATTGCGTAACATGGAGGGCATGGCCCTGCATGACAAACTGAGTCACAGGGATGGGGACAGCCGTTTCGGGACTTGGAACAAGTTTGGCCACAAGAATGCGGAGGCAAACCAGGTAACGGTCGCGGATCAATCTCTTTCTCGCACCAACAGCTGTAAACCGACGGCATAGTGTCTTGCGGCAAGTTGCACCCAGGACATCTCCATTGTCTTGAATGTAGTTCCAAATCTTCCTGATCACCTCCTCTTGGACGTTCCATCGCCGATTCCTTGTTATTTGACCATTTTTTTATACAGCTCAGGTGGAAAACAGTCCAACAGCGCTTGCATGACCAGAGCTTTGATCTCCTTCCCAATTCAGATGTGCAAATTGGACACTCATAGAACCCATTCTGTATATCCTCATGCGTACGGGTTGCGATATCTGCTGCAGTAGACTTCGATTTCGGTGGTTTTGGTACGACTTTCGGGAATGTGGAAGGAGCTGCGCTTGGGGGTATGGCATTTGAAGGAGCACCAGGCACGAATTCTGGAGCGTCAGGGCGCAAGAACGCAGGGTCATTTCTAGCACTGTCACTTATGCCTTGCCTGGTATCATCGTGTGTACTCGAGGACTCGTCGTGCCTCGTTAATTGCCCACCAAAGATTCTCCCAGGGCCGGTTTCCATTTGTGTGCCACTGGTATCACGTTGTGGTCTTTTCCCTGCATTGTCACGTCCTCTGATGCCTCTCCCGCGCCCTCTCCCGGAACTCTCTAAACCACGACTGCGTTCAGATGCATGATGATGACTACCACGGCCACCACGATTTCGGCCTACCGCACGAGCTCCTCTACCACCTCTATTCGAACCATTTCTTCGACCAAGCCTGTGTGGTGACTCAGCGGGGACTTCAGTAGAAGGCGTAGGCATGAGAAATCTCGTATATCCCGCGTGTCGTCCTGCGTCGTTTTGCTGCAATATCACCTTGAAATAGACGGATGCAAATGGTCAACAAAGTTATCAATTTTGAATGACACAGAGCACAAGCTGAGCAACGCTTTTATCAAACAGGAAATCGCGCCACCACGAGTATGCAAACTTCCCGGAAGCTTTGGACAAACAATCTCTATAAAACTTTTGAACAAACCAACCAACACACACAGAAAATGAAACAGCTGAATATACAGATCTTCAGTAGCCAAGAGAGAGAGAAGAAAAAAACAAAAGGTGGAAAAGAGATAGACGCAGGATCTGTGAAGGACATGACGTTACGAGGGCCGAGCCGCCGAGGGAAGCTCCAACTGCTGAATAAGCAGTTTGGGTGGCAAGATTAGACTTTTGAGCCCCAACGCCAAGATTCAGACTAGCCAGTTAGAGTTTGATGAGTCACTTGCTGTGTCATCAAACTCTAAACCTGTTGGGCCTTGGCTTGGCAATACACAGTATCTTCAACTTCATCTTCATCCTTATTGGTCCACTCCAATGCGAGTTGCACAGTGTATGAATGTGTCACTGGAACCATCATGTTGGTTGATATGATATTAGCAAGCAGAGCATTATGAGTCAGTGCTTTTGCAGTCTTCTTAACCCTGTCAAGCCACCTGTTCAATCTTCACCAAATGCTGCAAGATACACACACTCAATGCATTGACAAAAGCAGGCTAGTTAGTTATGACTGTTGATGTCGAAGGATGAGTGTGTTTCTGCTGAGCCTCAAGGACAATGAAGAGGGGCTGTGGAACACTTGTCATAGAGAAACTTTTCATAGACAAGACTGAATGGTGCCTCTGCGAAATTTAGTTAATCTACAGTGAACTGTGGATTGATATCATTGACTTCGCTGGCAGTGGTTGTGCTTTTTTGAAAACAAGGCTTTTGGAAGACTTTTCAGACTTGATATATATCTAAAATATGAGACAGAAATCAAAAAGAAGAAAGAAAGAAAGAAACACCCTCTGTTCTCCTCGGATCAATTATTAGTGGGTAGTCACTGTGAAGAGATGATGAGTCTGTACTCCACACACCAGCGCAAAAAGAGCAATCACCAAGAGAATAGAATCATCCAAAAATCATTGCAGTTCAGAAATAAACCAGCAAATGCAATGCAAATAGAAAATGCTAAGGCATCTAAATCAAACATAACTTGCTGCTAAAATATAGGCCATCATGCATCTGGCTGCACGAACAATACCACCTCGCCCCTATCATTCTTTCTCATTCTCAACATTCTCCACAAATCCTCTTCTTCTTCGAACTTCTTATCTTTATCGTCTCCTCGATGCCTTCGCCGACCTCTACCTCTTCCTCCTTCCCCAGCATCCTTTGATTCTCGCTCTTCAGAGCCCATTGATGAATTTTGGTCCCGGTGGAATCGTTTCAGGACCTTATGCATGGAGCAACCTCGTTCGCTACTAGGGCCTTTGTTGACAAGCGACAAAAAGTAGTTCGCTCTTTGGCGCTTTATCAGCTCGAGATCTTCGGGCCCATCTTTGCCTTGCTTGTACATAACGATTTGGTCATCTGAGCTCTTGGTTTTACCCGTAACACGCGGACGAGGAGAGCGCGATCGGTCTTCAGACCCTCCGTGTATTTTATATTCGATCACTTTGAGTCGTCGAGGGCGTTCATCCTCGCAATCATCCCATTCACCGTCATCATTGGCAGTAAGGTTTTCTCCAGTTCGACGTTTCGATTTGGACACCTTCACGGCTTCCGACAGCCGAATGGACTGGCGTTTTTGTTTACGGGCGGCCTGCTCCTTTTCGGCATCTGGGGAGATGCGTCGACGGGGGCGAACAAGAGCTTTGGGTGCCGAATCATTGCTAATGGCGATACCAGTGGCGCCGCCGCCCAATATTGATATAAGCTTGCCTGTACGACCTTTGACAGATATACCGAGACCATTGTCGTCGTGATGCTCTTTTTTTGCGCGTCGAGTGCGCTTAATAGGTGATATCGGATGAGGATAATGCTCTCCGTTTTGATATTCACGGTCACTTCGGTAATCAGAGTAGTCTGGAGACTCCGAGTATCTCATCATCCGGCTCAAGCCTCCAGTAAGGCCTGAGTGGTTAAGAGCTGGTGTAGGGGCATTGACAACCATACTTGAAGGTGCATCGGCCATCGAAACGTCATCTTCAAACTTGGTATGGGTGGCAGGCGTAATCATGGGTTCTGGGTTTGTTCGCTTCCTCTTCTTATCACTGCTTGATCTCATGCTGTCCGTTCGATTAAGTTCCAGAGACGGCGGATGACGCCGGCTGGATCGATCTTTGGTATCGTAATGGGCTGGTGTCATGAACTCCATGGATATATTCGATGGTTGATCGTACAGAGCAGGCGGAATCGGCCCTGCGCCATACGAGAAACCGTTCTCCTCATACGCGACATCGTATAACGGTTCTTCCTCGTCTCGGTCCTCTGTAACTCGTGCAAGCTCCTTGGGCGCATCAAAAAGCTTTGGCGCGTCAGCAACCATCTTCATTTGCTCCTTTGTGCCTCCCAGGGAAACCTTAGATGCATTCGGACCATTCTCTGAATCGAGGAACTCGAAAACGTTGACAGATATACCTTGTTCGGCGGCGGGCTTCGACGAGACACCCGGTGTCACTGATTGCGTCGCGGGCGGAGGACTTGGAGCAGGAGGAGGGGGATTGTTTGCAGGTCTGATGTCATCATCATCGGGCGCATCCTCGACGTAAGGATTCAGTGGTCCTTTTTCGGCAATAGTGACGGATTTCTTGCGTTTTTGCGCCTTAGAAGGCCTCTCTTTGTACAAAGTGCCTTGGTATTTCTGGGCTTCTGACATACATGTCTATAAAAGACAGTAAATCCATCAGGTGGCCTTCAATTAGCTTTTGTCCCTCATAATATCCGATGAACGTAGAATAGAACATAATCCAGCTTCTTAAACTAATTAATCCAAGCCATGTGTGTGCAAGGTTTAAACCAATGCTGCCCAATAACGTCAGGAATACAATGCAATCATGAACAATGGGATATTGGGATAGGGCCTGATCCCATTTGAACACACATATTGCCAAACCCTGCAGTCACATCTTAAACAGGGGCCTGTATCCATCGATTCACAAAAGGTCCGTCGAAATATTCCGCCAAATAGACCTTTTGATGCCCACGATCTGCAGGGTAATGCGAAGATAATGCGCGGGTAAAGATACGAGAAAAGGAATCAGGTAGAAGCTGCCATAACAGAATAACCGTAGGCAGACAGCCAACATACCGTATGCGATCTGTATTCCGTGCCCTGGAAGTGCACCATACAATCCAGACAGGAAAAGGTCGCACCACGACATTGACTTCGATGAGGATCGAGCTTCTTCTTGGTGAAAACGTCGCCACAGGCCTGTAAGCCAAAGAAAGGCCAAGTTAGCTAGAGTCACTTGTGTACTAATGTATTTTGAAGCCTTTCATAGAGATTCTCAAAGACCAATTCTCACCTCGCACTGGAAGGACACCATGATGAAACCAGGCTCAGAGAGATAGACACCCGACAAGACAGGGCGACTCCTCTGGCTTGGGCTCCTTGAGATGTTTGATGCAGCGTAGGGTGGAGATCGAGCCACCCAGAGGCGGATTGTTAATGGCCAGAGAGATATAGCTGTCGAGTGGGAGTTAGGTTAAAGTGTGAGGCGGGAAGGTAAAAGAAGCTTCTTGTGTGCCTAATAAATGCAGAATAGCAACCAAAGATTTTTAGGGCGACCAAACAATGCGATGGATGGACAACGAGAGGAGAAGCTGAGAAGAAGCACGATAAGCAGTTGATAAGAATGAGAGAACTCAGGAAGAGAGATAGTGAAATTAAAAATAAACAAGAATCCCCACAGCCTTCTCCCTTTTTTCTTTTGTCTCTCTTAATTCTTTTTTATCCCTTCGCCGCTTTTCTCCCTTGTCCTCCTTGTGTCGTTGCCGCCTGGCCTCGATCAACCTAAGAGCTCCTGCGCCAATCTTAGCAACAAGGGCTTGTTGGACCAGAGCCTATCACGTCGCAAATCGATGACTTTTCCTTCGTATCTTCCGATTTCACTTTTAACTGCCTATCAGTCGCAGAGAGTTTCAGCCTTGTTACTTCAGCTCAACCAGGACCACGCAACAGGCCAGCAGAATCGATGAAGACGCGAGTGGTTTAACTGCTGCGGTGATTCTCAGTCCAAGATGCCGAAATTAGCAAGAGTACGGGAGAGTCTTCAGAGTCATCGAAAGATTTTATCTCAGACCATCCTATATACAAAAAGTGCGAAACAGAATGAGCAAGAAAAATGATTCCGGTCTGCTGACCCCCTCTTCCAACTTTGCAGACACCTTGCTGTTCCATGACCCTTTTCGACATTTCCTATTTACGAGATGCTCGAGTTTCTTTTTTGCACCCTTCGACAGCTTCAATATCACACCGCTTGTCCAAATGTCTCTTCAGAAAACCCAGACAATCTGGTTGGTGTTTTGATCCCCACCAGCACCACCCTCACCATTCCCCCAGAAGCCATTCCGTTTTGACGCCGGGAAGGTTGGCGACTCACCCGCACAGGGTCAGGAGACGCGTTGCTGCAGCAATGCCTGCAGGGGGGTTTTGGGTTGTTGGTTGGGCAGTCAAGATGGGGATCAGGTTCTGACCATTCATGCGCCCAGAAACTCCAGCTCCGTCCAATCACGATGCCTTTGAAGAACGGAACACCCATACAACAGACATCGAGATATCCTGCATCTGGAGGATTTGAGGAAGAAAAGGTAATGTAAGTATCATCGATTTTACTACAACACTGCGCTTAATAGCAGATTAGTGCTCAGGTGAGTCTGCTTTGCATCGTCAAATCAACTTTGGCTTCATCTACGGGCAAATCATGGCCAACACCGTGGTCTCGGCTTCCTCTATTCGGGCCGAAGAAGGGGTGGAATATATTGTTTTAACACGAATACTATCGCCACATGATCACGCTCCCCAAGCTGTGGCTGCAAACTCGTCTATATCAACGCTTTTGAAATGATAAGACGGTGGCTCGGGCGAACACCATCGTGCGCCTTTGTGAAACATAGCATCAAAGTGGTGTATCCGCGCGGTGGCAAGTACGGTACAAACACCCAGTTTTTTCAGGAGCTTCACGCTCAGAACGTCTACAGGCCTTTGACGCTCAAGCCCAGCGGTTGATACAGAACTATTACGCATGATTGTCCGCTCGTGTGAAACTGCAGTCTGTGGCCTGCGCATCCGTTCTTGGCACTGGAGGAGTTACGGGGCTAGTGTATTGGTTCCTTTGGTCTGAATCAAGTCCAGTGTCTCGTGTACATAAGAAATGACCCATCCACCCTTCCTTCCTGTGGTCGAGATACTCCCTGCTATGTTCAAGGGACATCGCAGTGGATATTCTGAGACTTGCCTCAATGATGTTACCGAATGTAGAGGTCATTGTCCATCTCAGCACCATCAGAAGAGTCCAGAAGAGTTTTTTCTCCTCCATCACCTGGTCAAATATTCCACTTTTCTTCTCCATACGAGCTTCCTCCCTGCAATCGAGCCAGCCTCTTCGATCGAGAGCGTGGACTCGAAGTCTCCTCCAGCTGTGCTCGGAAGAGTCATGTGCCCGCTCCTTATGCCGTCGGGCCATCGGTAAATCACCGTAAAATCCGAATAGTAATACAGCTCATTGAAATACAAAATAGATCCAGTAGAACTTCATCTACCCATTCGTTTGTCTGAAATAATCAGCAATCGTAACAATCCACACGGAAGCCAAACAGCAAAAGAAAGGATACACCTACGGCTCAGCATTAATCTCCACTGGCAAGAGTGCATCAGTGTTAAACTCCCGTCCAAGATTCGTCAATTGGTTTAATCTCGCCGGTGGTATGTCTCCCTTCTCCGCCAGCTTCTCTGAATCTCCATGCCTATCACTACATCCACAATCATAAAAGTCTCCTAACTTGGTGCAGTCGAAGATATCTTTTTTTAACATCTTGTTTACTTCGTTGTGAACGTGACATGCCCATGCCGCCGCGGCATTGCGGGAAGATACTTGAGGAGGGAACTTTTTCAAATGGTGCTGAAAATGTTCAGCACATTCACCACTGTCAGAAGCGAACAGCACATTAGCTTTGTCATTCTTTCCACGGCCCATTATAGACAACGACACGGACGTCAACATACCATGGATACAACCTCGCGAAAAGATAGATATACGATCGCAAAGCATCCTGCTCTTCCGTCGATGGCCTTTCCGGAAACCTCGCCATCATGGTATGCAGTAATCGCCACGATGCCCGTCCCAGCTCCGCCCTATCAACCAAACCAAACAGGTTAAATCAACCCCCTTTTCCAAACCAAACGTAATTCAAACAAACCCACCGGACGCTACTTACTTTGCAGTTTCATTCCCCAATTTCGGCATCACGACACTCCCACCCAACATCCGGTCCGATATATCACCAACCGGCAACGGCTTCCCCAAATGGCCTGGAGCCCGTGCCTTAGGACTCAATGGGTCCTGCCTTTGGAAGAACGTAATCGTTAGTATAAAAAACACAATCATGCCCGTGAGGACGAATAGACGAGACGTCGGTCGCATCGCCATGGCTGTGGTATGTGACTACTGAGTTGCAGCTCGAGGCAGGGGAAAGTTCTTCGTTGCTATTGCTGTTGCTGTTGCTGTTCGCAGGGTGAGTACGGGGTATCGCAGGAGATCAACCATACATCCTTCTCCACTGGCGTTGATTCAATCATTTGACAGGAATTGTTTCCTTTCTGCGGCGCTGGCTTTCTGAATTGACCGTTTTCAGCATAGGCTTCATGTTCATTGTTGAGATACTGTGTCATGATGTCGTTAAAGCCATAAAACCTTAGTCAGCCACATACACAGTAACTACATGCTAACCTAGCTAATCCCTAGTTAGATACTATGTACTCTGTATGTACGTACGATTCTGTTCATTATTAGTGAATTGTGATCATGTCTGTCTCCTCATCTGTATCATGTCATTTATATTTAATTGTTGAAATGTCTCCCTCTAATTTCAGGCTTTTTGTGTGGCTTCTATCAATTGTTCTAATGTCGTACAGTCCTCCGCCACAAATCAATCCTCACGCCAAACACATGTACATAATGCCATTCCCAACTCCAAGAGTACAAAACTCAGAGACAATATCTCAGTCCCCCAAGCCCAAAGTCATAATGATAGATCTCCCATATTTTTGACCATGTCCTTTTTCTTCCATGTGCTCCTTATAAACCAAACATTCACAAAACCAGATTTCCAATGAACCATCACCAAAAGAATCAAGCAGTTAAGATAAAAGGAGTCTTGGATGGGCAACATTGAGTGCGACCGCGGATATTGCAATCATGCTGTAGGAGAATTTCATTAGCTTCAAGCCAGACCACTCATCTCCAATCTAAACACAGAATCTAGTCACTTACACTCCTTCCAAAGCGATAAACGTATCCTCGTGTCTGATCATTTCTCCGGTAAAACCGTCACTTAGCTCGACGACGCGAAACACGCATCGAACGAAAATGCATAGGATAGCAAGGGAAAAAGGAAGCCAAAAGAGGAACAGCCTTCGACCCCGCGTGGACGATGGTTTTTCGTCAAGGCTCCCGTCGCTCAAGTCCTTTCGTCGGGTATTGCGAGCTCTCCAGACGAATTCCACGGTCAAGATAATGAAGATGAGAAGACTGAAGACCTGAAAAGCGAGCCCAGAAACCATGACATTGGTGCCCGGTTTCGGGTCCTTATCATCTTGAGATGCCACGCTGGCGAGGCCTCCCCCCACGCCCTGCAGTACCAAGCTAACCAAATCGCACGGGATGAATATCCAAGCATAATGCTCAGGCTTCAATCGTGACGCTTCAGGGCCAAATAGTCTGACGATATCCGCAATGCAAAAGTATATACCAGCGGAGTAAAAGGCAGGTGCAATCGTCAGACAACAGATCTGTATGAGGAACCCATTCTGGTCAAAGGGGTTGTCGTAGAGCAGGATGCGTCCCACGTAGCCAATGACTTCGGTTACACCGCCGAGGATAATAGGAATAGAGTACATATAACTTCGCCATTTGATCATTCCGACAGCCTGAAAGAGTGCACATACACCGAAAAGAGCGACAAAGGTGACGTTTGCGGCGAGCGATGGGCGGTAGCCAAAGATGCTCATCTCGACCGAACAGGCCTCAGGGGTGCAACCCCACACATTGGAAGGCATCCTAACGTTCAACTATCAGGTCTCCGACTCAAAACCAAACAGTACCAGTGGTGTAGTGGTAAAAAAAAACAGGGCTAGGAATTGTCCAGCAGCGAGCGTGAATAGGGACAGCTAGAAGGCTGGCGAAAGAACTTTGCTTAAATGAGAGTGAGCATAAGTCGAGAAATAACAGGAAATGAAAAATGCCTCTATTTAATAGTGTTCAGCTTGAGAATCTGAACAAAGACGAAAACAGACATCGTAAAAGGACGAAACAGTTTATATGTCATCGGTTCCGCCCCTACCAACTGAATTATGGCCCATGCTGTTATTGTGGAGAAGGCAGCCCGGATGGCCTTGGTTGGCTCCATTCTAATTGCGACTTCAACCGTGAATTGAATCATCGTCCAGATTCATCCGAGAGAAGCTGTTGATGCCAGGGTCCAGGGAGGCTTTCGCTCTCAACGCCCAGTCTTCGTAGCGATGCAGCGGGTTCGTATCCGTGAACTGCCAAACACAAAACCCGAATACGAATGCGAAACTCAGAGGTGCCATCCACAGTATATAATATAAATATGTCTCTTCTTATTCGCATTTGTTATCGTCTCCCAGGTACGGAGGCTGTGTGCAATCAACGCGCGTCCTGAAGGTACACCCGTAGGCCATGCTCAGCAGCACAGGGGGCCCAAAATCAATGTCCCGGAACATTGGCTGGGGCTGCCTGTTAGACCCCATCGTCCGCTTAGCATTTGCGATCTCTTACCAAGCAAAACTGATTAATATGATCCTCACCTACAAGTCCATCTCGACAAAGAGTGTGGACTGTAAATATAGTGTGGATTGTGAGTGGGCCATTTCCAGCAAGTCGGAGTAGCGATTTATTCCGAATTTCAGCCCCATAGGGATCAAATATATTGCTCAGCGGGTAAAACATGAACAAGAAGGCATATTAATTGACTAAGGAGAATAAAATCATCTCAATATAAACTTGCAAGTTATCAAAAAGTCATGCGCTACTATGTAAGTAAAAATTTACGTATGTCACTTCAGTGTGAGTTAAGCCATTCAGTGCTCAATGCGATTTTGCATGGAAATGCCCAGGTTTGCTCCATACTGATGTAGTTAAACCCCACTATCAGCTAGCTGGGAGTGAAGCCTCGTGGTACCAGTTCTTTGAACAGCTAAAAGTCCGACATATCTACAGAAGATAGAGTGAGCAGTCAAAATAAGCAGGCTGAGTAGATTTATCCGAGCCCCTTGAACGGCCCAGACTACAACTTTTTAGAAGACAGCGATAGAGATGATCAGTTCTGAGCAAATCTCAAATGGCCGGTCCTTCAGAGGCACTACCAAAACTACAACTCACGGGGCTACAGCATAACAGAAGCAGTCAACAGATCAGGGAACCAGGAGCTTGAAGGGCAAAAAGCCGGGCTCTTTTCTGTATCACGTCGAAGACAATATGCGGTCGGTTTGCATTGCGTATATCTGCCTCCCCGCACACGGCGAAGCAAGCTCTAGCGAGGACAACTAAGCACTCGTCGTCCTCCATATGGTTCCAAAAGCCAAGTAGCATTGGTTTGGTCTCTTTTTGAAGACAATTCGACAGATTTAGTATCCGAACAATGCACATTGTTCCACTTCTGCTTGTATACATAAGTATGGGTTCACTTCACCAGCAATGGCATGTGCTCCAAAACTCACCTACTCATCATTGTGCTCATCACTGATGTTAAGTTTGATGGATTAGGGAAGCACAGTTTCGTGCCAGTTGATGGGGAGTTGTTGGGCTGACTTTGACTTCATTGGCATCGCGTTTCGAGCTTTTCGCGATAGGAGGCATATCCTCCACGCCGAGGTTGTTGATTGGCAAGTATATTTTCTTCCTTCCATTCTGCACATATTTCAAGCTGTCGCAATTTCCAGATTTCCAGATTAAAAGGTGTTCCAGTTGAATAAACCACTGGCTTCTCGGCTTTCGGGCTTATCGGAACTTGGTGATGCAAGACCACGACGAATACCTTCGAAACAAAATCATTATGAGTCCGTCAATACCCTTGACTCAGAGAACGTTGTTGTTGCTGATGATCGTTAGCAATTTAAAAACTGAAGTTGATGAGATCGCAATGATAGCGGGTTCCAAGGGCGTTCAACTTGTCATTAGTAGGTTAAAATTTCTAAGTAAAATTAGCGAAATTCGACGTCCATACATACATATCCAGCTCATGGCTCATTAACGTCCGTCTCCCACGGTTTCTCCGTCATTCCCTCGATATATCTTCCGCCCTTCGGCCTCCACATTGCCGCCACGTGGATCGGTAACATCGACTCTCTCAGGTTCTTTAATTCTTCTTTCTCAATATCTGATAAACCTTTCTCATCTATATCTGGTTCAAGAAAATGATCCATAATATATATGAACCCGTGTTTCTCGTATAACGGTCGACCATAATCTGATGCGTCTAACCAGCATTCTAGACTCAGGGAGTCGGCTTTCTGAGTCCCCCATTCCATCAGCATGTTACCCACGCCGCGCCTCCGATACTCAGGAATGGTAAAAGCGATGTGCAGGACTATACATCCATAATTCAGTCACCCCTTTTCACAGATCGGAGAAAAAAAAAAGGATAAAAGACAGACAGGAAGAACGCAACATACATAAATGCGGCCTCCTCGCTCTTCTGGCTCTCGGCGCGTCCATCTGTACGAATACCTTTGTTGCAAATTCCCTTCCTAACGAACCCTCCGGCCACCAGTCGGCCACAAACTCCTCGGCTTTTTCGAACGGATTGCGCTCGTATATAAACCACTGAGCGGCGCCAACCAGTTTACCATTCGCGTCTGTATCAACGACTTTAATCCAGTGGCTTTCTGGTTGAGCGGTTCTGTGTTGCGCAAGTTGCACGTCGACGCTCGTGGCGAGGCTGGCGACGCGGTCATTGTTGAAGATAGGCGCAGCAGCGCGGATGAGGCCCGAAAACGGCGATTCGAACGATGTCCACTGGGCGGACACCATTTCAGGAAAATCGTCCTCAAGGATGGGGTGGACTTCAAGACGCATGGTGGTCTAAACTCATTAACGATAAAATGACCGCAAGAGCAATTGGTTTACACAGGTTTGAAGTGGAGTTGAGCAAGACTAAGTCGAAAGAATAGAATAGCTTTCGTTAGTCCGTTAATCTGAGGACTCGGAGCATTTCTAAAGAAGATGTGAGGATCCCAGGCACTTTATATTTTCCGCGAGCTGTTTCCGAAGCGGGGCAATACCTGGAGCAATTCACTTCCCTTTGAAGTTTGTCCTGAACGCATGTAAGGCAATTGACGCCCTGCAAAAAGCGTGGCAAGCAGGGACGTGACCTGTTCCACTGTTGAGTACTTACACGGTAGATGCCAGGCTGTGCTTTGCAGATTGAAAGGCTGGCTCATAGGAGCTCTTTCTTCTGCACTCAGCAAAAAGGTTCTTTGATGTGATTTATAATGTGTATCCATCCGAGGGCTCCAGTATGTCCTGATCTCCACATATAATGCCAGGGGAGCCTTTGCTGTTGGTATCTAGGGCCTTGGCAGATCAGTTGCCCATTGTAGCACTATCATGATCCTTGAAACATTTGTGAGCCTGATGCGGATGCACGTTGAGTCGTAGCTGATTCAGTTTCTTGATTGTTCAGAAAATACGGGATAACACGAATACTATCGTGAGCCTCGACGGCCTTTCACTTCAGAAGGATAATTTGAGCAAGGGCAGCTCGTCACCATCCATCAATTATTGCACAACTATGAGTGATTTGGTAATGAGGTGAGGCCTGATTGACTGTCATCAAATCCAGCAGAAGTCAGCGACCGAATTCGAAGGGAAAAGCAACAGAAGCTTACTTTGAATCCTGGCACTCTTCTTGCATACGATGTGTAAATAGAAAGATATGAGCTTTGCTCTAGGACGCAGATCTCTTCTTCACCTCTATGTTTGATAAACAGTTCTATCTTTTCTCACATAACTAAGCCGAAACATTCTCAGGGGTGTTTGCTCACTTGCAGATTTGGCAAGTTTAAAATCAGCCCAGTTGTCCAGAACAATAACAGAGAGAATCCAGACTTGGATTCCCATTTTGCTCAATGGACCTTGATATTTCCTTTCTTAGTGTGGAAGATATGTAGACAAGAAGCTGTGTGGCCGTTGCCATGCTGAAAATAATGGGAAGAGAAGTGAGCTGAAGCCCATTAATATAAATACATATGTATGTACGGAGTAGCCAGCAATGAAAATACACAGATGAGATTGAACTCGAGGAATGAATGCAAATTGAGCAAACAGAACCCAAATAGCCAATCAGGTCGCCACAAAGCTGTCTGCTGTGAGTGGTCATGGATACAACTTCCGTTACCATATAAAACCAACCATCTCCCCCCTCCATCGTCTAATCAACCGCCATTCAACTTCTCTTCTCACTCTCGGTTCCCCCTCCTTCACCTCATCTCAGACCCAGCACAGCAACAACCCCTCTGCCTCCTCAATTCTCTCATGCCATCCCTTTCTCTTTGGCAATTCTATAGGCCACGAGCACCCTGCTGGCACACACTCCAACATCAATGACATTTGAAAGCCCAATTGTTATCATTCTCTGTCCCATGCTCTCACTGGTCCTTGTAGGTCTCCTTCTTCGACCTGTTACCGTCTTCGTAACTCCCACCTATAGCCAGAGTGCTTTGGGATTATGCTGCGAATCATTAACCAATGGCAAAAATGCCTCATCCCAGTGAAGCCGGTTCAGGTGCTTTTACAGCAAGGAACCTTTGCTCAGACGACATGGATACACGAGAGTCTTGAGGTTGAGATATACAAACCAGTGAGATGAACAGAGTATCCTCGACCCCGTGCTGCCCCATCCACGTCGTGGTGCGATGTGGAGTAAAGGAAATCCCAATTCTGCAATATTGCAGACTCCGAGGATCCAGCTTGCTAGTCTAGATTCTGAGGTGCATGAACCAAGCGTGGACATCCCGGTTGGCTGGGGCAATGACATGGAGCTCGTTCACGCAATTCAATGCATTGCTATTGCTTCTCCATTTTGATCCACAGGGTCCATGTACCATTTCATGGGTTGAGGATATCAGCAATCCAGGTGGCTTTCTAGCCAAAAATAGCCAACTGAGGAGAGTTGAAAGCGAAGTTTACAGGAATTCGTGGAAAATCCCGGATTCAGGCTGCTAGCTCTATCGTGTTTCTTCCTTCACACATCCATCACAACCAGCCTGGTTACCCCAGCCATTCCGGACAGAGTGCATATCTAGGTAGGTTGCCGACTGCGTCTGTACTTGAGTGGAAGCCTCTTACCCTATCAGAAGGGTCAACTTTGGATGATGTAGTTCGCTTCAGGCGTCGGCGGTCTTCGGCCTGCTTCAACCCTACCCTGGCATAACTTATCCATTTGTTGTCAGACTCTGATACGTCAGGGGGCAATGAAATTCAGCTTTTTTGAAAGATATACACTACTACATGGTGTAAAAATGCTGCCTTTTGATTCAATGTCATCTTCTGCATCATGCAAAGTTAGGCTTGAATTGCAAACTCGACTTCTCAAGATATCCGTTGCTGTGTGGGATCAAAATGCTGGTCTATGCTGCTACGGCTACCCCCGCTCTTTGGGAGTTTTTGAATTGTTGATGGACAAAATCAGTTATATAAAGTCTCATACCCTCGCTTTGCAACAGAGATGTTCTCACATATCTAGTTACTCAGCATTTAACTCTCTACTCTCTTGCAAGCCTATTGACCCTTTGAGCTCTTACTATTCTATTACAAGTCCTCGAGATACCAATATTCTTCAGCATGTCCAACCTCAAGAATACGAATAATAAGGTAAGCATTGCAGCTCTTGTGTCTTATCTCCAGAGTAACTGACTTCGTGGAAAGTTTGTCGCCGTGGATAACAATGTCCCCGCCCTCTCCGCCACCAAACAAAAGGCGGGAACGACTTACATCTTCTACTACAATCAAAATGGCGAGATCTCTTACCTGCTTGGTGCCGATGTTTCCGACTACGCCGAAAAGATCGTCAAGGTTAAAGACAGTTCCGGCCAATACAATCCCGTTAAGGGGAGCAACTCGCCTCTTACTACGACTACCTGGAACGATGAGGTAGGTAGACATGAATTAATACCCCAAATTACTGAACAGCGTCGCTCTAAAAATCCTATCTCTCAGGTCCGCCTCTACTACATCGACTCCAACAAATACATCAAGGAACTCTGCCTCGGCTCAGACGGAAAATGGTTCTACGGCAAGCTGACGGACAAGAACTTCAAAGCCGCCAGCCACAGCGGGCTATATGCCGCTGGGAACGCAGACTACGAGAAAAATGGAGGGAATATCACAGTGCTGTTTATGGATGGGGATAATGACAACAATCTGACTGAGGCAACTATCAGTGTCAGCTCGGGACAGTGGGAGAAGCAAGTGGTGACGAACTAGGGTAAGCTGCTTATCTGGCATGAATGATGGATTGAGAAAGCTCCAAGGGATGGTTTAAAAATATAATGAAAATTGCTCGACCAGATGTAGGTAACCATCAGAATTTGGTACCAGTCAGTTTAGGGGGGAACACATTCTTTTATCAATATTATACAGAAAATTATCTTCGGACCGGCAACATGGTACCAATCTATCATGCCATTGTCGATCGAAGTCATGCATCCAATATCTTGTGTTCAAGATTGCTCTAATGTTCTAGGAGTAGCACACCACCTTAAAAAGTCAACATCAAACCGACATCTGGCCTCTGAGCAAAAGTTGGCAGGAAGCAGGGAAGCCATTCATTAGATAAATAGCGATTATTCCTTTCTAAAGATGATAGTAGACATTTGAAAAGGGGAGTAAAACACCAGTTCCAACATGCAAACCAAAAAAAAGAAGGGGGAAAGCAACATCATGCACACATTCTGGAAAACATTAATATTAGAGACAAAGGGGGGGTGTAACAAAAGAAATGGTATATAAGTATACATAAAAGTACGTTAACTGTTTCAAGCATCTCTAGAACACCGGCTGCAGTTCTTTCACAGCTCACAAATCACCTGTCAAATAGGTGTGAGAGATCTAAAGTGAGATATATTTCTTTTTCCCATTTCTTAATGGTTGGTCGAATATGCCCGGGCATGTTGCAGAATGAACAAATCGAAAGAGCCAGGCCTGGGGCATTGGGCTGAAAAAACGGGATCGACGAAGGGGGGCGGTAGTCCCCTCAAAAACATGCGAACGATATGCGATCCCCTGGCTATCCTACCAGAATCTCTTGATCACTCCGCACGCGTTCGTCCTTCAAAACCACTCGCGAGCTGTTGGTCGTAGCTTAGGCTGCAGTGCGAGTCGCACGGCGAGCCAACCACCTACGGTGGACAAACAGCGAGAGGAGACCAGCAGCGACAATGAAGACGATGCAGAAGACAAGGATAACGCCGGGGTTCTTTTGGGCGAAGTTTTTGCGCTTCATCAATTGGTGCGCGATCTCATCGCGGGGAATTAAGCTGCTGATGGCGGCCATTGCGCGAGATGTGTGTGACGGGAGCAGGATTGGCTGCGCGCATGCATGTCAGTATGGGGAAAAAATCGGGTCCCATTCTAATTCGTTGTGTGGAATTTGCGACTTCGGCGCGAGAAGGAGGGAGAGAACAATGGCTGGGATGCTCCAACTCTTATTTGCGGAGGGTTGGGAGGGGGGTGGAAGTATATTGGCTTACCGAGATGGGACGGAAAAGACGGTCAGAGGTCAACGTTGAACGAAAACCCCTCGACTTGCTGGGCGGCGTCTGCTTCGCTGCCAGTGTCAGTAGTCGCAAAGCGCGAGAAGTGGGAAAAAATGATTGTGGGAAAGATATGCTCAATGGTCACCAATCCGCAACAGTTATCCACTGTTTGCAGTGTAAGGACTGAGGGGCAAACCAATCTTCCATGTGTGCTAATTCGTGTATGAAGTATTCGACGAGAAGTGATGATGTGTGTTATGACAAAACTGGTGGATACGGTACAACACTTACACGGCACAGAGCAGCACTGAGAGATGACAAATCTCAATTGACCAAGACACAGACCTCGAATCGCGACGATTAGAAGAAGCCGACAGCTAGGATAGGTTACAGGAGCAGCGACAAGAATGCGACGACGAGGAATAGAAAAGAAAAGAAGATAGGCTGGAGAGAAGATGAGAGGAGAGGAGAACAGTCCAACAGCAACGGGCAAGCTATGTAAGCGTTTCCTTGGCTGGCGTGTAGTACCGGTAATATTTCGATTCTGCGTTCTGTATTCCGTATTCCGTAACTATATCCATGACCTTACCGCGTTACCTAGTGCTACATACTCATCGCTGCTAGGGTTGAAACCGCGACAAACTTTTCTTCTCCCTTTTCTTCTCAGCCCGTAAACCTTGAGAGAAACCGTCAGTCAAGGATTGTGGTATAGCAGAATTGTTGCAGAAGGGCGCCTTCACAGTTGTATCAAGACTGTGTGTGAGAGCAAGGACTGCTTTCAAATTCAAATGTAGTTTGTGTACTCCGTACTCCGTACAGTAACTAGTTATGGTTTCAGGACAGTATGCTTTGGTACTTGATACTACGGTAACAGACATTTGAGTATACTGTGTATTATCACAATAATGGTGCTGTTATTGCTCTGATCAACAATCATCAAGGCTGTCTTTTTTAACATGAAAGAAGTTCAAAGTGGCTGCATTTCAGTTTCCCCGACAATATTCCGATTATCCGTCGAGGAAAATCAACAAAGAAGCCACAGGAGAGCGCCCGTTATGCTTTTCTGACCACATAGATCATAGGAATGTGTTTATACTTCGGGCCGTTGTCCCATTTAACACTCTGATGATGAAATGGCGGGGAACATTCCAATGAATAATAGCAACAAGCTTTGTGCTTTGTTTGGACCCTTTTTTCCCTTCAGATCTTTTGCAATTTCAAGTTCAATTTGGTCCTGCGACTCTCACTAATTCAGCTCTAGACATTCACGATATGGAGTGAGCGACTCTCTTCTCGCGGACTATACAACTGAGGTTCAAGATGCGGTGGGGTTTCAAGCGGCACCGGTAACTAACTAACCAAATCGAGCCAAAAGGCGGGTTCGAAGCTCTCTAGAATCTGCAGCGTTACATACATGATACTGTAACTATGTACTAACTAGTACTACACAGTGCATGCCACCCCAATTTGACTTTTGATTTGTGGGTTCGACGGTTGGTAGCGCCAATGGGAGCAAGCTGAGAGTAGCCAAGACATGGATGCGTTCGATCACTCTTCAACAAACATGTCAAACACATATCGGGATACCCCAGTACCTGTTACTTTCTCAACCGTTGTGCTTGACGACATATCAATTGACAGTCAAGGTCATTTGGAGTATCAAAGAGGGAATGAATCTGCTCTAATGAACCTGAATGATCAGGCCTTGCTTGTCCCGCATCCGCAACCAAAGGCGTACACTACCAGAGAAATCTACATCGTGTGAACCTTTGCCGTTGCTCGAGGAAGACATTCCCATCCCTATATATTTCCTTTCGGTCTCTCGCAATTGGCCGGTATGCGCATACGGTCTACATATTTCACGGCAGCCTTTCCCGATTACTGCTAGGACTTGGAGAACAGTTTTACATTCCCATGGAAAATAGGTTCCTGCTGGCCTTCCGCCTCCATTATGGATAGCTGGACCATTTCACGCGCGTTGGCCTCACGCTACGTTACCATTTAAAACGGGGACTCAAAGAATAGACTGGCTGTGTCAACAGATATGGTACAGCAAGTATCGTGGCCGCTATATCTGAAAAGCCAATTTCTCTCCTGTACGCCGCCTAGAGCAAGTCGAAATGCTGAGCTTAGAATGTGCCAGCAGAGACGTAATATGACACACAAACCAGGCGTGGTTTGCCCGCGATTCTTGATTGCCTTCAAAGACCAGATATAAAATGGTCAATACAGGGCTCAGAATGGGTGAAATTTTCAGTCCCAGATGCTTTCAAAAGGCAGATACATTTCTAACTACCAGAACAGAGGAGAGGACAGGTACAAAATCCTCATGTTTCGGAGATGCAGATGATATATACTCTCTGTTCCCTACAGAGTACTCCTTACTAATGGCAGGCATGTATCTCTACAGTACATATGTGTTTTACAGCCGATGACTTCAGCCTCTAAGCTCTTACACGACCATTCTCAGCATACGAAATTGAAAAATAAAAGACCAATTAAAGCTCACCTTCTATGACTGCTTCCAACATTGTTTATCGAAGAGCGGATAGTTCTGTCAACCTTTTTCGAGTTAATGGGTTTCCACCCTTGCAAAATCGCTATCATATATGTACAGTGGGCAGAACTTCGAAACAAATTCAACCAGACGCATCCCTAGAGCCACATTGCGAGCGCTTATGGGCTATCGGCAAGCCCTCGATTCTCCTTTCGTCATAACTCTATGTACCAGAAACTCAAATGCAACGATAGATAAAATCCAAAAGGTAGACAAGCGTCTGAGACCCCAACGTCCGTTGAATCATGCGAGCGCTAACTGCTTCTTAATCTCTGCAATAGCCTTGCCAGGGTTCAATCCCTTGGGGCAGGTCCTTGTGCAGTTCATGATGGTGTGGCATCGATATACACTCATGCTGTTATCGAGAGCCGCACGTCGTTCCGCAGTCTTTTCATCGCGTGAGTCAACGAGCCATCTGTAGGATTGAAGAAGCATGGCAGGGCCGAGGTATTCTTCGCTGTTCCACCAGTAGGATGGGCAGGCGGTTGAGCAGCAGGCGCAGAGAATGCATTCGTAGAGGCCATCGAGCTTTTTACGATCGGCGGGGGATTGGCGGACTTCCTTGCCCTGAAGATATGAAAAGCTTAGTCATGTTCAGTGAAAATGGCTGTCAAGAGTCAACGTACATCAGGAGACTTCGTCTCGCGCTGAAGATATGGCTTGATGGATTTATATTGCTTGTAGAACTGGGTCAAGTCGGGAACAAGATCCTTAACAACATATGTATGAGGAAGGGGGTAGATCCGGCTCTCCTTGGCGGTGTCGGTGGGAATACGGCCTAGAAATTGTCAGCACAAGCTTGAAAGAGTTCAACCATAGCAATTCAGCCCCAACGGCGGAAAAAATTCAACCTGAAACAAAGATCAAGAGCACTTACACAAACAAGCCAACGTGTTAACACCATCAATATTCATCGCACAACTACCACAAATCCCCTCCCTGCAGCTCCTTCGGAAAGTCAAGGTTGGGTCTACTTCATTCTTGATTCGAATCAGAGCATCCAGCACCATGGGGCCCGTCTTGTTCAAGTCAATGCTGTACGACTGCATGCGTGGCTTTTCAGACGGTCGATCGGGATTCCATCTGTAGATGTGGAAGGTCTTGATCTTAGCTCCCTGCGACGGAGCCGGATCCTTGACTGTAGCGGTTGCGGTCTCAGGGATAGTTGTATCTTTGCCCGCAACTGGACCTGGAGTCTTGGATTCCACGGTGGCATAGGTGCGAGAGAAAGTGGCAGGGCGAAAGAGAGGGCGGGTGGTGCGGAGGAGGGAAGCGGTTGGTCGAAGGGAGGCCATTGTTGAATATACGAAGTTGGTGCCAATGAATGTGAAGTTTTTAAAATGCCACTTGTGTGCTTAAGTCGAAGCTTCACAGGGCACCAACAGTATTCCAATTATTCTAGGCTGAAAATCGAAGAAGCATGGAAGCGAGAATCACCTGGCTGTTCGACTTTGGTTAACTTGCACTGAAGGCAAGACCTCGGGAATGCTAAGGCAAGTCGGGAGAAGCCGGTTATGTCAGCCTGACTAGTGAACAGGTTATCCAATCAAAATGCAGCTATTACCTACACCACTTTTCGAAGGCAAACAGCCAATCAGAAGCATACTTAGTTATCGATTTCTCATCCAACTCAGCAGTCAAGCCAAAGCTGGAGAAACAACAACACCATATCACTGAACGGTCTATAGATATGGGCCCATAGCTCGTAGCTCTCCGCTGTTCGACCAATTCCCAAACTTCATGGTATGAACAGATATTAGTATGTATTAAACCTGCTCGCAGAGTTTTCCTCTAATCTGATGGGGAAAGTCAAGCCATGTAAAAAGCAGCATAATCACAGTGCAAAATCCTTTCAATTTGAAGAATAGCAGTCAATTGTGTGCAGGAGTATAACTCTTTCTAATAAAGCGACATTAAACATGCCGTACCATTATATATATCAATCCTATCACCTAAACGGCCAAACCACCAAACTATTGTCCCACGTTCTGGTAGTTGCAATCCACCAATTCCCAATTTAAGGCCACCGTCTGCTGTCGCCCCATAAATATCCTTAACATAATTCTTTCCATCGAAGTTGCTGATCTCGATGTGAATAGGTGCAAGAAGCTCATGCGAAAGACCTTGGTCCCAACGGATCTGCCCAAGAGACTCAATCCGCCGATCCTGGTAATATAGCAGAAGACCACAACACGGATGGTGGGACTCTCGCTTATCCCTGCAGACTCGTACTCTGAGAAGACCTTCAAGCGAAGCCTTGGTCATGTACCAAGAAGTCTCTGGTGAACCCTCACGCAGAGAGGTTGGAGGAGCGCTGTAGTGGTCAAAAGTGGGCCCCGAATCTAGGACGCTGGTGCGTCCCTGGTGCTCGCAAGTGACTCCAACCTCTGAGACGCACCATGCTTTTGGATCTAGTCCATCATGAAAAATCCCAGAGACGACGCCATCGCCATCTTTAACTAAGGAACGAAACTTGTAAAGATGTTGCATATGGGCTGGTGAGTGTGGTCCAAATGTGATGGTTCTTCCTAGGGTAGTTCGGATCTCTATCGGTGAGTTGTGCAAGGACAAAAGGGGTGATTTCGGACTTACGACTAATATAGGGTTGTAACATGTTCCTCTGATGCTTTTCAATTTTCGAATCCAAGCCGCTTCGATGAATTCACCAGGATTGATTGGAAAGAAAAACCAATACTTTTGACGGCAAATCGGGCGTCGGTTCATCAGAGAAGTAAAGGTTTTGAATGCCTTTGACATGCCTGAGAAACCATAAATTCCCAAAATTTTCGCGTCAAAGCAACAAACAACAAGGCCTTGAACCTCAGCACCAAGCTTCACATAATGTAGACGGCAACTGTTTCGAGTGTGATGAACATTCCGTGGCTGGAATTTCGGTGGATTCGGAGAGCTCCAGATCCTGCGCTTTCTAAACGGACTCTCTGGAACGAGCCAAATACATCTGACAAACAAACCCTGGTTAATGTTAGCTGCGGTGCATACATATAGCATGGACAGATGAACATACATCACAGCTAACATGGGCCTCTGCATGATGATCTGAAACTTCCAGAACTTGATACCATGGGGATCCGTCCGGTAGCGGATCCGAATCTCGGTCCAAGAACTGTACTCCGCGCACGCCAATGCGATCTATTGACAGAACGATCTTTTTGGTACGGGCCGGTAGCCTTATACGTCGAAGCCCTGAACCAAGTGGTATGTGATTGATTCTTGAAATGTAAGAATGTCCTTGGTAATCTGTTCTGCTGATGTAAATCTCTTGTCCCGAGTTGGGTTGTTCAAATTCATTTTCACTGCCATTTCGCAACTGTGCAATCAATCGGCGTGTCTCACCAAGCAGTATCAAGTACCAGCATGGACCGATGAAGTCCAAAATTATGGCCTGAAGCTCTGACGGGAGCTTCTTAAACAATTCTTGTCTAAAAGTAGTTTCCAAAATATACTTTGTATAACAGCTAAAAAGCCCTTCCCAAACAGATGCAGTATCGCTTTCTGCCGTGTCTTCAGGTTCGTACAAGGGGTTGGTTGCTTCTGCAAAGTTCAAGAGAACTTCATCAGTGGGTTTCGCAGATGGCTTGAAGCTGGCTTTCAAGATTTTGTAGCATGGCCTGTGGAACCAAACTGATTTTGTTAACAAAGTAAGACGTGGCATGCTACTCTGATGCAAATCTGTCACTTGGGTTAAAAAGGCTCGTGCGATGAAGAGCGGAGCATACCAAATAGACCTGGTCCAAGGAATTCATGCTGCCTGCAGAGCAGACAACTCTGTAATATACCCATGTGTTGTCTCTCATTTCAGTGTGTTGTTGATGGTGACGTTGTGGTTCTTTACATAGTATGTCCACTAGGTAATACTGTGTAGAGAATTTGTACGGAGTACTCTGTACATACATAGTACCTAGTAACCTAACTACCTAAATTGGTTAGTTAGGGCAAGGTCCCAACCTTATCTTGCTTATCTTGCTTCTGACTAACCATTCATAACTAAAGCAGCAAATGGCTTAGGTCATCTCCACTGCCGCACTATTCCAGAAACAGAATAGGCGCCCAATCCTTCCGAATTAGTCCGTTTCGCCAACTCAACCTGATACTTCAGCGCGCTTCGATGAGCAACGCACTTCTCGTCTTTTTCAAGCAGTCGTGGGAAATTACTGGGAGACTCTCACTATTCTGCTATTGAGCAAAGGAGATGAAAGTGTCAGATATCAATGCCTGCCGCCCTTGGAGGGTTAGTTACCTCCCAGATTGAGAGAGATCAGTGAGCCAGTCACGAGGGAAGTTTCGGGTTCATTGTGACTTCAAGTGGGCATGAACACATTCTGGGATTGCTCTGTATGAAATAGTGACATTAGTTTTCAGTCTTTTCTTTTTGCTATATTCTGTGTGGATTGCAGAGCCCATCGGGGTATGGAGTGCATGGGTGAAGCTGCATGTTCATTGAATCATTGGTGGTAAAAGAAGGACATATATTTCATGTTTCGAAGGTCAAGCACTCCCGTTTCATGTGGTAGCTGGCTATCTTTTACCTACAGGTCATCTTTTGAAAAATCCAATGCGGCCTCTAATTAGTTAACTGCAGGCTTGAAGTGAAGTTCTTCTAGATTTGCATGGGGGCCAGTTGTTCACTTCTCATCCTGTCACTGTATCCATTGCCACCCCAGGGAGTATATAACTAAAAGGTGTGAGTTGTAACTTGTGTATGCCCTTGGTTTCACCGACACAACTTTTGGCCACAGGATACTTATTGGTACTTTGCAATGTGGTTTAATACGTCAAGCCCCAGGGTTCTAGCTGGCGAAACGATAAGCTTCATTGACTCCCAAAGCCTCATAAATAATGCAACCCCATAGTTAACTAAACGCCTCACTAAAGTAACGAACTAAATTAACTGAATCAAGCAGAAGTACCAATTCGCCCCTGTCTGGTCACTCCCCCGAGGCAATAATAAATGGTTATCTTAAGTTTAGCTGGCCCATGACCAATTTCATAATGAAGTGGCTCCCTTTAAATACACCCGACATCCTCCCAGCTCGTTAGTTCGCCAACGCATTCTTCCTTGGCCAGACTGCTCTTTGTACTCCCTAATCAGACACAGCTCCCTCTCCACCGCTGCAAAAACCGCTTCTTTTAGCTGTTGATTCCCGCCTCTCCCAACCTAACCCATCAGTTTTCACCTGTTGCTAGCCAATTTTGCTTGCACCCTTTTACCACTCCGCCGTGAAGATCGGACCAGCCTCCTTCATTGTTCTGAGATTTTCAGGCATATAAGAACTTTCCGGGACTCTTATACTTCGCTTGCAGAGTCTGCACAGAGAAATTTTCAGCTTGAAGCCAAGTCAATTTCCCAAGGTCGTACCTAAGTGCCACTTGAAGATCATAACTCGGAAACACATGGAAAATGAGCAAGCTAACCTTCTACTCCAGAAGCACCCCAATATTATACAGTTCCTCTCCGTGCGACTCCCCGACGAGTATTCCCCCTTAATTCCCCGTCTCCGCTCGACAGAAGTTCCCACCTTCCCAGCCCAGCCACTCTGCAACTCAGACTTTTCCTTTCCTTCGGCCGTTCCTCCTATACACGTCTCCATGGCTCCGTCGCGCAAACCTCGCTGCACCTTCAAGGACTGCAAAGAATTCGCCCAACGGATCGTTGGCGACTGCACCTTTTGCAAGGGCCACTTCTGCGGCAAGCACCGAATGCTGGAGTCTCATTCCTGCAGCGGCCTAGAAGACTGCAAAAAGGAATCCCACGCGCGTAATGCCGAACGGCTAAATGCTGAGCGAACGACGGTGGTTAAGGGGGTATAATAATAATAGGATCTGTGTTGGATATATGTCCACGTCTTGGGATGAAATATTGAATATAAATTTTTTGACACCTTTAGCTGGTTGGCTTGATTGGATGAGCTTTGTCTGCAGGGTTTAGCTGAATGCCTTGATTTCCAGTGGTAATTTTTGACATGTTATTAAGCACGGTGTGGTTGGCTTTGACTGTGACTCTCTTTGGCTCGGTTTGTGGGTGCGATTGAGGTTCTAGGTATGGCGGAGAGAAGATGTACTCAGGCCAGCAGTGCCTCATGGCCTGTGCATCCCGTCAAAACTAGACTCATCCGGGACTCTACATAGTTCTAATGGCCCTGCTCGTGCCTAACACTATTTTCAATTCCACAGTGAGTCTGTTAATAAATGATTCCTTCACTCAGCTTCCAGATACACATTCTTGTGAGGCAAATCTGCCAGGCTTGATGTATCTTAAATCTGGGATTTCTCAGCACTCCTACCCTGGGAATTAGACTGAATGCTTGTAAGACTGGGATGATAAAGATGGCACAGTTGTGATTCCATTGTGCTGAGTTCACATGGCTGTTTAAAGACACAGCAAGAAGAGCTGGTCTGGACTTCAACTGTCTCTATGCACAGACAGCATGTTTTGCGGACATATATAACGGTATGTGCGAAGTGCAGCCCACTGAACACACTTCATCCAGCACAAAGCATGAGATGAGATCCGCGGCGTCAGAGTCTGATGGGCACTGTCCACCATCACAAAAGCGAATAAGGCCTGGGTCAAAATCATTGATGTCTGTGGTCTCGTCGTGCGGCATGTCCGGTAAACCATTGAGACTTAACTTGACAATCTTAGGTCCCTATAGATCAAACTATCTGTCATCAAAGCAAATAGGATCTTACCACGCGTGACTGAATTCCCAAGTCGCCGTAGCGCGTAAGAAAAGTATCAGCGTTTGTTGGTGGCCAACATTAGATAATTTACTTACATATGCTGACACTTCCAGCTTGAGAGATGCCTTCTCTGCTTTGTTTTCCTGATGGACTAAGCAGCTGGCAGGTATTGGAGAGGGCGGCCTAGTAACTTCTTCCAAATGTTGGGCGCTCCATCTAGAAATGGCCTATCAAATTTGTCTTTCCCAAAAGCCATCTAGGGTCCAAGTTTTGATTGCAAACTTACAAACTGAATAGAAGAGAAGATTTGCTCTTTTCAATGTTTGTCCTGGTCTAATTTCCAAGTTTGCATAGATGGGCGGCGTGATACTATTTGGGCCCGCATGTGTGTCTATCTCAACGTGAGCCTTAGATAGACCTTCCCGTCCATTCACAGCGTAGGCATAAGAGTCAAGCCATCAGTGCTATGTTTGCATTCCCGAAAGGAGCTCAAAATCAAAACAAATCAGACGGCACAGTCCCACCAAATGAATATCAAATAAAAGAGAAAGTCTTCTTTTATCTTCTTGTTGTCTGTGTGGAACTGCCTGCCAAAACCTCTGGCTTTTATTTTCTCTATATCCCAATTATCCTTTTTTCGTACCGAGGAAATGGAGGACGAGCAAGTTAGCTCTGACCATTCTGAGTCGTCAGGTTGGACATCATATTTCTGTGACAGCTTCAAGCCAGCCTGCTTCGAAGTTACTTGGGAGCACAGTTTGGATGAGCTACCTTTGCATGTCGCAGTTTTGCATGATGATGCGAACGCCGTGCGAAAACTGCTTGAGTCGGAAGCATTCGCAGTGATATACCAGACCCAATCAATCAGCACACTAATGGAGCGCCCATCCATGAGGCAATAAGAAGGGGGAATCTCGATATCGTCGATCTTTTGTTGAAGCACGACGCATACGTTCACATACGGGCACCGGATGGCTTTGGGGAATTATCCGTTTCAGCTATCACAATTGCTGTCGAGCTGGGACACGTACTAATCGTTCAAGCCCTTCTGGATGCAGGCGCAGATCCAGCAGTAGCGGATCCTGGAACACTCGGAATTGCGGCGGAATTAGGCCATAAAAATGTGATAGAGGTGCTTTTGCAGTGGAGTAGGTCAACGAGAGTCCCACTCGACAAGAATGATGCCCTTGAGAACGCAGCAAGAGAATGGCAAGTCAACGCAACATGGACAATTCTGGAGGACGGAGTGAATAACAAGAACGCGTTGAACGACGCCTTAATCTCAGCGGTTGATTCGAGATTATGGGCACGAAGTCTCATTGTTCCCTTCTATGTTAAATTTGAAACGGCATATCGCACCAGGCAGACTTCCGTGATGAAAATGCTACTTGACGCCGGAGCTGATCCCAACCACAAATACCATCCCAGGTCTCATTGGGAAGCAACAATGATTCATAAGTTGCATGACCTAAATTCCAGCATCACTCCACTTCAAGCAGCAGCCTCAGCAAGTGGTTCAGCAGATGCGGTCAAATTGCTATTGGAAAGAAAGGCGACAGTTGACCTGGTTGATAAATTCGGACAGTCACCCTTATTTTATGCCACGCTAAGCAACGACATTGAGATTGTCAAAACTTTATTGAAATGGGGAGCCAACATTGGAGAGAGAAATACCAAGCTGTACACTCCGCTGCACATGGCAACTCAATTCTCTAGCCCACCCATAGCGATCCTTTTACTAGACCGTGGCGCTGATCCAGTCGCGAAAAATGCAAATGGCGAAACACCACTTCACACCGCGGCTCATGGCTCATTTGAATTGAACTTAGAGACTATGCAAAGTCTTCTGCAACGTGGAGCTGATGTCAACGAGCGAACAAAGGAAGGATGGACTCCTCTGATACACGCAGTTGAATGCAATAGTGAGACCAGATGTCGGTTTCTGCTTGAAAATGGCGCGGACGTCAATGCGACCACCAAGTGCAATGAGACTGCACTTCAGAGAGCCATTCGCCACGGCACCAGTGTTCCAGTGGTAAACGTTCTCCTTGAATATGGGGCGAATCTCGTTGGACCGAATCAAGATTCAGCGTTGCACTGGGCAGTTGAATCGCAGCGTCCAGAGGCAATGGTGCAATGTCTCCTGGATCACGATGTAGACCCAGACGTTCGAGACAAATATGGTGCCACACCATTGATCAATTCCGTAAAAACTCGTGCATTTCGACCAGATTGGGCGATCAACACGAGTTTGATCAAACTACTTATCAGAAAAGGAGCGGATGTAGGGGCGGTTGATAATCAAGGCCTAAGTGAGAAGTCCTGAATGATATGTGCACTTCAAATTCCAGGGGAGGGCAATAATAACGTTCCAAGTGGTTTGGATTCCTGGGTTGCATGACAATCCCACAAACATCGGGCACTTGGCTTCAGTGATTATGGATGGCTAAGGACTAGAAAATGTTCAGCATGAATCGCTTGCATGATTTAGTGTATGAATAGTCAATAAGAGCTATTCCATATAATTTAAAGTAGAAAGCAAACATTGTACGCTGTTGAGTTGTGAGATGATGCTTCATTCAAGAAGACGAGGTGAGGTGAGCCAGCGCTGCTTACATAAGCTGACCAGTTTCCAATAACGAAACCAAGAGCATAACTGTGCTGTAGTCAACATGAAGCCCGAGTGTTTCATAGCTACCTGTGTTAACAGCTTGCGGTCATCAGCAGCCCATCTGTTCTCCGACGATGGCACCATCCAGCGACTACACAATACCCAGCGGTGGTGCTGGCCGTCTCAAGCTGAAAGGCGTCAGAGAGGGACGAATCGAGAAGAAAAAGAAGAAAAAGAAGAGAACTCAAGATACAGATCCGGACCTGGAGGAAAGCAAGGAGACATCTCAGGTTGAGGACCAGGAACAACGCGTTGATGAGCGTGACGCCTTAGGCCGGAGCCGGAGCCGGAGCGTTGCAGAGGCGGATGCGGTTGCGGACAACGATCGGCTGATGGACGACGGGAAGACAGAAGCAGAGCGGAGACATGAAGAAGCGAGAAGGAAGAGGGTGTGTGCTACCAGTCTTTTGGAGAGATTTTGGGGCGCTTGAGAGGCTGACCAGCAATTCTCATTGAGTAGTTGAACGAACGACTAAAACGCGAAGGAGTGAAAACGCATAAAGAGCGAGTGGAAGAGTTGAATAAGTACTTGAGCAGTTTGAGCGAACATCATGATATGTACGTGCTTTATTCCTCAGCCTTCTTGGCCCTTCGTCTTTGATGGACTTTAGAAGGCAGATTTCATGAAAGGCATATATTGCGCAGGTTTACTGACATTGATGCAGGCCGAGAATTGGACCTGGGTAACAACGGAGGGCCTCGTTTCCTACACTCTCTTCTCTTATGGTTAATGATAAATATAAAGCGAACGGGTTGTCAGTGATTTCTCATCCTTTTCCATTTGAGCCTTTGGCGGTGCATATATATGATGAGGGTATGGGGTTAAGCGTGGATATAGCTACCTAATTTTATATGTTTTCGCAAAACAGAGCATACGGCTACTATAAGCATCGTCTCAGGGCCTATCATTTTTTGGCTTGGATCACTTGCTTGGAAAGAAGTTCTCCACATTTTGCATTTTGCAGTCCTGCCAACTAGCTGTGGCGAAAATTACAATTAAGAATGTACCATTTCAATAAAGTCTCAGCTTTATGCTAATCAAAGGGAATCGGCCGCAACCCAGATGCTCCCTGCTTTTTCACCTCTTCTCCTGCAGCCACTGCGCTTGGGACCTTAATTCCACAGCAGTCACCCCAATAATCATTTTGGTGCGCATGGGAATGGTCATGGGGATGACCATTACCATTCTCGAACGTGTCCTCTTGCTCACTTCGCTCACCCATTCCTGGCATAGCGGATATTAAACTTCCAAACAAAAAGTGCTGCATGATTGGTAATTTGCCCAGAACCTCTTTGGCAAACATCTTCTTCATGCCTGCTTCAACTTTATACCAGTTCTTAGCTCCAGATATGTCATCCAGCATCGGGCTGTGCCATCGCAATCCCTTGACTGTCTTGATACTATCCACCCATCGGACTTGGTCCAGATAGATCCAATTATCTCCTTCCTCGTCTAAGACGACGTTGTTGTGTATAGCCAGCGGAGTAATGTAGGGATGTCCGGATAACTGAGCGGCACCGAAAAGAAATGGCAAAAAGTGATAATCATCTAGACCCCATACTCCATGTGACCCCGCAGGTTCTAGGTAGTAAGTTGTCTGCACATGCCGCATAAGCTTCATGTAACGAATGAACACCTGGCAAACGATAGCAGGGAAATCACTCTTCTCTAGCATCCCGTGTAGATATAGGCAGAGTAGCCACATCATGAAATTCAACTCGTGGCCAGACCCAAAATCAAGTCGAGACCGCGAACCAAATGAATGGATTAAATATGTTGAAATTTCCTCTATCGCCTCAGAATTTTCAAGCCCCAAGATGTTCCTATGCCACTCCACACTCTGCGCCGCAACATCATCAAAAAAATCACGGAACGCGGGATTTCCAAATCTTGAGCCATGTTGATCGAGCGAAGGATGTTTGTCAATCAGTCCTTCTATGGCCGAAAGGATTGATAAGATCTTCTTTATGATTTCTGATGGTGGGAGTTTCGCAACGGACGGCACTGACTGTTGGCGGACGCTATCTGACACGTTGAAAATAAAAGCAAGGATTAAAGTATGTGTCGGAGAGGAAAGGAAGATTTCGAGGTCTTGCGGGGAGAGGATGCGCGGCACTGGGCGACTAAACTGAAGCTCCGATAAAGAGGGTCGACTGGGTAGCTCTGGTGTTGGAGGCTCTGGCGCTTGGGAGGACTGGACAGGTTGTCTTTGCCGGCTTATGCGAGCACTCGTCAGCTTCTTTGACAAATCTATGGACATCTTGGAAACGATTCTGATGACAGCTGCAATGAGATGGTTATACAGTTGAATTCAAGTCGGTAACAGGTATTCGGATGTTGATGTTGAGGCCATAGCGCTAGTCCAAAACCTCACATCATGAATGCAAACACAAGCAAACAGATCAAACATCAGCCCGGGATATCGGCACGGGACCGGCCGACTTTCACGTGCAAATCAGCTGCTCAATCTGCAGCCAATCAGATGATGATCCGCCATGCTCGCTGAGACTCGAGTGAGCTCTCCGGGTCCACTCCAGATGATTATGTGTTATCACGCGTTCGAACGAACATCTTCTTATCTTTCTTCCTCCAACATCCCACTGCATGAGCATTTCAGCACTTTTCTTGATTGGTTTGCGATCCTGACGATTAAGTTATGTGTTGAATATACAACTACAGCTGGAGTGTTCTCCAACTCTAACATTCGGGGAGAACCTCAACCTCTGATAGTAGTACCTTGGTTCGAAGTGGAAGTCAAATCAACCACTGCATCGGCGTCATGCCAGACTCAATTCTCGCTTCAACCACCGATCCCGGTGATAATCCTAATACCCATCTTGACAGAGATATCCGCAGCCTCCGAGATAGCTATGGAACTATAGAAACGCTGTCCCGCACCAGAAAAACTCGTCACACCACTAGCACGTCTGCTTCGAGTGTTTTCTCCTCCTCCACTACCTCCTCGAGGCATTCACCGCCCCACGAACGGGCACCAATCATTGCGGGTACTCCTCCACTGAGCTATCATTCGACTGAGAATGTGACCGACTACCATTCCGATTCGAGTGATCATCATCGGGAAAGTCAACCACGAACCCAACCGCAACGGCCAGCATCCCCGAACGGCTCAATGGACAGCCATTCCGCTTTCGGTGATGGCTCGCCGTGGTATAAACGGGTGCTAGACAAGTACGGAAGTTTGGAATTGGATAACAAAGGCAGTGTTGCGAGGGACCATCTCGCTTTAGGTATGCGTGCCGAATTCTCCCACGAGAAACAATCAATAATCATGTTTCAGAACGAACGTTTCTGGCCTGGCTCCGTACCTCTCTTGCGTTCGCCTCTATCGGCATCGCCATAACACAACTCTTCCGCCTCAACACCTCCATCCAACAATCCTTGCCTACCTCTGCCTCCTCCCTGACGTCCCAATATGCGGTGCCCGTCATATCAAACGAGTACCGGCTTACCCACCTAGACTCCATCAACGTCGTCGGAGAAAGCCAACGGCTTCGTAGCATGGGAAAACCACTCGGCGCAACATTCATTGGCGTGGCTATTGTTGTCTTGGTTATGGGGTTTCACAGATACTTCGAGGGTCAATATTGGGTGGTGCGCGGGAAATTTCCTGCTAGTCGGGGTAGTATTGCATTGATTGCATTTATCGCTGGTGCGTTGATGATTAGTAGTTTGGTGGTGATATTGGCCGTAGCGCCGGGAGCGATTGAGTCATGATGATAGAGAAAGGTATCGTTATTCTTTTAATGTTCTAATTTCGGGTCGGGAAACTGTTTCTCCTTTCTTTTTGGTGTGGATAACTATTCTTTCCTTTTAGGATATCCTCATTCGTGTGCTGTTACTCAGGCTTTATGCTTCTGGTGGTGTTAACGGGGCCATGGCTTATTTTATGTAAGTATATACAACACTCCCGGCTTTATCGTCGTTTGGTGCATTTGCGTTTCCCATTTTTAGTTCGGCTTGCATATCTCGGTTAGCGATAGCAAAGTGTTAGGTCGCTTTGAGCGTCTAGTTATAATATACAGAATTTATTCTTTTATACAGCAGTCACCCCGAGTCTCCGGAAAGGACAATTTCGCCCTCGAGATCAGGGGCTATCAAGTCGCCATTTGATTTTAATGCAAGATTCCGATAAGACCTAACGGTTGTCATAGGTACCTAATGTACATATGTAGGAAAAAAGTTGAAGCTCACATGATCTCTCGCAAAGAGTACGGTAGACGGGTAGGTAGGTAGTCCTTCCACGGCAATCGTGACTCTATCCATCCGCTGAGAGGTCAGGAGGCCTGAAAATCCCAACGCGCCTCCATCGCAGCTAAAAAAAAGTCTAGATGCGCGATTTATGTAGCGTTCATACCTATGGTGTTGTCCCCAACAAAATCGAGAAATAGGCATTTTCTACAGGCACGAATATGCCTTGTAGGACGCCATCAGTACTATACTCGGAGTGTTAGAAGAGGCTCCTGAAGCAGCTAGCCGTTGCTGTGTATCTTAGCGGATTAGAAGTATGATAGCACAAAACAGTTGAATAGGAACTCTTGTTAAAGGTATTCCCGCAAGCGCCACGAAGAAGAGTGCCTTGCAGAGCCTGAAACGTCGAGCGTACACAGCATCGAAAATTCGAGATATCCTTGGTGGTGATGAAAGCCGTATCCGCGTCGAATCCTGGAAAGGAAGCATTGCAATTGACTTGTATTCAAGGAGACCCGAGCATTGCGCGAAGAAATTATGATGCAAAGTTCGTTACTAGATAGAAAATAAGGGGTCTAGAAAACGCATCGGAACACTAGACGCATATTGTTCATATGTGGACCGAGATATACAATGCAAGCATGAATCTCTTTCCATCATCACCACCATGGAGTTGTAGGGTCAGCAAGAAACTGTGATTTCAGGCACCGAGATCCCATGAACCCCATGGTAAAATGTTTATTAGAAATGTGCATATCAATGAAAATGAAACAATAACGTTTTCGGGCCGGGCCATTTCTCTCTGAATATCTGAAAGTCAGATCCTCGCGAGCTGATTGTGCTAAGAGTGATGTTCGAGTTAATACAAATTTCCAACACGACTGATTCGAGCGAATTTTGATATCTCGCTACGTCATAATCCGCTGGATGACTAGGGTGGGAATGGGGACCACGATGGTTATCCCAAAGTCGCAGGAGATATGCAACCCACTCGTATCTTGCGCCGGTTCAAACTTGCAGGGTTGCAGTAGTATGACGCAGAAAAAGAAAGAAAATCTTGCTGGGACACAGAATCCAGGAACGGTGCTTTTCTGAAATGAGGATACACAAAGCCGTCCGTTCTGTGTCGCACAGGTTTGGAAAGGAAAGGCTTAATTCTCCTTTCTAGGCGGCGGGATAGTGGATTTTGAGAGAGAAAAGAGGGTGAGAAAAAGATAGTCTCGATTTGAAGCCAGGATACTCCCCTACCTAACTATATGCTCCTGGTATCGGGGAATCTTCAGCCAGTCTGTATCGCAGGGGCTGAAGCACGGTGATGATAAATCGACGATGTCAATGTAGATCGCCGTGCTCAAGGACTGCGCGTAGGCTGTCATTCAATTAAATAGAAATTAGGTCAGCTCGCTGGTTGACTTCAGCCTGACAGTGGAAATCTTCTTTGTCCAGTCGCAGTGCGTATTTGTGTATATTCCTCGCCTAATGAACCAGTTCTCAGTGCCATATCTAGGAATAACGTTTGCCCTGAGCGCTGAGTGGAAGAACATTTGACCTGGTTTCTGAAATTTTCTGCGAATAATCATGCAGTTAGATACATTGTGCAACGTCTCTGCGTTGATTGTGATACTCACCAATGTATTCCTGCTTTGAGGAAGATGCAGGATCCTGCCAGGAACAAGCAGGTCTGGTATTCTGCTGCATAAAGAACAGGTTGCACAGTGTGCACTCCGCCTTCTCATGCTGGGCTCCCTCGTCGATTTGACATGGATAGGCGAAAAGTGTCGGTTTCTTTTACCGAAAAGTCGAGAAGCTTGTCAGCACTCAGGGAAAGTCTGCTTGATGAACCACTCTCCAACAGGAAACAGTCTTTGCGCTTGAGCTTAACTCACTTAATGCCTGCAAACAAGCCCGGGGGATCAACTGTCGAGTCCTCCTGGTTGAAGTCAATGCGGTGGTCAACAACATCAGAAGCAGGGACACTCTTTCAATACTGATCTTTCTTCATTGATGGTGAAGTCTCACTTCACTCCTTTAGATTTTAGCAGACAACAACTTCATAGCGCAGTGACTTTAATACGTGAATTGCGCATTGGTTTCAGTGATCTCCTGAATGGAAACCCCCAGGGATTAAGGATCTACTTTGCATAGCAATCGGTCAGGCCCCTATACTAGTTCTTTTTCAAGGGGGATCTGCCAGATGCTGACAGCCCTTAGCGGCTAGCCTGGGAATGTCCCCGCATTCACTTGACTCCACTAACATCCCAAACTGACTCTTCTTCTTCTTTGCATGCTACATTGTAATAAAGCATGGCACAGAAAGGTGCCCAGGATAAAAGTTTGTCTGGCCATGAAGGACTGCTGCTTGGACAACAATGATGGTGAAGATGATGATGCTATCTTTCTCCAGCTGTTGCGAATGGTGAAGAAACAGACTGATGACAAGGTTCCTCCAAGGCTGATACGACGCCAGTGTAGAAGAGCAAATCCAAATGGATCTGCAGACTGGTTGGGAGGATAACCAGCGGATGTATATGTACTTACCTACATATTGTCTTGCCTTGCACCCCGCATTGCATTTCCTCCGAGATTAATATAAGTACTCAAGCTGGGGCTAATATTGATTATGTATTGAGTTATCAATAGTTTGGTATTGCTCCATCATTGTGGCTTCGGCAGCCGCGTATGCTTCGTATGATCTACAAAAATGAATTGGTTTGCGCGCGGTGAAGTCCGACCAAAACTATGTGCAATTTTACAATATCCTTCTTGTGATGGCGGTTACGTTGGTAAATATTAAGGGAGTTGCCAGAAATTGTTTCTGCGTGACTGACCTGTTAGGCTGTTTGTCTCCTGTCTCAAGAGCCCCTTTTTAGATGGTTTACCACATACAGATCGCCACGGAGCATCCTGTGTATGGAGGAGACCTGGCCTTCTTGACCTTCATATCCTCAACGATAGGCCACCAAATTTTGGCTTGCAAGGGGCAACATGTCCGCCTGAAGAAGATGGGAATAAATACGAATTATCGATTAATTGAAGAAGAGAAAGTAAATTGACAGTAATTTTGAAATGAGCAATGGACATGCAATATAGTTTAGTCAACTTCATTACACAGTAGTTATGTAGGGTAATAATAATAATGCAGACTTTGTATTCATAGTACCAGTGCGTACGGTTGTGTCCATACTTAAGTTACAGTACACGATTCTGATGAAACCAGAGCAGACGTTCTATTGGATGTTTCAATACACGCGCACGGGTCAACGGAGAAACGGTGGAGGCTTGAGCGGGTCCCATGCAATCAGAAGCACAGGCTGGGTAAAGTATTTTTATTTATTTGTTGTTACCAAACAAATACGAGACGGATTTTTGAGGATTTTTGATTGACTGAATTAGCGACGTTCTGTCAAGTATTACGGCCAATTTCGCATTGGAGTACTCCGTACAGTACATAAACGTCATGATAGGGCTGGCAAAACTACAGGTGTCTCATGACCACCTTTCAATAATAGGTAGCATCAGATTTTGGGCAGATTTGTTGCTATACACTTCACAGCATTAGTATGGAGTATTGGCTACTTCACTGATTCGCTCAGAGCACTTGGCAAAATAGGCGTTACGAATAACTCTTCGACAATTTGAAGGCTGCCAAAATCAAAATTCCGTTTTGGAATTGACTGCTCAATAATTGTTATCCTGCTCCATTAACTATCTGATACTGTGGCAGATTTGGCAGACGAAATTGAGGCTGGGTTTTTGTTGTAACCCATAGTAAGATTATGGGCAGGGTACCCTGAGCAAGCCAATCACCACGCTAGAACTCGGGTTCCTGAATGTTTTGCCCCGGTACTGATACATGGGGACTTCCCTCCGAGCACTAACCCTCTTTGGGGAGAACATCGTCAGGTACCCTTTTCTGACTAATGCAGGTGGCAGCCCTACTGACCAATCAGAGCCCTTGCAACCCTCATTTCCACCATCTGCTGTGCCAAGTAAGCTAACCAAACGCAACAACACTCCATCGCTCAATTTCAAGGGTTTTCCCCCCAAAATGCCCATCTTGGTGGTAAATCTCGCTTGGGGTCAAATCCATGCCTCTCTTCCTCCCCTTCCCTCGCTCACTATTATTGTCACTTTCCACTCTTTAATGCGCTCTCGCGTTCTCCATACCCTAATCTCCTCCTCTTCTCTCTCTTTCGCTTCCTCCTCTCTTTTCTAACCTTCAACCTGTCTGCATTTTCTCATCCGACACTCATCCTCCTAACTCTCCCTCCCGTCACGACCTGGCCCATTTGTGGCCGTCCGTTCCTTACCTTGCTTCACGACGTCCCTTTGTCTCGACTTGTCCCCCTCCTTGTGGTAGTGCCTGCAGATTATCACGATATCTTTTATTGATTTAAGCATACCTTCGTCTGTCGTGCGTCGCAGTCGAATACCGCCATCGTGGATATTCGATTTCTCTCTATTCGACCGGGTTTCCAATGAATCATCGAAGTCAATAAGGCTGGTGGGAGGATCGCTAGATCTGGGGTCGTTCTCGTTTATAATTTTAACGCCTTGATTGTGGACAAATTCTGTGCTGGAATTTCTGGCCCTGGAAAATTTGTGTGTTCTCTGCTGCAGGCGAACTACTCCGTGGACGGCCACATTCATTGATTATCATGGCGTCCTTGTCCTTCGCGCCCCCGCATTCGCACTGGATTTCGGCCAGTGTCTCACAAAACCCTTACGTTGAACGAAGGAACTCAGCAGCAGATACTCCTGTCGATTCTCCTTTCAGTTTCGTTCCGCAGGACTTGCAGCCTCGGAAACCAGTTCCACATAAGAGGGCACCTCCTGCCTTACCTACATTTTCGTTCCCTCAAGGGCCTGAACCCGGACCTCCTTCAAAACCATTAGTGACTAGCTCTCAATGCTCAGCTGAATCCAGCCAAGACGGCGAGAAAATTACTGGAGAAGACCTGGCGACTCCTCCGCCACTAACCATGGCAGTCCCTCCATCTCTGCCTACTCCTGGCCCAGGCCTCAGCGCCCGTGGACCGGGCAGACGAGGACATGCCCATCGTAGATCCGCAGCTATATCGAGCGTGGATTTGACGGCAATTGCTAAAGCATTCCCACCAAAACCAGTGAATGGCAGTGCTCCCTCTACGCCCGTCGATGTGAAAAAGTCCCATTTTGGCAATGAAGATGTGCCGAATTTAAGTTCTCGTTCTTTTCCAAATATGAAAACTAACTGCAGTCCACCTCCTTCTCCTCGTAAATCCGACGATCGTCTGAGAGCCTCGTCGCATTCGAAACCAGAGCCCATTGAGACCGCAGCTGAACTGCATCGTCCACTTTCTGTTGTTTCATCAGAAAGCAGCGTGTCTACCATTTGTCCGAAAAAATCTTGGCCTGAAAGTACAGCACCTAGTACTGGCACGATTACTCCAACTAGCGATAGTACTACTCGACCAAAAACTGCCGGCGCAAAATTTGATCTGAGTTTTACAACGCTAGGTGGCTCGAACGATGACGTGACGGAGCGACCGCGCACTGCTTCTGCTTCTATGGTTCTTTCACACGACTTTTCGGGCGAAGCACCAATATCGTCTCGAAACAAACGTCTTCTGACCACTCGGCATCCGTTGTGCAATTCAATTCTTTCCGAGGAAATACCACCAGCTCCACAACGCGCCCCATCTAGTAGGAAACAAAACAAGAAGCAGAAGAAAATGAGATCGTGGGCTGGCATCCTTACTCGGAAAGGAAAAAAGAGAACAAACAAAAGACCACCCTCCAGGAAAGCTCCCACACCGCCACCAGTGCTTACTCGAACAAACTCTGCAATAAGCTCTTCGTACGGAGTAGATTTCGACGAAGACAACACGATTGTGATTCGAACGCCCACCGACCCTAATGCCCCTCGACGTTCATTGCCTGCAGCTTTGACGGACGATCCGCTTACCCTGGACACATCGTGGAAGCCCCAAAGCTTTTATGAACAGGGAAGAGAGCCAGATATGTTCAGCCCTGTTATTGATTTAGATGCTGCTTTGGGCCCGTTCAACACTCCTGAAATGGGTCCTGAATGTCCAGTCAGCGGGTTCTCTGCTGCAACGAGACGGATGTACAGTGGTGGTAGAAGAGGAGAGTTTGTTGGTCCAGAGATGCGATATCATCGACGTGCTGAGAGTGCTCCCGAAATGCCACCGTTTGATCGCGTTGGACTAAACCTGGGTCGATATAGTACGGCAGCGATGCTTAATCCGGACGTGTTCGATGAAAAAGAAGAAGACGACTTTCTTGCAGAAACTAACAAATCGGGACAAACAGAAGATGCACCATCAGCACCGAGGGCCACCCAGAAAGCCGCCGCAGATAGTGGAGAATCTTCTGTGAAACATAGTTCTGCATCTACGATAGATTACGAAATTTCCGAAAATAATTCTGGGTTGGGAATAAAGATTGTTGACATTGCTGAAGAATTAATGTCATCCAATTCCACTACTCCTCAAAGCGTCGATAGCTGCCAAAGTACAGCCGTGGCAGCTACTCCCTCCACCCCTCATTTGGATATTTCTGGTCTATCTCGTAGTACTCAGCGGGAAGCATCTCCGAAGGACATAGTTGAGATTCTTGACACAGACGATTGGCCTTTGCAATCGGAAAAGCTATCCACTTCAATTTCTCCACCTCCCTCCATCCGCCATGAGAAGCATCCGTCCGCACCTCTTGATCCCTCATATAATGTTTCGCGGGTACCTTTACAACTGCAATCGAGTATGCAAGCAATTGATTCCGCATTTCCATCTCCTGTTCCATCTACAACGTCCTTTGACCCTCCTCGTCTAGCGACGCCATCGTCGGTCACCGATAGACTGACATTCAGTTCCGTATATAGCGGTGAGCCTGGAAGTGAATGCTTCCATAACTCGGCGGAAGATGTTCCATCGCTTACAAGTAGCGCCTCAACCATGACCGGAACGATTCCCCGATTATCATCCGGATTCTATCCTAAGGCTACCGGAGACCGTTCATCTTCCTTTGGCGTCCTGAATCGTCCGAGGCCAACTTCTTCGTACACAAACAAACGATCGAGTCTTGTCAGCCTTTCAAAGCTTGTGGGCGTGGCATCAGGAGAGAAAAGCAAGCTCAGTCATGAACAGAAAGCTCCCGTTGACGATATAGATAAAAAGAAGAAAAAGAAAGGGAACCGAATAAGCCGTCTGATGCAGTTTTGGAAGAGCAAGGAGAAGGAAAACCAAAAAGATACGCAAGCATAGAAAGTTTTCGTTTTCGACGCCGTCAATACCGATTTAGTGTTTTTGTTCCTATTCCTGCGAGTCGGTTTATCGTTTGGTGTATATCTAGGGAAATAAGCTACGGATGGAAATTGGCTTTACCCTTGTTGATTGTTCGGTTACACAATTAGACCGCTTGCTTCGTTAATCACCCATTCTTAGCGGGCCGTGTCACGCATCGCTTTTTATTTTATTTTTCGCTGTTAGCGTTGGTATGATGCACTCTCAACCCCCTTTTCTCGTCGTCGTTGGTTCTCTTGTCTATGATATCCAGAACTTAAAACGCGGACTGCTCTGGTTTGTCGTCTCTTCGCTTTCCCATGGGACCCTGAGACTCTCTTCCGGTAGCGATTCCAGACTTTATTTCGGCGTCTTCTTGTTTTAGTTGTTTTACTGTTCGAGTTTTCCTTCGAGCTCTCATATTTAGGCTTTTGTTTATACAGCCTATGCGAATTGTGTTTCAGCGGAGAATGCTGTCTTTCGGCCCTACCTATTGTGGCCTCAATTCGTTCAAGCTATCCATGACTACGAATATCTCGCCCCACTCCCTTTACGAACCTTCTATCCAGCTATTCAATCTCGGACCTCGTTTTATGTTTTCACCTGAAGGGATGTCTTTTCTTCGTTTTTCTTTTCCTTTGTCTTGAGTGGAGGAGTACTTTCACATCTGGATTCCATTTGCGATTTTTCACAGTGAGATGATGGGTGAAGCCTTGGGATGTTGTGAAGTGATTCTTTGAAGGGAACAGGGTTCAGAGTATTGGCTGTGTGTATGTATGTTTGAGTAACTACATAATTTATGAGAATCAGCATTTTTTTGCTGTCTAAAAAGGGAATCAGTTCTGCCCAGGATAAATCGATAATCCGAATTGTTGTCATGTCACATCAGATAAGATGGTTTACAGATCAAACTCTAACCTTGAGATTTTTTGAACCTGGCATGCTGATATCAAAACATGGGTCCTCCAAGCCAACGCTCCAAACGAAAGGGAAAAGCCAGTGTCCATAAGCCTGTCAATCGAACATCTGGAAAGTCAACATTGCACAGTTCCAAAACGCGTGAAGATGAGATCCCTACGCTCGAAGAGGAGTTTCCCTGCTCCGCACTTCCCTTATCCCTCCAACAACTCATCCTAAATGTCTTCAGATCCGCCCTCCTTCCCATTGAATCGAACTCTACATCTCAGGCTTCTTGTTCGTCATTAACAGAGCACATTCAGGCTATCAAAGCCCATCTTTACCGGAGAGACTTTGTGAGAGCGTTTGCTGAGGCGGATGAGTGTGCGTTGAGGGCTTATGCGCTGAGATGGAGTGCTAGTCGCGCATTGGGGTATGCGAGTGTGTTTTGGAGATTGCAGGAGTTGATTTTTGGGGAGAAGTGGGTGGATGTTTTGTGTGTGGGTGGTGGGGCGGGGGCGGAGATTATGGCGCTGGCGGGAGTTTGGAGGGCGGTGAGGGAGGAGCGGGATGGGTTGAGTGGGCGATTGTCTGCGCTGGAGGTGGGAGACGTTGCGGCTGATGACGGTGGAGGATGTGAGGAACGGCAGACTTTGAGCCCAGGGTCTCTTGGGGTTAAGGTTATGGCTGTTGATATTGCGGACTGGTCTACTGTCGTTGAGCGGTTGTCAGTTGGAATCAGGTCGAAATCGGTACCGTCTACGAGATCTTGCCCGGCTCCTTTGCTGCCATGGATAGATGATGACAGTGGTGAAAACAGCGCTTTTAATGTCCAGTTCAGGAAGGAAGATGTGCTGAGTCTTTCCGAGGAAGATATCAAAACTCTTTTATACCCGTCTCCAAGAACTGGCGCGGTGTCAGCAACTACTCTCGTGACTCTCATGTTCACTCTCAACGAACTGTTCTCAACTTCTATACCCAAAACAGTATCTTTCCTCCTCCGCCTAACCGACCTCCTCAAACCCGGAGCAATATTACTCATCGTCGACAGCCCCGGAAGCTACTCGACTGTCTCCCTCGGGTCAAAATCTAACGCTCCTCAACAAACACAAGACTCTAACGACGCAAAGCAATCTTCTGAAAGGAAATATCCCATGCGTTTCCTCCTCGAGCACACGTTGCTTTCCGCCGCAGCAGGGAAATGGAAGTGCATGTTGTCTGATGAGTCGAGGTGGTTCCGGCGGGATCGGGCTGCATTGACTTATGATGCTGGCGAGGGGATTGGATTGGAGGATATGAGATACCAGATACATCTTTATGCAAGGCTATAGAGAGTAAGACTATGGGGCTCAATGACTATAGACGCACATGGCTTATGAACGATATCTTTGGAGTATATTGATGGCCTCTCTGGATGGCATTGATGATTCGAATTACGCTTTCTTTTCTTCGTAAATTTTCCATTTATTTCACAGAAACATTAATTACTACTAATGCCACTTAGCTAAAAGGAACAAAGCCAATGAATCATGAGCTGCACTGGAAGCTTAGCACTGCGATGTAGGTTAGTAGTTACTAGTTAATGTATGGATATAGATCCCCTACGATTCGCCTCCGATTCCCTACAATGCAGGGCAGAAAACTTTTCTTAAAACATCAGCATCTGAGACTCGAGTAAAAGTGGCTAGAATGCGACTTCAGTCAACTTTCTGCTCCGAATTTCTGTGTCCAATCTGTGTCTCCAGTACAAGTTGTTTTTGTAACTAAAAAGGAATTAAGAAAACTTAGTTCAGGCACCTGCTCAAAAGCTCGGAATCACGTGGACCAGGTGAACGACATCCATACTTCCACCAATCTTCGTTCGCATCGACCTCGCCAGACTAACAGGTTGCTTCGTTCACCATCCATCGCCTGTGTTGGAATTCAGAAAATTTGATATATAAAAAAGTAAAACGAAGGCGGGTTTAAGGACTTCTAATAATCAAGCAAGAGATCTCTTCCCTCCTGATTGACATAATACCACTCTTCTTCAGTAGAGGGTAACTCCTCTTCTTTTTGCGCCTGGGGATTGTTAGTCTCCCATTTGGCCTTGAGCTCCGCAGGAAGTGCGTCCCTTGATGCGCCAGTCTGAGGTTGAACCATTAGGGGACCGTTTTTGTTTCGTTGAACCTCCAATTTACCGGACTCGGCCTTGTTGATTTCCGCAATCAGTCTTTTCATGATGGCCGCCACGAGAGATAGAGTCAGTTTATTATCCTGTTCCCACTTTTCAATATCAGCGCTCAGGTCTTGAACCGTGACATTATTATCAAAGAACCCATCCTTGTGGTAGGCCAGAATGAAGTTTCTGACTTGACGGGCCCAAAGGCGTGGCAGTTGGATAGGCATGTCAATTTCATTATCCTCGTGGCGGGTTTTAATATCAAGCAAAGCTTCTTGAGGTATAATGCATCCTGCATGATGGATTCGAAGGTTGCTATGCTCAGCCACGTCGTTCTCCGTTATTTTGTGAGCTCCTGTAGCCTGGATTAGGCTATTGATGTCGCTCGTCTTTGTTTGACGTTCCACAATCTCAAATGGCTCATCTTCTTTGTGGACCATGTCTGCTAAGAATCCATCTGCTTCATAGCGGACCAAAAGATTAAGGCCACCGAATTTGTAACGCAGGATCCTTTGGTGAGAAACGGAACCTTTGACTGACGGGTCCCAGCTTGTGTTTGCCTCGTGGAAAGTGTGGCCGTAGCCATAAATTCCTTTTATAACTTCGTCCGGCGTGCGTTCCTTTCTAACCATGAAGACAGTATTCCCTACTTTTTCCATATCGAATTTGAAGGTCCAAGAGAGTGAAGAAGCAAATTTAAAAATATTTCCAATTGTGCCTGCGCACGTAACGACATCAATTTCGTCTGGTTTGAGTCTGGGGTTGAATTCAAAAACTGAGCGAATGGCTGGTTCAAGTGGGTGCTTTGGCCATCGCGCGGAATTTTGATCCCTGAAGAATTCACCATCGTCCTGCTTGAGCTTGTGAGGTCCTTTAATGGGGGTCCAGATCGGTGGTGCTCCTGTCAATTCTGATTAGCAAGGCAATGATGGCCACAGCTGAATTGCACTGTACCTGGAATTAAAATTGTGGGCACTTTGTCTGCGAGCCAATTGTATGACCCGGCGTATTGGCTGTCAGTGATCTTTGCAGACCCTGGATCCTCGTTTCGCAATGAAATAAATTCTGTCAGTCTGATAATGTTGACGTTATGACGTTGCTGTGCGGTTTGTCCAGTCAAGAATTCTGCCCTGCGAATGGGCAACTGAGTTCTTTGAACATTTGAAGAGCTGCGATCTCTCTTCTCTTGATGTTGGAGCTCACTTTGGCCACGCAAAGAGTCAGCATCAGGGGAGAGCGCAGCTCTTCGCCCAGACGATTTTTCTGGTGAGTTTCTTCGCTCTCGAAAAATATCCTGCGCGCCTATTTTTCCCCATGTGGCGGACGTGATACCTGCAGCTCGACGCTGCCTTGCCCTCTCCCAATCAAACCCACTCATGGTTGTTTCTGAACTCATGCTTAGCTTTCCTAGCAAGATGGAAGAAGAAAGGCATGCGGCTGTGGCGTAATCTTGAAGCGCTCCTTAAAGGAAACTGATTTAGTGCTTATATAAATGAGTCGATGTTACGCGCATTCTCAAATTTTTGAATAGCCGTCAAGTTGACGGTATTTCCCTTCTTTTATGTGATGGCTGCCTACATAAGCTTTGAAGAGTTGGAAGATTTTTTTTTATCCCATTACCGGTCAATATCCACATACCTTGAGTATGGCTACTTGCAGAAATGTTTTAGAACTCACAGAAATGCTAGTTGGGTTAGAATTTGTGATTTGAATAGCATGACTGAGTAATAAATGCAAACCGTTTTTGGCTTATTGTACGAGTGGGCTAGAAGCCATTCAACATGGAAAGCCAATTGAGGTGAATGATTCCATGTTTTCTGTCCCATCATGGCACAATTTCATTGCTTGCCTGCGAAGTGCGAGCCCCTTCAGAAATACTGAGAATGGGCATCAGAAACATTGAAAGACTACCAAGAAAACAGTTTGTGCAAGTTTGAAGTCTCATTATGCTTGATCTTGACAACACCCTAGTGGCCCTCAAGCACCATTTAACCTACACCATGACACAAAGTGGAGAAGGGGAAAAATACATTTTAGAGAGGATATAGGAAGAACAAGATAATCAATCATTTTGATACACGCTTCAAGTCAATCCAACAAGGTCCGCCTTACGATCTCAAACCAAGCAGGAGGCTAGTGTTCTTGCCCCCTTCCTTTCCACCTTCGCCGCCAGGAAGATATGTAACATTGGGGTTGGTAGCCAACGTCTGCGCAATCTCTCGACTGGCTTCAATTCTTCGGATCTGAATAAGTCCATCACCCGCCTTGGCGACAGCTTTGCTAATAATATCGGCACTCTCGGCCTCGCCTTCAGCTCGAATAACGTTGGCCTGACGCTCCTGCTCGGCTTTCTCGACAATAAATCGCGCCCTTTCGGCGTCCTGCTGAGCGATTTGCTTTTGTTCGACGGCTCGTGTGAATTCCTTGCCAAAGGTCATGTGCGTGATGGAGACGTCTTCTAGCGCAATATTAAATTCTTGAGCACGGCGCATGAGGTCGGTGCGTATTCGGCTTGAAACAGCTTCTCGCTGAGTGATAAGTTCTGCGGCGTCGAATTGGGCGACGATGGACTTGAGGACTTCATTGCCAATGGATGGGAGGACTCTCTCGTCGTAGTCTTGGCCAAGGGACTGTACATTTTTGTTAATGCTGGTCGGACCAAAAATATATGTCAAGAGGAAAGGATAGAGTGCCTTGTTTCGGCGCATACCTGGTAGATCTTTGGTAGTTTCTGTACTTCAGGACGATGCAGCACTCTCAGCGTCAGGCTCACCATCTGCAGATCCTTACTTCCGGTCGTTGTCGAGATGTTCCGGGGCTTCGTTCTCACGTCGTAGATGATGCTTTTCTGTAACCATGGGATCAGGAAATGCGTCCCCTCGTTGACGACTTTGTCTTGAACACCGCTCAACCTGTCGAAGATCACTGCTCTCGTGCCACCTTTGACATCGTACATCGAGGCTTGGGCGAACGAGACGCCGAACGCGATTGGAATGGCATATTTGTAGACGAATGCCAGTGGAGTGGCCATTGTAAATATTGTTCGTAGGTAACTGACGGCGATATGGCCCGATCAGCGTCGAATTGATTGTCTTCCAAGCTGGCGATGTGATGCTGGAGGATTTGAAGCTCGAATGAATAGGAACTACTCGCAAAATCAACCTTAGCCAGATTGGGTTTAGCGTCAGATGATGTTACGACCTGTCAGCGAATATCCGGAAACCCAGATACTCCATTCCTTCTGCGAATTCAGGACGTTATATGCTCTCAATTGCTCCTGTAGCAACCAGGCTACCGCTTTCAAAGACAGTCTTTCTACTCATCGTCTTCGTCGATAGCAGTCATGGGTGGTGTTTCACCAGATCCTAAGAATGGCGTGTAAGTGTGACTGTGATGTTTTATCCCCCGGCGAATCCAGTCCCCAGTTTGTGAGAGACATTAGAGATGCAAACATGGGGATCTTTGACTACTACATAAATACTCAATGGTCAGTTGCTGACGTCTGACAGATACATGGGCGGATGGGGTAACTTCGGTACGTTGAGATGCTAGATAATCTTCCAGTTTTTCCCCCCCCCCCGACGGAAACACCGATGACTTGACGGTTGCAACACCACCCAAGTCTTCGGAGGGCGAAGATTTCGCTTACAGCCATTCTTTTTGACCCACAGGCACTGTTCACCCCCAGAGAGGAATTATCACATATTCTCTTGCCTCCAACCGGCAACGCCCACTCGCTGGTGCCATGTATAACGCGATCTTCAACACCTGGCGACGGTGCAAGGCCCAATTTCTCTATGTCGTCCCTCCCTTCGTCATTGCTTATGCTACCATGAACTGGGCCGTTGAGAGGTATCTTGGACTGCGCTACAATCCTGTTTCCGTACTTGCTTTGCTTCGGATATTGCTGACACTACGAGTTATAGAAACGAATACTTGAACTCCAAACCCGGCCGTCTTGCTGAAGGTGCTTCTGAGGAATAAATTGAACGTTGATAAGAGATGAGATTCCATTTTGGAAAGAAAGTGGCAAGCTGGAGACATTTCGTTGATTGCGTTGTACAGTAATAGAAAGCAATCTTACTCTCTACCTTCGCTTTTATCTTCAATTGCGCAGTTTCTTGTTTGGTTAGCTGTTCTGCTTGCAGAAAATCCCAAGTCTGGAGCCAGAGGGCTGCCATTGCCTTGCCTCACCCTTCTGGTCTAAGAGCCGGTTTTGTAATTCAGGGCAAAACGCAAGAAATAGAGCCTTCACGTCGAATGTTTGAAATGATATTATGCTGATTCTATATACCTATCGAGAAAAATAGAGATGAAATCGAAATCAAAAAGATCATGTATTGACCAAGCTGAGACTCGAACTCAGGACCTTTTCGGTGTTAACGAAACGTGATAACCAACTACACCACTCGGCCAGCTGTTACGTTGAAATTAAATAAATATTTTTCATAACTGGCTCACTGATCATTCTAGCATATTTGCCCTAGGACAAAACAAGTTAAGAGCGCGAGTTCTTCTCATTTTAACTTTGGAGCATGGAATCGAAGTTCACCAGCAAAAAATATTGAGAACAGAGCGAGGAAACGAAAGTTCTGAAACCAATCACCAGCGGTTCTGTTACTCCTAAATCATTCGTATTTCTATTTGCTATCATACACTACTTATCTATTAACGCTCGTCACAATGGCCAAAGACCGAAGCGACAAGGAAAAGAAGAAGGAGAGGAAAGAGAAAAAGCGCTCCGAGGTAAATGGCGTTCATAAAAGCTCGAAAAAGGATAAGGATAAGGACAAGAAGAAAGCGACTGTTATTGCCAAAGGTCTCGAGAAAGATTTGACGGAAAAGGTACTGGAACAGCTGGATACCGTTGAGGATATTAGCATGGTTGTCGAAGAACAGTCGAAAAACGAGAAGCGCCCTATTGGTTCGCTTGTACCTTTTGCGAACCCATTAGCAGACGACAAGGTTGCGAAGAAGGTGTTGAAAAGCGTTAAAAAGGGTAGGTGCCTCAAAAGCTGTTGTACTGTTCGTATGGTATTCGCTAAATTGGTTTTCACAAACTAGCTGCTGTGAATAAGTCCCTAAAACGAGGTGTCAAAGAAGTTGTCAAAGCCGTTCGAAAATCACCTATGGCAGCCGCAAACGTTGCAACCACGTCGCCCATTGGTATCGTTGTACTCGCAGCTGATATTTCCCCGATGGACGTGATATCGCATATTCCCGTCCTATGCGAAGACCACGGAATTCCGTATGTATATGTCACGTCGCGAGCCGAATTGGGAAGTGCGGGTGCGACCAAGAGACCAACGAGCGTTGTCATGGTTCTTCCGCGACCGGGTGGTAAGAAGAAGAAAGACGAAGCTAAAGACGGCTCTGAGAAGCAAGAAGAGTATTCCAAAATCTACGAGGAATTAGGGAAAATCGTCCAGAAGGAGGCCAGCAGGGTAAAGATATAAGTGGAATATGTGTTATTGTTGTGACATTGACATATGGATTGAAGTTGCGTGGGATTTCGTGTATTACAATTTTTTGGCAGTGTTCTCCAGGGTGTCTCAATGATCTGGAGGTTTTTTCATGCTGGCGTTAGGATTGTGAGACGTTACTTATTTGCGAGGCGTTCTATACAGGTATATAAAAGGCGTGGAATGGCATTATTATATCTTTTGTTATCCTCTTCTTTGAGGCTAGCAACTTAAGAGTGTTGAAAGATAGAGAAATCCCCAAACCCTCAAAACATTCATTTGCGACAAGGGGTTATTCAAGTCTACGCTGATCAATTAGTAAATTGAGTACATACTACTCCAGGTCAGTTTTGGATTTCTACGTTTACAAGCTGCAGTTTGAAAATTGCCCACCACGCTGATGGTAGACAGGATGGGGGAGCTGGCCGCTTGGCAACGGCCATATGAGCCTCTATGTGCGGAGTAAGCCCATAAGGATTGCATCAATAAAAATTTGAAGCAGAACCCCAATATTCTCAATTACATGTTAGGAATGTCTTCAGAGCAGTTAAGGGCAAGATGGTCAGCGGATCTGTTTACGTCTCTGCAGCCCAGTATGGTCCGCAATTGACCCCCATAGTGCGAGCAACTGGCAGACTTTGGCCCCCGCGGAAGAAGTTCAGATCTCATCCGCTCTCGCATAGACATACAGTTCGCCAGCTTGGAACAAGACACATAGCTGCTATTACATTATTGACTCCCAAACCATCTCTTGTGGTATGTTTTTGGACTTTCCCGGTTCTGCGATTGGGGAGAATACCGGCTGATATCATCAATGTAGGAACCTACCACTATTATATCGAAGCTACCCATCCTTCCTCGGACCTCAGCGTCGCTACGAAATGTCCCCATACTTCTTGTCACGCCAGCATTTGTCTCGTGGGCGCAAACTCACAATACACTGCTGCCATCTATAATGGGCCATGTATTCCAGAATGCCCTGCAAACGGATGGGAACGTTGCAGACATATTCTCTATATCAGCTGTGGTGGACAAATTGCCGTTACCAGCGGGATATAAAAGTTTCCAATATCCCCCTTGGTATGAAGGCTCACCAGCGTTCGAACAAGAAGGGTGTGAAGGAATATCTCTTCTGGTGGTGGACCGAGATTATTTGTCTGGAGATATTGTACGGCCCATGCGAAGGCGGGACGTCTCAATGCCTGAAGTCGAGCCCACAATTACATATGCTGTGACCCACAAGCAGAGTGATGGCGAAACGGGATTTATAGAAGTCGGGATCCATACCGCAAATACTCTCTTTGTCACCGGAAAGCCACGAACTATGTTAGCATCACGTTGGCGGTTTGACGAAAATGCTGGGAATCTAAAAATGAATGAAACGCGCGATCTTGCAATTTGCTGTATAAAATCCCTTCCCGAATCATCATTTGTGACCCCTTTGATTCCGTTGCATGCAATTACCCCGCCTAGAAAAGTCATCACAAGTATGGGAAATATCTTGAGCCTGATTTCAGCTGAGAAAGGATCCACCAAAACTGCACCAGCATCAGCTGAATTGGAGAAGAGTTTGCCAGTATACGTCGAGAAAAATCGGCTGCAAAATCACAAGTTAGCAGTCTGGGCTCTCGTCAGTTCCGAAGAATTACAGAGCGATACTGGTCTTAGCTCGGAGGAAAGAAATGACATTGGTAAAATATCCAATGCGATAGGAAATGGCGCTCGTCTTCACCGTTTGATGAGTGGCGGAGGCGGATGGGGGAAGAAGCAAGGTCTCCTCTCACTGGATCCGGAATACAGCTACCAGCAAGAGCACGGCTTCGGACACCGCTATCCCATCACTGAATTGTTTGAGGGTGGCACTGAAGTTGAACGTGACATAGACGAAATGCCGTTGGGCGCATCGACATTCTTAGAATTCAACAATGGAAAACTCAAGACACCGCTCTCCGAACTTACGAAGCCAGGAGACACTGTACAGTTTTTTGTTGCCCCATTAGACGCGGGAGTACTGAGTGATCAGAGATCTATGGATAATGGATGTTCTTTGCATAGCTCGAAGCAAGCAGAGGAGATAACTGAAGACTACATATTCGGGGTGATCCCTTCAGCTGATACAGCGTCTTCCACTTCGGAAGGCCTTAAAAGTGACCTGCAGTCGCCAGACCAAACATTCGATCACAATCTTATTGTACTGCCGAATAGATTTGGGGCGCTTTCTGAGAAGGGCATAACATATACCAAGGCTAAAACGAACAATCTTCTAAGCTCTAAGAGGCCAACAGGAACGCTCGAAGTGTCGGGAACAAAAATTGATGTCCCTGGCGCGAGAATCGTCATAAGGAATCAGTTCGAGTAAACTGTATCAGAGGCATGATTAGTTATTAGACTTCTTTCAATACTTTGCAAAGACATTCCTGTGCATCTCTTTTCTCAACTTCGCGAAGAACTTGTTCAGCAGTGACAAGTTGTGGCGGTGATCTTGCCGCAACAGCCACTCCACGTGACTCCGACGTCGACCGTATCCCATTACTGACAACCCAAGCTGCACCAGCATAATTCGAAGCTATAACTTACGTGTTATCGCCCTGTTACAAGCTCTCATTCAGGCACAGTTCCTGTGGATATCCTACAGTCAAGTCATTGACTTGGTTTAAGCCTGCCACCCCCTTTATCATCGTGCTTTTTCGTCGTTGGATTCGAGTGACCAGATCTTCAGTCTGTCAAAATGCCTTCGGATCTTTGGTGAGTTTGCCCATGGAAGTCCGTTGCGCCAGGAACAGAGATACCTGTTCGCTACATGGACTACATCTGCAGGCCTTGATATATATACTGACAGCTGGAAAACTTGTTAGCCCCGTTTATGCGGTTAGTTGATTCAACCTTCTCAGAACCCTCGTAACCGTGCCCTAGCCGACTACTCGTTTCGATTGTGCTGGCCCCGAACGTGTTTGATATTGATATTGATACTGATACTTGAAATGGACTGCAGCCATTTTTTGGTGTTTTAGGATGTTCTTCCGCCATCATCTTCACATGTTTCGGTGCTGCCTATGGAACAGCCAAAGCTGGCGTGGGTGTCTGTTCGACAGCCGTCTTGCGACCAGATTTGATTGTTAAGAGTAAGCATATCTAGTTTTCCTTTTTGCTGTTTTCGCAAAACTTGCGGTGTTGAGTTTCCCTCAATTCATGGAAAAATAAGCCATGGACTGAAGAATGCTGATATGCCTGCTTTTCCAACTTAGACATCGTTCCCATTGTCATGGCTGGTATCATCGGTATTTACGGATTGGTCGTGTCAGTCTTGATAGCGAACGATTTAGGCCAGGATAGGTCGTTGTATACCGGCTTCATTCAACTAGGTGCAGGTTTGGCTGTCGGTCTTGCCGGTTTGGCTGCAGGGTGCGTCCATTTCGTTTTTATTCTGCTGCGGAATTACATTTTATTCGAAAGCTGATGATTCTCTGCGCTTAGATTCGCCATCGGCATCGTTGGCGACGCTGGTGTCCGTGGAACTGCCCAACAGCCCCGTCTCTTCGTTGGAATGATCTTGATTCTCATTTTCGCAGAAGTCTTGGGCACGTTCCCCGATCCTTTCGAGCAAATTTGCTATCATAGCTATTAACTGTTGTCAATAGGTCTCTACGGACTCATTGTCGCACTTCTCATGAACTCCCGTTCGATGCAAGGCGTCCAGTGCTAAGCTTTTTACGGTACGAATGAGCGCTGCTCGCTATCTCCTTCGCACTTACTCGAAGTCAAATTAAAGGTGGCGACGATAATTTGTATCTCACTTTTGTACCCCCATACCACCTATCGTTTTTACTTATGATAGATCACGATATTCATCCTCATGGCTCGATAAAGAGGACGAAATGAACTCAAGACCATCTTATACCAAACGGGATTTATTCTATCTCTGGGGGAAGAAACATGTATCCTAAACTCTCACACTGTTGGGGAACCACTCTGGATTTCATCTCTTAACATGTTAGTCTGGAATCGCATCAATGTTTTTGTTTTAATTTCTCTTACCAGCCGTCTTCACCCGTCTCTTTTCCTGTATCTTATCTTCGATTGCTATATCGTAATTTCTTTTTTTAGGTATGTTAGACGTGGTTTTTTTTTTTTTGGATATCTTGGGGAGTGGTGGTCTCAAATGTGCGCACCGTATACCATCAATATGTATTGTAAAAATTGGATTGCACAATTCACCTTATCTAGTGGGCTGGAAGAAGGTGCAACGCGCTTGAGCCAACGAACCATGATTGACAGTGTATAATTCATATCCTTTCATGTACCGACGGGAACTTCTATGTAAGTATATTCAAAGACGTGTAGAGCGGCGAGACGGGACATGCAATGCGGAAAGAATAGAGGGCTTCGAAGAGATTAACAGGCCATGCCGTCGAAGGAACGTCTAGGCGCAACGTTAAAGGAAAAGGGGAAAAACAATGCGTCTAGAACTATTGACCATACTGAACTAACGGCAGTTATAACTGGAGGCGACCACGCAGATCAGATGGAAAGAGAGCCCAGGTGACAGAAGATGCAGCGAAGAGAGAGAGAGAGAGCAGTACCTATGGATTAACGATGCGAGATATAACTGCATACAAAAAAGGGGGACTCGGTAGAACGCGAAGGCTGCAGAAAAAAGCGAAAAAGAAAAAGGAAAGAAAGAAAACCCATCACGCCAATATGCCGATGAATTCCAATTCATAAAATGTATGCATCAAGTCTTCTCGAGTTTGCGTCTCAGATTCCTAGTTTTGCGCATCAATTTCTTATGCTTGTGTTTTTTCATCTTGAGTTTTCGCTGCCTCTTGACACTAATGGCGTGCATCGATCGGTTTCTCCGCTCCATATACGCTTCCCATCTCAATTGACGGATTCGCATTCTATCAAGGAACCGACTTGGTAATCTGGCCGTCTCAGGAGTTTTTTGCTCCTCTATGGCATTTGTTTCAACTCCTGCTGGTGCTTCTACCTCCTCTACACGAACAAATGGTGTAGTGTAGGCTTCGTAGCTCTTGGAGCCATCGGCATGGCTGGACTCGCGAATTGTGAGGACGGTTGAGTAGCTCTGCTCTGCCTGGACTGCTTCGGCGTCCACTTCTAAAGAGTTGGCTTGCTTTGTTTCGTCAATAGGAACAGGTGGCGGTGGTGGGTTGAACGGTCTCAGTCGCTTTGCGAACTCTTGAACAGACACCCTCAAGTCTTGCATTGGCACACCGTCAAGATGGGTCATTTCAGGCTCTGCATTGCTCGTAGACGCCTGGGTCACAGCCGCGCGAAGATCATTATCTTCTGCAGCCCTCTGGTTTCTGGGAAGAGCGCTCTCAATAACGTTCACTGCTGAAGCTATGGTATATATGACGTCGTTTTGCTGAGCCTTCGCCTGTCTTTTCGATGAAAAAATAGTGGAAAAAGCTTCAGAGGTCGATGCTGGAGGTACTGATGTAGTTACAGACATGGGTCGGTGAATAGAGAAGAACGAGGCGACGTGGATATCTGAGAATATTTGGCTCGTGTTAGCAATAAATACATACTGCTGTCCACCTGGGGACAGAGTGCTAGAGTAGTCCAACTCGTGAGAATGAAGAACAAGATGGCACGAACCTTGAGGGTGTAAATGCTGCGTAGAAGGAACACTGGGAAGATTCAACGAGGTCTCCGGCTTCGACTTGCTTTCCTTTGTCCGGCGCTTGGGTCGTTTCTCAGCTTCGTCTTTCTTCGATGGGCTCACGCTCTTCGCTGGGGCTTGTGAGGGGGCATCAATGCCCCTGGAGCCGTCGCTTGGTGGAACAGGAGGCTTAGAAGAGGAGTACCGCCGCTGGTGACCTCGAGGCGCTGTGAGATTACTCGCGCAACTTGCGAAGACGATGGTAGAGGGGCGTGGCGTCACCGCTGGAAGAGAGACAGCCGGCGTTCGAGCCATACGGCAGATGGAAGAGCAAATCATCTTGACACAGCAAGGGCTCAAAATGAGCTGCTGCTGTGTAATGTAGAAAGAGGGAAGAAGGAGATGGAGGATTAAGCGGTGTCCTATTGGACCTTGATGGCTATTTGGGGCGGAGGTGCGTTTGCTCTCCAACAGATCTTGAATTCAATAATCGCATCGGCGCCGCAGCCATCAGTTAATCCGTAGTTGCACGAAGACTTTTTATTGGCTGCTGATTTAATCTCATCCAAAGATTTTTGACCACAGAAGCGTTTATTGGCTGTTATACCACTCGATCAAATCTTTAAGTACACGTAGTTTCTGATTGGCTGGAGCGTCACCTCATCACTAGTTACACAGTATCTTCAACCCTATTTACCCCCCGAGATGCCTATAGATTTTGAGTCCTGACCCCTAGATTGGAACTTGGGGGCTGATTATAAGTGAGTCTCCTAGGTTCTTAACCCCCTAAATACCTAAAGACTTCCCCTAAATGCTTAGCCGTCCTTAAAGACCAATATATTGGTTTTTGTAATCCCTCAAGCCTATACATTGCTTGCTACATACATTACAGTGTCGCGAACGGCTTGCAGGCCTGGGCTAGTTATCCAAACCAACATGAGAAGTGGATTTCAACACCAGGAAGAAGCCGCAACACAAGCCTTATCAGATTGAATGAGAGCGCGAATCCAGTGTCAGGAATTAGAGTAGATTTGTCCACTCTACCACAGTCTGATGGAGTCCATTAAGGATTTTGTAACTTTCGAGATCTGGCTGAAACACAACCACAAAAAGGCGTGGATCATCTAAAATTCATTAGCAAAGAACATACATATGTAAATCTGCAGTCAAAAAACTCACCTCGAATCTCTTGGTCAGGTGGTTCTGTTTGGCGAAAGTCAAGGATGATCCAATCGTCAACCAGCTTCCAAGAGCCATATTTTACATCTGGTTTAAAACCATCCAAATTCGCTTGTAGGCGGTCTCCTTCTCTCATAACCTCGATACCCCATCTCCTATTATTCACGAAAAAATCAACCTTGCCTTTAGTGGTGTAGCTGAACTCGGAGTGAATTCTGCATCTACCACCAGTAACAAGGTAAAGCGTGCGATGGATTTCACCTTGGTACTGGGAATTCGGAGGTGGAGCGAAGGATCTTGCACGCAGCGCTTTTTTGGGATGATTCTGAATTTGTGTAGGGCTGAAATGGCGAATAGCATCGAAGCACAGCTCCCGAACATTTTTATGAACTATATCCTCCTCGCTTTCTATGAGTAGAACGGCAGCGTATCTAATAACCCAAGTCAGCTGGGACTTTCATATTATGCTCTTATGGAGAACTCGCCTGCGATGCAGCTCCGATGGGAATGAATAGAAGGGATTGTCATCAAAAGCTTCGGCTTGTAAATAACCAAGCTTATATGCATATTCAAGCCCGGGAACATCAGTCAGTTCAGCCGCTATTATTCCATCGTCTTTTACTGCCATCTCCAGGGCATTTGATAGGTGTGGATATAACATCTTGTTTGCAAGAATTCTATGGGATGGTAGCGACTGTCTCACATGGGATTCTAGGACTCTCAGAAGATTATTATCATTCTCAAAGAATGAATGAACTGTTTTCATTGTAATGCATCCACCAGCACGAGAAACTGCTCGACACTCCTATGACCATCAGCATGTGACATCGACAGAATCCCTGAGGAAATACAAACCGCAAGGTCCAACATGGACTGCAAAAGTCCATGGCACAAGCCAGGATGCCCATTAGTCAGTTGGAAGATATAGTCTCTCACCATATCTGAGATTGTAAATTCTCCACCATTGGTAAACCGCAAGCACAAGTCATCAAACTCTTCATCATTGAAGCACAAGGAGAGTTTATGAGGACTATCAGGCTGTGGGGTCAGAGAGACGCGTTGAAAGTGCTCAAGAGTGACTGGGGCGGATCCCAGTATGGACATGACTGTGCTGTCAGCAGAGCCATAAGATGAGAAGAGAATAATATATGGCCCTACTCCATTTCCCACCTGCCTTTTCACAAATGTCATCCAGAAATCTATATGATTGTATGATAGCTGGGCTTCATCAATAATGAGCACCAGATCATTCTGGATGAGGAGGTCTGGCCCTGTCCTTCCACTCGAAAGGACGCGAAGGTGATTGTCATATCCAACTTGAGGGTTCTCTGGCAGTTGCCAGGTTATAAAGACAGGTTGAAGTGGGTTCTTACTGAGGTTTGCAATATGTGTATAGAGAAGCTCTGCCAAAGTTGTCTTACCTGAGGTCGGCGTTCCACGTACCTGTGCGACACGATGTTGTAATAGCATTGAAAAGATCTTTTCGACCGTCCGCTGCCTACGACACGTTGTTTGTTGCCACCCGAATTTCGCGATTAATTCGTCATTCTGAGGTTGAAAAGGACCATGCAGAGAAAGTCCGTGCCCACATAAATCACAGATTGGAGCTGGTCCCTCGAGCTTCAGGCATTGTCCTTGCCGGCACGGACATAGAAGGACTCCAATCCGAACGTTGCACTGTCCTTTCGAAATCATCGCCGCCACAAAGCTCCTTTATGATCGGTTAATTAGAGGATTTCCTCAGTTGTCTTGAACTTTTCTGGGGCCTTGAGCAACCAGAACTGGTTAAGGTCTATTTTTGAAAATGATCAGCAAATTCCTTGTACTCGGTAGTTAACCACACAATCTTATGCTTCATACCACTTAATGTTATGGATATAGATAGTACATCAATATATTAAAACTCAGGGAGTCTCCTTAAGGGTTCCTGTTAAGCTTAATACCTAAAGACTTGAGATGAATTTGCATGTAAACATGACAACCTGGTGACTTGATACTCCGTATACATGTTTGAATGATGTAATTAGAACCAAGAAATGTCATGAATGATCATGAATGATCATGATTCTACTAATATCGAAATCATTCCATTACTGAATAATTTCTTCAACTAGTTGTGTATCGTAATCGAATTATTGCCCAAGTCAATCGAACAGTTCAGCTCTCGAGAGTCGGGGATTGACATTTCAGCCAAGCAAGAGAGGCATGGCCAGGGCGTTAGGTATCTGTTCGCCTGTTCCCGTTTGAAGCTTAATGATGGGTTAAGTTGAAAGAGTAGGTATTCCAGAGGAGCTACCTTGTAGCTTGTATATAGTAAAGGCCATTCGAGACTGCGACTCTAAAGGTCATATCGCTCCTTGTCATATGGTGTTTAACTCGCCCCCTTGCCGAGAGACCCTGTAAATCGGACAGATGATTCTTTCCCCGACAAAAAGGAGACAATTCATCGGCATTGTAGCATGGTGGAGTTGATTTGGCAAGTAGTTCTTGAGTATGACCAAACGCCATTGTTGTGGTTCTGTGTCCGACGCAGTACACCTTGCAACAAGTCCGTTCCTCGGTTGTCTTTGTCCGAGTCAATTCCACCGTCAAGTAAGTATTCCAAATGAGAAAAGCTGGCCATCTCTCAGTTGATGTATATTTGTAGTCCTTGGGCAAATCTTTTAGGGAGAGGGAAGCAAAAGCAAATAATAATAATTCTGCTTGAGAAGAAAGGTAGAAGGATATGAGAACACAGTGCTCCGGATGTGTATAGGAACATGTCACCTCATAAAAAAGGAAAACAATGTCAGACAAATGCAAGGAAGTTTACAGTTACCCTAGGGCGCCACATTGGCTAATAAAACATATAGGGACTAGAATAAAAAACAAGAGTATGAACACCTCAGAATAGCAATTGTTCATGAATATGGGCCATAGAAGAAATATCAACAAATGAAAAGTCATCATCATATAAAGCAACTCCGTATCCTTTTAACGCACTAAGACAGAAGAAACAGACGACTGAGAGTTTTCATCAGACAAGGGCATGAAACCGAAGGCACATACAAATGCAAATCTTCCACAAACTGCCCGATTTTTGGGTATCACAAAACCTACAAAACAAGGTTGTTTAGATTCTTTTGAATAATCATATCCTGCACGGAGTCCATAGTCGCCTTTAGAAGAGTCGTGTCGGTGGCATTGGTGTAATGGACGTAGATTTCGCGCTCCGGCATACGAGTCATGCCTCTGAACCGATCCGCAAAGAATTTAGCGGCCGCTTCGTAGTCATTCTCAGGACCCTTAAATTCAGGAAAATGTTTCGATACCGGTGAGGACTGGATCTTTTGTTTAAAGAGGTCAATTTTGTTGAGGAAGAGGATAACGGGCTTTCTCTTAAACCATTCGCCATTAACCAGAGACTCGAAAAGCATCATCGCTTCGTGCATTTGGTTCTGGACTCTAATGTTAGTGCGTTTCTAGTTAATGTATGGCTTAGGAGGAGAAACACACCGCAGTCTGATCTTCGACAAGGCACTGGTCATAGCCGGAGAGTGCGACCATAAAGAGCAAGCACTGGACGCCTTCAAAACAATGGATCCACTTCTTACGTTCTGAGCGCTGTCCACCAACATCCATCATCCGGAAGTTGATCTGCCCTAACTCGAAAAGAGTTTCCGTAATACCGGTCGTGCGTAATCGCGAATGCAGCATATCCTGATTATTCGGAAGCCAACCAGGGGAAAATACGCGGTCCAACGAATTGAAGTAGCTTCACAAGTATCAGTCAGTACGTGGTTCTAAAGGTGAATGCGGCAACTCACTAATCAAGGTTATCGTGGAGGGCAAATTCATGACCCTTTGCGACAGCTTGTTGCACTCCCGAATCGGCCCACAGAGCCTCCATCGCCGCTCGAACACTCAGGTCTGCAAAAGCCTCGTCACACTCCACGTCTGCTTCCGTTTTTTCTATGACTTGTGCAAAGTCCTTCACAGAAAGATTAGCCATTGACGGAAATCAAATCACTAGCCGCGAATATCATAACGTAAAAAGAGGCATGCCAACCTTTGTCTCGGGAAGCTCAAACTTGATTGCTTCGGTTTCCATAATCTCTAGAAGGATTTTGAAAGCCACAATCATGTTCGAGTATATAATAGCACGGGTCTGTCGTCGTTCGTCCTCTGGAAAGCCGCCCGCGTGAATGATGCGCATCTGTTTAATGATCGTAGATTTTCCAGATTCGCCCGCACCTAAAACAAATGTCTCAGTATGTGTTTCCCAACGCGAATTGTGGTTTGAAAATTGACTTACCAAGCAAAAGAATCTTGATTGTGCGATCGTATGTCTTCTTGTCCATCCGTATCAACTTGTCAATGGTCGCATTTTGCTTGATAGCTTGCCGCTCTTCAGCGCTCAACTCTTTGGATCCAGAACAACCCATGACTGTAAGGTAGAAGCCTCTAACATCATTGTCAGTCTTCGATGCTCAGAGAAATGAGCCATTTTTCCAGATGAATCGGTAGAAGGCACGATCGTGAAGACAAATGACTGGCGGACAGCGTTAACAGAGCTCATTGGCGAGGACGTAAGAACGCAAAAGACATATGAGGATCCTTACCACAGGAGGAGGCTATTTAGATGAGCATACCAGAAAATGGCTAGTAGAGCCGAATGAGAATGGTATGTATCTAGATAAACTTACCAGCAGTAATCAACCTCAAGATCGGCACTTGACACGCAGGAGCGTGAAGAAACACAGATGCAGTAGTCACTGACCAATATTGTATGTAGACGAAGGATGCAGCAGAAAGATTGAAATGTAGCTCCTGAAGAAAGTTGATGCTATGTAGAGTAAATGTAACCTAGGCAAACTCAAAGCTTCACTGCCTAAAAGATGAGCTCAATTCAGACGAGAGGCACAGGAACTGGCCAGAAAGGTATGTGATGAATGGAAAAGGTACATACAAAGGAGAAGGATTCACATTTAGTAGTAGTAGTGGGGTTTGAGTACAGAGTGAGAATCCAGCTCCAGCAGTAGTGAATAAAGGAGATACCTCACAGAAGACTCTGGAGAAGTTGAGTTCCAATAACGGAATAGTACAAGAGGAAAAAGGAAGGTAGAATCAGCCTGTCCCTGGCTGTTTTAATTGGGCATGCTCATGGGAAGGGCTTGTGAATACGGAGTATACGGTATGGCATTTGCTGGGGTTGCTAAAGAGGAGATCGCGCCAGGGACACTTGTCTTGGTTTGTCATGGGGGCCATTTTTCACTTCCAGCCACCAAGGCCTGTCACATTGGCTTCATGCTTCGTGTGAATGAAGGTAAAGAGATGTCAAAGATGTCATGATCTAAAAGTCTGTGAGCTTCTTGGGGAGCACACAAAACGATGGAGTCTAAACCAGAACACTCCAGAGTCCAGACAGTATGATCTGGGCGTGTGGGTACAAAAGCATGTACATAGTTACTATCAGGGCGGGCTCAATCGGCACTCCGTAGTTCTCCACTCGGCTTACTACATAGGGACTTTCCTCGCTTGAGAAAAAAGCCTAAAAGAATGTCGAGCAGAACTGAGATGCCATGGTTCGACCCTGGTTTGCTTGGGTGGTGGGAAGTTAAAGTAGCTCCAGCTACACAGTATGGAGTAGCTACTTGAAGATCTTGGAGAAGTCCGCGTCTGTCACATCAATCAATTTGCTGTGTAGGCATTGTTTTTGTAGCCATGGGCCACCCTTCAAACAGCTGTGTGGCAGTAAACAATGAGTTGACACTGTATAGTTACTACATGCATAGCCGTTGTCGTTCTGATTGCTTCTGATGGGGTTGGAGTGGAGAACAGATAAACTACAACCACACACAGCGCTCATGAGAGGCTTGACAGCCAGAGCAAAAGACAAGGAGCCAATGAGGCCAGTGGACTAGTTACAAAGATTCGGCTGCATTCTCCGCCGGGATCCCTTCCCAGTGGGTTGCTTATTAAACTTTCAATTAGCCCTCATCCCAAAAATTTCCTTGCCTCTTATTTGGTGGAACTCTGAGAAAAGTTTTTACTGTGTGGCATGCTGATTTGCCTTCGAAACTGCCTGGATCAATCTCGGCCTTGGTGATTGCTTGCTGTTGCTTAGTTAGCTAGTTACTGTGTAGTTAACTAGCTAGTCAGCAGCTATGATACTGCCCATGTACTTGTAGGTGGACTCTACCTACTGTGTACTATGTATAGTAGTTAGTTGGCATGTGACCTCTTCCTAATTGAACCCTACTACGGAGTAACTCTGACACGTACTCCGTACTATACGTACCTATGTACAGAGTAGTTTGTATGGTAACTTGTAAGGGTCCACTTGCGCCGCTGCGGAGCTCATCTTGCCATGTGGCTTTTGTGAAAATTCACTAATAAAATGGCAGCCATCTGCTCTCTGTAGTACTTGTATGTAGAATTGGCTTTTCTCTCAAATGTGGCATCAAAGCATATTCAGTACTACGGAGCATAACTAGAAAATAGTTAATTAGTTAGTACTTATTTGTCAGCTATCGATCGTCTACGGACTCAACTCCGGCTTTTGACCGAGATCACCTGTAATAATGTCCCTTTTCTCATGCAAGTTTCTGCTCCTATAGCAAAACATGTTTCGTCCAGCATATTGAAACAGTTTTTGTCCATGTTCTGCGATGCTAGATATACACACTACTGTAAACCAGGCGTCCAGGTGGGCCGATTGCGACTATAGTCTGCCACAGCGACGAAATAACCTGGTAATTCCAGAGTAACGGAGATTTGATTCACACGCAGACAGTACATCGTAGTACTAGTTATATCTCCGGTTTGATCAAACTTATAAATTTAAGTATCCCATTCGATAGTTGCGATTTCGGCTGTTTCGAGAAGGTTCTTGGAGTTCTACCAAGGACCATCAGTACACAATGTGAGTCTTGACTCTTGGTCTGGTGCCGGTCCTACTATTTAGTTACCTAGTGTGTATAAATCTGCTTGCGAGTCAAAAAAGCCCGCATCAAGGTGCTTATATAATTTCATAAACGTATCACGTGTCGATCCTATCCCTCGGTAAATATTTAATCCGGAATGAGAAGGGTTTGGTAATTATACTGCACACCTGATATTGATATTATCCATCATCCCCTGTGCCCATAGCGATTATAAGTTGACTGGTTGTTGATGAATTGGACTTTTATTAAGCGACACAAGCCCTGATCCAACCAAGCAACATGGATTCTATTATTAACTATCAACTCGATCATGACATTTCTTGAAGTGCCTACTACCGATTCAAGCTCAGCATGGTGGATACCCCATTCCCCGAGAAACACAACCCAACCACCAGCAATATCCTGCTTACTGAGTCTGCATATGGCAATGGATTTTAATTCTTCACAGCTGGAGTTGAATCAATGGAAAAACACATGAATCAAGGGCCTGCACCTTGTAAAAACTGAGTTGTGCAGTTTGTTGGCATACAGAACCAGAGATTTACAGCTAAGAGTTTGCTAGTTAAAGAAATTTCTCTTTTTTTCAACTATCAGGTTGAGCTTTTGTACAAATTTTCCATTCTTTTTTTTATCTATTATCCTATAAGATCTTGTTATCCAAATCATGCATATTATCATCTTCCGACAGTCTTTGAAAAGGAGTGTTTGAAAAGAGCAGAAATATTTGCTGGATAAGAAAAACTCTCCATGATTATGCTCATTATTGCACTGAGTCTTTGAGTGATCTGCTGCTCAATTCAGAGGAGGGTACAGGAATTTGTCTGACAGCAATGCATATGATGCTATATTGGAGTTGCATCTCTGAGGGCTTCTCATCTAAGGCTTTCAGCATCATGTCAAGTTTATTGCTGAAATTTTCATTCAGGTTTTTCTAAAATATGCATGCATACTATATCAGGCGCACCTTTGCAGTGATCTATGCTGAGCTACTAGGGTGGAAAATGAGCATTCATTTTCAGGGACATCAGGGTGCCATTCTTTCATTTATATATACTGGTCAAATGATTAACCAAGATTGGTTCTTTCTTTTTTGTTTTGTTTCTATCAAAGAACATATCTGTGTCAAAGGAGCCGACAAACAAGTCTGTTCTTACAGTGAGACAAATGTGTGGACTCCATGTTTATTCTCCTGCTGAAAATTCACTGATGCGAGAATCCAAGCAGGTCATCAAGTTTTGGCCCATACAGCCTAGAGGATTTACACCAAGAGAGCATACTGCTTTTGCTCCAGAAGATGCTATACTAGTGATTATAGATAGGGAAATTTAGGACTTTTCCTTTGCATATTCCCTTGGCTGAATGTAATTCCATTGCATTTGTTCTAACTATTTTCCTTTGTACGACCAAAAATGAGCTAATGGAAGAAAATAATTATCTAGGTTTCTTGAGCTCATACATATTGTGATATAGATCTGTTTACTCGTTACTCCATGACTTGTTGAAAAATGGCCTGGATATGCATGATGGAGTCCATCACTCTTCCCGGCAGCTTCTTCTTTCTGGAGATTTTTTGAGACTATATACACTGTGGTCAAACACTACAGAGTATTCTGGACATATATATAAACATAGTAACAACAATTATGCTTAGTTGTATCCTGGCGGGACTCATGGATCTCTTTATGGATCCTTACATACATATGTAATTAGCTGTAGTTTCTGACTGGCTCAAATGAACATGTTATCAGATATTTCAAACTTGTGGTCCTCTCGAACACTGCAGAAAGTCCATACATCCAGCATTTCTTTTGCGGGAGCTCCGAGCTATACAATCCCCATTATCATTTGATAGCATTGAATCTTTGTGGACTTTCTATTTTAAGTTTTCTCCCGGACGACTTTGCCAAGGACGCTGTGCCATGACTGGGATCAATCACGACTCAACTCCCATACGGAGTACACAATACAATCAAATGTTTCTTTACTACATATTTGGAACTCCGCGGCGTCATCCTCTTCATTACTAATTGACTACCCATGCAATTACCAGAGATAGAATAGTCTCTGCGGCTCATTTTTTTCAATGCCCCATGTACGGTGGCATGTGCATTCTGACGCGTGAGCTGGGACCAAGTCATCATCTTGGCTATGTATGTACATACACACCTACGCGGTGCAAGGCTAGTTGTTCGGTGACGGACTCAGGCGAAGTGAGCAGCACGGCTCTGGAGCTTTGAAAGCGTATGTAAGTACGCATTCATCATATCTTAACAACATAACTATACGCCCAACAACGAAGCCATTACCGGCGACCTAGCCACATCAACGCGATGTCTGCATTTTATCTTACGAAACTTGAATTGCTGGACCGGAGATCTTCAACGGCGTGCTACAACGGAGTGTTTTCTAGATCTGCCCCAAGGCAGTGGACGCATCAGTGGGATATTTCCGTCTGCCCAAGAAATTACCGAGACTGACACTCCAGTTTCTGGGAAAATGATTTGGCCGAACCTCTCCTTTATCTTTCTCAATAACCTGGTGTCCTTATGTTGACTGTCTCTTTGCATCACTGCTCGCAAAGGGATGAGCATGAATACCATCCTGATCATTCTTCATTTTCATTTTTTTTCCAGGGCCAGAGCATTTCAATTTTTGACCACCCGGTCTCTATAATAGACCTATTGATGACAAACCCTGTCTTTTGACTTAATGCAGCCAAGAGCTCTCCAACTTTTGATGGGACAGAAAAAGGGTATACATGCATACAGGCATGTATGGAAATCAGACTTATTACTGCATTCAGTTTGGTTTATAGGAAGAAGCCAATATTATAGACCTACATACTTATCTAATTCAAACACACCAGAAGGCCAATAGCAGTTTCGCCGTCCGTCAGCCTACGTCGAGGCCCGAACATGAAAGTAAGAATGAGTATGATGGAACCAGCATCCCTGGTAACATCCCTGCTGCTGAATTGCGAATCATTGTGATTTTTAGAATATGAAGGGATGATGTATGCAATGCAATGGAAGCTGGCTATGCCAGACACCATATCAAAAGAGAATTGTCATACAACATCTCAAACTGTTGTGATGTTTTTTAACTAAGTAAGAGCCTTATAAAGGGACACTGTGAGAAACAAAGTTTCGGATGCTTTGCTCTTTCATCTGTTTCCATACAGACGAACAGCATTGCCGGCCTGTACCTTCCGTTCAACATACTGAAGCTGTGGTAAACAGATTGCTGATGCTAACAAGATTCAAGACATAAGTTTCATTGTCAGCTGCTCTCAAAGGATAAATACACACTGGAAATATCGATGTATAGACCTGAGAATTCATCTCATTCAATTGCTGAAGCATCTGCTGTTCAGCCTTCAGTGTCTGTTAGTTTTGAGAACCTAACAGACATGTCTGGAGTGCATCCATTCGACGTGAGTTTTACATACAACCTTAGCATTGAGGGCACCTGTCTGATGATTACTATTCTTTGATTGAGATAGATGTCCTATATCTCAAACTACTACACTATTCCTTTGGCCGATCCCCAGGCTCCTGACGGTGCCACTCAGGACATGATACCTGTGGAATATATTGATTCTACTTCACTTGGTGAACGAAATTGGCGGCGACAGAACTCAGACTTCCACACCCGCAAGGACACGGAGAATCTCAGCAGTATGCATCTCGTAAGTTGGACCCCATGCCATCTAGATCGATTTATATATTCCTTGCCTAATCAGTGCTATCTACAGCGACGCCGTGAACAGAACAGAGCATCGCAGCGTGCGTTTCGCGAACGGAAAGAAAGACATGTAAGAGCTCTGGAGAATCAACTGCAATGTCTCCACGAGCAGCATCAAGACCTGTTGCAATCTTATACCCGTCAATCTGAGGAAGTGCGGAACTTGAACGTTAAAATAAACGAGTTGATCTCCGAACTCGACACGCTAAAATTGGCAACTGGCATGGTATTCAACGATATAGGCAGCAGATCTATGGATTTTGACATGGTGGCAGATTTACCAGTGATGTATCCAGGACCAGCAAGTTACTCTACATCTGGAGAAACCACTTCAAGAAGCTGAATTGACAAGGCTTTCATCCTGGGGTTGTTGTCGGTTATTGATGACCCCACGATTTTCAGAATGTTTCTTATTATGTATACTATTTGGAAACTTAAGTTCAGGATTGCATTCTCCTAAATACTGGCATTCTTATGATTCGTGACAAGCATATTGTCTGGTTTTCAGCAGTCTGTGACTTAAGCCTATCTATTCCGGCTTTTGATGATGTACACTTTTATCCCCCTATCTATTAGTATCTTTAGCACCCCTTTTGATAACTGTACTGTAGACCTGACCTGGAACATTGCTATGCTTTGAACTGTGTTTCTTCAGCTACCATGCCCGATGATGCGTGCTCAGTCTCGAGTTCCAGGTTGACATCGACTGCTTCGAGACTTTGATCTATTTTCGGCATGAGACGATGAGAGCAAATTCGTGTTTTCTCAGCTGCTGTGAAATGAATAGACATGAGCCTCAAGGCACCTAATAATCCATGGAAAGGGGATACGTGCTCATGCATGCAGCTCGTGTCTATGCGGAGTAGATCGCAGGAGATGCCCCTGTTGTTGATCATGTTGATATCGGCCATCTTGATTGTATTAAATACAAGCTTGTAATATATTGATCATTTTATTGGGCACTTATGTAGCACCCTTGTATGTTATTATGATATATTACACCAACCATAGAAGTGCAAAAACTAAATATTGTATTAAAATAAGCCAATTAGAACAACAGAACAACCCGCCACCCCACCTGTTCAGATGGAAACGAGCAAGTCTGCAAAGAAAAAGGAGGGGAATTTTTTTGCATACTTGCGGTGTCCTGTCGCTGCACTCATCCTCCTGTTCAAGGTCAATCTCTCTTCTTGAATAGACTAAAATATCTCAGCTGTTTATCAAAGAACTCCTATTCCTCAGCACTGGTTTTTACTAGGACTCTGTCAGAACTTCTCCCCATCCACAGAGAGATACACTGTTTGCGACAATGACTGAAATCACACACCCCACCATCAAAGGTAAGTCGACTTTTTTTTGGGCCACACAAGTAGCCAGAGGGATCTAACAAAACATTTTTCTCTTTCTGTAGATGGATGGTTCTCAGAAATCTCTGAGATGTGGCCTGGTCAGGCCATGACTCTCCGCGTTAACCAGATACTCCACCACGAGAAATCGAAATATCAAGATGTCCTTGTATTTGAGAGCAGTGACCATGGAACCGTCTTGGTTTTGGACAATGTTATTCAATGCACGGAGCGGGATGAGTTTTCGTATGTCTCTCTGTCGACGTCGCGTGCCCCAAAAGGTCAATTTGAAGACAAAAAATTGTACTGATGTGCTCTTCACCGCTCCCAGTTACCAAGAGATGATCACCCACCTCGCAATGAACTCCCACCCAAACCCCAAGAAAGTCCTTGTCATTGGTGGTGGCGACGGCGGCGTCCTGCGTGAGGTCGTTAAGCATGAATCCGTCGAAGAGGCCATTCTCTGCGATATCGACGAAGTACGAGTTCATATCTTAAAACTAAGTAAAACCACAGCAGGTCCTGACAAACACATCTCTTTGTGTCTTTAGGCCGTCATTCGCGTCTCCAAGAAATATTTGCCCGGCATGAGTATAGGCTTCCAGCATCCGAATACCAAGGTGCACGTTGGCGACGGGTTCAAGTTCCTCGAGGAAAGAAAGAACGAATTCGATGTCATTATTACCGATAGCTCTGACCCAGAGGGTCCCGCCGAAGTTTTATTCCAAAAGCCGTATTTCGAGCTGTTGTATGGTTCCCTGCGGGACGGAGGTGTCATTAGTACCCAAGGTTGTTCGTCGCCATTCTTTTTTTGGGGATTGCTTTCTACATTTCTTTTAACGTCGTATCCACCCACTGTTTCTGTTCGTCCTTACGGCCGTGCTTCCGACATTGTTCCATGTTCTCCGATCTCGATCAATCTCCTTCGCATTCCTCATTTCCTAGGTGAATCTCATATGCTAATTTATTTACACATCTAGCCGAGAATCAATGGCTTCACATCAAACTCATCACCGACCTCAAAAAGCTCATGAAAGAAGTCTTCCCCGTCGTCGAATATGCTTACACCACCATCCCCACCTACCCCTCTGGCCAGATCGGATTCCTTGTCGCTTGCAAAGATCCGAACCGAAATATCCGTGAACCTGTGCGCTCTTGGACCAGAGAGGAGGAAGATAAACTGTGCAGGTATTATAATAGTGAAATCCACCGAGCGAGCTTTGTGTTACCGAGCTTCGCGAGAAAGGCTCTTGAGTAAGGGTCCGTCCGTCCAGAGGAGAAAAGGACCAGTTTGACCGTGAAATTGGAGAAGAAATATAGCAAGGTCCATCCCCACGAGCCTTGTGAGAAAGCATGCGAATGGAATTATGGGATGTACTCTTGGAGTGAGAGAAAGCATTTGCGGGAAAATATACGGGGTTCGAATGATAAAAGACTTTTATTCATTTCGGACTTTGAGATTTCGGATAACTTCTTCCTTAGCAGCAATGCTGCAAAATTTTTAGAGAATTTATGAACCAATAAAAGGACTACTAATGATAATGATAATTCCCTTCCTGTCTCCGCAGCGACTGGTAGCTAAATTACTAAGCTTGGAGCAGAAAAATATGGACATCTTGAAAGTATCTTATCATTCTCCAGCAAAAAGGACACGAGTCAGCGAAAAGAGACAGTGCAAACCCTGTTGCCAGCGGTTAATAGAGGAAATCTGCTAGGATATGCATTCCCAGTATCTAAATGGACAACACTGTCTAGACTAGACTTAAATCTATACTCATGGGAGCGTCAAATTTAGATGATTTGCTGGAAAGCACGGTTGACTGGAGAGCGGACTTTGTGGCCCTTATAGAAGTCAATAGTGGCCACAGCTCGCTTGCTGATACCCTCAGGAGTGAATTCGAATTTCTAGAAAAGGTAATTAATTACGTTAGTTTCAGAATATCGAGAAGAAAAAAACGTGAAAACGGAGGTCAAAAACTACCTTGTAAACTTCCTTGTAAGGGCCAGACGCTCCGAAGCGATTCAAGCCAAATTGCTCGTGAGCATATCGCTCCCAGCCCATCGTTGACATGACTTCGACACTGAGCGAGGGGATGCCGTCGGGAAGGACTTGTAGTCGGTACTCCTTGGGCTGAGCATCAAAGATCTCGAAACACGGGAGTGACACAATACGAGCAGTGATGTTATGCTTTTCCTTGAGATATTTGGCAGCATCAATGCAAAGACTAACTTCAGAGCCCGTGCTGACAATCGTAACATCTGCGTTTTGGGCCTCAAGAGCGACGTATCCACCCTTGAGAGCCTTTTCAATGCTTGACGCCTCGAGGTGAGGAAGGTTTTGGCGGGTCAACGCAATGATACTGGGAGTCGACTTTGAGGTCAGAGCGGAGTAGTATGCGGCACTCGTCTCGTTGCCATCAGCTGGACGCCAGACCATCATGTTTGGCAAAGCACGGAAATGTGCCAGGGTCTCAATAGGCTGATGGGTAGGACCATCCTCTCCCAAACCAATAGAATCGTGGGTAGCGATATAAATGGCGCGGACTTGCGACAAGGCGGAAAGACGGACAGCTCCAGCGGCGTACGAGACGAAGTTCAAGAACGTACCAGAAGCAGGAATCAAGGTGCCGTATGCAGCGATACCGTTCATAATGGCAGCCATGCCATGTTCGCGCACACCGTAGCGAAGATAGCGACCAGCCCAGTCACCGATTCCAAGGCTAGGTGGCTGGAAATCAACAGCATTCTTCCATCGGGTGTTATTAGAGCCGGTCAAGTCGGCTGAACCGGAAAGGAGCTCAGGAACAGCGTCATGAACTTTCTCAAGGACAGTCTCAGAAAGTTTACGCGAAGCGGCTGGTGGATCCGATGGCTTGTAAGTAGGCAAATGCTTCTCCCAACCCTCTGGAAGTTTGCCAGTAAGACGGCGGCAAAAATCAGCATGCAGCTCGGGATACTCGGACTTATATTTCTGGAAAAGATTATTCCACTCCTGTTCTTTGGCAGCTCCTTCGGCAGAATGCTTATGATACAGCTCATAGACCGGCTGAGGGACCACGAAGCTCTGTTCAGCATCGAAGCCAAAGGCTTTCTTGACGCTCTGAGCGTCATCAGCCTTGAGAGGGTTTCCATGAACGCCTGCTGTTCCCTGCAGTTTCGAACCAAAGCCAATAGTGGTTGTAATCTTAATCATGGTTGGCTTGTCAGTGACTTTTTTGGCTTCCTGGATGGCTGCTTCAATGCCATCGAGATCGTTGTCACCGTCCTTGACGTGCATAGTGTGCCATCCATATGCTTCAAATCGTTTCATAACATCCTCAGTGAAGGCAATTTTAGTTTCACCATCTGCATCAAGGTTAGTTTATGCATTTTAGATAATAGCAATGATATTTTGGCGCCCACCGATAGAAACGTGGTTATCATCGTATAAGCAGATGAGGTTATTAAGCTGAAGATGTCCAGCGTGACTCGCAGCTTCACTAGCAACACCTTCCATAGCGCATCCATCACCGAAAATGCAGTAAGTATAGTTGTCGATAAGATCATACCCGGGCTTGTTGAATACAGCAGCAGTATGCTTTTGAGCGATGGCAAGACCAACAGCATTGGCGAAGCCCTGACCAAGTGGACCAGTTGTTACTTCAACTCCAGGAGTATCATGAGCCTCAGGGTGTCCGGGTGTGATACTGTCAACTTGCTACAACAATGTTAGCGTGTTTAAAGTATAAACATAACAATCCACCTTGCAAAGTGGTGAACGGTAAAACTGACTCTGAAATTTTTCAAGTCGTCCAGAGAAAGGTCGTAACCGAATAAATGTAAGAGGGCATACTGGAGTATGCAGCCATGACCATTCCTATATTTTGTTCCCCAGTCAGAAAAATCGATTGCGATTTCAAAGCCATTGTAAAGCGCAAAAGCAGCTCAACAATGTTGCAGGCTCCCAGGAGCGCTGCAAGAGCATGGCATTCAGTATGGCAGTCTCGAGGTCACGTACGAAAGGACGAATCGATCTCGGTTAATCCAGTGAGGGTTCTTAGGATTGAAGTTCATGAACTTGTTGAAGAGGACGTGGGCGGTGGGTGCCAGGCCCATAGGGGCGCCTGGATGCCCAGAATTGGCCTTCGATGTGGCATCGACCTAGGCGTTGGAGTTAGAGTCCCGAAATCTGCCTCAATTTTCACGAAAACAAAGCGAGAAAAAAGATCAATTGACTTGAATCCGCAATGAACGTTCTCCAGCGCTTCAAGAGCTGCTGTTGTTCACAGACAAAAATGACCGGGTATGCCTTATCTTCTCCGCACATCCCGCTTCGAAGGAGGCATTAAGCAGCTAAGAACAACAGGCAGGGAAGACAGGAAAACGATATCCAATGTAGATTGGAGTCGCATCGATGGGAAGAAAGGACAGGAAGCGACTTACAGCCAACACTCGAATGGTATTGATGGCCAATTGATCCAAATCTGTATATCCCATGATGTCCGAGATCGGGCGTTCGGAGACGACTAGAGTACAGCTTCAAAAGATGGAGGAGAGCGAGCGCTGCAGGAATTGTTGACGAACAAGTTGATCAAGAAGAGCAGGCTGAGAGAATGGAATGAAGAGAGTCAACGGAAAAGGTGATACAGTTGAAGTGAAGCAGAGACTTTTCGAGTTTGAGAGTTGGCTTGAAGCTCTGCTTATACTTTGTTCATCTTGGTGGGGGTGGGGAGATATGAAAACCATGTAACTAACGAATTCCCCTCTCCCAGTTAATTACTCAATGACCACTAGATATTCAGCACAAGAAACGTCGAGGACAGAATAGTCCGTCCACGTTCCTTCAGCATTGGAGAGCCAGCACTCTTGCAGTGCCATTGCAACATATATTTAGTAATTAAACACATCCTCTAACATGAAACACCAAGGAAAACCCGTCCAATCCCTACCCCTGAAGCTATAGTATGAGTAAACAGCACCGATTTGACCTCTTTGAAAAACTCCAGACGACTCTTCCTCAGCCAAACCAAACTAAATCACATTACACATTGCCCAATCCAGGAGTCTGTGATCGCAAAATCTGCAGCACTGTCGTCCATCGCACCAAGGTCGTGGGGTACCACAATCGCTTCAAAAGGGTCTTGCACTGACGGTCGAGTATTGGGAACTTGCCCATGCTTTCCGGGTACCGCTCCGCTGCTGATGGTCAACGGCCAGCCGCCGGAAGTCCATCCTTGCTGTTCCGGAGAAACAGGCGATATCACTAACGTGGGAGAAGAATGCTGTTGTGGAGCGTGGATTGACCGCTGATATCTTGAAGCCAGAGCCGCAAAGGCTGGGACCTCCCCACATTCACTGCCGCCATATATTCCGTTGTAAATATTCGCATGCCCGTTATCCATATCACTTAGGACGTGCTCCCAGTCTGACAGGCCCACGCCACCACCCAAGGATGTGGAAGCAGAATTGTCCTTGCAATCAAGTTGATGGTAGTCCATATCCAAACCTTTGAGAGAAACCTCGCCGCTGGCCTGTTTGTCATGATCTGCTGCTAGCTCTGAACAAATACTGAGTGAACTAGAGGAGCGCATACTGCGCGAAAGCTCCGGTGAAGAAGCCATGATGCTCAACCTGCGAGCACTATTTTTAAAAGTCGGCGACACATCTGATTCTGAAGAGAAAGACGCTCGGGTCTTTAGTACTTGAGATAGATGCTTTCCGCGTGACTTATCTTTTGACCGAGGCGACAAAATATTCCCCCTATATTGTGCATTTTCGCCGCGCGATCGCCTTTGTGTCTTTTCCGCTGAGACACTATTAATGATTGCTCCAAATTCGGCGGCAGCTTCAGCAGATTCGCAATCAAGGAGAGCCACAACTGCGCTAAGTAATTTCTGGCTTTCCTTTGCCAATTTACTGTCTGGACGCAAATCCACGCTCTGCCAAAGAATCCCGATTCCAGACAAGAAAATAAGCTCGCGTTTGCTGATGCAGATCGAAAGGCTCATTCTTCGCTCTTCGAGCAACTTCAATAGCTGAATAATATGTTTGGCGGATTCAACGAGGGAAAGCATCGAAGGAGAAGCACTCTCTGGCTTTCCGTAACAAGCCGCAGGTCGACGAATCAATGTGCGGATAAAATAGTAGATAATTGCCTGATGGTTGTCCATCAGTGTTTGGTTTTTAGAAGGGATAGGGGTAGATAAAACACACCAAAAGAGGCGAACGACTACTAGTAACACCAGCACTCGGTTTATCCTGGACAAACTCAAGCCGCAAATGCGGTGGAAGCTGCTTTAACCAATCTTCCAATTCCTCTGCGAGCGTATGCATACTTGGCAAGGAGATTTCGTATCCAACAGGAGAAGGATACAACGCCTTTAGAACTTTGCTCAAGATACGCGAGACTGAGAATAGAGCTAATGCACTGGATATTCTGGTCGACTCTTTTACGGAAGTTGGAACAAACCCGGTTTCCGTCGCACTTTCATCATCAGCGTCGGATGGGTATTCAGCACAAATGTCTGACTCTGCCATCAGCACAGGAAGACCGGTCAGTGCAGCTGCGAACCTAAATTCACTGTAAGCTACAACGTATACACAGTGCGAAGTGTCAACTGCGATAGCTTACCGATCAAGAGAGTATTGGCACCAAAACACCCTTTTTCGAGTTTCATTGGAAAGCGAATCGAACGAGAACCTCTTTTGATCTTGGTGAAGCCCAAGTTGCAAGCATATTGTGACTGCGAGCGATCTGTAACGGAGGAGTGCTTTGTAATCCGACTTAACAGAGTAGTACATTTGTGCAAGGACAAAGCATTGTAGAGCAGGTAAAGAGATATCGTCGGACAATGCTTCGAGCTTTGGGACCCAATTCTGTTCGAAAATAACGGGATCTTGTCGAATACGGGCCTACCAGGGCGAGAAGTTAGAATTCTATTTAAAGTTCCCAATCGACAACGATGCCAAAGCAAACTTACAGTTGAAGAGACCGCAGCGATTCCAAGGATTAGATTCAATTGAGCGAACGCATAGTCGTCATTCTCGATTAACTCGGGATTCATCGTATAACGGCCGTAGATTCTGAGGATAGCAGGACGGTGAACAATGGGGTAAAATGGCGCCCACTCTTGAAAGAAGATGTTTAGGAGTTGGTCGGAAACAAGGCGAGGAGGGATTCTTGATCTCGACTCCTGACGGGGCCAAACACTCAACGAAGATGGTGAAAGGACTGCATGTACGGAGATATGGGCAGATGACCTGCCGTTTCTCTCTAGTTTATTCACAAAAGCATCTAGACAAAGTCAGCATCTTTTTAGAGTCCACTAGAACAAGGAGAGAGTCGCACCAACGAATGCCCTAGTACTTGAAGGTCCCATAAACGGGGACTCTTGGGTCGGCTCTCTCAACGAAGATGTATACTGGACCTGTATAGTGTCCTCTGGGTCTGGACGTGTAGAAGAACCACTGGCATGTTCCATCACCGAAGAATCCGTTGAGCAAACGGCTGACTTCCTTGCAACCGGCGAAAAGGAGTGTAGCCGTGAAAGAATATCGATCTTCTCATCCTTCTCGTCCAGTAGGCATTTAAGCTCCCGCACCTCGGCCTCCAACGACCGCACTCGTTCCTCCAGGGACTCCGTATATCCTCGCGGAAAAGCCCGTCTGCTCAATTTATCGCTCGTCTTACATTCAAACCCAACATTTGCGCATTGCGAGCAACATGGCCGGATGCCGTCGCAGCGGATCTTCTTGCTTCTGCACCTATCGCAGGCCTGGGCAACTCGGCTTTGCGAGCTGTTGCCCACCTTGATCACCTTCATAGGAAGTATGCCAGGCATTGCGGACGTGATGGAGAGCCGCGAGGCGCTAGCCAGCCGCCTCTGGATCCCGTCAGGCACGGTCACTCTGTCGGACGGAGGGAGGGAAAGGCGGTTCGGCTAATAATTTCTCGACCTGCGATGGAGATAACGACGGGGCAAAAGAGGTCTCGTGAACTGAAGGGGATTGCGACTAGTTTATTAGTTCACAAAAGCAACGATCTCACAGCCATCCTGCCAGCAGATGGACTCCATTATTATGAAGATCTTTGAACCGTGCTGATGGGTCATCATGCTTGAACCTTTTTTTGCTTCCTGGAGCCGAAGCAACAAGGGCGAATATCTGCGTGGGGCAGATCTGACTGGGGGCAGCGAGCTAGCTTCGGACAAAAGGAAGCGGGTTAGTATTAGTTAACTCGTTAGTGAGTAGCAGTGCTCATCGCTCGCATCTTCTCCAGATGTCCTTATCAATGTATACGTACATGACCAACTTTGCTGTTGTCTGCGCTCTCACATCAATAGTCGCATTTGGCTGCTCTACATCACTAACTACATAACTATGTGCTCTAGGCTCCACAAGAAACTAGTTAACTATGGATACCCGCACCGTGGCGTGGTCGATATCCAAAGTTCTGTCTCTCCCTTAACCAGATACTTATTCCTCAAACCAGACAGTCTGAGCATCCTGCACAATGTCTTTCCAAAGCATGTGTGGAAGTGTAAACCTCACATGAAACCAATAAGCAGGTCAATCATGACTGATTTGATGATCTCGAATCTGAAACTTCCTCGCTGAGGGTTCTCGGTGGGAACGCTACACTCAATCTTGTGAAATGATGCTGATCAGTGCTACCGTCAACTCCAGTGGTTACAATATCCAATGTAAGATCTCTCCAGTGAAAGCTATATTCGTTGCTACTCCAATCTCTCTCTGTGTGTTGCGCTACCTCGAAATCGACTGCAAAAGTCGTTTTACTCGTCCCGTGCCATGTTATCGCTGCTAAAATCAGATTTGGGATACACTCAACATCTATGCCGCTATTCCGGGCGATCATGACGGTGATGACTTAGGGTGGAATCAACCACCACATGCAGGGAAGCCAGCCTTGCGAACTCATTGGGCCCCGCAAATATCTCCCCTTCCTAGTAGGCTAGTACGATGATGCTGACGATTGCCGCGGTTCCTGGAATATGTGGAAACAGTTGGCGGCAAGCAGTATCGGCCCGAGCTGTAGCTCCCCTTGATGTCTCTCTTTACCCGTTGCCAAAACCCAGACTTTTGCTTTTGCAAGGGGATTTAGCAAGAACCAGGCGTCATAGATCGTCAATCCAGTCATGCATCGTCCAATAGCGAGAAAAAGTGAATTTCACCAAATGGACCTATCCAAAGATTGCCCAGCTTTTGCTGCCGATGTCAAGATGTGCTCTTGACTATTGAACTCAAGAGTAGAAGTTGTGGAGCCTGCTCAACAAGCCTAATATTTTTCGGTTAAATTCCCGCCTTAATCATAGACAAATAAAGTCTTGGTTTCACCTCGAAGCGAACAAAATATGGATTGAACAGATTTTACATTCCTACCTCAGCTAACGCCCATAGCATTTGGTTATTGCGAATGAACCTGGCTCGCTTTCTGCAGTGAAGATTGCCTGGAATGCCCGGCGACCTTCCATCACTTCTGGACGACTGGACTGCCTTGAATTTTCGTCATGGTATCATCGTTTTAAGCAGAATGCTGAGACAGAATGAAGCTCGTCATATTGTCTCAAAATTGACGATTGAATGTAGCTGTCACGAAAAGTCTTCCGCTATATCGCCTCCGCAACTGCACTGCTTGAGGTATTGTTGGACTGTAGGTGAGTTGGCAAGCTCCAATTTCTAGGAAAGGTTAGCAGAAAACATGGATACGGAGAAGACAAGAACAATTGAATGATCTGTAGTATACCTTATCTTCTAGGTCACTGTTGCCCTTGGCAAGAAACTCTTCCTCGAGAGCACGAAGTTTCATAGCAGTATCCCAAACCGAAGAGCGAATCGTAGTTTCGTCTACTTTATCTTGCCATTCCTGTACACATTCATGACTTGCTTGCAGCATCTCAAGCTGAGCGGCAACTCTCTCCTGTATTATGACGGTAGCGCGAAGTTGATATACGTCCCATAAGTCTTCCCTTTTTAATATATCGCGTAGCTTCTCCGAGGCTTCAATTTCCTTTCCTTTCCAAGCAGCTTTTATTTCCCTTTCTCCATTGTTGGATTGTAATACTTCAAACCCCAGGCCATCTTCTTCGTTAACACATGCCCACCAAACGAAAGGGCTTTCCCAATTTATTTCGGTAACCTTTTCCGAATCGCAAACTGAGAAAAGACGCACGCCTGGAGCATCGTCACATACCATCATTTTGGCGGGTTTCATTGGATCGTCGTCCGGAATTTCTAGTTCAAGAAATAACTGTCGAGCATTCGTGGCAGGGCCTTCCAGAAAACCATAGGAGAAGATCATTTCTGATGCGCCTTTGTCATCTCCGTACCTAAGACAATTCAATAAATGAGGCCGTGCAAGTGTGTACTGTAGATACAACACTCACGTAATAGTAACCTCGTCGCCTTCTTCTAGAGTTTGTCCACTCCGTAGCTGCAGTAAAACATTGCGATTGCTATCGATCTCATACAGAGCGGCCGTTTCGTTACCAGACGCGTGGTTTGCCATATCTACACAAGGAACCATGGCATGTCCCATCCCCGGAACATCGAGCGCACGAGATCGATACATCGCATCAACGATCTTCCAGTCATGGAAGGTGAGTTTACCGGTCTCTCCATCCCACCAATTTGTCCTGCACCAGGGAATATCGGCAGTTAATTGGCGCAACTGTTCGAATTCCCGCTCAAGAGAATCTAACTTCATATCCAAAGCCGGCTTCAGAGATGTCCCATGAAGGATTTCAAGCTCGCCATCAGTATAGAACGTTGGAAGAGTATACGATTCCGGTAAGAATTGAATATAGCCTGTCCAAGGGTTGGACACTCCGACATGGTTTTTCGATTGTGAATCATCGTGGCTTAAATGCGTAAGTAAGAGCAAAAGATAGAGTAGAATGGCACGTCGAGCTGTCTGTGAATATCAGCATCTTGCTTTTGCCATTGAGCAGATTGAACTGGTGACTCGACAAGCGACGCAAGCAACTCTAAAACACCAGTGGCATACGGCAACTCACCTTGCCAAACTCCCCTACTGCATTCAAAACTTCCCTCAGGTATCTATCCGACTTCGCATATGTTTCCACCAGATCCAACGTGATTACCAAATCTGCCGGAACACGCATCAGAATCTCAGGTCCAGCCTCTTCAGATTGTAGAGCAAAGTCCTTAGCTACTCTGTTGCGCGTGGCGACTACTGCTGAGCCTTTATCAACTCCATCTTCAGTCTGGAGGTGTTTGATTTCGACGCCGTCAAAGGATACGCCGTTCAGTTTTGCCCACGTGGAAAGAGCTTCAATGGGGAGGAACCGACGCTTCATTTGGACGGAAATGATTGAGTATCAGGAATTCAGGCCTGGAAAATTGAAATAGAGGGCTCAATTCAGCAGTGTTGTGGTAGGTCTCAGTTCCTGCGGACGAAGGCCCTGGACTGACACCAGAGTGCACCTCCTTGCTGTCCTTCACAGGTTTGACACCAATTTGCCAGCACCAATCGATTGGCCAATCAGTTTCGAGTTCGAGTATGACGTCATAGGCCGCATCACTAGATTTCAATGGATATCATGGCATCAGAAAACAAAAAGCGACGGAAATCCAATGGAAAACATAGAACGAAATCCCTTGATATTACTGATTTCCAATTGCTCTATTAACTATACACTCCCACATAGTCGGAAGGCGAACAAGCACCACGAGACAATGCTTTTCAAGGCGCGATTTCCATCATCCTCCACCCTCCTCGCCCGCCGATACAAGTTAATCCACCCTACTCCGCTCTCCTCTCTATCCATTCCAAAAGCCACTACAGCTACGCCCGCAGCACGATACGGCGATTGGCGCGGCACGAGGTCGGAAGATCACAGCGTCAATCGCAGCAAGAAGGGCGACCATACCGATCCAGAAACCGAGGGGACAAGAGCTGGGCAAAAGGAAAAGGAAGAAGGCAATGGCGTGGCAGATAAAACAAAGAGCCAGGCCACAACCGAGCGAGATCAGAACAGGTCGACTGAGAAGACAGAGGAAGAGTTTCCAAAAGCCCCGAGGCCGATTATTGGTCTCACTGACGAAAGGGGGGAGGTGAGTGGGAAATCTAAAATGGGCTGGAGTGGTCGCTTAACTAACTTGGTTGCTTAACAGAAAGGTCGAGGATAGAATTGGAACAGTAATAGTTGATATAATGGCTTGAAAAGTAGCTGTGTTCGAGTTTTGGATAAAACTTCCATTACTGTATATTACATTATCTACCGACTTTGAAGGATAGAATCTGCATGGCTTTCAGTTAGAATGGTTTCCCAGAATCAAAAGCAAGTGGAGTGAAAAATACATCATGCCTTCCTACTGAGACTACCTCATCTTCCGAGACCCTCGTACCTCCGACTCCTTCTACATAAGCTATGGGCGCGTCACCCATGACCTTTCGAGCTACGTCCGCGACGGTGCTGTTCCTATAATATCATTAGCGCATTGTACCCACGAAATCAAGCGAAAGGAAGAGACAAACCTTTTGACAAGAACGCAGTCTCTAAATACAGCATTTCCACCCCCTGAACCGGAAGTAAAGCTGTGGATGTTGCGAACTGGAAATACTGGTACTAGTCCAAGTAGTTCGGCGGCTCGAGAGAGTACTTGAACCACGCCCGTGGACCCAAATCGATATAGAACAAGGTCTCGCAAATTCTCAACCCGACTATCGTTACGTTTTAGCAGACATACCCCCAGATAATCCTAGGAAAGAAGGATTATACTTTTTAAGCTTTTCATCCATTTCCTTGAGACCACCACCTTCGGGATCGCCCATCTCTATTAAATCCTCTCTCGTGTCGACAAACTCGCTGCCTTCGGTGTATCTGATGTAGCCTTGCTTTGCGAGCTTGCGGAGGAACACTTCTGATATTGCTGAGCAGAGGACGATGGATTGAGGATCTTGCATTTTCGCAATTTTATTAATATTCTTGGAGGAATATCAGTATAGCGCATGGCCATTCACCGACGTAAGAAGGGAGAGAAGTACCTTATCGGCGTCCGGATGGTCGATTTTATTTAATGCCAGAACTGTAGGGAACTTTTCGTCTATAAATGCGACAACCACCTGCGAAATCGTTTCATCTGACCAGTCTTGCAGAGGGGCTTTCAGATTTAATCGATCGAGACAACCAGCCACTATTTTCGTCGTAGCGCCGTAGCCGGAAAACTGCGCCTGCAGCGTTTCAACAGGTGTCGCCTCTATATATAAGCAATTAGAGAACCGAAATCAGGATTGTTTAGCGATAAAGGATACGTACTTACTGCGACATGTCGACGCTTTATAGACCCCCTGATGAGCACATCAATAATACTGCAACATGGGCAACCAGGGACGAATCCCATACCATTTTTCCATCAAATTGCCTAAGATCCACCTCACAATCTCTGACTTAAGCCAGATGATATCCTGCGATGGATCGTATCCTCTAGTTGCTTTCCCTAAGACAAAACACTTAAGTATCCCATCTCGCATGGAACACAACAGCCAGACCATAGAATCCCAATACTCTTCTACAATGCTAAACCCGAAAGCCCACTCACCTTCAGCATCCGTCGTACCGCTGACGTCCACCACATGAATCAACGCATCGGCATGGCGCAAATCATCCAAGAATTTATTCCCAAGTCCCTTGCCTTCATGGGCTCCAGGGACCAGCCCCGCAACATCCAGCAGTTCAATTGGAACCGATCTTCGACCATCGTGGCAACTTCCGTAATTGGGTTTGCATTTCTCGGTGAGGTTATGCCGTTGGCATGCGCAGTCTATCTGTAGATATCCTATCGCGCGCTGAGGGTCGATGGTCGTAAAGCTGCGAAGAGAGGGATTTCAGCATGTTTGCGCAGAGCGACGAGAACCCAGAGACAAACGCGACAACATATTTGAAGGCTCTGGATATAAAAGTACAGGAACAGGTGGACATACGGAAAATTTCCTATGAGCGTGCTAAGTTAGCGATCATTTATGTAGCAAGCTCGCGGAATGACAATTGACAAAGGAACTCACCAACTTTGGAGGAAGCATCTGTCAAGCTGCTCAAAGCACGTCAGACAAATCTTGAACTCCATATATATGGCTGGACTTCGAGGTAATAACCAGGTTGTTACCTGTTTAACGTTGTCGATTTTCCCGACGACGGTTTACCAACGAGACCTATCAGCGGATCGCGAGGCATTGGACTTGTCCAACCAAGGATGTAATATCAAGTGCAGCCGGTGACAGTAATTAAAGAAAGCAGTTTGAACAAGATGACAGACGGATTAGCTACATATGTACGTATGTAGATTCAAAGCCGGCAATTTTCAAAAGTTGAAAGCGGACTTGCGCCTCAATTTGTCATGACAAATGCTCGCTGCTCAGGAAGAGAGAGTGAAGTTTGAACCAACTCGACAAAGCGACACATAACTACTCTGTAACGTGTACTTCATATGCAGATATATACGTTCCTATACCAGTTTCAATGACCTGTTTGCACTCATGGTGGTTATATTAGCTACAATAATGAAATCTTTGAAATCGAGTTATTTTCAATATTAATTTAATCTAATATCGGGCATTTCTGTCTAATCTGCGGTATAAGTTATCCGGGTAGCAGAGCAGGAGACTCGTAATAGTACGAATTATTATTTGGAGCATATGAACTCTGTCGGTTTTCCAGTTTCTGGCTCGCGATATTCACAGCACTCACGCTGGGTTCCGGCTCTTCACCGTGCATGAAAACACCAGTTGAGGTTGCCATCTGCACCGTCCCGTCCTTCCTAACAAGGTCAATATCAGGCATCTTGTATATATACTGGGGATCTGCGCTGGTATTGGTATCGCCCACATTCGTGGTCGCGTAGAGATTGGCGAGAAGCGAGGCGGAGTAGTGTGATGCTGCGAGGTACCATAACAATCCCCAAATGATAGCACCAAAAACGACAGGCAAAACCACCAGGAAAACTTGAAGATACGACATTGCCGGCTGCACTTTGCTCACTTCGAGGGAGACGAGGTTCGGGTCGATGGCCATCATGTATCCCCGGGATAATAAGAGATTGTCTAATTTGCGCTCGTTCTTTGCAAACCACTCAAAAGCCTCTTGGTTGAGCGCCTTCGAGCTGATATTGGAGCTACCATCACCCAAAGTGCCGCTGACTATGAGAACAGCAGAGGTATCTAGTCCCCCAAAAAAGCGTGCACCGGTCTTGTTCAAGGTCCCCTGCTGATAACAATTCGTTCCGTACACTTTGCCCCCTGTTGCTTCATTATGGAAATAGTTATCACATTTTTCAAACGGCTTAACAGGCTCTGGGAGCGTTTCCGATCGAATAAGGGTGATGTTAACCACGGAGATACGGAAAAGCGAATATACAACGTTTCCCGGCGTCCCCTCTGGATTCAAGTATTCGAAATTGACCTGAGCAACGGAGTTTGCGCCGGCCTTACTGACAGCTCCAAGTTGGAAACTATTGTTCTTCCCTCTAGCAACTCCAATCTTTTCCGCAATTTGTGTGATTAGCGGGTCATTCAACTGTGCCGGATCCGTGGACCAAGATCTCTTGATGAGGTCGTGCACGTCATCCGCTGGGAAAGGTGCGTTCCAATCGTAAACTGAGCATATTTTCATTACACCACTGAGAAAGGTATGTTTTCTTTGGCCTTTTGTGATAGTGAACATCTGCTTCATGATAGCAGAGTCACCTCCAGTTCCCAACACAGCCCAAGGATTATCCTGACGGTTGGGCCGGAGATATTCAGAGAGATATCTTTGATCTGAAACATCGTCCCAATGGATCTCTGGTCGACCGAGTGGACTATCCCTCAGAAATCCCAATGCGAAGGCATTTTCGAACGAACATTCCCATGAAGCGGAGTCGTTTGGGCCTGGCTTCCAAGGGCAATCATTACTTTTTGGCTGACCCATGTCAGTTATCGATCCGAACGTCGCATATGTGTCTGGCGATACGGAGAACCCTTCATCATCTAGCCAGATTCGCGGTCCCACGCCTTTCTGGGGATCGAATTTCCGAGTAGCCGGAACGGTTTCCGGTTTTCCTATATTAACTTGGCCCGTCAAAGAGAAATTTAGATTCGAATTGAACAAATTGATATTCATGGCCTCTTTGAAGTGCTTGTCAAGCGCACTGGCGTTGCCCGGTTTAGTTGATGAGAATACAACGTATCCAGGTTGGTCAAGCATTTGGCGTTTGACCGAAGTAGCGGTTACGTTACTCTTCTTCTCGATATAGCCAGGCGAATCGAGGCCCCAAAGCAAAGTGTCATACAACCCGGCGCCGAGTAAGAAGATAGTGAGAAATAGGACGAGAGCGGTATGATGACTAAATCCACGTGAAAAGATGAAGAGAAGCCTTTGGACATAATCTTCAGTGAACATTAGATACGCCGTAAATGCACTTCGCACCGACGCTAGAAGGGCGAAAAGTTTGAAAACGCCAATTTGGAGAGCGATACCGGCAATTCGAAATAATATCGATTTCACAACATTGTGGCCGACCGCAAACGACGAGTGAACGAAATTGGAGGACGATCCAGCCATCTCGAACTTGGGGAGAATAGTTTGGAGCGGAGGTAAACACCTCGAGCTCGACGTGCGCTTTTTTGTTCCGGCGTTTGGGGGACAACAGATGCGAACAGGCTGGCGCACAGCAGCACAGCCTAACTGCTCTTGAAAACAAAAGTAATCATAAAGAAGTTTGCTGAGATATGGTTAGAAAGTGGTCAGAGGTAGGCTGCATGTCCAGTATCGAGAGGATGAATGCCCGAACTATGCACGAGGCTCGCATCCAAAATTTATATGTTCAGCGCAACGGCTGACTTCAACTTTTTTAAAAAGCGGCGGCTTGTCTCCTTTTTGCTCTCTTTTTGTTCTCCATTTCGGTTGACAGTGAACTACACATTCTTAGGCTTGGGGGAGGTAAAGCCAATAACGCCACACCGAAGTGCTGTTTCTAGACTCGTATCGGAGCCTCATCGCGGGAGCCATCGAGCAAGACAGTAGTGCAGTGTTTGCTTCCATACTATCCAAAAATAAGATGAGCCTCTGCGGTGATTGGGAGACACTTCGCTTCCAGCCTTGGCGGACGTGCTTTGGCCCACTCGAAGCTTGACTGTGATTAGCTCGTGGATCAGTTTTGCGGCGTGCATGTCTGTTTTTGCTGTCTCTTGGGCTGTGAACAGTAGCAGAAATTGTCTCAACAGCCTTATTAGAGGCTCAGACCTATCCTCAGATGAGCCTTGCGCTGGTCACAAGTACACTAATGATCTCTTCTAAATTAGTGAGAAGGAATCACATACATTAGTACATAAGCCAACAATTGCTTCTGAGCAAGGGTCACCAGACAGGTTTGCTGGTTTCTAAGTAAGAGCATTGTCGTTGTCAGTCATTTCATCTCAATTTTCACTCTCTTCTGGAGATGTTTCCGGGTGCTTTTTGCATGCTGACTTAGCTGTCCACTTCCTAACTAAAACCGCCCAGTTAACTATAGAAGGGCCACCTTTCCCAGCTGTTTGTAACTGTATCCTCTTATTACTTTCATGCCTCTGCATCCTCAGTACTGATGCTAGTGATGGCATACATAGGACAGCTGTTGTCTGACTTCCTTCTAGTGGGCAACTTTTGTGTTTTTGGCCTGGAGGCTCTGTTGTCTCAATGAACACCCTTACGCCTTACTGTGTATTGATTCTCTTCAACATTGCACAACTGACTCTATTTCCCACAACACCATGAGTTCTGGAGAGGAATCCAGCTACTGCGGCATCTTACCATTTGCATACCCAATGCTTATGCTAGCATTTAGCACCAGTGTCATTGGGGCACATCCATGGGACAGCTTTGTGAACCAAGACGGAAAACTTGTGTTGCCTATAGTTATGTGAGAGCGCATCTAATTTATTATTAGAGGCAAGGAGGGAGCTGCACAGTGCATACATACATGACCACACATTAGTAATACATGAGGCTCAAAGGTGCAAGCGCCGAGACCATATGTACTAATGTAGTTAGATGGAGGAATGTGCCAGGCTGCAACGGTTTTTCAGGTCTATCCACTTCTGCTACACACATTGATAGCTACATATGTACATGCTCTATTGATTGACAGCACTCGATTCACAGACATTCATACCTCATCCCCAACATCATGGGAGACACCAGCATCGAGGACGTTGTTTCGAAGATACAACTTCGGATCCACAACTTAAGACTTCTTTTGCTGGAACGGTTGACCCCTCTCCTCCGAAATCAGATACTCCATGCAATTAGATTGCACTCTGAAGCACTTGAACAAACTAATATCAAGTCATATCTCGCGGACCTCGACACTGTGCATGAGCAGGTTATGGAACACTGGACCAAGGTTTATGGAAACTTGACTTCTAGAGCTGATCTACTACAGGATATGGTCTTGTTCCAACAGTTCTTGACTGCAAAACTACTCGAAGATTACACGCAGACGCCTTGTAAATGCAACGATTTCGGAGTCGTCCTAGTTATGATCCTTGATGCAGTGAAAGATGGCCATCAAAAAGCCACAGGATATTATCAAACCCGTATGGTTTATCCACTGGAGGAAATGATGCTCGATCGCGACCATGTCGAGAAAAAGCTGCGCACAGCTGCAGCTGGACAAGCAGGCGGTGATGTCCAGCCCTTGATAGACCGCTGCGACTGGTCGACTTTGGCCGCGACCCTAATGAGCGACCGCGAACTTGCTCTCAAGCTCAACGAAAGGGCACTCGACGGTTTTACGTTCGAGATCATGCGCGCGACGGTCTTGCGAAAAATCGATAAAATAAAGAGCAAATACTTTGCAGAGCTTTCACATCCATCCACATTTACGATTAGTGCCCGCGCGAGGGAGATGTCTGCCAGACAGGCATCGAATAATACCAATCAGATGTCTTCCCCAGCACCTCCAACCACCGCGCCATCAAACACCAGCCCCAGTTCGGAAACACACCCTTTCGGAAAAGGTTTTGGTTTTGCTTGGAGCATCTACAATACACTTACAGGCCTCAAGCACAGGTCAACCCCGGCCTCATCTAGCGCCGACTGGGATGAAACGACTTCTCTAATCAAATTGGAGAAGACTGAATGAAGCTGAGACTTTCCCACTTTGCCCCAAACAGGAACGAATCAGGTGTGTGGAGGATCAAACAGCTGTTCGTTATTGCAGTTCGAATTTCATACAACTTGTCCATCTTCATTCCATGTCTGATTTCGCCAATTGCCCGAACTTCTTGGATAGATAGCACATTTACTATGAGATATGCTATTGCTTTAAGATTGCCTGATGGATAAGTGAGGGTGAGCATGGCACCATTCCTGCTGTTTCCTTTGCGTTGAACTCGTGGGCTACTATCTAGTTGTCATTCTTCTTCGTCTTCCGCCGTTTTGCTCTGGAATGTAATTTCCTTGCTATTCCCTAAGCTTTCGCTAAGCCCATGTACTTTCAGCTTGCCTGAACGATATATCCATTTGCTTCTGTGTAAAGATTTGCCAGCAGTCTGAGGTAACTAGTCATTCAGCAATCAGATTCAGATGGCAATAACGGACTACTGGAGAGCTCCTGTTTAGCGATGTTCGACCCTTTTCCGGTTATTGATTCAATGAGAGAAGCGTTGCTTGATAAATTACGGCCTCTGAAAGATTTGTCACTGGACGCCTGGAGATAGGGATATCTGGGAGGAGCTCTATTGATAGTTGTGATGAAGCTCCTGCTTCATGGCTGCTGTTCTCATGTCCGAATGGGCGCAGGCGATTGTCAGTGCCTATGACTAATGACTAGAAGGTTTCGATCCTGATCTACTGTAACTGCTAGTTAGCATCCTTAACTAACAAAAGGACTAGAATTAGTTAAAGCTTCAAGAATTCAGGGCCTTAATAGACAAGTGTAAAGTCTAACCTCAGCTCCAGTTAAGTATCATTCAGTGCCTACAGGCATCAATTGGTCAATTCTGATTTTGAAAGCTTTGCTCAGACTAGTTTAGTAGTTAGTTAACTAACTAGTTAGTCAAATGCTTGGTGGGATTGTGGGAACTTGGAAGTCTACTTGTTCAGCTCAACGGTCCGCAATGTGGTCAGCAGAAACAACTAACTAGAGCAGTTGCAATTGAAGAAATAAGATCTCAACAAGTTCCAAATTACAACATGGATGGATAGTGATGGAATTCACTTGGACAACTCCACTGCCAGCTGTTTGAATTCAGGGGAAGGCTCTAGCACCCTCCCGCCTCTTGAGAACCACACAACGTCATAACGTCATAGCTATTGACAAACGTCACTGATTCTTGCTTGCAAGCCAGTCTCTTCGGAGCAGATGATATTTCATATAAAGGCCCATATGGCCAAAGAAGCTAACTTTCTCCTAAGTCAAATACACAAACTTCAGTCTATTTAACTTGTTACTCCTAACAAACCACATTCTGAAAACCAATCTATACACACTTGATATCCCAAAGCTCCAGAGCTTCCATCATGTCTGGAACAAGCGAAACATACCACACTACAAAGGAGCAGCTCCGCAAAGCCGAATCCAAAGTCTCTGGATCCCATGGCGGCGACGTCCCCAAGGACTCAGATGTCTCCCAAATGAAGGTACGTAACAGTACTTACCTGCATATATGTTCTTCACCCCTTAGAAATGACGCAACTGGCTCATCTGAACCCCCCATCTTTCCAGTCCATAATCGACTCCAAAACCGACAAACAAGCCGACATTGACCGCCGCAAGGCCAACCTCCCTCTTCCCGAGCAACCCCACGGCGAATCGGGCCTCGTGTCAGCGAATGTCAAGACCACGGGCGGAGGATCCGGCGCGGTGTCTTCGTCTGCGGGAACGGGCGAAGAGGCGAGTGCTTTACGACAGCCTGCGACTGCAGATAGTAGCCTGAGGACTTCTGGCGAGGAAATGAAGAAGCATACAGCTCCGAGTGGAGAGGTGGGAAGGCAGGGGAAGGAAGGCTTAGAGAATATCCCGAAGGATGCAAAGGCGAGATAGAAAGGGCCTCTCTGTATGATAATGCGTGCTGTTAATGCAATGTGCATCTTCGTCGCCAAGTAATCTCCATGTCATGATTGATGTGTATCTTATCAATGTTGTCATACTGGTATTTTGGACATCATTTCTATGACTCTTTAAGTCCAATTACGGGGCGTCCGTAGACGCAATTAGTAGACATTCACAACTTGCAATCGTTCCATTCTCCCCATTGCCAAATGTGATCCATGACTTGCCGCAAAGAGAACCTTTCTTTTACTTTATGTCCTACATGAAGACAGTAAAATCCAGAGCATCATTGCATTGCCTTATCGGTTCTCAGCATGCAGGCGAAATCTGCAAAACCCACCTGTTTGCAAGCTATGACATCATATTTCTTACAACTTGGCCATGACATCGATTCTCAGGGTACATTAAACCTACATAAAGATGAGACGTTATAAATGAGAAGCTATGTAGCCATGGTGGTTTCAAAGCATTAGTTGTCTAACCAGTATCAAACTTGTCAGCTTTACTGAAGAAAAAACTGCTCAACATGGATTCGCATAAAGGAACAAAGGTAGCTTTCCCTCTCCATTGCACGTCCTGCATACCACAGCTTCGTTCTATCGGAGCGCCGTTGGCCATTCCAGAACAGTATATTAACTTAACTTGATAGACGACATCAGATCCATCCCGCTACACAAATCCTATCAGAGAAGGTGCCGGTTTCGTTGCTGCTGACTCCCTGGCCGCAGAGTCAGTCCGCAGTGGAGGTAAATTCGCAGAAAATAAAGACAGTGCTCCCCTCAGCGTCGAAGGACACAAGTCCACACTCGCCAACAAGGACACATCCGGTGCTACGGCATTGCCTCCAGCACGGGACGCCGAGCAGCGTTTACCAGATGAAGAGCATATTAGCAGACCGTCTCGTGAACAAGACGCGGCGTCTGCTTCAAAGTCCGCATCTGCACATGCATCTGGGTCGGCGCGTGCACCGGCAACTTCGACCACAGGTGGTCATGCTGACATTGCACCATCCTACGTGGAGGGCGTGCTGGGTAAGGGAAACCAGAAGCCGAAGGGGAAGAATCTCAAGGAAGGAGGCTTTGACGACGATCCACATAAAAATGCTAGCTTTACGACAGATATTGGATCCAGAGAGGATCCGGGATATCTAGCCGAGAGGAGGTTTGAAAGCGAGAATGCTGAAAATCCACAGGAGGCGGCACTAGGTACTGGTGGAAGAGTAGACACTGGTGCTTCAAGGAAGGGAGAACAGCCTTATGGCGCGTTGCAGCCAGAGCAAGAAGCATAAGGCTCATACGGAAGCGTTCATAATACATAAACGCAATTTCTGATTGTTTGCTTGGAAAAATGTGGGAATTTCAATGCAGTACAGATGGGAGAGTTCCTGAATGGACCTTGAAATGGGCTTTGAATCGTGGCTTGTATCTGTGCTGAGCTTATTGAAGGCCAATATGACCTTGGAATTCGTTGAAGGGATATATCATATGCCTTAGTAGGACTGTATTGCTTTGGTTGAATTCATAATATTGTTACCATGGATGGCAAGCAAACATGGCCCCAATATGTTTTACATTCACAAGCTGGGAAAGCAGTGTTTCACCCAAAGAGAAGAGAAAAGAGAAGAAAGAAGAAGCTTGATAAGTCCGAGAATGAATCCCATTAAAAGCATTTCCTTTCAAATGTCATGGAAAATCATTTTTTAATAGTCACCACGAGATACAGAGCATTGAGCCGAATTTTTGTAACATTGTATCGGGGCCTAATACGTAGTCCTGGGTGGCTTTTTGAGGATGTATTTCTCCATGTAGTTATAGAACAACCAGATCAACTATCTTGGAAAGGGACTGTTGACACATGGGCCTCGCTCCCTTCCAGTTGCATTTCTTTCCATTCAAATGGCAGGTAATCGATCATTAGCTTGATAGTTAATCATGACACCATCACAGAATGGGGCTGGGGAAGTTAAAGATCAACATGAGAAAACAAGTCACAACAAGTAATTTTGAACCAGCAGAGTACATAACTAACAAACAGGACATTCGGAGGAAATGCAGTAGCTTGTAGAAGGATCATGTGCTTTGAAATGAAGTCTGTTTGTCTCACTCGGCATTGGACATAGCAGTGCAGTACATACACAGTAGTTATTACATACACCAAAAGTTCCATCCCCACTTAGTCAATATTGGTGATATTAGGTCTTTCAACATGAAATTTCTTCTATCAAATCATTGCTTGCAAACACAGGATCTAACCCGGTAGTTAGTCGATCAAATTGCGCGGCAGAGCTAGCTTCCATGAGCTTGTTTGTGGGGTGTAACTTATCCATATACCTACATAGTTAACTAAGTTACATAACCAGGCTAAAACTAACCACTCCATACAGTTGTATTACCAAATTTACGTTGTAAGACTTTTCCCCAGCCCTCTCGATGTCCTGTGTACCAACACCAGAGTAATAAGTGCTTCTGATAAACCCGATTTACGGCACAAATGCAGGCCGGGATGATCTTATTATTAGAAAGTCAATGTGCAAGCTGCATCATCTGTGGCATGTCTACTGTGCGAAACAACACATGTAAGGAAGCTTTAAAGAGCTGAATAAACATAGCGGTAGGCATCTAAAAAGCGTAACTACTGTGTAGTTATAACTGCATAAGTGTTGTGGAATAGGCGCCACACCCTTTGGCGGCGAGAAAGATGACGTCTGTTTGGTGGCAGGAATGAGCTTGGTAGCGAATGACGCAGATCGGGGATGTACCACGGACTGTAAACGGCAACTCTAAATCACTCCCTGAACCGAGGTAGGACCTGACTTTGTATGAGGAGCGCCATAGAAAAATAAGTAGCACCTAGGTACTCACATGGTTACGACACCTGGGGCTGATAATTGAACGTAAGTCACTAGTAACAAGTGGTTTCAACACGCAGGATCTTAATGCCAAGGAACCGGTTAAGTTACATTGCTGACAGAGCACAGCTGCACGGTCAGTATTAATACTTGAACCGCATGCTCTGCCAACTACCCATTTTTCTTCGGATTTATTCTCATCTCTGTACTCCAACATACGCACACATACATCGTGATATTGAATCGTTGGAATTACTACCACCATCTTTTCGAGCAGCAACCTCATCATAACACACTTCTCACTAAATCTTCGATATGGCTTTTACCGCATCGTAAGTCTTGTCTCATTTTCTGCTTTTTCCCGAGATCCAGGCTTCCGTGTTTTTTCGGCCCATCCAGCTTGGTTAGCGAGTGGAATCGCAACCGATCTCAACCTGTCGAGAATATAGCTAATCCTCCTATCCAGAGACATTTGCAAAATCATCTTCGCCGTCATCCTCCCACCTCTCGGCGTCTTCCTCGAGCGCGGTTGTGGAGCCGATTTGCTCATTAACATCTGTTTAACGATTTTGGGTTATATCCCTGGTATCATCCATGCTCTGTCAGTATTCCTTCGTTTTCCATATCCACTTAAGCTATGGCTGGTGTGTCTGGCGATGACAGCCGCCATGCGTAATAACCCTATAGATAACATGCTAACTTTTACTTTACTATGCAGTTACATTATTCTCAAATATTAATGAAAGGATGTCGATCGCGCATTCGGGAGAGATCCAAAGAGTTCCTTCTGCCGTTTCCTGCTTGGTCCATATGCAGACGTAATCTTGATTTCTGTGTTTGTCTGCGATGGTAGAAGAGGATATTTCAATGATGAAGCAAAGATTCTCGTTATGAGACAAGAGGATATGGAGCCGTACTTGGAACGACTGGCTTTACTTGGCCGAATAATTGTGTCGATTTCTTCCTCTGTTGCAACATTTGGGGAGATCAAGTTTGGGGAGAGATGTCCCACGTTTTAATGACGGTGACTGTATTCTGCTTACTCTAATGTATCTCGTGTCTGTGAGTTTTTCTTTATGATACCAGCTTTCTCGATCGGATTTTGTGCTTTTCCGGTGGTTTTGTTTTCTGAGTCTGTGTCATACAGCAGTGATATTGAAATCAACTTTGTTGGGCAAAGAAGCTGCCAACAACTGGTAACTACTAGTTATTTCAATATTATTAGTGACCTCGAGGAGCAAAAGTTTACTGTATATCCAGCATCGACCGCTGGTAAGACTTGTGATGAATACGATGATTTGTATCTCGAGTCCACCTCGCAATCTTGAGCACGATTGACAAATGCTACAAAGATGTGGAGAGCACTCCCCAGCCCCCAGGTAACTACCAACCACCCAGAAGAGGGCTGTTGAACTCGTCAAATTCAGCCCCGTGTCATCAAATACTTTGATTAAGCCATCAAAAGACGACATAAGAACTTTCCAGTTATTTTCTTGATACATGCAACGCCAGATTTCTCTGAAGCAGCCCACTCGAAAACCTTCGATGGCAGCAAACGAAACATGCGTGTTTTGGCGGGGACGAATATTTCCACGTGACTTTCGTCACAACGCCCTGACTTCAATCTGATTGGCAGATCGGACGGTCGTGAACCACATCGTCAGCGCTTACATCTCGCCCTGTATTCGCTCTCTGAGAAACCGCCTGGCCTCCTAGTCACAGCTGTTTCATCACAGCGTCTACATCTCAAGGCGATCAATTGCTATTGCCCCCACTGTTACCGCTGCATGGAATTTTCAACCCAAAGCCACCCCGTGTTTGATGGCTTAGATCCGAATCCGCATGTCAGGATGTCGAACGCCATGGTCAATCCATGGCGCTTCCTATTCGTTCACGTTCATATTCTTCAGGAACAAGCAGTCTCTTTGCTTGTTGGTTGGCTGTGTCCTTGACATCATGGCAGTTTTTCTTATCAGGGATGAATCCTTTCAATGGTGTGGGTTTGATTGGAGCGTTTGTGCTTCCATCTATCGATACAGATGGAATCTGCGCGATTCGAGCATTCTTTTCTCTCTCTTTATTCTGTCATTTATCTTTCTTCCTTGCGCTCGAAGCCCAATGTCTTTTATGTCGCACTGGGCGTTCCTTGTCTGTTCCCATACGACCTCTCATTCTTCTTTATTCGGGAATGAGTGATCTGATGTTGGACGAACACTACGCCGTTGTTGACTTGGCCTTTCCATAGATATCGAAACCGAACAGTTCCCTCCTCCGTGTATATTCATGTCGTATCTCGAAGCCCGCTGCTTGTCACACCGACTTCGATGACCTTGTCAGACGCGCCTTCGGCGGATGGACCACAGCCTGAATCCTGCATCCTGGAGAAATAAGGCCGAAGCAGGATGCGTCTTCCTATTCAGATTTTCATATCAGGTGGCCTGTTGGCATTGCCAATTGCAACTACTGGACTTGCAGTTGTTCCTCGGACGGGGCTACCACTTGTTCTTGATCTCGTACCTCCATGCTCGTTACAATGCTTGAAGGAGTTTATATCGGTAAACTATCCGACGTCAATTTGCTCCGATACGCAGAGTCTGGGCTGTCTTTGCACACAAAGGTCGCTTTCAGCCTTTACACTTGGAGAGGCAGCCTTGCGATGTGTATTGGCATCTTGTCCCTCGCCTGACCAGGGGATGCAGGTCTATAGATTATGTCAGGCTGTGCAAGGAGCTATCCCCAATACGCATTCAGTACTTACTGCTACAGTGGTGACCAGCCCGACTAGAGCCCCTTCGTCACGTATTCGGCCTACTGAAACATCGAAACTCGACGCCCCTGTTAATTCTCCAACAAAGAATATATCCCAAGACAAAACTAAGGCCAACACAACATCGACCACGTTAAGCACTTTGACCAGGGAACCGACGCATACAACGAGTACGAGTGACGGGAGTAATGTGGCTGCTGATACCTCCATACCACCTCTCACGTCCAGCTCTCCCCTACAGACACAGACAGAACTTTCTACACCTTCTAAATCGCTCTCTCAAAATCAAATCATTGGTATCTCTGTTGGGGTAGGCGCCAGCTGCTTATTTGGAATTGGGTTGCTACTTCTTTTTCTCTTCCGTCAACGAAGACGGAAGCGCTCCGAGCGTCAGAAAAGCGAGGGATTTGAAATTGGTGGCATCATGGCTGAGCCATCGCCAGAGCCGTTTTATTTGGGACTGTCCCGTAATGATCGAATTCCTGGTACTCCTGTCGGTGCTTATAACCGGTCCACCTTTGAACCCCTCACGGCCATTCCTGGCCTGAGACTCCATTCCAGCCTTAGGAATAGGGATTCTGGTCCCAGCAAAGCCTATCAGGATCCTTCGCAGCACTCAGACATGGACGAAATAGAGTTGGAAAGCCCTTCGTCGATGCGTACGGTATCACGCCTCCTTCCTGATAAGCCTAACTTTGAGCTTTACGGTCGGCAGCATCCAATAACCGAAAGGCTAGCAGCTGTCCGACCAGCGAGCGCAATCACCATATTCGAAGAAGATAGCGATCCTCGGAGGTCACAATCGTCTGAGAGGCAGTCGGCTGCATTTAGAACGGATTGGGGTTTCGGGAGCAGGGACAGTTCAGTGGGCAGAAATCCTGCATGGGACAAATATTCTGCACCCTCCGTACCTTCCAAAACTCGCATGGCAAGGAGGCCTGTGGGGCATCACACCCAATATTATCCGTCTTCCGACACCATGTCATATCAGAATAACGTCAATCCCACCAATCCGTTAGCGGGTCTATCCTATGCTCTTGTGAATGGGACAATAACATCCCAAACTTCTCGAAGAAACAAAAATGAAGCATCGTCTCCTCCAGTCCGCCCTCGTACGTCGAGCATATATTCCAGTTCCCGTTCAGGAAAAAGTGACGATGTGATGGCTGGAAAAGGCGACCGTTGGCCGCAAAGGTCGAGTGCGCGCCATTCAGCTTCATCGTCAACTACTAGCTTCGAAACGATAGCGTCTGATGAAGAGAGGGTCACTGTCAAATCAAATCGAGTGACAAAGAAGTTGAGCCCTGTCGAGGAATCTGCATCTAGGACTCTTTCACCTTCCAATTATTTGCAGGTTCCAGCGCGAGTTAATTATTCTCTTTCTTCGCGTGGAAGAAACGAGTGGCAATTTAAAGTCGCTAATGGTGGAAACGGTCGAAGTTATAGGCGACCGCGACCGCCTACTGAACAGGGCCAAATCGTTGCAACTAAGCTAGGTCCATACCATGAACCTATTAGACCACCAGCCGTTGTACATCGAAATGGCACAGTAAAGCTAAGTGAAGAAAACCCAAGACGCTTTCCTCGTCCGGTTGAGTCTCGCATACTTCTCAGCCAATATCCGGCATCGTCGCCGGAACCGCAACAAGCGTTCGTTGGCGTCAATAGCGACTACAGAAATAGGGACTGCATACGCCCTTGGGAGCGAAATGCCAGCTCACAAACTAGAGGACCCAAGTTGGTGTTAAACACCAATTGAATCTTGATTTTGAAGTAAATATGAAGCCACGTCAGATTTATCCTTCGTGAAAATATGTTTTATTAGCGGGTTATGGAGTTGCATAGATATCTTCCTTTCTTTACTTTTTCCATGCCTGTCTGAATTGCTAACATGCATACCTTCTTACTGTATATTCATTTATTTCACTTTTGCATTTACCTGGGTGGTCCAACTCTGGCTTTGGTTGCCAGTTCATATTCACTAGCTATGCTACTTCAACATGATGTTGGATATATTCCTTTGTCAATTTATCACTTTCACTTCACATATTTTTCATATTGCTCAGCGTCACCCATTTTAAATGGAGTTTACAGTGATTTATTCTACTACCTTTTTTTTTTTTTCTCACTGATTACTCCTTCCCCATCATGCTTGACTTCATTGTCTCAGTGATATCTCTCTTTTTGCTCCACCTTAAAGGAGTTCTAGGATATACAAAATCCAATTAACTGAATGACACCATTTCTAAAATTCCTTCACTATTTTTTTTTTCAGTGTAACAATTCTTGAAACAGCATGCCTTTCTTCCGAACATGGTGAGCACTATCAGTTTTGAAGCAAAGTCTGTGATGTGAGGCTTACTTTTCTGAGTTCCAGACACAAGATTTTTCTTGACTGGAATCTCTTTTCAGGAGATTATACTCTCCATTAAATTGGCCTTGCTAAAGTGCAAGTCATCAGGGAAATGTAACAGACATACATATCTACTCTGCTTCCCTTCCAACAGGTTGTGCCAACTGCAATCTGCATGGGCGAAAAAATGACAGCAGTCAGCTGTCTTCCCTGGACTTCCTGTGGCAAGAAGGCTATGAACCTATCAGCAAAATATAATTTATATACATGATAATCAGTAATGATTGCATATTCAACAAGACAGCCAAGCCTTGTGATCTATGTGGCCAGGATCATCGACACAGGCATTGGCAAATATTGGTTTCAGTCCAGTTTTGTCAGTTTGAGATATATCATAGCAGTGAAAAGTCACCAATTCTTTACATAAAGACCTCACCTTGAGAGGGAGAGACCTAACTCATTTTTTCTGCACTATAGCCAGCTCCATTATTTGTGAAGAAAATGTGAAGTTTTGTGAAAAAATTTGAGTCTGACTTCAACACTTCTGCTCTTCAAAATTTAATATGTACATCATGTTTTAAATTTTCAAACTAATTTAAATTAGTTCTTCAAACTGACACTGAATACAGAATTCTGTTTCAAAGAGAGTGATTACAATTGCTGAGATTTCTGCAAGTTGCAACTAGTGAGAAGACAGAAAAATATTAATCAAGATTTGATTATAGTCATTAACAAGAAATACTGATTTTGTGTGCTTATAGTACAGTTGTTTGAAATATTCATGTGAAATGAGCTGATTTTGCCCCATTTGACCACATAGCAAAAATTCACAAAAATTGAATGTGTTCAAAATTGTATTTTCAATGAATCTGTAAAAAAATTGTTCTAGATATTTATTTTTTATACAATTTGTTAGTAAATTTAATGCTATGTTTTCTAAACTGTTGAAATATGATGTCAATTTGATTATTGAGCTTCTGAAGCATGATAATAATTCTCATGAGATTGTATTTGCTCACAATTATCAAACATTTGAAAAGTCATAGAGTTCTAGAGATCTAGTAAAAAAATCTAGAAAGCTCTTTCATCAGATTATGAAAAGTTTAAAAAAATTTTTGATGAATATTTAACAGCATATCTTGATGAAACAGTAGTATTTGTGTTGAAGAAATATAAATTATAACATTAAAATCAGCATTTCTGCAGTTTCAAAAGCACTAAAAACTCATGACATTTCATATAAAAAAATAAAATATCTCATGAATCAAGTTGCTGAAATTTATAAAACTAATTATTTTTTCATGAATAAATGCATTCTGTAACTGCTCAAAGAAATAAAAAATTATGTGCAAATTGATTGATTAAATTAATTAATTAATTATTAAAACAGCTGATATTTTTTAACAAAAATGCTGCAAATAAATAAATTTTAAATTACAAATATAATTGATCATTTAAAAATTTTTCTTGTCATGTTTAAACTTCTTGCAAGCAATTTCATCACTGAAGCATTTTTTCTGCTTTTGATATTAACAATTATATTATAGTAAACATTTTTCATGAATTTTATAATATTTAAAAATTTAATAAATTTGTTAAACATTGTGTTTTTTCTAAATGTCAATATGATTAATTAATTTTAATTATGAATAATTATTCAATTCACTAATCAGATGAGCTCAAGAATATTTGCAGAAAAACAAAAATTAAATTAATTTTTTTATCATTATATTCACTCAATTTCAATTCAATTGAACAATCATTTCATGTGTTAAAAACATAAATTTGAAAACATAAAAATATGACAAACAGTGAAAAGTTTGTTAATAATTTTGAGAGTTTTTTACATCATGCAGTTAATAATTTTATGAAAGAAAAAAATGCTAGAAAATTTTATCAAAAATCTTATATTAAATAATAAATTTGACACAGAATATATAAAAATGCAGATTAAATTATATAAAAAAATGACAACAAATCTGACAGTTAATTCACAGTTTAATTGATTTAAAATTTAAAGCAAATGTGAGATGATTTTGACTCAGAATAAAGTAAAAAATTTTATAGAAAAATAATAATAAATTTGACATTTAATTCACAGTTTATTTGACTGAAATATATAAAAAAAACACAGCAAATTTTACATTTAATTCACAGCTTATTTAACTCATTTTTTAATTTATTTTTTAATTTAAAACTTATGTTTTTTTCTTCAACAGTTCAAAAGCTTCAGAATCAAGCATATCATTCAGTTTTAACTGCTGAAATTGCATTTTTTTTATTTTCATTTCAAGATATAAACTTTTAGCATGCTGGCATCACACAGAATTTTTCAAATCATTATATATAATTGTCATACTGATCTGAAGCTTCTTAGCATGTGAGCTGCTAGTTAGCAGTTATATTATGCTTTGCTTATGATGTACTTTATATTGACTTTCATCTGCATGTATATTATAGAAAATATGTTGTCTTGCTCTTTAGAAAAAGCAAGCAATCAGTTCAATACAACTGAAATTATAAGCTGATATTTTTTTTCATTATATAGCTACTGTATAACTGCTTGTTATTTTCTATCTGAAGCTCTGAACTTGCTTGTTTATTTATTGTTATGTGAATAATTGTTTAAAATAACTAAAATGATTAATTGTTAAACTTACTGTTACAGTTCTGATTGCTTTTTTTTATATAACTAGTTTGAAGCTATGTCATCATTATCTGAAAGAAATATGTCAAAAAAAAATAATTTTTTAGAACAGCAGCTCAATCTGAAAAAAATCTTGATTATATATAAAAATTACAGAAAAAATTTACTGTTCTGAAAAATATTTTTGAATTAAACAATTTTGAATCAGTGAGTTCAATATTTAAATTTATGATTATAAGTTTATTTAATCAAAAACAATTTAATCAGTTGATTAATGCTTTGATGCTAACACATCACAATGAGAAAAAGAAGTTTTCTGAATCTGAGTTATATTATAACAAGAATCACAAAAAATATTAATAATGAATGTGTTTGATAGAAAATTATCTTGATGATAAATCAGATATATATATTATGAAAAAAAATAAAATTCAATATGCAGCAGCAAAATTATGAGATAATGTTCAATCAGCTTGATTTTTCAAACAAAAATTAATTAATTTAAACAATTATATGTAAATTTAATTTAAGTTATTTTTTCTGAATTAAATCAAGATGTCAGAAAACTGCAGCATGTTAGTTAATAAAAAATGATTGAAACTATATCAACATTTTATGCAATTAATTATTGATTTTGAATATGTTTATGTTGATAAATGAAATGAGATGAAGCTTTTTATCTCATTATGTCAGAAGAATGAATTTTAAAATCAATGTTTTTTTAATAAATTAATCTCAAAGCTTTGTGATGCTATCATGTCACATCAGCAAATACTTCACAAAGTAACTGAAATAACTTTGCTGAAAGCTTGCATGAAACAAATACAAAATAAAATTGCTAAAAATCAACAAATTTTTGAATGTCAACAGCAACAAAAACTGAGATGATGTAATTCTGATAAGAAGTGAGAAAATGACTCAAAAAATCAAAATCAAGCAGCAAAAAAACTGTGATTTACATTACATTATATTGTGAAAAAGAAGCAAAAATATAAAAAAAAACAAAAAAAGAAAAATCATTGTTTTATTTGTAATGAAATAAATTACATAAGTTTAAAATGCTCAAAACAGCAGCAAAGAGAATTTGATTAATTAAAAAAAAAACTAATTCATCATTAAATTCACAAAAGTCAGCAGTAAATATGCTGCAAGATGATAAAAAATTAAAATGATAGACAAACAGAAAAGAATTTGTTTTAATTGTGTTTATTCAATCTGAAAAGTATTTTGTATTTTCAAATGTGTTATTGAATTTTGAAGTTACTTGTGAATTTATCTCATATTACAAATTATTGAAAAGTGACTGAAAATCTGCTGCTGAATTGCAGAAATCAGCTGAAATGACAGATGAAATGAAAACAACTTGTTATGATGAAATTAATATTTTGGTTCAGATTTTTGATTTGTTTGAAACACTCAAGCTATTTAATAAACATTTTTTGATTATTAATTTGTTATGTTATAACATGATATTAAATAATTACTGATTAGCTGAAATTAATTTTCTAGTTGATTGAATTACTACTTCTTGATGTTATTGCATTGAAAAATTTGCAAAGTTGTGAATTGAATCTTCAAGAAAATTCTTCAAAATTATCAAACATGACATGATTTATTTTTTATTGACTGAAACAGTGAATCTGCAAAAAAATTTCATGAAAATGCTGAAGTTATCAAATATTTATTCTAATTTTGAACATGTGTTTTCTAAAAAAAAAGCAGATATTCTTTCAAATATTTTTGTAAAACATGTTATTGATTTTCAAAAAGACAAAATGTTTTTGTGAAAGCAGTTATATTTTTTCTCAGCAATGAAGCTTGATATTTTGTGAAAATATTTAAAAAATAATTAATAAAAAAATTGAATATGATCATCAACTAGTTCAGCAGATGCATCAGTTTTTTTTTTTCAAAAAAGCAGATGAATCACTACAATTATGTGTTGATTATTGAAAATTGAATGTAATTACAATTAAAAATTGCTACTTCTTATTCTGAATAAATGAGTTATTGAATTGATTGAATGATGCAAAATATTTTATTAAATTTGATTTATGTGATGTGTATCATTGACTTTGAATTAAAAAAAATGAATGAAAAACTGCTTTCTGAATTTGATATAAACATTTTAAATATATAATGTTACTGTTTGATCTCTGCAATGTCTCTGCAATTTTTCAAACATATATCAATAATGCTTTTCAAGATATTCTGAATATATTTGTTATTGTTTATTTTGATGATATTTTGATTTATTTTCAAACTGAAGAGAAGCATATTCATCATATTTAAAAAGTTTTTTTGCAGCTATCTTGCTACAAGCTTTATGCTAAATTATTTAAATGTGAATTTCATAAGATGAAAATTAAATTCTTAAAATTTATAATTGAAAAAGATGGCATCTGTCTAGATGCTAGTTGACTGAATATTATTTGTGAATGACTGAAATTTATGTTAATTCATGATATTCAGATTTTTTTTGAACTTCATGAATTTTTTTTAAAAATTTATATATAATTATACTAAATTAACTGCTCTTCTGATTGATTTTTTATGAAGCAGTAATTGATTAAAACAATTTATGTTGCTGCAAGAAATTTGCAAAGTTTTTGAGAATCTGAAGCAAGTTTTTGAGAAATCATCACTGCTTATTCATTATAATTTGAATAAAAAAACTTTGATGATTACTGATCTGTCAGAATATGCAATTGCTGTTATACTGCTGCAATCAGACAGTAAATCAAAAAAATAAACTGTACATTGACATTCAGTTACTTTTTATTTATGAAAAATAAATAATGCTGAAAAATGTTATGAAGTGCATGATCAAGAATTTTTAATTATTATGAAATTTTTTTATTATTAAAAACATTATTTAAAAAATATTAAGCAGTCATTCTGTGTTCAAACTGATCATGTTAATTTATGTTACTTCTTTATTACAAGATTATTGAATAACAAACAGATTCATTGAGCTGAAAAGCTTATAACATTTGATTTTACATTAAAATATAAGCTGAAAGTACTAAATTCTGCTGATATTTTTTCACAATAACAAAATTACAAATCTTCTGATATGCAAGAGCATAAAATTGAATTACTTTCTACTTTACAACAAAAATTGAATTTTAGTTTAATGAGAAAAGTTGTAAATTTCAACACATTTATCTCAACAAAAAAAAATTGTTTGAAAAGTTTTGCTCTGAGATTGCTAGTGATAAAAACAACTAGTGAAGAAAATGTTTATATTTTGCTGAAATCAAGCATGTATGAATTGCTACAGAAGATTCAGAAAAAAAATACTTTTTTTATTAATATTTTTGAGATTTTAAAAATTGTTAATAAAAAAGTAATTTTTTTACAGCAGAAAGACTGAAAAATCTCTTCAAATCAGATTTTATTAATATAAAATAAATAAATTTATATGTTTCAGAATTTTATTTTATGACAAAAAATTTTACAAATTCATCACAATAATTTGTATGTGAATCATAATGAAGTTCAATGAATCTTGAAACTTATACAGTGAAAATATTATTGAAATAAAATAAAAATTAATGTAAAAAAATATATATCTATCTGCTACATCTGCAATTGTATGTAAGTATGTTGTCACAAGTTTTATGACAAGATGATTATTATTTTCATTGCTATGAAATTATGAAAACACTTAATTATGAATTTTATTGTTGATTTATCATCATTGCTGCAAAACAGCATTATTTATGATGTTATATTGATGATGACTGATAAATTTACTAAAATGATGAAGTATTTTTCAACAATAAAAAAAATCAAAGCCTCTGAGTTAGCAGATATATTTATTAATGAAATTGTTAAATGTTATGAATTTTTTAAGTTTATTGTTTTTGACAGAGATTCATTGTTTACTAGCTGCTATTGAACTAATTTTTGCTATTATCTGAATGTTATTTATTGATTAAGTACTGCTTTTCATTCTCAAACAAACAGTATAACAAAATAATTAAATCAAATATTGAAGCAATATCTTTGTATTTATAACTTTTATCAGCAAGATAATTGAGCTAAACTATTACTGATTGCTGAGTTTGTGTACAATAACAGCAAGCATTTGATTATAAATCAGTTTTTTTTTTATATTATATGATTATAATCTGCAGATTTTTATTAATCTTTTATTTGATTTATTTTTTTAAGTTTCAAAATCAAATCAATGACTTTAAAAACTTTATGATATCTGAAAGCAAGCAGTGAAGTTACTGCAACAAGTTTTTGAGATTCAAGCAATATACTATGATAAAAAGCATAAATCAATGCAATTTAACATTGATGATATAATTTTATTATCTAAAAAAAACTTGAAAATCTGAAAATCTTCAGAAAAACTAAATGATTGATATCTAGAATTTTTTTCAATGATTGTTATTTGTAAGTCACAAGCTTGTATGCTGTGGCTTCTCAAAAATTATGATTAAATTAATTTGACATTTTATATTTTTTTACTTGAATTTTGTTTGCAACATAGCAGCAAACAATTTTCTGAACTGCAGTCAATTATTGTTAATGATGAAAAAAAATAAAAAGTTAAAAAATTTTTAAATAAACAAATTTTCTGTAATGAAGTTCAATATTTAGTCAAGTGAAAAAAATATTTTTTATATGAAAATCAGTGATTATCATTGATTAATTTGACAAATGCTACTGAGTTATTACAAAAATTTGAAATTGAACAAAATCTTCAGATAACAGTTAAGAAATGACAAACTAGAAGACAAAAAGCTGCTATGCAATAATTGAATTTAATTTAAATTGCAACTAAAACTGATTTTTATTCATAAAAACAAATTGAAAACAACTAGACATTAAACTGAAATTACATCACTAAGAAATAGCAGCTTAAAAATTACAAGATTTTCTTACTGTCAAACTTGATATTATTTTTGTTATATGATGCTTTCTTAAACTTCTTTCTGAAATGCTCATTCAGCAATTCATTTAGAGTGTACATATTATTAGCAAGAGTGATGATAGCATTGCAATGTTTCACTGTGATGCTCTGATTGATTGCAGCTTTATTGTTGTTAGTTTTTTTAATGAAAATTAATTTAATGTTGACTGCATGAAAAAATTTATTTATTTTTAATTTAAATTTTCTGCATGTTTTCTCATAAATTTCAGTATTTTTTGAAGTTGAGAGCACAAATTTTTGTATAGCTGTGAAATTCTTATTTAATTATGATGAAAATGATGTGCTTTTTTTTTCATTTTTTTGACAGTGACTGCATTTACTGTAATTATATGAGTGAATACATTGAAGTCTTAGTTTTTTTTTCAATCACTTGATACATTGAACACACATAAAGTGTGACACAGTAATCTTTTCATTGTTATTTAGCAGCTTTTTGTTAGATGTTTCAACAGAAACAGCATTAATTGCTGTAAATTTGAAAATTTTTAAAATTAAAGCAAACAAGAAAGCAGACAGAACATTTTTTTTTTAAAAATTAAATAATAATATGTTATTAACAATTAAGCAGATAAAAAACAGCATACTTACTGATGACAGCAATTTTGATGACAGCAGCAAGAAAATTTAAAATTTCAACAGCAATATTTTTTTCTGAAATAATATTTTCTTCAACAATGATAAATGATTTGACAGTGATTTTATTGTGAATTTTCTGCTCAGAAACAGAATGCATCATTTGCTATATTTAATATTAACTAAAAAAAAATATTAATTGAGAATCTTATAAGAATTTTTTTAAAAAGTGAATTTTTTTCAGCTGACAAAGCAGAATGTTTACCAAACATTTGTTTAAAAAAACACATTAAATGATGAAGCAAATTTTCTGCTATATCAACAGCAATTAGCAATAAGTTTTTTTTTATTTAATAACAACTTATCTGATGATGCAGGCATTTTTATAAAAAAATAAACTTGAAAAAAAAAAAATTGAATTGCTTGAGAAACAATTGAGATTTTATGTTATTTTATGAGCATGTATTTATAAACACATTGAAATTTTGAACATTTTACTTTTTAATTATATTGCTGTTATCTTATTGTTTGTTGTTTCTTTATATATATTGTGAAAATTACTCAAGTGTTCAAAATCAATACTTCTGAGCTTGAGATTGAGCTTCAAATAAAAAAAAAATAATTGTCATACTGATTTAAAGCTTCTTAGCATGTATAAAAATAAAGTAAAAAATTTATTCAGTTGGTGTATAAAGTAGGCATGAGATGACTACTATTCACTTAATCAATAAGAGAATTAATAAGCAAAGAATATAGTTGTTAGACAAAAGAGATTGCCACTGATTCTCTCAATGAAGAGAAAAATCAGTGTGTTATTTATATGTGTGTTATGCTTGCTAAAGCTAATCAAATTAAAACTAGTTACATTGAGAAAAAAAATGATGTTAGCTTTTACAAAGTTTATGATTGAAGTTTTACAGTTTTTTTTTCTTCACAAAAACTCTGATTTTTTCAGAATATATAAGCTTAATAATTATTAAAATTTTAATAAAAAATTTTCATGAGAATTAAAAAATTTTGTGAAAAAAAAATTGTTTCTTCACAGAAAAAAATATTATTTTTTTAGCTAATAAAAAAATTTCATAATACAAATAATATCAGTTATATCAAATTCTGTTGTGACAACTTTATCATTTATTAAACTTTTGTGAATTAAATCTGATGATGTAAGCACTGACTTTCATCACTTCAGTTTTGTAAAATACTTTTGTGAAAGCAGTTGCTAATTTGTGAAGCAAAAAAAATTTGTTGAAATCATCTGACTGTGCATAATTTTGAAAAAATATTATGCATTTTAATTAAAAAATATATGATGATTTTGATGATTATGATGAGATTTGAACTCATGATTTTTATTGTTGCAGTTGTATGTAATACAGCTGTGTCAGTCAGACAATTATTATTGTAATTTTTTATTTTGATTTGTAAAAATTCACTTTTCATTTGCAAAAATGAATTTTTTTTAATTAAATATAACTTGATTTTGTGAAAGTGATAACAACAACTTTTAGCAATTCAGTTTTTTTTTTTTTTTTTTTTTTGATTAAATTAAAATTCATTTTCAGTGAGTATAATCTTTCTGGTATCAGATTCATCAATTTCATCAAAAAAAAAATTTCACAAGAAATTTTTATTACTTTACAGTCAAAATGAAATTTTGCAAGTTTATATCAGCTTTGCAAGCAATCAGCATCACAAGCTATCAGTTTTATGAATTATTTAATTTTTGCAAATCAACACAAGCTGAATTAAATTTTCATAAATTGAGCTAACTAAAAATATAATGCACAATCACAGTTAAAATCAATTTCAATAATAATATATCATCATGTTTTGCTCAAATATTTCAGAAGAAAATAAATTTCAATTTATTGTATTGTTAAATACAAAAAATTTCAATGTTGAGATGTTAATGAGTGCTGACTTCACAAATAATTTTTATGTTTCACAAATAAATTTGAAATTTCACAAAATAAAATTATGAAATTTCAGCAAAATTTGCTTCATAAATATTCTTCACAAGCTTTCATGCTAATAATTTCATAATTTTTTTCTTCACAACAAGTTTTCAGAGCTTAAATTCACATTTCAGAAATTTTTCATTCATACAAAAAACTAATTTCAATGTTTTTTTTTATGAATGAATATTTTTCAGCATAAAATTATCAATCAATTTTGATGAATTCAGCAAGTTTTTACAGTTAAATTTCAATGAGTTTTTTTTGTGAACAGATTCTGATTAACTTTGCTGCTTTTCACAAGCAGAATCAGACTCTGACAAGTCAATTTTGTTATGAAATGCAAAAACTTGATCTGCATGTGCAAATTTCACAAGCAATTTTTGTTATTTGTTTTGTTGAGCTTAAGCATTTATTTCATTATGATAATAAAATGCAATTAATTTTGCAAATCATTAATTTTGCATCAGTGATGCAAACAATTTTAAAAATTTTCAATTTTGCATCAGTGATGCAAATGATTTTAATAATTTCTGCTGATCATGTTATTATTTTTTTTGTTTTGTGATAAATTTTTGTAAGTGTGTTTGTTCTGTCATTAAACAATTGTGAAAAAAATATGTTTTATTTTTCTGCAGAAGCATCTTCACAAAATGATTTTGAAAAACAAAAAATTAATCATGATGTATTAATTAATGTTTCATGATACTGTCAATGAAATCATCAGACTTCATTAGCAATTTTGTGAAATGTTTAAGTGACAAACTGCTTTTATAATTTATTTTCTGAAAGTTGCTTTGAGAAGTATTTGCCAGTCACACTGATGACATTTTCAGAATTGTTTTCATCATTAATCAGTATTGATTTCAGATTTTTCATCAGAAAGCTTTGCTAAATCAAAGCATTAATTTTTAAATTAATTAATTTAATTAATGCAGCTGATCAGAAAAGTTTTGCAACTTAAACTCAGCTCTGCAAAGCAGTGTTAATAATTTAAGCTGAATAATTATTTTCATGTGAGCAGAAATGTAATCAGTGTCAAAAATTGAACACAACTCACAAAACTCATCAGTTTATCTTGTGCATATCTGATGAATTTTGTGAGAAATGTAATAATTGCTTTTATTAAAATATTTTTTGCTTTTTTCAGAAGTAAAAGCATTTCAGTATACAATTATGATAAAAATAAAAATGAAATGTTGTGATATGCAGTAAATCATGTAATATAAATTCATTATTAAAAATATAATTATCATTGAGATTCAAACATTTTTTCATATAAAACTTGTAAAATAAATAACTAAAATCATTTGTGAATATTATATATATATCATGCTTTCTCAAAATAAAATTTTTAATTTTTTGTGAAATGATAAAAAACTTGCAAGTCAGATTTGCCAGAATTGACATTATGATATTTGACAAAAATTTTTTGTAAGTGTCTGAAATTTGCAGCAGATTTTCAGATGAATTTATTTTTTTTGCTTTTATATTATTTTTATTAAACAAAATACTGAAATTGTTGATTTTTTTTGCAGAAGTCAGTTATAACTCTGACTTGAAATTTTTATTTTTTTTTAAATACTTTACAAACTGAATGATGAGCTGTGCTATCAACATTATTTATTTTCTTGTGATCACAAAGCAAAAATACATAAAAAACATTGTGAATGCTTGTGAAATTTGATGAAAGTTTCAAATAATAAACTTGCTTGTTTATTTTTTTCATAATTTTACAAAAATTAGTATGTAAAAAATCAAGCTTCTTATTTGCACAGATTATTTTAATATTTTTTAAGCTAAATTAAATTTTATTTTCAACAGTGTAGAATTTTAATGTGTGTTTTTTATCATAATATTTTTTTTAATAAACTTGTGTTTTTGTGAGAAACTCTCTGACTTAATCTCAGCATTTGTGAATAATGTTCATCTGATTTCAGAAGTTTTTTATCTCAAAAATATATTTATTTAATTTCACAAAAGTCATTTGTGAATTCAGCTCATACATAATTTGAAAAAAAAAATTTTTTATTGAAAAATACTGAAAATTGTTGTAAGCAAACTCAGCAAGAAATAATTAAAATATTCAATTATTTTGATTGTAATTGACAAAACTTCACAAATATTGTTTCAAAATATTATTCAATCATTCAGTTTGATTATTCATCTGAAAATAAAAAACAGTATTTAAATTTTGTGAAACTTTCAGTATGTGTAAAAAATCATTTCAAAATTCACTGATGAATAAAAATTCATGATCAAAAATTATATTCAAAAATATTTCATGAAATTTTATAATTTCACAAACAATAAAATGTGTCAATTGCTTTGCAGTAAGCTTTTTGATTACAGAATGAAGTGAGTTATCTTGCTAAAATAATTAACAATCATTAAAATGTAATCAAACTCAGCTTTCTCAATGTTTTTACTTCACAAAAAATTGATGATGACATTCATGCTGATTTAATTTCAAAAATTTGTGAAAATTAACAATGAATTAAATTTCTCATGTGATTTAATTCTGATAACTTGTAAATTCATGCATACTTCACAGAATTTGCAGTATTTCTGAATTATATTCTTCATTTATAATCAATAATACTTTGACAAAAATAACTTGTAAATCTGCTTCATAGCAAAGTGATTTATCAAAAATATATTATGATGTTGTTTGACTAACTCTAGTTGTAGAATTTTGTTGATTAAAATGTATAAATGATCATTATAAAACAACATGTTTTCATTAAAAATTTATTTTTTTGTAAATTAAAAATAAAATTTTATTTTTTTTTTTAATTTTTACTATGTGCTTGTCAGCATCTAGCAGTTCAGATAATGCTGAAATAAAATTGCAAAATGTTTCATTTGTTTTGTGAAAATTTTCAATATCATAAAAATTTTCATTATGAATTAATTTATAAACATTCACAATTTTCAGTTCAAATTTTTTATTTTGATATGTTTCATTCAAGAAAATTTTCATGAATAATTTTTTAATTTATATCATAAGCTTTGCAGAGAGAGATTGTGCATCATTTTTTTTTTCAAGAAATTTGAATAAAGCATCTGTCAGCTCAAGCTTTTCATCAGCACAGTTTGTTTTCTCAAAAAAAAGCATGATATAAAACTGATTTGCAGTTTCATGCTTTTGAGTGTTTTTGTGTTTTACTTTTTCTGCATAATTTAACTGTTGTAAAAACTCATCAGCTGAATTTTTTTTTTTTCTGATGTTTCACAGTAAATTAAAAAATCATTAACTTTTAAACTTAATGAACTTGTTGTCTACATAGATTTTTTGCTGTTGTGAAGTAATGAAGATTATCATAATTTATCATTACTAAAACAAATTTTTGCAAGCTTTCTAGTCAATAATGTCACTGTTTAAAAAATTCAACAATGATTAAAAGTTCTTGATCATGAATATTATAATTGTGTTTTGTGAATTTCATTTTTCATAAATATACAGTCACAAATATTTAATTTTGAAAGTCATTCAATTAAGTGATGATTTTTAAAATGATAAAATTAAAAACATCAGTTTCAAGACATATTGAGTGATCAGAGTTGAAGTGATGAAGCATAACAGCATTTGCAAAATTTTTTTTCAAAATATAAAAAATTTTATGAATTTTTTTTGTGAGAAAATTTTTTTCATTTTTTTCATTTAATTTTTGTTTTTTGTAATGTCTAACTTTTTTATTTTGTTTTTCATTCTTCAGTATATTAGTAAGATTTAAAACAATTTTTGAGAATTTTGAAATAAAACAACAGTAAAAATTTGTGAATTTTAATAATATTTAAATATTTCTTCACAAGTTGAATTCTAATCAGATCAAAATGATTTTCACATATAATTTTTTTATAAATATTTCATCAGCTGATACAATATATTTGAGGAAATTTATTTCACAAACATTAAAGTAACACTTAAAGATTTTGCAGTAAAAATCTGCTGTCATGAGTATTTTTAAAATTTGATAAATATATTGAACATGATTTTTTTCATTTGCAAAATATATCACAACATCATTCAGATAAATTATTATAAAAACATCACAATTGTGAAGAATCTTGTTGATATAAGACTGAAAAGCAGCTGAAGTATTTAACAAATTAAAAAAAATTACACAATATTTAAAAAATTTTAGAAATGTGTAAAAAACAGTTTTTTATTCATCTTTCTTCTGAATGTAAAGATGATGATAAGCATTTTTGACATCAAGATGAGTGAAAATTTTAGCATCTGTGAGACACTTCAAAAGCTTTTCAATCAATGATAATGAGTAGCAGTTTTTCACAGTTTTGAAGTTCAAGTTGTGATAATTCACACACATTTATAAATCATCATTTTTTTTGAAAGCAAACATAATTGATGCTTTCACAAAAAATTTGAAAAACTGAATGAAATTATGAGCAATTGTATTGTTGAGATATTTACAAAGCATTTCAGTTTCATTTTCTGAAAATTGATAAGTGAGATTAAAAATGAGTTTTTTTTCAAATTTAAATTCAATAGTTAAGTTTTTCTTTCTGTGAGAAGTCAGCTTTCAAATTTTTTGTTCACTGAAAGCTTTTGCAAAATTTTTATAAACTTTAAATATTTGAAAATTATAGTTCATGATGATTATTTTCTCAATTTTGTGACATATCATCACATAAATAAACTTTTTTTCTTGTATTAAATTTTTCACATCAACTGATTGAATCATCACAAGTTGAAACAGATCACACAAAATTTTCTGAAAACAAATTGAATGATTTTTTTATGAGATGATGAAATTATGTTGTGAAAGTTAAGTTATGTTTAGAATCATATCATTATTTATATTGACAACAATGACTTGCTTATGAAAAATTTGTGCTTGATTTTGAAAATCTCAACATTTGAAAACAATGTTTGTAACATCTTCAGCATTAAAAAATGCTTGATTTTTTTCAGCAATCTTAAAAAAAATTTTCATTGAATGTATCTTCAGTTTTAGTGACTTCACAAAATCAGAACTGATAATGAAAAAAATGCAGTAAAAGTTCACATGAGCTGATCATTTATGCTCAGTAAATGATTTTACAGAAAATGCATTTAATTGAATAAAAAACATAAACAAAAAATTGACATTAAATAATTGCATTATTTTAAAGTTATTTTTTTTTAAATTTTCAAATTTTTATTTTTTTTTCTTGAAATAATCAGAAAATTTATGTTTTTTTTCATCACAATTGTAGCAAGTGATATTCACAAAGTTAATTTTGTTATCAAATTTGTTTTTTTTATTCTTCATGAAATTTTTTATTTTTTTTTTAATTTTTTTTTGAATTGATTTTGTTGAGATTTATTTGTGAAAGTCTTCACAAAATTTTCATTTTTTTTTTGAGAGTGAAAATAAAGTGCAATCATGTAATAATGATGATTATTTTGTGAAGAATATCTGAAAGTTTTTCTTGTTCATCAAATTTGAAATGCATTAATTTATTTATAACTCACAGAAATAAATGTTTCATTTATTTAGCATGATTTTTGATTTCATCATTTATTTTACAAAGTTTTTGTTCAAATTAAATGTGAAATTCATTGTCAGTCTCATTGTTATTTTTTCACAAATGAAAAAAAAATCATCATGAGTTTTTGATGATGTTTTGTAAATCATCTAGATCAAAAAATAAAAAAAATTTCATTTTTTTTCAAATGTTTCTTGTTGAGTTTTTCTTCACAAAATTTTTTCATTTTTTTTGAAATGTATAGTAAAGTTCAGTTTTTGTATAATTCACTTTCTGAGAATCTTCAATCTTCACAAATTCAGTTGAAAATTCAATTTTGAAAAAAAATTCATGAAATTTAACAAAAATAACAATTTTGTAGTCAGACTTCAGTTCTGACAGTTTATATCATTTAGTTTTTTTAATTAAATTTTTTTGTTGAGTAAACATATTTAAAAATTTTATTTGAATATATTTTTCTAAATTAATTTTCAGTTGTTCTGAAAGTGAAATCATGTTTTCTAGAAGCTGATTTCATTCACAAAGCTTTTCAAGAAATATAATTTCAATGATGAAACATTCACAAAGCATAAAAAATGTATTAATAAATTTTTTACAAATAAATTCAAAATCTTCTAATTTTATATTCTGAATAAAAAATATTTTTTCATAAAAAAAATTCTGTTGCTTTGTGAGACATCTCTGAAATCATTTTTATTTAAAAATTGACAAATAATGAGAATTTTTTGTGAGAATTCTCATGAAAAATGAAAGAAACAAATGTTTTTCTCTTGTTTTTAGAAGTCATTCTAAATGTACTTTTCAAAAAAGTGACAAAATATAAGAATAAAGTAAAAAATTTATTCAGTTGATGTATAAAATAGGCATGAGATGACTACTATTCACTTAATTAATAAGAAAATCAATAAGCAAAAAATATAATTATTAGACAAAAGAGATTGCCACTGATTCTCTCAATGAAGAGAAAAATCAGTGTGTTATTTATATATGTGTTATGCTCACTAAAGCTAATCAAATTAAGACTAGTTACATTGAGAAAAGAAATGGTGTTAGCTTTCACAGAGCTTATGACTGAGGCCTTACAGCATGTAAGCTGCTAGTTAGCAGCTATGTTATGCTTTGCTTATAATATACTTTATATTGACTTTCACCTGCATGTATATTATAAAAAATATGTTGTCTTGCTTTTTAGAAAAAGCAAGTAATCAGTTTAATACAACTGAAACTATAAGCTGATATTTTCTTTTCATTATATAATTATTGTATAGCTGCTTGTTATTTTTTATCTGAAGCTCTGAACTTGCTTGTTTGTTTATTGCTATGTAAATAATTGTCTAAAATAGCTGAAATGATTGATTGTTAAACTCATCATTACAATAATATCAAAAATACTTATTTTTATATTCAATTTATCAATCTGTTTGAGATGAATTTTTTGAAACTGATCAAGCTTGTATTTTTTTGTTATAAGAATTTTTTTTGTCTTTTGCAAAAACTTTTTTTAATTGAATTTCTAAAACATCAGTCATCAAAAAAATGCATGAAACATTATTTCATTATAATTATTATATTATGAAACTGAACTGCTTGATTCCAAAATAATTTTTTTTTCAAATTTAACAGTTTTTTTATTTCAAATCACATTATTTGTGACTGCAAAAAAAGTGAAACTCAGAAAAAAATCAAAAAATAATTAAATTAAATTTTTTGAAAAAAGATTTTTATTATAATAACAAAATGCTGTAAAAAATTTGCTGAAGATGTTTCTGAAAATTTTACAAAAAAATTTATAAAAAAATTTGCTGAAAAATTCATCAGAAAGTTTGTCATTGTATATGAAAAATGAAAAAAATATAAAAAATATAAATAAAAAAAATAAAAAAACATATTTTTATTATTAAATTCACTTGTGAAATGCTTTAACAACATCATCTGCATCAGATTTGCATTTAAGTCAGAAACAGCTGATTGTTAAAACTCAAAAACAATTATAAAAACTTGATTTAAAGAATTTACTTCTGCAAAAATAATAAAAACTGTCACTGATTTTTTGAAAACAAATTTTTTTGCTGATTTTTTTAATTTAATGCTTGACAAGTTTCTGAAACAAATTAAAAATAATGATATTATTTGTTTTGATTTGTTCAACTCAAATTGTCAGATTGAATGAAATTATAAAAGTATAATTATCATTCAGTAAAAAAATTCAACAAGTTTTTTTGTTATAATTTACACATGCAGTTTTATTGCATTTGAATTATTTCAATATATTTTTTGCCAGCTGCACTGCTAAATTTGTTGTTTTTTTATTCATTTTAAAAAGCTGATAACTTGTTGCAGTTGATCAGAAAGACTTTACAATTAAAAGTTCATCAGTGAATATAAAATTTAATTATGAAAATTTCACAAATCATTCATCTTGCTGAGCAAATTTTAAATTATAAGTTCATTGCTGCTGCTGCTGTTTATTTGTTTTTACTATAAATTTTAATTTTATATTAATTTTTCTGACATTTGCTTTTCATTCAATAAAATGTTTTAAAACAAAAATTATATCAGTTCAATTTACAAAATTATTTATTGAAAATTTCTGATTTTTGAACTTTCAGTTCACAAAATTTATCATTGTTTTTTTATGCTCAAATTTAATTTTTTAATTTTATTTAAATTTTCATTTAACAACAAAATTCATGTGCTGACAAAAATAAGTATTCAAATTAAAAAATTCATTGAATTTAACAATTTTTGTATCATCAGCAAAATGATTTTTGTCAATAAAGTTTTAAATGTAAATTAAAAAACTGATATTAATAATTAAATTTTTTTTAATAAATTCTTCATCAACAAACAGTGCAGACTTTCTGAAAATGTTTTTTTTATAATTTTTTTAGTATTTTTATTTCATTATTCTTCTCATTATAAATTAAAATAAAATTTTTTGAGATTTCAACAACTCTAATAGCTCTAGCAACTTCATTTTTGAGCTTTTGTAAAATGATTTTAAAATTTGTTTAAGTGACAAAATTTTTTTTTGTGCTGAAAATCTGCTTGAATCAATTTAAATTATGAAATTTTTGTAATGACATGATGAAATTGATAATTTTTGATATGTCAGAATAAAAAAAGTCTTGAAGATCAAATTTACTAACAAATTGCATGAAAAATAAATATCTAAAACAGTTTTTCTACAAATTCATTAAAAATACAATTTTGAACACATTCAATTTTTGTGGATTTTCACTACACAGTCAAATGAGGCAAAATCAGCTCATTTTGCACAAATATTTCAAATGACTGTATTACACTTTTAATAATGAACATGATTCAGTATGTTCTTGAGACTATTTAATGAGATGTTAATACTGAAATATTAAATTGTGACAAAAATTTATGAACTTCATGAGACAGTGTTATGATCATCTCTCAATACTGCTCAAATTATGAATTGATCTCTATTGAGCTTCTGTCTCATCAATCATTTCATGATGAGTTGATTATGCAAGACAATGTGTTTAGAACTCTTTGAAAGTATTCACATTTGAAGATTATTATAGCCATCCTCAGGGCGGTGTGTAACCGCATACATTATGTTTACTTGCCTAAATACATGATTTCCTCGAAGGCCAAGCATAAGCTGCCCTGGCAGACAGTCTGCCAACCAAACCTCAGAATGAGGATTTCCTCGTCAAGCAACAGCAAATACAACAACATTGCCTATAAAGCATAGAATCAGCTCAAGTTGTCAATCAAAGACTTTGCTTCTGTGACAGAAGATTATTGTTACTTCAATAAGCACTGCACAATCAGAATCAAGTCAGCAAGTTCATCTGCATTCATAAAGAGTCAACTGCAGAATGGCTGATGTCTAACTAACCACCAAAAGGAATCAATTCAAAATCTTGATTATTCGTATCTTCTTCAAGGAGACCTTGATCTTATTTGAGAACTAGTTATATCCCAGTGCAACAGGCATTCAGCTAGTTATTCATAACTGGGCATTTGATAATACTATTCAAGGGCCACAACCGCCAAACAAGCAATTCAGTCAGCAACTCTGGGTGGATCTCTGCAGGACTGCTAACTGATTCCTGAATTTAGAAGCATGTGAATCAGTAAATTCAACATGTTACAGCTCAGTTGAGAAGATAATTATAATGTTTATATATAGTACATATCTTTATGAATATTCTGTTAATCAACTGCATGTATGTCAGTCTGAAATGTCACATCAATGACAGAAATGAAGACTTATAAAGTTAACTAGCGGTTATTATGCTTAACTACTAAGCATCTATTTATGTTTCTTTCCTTTAGAACAGTGTAAAGTGTGTTGTGTGCTGTCTAATAGGTTAACTGAGATGCACAGTGAGGTCTTGAATCTTCTAAAACTCCACAAATGCCAGCAAGACGCTGATGTCATTCCTTCTCGATGCCTCCATCGATATCTTTCTCCACGCCATCAACAGCCCACTGCTCCAGGGCCTTTCGATATTCCCTCCGCATGCCAAAGTTTACCGCCTCTAAAACGTCTTTGCAAGTCTTCTTTGGTGGAAATCGCGGAATCGCACCGTCTTGGAAGACCCCAGTTTTCACCAGAATGGAATACCACTGATTCTCAGAGAGATTGGACTCGTTAAATTCGTTCGTTCCCCGTATATCTGACTCTGGTGTGTCGCCGACGAAATATACAGTTGCAGGAGGGTAGTCAATTCCATGGGTTTCCTTGCGCCACTGCTTGAGGAGCCGTGTGGCGAATTGGAAGGTTCCAAGCTGTGGCTTGCCAAAAGCTATCGTCCTCAGTTCCTTTCCAGTGACGGCCTTAAACAGAGCTTCAGTCGAGGCTCTCAGGGCTCCCATGCCAATCCGCGTGTGCTCGTGTGACGTGGACCAGACAATGTCATTGTGGGAGAAATAAACCGGGAGACCCTCATCAAAAGTTTTGGATCTTGTTCCTACCCGGCCATCCTGGGACATACACAGGTCGAGAATAATTTGCTGATCTCCGGCCCAATCTCTGCTATCTGCAAAAACGAAGATGGCCTCAATTCGCACTTCGGAGAAGTCCCTTGAGCGAGAGTTGCAAAGTTCCGCTTCGGTAAGTTCTCGGAATGGAGTGGTATGTCGGTTAAACTTGATGATATCTCCTGGTGTCACGACGTCTTTGAATCCGTAACCTTCGGCAACCTGACGACATTTCTCGCCTTCCCCACCAACAACGAGGACGGTATTATATTTCTCTGCCATTTCCCGCATTGGAGTATGTCCGCAGATGAATTGCCCGGGGGAAACATCGTATTCAAGCTGACGACTAAGTTCGAGACAACGTTCTTCTTCTGTTTTCCCACCACCATTTGTGACGAAAATATAAGGGCTACAGGTTGAACAGAATCGTTAAGGTTGCTCCGATGAATACAAGAGAAAAAGAAACTTACACCTTGATTCCGTATTCATTTTTTCCATTTAAAACCTTCAAGGCTTCAATGGCTGCGGGGATAGGTTTGCCTCCTCGCACAAGCACACCATCAATGTCAAATGCAAATGCGTATTGATCCGTAGTCGTGAGTGGCTGGGCTGAAACGGGAGATGCTGCCCTTGGAGTTGTTTCAGCAGACGAAATATCCTCTTCAAGATGTTCCCTTGCAAGTTCCATAGCCTTTGCGCTTTCATATGCCGCACTTTTAGCCATCAAATGCTTCGGAGGTACAATGACATTGGGTCCGCCGATAAAGTCTGCTCGCGAGACCTCATCATTTGGCAGTCGTCGGATGTGGCAGCCCGAAGAGGAATGGGGCCTGTAGTCAGTAGTGGCCATGGTATTAACGCAAATTGCAGTTTTGAATAAGACTTCGACAACAAAGTTACTGAATCACCAAAGAAAAATGGACAACGACGTCAAAACTTGTTCCCAACGAGGAAAGGTTGTGTATGATTGAGACACAAGACGGGGGATTGTTTCTAAACAGATCCAATCGTCTGGATTTCTCGATGAGGCAGGGCCAAACGGACAGGAGGCCTATGAGTAGGTATCTATCCGATATGGAACACGGCAAAAAACGATGAAATTGGCACCAGCGGGAGGGGACAAAGGGTATATATGGCTTCCCCAGTGCGGGCTTATCTGCAAACCTGGAGTCCGAGTTGAACCAGCTCTGAGCAGGAGCCTGAGTGCGAGTAACCATGAGGTCTTCCTCCACGCGGTGCCCACTGCATTCATTGCAAATCACCATGCTAGGAGCCGACACGGAAAATGCCAGACCATGGAGCTAGTTGAGACGATCCACATCGATGTGGACCGCAGAAGTCTGGTTATGCGATTTCATCCCATATTAGGTGGATTGAGTTCCCTTACGGAGCACATATTCATTGCACGGCCCGTGAAAAACCACTATCAGATTTTGATCTTGTTCGCAGCACAGAAGAGTTAAGATATCAGACACCTTACTTTTCGACACGGCCATAAGGTCAACAAAAGCTGACCGCCAGAAGCTCACAAAATCGCAGATTCTTTTGCAGTTTGGAGCAGCGAGTCCTGTCGTCGATGCAACAACGTATACAGAGTACTATTCATTTAATTCAATAATGAAAGGACTCCTCTGACGTCATGTTTGTGGGTCGCTACCTCGGATGGATTCTTAGTCAGCAGGAACAAAGCGGGCCCTGAACCAGGATCAAGTACAGGTACTTTCGTATACAGCGGGGTATATGGAGCAGGATTGTACTTTATACCTTGCGGAGCGGCATTTTTCTGCAATTCGTTTCATGGAACAATGCGAGAATGAGAAGATCTGAAAGTTCTCCGAAAAGCCACTTGTGGTGGAATTGGGTGCAGGGCAGCTCAATTGGAGCAGAATCTTCGCTAGAAGTCCCTATAGATGGAGATAGTATTAATAAGTCAGAACCACAAAGAACTTTGGCCTCGGACTTGTGCAGCAGCATCAGCGTATGTATGTACACAGCGCTATTGAAGTCAGTCAAGACGGGAAAGTAGTGGGCTATTCCTCCAGTGTAGGTAACCCGTGAATTGCCGGTTCTGTCATATCTGTCTGTCGCTGGCAAAACATCCCGATTGCTTTCGTCTCATTGTCAAAACATCCACTCTGGGTATAATAATTACTCTGTACATAATGCTCAGAAGCAGTGGTTGTTGCTGCAAGCTCATGGTTCAGTTTTTGGAATTGATGGCTTGCCAGAGTACTCAGCACCGAGAAAAAGAAAAGGCCTATGTATGTACAGAGTACATACATACAGGAACTTCTTCGTAGGAGGAATATACCGTGAAATTGGACGAAGGGACTGACGATGTACGTATGCAGAGGGTCTGAAGTTGAGCTAAGCTCGTTCCTGAAGACGCAAATCACTGACCAGGTCTCCTCTTTGTGGGTCTTGCTCCACAGCCCTACAGGGACCAAGGGGATGGTCCATGGATGATCTTAGCTCTGGTCCCTTCAAACATCTGAATCTCAGAACCCGATTATCTGAGAGCCAGGCCATGAATCTTTTTGAGGGTCTTGCAAGTCAGATTGTCTAGCAGTATGAATATTCTGTTCAGGAATTGCAGAATGAGAAAGGTTAAGTATAGTATCATCAAAAAGACAGTAAACAGCTTTGCGCCTTTGGAGGATGTCATAGAGTATCCTTCAAGTACATACCCATGTATTCATATTAGTTGAAAGTTTGCCTGAAACTGGAGGAGTTTTGTTCTCGTATATTTTTCGACTTGACCTGGAGAGAGATAAAAACCCGTCATGAACCCTGTGCCGTGGAACGTTGTCTATAGCGATGTCTCAGTGTGGCCATGTGGATTGAAGAGACAGCTGAAACGTATGATGACAATGAGAGTAAGATGACATTCTGCTCGTCCTGTTTCATGGGTGGTGGAATTGAAACTCTTTGAAGTGCAGATAAAGCAACCTCCGAGTGAATGTGTGTGGAATGACCTGAATTAACCCGATCGAGACTAGCCTGTTGGCGACTAGATGAACCATTTCTTCTATCAGAACTACCATTTAGATTCTTCTTTATATACTACAGGAGCATAGAAAATGGAGGCTTGATTTTGATCCATGGATTCAATTTCAATTCAATAACTGTCAAGGAATGTCAACGGCACTAATTATCTCCAGCAACACTTGGCTGTCGTTCTCCCTTCCACCTCACGGCGATTCATCAGGCAAAGAGAGCACGTATGCTGAAGATCAATATATGTACAAAAGAAGTTGCATACACAAAACTAATTTGCAAAGGAGCGACTGAACCCATCGACGACTTCACACACAGCTGGTTTTAACGTGGTAGGTCTGGGTGTTTCGAGTCGATACGCCGGTGGGAGCGGGTAGACGCGTGCGCCAATCTAGTTAGCCGTGTGCTTTTCGCAGTGTCGGGCATGTCCGTAGTCGCAGCATTCACCATCTCGGTTGCATTCGTAGTTGTGGTCATATGAACCGCCATGGCCAAGGTGGACAACTTCTTCGCTCCAGCCACAGTACTCTCCGGGGTGGGTTCCCTGTCTGCATCGGCAGCCATTGAAGTGGCACTCTCCATTTCCGTCGGTGGCGGGAGCGTTGGCGGGAGCGTTTCCGGCTGGGGAAGCCACAGCGAGAGCCAAAAGGCCGGTGAAGACAGTGAGGAGTGTGAGCTTCATGTTGTCTTTGGTGTTCGAAATTGATTTTCCTAGAAAGAATCAATCAGCCATGGATGTCCAAAAAATCTAGGAAGGAAGGAGGCAGTTCCAGTGGACCAACCGAGGAGTCTTGCTGTGGTTCTTTGGGGATGTGCTGGTTGCCTGCGATGCGAATGGAATTCTCGTGAGAAAAGATGGGAAATGGTGAGCCTTTATATAGCCATTCCGTCCGTGACCTTTTCTTGATTCAGCGCAAAGAACAAAATAAACTTGTGGCTTTTTCTCGTAGCCATCAAGTCAAGGCCAAGTAATGAACGGTTGCATCCGGATTTCATTCTCATGGATGTGGTTTACATCCGCTTCCTGGTCATCTTCATTCTCGTTCTCGATCAGCTGAATCCGGGTTAAGATGCCTTCCCATGGGAGCCAGTTTCTATAGCGTGCGCATACTCCTGGTCACCGGCGTTATCTAGGATATCACGTTTGATATACCAAGAGCAATGGTGGTCGTCTGTACCGCAAGACAAGGTTATGGTCGGAAGGGAACACAAGCTGGATTCTCCTGGCAGCTTTCAAAGGATGGCGACAAAATCCGGGCTCCAGCTAATGATATCGAACAATCGCACCGCGGGTAAATATCTCTAAAGTTTCCAAACTTGAAGACATATTGTGAACCCGGCAGTTTAGGACATCACACTGCTACCGTGATTTCCCGCGTCTCACCCCAGGATGGTGAGGGGGCAAGGGAAGATAGCGTGGTTTACCGACTGGGCAAAAGGTCAAGTTGCCATGTCGAGATCAGGCAAATCAAGGCCTTTATCGCGTCTGCAATGAATTGAGGAATCCAGCTGCATAACGTCTGTCTCCACAATCTTTGAGTATGACTCGAAGATGAAGCTCAGTTTCTGTGGCATTTCAGTATAAGAGACTGTTATTCTTCCTGGTATCACAGTTGCCATCGAAGATTAGTGCCAAGCTTCAACGTCGAAGAAACATATTGTTTGCATATAGGCACTGCAAGAGTAAAGTTGAAAATGAAACAGCATGACTTCTGGACCCTGTTCCATATCCCACCAAAAGGCTGTATAACGATAATTGGTAAAAGTAAACGAACTAAGGCCGGAAAGAAAAGGAACTAAGCAAACAAGCATATGCACTGTATATATGCTTGTTTTGGAATCCATGTTGTCTTCTTTTTGTGTTTCTAGAATTTCCAGTCAAATCAGCGAAGGGAATATAGTGTCAAAACCTGGATTCGATCCTCTGTCAGCGTCGAGATTGGAGAGTGATGCTCAGACAGCACATCCCCTTTACCATCATGTCAGCCGCAAGCTTCCAGTGTTTTCTCACAGTGCATTTTCATGGTAAGTATAGGCCTCCCATCTGACGTGACGACATAATCAGAGCTGTCAGAGCTGTCAGACGAGATGGGGTAAGCTAGCAATTCCGATACACTTGCGTCCATTCATAGAGAGACGTTCATTCTTCCTGGGTGCCGTCGTGTTGTTCTTTAGCAATGTCACCGTAGCACATTGGCAAATGCTTACTGGCCCTAGCCTGAATGCAAGCAACAACAAGCATTACCCTGACGCACAGAGCCGCGCTCGTCGCGACAGTCTCTTCAATAATCGGAGATTTTGCGCTTTGAACTGCCAGGGTTCAGTCACATCCACACGCCAAATCGACACCCACTGATAGGGTTTGATGAAACAAGCACCCAATAGACGTAATCTCGGTGTTTTATCTAGGCCGGCCGTAAATGACCGTTGAGTCCTAGAGTGCTTTCTTTGGACGTCAGTATTAGACCTGATTGTCCCGAACTTTCGGGCTTGAAAGTCACTCCTTCGTGATTAGACAGAACTTTGAGATGCATACTATGGCTCAAGCTGAATTCGCTTTGTTGTCCATGATCACAATCTCTCAGACAACTGCGAAGGGCCCTCCGTGCGGGGTCCCAGGCATCAAGATGGACGAGGTCAATGAAACCCATCAGAGGCACGGGCTAGCATCCCTGAGTACATGTGCTAAGGGTGTTCCATTTCTGCATGCAGATTTGAAGTCTGGAACCTCTTCTTCTTCAGTAAATGTCATTTGAAAGTGAGACCCGAAAAAATTACTTCAATCAGACAAGCCAGCATCAGAATGGTTATGGAATTCCGCCAGGTTAAGGGTTCTTGCAAACTTTATGTGGTGCCCTACATTTATATTGGTTTGGTAGACAACACCTTGAACCTGGATTTCTTCCCTGCAATACCGTTTACTAACTGCTACGGTGGATAAACAATAAACTGCAACAGGGATCTAACTACATAGTAACTAATGGGTTTATTCATGGGTCTGCAAAGTCAACTTCGGAATGAATGCTACTACTAAGCAGTAAGGACACAGTGGTAGTTATGTGGGTATATGCCCTAGCCAATATTCGAGTCACTATTAAGATACGCTGGCAATACTTATGCAACTGTTGGCGAGAAATTTCATTAAACTGAGGGCCCAACCCTTGACTCTGGTGAAGAACACTTTGCGTATAGACGATAGTGGTCACCAAGCCTTCAGAATCACCAGGTCTGGCAGATGGATCATCAGATAGAGTCCGATTTACGGCACACTTGTAAGGATATTCCGCGGCTGATTCGTTCGAAAATGACTAGGTTCAAGTATTCTGCGGGGAAAGTAGCCAAAGCCATCCAATAAGTCTTCATTCAAAGCAATGAGCTGGCCAGGGTGGTCCACATAGTTTCAGTCTTGCAGTTATTTGGAAAGTTAAGCATTCCCACTCATGAATGGGGATAGCTACTCGGGTTCAGAGAATTGAGGGGTAGCTTAGAAAACGAGTGAAGGAATTGCCATGCCTTCTACAGAGTAGCTTTAAGGATATTGAGGGACCTTATGTAGTCCCTTTAGCCTAGTTGGTTAGCTTCCGAGCTTCCCGCCGTACTTAAAACACTTTAGAGGTAGTGGTAAAGGTTCATAGCAACAATTGATCGGAGACAAAGTGGATGAATCTAACTTTCACGAATTATCCATCAAGACTCGGCAGTGAGATGGTCCAGTAGAAACAGTTGCTAGCTTTTCCCAAAATCCAGTTGCTAACAGCCATAAGATAAAGTTGTCTTCAGTTTCAGTTCTAGGCACTGTGCCAAAGGGGCTGTAAAAATCATATCAACCACTAGTTATAGTCCTTTCCTCTTCTCCAAAACCCTACTAAGTTCCTTCTCTTCTATAAGACCGAATAAAGAAGAGGAGTCACCATGAGAAGAATGGATGATCTGCTGCATGTAGCATTCCCCTTTGCTAACATACCCTGTAGGCATGTCTATGCTTAGCTTTCACTGATGTAGAGCTTAGGCCTTCCAAGGAAGGCTGCCCTGTAGGCTGTAAAATATATATATCCAAGGTTGTCAATCCCATAATCAGAAGTGCCAGCTACCCAAAAACAATTAAAAATGTTGGCATTCAATCGGATCACAGAAACGAATGTCGGTATCAACTAACTGAGAAATTTCATCAAACCAAGGAGCCAGAAGAAATGCAAAACTTTGAGTCTCTGATGCACAAGAATGGATACCCAGTGGAACAATCTGCTCATCAACAATAGCATACACCAAGCTCCCAGAATCACCAGAGCTTGTAAAAGGGCTATCATATGAAGTCCAATTGATAGTAAGGACGCAAGAGCGCGTTTCATCCTGTTCTGGAGTTGATTCGCTCGATGATGAAAAAGATTCATGTACTCTGATGGGAAATTGACCAAAACCATCTAATTCTTCATCCAAAGAGATAAGTTGGCCAGTGGTGAGTCCCGTTTTACCACCGATCTTATAAACAGTGATTGGACGATTTTCAAGTACGAAGTCATATAGAGCATCCGGATCACAGAGCTGAGGGCTTAGTTTAGAAAACGGAATGGAGCGCTGATCAGGAAGCAGTGGTAAAAGTCCATGGCAATTGATCGGTAAATGGAGTGAGCAGTGAATCTGGTTTCTTTCAACAGTTGTTGTCTCCAGGAAGCACATATCATCAAGACTGGGCCGCGGGAGCTTCCAACGCACACGCATGCTTGGCTTTCCCAAAATCCTTTCAAATCCAACAACAGTCCTAAGTAAGACAGAGTCGTTGTTAGTGTGATTTCTAAGTAAAACAGAGTCTCCTTGGTCTCCAACATGACCAGCTGTCACAATCAAGTGACGAGGATCCTGGGCTTCTAGCATTACAAAACAACCGAGTGTGCCGAAGGGGCTACGAATCGGATCGAATGTTCGTACCTCGGATTCGTCCGGGTAAAGCATGTCGCCGGCCTGAAAAATCAAATCTCAGGTTTCTTTGAAGCAGGGTCGACTTTGTCTTCACAGAGAACGATATTTGGAAGTTCTGCTAATAGAGGAGGCAGAGTTGGTTTGTTCCCATACCACATAAAGCAAAATTGAAAGCGTTTCGGATATCTTGTAGAATATCTGTGTGACAAAATACCCGTAAGACCTGGGGCGCTGTTCCATATGTAGTTAGTGTTGTCCTGTCCCATAATGTAGCTTGAATTTGCTAACATACCCAAAGCGTCGCAGACACTGGATGATTTCCTTTTTGACACAGTCATGAAGCACCCGAGCTGCTTCTTCCAAGTGTACATTTGTATTTTCAAAAGTTGTTGGAACAAATCTGTGCACAAATTCAGGGTGATTGGACAGTTTCCCTTGTGCATCTGGGTCTTCCCACATTTTATGCAGGACTTCCACAAGTTCAGTATCATTCAACTGTAGTGTTGCTTGAAGCCGACGTTTTCGATTGGATCTATCACGCCAACCTGCCATACCCGGACGGTCCTGAGGATGAGCAAAAGCTGGGCCAGTCGCTTGCTTCAAAGGAGGCAGGATCTTATCAGACATTGTGAAAGAAAGAGGAGCTCAGGAATACTGTCTAAAACCAGAAATCAGCTTGCAGAATCAATGTGTGAGTTAGGCCACAATATGTTGCTAAATGGTAGAGCTGTTAAGTAGGAGAGATGGATTTGAAATAAACAATGATGAACAACCTTCAGGTGGGGGATGATGAAGCGAAGCTTAAATGACTCATCTGTGGTTTTACCTAGCCTGTAATGGACTAGTTCACTCACCTAGTTATCACGTGGAGGACTCTGGGTTTCCATACCTAGATCTACATAGAGTGTCTGTACAAACAATCACACAGAGCCTTCAGCCGGAAAATCTGAAAATCCTTGGGATGAGTCAGCAAAGGTTCTTGGAAGGTTGGAAGTACTAGTTGACTACGGAGTACGGAGTACACAGGTAGGTTAGGTACATACAGATTTGATCACTCAGGCGAATCCAAGCCTATCTTCTAACAATGATGAGCATGCTGCCTTTCTGTCTGGCGAGGCCGCTAAGTCATTTTCAGGATCAATAAATAAATAACATTATTTGGGTTGGACTTTCCTGCTATGTGTCTCCAAATTCCAAAATTGCACACTTAATCAGATTCTGTAAGTTGCGTTTTCTGGCATGGAATGACATTTTGTGCCATCATCGCACATCTTTTACTCATTCCCACCTTAGAAATTTCTCATCTGCTAACTACATAGTTTGTAGGTCTGTTGTCTCTATGCTGCTGATAGAGACCTACCCAAAGATATATGCATGCTTTTGGACATGATTACCCAGTGCAGGCACACTTTTTGATTTAATATTCTACCGCTCTATTTTCCATTCTGAAAGGCCGACTGTGCTTCAGAGCCAGATACTCCACAGCATAGTTACAGATCAATGTGCAGTATGCTACATCAAAGGAGCCAAACGGAAAATAATTAATATTGGTACTTCACTCTGGATATGCCCAGTACACTAGGATTCACATTTTGGTTGTGAATACCTCAGGCCTAACTCCTTTGAATCCGAGCTGCATTACCGACCTTCTGGTCTTTGACTGTGTGTAGATGTTTTCATCTGCCTATTGTTGGTCATTTAGATGGTGCTTTGACAAGGAAAGAAAAGGAAACCCCGAGTTTCACGTTCAACCTCGTTAATATCATCCTTTCCTTTCAGAATTGACAAGACGCAACATGTTTAACCCGATTGGGCTTTTCAAGGAAATCTCTTGTCCTGAACAGACAGGATGCAATCTCTTAAACTGCCTGTTCGCCCATGGTGATAAAGAAACTGTCAGTTCAACCAACGATGAATCAACGAATGCAGTCCCAATAGTGGATGCAAGCGTTAGAACTTTGGATGTTGAGCCTTTACGGAAGAAGAGGCGTCTCGATGGAGAAGCTGGTAATACATTGCTGGCTCCGAACAAAGTCGAAGACCGGGAGAACAAAACAAACAATAAAATCTCAGTCTCCCATGTACCAGATAGCGACAAAAGAAGTTCTCCATATGAAATTCAAAGTCTGATATCTGTGTCAAAACCCATTTCTCCACCAGCCAGTCGCCAGAGCGCTCCCGAAAGTAAAGTTGCGAATCTAGCGAGTCCACAAGATACGACGAAACCGAGTGCTGCTCCCAGCTCCAGTCTAGCTCAGTCTAGAGAAGTAACCAAGGAGTCTTTGAATCCGAGGCACATGTCCAAGCCTCCCGCATCACACTCAGTACGTGTGTCTATTCTCACCAAGTTGCATGAAGCGATGGTTCGACTGAACGATGAGCTGCGTGCTTTGAAAGACCAATCCAAAAAAGCTCTTGTACTATCTGGAGATGAACTCGTGTCCTGGGCGTTAGATGAAGAAGAGAAGGCTGCGAAGGAGTCTCCTTCGATCTATTCCAATGTTATCAAGCTCCGGATAACAAAGCTTAGGAAAATGAAACTGAGAGATTGGGAGGAAGATGTATTAAATTACTTACGGCCAAAAACCCAAGTGTCAACAGTCCAAGCTCCAAGGAATCCGGAACAACCCATCTCGACGGGGCTGGATGCACAAGGAGAGATTGCTATGCTTTACAAATTTCTTGCGTCACCAGAAGCACAAGCTAAGGCTGGCTATGTCACCGAAGTCCCCTCGAAGGATGATATTAAGAACGCGGCTAGCGGTAACCTAACAGCAGCAGGTTGGGAACAATGTGATCGTTGTAATGGAAGATTTCAAGTCTTTCCAGGTCGTCGAGAAGATGGTCTTTTAGCTTCAGGTGGCCCATGCACCTATCACCATGCAAGACCCATCCGTCCGCCGAAAAAGAAAACGGACCACATTGTTGGTCAGACAGAAGCATATTTTCCATGCTGCAATGAGACTGTTGGCACTTCTACAGGCTGTACGAAGGCCGAAACCCATGTCTACAAGGTGACAGAGGTTAAGAGACTCGCCGCGATTCTGCAATTCGAAAAAACCCCACAGCAGCCGAACAAGGGTCTGTTACCGCCAGTGTGCTTCGATTGCGAAATGGGATATACGACGTTGGGGCTGGAACTCATTCGATTAACCGCGATCACATGGCCTGCACAGAAGAAAGTGCTTGATATCCTTGTTCGACCAATGGGGGAAATCTTGGACCTCAATTCGCGTTACTCCGGTGTTCGCCCGGAACATTTTGCGAACGCCGTCCCATACGGATCGGAGGAAGCGCAAGCGCAAGCCAACCGTGAATCGCAATCTGATGTTCTCGTATTGCCCATCGTGGAGTCACCTGCAGCTGCTCGAGCGCTCTTGTTCGAACATCTACAACCTGAGACGCCGATAATAGGACACGCGATCGACAATGATCTAAACGCTTCTCGCATCATTCATCCAACCATTATCGATACTGTTCTCTTATACCCTCACCCTGGAGGTTTGCCATTTCGTTTTGGACTTCGGACATTGGCAAAGAAATATCTAGATCGACATATTCAAACAGGCGGCGGCAACGAGGGACATGATTCAATGGAAGATGCAAAGGCAACGGCAGATCTAGTCCGAGTTAAAGTGCGGGAAACATGGGTGCGACTGAAACCACTGGGATGGACGGTGAGGAAGGGGCAGCTTGTTGCCCCTGAACGTAACGAAAGTAACATAAAGCCTTTTACAACTGGAGCTGGTGTGCTGGGAGCGGGGGCGGGAAGTAAAAGAACGAGTCGCGATGAGGGAATATGATCAGAGTACTCTACCTTTTCCGTCGGAAGTGAAGAGTTCAAAGTTCCCGTCTAAATCTAAGGGCACTTTCATGTGGAAAGTGGGATAACGAATTTCATTTGACCATTGGAGATAAAGTATTTTCATGCCTTATTCATATCAATCCCAGAAGATGTGATTCTGATATACGCCAGTCAAATCTGATGATCCGGAAGTCGCAACATCACCAAGATGGTACGAGAATAATTCTTTTTCTCCACGGACAGCATTCAGGTCCAAACAATCCGAACTTCACGTCAAGTCCACTTCTCTCTTCATGAGCTCTAATTCCACTGAACCCAATCCAACTTCCCTGATGGTTCAAAGGCTTTAGTCCTCGTCATCTTCAGCCTCATCATTGACAATGTTGTAGAAACGGAGTTCATAAACACCCTTGGCAGCAGAGACGACACGGAGCCAGTCACGGAGCTGCTGCTTCTTCAAGAACTTCTTCGTCCTATATAGTCATGCACATCGCTCATCAGCAACTTGACGCTTTCCCCCCCTCATCACTCTGAATGAATAGTTGACGTACAAGTACTTGAGGTAGCGTCCCGAAAATGGAATATGAGTGACGACTTCGATCTTTCCATCGCCAGAGCGGGAGATCTGCACGGAGTCGCCCAAGTTGCCAACGCGGCCATCGACCTTGATCCTGTCGTGGAGGAACTTTTCAAAAGCGGCGACGTCGAAGATCTTGTCGTTGGCGGGTTGAGAGCAGTTGATCACGTACTGATACCCAGTAGAAAAACGAAAACACCTTTTTGTTAGTTCAAAGGGATTTTCTCTTTTTCGAAGCGGTGATAATTTTTGAAATGGGGACATATCAAAGGAGTAAGGACATACTTTCTTCGTGACCTTTTGCTGCTTACGGGCCTGTTAAATGCATCGAAAAATATCAATCGTTAGCCTACTGCTCCTAGGCGCAAGCACAGAATTTCCCTAAAGATCGATCTCACTTCCTTCCTGGGCGCAGAGCCAGCAGGACGAAAAAGAGAGATATTCAAGGCGGAACAGCAAAGCGGTTTTTGGTGGAAGGACATACAGTTGCGGGGGCCATTGCGACGATGAAGAACAAGGATTAGTGGGCTCTTCGTGTTGACTTAGGAGATCCGCAAAGAGGTCAATATCCTGCGGTCGATGGGTTTGAGGCTGGAAGATGAATTTTGAACTATTCGAAAGTATTCAGTATTTTGGTGTTGTTTGATTCGGGGTCGAAATCTTGGCATTAGTTAACTTAGTTAGTAAGCTTGTTAGGGTTTAGGGCATAACCGAACCCTAAGTCCACTTCCTCGACTGCCACCAAATGCTTCGTGAATGTGAACAATTTTATCTCTCACAATTTTTGGAGAATTGGAGAAGACGGGTGACAGCATGGCTGGATAGAGCCGAAATTTGCCTTTCTTTTGCCTTGAGCATTCCTGAAAATGAGGTCCTACGAGAGAACTTCAACTTTAGGAAAGATTGACATACACAACGGCAGTGTCACAAGCTAACGCAGGCAAACATGATTGTTAGAGAGAGAGGCTGTTTACAGAAATCCCTACTCCTCAGCAGTGTCCAAAGACAATACCTACAAAGTAGTTCAGCTTTGTCTGGAGCGTTGCTTTTGAACTGGACATGAGGGAATCCAACTCATAGTTATGGCTTGGGGATTGGCATCAGGCCTCTGGAACAACAATAACAAGAGATTACGCAACAGACTGATACTCGCCATCTCCAGGCTGGCCTTCATTCATTCCTCTATGCGCGTTGAAGGATGTTCGAGAACTGTAGATTCGTATTCGTGTTCGGAAGAAAAGGCCCGATTCGGAGAGTTCCGACTTACGTCATGACCATGTCGACGGCTTTTTTCGAGTGTCAGACATCCGACGTGTGGAATCCTCGCTTTCTAATCGCGAACTGTCTGGACTCTTACTGACATCAACTGGCATATCATTCCATCATTTTCATGCAGTAAGTTGCTCTTTCATTAATATCTGTGTTATCCTTCAGGTCCTCATCATCACAGCGTTCGCTTTTGCCACAGCCACTTCTATTAAACAACTGGAGTTTTCTCTCAGATTCGGATATTTTATCGCGTCACAAGAATTGATTACTTATTTAACCTTCTAATTGAAAGACACTCAAGACAATTGTGCTATCGAGCAGTCGCATATAGAGCCGCATCTTCAAGCACTCTACGCAGGTTCAGCATCGCAAACATGTCATCCGCAACCACATTCTACGATTTCGAGACCATCGATAGTATGAACTCCCATGAATCAGCCTTGAAAGAAAATAAGCAGAATTCATGAACATCTTAACTAACCAACATCCCACCCACAGAGAAAGGCGAACCCTTCCCCCTCTCCTCCCTCAAAGGCAAAGTAATCCTCGTCGTCAACACCGCCTCCAAATGCGGTTTCACCCCACAATTCAAAGGCCTCGAAAACCTCTACCAAAAGATCTCCACCTCCCACCCGGACAAATTCACCATTCTCGGCTTCCCCTGCAATCAATTCGGCTCGCAGGACCCAGGCACCAATGACGAAATCCAGACCTTCTGCCAGGCCAATTACGGCGTAACCTTTCCCGTGCTGGGCAAGATTGATGTCAATGGAGACAAAGCCGCGCCGGTATTTGAGTGGATGAAGAAGGAGATGCCGGGGCTCATGGGGTTGAAGAGGGTGAAGTGGAATTTTGAGAAGTTTTTGATTAGTGCGGATGGCAAGGTTGTTGGGAGGTGGGCTAGTACGACCAAGCCGGAGTCGTTGGAGGGAACAATTTTGCAGGAAATTGAGAAGGCCGACAAGGCTGGGAAGACGTCGCTGTAAACCGAGACAAAGGGGTTATTTTATGGAAATGAGCTGTGAATTTGCTGGTTGTATGATCAAGGCGACGTTTTCTACTCTATGCTTTTTTGAGAGCACTAGGATGCTTTAATCTACGATGATGAAAATCCGGGATTTCAACTTTTGAATCTGTGCGACGAATCTTTTTCTGGTGACCATATAATACCCTACAGCCTCAGTTTCGGAAAGATGATGGCATTACCAATTACTATCAATTATGTAATACTGAGAAATTTCAACATTTCCACTCATTTCTCCATTTGATTTTGTTCAGCTGACGTCGGAAACGAGAAGCTTACCCAATGCATATACTCCGCTATAGCGTCTCATGTACTGCAAACAGTTCTTTTATCATCATATAAAATGCGAACCGAAGCACCAAAACACCAGCCGTGAATCACATAGTGATGAGAAGCTAAGATGTCTCTGCTTTTTTCGGGATCAGATGCCGAAGGGACAAGTCATACACGACCTCTTCTATTTTCTTGACCTGTAGGGTTGATTTTCCACTATCAGCATTGCCAACAAAGTGTAGGTGAATTGCAGTGAGGGTGCCTGCAAACATACGTTATATTTAATCCCGTCGGTCCTCTTTCGGATAATGTCGTTTTTGAGATTTAAAAGTTGAAACCCGGCCTGGATTTCGGAAACAAAAGCACTAATCTTGAGAGGACGCGCATAATCTTCCAAAGTCACCGAATTGACCGCTAAACGAGCCTATAAAGTAGATATCAGAAACCATAAGTAAACGACTCACGCCGTAAACCAAAGCGAAAGAGATCATACCAATTCCTCCACGAGACTTATCAACGCCAGCAAGTATTCCTCGATCGTGAGGTGGAAAGCATCCTGGTCCTTAAGATTCACCGGGACTGAATTGAAAAGAATCAGCATCACTTTCACTGACCATGCTAGGAGACAGTTACCGTCTAGAAACTTCCCAACCTCCTCAACTGTCAAGAACCCTGATTTTCCTTCTTGGACGTCTTTGAGGCCACCCAGCCAAGAGCAAAACAGGATGGAAAACACCTATTTTACAAACCCTACCGTAAGCAAGGCAATGTCATATCTCAGGCAGATTGGAACCGACCAAATTCTGTAGTTCGCGGCTCCATATATGGTTGAATTTGTAGAACGGGTGTTTGGACGCCACAGAAGCTAACCTTGCAACGTCTTCCTTTTGCGCTTTGATTTCCTTTGTCGCTTCATCGAGGATGGGTGTCACTATTTCAATTGCATATGTGAGCTATCACTATCAAGAAACAAGACAAAGGCGTGACACCGGCTTCAAGTGGCTAGAGAAAAGAAAGCTTCAGACACACATTTGTCTTCGGGGGTATAATGGGCCCGTGAGAGAATGGCTTGCGTGTTTCTCCCTAAAATAGTGAGAAAACTCAATCAGAACACTTGTTCATGTTTAGCAGGCCGCGACTTTGCTTGAGCACATACCACGTCGGGCAAGAGTCTGCACAATGTCTTGAAGCTCCTAGTTTGCCCAGCTTAGCATGCTGCTTGTATTGCGGAACGTTCAAGGAACAGAGACTTACATCGCGAATCTGGCTTTCCTCGTCAATTTTTGCCTGGAGGTCTTCAAAGATGGATTGATCAATCATGCTGATACTTGTATTAATCCAGTTATGCGCTAAAGATATATGATGAGATGAAGAGTTGGGTCTGGATGTTGAGAGCGTGAGAGGGTGGAGTTTGTTATGTCACAAAGAGCTTCCAAAAAGGTGCGTAACAAGCATCCATAACTAAGCAACTGCAGTGCTTTTCTACTCCACATACTCCGTATACTCCAAGCAATAATAACTGCAATCTAAATGCAATTTTTCATTTTGCCCTAAGCATATACCAAATACCTCTTATCTACAGATCAAGCAGCACAGAGCTGAGGTTTCATACTAGTAGACTGATTTGTCACATACTTCTGCCATATCCGAGTCACCATGTCGCTGATCACTTCAAGAGACACCCACCATTTATACTTCCACCCAAGGCGATGGTGTAGGAGACCACAGTAAATTTCACTTTCTTCTCCAAATCATTGGTCCAGCCAACGACGTTGATGAAAAAAGAGGATTTCGCGTCAATCGGTGGTAGTGTAAGACCGATGACACGGTGCGGGAAAACATGCGCAAGCACAGAGGTCTTCCCACGAGGTCCAAAAATGAGATTAATCAATGTTGTATTCCTTAGAATACTTTCAGAGATTAAACTGAAAAGAACAGATACTACACTTGATCTAAGCCATAATGGCAAAGAGAGCTGGAGAAGAAAAGAAGGAAGAAAATCGAAGATTCGGGCGGGGATGAGGAGATATTTATACCTTTGTGCGGAGGGGGGCAAATGGCGCTAGTGGCAAGCGAAGGTTGGATATCGATGTCTGATTGGATATCCAGCATCCCATCGACGTTGAGCTAATGTTTCTATGATATGCTTAGGTAATCACATGGTACTGTAACGTTATGGTATCCTTCAAGGTCGGAGCTGTACTTTCTATTTCTCCGGTAACTAAGCAAGCAACAGCTCCATCATAATTTGCCTTTGACAAGCACACCCCAGATCGTCACATCCATGACGATGTTCCGTGTGAGTCTGTCTGTTGTTCTCTTAAGCTGCCACCAATAATACACCTGGTCTTCGTACTTGAAACATCATGAGTAATGACGAACCTGTACGGGAATGTATGTATAGACTAGTCGGGGAACAGGTCCCGTCACAACTCTAATGCTTCCCAGTAATCTATGCAAGCACATATACGAGGTACCCATAGCGGCTTGCGGACTGTGCTCTGCAAACACTCGCTTGTAGCGGAAGAATGATCTTGCCCCGCTGTGCGGTCTCGAATCGAATTGATAATCGCCTCCAAGATGTCTGGACTCCTCTCATAGGACATACTAACATAGAAGGTATTGGCTGGAGAACCCGTGCATATCTTGGTATGGGTTGTGGACGATCCTGAACGAACTTATGAAGGGGATGATGGATCATGGCTGTAGCCCGTGGGCCCTTGCAAGTTGCCGACCGCATGCACGTAGCCAGGTGGGGGGCTCAAGGATTAGACTGTTTTTTGACACGCTTGCACCGAGTCGATTTTCTCGAAGAATTAATAAATAAATTAAATCCATTGCAATTTCACTCCAGATTTCGCCATTGCTCGTAAAGTTGTTTGATTAACTCAGAAGCCTTTCAGATTTCCAGGCAAGGCGAGTCGGATAGGATGGAGGAGAATCAGGAAAATGAGCCCGAACAACGAAGGGGATCTTCTCCTAAACGAAGCTTCGAATTGGCTGGCAGCCCCATCTCTGTCCGTCAGGTTTCCGACGAGATCGATATCTGGATGAACAGTATCATGAGAGACACAAGGGCAATATGTCGGTCCCACGAATTACCACCCCAGCATCGCGAGACTCTCGACACGATATACAGCAATATGAGCAGAATGTATAGAGCCAAGAATAATCTATTGGACTGCTTGCTTGCTGAAGCAAACGAATTGACATTTCAGCCAGCGCCTCACACGTTTAGAGCACATCTGATCCCTACGTTTAAAGAACTTACGGCGGTTGCGCATAAGAAAGGCGTCGATGTTGAATTTAAAATTGATAGTTCTGTACCTGAATATCTTATCTACGAAGGAACTCGGCTGCGTCAGGTTCTGTTTAATCTGATCGGAAACGCCATTGCGCGTACGGATGAAGGGGAGGTCCAGGTCAATGTAACAAGGCAGTCATTAGGTCGACGCCATTCTGATGCCATTGACCTCGAGATTTCCGTATCAAACACAAGCTTGTTGGACGAGAAACAATCTGGGCCATCCCCGTATCAAACGTTCCGCGAGATCAATAACTCTATTCTCGAGGAATGGAGAGATGCCACAGGCCTGACTCAAGCGATAACAAAACAGCTGATAAAGTTGATGGACGGACGAATATGGACTTCATTAGAGCCTGGCCATGAGTCTGTGTTGCACTTTACCGCTAGTATGAAGCAAGATATCCCAGCTTTAGATACCATGATTCTGGATATCTCGAAGTACGAGGACAATCGAACCTTGATCATTGACGATAACCCCCATGGCAGCGATAGCGTCGAGGATATGCTAGCAGATTTTCCATTAAACACCCTCCGTTTGAACCCAGCAGACGTCCTCTCCGCTCAGAACACGACATGCCCCTCTCAGCTAATTCCCAGCGCCCCTTTTGAAGCAATTATCGTCAGTTCAGTCGAAGTACTCCGCAAAATCCGAGAAATGCCGATCCTCAACCTGGTTCCAGTTATTCTCCTATGCTCAGATGAATCCCTAGATTTGTCATCCATATTGCACCTGGACACATCTTCATATTTCATTTCTTCTCGCAACCGATTCGACCTCGGACATTCCATTCATAAAGCCTTCGGCTCCATCCCGCTTCCAGTCAAGTGTCGCGTTCTCGCTGCCGAACCCGACAAGGTAAATCGACTGCTCTTGAAAAGGATATTAGAGAGCTTCGACTTCGGAGAGCCCACTGTTTGCGAAGACGGCCGGCAGGCCTTTCAATATTTTACCAAACAGCGATATGACGTTGTTTTCATGCAGTTCGCGGGGCCCAAGACGTATGGAGAAGCAGCGGCCAAGAGGATTCGCGCATTTGAGAGAGACAATGGCATCTCCCATACACCTCTTATCGCGTTGGCACCTCGTTCTTTTCAAGCTTCGGGTATCACGATTCCCGACATTTTTGACGGATACATCGAGCATCCGATTTGGAAAAAGGATCTGGGCCGAACAATTATTCGGTGGATCAGAAAGTCCCGGTCACCCGGCAACTGGGAGGAGGGAGAATAGTGAGTGCTTCAAAAGGAGGTTTAAGGTCATTGTTCATTCAAGACCGTTGGGATACTTTTATAGTATGCGACGAAGCATAATAGCAAAACGGATTGAACGTATGTTAAAATATCCCGTGTCGAGGCATTTTTCTACAAGCAATCGCAGAAAATATATCAATGACGAGCCTTTCAGATTAGTATGGCACCAGCATGCACTTTCTAAACGTATGCACGTACACACAGCCCTTAGGCTCTGGCTCTAAATCCGCATTCTCACCTCGCAGATTCCAATCCTATCTCACCAACTCCGCCGCCAGCACGTCCACGTCCAGCTCCTCCATCACCCCCAATACCACTCCCAAACTGTCCATGAACGCATTCACAGCAACCCTTAACATCCGATTTGTTGCGGCTTTGTACTCTGTCTGCAAGACTGTCAGCGACTCATCACCATCGCAGCCCTCCAGTGTCGCGCTTGGTGCTGAAGTAGACGATATTTGTGCTGTGGGGAGTGGAGGTGATGGATCGAGCCTTGTCAGGCGAAGATTTCGACGGACGAGGGGGGATAGCTCTGCATCTACTTGGAGGGCGCGGAGGGCCGAGGAGGCGAGGCGGTGCGTGGGAAGGGGGATGGAGATGGTTCTGTTGCTTGTTTGTTAGTGTTGTTCGACTGTTGGCTGTTTGGATGAGAGAAATGAATCGTACAGCGAGTAGGGAAATTCAGGGTCGATTGAAGACATAACACTGGGGGTTTATCCACTGGGGCGAACGAATGGGGAGTTCATAGGAAAGGAGGAGGAGCTTTTTTTTTTATATATCGCGGGGCCCCATTCAAAACGGCAAAATTAATGATTTAAGCCCCATCCACGTCGCACATGGGTACAGCTGTACGACGAAGCCTCTACATATGCAACTGTTAGGCTGCACTGGGGATGTCTGTGGCTACACAGCATGAGAGGAACATTTATCATTATTATTGTTCGACTCTTGGACCCGACTAACTTAACACCCACGGCGGGGAAGAGTTGAAAAATAGATGCGGAATATTGAAAGTCCGACGGCCCGACTTTTGAGTCCTTTTTCGTCTGGAATTCGAAACAGACCCCTAACAACGATAGATGATGCATTGTTACAGCAATCACAGCTGACTTGGGTACAGTCTACATCGCAGGGAATAAATCATTAATTTGGATTCCATGAGTGCATGTTTTGTACAGGTACTTTGCGGTTGATTGATGGCTGTTATTACGGTCTCTGTAGGGAGCAGTACAGAGGGATACTGCCGGATGAGAAGGCAGTGCCGCAAGCTGCATCAAAGAAATGACATCCTGCATCTGAAACAGCATGACACGAATCCTTTTGTCCTGAATCTGCTTCCCAGGAGATCAGTGAGGATGCTGTCTGTTTGTTTTTGTTTTGATGCTGGAGGAGGAACTGTTTTGGTTTTGACAGAACGGGATTTCGTAATTTTACACTTTGACAGCCGTTATGTTGCCGAGATCGATGGCCACTATACTGGATTGGGAATAGTATACGGTCTTAAGATTACGTGGAAGGTTTTAACCAATCATCAAGCAGGGACTATTCCGCTTTAAGGAATGGTTGTCCAGCCGACGCTGGCTGCCTAACCCAATTAGGGACCATCACAACACAACAAGCAGCAAGGATCGCAGTGTTATTTCTTGAGCAAATTGGCATCATTCTCAACTTCACCACCGTTGCAGCATCAGAGTTAACAACTCTTCTCACTCTTTCACAGCTGAGAAGATCAATATATTGCTCTCCTCACTGGTCCCTCCCTGGTCTCTGTATCATCTTACCCATTGATATCGTTAGAGCATCTTATCCGCTGGCTTGTTGATGCATTGCGTGGTCTTGCTTCTATGACAATTCATATTGCACATTACTCTCTCCATCCATTCATTGTTTGCTGTGACAACAGTTTTCATCCTGACTTAGGAGAAGCGATCTGATATTGTCCTTGAGCCTTCGACGGCTTTTCTATTTCTTATCCGCATCAGTCTGCGTTCTCAGAAGCTCGACAGGATGCCACCACATGCAGCTCCCTACGGCCAGGTGATCGAGTACATTGAGGGTGCGATCCGCCAGTCATTCATACCTTTTCATGATTCTAATGTCTCTTGTTTCTGCAGATCGACTGTATCTCGCCGCTTACCAAGCTCCCCCAAACGAACTGTCTCCGTTGCCGTTCCGCTCTACGCCACCAAAGTCCCCAAGCAAAAGACGCCCAGCAGCACCTCCAAGCGCACCAAAGTCAATTCAACCAGTGTACTTTACTGTGGATGAGGTTGTCCTCTACAACGCCTTCCACGCCGATTTCGGTCCTTTGCATATCGGGCACCTTTATAGGTTTGCCGTTCATTTCCATGAAGTCCTGGGAAACCCCGAAAACAAAGACCGGCCGGTAGTCTTGTGGACCAAGCCGGATTCCAGAAGTCGCGCAAATATAGCTTGCTTGGTAGCTTGCTACATGGTCCTCATTCAATCGTGGCCTCCGCATTTGGCGCTGGCTCCTATCGCACAAGCCGATCCTCCGTACATGCCATTCCGCGATGCTGGTTATAGCCAAGCAGACTTTATCCTCACTATCCAGGATGTTGTTTATGGGGTTTGGAAAGCCAAGGAAGAAACCTTGTGCGGGCTGAAGGAATTCAGTCTTGAAGAGTGAGTGTTGACAGCGTTCTCGCATAAGCTTGATTCTCACATGTAAAAATAGGTACGAGAAATTTGAGCGAGTCGACATGGGCGATTTTAACTGGATCACGCCCCATTTCCTTGCTTTCGCATCACCGCAACAAGAACCCGTTGCAGCTGTTGCACATAATTCTCCTGAATTCGCAGCACTTCCCTCAACCATCTCCGAAGTTTACGCTTCCAAGCTGCCTGTGCCTTTCAAGAATGTGTTGACCCATTTCTCATCGAGAAACGTCGGTCTAGTGGTGCGGCTGAATTCAGAGCTTTACAGCCCTTCTTATTTCACGGCTCTTGGGATCAACCACATTGACATGATCTTCGAAGACGGGACCTGCCCACCACTCCCGCTTGTACGACGATTTATCAAGCTTGCACATGATACAATCGCAAAGAATAAAGGTATAGCGGTGCACTGCAAAGCTGGGTTAGGTCGGACGGGGTGTCTCATCGGAGCATATCTGATCTATCGCTATGGTTTCACGGCAAATGAGATCATCGCATTCATGCGATTTATGCGCCCAGGAATGGTTGTTGGGCCCCAGCAACACTGGCTTCATTTAAATCAAGGTGCTTTCCGTGAATGGTGGTTCGAAGATACGCTGAAGGAAAAGTTGATGATGTCCATGCCCACGACCCCAGGGAAAACATCAGTAAAGCATCGCTTAAATATCAACAGCCAAACTGCTACTCCACCAAATGGGCATCAATCTAAAAGGCTAGCTTTGGGTGAAATTGATACCAACGAGGCATCGCCATGCTATGCCGATGAGAATCTCCCTGCTCCTACTCCCGGTCAGCCACGCAAATCTCACCGCAAGGATACAAAGCATCACCCGTATGCTCGAGCCGTATCAGGCAGCTTGGGTATTGACGGCGATATGGGCACGCAGTCCATGCGGACAAAGCTCAAAAATGCGTCACGTCGATCACCTGATCACGATGAGAATGACGATGAACGCCGGGTATTGGCGAGCGTGACATCTCCGAGAACTCCCGGCCATTCACCAAGTCACCGATCCATTAGTTCCTCAGTAGCTGTCACGCCAAATATCCACGAAGATGTTGAGAATTGGGTTGAAGGCATGAACAAGATCAAATCTCCCGTCAATGGCAAGAGTGGAAGTGGTACCCTGGGAATCGGCAAAGTACGCAGTAGCCCGCGTCGCTTGGGAGAAAGAAGCGACGGGAAAGTTCGAAAAGTGAGTGGAAGAATCGGAAGTGCTGGAACCGCAACAAGAGTCAAGGCGTCCTAGATTTCCGTTTCAGCTCACAGACGCACTTTGTCTTTCCAGTTGTACAAAATTTTCTCTTTCAACTTGGTGGCAATGAGTCGTATCAATGCATTATCGGGGTTAAGGCGTTGCGGTTAGGGAGCAGATCACCACAGTGTCACGAGAACTAACATTTCTTTTATTCTGCTTATTGGGTGAGGGAAATCTTGAAGGTCGTGGATATGAAAGGTTGATGGAGCATACCAGAATTCTCAATGTCCTGGTTGTTATTTGAGCGTTGCACAAAGAATCTCTGTTCTGTGCTTTTCGCCAGTTGTGGGAGTTTAGGTAGTCACATTTCCAATCTGGTTGCTACAATGAATGATTTCAACTTTTTTGGACGGGGAAGAAAAGAATCGAACTTGAATTCAGCTATTTCCTATTTTCTCATGTTTGAGGTTTGTCTGTCAATCTTGGTGTTGGGTTCTTTTTTTTTTTCCGTATCGTTGTTTGGCTTTCCTGGACTTGTCCCTTTCTCATGTTGATGACACTGAGATGCCAGATTATGACAATTGGAATAATGATGATGTTGCTTTTAAGCATTTTGCTGAATGGTTACTCCAGTTTGATTCCTCTGTACTGTTGAGCAACTGAACGCGCTACAGACTGTGGACATCACCTGTTCAATGACTCACTGAGATTATGTCCTTGCATTCTTTCATATAAACTGCTTCCCTGTTCTCAAACCTACAGGACCTCATTGGCAGTTGGATCTCCTTTTGCCAGGATGGAGACAGCCCAAGATTCAATCAGGGGGGTCGCAAATACCAATGGATGTGGGAATATTATCATATCATCAAACAAAAGTGAACTGCCACCCTACTCCAACCAAAAGTCAAACCTTCTTCATCTCGTCCATCGCCTTCTGCCAATACTGCAACCGCTCGTCGCTAACTTTCGTCTCGACACAGCCGGTAATGTACTTCTCCCACCCGTCCTGCGTGCCCGACTGCAGTCCACTTCGCACCTCCGCGCTGCACTGAGACGTCAAATACCACGCCGCGGAGCCGAAGTCGTATTCGTCCTTGCTGAGCAAGAGATCGAGAATCTTGTCTCTGTCGAGGCAGCCTTTGTCGAGTTGCTGCTTGAGTTCGGGGATGGAGGCGGCGTAGCGTGCGTTCCAATCGGCCAGTTGCATGTTTCGTGCTGAGAAGAGGGTGAAGGTTAGTTTCCTGTCCTTTTTCTTTCCCTTATGTATATACTGTTGCTGCTTCTTGGCTTTGGAAATACATACTCCCCTGGCCCGGTCTGCCCGGGTAAATGTTCCTCTGATACGTGAATTCCACGGACTCCAGCGCCATCAGGCTGACTAATGCCGCCATTTCATTTTTATCGGCTATGCCGTATCGCTCGAACGAGCGCAGGATGGGTCCTGCGGCCTGGGAGGCGGTTCGACATTGGCCCTTGGTTTGGGGGGCGTCGACGCATGGGTCTTTGGCAGACTTGGGGCAGATCACCTTGAGGGCTTCGATGAATTTGGTTTCGTCGATGGTGCTGTTTTGCGGAGGCTTGCGGACTTGACAGTCAGGCCTGGCGTGCGCGACGAGCACTGTGGCAAGGAGAAGTACTGCGTAGATGGAGCACTTCATGTTGAATGAGAAAAAGCCTGCTTGGGGAAGTTGTGCTGAGATTTGGAGGTTATATATGAGTCTTTTTTTGAAGCGTAAAGGGTCTTCTGAGGGAACTGTGGGGTATATGTATGAATATTGAAAGCTTTGAAACTTGAGGTTTGTTGATAATACCCAGCCTGTAGGTACTATTGACAATTGTATGTGAAGGAGAGGAAATCAGTGACTGAATAGGCGTTTCCTTCACATCTCGCAGCAATGCCAGCATGCTTTTCAGAATCTTTGTCAAAATGATCTCTTCCTTGTCCTTGTGGATGAGGCATTCACTTATACAAAGGAGAGAGGTTAATATATAAGAGCCTATCATGAAGACATTCTCTCTGCTGTGAAGGGGCCGTCCTCCACCAGCAAATGGCACTGGAGAATGCTGCTCAAGTTCAAGCTTGAAACATCTCTGTTCGTGATAGTAGTTCACACCTGCACATGGCTAGTTTTAGCCTCCTCCATAGAAGGCCACTCACAGTCCTCAAAAGAAACAGCCCAGTTTCATTGCAAGGTAGGGGTTCGTGTCCTTTTGTTGGTGATAGGGTCTGAGGGGCTTGATGACAGCCCCACACGGAGAAAGGTTGAAGTGGTGTCTCGATCCTCAACTTCTCAACTTCATCCTCGAATTCTGCATTTTACACGATGTATACATTCAACAAATTCAAGTGTTAAGACAGTGATTCTCCTTTAAAATGGATTCTAACTTAACCTCCTCTGTCCTTCAACATTGCTGTCGAGGTTATTTGGACATAAATACATGTCAAAGAGACGTATTTCAACATGATAGCAGAGCCTCTTTTTCGACTTCAGTCTCGCTCCATAGGACAATCATCCTATTAATGATTGTGTTGCTTCTTTTCTCCATGTTGTACAATGGCCATTTTGATAAGCTATTGAATTGAACTGCAGGCTTCCATAGCTATGACTCGAATCTCCTTGCAGAATAAATGAGTCATGACAAACATAAAAGGCCTACTCCCGCTGTATGGATATCTCCAGCATCTTCGCCCCAGTGATATACCAGATCTCTCAAGTTTCAAACTCCTAGTTTTCTCTCCATTGCAAGTGAACCTTGAGAACAAGAAGGATCAGATTAAGTTGGTTATCTCTATTTCAAATCTTTCTGTGACGGCTATTTCAACATGCCACAAACCAATCAGTCTACTCAGAGTCTCACCTTTGGAAGAGACAGCAAGAATCCAAAGCATACTATGCACTTTTTGGATACAATTCCCCCAGAGCTCCTGATTATGGTTGCCAGCAATGTTGAAGCAAACAGTGATCGACTCTCCTTGATGAAATGCTGCCGTCGCTTCCGTGACATCCTCGAGCCTTTTCTTTATCGGTCAATCAAATTTAAGCGCAAACTTTCAAAGAAATCAGTCGTTTCTCTCCTCCTCAGTATCCTACACCGGCCATTGTTGGCAGGCTATATTCGAGCCCTCGAAGTACCATACTGGGATTGGTCGACAAGTTATACCGGCCCAGTAACCATTATTAATGGCAAGCGTCTACCGAATCTTGCTTCTCGGCCTTCCCTCAAATCTAAATATAGGCTGCTGGAGAAAGTTGTAAAGTTCGCCAGCCAGTGTCAGCAAGAAGAGTGGTGTTGGCTGGAATATCTACGAATTGGGTCTATTGATGCTTTTCTGGCCTTGGTTATCATTTCCTCTCCCAATTTGGAGTGGCTTAAACTCATCCAGTTACCGCCCAACTTCTTCGTCGACGAATTCATTCGTCGAGCAGCGCATCGCGAAAAACCATTTGATGTTTCCCCCATCCTCACACGCCTAGCTTTCGTTGACATGTCGCCGGATTTTGCGGGCAATGTTAATCCAATCCTTCTGAGGTATTTCTGTGGTCTTCCAGCTCTCAAGACATTGATTTTGTCTGGGCTGCGTGAAGAATGGACTCGAAAACACGCATGTTTGAGTTCAACAATCACAGATCTTGAATTGCTTGATTCTTCCTGCATATGGAATCTCAGTCTTATGCTTCAGGGTTGCAAACGTCTCAGGGCTTTGAAATACAGACACCGCAGTATCTACAGTCCACGACGATTCAACATCATAGCGCTCTGGAGATCTCTTCAAGGAGCGAAAGAAACCCTTGAGGAGCTGTGGTTAGACTTAGAAGGAGGAAGAGATATTCTTGAGGTCATATGGCCCATGCATCCTCGTTTTTCATTCTCTGATTTCCGAGTATTGAAGAAACTTAGTTTGCCAGCCCGTCAGCTTCTTAACCTGGAAAGCCCAAGGTCCCACTCTCTCATCCATATCCTGCCAAATACGCTGGAAGATTTGAGTTTACTGGACGTAACAAAGGCATATCTCAAGTTCACTGCCTCCGAAGTCGAACGCCTCGCGAGGTCCTCAGCCACTGTTGTGCCATCATTAGGGACAGTTAAGTTGAGCGACAACACTAAAAAAATGAATTTCCCTGACGACAGCACACCGATTGAGACAGTACTTGCATCTTCTGTGGTGGAAACAATGACGAACCTGCAGAGTGCATGTGTGGAGGCCGGGGTCCAACTTGAGATTATGATACCATGGTGGAATGACAGAATTTGGGCTTGCCTAAAATGATGTGTACTGCTAGGTTGATTGAAAATCTTGTAGATGGGGTGTTTGGGAAAAGACACAGAATGTCTGACAAGGAGCAACAGGCAATAAAACGCAGAAGTGCTGTTCAGGAGAGGGCTGGTTCCTGATCCAAACATTTATTTCATAAAAGTCTACACAGTATCCTAAAAGAACAGAAAGTGAAAGTCTGGATCTAATTAAAAGTCAGGAATGGACATGTTGTCATGTATATCATATTTCTCAGACCATTCTGCGTACAAAACCTATCCTTAAATGGGATCACATTTTTTGAAAGCAACAAAGACCCCTTTGCTCTCAATTACAGTGTAAGTTGCCCTCCTTTTTATACCCTCATGGACCAAACTGGTGCTGGCGCGACCTCAAGTATAGCCCATAAGAATTGTCCAGAAACAATATTCAACGCCGGCATGCACATTCTGCTGAATGGAAGCATTTCCAAGTCCCCCAAATCATGAGCTATAACTATATCTCACTACCAAATAAAATATCACAAACATACTAAAACCCCCCCAACAGCTCTGCATTCTTTCTACTCCCCACCGAACTCGCCATCACCATTTTCCAACTCACTGCTCCCTTTGAACAAATCCTCCTCACCCTCACATGCAAACACTTCTCTCCAGCTCTCATAGCACATCAAACCTCAAAATTGACATGCTGGTCGCCCGTCCGTCCTTGTGTGAGAGCTGCATGTGCAAGCACGGGTTTCTCTGGCAGTATCAGCTGGAGCTGCACAAGGGCAGACTGACATGTGTGCTGCTGCATTCTGTTGGCAAGTTTCGCCCGATGGGTTGTCATGTGGTTGTTTTTCAGCAGTTGCGTGAGGTGTGGAATTCCGTGATGAGTGATTGGGTTGTTTGCACAGCAAATAATGTGCCCCTGGTGTTTAGTCCTATCGAGAGGATTCTGCGAGATTGTGAGAGTTCTGTGGGTGGTAGTGCTGTAAATATCAGTAGTGTGAGCGACCTCGAGGTGGGTGGTGGACTTTTGCTGAATATTTGTTTATCTCCTGAGGAAGTTTCCAATAGGGAAATGAGAGAATCGGTTAAAACTGGCCAGTTGTCTCTCCCTTTTCTCTTGATTAGGCTCTGACTTTGAACAGAGAGAGTGCAGTCAAATCCATGGCTTCGATAGATATTCGAATTCTTTGCTAGAACAGTGAATTATAACATTGTAATTATTCCATGGTAAGGTTTTCAGGGCAGCTTTCTCTCATATGTGGATATCCCATGGTGGTTTTGGAATAGAAATATAGCAAATCCTGAGATAAGTATTCTTCACACTGACAGAAGTTGAAATAAGGAAATAAAGAATATATCTAGCAAAGTCCTGGGCATCCTGACATGTAGTTATAAATGCTATCCTTAATATCATGCACATAACCATCTGTTGCTAGATCTCTAGCCTTGACACAGTTCCACCATTCACCCATCTTTGTATGCATGCCTGGTAGGATCTGGGTGCAATCTCCAGGTATCTCTGGTGACAATGTCAATGATCCTTGAATCATATTGGCACCCCTGCCTCTGCCTCTGGTGAGGACTGAGGGAACATTGACATCTATGTGCTGGAAGGAATGTCTTATCACTGGTTTTTGCATACTTGACATAGTATGAATAACTGATCATTCACCACACATGATCTTATTGCAAAATCACATATCAAAGATAATAAGCCAGATCCTGTCTCATTAGCTGTTGAGCAATACTATGATACATTGATCAAAGTCACTCATAATTGTCAAAGTCACAAATTAGTCTCTGATGGTGATAATACATGTCAAATTCATTCTTGACTTGTCATGACATGCTAGTGCAATCATATTCTCAAATCTGGTTGTCCCATCAAGACCTTAGTTCTGGTATAACAATAGATCCAGGTCCTTTTCATTCATTATGCATATCTCATTCTCTGGCTGATGCATCGATCTTGGGTATATTATTGGTGTCAATAAGGGCACGGTCATGTTCCTCTTGGAGTGTTTCCACTATCACTTTGGCTGTTAATACCAATAATTGCAGACATGGAAAAGCCTGAAATGTATGTGAACCATTCAGATGGTTTTTCTCTGATAGTTCTTCAAGAGTATAGATCACAGCTGATTCAAGAATAGCTTGTTCAGCAGCAGTTGCAGATGACTTTCATGCAGCTGAGATAGTCTGTCAGTAATGGTAGTAAACACAAACACAGAGAATCTTCTATTAAAAGAAATATCGTGCGTGTCTTTTATTCTTTTGCCAGAGCAGCTCATGAGTCAAAGTGTATCTCTGCAGTCAGATAAAATAAATAGCTGCTCTTTTTAAGTCCTGTGCATGTTCCATTCTGGGATGTGAGGATAGACTAGAGATACTTTGAGATCATCAAACCTCACTTGCTTAGTAGATCAGCATGAGTGTAGTGTCATATTGGTAGGAGAAAGAAAAAAATATATCAGTAAAAAATCACAACCAGGTATAGATTTCAACTGGCAAGAGTTCAAGGAAAAGGAAGCAAGCAGATAATCCACTGAGGTGAATGAGAGGAGAAGCCACGCAGTGCCTACTTGTCTCGCTTTGCTATAGCTAACTGAGGTAAGGAAGATCAGTAATTGAACTGTGACTAGGTCAGTCACAGCCTGAGGGCCGCCTGGAAGCTTCTTTTTGAGCCACGCACTGGAAACTGAAAAATGGGTCAGTCAGAGATGGGTTCTAGCGAGGATACTCAGAAATGACTGCAAGTTGTTGACATCCAACAATTCCCAAGTGCTTCTGACTTTAAAAAGTCCCTTAGATATTGAGCAGCGTGTCTAAATCCATTAAAAAAAGAAAAAAAAAAAGAAGTACTTGGGTAACCCTCTATCCGTAGCCACGTTCGCCCAGTCCCGGTTCTCTTTATTTGAAGACGCCAGCGCTCATGGAAAAGGAGAGTACAAACTTGCAAAGGACGATGGGCATAAAAGAAAGCAGAATACTTAACAAAACTAGAGATCTATTTGTGGAAAAGGCAGTATCAAAGAAAGAATCTCAGGTTAGGCCCAAACCATTCGCAGCCATTCTTGAAACCGCTGGGGTCGAACATTGACAAGGCCATTAATGTTGCTGGTATCGAAGTCATAACAACCATTTGCAGTAGCCAGAAGATGATACGTACGCCACTGATCTCGAGGATTGCCTGGATTTTTCGCTCTGTCCTCAAGCGATTCGACGGAGAGAAAGGTTTTCTGGTATTCACGGCCTGAGTCGAAGTAAATCGGGTTAGAATATGCCACAGAATGAACAACGTAAAGGGTCCTCTTAGCTTTACATACCAAACACGTTTTCAGCAATGCATACAAGGTTAGCTATGGACATTCTATCGCCGAACATCCTGAATTCCGTGGGCCATCGGGTCAAATCAAGAGCTGCAACTACAGCCTGGGCAACATCTTGAGCAGAGGTCATGCAAAGCATTGAATCCCGACCATCGCTTAAATACGGAAGCTCTGCTTTCATTGAACGGATATTTAGAACGTATTCGCCCTCCTTATCGATATATGTTCCTCGGCCAAGCTGAAAGGCAGCCATGCCACCTGGCGCGAACCTCTCATAGAAAACGCCACAAGTAAAAATAGTATATTCTATCCCATATTGCTGGAGCAGAGAAAGACTGGCGTTGTTTCCGCGATCTGGAAGTTTTGATAATGTGCGCATCGAGGGTGGGCCCTCAAATTCGGATGGAATAAAGCGGCGCACTTTAACCTGAGCGGCAGCGGTGATAAGAGCAGTCTCGGCCAGGCCGGATATAGTCGAAATGACTACATCTACTCCAGTGAGCGCATAACGGAGTTTGGAATTATTGGCATAATCAACCTGGAGAACCTGCCATCCTTTGGAGATTAATGCTGGATTAGGCTGTATCAATCAGTCCTCCAAAAGAGAAATAAAAAGGGCCGGCATAAGATACATACAAATCTTGACAGCATAATAAACTGGTGGCTCGTCTTCGTGGAGAGATAGTGAGCAATAAATTGCGCTAGACCACTAGACCCAGCGATTGCCACATTCACCATGATTGTACGCAAAATATTCGACACAGTTTGCACAATATATGCGAGTATAAGTAGCTAAAACTTAGATATTCTTTGATACCTTCTCAGGCTGTTTGGACTCTTGAGCTGGACTCAAACCATGCAGCGAGAAAAAAAACTCTTTATATACCTTGAAAGGCATTCAAATCCAGTGTAAGCTGGCCCCCTTTGACAGACAGGCCAAATAGCAAATATTCGTATCATGCCGTCGAGGAACCAATTCCAACCCGAAAGTTCCAACAGATTTCCAATCGAAATGTGGTTAGATATCGAAGTCCACGGGGTCTCCTAAGGGTGGTCGACACCAGGATATCAATAGAAAAAACATATCAGCCTATGGGATATATTGATAACCTATGAACTTTCTGGTGGCTTAGCCATTGGACTTTGCTTGTAGGTTGGTAGCTTGAGAACGCAAGCACTTCCTGAGGGCTTTAGAGATAAAAAATGACAGTTTTAATAAACTAGAAACCAAGAGACCTCAAAAGAAGCCTCACAGCACCAGGGCCGGGCCAGAACAGAAAATAAGCCTTCCATCTGCAGGTATTCATCCATGGAGGTGGGTCAAGAATTTGAGCCTCAGTCGTTTTGAAGATAACTGCAAGCCTGCAATGTTATGAAGAAAACGAGAAAAATAACCAAATGACAGCAAATAAGAGAACGGCACTAGCAGTTTCTGGTATCCACGGTGGAGAATCCAAAGCGTGGCCCAACCCCTGACAATTGTTGCCTGGGGTAGCTTTGGTGCTGGTAAATCAGCAATGTTGGTGACGTTGTTATCCTCTGCCTATACATATCTGAGGAGCCAGCGTGTTTCCAACAGGCAGAAAATAGCACACGCAGTCAAGTGGCCGTTGCAAAGCCCCGAGGGGAATCCGGGCTGTGACATAACTCCCAAGGCAACTGAGATAATCCTTCGAGAAGTGCTTTTTGTAGCTGAGTATGACTGACACATACGTAACTAAACACGTAGTTATAAAGCACTTTTAGCCATGCCAATCTGGCCCCTCAGTCCAACAGATAAGGGCGATGTGTGTGCTAGCTTTGCGTTGTCTTGCTATGGTCGTTGGTGGAGGAATGTTGGAGTTTTAGATGTAGTGGTTGAGTGGTGGAGTCGAGATAGCATCACATGACTCCGCGTGCTGCGGCTGACTAAGTTCCTGCGATCGCGTCACTCCGTCGCGTCTGGCGCTGCGGTGTTTTCAAGCGCGGCGGAATGCATTGAAAGGTGTCCATTGGGCGGATTAGTATAGCGTATTCCGGGTTTTACTTACTCTCTGCTACAGATTTCCTCTTGAGTTGACCAAAATGAAAATATAACTCCTTTTCGAGGTCATATAACTACGCCGTACATCAAAGAAATCCAAGCTTGAAGAATTAGGCTTGAGTCCACGTTCAGACGAAAAGCAGACCGAGTTACGAAATCATACATACTAATGTATGTAACGATAGCTGGTTAATTTACATGCCGCTACCGCCGTCGTGGACCGTGCGTGGTGATTCTCCGCGTACACGCCCCGACGCGATATAACGCTCCCGTTCCTTCAACCACACCTTTCTCCTACCACTGGGTATTCAGCGATACCCTCGACAACTGGCAATTGCTATGTGATTGCGCCAACTTTACAGTCGGCCTTTTCACCATGAGTGATTCGGACTGTAAACACATAGGCAATGAGCCCTCGTCCTCCAACCACACGACGCAATTACCTCACGATGGCTCATTTCTTGTTCATTCAAACAAAACACTCGCTGAGGGTCAACCTCCCAAGGTTGACAACAAAGCTTTGAGTCGCCAGAGGCGGAGAAGAACGAGGTAAGTTCGTGTTTGAGGCCCTAAGCTGTCAAACATCCATTGTTGAAGTTTATAATTTATTGGCTACGATCTGGATGTTGGCGTGCACTTGTTAATATTGCTGGACAGCCCTGAGGACTACGCGATCCTTGAAGCTGAGTATCAGCGGAACCCAAAGCCAGGCAGAGAAAAAAGGGCGAGCATTGTTAGCAGAGTCTCCCTTGGCGACAAAGAGGTTCAGGTACCACTTGACTGTGCCAGTTGGTAGAGGTGATAATTTATCTAACGATAACAATCTCCAGATTTGGTTCCAAAACCGTCGACAAAACGACCGACGAAGGTCAAAGCCTCTCCAGCCACATGAGCTCTTACCGTCGAGCGCGGCCAGAACGAATTCCCAGAAGGGCAAGCCGGATAACAAAGAGGATTTGAACTCGCAGGATCCAAGTGTATCTGCAACGTCGAGCTTCCATTCTCAGAATCATGATGAACCAAATCAACCAGCGGCGAGCTCTTCGTTCGAGCATGCAAACGAACGTGACGAAGCGAATTCCTCGCTTCAAATTTCAAGTTCGCAAGCAACAATCGCTTCCACGCAAACCGAGAAGCTAGAAGATGGAAATACGAACAATGAGGTCCCATATTCAAGTGAAGGTTCGGCAGTTAAGACAGAAATCTTGCAAAACGATCCCCAGCAGCAGCTAGGAAGCAAAAGAAAGTGGGATGAATTTAGCGTTCATGAGTTGGTAGAAGCTAAATACGCAAGAAGATCGTTGCCTTCCCAATTAGCAATCCCACCGTCACTTCGTGTGTCCTTATCCTTTGATGGTGAAGCGATAGTCAGAAGGGAAGGCGAAAAGACTCCCTCACCTCCAAAACCACGGGATTCCCTCCGCATTTCCTTTTCAGCCGATGGGGAAGCTGTAGTACGGACGGCAAATGAACCTTCTCCCTCTAAGACCAGCTCTAAATATGCCCGATTCGGTCAGCTTCGTCGCAGTACGAGCGCGGTATCCTTCCCAGCAATGGGGAGCACTATGGGGCCAAAGGATGCAAAACCATTTGGGAGATCTCGCGACGCTCGTACGTGGGAACAGTACTGTGATAACGATGCTCGCACTGCACTCTCTACTGCTTTAACCACAAGAACGGATTCGACAACTTCAAATAACTTATCGCGCCGAAACTCTCCAGCAGAAAGTTCAAAACCACTGGCGCCTCGATCGAACCTCCCTAATGTGACCATGCAACTCGAAGTTCCAACCGAGAAACGGCGGAAACTCACAAGGGCCATGTCTTCTCTCGCTCGTTTGGAATCCGGCACAAAGGCCCCCACGGTTTCGGGAGTAAAGAGTAAAGAATTCGGAGATCCCATCTTAAAGGATCATTCTGGGGATTCTGATAAGGAAAATTGGATTCCGGGCACACAGATCTCCAGTGTCCGAAGACGAAGTGTTCAGCAACGGCCCGCTCAGACCCGCAGCCGTCGGATATTGGGCCAGTCCAGCAAGCAGCTTGAAGCTAATCGGCCTAGCAGCGCTCGCCTCAAGCGAGGGCGAAGTGTCAAGACGGCTCAGCCAAACGAGAAGGAAAATCAGTCAGCTATCGTTTGCGAAGGGGAAGAAGCGTCTGCCTTGGTGAAAGAAGCGGGATCCAACCCAGAAGAAGACTTGGACTGTGTCCAGGGTTTGCTGTCTCTAAGTCAAGGAGCTTGGAGGTAGCCAGTGCGTCTAACTACTATGCCTAATAATGTCGCCCAGAGCGTGTTCTGAATTTCCTTTGTTTCAATTCCTGGATGTTTATACAGAAAGCCTTTCCTAGTAGTGAACAACAATGTACGAATGATGCCATGAGAATAGCAGAGTTTCAATGATGAAGTATGTAAAATGCTTCCAGCGTCAGGCATGTTGGTAAAAGCAGCACCAGAGAACTGCCCAATCCGGGATCAGCCAATCAGAACGTGACCAGACTCCAGTGCTGCTTTTACTTCTGCGTCTTGCTGTGTAAGCATTGCCATGTTTTGATGTTGAGAGAAGGCCTCGATTGAGTGGACACGAAGAGATTGGGAATGTCAGGAATTGTTAGTGACATAGTTAGCGATTGTTGAACTGTTCGAGTTCCAACGGTAAGTTAGTTAATTATGTATGCTCCATCGAAGAATGCGATTTAGCACCAGCCACTAGATGACTATGGGATACTCGCTGGTCGGAGAGTTTATAGCCCTGACCAGCTGACCCTGGCCTTGATGCGTCTGTTCTTGATTTTAACTGTTATTAGAGTGTCTTTTTGCTATGACGCCGGGGGTCTAGAGTGAAGCGGATCTGTCACGCCGATCTTTTTATATACAACTTATCTCGCGAGCTATGTGGCAGATACAAACTCGAGCTCAACATTCACTGCTCAAGGTTGGACTGTTGTACTTGTTTTTCATCCTGATTGTTTCATGCTTTGAGATTTCTCCTCAAAGTAAACTTTCTTAGACTTTATTTTTTCGAATCCATTGATACATGAGTTATTCGAGCATTGGACCATGGAGTGTAAAACTAATCGTTTGATCCAGACAGCGAAGTGGCTGCAGGGAGGTTCCAGTATCATGAATTCCGTGTCGAGCCCTCAGAGGATTCACCAGCAGCTCAACCCAAGCAGTGACCCTCAAATTTACTCTTCACCTCTCGCGACGGGCAAGCCATCACATGTTGGCGTCATCGGTGCTGGCCTGGCTGGCCTGAGGTGTGCAGACATCCTTCTTCAAAAGGGCATTCGAGTGACTATTCTCGAGGCCAGAGATCGAATTGGAGGCCGCGTATGTACTGGTTGATATCTGTATTCCAAACCTCTTCATTCCTCCTTTCTTCACCTGACTGCTGTCAGATCTGTCAAAGCGACATTGGCGGTATTCCTGTTGATCTGTAAGCTCTAACTGCATATGCTTGAAGGTTGTGGCTAACTTCTTGCAGAGGCCCGAACTGGATTCATGGAACGGAACACAACCCTATTGTCGACATCAGCAAACGTTCCAAAACAGTTACACATTCATGGGATGGACCACAGGCCATTATCAACTCGTCTGGGCAGCTGTTGGATGCATTAACTTCTGCCAAGGTATCTGACTTTATGTGGACGACGATAGATAAGGCTCTAGACTACAGCCAGAATCATGCGGCCACGATACCCTGCGATCTCAGCCTGTTCGACTATTTCAAAGAAGAGGTCCAAAAGTCCGCTCTTAGCCAGCGGGAAAAAGAAGCATGCCTTGAGTTGTCAAAGTTATGGGGATCGTATATTGGGTCTCCCATTGATAGACAGAGTTTAAAATTCTTCTTTCTCGAGGAGTGCCTTGAAGGAAGTACGGGATTTATATATACCATGAGGAAAGTCGATCATACACTGACCGTTTTTTTCCAGCAAATCTCTTTGTGGCCTCGACATATAAAGATATTCTGCAATCAGTGGCTAAGCCCGCCTTAGAGGGAGCTAAACTTCACTTGAATGACCCAGTTGTATCAGTACAAGCGGAGCCTCGAACGTCGAATACTGAACATCGCGTTACCGTATCCATGTCGTCTGGAAAGACGTACCTGTTTGATGAAGTTGTCGCCACCTTTCCATTGGGGTGGCTGAAGCAGAATAAGTCTGCGTTCATTCCAGCTCTTCCAGATCGTCTGTCGAGGGCTATTGATAACATATCATATGGTCAACTGGAGAAAATCTATGTTCATTTTCCAGAAGCTTTCTGGCACGTACCGACAGAAAGCACCACAAATCTTGCAAAAATGATTACTGAAACCAAAGAAGAAGAAGACAGTTGTCTCCCCCCCATCTCCGCATTCACCCAGTTCTTCAACCCAACCTACGTCGACCACCCTCCCACTCCATTCTGGAACCAAGAATGTCTCTCTCTCGCCGCTCTCCCCGCACCATGTGCCCACCCAACTCTCTTATTCTACATCTACGGCCCCTGCGCCACCCAAATTGTCCACCAGCTCTCCCCCTTTCCTCCCACATCAAAAGAGTACCATAACACCCTCGACACATTCCTCCATCCATACTACTCCCGCCTCCCCGGCTACCATCCCACTTCACCGTCCTGCAAACCCGCTGCCTTTCTCGCTACCAGATGGCAGCTCGATCCCTGGGCGGGAAATGGGAGCTACTCGAACTTCCAGGTTGGATTACAGGAAGGAGATCGGGATATTGAGATTATGAGAGAAGGCGTGGGCGCGGAGAGGGGGGTGTGGTTTGCTGGGGAGCATACGGCGCCGTTTGTGGCGCTGGGGACGACGGTGGGAGCGTATTGGAGTGGGGAGCTGGTGGCGGAGAAGGTGGGTGAGGTACTGCTGGGGAGAAAGGAAAGGTGAGAAGATAAGGGGGAGCTTAGATAGATAGATTTAGAGTGGTTGGCTTGTTGTCCATCTATGAGTTTTGTTGGATGGTTTGTTACGTGGCTGCTTTTTAAACGTGTGTGGTTTATTGTTGGGTCACAGCAGCATTGAAGCTAGAGAGTTACACTCACATTGAATAGTTAGACACCCGTACCGCTGATATGAGATTGAGTATCGAGAACTGTAGTGATAGCTGTGCTTGACAGAAATTTGCGGATTCTGGCGAAGCTTTTAAGATTGTACTGCTAGATGCGTCGTCTTAAAAAATATATTTTCTAGAACCAGTGATGCTGGTTAGTACGAGAATCTGGTACAAGCTTCATATACCAATGCTACCTTATGCCTACCACGTACCAAATTTCTTGAAGAAAGTATCATATAGTAGTCATACCTCTAGAGACAAAGATATACAACCCATGCAGTCGCCAGACAGAACACCCATCGCCCACCACAAAAAAGTACAGATACCGAGGTAAAATCTCAGCATCGAAGCACAATCTCCGGTATAGAAACGCCGATATCGAAAAATGGGGGAACAGAGACAGGGCTAAAGTGAACAAAACATATAAGGAAACCGAGACCGTAGAATAGAGAGCAGGAATGGTGGGCAAACGGGATAGGTTTCCGAGTTGGTACATTGAAAGGAGGATCCCACTTGGTATATGGTTTATATGAGACGAGGTCATGAGGAGGAGTGCAGGATAAGAATGGTAGCGACAATCTTCGCAGGAAGTCGAGGAATGCAAGAATGTGATTTGCTCGGGATCAGATGCAATGATAGGACAGATGTGACCAAAACGGAGAGAGAAAGGTGGCAAAGAAACAGAAAATCTGGGTATCGAAGGCATGGACTAGGACAACTCGCTCAAACCAACGCCGCCGAACTAATGGCTGTAAATAAGTAGACTGCAGTTATGGATAAACAGGAAAGAAAAGGTACTGTTACAATATTCACGGGCATGCCACAATGGTAGGATAAAAAGCAGGCAACGGGCTACTTGTAGGATGCAAAATGTTTTCTCCCAATCAACTCGTATGGAAGTTACTTGAAGTCAATCCTCCCAGATCGTTTCGAGATCTAAATCTTGTCGCCCCTCTGCCCCGCAAACACTCCACCGTTTTCGACTCGGCCCAAATCGCGAATTGGGAGAATTGTGAATATCCATCGCACTCCGTCTCCGAGTCATATCACCGTTTGCAGCAGATTCGTCCACCTTCTCTGCCGCTGCCTTTAGCTTCGCAATTTGATCAGCTTCTATCGCCGCAGCTTCAGCGTCTGGGATATCTGGAATGGTTTCTAAAGAAGATATACTCGGACTGCGAGAGCGCATGCTGGTCGGAGTGGAAGGCACGGACGAAGCGGAGGAGAAAGAGTATAGAGGGTATGGCTCGTTGAATCGTGCCGAGATCACCAGGGTTTGTTGTTGGGAAGGGGAGGGGCTAGTACTTCTATACCACCCAGCACTTGTAGCTGCGGACGGATTAAGCGGAGAAGAGGGCCGACGGCGGGCTAGCCGAGGAAAGGTGTTGTGAATTCCAGGAGATAATGAAGCAGGAATCGAATTCACGTCCGGATGAGATCTAGGTGTCTCCGTGCTGGTTTGAAGTTCTGGCTGCTCTGATATCGGCTCCGATATGTTTAGGGAGTTGAGGTTTGGATATATGGCTTCTTCTGACGAATTACGAAGCGGACTCGGTCGTCGAAGAGGCAAGTCCTGTCTCCCCTGGTTGCCGGCGAATATATACCGGCCCCGTGAATCTAAACCCGGAGAGGAATGGGCACGTGTCATGCACGGAGCTGCTGGAGACCCTGCGAAAGATCGTGAACGAAGATGCGTTTTGGATAGAGGACTACGTGTCCGCGGCGGGGGGATATATAATGGAGCAGGTACTGGGCTGATGATTTTGGTTATGGGCAAGGCTCTTTCATCGTGGTGAAAGGGCGACTCTTGATCGGTTTGGTCGTCGAGCTCGAAATTAGGAGCACTGGCAGGCTCAGGAGGACTTGGTGGGAGCATGATGTCTTCCGGAGCCAGTAGCGGACCAGCCATCTTGCCGAGTAAGCAGTAGTATCTCTCGTGTCAGCACAGGTTTTGGAACAGCGATCATGAGCACATGTTGGAGGAGGAGAAAGCTCAATCAGCGTGTTGTTGCTGGCGAATCTCACTCCAGATTGGTTCAAAACAGCTAGAGACGGAGTTCGCAATGATTTGTAGTCCTTGATAGGCAAACAACAAGGGTGACGTTCAACAAGGCGGATACAGCCGGGTCGCCGTGTGACAGTCTCGTCGAGGATCAGTCAAGGGAACAAGAAGAGAGAAGCCAATCCCTTTGAAGTGTGTGGGAAGAACCTCAAGGAAAAGAGAAAGCCATTCTGCTATGACTCAGGGTTAGTTAATACCATAACTACACCATGAGAGTGCCGACAGCAATGAGAAGGTGAAGTGAGTGAGGCAGACACAGCATCAATGCTATATATACTAACTACATAACTGTTAGAAGGTCAGGAGGTTCCCTTCACGAGTTTGCAGCCACAAGTCAGGCTTAGTCATACAATAGTTAACTACCTTATGTAGGTAGGTAGTTACTATCTTGTCGCTATTAACTACTGTAGTTCCAAACTGATCAGTGAGTCAACCTCGAGGTGAGTCAACAGCCCTTGAAGTCTTGATCAGTATATTGCGACCTTTATATAGAGCAGCATTTATCTTTCTACTTCTCGTTTTTCTTCTTGACAATGTGCATCCAAAGTGAGAAATTGGTGGAAAATGAAGCGAATTCTCTCGAAGCTTCGAGGTTGCCTCCGACTTGACAGGCGATCCACACCCAGACGGGCTCGATCTCCAACGACAATTGATGCTGGCGTGTCCAAACCCACAGCCATACAAGGAAGCTTGGTGTCAGCGATGAAAGGCTCCCAAGCAGAGTCCATCTGCCAAAGTTTCCAGACCACTAGCCCGCTGGAAAATCTCCCTCCTGAACTTCGGCGTCTCCTCCTCTCCTTCCTGGATTTGGAGGCATTGAGCACCCTGGTCCACGCGTCTCCCATCTTTTACCACCAGTATCTAGCGGATCGCAGGTACCTCCGCCGTAAATGTCTCGAGATGACATTGAGTAGTGTCGCTTTCGACTCCTGTGCTGCGTACTGGTTAGATTCAACAGACTTCATGTCCACGCGCAGCACGGAAACCGTCACTCAATTCCTAGAGTCCTACCGGGACCGACGTGCTTCGACCGATTTCTGGACCTTTATTGAGAAACCCACTGACGATGACGTCTCAGGCATGATCACTTTCTACTCTTCTATCATCAAACCCCTTGCACGCTCCTACACTGCATGGGCGCTGGGCAATCTCGCCACTGAGACCAAGAATTCGTTGAGTCGGGAGCCGTTCAGTAAGACGGAGCAAACGCGGTTGCGGCGTGCACTGTATCGCTTCCAGATATGTTGCAAACTCTTTGGACAAAACCGCCATCGGTGGATCAATAGCCCACGTCTCAAACCCGTCGACATCCTAAAGATGTTCTTCTGTGTATTCGAGCCTTGGGAGGTTGAGGAGATCGCCTGCATTTACACCTTCGCCCAGGAGAAGTATGATCAGATTTTCCATGACATCTGCTGGGATGTGCACCAAGAGAACCCCAAGTTCGCAAATGAAACGCGTCCGCCCACCCCTGTTGGAGCGTTTCACCTGAACGATTCCTGTCAGTTTCCACCCCTTTCTCGATGACTACGAACAGTAATAGCAGTTGGCCGTTTAAATACGACTAACCATACCTCCAATTAAAAACAGATGACAGGAAGCAGCTCTTGATAGGCACACTTTCCCACGGCCTTGAGCTGTTGCATGCTGTCCACATAATTAGGGACCACGAACACCTCGTTTCGATGATGCAGAAACATATTTCGTGGCCATGCGGCTACTTTCTTGAGGACGAGGCCCTTGGCGATGGCGCACAGACGGATCGGCGACGTGAGCAGCCATCGAGTCGGGACCAGAAACAGCTGCAGCGCGATCCCATGCCCTTCGAAGGAGATGGTGACCTAGGTGCAAACGAACCTCGTCCGCCGCTGGCGTGGACGCTGATGTGGGGAGGCACCTATAGTAACTTGTATGGATACTGCGTGCCAGATGCCATTCGGCGCTGGGGGTATGTTATGTGGGATGCGCCACGACTCGACCGCACAGGTGCGAAGGAGGTATTGGCACGGCAGTGGGAGGATGAGTGGGGAGATGATGAGTGGGGGGAGGACCCGCGAGATACTCTACTGTATTAATAATGGTGCTTCAATTCATTGTCGGCCGTCCTTAGAGGTATAGTCAAATCTTACATTAATTTCTGTCACTCGTCTTCAATAACGCGACTGAAGAACAAGAATCTCTCTCTCCATATCCTCTTCCGAAGACAAATTTGATCATGGCTAAATGATTATAACTTAGCATGCTGTGGCCTTTTGCTGTCATATATTGGAGTTTCTGGATTTGCCAAATATGAACTTTGGTGAGATGAGAAAACCCATATTCACAAAACGGACAAGCTGATATACAACTCCTGGACTAACTAATCCTTTTACCTACTGTGGAAGATATGTAAACCCCATATTTATCTTTTTTGTGATGTGGTTGCTCAAGATTCAGAGGCTGAAAAGGGGCTCAAGTGAAGGTTTCGCCAGTGACGTCACTCGGCAGGAAAGCTCATCAAGCCTGTAACCGCGACAGCATACTGTGTATACGACGTACACAGTAGGATTTGCAACGAGATCTTTAATATCTCAGGATCTAGACTCAATGATTCCCCAATTCTTTATTTAACATACTTACTTCATGTTGCAGCTATTGACTCGGAGCGCCTGCTTTTTAAGAATTGTCATTAACAAGCCGTGTTGGGCCCTACAAGCAAATCGAACGATCATGGCGAGAGCTCCTCGACGCTCTGTTGTGACCCGGAACTATAAGATTCCTGACTCGGATTCTGAGTCGTCCCTATACGATGCAGTTAGCGATTACGATGCAGTTGTTCTGGCGGGAAATATGCCTGCATCCTCCAAATTCAAAGCCGACGTGGCGATGCTCGACCCAGAGGAAGAGTCCGAAGTTCCCGCTGAGGAACAGGAAGTGAGAGAAGCGGTGTCACGGCCACCACCTGTAGACAGCAGCTATTTACCTCTTCCCTGGAAAGGACGTCTGGGCTACGTGGGTGTTTTACTACGATGATCAGGGAGAAGAAATGCGTTCTGATTGCTATCACGTCCAGGCCTGTCTTTGCACTTATTTGCGGAGCTGTAACCCCCCTGTATTTAGTTCGCGTACCTGCCGAATCGCGTCGATTCTCGAGAATCGTCACCCGTTGAAAGATCCGTCGCAGCCTGCACACCCAACGAAAAATCGTCCAGACCGGGAGCAATCTCCGGATGTTGCAAGGGGTGAAGCTTATGTGCAGGCTCTTGGCCTCGCGAATGCAAGGGATATTGTGAAAATGCTGCGGTGGAATGATCGATTTGGAATCCGGTTCATGAGGTTGAGCAGTGAAATGTTTCCGTTTGCCAGCCATGCGGAGTATGGGTATAAGCTTGCACCCTTTGCGTCGGAGGCTTTGGCGGACGCTGGTCAGGTTGCGGCGGAGTTAGGTCATAGGCTGAGCGTCCATCCAGGCCAAGTATAATGTCCTTGTTTCCTTCAAGATTATCTTTGCTGACGGTGTGTTTTTGAAGTTCACACAACTGGGCTCGCCACGTCGCGAGGTTATTGAAAGCTCAATTCGAGATTTAGAATACCATGCGGAAATGTTAAACCTTCTAAAGCTGCCACCGCAACAGGATCGTGATGCTGTTATGATTTTACATATGGGCGGAAGTTTTGGAGACAAGCAAGCAACTCTAGAGAGATTCAAGGGTGTTTATCAAACCTTGTCAGAGGACATTAAAAAAAGGCTTGTCTTGGAGAACGATGACGTTAATTGGACAGTGCATGATTTGCTACCCGTCTGCGAAGAACTCGGAATTCCACTGGTGCTTGACTACCACCATCATAACATCAACTTTGACGCCGATAAAATCCGCGAAGGTACCTTAGATATCATGAACTTATACGACCGAATCAAAGCCACATGGACCAAGAAGGGCATTACGCAGAAGATGCACTATTCAGAGCCGACTCCGTCCGCAATCACGAAAATGCAACGCCGCAAACATAGTCCGCGAGTCCAAATGCTACCGCCCTGCGACCCAGCCATGGACCTCATGATCGAAGCCAAGGACAAAGAACAAGCTGTCTTCGACCTGATGAAAACCTACAAACTCCCTGGTTTCGAGAAACTGAGCGAGATCATTCCTCACGTGCGACCTAGTGAACTAGAAGACGGTATTGACATGGGAGGTCCCGAAGGAAGGGTTTACTGGCCTCCTGGCATGGAGCACTGGCTTCGTCCTGAGAAAAGAGCCATCAAGCGGAAAGCAGAGAATGGTACGTCTACAACGAAGAGAAATCACGCGAGCCAGAGCCAGAGTGGCAGCAGCGGAGTCGGAAGAAAGGAAGTAATTGATAACGCAACGAAGCCTGCCAGGAAAAGAACTGCGAAGACCAAGGCGAAGAAGTCCTGAGTGGTGAATAATAACTTCATATGATTATAAGAAAATATACATTCTCTAGTCGGCATTCGAACACCAAGCTGGTCAAACTACAGAGTTTGGTGAATTTGGCATGCATGGAACAACGACTACTAGATCTGCCGCTGGGTCCGGTTGGAGCTTAAACAGGGCACTTATCACTTTCAGAATGGCTTGAATGAAGCACTTTTGGTAGAGAGCCGTGAATTCCAAAAACGGAAGACCCAAACATCCCTGAAGAAACTCAACAAAGACGTTGACGACATACTTGAAAGATTTTCTGAGAAGTATAGAGATTTTTATATCATATGTCTCCGGTCTCTTACAGAATCTCGAAAAGTTAAGGAAACCGGCCAGCCACCGCCATGTCTTGCACTGACCGCAACACCAAATGAATTTGACACAAGCCCTTGTTACATCAATTCCTGTGCGACTGCAAGCAATTCAATCATCAAGTATTTGCCACTTTCGCACCTCTTCGCGCATGCTTCACTTGCTGCTGCAACTACAGCTTTTTTTACAAGCTCCCGCACATCCAATAGATGTTGCGCTTGCGAATCCAGGAGCCAAGAGAGTTGGCTGTCCATGGTGTGTTCTAAATATTTGGTTAGCAGGCCTTTTCCAAAGCCAAAATATAAAGAGTAAGATAGAAGAAAAAAAAAAAGCAATTACCCTAGATAGCACTTCTTGGTTCGAGCTTGGTAGTCCACGCTATGGCATGGCTGTTGAGACACAATTGATATTAGCAGCCACTTCTTCGCATATATATTCTACAGTTCGATGATTGCAGAGCCAGAAACTTACAATGACTTTGCCACAAATATCCATGCAGTCATCAAAGGTCTCTGCAGGTTGGGTCCACAGGATCTTCGTTCCATGTCGTTTGCCACAAGACATTCTGAAGTTCTCACCGTTTTCGCTCTCATAGATAAGTCCATCGCTGAAAGGGCAAACAGTTTCGCATAACGTATACGGGAACGGGTCGTCATTTTCAGTGGCTGGTGGAGGAACGGTATACCTGAAAACGCAATTAATTTCTTGGAGAAAGATAGGGAAGGATCGCAAGGTAGTTGGGGCTATGTCTACTTACGCAAACCAGTGCGCACATGTTCGGGTCCCGGGTCCTTCGCCGTCGGAGAGGACACATTCGTTCTCAATATACCCAGGCGCTGGGGGAGAGTTCATGTATTGAACTGAGATACAACCATTCTGCATGAAAGAATGTCAGTCGAGACGCGTTGAACATTTTCGAAGATTGGCGTTAACTTACTGTTTCGCTACACTTTTTCAAGCACTCACTAAAGCTCGTTATTCCACTGTATTTTCCCACCTCGTTCCCTTCAGCATGATAACCACACTGGATTTTATAATGGGTGCCTGATAAAGTCAGTCAAGCCATAAAAGGCCGAACTATAACACAGTGGAAATCTGACCATCATCTGCCACGAATCCTTTTCCATCATCCCCTGGGCAGGTTGGATTTGACACAATTGTGAGCTGAGCGGGAGCTGGTGGAGAAGGGCCCCCTTGTGCTGGGGCAGTACTCGGTGTTGGGGCGGTTCCAGACGGAGAGGTTGAACCACCAGATGGAGGGTTACTTGGTGCGGGGGAACTTCCCGATGGAGCATCACTCGATGGCGCAGGACTCGCAGATCCTGAAGGCTGAGTCTTGGATGGATCGGCCTGTCGATAGACATTATGTGTTCCAGGCGTGGCAGTTGTTCCGGCCTTTGAATGAATAAGTGAGTACAATATGATAGACAACCCTCTACCCTTCAAGGTGATAATGAAGAAATGTAAGACTCACAGTTCCTGCAGCGTAGAAGATGCACACCCTCGTGGAGGGTGTATAATCCACGGAGTTGCAACCTTGTGTCCAAGAACAGAGGTCTATACAACTAGCCAAATTTGGTCTTCCAGTTCGTGACAACTCCGTGCCGCCGTTTTGCATATTACAGGCAATCTTCCAGGTTTGACCATCTAAATAAAATCAGCAATTGCGAACTTCATGTTAGGATAATTGCGACATTTTACCTTTAGTATCCACATGATACTGGCCATTATCTTTGTCGCATTCTCCAGGATTATAAGCTGTTGTTTGGGCTTCGGTGAATGGACAGGTAAGAGCAAGAATACCGAAACCGAGGAGCCACTGAATTGGAGCCATGTTGAAGAAAAGTTTTAGACTTCTGAAGTGCTTTGGAAGAACGACATGGGAGCAGGCAACCTGGGACTTTAAGTAGCGGTGCAGACACTCCCACGGCATTGACTAAAATGATTCCATAACGAAATTTCTGAACTGTGACTGAGAAGCTCACTCAATCCCTGTGCTGCCTGAGTGCCAACCCGCGATCATTGCTCTGCAATTACCGGATGGGGAATTTCGGGCGAAGACATCCGCATTTTCATATTGCATTGTGCAGAGTGATAACAGCAAAGAGAGTCATGAGTGGTCAGTCAGGTCCACCATGAGCGGCGCAGGAATGATGGCTCGCTAACGACGCTCATCCAGCTCAATAGAGATGTTGAAGGAAGACAGCCAGCCATCAATGTTGTTTTGGAGATTTCAACTTCAACCCAGTGGCAGCGAGAACCCAACTTCCCCGTGCCAATGGCGATGTGATCAAAGACACATTCGCTGCAGTGTTAGTTGCGCTTCAACTGCAGCATACACGTTCGCCTTCGAACCTCGTATGGCTGGCTGAATAGCATCAATACAGAAGCGAGATCAGAATGCATATCAGGTGGGCTTATACAGAAACCTGCATGAGCCATATGCACTGCTGTTCACGCAAAAGCTGGAGAAAATAGAATCATTCTTAGTATGTCGACAATCCAATCTGATCAATAGATCAAAAACCAATGTGTCGACCGATCAACTGATCTGCGTATTTTCTGTTCTATTACTTTCAGAAGAAGAGCCAAGTGAGCAATAGCCTGATACGATCGTGAACAACAGTTCTCAGTGAATTAGCTTTCTTAACGTCGAAGATTGGAATTCTGGCTAGTTACCCGGTGAAGATCAGAATGTCCGAATGTTTTGGATTTAGAATCGGGCCAACAGATCGCCGATCACATCCCCCCAGGAAAGCTGGCTGTCTGTACCTGTGCAGAATAGCTGGACCTTGCAGCTCCTTTGACATATCACTGATCAGAAAGGTCACTTAAACCGGCTATCACAGAATACTGCAGGAATTCTGACTGGGAAACAAGTTGACATGTAAGCACGCAAGCCACAAATTTGGAGCTGCAAGCACCATACCAGTTTGATCAGCTCAGTATCCCACCTTGAATGTATTGACTCACATTGCTTGTCCGTACGGGCGGTGGGCTAGCAGCAAGTCCGCAAGAGGGTCACATAAAAGGCCTACCCATCGCCTCAATGCAGTGCGCTCTCTGAAATACACTGCTACCTTTGATACACCCACCAGACTTATTGCGGGCTTACGTTGTCCAAAAGCCATTTGATTGCAGTTCAGAATGTTCTTCAAGTTATTTTTCATTGCTGTTTTAGCAGCTACTGCAAATGCCATTCCCCTGGGGAATGGCTGTCACTGGTGGCTGTTGTTTGTGACGTGCAAAGGGCCTGTAGCGCCGGCAACTCCAGCTGTCATAGCTCCTCCTCCACCACCTCCTCGTAAGTTGACCTTCCCGTCGTTACAACAAATGTCGACGTTGAAGTGAACTAAGAACTAACATTTTCTGACAGCCTGCACCAGTTGCACCGCTCCACGTAAGTCCATTTCAGAAAGAACCAAAATCTCATACAGATGAACGATGCTCTGATCAGCGTTGCGCTTCCAGCATGCCCTGCGGCCTGTACTCCCGGTATACCACCATCTCAGCTTGCGCTTGGGAGCACTTCGTGTAAGTTCTTGACTTGGTAATCATTCAACAAGCGAAGCGGCAATTCTGATTAGATATTAGGCCCTGCACCGGGCAGGTGGCCACTCTTCGATTCTACCGGAAATTTCTTATGTTGCGGGCCACTTCATGACCCACCAAGCCTCGGGGGTTGTGCTCCAGGCGCGCAGCCAGTTTGCTAGTATAGCAAAGGGAGTGCATTTGAGATGAATGCAAAGGCATGTCAATATTGGACGGATATGGTATTGGCTATGGCATCACCAATCAGACTCAGATATTTAGGAAATCATGAATTGTAGCCATCGGCTGCGTGAGAACTTTTGTAAGACTGTCCGTTTCGAATAAACTTGACACACAATTTCTGAGAAGGTCGGACAAAGGTCGATTGGGGTTAAAGGGTATTTAGCTGGGATTGGTCTATATAGAGCTCTATTAAATAAATTAGCTAAGTGATATATCAGACAGAACATTGCAATCGTGCTCTCAAGGCTGTTGTGTCCTGATACCAGCTAATATCTAGGCCTCCTGTCTCCTCCAGAGACAGAACAACAGATATGCGTTCTACACTTTGCATAGATATCTATCGTAGATGTAGAGCCGGATGCCAAACTCACCCGTAGACAGAGTTTCTTCTGTGGTCACATAACTGATTGCTGATCTCGCGGGACTCATCTTTTCAGTTTTCAGTCATGTGAGGTGACCTGCCGGGAATTTCTCCCAGACAGCAAAACTGAATTTATTCAGAAAGTGCGGAATATCCTGTAGTTCTAATACAATTCAACGGATACGCCAGAGGCAGTTCTTTGAACAGTGTGGTTGAGGAGAACAGATGTCGGAGATGCGGCGAGCGAGGTGACTAGTTAGTTAACTAACTAAACTATTAGAAACCAGAATGCTGACTAAGCAATTCTACATTGGCCCTGAATCCACTTCAACCGTCAATCCAGCTGCTGGCTCTTGAATGGATACAGCATACCATAGCAGCCACAGGGCAAAAATCAATCACATGACCTAAGGTTGGCTCATCATCTTGTTCACCACCTGCCATATTAGATGAAGGTTCAGACTAAGTTTGAACTAAATTCTATTTGATTTAGTTTTCATCACAAGAAAGTTTATTTTGTGTTGCTTTGAGACTTATTTTCTGAGTTTAATATTTGATTATCAACATTATTATGTATATACAGTAGAATTTTGATAAAAAAGTATTGTAGAATAGAATATATATTCAAATATTATAAATGTAAGAAATAATACATGATTTCAGCAGCTTTCTAAATCACAAAATCTCAAATTTTAAAAAAAAAATTTTCTTAATTTCTTAATCTTACAACAATGTCAGCACTTAAATAATCTCTTTTTTCAAGCTTTCAATTCATTATGAAGTCATTTGCATTCAAATAACTAGATAAGTAGAATTTAACAAGCTAATTTTATGTAATAACAAGTGTTAATTATATGAAATTGAAAGCAGCACTCAAAAATCTTAAATTAATTTATTTTTCACATTTTTTTATAACTGAACATTTCAATAATTTTGTGTTGCATTTGCTCATTTATTAGCAGAACAAATTAAATAAACTTTTTCAAATTAAATTATGAATTGTATTGATGTGCTCTCAAAAATTTTTAAGAAATTGCTCACTTATCAAGCAAAATAAATCAGATAAATTTTTTTAAATTAAATTATAAATTGTATTGATGTGCTCTTAAAGATTTTTAAAAAACTGCTTACTTATCAAGCAAAATAAATCAAATAAACTTTTTCAGATCAAATTATGAACTGTATTAATGTGTTTTCAAAAATTTTTAAAAAACTGCTGATTTATCAGCAGAATAAATCAAATAAACTTTTTCAGACTGAATTATAAATTGTATGAATGAAATTTGAAAAATTTTTAAAAACTAAAAAGTTTCAGCATTTAAAGTTTGTTTCAATTAAGTATGTAGAATATGCTAACAAAAAATCAGTGAAAACAAAAAAAAATGAAATCACAAAAAACAAAGCAAAAAATTGCAAAAAATCAGAAATCAGAAAATATTAATTTTGATAAAAATTTGTGACAAACTTTCTTAGCTCAGAAGCAAGAGTTAATAAAAAATCAAAAATTTTATCAAAACTCAACAATAAGCAAAAACTCATAAATATTTTTAAATTAGAAGATGAAAAAAGCTTTAAAATTTTTTTAAAAAATTTAAACTTTAAATTATATTATGCAGAATTGTACATCTCACATATTTTGTCAAAACAAAAAAAATACATAAATTCAGAATAAATTATCTTCTCAAAAATCAAATTTAAATAAAATTATTTTGACAATTGCTTCAAAAAAAAAATGAAGAAAAAATAATATATTTCAGTTTAATATCAGATAAATTGAAATAAAATGCAGTTAATCATTATACTCAATTTTTAATGCAAATTAAACATATAAACACAATGAACTGCAACAGAATTTTTTATTATAGTGAATTTTTTGATGATAAAATCAATCATATTTTACATACATTGAGTTTTTGATTGACATATAAATATACTCTGAATCAACTTTTATGAGTGTCAGAAAAAATAACATTTATTAGTAATTTTGCTGTTAAGATCAGTATTGAACTTTTGATTATTCATAAAATCAAAATGCAGTCAAATGCAATGATCAGCATCAAAAATGCATTATCAGATAACAATGTAATGATGAAATCTTCAACAAAAAATGATTTAATGAAAAACACTTCAATGAAGAATGCTTTCAACAATTCAATAAATACTGCTTCAATGAAAACTGAAAAAATAAAAATTAAATTAAATATCTTAATAAACAATGTCACAATTCATGATTATGACATTGATAACAAAACTTCTATCATCTCAGATAAAAAAATGCTGTTTATCACAGCAATATGAAAAAAAATTCAAAAATCAGAAAATAATGAAAACAATATTGAGAATGAAAGTAATTTTAGTGAATCAGAAGAAGTAAATGATTTGTACATTATATCATTTTCTTTATGATAAGATAAAATAACAATTTTTCATTAAGTTGTTAAGTTTACAAGAATTTCTGATAATTCAAATTTTGAAAAAACATTTTGACAAGTTCAATTTTTCAAACATGCTGTGAAAATCACTTGCATTATTGTGCAAAATGAACTTAATGATGATAACAATATCAATAACTTTATTGACAAGCATTTTAATGAGAATCATAACATCACTGTCAACAAAAATGTCAACAAAAATGTAAATGATTATATTTATGATGATGCTGACAATGCTGATGATGTCAATAACAATGTCAATGAAGTCAGTAATGAAGATTTTGAAATGAAATTCAGTGAAGTAATTCATCACAACTTTTTTCACAACAAACAGTACATTGATATTAAAATCATATCATAACATGCAAAAATGAATAATGACAATTTATGCAAGAGAATAATCACTTCAATTTATAATAATATCAAAAAGTTTCAAAAGTGTCACAGCTAACTCAACAATCATTTTTATCAATATGAAAATCATCTTAACACATGTATGACATTTAATATTTTCAGCTCTAATATTTTCTGCATGTGAAATTTTCATTTATTAATAAAATTCAAATTCTAACAATTTGTTGTCATTAAAACAATTTTTAATTTTGAGCACAGCAAGTTCATGTAGGAGATATTTCTTGCAAATTTTGTAAATTTTGAAAAAACATTTGAAATAATTAAATATATGCTTCATATAAATTCATCTTTAATAATTTCTTTCAAATTATTTTTAATGAAAATTTTAAAACAAAAAATCAATACATTTTTTAAAAAAAATTTTTCACAGTTCAAAATTAAATTATTTTTTGTGATTATACTCTCTGATCTCATTTATTAATGACACAATGAAATTTCAAAAGTTACTGAAAAATTGATTTCAGTTTTATATTATGAAGATATTCAAGATAAACATTTCAGCTATCACACAGTGTTGATTCATCTTATCAAAAAACACAAAATGTTTAATGAGAAAAAAAAACATGTTTGTTTAATTGTAATCACAAGTTATTTCATTTTTAATTCACATCACAACTCAATCAAACTGTATGATCATTAAATTAAAAAAAAAACATCTTCACATCTGACAAATTTTTTCATTCATGCATTAAATTCTCAATGAAAATATCATTTAAGTGAATTTTTTGATATTGTTATTTTTGATGAAGCATATTTAGTACACAATCTTGATGTCATGATAACTCATGCTGTTTTGTGATTAAATCTGAAATTTTTTCTTTGTTTGACAGCAACATTTTTTTTAATTCACATTTTGACTTCAAGAGTTTATTTTTTTATATTATTTCAAAAAAGAATGAAAAATGTTAAGATTTGAAAAATCTTTCAAACTGAAGTGTTGACAAAAATATTAATTTATTTGATTTTTCAGCTGATCATTCTGCTTTTTTATTTTGTTTTACACATCATGTTCTCAATAAATTTGTTTGAAATCAGATTTTACTTTTTTCAGTCATTGAGACTCAACTTCATATATTTTAAAAACTGTGTTTTATACATCATACTTTTATGTCTTCACTTTTGTTTGACAATTTTATTAAAATCAGCAATAATATTTCACTTTGTCATCATCATTTAATCAATACATCAATGATGAAAAATAAATTTTTTTTGTATAAAGAAATTACTTCTGCTTTTTATCAGCATCTGATTCAAAAAATTGAAACAAATCATTTTGTGTTTAACATGAACAAGTTTCATTAACTTGCACTGCTTATCACATGAATTAATTTTCATTTCATTCAATAAAACATTAAAGCAAACAAGATTTCTCATGTCATTCATCAGATTAATAATTGTACAATTCTAAATCACTGATTAACAAATGTCACAGTGAGTACTGAATTTTTGCAACAAAATTTTGATCACAAAATGTATGATAAGTGTTTATGTATGTTAACATTAATGTTATAATCATCATCTTGACTGTGTGTCTTTATTTTTATTATCATTAATCAAGTTCTTGTTCTCAAAAAAAAATAATTGTATGATGTTTGTTTTTTGCACAGCAAATGCTTGTTGCTGCTGTTTTGAAATTTGTGAGTATTGATGCTCAAATGTTGTATGTCAGTCTTAATAATTTGAAACAAACAAATATATGTTGAAAATTCAATGAAAATTAAAACTCATGCACAGTTTTTATTTACTTTTACTTTGTGAATTCTGCTGAATTGAATTTTCAATATTTTTGTCATAATATTTATTTTTTAAATATTGTAAACAGTTGATTTATTACTGATCAAGTTATTAATCAAATTTGAAGACTGAAGCAGATTTAAATTGTTAAAATTTATAATTATTATATTTCTAACAATTTTAATTTCTGTCAAATGCAGAAAATTGTGCAGAAGTAAGTTTCAGAATTAATTGCAGAATTAAATAAAGCAATTTTCAAAATGAAGAAAAAAATAAAAAATGTGAAAATTAAATATTAATTTAGAAACTCAGCTGACAAGTTAGTTCATGTTGAAGCTGATCAGAAGATTTTTGTTGAAAGTGAATTTCTTGATGTAAATGCATTGACAATATTCATTCACAAAGTTATGAGCAAATCAAAACAATGATATTTTTAAATGCAGTCTTTCTCAGACTGATTTATTATAAAAAATAACTCAAGTCATCAGATAAAATGTAAATTAAATAAATTGTCATTTGAGCAAATTAATATAACATGACATGCTAGCTTCACTAAAACTTGACTTTTTTTTAATCAAAACAAAGTACAAGTATAATTATTACATAAATAGTTAGATAATTATATAAATTATTTACATAAACATTCAGATATCATCATAAATGCTGACTCAATCAGATTAACTATGTAATTATGTAATTAATTATATAATCAAAGTGAGTCAGCATCTATGATTTGAGACACATACAATTAATTTTGTTTTCTTGATATTTCACTGATACCTTACTTCTCAGACAGAAATGCACATTGTTACTATTTTAAACTTGCTGAAAACAATATTATTCATTTCTATCTGCACAATATGTTTCATCAATTAATTAATTTAATATTATATCAACAAGAATTGATTGATTTATTTCAAAATAATTATACATATGATTAACTTCTAAATGTTTTTCATAATTAATATGATTTTAAAATTGCTCAACAAACTTTGATGAATCACTTCAGAAAATAAAATGTGAAAAAAAACTCAAATTATGTTTACTTAAACTTAAATCTGCAATTTGTTTTACATGCATGTGTATATAATTTGTATTGCAATATTCAGTTGACTGACAAAAAAATGCTGATTGTTTTGAAAAATAAAAATTATAATATTGATGCACAAACACTCTGATGACTGCAAAAGCAAGTAAATTTATTTTATTGCATAAATGCAAAAATTTATGCAGTTAAGACTTCATCATTCAGAAATAAAATGATAGCAGAATTGCAAAATAATGTGATGAAAGATTATAAAACATATATGTTTTTACACATTTTCAGTATCAAAAAACTGTCATATCACAGTATATTGCAATTCAATCAAGATATAAATCATTGCTAATATTTTTAATATACAGTAATCATTTACATGATTTTGTTCACAAAACAGTTTTTGATTTGATTGCTCAAAAACTTCATGATGTTCAGCAACATCACAATATGTTTTTGATTTTCAGATCAGATTACATTTAATTTGTAAATGATTATTTCAAACTTGCTGAATATGATATTAAGCTTTATGTTGAAATTGATACATATGCTTGCTATATTATTTAAGTATATGTTGACATCACTGCTCACATTGCTGTGAGTTGCAGCTTGCTTAAAACAGTACTTGAACACTGTCAAAATTACTTAAAAATAATCATATATTATGTATTTTAATAAAAAAAAATGAAATTGTTCTGATGATTGCTGCTCACTAATATTTTCAAAACAATGTTGAAAAAGTGTAATTTAAGAAATGTTATTATTATGATACTAATGTTGTCAATTAGTATATTGAAACATGATGAGCTCAACTGACAAAAAATTTATTTTTTTAATGACAAGTAAGTAATTGATTCATTATTAATAAATTAATACTGACATTTTACAAAATTATTTTCATATTTTTAAAAAAAATAAAGTATTTAGTGAAAACTTGATTGCAGATTAGATTGCATTTTTAATAATATATTTATCATTCATTCAATAAGAAATAACTTCATTTGTTAAGTTATAAAATGTTTATTTAATTTAAAAACAATTTAAATAATTACATGTTAGTTCTGAACAATTAATAAAAAATTATTTTTACTTTTCAAAAAATGTACAAAAATATAATGTTCAGTATAATTCAGAAATTTTTGAAAAGTTAAAATAAAATGTTGCAAATTGAAATATACTTCATTAACAATTTTTCAATTTTCAACATGCTGATTTTAAATACAGACATAAATGAATATTTATCTTCAGATATTTATAACTGATATTTTGAAAAACTTCAACAATTTGATTTTAATTTATCACAATCAATTGTTCTCACTGCTAATTTTTATCAAAATTTCATACATCAAACAATTTATTTATGATTTTATGTAAAAATAATTAAACATTGTCAAGCAAATTTTAAATTAATTCTGAGTTTATTACAGTCATCATAAAATGCATTTAACTGAATTTCAGAACAAATTAAGTAAGAAATATACAGTGACACTAATATTATTATTTAATTTTGTTAGTACAAGTTTATATGAGAGTCTGTTTAATTTCTGAGATAAGTGTGATTATTTTGTATATTATCATGATAAAAAATTATTTACAAAATTTAATTACATGTTGTAACATTAAATAAAGTTTATTATACTCATTACTTTATAATGAATGTGATATATGATTAAACTTTATTTATAAACTTAATTGAATTTTTTTTTACACAGTATTGTTTCACAAAATTAATGTTACAAAAAAAATTTAATTGTTATTAATTACATCACATTAAAAAAAAATAAAAATTAATTTGATAAAATCAACTTACAATTTAACTTTACTTTCTTATTTTGATTTTCAATTATTGTCATAATAATAATATTAAGTCTCTAAGTTTTAATTTATTTTAAGCTTAATATAATTCTATTATTGTAATTTGTACTTCATAATGTATATATATAATTTTGATTTTTTTATATTTGAAAACATTGAAATTTCTTATTATTATTCTCAGACACAATGTCAAACACAGTGTTTGCATCACTAAGTGAAGCTCAACAACTTCAAATATTTGATTATTATATCAGTGATTTAAATTGCTTTGTTATTTTTTGATATTTATATTCTGATGTATTATTTTTAACTTTACTTGATATTGAACATGCAGTGAAACATTTCAAATGTTCACAGCATAAAGCAATTTTTACATTAACAAAATAACAAGAAAAATACTTAATATAATTTATTATCAAATTCTCTGAAAATTAACAGTTTATTTACAGTGAATTTGCACAAATACTTAATTGAAATGTATTCAAGCAAGTTATTTAATTTATTTTTAAATGCAATAAGTTTTATCAGCAATATATGCACATCAACATTTCATATTTCAATAATGATTAAATGTCTTATGTGCAATAAACAATGAAACATGTTACTTGATTTAGAAAAAAATGAAATTTAATATTTTGAGCTGATGAAGTCTGATTTAATGAAGTTTAAACTTCACAAAAATACATGTTGTGTAAGCAAGATGAACATTTACAAGCAAGTTATTCAAATTTTTAACATGAAAATTCAATATTTAAAAAAAAATGATTGTTCTGAAAAAGCTTTCATGAAAAAATAAAAAATTTATATTTTTTTTAAAATCAGAAAAAATGAAGAAAATTTAATGAGATATTTTATTATCATAAAATTTTGTTTTTAATACAAGATTAATTTATTCAGTATTTTGCTTTATTCTTGACACATAATAATACTTCAGTTCACAATGCTTTTTATATCAAATGCAAGCTGCATGTTTTTTTTATAAACATTGTGTTTTTTCTGCAGTACTCATTCAATTTTAATTTTTTTGAAAATGTATGATTTTGTATGAAGATATACATTAATTAATATTATTCATTTAATTTCACTCATCATAAACTCAAAATAACAATCATCAAAATTTGAAATTCAATCAATGCAGAATACTTGTCAAATCTTATTAACTTAATGTTTCAGCAATGTGAGATTGTGATTTGAAACAAAAAAATATGAAATAATTTATTAGATTTTTTTTGTTATGTATATGATTTTGTGAAAATGAATACAATAATAATTACATAATTATATATATAAAAATTATTGTTTTTTCAGTACTCTGTACTGCTCTCTTATAAATCTGATGACATTGTGTATTTGGTATATAACAAAAATGTTCACACTGCTATTTCATTATTTACAAAACAAGTAAAATACAATGACTGATGAGTTTTTCTTGAATGATATATAATTGTTTTTTCAAAAAATTTCAAATTTCACATTTTTTTTATGAATCACATTGTAAAAATTTATCAAAATGACATTTTGAACAAATGCTTTTTACTGTTTATTAAATGAAATCAAGCATGATTTTAACATTATTCAATATTTTAAATGCAAAATAATCAACAATCTCATAAAATTTAAATTACAACAAACTGCTTCAAAATTTCAGATTTTTCAGAATGCTAAAATTGTAAATTTAAGCAATTCATCATTTTCATCATACAAGAATTTTCAAATTTCACAAGCAAAAACTTGTTTCAGCAGTCTCAATTGTATAATTGTTGAACAAGCATGTTAAACTGCTATCATGAAAAGTTTCAGACATGAAAAAAAAATTATATCAGAAAATAAAGTAAATGTATTAACATTTTTTCATATTTTAAAATATAATTTTGAGAGAAAGAGTCTTGCTGATCAGAAAATTGTACATGCAGATAAAAAATTTTCAATTAATTTTATTTTCATTAAATCACACATTAATAATGTGTAATAAATATAACAGTTGTGCTGATCAAATGCTACAAGATGATTCAAAAATAAAAGAATTTTGTTGACATGATCATGAAACACTGTTAAGAAAATCACTACACACAATTGTCAGAGAATGAGTTGATATTGTCATATAAATTTTAAAAATTGAAGAAAACATCAAAAATAATGTCTTGCTTTTTGTCAGAAGATGATGATGAACTTGTTTAAATTAAAATCATGTTTAATTTTTATTTTGTTAAAAAAAATCAAATAACAATAACAACAACAATGAGTATGAGATAAATATTGTTGTTCAAAAAAAAAAACACTGATATATCAGCAAAAAAAAAACAGTAATTAAAAAAAAAATAAAAGTGTGATAATCAAGCAAAAGAAGAATAAAAATATGATGATCAAACAAAAAAAACTTAAATCAAGCAAAATTATCAAGCAGAAAGCATTGTCTTCACAAAAAAACATAACAAAATAAAATCAACTAAAAACTTTTACTGAAGTTGTTTGAAAAAAAAATAATCTTGAAAAAATAACAATATTTAATGAAGAGAAGAAGCAATCAACAAAAAATAACTTTAAAAATAATTTATTTTATTTAATGCATGATGTTTCTGACTATGAAAAAAAGCTGCTGCAAGAGATTTTACAGTAAAATCATCAGAACAAAAAATTTTCAAGTCATGCAATTCTTAATGAAGCATATTTTTTGATTCATTTGTCAGTCAATTCAGCAGTGAATTCAGCAGCAAATTTAGTGATGAATTTAATGATGAATTCAGCAGCAAATCAGTCAGTTAATATGCAAAAAAAGAAAGCAAAATCAGCAGTCAGAAAAGACTGAAATTTATCTCTTATTTACAGTTAAGTACAATGAAAATCAACTTAATTACTTGAAAAATTAAAAAAAAACAAATCAGATTTGTCAAAAACTAAACAGAAGTGATTGTATATAAAAATTATTAATAATGATTTAAATAAAGCTCAGATTGTTAAATAAATAAAAAAAACTGAAAGTATTTTAATGTAATGATTTTTATAATAAACTGATTGATTTTACTTCAGAGTCAAATGTTAATATTATTTCTGAAGCTGAATTCAAAAGTAATGAATAAAATTATAAAATATTTTGTATGTTGATTAATCTAGCATCAGTTTTGCTTGCTTTTATTCAAAATTTTTTTTTAATATATGCATGTTTATCAACATTCAACTTTCATTCAATTTCTGTGTTTGTATGCTGAACTTCATAATTGCAGACTGAAAATGTTTATTAAAATTCACTTTCACTCAATTTCTGTGCTCATATGCTGAACTTTATAATTGCAGACTGAAAATCTCTATCAAAGTTCACTTTCACTCAATCTTTATGTTTGTATGCTGAACTTCATAATTATAAACTGAAAATGTTTATCAAAGTTCATTTTCACTCAATTTTTATGTCTGTATGCTGAACTTTGTAATTGTAAACTGAAAATGCTTATCAAAGTTCATTTTCATTCAATTTCTGTGTCTGTATGCTGAATTTTGTAATTGTAAACTGAAAATGTTTATCAACATTCAACTTTCACTTAATCTTTGTGTTTGTATGCTGAACTTTGTAATTGTAAATTGAAAATGTTTATCATAATTAAATCAAGCTTTCTCTCATTTTACATAAACAACAAAATGAATCTGAAAAAGACTTCTTCAGAGCCCTCTCAATCAAGAAGAATTACAGAGGCTACTCATGACAAGATTCTGTGTTGCATTAGTGCTGACTCAACAGCATCACATGATCTGGCAGAATCAATTCTGCCAAACAGAAAACTGATTTTTGCCCTGTGGCTGCTGTGGTATGCCATAAATGGAACAGTCTGTACATGAATTGTCTGCGAAACTGGCACATCCATCCCAATAAACGATCGATCTACGTTCTAGCTCTTTACCGCTGGCTCGACATCCGCTTCATCCGCAGGTACGGAAGGGCTATTCCCTCTCCCTTAAGACCCTCGTTACCCTCCTCGGATGGGTCTTTCCACGTACACGACAGAAGGTACGGGCCAGATATCTTGGCTTTCAACATGATACTCTACCCGACTTGAAGCATCGTGTCTATTCTCGCATCTATAGGACAATTGTCGAAAGGCAAACCAGGAGACACCGTAAGTCAGGTGCGGGACCGGTGGGAACTAAGGCGAGCCAGCGACGCCTGTTGGCGAAACCGTCTGATTGGTCCCTCCATGTGGTAAATGGGGGGAGGGATGGTGCAAAAGATGCCTTGATACCACAACTCCTTCGTTCGAATTCATTTACAAGAATGGAATCGAAAGGAGAAAGCTACCGTTGGGGTGTAGATGGAACGGACGAAGGCCGAGAGAGAGGCTCAAAGCGCAGCAAAGTCTATAACTATCTAAGAGCAGCAAATGAGCTCAGACAGACTTATTCTGCTCAGTGGACACAGAAAGCGCAAGGTGCACTTGGCGCGGCTCGTGATGTCTCGAACGATTTTGCGGATCTCCAGACCGTGAGGTCTGGGGATGAAGAAATGGTTTTATTCCCGAGTTACGGGAGGAGACATGTTGGAAACGATAATCAGGGTGGCAAGGGAAACGATCACGGGTGGCCGGGCTCACTCGATGAGGAAGATACGGGCAGGCCACAGTCTCAAGGAATGGAGTACTGGGAAAGTATATGGCACAGGTACGAGAGTGACAATGCAGTCGTCGATATTGACGTTCGTGGCTGGATATATTCTCCCAATAAAGGACCGATGACTCGCAAAAACAGGCTTTTGATTGCCCTTGCGAGGAAGATAAGTGGGATCCCCGCTCCAAGTCCTAGCGTTTCGGGCGACGGTCGTTCATCAGGCCAGGATGACATTTCTCTTGAGAAACAAGCAGAATCAATAGCTGGGAAGCAAACCGATATTGACAATCAGAGGCAATCCTCGCTGTTAAGTCGAGATGAAATATCTGCCGCTAATGCCCAGTTAATGGACCGACTTCGCCCGTTTCTCACCAGCCCAGCGGTTGGCATGCCCGCGACGATTTTCTTTTTTAATGACACCAAGAGCCAATCGAGGACTGTATTAACGAATGATGGTGGTCATTTTGCTGTTCGAGCTTCGTTGGACTTTGTTCCTAGCCATATCCGGGTTCTCGCCTCGGAAACGCTATCCGCCATGGAAGAGATTAAGATTATAGAGCCGAGTGGAGTCAGTCTGATCAGTGATATCGATGACACAATAAAACATTCTGCGATTATGAGCGGCGCAAAGGAGATCTTTCGGAACACGTTCGTGCGAGATTTCACGGATCTTTCTGTACTCGGTGTCAGGGAGTGGTATTCACAAATGGCAAACATGGGAGTCGGGATACACTACGTTTCGAACTCTCCATGGCAACTCTATCCTCTTCTGAAGAGTTATTTTAGTCAGACTGGGCTACCTCCTGGTTCGTTCCATTTAAAGCAATATTCTGGAATGCTTCAAGGTATTTTTGAGCCTACAGCAGAACGGAAGCGTCCGACTTTGGAACGAATTATTCAGGATTTCCCCGATCGCCACTTCATTCTCGTAGGTGACAGCGGTGAAGCGGACCTTGAAATCTACACCGACCTTGTGGTTGCAAATCCTGGAAGGATTCTTGGTGTTTTTATCCGTGACGTGACGACTCCAGCCCCGAATCAATTTTTCGACAAATCCATATCCCATCTTGAGAAGCCGAAGCCATTACCCCGGAGTATGAGCTGGAATACCTTTGAAGATACTTCAGATTCCGTAGACAAAAGACCCCCTTTACCCCCAAGAACGTTTCAACAAGAAAGTCCCGGGATCACGGACGATAGCATCATCAAAGATTTGATTGATCTGGAGACAGAAGAAAAGGATAAAAACAATCTACCTATTTCTTCAAGAAAGCCACCAAATGTCAAATCTGGCCCACCGACACCCCCTTCAAAACCTTCGAAGCTCCGCGGCGAATCCGTTGAAACGAGCAGCAGCCAAGAGTCTGATTTTTTGACTGTTGTGAGAAGGAAGCCTATTCCGCCACCACCTGCCAAACCTCGTGGCCTTTCAATAAGTAAAAATGTTCTTTCTGAACAAAAGACTGAGGGGCCATCTTCCGAAAATGCGGCGACTTCGAATCCGGGTGTCTCAATTCATCCTCGTACAAAGGAGCCTCCCCCAGTCCCTCCACCACGACGAAGTGGACTTAATAATTTACCGAAATCGCAATCGACCCCTCCCAACCCACCGCCACAGTTAAATGACACACTGTACTTCCGAACACCGACATCAGCATCCGAACCACCGTTAAACCGCCCATCTGCGTCGTCACTCTCTACTACAATACCCACTTCTCGAATTAGCACTCCGTCGTTGTCATCTTCTGAGATACCCGCGCAGTCACCAAACAAGCGGGAAGAAGCCTGGCGGCGCCGCTGGGTGCGCGCAAAAGAGATCTTCGACCGGCGGGGAGTGGTCTTGCAAAGTTGGAGAGTTGGAAATGACGTACAAGAGCGTTGTGTTCGTCTAGTTAGGCAAGCGCAGTCGAACATCGCGCAAGGAGATGTGAACATACGGTCCTGAATGCTTTCTCTTGATGATCTGTTTATGAGTTTATGACAACACTGTAACATACGAGAGATATATACATATACTGATGATTGATCACTCCAGGTTCATACTATCTCTAGCAGATAGAGCCGAAGTCAATGACATTAGCTTGAGTAGAATTTTAGAATATCAGTGTTAAGAAGTAACATGTTGATGAGAAATCGAAAAGAGAACACCAACGTACGTATTCCCCAACCATGGACGGTACAGTTATACTGCTGCACTACCACGCTTTCTTAGCGCTCCTGGATAACCCAGGATGGCTCATGATGGACTTCTCTAGCAATACTACAGGCGAAATGTAAGCTGTTTGGCAAGATCAAACCATTCATGTGTTAGATATCAATGATTTTCACTGAGTTCATACACAAAGTTCATGAGTGATGTTCCTCCAGCTACACAGTAACTATAGTACGAGGTGATATTGGACGTTGAATTTGAGTTTAGCCGCTAGATCCCGCGGAAACCTTGATTAATTTTTTTGATAGGTTTGAGCCTCACGCTTTCCTTAATTTAGACTAGTGTTACTGTACCCCTGTTTGCTAACATCACTTCAGTCCATCAACAGGATACTCGTCATGATTAACAATAGCCAGCTTCATGATGAAGTGGTGGATGGGAAACGCTTTTCTAGAGAAGTCTGAACCACTCAAGGAGGTTAACTAAATCCTCCATTGTTACACTCTGAACCAAGACCAACCAAAACACATCTGCTACTGATTCAACTTCAACTGGAATGTGTCACAGAACACTGATCAGGACCACAATGGAACTGCTGTAGAAATGGCAGGAATTTTAGTGTTAACTACCAGATGGAAATCTATAGGATAGGAAAGATGGACTTTGAAGTCAAGATGCAGAGCGACAGCTGCAAACAGCCACAATACACTGCATAGTTGGATGAAATCCAATCCATTGTCCAACCGGTGTTGGATACGGTCACCAAGGAGATTCGGAACAACTGCTGCGAAGTTGATCGGAACCTAACTACATGTTTGGGATACAAGGCTGCGAGAACGCCTGAAGCGTTCCGCTAATTCCACGGTTTCAACCTACTCTCTTAAATACAAGCAAAAGCAAGTATCTATTGATGAAATCCAACAGGAGCCTCCCCGCAATTGAGGAGGCTGTCAAGCAGAGTGAATAACACCCATAATGATTAAGAAAATTCTGGAATATTTTAAATCATCCTTGAATTGCTGGGCCCAGTCAATTCAATACCACAACAAGATGATTTCATCTCTCGAAGGGCAAAAGGGACGTGTCAATGGCTGCTGGATACAACATACTTCCTCACTTGGCTCAGCCAGAGGCAGCAATCTCTATACTCTACTGGAATTCGAGGAGCTGACAAAACCATTCTCACATCTATCGTGGTTGATTATCTTCAAACTAATTGTGGCCATAATGTCAATTTTTGCCATTGCCTACTTTTACATCAACTACCGATATAAACTACAGCAGAAACCGGTAAATTTGCCCAGTGGTCTACTGAGACAAACCTTGCAATGCTGATGCTCATTTGCTAGGCAGTGTACCGAAGCTGTATGATGATTGTCAACGTCAATGGCTGCGGCCGACGCTGGACGATATTTCCGCCGCTTTATACTCCCTGTTTGAATCTTTCTCTCGAGTATTTATTTTAATCGATGCTCTCGATGATATCGACCCTCTAATTCACGCTACAAAGTACCACTAGCGCAATTTTCCACTTACAGTCTATCGCTCCCGTCAATGTTCTTGTGCCATCGCGTAGTACTCCAGAGTATGACTCGGAATTCGAGCACCCGAAGCCCATGTCATTCGGGGTACGGGCTGCAGATGATGACATTCATAGGTATATATAAGAGCACATGCTACAGCTTTCCTCTTTCGTCTGATCAAGGCGCGATTGGCAGGATGAAATCAAATCGCAAGTTACGAAAGCGACCGATGGGATGTAAGGGGCTCCTGCAGTATTTCAGTATCAAAGGCAAGCGAGAGCTAACTTGGAATAGGGTTCTTCTTCCTCAGTTGCATATGGACTCATTGGTTGGGAGCTATGGCTCCAAAAGCACTGCAAACTAGCTCTGGAGAAATTGCCGCATGGATCAAACACATATGACCGTGGCCTATACTAAAGCGATGGAGAAAGTCGGCGACCAAGCCCCAAAGCTCACAGAGCCTGGCCTTAGAAGTCATTTCGTTGATTAGCAGTGCAACGCTGCTCTTGACAGCGATAGAACTACAACAAGCACTTGCAGTGGAGTCAGCGAAGCAACTCAAACTAGAAAATATCTCGCGAGTTTCAGATTGGTGTCTCCCTGCGCCGGTTTCGTAACGATTGACGAAACCAGAAATGCTGTCCCGCTCGTCCATTATACTGCTGAGAAATATTTTCAGCGTACCCTAAAACAATGGGTGCCGAATGCGCAAAACGATATTACAAATACGTACTTCGCCTATCTCTCATTTGTTGATTTTGCTTCTGGCATTTTCCAAACCGATGTGGATTATGATGCGAGAGAGGAGAAACACCCTTTCCTTGATTATTCCGCTAAAAAACTGGAGTTACCATGCCGCAGCATCTTCAAACATGGAAGAGCTATTCTTTTGTTTTAAGCTCCATCCAAGCGATGCATATTCCACAGTTCCCTTGCTGGAAAAGATACGATCAATTCGGTCCAAAGGGAGTGACCAGCACGCGCCTCGTTGCCAGTTTGGAATCAAACTGCCAAAAGGTGTTCTACTTTCTCGAGGTTGGCGCGTAGATCCTAGCGATAATGATGGCTGAACACCACTCTCATACGCAGCTGACATGGGATACGGAGAAAACGTGAACCAGCTTCTAACCTTGGCTGCTGGGTTAGACTCTGCGGATAAAGCTGGCTATGCTCCTTTAGCCTATGCAGGATTTAACGGACAGAGGTGGTGGAAACACTTTTAGCGGACAGAGCAAACTCCGACATCGGGTGAAAGAAAACTGAAACCTGGCCGGTCTCTCCTCTGTTTCGTGGCCGAAAAGGATATATGGACATTTCGCGACTCCTGTTAGAGCATTCTATAAAAATGAAGCTAATGTTAGTATCTTTCTGGCTCCTCTGTGGTAAAGGCTAGACACCCAAGATAACTATGAGCGAACATCACTGTCGTACGCTGCGGGCCAGGGTGAGGAACTCGGGTAGGAGAGCAGAGATAGACACCAGGGACTCTTCTGGCCGCACTCCGGTCTCCTACGCTGTGTGTCAAAGACGTTCTACACCTGCCGAATTGCTGCTTCGGCACGGAGCAGCGCCGCTTTCCAAAGACAATATGGTTGTGCTCCACTCTCTTACACAGCCAGGAGCACTGGGAACTTTACAATAGACATCGTGTTAGACCAGGATGGCCTGGGTGTTGATTTCAGAGACACAAGCGGTCGATTTCCCTTATCCTATGCCGCGGAAAAAGGAAATGATTAACTATGCTATGCAGCGGCTTCTCAACCGAGATGCAGATGTTAACACGGCAGACCATGGAGCCGCGCGCCCTTGACGTACACAGCCAAAAAGGCCATAGCCACGTACTTATCCAGTTACTGGAGCACAAAGCGTTTCCACATCCAATGAGCACTGAAGGACGCACGCTACTCTCCTATGCTGCAGGCGTTACTGGACCACGGAGTAGTGTTGAACTTGGTGGATCATAACGGTTACTGTCCCATATATTATGCACTGGTCAGGCGAGGAGCTGCTAGACTGGGAAGCAGTGATAACATTTCCAGTGTATTGGAAATGGAAATACCATGGTGTATGCGGCATTGCAGTTTTGGACTCAAGATTTGTCACTGATTATTTCATGTGCTACAACAGGGCACAACTTGCAGAAGAATGGATCCAGTGCCTCATCAATCTCCTATCACTAGCTGGAGTTCACCTTGTGAGTGTTTTATGGACAATTTGTAACTACATACATGCATACCAATGTAGTTACAGAGTACAGGCATCGTATACAGGACAAGGAACAAGGAAAGATGCACAGTATGGGGTGTCTGCTCTTTTCTTTAAATTGTCATCATTTCCACTGCTGAATCTGCTTAAACATGCTCAATATATCATGTACATACATTAGTATGTACATGTGGACGTATGTATACCTCCATTGTAGATCTGATGCATGTTTTGTAGATCATCACAAGAAGTTCCTGATGGTGTGTCCTCAGTATATAGTTAACTAATCTAGCAGATATGGCAATTATTTGTATAAATCTGGGGGAGGATTTCTGTTAAATATAACTAACTGTTAACTAACTATGTGTTAGGGATATCAAGCGATACCCTTAGGATTAGACTCACTCTTATATCTGATTATGACATTTGGTATTTGGCCTTTTGCCAGATGGTCTAACACTATGTAACTAACTGACTTAGTCAAGATGGATTTCCCTCCAGGATCCATTCTTCAACAAAACAACTTCTCTTTACATCTCCTTGTTGAGTCTCTAGCACTATAAGTTCCTACACTATTGCGTCCTCTTATGACATGTACGCCAGATCCTTCAACATTGTAGTTAACTTCAGAAAGTTTATGTTTTGAAAATTCATGTTGAATGCCTGATGAACACTGGAGTAACTATCCGCGACGCGCACCACCTCCCAGGGGTATGAAGCCACAACAGGGAAGTAGATGAGCTGCAAAATCCTCCGAATTTTGGTGCCAGTTAGCTAAATGACTATTACTGACTGCCAAGGCACCGCAGGATCAAGACTTCTCGCGTTCCTGAGCTACTTTAGTAGCTATACGCAACCGGTAGCACACACCTATCAGCGCCGAAGCCGAAAAGGCTTTGAAGATATAGAAGATAAAAACTATGCTACTTGAAAGAGATCAATCTTGTCTTGATTTATTGACTCCGGAATATTCGATATTGAAATGTGCATATATTCCTTATCAATCGCAGCCTACAATCGGTCAATGTTTCTACACGATCTCCACTGATCGATGACTCCGGTGCGAGAGCCGTGTGGAGGCTTGTGACATTGGTTACTTACATAGCTATTTGTTAATGCAGCCGAGGCCCGGGCCACTTGCCAACATTGGCCTTTTGAGATTCTCTCCGCAGTGGTTTCTCGGGAGGATCTGAATGCTGATACCTCATTGCGGCTTCTCCGTGGACAATCCTCCATCTTCACTCTCGCTATGTTTGCCATGCATGCCGCTCAATAGTGGACGCATAACTAGCTCATGGTCGCGTGTAACGGCACCGATAAACTGCCTCGTCATTTACGATAACGACGCTTCCAATTGGTCCAGGCTCATGATGGTCTTGGGGTTTGCTGCGGTTGCGCTATTGTGTAAAACAAATGCTCTCCGCACTCCAGAACCCACATTATTAGCCTCGATTTGCTCCTTAGCAATATATCATTGACACGGACTCAAGGAAGGTTACTTCACACGTTCTCAACTTCTGCTAATCAGGAACATACTGAGGTACATAGGAAGAAGAATTATAGGATTTGCATCCTTGCCCTCAATTCATACACAGCAGCACCTCGGAAGTGTACGTCAACCACAGCATGTCCTGAAAGGTTACTCAAGTTCTACCTTGTGTGGAATGTTGCATTACCTACAACCCTCACAAGAATCCTTTTTTCATACCTATCCATCATGTATTTAGCCGCATTATGTATCTTTGCAGAAGCAGACATGTGAGGATAGGGACGGTGCTTGTGAGATTGAAGAAATATAAAAGCCGTGCAATCTGCAGTCAACTGATCACTCCAAATCACTTCAAGATTGAGATCAGTGAACTTCCTTGAACACATCATGGCAAAACTGCTTGCAATTGTTGTCGCCCTCGCAATGCCTGCTGTCTCAATGGCAGCAGCAGTCGGCAGACCAGGCCACAGCCCTTCCCCCGGAGCACTTCAAATTGTTGGTGGAACAGAAGCAAAGCCGGGCCAGTTCCCTTCTATACTTGCTCTTACTATCAACAACGCAAAAGCATGTGGAGCTGTATTGCTTAACACCAAAACTGCTCTTACAGCCGCTCATTGCGTTGAGCGCCTAAAGTCCGAACGTGTTGAAGTCCGCGCAGGAACGAATGTAAGTTACAAGTTGCCATCTTCAAAGAGAGAAACATGTGCTTACTTTTCTACAGATTTGGAATTCCGGCGGAACCCAAGTTCATGTTTCCAAAGTTATCATGCACCCTGACTACGAGAAAGGTGCAGAAAGTAATAATGACATTGCTGTCCTGCACTTGGCAGCTCCGATTGAGAAAAGCTCCTTGATCAGTTATGCAAACCTACCAGCACAAGGATCGGACCCTGCCCCCGGTACAAATGGGACAGCCGCAGGCTGGTATGTACTTTTACACTGACTTGGCTCCTAAACAGTGCTGATTCTTCAAATAGGGGAGATACAGAATCTGGTGGATCAAGCCCTGACAATCTGCTATATGTCACAGTTTCTGTCACAGAACGTTCAAAGTGTAAGGCTCTGCACACAGAGGTGAAGGGAGTCATTACAGACAGCATGGTTTGTGCAGGCACAGTTGGAAAAGACGCATGTCAAGGAGACAGTGGTGGTCCTTTCTATGATGCAGCAACTGGAGCTCTGGTTGGACTTGTGTCATGGGGTAATGGTTGTGGCACTAAATATGGAGGTGTCTATACCAGAGTCGGCGCATTTGTTGACTGGATTAAGACCAACAGTTTGACAGCCTAAGGCCCTAAATCCTGAAAGAACAAGAGGCATAATAGCAGATGCTGATGTGATGTTGGCAGGATTTGCATGATTCTCTTTTTGTATGGCCAACTCTGTGATGATATTGGGCACACATTTTGCTGTCCCTTGATGATTGTTACATGTCCTTTTGCCAATGATGTACTTTTTGTTGGCTTCACGACATTTCTCGATTTTATTAAATCACTCATTTATGATATAAAGTCAGCATATTGTCAACTGATCAGATCAAAACCACTTCAAGTCTTTGATTATTCAATAATTCAATGAAAACATACTATACACTTTCAATTAACTGCAAACCCTGCAGCAGTGAGAGCGCGGGAATTCGCAAAGGCGCATTCTTTCGGCAATCGGCTTTCGAATCCTGGAGTTTCACAGGATGAATTCCGTGTCTGGAGTCGAGGTCTCGTAGAGCTGGAGGTACTGGCAACGCTATCTGGCTCATCCTCATTTGAAAAATGCTCCAGGGCCCGACTGGAGTAGTTATGCTCTTCTTCCGCGCGAAGAGAGAGATTTTGTTAAGACAAACATTTCTTTTTGGGCTTGAAAACAGATGTGTTTTCGTGACTGGACTCGGTTTGGATTGAAGAACCTCATTGTTTCTTGAAGCAATTTCCTTCTAATAACTGTTGTACATATAGTATTCAGCGTATATTCAGCCTGTAGTGTGTATCCACAGGGCGGTGGTTCGTTATTCCGTTCCGCGTAAGCCATTGCCGCGAGGTAAGCCCAAAAGAGTTTAGTTAGTGTCTCCACAGAGCGACGCGCCAGCTTGAGCCGCGCGTGTAGACGTCATCGTACTGGTTGGAACCTCGACAGAGATACAGAGAGGACGAACACCGTCTTACAAGCATTGGCGATCGATTCAACAAACTATTCATCATGTCTTCTACGGCACCCACAGCTCCAGACGCAGCTCTCAGCACGTCCAAAATCCTATCTCTCGCCGCGTCGTGTCTTGATAAAGATGCGCCCAATCTGCAAAGCGCATGGGAGGCGATTGCGCTCGTGGGGCATGCGTGTATGATTGCGGTGGACTTTCGACTGATTGGCCTTGGGGAAGAACAGAGGATAGGTAGGCTCGTAGAATAACTTTATTCTGTCGAAGTCGCACATTTACTGACCTGTTTCGTTGCTGTGCGCAGAACAAGAAGAGTCCTCAGCAACCCTCCCCAAAGAGTGGAATGCGACAACGACATACTCATTCAAATACGCCCACCGCCAATCTTCCATGCAGTATCTCCTCAAAGTCATCCAACTGGGCAACAACGCTGTCATTTCTGCCCTTGCCCTCGGCCACGACAAAACCTCTTCCTTCGACCTCGCCGTTCGCGATTACGTTTCCCCCTCATCTCTCCCTCTTTCCCCATCTCCCAATCTCCCAGACACTCTCGCCCACGTTTTCATTTCCCCCTCGCGTCTCAACGACCTTATTTCCCTCTTCCGCATAAACGTCATCCAGAAACTCGCGCCCGGCCTACAAAAAGAAGGATACGAAGATCTCTCCCAATCAGCACGCCATCAGGCCGAACCACTCGCGCCACAACCACCCGCACCACGCGCCCCTCTCCCAGACGACCGACATCCCATCCCCGCCCCCGCCGGACCCTACCCATTCCACGACCCTCTCGCCTTCCCACCTCCGCCCCGCCCCGTTCCCGCCGGCGACTTCCCCCCTCCAGGCTTCGAAGACGAATACGAAATCAACGTTCCACCCCGCGGCTACCATCCCGCCGCGCCCGAGGGCGGAGAACGCCGGCCCCTGAACATCGGCGAACGCGACTTATATCCTCCCGGACTGGGCCCGCACGATCCGCTACGGCCGCACTTTGGGCCGTCGAGAGGGAATGGCGGCGGGATGCATCCGACGTTTGACGATCCGATGTTTGGCGGGCAAGGCGGGCAGGGAGGGGTGTTTGATCCGCAGGTTCCGCCTGGCGCGCGGTATGATCCTGTGGGACCGGGGGATGGGAGGCCGTCGGGGCGGGGAGCGGGGCGGGGAGGAGGAGGGAATCAACCGGGCGGGGGAAGTGGGTTTGGATTTGGAGGGTTTGGAGGGTTTGGGAGAGGAGATATAATTTGATATTGGGGGGCTCTCTCTCTTTTTTTCTTTTTTGATTTGGGCGCTTGACTTGCAAAGGAGTTGAGCCTTTCTTGTACACAGTATGTCTGCATTTGCATGGTATGAGATAAATTATCATACGGTCTTCGGAAATGGAAAGCTGCCTAGTTACTTGATTACATTCACAACCCATATCCTGTCTAAGCCTATATACTCGCTCTTCATAATGCATCTAACGAAGGACTCTTATGGGCGCAGCGGAAAATGGGACTGGCGGTGGACAGATAAGGATCTAATCAAGTGGAACATCATGTCGGATCGGATCAACTATTTACCGAAGATTCACCAGGGCATGGAAATCTTTGGCGTCATCTTCTTTTCTTTGCGAATTGACAATTGCCATACTTTCATCAATTACTCCCAAATGCCGCTGCCTTGCTTTATGTAGATACAACGGGCAAGTGTCTATTAGGAGGATCCGCTTTCTATTGGATTAAAGGAAATAATCAGGAGTACGACGAGATACCATCGGTTCTCCAGCTCTGGGGCAAGGATCGAATTGAAGGCTAGATTGTGTTGTTAATTGATTAATATGGGACTACATGCGCCATCGGAGACAGGGACAATGAGAATGCAACGTACAAGGTGTATTTCAGGTGTTCATCAATCTCCATAATCGCTGCCTGGTTTCCGCATCTGTAGCAGTAGTTTGGAGCTAATGGGACGATCAGCACAGTCCAACAGTGGCGGCAAGGTTTGGGCTGAATTTACCTGAGAAGATCGTCACCACATTTCTATCCTGAGACCAATTATAACCCTCCATGACCAGCTGATGTGCTCGGGCGACGAGAGTCAGTCCGTTGTTATGGTTGAAAGCTTCCGAAATATCCTGGCCGAATGTATACCCTGCACCACGAGGCGAGATACCCCAGCCGCATCTATCGTCTGGATCGCTCCAAAGCAGATCGCACATCGGGCCTTCGTGAGGAACTTCCTGTATGCGATCTAAAGATCGAATGTTGTCAAGTGTATCAATCGAAGGGCTGAGTCCACCATGAAGACAAAAAATCTGGTTATCGATAAGGGCAGTGAGAGGAAGAAAATCAAAAAGATCTGTAAAGTACTTCCAAACATTCGCATTTCCATATTTTCGCAAGCACTCGTCGTAAAATCCATATACTTGCGTGATCTGACGCGATTCGTGATTTCCCCGGAGGATTGTGATGCGTTGGGGGTAGCGGATTTTGAGGGCAACGAGGAGGGTCACGGTCTCGACGGAGTAATACCCACGGTCAACGTAGTCACCTTTGGCAGCTTTAGTCAGATACTTAAATATCGCGTCCCGGCAATGACATACCCATGAAGAGATAATTTGTATCTGGATTGGGGCCTCCAATTCGAAAGAGCTCCATAAGATCGTGAAATTGGCCATGGATATCTCCACATACTGTAACTGGACATTTCTACCATTTGAAAAAACAATCAATATCTAAATTTTGTGGGTAGGACCTGATCACCAGATCCGACAAGGCAAAAAAGCACGTACCACTGGTTGAACGTTCGACTCCTCTTGTAAAACTTCCTTTGCCTGAAAAATCTGTTGTGAGCACCAATCCTCTATTGCTTTGAAGTGTTCGCGCGTATCTGCAGCGCGGTCTCAGTCATACCCTATCGCAAAGCCTCTGCACATCATTCTCGGCCAACTGCTTGCAGCTCATCAGGTTTTCGATCCATCCGTCAAGGGTCGGTATAGAGTCAGGGTCGGTCGCTAAGGACAGGTGGTGAGGTTCGGGCGTCCGGCCAGAATCAATTTCCATTTTGCTATCCATTGGCTGATAGAACGAAGGGTCCGACATGGCATAAAAAGGGAGTCTCGAGGGGCAATGCAAGTGGATGCGGGTCAAGCTAGGTCCTCTGGTTTACATTAATCGGGAAAACAAGCAACTGTCAGCAAGTGAAAAAAAGGGGGTATCAAAGGCACAGGTCGTATTTAAGCTGAAAACCAAAGGTGAAGAACTGGGGATGGATAAGCTGTGGGAAGTTGGTTGTTGCTGTTCACCATCAGCAAGTTGGTGAGCGAGTGGGTGAGTGAGGGATGGTTGGATGCTTGTGAGCGAGTGGGAGGTCAGCGCCACAGCAACCTTCAGCCACACCAGTGCCACACGAGACCCCCTTCCACTTTGATTCCAAATCTTCACTTTTCATCATCAATCAAATCAAAGTGACATGGTCTTCTATGAAATTGAGAGGGAAGGGTTCTACGAGGTCTTTTTCTATTCTGTCTATCGAGAATTAGGTGGGGTTACGAAGAGCAGTCTTTCAAGAGCCATCTGTTGAATTGGGTTGCTCATCACAGAGTACGTATAGCTTTACTCCGTACTGATACCAATTGACTGACTCGAAGTGCTTAATATATCACTAGGCTTTCGTTCGCTTTGCGAATATCCTTCCAGCAACGATGCAAGTCCCAGCGGTATCTTACTGCTCGAGATACTAGCCAGCCTTGCAGCACTCCCCGTAGTGTCTCTGCAGGGCATCACCAACCATTCTTACAACTATGCAGCAGGATCATATTCAGTTGAGCTTTCCACGACGTGAGATATGGTATAGAGATAGTCTGCTATGAGGCACTGTTCCAAAACAGCGTTCTCTACAGAGTCGTTATCAGAATAGCTATGGAAAACAACTGGTTCCGGGAGAGTCTGGTGCTTCAGAAAAGCGACTATAACACTGGAGTCGGCTGGCTCCACTTCATTTTGGTCTTCAAAATACACGAAATCAAGCTGTTGTGCATGGACGATGTAAGGGATATCTCATTGAATACTTGCAAATCTGTCATAATCACTGTAACCTCAAAAGAAATTCTCATACACACTTTCCCTAAACAAACTAAGCACACAATCATCACCTATGTTCATCGTTCTCAGGCTTTGTAGCCTTAACCTCCTCCTTACCATCCTGCAATGTCTTCGCATTTGAGTGTGATCCGTAGCAATCGTGTTTAGCTGTATGTTGAGAATAATTTCTCGCTTTCGAACTTCCATCGGGTATGTAGAACCTCTGATCCACACGCCCTAATAGGTACAAGTACACCACAATGACTTCCACGCCGAAATTAAAAATGTAATAACATGCTTTGTGGTGGTACCACGCAGGTTTGAACAATGGTCGAGGCGGCATCGCACTTGTGCCTAGACGAAATCCCGCGCCCAGGGTGAGAAATACCGCTGCGGTGCCTACAATTAAGCCCTTTGCAGTCCAACTGCCCTTTCCGAAGGGATCCACTGGTTGTGGTTGGCCGCGTCTTGGAGCTAGTTGGATGCATGCAAGGATAGGAAGAGGTAAGAAGGATATAAATGTCGTGTAGCTGCCGCCGTAAAGCTGAAGATCGCGGTCTATGCGGCGAGTGTTGGTGTTCAAGGTATAGAAGCTTTGCACAGTAGCGGTAATAACCATGACGAGCGTTAAACCGATGAGAGTGTAAAGCGCTTTGAAGAGGTACGATAGCGGTCGGGACCATCCCAATCGGGGATGGCTCGCGCGAAGCATGCGTTGGACAAAAAGGAGGTTCAGGATAAACAGAAGAACGACGCCTGCAGCAACGAAGACCTGTGCAGCGATGGCGAGGCTGATGTTCGTTAGATTGGTGGACCACGCAATGCGTAGAACAGTCGCTACAATGCGGGCCATGCAGAAGCCAAACGCCACAGCAGATGGGACAAATTTATGCCCGCGAGACAGGTTCAGTCGGAAGAGACCCATATGGCCAATGGCTCCCCCAATGAACAATGCCAAGGAAACCGCAGATATCGGGACATCCACGGAAGTTGTGGGAGCACCGCCTGGAGCAGCTGTATGTGGAAGATACGGCGGGCCTTGGGTGTTCCCAAGAGGCTATATGCAACATCAACATATATGTCAAAGGAAGCGGACGAAAATGAAAAGGGGTTGTGTCGTACTGGTCCTTGGGGAGGCTGCGAAGAGGTAGCCATCATACAGCTTTGCACCTGGCTCTGCCCAGCGTTCCCAATGGGATTTTGACACAGTGGAAATTTTAGTACTGATGCACCCGTTCAGTTCCAGAACTAATTTCTGCTTCAAAGGAAAAGTCACTCCAAAACCAAAAGAACACAACTGGCGGAGTACAAATATTGACACCAGTAGCACCAAAATGATGGCAATCTTCGTAGATACTAACTAGATTAGCAGGATATAATTAATGGAAGTCTGACAAAAGGGTATCAAAAGACAGGAAAATGAAGAAATAAATAAGAATCAGCAGCTTTTTGCTGCCATCACATATACTTCCGCTCACCGTCAGTCAATTCGGCATGATCGTAAGCAGTCCTCGAAACACGGAACCATAGCCCATTCTTCTCCGTGCGCTAAGCAATTTGCCGGTCAGCCATCAGCCACGGCGGCGTTAGTTACAGCAACGATGTTGCGCGTGGGCCGACACCGCGTGGTTGTAATCCTCAGGAGAAAATTCCTGCTGGTGGCTAAGCTCAACTTTCCAATCGTTGTAGCAGAGAACAGCTTGAAGCGTCGTCGAGCAAGTTGCGGGATGACGATTTCTTCAAGCAAGGAGAAGCCGATCACAGCCAGCCAATAGGAAATGCGGGATCCGGATCAATGTCGGCATCACGGAGCTACATGTGCCGATTTCTCCGATGTTGCCAAGAAACATAGAAAATCACCTGACGAGCCCCTATTTGGATACATAACTAGTATGTACATATGTAGTTTTGAACGAGGTTATCAAGCACTCACTGTGAGTCTGACTCTGAGATATATCATCCAACAGCTCATCGATCAAAGGATAGCTACAGTTCCCGCGATCTTAAGAAATGGGCGTCCTTGCCAGCAGGAAGACAGGGCAAGCGCACTGGTACCTGATTTGAAACAATCTAAAGGTTTATATTCTTTATTGTACCAGCAGTCTGATTGTAATTGGCCTGTATGAGCAGAAAATGACAAATATAGAAATGACAGTAGATGCTTCAGTTCACTTCTCAAGCGCTATATTGTAACCACCGGTTTTCTCGTCCTTGACGAATTTAAAGTTATCCGTTGACAGGCCAAACGGTTTCAAAATTCCATTGCCCAGCTAGAACATCAACAGTTAGCCCATCGTCCGAGTACAAATAAGGGTCAAAAAGGAAGGGAATGAGTGGTTCCGCTTACATCCTTCAGTTTTCCCATCATATCCCCGATTTCCTTTTCCCTTGCAACATTGATCTTCGCAGGAAGTTCCCTCAGCGCCTTTGTCACCGCCAACTCATCACTCCGCGGCAGCATTTTCAATTGCATCAACTCCTTATAATCCGCTTCTGCGCCCTGCAAATTTGCCCATCCACCTAGCTCCATCCTTGCTCTAGCTCTTCTCATCAGTACCTTAGCCCGGATTCGCTTGACATCTTCTCTCCTCGCATCATTTTCATTAAGTTTTCTGAGCTGCTCTGCTTCGTCTCCTGCATCACCATCACCGGTTATTTCGACTACGGCATTTGCGTCATCTGAGCCTGACCCCGGCTGCTCGGATTTATCTCCATTGTTCGCGGGAGTGGCAGCAAGGGGAGAAGGGAACACCCGATCCAGACATTCTATGCTTGCGGTTGCTGCATCAACCGCTGCTTTCCAGTCTTCAAGCTTCAAATGGCATGCTGCGATGTTGCTTCGTAAGACAGCAATTTCATAATCGAGGTAGCTGGGGCAAAAGGATAGCGCATGGTCGTACGTGGTTATGGCGTCGGAATAGCACGCGGAGGAGAAGAGTTTGTTTGCTTCGGACTTTTGGGCATTAGATTGTGAGAGAAGATTCTGTAGGAGATTGTAGTCTGTCATCAGCTATGAAGCTTCTTGGTTGAACCCAGTTGGGCTGAAGTGTCAAAACGTACAGCTTCTTCGTCAGGAGGAAATCTGGCATCGTGAAACACCTCATTTTCATCGTCGTCGCTCTCGTCGTCGATCGAAGGGTGTGAGGGTTCTGTTGTATTCGACATTTTGCTGTCTGAATGAGCTTGCGGGATTGTTGGTTGTCAGAGATAAAGTCGGTTGAGTCCTCGGCAAGGTAACTGATCCCTGAAGTCTACGGAGTACGGAGTACATAGTTCAGGCACAAATCTAGTGGAACATTAAACTCAAGCGGGGAACACTAATTAATCTGTCAGACGCCCTCGTCTCTCATGTTCTGCACAGGTATACTCAGTTAGTTGACGCTACAATGGGGTCCAGGTAAGGATAACCAGCTCAATCATTTCTCTCAATTCCAAAATTGAGCCGTCCAACCTGCTGATGACAGTTCCTCCCAGTTTCCCGCCCGTTCGGGCCTGTCTATTCGACATGGACGGCCTGCTGATCAACTCCGAGGACATCTACACATTAGTGGTAAACAAAGTCCTTCAAGAACATAGCAAGCCATCGCTCCCTTGGTCTATCAAGGCACAAATGCAGGGAAGACCCTTGCCGGAGGTATGTAATCCCTCCTGGTCAATCCTCCAAGATATCAAACACAACGAAAGAACAGAACAACACAGCTAATTATCTTGCAATCCCAGGCCACCAGGATCCTCTATTCATGGGCCCAACTCCCCATCCCTCCCGATGAATACATCACCAAGCTCGCCGCCCTCCAAGCCCAGCACTTTCCCACCACCCAACCCCTACCCGGAGCCCTCAACCTGATCAAATCCCTCTCTCAAACCGCCAACACAAGTTCCCCTGTCCATATAGCGCTCGCAACTTCCTCCCACGCTAAAAACTACGCTCTTAAAACCGCGCATTTAGACGAACTATTCTCCCATTTCCCATCGTCAAGAATCGTCATCGGAGACGACCCCCGAATCGGCGCCGGGCGAGGCAAGCCACGACCAGATATCTACTTGCTCGCGCTGGAAGTCATAAATCAAGAAATTCGCGCCAATGGGAACGGCGAATCGGAGATCAGACCGGAGGAGTGCTTGGTTTTCGAGGATAGTGTCCCCGGCGTTGAAGCGGGCAGGAGAGCGGGGATGAGAGTTATCTGGTGTCCGCATGAAGGATTGTTGAGGGAGTACAACGGAAGAGAGGAAGAGGTTTTGGCCGGCTTGATGGGCGAACACAAGGAACAGGAGCGTGTTGATGGTGTCGCTGATGGCCAAGTCGAGATTGAGCCGTGGAGGGCGGTTGGAGCCGGAAAGCCTGGCATGGTTGGCGATGGATGGGCAGAGTTACTACATAGCTTGGAGGTCTTTCCATACGAGAAGTATGGCATTCAGACCTCGGCGATTTAAGACCGTGCGGACTCTATATTAGGATGCAACACGAAGCATTGAAGATAGCTTAAGATATAGAGCAATCAATCTATTTCAGTCAATATCGTTGCACAGCACATACATAACAAAGGACAGCAGGTGAAAATAGTGGTAAAAAAGGAAATAAAAGAGGAACCAGCGCCTAAGCATCGAGCAAGTCAGTGATATATACGGGACATCAAAAGGAAATTTATCGTCTCACGTATTCGTCGTAACCCAAATAGAAAGCTAGACAAGATTGACAAGAAATAGCTGGCAAGGCATCCAAAATACTGTTATATCGACAATTTAAAATACCCCAAAAGCAAGAATATCGAACATGATTGAGAGATTAGAAAAATTCAACCAGGTCCATCGATCAACCCAGCCAGGCTGAGTTTCGGGACCAGGTCATTGAGGAAAACAACAACGTGTACCAATCATTCTCGTTAAATCTGGCGTTCAAAACAGATCCTGGGTAAAGTAGCCAACAAGGAAAAGGGTTTATCGTAAAGCCTCAAGTAGGAGCACCACCCTCTCCGAGTAAACTCGACCTTTAGTTCTTCCAGCAGTGAACATGGATGACGTGCAAAGTTCAGGAATGATGTATCCGACATCTAATCCAGCAACAAATTTAAACTCAGATATTTAATCCCTGGCAGGCTCTGCTAACGGTGAAGTCTCTCATTTGGGCTAGGAAACCCCCCGGAGTTTAGCTCGTCAATAACGGGCTCGTCAGCTCGATTACGAGCGTAGCCATGCGAAACTGGTGCGGAGTGGGGCTGGTTTGCACTCAAAGGATGAATTGGCGAACCAAATCCAATGTTATGAGAGTCTCTCATGTCTGTAAAACCTTGAAAGCCATACGGATGAGGCCTGTGAGGCAATCGGTGCGGATCACTTTGCACCTGACGTTGATAATCAGCGTCTGGAAGAAAGCCATCTCCACCGAAACCCTCATCTGGTGAATCGCCGATTGCTTGAGTCTCTGGAGTTGGAAACCAAGAAGATTGAACGCTTTGCTCTTGGATACCATGCACTGGCATGTTCGAGGCCGGGAAGCTTGTGGCGTGAGGGCCTACCCTTGGGCACTGTAAACGCTGGTTCCTTTCCCTCTGGATACCTCTCAGCCCTCTAGGTCGCAAATCGAGGACTGTTGGGCTTGTACCCTGGGACGGGTTAAAGATAGGGTTGCCAAACGCACTCGGGTCAAACGCTGCCATTGTTCGAGATAGGTCAAACCCGTATTCGTCACTGTGCATAACTACATTTCCGTTGTTTGCATACGCGAAATTGTCCATATAAGGGTTTTCTTTCATTGGCGTGCTCGAATGGGTAACAGAAACGCCGTTTGGCTGCATGTGCTCGAGGGTATTGCCACTCAATCTCGAAACCGCCTCCGGGTGGAGATTAAGACAAGGGATATTACCAAAGGCATTAGTCGGCATATCCCCAAGAACTTCCGCCTGGATATTGGCACGAGCGAGAATCTTTGCAGGCGCCCTCCTTTGGCGTTTGCTGGGCCGCGGAGTCCCTGTGTGGGCGTTGGGATCTATGGTAGCAGCCTTGTGTCGTCCGTGCCGTTTCCTGGGAGGAAGCAGCGCCTTGCCTGTCTTTTTCTCTTCTTTGTCCAAAGCGTCCTTTCCAGCCTTGATCACTATCCCCTTCTTAGCATTCAACCCTTTGTTCTGTTCAACTCGCTTCTCGTATGTTAGTTAGGTTCTTCAACAAAAGGAAAGATGGCTTACGCTCTCCTGGTAGCCAGGGTTATCAATAAAATTCAAAAAGAAGGGTACATCTAACAACCGTTTGCAGATCGTCTTGCGTTCCTAATATCATCCTTCAGAACCTGAGAGTCACAATTATATCTTGCTTTTCTTACCCTTAGTATTTGAAGGATGATTGATATCCTTTCCCCAAATGTTCTCACGTTGTCGGGCTTATGATCCTTCGATTCCCACAGGATACGCAAGGGGCCAGTTTCGTGGCGCTCAATGCACGCCTCCTAAACAGACGTTAGAACACTACATATCCAAGAAAACGACAAATTTGCTTACCAAGATGTTCCAACATGCTATTTCCACACGTCGATAGCAAAACCGCCCGTCCTTCCAGGGCCGAATCATTCCCTCGTTGTCTTTGGAGTCCGCGAGGCTGTACATCGCTTCCATCAATTCTGTGACAATGGCTTCCCGTTCATCTTGAGATCGCGGGATAGTAGGGTCGATCAGAGGCGGCGTCTTTTCTTCTGGGGTGTACGCATTTGCCTCAGCAGCTGACTTGAACTCTAACTTGATGCTGGTATCAGCTTCACCCTGAGCATCAATCACCTCAGCATCTGGATCAATATTGCTAGACTCAGCAACTTCAACATTCAGGCCATCTGCGCAACTTGTGACATTGGAGGCCCAATGCGCCTCAGTCGACTCTCTGACTGAAACACCTTTGACCGTTACCGAGACAACTTGGGACCTAGAATCTTCATTACGGGCTGTTGTAACCTCTATACATTGAGCTTCTGCTGCAATACCCTGGGTTACAGCTGCAGGAGCTGGTGTATTGGGATCTTGAGGCGTGGTGAACGTCGGATAAAGGACTGACTTGGAATTGAACTTTTCAATTGCTTGGTGGTCGTGATGTCCAAGTAGAGTCACGCTCTGAACTTCATGGTTGTGCACAAACTGATCGAAATTATCTATATTTATTTCAGGGAACCTGTTAGAAGATAATTCATAATGTTCGCCAGCATGCTGGTTTGCATAGTCCACAACTCCTTGAATAAATGGTTAGCCACGAAGAGGCTCAGTTTTGAGAAAACATGGGAGCAAGTAAAGAGAATAAATGTACCATGAGTGTGGTTATATTCATCCCGCATGTCAACGAGACGGTCGAACACGGTCTCGAAATGGCTGTCTTTGGTATTCGGCTCCGACTCGAACGGGTTCCTATTCTTTGAAGTCTCTGCACTGGCTCTGAATGCATTGATAAGCAAGAAGAAGAGAATGAAGTTCGTGGCTAAAGGCTTGAGCTTACCTAACGAGCGCTTGCTGAGTAGCTTCATTAATAGCATTTAGAAGATCTGTATCAACCAGCTTATAGCCAAAACTAGTGGGCATACTTGAAGCATTTTGAGCCATTTCCCTTAAACCTCCAATCGTAGCCAACTGAAAATTCTGACTTGTAGCAGGTACCCCTGAAGGACCTAATACCAATCCCTAATCGTTTAACCGTCTCCACAGCTAAAATCAGAATAGGATCTGAGAGATGCGGCATTGCTTATAGCCTGCCTAGAAACCGAAGATCATTGGAGAGAGTTTCACATACCGCTTTAGAGCTTGGGTCGCAGGTATCCAGAGTAGTTGAGGCACCAGGGGCTCTGGAGTCACGTTGCGAAAGTTGGACTTGCTAAAATGTGGTGAATCTGGAGTACCTTAAGGAGGGATATGATAGCCAAAGTAAAAGTAATATCTCAAGAGATTCAATTGTGGATGAGAGACAGATGCTCTGTGAAAATTGATTCCCTTGTGCGGAAACGAACACGAGTTTGATCAAGACGTTCACATGTGCGATATAGTAGAGTGAGTATGAACACTTCACTGGGACAATATTGCAATAGAAAGCACAAAACTTTGACTTTATATGATTGCCCTAGAAAGCTAGTTCCTATGAGCAAAAGTGCAAGTGATCCAGGTTATCAGTTGTGAAAAAGAAATCAAAGCTCTTGGTCGATGAAGCAGTGGCTATCAAGAGAAGGTAGAAGATCGTGAGAAGGAAATTGAACAAACGAATCCCAAGGGAGCAATATAAAGGCCGCCCTTGAGCTAAAACTGCTAAGCTCAATAGCGCAATTCTCATTCACTTGCAATTGAGAACTGAAAGTGACGTTGGCCCTGTATCTTGAGAAAAACATCAAGAACAATACTATACGCTTTCGCGCTAGTAACTGATGTTTCTATTCAAGGCTTCTGTATGAGTATCATACCAGAGTCAAACAATGCCTCAGAGCAGTGACTAGCTGGAAGATGCCGTTGAGCAGGCCACGAAGACATTTCAATGGAACTCTTGTCTTTGCAACAAGGATAATGGCAGAGTGACGGAAATTGAGAAGTGAATCTGGTGAGACTCATTCAATTGAAGATTCAAACAGGTATCATAACCAATGAAACTTTCGTTGTTGGGAGGCAGAGGCAATGTATACTGAAACATAGCACTACCCGTCCAGGAAAAATATGGCCACTAATCATATCAATAGTTACTCCTTGCTCATCACCAATCTTGAGAGATTTCTAGGAACTCCTTACCAGATGAGCCAGGTGAGCCAGATGAAGTGGGCCATCTGAGACTGCGGCCCTTGGGAAGGGAACAAATTGGCTGTCTATGTCCCATAGCTAGAGCTACACGAAAAATAAAACTTGAACTCGTTCAAGTTTGAATAGAATCCACGCAGCGCCCCCATGTCGCCTCCAGGTCTTATAGTCGTCAAGTTCCGGCACAACTCGACTCTGTCGAGAAGCATTCAATGTCAGCCTAAATTCCATGCACATACATGAAATCTATTGCTGAAATGCGTCCTCGTTTCCCTGAAGATTGGAAATTAACGATGGGTCAATTAAGAAATGTGCCACTTATTGCTCAATCAACATGCAGATTCATCGCTACAAACTAAATGTAGCACCAGAAAACAGTCCACTTATTAATTTAGGTTATGAAGCAGCAGAGGAACCCTAGGATAAGAAACCAATGAATATTGCACAAGTTGCAAAGCAAAGCTAAGAGAATACCAAATACCAACACAGCCGGCAACCAGGGGAAGAGATAAGATCTAGACAGAAGCATCCACAGCTTGGGGTTTCACTGCTATGAAAGTTGGTTATGAGAAGTTTGCTTATCTCACGGCAACTCCTAGGTTGCATCTCCGCTGGAGAAAATTGAGAAGAACTGTGAAATCTGAAATCACAATGCTCCATCCAGAAAATGTCAACAAATGAGGGGATGAATGGGATTTATTCTTGTCATTCAAGTACACTGCTGTCAAGAGAAAAGTGCTCCGAGTCTTTGTCGAGAAGGAATTCCGCAAGAAGGAAAAAGCCATTGATGGCATGTCGTTAAGTTGCAGCATTCCTGATTGGCTGATTCTAGCTCCGCCCCAACCTGCAAGCCAACTGCCAAGATAAGCCTGAGCGGCCCCACTTATGTTTCAGCCCTACCCGGAAGCCAGGGGAGGAAAAGTCTCTGGCGGAATTAACAGCGGAGTTGATTTGGCTATTATCACTCTGACCATCCTAGCATATACCCTGCACTTTGTGCTTGAAATTCAGGCACAAAACGAACCTTTTTCGGTCAGGCCATCCGAATATGGAGTACCTCAAGCTTTCTCCCCAGTCTTTTATTCCACTGGCTGTTCACGAAAACCATTTTTCTGTACCTCAACTTACATCAATATCTTCTTTGGAAAATTGGCTGTGGATCTCAGTTTCAGAAGCCCTCAAGCGTATTTGTATTGGCCATTGAAGAAATCAACGAAATCACCTTCAACGTGATCCAGTCTGTTGAAGTCAGAAAAAGCACTCGATTCCATAGGTTTCTGATTCTGACCACTTTCTTTACAATTAGCAAATGGGCAAGGACCGTGGCGCCGCCATCGAAAATTCTATCATTGGGATAACCCGAGTTGCTTCTGCTGCGGGTCCTGAATATATCTCGACCTACCTTTTGAAGAAGCAGGTTGCTTCGAATTAATTGCTGAAGAACTGAACTGCTTTACATAAGTTCACTGGCAAAGGGGTTTCAGGGAGGATGGCCGAAATCAATACATCTTATAGCAGTTGAAGAGCAAATGCTCTATCGGAGTGCTGTTGCCTGGCCATTCTTGGATACAGCCTACAGGCAACTAACTAGTCGTTGTCATATAACCTTGCCAATATGTCCCAAAAGGGCCCACTGAATCACAATATTCTGTTTCGTGTATCGTCGAGTTGCTTCCTGACGTGAAGCTAGGAGTTCTCGTCAAGTTCAATCTCTCTTTGGATGTTGGAGCGGATGCTTGCGAAATCATTCTTTCAGAAACGAGCTAGGAGCACTTCAGATGTTTGCGTCTTGCTAGAGAAACGCAGGACGCTCATAGCTTCCATATCCGTAAATTATTGTCTATTTGGTAGGGCTCAAGGGAGCCAGACCCGGGAAATTTTGAATCAATTTCTTTACCAAAAATCTCTTCGTCACAGTAAGCGGGGTAGTGCTTTTGCCCTGAGCAAGTCGCCAAAATACTCCCCGTTGGGTGGAAAACTGCACTTGTGATTGGGTCTAAAACATGTCGTTAGCTTCGCTGAATTCGTCAACTTGAGTGGAATAACTTACCACCATGGATTTTCTCTACCCAGGTCGGTTGGATTTCGCCCTCAAGATTAGCCGGGCATTTCCACATGCGAACACATCCGTCCGTACTACCAGCCCAGATCTCACTACTTCCGCGATCATTTCCATTGACGAAATCAACTTTTAATCGTTGATTTGTCATTGCCTTTCTGTCTTTCAACCAGCCGACCAGTTTTCCCGTGACCCTTATGTCGTAAATCAATATTCCATCACTTTTCCGTTCTACAACAAACAGATATCTGCCACAAGGACTCCACAAGACTTGAGTAATCCCCTTCCCACCAATACGGCGTTCTGCTTCAGTCCCAGCAACACTGAACGTGGCAATCGTATCGCCACTTCCATGAGCTGCGTAAAGGCCAACGTGTCTCGTAAAAGTACCGGCCGCGACGATCCCATCTCCGGTTGGATCTTCTGAAAGGGAGGAAACAATCCCTTTCATCCCAATTCCGCCTCCAACCATTTTCTTTCTCTTACTAGGGATAGTTGGCAGTCTCGATATCGGGCCATCTTTTCCAGGGCGTGAAATATCAAATAAGCAAATAAGACTGTCAGAACCAGTCAGAAACCGAGTACCACTGAGACTTGCTGGATAGAGAATACTATGTGGAGTAATAAAGGCCTCCGTTGTGGGGGAAATTAAGCTGTATGATGCAATAAGACCTGGGTACAATGCCGACGTTAGACGAATAGGATGATCCCGAATCGATGACAAAAGTATAGTCGTCGATGTGTTTTCGAGTGAAAAGAAAGGATAAATAGCCGTTGAATAGACCGGCTCTTCAGAGGGAATTGTATGATATGGAGTCAATGCGTGCGGGACTGGCTCTTCGAGTAAACTAGGAGGCCTGGATAGTGGGCAGTCAGTAGCTTAAGCCTCCAAGAATGAGGATCTAAGATTGCATACAAAACAAATGTCCGCAGATGATTATCAGCGGAGTTGGTAATGACGGCAGTCCCATCAGCAGTCCTATACTGGGAGCTTAGCCATCATATCCGTTTATGCAGTAATTTGGTCGGAATACTCCAGTTACTATCATACCAGTCCGCACTCTTAAAGTAATTTGAGATATCCTTTTGTGCCTCGCCACACTGTATGTTTTCAGGCTGACTTTTGTTGAATAATATCATTTGGTAAGCAGAGGTGAGAACATTCTCCGTCTTGTCGTTGGTCTGCGCAACGCATTTCAAGTTCCAGGATTCAGGGTCCTCCATCTTTATGGGGATTCAACGCGAATCCAACTCGATGAACGACCCGGATATCAAGGCAATTGGGCTCCTATTAGAGGCTCTCGATCCTTAAGTTTTCCGCTCAAAGGACAGCAGTCACTATGCTCAAAAAAGCCTTGGAGATTCAACTTGAGCCCAGGACATATATATCTGTCTTCAGAAGTCTCTGAAAGTACTAATGTATGTAACTTGAGGATGAATATTGTAGTGGCAGTTGATTGGTTTGTGACACCATTAGAATCCTTTAACTACCAGCAGCTGGAAGAATGCTAGGACTTAGAGCTTAGACCTGACCATAGCATCTTGCAAAAGGCCAATAATCACCAAAAATGGATACATAATGTAGCTGAGTGTCTGGGTCTAATTCTAAGGGTTAGTATGGAGTAGTTATGGACTAGTTGGTTACTAGTTACGGCAGTCTATAGAGTCCAATCCGCCAAAACTTGTCGCTCTTGAAAAACAACAAAAGAACACACTCCATTCAACATAATCAACGACACATTCCACCTCCCATGAAACCTAGAAAATTCAATCATCATCTTTCTTTAGCCGGTCAGGACAGCTTGTCACAGTTTCTCACCATTGTGCTTCTGGCCGTGCGTGCACTAGTTGCTTGGTGTTGAAGGGCAACTCAAGAACCAAACCAAAGCTCTGTTGATGTTATTTTCAATTCACACAAGCAATTCCGTGCTGTGATAGCTAATTCAAAGCTTGGGGCATAGCAAGGATTGAAGACCTTACTCTTGTGCGTCTATCTTGTTGCTTCCTACATATTACATTGTCATGTTTGGTGCGTGCACGTCTGCACCAGCCGCCGGCAGCCTGACCATCAACACCTCGTCTGCGAACACTTTGTTGTAAGTGCAGCTGTTTCTGCATACCATCTAGTTCCCACGTTGGCTATGTTCCATTTACCCAGTATAATTAATGAATTTTTGCCTTCTCACTACCCTCTTTTTTCCAAAGTCAGATGTCATATGCCATTCAACCCTGATCGAAGCGGTTGGATTTGACGATTTGCCAGACTTGAGCACCCACTGACGAACGTTTCTATAGTGGAACTAAACCAATTCCAACTCCGACGACTTCGGCAATGACCTCACAAAGCACTGGAGGAATGTTTGGTAGTCTGGCATCAACGGCGACCACGACGACCGCAGGCGGAAATATGTTTGGCGGTCTGGGATCTACTCCCACGACTACTTCAAGCGCAAGCGGCGGATTGTTTGGCAATCTCGGGTCCACGGGCGCAACTACGACGACCGCCGGAGGGATGTTTGGTGGGCTTGGATCGGCCACAGCGACAACGTCAACCCAGGCGCAGACGGGAAATCTTTTCGCTGGATTAGGAGCTGCCACAAGTACTGCAGGTGCCGGAACCACGCAAGCTCAACAGTCTGGTGGATTATTCCCTGGGCTTGGTACTGGAACCCAGCCAAAGGCGACGACAGGAGGGACCTTGTTTGGCCAGACCCCTACGACTACATCTCAACCTCAAACTAAATCGATTTTTGGAAGTCTCGGAGGCACCACAGCAACTGGTGGAGGATTATTGTAAGTTCAGCATGGTCAATATTGAATTCATAGCATCATTTTACTCACTATGTTGAGCTAGTGGCACGACAGCTACCCAGCCACAACAGCAGCAACAAGGACCAACATTATCTCTCTTTGCCAATAAAGATTCTTCTGCAAAGCAAGACCAGAAGGCCGCCGGATCCACCATCGTGCAAGGCGTCAAGATTGATGTTTCGAATCTTCTTCCAACCACGAAGTTCGAGAGCTGCGCCGATGAACTGAAGAAGGAAATTGAAGCTATAGACACATTTATTCTTAACCAGATTCACATGTGCAATGAAGTTTCTGATCTGCTACCGACGATTTCTTCCCAAGGGCTATTGATACCGAACGATGTTGATTTTGTCCAAGGCAAACTTGAAGCTCTTCAGGAGGCCCTTGAAAATGATGCAAATGGAATTGAACACGCCCGCAACATTGTTAAAGAAGATGCAGCGAATGCCAAGCTCGCTTTCCGGGCAATTGACACTTTGCTTTTGCCATTACAGTACCAGCCAGCGCCAGGCGAAAGATGGTGGTCGTCAACGCAGCAGCCACAATCGATGCCGAAACACTCTCTACGAACAGCGTTCGGACCGCGTCGAGCTACCCTTGCTCTCCCAGAAGACACCGAAGCCGACTCTAGCCAAGATGGGCCTAATAACTTAGTGGATTACTTTTCGCGGCGTGCAGATGAGATGAACGTCGTGCTTGAAGAGTACCAAAAGAATCTGAAGGAAATTGAAGATCACCTTCATGGTGTTGAACTCTCGGTTCAAAAACAAATAAATGAGCTTGCGTCTGTCAGAAGCAAGGACGGCACTCCGCATAAACCTGCTTCTCGAGTTACTCAACTAGTCTCCACGTTGGGGGATGTTGAAACAGCAATCCTCGGTGTTGCTGGCCGATTAGGTGGGGTTAAGGAGGAAGTCCAGGAGATTATGCTCGCTCCACTCGGCGTACACGGTGTCAAAACACCCAATGGGTGGTGACCATTTTTAGTATCGTACCTCTTATAGGCGATTGTTGTGTTGATAGACCATGGGCGTTAGCTGCGAAGCAAAAGCTATGTATAGAGTTCTGGTGCATGGAGCAGAGTGGAACTTTTTTTTGGCCTTTCTTGAGGTCATTTTCTTGAAATCCCCGTCCTTCAGCGAAGATAAGTTTCCAGATCACGCCAGTAGCCTATACCAGCATCCCTCCATGTATCACTATCTTCTAGCAAGAATGACCCCTTGACAAACAGCGGAAGAGCAATCCTGGTTGCTCGCTTTGTTCCACCCTATATATCTCATTTTCCTGCGAAGTTCAAAGTGCTGACTGGGAAGCACCATTTACTAAAACGATATATGTCTTTGTTGCTAACAATGCTGACCTCAGCTCTGTCAGTCCCGGAATCTCCGCCAGCGGATCCGCTCCACCGTATCACGTGTTTTTATCTGGCTCTCCAAAAACGGACAGAGGTCTTCTATTCTCTTTTCCAAGATTCCCAGATGGACTGACCGCTTCTTTCACCTGTTCGATTTATTGAACTCTGAAGATGGCATCGTCTTTTGAGCCATCAATGCTTGAGTATGCTCGGTTTCACGGTATTGCCTATGACCACCTGGCAATAGATCCTGTCAGCTCTGTTCCTCCGTACGCGTCTATAAGACCGGAGAAACCTTTTCAGGAGTCAAAAGAATGTTTTCCATTGGACTTAGATGGGTTACGGGAGCTGATTCATAAAAAGCACAAAGAAAAGCTGAGCATAAGTAAAGCAGGGGCTGCATTTCTAACTTCCGTTATCAGACCGCACTCTTCCCATGTCGAATGGGGTTCAAAATTGGATGAGATGATCTCAAATTATCGCCGAATAATGGATATCAGGCAAGAACTGCCTATATTACGGACTGACCACGAACATGATATGCATGTGTTTCGTGGCATGTTATCTTTGGATAAGATGGAAGTGGATCTACCATTGGAGCAAATTAATGATGAAAACGATGAAGGGTTCGTATTTCCGAGTTACGTGCGTGACTTGCCAATCCAAATCCATGATCAGATTTCGAAGGAGAAGCTCGACTGTACAAGAGAAGTTTTGCTTTTCATGCATGAAGCCAGGACAGCCGGCACCCTTCCTCCCGGTTATGGCGATGGAGAGAAACAGCCTAAGTATACGAGAGTCAGTATACTTCGTCCCCTTTTGCCTTAATTGTTAATAACCAGGAAACAGAGATCAGATCTGGGGTCCATTACGCCTCCCCTCCTCCCTGGGGTTTCGATGGCTGTGCCTTTCATACCTTCGTCTCCGAATATGGAAATGGAATTACTTTCTGAACCTGTCACTCCAGCAATACCTGAACATAAACAGATCGAGAGAGCACTCATTGCAGATGCGAACGTATTTTCTGAGAAAACATCGGACTCAGGCGAAGATGGCAAGCCTAGTCAGAGTACCCTGGAAAGATGCGGCGGGTTTGAAATGGGAGACAGTTCAATGAGCATAGCGTTTTCTTCTCCTAAGAAGAGAACGCTGAGCCAATCTACCAAAGTTGATGGACCGCTCACACCCCCGATTTCTGTCAAGAAACGCCGTGAAGGGGAAGGAGGAAACCTTATCGCAGAAATATTAAAAGACATCCCAATGTCCAGAGTGCCTCTCGATGAAGACCAATTTCTGAGCCTGAGTGATATGCTCCAAACTTCCGCTGTTGCCAAGCAGCAAATAGAATCAAAGATGGTTAGCGAACGAATTCGGGGGATTAAAGCAGATGTTCGAATCAAGATCCCGAAACTTACAATTCTATCTCCCAAGCCGCCCTGGTTATTGGCTGAGGATTCGGGAAAACCTTCACATCAGTTAGAACCTATCCAGTATTTACGAGAACTTATAACAACAACCAGCGAAGATCATGATTTGACAAGTCAAAGCTGCATGTCAAAAAGTGATGAATGGAATCTTCATTGGGATCCATTTCCAGCAGGTATTTCTAGAATGCATGTGCGAGAGTCGATTGAGGATGATGTGGTTCTTTCCGACCTCCTCATGGAAGCAGGTTATGGCAACCATGGTGATTGGCCAAAACGCCCTTACTTCAAAGATATGGAGCTAGAAGGAGGCTCGGACGAAGATGTACTTGACCCCAAGTATTTTGAAGAGATGAAACTGTCCGCAGATCTTGCTGGCGATGCGCCAGCAAACGAGAGCAAAGTCGAGAGGACAGGTGAGGAAGATCACAAATTTACACATCTCCTGCCTCAGAATCTTCGGGTTTCAAAGGATGGATCACCTTTCAGTTCCTTAAGATCAGGATTTTCTCTCCTTTCAGCTCAATTTTCTACTGCGACACACTTGTCGAATTTTATGAGCATTCGGGGCAATACCACGCAAACGAGAGAAGTCTCAAGCCCCTATTTTGCTAGAAAAACTCCTGATCCCACCAAAGCTCAAGATTCCAATGAGAGTCAGTCCCATTGCATCCAAGTTGAAAATGATAAATCGATACCAAGAGTCTCTACCGCCGTTTTCGACTTGCCAGCCCTTGAGGTTTCCGCGCCACCTTTTCTTACTCTCTTTATTTCTAATTCGTTATTGCGTACTACATATTGCTCCGTGATAAAGATCCTAGAGTCTCTCTCAATGCCCAAAACCCTAATCTTCCGTGATTACAGTGCGATGGCGCTCCAACCCAAGGAGGGGTCGCGACAAACCCCCAGAAATGCACCGCCAGCGAGGTCAGGAACGGTGTTTCAAACTGCCTGTGAAGAAGGTGATGCGGACATCATCGTATCGCCAAATACAGGCATACTCTTTGCAACATCTCAAGAAACGACTCAACTTTACCTCCCGGGCCACTCGCCAATTCGTCCTGAGCTTGGAAATCAATTCAACTCCCCCGTCCGAGGACGGATCTTTCGTGCGTGCCTAAGGTATGAGCGGCTGTATGTCCTGATATGCCATCCATTCAATGCGAATAGATCCTCGCAGGCTTCAATGAGTAAAAAAACACTGGAGGCCGTTCGCGGTTTGATGTCATTCTGTTCTTCTCTTGCACAATCCTGCGACGTCATTCCACTTGTGGTGCCCGCAGCGGCGGAGCAATTGGCAAAATGGGTTATAAACCTGGCAAATAAACATGCCATGATCACACCGTGGAGCAGAGAGCTTCCCAGCCCGAAGGAATCTGCGAATGCGTCGTGTGTAACAGTACCATCTGAAGACCCAACTGTATGGGAAAACTTCCTGTACCACCTGGGTTTAAATTGCTTTGCTGCACAGATTGTATTGTGCTCTCCAATCTCTTCTACTTCTAGCAGTTTCCAGAGGTGCAGCAGTCCTCCTGGTTTTGTCTTGTCGCCGCATGATGCCATGTCAACATTTGTGAGCCTGCATCCGAACAACAGAAGGCGCATATATGGGCCTTTGATTGGCGAAAAACTTGTGGCAAAAGTCAGTGCTCAGCTGGATTTTGAATGGTGATGTTCAGGAATCTTGATGAACATTACGAATTTATCACAAGTGATGGCCATTCAACAAATTACAGTTAATGGCTCAGAAAGAAATGATACATGATAGTGAATGTCTTTGAGATAAACATTTTGCTTCTTGCTGCAATTGCGACGTTAAACGTGTGACCTAACTATTTCCATTTCACGACATAACATCTCTCGCAGCATTCTTCCTTCAATGTCAACAAAATGAGAGAACTTGAGATTTTCAGTCATATCACATGAAGTCGACCACAATTCTTCGAACCTCCCAAAGGCGAATCTTCAAACCATACATCATTACTCAAACTCGACGAGTTTCTCTCCCTTTACTCCCTTGCAGAAGGACGACGCACACCAATAACAGATTTGAACTCTTCATGAACAGTTTCAACATCTTGAACATCACGTTCAGAAACGAGAGCACTCGGAAATTCGCCAGCATCTACTTCAGTACCAAAGTTTGATCTTTTCACCTGTGGTGAATTCCCAGGTGGAGGACGGTGTGGATTTCCCCACATCGGTGGAATTGTCGGGCCCTGGCGCTCGACAACCTGCCCTGCTTCAGCACCAGATTCTGATCTTTTCACCTGTGGTGAATTCCCAGGTGGAGGACGGCGTGGATTTCCCCACATCGGCGGAATGGTCGGACCCTGGCGTTCAACAAGTTGACCTGCTTCAGCACCAGATTCTGATCGTCTCGCCTGAGGTGCTCCTCCAGGTGGAGGACGATGGGGATTTCCCCATATCGGCGGGATGGTCGGACCCTGGCGTTCAACAAGCTGACCTGCTTCAGCACCAGATTCTGATCGTCTCGCCTGAGGTGCTCCTCCAGGTGGAGGACGATGGGGATTTCCCCATATCGGCGGGATGGTCGGACCCTGGCGTTCAACAAGCTGACCTGCTTCAGCACCAGATTCTGATCTCTTCATCTGTGGCGCTCCTCCAGGTGGAGGACGATGGGGATTTCCCCACATCGGTGGGATGGTGGGGCCCTGGCGTGCAACAACCTGGAAAAACGTGATGAGATTCAGTCGCACTCGAAAAGGAGCTGTGTAGACCTACTACATCTCCTAACGCCGGGTCCCTCTTTTCGGCTTCGACAAAATCATTACTTGCAACTATACTGGCAATGGACAGGCAAAAGGCTAAGATGATGGTCAATCGAGGAGCCATGTTGGTCCACGGTAACAGCAAACGGATAGCAAAATTATTCGGGATGAGTTCCTCGACAGTAGGTTTGGAGTAAACAACAAATTCACGAATACTGCAGAGAGTACAGACGAGAAACAGAAAACTTGAATTCTGTGGGCGTCAGGCTAGAGCAATTCTTCAGATACATGTTGATCGAAAGATGTTCGATTTCCCCAGACAGCCCTGCGCCTGTGTGGGCTATTAATACTACTTTATGATGCTCTGGGCACTGTGACCATCGAAGATACCTGGGAGCACTGCCCCCTGTTGGTAATACAGATGCGCACCAACATAAAGAAAGCCTATTCCACCGCACGGCTTATACGTGATATTCTGCGATCGCGCGCAGATTGTAACGCCCTGACCTCAATGAGTTCTGATACTCGGGAACTTCACTGCTCCAGTAGAAAAGGAAGACTGTGGCGGAAAGCGAGAACAGTTTATGCTGGAAAGCACATACATACTAAAGCATTCCTGAGGCAATGGTAATCAGTAAGAGGAATAAGAACTTGTGGATTGTAACAACATTAGCATCCTGGCAGCCAATAATACCTTTCGCATGAAGTCGCACCGTCGATATATCAGAATCGGGGCTATTCCAAATGGAGCAGCGTCACCGATACCTATCCATGATCTGAATTTCAGCTTGTTTGCAGTCTTTGCTTGAATATGGCAAATTAGCCACAGCAGCGCAATTGAAGTGTGCAACAGTTGTAAAGAAACGTGATTTGCTAGACCACACTTGAATCATACATATGCAGGGCGTGCTTTGCATTTGCTTACAAAGGTGTGCACTGAAAGAAAGTCCAACAAACTCCGCAGTCAAGATATATACATATACCAAATTTGATTCTCTTAGAGACGATGATGCGACGCAAACAGAATAACTGTTTCCTTCATACTGTGATACAGAGCACTGCATTAACTGTTGAGCACAGACTTGCTGGGGTCAATGTAGATGCTGGTCTGCTTCTTTGTCAACACCTAAACATCCCTTGTTGCTCTCAGTGATGCTTCTAATTGTTGGCCCAATAGGTGTGTTTAGCTATTCAAATTCTCAAATGGGTGGGTATCCATTGCGAATACCGGAAAGCAACAAAAAGTGACAATCAGATAAAAAGAGGTGAGATGCCTTGATATTATTCTTTCCAAAACAGCCAATGTGTCTCAGAGCAAAGCTTCGTATATGACAATCGAGACTGAAAGTGGTTGGAAAGGGGTTGATTGAAAATGGAATTTCAATTCAACATAGAATCTCCTCGCAGGAATCCCCCGCTGTGACATGAAATTCCCAAAATGAACCTCCAGTACTCCTAAACCCTGTTGACATCATCAGTGTTTTCCCCATCTGAGTTCTATAATGAATCTCCTTCCACCTCCCGCATTCTGACCAGTTTTTTTCGCTCATCATATTATTACATAATGTACAATTCGAGTCGCTAGATAACACGAGGAACCAAATGGGATTTGGCAGACATGGCCATGGTTTCCGTAAAAGCGCAACGGCGAGAGCGATTTACTCCTTGATCTTGGCCAGAAGCCTATTGACAGCGTAAGAATGTGAATTTTGCGGATATCAAGAAATATATAGGACTCACTCATGGTCACGGAATAAGGTGTATTCTTCTTCTCCAACCTTCACAGGACTTCCGCCATACTATGTAACCAACAAGTCAGCAATCACGGGTCTAATTCAAGTTCGCACACCGGGCCAATTGCGACGCCGCTTACCTGAGGAATCAAAACCTTATCACCGGCATTCACACTCATAGCAATTCTGTTTCCCTGCTTATCGACCGCACCAGGTCCAACAGCCAAAACACGGGCTTCGTTGAGCTCCTTGACGGAGCTCTCGGGAAGGAAAATACCGGAGGCGGTTTTACTCTCGGCCTTTATTCTCTGAACAAGGACACGGTCCAAGAGAGGCATGAGGTTTTTGATGCTGCGGAGAGCCTGATGATCATTGGCCTTGTTAGCATGGTTTCTTGAAAGATAGCAGTAGCATACTGCGATCCGGGATGCCTAGGACTAACCATTGTGAGATGATGTCTGAATTGGAAAGAGAAGGATAGCAAAGAAAATGTAGGGAGTATTTGCTGTGATGAGATTAATTGAAAGAAGGGAAGTCTGTCGGATCGAGGAGTAGGTTAACTAGTGATGCTGGAAGAAGAGCTTCATCTTTTTTTTTTTTTTTTGGCTGAGAAATTTCGAGAATAAATGCCAAGACTACAGGTTCAGAGCATCACCCAATCCGGTTAGCGTGGATTCCAGCTTCCCCATCTTAGTCATCCATCAACAACTGGTCATCTGCCTCAATACTTTCGAGAGCAGCTATTATTATATTACACAGTATGTACTTTGTTTGTATTTTGGTGTTGGCAGTCAAGTGAATGGAAGGAATATATCCTTGGCAATAGGCATAGGCTTGTGAAGGTTCGAGTGGACCAAAATAGCCACCTTGATATTTCCGTTGGTTGTCATGGAACTTTGACGACATTGAAAGTCGAGAATGAGAAGTAATGCAGCAAAATAAGTATTGTACATGTCTCCAACACATAAATTGTCTATTTGCATGCCGGTTTACCATCTTCGAATTCCTTTTCCACGGACACCACCACCAAAGGCTGCCGCACGTTGATGGTAACCGGCATAACCCATCTGTTGTTGGCCGCCAGGCTGTCCACCGTAGGCTTGTCCCGGTGGCTGAGCTCCGTACCCTGGTTGGGCGCCTTGAGGAGTTCCAGCACCCGGTTGCCCACCTCCCATCATAGCTTGGGCGTGTTGCATAAATGTCATTGGGTCCATCGACGAGGGATCCAGACCTTGAGCCATCATGCCTGCGAGCATGCCTTGCATCATCTCTGGTGACAACTCCGGCATACCAGGTGGCATTCCTGGCATTACATTCGGCGGACCCGCGCCTTGTGGAGGGGCCGCGCCTGGACCCGGCACTGCGCCCGGAGGTGGTTGCGGAGGACCGGACATGCCAGGCATCCCACCAGGCGCCAGACCAAGGAACGCGTGCATATCCTGAAGTTGCTTCTTCTGGTCACCGACTTCTTTTCGCAATTCCTGCTGCTTCAAGCAGTAGCTCGCCCATGTGAATTCATCAAAACCGTAGTTAAAGTAGTCACTTATATCGGACCCTGGCCGTCGCCAGGCTTTATCATCCTCCGAGGGGAAATCGGCATCTAAATCAGTGGATAGGATAGGTTTGGATGTAGCTGGGTGAACGGGATTCGCACTAACGTCGATAGTAGAGGTATGCTGAGGAGGATATGATGATCCTGGTTTTTGAGGAACAGTTGGTTTCGCCGTCGCTGGATGAACAACGGAAGCTTCGGGTTTTGGGGTGCTTGTAGCGTCGCGAGGTGACGGCCGTGGAGCTTCATTTCGAAATGCGCCGTGTTGTGGAGGCTGTCTACCCTGTATAAGCTGTCTATCAAGAGGGTGTTGTTCCGCTTGACTTACATTGGGGCCGCAGCTGTGGGTTCTGGAGCTTCTGTGATGATATTGAAATCATCCTACAGATTATTAGCACAAATCTCAATAACAGCCAAGAAGCTCACTTCTTCTTCTTCCTCCTCCTCCTCCTCTTCCTCTATTTCCTCTTCTTGGTTTTCAAGTTCCATTTTGGCATCTCCCGATTCATCGGAGGTCCTTTGGTGATTAGCCACAGCGTCTGCGGGATTGTAAAGCTCATCATCTTCTTCCTCCATGTTTGCCATTCGTTCGCAACCTGTCGCACCGACGGGACGCTGAGTACGAAAAGACTCTGTATCAAAATAAGAATCCCCTCGGCTCGACCTCTTATGTAGAGCTTCGAAAGAATTCAGGCAGACTTCAGAATGGATGAACGACTCGATGACTGGACTTAAGTAACTGTCGGCTAAACCTAGTACCACAAATCGACTGACAATGGAATCTCAATGGCTCCAATGCCTGAGTTTTATGAGCTGTTTGCGAATGAAGGCTTATGGTACGGGACGTACTCTTAAAGCTTCAAATCTGCATGTTAACAAAGTGGTCACGTGCGTAAATAGTTACAGTGGTTTGAAATATTCATGCAAAATGGGCTGATTTTGCCCCATTTGACTGTGTAGCAAAAACCCACAAAAATTGAATGTGTTCAAAATTGTATTTTCAACAAATCTGTAGAAAAACCACTCTAGATATCTATTTTTCATACAATTTGTTAGTAAATTTGATGCTATGTCTTCTAAACTGTCAGAATATGATGTCAATTTGATTATTGAGCTTCTGAAGCACAGTAATAACTCTTATGAGATTGCATCTGCTGTCAACTGTCATGTTGCTACAGTATATTGAATTGCTTGCAATTATTAAACATTTGAGAAGCTATGAGACTCTAGAGATCTAGTAAAAAAATCTAGAAAGCTCTCTCATCAGATTATGAAGAATTTAAAAGATTTTTTCAGCAAATATTCAATAGCATATCTTGATAAGACAGTAACATTTATGCTGAAGAAATATGACATTGAGATTAATGTTTCTGCAGTTTCAAAAGCACTAAAAACTCATGACATTTCACATAAAAAAATAAAATATCTCATGAATTAAGCTGCTGAAGTCTGAAGCTTTGAAAATTAAGCTGCTGAAATCTGTAGAACTAACTGTTTCTTCATGATTAAATGCATTCTGTAATTGCTCAAAGAAACAAAAAATTACATGCAAATTAACTAATTAAATTAATCAATTGATTGTCAGAACAGCTAATATTTCTTGACAAAAATGCTGCAAATGAATGAATTTTAGATCACAAATATGACTGATTTTCTAGAAACTTTTCTTGTTATGTTCAAATTTTTTGCAAGTGATTTTGTTGCTGAAGCATTTTTTTTGCTCTTGATATCAATAATTATATTGCAGTAAACATTTTTCATGAATTTTATAACATTTAGAGATTTAATAAATTTGTTAAGCATTATGTTTTTTCTAGATGCCAACACAATTAATCAATTTTGATTATGAATAATTGTTTAATTCACTGATCAGATAAGCTCAAGAATATCTGCAGAAAGACAAAAATTAAACTGATTTTTTTATCATTATATTTGTCTGATTTCAACTCAATTGAACAGTCATTTCACATGTTAGAAACATAAATTTGAAGATATAAAAATATGACAAACAGTAAGAAGTTTGTTGATGATTTTGAAAGCTTTCTACATCATGCAGTTAATAATTTTATGAAAGAAAAAAATGTCAGAAAATTTTATTGAAAATCTCATATTGAATAACAAATTTGACACAGAATATATAAAAATGTGAGTCAAATTATATAAAGAAATGACAGCAAATCTGACAGTCAATTCACAGTCTAGTTAATTCAAAATTTGAAGTAAATGTGAGATGATTTTAACTCAGAATAAAGTAAAAAAATATATAAAGAAATGACAGTAAATCTGACATCTAATTCACAGTTTATTTGATTCAGAATATATAAAAAATTTAACTAAAATATATAAAAAAACACAGCAAATTTTACACTCAATTCACAGTTTATTTAACTCATTTTTGATCTAAAGCTTATGTCTTCTTCTTCAACAATTCAAAAGCTTCAGAATCAAGCATATCATTCAGTTCTAGCTGCTGAGATTGTGTCTTTTTGATCTTTATCTCAAGATATAGATTTTTAGCATGCTGGTGCCATGCAGAATTCTTTAAATTATTATGTATAATGTCAAAAATGCTTATTTTTATATTCAATTTATCAATCTGTTCAGAACAAATTTTTTGAAACTGATCAAGTTTGTATTTTTCTGTCATAAAAGCTTTTTTTGCCTTCTGCAAAAACTTTTCTTGATTGAATTTCTGAAATATCAGTTAAAAAAAAAATGCATGAAACATTATTTTGTCATAATCATCATATTGTGAAATTGAACTGCTTGATCTCAAGATTATCTTTCTTTTTTTTTAAATTTAACAGTTTTTTCATCTGAAATTGTGTTGTTTGTGACTGCAGAAAGAATGAAACTCAAAAAAAAATCAGAAAGTGACTGCATCAAGCTTTCTGAAAAAAGATTTTTCATTGCAATAATAAAATACTGTAAAGAATTTGCTAAAAATGTTTCTGAAAATCTTGCAGAAAAATTCATAAAAAAATTTATGAAAGAATTTGCTGAAGAATTTGCTGAAGAATTTGTCAGAAAATTCATCAGAAAATTTGTCATTGTATACAAAAAGTGAGAAGAATATAAAAAATATGAATAAAAAAAATAAGAAAATATATTTTTATTATTGAATTTACTTGTGAAATGCTTCAACAACATCATCTGCATCAGATTTGCATTCAAATCAGAAGCAATTGATTGTTGAGATTTAAAAATACTTGTAAAAACTTAATTTGAAAAATTTACTTCTGCAAAAATAATAAAAATTATCACTAATTTTTTAAAAATAAATTTTTTCTTGCTGATTTTTCTGATTCAATGCTTGACAAGTTTCTGAGATGAGTTAAAAATAATAACATTATTTGCTTTGATTTATTTAACTCAGATTGTCAGATTGAATGAAATTATAAAAATATGATTATCATTCAGCAAAGAAATTTAATAAATTTTTTCATCATAATTTGCACATGCAGTTTTATTACATTTAAATTATTTCAATATATTTTTTGTCAGCTGCACTGCTGAGTCTGTTGTTTTTTTATTTATTTCAAAAAACTGATAACTTGTTGCAGTTGATCAGAAAAACTTTACAGCTAAAAATTTATTAAATATAAAACTTAATCATAAAGACTTCACAAACTGTTCATCTTGCTGAGCAAACTTTAAATCATGAGTTCATTGCTGCTGCTGCTGTTTGTTTATTTTTATTATAAATTTGAATTTTATATTAATCTCTCTGATATCTGCTTCTCACTCAACAGAATGTCTCAGAACAGAAATCATATCAGTTCAGTTCACAGAGTTATTTATTAAAAATTTTTGATTTTTAAATTTTTAATTCACAAAATTTATTACTATTTCTTCATGCTCAAATTCAATCTTCTGATCTCATTTAGACTTTCATTTAATAACAGAATTCATGTGCTGACAAAGATAAGTGTTCAAATCAAAGAATTCATTGAATTTGACAATTTTTGTGTCATCAGCAATGCAATCTTTGTCAACAGAGCTTCAAATGTAAATTAAAAAATTGACATTAACAATTAAATTCTTCTTTTCAATAAATTCTTCATCAACAGACAGTGCAGGCTTTCTGAGAATGTTTTTTTTTTATAATTTCAATCACATTTCTTTACAGTAGAATACTGAGACTCTTTCAACATTTTTATTTCATTATTTTTCTTGCTACAGATTGAAATAAAATCTTCTGAGATTTCAGCAGCTCTAGCAGCTCTAGCAGCTTCATTCTTGAGCTTTCACAGAGTGATTTTGAGATCTGTTTGAGTGACAGAATCTTTTTTTGTACTGAAGATCTGCTTAAATCAATTCAAATCACAAGATTTCTGCAGTGGCATGATGGAATTGATAATTTTTGATATGTCAGAATAGAGAGAGCCTTGAAGATCAAATTTACTAACAAATTGTATGGAAAATAGATATCTAGGACAGTTTTTCTACAGATTTGTTGAAAATACAATTTTGAACACATTCAATTTTTGTGGGTTTTCACTACGCGGTCAAATGGGGCAAAATCGGCCCATTTCGCATGAATATTTCAAACCACTGTATGATGACCTTTCTGCGCTCGACAGCTTCACGTCCCTCGCTGGAAACATTCAACTCTAATCAAACGAAATGGCTACTTCATCAGAAACGCAAAGCCGAACCTCGACACCTCGGTCATTCGCAAATCAAACGACGTCGGCAGAAGAACTCCTAAAATCTCAGACAGTCGGACTGGTACACCTCTCAGAATTCCGTAAACGTCGAGCGGACATCCTTGAGCAGAAAGAACGAGAGGCCCATGACAAGTCATTAGGTCGTTTAGGTGTTGGAAACTCAAGAAGTGCTACGCCATCTGCAGGAGATGTTACTGACAGGTAATCTTTAAATCCCGAGACCTTTCTAGAGACTTCAAAACTGACGACCAAAGCGCAGTGGTCTAACAGGTCAAAGCGATTCGGGGCAGCCGCTAAGAAAGAAGAAAAAGAAGGATAAAAGAGTTGGTAGAAGCAAGTTGTCATTTGACGACGATGAAAGCGGCGTCGAAGTTGAAGATTTGGCCTCCACTAAAGATGGAAGCTATACCCGATCTCCGTCCAGAGACATCAGCGACGGAACACCTCAACCGCGTGTTCGAAAGCTGGCACCGAACCCTTCTCTACTGGCTCCCGCACCTAAGATTATGACAAAAGCGTCTCTTGAAGCTGAGGCCCAAATGCGAGATAATCTCCGAAAAGAGTTTCTGGCTATTCAGGAGAAGGTGAAGGCGACAGAGATACTCATCCCCTTTGTCTTCTACGATGGGACAAATATTTCAGCCGGAAAAGTAAAAGTCAAGAAAGGCGATCCTGTTTGGCTTTTCTTGGACCGTTGTCGTAAAGTTGGAGCAGAACTAGGTGTTCGAGGCACAGGAGGCGGAGGAAGAGGGCGTAAAGATCATCGTAGAGAGTGGGCGAGGGTGGGTGTGGATGATCTGATGCTAGTACGAGGAGGTGTCATTATACCTCATGTATGTTGAATTGCATCCAACGCATACTCCACCGACTAACAAAAAGTACAGCATTATGAGTTCTATTACTTCATTGCGAATAGAGTACCATCTTTCGAAAGCGACGGCGGATTATTATTCGATTATTCAAGTACCGCTCCTCCAGAAGATAATCCAGAATCGCCGCCTCAACTCGAAGGAGCAGACACGGATCCTACCTTTACGAAGGTCGTCGACAGAAGATGGTTTGAAAGGAATAAGCACATATTTCCAGCGAGTCTCTGGCGTGAATTTGAACCTGGGAAGGAGTTCGAGGAAAAGATGCGGGGTGTTCGACGTGACAACCAGGGAAACACATTCTTTTTCTAGTCTCATTTGCTCAAAACCTTTCGCAGCAGTTGCCTGGGACCTCTGTTGTAGAAACTTTGTTGCTGAACCCATCAACTCCGGAATGCAGTCCCTTCGATTCCAATCATTGGCGTGTCGATATCAGCAATAATTCTTGGTTTGCAACTGAGATTTGGAGATGAATGTCCGCCCTTTGATACTAACTAGACTAGAGTACGTCACGCTATTCTGCAAATGTAGTCTTGAGCACATATATCTTTCTGCAGATTTCAGTGTTTTCCTTCTGCCGAACATTCTGATGTGCAAGTTGGGATGAAAGACCGGCCAATGAAGCTACTATGGACCCTTTCCGAATGGGGAAACAGGGTGACTAAGTCGTTCGCTCACAACCTCATCTCAAACAAGAATTCTTCCCTGCTTGACGGTCTCAGTTCTTTTTGCGTGCTCTCGATAATGATATCGAGGCAGCACATCTTATCCCATAATGGCTCAAGTCTTGGACTTTTGCCTGCGATGCAACACTTTACAGTGCCGTGCTAGCCTTACTGAAAGAGCTATCGTCACGACTTGTTCGTATGTTCTGCTGTCTTCTTCACTCTTTCAGACGGAACATTCTAATTGATTGGATCCAACTAGGCATATATTTTGCCTTAAATGCGCAGAAAATTTGGGCTTAGCTCGATCAACTGGCACCGATCGCCGATGTCCAGCGTGTCAAACGAGTCTTCTTAACCCCGACGATGTGGTTTCTACGGTACTAAATCCCACAGAGGATTATAAAACAAGTGTGCTCAGTGGACTGGATCCGAATACGATAATGGAGTGTGCTGGAAGAGCGTTGGCATTCTGGACGTATCAGACAGCGCAGGAAATGTAAGTTGCTGTTCTGGAATAAGTGAGCTTTGGCTTATTTCCAGTGCTTACTTGGGACAGTTTCTATCAAGAATACCTCGGGAAGAATTTAACAGATAAGTATACGGCATTAAACAAACAGATGGACAAGGTCATCCATGATGCCAACTCCGAGATGTCCACTCTCCACCAGCGAATTGAAGGTATGCTTACTGAAACCGTCTCTATATATCCTCTGGAGGGAGCGGTTCCATTAACAATAATAGACTTAAAAATAAGTCAAGAGCAACTACAAAAGAAAAACCAAGAGCTAGTGGAGCTATATCGTGACAAGAACAAGAAGCATGCCCAAATTACAAACCTATATAATCTCCTAAAAGCCCGAACGATGAGATCGCAGCTCCAAACCGCAGTTTCTGATACAGTGGCCCACCACCTCCAATCACTTGGGGCACCAGGAACCTGCACATCCAGTGGCTTTGAGCAAAATCCACCATTGATGCCTGTTTCCTCAAATGCGAAACTTAATCACTATGAACCATCAGTCCTTTCCAATGGCAATAATACAATTGAACAGATGCACCATCGGCGGAAAAGTGGGAGCTCAAACAATCAAACAAATCCAACAATGATGCCGCCACCAAGCGCAATACCGCAATCATTTCGCAGTAGTGAGCCTCTGTAGCCCCGTACTTATTGCTGCTGGTGTTGACTTTCTGTAGCCAATCTTCCGCAGACAACTCCTCAACAATCGCATCGAACACAAATCCCACCTCCTTCCCGCGCAATGAACTCCAGCCAATGCAGACTAAACCATGGCCACCGAAACCTTGTATCCCCAAGTCGACTATTCAGTCTGCCTCATCGCTCTCCAAATAACCCCGATACAAGCAAGACTTTTCCGGCTGGCTCAAGTAACTATGGATTTAGCGCGGGTATGAAAGTCGGACGTCCCAATGATTCTACATTCGCCAATTCAGATGCGCGGGGAGGAATGTTCAGCAGACCCATTCTTTAAGCGCAATTGATTTGTGATATATTTTCTCCACTTTGCTCCCTATCTGTTTTATATTCTGTTCATATAATCCGGGCAACTTTTGCGTGGTATATACTAATATAAATACTAGAGTTATTTGTCGCATTGGTAGTCTCCTTTTCCTTAACTGTCTTCTGATGATGCATTTGATTGTTATGAACATAATCATATATCATATTCCGATTGCCAGTATACTAGACTGCAATGACAAGAGTGTATCAACCTCCATCTTGTTCTTGGCTCCTCCTAAGCATATGTATGTGCTGTGATATGTGAAGCAGGGTGGACCAATGTTGCTGGAGTAGATAACTCAAGTCTTGTTGCAAGCTGGAGTCAGACGGTCAACGACTGATGCAAAGGCTAGAAGGCCAGCATAGATAGTTACAATTTTTTTAAGCAAAATGGATGAGTATCCAGCGCCAATCTTGATCAAGAATGAACCAACTTTCAGATCAGATGGACCGCGCTTTAGAGCCCGCTAGTTATCCGTCTGATAACTAGTTTACCCCCCACCTTTTTCGACCACATCCATACAACACCACTGTGGATCAGCAAAGACGTGTAGGATGGACGTGGTTGGTTGTATTGTAACTAGCAACTAGGAAATCTACCAAATATATCTGTCGGTCACGTGAGGGTCGGGTAAGCTGTATTACCTAACAAGACGCACAGAGTCGGTAACTAATTCCTGACCCTCCCCAATCACCTCAGACAAAAATGCGAAAATGCCACACTCGAGAGTCTCCAGCATGATGCAAAACGACCTGTACCAAGGTTATAATTCATGCTGGCTGGAAAAATATCATTTTTATCGCGAGATTGCAATTAGGGAGCATGCCATCGGGTCATGTATAAAAGGATAAGTGTAGATAAGAGGTCTAGCAGGGCCCCATTCAGCGAGAGCTACGGATGGGCTAGAAACTTAAACAGGGGCTTTTTTGTATTGCAATTCAGGATTGCTTGGTTCTCCCTTCTATCTGTCCACATGGCAGTCCTGGGTAGCAATGAGGAACTTGGGATTTTGAAGTGAAATCAAAAAGGAAATGCATGAGTGAAGGGCACGATCATGCAGTATTTAATTTCATGGTAGCATCACCAAGAGTCAAGAAAGTAGCATGAGTGTAGGGAAAATGAAGGTTACATAGCATGCACTGTACATGTACATACATAGCAATGACTGGCCATCAAAAACTAAACACTAGCCCCCCAACGCCATGAATGCAATAAGTCCTCTCTGCACTCCATAAATGCAGTTTGAGAGGAATCAAAAAAGAAGTATGTAAGCCCGTTCTATGGAACCCATAATCTCACAAAACCTACCACTTCCCGGCGGCAGGTAACGCAACTTCCAAAGTTATTCATTGCAAGGCTAATTCTGCATTCTTCGCAGATGCAGAGACAACGACAAGGCCAAGTGATGATGGATCTTGAAGCAGCCTGGCAAACAACACATTGCGGGCCTGAAGGTCCGAGGCCAGGTGCACCGGTTTCCCAAGACGATGATGATTCGTGGGAATTGGACGCTGACGATCGGTCATGGCCACCTAGCCGTCGCGACAGAATGAGTTTTTCCAGTATTTCGGCTTCTTCTTCGATGGATGGTCGCCTTTTTTCGCCCTGGCTTTCTGACAAAGGAGGGAAGTATGAATGGGAAAATCGGTTTATCGTCAATACGCGAGCTCTTTCCAGCTCCATTTGCTTCCTGAACTGGCTTCGTGTCATAATCCTGCCTTCTTGACCAGCAAGCAAATGTGAGGAAAGTATGCGAGCCTCTAGCCTACTCTCGCGGTCTTTCGGATCTAGTAACCGTGCGAGAGAATCTGTGTCGATGAGCGCATCCGGTGCTTCAGACTTAGATTTGCGCGCCCTAGACGGATATGGATCCTCTTGGGTGGGGGTTCTGCGACCATCTGAAGCATTTGACTCCCATTCATCGTCTTCATTTGTCGACATGGATATAACACTCGTGGTATCTTCCGAGTCATCTGAAGGTGGGATATAGTCGGCACTCTCGTCCTTTTCACCCCAAGCTCCCCCCAGTTTCCACCAGTTATACAGCTTTCTTTCAAACTGCCTTTCCTGAGGCTCTCCCCACCAGGCATAATGCATCATTTCCCTCTTTCGCATTTCCTGCTCCACATCAAAATCATTATTGTTGGGAAGCTTTAGCACGCCATCGTCTGTGAGTATCCAGAAATCCAGGGACGATTGATGAAATTGGTTTGAATTAGTAGCCTTCTGTGTTGTACCGGCCAATTTAATAAGCCACTGAGGACGATATCCGATGCGCATACGTTCCAGTAGCTTCACCAACCCAAAAGCAAACCATCCAACCAAAAGAAAGAAAATTCCTTTGAATAAGTTAAATCCATGATGAAACCTAGCAGGTCCTTGAAACGCGCCAACATTTCCACGATTAGTTCCGTGCTTCGCAGACCGCACACCGCGCTTCTTCTTCTCGAACTTCTTCTCCTGAGCGTATCCTGTTTCCCATTCTATGGCGCTATCTGGGACTTTAAAATGAAGGCCATCATCAATATTAAACGACGGATCGCTCGGCGACAGCCTTGATTGCTTGCCTCGAGACCTAGATTCCACAATTTCGGCAAGTCTGTCTTCTTCTAGCCAGGTCATTCTCTTTGCAACAACGCCCTTTCCTTCATTCAGGAAGACAGCTTCACTGGCTGCTGTTAGTGAGGAATAGCCTATCCTCACTAGTGTCGTGTAAAAGTCATCGCGAACATTTAATCTTATGTTTTGGATGTGTGAAGACCCCTGCATATTCGAATGGGCGAGAGCCAGCCGTTCTCGAAACGATGTTGGGTGAGGAAGGTCGGAAGGAAGGGAGGAGGCAGTCAAAAGAAGGGCAAGACAGTATATACTGCCACAAGCTAAAATTCCAACCAGTATAAGCAAATGAGGTACAAAGCCCACAATGCAGACTGTAGGGAACCTCAGAACTGCTGTGTCATAACCTAAGGCAAACGAATTGTACATTCCCCAGATTATGGAAGCCATAAAGCAAAGACCCCAAACAGTGGTATTGGCGAGTCGATACTGGCTTTGCTTTCCGAAAACATCAAGAATATTTGACATCAAGCTATTGCAACTCGAAATGAGCGTAATGAGTAACAGTTCCGGGGTCACGTTTAGTCTTTCTAAAACTTGGTTTCGCGTAAGAAGTTGGGATGTACCGGATGAATTTTTAGCTGTGACGGAGTTGGCTGGTTTAATGTTTCCAAACAATCCGAGCCCGATCGATTGGGTGAGCATGGTTTCGGCCTCTGCGAAAGCAAGGGAGTGCTCGAAAATAGACATGCCTGTCTCCGCAGCTACAGGCCTTCCTTGGAGTGCACATGAGAGCGTTTCCACGAAATGACCTAAACAGAGACGTACAAACGCGGGCCAAAGGAGAGAGAATGAACCGTGCGGTATTTCTCCGGCTTTGGTAGGGGAACCCATAGAAACCGCGCTGCACGATGCCTGTTCATCCTCCCATTGCAAGAGAAAAGAGCTTAAATTGTACAGAAAGCCGCCTTCACCAGCATAATCGAGAGTTGACAGCTTTTTGGGTTTTCCATAACGGAGCACTGCATAGTTTGGAGAGGTTTGACACCGACTGGCTCTAAGCAATGACAAGATCTGAGTAGAAAATAACACAATTGGAATTATTCGCAAAAGCAGCGTACGATGCCACTTCAGAGAAATATGCCGGCGAGTGGAAGCATAGATAGTAACTCGGTTCAAGACAAGGGCCTGTGAGCCAGGTCAGCAACCATCTTCGGCGTTCGGGCCTCGGAGAACACACTACAAGAAAGCAACCCATCGACCACTTGCTTATCATGTAACTGAAAAAACCACTGAACTTCCTCACGCTTTGAAACATCTCCACAAAGGAGAATCCCGAGGCATCAGCTGCTACTGCGGCACCATCGGTTCCGGCAGCTCCGGTTCCGCCAGCAACAGCATCAGCAACATCAACTTCGATTCCACCACCGACCCCTCCTATCAAGTCTGCCCCACTCTCAATCAACGATGCTATAAGCCTGTCCAAACCCAATGATCGGACCAGAGTGCCTGGTAAAGTAACAAAAAGGAAAACCTCGGTGCGGTATATAACGCGAAGAGGAAGTAGGAAGAAATCCCGCGGGCTGGAAGGAAAGAGCGGCAATCGAGAGGCCGTGGTACTCAAAAAACTGACATTATTGTAAACTGAAGATGAAAGGGAGGGCTCCGCCGGAGAAATCGAAGGAAAGGTCGTTGTCACGGGCTCCATGGCTGCATGAGGAAAGACGCGAGAAGGCCCACGAGAATATCAATGTGAGGAAATTCGTTATATGTCAAATTTTTTGTCGTTATCGAACTGGTATCCGTCATAAGAATTGATTGAATAGCGAGTAATGACAGAAGTGAATGGCCGTCGTCAATGGAGCGTCCCAGTCTCCTGCACTGGCATAGTCTGTCTGGCTTGTTCAGTCAGTCACGTACTACGTCACAGTCAGACGTGGGGCCATCGCCCTCAGCCACGGTTCCGTGAGAATCTTTCAAAAGGGCGAGCCAGCACATTGACTTAAAAAAGGCGAACTGAGAGTTGAGAACAAGAGTGGTGAGATATCGCATCTCTGAAGCTGTTGTGATCGGCTTCAACTTCGAGAGAATCGTCACGAGTCACCCCTGTCTGGGGTGTTTGTCTTGTTTGTACGGGTCGCTCGGCTTAAAGTTTCACCGGTCTCCGGAACTAAGCTATAATGTACTCCGTATGTAGTTAAGCAAGCAAACAATGGCTTCTCTGAAGTGAGCCATTACTGAACAACAAGCTACCAAAGGAAATATATTGAAATAATGCAAAGATTGTTTCTTATCTAACTGTCTAAGATAGGCCAAAGAAGTCTGCAGGACAGAAACTCTTCCTATCCAAGCCAGGAAGACCAGTTTGACTCACTTCTGCCTGCTAACATTCTTCAAATCTTTGACCTTCTTTGAGCTCTGGTCTTGAATATGCATGTATGTGTGCACAAAAGAATGACATCTCATAAGAAAGTAGGAAAGTGTCTGGAACTAAACATTGGGCTGACAATACAATCACAGGTTGGGCCAGACCTCGTGACTGGCTTCCAGGGGTAGATGTGAGGACAGCATTGCCCTGTGCAAAACTTGTCAGGGTCGACTATGTACGTACACAGTATGGATGGGGCCATGGCCCATGGCCTTGTGGCCGTTAGCGATCAGCAGCCAGATCCTGGTGGCCAAGTAGCTTCCTGAACCTATGCGATGGACAAATAGCCCCAGGCAACCTTGATGCCTGAAAAGTTTCTTTGTGCACGTTCTTGATGAAAAATTGTATCAAGAAAGAATTCTGGAAAGCGTTCGCTGGGTTTGTCGGTAAAGTCACTTGAAGCCAAAGGCATTGATAGCCGCACATATACTGTCCTGACCTAGGGAACACTTCTCGCGACCAGGATCATATCCGCAGACTGACCGTCTTGAGTCTTTGAGTCCGGGATCGGTGCCGCTCTGCAACAATAACTTTGCAGCATGTGCTTGACATGTTCCTGGTATGCAAATCTCCAAATCTGAAGCCAACACATGCAAATGCTGCCTGACCGTTCACATCTACTATCGGATCCGGCATTGAGAAGAATTTCCAGTGTGTCTAAATAGTCATTATATATTTGTTGCGGTGAATGGTATCCTCAAAGAGTACAGCGGAAATCATAGGCACATAGAATGAAGGGAGTTTGGCCTTCTGTTTTTGCGGCGTTGGGGTCAGGTCCCTCGTCCAACAGCTCCTTGACCATGGTAGGGTTGCTCTTGTATACCGCCAGGTGCACTTCTTTTTTTGTTAGATATTGTGATTATGCGAAATCAGGTCATTTGCTATACATGGAATATTCCCATTGTCATCTTTCGTGTTGGGATCAAAACCATTCTGTACCGAAAATGCAACCATTTTCGTCCTTGGGCTGCTCGTGTCAAGGGGTTTTTAACCTCTCTATTGTGTAAATAAGCTGATACCTGAGGCCACGAGTCATTGCAGGCATTATAAATTCCCATTTCGCGCTGCAGTATTTACAGCTTGCCCCAGTTCCGATATTCTTACTCGGTCAATGCGAGTGAGAAGAATTCTGAAAGCGTTTGGATCGCTAGAAGCCACAGCCGCATCGACAGCGTCTTCGTCAGCATAAGTGAGAAGAAGTTTGAGAATTTCCAATTCTCCCCTGGCCCCAGCTCGCACCAAGGGGGAGTCGGGATAAAGTCAGGACGAAAGTCAGGAATACTGTACGGAGTATTCTGGAGTAAAACAAGAGCTAATGGAAGTTTATCAGCATAACCAGCCTGTCTGTTTCCGCCCGGTTTTCAAGCAGAAACCCGACGACCACCAAGTGTGCTCGAAGTGTAGCATCATGAGGTGGTTGAGCGATCTCGTCTTCGTCCACAGCACATCAATTAACATCTGCACCACGAGCTACCAAAAAACTTGATAATATCGAGGTTTCCATTCCGTCAAGCCGTGGGTAGGGTCTCCACGCCCAGGGTGTTGGGCTGCACCCCAATAAAGCATTGACATTTATCTCTGGAGTAAAAGCTGATTCCACAGAATCAGGCTGCTTTCATCTATTGCTGTGAAAAGGGCAGTATAAGCAGGATCATCTGGTGGCGCCCATTCGAAATTCTCAGGGGACGACCATTGTTCCATTAGGGCCGGTTCGGGTTGAGCTGCTTATAAGCATATCAGCGGCCTAATGGTCCCACTCCGGCCTCGTTGTACGCACTTTTCTTCGTTGGCAGCTATTTTCAGCCCAACGCTAAACGTGCTATATCTGACTTAAACTCCCTTCATGGTCATGTATGTATGTAGTTATGTAGTTAGTCAAATTGGACGCAGAATGGTTGCTCAGTTAAGGAAGCTAAACACTCGTCTAGGGTTTCTGTCATAACCAGCGGCTTAGATCTGGTGAATAAACAAGGACAATAAGGAGAACAGTGTCTATGCGAGATTCTTGGGTATATTGATATAAAATGGCTATCCTAATGGTACATACATATTGTATGGAGTGCTCTCGAAGAGCTCTATCTGGAAGTTAGGTGACTATAGTTCGATAAAACATAGGTTCAAATTGCACCAAAATTTGATCCTGACAATATTTTATAACCAAATGATATAGTTCCAGTTTTTCTGGGCAGGCATTGGTCCAGATTACCCTCTCACTGTCCCGGAAAGGCCGTCGAACAACTCCCGGGGGGTTTCATCCTTCCCAGCTAAATTTCCTCCTATGTACACGTGGCGGTCGCTGAAGTTCTTCCAAAGCCTCATCTGGATCCTGGATATTCTCGATTGTCGGGCTGTTCGTCTCCGTGCCAGAAGAATACTCTGCCTGAGGTACCGACCGTGGGGTAACTTGAGGGAAAGATTCATCAAGCAAACGACCCGCGGTAGGGCTTAATGGAGAAGGGCCACCCGTGCTGTCATTTTCATCGAAAGTCTCACCTGGATCAACTGGGCTGACGATGTAAGTTTCGACCTGGTCATTATCCAATGGTAGATCAGACAACACATATACAGGAGGTCCCATGGTGGATGTCGCATGTATGTCTGATGGCGGGGACTCTCTGATATTTTCAAGGCCTCCTTCATCTCCGTAAGCAGGAGGACCGTCAGCTCCACCTCGTCTCTTTCCATTTGCGCTGTAGAAAGGGTTAGTCACTTCCGAAGCTTCAAGCTCAATGAGTTTGGTGGAACCCGGAAGCTCGAATCGGGTGACTGAAGAGTCCGCCGGTGCTTCAACGGCAAAATGCTTATCACCGAGCAATTCGGATGGTGCCGGAGATCCCGACGAGCGCCAAAACTTCCAGTAATATCTTCTTCGCTTATCCTTCGGCCCCCTTTCTCGAAATCGGAATGGGCCCAGGGCTAGTTCACCTTTTCTTCTGCGTCGACAAATCACAATACCAACGCAAGCAAAGATGATAACGGCAGCGCCAAGACCCACACCAATGCCAGCCGCAGCACCTGTCGATAAAGAACGATGCGAACCAGAAGGGTCTTTGCCTGGGCCATCTGCCGGAGGAGTAATTTTGACTAGGTTCTTGTAGGCACCACCGTCGGCTGGGAATTTCGCCTGGGAAATTGAGAAGTTTCGTCGTCCATAATCAACTGCTAGATATACTTCTTGTAAGAAAGCTCTCCCTAAAGTGAACTGTTTAGGATCAGACGCCTTTCGCATAGGAAAGTACCGAAGACCTTGCGAACTGGCATTTGCGCCCAGTTTGGGAAAAGGGTAGGAAAGTTTATGATCAAATGCATAGAAGGGTAGAGTAACATTAACGGCCTTTTTGGAGTCCGGAAGATCGGAGAGTGTGAACGTGAAGGATATATTTGAATTCATCGCGGTTTCGTACTTTGAGAAATTTGATCCATAGGTATAGAGTTGAAGTGTGTCGTTGTATTCCAGGCCCAGCTCAGCCGCAAAAGCCGTACAAAGGTACTCTGGAAACCAGAAAAAGGGGGTGGATGAATCAATTGTGTAGAGCTCCAATCCTTTTGAGATGGGAGGACGTGCAAGATTCGATCCCTGAGGTTTGAGCTGTGTGGAAATTCTGATCGATTTGACAGCCACAACCGGCAGGTCATCTGGGGACAAGGCGAAGGTGACGTTATTTTCAAAGAATCGATTCCTATCAACGCCTCCAACGGTGAGAGACGACGGAACGCCCTTGAGTTCTACAACACCATCGGTTAATGAAGATTCGATGTCATGTCTGGACGGGAAACTGACGATAATATGCTCCAGCAGTATAGCCGTAGCTGTGGCTTGGGATTAGGCTTCGGTTCTCGACCAGGGTACTGAGAAAAGATAGCTTATCACCACCGGTGAAGGCGGTTTTCTTGACTCCCAAGCCTAGGGATCCAATCCACCAGTCCGTTGTATTGATCATGCTCACAACCTGGTCGGCCAGAACTAACTGGTCACTCAGCGATATGCTATCACAGCCATAATCACCAATCCCTCCACGACCTAGTTGGAGGGTATCTCCCATTTCATAGAACCCGTGTTCTTTCCACGTACTGGACTCGTTCGAAAGAAAGAGACCTCCACGTTTCGTACGACATTCCATAGCTAAAGCTCGGTTAGTGCTCCAGTCCAGTCGTGGGCATACCTGACTGTGTGGCCGCAGAAATGTTATAAAACACACCAACGCATCCAGCTCTGGGGATTATAAGTGAATTCACGTACACGAATCGCATCCTTCACGCCCAATGACCCAGATCTCGGAGCTGCCAGTATTGGGAAACACGTTCATCCATTGTGGAGGGGAGCCGACTTGAATGGACACGCTATCACTGCCAGTCAGAACCAGAGGTAAAAGAAGAAATGGACCAAGCTCCTGTCTGATCACTTACGGGCTCCAGTTACCATCATACCCAATCCTGACACGTTAAGAATTCAGCATCCTGTGTATCGGATAGCAGCTCTGGAAACCTACCAGTCGGACCCCACCGGAATAGCCAACGGAGCTGCTTGATTGTGCGCAGCACGAGCTAGCGGCCATAGCAGAACAACATTCAAGACAAGCTTGAGGCTGATATGGGATCTGGTGAGTGCGCTAAGATCGAGACTCGAAAGCGACGTCAAGCGCATTGTTGGCGCGTTCAACGAGTGGAGTGGCTACATGGAAGCAACATCACCTCCAGAAGAATGAATGTGTGTACGGTCAACGCTTCACACCAGACGAACAGGCGTGTTTAGTTCATTCACCACAGATGATGTAGGATGCTAGGAGCATCCCCAGCACTGTCAACACTCGAGATTCCCGTCATGTTGGGAGAGATGAAGAGCCCACCTGGTCTCGAAATTGCAGACCTTCGATTATGTAAATTAAGTTCGCTGCGAGATGCATCATCCCAGGCATACAAAGCGTGTTGTCTGTATCGAAATCAGCGCCGGCAAGGATGTCCCCGTCGCACGAAATAATAAGGAATAATGAACAGGTTTTAACGGTCAACTGCAATCAGCAAAGAGTCCTCCCTCCTCCTCGTCGCCGTCGGGATCCCGCACGGCCAGCCATCAATTTGTAAGAATGATCAGCATCGGCCGCGTTGAAGCTACGACCCAAGAAAGCCAAATGAGCGCGACAGTCTTTTACCCCCCCAGCATTCCACAATTCCTGGAATCTCAGGCTCACATATACCATACCGAATGGTTTTATGGTTCAGTCTCACTCGAGTTGGTCCTCGTTAGTTAGTTAACATGTAACTAGTTGATTGTTGAAGGGCGCGACCACAATACGAATCGAATGACCCCCATCTTGGAGGATACATATGATATCAAAACAAACAGAGAACAGTCCACATAACTATGTACTTGGCTACTTTGCTGATTTGAAACATTCCAAATCAACTATCAATTCCCACTTGCCGGGATCAAAGCCAGACTGGAGGAATAGTCGGTTTTATCGCACGATAGAGTCTTGAGCTGGCTTCACTGTGCCCTCTTACCATGCAATCACCTCAAGTACCACTACAATTAAATATGAATTACATGATGTCTCCAAATGCTTGCCTCAGATCATCAGGGCGGGTTTGGCGAGCGAGAAATTGTGCTAAATAGGTGACTCTCCTTCTCCCAGAAACGCCTAGAGATGTGATTCCCTTGAAAGTTGAAACTGATGCATGGTTTTAGCATTAGGAAAAAGGATGAGACTCACTCTTCATTCTGTTAAGACTATCTGTTGATTGGCCTTTTGCCAGATAGTCTATCAGCACAGATCCCTTTGAAACGAAGCCTCTTCTCCATTATATGTACCAACCGCGCTGTAACACTGCTATCCCTCGTCCGGAAGATCTACTACCGCCATTTTTTCCATTGTGGGCGCTGCGAGTTACTCCTGAGTTCCTCATGCGCGAAGCGAACCTGGCATCTTCTCAACACATGTATCGTCATCCTGGAGGCTTTTGTGGTATCGAGCATCTGCATTTCCCCGCCTTGGAACCATGTCCTCTCACTAATCCAAGTGTATCCCGCTCTGGATAGGGACAGGGATGGTCCTAGAGGTTGCCCAAAGACACTTAGTTTCTAAACCGTTTCAATTTCTTTAAACCTGTTATTCTTTGAATAAGCCGAAACAAGCCGTTTTCAGATATTTTTTTGTTTGACTCTTCTACTAATGCTTGAAACTATAGGAGATCTCTGATGGACACTTACGGATCATCACTGGAACGCGATTTGTTATCAAATTCATTATTGAAACTTGAACAGAAAAAGAACAGGAGCCCCTCTTCCTTTTCATGTTTCAGAACAATATATAACTAACTATTTCTGTCTGAAGCTAACACTGAAATTGCACCGCCAAACAGAGAATGTGCATACTTGATGAGGACTTGCAAGCAACAACCAACAGCGTCTGGAACATTACTATGACTCGGAGTTATGCTTCCAAGTGGTCTCTTCCAGAGAACTCGTGGCTCGCCATTTAGGCGCATACTTATGAAATAGTCGCCCTTTGTCTCTTCCCGATACGACCTTCTGCCATTCAAAACTCATCTCAGATTGTACCGTGGTGTTTCAGTCACCAAACGCAGAGATAGAGCCTAAAATGCCGCTCGACACTGTCTCTAGGCTGTGACAAGCTCAAATCCATTGTCAACTGGTAAAGATTTCTTCATCACAAATTACAAATCGTCCACGAAGGCAATGTTATTACATGAAACATGCTGGGCTTATGCAACAACAATCTCACCTCGTTTCAAAGTCCAGTGACTGATCGAGGGCTTTTCTCACTTGCCCATGAAAGACTTTCGATAGATGGCTCTCGAATCTATTATCGAGAAGAGACTACGAGGCCATGTTATATCCTTTTGGATATGAACAACCCGAGTTCAGGTGGTCAATCGGCACCGTATATACTCATTACCCGTTCCTACTTTGCTGTGCTTAACTGGTCTTTTTTTGACTTTCTGATATCAAGTCACTACTACTAGATCGTGGTTAATCTTCAAGAAGCTCGAGATCGGGTTAAGGATACTGGTCCCAACAGCACTGGATCCAACAGTGAGAACACTGCACTTCCAAGTTGGTTTCTATGATAGTTGTAGTCTATATTGCCAGCCACTAATGAAAGGCGGCATCAAATTGGAAATCCATTAGGTGAGCAATTCTCTCGGTCTACTGTGTATGTGAACAGAGTAACTACCAGGTCAACATCCGAATGACAGGCAAAATTACGTTTAAGAGCAAGGAGTAAGGATAATGTAACTATATAAGCATTCCCAATACTACATCCTACGTGGTAAGCAAAACAAGCCAGCAGGCCAAAGGGCTTCTTTTCAAGTTCCCTGTCGCAAGCGCTAACTACTGGCATCCATGCTGTTTAGCTATACCAGTGGTGCGACTGTGTTCTAGTGTGCTCTACTGTGCTCTTTCATCGATTAAACTGACATTGTTTCTGAAAAGGGTTCGACCTTTGGAAACTTCTTGACTTCATCCTGAAGACACAAAAGAGATTTGTCGGATTCAAACATCCATCTGACACGGCCCATTTCCACTGGTGAAATGAATTGATTCGCTTGTCGTTTCTTCTTTTCAACACAAGACGGGGGGTTCTAGAGACCACCAGTCGTCGTCAGTGGCCCTGCTGATCCTGGCTCCCCGCAAGATGAAGACCCCGGCATACAGTGGAGATGAAGTTTGCATGAAATGGCTCTTTGTAACTGATGGACTGGCATTACCCCTTTACCTTTTAATTCTTTAACTTCATGGGGGATTCGGTGGCCTTCCCCGAGTGCAGCGTGTCACTGGTATCCCATGAATGTGATTGAGATGATTGACTATGAGCAGCGCGGGTTACTGAATAATAATCCTCGTCGCTCGTAGCAATCTCGGCCTTGGAAGATCACTGAGCAACCCTTTTTAAACCTGGATGGCCTCCCAGGTAGCTTTTGTTTATATATGCTGCTCGTTCAGTTAGCTTCGATTCAGCACGTTGTCTGGATGGGTTTGACTCGTGATGTTGCTTGAATATACATGATATAGCGCAGCACAGTTGCTCCTTCGTGTATAATGTCTCTGGACACATCGCATCCGTTCTCCTGTGTCTCGAGAAGAAAAGTGTCGATATGCCGCCTGTTCGGCTTAGCTTCATTATATCGTTCATTCTCATTGCTTTTGCGACTGGTTTGCGATGGAAGGTTGACGGTATGTTGCAGACAACTTTTTTTTTTTTTGGGACGAATGCTGATTTCTGATCAACAGAAGAGTCACTGCCTATAACACAGTCTCATCCCAGAAGAATTCTACTTGTGACTGCCAATTCATCCCTGGCCTCATCCGCGACTTCTGGGGACCCGTCCGCCACCCAACCGCCAACTTGTTCTGGGACTTTTACACACTTTGGAATCCCCCCAGAAACTGTCTACACCACTGTAACATACACGTACACTGTCACTGGTCTCGAATCCCCTGAATTGAAACCAATTTACATCACGCCTCTCCCACCCTGCGCCACGTACAATTGTGAACGAGTCAAGGCAATCTACGGCGCTTGCACACACACTGCGATGTCAACCTTCGGACCACCAGTTACACGTGTCTCAGTTACGAAGAAGACCACCGTATACCAGGCGCCCAGTTCGGTGGTCCCGCCAGTATTTCCCGGCAGAAGCAGTGTCGCAAAGCCCGAGCCCCAGCAGTCAGCGGATCTAGGGGACTTGGCAAGTTGGATTCAAAGCATCGCTCAGGTGTTGCGTTCGTCAACCACATCTCCACAACCATCGCAGACGCCAGATAGCCAGGCCCCGAAGATTACTCCACCGCCTCAGAGCGATGCGGATTCCCCGTACCCAGACAAAAAGGTCGGTCCTGACGGCAAGACAACGTTTGGCTTTTTTGGAGTTCCGATAATCGTCAATCGCGAGCACTCCACGATGATCTTTGGTGTTCCTCGAACCACTCTAACACTTAACGACCATACTATGCCGATGACTCTGGTCGCTAAGAACCAGGAACGGCCTGTTACGTTCACTATCAATCCATCAGCGATCGTCTGTAATGGGACGTCACTCCATTTGCAGCAAGCGCAAGCCACAAGAACAGAATATGACGGTCGTGGCGGTGCTGCGCCTACAAGTGACAGCCAAAATTCCGTCGGGACAATGACAATTCCAAGGTCATTATTTATTTTACCGTTGATTTCGATAATGGGATTATATATATGAGCGAAATATTCCAGTTTAGTAATTTCTGGGACGGACAAAATATATCGGAAGCATTGGGCAACGGCGCGTCTCTTCTCTTCTTTTCTCCTTTTTTTTTCTGGCACGGAGCATTGGGCGGCTGGGCGAATAACTACATACTACAGAGGTGGTAATGACTAGTTATTTGAGTCGATGTACGGAGTATATAATTCGTTCCTTTTTTTTTTGTCTTTTTCTCTGATTTATGATACCCATGGATGCACAAATAGAGAATATATCGGTTGGCAACTCGAATTTCGTGTCCCATGGGCATAGACATGGTGCTAGCAATGGCTTTTATATATCAGTCTTTTTCAAGATAAATGAAATACATTTTATAGAGGAGACAATCGCAGAGCTCATAAGAAACCAGCCAGTATCTCCTTTTCTGTTCCCCCTATCAGTATAATTACTACAAAAGGACTGCAAACCAACCAGGGCAGAAACGCGCCAGCAAGTACGTATACCCCTTTTTTAGGCATTGAATATCCCGTCTATCTTCGACACTGATTTTCTCTCAAAATCCCTATTGTCACAACTAGGAAAGACTCATGCTGCCATCCTAATTTATCTTTAGGAGCTCGTCCCTGTCGATGAATATTGATGTATATGCTCATCAGCAATGTCCAGGCATGGATCCCTTCAAAGACAACTGATCTACACCACTCACTCACTCACTGCCCCCTGCAACCGTGCTTCAGACCTAGGTTCACCTCCTTCACATCGCATTTCACGTAGGTGACTTGGATCTGTTGCTGGCTGTTCACAGACCTTCCTGCACAGTGTGATTTGAGTCTGGTGCGGGGAACTTGTTACTTCTCAGACATAGTTGGAGGTTACTGTCTGTGTTGAGAACTGGTCAGGGGGGGAAGTCATCAGTTACTAACCAGTACTTCCTGGGATTGAGGGTAGAGTTACTTGTGTTTTAGTATATATCTTGCATTGTATATCTGATTCGGCGGACATAGAACTGGATGGCCATGAAGTGGATAACTGGATTAAAGAAAGGAACTAAGTTATAGAAAATGCTCCAAGCTCAAGTTTCGTGAGCAATTACGCAAGTAGTAACTAGTTTGCTAGCTAACCTCTAGCTAACAAATCATGCTTCTACAGCCTGCTACCAGCCCATAATAAAACATGCCATTGGTGGATTCTCTGCCATACATAAACTGCAGAGGCAGAGGCAGCTTACGCAGTACTGATTCCGGGTTGGAGATATATAGCTATAATTCATCTCCCGCTCTGAGAAGCACATTGCATACGATAACTATTCCCCCCGCCCATTTCTACTGATTTAACTGCCATATCGAAAACCGTGCTGAAGCCCCCAATGGCCGAGGTGAGCTTCTCTCACATCATCATCAACCTCCCCCAAGCTCCGTATTCTCAAACCACTCCCCCATATTAATACATAAATCAAAAAATGCTCCAGCCCGACCACGCCTCCAAATCCGCCCGCATCCGCGACAACCAGCGCCGTTCCCGCGCCCGACGAAAAGAATACATCCAAGACCTCGAACGCCGTCTGCAAAAATTCGAAAAGCTCGGCGTCGAAGCCACCCTCGAAGTCCAGGCTGCAGGCAGGAAGGTCGCAGAGGAAAATCTCCTGTTGCGATCGTTGCTGAGGCTGCGGGGCGTGACGGATGTGGACGTAGAAGAATATTTAAGAGTGCATGGTGATGGGAGGAAGTCTGATGGTGGTGGTGGTGGTGGTGGTGGTGTTTCGGCGGAGCTCCGTCCGTCTTCGTCGTCGATGTCGAGATTGGTGCAGGGCGATAAGGCCGGTGAAGGTCGAGTCGATCATGCGATGACGAAACGCCGTGGTTTGAAATCTGCTCAAGGCTATTCGCACATGGATGGCTTGGGTTCGGAGGAAAGAATGGGTGGCGTTCAGCCGGCGCGTCGCTGGGAAGCTGGGCCTTCGTCAGGAGCTGTGAGAAATGGTCATCAGCCTAGAACCCGAACTCCTTCCTGCGACGGGTTGACAGCTACGGATGGAGAAACAAGTAGAGAGTGCAATCAAAAGGACGAGCTGTATAATGAGTTCGATGCAGCCCAGGTCACCTCCTGTGAGACTGCGGCTAGAATTATCACAATGATGCGCGGAGACCCGGACACGCGAGATGCACGGACTGAATTAGGCTGTGCTCCAGGTGCAGATTGTGTGGTGAAGAATATGACTATTTTCGAAATACTTGATCGTTAACGCCTGGAGCTGATGGAGGTGTTTTTAAGACGTTACTGCTTCGAGCCAGAATTCTTAAAACCTTTTGATAACAAGCTATATCTGTTGCGAAGATGTCTTGATCGCCAAAAGTTTGTTATTATCCTGATCAGAATATCCTCCTTACTTTCCTCCTTTGATTAGATCTGCACACTTTTCGCCTATCCCATATGCTGGCATTTGTGTATGTCCTCCATTCAGCGACGGCATAACACTACAATCAGCCACACGCAAACCAGCGACGCCTCGAACGCGCAGTTTCTCATCCAGAACCGCCATGGGGTTGTCAGGTTTGCCCATGGCGCAAGTTCCTCCTGGGTGGTAGCCTACAATATCATATCAACCCCGAGCACAAACAAAAGAAAGCGAAACGCCATGTTAAGAGTGTGCTTACATGTTATTGCATGCTCCTTGACATACGGAACCCATTCCTCCCTCGTCTTATACGAATGATGCTTCAATTCCGGAGGCCAGGAGCCCTTCACGACATCTTTCGTCCCCGCACCGGTCGTGACTATCTCATTTCCAAATCGGCACGCTTCGCTCAAAACGAGCAAATCCAATGGATCATCGAGGTAATTACAGTCAACTATTGGATTGTCTCTTGGATCTTTCGATTTCAGTGTCACAGTGCCACGGGATCTGGGGGCAAAAAGCTCTGCAATAAGTGAAAATGCATGCTGTTTGTCAATGGGAAACCTGTCGTATTGTTTTGGACCGCCATAGCACTCTGTCGTGAACAATTCGATGTGTGGCTGCTGTGGTGTTAGGCCCATAGGATCTCGACCTGGTTGGCGCTGTGCATTTGCCCAGAGTGGTTCATCTGCGAGGCGATCATCAAGTCGAGCGAATGCGAATGCGCCAAAGGGAAGGGTTGACAAGAAGCCTGTTTTACTACTTTTCCATAGCTCATAACTCGTTTTCAGCGCATCACCGTGGAAAACGAGATGGTCGTTTGTCAAGCCTTCTTTTTCCGTTTCATAAAATATGAACACAATCTGTTAAATTAGAAGCTGATCTGAAACGGTTATCCTGGGATTAATCAATTCAGGAAACTTACGATATGGTCCATCAGATTCTTCCCTACACCAGGCAAATCAACCTGACAGGGAATGCCATGCTTGTCCAGCTCAGCTTTTGGCCCTATTCCTGACCTCAAAAGGATTGCAGGACTGCAATAAGTGCCACCGCTGACAATCACTTCTTTATTCGCACGGAAAATCTCCTGGGTTCCATCAGCAGCAAGCGTTACAACACTTCTGGCACGAAGACCGTCTGCACCATCCTGCTCCAAAAGGACCTTGTCAACCATGGTATCAGTCTTGATAACCACATTTTTCCGCTGATAATTATTTGTAACAAAATCCGCAGCGGTCGATCTCAGCCCTTGATGCACAGTTCTCGGGGCGTGGCCACACCCGTGTGGTCTATGCCCTGTTGTGAACATATCTGGGTCATAAGGCAACCCTTTAGAGACAAAGGAGTCCATACAGAGCTGCGAAATGGGAGCAAGATCATGGGGCTCAATGTGTAGCGGGCCAGAGTATCCATGGCCATCTTTATCAGCTTGGAACCAGGATTTTGTATGGAACGTTTCTGCCTATAACAATCTCTTTAGCTTTGTTCCCAGAAAGAAGACCAGATCTATTTCAGTTTTTATTTTTTCCCGCTGAACAGGGGCTCTTTGAACGAACCTTAGACATGTATTTAAAGAATTCCTCTCCGCTCCAACCCTCGAGGCCCCAGTCATCATAATCCTGCTTACTCCCGCGAATGCACAAACTCGCGTTAATCCCGCTGCTACCGCCCAGGAACTTTCCTCTGCTAAGCTTGACCTGCCGATTGTTCACACCAGGCATTGGGCATGATACGATGTCCCAATCAGCCTCTGTCTCCAGATTATTCAACCATCTACGGAGGGCATTGGTTAGCACTCCACCTTCTGTAATGTAGAGCAGGCGTGCGTCCGGAGCACACATTATGCATGCATGCATTGTAAATAACTCACCCGCCCGGCATATGAACATTCTCCAAGTCCCTATTATGCTGTCCCGCCTCGATAACGAGAACCGTAACATTGGGATCTTCAGCCAGACGGCCAGCGACAACACATCCTGTCGTTCCTCCGCTAAAAGGTGCTCTTGTCAGGACGGATTCCCCTCTCTCAGTAGGAAAAAAAAAGTCAGAAAAAGCTCACCCGCAAATTATATAGTCGTACGACGACGACGACGCGGACTCTTTCTGAATCGAAGCCATGGAGCGGAAAAATAGACCAAAACTTCTGAGCTTCAACCGGATCCCAAGTTCAACTCTGGTTGTACAAAAAGCAAAAACAGAACGGGAGGTTGAAAGGCGAAAAGGGTTCTTTTCGAATTATTATTCCCGAAAAATGTCTGCTACATTTCACCGCCGCCTGGGTTCGATGGATCGAATCCCTGCTAGGGCGCGAAATGCGGGGCTTGCGTTGACTACTACATACGTACATCGTATGAGGCCAGGCGGTAACTTGATATCCGTTGGCATCGCGAAACAGAGCAGGAAGAAAAATGCCAGCGAATATCAGCCGCTAAATAGCTGGTCGAGGCGAAGAAATGTCGATATGGAAGAATTCCCCAAGCTTCCGGAAAGTTACACGCAAAAGTACGGAGTAGTTGAAATTCAATTCATAAATCAAAAAACTTACTACTCCGTACTACGTTCTAAATTTAGTTTGCTTTACGCTGCGTAAGTATGCGATTCTGATAAAACCCATTCCAGGAAGAGATGGCGATTCTAGGAACGGAGCCACTAACTAATAAAGAGAAGAAAAGAAAAAGAAATTGCCATCAAGGGAATTGGGTATACGCTTGAGCAGTATGTCTGCTTCTGCGTTTATGGGACACCACTATAATGGCGTTATCAATTGCGAGCACTAAACGCCAGTCAGTTCATGAGGCAACAGATTTCAATAACTAGTGGATCCTGCCGAATGCGACGGATGAAGAATGCTGGGAATAGAGACTCACCAAGGGCATAAGCAAGAACAATAGTGGGAACTATCCATCCACTATTCAGATAATTCGAAAATGCAGTCTCTCCCTCGCCACTCCCAACGAGAGCTATGATAGAGACCAGAGACACACCAATGCCAATAAGGGTAGTGGTGATGATGGACAGGACCTCCCCTCGGCTCTTGTGAGACTTGGAGAACCAGTGCAGCACAGCCATGAAAATAAGAACGAGTCCAGCGGCGATGAAGAAGAAACGGAAGACTACGAAGAACTTTTCAGAGAGCTTTTCGACTTGTTCACCAACAGTTTCGTGCACGGCTGAACCTTTCTCGCCCGATTCCACCTCAACGCCGAAAGACTTCATGATCCAAACAAAAACTCGATCAGTAAATTCCGTAAGGAGATTGTCTAGCTCCTGGGGGTTTGAGTTTGGATTTTTTATTGCTGTGATGTTGTTAAATATAGGTTCGAAGTCTGGTGTTGCCTCCTTGTTCCGGAGTCTTTCTGTAAGGTTAGACACGATTTCTTTGAGCATATCGACCAGTTGAGATGTTGTATTGGCAAGCTTTGAAGCCTGAGAGTCGCCGAATGCTTTCACGTAGATACCCTTAGCAACACTGTAGAGCACGAACGCGCGACTGCCTTCATTTGTGATAAGGATGGACATGTGCAATGGGAAGTGCAAGAGAGCCCAGATTTGCTGGCGAATAGATCCAAAGCGGTTCTCGTCAGTTTGATCAAAGTAGATCATGTACATAAAGTACTGGAACAAGTTAGACCATCACAACAGGCTAATGAGCGCAATAACGGCTAGAAGGGCAATGCAGGGCCTCGACTTACGATGATGACGATGTAGCAGGTTATCAAAACGATCGATGATCCTGTTGGATACGACGTTCCCTTGGCGATGCTTGTGACCTGACAGGTGTTAGCTTGGATGCATCAAGAACTGTAGCTGACAGGACGTCCAGGACCGCTTACCGCTTTGGTCATTCCAACAATGCCCTCTCCGAGGACAATCAGCGTCATGCCTCCAAATCGTTCCACAATCGGAGTCCCCTTGAAACTCAACACTTTCCAGATGCTGGAGACCGAAACCATAACCACCGCCTCCACGGCTGGCACAATGTACCAGCCCAAATAAGCATATTTAGCACGCTGCATCTGTGACAGAACCGCCAGTATCAAAAAGACTAAGGCCGCAATAAAGAGCGTTCCCATTGTGATAATCTTCGCGCTAAGAGTCTTCTTATAACCTCGAATGTACCAGGCCACAATGCCGTATTGAAGGGCCAGGACCAAACGAGACGCCATGAGAACTAGACTCATATTGCGAAAGCGACGTGGATGCAGGAGAGGATCAGTGGTATCGAAGTTCGGAGCCAGAACTGCGAAACCGGTCATAATTCCCAAATGCAAGGCCTTAAAAATTCGCGATGAAACTGAGTCTGAGTAGAATCTGATATCGAAAAGCGCGTTCTGTAACCAGTAAAACCACAAAATGGCTATATAACCAACATATGACTTTATACCTGTAACCACAAATCAGTATCGGGATCACTCGACAACACGATTCGTCGGTGAAAGAGCAAAAAGGGTCACGACGCTTACTTTGAGTCGTGTTGATTTCATGGCTTGAAGAAAAGCTCCCAAGATTGGCTACGAAGAAAAGGTCAAAAAACAGCTCCATCGCCGTCGCTGAATTGCGCTTTTTGAGCCTTGGTAACTCATCCTGCTGGCCATTTTTGAAAGGTTGTTCTGGTGGTGAGTCTTTTGGCGTGCTCTGAAGGGCTACCTCGTCTGAAATAAGAGGATTAGAACTTGATGGCAGAGGCTTTCGCCAGTTGTGGTCAGTATAATTGGGGTGGATGATGTTTTTGAGCTTCATTTCTGTAGAGTTATCTTGAGCAAAGTAGACCAAAAGTAAGTGGAAAACGGAGGACAGGAGTCAGAACTTAAATGAGGGCCTAGTGTTGTACTTTAAAGAAAGTAATATGGATCGTTCCCCGCGATATATTGAGGAATCACCCGTCAAGATAGAGGTAATAAATAGAATGAGCCAGGATCCTGAAGCGCTCAAGGAGAAAGCATTGCGTGGACCATGCAGGTTCGTCACTTCGACATCAATGAAAACATACCCCGTATGCATTCTGTTGTTTTACACAACATTAGCTTTATATTCACAGTGCTGACGGAAATTTAGCGGGGGCCATCACCTTGAAAGTTGATAGGCACCATGAGTGAAAATCCCTCCAATACGGAGCACACAAGTAGCCCAATTCAGCCCTATCATCAAACGCTGGCAAATCAGGCTGGGGAAATACTAAATAGATACTTTCAATCGCACGCCATTGGCTAGTGCAGATCACAGAACCGCAATCAATATGATACCAAGACGGAAGAAAAAGGGCTCCCGATCTTGTGCTTGTGAAACAAGATCAATGCCATTTTGATAATAACGCTTGGGTCTAGCCCGTACTATTGGCTTCACTGCTGATCAGGGAGCGCGCGGATCAGGTCCAAGACCAGACGTGCAGAGCGAAGCCACACAAACACAGTGGTTTGACTATCCATAGTTACTCCATACGCGCTGTCTGCGGGAACTTTTGAAGTGACTCAACAGCTGAGGTCCCGCCCTGCATAGTGAATGGATGCCTTCATGGCTGGAGATTGGGCGAATCCTTCTGAGTGGTGGCCTTGATGGAACACTGGTGGTTTAGTTAAGCTTTTTGAAGCCCCAGCGCAGTGGCTGACGCTTACGTACCCCCTGTCTTTTAAGTTAGTTGGTGGCTGGTGTTGAGGGGCCATCGTGTTGCGCGACATTCTGGGTAATACTTCAAGAGATCAGGAGCAAACTATTTGGCTATTGTGGAACGCGGAGGGCCAAATAGGAGGTGGTGGCTTGATTCAGAGATGAGAGCTGGAGCCTGTAGTTATGTACCATAGTATGTACGGAGTATGCAGTACGTCTGAAATGATATTTTGGGTACAGTATGCTCACAATCACCAATAACTAGAGGTTACTAGGTAGAGCTCGGCCTGAACACTCGATTTGGCCTAGTCATTTGCCTAAAATATCCAGAAAGGCTAGGAGTCGGTCAAAGAAGAGTCTTCAGATTGATCTATCACCTTGTCTTCTTGTATTATTTAGCTCAACACAAATTCTCGCCATAACTACCCAGTGCGCCAAAGAGTCCCTAGGCATTCACAATCTGAACATCTCCCCTCGGCTCCTCACTCCATCAAAGACAAAAGTATTATCGAGTGGCACATATTGTTTCGTCAACACTTTGAGTGCTTCCTGTGCCACAAATCCTCCCGCCATTGAAGAAATGTTGTGCAACTCCCCAGTCCCAGCTCGGCAAGTTTCTGCAACTGCATTTTGGATGTTGGCTTGAGCTTCATCATCCAGAGGTTCCGAGTCATTGACCTGAAGCGCATGGACAATTCTGGACACAGCACGCTGCCAGTTCCCGGAGTCGTCAAAAAATGAGGATGATGTTGATGGGGGTGTGGTTTCTTGAAATTCGGTGACAAGAGCATCAAGAGCTCTAAGGGAGATGAATATTGGTATTAGAGATTCCGCATTTCTAAGGCTATTCCGAATCGCTTTCACAGTTTCCCCCTGCGGGGCGTCTGCGTCCAGAAATGGAAGCTCGCGCCCCTTGATAACTTTGATGTGTGCCGCATTCTTGCAGAATATCTCGATTTCCTTTTCCGGGATTGGTGCGATCAGTCGATCAAGACCCAACTGTTCTTCCAAAAATCGAACGTGAGCCGCGACCTCTTCGAAATCCTGTCGTGCCTTCGATTTGTAAACGTTCTGAAGAGAAATGTAATCTGCCGATTGAGCCTTCATGTCAGGCAGCGAGCCTGGGAGCGGTAATACACCATGCCTTTGATAAAAGGCCTTGACAGCGCGAACAACGATCCAGAAATTATCAGATGTCGCAGTGAGGTTGCAACATTGGTCCATCTCGAAGACATCTCGTAACCCACTACTCAATGACCAAGGGTTGATACTCTTCAGCACTGCAGCCACTGCTTCGTCAAAATTCTCCTCTCCTCCTTCGGGATTATTGATTCTGGCCCTGCCACGAATCATTTCTTTAAATTCGGTCTTCTCCTTGTAGTTCTTTGGATACATTCCGTTGTGGGCCTCCTTCCATTTTTCAAGATAGTGGAGCAGAATTAATAAATAGGGAACATGTCCGTGCTGGTGATCATCAAGGGCTTCTAGATTTTCCACCTTCTTCGCAGCAGCGAGTAACTCTGGCCAAGGATTTGTGAGTCGAAGGTCCTCCATGGACTGCGGATCTAAATGCGTTTCCACAACAGGAAATGCTATGGGCAGTTGTAGAGACATGCAGCAATAGAAGCCAACCGACCGGGCGTATATCAAAGGTATGGAGAGCTCGCTTGTCCGTTGGGAAATGGTCTGAAGGGTAGATTGTCTCATCGGTCCTGTGGCAATGACAAGTCTATAGTATGCCAAAAAACCATCTTCACGTGCAAAAAGCTGTGATATAGGCTGCACAAAATGTCAGTCACACTTGCTAGCGATATTTCTCAAGAATCATCGTAAATATGTGCCCCACCTGCGAAGCCCATAAACCGACAACATCTGGATTCAACTCTCGCAAATAATTACACGTTTCCTGTGCTCTTGGCTTGCCCAGGCTGTCCGCACTGAGGAAGAAGTTCACACCCAAATCAGCTTCTGTCACCGTCGCTGGATCGACAATCATGAAACCACCGATTCCCGGCAGAACAAGATTTTTGAGCGCCTCGACGCCGGTAACTCCTGTATTTGACGCATTGTCGGCGTCAACCGCGCCGTCTGAGTTGATTAAAAGAACGCGAGAGTCCTCAAGAGCTTGCTGACCGCTTGCTGCCCATAACCGGAGCTGGCGATCGTATTTTCTCTCCTTTGATGTAGGGCCAGCAAAGGTGGACGCGAAGGACTGGGTCATTGAGCTGCCTAGGGGGTTTGTTCGGAACAAGCAGTGCTTCTTGCGCTAATGACAACGCTAATGAGCTATAGAAGTCCAGCTTAGTTATATCTGCATGCTGATGGTTTACTTGAAATCACTTGCTTTGATATGAAGGCTCTCATCACCCCGCTAGACAGCTAACTACATATGTACCTAACTAGTTGAGTTGCTTAGTCAGTAGCCAACTAGTTACAACCATGCGGGAGCTAACTAAAAACTAACTACTGTGTAACAAACTAACTAGTGGTGCTAGTTAATACACAGTAAGAAACCATTTATTTACGCAGTAGTGATTTCACAGTTGCCTGTTAGTTAATCAACCGTAGAGACACCTAGTAAGTATTGCAACTGTGATAATCAAATGACTGTGCCAACCATCTACCTAGCTTAGGTATTACTTTGCCTATTATCCCTTCATGTGCCTTGGTGATTTACATTTCGGATGTTGATTGACATGATGAATTTGAGAAGATTTCCTTCTTGTTGACACTTCAGATTCTGAACCTCTTGGACAGCATCTACCAATTTGCCATGCTCCGCATTCCTCTGGTGAACCTGTTCTTGCCTTCAACAAGTCAACATGTTGAACGCAGGCAGCCTGTCCTGCTGGATGAAATTCCGCATTTGGCTAGGGGAAAGGCTCTATGGGGAATCGTCATCGCGTCAGGTGTATTATGTTGTGCCACGGAAAGTTTTGAAGGTACGCTGCCACCGCACAGAGCTTGAAGCAATGGAGTATGCCGGACAGCATACGACAATCCCGATCCCTACTGTGTACAAAGCGTACGGGAAGGGTGATTATCGAGATTTGCTCTTAGAGCGTGCGCCTGGCCAGGATTTGGAAATGTCATGGAGGTCGTTAACGGCGGCGCAAAAGGCGGACATTGTGAGAGAGCTCGCAGGATATGTGTCGCAGCTGCGGCAACTGCATCCACCCAGAGAAGGGGTGGTAGGCTCCGTATCGCTTGGGTCAGGATATGACCATCGTTTGGGAAGTCGGCGATTTGGACCATTTAGTATCGCAGAGTTCCATAAATACGTACGACGCGACGTGGATTTGGAGAGTTGGAAGGCTCGCGACGAGACAGTGGCTCAAGTCCATAGCCGGTCCGACAGCTATGCTACGAAATTCACGCACGCCGATCTATCACCGTCTAATATTATGATAAAGAATGGGAAAATATCAGCAATTATCGATTGGGAGTTTGCGGGTTGGTTTCCGGAGTATTGGGAGTACACCAAAATTTACTACGGCTTTCGAGACTGGCGTAAAGATTTCTATAGTGAAATAGAGCACTTTTTTACTGTTTATTCGGAGGAGCTCGACGCTGAACAAGCAATTTGGGCGGTTACTGGTCCATTTGATTATGAGCCTGTGGCAACTGTTGTTACAGCTTTGCAACAGCGCCGCGATATAGATGCAAAAGCCAAAGGGTAACTCTGAGGCTGGAAATGGAGAGTTTTGGAACAAAATTGAGGCACATTGCATCCTGTTGGTCATTGCGACAAGTATGGAGTAATGAAGATGAGTTTGATCCCCAACAGTTCAGAGTGAGTAAAGTACTATGTAGGATTTCTGTGTAACTGCCACAAAGCAACAACGCATCAACATTTCTCCGAAGCAACACATGATCCACTTTGCTCACCTGCAAGGGTTAATGATATTCCGGTATGCGGCGGGGGGCAAGGTGTATTAGGTAACAACTAGTTAACAATATCTAGTGGATAATTACTCTTATCGATAAGGTCACATCCTAGGAATAATTACATAGTAGGAGAAAAAGGTTGATCCAGGCTTTAGTGGCAGCTAGACACAGCATATACTCAAACTTTGCTGAAGGAATGCAACGAGAGGACTCTTACTCAACATCTTAGCTGCTGCTCATTTGCTTCCGTCACTGAGAATTGGTGCCATTTCATTTTGCCTGCATTTCAATGTGCATCGACTGCTGACCTGAGCATAAACCAAAGCACTGTATGAAGTTCTCATTGCGACCAATACAATCCTGCACAATGTGGGTATTTCCTTTCCTTCAGCGCTTTACACAGCCAGGTGTTTACCTAGGATAGCAAGTTCACGCAGATTGAACGAAGCAGCATTGCTAACAATCGCTCTCTCCAGCTCCAAGCCCCCACCGTGCCATCGACTCTCGATTTTTTCTCCGTGTAACACTCCACTTAACACCAGCATATCTTTCACTCTCCCGATTCAGCCGGTGCTACGACCTAGATTCCTCTCGTCTATATCCGCAATGTCTTCCATAGAAGATGCCAAGCGCGCCGCTGCCCGGGAAGCGGTCGCGAACCATTATCCCCGCAATCCTCAGTTCGTCGGAATCGGCAGCGGCACCACCATAGTGTACGTTGTTGAAGCCATTAAAGCGCGCGGTGTTGATATTTCCTCTACTGCGTTCGTGCCTACAGGTTTCCAGTCGAACCAGCTCATTGTAAATGCCGGGTTAAGGCCTATTGCATTCGATGCGCTGCCTGATGGGGCAGTTCTAGACATTGCATTTGATGGCGCTGATGAAGTGGACGATGATCTAAACTGTATCAAGGGTGGTGGTGCGTGCCTGTTCCAGGAGAAATTGGTAGCGATGCAAGCGAAGGAATTTATCGTTGTTGCTGGTATTGATTGAGTGCGCGCACTTCCCCAATCCATTGTGGGGACTGACAAGGTGGATAGACTATCGAAAACTTCAACCTCGTCTCTTGAGCGCATGGCCGTCGATACCCATTGAGGTTGTTCCTCTTGCTACGCGTAGAGTGATCGCGGCGCTCAAAGCGCTCGGTAGTCCAGCGCCCCAGCTTCGCCACTCAGCAGTTTCTCGAGAAGGCCCCGTGAAAACGGACCAGGGCTTCTTCATAGTCGACGCTCCCTTCGAACAGCTTCTCACACCATGCGATATAAAAAACGGTAAGACACCATCTATAAACGACGGCATATGGGAAGTCGAAGAATTGGCGATGGAAATCAAACAAATTCCAGGTGTACTAGAAGTTGGCTTGTTCTGTGGCCCCACTGGCCCACAAGCGCAGGCTGCCGGCGGAGTTGGTGGTCAGAAGCCGATTGCTGCATATTTCGGCATGGCAGATGGTTCTGTCACGGTGAAGAAAGTATAAAACACTTGGTCAGTATTGCAAATACACCGGGACATTCTCGTAGGATATATATTTTTCGGGATCTAGATGATCATAGAACTGCGCATAGCTAGATTTCGCGAACCATTTATTGCACAGGGTGATATCTTTTGTGGGAATAATTTAGGGAGAGGCATGCGTCAAGCTAGGAAACAGCAGAGACACGAACCTCAAGCAATAATCCCGTCTTATTTCCCTCCCTTGCCTTTGGCCTCCGTCTCTCCAAGCTCCCTGATAAACAGCTTAACCGTACCCTCTGGAATATCATCCTTGCCATCCTCAAATCCTGGACTAATCCCAATGGCCAGATACTTCCCATTCGCACTAAACGCCAACGCCGCCACGCTACTCGGATACTTCTGATACTGCCTAATCCTCCTCTTCGCAATCCCATCCCACAACGCCACCACTCCATCCCCACCTCCAGAAGCAAAAGTGCCAAAAACCGGATGAAACGCCAACGCATTCACGGGATACACCACATCCACCCCGTCGACGTTCTGTCGGTGGCATTTGAACGCGTATTTCCGATCTTGCGACTCCGGCGAGGGATCAAACCATTCTACTGCCACGCGACCTTCGATGCTGGATGACGCGTATCCGGCGTCGTTGGGCATGCAGGCAACAGCGCGGGTCATGAATTTCAGACTGCTTTCGCGGCGTTGCCAGGGCTCGAGATCGAGTTTGTTCGGAGGAGGGGCGGAGCCGGATTCTTCGGTGAAAGTTGCCAGCGAGCGGAGATCGTAGATGTGTAGAGCGCGAGAGGCCATTGCGACGACTAGTTTTGTGGGGGTGATGGAGAGAGAGAAGGGTTTTGAAGGGAGTGAAATGACTGCGGGCGTAAGGGGGATGTCTGTGCCGGTTCGGTGGACGTGGAGAGTCGAGTCCCAGGATGCAGAGACAACGATTTTGTGTTCTTTGCTATAGACCACGGATTTTACGCCTGCGCTATGCGAACTGAGAACTGTTTGCGCGGAAGAAGGTACATCAATCCTGCCAGAAAATCGCATTAGTATCGCGTCAACGGAAGAAAAGTGCAGAGCTAGGTGCAGGATCTGACCTTCTCACATCCCAATCTAAGCCACCGGTATACAGCTCATTGTCGTCCTCCCCAAAACTGACATCCAACACTGGCGCTCGATGCTCAAACTTTCCGACCAGAGTCCCTTCACCAAGTTGGCCCGTTCGAGGATCCCGGAGATCATACAGATATACATTCTTATCCCAAGATGACACTGCAAATCGTGTTGAATCTGGATCTGAGGAGAATGTGACGGAGGAGATTGCGTCGGTCGGGGAATCTGGTACAGCGAATTGGTCTATTGCATAGGAGTGTTAGCATATGCTTGCAGGATTTGATCAGAGAAATTGGGAATTGCGACAGATAGATAGCATACTTGAAGCCATATGGAATGCGCTCTATAATGGAATTGAAAGAGCTATAAAGGACTAGACAAACTTGCAGTTCAATGAAGGTAAATCTAACAAGCTGTACTCTGTATCTTCAATGTTCGTTCTGGTATGGGACCTTGAGCAAGCATTATCAATCACGTGGAAATTCCTTGGTCCCATGGAGTCAAATAACTAACCTCCAGTTACATCGCAACCACAACCATCACCGCAAACCACTCGCTGCCCCTCCTTGCGCGATACTCCAAAGCCTCACCTAAACGGCTGTATTTTGCGGAGACAGGTATGCGAAATTTCCTTTCTTTGAGGACGTCATCTAAATTCTCCGAAGCACACCTTTTTCCCTCGATCCAAGATGGCATCCCCATTTGTTCAAGTGTCCAAAATTGACTCCGAACTCGGCCAAGAATCTCTGGAACGACTGCAAAGATCAATAGAACACGCCGATGTCGAAATGATTGAGAGCCACGGAAATGTACAATACAAAAACAGGAGTCTTGACAACCTTGTTTTACCACTACTTCGAAGTCTGAAACTGCAGGTAAGGGAAACTGCGATAAGGTCAAGCATAGCTAACAGATCTGGTAGCATTTAGGCTATACAGCATGGAAAATAGTCACCGCCCTCTCAGTTCAGAACAGGACTGGTCCTTTGTACATAATTCCGATTCTTCCCATACCGGAAACCGACCCAAGGCTCTCCACTGGGGAAAAGTTATGCCCCGGCTCCTATGTGTATCATGACGGCAGAGTGGACCTTTTTCCGGGGCTAACATGTCTATTTGTTGGAAACATACCTGCTAAGGATGCCATCTCTTAAATGACCTTGTGGTTGCTTATCCGATCTTGACACCTTCGCTCGAAGGTGTTATTCAAATATTGTAAATATTCGACTTCGATTTACGGCGGGTTTTCTCATCAGATGTAAGTATTAGATGATAAGGCAAGTTTACGCATCATTTTATCGAACCGCTACCCGAACGTAACTGGATGGCTTTGGAATGGCACGGCGCTGGGCGACGAAGGGACGTGTTCAACGGATCGGCGGGAAACCGTGAATGTCCATGTGGGATACTTGTGCTGCCTGCATGTAGTCGGACGGGTCGAAAATAGGTGTTGCAGAATCTTGTGTCAGGACTCCAGGAGGTTGTAATTCTGGTACCACTTGCATGTACTCAGATGGGTCGAAAAGTGGTGATACGCCTTGGAATAATACCTCGGAAGGTTCGTGGTGGGCTGTCTGCATGTAGTCAGATGGGTCGAAAATTGATGGTGCGGAATCTTGTGGCGGGATTCCACAATGACTATCATGTAATTCTGGAAATGCTTGCATGTATTCGGACGGGTCGAAAACCAGTGATGCCGAATGTTGTGTCAGAGTTTCAGGAAGACCATGTTGTGATTCCGGTACTGTTTGCATGTACTCGGAAGGGTCGAAAATTGATGACGCAGGATCCTGAAACAAGGTTCCCGACGGCTGGGCCGGCACGGTTTGCATGTAGTGTGATGGGTCGAAAAATAACAGTGAAGAGTCTTGCAACGGGCTTCCTGAATAGTCATGCTGTATACCCTTTATCCCTTGCATGCAGCTGGATGAGCCGGGAATTACTGATGTAGATTTCTGGGGCAAGGTCCCTGAAAGTTCGTGCTGTACTGTCTGTATACAGTCGGGCGGGTCAAAAAGTGGTGGTGCAGAATCGCGTGGTGGAAGAATTCCTTGTGCTATCCGAATGTAGCACGATTCAAAGTTAGCAGTCGGGTCAATGGAATGGTCAGATAGTACTTATAAATGTGGAAACCTACCGTTGCCATTCAGCAAACTGACACCGTGGATACATGATACCATCGCATCAAATCGTTCCAGATAATGTTTCAAGATTTTTCTCGCGGCAGCATGGGCATCAAGCCCGTTGGCAGCGCTTATAATCCCACCATCTCTTAGATTGTTCAAAATGCAAGTGCGTTTCTCTTTCGTTCTAGCTGTTTCGCCTTTCGGCAGCTTCGCTAACCAGCTGAGAAAAAGTATGTAGGTAAGCATGGCACTAAGAAAAAGATTGCCAACCATACTTAGAGTCACCTTTCTGCTCTGGGAGAAGGAATAAGACACCGGGGCCTCCCAGGTCCTCTGATATCAATGAATATCTCTCGCCGCCATCAACGATGGAGGGTAGGTAGTCATGGATTTCTTGCATTGTGAAAGGTACTTTAGAAAGCCATATCAATTGGGTAAGCATCTGGATTCCGTCGGTTGATACCGTATCGCATGCCTTTTTCATCTTGTAAAATAACAAGTGGTAGAACCGGCGGCGAACTCTGGCTTCGACCAAATTGGATTTATCTAGAAGCGACATAAACCAGGCTGCAAGCTGCCCATCCAGGGGTGCGAGTGGTGGTATGAATGGTATAATTTGACACTCAGTTGGATCCAGATTCCACTGTTGAATGCATGCCTTGATGCATTTGGATATGGTAACCCTGGAATCAATGATATCGCTTGGTATCTCCTGTAAGAAAGATACTAATATTTGCTTCATATCCTGTTGCATGTAAGGCTTGAACTCCACAAGCTTCGCGGCCCTCTTACCTCGTCGTTGAAGAGAAAGCTGATATCTAACTCTCGTTGACCCGAACTTTCAGCATCCTCACAGGCACTAGTAAACCTCTGCACAAAAATTCTGCTCTTCACAAGATTCATATTGGCTGTGGCATGGAAAGTGGAACGTTTAATGGATCTTGAACCGGATCCAACTGACGACACATGGAACCATAGGGTGGTTAGTTACTCAGCACCCAGAAAATATGTGTTTCTCTGCCATAACTAATAACTAACTACCTATGTATGTACATATGTACTTGTTGGCAACTCAAAAAGCTAAGAGTTTCTGTTTATTGTATGTGCCATACTACAAAACTTAGGTTTGTGTAATAGAAAGTTTGGGGAATAAATGCCTAACAACAATCTGTAAATAACACCCACGCCGCTGGCTCCAGATATAAAGCAGGATTGCACCAAGTGTTGCTAGAGTGATGGGGGAGAATAATATGCCTTCGAGACGAGAAACCAATCTTTTGAGTGGTCCTGAGCCTTGACATATCTTACGTTGTTTGGGCAACTCGTCGTCGATGTTGACGGATTCTAACGCACTCAACAAGTCGTATGCATTGCGGAACGCGCCCTCTGTCCAACACTTTTCAATTATTTGGCCGAGCCAAACATTTTCGGTGCTGGGGAGTTCCTCACTCCGCGGCCATGAACCATGACTAACCTCTGATGGGACGTCCTTGAAGATATCAAATTCGCAATGCTGCTCGGTTAGGACTTCGTACATCACCGCTCCCAATTGCCCAATGTCCGTTCGTATTGTATAGCCCCCATCGTCGGCTGTTTCCATACAGGCGTCAAGAGGTAGTTTAGTAGACTCCGTAAAATCACAGAATTTGACTGATAGATCGGAGTCGAGAAGAAGATTACGGCTGGCAATGTCTACCACGATAATGCGATGGTCATGAATCCGTGCAAGAGTGCGGGCCATTTCACGAAACCATGAAAGCTGACGACGATTCGACGGCCGACGATTTCGGCTCAAGTAGGTTCGAAGGTCACCGTTTTCCATCAGACGAAGTCGGGTCGCTGTTTCGGAACAACCAAGTAACTGAACGACACCATCACAATCTTCCAAACGTAGATAGATTTCTTGTTCATGTTTGAGCGATTCGATATTTGCTTGGACTTGGTCATCACTACTCGTGCTCCACCTGAGAGGTAGCTTCACAGCAGCCTGCTCTTGAAGAATTACCACGCCCGTTCTCCCAATACCGAGCACTTGCTCCGTAGGAAAGGAACTAGCAAGCGGCACGCTTGCGGGCGATGCCATGGAGTATGTATATGATATAGAGATGTCATCAAAGTACAACCAGTAACTATACTTTGCATGTTTTCACGAGCAAAGACCGCGATTAAATGAATGCCGTGAAACCCATCACGTGATAAATACAAAAATGGATCCCATCCATACTGTAAGGTCACACTGTCGTCTCTACCTTACTGTGTAGTTAACTAACTACTCCATACACAGTAACTACTACTAGTTATCCCGCAACCTGAATTGTTGCTGGAGAGCTAGCCAAGCCACCACTGCTACTACCACCCGCAGCACCTGCCCCATCATCATCCTTCTTCGGTGCTGGATTGTTTTTGCGGCGATGCTCTGGGCAGTCTCCGCGTTTGGTGGAGCTTGCCTGGGAAGTTGGAATCGGATTCTCGCATTGTTGATTCCTCTCTCTCGCGGGATCACACCATTCAACGTAGTCTCGGTCAGGTTCGAATTTCGTACAGCCTCCGGACGCTTTTCCGGAGCATAGGGGATAGCGGACAGGAGTTTTATGCATCTGATAACACATTGTGATGTGATGACCTGAAAAAAACAATGAGCGACGGAATTCTTCGAAAGAATGAATACTTACCGTGATTGCTGGCCGGGTAGGAGTAAAATGCTGCTGGTGCTGACGCTCCTGTCTGAATTTGATGTTCGTTGAGGAGCAGTTAACGAGTTTTTATAGACAGAGACCAGAACCACAGGTAAAACCGGACAAATATCAGAATTGCTTCAAAGCCACCGTCTACTGTCGTATTCTTCCATCTCGGCCGTCAAAACTGTTGGAAAGGGAAACACTATTGGCTAAAACCACCCCGGTTATTAGCTCTCGACGACTGGCACCGAACGCTAGAATCATCGCTTTTCACCATACAGTAGCTCTCGACGCCTGGCAGCGAAAGCTAGCATCACCACCTTCCCACTAGCTCTCGACAGCTCATGACAGGCGCTAAACAGCCGCTTCCCGCTAACCCTCTGTGGGATTTTGTAAAACTAGTACGGAGTAACTATTAACTAGACTTGGGATCGAGTTTAAATGCACACCCCACTAAAACTACAAATTTGAAAAATGAATAAATGCACCATACGGAGTACTCCGTACACAGCACCGGAATATCGTATGTAGGTCTGAGAAACCTAAATGCCAAAGCAAGGGTGGATCATGCGTTGTCAGAAGTTTCTCCACCGTGGATCAACCGTTTCGCAGACCTACGATATTCCCCCGTAACTACTCCGTACTCCGTACCTATGTATGTACATACTAGTAGGTGTGCCCCCTATGATAATTCTGAGATGCTAGACTGAATTAGGAGTAGTGTCTTGGTTCATATACATAAGCACAGTTGATCCTCGGCTTCGGGGCGCCCCAGAGCCCATGGAGCCTAAAAACATAGGCGCCGGGGACCTGCTCTAGGGCCTATAGACAGCCTAACGAAAGCATAGACACGGAGTGCTCCTAGTAGCGTTGCTGCTCTAAGTCATTTTGGGCCTCTAGAGTCTATGCCCCAGGTGCTGGAGCCCCTATTAAACAATCCTATCAAACAGCCTCCTAAGCCCTCTACAGCCTCACTTAGGGCTGCCACTGGCGGCTGGCGAGCTTTGTCGGGCTGCTACAGGCTACTTACGGGCAGCAGCAGGCCTGGTTGTGACCCTACGCTAAGCACTATTAAGTATAGTTTTGGCACTTGGGTGCCCGGGTCAGACCCTACCCGATACCGCTGGCCCGCGGGGGTGGGCAGGGCCTGGAGCTTTAGGCCCTACACAGTAAGGGTTTTAGTGGACGGCCAGCACCCCCCACGAGCCTGACCCGACCCTGAAGTTGGTCAAGTCTACGGAGTACAAGATCTGGATTCATGTTTCTTATTACCCTAATACTAGTTGAAACCAGTGCATATACAAGAGAAATTCATGAAGAGAAGATGGAATATGTGAATGTAATGAGTAGATGAGATTCTTAAAGTCTTTAAAGCACAACACATGTGAATCACTTGTGACAGAAATTCCAACCAACAGAAGCATCAATTAAAAACAAGTTCACTATTCATTTTCCAGCATATTACTCATTTCCAAACACAGTCACAAAGAATTTTCAGTCTTTTCAGATTCACTGTTGGTGAATAAAGCATTCAGGGCAGAGAATGACAAAACATCCAGTCGAGCCAATATCCAATACATCCTCCCAGCCAACAGAGCCAGATGAGATGATCATGGTTTTCGTCTCCGCAGAATCATTCCATCTGGCAATGTAGATGAAGAATTCTTGATACAAGCAGGCGCGGAATGCTCTTCATTGGTATCAGAGGCAGATGAGGGAAACCACCAAGAAGCAAAAGAATGACATGTCCGGACAAATAGTGGGTATGCCTAACACCAAAAGACACAGATATTAGCTTGCATGATAAAATAGAATTTGTTTACTGTTCATGAAGCACTGACCGGGCCATGGGGTGAGTTTTGCAGGCTGAAATACTTGTTCAAACCAACTGTCTCGCTCCCAAGATACTCGCCCAGCTCACTTGAACTGGCGGCATAAAGATCAGCTCCTGTTCCATCAAACATAAATTCGAGGTTGGAAATCTGTGGTAAGTCTGGTGGCTGTGAGTGAAGAGCTGCAAAATAGAGTCGGAAGTATTCAAGTATTTTCTCATTTGAATCACTCGGCCAAGGATTTGCAGGCATTGGTTGGTGCGAGTCACCAACTGGCAACTCATTGCGTTCAGCAGGAAGCACGCGGGACATGGCCACAGGCTGATCCTTGCAGGAGAAGCCCTTCAGATCGGCAAATAACAACGTGCAGGATGGGTTTGTATCTAGTATAGAGGAGAAGAAATGTGTGTTTGAGAATGGTCTCGCTACATGTAATCACTAAATAGGTGTGTGGCAGCAGAGCCAGATTATGTATCCAACAGCAGAAGCCGCTTGTTAGGGTTTAACTACATCATCAACCTCAAACTACCCCTCTACCAACCTTTTGACCGCGTCCAAAGCTACAGTTTACTCAAAAATGCCATTCGCACAGCTCATCATCGGGCCTCCAGGCTCCGGCAAATCGACCTACTGCAATGGTATGCAACAATTCATGTCTGCCATTGGCAGAAAATGCTCTGTCGTGAATCTCGACCCAGCCAACGATCGCACATCGTACATTCCAGCGTTGGATGTGCGAGATCTAATTACGCTGGAAGAAATTATGGCGGAGGATACGCTAGGTCCAAATGGAGGAATACTATACGCGATGGAGGAGATCGAGCAGAATTTTGACTGGCTGAAGGAGGGGCTGGAGAAGTTGGGAGGTATGTTGGGTTTAAACAGGATCAACTGGCCCTGTGAGATGGTATCAGAATTAAAGTGCTACACGACACTGATATTTCGCAGACGATTATGTTTTATTCGACTGTCCTGGCCAAGTCGAGATATTCACACATCACTCTTCCCTTCGAAATATATTCTTCCAGATCCAGAAGCTTGGGTACAGAGTCTGCAATGACCCAAAATCCCCTCCAAGCCACGAAAAGACCTCTAACTAATCTTTATCTAGTTAGTGGTCATCCACCTCGTCGATTCGTATAATTTAACCCTCCCGTCCATGTATATCTCGGCGCTACTACTATGCCTTCGCGCAATGCTGCAGATGGACCTACCACACCTAAACGTCCTCACAAAGATCGATAACCTCTCGAATTACCCTCCACTTCCATTCAATTTGGACTTTTATACCGAGGTCCAGGACCTTGCATATTTAATTCCTCATTTGAAGGAGGAAGCACCATTCTTTGCCGGTTCCAAATTCGACGCTTTGAATAAGGCTATTGTGGAAGTGATACAGAACTTTGGACTCGTGGCCTTTGAGACGCTCGCGGTAGAAGATAAGAGGAGTATGATGAGCCTCCTGCGGGCCATTGATAGGGCGGGCGGATATGCATTTGGCACAGCAGAGGGAGCCAATGATAATGTCTGGCAAGTCGCTGTCAGAGAAGGAATGGGCACAATAGATATCAGAGATGTACAAGAGAGGTGGCTGGATGCGAAAGAAGACTGGGACGAGCATGAAAGGAGAAAGTTGGAAGAAGAAGCAAAGGCACAAGGTGGAGCAGCCAAGAAGACTGCTGGTGAAGAAGATGATTTTGACATGGACCTGAACGCGTATACACCCGGAAGCAGTGGAATAAAAATAGTAAGGAAACAGAATAAGTAAATAACAAACAACTTAAAAAGTAATATCTCCACTCACCTCTGGTAAATTGGTCCCACTGGAACAGTAAAGCTCTTCAGCGCCTGAGCAACTCTAGCCATCACTCTCTTCATCGTCATCATCCTCCTCCTCGTCGCTTTCCACAGTAATCCCCATTGCATGTCCTTCTGAATCGCCGCCTGGAAACATCTCCTGAAGGATATCTTTCCCCTCCGTCTCCCATTTCCTCGACAGCCTCAGCACCTCCAATCTCGCTCTCCGAATCGCTTCCTGCTCTACCTTTTTCATCGTGCCTGATACTCTCACGACGCGAAACACACATTCCAACGGCTGGCAGCGAGACAACAACGGCTCCTCCTTTCCTGGATTCTTATGCCTTGACTCTGGCAGACGCGACGTGTATGTAAGCGCAGCCCAGACAAGTCGGTAGCTAGCACGTGGACACCGGATGATCGCGGTCGACGTCGCGGGAGAGAGGTATTTAACTAGACAAGGATGAAAATTTCAGTTAGCAAAGAAAAGTACTTGGAGCTTTTCGACGCATCTACCCCAACGTGTCATTCATAGAAAAAGAAAAGAAAAGAAAGAAAACGAAAAGAAAAGAAAAGAAGACGAAAACGAAAAAAACTCACCACTAACACTCCCCGCGCCCGCTCCGCCCAGCCTTCCCATGCCCCAATCCCCAAACATCTCGCTCACCGCATCCCTAATCATTCTCGCTAAAGCCTGCGCTGTCAGCGCATCAGGCGTTGGCCGGCATACCTGGAGATGGAAGTCTATCTCCCCCTGTTCTCGTGTAGATTTAGCTGCGGGAAGCGTGTTGGAGGATGTCGGAGGATAGAGGATGTTGACGAGTAAGTATCTATGCTTGAGGCGAACCATAGGTAACTATGTAGATGGGGTTTCGGTCGAGAAGATTCTTATAATATCATTGTTCACTGTAAAGGGTGCAGTGGTCGATCCCCCTCCTAATGGGTTTATTATTTTTAGCAGTTCATAACAATTTTAACTAGACTAACAGTAGAGTTGGGACGAGGGATGAACGGATGGAAGCCAAAAAGCTTGGCTGTCCTTCGGGAGCGGCAAAACATAATTGCCTATTATTAGGTGTTGGACTAAAGGGATACTGTGAATAGTAAAGACTTCATTGAATTTCTATCAATCTATCTAGACAAGTATGGACTATTTATACATCTTAGAGTTCATAAAGAAAATAGCAAAAGTTGTGAAAAAGCAGCAAATTTGATGACAATCTTGAACACTTGAAATTAAGTGAGAGATGAAAAGTTTGTATCTTGTGTCATCTGATGTCAAGAGATAGTGACAATATGCAGAATTTATTAGACAAAGTTAGAATTATTCAGTGAAAGTTCAGATGATAGCTGAAACAAATCTCATAAATTCAACACATTTTCTTCAGCTCAAGCTTAGTTTGTCTGTTTGTTAGAATCTGATTTGTTCAATTTGATTGTTAAATCATTTGATTTGATCAGCAAGTTCATAATGTCAATTAAGTGAAGATTTTTAATGAATTTTTCAAAGAATTCATCTTCTAGAAGTTTAATCAGATTGTCAGCACATATGTTTTTAATTAAAATTCATTTAACAAAAAAATTTTTATGTTGAATATACTCATGAAGTCAATGCTGATAAATATCAACATGACAGAGCTTAATTAGTATGAGAAGTGAAGTGAAGTTAATCAACAGTTATAAAATCTGTTTGTTATTTATATATATAATGAAATTGTTTGATTAATCTGAATTGTTGAGTTTGAACTTTAAATTGTTAAATTGTTATTTTTATCAAATATTTTTTTTTAGTGTGAATAAAAACATGCAGTTTCACTTCTGTTGAAAAAATTTGTTACAGAATGCTGTTTGAATACTTTTTAATTAATAAATATATTAAAAAAATACTAGCAAGTTTTACAAGCTCTGACAGATTGCAGAATCATCTGTAAATAAAATATTATTTAAAATGAAAAAAATTTATTTTTAATTATTTTTTTTATCAGTGAAATATTCAAGAGTGTAATTCTAAATGATATATAAATATTTGATTATTTGTTCTATAGCTATATGATGCTTTGAATCTGAATTGCTTATAAACTTGCTCAATCTGCTAACAGAAAAAACAATATCTGACTGAATTATAATTGTTGTGTAAAGAGCAGAATCTACTTTATTCTGATAAATGTGAATTTCTTGATTCAAAATCTGATCTTTATAGAGAGTTAGATTTAGACTGGTCACATGGGACAGAAAATCCTGTCCTGTCCCAGTAGACTTAGTTCCAGTCCCATTCACTGTAGTCCCAGCTCTGTCTCATTGATTGGTTGATTTTCCCATTCCCGTCCTGTGTAATTGGCTGCTGGTCTCAGTCCCGTCCCACCTAATTGGCTGAGCTGGGACCAGTTGGGACCAGGGATCCCTGGTCCCGTGCCAAGCCAGCCAATTACATGAGGCAGGAACACAAAATCAGCCAATTACATGGTGAGAGCGTTACCTCAGACCGTTACCAAGTCCGAAAATTTTGATTTTGCGTGTAAAGTCGCGTAGTTACTTGCCTTTACTAAGGTTTTTGCTGGGAGATTCAGGTAACAAAGTGACTTAATAGGTGAGCGCATTACCTTTTGAGACTGTTACCAAGTTCAAAGTCGCGTAGTTACTTGTCTTTACTAAGGTTTTTGCTGGGAGATTCAGGTAACTAAGCGACTTAATAGGTGGGTGTGTTACCTTAGAGACTGTTACCAAGTGCAAAGTCGTGTAGTTACTTGCCTTTACTAAGATTTTTGGTGGGAGATTGAGGTACCTAAGCGACTTCGCACAAAAAAATAGTAGGTCTTGGCACTACCTGGGATCACCAGTCCCAACTACCCCAGCCCCAGTTCTGTAACCTCTGATTGGCTGCTAGTCCCAGTCCCGTCCCATGTAATTGGCTGATTTCCCATTCCCATCTCATGTAATTGGCTGCTGGTCCCAGTACTGTCCTGTGTAATTGGCTGCTGGTCCCAGCCCCATCTCATGTAATTGGCTGATTTCCTGTTCCTGTCCCCTGATTGGTTCCAAACACCCAGAATGAGATGAAAAGAGAGAGAAATTCCTGATCTCTGTGGTCAGTCTAGTTAGATTCACAAGCTTTTTAATTATAGAGTTCTGCAGAGACATTTGATTGATTAAATAAAATCATGTTGCAATTTTCTCAATATACAAGTTTTGACAAAGTTACATTTTTTGAGATGTTTGATCTTGTAAAATCTGAATATCTAGAAATCAGATAAAATTTCTCATGTTTTTTAGTTTGTAAGCAGTCTGTAAGTATTAAATAAAAACTTCAAAAAAACTTTGATCAGTATGATGATATAGTATTATTATATTATTAATATAAAAAAACAATATAAGAGTGCTCTTTGTAAATAAATAAAATTCATCATTAATTTATTTAAATTTTAAATTTTTCAAAATAATAAAAAATTTAATATTTCAAAAATAAAAAAATCTGTACATGTTGTATAAAATTTGTAAAATTTTTTATTAAACTTCTGATTTTTTATATTCATCTGATGATAAAGTGTATATATTTTCATCAAAACTGATGTTAATAAAAATGTTAACTGTATTGTATTGATGAGCTTTCAAATTAAATATTATTATTAAAATTATAAAAAAACAGAAAATTTTGACTGCAAGTGTAGCTGTGTACATATTTTTTTTGTAAATAATTGTAAATCTTTTCTAATTACTAAATAAATCTTGAATTTGATAAAATAATCATTTGTATTGTATTTATAATTATAAACTCACATTAAAAAAATTAATTTGATAAAATATTTCACTGAAATAAACATTTTTTTATAGCAGCTTTTTTCATTCAGTTTTTTCATTTTAATTTTTATTGCTTCTTCAAATTTTTTTATAAATATATGTTTTTTTAATTTTTTTCAGTTTCTAAATGTTTGATTAATTCATTGTGATGTAAACAAAAAATTATATTTGTAAATAAGTGTTTTATTTTTTAAGCAAACATAAAATAAAATTTTATAAACTTGAATTTGTTAGCTGAAATATTTGTGTAAGCTGAGCATCTGATACAGTATAGCTTGTTAGAATTAATTTAATTTGTGTTGATTTTTCAAAATTTAAAGCTTTAATATAATTCTGAATTAATTAAATTTATATTAACAGTTTGTTGAGCAATTTTTTCTGTCTAAAACTGTAAATTATCAAATTGTTTAAAATTTTTATTTTTTTTATAAATTTCTGATTTTTTGCTTAATTCTTCATCTTTAAAATTTATTATAAAATTTTTAAAAAATAATGTTGATGTTTCATTAATAAATTTAAACATAAAGTCAGAAGTTGATGTCATTTCAAATATTAACAAGTTAACATTATTGATTGAAAATTGATTAGTAAAATCAAATTGAACTGTTTTTGAAGCAGTTTGCTCAGCTGATTTTAATTTTTTATTCTGATTTTTCTTTTTTGATTTTTTTATTAGAAAATTTTTCTTATTTGTATCATTATCAATTTCAGCTTGTTTTTTAATTATAAACTTGAAAAAGTATATAAAATCAATTTCAGACTTAAATTAAAGAATCAAAATTCTTTTTAAGATTTGTTCAAAACTAAAACATATTTTTTTATTGAAAATAATATTTTTAGTAAGTATAATTTTTCTAAATTGAGAAATTCAAATTCTGAATATGTTGATTGATTTGTATTTAATTAAGTAGTCAATTTCTACTCTAGAAGCTATTTTTCTAAATTTTTTAAATTTTATATTTTTTATAAGAAAATAAACTCTGCAGTTAAACATACAAATATAACTAATATTTAATTAATTTTCAGATTTGAAATTAAAGTTGATATAGTATTCAAAAGTTGTAAGAAATGTTTCTTAATTAAAAACTTTAATAAAAATTTAATTGAGAATATAAACTGTTGTTTTTACATCTTCATTTTATAAATTTTTAAGTAAATTTACTGTAATAATTATAATTTTAAATATTGTTAATATTATATTTTTTAAGTATTTAGTCAGTCTGTTTTACTGAAAAGTTTTAAAATCTAAATATTTAATGTAATATTTTTTTTTAATTTTTCAGTTAGTAAGATTCTTTCACAGTAATGTTTTTCAATCTAGATGTATAATCAGAATTTTAAATCTGTAAAATTAACAAATTTAATTAATAACTTTTTTGTAAATATTTCAGACTGTTTGTTTTGTTTTTTATAATTTCAACATAATGAACATACAGATAGAAACAGTAAATGTAAAAAATGTATTTATCTTCATTATAAACTTTATTTATGAAAATAAAATTAATATAAAGCTTCATGAAAAATCTGTTGTCACAATTCATGAGTTTTTTAAAAATATACTAATGTGTCTTACTCAAGATGCAGATTTTACACTTAATAAATAATGAATTGTTGAGTTTTTTCTGCTCAATGTCATTAACTGTAGAGAGTAAGTGCTTCAAGAGTTTTTTATTTTGATCATTTAGATATTGATGTTACAAGTTCAAATTATTCTCAACTGCTGTTATCTTCATTGAAGCTGTAGCTGCTGAAGCTGAATCTGCAGCTGAAGCTGTATTTACTGCTGAATTTAAATTTTTTTCAGTTTTTTTTGAGTTATTTGTAGTGAATATTGAATGCATTGTTTGAGATGTAAACATAACATGATTTAAATCAATCAGATTATATTTAATAATTAAGTTGAATTTTATTTTTTGCAAATAAATAAATAATTTTTTATTTTTTTTAGAATAAAATTGAGCATCAGCAAATCTGTAAAGAGTCTTCATTCACTGAAATTAACTTGTGCATAATTAGTGTCAATATCAAATTGTTGACAAACTTCAACAAAACTTTTACAGCAAAAAAACTGGCTCACATCATTTGATGTCAAGTAATACTAGTTATCATCATCACATCACATGAAATTATTATACAATGTTATTTGCTCATGATCAGCAAATGAAAATTAAATCTTGCAATCACAAAGCAGTATTAATTTGTTTAACTTTATCTTATTGCTTATTTCATTTATTTCAACAGTTTTGCTTGATTATTTCATCAAGAAATTAGTGTGGGCATGTCATTTGTTATCTACAATAGCTATGCCACAATTGTTCAAGCAAATAACATTTCTACATTACTTATCAAAATAAATTGTGAACAAGCCTGAGTCAGGCCAAGTAGTAGAGATCATAATTTCAAATTGTATGAATTGAATATTTTAATTAACTAACTTGTTCAATCTCTGAAACAAATTCAAGTTGAAACAAATAACATGCAAGTAAATCACAATCATCAGATACTATATTCAATGTAGTATAAACTCAGAAAGAATAGCTTGACATTATTCATTATTTTTAAAACAAATTTAATACTGTATTGAAAACTGTTTTATGTTGATTATTACAGCATTTATCTCAGATTTTACAATGTATAATCATTGAAAGCATAATATATGAAGTAAACTGAAAAAATCAAATAACCTTCAATTTGCTAATTTAATTTTTTATAAACATGACAGAAAAATAAATTTAAAATATAATCATCAAGATCATTGCAATGTAGTTTCAGAGCAATATTTCATGCTATGCATCAAGTTAATTGTTTCTTCAGTGATCATGCATCACTAAAAATTAAATTAAAGCAGACTTTCAACTCAATGCAATTATTTCATCATTCTTGCACATTTTCTTGTAAAATCATGAACAGTTTTTTCAGAAGCAGAAATTTCATTTTTTTTTGCAGAAGTATTTGTGTCAGTCATTTCATTATCATTATCATTATCAACAAAATTCAGATTTGAAAAGCATTTGTGAGAGTGACACTCTGAACAAATATTTGTGCTTACATTTAATGAAATAAGTGATGTTGTCAGTTTTTTTTTGTCATGATAAGTTAAATCAGTTTCATAACAGTGTTTTGAACAGAAGAAAGCAACAGCAATGAAATCATGTGTTGAATTAAAAACTGTTATTGCTTTTTCTTCTTGTTCTGAATCAGCAATGATCATGATTTCAAAATCATACAAGAACACAGAAGTTAAAATTGTTTTTTTTTTGAGATGAGTGCATTTTTTAAAATCAGAATTTTTGATGTATTAACAAAATATTGTTCTGAATTTGAATGAAAAAAAATAACAATTATTGTTTCACTTACAGACAAATCATCAGTGAAAATGATAATAAAATCACTAACAAAAATATTAACATTTATAAAAATGACTTCAGAATTGATGAAAATATTAGCAATATTATCACTGTTTTGTTTAGACTGACTGTGAAAACTAAAGATTTTTTTTTCTTTTCATTCTGTTCAGAGTGTTTGAAATCAATCAGAAAACAAAAATGAAACTTAAAGTCAAGTTACTGAAATCAAATTACTACTACATGAGATGAAACTGAAAGAGAATGAGACTGAAGATTTATGAACTGAAATGAAAATAAAATTGTGAATGAACTTGTTGAAACAGATTAGAAACTAACATCTAGCTCTTAAAATGAAAATGAAACTGCAGTCAACACACATGAGATGAAATAAAATCACATGATTTTGAGATCAGAGTTTCTGATTTTTAATTACATAACATAAAAAATGTAAATAATAATTTTTGATAACAAACATGAATAAATTTTGCTGAAACATTCATCAACTCAAAAGTCACATAACAAGATAATGATTTAAGATAACAATTTCAATCACATGTGAGTTCAATAACACACAATTATTTATGTTTTCACTGTTACTGCTACTGTTTTTTTTTTGTGACTTCACAATTTTTTTACTTGATTTCTTGATTTTCTTGAATTTCAGACATTTTTTTTATCATTAAATTAATATTTTTTCATCAATTGTGCTTTCTCAGCAAGTTTTTTTTTCTTCTCATCATGTTTATCATCTTTAATAATTAAGCAATTATTATCAGAGTTATCATCAGATGTAATATTTTCATTAATAAGCAAATTTTGATTATCATGTTTCATCAATATAATTTTCTTGATTGTCAGTTCTGTAAGATGTTCACATTAATAAAAACAAATGTTTTTTTCTGAATTAAACTTTCACTTCACATTAACAACATGTGACAGCACATCAAGTATATTTTTAATCATTCACATTACAATAAAGTACTGATATTCAATGCTCAGTCACATTTCAAGAATATTTTTTTCTGACATTTGAAAAGTTCAAATATCATGTAAATATTGTTTAAACTCATTTTTTGACTGTACATTATTAGTATTTTTTTATATCATTGTTTATAATTGTATTCAAATTCTAGTTTCAAATTAAATGAATTTTTTCAAACTCATTATCAAAAATCATTATCTCTAAATCAAAATCATTCTTCAGAACAACTGCTGATGCTTTTTTATATTATTTGTAGTTTTTATCATAAAACTCAATCACAAATTGTTTATATTCATTAAACTCATCATTTTTTCAATGTTTTGAGCTTAGAGCATTCATGCAGATGCATGAATTAAGAACAACAATCATTGAATAAATTTTTTCATGCTCATCTGTAGTTTTTAAATAATATTTAAATAATTTAATAAATGCATTTTGACAAATATTAATCAGTGCATTCTTTCAGTCACTTTTCAAACATGTTTTTTTTTTTACTCATCAAAATGATTAAATATTGCATTGTATATTCAAAAGCTTAAATAAATCATTGATTTTTTTGTCATCAAGAAATCTTTTGTATATGTCATAAATAATCACAAGAAACATATGATATATTTCACTTGTTTTCATTCATTATCAATCAATTGAAGTTTTTTGATTTTTGCAATCTCAGTGCTCTCAATTCACATGTTCAGATATTGTTTTAAAAAAAAAACTCAAACTGTCATATCATAAATTAAATTTCATCAAGTTTTCACATCAATTTTTATATTCAAAACTTTGTCAGCTGGCTGCAGATTACAAAAAACTTCTCAACACTGAAAAAAGATATAAACAACATCAACAAGCAATTAAATTTAAAAATATCATTATAAGCAAAATGTTTCAAGTTCATTATCTCAACTCATTATCAATTTTTTGAAGTGTATTTTTGAATGTTTCAATCTGAAGCTCATCTAAAATGTGATCATCATTAAATTTAAATGATGAATTTTCATTTTCACTTTCAATTTTCAATTCATTCATCAATTGCTTCACAACAAGCTGCAAAACATGAGCAATACAAGAAATTGATTCAAGTTTCATATTTCATTCATGATTGTTGACTCATCTGATTTTTGTTTGTAAAAATTTTCAAAAAATACAATTATTATCAGCATTATTTATAATAATGCAGAACAATTGCTTCATTGTTTTATTTTGCTTTAGAAGTTTGTATAATGCTTCACTCAAATTCATTTTATCATAAAATTCTTGCAGTGATTCAAAGTTAATCAGTTTTTTTTTTAAATTTTCATTTGTCTGTCACAAAATATGTCACAACACTCATAAAAAAAATCATATAAAAACTTGATCATACATCAATAATAAATGATATTTTTGTATCTGACTCATAATTTCATAATAATCAACTTGCTGTTTAATCATATTTGTCATTCAAGAAATCACATACTTTGATTCAATAAAAAAAATCAAAAATTGCTGATGATCAGAGATAGCAAACTAAATTTCAAAAATGTTCATTGTCAATCATGCAAAAAAACAAGTTCAGCAAGATGAGTGCTTTGAGAAAAAAATCATGAAAATTGTTTTTGAAATAAAAAACTAATTTTTTAGTAATTTTCAGACACTTGCACTGATTCATTTGAATTTGATCAAGTTCATTATCAAAAATCATTATCATAAGTAAAAAAAAATTTCTTATCAGCATATTATTAAGTGATTCATTTCTGTTATATTTTAAAAAAGCAGCACAATCACAGTTTCTGCTGTTTATATGCTTTTTCAATTCATTGATGTTATGATTTGTATATATTGAATGCTTCAGTATAATGTTGCATTTCTTACATGTAACAACTGATTCATCATTAAATTTTTCTGCTGCTTATATCATTTGATTTCATGCAGTGAAAAATCACTTGATGCTGTTTCATACAAAATGAGTACAGTTACAATTTTTTAATGATTTTTTTGCAGATGTTGCATTTCATCACTGATTAAAAACAATATTTTTAGCAAAATTATAAATAATAAAAAACTTCTCATGAAGATACCATTCAATTAATTTCTTGTTAAAAATTGATGATTGAATGTTTGATGAAAAAAATAATGAAATTGAAGTTTTTTTCACATCTGATGACACAACAACAACAAAATCTGACATTGAGATAAACATATTGAGCTTGAAATGTAGAAAATGAATGATATTCAAGCTGAAATAATAATAACAAACTTTGATAACAAGTTTGATAAAGTTTGAAAATTTTGAGCAAATATTTCAGAGTTTTGTTCTGAATTATGTTGTTGTCAAATTGTCAGATATTGAAAATAATATTTGTTTATTGATATTTTCATCTCATATTCAAGTTTAAACTTTGCATTTCACTATCTACAGCAAATACTCAACAAAATAATGTTTAATATAATTTATTTCATATATATTTTAAATATACATATAATAAATTTACTTCTGACAAGAATTTTATATAAAAATAAACAGTACTTCTGTTAAAATCACTTCATTGATGATTAACTTTAATTTTAATCACTGATTTTGAGTCACAATTTTGATGAAAATTTTAATCAGTTATTATTTAATCTTCATCATATTCATTATTTTCATCATCACTTTCATCAGACAACACAATCATCTTAAAATTTGTTTTTTTAATTGTTTTCAAAACTAATGATTTTTTAAACTTCTTCAGATCTGTTTGCTTAAAAAAATAATTTATTTATTTTTTAACAAAATTATCATCTGTATTTGTGACTTCAAGACAATCATATTCATACTTAGCTCAATTGTGCTTCAATTTTTGAATGATTCAGTGAAAGCAAGTCTGAAAACAGCTTATGATGCTGTGATTTTGAGTTTCTGATTCAGTTTAGTTATTTTGTCAGTATGTGCACAGACTCATTATCTGAATTTATTATTTTTTTTGTTTTTTGCTTAACTGCATTGCAGTTTCAAATTCTTCTGCACAGTACTTTTTTTTTATCTTCAGTTTTTTTAATTTTTTTTATCTCTTCAATTTCAAAATATTCACAAAATTTTTCTTGATCAAATTGCTTCTGCATCACAATTTTAATGATGACAATTTTCTGCATTTTGCACTTTTCTTTTGTGTCATTTTTTCTGACAGATTTGTCAGTAAATATCTAGAAATATCTGAGATTCATTATTAAAAACTGTTATCATTTTACAGTTTTTTTTCAAATATTAAATGACATCATATCTGATTTTATGATTGGCCTGATCAGTCTTGTGTTTTTTTTTTTTTTTTCATCAAGTGTAAACTGATCACAGAAATCAGAAATTCTCTTTTTTTTTCATTTCATTCTGAGTGTTTGAGATCAATCAGAGAATGGAAACAGAAAATCAGTCAATTACATGAAACAGAGCTGGGACTAGCAGTCAATTACATGAGATGGAAATGAAAAAATCAACCAATCAATGGGACAGATCTGGGACCAACATTCAATTAGACAGAATGAAACTGAGAGTAGCAGCCAATCAGAGATTATGAAACTGAAACTGAGGTAGTTGAAACTGGTGGTTTCAGATAGTGTCAAGATCTACTATTTTTGTATGTGAAGTCATGTAGTTACCTCTCTTTACTAAGATTTTTGGGGGGAATTCTAGATAACTACATGACTTTGTACTGAGAAAACCTGATTTTACATGTGAAGTTGTGTAGTTACCTCTCTTTACTAAGATTTTTGGTGGAAATTCTAGATAACTATGTGACTTTGTACTGAGAAAACTTGATTTTATGTGTGAAGTCATGTAGTTACCTAGGATTCCCACCAAAAATCTTAGTAAAGAGAGGTAACTATGCAGTTTTGCACCTGGTAATGGTCCGAAGTAACACACCCACCACATAATTGACTGATTAATTGATGAAATCAGAGACCACTGGTCCCAACTGATCTCAATAATCAACCAATTACAGAAATGGGACTGGAACCAGCAGCCAATTAGACAAAATGAAACTGAAAAAATCAATCAATCAATGAGAGAGGTCTGGGACCAGCAGCCAATTACACAGAACAGAAATAGAAAATCAGCCAATTACATGAGATGGAGCTGAAACTACAGTGAATGGAACTGAAACTAAGTCTACTGAAACAGAATGAGATTTTCTGTTTCATGCAGTCAGTCTAATCAAGTGCACATTTTTTTTCACATGCAGCAACAGTTTTTGATTGTGTCAACAACTGTTTTTTTGAGCTCAGATTTTTCATGATGAATTGTGAATGATAACAAAATGTGATAACATGCTGAAGCTTTCTTGATTGAGATGATGAAATGAGCTGAATGAAAGTGAGATTGAAAGAAAAAGCTTTGAAAAATAAAATGTTTATGAGTGAAATGTTTATGTATATATATATAAACAAAAACAAAAGTGATGAAAAACTCTGTAGCAACACAAAGTTACATGACTTTATTTTTCTATAATTTTATTTTTTATTTATGTTTTTATTTTTGTTTACTTTTTATTTTTTTTCTTTCATATTATTTTTTAATCATTGCTTGTCTTGTGAGTATGCTTATGTCTTTACAGAAATATATGACTGACATTTGATAAATGAATTATCAATGACTGAAAACAACATTCACAAGATTTTCAGAATGAAGATGAAAACTGTTTTTGAGAATATAATCAACAATACTACACATGCTACAGAAGAAAATGTTGCAGAAAATCATTCTGAAGTTACTAAAAATAATTTTAATGATGCAGATGTAAATGTGAAAGATGCTGAAAAAGTTGAAGAAAATGAAAAATGTGAAAAAAGTGAGAAAAATGAAAAAAAAAATAGTGTAACAGTCAAGAAATTATCAAAATGAAAACATAAATGAAAATTATATGTTTCACAATGATTCTAACTCTGATGATCTCAATGTGAGATTTGAAAATGATATGTAAGTAATGAAATATGATAACAATTTTGTGAAAATTTGTTACTAAAAAAAATGCAGTGAATATGAGTCAATTAAACATGCAGTCATGTTTTTTGAAACAACTTTAGTTCTGCAAGTTAAATATCAGTGCTGTGTGAATAACTACAATGCAAGACATCAGATTTGATGTCAAGCACATTCAAATACTTTCATTACTCAATGAAATACAGCAAATTCAGCTTCACACATTTCAAACTTTCATAAAGTCAATAATAAATAATGATTTTTGATACCAATTTCACAATTTAACAAAGTTTTAGAAGCAATTCAAGAAATACACTGATATCAGTGTAATTAAAATTTTTTTATTTTTTAAATACAATTTCAGCAACTGATTCATCAAATTACTTTTGAAATAAATTCAGCATTCTGCTGACAGACAATTGTTGTTAATGTTTTTCAACTTACTGTTAAAAACACAATCATCACATTTTTTGAGTGTGAGTATATTCTTCACTTTCAAAAATTTCATTTATTAATACAAAACAAATGATGTTCAAACAATGATTTATTAAAACTGAGTTATTTTGATTTGAGATGATATTCAGCTGATTTTTCAGCTGATTCAACATGTTAATAATTTGATTTTTGAGCATGCATTTGCAGAAACTCATGAAAAAAAAGTAAAAAGTTTTTTGAAAAAGCATTTACAGAATATTAAATAAATAAAATAAGTTTTCAGTGAGGCAATGTATCTTGTGATGAATCAATAAGTTTTCAGAAATTTTTTTCTCTTGTGTGATTTCTGTCACATAATGTGATAACAATTCAAGATAACAGTTTCACATGCAAATGTGTCAAAATGCTTCACTTGACATTAAAACTGAGAATCTTCATCTCATTTCATATCATTAATCTGAAACAATCTGAAACAAATCTGAAATTAAAATTGTGTTGTCAGAAACTGAAATGAAACTACAATTTGTTTATTAATATGAAACTGAAACTAGAAAGAAAATCTCTGAGATGAGACTGAAATCTTTCATCATGTAGTGATAACAGAAATGAGTAATGATTCTTGTAACTAGAGATGAATTTGAAACTACAGTAATTGAGACTGAGACTGAGCTCACTGAAACAGAAGAAAATTTTCTGTTTCATGCAGTCAGTCTAGTTTTGTTATTCTGAAAAAAAATTAGTAAGAATATTATCAGCTTGCTTGAATTGAATCTCATCTTGATGTTGTTCTGAAATAACATTTACTGTACTGACAGCAGTAGCTGTTGCTGCAGTTATAACAGCATAATGTAATGTAGTTTTCACAAAATTACATTTTTCACAATTGCTTTTTGTTCAGCAGCAATTTTGTGTGCTGTCTTCATTTTTGTTTTTTATTTATTTTTTTGATGTTTGATATTAATGAGATGAGCTTTCTGTCACTTTTTCTTGAAACCTGATGAATGTAAAATTGTGAAAAAACATGAGAATTGTATTTTGAAAAAAGTGAATTTCTGCAGATTAAGCTCATAAACATTGTTTCATTTCAAACATTTTTTTTTCAGCTCATGATGTAGTTCAGAATCTTCTCTGCATATTCATCAATGCAATTCATAATAATAAAATTTATTATGTGAACATAATCATCAAGCCAAGTTGTTAAATCTGAAATTGTTTTTTTTGCAAGATTAAAATGTTATTATTTTTGAAAAATGTGATCATTGAAGAGTATTCAGATGTAAACTTGATTGAGCTGATTAATTCATGCAAGTCATGTTTGTGTCTGAAGAAAAGTATTGAGAGTATGTGAAAGTTTTGCAATAATCATGTGATGACAGTCACTGAGTTGTAAATTTACTTCAAATTCATCAACTTGATGAGTTGACACAAGAATTCAAAGCAAATCAGACAGATTATTAAAATCAATAATTATTCAGTTTGCTCAGATTATGTTATCAATGACTGCAATCAATTAGTTGTAGCATCTCAATTGATACAAAACATGTAAATGAATCAAATCATTGCTGAAGTCTGACTGAAAATAATCAATCACTTTTTTTGTTTGTTAATCACATTTTATATAATTTTTGTGAAATATCAGAATATTGATGAAATGTTCAGAAGCTTCAAAGCACAATCAACATGAGTGATAAAAACATGATATTGATAATCACTCTTGATGTGAGTGTAACACAAAAAGTCATAAAAATCATCATCTGAACAAGACAACAATTTTTTAATTTATATGATTTTGATTTTTGATTGATTTATGCACAGATGAAAAACTGAAAATCAAAAAAAAATTAATTTGCAACACAAACTTTTAATACATTTTGCATTCATATTTTCATTTTCATTACTTGAATTTTGTGAATTAAATGAATAATCAAGCAAAATTTTTGTGAGTCAAAAATGAAGCTCACAGTATTCAATTTGTTCAGCTGAATTAAATGTGAGTGTAACATTATTAACATGTTTCTTGAAGATGTTGTTCTCAATCAATGATTTGTCAACAAAAATGTTCAATGTATATTATATCATGCAGATTTTAAAAGTGTTGATATTGTGATTGCTGCTGTAATTGAATTAATATTTTTATTTTTTCAAAAACAACAAATATTGAGTGAATTAAACAGTTCAAGAATTTTGTCAGAAGTCTTTGCTTTGCAAAATTTATTTAAAATAAAAAAATTAACAAATTTTTTATCAAAATTGAGATTTCAGTTTTTGTTATACATTACATGTGCATAATCATAAAAGTCTTGAGTCTTGTTCAATAAAAAAGTTGCTGATACAATTCATGTCAATCAAAAAGCAAATAATTTTGTGATATGAATCAATGTTGATTCAAAATGTTGAATATTATAATTTTCATCAATAATAAAATAAAAAATTACATCAGAAAATCAAAATTTGTATTTCACAATTCACTCATAAAATTTCTTATTTTTTTTCAACAATGTGACATTCTCAACTTTATTCACATCATCAAAATGCTTGAGTTTTCACTTAAATGACTTGACAGAAATTCTGATAGTTCACTTCAATAATTCAAACTCAATAGCTTCATCAGAAAATGATAACTTTGCTAGTGTGTCAAAATCATTGTTGTTGTTCTGAGACAATATCTTCACATTTTCTTCAGTTTTTTTTGACATTGTGAACTTTTCAAGTGTATACTTTGCAAGAATATAATGAGAGATAATAAAAATCATACATTTAATATCATCTTGTTTCTTGTACAAACTTGATTTTTTGAAATTTGAAAAAGCAGAAGTGAAAACATTCTCATTATTGCAACAGATTTGATAAAGTTGATTTTCTTCAATTTAAAATGAACTGCTGACAAAATAAAATCAGAATTTGTTTTAAAAATAATGATGATAATTCAGATATCAGCTTGATGTAACTGCAGAAAGAATTGCTATGACAGTAAAATCAGTAATGAAGTGTTTTTTTGTAAATTTTTCTTCAACATCATATAAATCAAAATGAGAACTTCAATGATTTTATCAAAATTCATGTCATCAGCAAGAATTCTGGCCTGAAGAATAATGTGTTCTTCATTGATTCAAACTCAAGTATTGATTTTAATGCTCATCATAATAACAACTTCAGTGATCTGATGTCACAACAAAAAAAATGAATCAGATTTATCAGAAAATAATTTGTGTGTTTTTTTATCAATGTCAAATGTTTTGCAGAATAAATCATAATTATTTGTTGATCATGAAACATGATTGAGAGTTTGTTGAGTCTTCACATCAACTTCATCATCATTTTCTTTCACAGTAATGTTAATAGTTTTTGTTTGATGATGAAACACTTTTTGAACACTCAGAATGACTTCATTAATCTGCTTAATTAAAATATTTTTTTATTCATCATTAAAAAACTGATTGTCTAATTTGTTTTTCTTGATCATCAGTTTGTCAATCACATACTTGACTAACAACAAGTGTTTCTGTTTCATGAGATTAAGAAGAAAAATATATGTAAAACTGTATTCAACTACTTCTGATTTAAATGAAATTTCTGTAGTTACATTTGTTGAGTTCAGATAAGTATCAATCATATTAATAATGTTTTTCTTCTCAATATTTTCATGATTATTATCACTGACATCACTGTTGTTATTCTGAAATAACATTGAAATGCTGTAATTAAAAATTTTTGTGATCAAATAATCAATAAGAAGTGAATTGAGATTAATAATGTTTTTGTCATTTTCAAAATAATGTAACATCATGACTGAATTTTTCTGTAACTGACTGAAATTGTTTGATGTTTTAACTTTTGATTTAGCTTGATGTTTCAGATGTTTAGTGTGTGTATGAAAAAGGCAATATGCCTGATGAAGATTTTTGATGTTTGAAAGATGTTTTTTTGTTTTAACATTAAAATCACTAAATGCTAATTTGAAATACTTTGACTTTGCAACAATACATTTCATCATTATTTGAATTGTTGCAAAAAGCATCAAAATGCTGATGAGTTTGTTTGCATCAGAAACTGTAATATGTTCTAAAATTCAGTGAATGTCAGAAAGTTTTTCTGAACAAATTTTTTGTGAGTTTGTTGAATTGAAACAAAAAAATGCAATAAACTGTAAAATGAATGTTAATGTTAATATAATGACTGCATTAACTGATGATTGTGTCATGTTAGTTCAATCACTGAGATGAAATGAAGTATAATCATCAAAAATATCACTCAGTTTAGCAAAAATAATTTGTAAAACTTCAGTGTCAGCACAATTCTTGAAATAACTGATAATTAAAATTTGATTTTTGTAAAATTTACTTTTTTTGATGATTAATTTAATTATTTTAATATCTGATGAATTATTTTTTTTACTTTGTGATAAATCTTTTTTATAATTTTGAAAAATACAGTTCAGAGTGTCATCTCAGCTGAAGTTGTTTTGAAACAATGTTTAATGTTAATAAAAAATATTAATTTTGATTGATTGATTTTCAAAACAACAACTCTCATCTAGAATGTGATCTGTATCAATGTTAGTAGTGTATGATAATGTGTGTAAGTTCAATAAAATAATGTTTTTAAAATCTAAAATAAGATTTGTTAGCTTCAGGCTAAAAAAAAAATTAAATAAAATGTCAGTGTCAGAAATCAGAGAAAAATATGATGTTGTCTTGAAACATTAAATTGTCATGACTTTAATGAAACTTTCATGAAGTGATTTTTCATCATTTGCTCACATTTGAATGCAATTTTGATTAAGAAAAGTGGCTGCTGTAGAGATTGAGATTCAATTAGCATGACAAGCTCATGATTTGTTTCTCAAAAAGTGAAAATGTGTGAATTTATTTATCAGAAAATTCACAGACAGCTGAAATCATGAGTGTAAAAAAATTGAGAAAGTAAGAAGAAAAAAAAATCAAATTGAAGCTTAAGATTCATATTTGATCTCATGTGTTGCTTCAACATTTTGAGTTTAGTGTTGAATTTCATGTAAACTAGTGTTGATAAATCATCATTTTCCGCTTCAGAACAACAATTTATCATTTAATTATTATTTCTGTTATACATTCTTGTTTGAGAATAACAATTCATTCACTGATTCAGTCACCAAGTCTTGACAGATGAGTACTTGAACAAGTCAATATGTCTGAGTACAAATATTTCTTCATGTTTTTTTTTTGAAATTCAATTTGCATGTGCAGCTTACTGCATGCATGCATGATTGATCATTGAAACAATCATGAATGATTTATCAAATGATGATTATTAATTTGCATAAAAAGAATCTGATGAATTTGACAATGACAATGAATTTAATTTTGCTGATGTGCTTTTAAAAAACACAGCTTCATTAATTTTTACATGAAGATTTTAAATCAAAGCATGAAACTCACAACAAACTCAAGCAACAAATTTCAGTCAATCAATTTTTTTATTGTTTGAGAGTAATATTTTCAGTGAGCAGTTTTAATTTTTTCAGAACAGCACTGTGATTTCTGCAATTTTTGCACAGATTGAGTTTTGTCTGAAGTATATTAATATTTTCACAAATGAAACAAATGTCATTATTTCTGAGTTTAAGAATTGATGAATGTCAACAAAGCATAATTAAAAAAATAATTAAACATAATTCAAGATGAAAAAACATTTTGAAGTATGAACAAATTTTAGTGTTGTTGTTGCAAAAAATAATGAAAAAATTTTGATTTTATGCAAGTGATGTGCTGTTGTACAAGTTCATTTCAAAAACATGAGTTGAAGTATTACTTCAATAATTAAGCATGTACAATCACAAAAATGCTGACATCTTGCTTATAAAAATAAACTCTCATCAGTCAAAAACTTCATCAAAAAAATTAGTGATTAAATTTAGATAAATTACTCATTTTGAATGCAAATCTTTATGATACATTTTGCTAATAATAATGAATAAAATTCAAAATTATTTTAAGTTCAAGATTTCAGCAGAGAAGTTTACTGTTGAGAATTTTAATTGAATGATGACACATGTTATTTGTAAAAAATGCTTATCATTTTGATTTATTAACAATTTTTATTTACAAAAACTGATTTGCATGCTATGTTCTGATGTCTGTATTTTAAATAACAAGAAATTTTGAAATGTCATCAATGATTTATCACAAAATGATTAAAAAAAAATTATTGCTGAGTTATCTAACAATGCAAAAGTATTACTTGTTATTAATAATTGATTGAGTTCATTTTGACAATTTTTCATTGCAATTGTGATGAACTTTATTAACAAGAATTGAAGTTTTTGTGAATTATTTTTAATTTTCATTCATGTTTCAATTTCACACACTGAAGAAAATATTATGCAGATGATTGTTGAAACACTGAATGAGTATAATTTTTTCAATTGAATGCTGACAATTAATGACAACAATGCTTCAAATAATGAATCAATAATAACATCATTGAATAATGCAGTTGAACTCATTGAAGAAATTATTGACAATCAGATTTTGTTTGTTTTCTGCATGATTCATGTCATTCAACTTGCATTTAAAAATCTGTTAATCAAAGTGAAAATTGTATCAACATCTAACTTCATAATTGCTGAATGAGATAACAATATGTTCAAAGATGAGCTTGATTCAGAAGTATTTCAATTTTTTAAATTTTATAAAAAATATATTGAAAAATTCAGCTTCAGATGATCAATTGTTGTTTCAGAATAACATTTTGTTTTTTTGCTCAAGAAATGTTGTTCTGAAACAACAGTGAATCACTTTGTATTTAAGTGCAGCAGCTAATCTTGCTTAATTTAAATCAAAAATTTTGTGAAGTTTGTCAATGCTAACAATTTGTGATGCATCATTTTCAAAAGTTTTCAAGAAAAGAAATTTTTGAAGCTGAAGTTAAATGTCAAAACATGTTGAAATTCAACATATGAAATGCTTGTGTGAGCATTGAAATTTCAGTCTGTGATCATAAAATTTCTCAATAAAAAAAATTTTGTCAAAATTTTGTCAAAATTTTGAGCTTTCAGAAATTGAGTGAATGCTTGTGTGATATTTAATTAAACTTACAGAATTTTTTGTCAACTATACTAAAATGTTATTAAAATTTCATGATGCAATCATTCAAAATGTTTTTTGAATTTTTAATGTGTTGTCTGATCATTTGAAAAATCAGCAAGACTGATTTTGTGAAAAACAAATTCAGTGAAAATATGATTTTGTTACAGTTATTGCTGCTGCACATGCAAAACTAGCTAAGTACTATGAAAAAATTTATAATGATCTGGGCAATGTTTATACAATTGATGTCATGCTGAATTCAATGTTTAAGTTTATTATATTTAAAAAGTCAGTGTGAAGTGAAAATAATTATGAATGAAAACAAAAATATGCAAATTATTTTTGTAAGCTTGCTGGTATATATAATAAATTTAACATGATGCAAAACATGTCAAAGCAGCATTCATTGCAATTCAAATAGCATAATGATATAAATGATTTATTGTATGCTGAAAAATCATACTCAAGTTTTATTTCACACAAATTCACAATTGAAAAAATTGATTAATTTTTAAATAAAAATAAATATGACACTTGTTTTGTTTTATCACTTTTCAACTGCTAATCTCAATAAAAATCTCAATGAATAAAATTCATGCACTTGAGTTTTAAAAGATTTGTGCATAAAATTATTTTATTTTTGCATTGATTATCTGAAATTACTTCTTCATTTCTGCAACTTCAGTTAATGTTAAGCAACTCTTCAACACTGCATAAAACATTTGTTATTATTTAACATGATCACTTATAATCAAAAACTGTTGATACACAAATAATGCATTTGATGCTGAATTTTTTTGAAATGAAAAATCCCAAGTAAAGTTTGATGAATGATAATGATGAAAAAACAAGTGATGAAGAGCTGAATGTGGCTGTGAGTTGAAAAACATATATCAGTAATGATAATGAAAAATTTAATGATGAAAATAATGTATTAAAAAATGATGCTGAATTATCTGATCATAAAAATAATGTGTAATTTTGATTAACTAGAAATCACACTCTGCAGCAGTAAAAACAACATAAAATTATTAAAATGTTAACTTGTCAGCACACAAATGTCACTCAGCAGACTTAACATCAGTGCTGCAACAGCATTACTGCTGAGTCTCTTCAGCATATCATTAAGCAAAAACAACAAAATGAGTGCAAAAGCAATCAATTAATTACATGTCAGTTTATTGCTGCTGTATCTGCACAAATTTCATAAATACAAATTCAAAAAAATTTTTAATTGCACAGCAGTACAACAGAGCAGTTTATTTGCAACTGTTAAATTTAAAAAATACTGAAAGTGTCTGTAAATGAGTGACTCTCAACAGTATCAGTAATGTGAAAATTGTCACATAAATATGTGAAAGAAAAGACAAATGTTTTAACAGCAGTACTGCATAAACATGTGAGAAAGAAAATAACACAATCAGTGACAATTTTTAATTTCATGTGAATATTTTGTCACAAAAAATGTATTTTTGAATTATAATATTATCTGATGTATTTATTGCATTGAATAATAATAATCAAATTGTTTATTTTTATGTCATTAATTCATTTTTGTACTCATTGTATTCTGCAGCTCTGCTGACTGCATTGAAGTGTACAACTGTATTAAACTGTATCACAGTATATAAATTTTATATTTAATGTTAAGTGATTTAGCATGCAAATTAGCACAGTCATAAGATTCATCAAGTCAAACAAGTTTAAACAGTTCAAGCTCACAAAATTTACTTAACTTGTTAATAATTTATTGAGTTGTTGTTCTGAAAGTATCAAATCAAAACTGTATGATTCAAATTTGATTTGAATTTAAGTAATATCTGAATTTATTTGCAGTTTATATCAAAACACTCAAATTTAGCCTGAGGCTTCTTTATTATATAATAATGTATATAATCATGATGAAAAATGAATAACATTGTATTTTGAAATCATACAACTTGATATTGAATCAGAGTAAACTAACACTTTAATACAATTTCAATTATGTTACATCACAAATTTGTGCTCAAAAATTGACTTTCATTCACACATACATTTAAAACATTTTAAGTTTTTTTTTGTCAGCAGTACTATAAGCTGAACAGCAAACTTGTTGTGAAATTTTTTTTGAAATTAATATTTTTAATATCAACTTCATCAACATTCTTGCTGATTAATTTCAATTGTGAAAATTGTGCAGTACTTTCAAACATATTGTTAAATTAATTAATATCATGTTGTTCATCTGAAATTTTTCATTTCTGCAATGAAGCATGTTCTGATTATGATTAACTAAATACAAAACATTTTCTTGAGCAATCAGCAATTAAAATGAACACATCACACTTCAATAAAATTGTAAAATTAATTTCAATTTCAGAAACAACATCAGAAAATGAGAACACAGCAGAAAATGTTGATGAACTTGTGATAAAATTAATTTCATCAGAAAAATCAGCAAAAAAAATAAATCAAGCAGTTATAAAATTAATATTATCAACAAAAAAATCAGAAAAATCAGATAAAGTCTCTGATTCAACTTGTGAAAATTCAACAAAATAAATTTCAGTATCATCATGTGTTGAATTCATTACTTTAAATTTAACTGAAGTGAGAAATAAAACATTTTTGCAACAATTTTGAAAAAATTAATTCAGCATTTACTTCATCAGCATTGCAGCAATACATTCATTTTTTGAAAATAAATCAAAATTTTTCAATTTTTTTTAATTTAATCACAAAAAAAATTGCTCAAACATTTTTTGTAGTAATTCATCAATTTTCAATTGCAATAAATCAACAAAATTATTTTTTATTTCATCATTATTATTTTTTTTCACAATTTCTGCTTCAGCTGCAGCTTCTACTTGATTAAAATCAAAATTTTTAAAAATTTTATTTTTCATTTCAATTATTTGATTGTTCATTTTTTATATTTAATTAAATTTTACAAATCAATCAAAAATTTATGCATTATAAAGTATTTATATGTTTTGAAAATGATTCTGATCTAGACAGTGCACACATTTTATTGTTTGAAAAATAATATTTGCATTCATCACAAACTTTAACATCATCAGATTTAAGCATTGCTGATGCAAGTTCAGCTTAATCAAGCAAATCATATAAATGATCACAAGAATTTAAATTTTGTTATTAACATTATTAAATTGTTTCACAACAGCAGATTGTTTGTTGCTATTTATTTCATCACAAAATGATAGCATTTCAAATTTCAGACTTTTAAAAACAATTTCAACATAAAACTGTATCATTAAATATGCAGTAAAAAAAGATAATCAGTATTTTTTTTTAAAACAACATTGTTCACAATTACAAGAAGTGTGAAATATTTCAGTGTTTCATTCATCAAATATTTAACTACTCACTGACAATTTTATGATATAAATGAAATTTGTAAATTGATAAACATGCAACTAACAAGTTAAATCAAATTTTTTATAAATTTAAATCATTATAATGAGATATTCTGTGCAAGATTCTCTTTTTTTTTATCAATGTTATTTTGTACACTTGATTTAATGTTAAACACACTGATGCATGACATAAACAACAGTAAACTTGTATATCAAATTATTCATTCATATTATTTTCATTTTTCTGCAAGTTGCTCACATCATCTGATCAACACATTTTGCATAAATATTTTATTAAAAAATCATAAATTATTTTGTATTGAAAAAGTTGCTGAAGTGTCATTATATGTTTAATTATTTTAATTTTGTAAAATGAAATAATTTCATTTATCATAATTAAATTCAAATTTGATATTTCAACAATTATTAATTGTTTCATAAAGCATCACAACATAATTTGATTAAGAATTTTTAAAATTAAAATCAGTGCTGTCTCACTTGACATTGCTTCAGCAGTAAAAAAACAACAATATAAATTTGAATTGAGAATATGAAAATCAGTGCTTTCAGTCTTATTGAATACATTAATTAACATGATATCAAATGTGTATGTTGATGTCAACTGTTCAAAGTCAACACAATGCAAAAGAGTAAAAATATTCAAAAAATGCAATGTACAGTTCATCATTAATGTTGCTGTAATAAATCATTTTAATTAAACATTTAATGTTTCAAGACTTCAGAAAATGTGCATTTTGTAATTTTTGAGAGCATGATTTTCATCAAGAAATATTTATTTGAAAAAAACATTATTTAATCATGCTGAATGAAAAATCAGCTTTCAATTTTTATTTGATTTAATTTCATCATTTAAGTTTTTTTTATTGTTTTTCAGAATATTCACTTCTAACTTTTTCATCTCATCATTATCTTTCATTTCATTCTGATTTTTCATTTTATTTTGCTTTTCTGCTTCATTTGCTTGCAGTTAAAATTTTTGTTTTTGATGTTGTTTTCAATCTAGATTAATCTCAAGAGTCATCAGTTTTTTTATTAATGTGCACTTACATCACATGATATAAAAAAACAAAACAATCATTCATAAAATCATTGAATTGTTAAAGTCAAAAAATTATATTTTACTTATTAATCATTTTGTATTGTTGATTATAAACAGCTTTAACAAGAAGTGTAATATATCATCTGATTCAACATGACTGTGAAAAAGAAAAACATTAAAAGTATTTTCAAAAAAATGAATAATTTGCTTAATTCAGATGATTATAACAGCTGACAAACAAGAAATAAATGTGAAAAAATTTTTTTTTCATTTTCAATTTCAATTCAGCATAAATAACAGTTAAACATTGCAGTGTTTTTCTCAAATTAAATTCATCAGCAAGAATATCATTTTGTAATAATGACAATTTTTGTTAAAGCATTCAGATTACTTTAATTACTTATCAAAATTTAAAACAAAAAATATTAACTTAATATATGTCTGAGAAAAGCTTCAGCTTTCTGCATGCATTTATATAATTAGAAAAAAACACATTTACAATATTCATGATTTGTTAAAATTTGTTCAGATTTAAAGTTATCTCATTAATTAATTTGTTTGTTATATTTCAAATTTCAAAATTATTACAATTTTAAATGCAAGCACAATTTTCATAACTTCATTATTTGTTTGGTGACAGAATTGCTCAATTAACATAATATTTTCAGTCATTTTGCAATACTTGTCAAGTATTTTCTTTCATATTTCAAAGTTTAGAGACAGAAACTCATTTTGAAATATATCACTAAATGTATTTTTCATATTGTTTTCAATCATCTCAACATTAACAAAAACAAAATCATCAGATGTATCAGAATCAAGCACATCATTTTCAATGATAAATTCAATATTAAATTGTATAAATTTCTGAAAAATAGTAATTTTATTTAACAATTTATCATCAAAGTTTTCAAATTACTTTTGCTCAATCAAAATTAAGCTTAAAGTTTTTTCATGTCATGATCAAAAATCTGACTGAATAATTTTGTCATTACATTTTTTTATTGTTAAAACACAATCAGATTTGATTTTTCTAATTGTATATTTAATGATATACATCAATCACAGAATATCTTCAAAATTTTCAAAATTAAATTTTTCAGATGTGATTTTTATAATTTTTTTAATTATTCAAAAATATATATGTAGAAAAGCATTTTTTGTCAGTATTTCAGTTACAGATTTTATACTGTCAACTTGTTATCAGATATGAAAGTAGTTGTGTGTTTTTAATATGATATCAATCATCATTTTCTTTGCTTTTTTGAAATTGAGAACATTAAGTCTGAAGATATTCACATGTATTTTTTAAAATAAATTAAAAAAAATTTCATATTATTGCTGTTTAATTAATTGTGAAAAATTTTAGTGTCATCAAAGTCTAAATAACCACACAATTTTCAAAAATTTTTATCAAAATTTTTATTTTTCAAGTACACATCAGAGTATTTATTCTGAAATGATATTTCATAACAAATATACAAATTTTTGAATTCAGTCAATCAGTGATGATTTTTTATGTGCTTAATCTTGATCAGCATGTTTTCTTGCTAATTTACAAAAAAAATTGTGTTTTCAATTCATCAAATTCAACATATAAATTCAAGCAGTTCAATGCATCACAAAATTCACAACAATTTTTGTAAAAACAAAACTTAAATTAGCATTCAAATTTGAAAGTAAACTTGAGACTTCAAACAAGTAAAAAAAAAGCAGAATGCTAAAGAAAAAAAACAAAATGTTTTTTTAAATAAATAAGAAAACTGAGTTGAAAAAATTGAAAAAATTAAAAAAAAATAAAAAACATATAAAAAGAAATATCAGATTAAAATCAAAATCTGAGTTTTTTTCAATTGAGAACTTGAATGAATTGTTATTCTTAATAAAAATACATTAACAACATCTGATTTTGATTAAGCAAAACTCATTTTAAAAAAAAAATTCATCTTTCAGTATTTCAGTATCTTGCAATGCAAAATAATGCAAAACTGATGACTTTTTTCATCTGAAGTTTTCTCAAAATATTAGTGTATTTGTATTTTTCAAACATATAAAAAATTAAAATAATAAATGTTAATTTAAATTATTTTAAATCTTCAAGTTTGTTTGACAGTTTTCAACATGATATCTGAACATAACAATGATTTTGAAGCAATATGATGTCAGTGTTAACTTGATTTCACATGCATGCATTGAGTTTTAAGTCATTAGCATTTCTTAATATTAATAAGTTCAAACTAGTTACACAATTAATTAGTTACTTAGCTAGTTAACTTAGTCAATGTCATTATCAATTATCAATCATGAATGAATAAGCTTAAATATGATAAAGCCAATCATAAAATACATTAATTAGTTTTAGCTTCACTAATTACATTGTTTTTATATTTTTGATCTGCTGCAGTTAAGTGTCTGTGCATATAACAATATTTTATTTCATATTATATATTCAAATTTTGATATTGTAAAGCTATTAATATCTCAACTCTGATGTTGATGATTTCATTTCACTTTATTCTTGAGTTATTAATTGTAAAATGAAAATATTGCACATGTTTCTGAATGAATATTAAATGAAAAAACTAATATTGTTTGAAACTGTAGTCAATTCTGAAAAACATTTGCATGATGTTGATGAATAATAACATAATACAACTTAGAGTTCTTGCTTGAGAAACATAATGAATTTAAAAATCTGCTCATACTAAAATCTGATGATGCAATTATATGTGAAAATTTATTAATTTTTATTTGCACAATTAATAAAAAACTCTTATATAAATATATCATTTTTTTTTTCAATTCATTTATCTGTTCAGTGTCAAATCTGCAGTTTCTTTTCTCAGATTTTCTAAAAATCAATTTGCAAGTTTTATTTACATATATTACATTTCATGTCTCAATTCTCAATGTTCTCATATTTCTTCAGTAGCAAAATGTATAATATGAAAAATATACAAAAATTATTGTTTTTGTCATATGCTTACTTGTCTTACAAATAAAATGATGTATATTTTGAATCATGCTGTTTATTTTTATCATTTATTACATCATCAGATACTAATTTTCAATATGATGTATTCTGATGTTCACAATCACATCAAGTATTATGAAGATCAGTTCACAAGCAAATTAATAATAATAATGCTAATATTACATCTGACTGACATTTTTGTGATTTAGAATTTTTTAAAAAAAAATAAAGTTAATTATATAAAGTATGAATCACTGCTTGATGTAAATTAACAAATGTATCTCAATCACAACTCAATTCACTACACAGAAGAAAATAATATAAAAGAAAATTTGTTTAATGTTTCACTTGATGTTATTAATTTTAAATTTATGAGAAAGTTGCAGAATACAGTAGAGTTGAAAAAAATAATTTAAAATTTTGTTTTTTTGTCACAAAATTTTTGAATTGACAATAATAAAAAACTTGAGCTTACTGAAAAAATTCAAGATTGATGATATGATAACATAAAAATCAGTTTGAGATTAACTAGTAAACTAGTTTTTAAACAAAATGAATGTTAGTTAAGAGATCAATTTATTTTTATGCATAATTTCATAACTACATACAAAGTATAAAGTACTTTGTACTAATGTATTAATCTAGTAAACAAATGAAGTCACTGAGAGAAATTATTCATCAACATTTTATTAAGTACATTGTTGAAACTTGATATCATTGTTAAGATTACACATAAAATGTTAAACATATACAATCAAGCATGTGCTTATTGTGACAAAAAATTTAAGACAATTTCTGAATGAAAACAACATCATTCACATTGCAAAATTAAAAAAAAAACTATGAAAAAAATAAATACAATTTTTCATGAATTTAACATAAATATTTAATTTATTATTTGTGTACATTCAGTGAATGCAGATGACACAATGTGTATCATCATCAGTAATAATAATAATTTATATGTAAAATCAGCTGACATTGTTAACATCATTTTAGCTGGGTTCATCAATTTTAATATTATGAATGTTGTGAAAAATTTTTACAAAACAATCTGCACACAAATTAATAATTTTTCATTACTTAATTTTGTTTTTAAACTTGCAAATTTTTGTGTGGCAGTATCATCTGCATTACACTCAATTGTTTTAATAATGCATATTTTCACATATCAGCCAAAGACAAATCAATCTGCTGACACAGTTATTTAAAAAAATAAGTATTATTTGTTATTTGCATTTAATTTTATCACTGATGCATTTTATTCATTCAAAAATAAATTCAAATATGCAATCACACATTTTTTGTCCACTGTAAGCTGACTAAAAACAACATCAATGTTTTTTTTCAAAATTTCACATTAAAAAATATTACAAATTATTTCAGCTTTTATAATGCAAATCCACTCTACAATTTAATTGATTATATTTTATATGAAAATGACAAGAATTAAAAAAAAATACTTTAATCATTAATTCAAGTATTGAAAACATAAAAAACAAACAATTTATATTTTTTTATACTGATGTGAAAACTGTTATTCAAAATTTTTTCAGTCACAAATTATTTAAAAAATCATCTTACATACAATTCAGTGTATCAATACAACAATGATAATTACAAAATGTATACAAAAATACATTCATTAAAATGATGATAATTTGTTCAGAATAAACTTTCTGAAAAAATTACTGTCATTTTTTTGTTTATCACAAGTGACAAAACATGTTTAATTATTTTTTAAAAAAACAAAATAATGTGACTGATGTATTTGACAATTGAGAATTTAAATTATCAAGCTTATTATTTACAAAAGATAAATGATATTCAATTGATTGAATTTTTTTTCAATGTAAAGAAGATGAACATTCTGACAAAAACTAAAATATATCATCTCACAATGAAGCAAATTTTTGAAAATATGTATTACAAGCACAACTGCTGAATGCTCAATTTTGATCAATGATTATATGATTTTTATTTTAAATTTAACTTACATGATTATTAATTAAGATTGAGCTAATGTGATTTTTATTTCTCACATTTGATTTTTCTGATTCTTGATCTAGATCAATGTAACATGATTTGTATCTCAAGTTTTGACTTACATAATCATCAATCAAAATTGAGCATGTGAATTTTTTCATGATTAACTTGTTTTTTTGTATAAACATAAAACAACTGATTTATGTAAAAATTCTGATGCAGTGTGCTGACAATTATGTTTATCATTATTTTTTTATCATTGCTGTCATTTCAGCAAATTATTATGAAGAAATCATCATTACTGTGATAAAAAGTGAAAAACACTGCAGCATTTGCATTGTTTCATCAAAAAAGTAAAAGCATTTAATAAAACATTGACTGTTGAAAATTTATAAATTCATACAAAATTAAATCAATGAGCAGAAAAAAACAATTGTTGATAATCAAATTAAGTACTTTGAATCAGAGAAAAAAATAATTTAATTCATGATGTTAACAATTTTGTGTGACATTATAAATTAATTAATATTCATTTAATCATGATATCAGATTTGCTTCATCAGCTACTGAAAAAAGTGATTGAAAATCTTGTTACATGATTGAAAATTTTTTTAAAAAATATATATAAAATACAACATCATTTTCACTCAAACACAAAAATTTTTCTGTCAGAAAATGATGAGCTTGAGCAATTCAATAAACATTTTAAAAATGTTTCAGAATATTCAAATCTGAAGTATTTCATTAAGTTTACTGAGTTAAAGCAAAGCACTGAAGAGCAACAAAAATTTATTGCACAACAATTAGTGATAATCATTATTTCATTTTTCACATTAAAAAAATCAGTGACAGTTTTTTTCACACATATTTTTATTAATTTCTTGTTTTTTGCTCAATATCACTCTCACATCAGTGATATTTTTTATTATATGAAACAAACTTTATATTAAATGAACAAGTTGAAGTGAATTTTTAATGATTATAAAATTAACAAAAAAAATTCAACAAAAAATAATCATTTCAATTTTTTAAAATTTCATATATTTTTACACTATGTAAATTTTATTCAGAAATATGATGTTCTGTCTGATTATGATATAAGTACTTATGAAAGTGCTCATAAAATTCACTGTAAAAATTCATATCATCAAAACAATAAGCAAAAAAAATACAAGAAATAAATGATTCATATCACTGATTATCATATTAATATAATGATAATGAACAATACTTTTTATCATGAAAATATAAACAATGAAAATGCATTTGTTGTTGATGAGCAGATAAATGCTAAAAACAATTTATTTGTCAAATCATTAAGAAATATTAAGTTGAGAAACTTGAATTAAATGTTTCATCATGCAGATTTAAAAATCAACAAATTAACAATTTTAAATGTTGCACAACAAATGAGAACTTTGCATGATGAGTTTCTGAAAACTTTTACTGTATTTATACAGCAAATGTGACTGCAACTGAATAATTAAAATCAATCAGTTATTAATCAAGAATAATTTAAAGTTAGTGATTAACATGAATTTAATTGCTTCTGAATTAACAATTACAGTATGAAAGTTCATGTCAGTATTACAACACACAAAACAAGTGAAAAAAATTCATATTCAGAAGAATTTAATAATCAAATTATGCATTGTTTTTTAAATTGACAGAATACTGACAAGTGACATTGTGATCATATATGAGTGCAGAAAAATGAAAACAAAACTCACAGCATTTTGAATAAAAAATTTATTAATTAACTTCTGATATTTATTATAATTTCAGATAAGTATTGTTAAGTTCATCAAATAAATTTCAGTGAACTAGTCATCAGAAAATCAGCAATATATTGTGAAATTTTTATTAATGTTTTTTAATTCAGAAAACAAATTATTTATGAAATTCATAAAATGTATGAAGTGAAAGCTATTGCAATTTCATTAAACAGTTTTCAAGATCACAATCTAAAAAAATGACAATTTTATCAGTCAGAAAGCATAATATGAAAAGCACATGTTGTGTTTGCTGCACATTCAAATACATACATTAAATCAGAAAAGCAATTATTTTACATTAATAATTACATTGACTGAAATTAATTCAATACATTATATGCATCAAGTTTTGAAACAGATGAAAAACAACTTGCAAACAAGTTCTCAATTTTTTCAGAGCAAAATTAACTTTCTCACATTTTTGTTTGTTTGTTTATCTATCAGTTTTTGCATCTGCTGACTTGTTTGCTTTTCATTTATTTTTTACTAGCTCACTCATGTTCTTGTCACTTGTTTGATGATTTACATGTGCAGTTGAGCTTCACTGACAAAAAAAATATTAATTTGTCAGCATTGAAATTTAAACTCACAATCTCAATTTTTTAGTGAATTTAATGTGTCAAAATCATTAATTAATTTATGATGATTTGAGTGATGATGCTGCAAAAAAATGAGATCTGAGCAAATGTTATATCAATTTATGAAATTCAAATCATGTAGAAAGTATTTTATAATCATAAATTCTTCAATATATATAAAATTTTCATCACATATAACTTGCAATTCAAAAAGAAAAAAAAATTGTTAATTATTACATTACAAAATTTATTTAATTAATATCACATGATAATTAATGTATAAAAATACATAACTTAAGTAAAACAAATTACTTCTGAGCAAATGCACACAAAATTTTATAATTTTTTCAAGCAAAAAAAATTTCATGCTAGCTCATGAAAAACATAATGCAATTATGTGAAATATTTAATAATTCAAGAAAGCATTCAGCAAGTTCAGATTTTTTATAACATTGATGACAAAGTTTAAAATAACAACAAAATATTTACAATTTGCACATATACATATCTGAATTTTACAATGAACACAAAGCAAGCAACTGGCTAGCTCAAAAATGAAATTGCAATGTATTTATTTAATTGTAATATATTTTTATACATTGAATGTTTATAATAAAAAGCAAAAATTTATAAGATATATACATAATGATGACAAGCTTTTAGCTTGAGTATTTTCAATTCAGATTGAGAATACTGCAATTATATTAATGATTCACAACAATTTTTGTGTTTTCAATAATTATGTGTTTAGTTTCAAGTTTCATCACATGTTAAAAACAAAATAACATTTTGACATCATTCAATCTTCAAATCATCATACAAGAAATTGATTTTATATAATATATTAATATTTTTTTACTAGTAATACTGTAAATTACTCTCAGTACTGTTGTACATCTGACAGTAAATCAGCAATCATTACTTCATTAATACAATTTTGTTGTGTTAATTTCAGTTCATTTAACAATTCTTTCAGATACATCAGTTTTCATTCAGAAAACTCACATTTTAAATTATTGTTTATTAAATATTTATTTTAGTAAAAATGTTATTATATATTTTTTTCATTTTGTGTAAACTGACAGTTCAGTTTTTGCTAATCATTTATCAGCAGTATACACAAATATTTTAAAAATTCAGTATGAATGTTAACTTAATGATTAACTTTAACAGTCAACAGAATGATTTACTTGCTGTAAAAAATTAAATTATTTTGTTAATATTATTTAATAATTATAAATAACTCATGATGTATCAGATGAATCATGAAATTTCAGAAAAATTTATTAATTTTAATGAAATATTTGTTAAATATAATATAATGCTTACTGTGAGATACTGAACAGTATTACAAATTAAGCAAAAACTGAGTATTAATAATGATGAATATACATTATTATGTGAAGCAGTGAAAGATGAGCTGAGCAAGAAAAAATTAATTAAGAACAAGCTTAATACTCATCAGAATAAATGATAGCTGCAGTTTATTATTAACAAAATTCTGAACAATTCACAATATCAATAAATGTTTTACTTTATTTCAATGTCACAAAAACAATGAATTTTGACAGCAATTGCTCAACAATGCAACAATAATCAAAAACATCATTATGAATTTAAAAAATAACATTTTAAAAATGTTTATTCAGATGACTGCAATTCAAGCAATACAATATAAAATGTGAAAAAATCAGCAGTACTGAATTGTGAATCTTCAAAATTCACAACATTGAAATTTAATGTATCAATTTTTCATATATCACAAAATATTGTTTTAAAAAAATAAAAAATTTCAGTGAGCTACAACAGTGACTTAAATACAATAAAAAATATGATATCATGATCAATATCAGTTGTTATTCAACATCTGAAAAAGCCAGAAACAATAATTTGCAGTGTTGAGAATCTGATATGCTTTCATTTTTTAAATATATTAGATAATGATGATACAATATCTCAAAATATTGCTGTGATCATGCAATCAGAATATGAACAATTAAAGCAATTGATGCAGCAGAAACTGCAAATTAATCTGAATGAGCACAAATTGTAATACTAAAATAAATCAAAAGTTCTGAAAATTTATAATAAATATTTCTTTCAGACAGCATTAAAAAATATGCATTATAAACAATGAAAACAATTTCAATTTTTTCTTACTGATTCATCAGATATTGAATCACTTCTGTGTTTTGAAATTGAAGATGAACTGAATGATATATTATGACTCAAGATTGATTTTACTTTAACTATTTAATATTTATGATGTCAAAAATTATATTTGAACTCAGTTTTTATGCTATTTTGATTAATTTAAATATATTAAACATTTGTCATACAAATCTGATGTAAATGCAGATCAGTTTTTCTGATAAATCATTATCAAATTAAAAAACAACATCATTGTAAATAATTCAAATTATTTTATTGATGCAAAATCAGTCATCATAATTTGTCATAAATTTTACTAAGAAGTTATGTGAGAATGCTAAAACATGTGTTTTTTGCTAAATTAATTAATGTCAGTGACAATGTGTAAATACATTAAAACATTTTTAAAATTTTCTGAAGATTTTTACTTTTATTTTACTTATTGCAAAATTTGAAATATACTCAATGAGCTTCAATTGAGATGTTTTTTTTTATATTTGAAAACAAAATAAAATTGATTACTTAGTTTCTGTGTTGATAAATTATTTTTATTCATTGACAGCATAATTTTTACTGATTGCAAGCACAATATGCTCAATCATGATTGAGCATAATTGTGCTTGCAACTGCAAGTCATTTATAATTAATTTCAACTGACATTAATTAATTTGCTTCAATATACAAATTAATAATCTGATTACAACATGTTTTTTTCAAGACATCTGAATTTTGCAACATCAAAAACTGAACAAAAACAATATTTTTCAAATTTTTTATTTTCAAATGAATCAAAATTTTCTGACAACACTGCAAGTAAAAAATATAAATAAATGATATGTATCATTTATGATAATTTTCTTGTTATGTCATCAATTATTATTTATCTGAAATATATGTGATGTTTAACATGTATACAAAATCATATCAAACAAAATTCACAGTTCAAAATTAGTTCAGAATTAAGTAACTCACAATTATTATTAAAAATTACTTAATTTAAAATGATAAATTTATCTGATGATCATGCAGATGACAATGACAAAAATAATTGCTTTAATAATAATAAGTCAGCATTAAGTGAAAATGAAAAACATTTATTTTTTTCAAATGATTGCTCACTGTCAAAAAAAAAACATGATTTGATTTTCAAACATCAGTTTCATTCACAACACAGCTTCAATGAATCAAGTTAGAGTTTTGAATTTGAAGTAAATTGTTATGAAACTGAAATTAATCATTTTTTTTTATCTTATTATTAAAATATAAATTTATGTTAATTGAATGTTATTCAAGTTAGAATTCACAGTTTGTGATCAATAAAGTTAAATTTACAAATCATTCTCAACAACTTTCTCATGTTGAAAGCTCAGATATAAATCAAAATAATAATGTTTTTGAACAACAATCAGATAACTTTCATAATTCATTTTTATCAAGCACACAATCAACAGATTCTTCAACATCAAATGAAGATAAAATACAAAATTCTGAAAATGAACTCACAGCAAATCAAGTGACATTATGAAAAAATTGTAATCAGCATGACAAGATGAATATTTTCTCATAAATAAATAAAAATATACTCAAGATAATTTAAGTGATTTTTTATATGTGTGTCATAACAACAATTAATATTGATAAAAAAAAATATTGCATTGTCATCATAATCAGAACACTTAAATGCAGAAATTATTAATAATTTTATGCAGTTAACATGAATAAAAAAGCTAAAACTGCATAATAAATAATTTTCAACAATAAATTTCAATGTTAGCAATGAAAGAACAATTTTTTCATCTCTAATATTTTCAAGAGCAGCAGTGAGAAAGATAATGAGTCTTCAGTTTTTATTATCAATATTAAACTAGCTACACAGAATCATACTGATAGTATATAACTTTATGATGATATTGAAATCTGATAAAATCATTTAATGAATAAGCTTCACAAAATTATTCAGAATCATTTTAATTTTCAACAAATAAAAAACTGCAAACAATTGATTGATGATTTTCTGAAGAATAATGATTTTATTTGTGAGTTTTGAAAGAAAAAAATAAATATTTTTTTTCAAATTAATTAATATGATTTACTTGATATCACAGTTTTGACTCATCAATGTGTTTAATATAAAAAATGATAAACAACAGTTTCTAGCTGAAATACTTGTCAAAAAAATATCTGAATGTTTTTTTTATACAAAAAATTAAGAATTAGTTTTTAATTCTACAACAAAAAATTTGTTTGATTTTTTCTCAGAAATTTTTATTTTCTTTATTGCAATTAACATGAAATATTGCATACAGAAATGAAATGATGATATCTGTGCAACTTATTAATTTAAATATGTTGATGCAAAAAACAAGTTAATTATCTCAAATAATCAAAAATATCAGTGTGATCAGTTCTAATTCTTGTTTGTTGATGCTTTTAGTAAATTTTAATCAGATGTAACATTTCTAACTCTTTCAGTCAGAAACAAGATAATTCAAAATTTTAAGTGTTTTGCTTCAGAAAATGAAAAAACATTGTGATTACAAATAACATACATAAAAAATATCAACTGTACAAATTATCAAGAATAAATATGCAAATCAACTTGATAATTTTAAAAAACTTAGTGAAAAATCATCAGATGAGACTGAGACAAGTTATAATTTTATTATCAAAATCATTAATATTTTTCACAATAAACAAAATAAACATCACATTGAGAAGTTTGTTACAAAAATATATATTTCTTAATGTTGATGTTAATAAATTCATTCTGACTTGAGTTTGTCAGTAATTATTAAATACAATTAAGTTTTTTCAAACTGTACAAAAAATTCAAAATGATTATTTTGTGTGACATAAAATTAATATATCACAAATAATATTGCTTAATAAATTAAGTGTTATTTTTAATTTAAATCATCACTGATCTAAATTGAAAATTTTCAATACTGAAATTTTTTTTTATTATACAATTTTGAATTACTTACTTGATATATAATGACAAGTTAAGTGTTATTTTCAATTTAAATCAGTAATGATCTAGATCAAGAAATTTTAAATGCTGAAGTTTTTTTTCACTATACAATTTTGAATTATTTGATACATGATGTTTATTTGATGTTTTATTCAAAAAATACAAATATTGATGTTTTTTTATCATACTGAATTTATGTATTTGTGTTTTTCAAAGTATGATGCATTCACAATGTTGTTATTGCATTCATTAATTTAACTGTAATTGATACTTGAAAATATATAAACAGCAATATGTATTGTGTACATATTTAAGATGATGAATGTTACTTGAGAAACAATGTGCTTTCATGAGCAAACAATTAATTATAATAACAATATAAAAAAACATGTGCTTAAAGCAAAGCAACAAAATTATAAATGAAGCATCATACTTTTTTTCACTGCAAATGTTAAATCAGTTTTTGTAAATTATTTTATGTTATAAAGTAAACTACAGACATCACATATTTCACAATGCTGATGCAAGAAACTGATGACAGTGTAAACTACAAAAATTGTGCATGTGTATAAAAAAAATATAATGCTCAATAACATAGCACTGAGTTAGTAAAACAACTTTAAAAACTACATGTGAGAATAATAATTATATGTGAGAATAATAATTATGTGCAGCAATAAAAGCTACATGTTACACAGAAAAGTTTTAATTGATAAATATTTCATCAAATTGCAAAAGATTTTAAAATTTATCAATTATAATTTAAGCTGTTGTGAAAGTTCAGAACTTTAATGAAAGCATTGTATTAATATTATTGTTTGTTCAATCATGAGCTTCATTATAACAAACTGAAAATGCTCAGAACTTGTCTCAAACATAAAATTTATGTTCATCAGTTTCATAGCAAAATTAATCTGAAATTAATTCAGAATTCATTTTATATTTGCTGATGATGATGAATATTTTTTTCAAACAGTATTAAAAAATATGCATCATAAACAATAAAAACAGTTTTGATTTTTTCTTACTGACTTATCAGATATTAAATCACTTCTGTGTTTTGAGATTGAAGATGAACTAAATGATATGTTATGACTCAAGACTGATTTTACTTTAACTGTTTAGTATTTGTGATGTTAAAAATCATATTTGAACTCAGTTTTTATGCTATCTTGATTAATTTAAATATATTAAACATTTGTTATATGAATCTGATGTGAATGCAGATTGGTTTTTCTGACAAGTTATTATTAAATCAAAAAACAACATTACTGTAAATAATTCAAATTATTTTATTAATGTAAGATCAGTCATCACAATTTGTCACAAATTTTACTAAAAAATTATGTGAAAATGCTAAAATACATGTTTTCTGCTGAATTAATCAGTTTCAGTGACAATATATAAATACATCAAAATACTTTCAAAATTTTCTGAAGATTTTTATTTTTATTTTACTCATTGCAAAATTTGAAATATATTCAGTGAGCTTTAATTGAAATGTTTTTTTTTTATATTTAAAAACAAAATAAAATTAATTACTTAGTTTCTGTGTTGATAAATTATTTTTATTCATTAACAACATGATTTTTACTGATTGCAAGCATGATGTGCTCAATTATGATTAAGCATAATTGTGCTTGCAACTGCAAGTCACTTACAATCAATTTCAACTGACATTAATTAATTTGCTTAAATATACAGACTAATAATCTGACTACAACATGTTTTTTTCAAAATATTTAAATTTTGCAACATCAAAAACTGAACAAAAACAACATTTTTCAAATTTTTTGTTTTCAGATGAATTAAGATTTTCTGACAGCACTGCAAGTAAAAAGCATAAACAAGTGATATGTATCATTTGTGATAATTTTCTTGTCATGTTATCAATTGTTATTTATTTGAAATATATATAATGTTTAACATGTATACAAAATTATACTGAATGAGATTCACAGTTCAAAACTAGTTCAGAATTAAATAACTTACAGTTATTACTAAAAACTGCTTAATCTGAAATAATAAATTTATCTGATGATTATACAAATGACAATGATAAAAATAATTGCTTTAATGATGACAAATTAGCATTGAGTAAAAATGAAAAATATTTATTTTTTTTAAGTAATCACTCACTGTCAAAAAAAAAACATGATTTGATTTTCAGATATCAATTTCATTCACAACACAGCTTCAATGAATCAAGTCAGAATTTTGAATTTGAAATAAGATATTATGAAATTAAAGTTGATTGTTTTTTTTTGTTTTATTATTAAAGTATGAATTTATGTTAATTAAATGTTATTCAAGTTAGAATTTACAATTTGTAATTAATAAAATTAAATTTACAAATCATTTTCAACAATTTTTTCATGTTGAAAACTTAAACACAAGTCAAAATGATAGTGTTTCTGAACAACAATCAGATAATTTTTATAATTTATTTTTATCAAGTATATAATTAATGAATTTTTCAATATCAAATAAAAATGAAGTGCAGAATTTTGAAAATGAACTCACAGCAAATCAAGTGACATTATGAAAAAATTGTAATCAGCATGACAAAATGAATATTTTTTCATAAACAAATAAAAATATACTCAAAATAACTCAAGTGATTTTTTATGCACATATTATGACAGCAGTCAATACTGATGAAAAAAAAAATATTGCATTGTCATCATGATCAGAACATTTAAATGTAAAAATTATCAATAATTTTATACAATCAACATAAACAAAAAAATTAAAACTGCATAATAAGCAATTTTTTCATTTCTGATATTTTCAAGAGCAGCAACAAGAAAAATGACAAGTCTTCAGTTTTTATTATCAATATCAAGCTAGTTACACAAACTCATAGTGATAGTATATAGCTTTATGATGATGTTGAAATTTGATAAAATCACTTGATGAGTAAACTTCACAAAATTATTCAGAATTATTTTAATTTTTAGCAAATGAAAAACTGCAAACAGTTAATTAATGATTTTCTGAAAAATAACAATTTTATTTGTGAGTTCTGAAAAAAAATAAGCATTTTTTTCAAATTAAATGGTATGATTTATTTAATATCACAATTTTAACTCATTAATGTATTTAATATAAAAAATGACAAACAACAGTTTCTAGCTGAAATACTTGTTTAAAAAATCTGAATATTTTTTTATACAAAAAATCAAGAATTAGTTTTTAATTCTGCAACAAAAAATTTATTTGATTTTTTCTCAGAAATTTTTATTTTTTTATTGCAACTGACATGAAACATTGCATACAAAAATAAAATGATAATATTTATGCAATTTATTAATTTAAGTATGTTGATGCAAAAAACAAGTTAATTGTTTCAGATAATCAAAAATATCAGTATGATCAGTTTTAATTCTTGTTTGTTGATGCTTTTAGTAAACTTTAATCAAATGCAACATTTCTGATTTTTTCAGTCAGAAGCAAGATAATTCAAAATTTTAAATGTTTTGCTTCAGAAAATGAAGAAGCATTGTGATTACAAACAACATACACAAAAAACATTAATTGTACAAATTGTCAAGAATAAATATACAAATCAACTTGATGATCTTGAAAAACTAAATGAAAAATCATCAAATGAAACTGAAACAAATCATAACTTTATCATCAAAGTCATTAATATTTTTCACAATGAACAAAACAAACATTACATTGAAAAGTTTCTTGCAGAAATGTGTGTTTTTTAATGTTAATGTTAATAAATTCATTCTAACTTAAATTTGTCAGCAATCATCAAATACAGCTGAATTTTTTTAAACTGCATAAAAAGCTCAAGATAATTGTTTTGTATAACATGAAATTAATATATCACAAACAATACTGCTTGACAAATTAAGTATTATTCTCAATTTAAATCATCACTGATTTAAATTGAAGATTTCAAATGCTGAAGTTTTTTTTTCATTATACAGTTTTAAATTACTTATCTGATGTATAATGACAAGTTGAGTGTTATTTTCAATTTAAATCAACAATAATTTAAATCAAGAAATTTTAAATGTTAAAACTTTGTTTCATTATACAATTTTGAATTACTTAATGCATGATGTTTGTCTGATGTTTTATTCAAAAAGTACAAATACTGATGTTTTTTTATCATACTAAATTCATGTATTTGTGTTTTTCAGAATGTAATGCATTCACAGTGTTATTATTGCATTTATCAATTTAACTGTAATTGATACTTAAAAATATATAAACAACAATATGTATTGTGTATATATCTGAAATAATAAATGCTATTTAAGAAACAATGTGCTTTCATAAGCAAGCAATTGATTATAGTAGCAATACAAAAAAGCATGTATTTAAAACAAAACAACAAAGTTATAAATGAAGCATCATATTTTTTTTCACTGCAAATGTTAAATTAATTTTTGTAAATTGCTTCATGTTATAAAATAAATTACAAACATTACATATTTCACAATGCTGATGCAAGAAACTGATGATGATGTAAATTACAAAAATTATGTATATACATAAAAAAAAACATAATGTTTAATAACATAACACTGAATTAATAAAACAACTTCAAAAGCTACATGCAGAAATAATAATTATATGCAGAAATAATAATTATGTGCAGCAATAAAAGCTACATGCTACACAAAAAAGTTTTAACTACTAAATATTTCATCAAGTTGCAAGAAACTTCAAGATTTGTTAATCATAATCTGAGTTGTTGTGAAAGTTCAGAATTTTAATGAAAGTACTGTATTAATGTTGTTGTTTGTTCAGTCATGAGCTTTATTACAGCAAACTGAAAATGCTCAGAATTTGTCTCAAACATAAAGTTTATGCTCATTAGCTTCATAGCAAAATCAGTTCAGAGCTAGTTCAAAGCTCATTTTATATTTACTGATGTACAATAAACATAAAGCAAGCAGCTGATTAACTCAAAAATAAAATTGCAATGTATTTATTTAATTGCAATATATTTTTGTACATTAAATGTTTATAATAAAAAGTAAAAATTTATTAAATATGTACATGATGATGACAAGCTTCTAGCTTAAGTATTCTTGATCTGAATTGAGAATACAGCAGTCACATTGATGATTTGTGATAATTTTTATATTTTCAATAATCATGTGTTTAATTTCAAGTTTCATCACATGTTAAAAATAAAATAACATCTTGACATCATTCAATTTCTGAATTGTCATACAAGAAATTGATTTTATATAATACATTAATATTTTTTTATTAGTAATACTGCAAGTTACTTTCAGTATTGCTGTACATCTGACAGTGAATCAGCAGTCATTTTTTCATTAATATAATTTTGTTGTGTTGATTTTAATTTATTTAATAATTTTTTCAAATGTGTTAATTTTCATTCAGAAATTTTACATTTCAAATTATTATTCATCAAATATTTGTTCTGATAAAAATGCTATTATGTATTTTTTTCATTTTGTGTAAACTGATGATTCAGTTTTTGCTAATTATTTATCAGCAGCATATACAAATGTTTCAAAAATTCAGTATGAATGTTAACTTGATGATTAATTCTAACAGTTAATAAAATAATTCACTTACTGTAAAAAATTAAATTACTTTGTCAATATTATTTAATAATTATGAATAATTTATAATGTATCAAATAAATCATGAAATTTGAGAAAAATTTATTAATTTCAGTAAAACATTTATTAAATATAATATGATGTTTATTGTGAGATACTGAACAGTATCATAAATTAAGCAAAAACTGAGCATTAATAATAATGAATACATATTATTATGTGAAGCAGTGAAAAATGAGCTGAGCAAAAAAGATTAATTAAAAACAAATTCAGTACTCATCAGAATAAATAACAACTGCAATTTATTATTAACAAAATTTTAAACAATTCACAATATCAACAAATGTTTCACTTTATTTCAATGTTACAAAAATAATGAGTTTTGACAACAATTGCTTAATAATGCAACAACAATCAAAAATACTGCTGTGAGTTTAAAAAACAATATTTCAAAAATGTTTATTCAAATAACTGCAATTAAAGCAACACAACATAAAATGTAAAAAAATCAGCAATACTGAATTGTGAATTTTCAAAATTCACAACAACATTAAAATTTAATGTGTTAATTTTTTGTATATTACAAAATATTACTTTAAAAAAATGAAGAATTTCAGTAAGCTACAACAATGATTTAAATGCAATAAAAAGTATGACATTATAATTAATGTCAGTTGTTATTCAATATTTAAAGAAGTGAGAAATGATGATTTGCACTGTTAAAAATCTGATGTGTTTTTATTTTTTAAATATATTAAATAATGATGATGTAATATTTCAAGATATTGCTGTGATTATGCTATCAGAATATGAGTGATTAAAGCAGTTGATGCAGCAGAAATTGCAAATTAATTTAAATAAGCACAAATTGTGATATTGAAATGAATCAAAAATTCTGAAAATTTATGATGAACATTTTTTCTGAACAGCATTGAAAAATATGGATTATAAACAATGAAAATAATTTTGATTTTTTTTACTGACTCATCAAATATTGAATCATTTTTGTGTCTTGAAATTGAAGATGAATTGAATGATATATTATGACTTAAAATTAATTTTATTTTGACTGTCTAGTATTTGTGATATCAAAAATCATATTTGAACTTGATTTTTATGTTATTTTAATTAATTTAAATATATTAAACATTTGTCATATAAATTTAATGTGAATGCAAATTAATTTTTCTGATAAGTTATTATTAAATTAAAAAACAATATCATCATAAATAATCTGAATTATTTTATTGATGCAAAATCAGTTATCACAATTTGCTGTGAATTTTATTAAAAAATTATGTAAAAATGTTAAAACACATATCTTCTGCTGCATTAATCAATTTCAATAACAATGTATGAATACATTAAAATATTTTTAAAATCTTCTGAAGATTTTTACTTTCATTTTACTCACTGCAAAATTTGAAATATATTCAGTAAGCTTCAATTAAAATGTTCTTGTTTATATTTGAAAATAAAAGAAAATTGATTATTTAGTTTTTGTATTAATAAATTATTCTTATTCATTGACAGCATGATTTTACTGATTGCAAGCATAATGTGCTTGATCATAATTAAGCACATTGTGCTTGCAACTGCAAGTTACTTACAATCAATTTCAGCTAACATTAATTAATTTGCTTAAATATACAGATTGATAATCTGAATACAACATGCTTTTTTTAAAACATTTGAATTTTGTAACATCAAAAACTGAATAAAAATGATATTTTTTAAATTTTTGATTTTCAGATGAATCAAAATCTTCTGACAGCACTGCAAGTAAAAAGCATAAGCAGATGATATGTGTCATTTGTAATAATTTTCTTGTTATATTATCAATTAATATCTTTCTGAAGTATATATAATGTTTAATATATATACAAAATCATACTGAATGAGATTTACAATTCAAAGCTAATCTGAAATTAAGTAATTTGCAATTATTACTAAAAACTGCTTGATATAAAATGATAAATTTATCTGATGATCATGCAAATGATAATAATGAAAATAATTGCTTTAATAATGATGAGTTAGCATTGAGTGAAAATAAAAAAAATTTTAGTTTTTTGAGTGATTGTTCATTGTCAAAAAAAATGTGATTTAATTTTCAGATATTAATTTCATTCACAACATGATTTTAATAAATCAAGTCAGAATTTTAAATTTAAAGTAAGTTGTTGTAAAATTGAAGTTAATTATTTTTTTTATTTTATTATTGAAGTATGAATTTATGTTAATTGAATGTTATTCAAGTTAAAATTTACAATTTGTGATTAATAAAATCAAATTTACAAATCATTTTTAACAATTTTTTCATGTTGAAAACTTAAACACAAATTAAAATGATAATGTTTCTGAATGACAGTGAAATAATTTTTGTGATTTATTTTTATCAAGCACACAATTAACAAATTTTTCAACATTAAATAAAAATAAAGTGCAGAATTCTGAAAATGAACTCACAGCAAATTAAATAACATTATGAAAAAATTATAATCAGCATGACAAAATGAATATTTTTTCATAAGCAGATAAAAATATACTCAAGATAATTTAAATAATTTTTTATATGTGAGTCATGACAGCAATCAATACTGATGAAAAAAAAAATATTGCATTATCATCATGATCAGAACATTTAAATGCAGAAGTCATTAATAATTTTATGCAGTTAATATGAATAAAAAAACTGAAATTGTATAATAAATAATTTTCAACAATGAGTTTTAATGTTAATAATGAAAAAGCAATTTTTTTATTTTTAATATCTTCAAGAACAGCAGTGAGAAAAATGATGAGTTTTCAGTTTTCATTATTAACATCAAGCTAGCTACACAAAATCATACTGATAGTATATAATTTTATGATGATGTTGAAATTTAATGAAGTCACTTAATGAATAAGTTTTGTGAAGTTGTTTAAAATCATTTCAATTTTCAGCAAATGAAAAATTGCAAACAGTTGATTGATGATTTTTAGAAAAATGACAACTTCATTTGTGAGTTCTGAAAGAAAAAAATAAGCATTTTTTTCAAATTAAATAATATGATTTACTTGATATCACAGTTTTGACTCATTAATGTGTTTGATATAAAAAATAATGAATGACAATTTTTAGCTGAAATACTTGTCAAAGAAATATTTAAATGTTTTTTTTATATAAAAAATTGAAAATTAACTTTTAACTTTGCAACAAAAAATTTGTTTGATTTTTTTTTGAGAATTTTTATTTTTTTTATTGCAACTGATGTGAAACATTGCATATAAAAATGAAATGATAATATTTGTGCAACTCATTAATTTGAGTATGTTGATACAAAAAACAAGTTAATTGTCTCAGACAATCAAAAATATCAATCTGATTAGTTTTAATTTTTATTTGTTAATATTTTTAATAAATTTTAATTGAATGTGACATTTCTGACTTTTTCAGTCAGAAACAAAATGATTTAAATTTTTAAATATTTTGCTTCAAAAAATGAAGAAGCATTGTGATTATAAACAATGTACACAAAAAACATCAACTGTACAAATTATTAAGAATAGATATGCAAATTAATTTAATGATTTTGAAAAACTAAGTGAAGAATTGTCAGATGAGACTGAAACAAATTGTGATTTTATCATTAAAATTATTGATATTTTTCACAATGAATGAAATAAACATCATGTTGACAAGTTTTTTGCAAAAATATATGTTTTTTAATGTTAATGTTAATAAATTTATTCTGATTTAAATCTGTCAGCAATTATTAAATACAGCTGAATTTTTTCAAACTGCACAAGAAACTTAAAATGATTATTTTATATAACATAAAATTAATATATTACAAACAATACTGCTTGACAAATTAAATGCTACTTTCAATTTAAATCATTATTGATTTAAATTAAAAATTTTAAATGCTGAAATTTTTTTTTGTTATACAATTTTAAATTATTTATTTGATATATGATGACAAGTTGAGTGTTACTTTTGATCTAAATCAGTGATGATTTAAATTAAAAAATTTCAAATGCTGAAGTTTTTTTTCATTATATAATTTTAAATTACTTGATGCATGATGTTTATCTGATGTTTTGTTCAAAAAATACAAATATTGATATTTTTTTATCATGCTGAATTTATGTGTTTATGTTTTTTAAAGTATGATGCATTTATAATGTTGTTATTGCATTTATTAATTTAACTGTAATTAATACTTGAAAATATATAAATAATAATATATATTGTGTACATATCTGAAATAATGAATGTTATTTAAAAAATAATGTGCTTTCATAAACAAGCAATTGATTATAATAACAATATGAAAAAGCATGTGTTTAAAATAAAGCAATAAAATTATAAATGAAGCACTGTACTTTTTTTCTTTGCAAATGTTAAATTAATTTTTGTAAATTGCTTCATGTTATAAAGTAAATTATGAGCATTACATATTTCACAATGCTGATGCAAAAAACTGATGATAATGTAAACTACAAAAATTGTACATGTGCATAAAAAAAAGCATAGTGCTCAATAACATAACATTGAGTTAGTAAAACAATTTAAAAAGTTATTTGTGAAAATAAAAGCTATGTGTGAAAATAAAAGCAATGTGTGAAAATAAAAGCAATGTGTGAAAATAATAATTATATACAATAATAATAATTATGTGCAGCAATAAAAATTATGTGCTACATGAAGAAACTTTAACTGTTAAATATTTCATCAAATTGCAAAAAACTTCAAAATTTGTCAATCATAATTTAAGTTGTTGTGAAAGCTTAAAGTTTTAATAAAAGCATTGTATTAATATTGTTGTTTGTTCAGTCATGAGCTTCATTAAAGCAGACTGAAAATGCTCAGAGCATGTCTCAAACATAAAATTTATGCTCATTAATTTTGTAGCAAAATCAATCTGAAACTAGCTCAAAGTTTATTTTATATTTGCTGATGAGTTTGTTCAGATTAATTTTTTGTTTTTATAAAAAAAACAGAATTATTATATTAGTATGAAAATCAGAAATGTAGACTGTCTGAATGAAATTTATTGTAATTTTTTTGTTTGAAATATCAATAATCACATCAACACTTTCATAATTTTTCACATTTGAGATTTTATTTTCAGTTAAAATTAAGTCATTTTTGATAAAATAAAAATTGTAAAATTTTAATTTATTATTATAAATATATATATCTGCTTCTAAATTAATTATAAAATTGTTGTAAAAATAATACTTAAATTGTGCTTTTGCTTCATTAAAATTGAAGAAAATTGTGATAATGAAATTAATGATTTTTAATATTGAATTATTATGGTTTTAATTATCTGACTGATTTTTAATCTTATTTTTTTAAAATAAATTATTATTTTTTTATTATTTTTTTTAATTAAATTTTTTTACTTTCTCAATGAGCTTTGTAACTTGTATTCTGAAGACAAAATTTTTGAGTTTTTTTTTTATCTACTTCATGATTTTTAAATTCAGTTTTTAATTATTTCAATGAATTTTTAAATTGAGATAGTAGCAGATAAATATTTAATATTATTTACTGCAAAAATACTTGATTTTTGATTTTTCTGATTATTTTTTGTTTTGTAAAATTAATTCATTTTCTAAGATGAAAAATACTGAAAGTTTCTGATTTTTGAAATTTGCTGTGCTTAATGCTGATAGAATTTTTTGATTAAGTTTTTAATATTAATTATTGATTTGTTTTTTTGAGTTTACTTCATACACTTAAAGTTATGATGATTTGTGAAATTTTTATTAAATTTTTCAACAGCATGTAGAAATTTGAAAATAATGCTGCTGTTTTCTAAAATGTTTGTAATTTTATACTTGATAAATTACTTTATAATAAGTTTTTAATTACTCAATCAGTTTTTAAAAAAAGTTCTACAGTCTGAACTCTTTTAGAAAGTTATACAGTAATTTGTACAGTAATTTGAAAGTTTATGATTTTATTATTTAATAATTTTAATATGTTTTCCTTTAAGAATAATCAGTAAATTATAAATTATAATGATATTGTAAAGTACAGAAAAATGTTTTAAATGAAAATATACTTTTATATAAAATTGTATTTATTTTAAAATATTTTTTTATTAATAAAGTTTTTATTCTTCTGTTTGAAGTCTAATATAATAAATTTTAATTTTAAAATATTTTTTTCTGTGTTTTTAATTACTTTGTGAATTAACTTCTCTAGTATAAAAAATGTTTTAACAAATAAATTAATATATTTTCAGATATTATAAACTTGTGTTTGTTACTGAATAACAGTGATTCAGTTTTTTCAGTTATCACTAATGTTGAGAATCTGTTTAAATGACATGATTTATAGTAAGCAGTCAGTGTCAGATTTTGTTTTGTACTGTTAACAAATTTAAAATAAATCACAACAGTAGTTTTAAAACTGTATAAATAAAGTGAAACAGATTAGAATGAAAACTCAATAATTAATTGATAAACTTTTTTATATTTATTAATCAGAAGAGATTAAAATGAATACTTACTAATTAACTGATAAGCTTTTTTGTATTTTGTTGAAGTCTTACTACTCTTAAAGTTGTTTGTAAAAAAAAATTTAAATGAAAAAATTTAATATTTGAATTCAGATGAAATTCAGAAAGAAAAACTTAAATAAAAAAATATTTAATTTTTTATAAATTAAATATAAATAAAATTTGTAAAAAGCTGTGACATCTATTGCAGCTAGTAAAAAGTTGAAATATAAATGAAAATTGTACAAATATACAATTAAATTTGTATATAACTGCAGATGATAATTTAATGTTAAATTAACTTTATTTAAAATCTCAATATTGTGTAAATATAATGTCTGATTTATATAAAAAAATTTTATATAAAAAAAATATGTCTTGTAAGATATTCTGAATAAATTTTGAAAATTTTTAAGAATTTAGAATGCTAAATTCAATATATATTAAAATAATATAAATTTTAATGAAATATATTATATAAAACTGTATGTAAAATTCAGAGTAATATATAAAAATTTAGCAAGAAAAAATGATTTAAAAAAAATTTCAACTCATAATTATTAAATTAAAGAAATACTGTAAATAGTAAAAATTTCATCAAATTTTTATCAATCTATCTAGACAAGTATGAATTATTTATACATCTTAAAATTTATAAAAAAAATAATAAAAGTTGTGAAAAAGCAGTAAATTTAATGACAATTTTGAACACTTGAAATTAAGCAAGAGATGAAAAGTTTGTATCTTGTGTCACCTGATGTTGAGAGATAGTGGCAATATGCAGGATTTATTAGGTGAAGTCAGGGTTATTTGGTGAAAGTTCAGATGATAGCTGGAATGAACCCCATAGGTTCAACATTAGGACACAATCCATCTGGATTCTGGAGTTCACATCAGCGCTTCGAACTCCTGGCTGATTGAAAGGGGCCTCTTGCAAATTACTCTACAGTGCACACTTGCATGCTCTACCCTGCAAACTTACCGAAGGGTCCATGCTGTAGTCCAGACGCTTCTCCCAGTGATCCTCGCCATAATCGTCAGTTGGCGAAGAGACAGCTCTATAATAGGCAGGAGAGTATCTGTTGTTTCGTCATCACTGATCTTCATCTACAGAGTATATCTGTCAGTCATATTTCGAATTATATCATACACACTTTGCGAGTGCTGAAGTATAATAGCATGTTACTCCAATCCTCGCGGACATTGTGGAAGGATCATCGCCATGAAAATCCTGATACCCACCCAGTTCGGAGCTTGATATCCTTGCTTGAGCAGCCCCGTCTCTGCCAGTGGAAACAGCATTATTCTGTGTGGCAGCGTACTTGCCTCGCCCGAGAACTCTCAGATCCGAAACACCATGAGCTAGAAGGATGGAGCTGTCACGAGACGGATGTGCTCTTCAGGATCCAACCAAGCGAGAACACTGTAGTGGTGCAAAGACCATGTTCCTCGGAGGGCGTGGTGTGTGCATAGAAGGAAACCTGTATCTGTATAGTTACTGCTTTGGAACTGGCACCACTCAACGAAGCCACCCACACTGACTGACTCTTGAATTTCCAATTGACAACTGTATCTTTGGCCTCCTATCCATGGCCGTTGATTTTCTCCCTGAAAATGCTGTGTGGTGTGAGAAAATAGTAACGATATAGACCCATGCAAAAACATATAGTTCACGTTGCGCTGAGTTGCTTTGCATCACACCGCTCATACAACTTACAAGTAACAAGTGTGGACCAATATTCCCCACCTGGCCACCCGGCCCGTAGCACAGAGTCTACGTATTGCAGCATTCTTGGAGTTACGTCACTCTGGACAGCAATATTGCTCTGCCTTATGATATATCCCCCCAAACTGGACGGCCTGTACCGCCTATGTTGACTCCAGGAGGAGAGATCTCAATTGAGAGAGCTGCGAGGGAAAACATAACGAACGTAAACTAGACGCAGCAAACAGCAAGGGTGAAGAGGAAATGAATCCATAATTAGCAAACCTGGTGTGAAGCATCCATGGCAGACACGTACATCCCTGGCCTGCTGTTAAGGGTCGGCGAGGAGGAGATTGAAGCCTGAATCAGGTGGTGCCCGTGCCTCGGCTTACATAACTGCATGCCCAGCAAGCTTCGACCAATGACAGCGCGCGACGCGAGTTATGCACGGAGTATTCTTTCCCCCGCAAAGCTTAATCCCCGTCGAAATCTCCACGCGTCGCGCGATTTCATTGGACGAAAAGCCATCGCGGCAGTCCGGGAACCTTGACATGGACTGGCGCTGTTGGGTTGCCTGCATGCTCAGAAACCATGTGAGCGATTTGTAGCATGCTGGGCCAACATTCTCCCAGAACAAAAAGCAAACAAATGTGGCAATGTGGCCATTCCAGTCGTTTTATCCCCCCAAGTTTGCTGTTGATTTGGACATGCTACAGCGTCAATCTCCCCCGTTTCTTTTGACCCATCTACGCAGCCATGGAACGGACAATATACACCTATGTGCGCCTGGTGGCCATGTACGTCGTCAATATCGTCGGGCTTCCTCCGATGTCATGCTTTCGCTGTCCGCTTCGAAGACTAGGCACTTTATATAGCCTGCTATCGACCTGGTACCATGGAATCCCCAAACCTGCAACGCCCCCCATGGGTCTAATTAGCCTTCCACCGGAGATTATCCTTTGCGTCGGCGAACATCTCAGCGAGAAAGATCTAAACTCGCTCATCAGAACAGCCAAGACATTTGCAGAACTGCTCACCCCCCAGTTATACGACTTCGTGGTTGGTTGCCGTGTATCGCCCAAAAGTCAGAATGGCAGTGGCAGTTCAAAGCCCAAGTTCTTCACACAAGCGCTGTTCCATGCTGGGTGCTGGCAGTCAGACTATGTTCTCAACTACTTTCGGACAAAGCGCGTCGATGCGCTCCTGCGGAAAGACGCCACTGGCTGTTTGCTACTAAACAAAGTTGCCCGTGCCGGAAATGCTAAACTGATTAGAATTCTTCTCGATCGCGGTGCAGATGTTAACGGCCAGTCGAAGCGCGAACCGCATTCGTTGCTTTGGGCGGCAAGCAATGGCCACGAAGAGGCCGTTCGGATACTCCTTGACGCAGGAGCGAATGTGGACACCTTCAAGCCCTGTCAAAAATCCATCTTGCACTCGATATATCGATCTAAAGTCCCTGATAACCCTGCGATTTCTCAGTTGCTAATTGACCGGCTTAAGATTCGAGGCGAACTATCACGAAAGAACCGTAAAGGCGCCACGCCCTTGCATTGTGCTGTGGAATCCAACAAGACATACGCCGTACCGCAGCTGATCCAAGCCGGGGCTGATTTAACGATTCTTGACGATGACGGCCAGTCTGTTTTGGATGTTGCTCTCAGACTAGGGAGGATGGATGTCGTTCGCCTACTGATCGCCGCATTCCCAGGCCCTTGGCCATCGCATTATATGAAATCTACCCTATGGAGGTCATGTGACCGACTTGATCTGGCCATGTTGAAACGCATATCACCCTTGTTAGCATCTCGAACGGTGCTTGTGGACATTTCTTGGGGCGATGAAACCCTGCTAGGGTTGACGCTCCTCCATATCGCAGCTCGTGGACCTCGAGATTGGTCCCAAGCGTCCGCCAGCGCTTTTTCTCGGAAAAACTACTTGAATGCGATTTGCCGTTGGGAAGCAATCATCGACCTACTTCTCGAGATGGGAGCCGATATCTTTGCCCAAGATCGCATGGGGCGTACGGCGCTCCTGTTTGCAATCGAACACGGGGATCCGGAGAGGATACCTTTCTTACTTCAAAGACTGGGCGAGACGATCTCGATCCCCGATCGCTTGGGACGGACTCCCCTCCACGCTGCGGTGCATAATGACAAGAGCGAGCTTGCGGTCCGATATCTTCTCCTCGCCGGTATTGATATCAATGCCCGGGACTTTCTCGGCCAAACCGCACTTCACTACGCGGCAACGACCTCGCAGGCCCTGCCGGCCTTGGAATGCTTGCTCAACGCCGGCGCGGATACCTCCCTCACTGACCACCATGGCTTTCCGCCAATGCACTTTGCCGCAACGCAAAGACGTGACCGCTCGCTCAAGCTCCTTGTCGACGCGCGTGCCAGTTTTCATAAGGATTGCGAAACTTGCCACCAGAAAACCATGCAGTGGAGGACCGAGGATGGAGAATGGGAGCAAGAACTGCCAGACTTGAATGATCTCTTTCGAATAGAGGCTCCCAGACTAGCGAGCAGCTAATGCAGTCTTTTGTGACTGCTTGATGACATTTTACGACTTGATGAATATGGGAGTATCTCGGTTTGATGGGAATTTGCATTTTAGGATACCCACGTTTTTTGCTTTTTTCCTTCTCACGGCCCTCTGTTCAAACATTACATGGATTACTATAAATCTGCCTTAAGTCGACTCTTCCTTTCATTTCGGGTGTTTTCTGAGCCGTTCGATTAATCTCCTTTCTTCCTTTGAGTGACTCTCGGCAACTTAGCAAGCTACATACTTGTTGGCATGACGCATTTTCATCGGAGTATACATATTTGAATAAATGTAATTTCATAAGAACCTACCCAACCATCACGGATGGTGTATATCTTTTCTCTCTGTTCTCAATCATTGTGTAAAAGCAGAGTGTAGCTAACAGACTGAGTCTGATGTATACAGGGTCTTCTCCGAACGTATAATAGTTGAATTTCACTTCTATCACTGAATTTCATTCCCATATCTTCTCTATATAAAGCTGTCAAGCCTCGAACAGCAGCAGCAACAAAGGTCATTATGGGAGTCCAAAACCATATAATATCAACATAACGGCTGTGGTTCCAATAGAACAGAGGACAAAGGAACAAAAGCAAATTTATTAAAAGAGAAATTACAACTTCCGTACTCGCCTTTTAGAACCATCTAGTCATTTCAGTTTTATTTAAGAGGGGAATAGGAATCAGGTGGAATCCCCTTTACATGCTAACTTCAACACGGCCTTCCGCCCCAGGGGCCGCACCCTTCTGGAGAGTTGGGAGCAAATACGTGATATCATCCCATGGATGACGATACAAACCGGTACGCAGTCTCTTCTGGTCGAGGTAATGCGCAATCAAGCCAATACTGCGGCCAAGAACGAAGAGACCGTTCAGGACACCCATGCTTAAATAATCTTCTGCTTCTTCTGGGCTGAAGGCACCGCAGTTACGCATAAGGTCAACAAAGCAGACCGCGACACATCCGTCAACATTGAGGATGAGATTGTCCTTCTTGGAAGTAGTCACTGTCTCAACCGCGATAGCGTAGTCGAGCAGTTTGTGGCTAGGGAAATGCTTGACGACGAACTCCTTAACGAGTTCGACACGAAGATCAGGGTTGTTGCGGGACTTGACCTTGTGGCCAATACCGGGGACTTGTCACGAATGTCAGCGGGAACAATTTCTATATACATATCGTATGCAACGACTTACTGAGTTTGTTTTCCTTGCGCATAGTATCGACAAAATCACGTGGGCTAAGACCCCTGTCGAAAGCCTTAGTGAATTCCTCAGCAGCGCCATCCAAAGCTCCACCAAAGCGTGACCCAATTGTGAGAAGACCAGACACTAAAGCACTGATTAAATCCTTGCCAGCTCTGGTGGTAATGATGGTGTTCATGGCACCGGAGACAGCGGGACCATGATCGGCAGTCAACATAAGCACCATCTCCAAGAACTTGCTGGCGTAGGCAGGGAGACGTCGGCGGAACCACAGAAGAGCCATGACGCCACCAATACCAATGTCTTCTTTGAAAACATCTGAGATTGGCATACCAGCATACAAGAGCTCTTGGCCACGGTCATCAGAGATTGTGGAGATAAAGGCAGCCGGTTTACGAATGAGCCCCAATTCTTGAGCCCAGGCGTAATCGATAGGAATCTTAGGAGGGACTGGTTCAGGCTGTGGTCTGATAGTGCCTTGCTTCACAAGCTTCTGGTAGACACTTCGGAGAGTTTCGGGAAGCTCTTCGAAGGTGTTTGGAACATGGATGCCAGCATCTCTCATGGCCTGGTTCTTCACCACGGCAGTTTCCAGTTGAGAGTTTGCTGACGCACCGGCGTGACCGAACTGAACTTCGGTCTTGAACATGCTTGCGCAAGTACCAATGGCCCATGCAACAACTGGCTTAGTGATGGTGCCGTTCTTCACCGCATCAATGACACGATACTCTTCGACACCACCAACCTCACCCAGAAGAAGTAAAATCTTGCATTCTGGGTCAGCCTCGAATCGAAGCAAATGGTCCAGGAAAGTTGTTCCCGGGTATCGATCACCACCAATTGCGACACCCTCGTAGACGCCATCGGTTGTTTGAGAAACAATGTTGTTCAATTCGTTCGACATACCGCCAGACTTGGACACGTAGCCAACAGACCCCTTACGGTAAAGCTTAGAAGCAACAATATTATCCATCATACCACCAGTATTGCCAATCTTGAAAGCACCAGGTTTGATACCGCCGACTGTGGCAGGACCAATGATTGTGACACCCTTCTCCTTTGCGGTAACCATGATCTCGCGAGCACGCTACCAACCGTTAGCTTTACCTTTACCTAAGCAAAATGCTTGCCTCTTATGACGTACTCTTTCGGGGACACCTTCAGCAATGATAGCAATGCTCTTGATTTGAGGGTACTGCATCAATTCCATCGTTGAGCTGTACACGCTTCGTGACGAAGCGAAGTTGACGACCACATCGACATCCGTGTGCTTTGCCATAGCCTTGCTCACGCTTTGGTAAACCGGCAACAAGGTCTCGCTGGTACCCCAGTACCTATTTTCCGGTATTAGCAAAACTGAAGGCCAATTGAATCCGCGAGAGATTCGCTAACATTTTGCTGACGAATTGACCGCCAAAAGTATAGATAATGCCTGCAACAGATGGCGTGGTGCGCTTGCAAATGAAGTCAAAGTCCAACATCCCTTGGACTGCTCGGGGTTGCATGCCGCTAATGGGACACATTAGGAACGAACTCGATGTCATATCTAACACCACTTTCTCTACTCACTATACAAAGCATCGTGTTTTATTGTGAAAGAGAGTGTGTTCCAAAGGAGTGAGGGGCCTGCTGGCAGCTTCAAAGCGACGGATGTTGTCGTTGGCGCGAAGGTTTCCATCGCCGGACGGAGCGAGGGGTGCAGTGGACGGCATTGTGAGTAGTAGGAAATCACTTTTTTGTATGAGGTTAGTTGAACATCGTCATTGCCAGCGGGGTCAGAAAATTTTTCACGATCGACCAACCTCCTAACTCGACAATTCGTGAGTTTTTAAGAAATAGGAATTCGGGGGAGCACGAGCCAGGAGGTAAGAGATAGAAGATAAGGAGATAAAGCGATTCGGAGGGAAGAGTGAAGGACGATGAAAATGCGAAGAGGGAGAGATGCAGAGGGAGTGATATTCACACAGCAGATATCACAGCCCAAAAAAGAAAAAGAAAAAGATGACAGTGAGATTATTCGATTGTTGAGAGAGTTGAAGCAGCTGAGGGAAGCTCCCTTATCTCAGACGACGCTAAAATTAGACTGGGAATTCCAGCCATTGGGGCCGGCACTAAACCCGAAGCAGCTAGAGTTTCCCCAATGAAAGGAATGCTTGGTGGGTAATACACTCGTCACAAAAAGTTTTGTTTGGTGCAGTTTGGTGGGTGTTGGTAATAAACAAATACCACAGTAGAAATGAATTGTCTTTTCTGAAGTAACTACTCTAGAGTGTAGATGAATGCAGAGTGCAGTTTCAGAGAAGTGAATAAAAAACTTAACACAAAGCCAGAGTAGTTATGGAGGACAGAGTGCGATAGCTCTCATCAAAACCCAATTCTCCTGTAACATGCCAACACAGATAGTTATGTTGTCAGTTATGGAACAGTCACTGTACTTCCAACGGTGATATTATATCCTCCACTCAGCCATTTCTCAATACCAATATCGAGTTATGTTCTACATAGTAACAGTAGGATGTACTCCATACTCCGTACTCCGTAGTTGTCTGACAATTAACTAGGAGCTCTCCCTGCTCCTTGTTTTACATAACATTACTAGTGGTAAGGTATCCCAACGAAAGCTAATTGACATTCCCAGTCAGGAAGGGGCTGGCCAGATTAGCTCGTGTGCGGCATAAGCTAATGTTAGCAAAGTCTCCGATGATGGCTAATTATTCTTAGTCTGCTCTCAACGTCTTCAGCTGCCCCGTCTCAACAGCCCAGATATTACTATTCTCATCTCAGCCAACACAACCCCCAATCCTCTCTCGCCTTGCTGTCGCCCTTCTTTTCTTGATATCTACTCCTGTTACACCCATTCTCATTGCCTGCCCTCGAAAGGAGCGCACTGAAAAACGCAATCAGTCGTTTGCCTTGCTTGCCTCAGTATATATACAGACTAGCAAACAATGTCAGCCAAGTCGATCTTTGAAGCTGATGGCAAAGCCATTCTCAACTACCACCTCACTCGCGCTCCAGTGATTAAGCCCTCTACCCTGCCCGCGCCCACCACACACAACCCACCACCGAAGCTCGCATCCCTCCACTTCGACGAAGACTGCTCAGTCGAAGCTATCCTTGCCCAAGCTGAATCCACCTACCCCTGGTTACTCACCAAAGGAGCCAAGTTCGTCGCAAAGCCAGATCAATTGATCAAGAGACGAGGCAAGAGTGGTCTGTTGGCACTGAATAAGACCTGGGAGGAAGCAAGAGAATGGATTGCAGCTCGTGCAGGAAAACCACAGCAAGTTGAGTCTGTTGTGGGAACCTTACGGCATTTCCTTGTCGAACCGTTTGTGCCTCACCCACAAGAGACTGAATACTACATTAACATCAACTCCGTTCGCGAAGTAAGGCCCTATTCCCTACTTACGGAGCTATGACCCATCAATCTGACAATCACAGGGCGATTGGATTTTATTCACACACGAAGGAGGTGTTGACGTTGGAGATGTTGACGCCAAGGCAGAGAAGCTCTTAGTCCCTGTGAACCTCAAGCAGTATCCATCCAATGAGGAAATTGCCGCCAAACTCCTCAGCAAGATTCCCAAAGGTCTACACAATGTTTTGGTCGACTTCATCACACGACTCTATGCCGTCTACGTGGACTGTCAATTCACTTACCTGGAAATCAACCCTCTTGTTGTGATCCCCAACGCTGATAAGACATCTGCCGAAGTTCACTTCTTGGATTTAGCGGCTAAACTCGATCAGACCGCCGAGTTTGAGTGCGGCACAAAATGGGCTATTGCTCGAAGCCCAGCTGCCCTCGGAATCCGCGCTGCACCAAAGGCTGACGATAAGGTGACCATTGACGCTGGTCCACCAATGGACTTCCCAGCGCCCTTTGGTCGTGAATTGAGCAAGGAGGAGAAATTCATTGCAGATATGGACGCAAAGACCGGAGCTTCACTCAAACTTACCGTTCTCAACCCCACCGGCCGAATCTGGACCCTTGTTGCTGGTGGTGGTGCTTCCGTCGTTTATGCTGATGCCATTGCTTCTGCGGGCTTCGTCAGCGAGCTCGCCAACTATGGTGAATATTCCGGTGCTCCAACAGAGACCCAAACCTACAACTACGCCCGTACCGTTCTCGACCTGATGCTTCGCGCCCCTATGCACCCTGACGGTAAAGTCCTCTTCATCGGTGGTGGTATTGCCAACTTCACAAACGTTGCAACCACTTTCAAAGGAGTCATTCGTGCGTTGAGAGAAGTCGCACCAGTTCTCAACGAGCATCATACCCAGATCTGGGTCCGCCGTGCTGGCCCCAACTACCAGGAGGGTCTGAAGAACATCAAGGCCGTTGGCGAGGAACTTCACCTCAACATGCATGTTTACGGTCCTGAGATGCATGTTAGCGGTATTGTTCCTTTGGCGTTGAGCGGCAAGACCACTGATATTAAGGAGTTTGGAGAAGCGTGATTCTGCTTTCTCGTCATGTTGAGCTTCTCTTTTTTTTAGAATATTGTTCTGTATTAAAAAACCAACTACCCCAATTAATGAGTTCTATAGAATCTTGAGTTTCAAGTCTCTTTTCTTCCCTGAGATCCGTTCACTCAGTGTGTCTTTCTCTTCTGAGACAATAGAAGGGTATTTCTAGATTGGGGCCAGCAAAAAGGGTAGAGAAATAAAAAAAGAGGTCTGAGTGTCATCACATACACAGAGCATGTACCGTTGAATACAGAGGACCATATAAATCATGCCATTCGTTCAGAGAATCTATTCCCTGCAATGATTTCTCTAACTCATACAACCAGACTAACTACATAATGAATTATCAAATAAACATCGAAGAATGCGGAAATGTCCCCATCCTCTCCGTCCAGTACTCCACAAACTCGTCAGGAAGCACCCACGCACCGTATTCAAACAGCACCAGCTGCATCAGATGCGACGGGTCCACCTTTGCATCGTCCAACGCCTCTTCAAGCTCGCCATTCTCCAGATAACAATTATTCTCCAACAGCAGCCTCACCATGCCCACGCACTCGTACATGATGGCAATCACCAGCGGATGCGACACGTCCAGGTCCGGATCGTACCACTCCAGCGCGCCATGCGCAATGAGCAGCCGCATCATCTCGACGTTGCATACTTCCGCGGCCCATTCGACCAGGTGGTTGGTGCGGCCGTCATAGTGCACGGTGACGTCCATGTTAGCGCCGTGCTCGAGCAGCAGCGCGATGATGCGGAGGTCGAAATTGGCGGCGGCGACGGCTAGCGGGGATGGGAGGCCGTCTTCGTCGGGCAAGGCGCCGTAGCGTAGGAGACGGGTGACGGCGTGTTCGTCGCGTAGGACGGTGGCGGTGAATAAGATGCTGTTTCCGTCGTCGGTGCGGGCGAGGGGACTGGCGCCCCATTCGAGGAGTTGGTCCATCACGCGGTGGTGGCCGCGGCGGGTGGCGATGGCGAGGAGTTTGTTTGCCGTGGAAATGAAGTTGATGATGAGGGTTTGGACGTGTTTTTTGGGGTCTTTGATTCGTTGTTCGTGTTTGAAATGGAACATTCGAACGGCCGTTTCGGCGATTGCTTGGGGTGCCATGCTGACAACGGTCTCTACTTTGTTTCTGAGACAGAGCATGTATGTTCCGCTGTCTTTCCAACTCCCTAGACGAGAAATATCCGCCAATCAGACAAAATGCATAGTATAGGGAGACGCATATCAGACAGGTCGTTTTGCGTCATGGTAATGGTACATGCGGGAAGGAAGTGAAAACATATTAAGAAGAAAAAAAAAGTGCAGAGATGGACCATGCTATAACATACGGCAGACAGAAAAGGAATCGCGGATTTCTTCCCATGCTTCTCTCGCCGTGATGGGACAGGTCCCTATGTCGCCAAGCTCCACGACATAAGTCATTATCATATCTCGAATCTCCGTCGGAAGCCTGAGCCAATATATCGTTTTGGCTTCATGAGTAGTGAGTATCCACGAGAAGAAGTTGCTCGGCTGAGGCATTGCGAAGGTACCTCTGTCTCGCGATATAAAACGAATATCTGCATATAATGTGGAATACTTGTAAAGGATTCTAACACTATAAAATCAGAAATGAAAACAACAAAGATCAGAGCAAAATTTCTCATCTTTGCCTATCTGGAAGAGTTCTTGACCAGAACACTTGCCTTGAAGAACAACTGGCGTGGTGATGGCTCTCCAACCACGGCAACAGCTGGATCCTGTCATGGCGCAAGCACAACCCAGAGCTGTTCTAGAGAAACAGCAATTCACAGCCCATTGCGAAACACAACAAGAAAGCACATTAAGGAAAGGGGCCCGAATGAAATGCGCTGTTCTTCCTGGCAGTGAAAGAAAAGGGGTAGAAAATTTCAAGCATTGCCAGAGCACTCTTATGTTCAATTTTGGGACTTAAGGCAAAGAAGCAGCTGGTATAATTAACCTAGAAATAATATTAAGCGACGCTGACTTCATAGTATTATCAATTTGGCTTTTAACTCAAGGCATGTCTTTCGTGATCAAGTCGCAGAGCATCCAGTGGTCAGCCGGTTCAAGTTACCGAAGCCACAAAATCCTGTCGAGAATTCTTCATTTCGTTCGATGGGTCTAATTATTTTTCACGTCTTCATATCAAAGCCTTTGAAAATGGTAACAGTCTGGTTTGGGTGACGTTCACTATTCCCTGCATTGAGAAGTTCTTGTTAAGTGACGAAGATGCATCATCAATGCACAGGCATTGCGGGTCTCTTGCCTGGATGAGACTAATATGATGGTAAAATTCCATCATAGTAGTAGTAACCCTCTGACAATACACCCACTCCTTATCGGCTGTCAACAGGTATGTAGATGCCTTGGGCCTAGGCTCAGATGCAAATGGCCTGGCATGCGCTGAAATACCCGTACTCCCATTAGACCAGCCACTCGGGTTCTTGATGGTGGTTCTATCCCGTATGGTATATCATTTCACAGTCGTTTCTCCTTAGTATTTGCGCGTTCCATGGTACGCCACCATCTCCCGTTGCTATGGAGCCGTGATAGCAGATATCTCTCGTTTGACAGTTAGGCAAATTATCCTTGGCATCTGGGGTATCTCTAGGTTCCTTTGACGAGCAACATTATAGAGGTCATCAGAACCTTTTGGGGGATTTTTATCTTCCAAAAGAAGACCCATAGAAGAGTCTGGCTTCATTGAATCAGATCATATGCATAATCGATTTTACCACGAGCTCATACCTTGATTTATTCAGCTCAATCATCATCTTCTTCTTCCAAAACACCACTCTTTCTTGGATCCCTCGACTGCAGCACCCAACGAGAGTATTTCGCGCTCGACATCTTTTCCCCTGCGATCCTCTGTTCCCGGTTTCCATTCCCAAACTTTACCAAGTCCAACTCGTCGCTCTCACTCTCCTCCCACGACTGCGAACCTCGGGAACCTGGCTCGTCACGCATTGGCTTTCCAGCAGCTGATATACCCAGCATTTGATACGTGAATTGCAGCGTGCAATGCAACATGTAGCCTGCAATTGCTCCAAGGAGAACCGCAGTCCCGAAAAAAGTGTATACGGGCTATATGCAGTAGTCAATCTAGGCAGTCCTGGACATACGCTATGGAAGGCACATAACGTGTATGACACAAAGAATGTTTGATTTTCGCGACATATTACATGGTCTTTTTTAAGACACATTTCTTGGAGTAATTATATGTGCGTGTTATAGTTATAGGAAAGGCATATGTGTGTATGCACTGTACGTAGTTACTCACCTCAAGCTTCACCAGCACCCGGATGACGAGCAAGAAGGTGCGGTATAGTGGCCACAAGACGTGGAGCAGTGGGCTGGCGATCAGTTTGAGGAGGGAGAATGTAATGGAAAATAAAAAGGTTGCCGGATAAACGACACTCGCAGCGAGAAGAGAAATCAGTGTTGCCATCGCGTCCATGGTAGCATGAGGAATGGTTAGCAAGTCAACGGTGCACTAATGCCTGACCTTGAGTTGGAGACATGGAGCTACTGGAATCCGCAGACGGTGTTGGCTATTTGTTTCATATCAAATAAGAATAATAGAGCCTGAAGAGGGAGCTGAGCTGTATGTAAATCTTTGATTGTGCATACCAAGTGCCCGCCGCTTTCACTAAAAACGCGCTGTGATACTGTAAACAACCGCTAGTTAACTTAACCAGGAAGTTCTGTAGACTCGAAAGACGGCCTTCAACAGAGCCTCATAAGTTCAAGAGAGAGGAGCTTCTCAAAAGAAAATTATTTTTTATTTTCCTACATATATGATATCGCTCGCATGATACTCTTCATCAGTGGATGTTCCCCAGCTAGTTACATCTGCCCACGGACTACAGTCAACTCCACAGTGCTACCAGTGATGCTGTGCGACAACAATGTGATGATCACACATCATGTATGTACTAAACTGAGCCTTTTCGTGTGGATTGGGGGAACACGGTAGACGACATCAAAATGATCTGTGTCATTGATGACGTGGTAACTACAGCAATAGCAGCGTACAGCAAATGTATGGATGGAGTGCAAAGGAAATGCAACTGTTGCAAGCTGACATGGGCCTTAGGGTCTGTGTTGACACAGTTGAGCTGCATATATTCACATCTCCCGAACATCCATACAAATGAACTGCATACATATGTACATACTTAATGGCTGGTAGCCAGCATGTCTGTAACGCTTTTTGTTTGAACAAAATCCAAATCCACAATTGTTTGGACTGTGGATTTTCAGGTTCATCCTTCAGAGCATGAAGATTGCAGTATTGGATCCTTGATCGCCATAACTAGAGAACTACATATGTAGCTAGTTTGGAGAGCGGCTCTGCTAGGAGAGGCTTTGTCCTCTTCTTTGAAGTTCAGAAGTGAATACTCACCTTCATCAGGATATCACAACTAGTCTTGAGAGGTGAATAGAGCAGATTACAGGTTAGTTCATTGAGAAAAAGAGTAAATAAGACCCGTGCATCGGGATCACTCATTGTGATCGCCTGAAAAAAAAGTTAACTAGTTAATCATGGGGTTGATCAAGCTTTTCAGCACCTCAGACACAATGTGCATTACGAACCTAGCTAATGGATGATCAGCTATCAACAATAACTACTACAATGTTTCGAACCACAAGAACGATTCCAAGTCTGACAGAAACCAGGTTAGAAAAAAAAAAAAAAAATTGAGAAAACACCAATTATTAACGGGAAACTCCTTCCCAGATGTCAATTAGATACATGCATGAAAATAAAACCTGCGGAGGTGTATTGGTATTTGTTCCTTTTCCCTAATCGCACACATTGCACAGCCCAGCCCTTGTCATTTGAAAACGATCATTTGCCTGTCATTGGAACCCATTTCCCCTGCCGTGTCATTGCCCATTTACCAAACATGAAACAATACCAGAGGCGGAAAAACAAGAAGCCTTGTCGTGTCACGGCATCTGGTCGCTTTGCATTCAATGCGTGTGATTTTTCTTTTTCGCACGATGGTCTGGGGGACCAACGATTTACAAGTAGGCAGCAAGGCCAAGGAGAGCAGCAGCAACACCACCAACGTTGGCGCGGACGTTGGAGCCAGCACCTGGGAAGGTAGCTGGGGTGGAGGCAGTTGGTCGGCCAGTGACGGTGAAGGAGCCAGTGCCAGTGGGGCGAGTAGAGCCAGTGCCGTTGGGGCGGGAAGTGGGTTGCTGCTGGCTGGTTGGAGCGGGAGATCCACTGGTTGGCTGGCTGGAGGGGGCGCCAGAGGAGGAAGAACCGGGTTGGCTGGTTGCTGGCTGAGAAGAAGCACCACCAGAGGAGCGAGTGTCAACAGGTGGGAGCTTGATGGGAACACCAGCCTTGGAGCATTGCTCAACCACAATGTTGGAGACAGCTAGATCCAAAGAGTCAGCCTGCATGCATTCCTTTAAGAAGGGGTGTATGGCATTTTACGTACCAATGCGAGAGGCAAGCTCAGGGCAGTTCTGCTCAACGCAAGGTGTGATCTTGCCTGGGAGCTCAGGCTTGGTGCAGTGGCACTTGAAGTCGGTCAAACCGCTGCAGCCATCTGTGGTGAGAGCGTCATAGAAGCAGCGGGCCTAAAGATGCAGAGATATCCTGTCAGAACGGTGGTCCTTCTCTCTCGCGTTCCTCGGTGTTTTCACGTACTGAGCAAGCTGGGATATCTGGGAGCTGGGCACTGGCGAGGCCGGCAGCAACGAGGGCGATGAGGGCGTGTGAGAACTGCATTTTGATTATGATGTATGTTTGTCTAAATGACGAGAACGAATATCCTCCCTAATAATACAGAATGATGACAAGACGATGTAGAATTAACGATAGTCTTTTGGTTGACCACCAAACGAATGTATGTTTATATGGAGGATAGAAAAGTGACTGGAGAGATGCGGGAAAGATTGGGGGTGAGTGGGCTTCTTATATTTCAAGCCTGCGTCTATACATTGATGGATGTATCGCTTTTCCCAGCTTCTCCGCCCAGCCCATACTAAAGCATTAACCCTTTCCAAGAACTGGGAGTTGCAGGGTAAAAAAAGGATGGCTGGCTCCACCGGAATTCAGTGTGCTTCTCCCCCCCCAAATTCCCGGCCTTCCATAGCGTGTTTGTGGTTGCAGGGGAGACGGCGCTCTGTACCAGCCAAGATCCAGTCACTTTGGGGCTAACGACGCCGTACCACGCTCGGATAGCGAGGTTGTTTCTATACGGAAGCTGATGAATATTGCCAGGAAGCTGGGATACATTACTTACCAGCTAGGGCGAAAAATCACTGCACAGCCTTCATATTCTACTAAGACTCTAAGAGTAATGATCCATTGACAGCTAAAGAAACATGGCAATCCCAGCGCTCCGACAGATAAAAAAAAAAAAGGGGATTTCTATTCACATGCAACTGGGCTCGGGCATTTGGGTGCCGCCCATCGCACTAATATCTTGCTGTTATACTGTGTCTGAGCAGATCGTACACACAGTAGAATGTTTAGATTTTACCGGCGGTTTTAGCTGATTCATCCTGCTCAATTTTAACTGGCACTATTGCGATCTTCCTTCTCTTCCCACCTCCCAGCCAGTCGTTTTTGAACCCAATGGCTGTCATATAACTACATGCTGAATGTAGTTGCTCCTTCGTCATACCAGGCATGGAACGGTCAATTGCCACGGACCTGGTCACTTCGTACTATACAGTACGCAATCCGCGTCTGTAGTATTATTTCAGATCCATCGCCTGCTGATCGATGGATGAGAGAGGCTCTCCTCAGAAAGTATGAAACCAGAAGTGCTCCAAAGAGAACTGGTATACTTGCGTACATAACATACGTACGTCGTAGCATCGTGTACACACAGGTTACATCCCCAGAGGTCCTCCAGACTGTGATCATCATCAGTGATATCGGGTGGTGGCAAGCAATGACGTTCTGTAACAGTATGTATTGCTACGAAGTATTCGAGCTTAAAATTATCGGAAAAACCGGGTTCCTGATGTGATTTGAGAATAAATACTTGAAGAGGTCTTGAATACTCCGGACAGTACATGCGCCGCTTGTACCGCTCCTCTCCTGTAGGCTGTGATTTTGTGGTTTGGAATCGCTGGAGGGAACCTCCCAAATAAGTACCCCGTGTTCGGTACCTATGTACCTACTCTGCTGAGTTGCTCCGCGACACAGCATCACCCCTGCTTGACGTTGCAGGCCGATGGCGGGTATGTTCCACTATGCACTGGGATGGTTAACCCAGTGATGGAGTGATATGCACACGGCTAGTCCACATTGGATCAAAGCACATACGTAACTGGACTTGGCTCAAGGTCTGATCTTTCTAGCGGATTCTGGAGAGATCAGACAAGAATGCTTTCAATGCAGTGCTCCCCGTTAACAATCGACAGTGCTCAGGGCTTCGATCAATTAATGGAATTGTCCGTCATATATGAAGTATGTATAGAGTAAGCCATGAACAAACCTTTAACTTTCGTGGCCCTTACCGCCGAGTTACTTCTGAATACGCAATAGATACACGGCAGAGGCGTATCAAGGATAGGGTTTCGATGTCTCAATTCCAGACCCACAATCACAATGCTATGATTCATGCATGCTAGTTAACTAGAGACTTCGAGACAGATCCTTTTTAAATCTACAAGTATGTAGTGTATACATTTCTATACCCAGGAAGTCACTCAGTTACTCTGGAATGATTGTATTTTGCATTACAATAAGATGTAGTTACCTGCCATCGTGCAGCATACCCTGAACAGTCGAACTTAGCGCCATTAATGCGCTGGGATTGCCAAACCCCAAGAGCCCAAATTGGGTATCATTTGTCTCTCTTGCCAGTAACATAACTGGATGGCGAAGATGGGATCTAAATTACTAGCGGTATTGTGGGTGGGATGTTGCCAGGTCGCCGAGGTTTGTGCCATGGTTATATTCTTGCCACATTCTGCCTAGTAGTGTTTATCACTTGCATGTGCCCCATGGAGTGAGCTTGCTGGACATCATGCACTTCCAGCCATCTCACAAAGCTATCATGGACCAGAGACAGAAATGTCAGAAACCCATTGGTCAGTTTAAAAGCTGCCCCAAAAGGCCCGAAGACTCAAGAGTGAGGTGGCTGGTCGGAGTCCTTCTCTGACGAAAAGCTTCAAGCCACTATGAAAATCATTCTCCGCCAAAAATTGAAAATCAAAAAGCAAATTGTCGATCTGGGGAAAGAATCAGCATGCAAAGAATGGAAGGCTTGGCGCCTTCCTCACGCCTTCCACCAAAAGTTGCTGCTCAAGCTTTGTTGAGTTCCGGGTGGGTCTGCACCTTCCCTGGCACTCCAATCACCATCCTTGTCAGGGGTAAACACACTACTGTATTTGGCACTATGTACACAGTAAAGTGACTGGTATGCAAGTCGGGTCATAACTGTACGCGGTAACTATCCGGTACAAGCTGTGTACTGCTAATACTGTATGTATGTACAGTACATACATACATGCTGGGTTGTAATATGACATAATACCGACAGAAGGGGAGAGAGTCGAGACAGAGCACGAACAGCTGTCGACTGAATCAAAAACGCACTCGCAGGCTTCCCATGTCACTGCTGAGAGTCATTGAGTGAGACAAAGATTATTTTTGAACATGGCGAGCTCTCTGGCATCAAGCTTTTCTTTTTTTTTTCTCCCCCTTTAAAACTCCGTCTCCGTGCAGGGCATGGGAGGGGAGGTTGGTTAATTTTATGTCTGAGCGAATAGAAATCGCAGACGGGGTGCTCAATGATCCTCGAATTGCCACCACCACCACCACCGCTAACTAGTAACTACTGTGCGTGGAGTGGAAAGCTCGCTGTCAGGGACGCATTTTTATCGTCCCTATTTCAAGGACCCCAAGCTTGAGCTGTCCAGAAGCTTTCCCTGCCCCCTTTTTTTTTCGGCTCTGCTAATTGTTTTGCTCTAGAAACTTGTCGATTCTCGAAAAAAAGCGGATGGCGTTGCGGAACCAGACCTCCTTCTCCCGCTCCTAATACACAAGCATGGGAAATTAGGCACCACATGCATACCATTGATTGAAGGATCCCCCATGAGCTTAACTTAACCCATCGCGTTGAACCGACACGATTGACTGATGAGAATATGGGGAGGCTTCTCAGCGGCTAAATCACTCCTCACCATGAAGCTTCACATGTTTCAAGGCGGAGTTTCGGCAACTATATCATCCACAGAGAGGCAGTTATCGTAGCGACCTCGTACTTTCTCCACCGAAAAAGCAGTCAATGATTCCAATCTTTTTAATAGGGGCTCGCTGCGCGTTCCTTTCGGTACTAAAGGAGATGGACTATTTCTGCCATAATGTTGCAGTTGAAACGCAATTTTTTTTGATGGTTTTGAGTGATCTATCTCTTATTCTCACCCTCGCTTAAGAAAAGTTGTGGATCACGTGGCCGCCACTGGTGGCCTCGATGCCAGTGAAAGGCACTGGTCATTCACTATATGCGTGACTGGTCAACAAGTGAGAATGCCGTGTCGAGAGTTATGGCATAGTTATTAGAGGCGACATCTATCGGGACACTGTTAATGTGCCGTGCTCATAGAACGTGTTTCCATTATCGCCGATGATACACACATCCACCCTTTTCTAGCAAGGTTGGTGGTCAATTTTAAGACTGAATCTGTCTCTCAAACAGTCGGTTCCCAAGTCTGTTTGATAGACGCTCGACGAGATTGGGCATCTCCCTCTATAGTTGTACGTGGACGACTGTCTCTGGGTGCGGAATTGAGATATCAGCGTTACACAATGCCAGCGATTTGGTCTGTTTAGGACCTATTCTCGGATATGATGAATCTACTGGCTTGGCCCATATCAGAAAGCCCGATGAACAGGCTGTTGGCTTGTATATGATACTCGTCAGAAACATATCCCAAGCAGATGATCCTTCAACTTGATGCGCTCATGACGTCTCCCTAGAGACAGCATCTTTAATGGAACGTTGACTGTGCCACTAGACCAAAATATAGCAAGCCGCCCTTGGAAGGTAACTACATACGATGTGAGCTGTGAGGAGCCCAATGAGACATCCGACAAGCTTTTGAAGATCTGAACATGTGATTTCAGACGCTGAGATACAGCAAACCAGGTGCGTGGACTCTGTTTACTGCGGTATTACTCAAATTGAATCTGAGACTCTCAATTAAGAAATCCATTCCAGGTATCCGATCGTGGAGCCGCCACCACATGGAGATGACAGTGCACAAACCTCCTGCTGAAATACTGATCGACATGTCGTGCTCGTGCGCAGCATAGAGCATAGAGGACGCGAATCACTGGCGTCTTTTAACACATGAAAGAGTTGTCCACATATTCAGACACTGGACAGTAGTAGTGACATCGAAATTAAATGATGACAGTTCATTGTGTTCCCACGATGTGGCTCGGAAATCCTGTTTAAATTAGCCTTACAAGTTATATCGGCCCACGCGATCTTCACCTCTTCCCAAGCTGTTACTGCCTCGGCATGGATAACAGTGTTCGTTCCTACACAGTACATCCAACAAGTCTATCTCTTTCCCCAGACGTTTACGGAGTACTCCGTATGGGGTACTGAAACTGGGAAATGAAGTCGTCTCAGGAGTTCGGGGGGTTCGTCGTCATGTTGTTTCATTATCCTCGGTAACACATGAGAAGTTTATTGGCTGCAATTTTTGAAACAACCCCAAATTAAATGTTAAGCGCCTGTTGGTAAACCCGATATCCGTTTTGACGTTTCGCTAGTTGGCTTTTGCTTTGCAGAAAGTATGTGGAACCAATTCGTATTATTTCTCAGTCGCCGATTCACCGTCGCCTTTCGTGTTATTGCTGCCTTCTTCAAATTATGTTCCTCTTTGGGAGTTTTATGCCAGCTTCTCCGCTTTCAGAAACGTGTTTCGTGGAATGATCTTTGCTCCGAGGCGATCTGCTTGAGCACGGGGATCAAGTAGGCTCATCCGCCGTTGCCTTTGGTGTCCGACGGCATGGGACCCATCCCCTTCAAGTTAAGAGGCTCTGGAACAAATGGCAAACAGCAATCGGGCTATGTGCTACTGATACTGGTATTTCAGTGATCCTGCAACTTGAAAAGAATGAAAGTGCACTTCCAAGCTTCGAGGTTCAGTCTTTGTCCCCTTCCCTATGGAGCAGTTTTCGTTTTATCATAGTTCTTTGCTTTTGGTTGCAAAGCTTGCCATTGACGGCGATACGGCTATCTGATCAGGCTGTGTGAAGGATGCACGAAAGACAAGCTAGGGGTTGCCATGGCTCGGCAATTCAACTATAAGACCTGTATAGTATGCAGGAATGAAGATGAATATGTCGCGCAGTTTGCCATTTAGAATCTTGAGCGATCGGCCTCCAAGCTGTGTGAGAGCCTGAGAGGTTTCGAGATAACATGGTCACTATGCCACTTTCCTGATTAGGAGACTAAGAATAGGAATGACCCTCAAAGCAGCCCCAAGGACTTTGTCAGAGAATTGTGTTATGCAGTTCCTCCAAGATTCAAGATTGGAAGACGTCTGGAGATCACTTGGGCATTCTTCTGTGATCTGGTGCTGAAGCAGCGTGGTGTATACGTCAAAGTTTCAGATGGACCTCATCGACTGAGAGCACCTGGTGGATGGTGGCCACTTTCTACACCGAGGTCTCTCCAATGCTTGCTTCTTAGCGCTTACTATATAGCTCTGTGTAAGGTGGAAGGAATCTTTTCATTAGAGATAAGCATCACAAGACACAGACGTCATCAGGTTTCGAAATCGCCAGAACTCCAACCCACCCGGTCCAAAAAAAAAAAAAAAAAAGAATCTTATTAGATTCAGCAAATAATAACTCAGCTGGCATACCTAAACCACAAGAGTCGCTGCGGCATTCGGGTCTTAAAAGGGGTAATCACACATTTACGACAGCAATTCATCAATATATGCTTTCTCCCGGGCGACTCCTCGAGCTTCTTCATTAAGCAGAACGGCGAGAACTTCTATGGGTGGGTGCAGATTTAGCATTTGCGCTCGTCTCCAGCGCTTTATTCTGGCGATTCCAATGCATGGCTAGAAGCTAACGTTAGTGATTGTATATGAAAAGTGTAGATTCACAGTATTAAAGTCGTCGAGGAGAAATTGATAAAAATCAACCCTTACCCCATATTGATTCGACAAGTCGAAATGTCGGAGGATCTTCTCATTCATGCTTAAACCCTCTTGGTGCACTAGAAACATTAAAGCCACCATGTCAGCTTCGTTCAAAATAGCATATTATCCTCGAAAAAGGCACCATACCATTTGGCGCAATCCTCTTCGCCTCCTCCGCCTCCCAGTACCGCCGTATATCCTTCTCAGTTAGCGCCTCCGCGCGCTTGTCCTCCTCTGACCTGGGCAGATGCACCTGAACCCGCGCCTGCTCCCGCACGACATTTGCAGACTGCGACGACGCCGCGATCGGGTGCGGCTTTACCACTCTTGAATCAACGACATCCGCCGGTCCTTCTTGAGCGGCGGCGCCCAGGGACGAGCGTGGCGAGCTTGGCTTCTTCTTCTTCTTCTTCTGGCTGGAGGAGGAGATTTCGACGGCGATCGAGGGAGAGCGGTAAGGAGGCGAGACGGTGGAGGAATGCTCTTTGGCATGTTTGAGGGATGGCGACGCGGTTGTGGGTTTGGAAATGCGGGTGTTGGAACTGAACGGGAGGGTCTTCTGGTGGCCGGTGGCGGCGGAGTTGCCGGAGCGGCGGCGGGAGGAGGGCATGGTTCGGTTGCTGTGCTTTTTCGTATTTTAACTAGCTGGCGGACACGATTGAATGGAAATGTATTATTCTCTGAGTCTGGTTGAATTGAATTATCATGGACTTTGAAGTAGCGTGCGTCGTCGTTTAGCTGCCTGCTCGCATTGTGGTTGTCCATGGCAACGAATGGGAGCTTGGCGAGTCTACGTTAAACTACCATCGCGACGTCATATCAAGTCCGAGCCCGATTTATGTTTATCACACGAAAACCTCAAGAAATGGGCAGTTCATGAATTCTCAAGTTCGCGGGCCTATGTGATTTCGCACCGTCTACTTCTTTGGGCTCCAGGCTGCATTCTTTCCAAGGCACCGCTTTCACTGTGATTCCGTGCTATGGATGCATCGTTTCCCAAATGATGGCTTGAGCACAGGCACCATCGCTACCGTCCCCGGAAATAATCCTTGTGGACGCCTCTACATCAGCTGTTACTACTTTGGATGGCCAATCCATATGATTCGTCACAGTTAGAGCTCACGCTCAGCAGCTGGTTTCTCAATGTGAGTTGTTCTCAGAGCTCTCTCGGAAACCACCCTATTCGCCTAAGCAATCTCCTCCAATCCATCTTGTCCTTGAGCTCTTCTGAGTGGAATTTTGACTGCAATGGACCTGACATTTTGTAGATAAAAAGAAAGATCGGGTGAGTACATCATACTTGCGTCTTACTTCACTGTAGGGAATGTCGGAGCTTCAATAAGTTAATGTATATCGCATCAATCATGAGCCCGACCCTGAAGGTTAATAATCAAGGGACCAAGTGATGGTGCGTCTTGAAAAGTTCTGCAGTTCTGATGGCGTTTCGCCATAGCCAGAAGAACTGAGGACGATCTTCAGGATCCGGCGCAGAAAGACTAACTTCTATTGCGCCAATCTTGTGGAAGGAGAAATTGTCAAAACGATGTCTTTCCTATCAATACCATTTTCAAGTCTCCACACTGCTAACTAGTGTATCGTTGATGCTATTGTTCTTTCTTCTCTGGCGGCGACGCAACAAGGAGACAATACTCCAGAGCGGGGACTGCTTGGAGAAAATGGGCGAAAGATCAAAATGTAAGCAGGCCCTGGAGTAAAGGATATCTGATATCTCATCCTAGAGGTCTCTGCTGGCAAGAAGCACTGTAGTACACATTTTCAAAGGCAGGAGGAGGATCTGATCATTGCGAACCTCGCCTGGATAGTGGAAATGTATGACCTGGAAATTTTTGAATAGAGAATATGGGATTTGAATTGCTGCATGTATGATATCAAGGCAGAGTGTAGTTAAATGCGGTGTGAAGTCGCTCATCTCGAGGTCACTACTAGTTAATTGGTTGGCTCGCGACTATTTCGCGTTGAGGCCGAACTTGACCTCCCCTCTCTAGGCTCTGAAGGTCCTGTTTGATCATACAGATTCCTTTTATGCCAACAAATCCATCTACTCCTGTTGAGTAATTGTTAGAGAATCATGAGCCTCAAAGCTACTGAGCCAGCATTAGCCAGCCTCCTCCCTACCCTTGCTGAATGTTTGCCTGACGAACTGGTCAAACTAGCCGCGTGTCTCCTGGCACAGTCCAGAAGCCATGGGGGTAGCTTGAAGCCAGACGAAGAAATTGCGAGGCCGTATGCCTGTGCCGAAATTGCTTGCAAGAGGTTTGTCTCTAGATAATTGGCCCGAATGGTAATCTATGATCGCGGTTAAGAATTGATTGACTCTTCCGTTTGGGTTCTAGATTGAGCAAACCGCTGAAACTCCCTCCTGCCGTCAGTCGTCCGCCATGTCCGCCGAGGATATATAAGAAATTATATGTGTATCTGGAACAAGTGCTCTCAACGTCATCAACTGGAGCTAAGCGGCAGGAGAACAATGAGGCTCTGTCGCGATCCACGCGCGCCGCAGCGCAGAATAAGAGGATCGGAGGTCCTGGTACGTCGTCAACGATGGCGGCAAAGAATTCAATGACTCCCTCCAAATCAACTAAGAGAGCTAGAGTTGGGAGTACGAATGCAACTACGTTCAGATCGTCTACGAGATTCAAAGATGCCCCTTCATGGACGACGCCAATAGTCAGGAAGATTTGTAGTGACCTTGCACCGCTTTTGTCGCGATTAATCCCTGCCGCGCCGCCAAATGTGTCCGCTTCCTTCCCACCGCACATATTTGCGGGATTGTCGTCTCTATTACGCCTTATTGCAAGAGAGTTTTCGGACAAGAACAAGAAGTTTGAGCCAGAATACGAAGAATTACTGTCAACAGTTTCAGCGGATGAACCAGGCCCTCGAGAGGCTTCACACCGCGAAGGAATGATAACCCTCATAATAGCAATATATTTTATCGTGATTGTACGTAGACTTGGCCTCGGAGATAGCGCGAATCTTGCACCCGGAGCCCCTAAGCGTCGCAAACTCGACTTGGAGATGTTCAACGAAGTATCTACAGCCGCTTTGATAAGTGCCGACCTGACGGCCGAGCAATCGCTACGGAACAACGTTGACCTTTGGATCAAAATCATTGTTACAAGAGGCTGGATGAATGATAATGAGTGGTTTGAAAGTATTCCTGAACTGAATGATGTTCAAGACAGTTCGGACGAACAGCGCAGGGAGCTGGAGCATGAAGATGACAAATATGATATTATCAGTCCAAAAAAGCGCAGGTTGATGAATCGATATGTTACAAAACTAGCGAATCGTTCTTCGCGGGATCCTGGCAAATGTCGGTGTCGAAGATTATTGCCTGGATTGGGCACGATGATGCACGATCAGGTGGATTGGTTAAGTGACGAGAAAAGAGCTGAATATGTAGTCTGGAAAGAGAGGATTATGGAGTGGATACGAGAGATCGAAACTGGTGCTGTTGTGGCTTAGTTGGCTATCTTATTTCGTCAGGATATTGCCTTCTTTACTGTGGATTATTGACTTAGGATGCTTCTATTCGCTATGATATTTGACACTGCCAGTATATATGTACAGGATGCGCATACAAACAGTCTGCATACGACGTCAGGGGCAGATTGGTTCTGACGAAGACGACGGGTTTCAAACAAGGTCTCAATACCAGATACTCCTTGTTCGATGATGTGGAATCTCTTCGTTGCCATCTTTCTCCATTTCCTTCATTCGATCGTACAACAAAAAGTCGATCAAGATGGCATTGACGCCCATCGGCTTTTCTTCCTCGTCATCCAGATCATCATCGCCATTAACATGCTGCAGTTCAATAATTCGCTCTTTTATTTCTTCCGGCGCCGGTTCCGTGCCCAACACCTCGACAGACTGCGATCCTGACGTTGATGACGATGATCCTTCCGCATATGCACCAGCCTTCGCAGCAGTATGATTCCTCATAATCATCTGACGGATCAGCTCCACGCACCAAATACTGGCGCCACGCAGCTCCAATTCCCACTTATGACCGCTTGGAATCAACTTCAACTGACGAATATGAGACTCTAGCGGCGGGGAATACAGCAGGCAACCCAACTGGTGAAGCATTTGCGGAACGCGGTAATCTGCAAACATGGTGATTTTATCAATGTCATCAAATTTACCATACTTTCTGCCCCTGAAACAGGCCCAGATATCTGCGACGAGAATTTGAGCGCGTTTGTAGAAGCGTACGGTTTTGCCCTCGAAGCTTGCTTCATCACGGAAGCAAGGGAAATTTTCTGCTAGGAGGTTTACTAAAGCAGCGGCGGAGTTGTTTGCTTCTTCGATGCAGCTCGTGAACGTGCCGTCATATCTCTGCGTCATTCTGGTTTAGTAACAATGCTGGGGATAGGAAATAAGGAAGTGCTTTGTGGTCACGTACATCACAAAGAATTCGGCCTGCTTCACGGAGACATGTTATCCGCTCTTGTAGGAGTGGGATCTCTTCATCAGTCGCGGACCGAAAGACATGCTTTATGACATCTTCAGTACATTCTTCTTCATTTTGCCAGAATTCAGGGCTCGTGATCGGGATCTCTGCAAGTCTCAGCAAATACTTCATTCTTGTCCACCAGCTACAAAGGCGAGGAGGTTCCATTGTGGGGATTTACCTTCATCCAAAGCTCTTTGTAATGCAGCTACCAGACTCCAATAACCGGTCCATATCTTGCCACGATATTCAATCGCAAAGCGCCTGGATTCATCTTTTTCCTCAGACCAGAAGCTGAAGTTCAGCAGATCCATGATAAAAATGAAGTGAACAGTCTCTTCATTCTTTCTCTTAGGATGCAGCTCGTGCGAAGCCCATGTCTTGGTAGAGTAATGTCTCTCCTGCATCATTTGCCATATGGTTTCCGCTGCTTCTTTGGTTTTTGAGGGTTCAAGCGCAACATCAATAGCATTGTCGACAATGTATCGAGCTCCTTGCAGCACCTTGGTGTCCGCAGGGGCGATTTTGGGTGGGCCACCCAAACCCAGGGATTGGCGCAGGAGCTCTAGGAGCTCTGGATCCGCTTCATCGTCAGACATCTTGAGATATAACTACCACGGGGTATCTAGAGCAGATTGAAAATCTCAGGAAAAAGAAAAAGAGAGAAAGACAACTACCTAATGTTAGGTTTCTATGCTGGCATGTAGGCAGTATGTAGGGTGAATAAAGAATGAGTCACATTGAAGCAGGAAAAGCACAGTGGTCTTGATGAACAGTTAACACGTATCGCATTCCATCAGAAACAGCAAATGAAAAAAAGAATGCAAGTGATGTCTAGAACATTGCAGCATATAAAAAAGAAGAATTAAAAATCAAAAAAAATCGAACAATGCCAGGGGCTGATATGCTAAACTGCCTGTTTCAAATTCTCTTCACGCTGTTTTAAGGCTTGAGTCAGCAAAACCCTGAACATCCAGTTGAAGTCACTCACCAACCAAATGCTTCACAGAATGAAGGCCAGGAGATCTCAGAGGTGAAAGCAGCTTGAGATAGAATCAGCAGTTTGCACAATCCATTCAGCTAATAACATACTCCTAGGAGGCTTGAATTGCTTGAATCATTATGAGAGAGCCTGGCTAGGCTTCTATGGCATAAGAATATCAGCAGTTGGATCTTAGGTTCATCATCCTCGGTTCAGCATCTTTAAAAGAACTGAAACAGTGAAAAGCCTCATTCTGGAAATCAGAGACAAGACAGCTTCCTATATTTTCCTGTTTATTTAAGAGAATCCAGTGCTTGATGTAGATGCAACATGTAGCCTTTCACCTGGTAGAAGTGCTTGTGTTGACAAGATCATTAAATGCAGGCATTAGATTCAGCGAGGAACACAATCTGCTGGGCTTCAAAAGTGTTGAACTGTGAGATTCACAAGAAAGAGCAAGAGAACTAGCCTGCTAGTGTGTTGTAAATGCAACTGTCCTGTTGATAGCTACTCACTCAGCCTTTCTTCTTAGTGAAGCCATCTCTAGAGCTTAGAGAATCTCCCTTGCAACAACTCACATCCTTCATTCTTCCTATCTCAACTCTTCATCTTATTTATTTCTTTCCATACATATATTGACGCGTCGTATGGTTTAATCAGCCTAGATATACACTTTTGCTGGAGGGATCCTTCGTTTTCTCGCCTGTCTCACGACCATGGCGCAAAACGCTCTGTTGCCGGGACCGCGAGACTGCTACCTGAAGCAATCTCTGGGCTCTTTGTCAGCGACTATTCGAAAGGTAAGCTAGACATGTGCATAAGAGATACGAGGGGTGAGAATCTAGCATAGCACTAATATCAAATACTGTCTGTAGTCCCGCGTTCTCCTTGTCGGCGCAGGCGGCATTGGTTGCGAGCTACTGAAGAACCTCTTGCTCACAGGGTTCGGGGAAATCCACATTATCGATCTCGATACCATTGACCTCTCGAATTTAAACCGCCAGTTTCTCTTCAGACATGAGCACATAAAGAAATCCAAGGCACTGGTGCGATTCCTTGCTGGCCCGTTTACACAAGAACCCCGCCCCCTTTCTACGCGCGTCATAGCCTATTGCTGAGTTTCGGTGCTTTATATCTACAGGTTGCGAAGGAGGTAGCAGGAAAATTCCGTCCCCAAGCGAAACTCGAAGCCTACCATGCGAACATTAAAGATAGCCAGTTCAATGTGGAATGGTTCTCATCCTTCGATATCGTCTTCAATGCTTTAGACAATTTGGATGCGCGGCGCCATGTGAATCGGATGTGCTTGGCGGCAGATGTGCCTTTAATCGAGAGCGGAACAACTGGTTTCAATGGCCAAGTGCAAGTGATAAAGAAGGGTCGTACTGAGTGCTATGATTGTACGACCAAACCGGTTCCAAAATCGTTTCCGGTGTGCACGATCAGAAGCACGCCAAGCCAGCCAATTCACTGCATTGTATGGGCGAAAAGCTATCTATTACCGGAGCTCTTTGGGACGGCGGAAGACGACATTGAAATGGATCATTCGGCGGACTCTGAGAATGCCGAAGAGATTGAGAAGCTACGACAAGAAGCTCAGGCTCTCAAGGAGATCAGAAATTCAATGGGATCTTCTGATTTTTCAAAAAAAGTCTTCGATAAGGTCTTTGCGCAAGACATTGTTCGACTCCGTGGAATGGAGGATATGTGGAAGAACCGAAAAGCCCCGGAGCCTCTTTCGTATGATTCCTTGGAGAATGAAGCTACTCTTGTCGACTCCTTGATATCTACCCATGATCAAAAGACTTGGACGTTGGTTGAAAATTTCGCTGTCTTTAAAGATAGCATTCAGCGTTTGATTAGGAGATTGCAAGAATTTCAAGACGCAGTCCCAGACGGCCCGCCTCCGATCGTTACATTCGATAAGGATGATGTTGATACGCTTGACTTTGTTGCCGCAAGTGCCAACCTCCGTTCAGCGATTTTTTCAATCGACGTGAAGTCAAAATTTGATATTAAGCAGATGGCCGGAAACATTATCCCCGCGATCGCTACGACCAATGCAATGGCAGCGGCGCTCTGTGTTTTACAAGCATTCAAAGTTTTGAAGAATGACTATGGAAATGCCAAAATGGTATGGTACCTCATATTGCCAAGTGAACTGAAGGAATTCTAACTGCTAAGTAGATTTTTCTTGAACGTTCAGGAGTTCGAGCTATTAATACAGATAGCCTTAAACCACCAAACCCAGAATGTCCGGTTTGTTCTGTTGCTCAAGCGAAGATCTTCGTTGATCCCGACAGAGCCACACTGAATGATCTAGTTGAAGGCATCCTTCGTTTGAAACTGGGCTATGGCGAGGAATTTTCCATCAATAACCAGCTTGGAACCATCTATGATCCTGATCTGGATGACAATTTGTCAAAGAAGCTAAGTGAACTTGGTGTGGGAAACGATAGTTTTATCACTGTCATTGATGAAGAAGATGTTAGCCCCAAAGTAAACCTGGAGCTACTGGTTGCCGAACGGTAAGCGAGTATCGTCACTTAACCCTGTCGCTGCTTAGTTTCTAGTCTTTGATCTGGAAAGTCAATGAGCTGATGGAAGTTGAAATAGACCTGTACTTGAACCTGACACACCAGTGTCCCTCGAGACAGAAGTTGATATCCCTACCAAGCCAAAAGCAACAGTACCAGAAGTTACAACGAATGGTGCCATGAAGTATGCCAATGGCATAACTGGTAAAAGAAAACGAACCGCAGAGGAGGCGGAGCTTGAAAATGGCAGCCCTCAAGCAAAGAAGCTTGCGAAAATGGACGTTGATGGCGACGGGGATAACCCTATTGTCCTTGATGATGATAGTGGTGCTATTTTGATCGACTAGCCGCATCAGGATCCGGATTACTGACATAACTGCCATGAAGCCCATCCCTGAAAATACCCTCCTTCACTCGTCATCTCAAACCCATAACAAGTCAGCTGAAATTCTGAAGCACGATCGCGTACCCTATGTGCTTGACATCTTGTCTTTCTTGAAATCTCTAGAATGGATATGCCAACAGCTCCGTCACAGGAAGCTTTGTGTCTACTGGAACATTTGGATATCCAAACTACCCACAATAACCATGAGGGTTTCTTCAAGGTCAAACACACGACGCAGCTCAAGTAAGTTATGGAGGTCTTTTGCAAAAAAGCAAGGCTGTCAGCTCTCAGCAACCAATTTCTTATTTCAAACAACATGACGGTGCGATCAAATGACCTTCCAGAAACTTTCGACTGCAAGACGGGAACATATCGAAAGTCACCTTGCCGGACTCACTAATCTCTCCCCTGTAACAAAATTTTTGTATCAATTCACCTTATCATTTGTTGCTCTTGTCTGCTTTTTTGCCTTTCATATTACTGTATCCGGGAGGATATGTGAGACGCTTTTGGGGGCCGTTGGCGCAAAGATATACAGGATGCAAAGCTGGGATAAACGTTGGGCTTTCTGACTTGCATTTTTTGCGGTGACTTGCATGGACCACGGGGCATATTTTGATCTCTTCCTCAGAAAACAATGTTGTTGCATTGTGGCGGATCCCTCTACATTTTACTTGTTTTCAGATTTTTTGTACTATTGTGTTTACCTTCTTCTTCTTCTTCTTCTTCTTCTTCTTCTTTTACAGAGCACTTAAACCGCCATCGATGTTTAAGACACAATTGTTTGCATATTGGTTTGTTGCCAGGAAAAGAACCGCGTCGGCCACTTCTTCGCATGTGCCAAATCGTTGGAGTGGGACGGACAATCGGGCTTCTTCACGGACTTGTGGGCTCAGCTCTGAGTCGTGACTGTTAGTAATGTTTTCTCATTTTGTCTCCTCTTTTTCCTTTTTTACACTTTGGGCATAGAAAGGGCATTATGGATGGTGGGGAAGGGGAGTACATTGGTGAAAAGATACTTTTTTCAGCATAGGTATTGGAAAGCGTGTGTGAATAGGACAACAACCATACCATCGAGCATTTTTGTCTCTATATAGCCTGGCACAACGACATTGGCACGAAGCTTAGCCCCCTGTCTTGAGGTAGAAGCTTCTGCTGCAATCGCGCGAGTCAGCGCGATTACTCCGGCTTTGGTGGACGCGTAGGTAGCTGCTCCAATCCCGCCCTTTACGGCATGAAGGGAAGAAATGTTAATAATGCAGTTTAAAATGCCATTGTCGGATGACGGAGGTCGACGCAGTAGACGGCTAGTCATTGCTCGACAGGCGAGGATGGTTCCCTGGAGATTGGTGTTGAGCATTTCCGAGATAGCTTCGTCTTTGGCGAATGGAAGGAGAGACGAGTACGACACTCCTGCGGCATTGACGAGGATGTTTACTTGGTCCTGGATGGGAGATGTGAGCAGAGAGAGATGTTGGGCATCAGTACGCGAATCAGACGACAGACAGTCTTACCATGGCCGTTTTTGCGTCCTCCGACCAGAACGAGGGACTTCCAACATCTCCAACCATCAAGGAGAGTCGATCATCAACAGACACCGTCCCAGGCGCAGAAGGCGGCTGGCTCACATTTGCGCTGGGATTTATCAAAGACGTTTTTTCTCCAAATGAGCTCCCAGATTCGAGGCGTGTTTTCGCCCTTTTTACACCAAAACTGCCCCATCCACTAGATTCAGTAGTTGGTGCTTTCCTCTCTGGCCCTTTCACGGCGACGACGACGGCCTCCTCCGGTTCGCTTTTGGCTTGTTTTTCGACTAACCTGGGCGGAATGCTTTGGCCTAAACGCCGTGCTGCGTTGTTTAGGCGCTCTTCACTGCGTCCCACGAGAATGACTTTCTCAGCACCTTCATGCAGCATGCGCTGGGCAATCGCGAAACCGATTCCGGACGACCCGCCCGTAATCATGCATGTTGTTCTTTCTAAGCGGCCGCGGTTAGGAGATGAGCCAGAGTGGGGTGAGGAGTCGTTAGTCAACCCGCGGCAAAAGGATAGACGCTGAATTCTGCAATTTGGAGCTAGAGATTGTATATATGCGCCTGGCTGAGTAGCTTTTAGTGCTGCAGCGCGAAGCTGTTGGCTGCCGTGGGATGAGAAAATAGTAGCCATCGAGGGGAGAATGGGTATTAAGAATCAAGAGCAAAGCTCGCGCAAACGAAAATATCCAGTAGCACCCTTACAACTTGAGCAAAACGAAAGCTATGGGTCATACGAATGACCGCCAATCTTTTCGATAGGAGAATCTCAGCAGGGGCTAGGTCTCTGCGTAGACGATCAATTGCGAAGATATTTCAAATTTGGACAGCCATTGAAATTGCAGACGCGAGTAGAGAGAAGGATACATTCACTGCTTCTAATTGTGTATGTATTATGTAGCTTCTTCGTGAAGTCCACCATCCACAAAGCAATCCAAAGGAGATGAAATTGATACATTGTAGTTAACTTGTTAGGAAGAGGATGATCTTATCTTATCAATCTCTGAAGCAACCTCACGCCTCATTTCTAACGATCATCAGCTTCAGAATCGCAATACTCAGCACCCTCCTCATTTTCCTTCAATCTTTGATCCTCTCTACTTACTGTTTCCTCTCCCTTTCTTCTCTCTCGGCCCATAATCCCCTCTCCCTTTTGTATCCAACGCCACGCTTGTCCGACCCCCAAGCACCTTTTTCACGCGCGCCTTCAAAAGTAAGATGCTCAATCAAACGGACCCTCCCGAGTTCGTTACTCTCACTTCCAACGATGGCTTCGAATTTGTGATTTCGCGAAGTGCCGCTTGTATTTCGGGCACAATACGGCGCATGTTGGACCCAGCTAGTCTGTCCTTCCCGTTGTCCGATCTGCGCCATAATCTCAATTGCAATGCTAACTACAATGTGCTTATCTCCCTGGGAGAATAGGTAATTTCTCCGAAGCCGTATCTGGTCGATGTGTCTTTGAAAATATGAAGTTGGGCTATTCCCCTTCTTTGCGAACATTTTTCTCACGAGGGCAACACCTAGCTATGGCTAAAATGAAGCTGGTGTTTGAGGTGATGTTGGAAACTCTGACTGATATTTGTGTGGGATATTAGTGGTGTCGTCCTCGAGAAGGTCTGTGAATATTTTCTCTACCATGAGAGGAATAAAGATCAGGCCAATGTGCCAGACATGGATATCCCACCGGAGTTGTGCTTAGAACTACTCATGGCGGCGGATTATTTAGACAGTGAGCCTCCAGCCATCATGGTCCTTGCAGGTTTACGGTCGTTGGGATCATAATCGATGATTTTTTTTGCTGACTTTTCGTTTGAAGCGTAAATGGGGAAGAAATCGCCGCCCGGTTTAAATGACTACGGGTATATGTGTTTGATATATGGGGTTTAGGTCTGTTCTCCTATCACAAGCATACAATTCAACCGTTTTCACCAACATCTCTAGTGTTCACTTGTTTCTATGTTCTCGGTGGATCACGGAATTTCTGATTGAGATATTGACAGCAGACCAAGCAAAATCCACATACGCCCATACCTGGCATTACGTTTCTCCTTTGGTGATACTTAAACTCCCATGGTCCCAGTGATATGAACCTATGGAGACATACGTCTAAATGTAATGGGCAAATTGACTATATATGAGGAGATGGCAAGCTCGACAATGAGAGACGCGTTTGATTTTCGTCTTCGACCAACCACGTCGCTCGTTTATTTGGGGGTCGACTTGCGAGCGACATGTTGCCATTCCTGCTTGGGTGTGAGGGTATCATGATAAACTGTTGGAGCGATCATCATCCCACTGTTGTTATTTAGGAGTCGAGAGCAATAAGAGAGTGCATGCAGTGGAACGCACAATTTGAAACCTGTGTTATTGATTCCATCGCTGTAAATGAGACGGACATGACTGAAACTCTGTCGCCAAGTTTTCAATTCAAAATGCTTACAAGACTTCGATGCCCAATTGTCTCACAAGTCACTGGCTTTTGGATCAGATTTCTGGTGTGACAATGTAATTGGTATCAAATTGCTTTCTGAATGATTCAGAATTGTTCAATGACGTCTGGTGCTTCAGCCTATTTTTGGGTGCGATGGTGGTGACATATCAGTAAGGCTCTTTGATGATATAGCCACCCATATCGGTGGGTGAGCTACGATCGAGCCATGTCGATCGGATTTTATTTTGTTGGGCCTAGATGGTATTGGATAGAAAAGGGGTGTTCTGTTGCTGCATTCCCTCTTCATGTAACGGCTCCTCGATCATTCTCTCTGCTCCTGGACTGACAGCACGAGCACCTGCGGAAGGAGAATATCTTCCGTATCAATGATATCCACTGCGACAGCTGAAATGAATATAAACAGCGCGCAACTCAACTCATCTATCGCCCTCCTTTCTTTCCTGGCGGCCTTCTGCTTCCCTTCCCGCCCGGGCCTATCGTGCTTTTCTGATCGTAGAGCGGTTCCTTGATAAACCCAGCATCTGCAACCCGCAAAAAACTAACTACTCCCTGATCCACAACGCCAAGGATGACATTTCGCCATCCATGTCGCAGGCGCAGGTACATTAGCCGATCTAACTTCTCACCGCGTGGAGGGGCTAGAGGTGTGCTGGCTAATAATGCACTGAGTTCGGTAAGCGATGGTAGATTCGGATGCGTCCGGGCGTTTATTACCGCGAGGCGGAAATCGGGAGTTCCTGGGGAAGATTTGCGGAAAGATGTTGAGGGCTTGTAAACGTTGAAGGCGAGACGATAGGGTGAAGTTGAACAGGCAGTTGATTCGATCACTTTTGGATCCGAATCAGGGGTGTCTGGGTTAAAGGCTGGGATGATGGAAAGCGTGCGGTAGATTTCACCTAATTAGACCAAGTCAGCTTGGAAGGAGAGCCTCAAGGAGACACCAACGACGAACTGTAACTTCGATGAATGCCCAAACCTGTCACTGGTCCATGAGCAGTAGAGCACGTAGATCGAAAGTTGTTGATTGAGTTAAGAATCCGTGATAAGAGTCCTAGAACTCCCACAGCTCCAGATTCACCAAATTGTCCCTGAAACTGGTTCGGGGCCCTCGTCGTCTTCGTTATCTCTGACTGTTTTGCGCTCCAGCCTTCTGCACGAATGACGACATATCCACCTCTCTTCAATCCCGCATATACAGTATAGCGTTCTATGGACAATCCTCCCTGCCCAATAAGGCACGCATACGCTGCCTGCAGACTCATTGGAACACCCTGCTCCACTGCATCCATGGCATCAACCATCCCCTCATCGTTTCGTAGCTCAACTGGCCATCGAATATCTAGACTTCCTCGCTCTAGCAGATACAACGCTTCCTCCGGTAAGAGCCACACTCTGTTGAACTGGTCTGCTTGGCCCATTGTTCTAAAATGTTGACCTCGCGGATTCGGAACGCACACGCACAAGTCGTCGCCGCGAGGGCGATAGACTTGTCTCGCTGTCTCCATTTCATTCCGCGCATCTCCTGTGGTCCCTTCCTCACTCGAATTACTGCCTTCCATGGGAACACTCTGGGTGCTGCTTCCATGCCCTGCCGTGCCCGTTCGCGACGAGAGAGGTTCCAAAGCTCCCTGTGGACAGAATATCCCTACAACCTTGTTCTTCGGATTATGCAGTCGTGGAAACATAAGCGCATTGTGCATCGCATTTCGTGACGCCGCGAGTGTATCTGCTTGGTGAAGAGTGGGATTCGGCTCGAAATCTTTTTCTCCGCGGCGCGGAAGGCTTTGCTGTGTAGGATCAGAAAGACTGTGGCGTGATATTAGTTTCGCCGTGCCAAAAGTCAGACAGGTAGACCAAGAGAATCATTCACAAGGAGACGTTGCTCAGGAAGCGGAAGTCTTGCGCTTCATCTGAGATGTCCTGGTCAGCATGAGCGGCGGGATCGGGGGACGAGGTCGGCCGCAACAAGCCATCTTCATCTGCGTCAGCCATTTTGATTAGATTTCTGTGCTATATAACTGAGAACATTGTGCAATATGCTGATTTTTCTAGCAGCTGATGTTGTGTCGACTAGAATTCTTTCATGGCTGTGTGATGGTAGGGTTCAAGATGAGATTGATAAGATAACTAACTAGTCAACTCACCACCTTGTATTCTTGGAACCTCCGAATATCCGCCCCGCGTGTCGACTTCGAGAATTCATGCCATTGGCAAGTATCCAGCTCATCATTTATGCGAACAAGACTCTTATGCCTCAATATGTAATGGCTTCTGATCGTGCTTTCACAGCACTAATAGAACAAGCAAGTCTACTCCCCCTATAGCGATACTGTTCCAGCCTAACTTTTGTTTTTCTTACGAGGGTGAAAAGATATCCAAGAACCTATTGAATACCCGTTCCTCATTTGGGGTCAACTCACCACAATACCTCGCCGTGCTGGCAACATTGCGAGAGTGTATTGTTGAGGCGGAGAGCGTGAGGAGTGGAAGTGGGAACGGATTAGCGGAGTCGAGATCCGTCGCTCTGATGACGGATGTAGAGGTGCAAATGGAAGAGCTACGTGCTTTGTTGGAGAGAGAATTGAAAATCGTTTAGACATGGGGTATGAGCAAGGGTCTTTCTTCGTCGGAGATCTAAGACGAAGTATTTTTCCTCTGTGCTAGCGCTCGTTCGTTGACTTCAATAACAAAGATTTCGAGTATGCGGCCTCATTAAGCCCTTACCTCGTGCCAAAGAATCGTACGACGCACCCATCACCATCTGCTCAAGGGCTGCTTCTTGTTCATTCAGAAATATTATCGCGTCCTGCGGTGTTCGCTGCTCTATGTGAAGAAAAAGATCCTTTAACCCTTCTAATTGAACCAGCGGCTGGACGACTCGCTGAAAAACGGCCAGCGTGGTGATGTCAGAAGGATCGAGAGTCAAATGCGAATCCCAGGGTCCCGCGCTACATTCGAAGTGAAGTGCGAGAACCAGCTTTGACACAATCATGTGCCGGGCGATATCGTTAAGGGTATTGAGCCAGGACTCCATTGTGCGGGTCCCTGGGAGATAAGTGTCAATTTTATTGATTACCGGAAAACCGAGGGTAAGGAACTGTATATGGTGCAAGCAGTCTTCCGATATATCACTTAGATTTTCTCTCCTGGAGCACCCGCAGTGTGGACAGCCACCCAAGTAAAACCTGTTTCCAGAGAAGAACAGATACTGCGAAAGTTCTCTGATCCTGCGATTTAGTTGAAAGAATGAAATTGGGAGTTTCCAGCAGGGATTGTTAGAATTGTAGGCGACACGGCCAAAGGCACACCTACATCCAATGCCATTCAAAACACATGTTTGTAAAACATAGCCTCGACAACAATTCCGTGCCACAATATCTGGTGCCAAGAGACCAGCGTGTTCAAGAATCCTCATCTGAAGTTCTGTGGGAAGATCGTTGAAAGGAAATGGAGGATACGACTTGATCTGACCAGTCGCTTGCAGTGCCGTCCTTTCCACTAATTGCTGAAACCGGAGAGGTGCGCCAGTCGCGGCATACACAGAACATTCCTTCAAAAGCGGTAATTTAACAATCGCGGAGAGCACTTCATGAAAAAAAGTGGCCTTGGGAAATGTCAGAATAATGCAAAGTTTCAAGTGACCTGGCTTAATGTGCGCGGTGAGTTTCGTGCAATTTTCTCTTAGTTCCTGGGCTACCAGCACCTCACAAGGCCAATCTTCACGATTTGAAGGATCTTCAACGTATAGCTTGCATGGATGCTCTAGTTTGGCTGAATCTGTCTCTGATGCAAAAGAACAGTCGACTGGGCATTCAAAAGTGGTGAGACTAAGTTGAAGAGATGCCATCGATTTCAGAGCAACAGACCCTAATTTATTGAGAGCCCAAAGACCATAGCCAGCCAGGGAGATGACATTCTCCGAATAGAACGCCGCCAACGCGTCACTTGAAACATCACGAGAAACGTAGAAGAGCTGGTTTGAAACAATCAAGATTCGTTCGTCGTTCACCCCTGAGAGCTTTTGGTCTCGACTTGACCAAGCCGTAGTCCAGGTTCTCGAACGCTCGGGGAAGGGACAATAATCTATACCAGAAGGCAAAATGAGACCTATCATTTCGTAGATTCGTCGACGGATAGTATACGGTAATCGAAGAAGCAGCGGCTTGGAAGACTCTCGAGTGAGAGCGCGACTGGGGCAATCAAGGACGGTGCTTGCCATGGTTTAGTAGCCAGTAGTCATTCCGCAGTTAGTTATATCTGCAATGTCAGAAAATCTTGCTTCCCAGAGTAATAAATGCTACTGGACCTGACTGATGTTTAGCCATTATCAGAATTTATGAGAACTTCAAGCAACCTGGGGAGATATGTAAGATTAGGCAGCAACAGAAGGATTTAAGCTTGTTGCAGGTGCCGGAAGCCATATCCGGTAGTGTGCGGGGATGCTTGCGTAAACCTGTTTGCGGCTCACAGTAAGAATGTTAGCTTGACAGTACCTGAGGCACCCAACTTCCTCTGGATGCTCAAGATGAACATGAAGCTATCTTGGGCTGGTTGAGGTGACTGTAAGATGTCATAATGGCAGATCTGGAAGAACAAACATATAGTCAGTCAAACCATTATACATACGCTTAACTATGTAGTTAGAAGCTAACTACATGTCGCACCTAATAGTTGTCCAGCAAGCCGTCTCTCCTTGGGACATAGAGACGAAAGAATATAGTCGAACGATATGCAGTGAAATCCCGCAATGAAACCAAGAAAAGGACAAATATAATCCATACTGGGAGCGTCAAAGCCAATCCAAATTTCCAGAAAGCAGCGCCTTCGCTCTAGAATACTCCCAAATGCCAATAGATTTCCACCCCAATCCAAACAGAACAAGAATAATGCCCAAGTGCGAACATCCGTCCAATGCTCATCCTGCGTATGCTTTCCCACCTAGGGAAGCCAGTGTGACCTAAATTAGCTAAATACAACATACAAGTGGAAAGAAAAGGCGCTTTGAAATCGAAGAGGTAAAGAGACATCGTGGTGGGCTTGATAATGCGTAAGTTCCCAGCCAGTAGAGTGGTCCCATTGTTTTAGTTGAAATCGCAGATCGTATCGAAGGTAAGAAGTGGTAAACGAGCTAATGAAATGGAAGGAGTAAAAGCAGGAATCATAAAAACTAGTTTCTGACCCTGGACTTGTGTTTTATCGTTCTTCCATTAGGCCAGGAATATCATTCAAGATTCAATCTTTTGGCCTTTTCTGCATTTCCAGAATTAATAAGTTGATATGGGCCACATGATCGACATTAATGCATATGGCTGAGATCAGAAAGGCCGTGAATTCTTCATAAGTCATAAAATGATTTTCAGTTGATGAGTCGATGGGATCCAGAAAACCGCTGCTCGTGAGTAAAATAGAATTTCAGTCGATTAACGGCTTTTTCACATTACCGACAATGGCCACGTTGAGGTAATCCAACGCATGTGGATCATGGGCTCGGATGATCGTTGGTAAAGGTAACATTGGATTATCGGGATTAATATATCGGGCTTCTCTGGCGGCCTGTTCTATGGCTTCCATTTCTTCTTTGCATCCAACATGATCTTGAGGGCACACGACAATGGGTTGGCGTAGTACGATGTCTTTAGCAGAAGTTAAGTGAGCCTGTAGAGAGTCACCGAGTTAGCTAACCATTTGCGACGCTTTTTCGGAGAGCATCCTTGACACGAACCTTGACGGTAAGGTAGTATTCAATTTTATACAGTGAAGCGGTCGTGGTGAACGAAGTGACGCCATATGAAGGAAACGCAGGTCTGGCGCGCGGTAAAATCCCATCTGAGTCACGCAAATCTCTCGATGGGAAGACAAGGCCCAAATTGGTGATGTACCCGGCTTCGGGAAGTTTCATACCCACACTTTCTGTTCGTTTCGCGAGGGTCTTCACTTTGCGCTGCGGTTCGTCACCTTCATGATTATAAATTATCTCCTCATCGATGGTAAGGGTGAGCTTCTGTATTGTGACTTTCCGAGCCTTATTCATCCAATCCGGATTTGGCGAAAGCTGCACATACACGCCGACCGGATCGAGAGGGCCATAAGACCACCGTGGTAATGATATTCCTAGAGTAACCAAGTGATCGGAAACCTTTTGCGACGACTCAGGTCGGTTATACATCCCAAACGTTGACAGCGTGTCGTATCTCGCGAGCGGTACTGGAAACGCGTATTTCTTTTGTTCTGATGGTCCCTGCTGCACCATAACCACCAGCTCATAATATGTCTCCGCTGTCCGGCTGGGCAGCTGTAGGCTCGGTGGAGGCAATCGCCTCGAAGACTCCTGCCCACCACGACCGAATGGTATGAACAATACGAAAGGAAGGTCCATCGCAATTATCTCTTCATGATCACGACCCATCGGACATCGAAACAGAAGCATCTCTTTGCCAACGATATCCGTTATCTCTTTCCGAGGTGCCGCAAGATGTCTCTTCGTTACCGAGTCGGCGGAAGGATGTATTGTCTCTCGTCGCTGCAGGCATATCGTGACCATGGAAATGTTAACAGGAGCGGAGATGCCGGTACTGGGCCGTATTTCAACCTTTCCTTCGATGCGAGGCTGGGGACTGGTGTCAGCGGAACAAACTGGGAAGTGTTCATTTTACGCAACATCGTGAAAGCTAAAGTGAGTTTGAGAGCAATGGGAACTCACCAAAGTCGCTGATATGCCAGGGTATCCGACGAGGAAATTGCTGTTGGGAGGTCCAGACACACGCACGAATGCGGCCATCGTAAGTCAAACCTGCCACTCAAACCACCATGAGTCTGAGATAGAGATGTTCGTCGCAAGACAGGACTGTATTCTTGTAGCAAGTTATTAATACTGTTATCTGGTCGTTGATGTCGATGATGGTGGTGCATTAGGCTAATCTCTGCCGTCTTGATGTTGACTTGCGCGCCCTGGGCGCTCAACTGGTGACGAGTTGTTGTCGGCGAATCCGTAGAAATGCGAATAGAGGGGTATCTCCAATGCCTCAGGGTTAGACAGATTGAGAGATCCTGAGAGATTACAGAGCAAGATTGAACATTACAAGAAAGCTCAGCCAGGATGATGGGGATGAAAGGTACTGAAGTAGTGATGTAGGTAGCTAGTAAGTTATCAAGTAGTTAACTAGATTAGTTACGCGAAGACCTGGAATGCCCTGCTCCAGATTGGTGCCTTGCGTCCGCCACTTTATCTTCACCCCATCTTCATCCCTCACACCTCATAACTATCAGGAATACTACCAGGATACCCTTCGCTCTCTTGCTGCGTCAAGTTTACATGATGGCCAGAGTCAACCCACAACTTTCCTGGATGGCTGGCTTTGACTTCCGGTTTCTTCATCTCTGTTTTCTTTACTGTTACTGTCCATTTAAGCACGATGCACTCTTTTGTCTTTTGTGTTGTTCAAGTGATAGCCTCACAGCTACCAACCTGTTTTTTGAAAAGCTGATACTTCTTCTTGCTCTTGATCAAAGATCACTTAGACTCATGTTGATGAGCTTTAGGCTTTCTCTCATCTTTCTGTTCTGATGTCCTGCAGACATTCTTAATGGCAATACCTGTAGGCACATATTTTGTTTTGAATGTTTATGAAATCATGACAAGAAAAAAAAAACATTATAATAGTGAAATGTCTTCTTATGCCAGTCTGAAACATACAATTTCAATCATAGCAGGTCTATTAAACATGCTATACAAGAAAAAGAAGCTTTTTGCATGAAGCTTTAGCATCTTGATGATGCTGTGGTCTTTTATGATGAACGCAATGCCAGATACAATCCTGGACAGTTAAAAGCATTGGAGGAGGAAATGCAAGATAGTGACAACAGCAGCCATGGGTTTTCTTATATTGTTTTTTGTTGAATCAAGTGCCAAAAGAACATCTTTGGTGGGTGCAGTTTGTCAAATTCACAAGCAAAACACAATCGTCACACAGACTCGAGGATATGTCGCGTTGAATACTTGTTTCTGCTGCGAGGGCTATCCATAGACTTTTCAGAGCTGTGTTTATAAATTATATCCATCCAATCAATGGAGAGGGCACTCTCGCCACTTGCGGTAACTGGATTTGTAATGCTAGGAGTGCCTTGTGTTGGAGATGCCTACACCTCCCACTCTCAATGTTGTTGGTTCTTTGGAAAATCCTTTCATTGTTGATGACAAGACTCTTGTTGGGGATGGCCACGAAAACATTGATACTCTCGCTGTTCATGGCAATCCCAAGCCCTCTCGAAGCCATCAACTATGGCAGAACGTAGATTTTTAACAGAACATTGAATCCACGTAGCTTGTTGTACCCGGTTATTGGAGGCGACCCTCACTGCCCTCATGCGCCGCAACGCCCTGCAGCTACCTCAGTCATGCCTTCTTGACGGGCCACTTGCAGGTCATCATCTAGCTGTAGTCAACAGGTTCATAGTATTGCTTAAGGTGCTTGTCCAGTGCGCCGCAATCAATCTCTGGGTACCAGTTTGGCCAAGTCATGGTGAGTGTCTTCCTTGTGTGTGTCACACAGCAGACCATGTGCAGTGTGCAGTGTGTTGAGACAAAAGCGCTTCCCAACGCTGCGCCCGCAATGAAACTCATCGGCGAAACTGAAATTCTTCTGTTTCCCTCACAGATGTATTTCCCAACATCTTCGGTATTCGGGTTCACCACAGAAAGCAGCTTCGTTCGAAATGGTCTAATGGATCTACTAAGGTTTTATTCTATAGTCATGTGACCGTATCTTACTCCTAACTGCCTAATTGGGATTAGTCTAGTTAACTAGTTAACTACTAGTTAGTTACTAGTTACTAGCTCCATCCATGGACCATGGGGCTCATGGGCAACTAACCACATCTCAACAATATGAATGTACATACCTAGTGGTTATAGATTCAACAAACATGCCCTTGACGCAGTAGGCCCGGATTTGGGGTGAAGGCGACACATATTCTAGTCACCCGAATACCCAACAACTAAACTCAACATTTCCATCATTCAGCTGCAAGGACCGCCATAATTCCAGAGAGCCCGAGACTAACCCGTGCTATTCAAGTCCAGCTTCGCTCCTATTCAATGCAGATGGACAAAGCTGAGTCGCAATCATTTCCAGCCAACCGCGTGCAAAATCTCCTTGTCACAAAGCGACCAGCTTCTGAAGGACAGAATACTGCATCTGATAACAAAAGAATCAAAAGATTTCATGATGGGCTGATGGAAAAGGATGTTCAATCTTCAACTACAACCCGGAGGATTCCTTTCCCAGAGAAAGTATGCTAGTATCTTTGAATGCTAGGAACCGTTCTAACTGTTCTCAAAGCCTGCAGTTGTAGAAGAAAGAAATGGCGAGATTCAACTCCGAGTTGTCAACAATGATGGCACCAGGGAGAGTTGGATTATTCTCACTGGCCTCAAATGCCTGTTTCAAAAGCAACTTCCGAAAATGCCCAAAGATTACATCGCACGTCTTGTCTATGATCGCAGTCATTTGTCTATCGCCATCATCAAAATGCCTCTGGAGGTCATTGGCGGAATATCGTTCCGAGAATTCCGAGGCCGCGGGTTTGCTGAAATTGTTTTTTGCGCCGTCTCATCTGATCAACAGGTGAAAGGATACGGAGCACATCTTATGGCCCATTTGAAGGATTATGTCCGAGCTACTTCACCGGTGATGCATTTTCTAACGTACGCCGATAACTACGCCACCGGGTATTTTCAAAAACAGGGTTTTACCAAAGAGATCACTCTCGAAAAGTCTGTCTGGATGGGGTATATCAAAGATTACGAAGGAGGGACACTCATGCAATGCTCCATGCTTCCTCGAATACGTTATCTCGAAGTTGGCCGGATGCTTCTCAAGCAGAAGGAAACGGTACGAGCCAAAAGTCGTCTCTTGAGCAAAAGCCACATCATCCATCAACCGCCTCAACAATGGGCCAACGGCGTTGTCACTCCAATCGATCCACTCTCTATCCCGGCCATTCGGGCAACTGGTTGGTCTCCAGACATGGACGCATTAGCACGGGAGCCACGCCATGGACCTCATTTCAACGAACTTCGACGTTTTCTGTATCAAATCCAAAGCCACAAACAAGCATGGCCCTTCCTCAATCCGGTCAATAAAGATGATGTCCCTGATTATTACAATGTCATTACATCGCCAATGGATCTGTCGACTGTGGAAGATAGATTGGAGCATGATTTTTATACTGCCCCGAAAGACCTTGTCAGCGATCTCAAGTTGATTTTTAGCAATTGCCGGCAGTATAATGACGCAACAACAGTATACTCCAAGTGTGCGGTCAAGCTGGAGAAGTATATGTGGAGTCTCATTAAGGAGATTCCGGAGTGGTTTGACTTACTTGAAGAATGATTGGTGTTAGTACATCCAACTTGGCCTTGATGAATGAAGCAAAAGGTATCGGCTGACTGGGTTTGAGATGTTATGTAAAGCACGGGATAACAGGAGAGATTTTACTGCTGTACCAGCCCGCCTGTCATCTTAGTACGTCGTCAACATACTCGAATCTCCCCGTACAGTGTGGGCGCCATCTATCTGATTAATATTTCACTCCTTTTATCCAGGATATGGTATATTTACCATTTTCAACTCAAGCGCTTAGTGAAAATACAGAGAAGGTCAGTTTTCTCAATAAAATACCTCTCCCTATTAATTCTTGAATGAATGACTAGAGCTAAAATCTCTCGTTAGCAAGACAACCACACCAACTTGAGCAGAGAGTGAAGGCACCGGCAACGTAATCACACTTGATATTGGTACTTCAGCTCGATATTCAACAAAATATGAGTTAGGCTTGACACGCATTGGTTGAATGAGAAGTTCGGAGAGGTTGAGAAAGGGCAGATTGAATGGATGAATGGAATGAATATCAGGACCTTCATGTAATCATATGTATAGTCTGCACCATCTTGACTGTTTTCAGTCTGGCCTCCGCATTTTCACAGAAGCCACTGCTGTGATTATTCCCTGTCCAACTTCCAGGACGGTTGGCTGCCTGAGTGCCTGTAGACTGTGGTGATGAAGAGGTAATGAGAGCTGGATGGGTAGTAGTAGGAGCAACACGCAGGCCGCGACTCTCTGTAAGTCTTTGTATGTCCTTCAATATTGCTACTGTGATAAGCATCCAGTTCTTTCAGTGATTTTAACTTGTATAACCCCGAGTTACAACCCACAGCCTGTGGTTTTATTAGTGTCGGTTGTGTACGATAGATGTATTTTGTTGGTCTAAGAATATGAAAAAAGATAGGGAAGAAAATCGACATTCCGAACTAAGATTGGACCCGTGGCGCAATGGTAGCGCAGCAGACTCCAGATCTGAAGGTTGTGCGTTCAATTCGCACCGGGTTCAAGTCAAAAAATCATTTCTTTTTTTTTACCCCCTTTTTCTTCTTTTTTTCCTCACTCATTGTTATATTAATTTCAACACATCATAACTAAAATGAAATATAAAGAGCAGGACAATATTAGCAATACGAAAATCCTGATTTTCTACGAATTGATATCAGCATCATACAGCATATTGAAATTCCGCAGTGGATAATGAGATGGTCAGGCCACGAAAACAGCAGAAAGAACTTGATACTGTTGTGAAAGATCTAGCATGCTAGAGAAGAAGAGAAGAAAAGAAGAAGGAAGACCGAATCGATACCTTTAAATACATCGGGCTCCGCAAATTGGGCGTGGTTGGAAGTTTTAACACGCTCATCCCGAGTCCTTTTCTCGACAACATCCGAATTGTATAACTACTGCTCAGGGGAACGCAGTTACTTGGACAGGTTTTGGAACAACACGAACAGTTTGATTCTCGAAAAGCCCATGCGGATGCAACAAAGGCGCCTTCTAGAGAACATCTGTTTAAGCGGATATTGCTTCGTGTGAATCAGCCCCCGCAGAGACTACGCTTATACAGATGTTCACCGGCATCTATGCGCGTCGGAAAAGGATGGAGACACTGATTGGAGCATTTATGAATCAAGCCTTCAAGATGGATCGGAATGATGTGGAAGTATGTAGGCTGCTACATTCAGGACAAGATGCACACAGAGAATTTTCACATCCATCTGCTAGCTTCATCTCCCTATTGAGTCCACCAGTGCTCCACTCGCGGACGCAGCTGTGGCCTAGAGGCTGTTCCAAACGGGCTGGCTGTAACACGTCCTCGCCGGTTGACGAGTGCTTCATCAGGGGGATTGTCGACACCTCGAGCTTCCTCTGGCTTTACAGGAAATTCCTTTGGCATCACCCAATACTATGCAAGCTCTCAGCAGAGATTGAAAAGCCAACATGCTTGTTCCTTCAATGCCATTACCAAACCGGCATACTACCACGCCGACCCGGATACCCATGCACTGGTCCAATAAGGTAGGTGAAAGGCATGATAGGAATGGTGCTAATCAAAGAGATCAGTAGCAGCAAATGGAGAGCCAACGGTATCGAGGTTCGATACATGACCTGCAATTTCCATGGACAAGATTAGAAAACCAGACTTGATAGTATGTATGTACTTCAAGTTAGGTCAGAGCAACACGCCCGGATCGGCCTTGAGCAGACGGTCGAAGACGATGGTATATACATGCGTACGGAGTGGATTCCGTACGTGTAGTACATACATCTTTGATGAACCGGCAATATATGCGTGTTCACTGCACCTCAGCATTAGGTTCACTAAGACCCAATGCCTGTGGCCTTACACTCCAGTTCCCACAAACCAATTTTCAACGTCCAAAAATTAGTATCAATCAGGAGTCCGATCCATGTGCATAACCCAGGAAGCATTCGGCCGGAAAAGGACCTGAGATTTGACTGTTGGAATCAATTAGCCAGATCGAATTCCGCCATAGCTGCGTATTTGTATTAGTAGCCTTCTTTGCTGTTGAAAGTGAAAGGCTTTGCAGAAACTGCTCCGAGTTCTCGTCGCCGAAATCTTGAAGCCTTGTTGAAAAATATATGAAGCATGAGGCCAAGAAAAATCTTAAAAGGGCACCGTGGCGGAGTGGTTATCGCGTCAGACTTGAATTACATTCTTGGTTATCTGATTCCTTCGGGAGCGCCGGTTCGAATCCGGTCGGTGTCGTTTTATGCTGTTTTTGCATCAGTCTTTTTAAGTCATCACTGGCTCAAGAATGATCTGCTACTGGACCTGCGAAATCGAGGCCTTTTATGGATAACACATAATACAAAGTACTGTACATCTGCTTTTTTTTTTAATCCACAGCCAATGTTTATATGGATTTATACGTTCAGCGAGATATGTACTGCGCCAAGAGGGAGCCACTATCAGCTATTTGTTCGAGCTGCTGGAAGTTAGGCATTTCATACAGCAGTCACGCATTTTCTAGTCACTTCACTGACTCTGAGAAAACCTATTTAACAATGTCTGTCACTGTAAGTTTGACATCTTCAGATGAGGCCTTAATTGAAGCTCATTTCCCGAGTCTGATGCTAATTCGAAACCACGCAGCTCCATACAACTCATGGTGATCTCAAGGTGGAGATATTCTGCGAAGCCGTCCCAAAGACTGCTGAGGTATGATATCTCTGTGGCTTTCATCATGACAATTAGACGCCAACCCACTCACTCTGAACTTATAACTCCAGAATTTCCTCGCCCTTTGTGCGTCAGGCGCTTACAACAACACTCCCTTCCACCGCCTGATTCCGTCCTTCATGATTCAAGGCGGCGACATATCTCTCACCCTACCTCCATCCGATTCCGAACCACTTCCCGAGCAACCGTCTCTGCCATTTGAGGTCCCTAAGGGCGGAGCATCAATCTATCACCCAGAACCCCTCGAACAAGAAATCCACCTACCATCTCTGCGGCACAACGCGCGTGGAATTCTCAGCATGGCAAGCAAATCCGTAAAAAAGGGCACCACCAGTTCGGAAACAAATGGCAGTCAGTTTTTTATTACTTTTACCGCTGCGGCTCATTTAGACGGGAAAAGTACAGTTTTCGGAAAGGTTCTGGGTTTGGGTGCGAAATCAGAGGAGGGAGAGGAAGAGGATACCTTGTCGAGGTTGGAGAATGCAAAAGTGAAAATTGACAAGAAGGGAAGGGTCGTGCAACCGGGAGGTGTGGAGAAGAAGAAGAAGGAAAAGGTGGAAGCGGAGGGAGACGAAGAATGGGAGAGAATTGGGATCAAAAGCGTTACGATCCATGCAAATCCTTTTGCAGGGTGAGCAGCTATGAAGCCCCAGCTGGCGCCATTTGCGAAATACGGTCCCTTGACTGCAATGCTCGAGATCGAAATAACCGTTCTTCCCGATTTATTTGGACGAAGCTTCCCGATATTAAGGGCCTTCGTAAATATACTGCCAACGGTTCCTTCCCGAGGATGGCTTGCCGGATTCCGCTTTCACAGAACGACGTTATGAGGGTTTATGCCAGTGTTTTCCTGTGCAATTGGACTTTCCCTCCTCGCATGTGGCTCACCTTTCCGATACCTGGTTTGAAGCCTCACTAACTGAAACAACACCGTGAGCCCTTTTGAAGATTAAAGATGGTCCTGGAAGCAAAGCGGGGCATTGGAATTCAGGCTTCCGCGGCAGTACTGGTACAGTGCAAGAGCATAGGCGGTTATAAGAGCTCCCCTCAGGTAGTTCTTCTTATAAAATCATGTCAGGCAGCATTGATTTTAAAGGTTGACAAGCCAAACTCTGCCGCCTCTAGGCGCTCACGACCAGGAACGGAAAAGGTCGCCTAATAAATTAAGATACTTTCTATAATTTTAATATGAATGGCTCCATCGTACGGCGGGTCGGCCATTTCGCTTCATTAATGTATATACAAATAGACAATACTGGTCAGGAGGACGCTGGGCACTGGCAGTCTTAGGAATCACATCGCCGTTATGAATTTTTGTCGGTGGCGGCGGCATCTTCTTCATATCCCTCAGTCTTCATGTCTTTCAATCCCAAGTCATCTTCCTCCTCGTCTGTTCGAGTGTAATCTTCGATTTGCAGCTGAGGATCGGTATTTGGAGCGTGCAGGTCCTGAACGTAGCTGTTGGCTAGAGGGTCTTCGAGCCGTACCGTAAATTTCAAATCGCCTTTGATAGCAGCATCGAGCCGGCTGAAGAATCGGTCCCAAGTGGCCTTCTCTTCCGCAGCCATTGAGTCACCAGGAGCAAGATCTTCATCGCCGATATCAAAGATCTGGGAATGGAGCTGATCGCGGACCTGAGTTAAAAGACCCTCGACCGTGGTAAATCTGCCGCCAAGTGTGCCAGGTTGCACGGAAAGGTCTAACTCTTCGCTCGCAACGGCACAGGTATCTGACTTAAGGATATCGCGGGAAAGATCTTCCACGTTTTCAACTTTGAGGGTGATTCGTCGGCCTTTCTCTGGGATAGCACCACCAGTCCTCACTTCATTTGTGCGATAACCGCAATAATCACACACCGTACTCCAAATGAAAACTTCCCTGAAATGCGGGATATCCACCTTTTGCATATTGACCATGCATACTTTCGTGCAACCCGGACACTCGGCGGGGAGACTGTATACCTTGCCGTCTATAATATCAAGATCCTCTGGATCGCCAGCACTCTCCACCATATTGCCAGTCTCTTTCGGTTGTTCCATATCTTCGCCTCCTCCAATACCAAGTTCTTCGTTCTGTTCGGGGGTTCGAGGGTAGTCCTTGCGTCTATATTTGTTTCCTTCATCATGCGGTGCAGGGGCAATCCAGGAGTTACCCGACGGATCATTAAGAGATATCGTAAACGGAAAGGCTTCACGATTGATTATCTTCTTCAGTCTTAGTATCACAGTTTCTAATGAGTCATAGAGTTCGGGGTCGGCAGCCTTTCTGGCGGGTTGATCGCTTTCAAGCTGCTCGAGAATCCTCAACAATATTCCTTCCACATTTGTAAGTTGACCTTCGCCCTTTGGCATTTCTATTCCCAGAGTCTCCAAACGGAAGATTGCTGAATCGCTTTTGACGACTTGTCTTTCGAAATCTTGAGGGCTTTCGACTTCTAGAGTATACATGGCGCCCTGTTCTTGGATCTGGCCGGCAGCTTTGATAGAATTATTCTTGAAAAAACAATGAGGGCATTCAAATGATTCTAAAAGGACGTCTCGGAAGAAAGGGATGCGGAGTAAGAGGATTCTGGTGATGCCCTAGAATCCAAGTCAGTACCAACCTGGCGCGGCAATCGGTTTGGACAAGCTCGCTACTTACGTTCTTGTGGCAGTTCATACACAGACTCTCTAGCTGCATAAGTCCGGTATCGTCTTCATTTTCGTTCTCTCCTTCCTGGTCCGCAGCTTTTTCTGCGGGAATTCCTTCCACCTTAGCGGTAAGATGCAGCCCCGAGTCTTCTTGCAGCGACACAGATGGTTCAACAAGGGCCGCCTCATCGCTGCCTGCCATTATTCTGACTTTTCAGCGTAAGCACTGATGCGTTCGAGTAGGAGTGTAATGAACGAATTGTAGTATGTTGGGAATGCCTTTAGCAGGCTTCGTTGCGCCAAAAACTGGAACTGTTTGGAAACAGAGCAATTTGGATGTGTAAAAGAAAACGATCCACGTCGAGTCATTAATGTAGCAAACAGCTTCTTCTCTTGCAATTCAAAGATCGATCATCGATTTCATTTTCGAGCTTCAAATATAAAAAAAAAAAATAAACGTTTTCTGCCCTTGTTCATCCCCGCACTAGACTGAATTAAGCTTAGTTTCAAGACGAAGCCCCGCGCTAATCCTATTCTAGGTAGCAGCAGGACAAACATATTCTCCGTTCTCCATTTGGAAATCAGGGCTTAGGGCTGCAAAAAGTCGAGTAGATCGAGAGATGTCGGCGGCGAGGTCTGCGAAGGCTGCTGCTTGCTTGCTGCTAGAGCTGCTAATAGACCCTGTTGCTTCCGAGCTTTGGCCCTCTTCTTACTGCTCGCATTGTCCGAGCTACCTTTCATCTTCGTGGGGTCAACCTCGTTGACTCTCGAGGCTCTTGCATCAAGTTCGCTTCCAGCTCGTAGAGAGTCCGACGCTGAGCTAGTCAGGCTTGATTTCTTTGGTTGCGAAAGGCGTGGCTGTTTTTTAAACGGCTGGATAGTCTGTCGATGACACCGTAGGCAGTTGTAGACGACGCTTGACTCTTGATCAGACAGCTTTCGAAGCGGTGATGGCCCACGCCTTGCACGTTTTTGGACCCTCGACTTTGTAGAAACTGTGCAGGTCAAAGCCGGAAGCCTAATAGTTCCACACGAAGGACAGAATTCCCTTTGCTGGTTGATTGATATGGGCTTTGATTGCTCGTGCAGAATGCGGTTGTGGACTGCCAGTAGATGTGCTGATGTCGATGGGCTGTCGGAACTCAGCATCAATGCGGATTTTTTCAGGAAATTTAGCTGGAGAGGAACTCCAGTGCGACTCATGTTCCCTTCAGTCTGTTTAAACAAGTGGCAATCAGCAAATTAAAAGTACTCAGTATGGCGTCAGGGTAGTATATACAATAAGCATGGGCAAGGTCAACTTTTAACCAAGGAGAAGTGGAACTACATAGCATCCTCTCTTCTCTCAAGGTTTCCTCACATTTTCACGGCGACATCATCATTGTGAACACTTTATAAACAACTCCTTTGAGATTTTCACTTGATCTCCTTCATGTGTTTTCTTCCATTCTCTTTTCTGCAAACATCATCTCTGTACTCACTTTGACCCAAGTTCCTGCTGAGACCATTTGCAAAGCTTACAAGCTTTTCGTTCAGTAGCCATATTATGGCATTACAGCTTTCTACGCGGTTAGGTCTTCGCCTAGCTGTAGAGGGATGTGTGAGTTGCTGTTTTCTTCCTTTCTGATGACCTGTTGTCAAGAATCCTGCAATGGTTATCACTGGAAGAGCAATATCTACATCAGGATAGAGACTGACATTCTCAGGGGCATGGGAAACTCCACGATATTTATGCACAGGTTCAAAAAGCCGCAGAGGTCAAGGGCTGGAATGGCGTTGATCTGCTCATTATTGGAGGAGATTTTCAAGTGAGACAAATATGTTCTTCAGAAAATGTTCTTGTCTTCTAACTGACATCGGTTCTAGGCTGTCAGGAACTCCCATGATATGGCCTGTATGGCTGTTCCTTCAAAATACAAGAAGATTGGCGACTTTCAAGAGTACTACAGCGGTGCTCGCGTCGCGCCCTACTTGACTGTCTTCGTAGGCGGTAATCATGAAGCAAGCAACCACCTTTTCGAGTTGTATTATGGAGGTTGGGTCGCACCCAAAATATACTATCTTGGTGCTGCAAATGTCATTCGATGTGGACCTCTGAGGATTGCCGGTATGTCAGGAATCTGGAAAGGTTATGACTATCGCCGCCAGCATTTCGAAAGGCTGCCATATGATTTTGATGCCATGCGTTCCATCTACCACGTGAGGGAGATTGACGTTCGCAAGCTGCTACAAGTTCGCACTCAAGTTGATATTGGGATTAGCCATGATTGGCCCCAAGGGATTGAATGGACTGGAGATTATGATGATCTATTCAGAAGAAAGCCTTTTTTCGTTGAAGACGCTGAGAGTGGGAAGCTTGGGAGTCCTGCAGCGAGATACGTTCTCGATCGATTGCGACCTGCTCATTGGTTTTCTGCGCATTTGCACACGAAATACGTTTCCAAATTGGAACACACTGTCTATACTGCTCCTAGAGTGGTAAATACGCACCAACTTAACTCTCCACCGCAACAATCACAGGCGAGGGATCCCGCGTTAAATCCGGAACCGGAAGAGTCCCTGGATGGTCTTATTGATGAGCCTGTCAAGGAACCTGATGTGGTATCTTCAGAACTTGAGACAAGCCCAGGCACGAAGTCTGACAAATCTCACTGTCCGCCACAGGGCGACGAACAGGAACGATTAAGTGCTTGGAAGGGATTCTATGAGGTTGCCTCCAAAAGAGAAGCTGAGGAAAACGCTGAATTTCTGAAAGCTGCAGATGAGTTCAGGCGTCGGGTGGATGCAGGGGAGGTTGAAAAACCTAGATCGCAAATCGACTACCAAGTTACGTGGAAAAAGGTTGTCACCGATGATGGCCTTTCGCGGGAAGTTACCGACGTCATTAGAACCAATACAGGAAGTGGAGAAAGCCAAATGCAAGGAGAAGGGAGTTCTTCTGCTGTGAAAAATGCAGATGAAATAGATATCGATATCGATTCAGGATCTGAAGTGCCTGAAGAACCACATGACTTGGCAGATATCTCCTCATCAGAACAGAAGCTGACTGCAAAACCCGAGTTTGCAGCGGCGCCTGATCAAACACAGGTTGATGGAGTTTCGGATGAACTTCGTAGCCAATTGCCCGCCAGTTTCCAAAGACCCAATAACACAGAAAGCAACGCAATTGTCGTGGAAGACTTCCCCGAGGGTATTACGAACAAGACAACAGAGTTTCTGGCCTTGGATAAATGCGAGCCACGAAAGCATTTCCTGGAATTACTCGAAGTATTTCCTCTTTCCGAGAGCGATGAGGGCTGTGACGAGCGTCCATACCAGCTTAGATACGATAAAGAATGGCTTGCCATCACTCGTGTTTTCGCTGAGGAATTCGAAGTCGGAAACAAGCAGGCGCCCATTCCCCCCGACAAGGGCACTGCTTTCTATAAACCAAAGATCATTGCTGCCGAAGCCTGGGTTGAAGAGCATCTCGTTAAGAAAGGCAAAATGATCGTCCCGCAGAACTTCACGATCACAGCACCCGTTTACGATCCATCAGTTCCAGTCACCATTCGCCAGCAACCATTTGAGTATGTTAATCCTCAAACTGTCCAATTCTGCGAAATGCTCGGCATCGAAAATAAATTCCAGCTCTCTGAAGAGAAGAAGCGAGAGCAGGAAGAAGCCATTCTCCAAGCAAACGAGCGCTGTGGGTCGGAAAACGGCAGTTCTCGTGGACAAGGCGGAGGCTTTCGAGGATCCTGGAGAGGTGGCAGGGGGAATCGTGGTTCTCGACATGCAGGAGGACGCGGTGGACGAGGCTGGCATGGTGGACGGGGCCGAGGACGCGGAGGGCCGTAAACCATTTGATTAACAGTCACTCCCAACGGGTTTGCAGAAAGCTTAGCTCCTGAGGATTTCTCATTTGAACATCGGACTTGATTTGCAAGTGCGGTTCTTGATAGCTTGTTTCTGATTTATCTCTGAAGACGGGTTGTGAAGACAATGGCGCGAATGGTGCAATCTAGGGGTGCATAACTTGAAATGGGAAAAGTTTTAAGATTCTGAAGGCCAGCAGGTCAGCTCTGGTAGTTACAGTTGACTGAATGCGTGTTAATGACAAACAAGTTGTGTCAAGTCTTTCTAACTACATTAGTTCAATGTTATTGAAGCTTGACATGTTAGTATTTGCAGCATTCATAACAGATAAAAGACAGTTCAAGAACCTTTCATATCATAAAGAGAGCAATTTTGTCGGGAGCAGAGCGAGTCCTTCAATGCTTTGTATTCCACCTTCGAAAATTAATCATTGTCAAAAATATATGTTCCAGTCTACTCAATCTCCTCGATCCTAGGATGCGCTCCTTTCCCATCCTTTCCTTTTGCTCTGGACATGGGATCAACACATAATCCAGCCAATCGATCTCCCAACTCGATCCTAGGCTCCTCCATGATACCCCGTTGCGTACGAATACCCCACAGCAACGACTTTTCAAGCCACGCTTCCAGACTCTCAATCAAGGCGCGTAAATGGCCACGGACGATGGCGTCAGTTTCTTTACTTTCCACAAAGTTCAGCACGCGGAGGATGTGCGGAATATTCCCGATCGTGGTTTGCTGGGAGACGGCATGTTGTGTAGAGGGGTAATGCATAGACGATGATGGTGAAGTAAGTGAGAATCCGAACCCGAGATCTTTTCCGGACTCTTTCGCTTGGTCGAGTGCTTTGATCAAGTCAAGCAGCAATATCACTGCTGCGCGTCGCAAAATCGCGCTTCCGTCACTAGATTCGAGGTTAAGTATGGATATGGCCAGATCGATTGAAGACGCAGCGATTGCTGGGCCCAAACCAGGTAGATTGGTTTGGACTGCCGACGCAAGAATTGATATTGCTGAGGCGCGCGCGCGAAGATCGTCTGGGGCGGTATCTGCAGTGACTCCAGCGGCCCATGCTTCGAGAATCTTGCCTGAATAAGCCTCTTTCGCTGGATCTTCTGTTTCGGAGTCCATGTCCTCGTCCACTTGGTCCATGGGAATAAATTTGCTTTCATCCATTGCTTCTTTGTTTGTCCGACCTTTCACGACTTTCTTACCACGCTCCTCTTTCGCTTTCGGTTTCACTCCTCGTCTACCAGCCACTTCGATCATGGTTTCTCCGAGAATCTTGGCTGTTTCTCCTACTAACGCATCTTCTAGACCCTCGACTGTTCTGAGAAGCGCCTCTCCAATTTTGAGTCGCTGATCGAGGGTGGATTCTTCGCTGCGATCGGCGTATCGCTCTGCGAGAGTTTTTACAACGGTACGCGGATGTTTGGATGCGAGAGAGCCAATGATTTTGATCACATTGAGATAAACAAACTCGTCGCTAGCCATAGATTCGTCGTTACTTGTTAACATAGAAAGGAGAAGGGTGAGAGTAGCTGGAATATCGAGGACAGGAGAGGCTTTCTCAATTAGTTCGTCTAATATAGAAAGTCCTTCAGCTTGAACGGGGGCCAGAGGAGATGATATGTCATTGATGGCCTGGCGGTGCATTTCGAAATCGGAGGTTCGAGAAGAGGTAGGCGGAGATCTGACCTGGCCTGATTGCAGGTTGGAAAGAGTGATTTCAAGAAGCATAGAAGAAGTGGTTGCGGGCTGCATAAGAGCAGATGGAAGGTTAGGTAAAAGGGAGTCTATATCAAGCTTCAGAGACTGCAAAATTGACAGTATTGAATCAGACATCTGAAAATCAGGAGAAGTCAAGATCGTGGACAGAAGACTGAATGCTGGCAATAGCGTTTCGGATCCTTCTGGTAAGTCTGAGATGAGCTGGCCCTGTCGAGTGTCTGTAGCCGTTTCGACAATGTTGCCAAGTGACTCAAGAGAGATATTGTCTCGCCGTGTCGTTTCCCCTTTACTTTTCCTAGCAATATAATTCATTTCACTTTCGATTAACAGTTTTATGAGTTCTAAAACTTTGGTGGGATGGCGAGATAACGATTCCTTGAATTGATTTAGAAGCTTCTCCGCGATCTTCGCACTGACAAGTTTCAGCAACCCAGGCCGCAAATTGTCACCCTTTTGCAGTTGCATCTCACTATCTTCATCTCTCGAATCTCCAAGCAGCCACTGTCGGCTAACATGCAGGAAAACGTCACCTGCAAATTCATCCTTTTGCGGATCTGTCGCCAACAGTTCCAAGTAATTATCAACACGCTTATCCAAACTTTCAAGTGCTTCGCTGATACTGGCCTGGCCTAGACCGTCCTTTTTTCGTCTCCGAATTGAGACACCACCTTCTTCTCCGGGTCCATATGTCCAAGCTGGTGACCCATCCCATGAAATATTGTCCGCGAGTTTGATCAGCCTGGTATTGCTGGTGGATACACTAAAAAAAGTCGTTAAGAGGCTGGTGACTTTCTCGTCCCACCAGCGCTTCTGATGTACTCTGGAATAGTATTGTAAACCCCAAAGCGGCAGTAGAACAGGGTTAACTAGCCGTTTGAGTAGACCGGGGTTAGGATGTAAAAGTGTGAATGCGGCCAGCCTATCCAATGCTAGTAGTAGCTTGCGTTCCGGGATCACGATAGATTCGTCAAGGCTTTTAGTCATTTCTTCTAGGGCGGACGAGCCGTCAAGAAAGAATTCTTTTAGCCATGTGGTAACAGCAGGGGTGACTCTGCCATTCAATGTGTCAAATATTGGTTGGACAAAGATGGTAAAACCAACAGTTCCAGGAGCGCCATATGCGCGCTTGCTAAGGATACCATTCCCAATTATGTAAGAAGCTGCTCTCTTCATATCAGGATCCTTTCCATCGAGTAAAGCGAGCAGCTTAGGTGCGATATTGCTAAAATACTCGTCAGTGGCCATTCCCTGGGGTACTGACGAGAGCAACCGTGAGGATTGCATGATTGCTTGAACGGTAATTGGTGGTCCTCCGGAGGGTAGGTCCTCGGTACTCTGCCCTAATGATGGAGCAAACTGAGATGCAAGGAACAAGATTGTTTGAAACACGCCATCTTTTCGTAATGGTACTCGGGAAAGTTGTGAAGAGATATGAGTCTTAAACCAGGCAGCAGTACTTGCTTGGAGTAGGGATGACAACGCAGGCAATAAGGATGGGGTGGAACATCTGCAGTCTTGTCAGCATGGAGTGTAAAGTTATAAGGCCGACATACTTCTTGATAACATTATTGAACATTCTTTTGTATGCCTCAACTTCAATAGAGGTCAGATGCGTAGAGTTAAAAGCCAACTCCGCAGTCCCGCATATTATATCAGGTAAAATTCTCCCAAGAATAATGGGCTGGATGGATGAACGGTTATCTTCAAGTATTCTATTTACGCTACCTAGAATTCGATCCAAGAGCTGTTCATCCCGTGGCATTGAACTGTCTGTGCTTCGGGCTTGTTTTGTAATGACACCAGCAGGAAGGACTGAAATGACACGCTTCTCCAAGGGGATACCAACTCCATCGGATAATGAAGGATATATCCCCTCAAAAGAAAGCAGATCAAGCAGAGCATGAAGAGCTCGACGTCGTCTCGCATCTTCCAGGGATGGATCATGCCCTTTCCCTGGAGAAGGTTTAGCTGTCCATTGACTGTCAGGTTCTACCACGAAGGCATTGTGAATGCTGGCAAGCAAGTCCAGCGTTCGCTGTGCAACGCGAACTCTTGGAGTCTCATCATGACAGTAATCATCGGGTAAAGCTCGATTCAAAATATCGATGAGTGAACCACCTCGAGCCTTCTGTATTTCCTCTTAGCCATCTGTTAGCTTTCACTTGTCCAATTCAATGGCTAAAGATCTCATGCCTTTGTTTAGAACTGGATAGAGAAAGCCATATGTATCGTCAAATACATCTCTCAACTCTTTAATATCCTCCATTTGACTGTTTGAACTGCGATGTTTTCTCCTTGCCAGCAATTAACAGTGCAATTTGAATTAGTAGATTTTTATGGAGTAAATACAAAATAGCTTTTCCTTTTTGGGTCTAGCTGAATTTGTTATTTGTGTACTCCAGAACTATTACTGCCCCGTAATTATGTACTTGAGTTATATAAATTAGACAGCTTCAGTTACAGGCTGTAAAGACCAGATAAACACACAGATCTCAGGTCAATCCTTACGCCATAGAGTGTCCAACAGCTTCTGCTTCTAAGCACTTGAAACTGTTAATCAACACATTCATCGTGACTGTTCGGAACCTATGGTTTACCTCCCGCGATTACCTGTGACTACGATAGCCTATGGGATTCTCGGGTAAGCATAAGCAATCTTCGGCTGTGATATTTATTCCATTTCTCACAAGACATGCTCCAGCCGACATTTTGACCTTATTCGATACCAACCAGCTTCCTCGATGGCAACAACATCGACAAAACAATGTCAGTTCGGCCCTTACCCTGTCTCCAGGTGAAATCTCCTACCAAAACCAAGAACAGCGTGGAATGCGACCAAAGAATTTTTTCGCTTCACCCGTGGTCGATTCCTTCGCAACGAGGCTCAGGAACTGTCCGAACGATGCGTCAAGTTCAATGTAGATGAGTTGGCTCGGATAGCTGCCGAAGCATGTGGCGGCTCTCAGTGCGTCAAAGTTGAAAAATTTGCTGATGGGATGTACAATAAGTCTCTACTCTTCAGCATGGATAATGGAACCCAAGTGGTTGGTAAGGTTCCGAACCCGAATGCCGGAAGCCCACACTTTACAACAGCGTCCGAGGTTGCTACAATGGACTTTGTAAGCCTGACCATACTACCCAACTGTTCAAGCACTGATGATGAATTACAGATGAGAAGCGTTCTTCACACGCCTGTACCCAAAGTATTATCTTGGAGCTCGAGACAGCAAAACCCGGTTGGGGCTGAAATATATTATTATGGAAAGATCACCTGGTGTCCAACTGGACGAACTATGGGATCAACTAGACGTGGGCGTAAGGTGGAAGGTAGTCCAAAGCCTTGCGAAGTACCAGAAACTGTGGACCGATGTCTCTTTTCCACAGTTCGGAAGCTTGTATTACAAGCACGATCTGATTCCAGTGCGGAGTCTGGTCTATACAAATGGGGAGGCAGGCGAAATTGTTGATGACCGTTTTGCTATTGGCCCGTCGACGAGCAGGCAAAGCACAGAGCATGGTAGACTCTGTGTGGATTTTGATAGAGGTCCATGTAAGTTGGTTTCCGATTTGATCCCAGTTCGGAAGGGAAACAGTTGTACTGACGGTGTTGTGATAGGGAACACAGCAATGGAGTATGAGGTTGCTTCAGGGAGAAGAGAAATGAGAGCTATTGAGGAGCTCTCGCAGTTTCCGAAGTCCCCAATAGCGATTTATGCCCCTGGGACATACCGGCCCTCCAAGGAGAAGAAAATTGCGGCCATAAATGGCTACTTGAAAGTAGTCAAGTATCTTCTTCCCCTGGATAAATCTATCCAAACATCCCATATCTGGCATGACGATTTACATGCTGGAAATATTTTTGTGAATCCAGACAATCCACCTGAGATTTTGGGTTTCATAGATTGGCAGGCAGCTGAGCTTGCCCCGCTCTACCATCATGTTCTCGAACCTTATGTTCTTGATTATGACGGCCCACCACTTGACAGTGTTTTGCACCGCCCTAGCTTGGAAGAAGTAAAGAAGCTTTTTGGTTCCGATGCTATCTCACAGAAAAAGGCAGAAAAGCTTTTTGCAGAGATGTCTCTCGTTGCATTATTCAGGCGTCTAGTCCAGAAAACCAACCAGCAGCTATTTAGAGGTCTGCAGTTTCGCGAGACATTAAATTTCAACCTTCTTCTCTTTGCGCGCAACCTCCTCGTTGACGGTGAAGCAACGTATCTGGCCCTTTTAGAGGAGCTGCGAGAGAAGTGGTCTGAGATCCCTGGTGTACAAGAGGCGGGAAACCCACCTTTTCCCATTCATATTTCCGCAGAAGAGGTGTCGATTGTTAAAGCTGACTGTGAGGGTGCCGCTGCGGCGATCGATCTGATGAAGGAGGTACAAGAGCGTGCTGGAAAGAAGTATTTTCGTATGCAGGGAGTTGTGGACCATGCACAGTTTGACGAGGCAAAGCGCGCTCTCAGAAACGCAAAAGTGGAAATGATTAAAGAGCATGCGAAGAATGATGAGGAGGTAAAGGCATGGAATGCTGCGTGGCCATTCGACGATTGACACCTCAGCTTTTTGGGCAACTCGTCTGCAGCTGGCAAAATGGATGGCGGGCGATGAACGACGAGCGGAAGCGAATGCCGGATGCTATTCTAGTGATGTTCTTCTATCTTTGGTGTTCTATAATACTGGTACTCCTCAGCGTGAACTTGATATTTTTGCACATTTCTTTTTGAAAAATATCTTTGTACATTCAATCTACTAGCATTTCAAATGTTACTTAAATATCTTATTTGGTTGTTGAGATATTGAGGTTTAAACATGGGGAGTTGACTTTGAAATTGCCATCATTGAGCGGTTGCCGTTGTTGGGTGGTCATATACGGAGTACGCAGGTTAAGTTAATTAGTTACATATGTAGTTAGTTACTGGTTAATGACGTCACTTTCCTTGGCTCTAGTCGCGTGGCTGTCGCGTGTCTGGTCGCTCTAACCGAATGTAGGCCACGCGTGCTTGCCACTGTTGACTCGTCCACTTGTTTACCTCACTCTTCATTCTGTTGCTGATGCTAAACATGATACTTCACTTGAAGGCTGGTATATTGTTTTCCTTGATGGCCATCGCTTTGGGGGAACTTTTTGCTTCATACTACCTCTGTCTAAAGCCAAGTTGTCCGTTCACGCGAATCCAGAAACACATTCTTCCCTCACCACTCCGGTTGCACTTTACGGTGCTTCATATATGCGGTTCAGCCTCCCTACAGTTCTCCAATAGCCGTTCCACGCGTCAAACTGCTCCTCGTGAGAACCATTCTAGTGTTGGATAGCTTGTTGCCTATCGGGCTATTTTGGTTTCGGGGTCGACGGATATTGGGACTTAACCCTAAGTCGATATCGGATGTCTCAGCGGATCCTTTTTTGGCTGCTAGACACAAGTTTCGTGGCTAGACTTATCAGCTCTCCGACCAGCCTATTATTTCTCCTTTATGGAGGGAATAGGTGAAAGGAGGGAGGATGTCCAGAGCCTCTCCCGGGGCACCAAAAGACGGTTCACTATGCGTTTATCAAATTCCAGATGGAATACGCGTCAGTTTTCCTAAGCTGGACGATATACTTAGATCACCAAAAGGATATCCAGGTTGGTGCTTGCAGTCTTGGAAGGAAATGGGGGATGGTGGGTGAGGCACACTGGGCTCCTCGAGTCGGGGATTGCCTTTGGGAGCCACCTATGTCCGGCAGTACCCGAAATCTGTTGATTGAGTGTTTTGTAACAACTGTTGGATCTCTTGTGCTATCTGCTGCAAGTGGAAATTGTTCGAGGACGTGACAAATACCCTCTTGTTGAGGGTGGGCTACAATCGCCCATTTGATTTGTTTCACTGGTGCTTCTGTACTCTTTTGCCGGAATCATTTTGTGTTGTACTACTAGGTACAACTAAAGTGTAGCAAGGTGTGCGATGTTACCAGGTGTTACTTTGGGTCTCTTGAGCGGTAGTCCTTTTGGAATTGCCGTCAAGACTATATGCCTTGTCTTCTGTTCAGGACGAGCAAATTTCTATGCCCAGTGGTGGTGCAGGTGTTCTCGCGTTGTACATTGGTGATGGTTCAAGAGTCAATAATTGCGGCATCTCAACTTACCAACTCTTTCAGCGATTTCCTCCTTTCGCGACTGGCTGTCCCAGGTTTGCTTCCAACCTCCAAAAGAGTCTTGCTCTGCTGGACCCCTACCTTCCACCCCGTCATCCTCGACGAACTGTTGGAATAACAGGAGCTAGCCCACTGGATTTTACGTCGAGACAGCAACTATAGACGTATAACTCTTCCAAGAGTATCCAGATCTACCACGTTAGTCGTCTCGCTGTAAGTCAGGCTTACAGACCGAGGTGAGCGCCGGTTCAACAGGTATTTGTGAAAGTTTCTTTAGAAATACCTCCTTCCCGTTCGCGAAGATGGAAGCGGTTTTTTGAGGATGTTATTTGTTCGCTTCATACTGCCCTCCACTGCAAAGGAGAGGAAACAAAAACTAGTCTCTGAGGATACTGCATTACACACACCGGAGATTTCCCAGTTCGTGGGGCTTGAGGTTGTCGAATGTCACATTGGAGACGTTTGGTGGACATTCCGTTATCTGAACGGTATTGGTAGACAAAGGCGAAGCAAGGGGGTGAGGCTTCATGCGATAGTCAGTTGGTGAAAATGACTGCCGTTTCATTGAAGTGTTTGGATATTGTTGCCGCAATTCAACTGCCGTCCGTTGCTGTGATATCGTCGATCGTGATGTCGAGTCTTTTCCAGTTGCCTTGTTGCTGATCGACTTCTCAGAGTAAGGAATTTGGTCATTGTTGAGAACCTTGGTTTTGAGTTGGCCTTCTTCGGCTTGGTCTTCGTTGTCTCATTCTCATTCGGGGCGCTGAGTGCTTCTTCTGAGTATAGTGGGGGCTTGCGGATGTAGGGATAGGAAATTCAGCCATCATGTTGGGGCCTCTCTAGAGTGAGGATCAAAGCTTCGACTTGTCTGACTTGGTGCTTGTCTTTCCTTTAATCCATCGGCCTGCTTCTCTTACTTTGGATAAAACAGCAAAAGAAGACGTCTAGGGAGTGAGCTGGAGTACTAAGGAGAGGTTAGCGTATAAGAAACTCTGTTTTTCGGTTTGACGAGATTGTCGATGGGCCATGGCACTCTGGGAAACGAGGATGCATCATGCTAAACGCCCTATCACGGTGGATTTGGCATGTTGAAGGCTTTTACCGTTCTCTTTCGGGGGAACGGCTGTTATTTTTTTATAAGTACTCCGCTCATCTCTGTTTTATTCTGTAGAGCTAACTACTGTTATAGGCGTAAGCGTGTGTCAACAGTAGAAGTGTTCTTTTTAGATCCTTTCAGGGTCATTTTTGTACTCGTTTTGCATTTTTCATGGACTCTGTGACTGGAATCTGTTGTATATCGGCTCAGCTGGTTGATTTGATTGCGCGATATCTGGCTTGTTGTCAATGCTGTGATAGACTAGATGTATATGTGCTCTTACATCGTTCCACCAACACGCCAGAATCCCTCGTTCGTAACTTCTGTCGCGAATATAAATCTCTCTGAGCGTGAAAGAGCGATCTGATCTGATCCTTCTCGCAGTCTTCAGTAGATGCGGTTTCCTTCAATACCAGCCATGCCCACGCCTTCCAAAGCATGCCAGCGAGAGCTGTTGTCGTTTCTTGTCCGGCAGAGAGCTCTTCTCTTGTTCTATTCTGTTCTTCTCTTCAATTTTGAGTCACGGCGTGGTTGTCTCGCTTCCATTGATCACAAGATTAGCATCTTCAAAGCTGTGTCAATACTGTGCTTCTATTGTCTGTTGTGTTGCGTGTTGGGTCGTTGCCAGGATGTTTCTACGACATCTTCTTCCATCCATTCTTGTTGCGGGAGCAGGTCCTGCTATCGTTGCCAATGGCAAGCCAACTGTAACTGGCACAAAAGTGCCATCGTTTCAGGCCTCTGGAAAGCTCCCTTCACTGCGTCTCCCAGATCCACTGCCCGCTCCTGGATTCGCTACTCGTAAGAGTCCAGAGCATAAGAAACGCGGCTATTCTCGCTGTGGCCCTAAGTTTGGCGCGTGTCAAGAGGGTCTTTGTTGCTCAGCTCATGGTATCTCCTGTCCAGTGGCATATTACAAGGAGAAGTAGGACTAATCTCGATTCCAGGGTACTGTGGTTACGGACCGGAATACTGTCAAGCTCCAGATTGCTTATTCGACTACGGAAGTGGCTGCGATGCTATGCAGTGGCCGGACGGTGAAGATACTTCTGAAGTTCCTCGCCCACATGTGGGAGAAGTGCCTTATGGCTTTATTCCGATTTACCAATGTGTCAATCCAAACACCATTGCGTTGACCTACGATGATGGACCGAACATCTATACCAGCGATCTTCTCGATATCCTGGACTCGTACGACGCGAAAGCGACGTTCTTCGTGACTGCCGTTAACTCGAACAAAGGAAGTATCGATGACCCGAATTATCCGTGGGTTGATATCCTGCATCGAATGTACCACAGTGGACATCAAATTGCTAGTCATACATGGTCACATCAGAATTTGGACCAAATAACTAGTCCTCTACGTCGGGAGCAAATGATTAAAGCCGAAATGGCACTTCGAAACGTTCTGGGAGCGTTTCCAACTTACATGCGGCCCCCCTACTCTGCCTGTTCAGTACAATCAGGATGCTTGGCGGATATGGACGACTTGGGCTATCATGTTGCTTACTTTAATGTTGATACAGATGACTATAATAATGCGTCCCCGCATCAAATCCAGAGATCAAAAGACTTATTCGATCATTCCATGGGAATGCACGAGGCAACTGGACGTCCTATGCTGGTTATCGCCCACGATGTGCATGAGCAGACTGTCTATAACTTGACAGTTCACATGCTTCGTCGTCTGTACCAGTCTGATTATCAACCAGTTACTCTCGGTGAATGTTTAGGTGATCCTCCATCTAACTGGTACCGTTGGATCGACCCTGCTGCTGCGCCCCCTCACAACTTGGACCCAAATACTAACTACAGGCGTCCTGGAGAAAAGCCTGTCTCGAATGATGGTACTTGCGGCAGAGAATATACCTGCGTGGGTTCAAAATTTGGCAAATGTTGTAGTGAACACGGTTTCTGTGGCAATGCCTCTGAACATTGCGGATGGGGATGCCAAGAATCTGCTGGTGAATGCTTCTTTGGAACAGGCAAAGGCAGACTTTTGAAGGAAAAGGCAGGCAAATTGGGAGATGGAAGGCGTAGTAATGGGGATAATGACCACGAAGATGGTGATCATGACGACGATGGCCTTGAAAACGACAAGCCAGACAAGAAGGATAACTCCAATGACGATTACAAAACCTACCATGAGGATGATGACGACGAGACTGATGAAGAAGACCACGATGAAGGGCAGGAAGATGACGAAGACCATGAGGACGATGACGATGATGATGAATGAAGCTTGACGAGGTTTCTAGAATCAGATGAAACAGGTCCAGTCAGGAGGGCCTCAGGAATTAGCATAGGCCTAGGAGTTAGCTGATTGCAACTTCTATGTATTAAATTCGTTGCAGCTTTTTGAAAGGATGATGTTGGGGCCTTTGAAGTGTAGTACCCGAGCTAGCTGGGGCTATAAGATTGACTCAATAATGATACAGAGTTTATGGTTTCTTCAAAATGCTTCCTATAATGGAAAACAACTGGCTTTACACACCAGTCGGCTCAGTCTATCAGTAAACAATCGATCCTGATATGCATATGTATGCAGTTTATGAGATTTCATGAAGACATAAACAGGAATGCCCTATGCAGATATCATTAAACCTAGGGAACGGACAATGAAGAAAACTGCCGTATCCTTGGGGTATATAGCGGTTGAATAAGTATACATAATATCACTTGGATGGAAATGGAATAGTCATATCTTCATAAAATATGCGGATAGTATGGCCCAGCTAAAGTGACTGTTTTCAGGGGAGGCTGGCTTAGGTCGTTATTTTCGAATAATTTTTAGCAAGGGCGCGATTTTGGCTTTGCGGCTTAGTCCCACGCGGTAGGAGACCTTTTTATTTACGGTAATGGGGCTGTGTTTGTCCGGGCCTTTTTCGGCTGCTTTCTTTGGCGTAGACGACGGTGGGGCTTCGTCTGGGGATGGCTTTTGGTTTTCTTTCTCGGTGTTTCTGGGAGTTGATGGAGGATTGGGATGGTGGGTTTGGCCTTTGGGAATGATATTCATGTCTTCGACGTCGATCGGTTCGTCGTGTGGCTCGGATAAGGTGGGTTGTGCTTGTGGTTGGGGAGGAGCGATTTCATTAAGCTCAGTAAGTGGATCTGGAACGGGGAGGTCATTACGAACCGCGCCTTTGGTGTGGAATTCAGAACTGTTAGCGGTATTGGAAGATTGGTTTGGTATTTCGATGGCAATGGCGTCTAGTTTCTTTTTCGGTTTCCTGCCTCGCTTTTTTGGTGCTGAAATAGGGCCCTCGTTGCAATTCGACCCGGCGTGGTTGGTCGGGGATGTGGTCTCAGGATCGATTTGAATCCCTATAACGGGTTCCTCTTTTGGAATTGCATCCTCAATTTTAGTTTGGTTCTTGTCGATGGCAGCCATGGTTGATGGATCAGGGCACTTCTCGCTCTCCAGAAGAGTACCAGGAGATTCGTCCACCCAAATGACATCATCCTCTACATCGGAGTCAGCTATCTTTTCTATAATAACTGATGTGGTTTTCCCTCTTTTCAGTTTTCTTTTTCTAGACGCCTTGCGTTCCCGCTTTGAAGGCCCCAGATGTGGAGACGTATTAGCGGGCTGGACTGCGAATTGAACAGTCTGAGTGGTTAACTTGTCCGCAGTGGCTATTTTTGGCATATCGTCTCCAGATGTTTTCTGTTCCACTTGCTGCGGCACTTCTTCAGGGGGTTTCTCAATTTCGTCAGACGGTTCATGCGGAAGTTTGGACGGCAATTTATCATAGGAACTGGCCGTTGTCTCGTCATCTATGTGATGCGCAGCAAAATCGTCTGCTGCTTCAACATTTTTGGCTCTTGACCTGGAAGGCCTTGGTTTGTACATTTCCTTTGGCATTCCCCCGAAGTCATCGGAACCCAGTTCATCTGGTTTACTCAACGTATTATCATTCATTTGAAATCCAGCTCTGTCGCTTCGTGCGGAGGGTTTATTCACAGCAATTTGAACGGGAGCAGGTGATGCAAGCTCATCAGCACTCTGCGTAGGTGATTCTGGGAGCAGTTCTCCGTGATTTGTCATGCTTCGGCGAGCCCGTGCGAAACTCGTCGATGACATCGGTTCGGTGTCGTGTGGAGAATCGGTGGGCATGAGCATCGACATAGGACGGCACAAATTAATTCTTCGCGACTGCTTAGAAGTACCTAGTAGTTCCATATCATTGCGTTTCCCATTTTCAGCAATGGCGGCCTCATAAGCTGGTCCGTGAATAGGCTCGTCTCTGATATCACTTTGGTGCACTTCGTAATTGGAAGTAAATGTGCAGTCCAGATCGGAAGATACCAGAGTTGTGTTGGGGCAATAGTCAGCCTTACGTGTAAGATTCTCGAATTCCGGTGGATATCTGGGATCATCTCCCTTGAAGGAAGTGTGATCACTCTCATTAATCATCGTTTTTCTTCGCTTGAGTTTCTTTGTGCTGGAATCGCTGGCATGATTTATTTCATCCAGAATGCCAATCGTTCTACCTCTCTTTAAACCACCCTTCGAAGAAGACAAATTTATCTCCTTCGATATAATTTCCCCATGCTGTGCAAAGCTAAGAACATCGTTCCCATGCGCAACTACATGATCGCCTCCGAGAACTATACAACCGTAGCGACCATCAGCTAGAGATACTAGACAAAATAGCCCAAGCGAAGGAACTGACCGTCCAATTGCTCATCACCCTCGATGCTAATCAGCCGAGCCTCGTGATCCGGTTGAGAACGCGAATCCGGCGCCATTTGGCCAGTTGAGACGAGAAATTCATGGAAGTTGACTGTCAGATCTGGTCCAGGGCGGGCAGTGCCTTGAACATCCATTCCTGATGCCACGGCACCAGAGACATACGAACTGGGATTCCCATCCTGCTTCGCAGCGAGCGGGTCGGTGCTTCGCGAGGGTGCTTGCGGCTGAATTACTGGGGTAGCAAGGGTCGCGAGCTCATCATCAGACTCGTCTGAGTCTTGTATGACTCGATATGAAGACATGGTGACCGATGGGGAGGGAAAAGTCGCATTGGCAGAATATTATTAGTGACTTTCATGCCGAAATTCAATTGCATGAGGTCGAGATGGATAATTCAAACTGAAGACAGAAATCTGATTCTTTGAGAAAGTTGTTGAGGCGGGAAACGCGGGGCTAGTTGGCTATACTGTGTAAGTTACGCGTGGTCACATGCTTCGTTAGCGCGAGGTGGTTATAGTGGACTTCGTGCGTAAAAGTGCACGTGAGCGGCTAAAAGTTCTTCCTTGGAACACGGAAAAAGGATTATTCCGAATATTCTTGGCGTAGTGCGGGGCTTCTGCGAAATACCCCGCTCCTCAAAGTTCGATAAACGCGTCGATTTCCCTCAAAGGTGTGCCGTTTCGTTGACAGCTCGTTAGCATTTGCTGCTTTCAAAGTCCTTACGTGCATGACCTTCGGGATGGCTTCAACGACGGAGTCCGCACAGCTACACGAAACAAATCTGCCACACCTTCGAGATGAGTGCAAAGCGCTGGCCGAGTGGCTGCAGCAAAGTGCAGTGTTCAAGGAGCGAGAACGAGGGTTGATAGAGTGTGTTGATCCAGACCTGAAAATTAAAGCCGAGCCACTGTTTAAAAAATTGGTGATTTAACTGCTTTGCCCACTGCGGAATCTGTGCTAATAATTCGCTCTCTAGGGCATCGCGGGTGCCAAATACTGCGTTTGGCACATAACGGGCCGTATTTACTTTAAGAGCACGCGCTATCCCTATAATGCTTTGCCACTTGGCTTGGATGATGGCGAGCCGGACGCGAAAATCGAGACCGAAAATAAAAGCATACCTGTGAAAGTTGCTAACCTTGTTCGAATTGGAAGGCCCGTCAACCTTACGCCGGGCTGGTATTGCCTTATGTTATTGGAGTCGGGTCCGGCTGCTCCGTCCAGACAGTCCCAGGTCCCCAAGCAGATAAAAACGGAACCTAGTAAAGCTCCTCCGTCCGGACAGTCCCAGGGCTCCAAGCAAATAAAAACGGAACCTAAAACTCCTCCGTCTCCTAGTTGAAGAGGAATATTGGCATGGGTACGGGCGTGGCATTAGGGTTATCTATCGGGGTTTATATTTAGCGAAAGCATATGATGGTTGTATTTTACCAACTTACCATTGAAAGAATCGACCAGTTCCAGGCGTATAGCTTTCAAGCCGCTCATCGGGTTGAAATTCATTGGACGCTGGGGCTTTACAAAGGAGTGAATCAGGACAGCACCCAGCCTCGTTTGCTTGTAATGTGGTTTTCCACTGAAGCACCGTTATCATCTGGCTCAACTTGGTCCAGATTTTGGAAGTGCAAACCTTCAGTGACAGTGGAAAACATTGAGACATGAAACCTTCGAGCATACGCCATAACCGACAACGTAGGCTGAAATGCCATATGGTTCCGTTTCCTGCTTTGAAAATTTGCCAGATCTCTCTCGAGAAGGGGACCGAGCCCATTATTATTCAAGAACATTTGGGCAATGGACATCGACCCCTCTATAACAGGTCATTCGTACAGCTTCCTGTCAAGTACGATAAGCAAAAAGTTATGAAGTGCAGAGCATACTCTCAAGCAAAACATCTGGACAAGGAGCTGGCCTGGGACAACCTGCCGCTCGACTTCCGCAGAATTTTGGCCCATGGCTCCCTGAAGTGCAGGAAGACTTATCAGAGAGGCCTTTCCATGCAGAGCTGCTCCCATTGACACTGCCATATGGCCCGCCTTTCTTTTTCATCCAAGCAGCAAACATACCACAGCGAGGCTGGGCCGCCCAGATTATTGCTCTCCTGGCTGCACCACGCTTCGCACCTAAACAGTCAGTTACTTTTGCCTGTTAAAGACTGCATTCGTTTGAGAACATTGCTGCCGTATATTCGGAGGCATTATCTATTCATATAAAGGTAGATATATATACATAATACATATATACACAGCGTCTCAAGCTGTCACAAATTCACCATTTGCCACATATAACGCCAGGGTATCCGAAAATCTTCAATTTCGTACTCCGTATAGCCGTTATATCAAATTCTCCTATCCCGATAATCACTCGAGACTCCCAGGTTTCATCACTCCCCTCCCAAAAAATTCACTAATAAGCCCAAAGCGATCCCTGCTCCGCTGCAACTCGGCTTGGAAGAGCTCATGCTGATCCGCAGCTTTGACCTGGCGTTCTCGGATAGCTTTGATCGTCGCGTTCTGAGGCGCGCAGATGGGGCACTCTAAATCCTCGCCGACCGCGTTTAGGCAGCGCTGATGAAATGAATGTTTGCAGAGAAAGTGAACGGTGGGAAGATCCAGGGCGCCTCCGCAGGAGGAGCAACGGCGGGTTTGGAAAACCGTTGGTTTGGTGCCAAGTTCACGAATTTCGTGGCGTTTGGATTCGGTTTCCGTGGTGTAACTGGAGATGAGGCGACGGTTCTGAACAGATCGAGTTAGATATAGCACAGCTTATGTGTTGAAAAGAAAGGGAGGGCTGGAAAAAACAGACATTCGAAATCTCTTTCCTATCCCGTTCTATATTGTCGCTGAGATACTTCTTGATCATGCCCATTGTGACAACAGCATTGTTGCTCAGTGTCTGAATAACTTGAAGTGGCGACATTAATCCATCTCGGTCGATGCGTTTCAGGACAACTTCAAGTTCTTCTCCCGCTTCTTCTAAAGCCTGGGGACTCGAAGCGAAATATGCAAGTGCATCTATGTAAAGTTGAGGTTCGTCAGGGCCATACTTCCTTAATGCTTTGATTACTCCGGTGGTGTCTTTGGCTGAGACGTATGATCGCAGAATATCGGATCGTAATCCTTGTTGTTCCCGCACGAGTGTGGTTCCCTCTTGGAAGCCGGATAGATCAGAGAGCAAAAGTACGTTTGAAGTAGAAACTGGAATCTGTGGAAATGTTAGCGGATGCGCCTGTGATTTAAGTACATGTATAGCTCAGGGGTACTTACATCTCTCCCCTGTATTAATTGTTTTGCTTTTGATTCCCATTCTTGTTTCTCAGAATGATCCCTTTTACGACTTGCAGTATCGAGATACATTTCAAACAGCGTAGTGTATAGATCGACCTTGTCATCTTCCTCCACATCCTTTTGTTCAATCAAGGCCTCCAGGAACACCATGAATTCTTGTGGATGGTCGACGAACGACGAAAAAGCTGACCTTGGTTTTGGAACATCGTATTTAAGCGGCTCTTCTATCTCCGTCACGATTTGCGGTTCACTTATTGCGGACTTTGCATGGCCAGCTTTAGATGTGTTTAAGTACGGCAAGGGAATAAGGGAGGCTAGATTCTGGAGACCTCCTGCACTCTGTACCTTCTCGTCCTTTACCACTTCTGCCTCTTTCTTTCGTCTTGGTCGATATCGCCCAGTATAGTAGTCAATGAAAACTTTTGTCGTAGGTTGTGGACAGTGCTCCAGTAATACACGAGCATATTTCATGAGATTTGGGTATGCCTATGGACTGTTCAGTGCAACTCGGGAATTAACGAACAAACATACTGAGCAGGTCAAATACCTGGTCTGGTTCAAGACTCCAGATGAATTGCAGTGCTTCGGAATACTTCTTCGAGTCTTCGATTAGAATATCAACGACCATATCATTTTCTCCGTGCTTTGTCGCTAGATATGTAGCCTGATCATAGTAGCCACCTTGCCTACACATTGCAATCGCAGTCTCCAGATCGAATTTCAATTCTCCAGGAGCTTTGATAAAGGAATCAAGCTTAGTCGTATCCTTTAATTTCGCGTAACAGTTCAAGAGTAATGTCGTGTGATCAGCCGTTGCCTTATCATGGTCATGAAGCTCTTCAAGATATTCAATAAGATTATGGATGCGTTGAGTATCAAGGAACTAAGACATATAGTTGTCAGAATCAAGTTGTCAGAGAGCAGATATGGCAATACCTTGCGTATAACTTGGGATGGTTCAGTATTATCTATCGCACGGAGATATTGTTGCATTGCTGTGTCATAGTCGCCTTTCTGATAGAGATAATCGCCATATTTGCGAAAGATAACATTCTGTTGTAGTACATCCACGCCAGCTTTTTGAGCAAGGTTGATGGCTAAAATATACAGATTTCTCTGGTATAGAATCTCCAGCTTCTGCTGCAGTGTCTTTTCATGATATCGATACACCTAAGCGATGTCAGTAAGGAGATACATCGTCGATATGAGCGAGACGTCAAACCTTGCCGTCAACTGTAACAAGAAACAGGTCTCCCCATTCCATAAAAATATGCTTGATCTTTGACAATATGGACTCAGAATGAGCAATAAACTTCAAGTCTGGTTCGAGGAGGGTAAAGGTCGATGTGTTGAATATCTCATCTACTTGACTAGTCCCGAACCTTCGCAATGTATCTGATTTGGCCAGTGGGACCAGCGGCGGGCAGACCAAGGCGATGTAATCCTTGAAAACATCAATCGACGTCTTTGGACTATCGAACGCAAAACTCGGGCCACGCCCGTTCGCCCTGTATGTGTATATGGCATCTTCTCTTGCAACCAGAACGTCACCGGTATCCTTGTCAAATGACATACAACCGACGCCACAACCAAGGTCTTCCAATGTACGAGCATGCTGGCCATCACCTTTCCCGCTAATTGTTAAAGTAAGTATCCGCCCAGTTGTAGCAATAAAAAGAGTGGTTGTGGCACCCCGCTGGACTTCCAACCCAGTAATCGGCTCCTCCGACTCAAAAACCGTCCTTTGTTCCGCGCCTCGGTCGTGAATCAGGTCCCCTCTAATTAGCGTCACGGAGCCATTCGCAAACCCTACCGCAACCTGCCATAAGTCATCTAACACGACAAACGCCGAAACGGGAAACTGTCTCCTCTTATTATGCACCGTCTTTGTCGATCGACATCGCGGGCCGCCGGTCTTCTTCTCCACCTCATTCAGCGCCCATACTTTCAAAACCGGTTCGCTGGATAAGTCCTCGCTGAGAGTCACTAGGTATGATGTCGCGGGGATTTGTTTCATGTGGGTAACTGAGCCGGTATCATAGGCCTTGAAGGACCGGACAACCTTAAAGGTCTGGGAAAGGATGTGGACGAATCCATCTCTGGTACCAAAGAAGAGGTTATCAGATCCTGTGCATATGGAACTGACATCGCTCTATTAACAATTAGCATTCAATGATATCAAACAACCCGTAAGTCTAACGTAGTGAGAAGAACTGGGCGCTGACGTTAAAAGTAGACGACGCACTCTCAGCCGAGGTTTGGATCTCTGAAACTTCAAAGAAGTTAAAAGTTTTCCACTACATAGGTTAGACAAATATCAGACTTATTTTAAAAGGAGGAGGCATACTGAAGTCAAAGCCATCTTGTAAGCTGGTGGCATAAGCACTGGGGGAGAGTCGGACGCAGGTGTTGTTAGAATCTCTATAGTCAAATTGACCCCTAAATCTTGCTGTGTGTTTGTCTGGCCTACAGATTGTGGCTGTAGCTTGCTTATTTACATGCAGAGATTTTTTCTTAACACTCTCTTACATATGACTATATTTCTAATCAATCAGAAGCTGTGATTTTAGATCTTTATTTTTCAACACATTTCTGCAGCTGAATCTGTACTGTCTTTCTAGTTAATAATTTATTTATAAATTGAATTTTCAGCTTTTAAATCAGAATTGAATGACTGTAAGTTTGTAAAATAAATTAAATTTTATTCTGATTTATTTTTTTATTAAATATATATTTTACTAATTCATTGTTATTATTGTAATAAATTAATTTAAATTAAAAATTTATCAACTGTAATTTAATTTACAATTTTAATTTTATTTTAATTTTTTTTATATTTTAATATAACATTATTCAGAATTTGTAAATCTAGCTGTTTGTAAAAATTTTAAAACTTAATTTTAAAAAATATTTTTGTTAATTTATTCAATCATACTGTTTGTTGATGTATATATAATTTGAATTTTTTTATTTATAATTTTCTGTTACAGTTGATAATTATAAATATTGATATATAATTATTAAGTTTGTTATCTGATTATATCTTTATTTATAAATTAAATTATTTATTAATTATTGTATTAAATTATTATTTCATATTGTTTTAAACTTACAATTAATTTATTTAGCAGTAAATTAATATAAAAGTTATTTTTGATTGTTTGAGACAGTGTTAATAATTTTACTTTAATTGTAAATGTTGTGACAGTGTTCTGCTTGTTAGCTTGTTATTTAATCAAATTTTCAAACAATTTCATAATATATATTTGAAAATTTTTGCAATTAAGAGTGTCATCTGTAAATGACAAATTATTAGTTATAATTAATTTATTTTCACTTTTATATATTAAAAAATATTTGAATCAATTAAAATAGTTCAATATTCAGTTCACAATTATATAATATTTGTTTGATAAATTTATCATAAATCATAAAAGTCTGAAAACTGCAAAAGTATTTAAGTAATATCTGAAATTTCTGAATAAATTATAACAAAAATATATAAGAAAAATTCAATTTTTCATTTTATAATAAAGAGTTGAAAAGCTTGAATATTATTTAAAAACAGTTTTTTTTATTTATTGAAATATTATTCAGTATAAATAAATCATTTACAAACTTGAATATTTTATTAATATATAATATCTGACTCAGTCAGATTTTGTTTACAGCATAATTCTTTATAATTTTTATTTTTAAAAATTATTAAATTTTTTTTGAAATGTTAAAATTTTATTTGAACTGTAATATTTTTATTATATCTCTTACTTTCAGCTTATCATTCTTGCAAAATTTCAGTATTATATCATTAATATAAAAAGTAAAATTGTAGTTTTTTTAAAAAGTAACATAATTTATATAATATTTGTTTAAATTCTAGTTTTAATAACTTCTGCAAAAAAATTCTGCTAAAAAATTAAAGACTTTTTTAGATTAGAAAAGATTTTATTTAATTATAAAATTATAATTTTCTTTCATCTGCTCAGTGATATTTACATATAAACTTTTTTATTCAACAAAACATATATAAAGATATTAATAATATTATATTACTTTAATTTTAAATTGAAATAAATCATTACAGTCATTATTATTTAAAAAAAATCTTGCTGCTAGAATTGCTGTATATATGTTTTTTACTTTGATTTTTACTTATTGATTTTCTCTCATTCCAAATTTTGTTTTACATTTGATACACTTTTATATTTATCAAATATATATATATATATATATATTCACATGTAATTAAGAATTTAATAATTATATATTTTTTTCTTCTAGATAAATAATCACAAATTAATTAATTTATAAATTTACAGATGTTTTTTTTTCAATTTGTTTAAGTTACTCAGCTAACAAATAATTTTGCAGCTCATTTTGATAAATTGAAACATTTAAAAAAAATTTGTGATGTAAAACATGTAAATTCTTAACATTGTATTTTATTAAATACTTTACATCTACTTTTATAATTATTTTATTTTTTATATATTTTATTTATTGTAATTGTTTTTAGTCATGAATGCAGTCTTTCAGAGTTTGAAGAATTGATTAAAATAATATTTTTTTGTATTATTACTTTAACTGTATAACAGTTAGAAAACTTGCTTCAGATATCTTTAAAAACATAAAATATAAATCACAAAAACTTATTTTGAAAAGAGTTTGTTTAATTATTAAAGAGAAATTTTGTATATCAGTTAAACTGTCTGTAAAATTCTGAATTTGTAATATTTAAAAAAAATATTTTATTATTTTTATTTTATAATTTTTTTAAAGTTTTTTTCACTTCTGTAAGAAGCATTTTATATTTATATTTGTAATGAATTTGTAAATTTCTTTATTAAAGTAATTCAGTGAATTTTTTAATTTATCAGACTTTAAAATTTTCTGCAGAAGTTTTTGCAGTTTTTTTACATTTAAATATTTAAATTGATCTTTGACTGTTTTTTTAAATTATTCAATATTTTTATTGAAAAATTTATTTTTGTTAAATATAACATTCTGAATGCAAATTATTGTATTGATTATAAAATTTCAAATTTAATAAATATTTGTTAGATTATAGTTTATGAAAAACTTTATTCAGATCTTTGATGTGAATTGTTTTTAATTTTGGAATTTTTTTTAATACTTTATTTCTTAAGACAAATATTTTGCAATTATATATATGTAAATATGCATGTTGAGACTTATTTAGATTTCAGCATCATTTTTGTGTGAGATTTATATGTAAAAATAATTGTAAAAAATTTTTCAGTCATATATTTATTTTGAAATTTAATTGTACAAATATATAATCATTCAGTTTATTTTAAAATTTAAATCACAACTTAGAGTTTGATAATCTGACTGTTTTTTTCATTATTTACAATTTTTTTATTACTTTTAACTGTTTTATAATTTTGTTAAAATTTTGTGTGTGAGATAAAAACAATTTTTGTATTATATTTTTTTTATTGAGAAAATTGTTAATAACTTGACTGTTAAATATTTTATTGTCAAATTTAATAACTTACATTTTGAAGCTGCAAAATGTCATGAACATTAATTAATATTTTAAAATTGTTAAAACTTTCAAATGTTTGTGTGAAAATAAATAATAATCTTAAGCAAAGTTTGATCAACAATTTATTACAATCATTATTTATTTTATTATTTATATTTCAAATTTTCAGTTTGTAATTATAAAAATTTATTACTATTTTTACTTTTGAAGCTAAACTGATTATGTAAAACAGAAAATTTTCTTTTATTCTAATGAGCTCAGTTTCAGTCTCAATTACTGTAGTTTCAAACTCATTTCTAGTTGCAAGAGCTGTTACTCATTTTTATTACTAATACATAATGAAAAATTTCAGTTTCATTGCAAAAAGTAAACTGTAATTTTATTTTAATTTTTGATAATACAATTCTAATTTCAAATTCATTTTAGATTGTTCTGAATCAATGAAACAGAACAAAATAAAAATTTTCACTTTTAATATCAAGTAAAGTATTTTGATACATTTGCACATAAAAGTATTATCTTGAATTATTATCACATTATGTCACAAAAATCACATAAAAATTTTTCTAAAAATTTATTTATTTATTATAAAACATATTGTCTTACTGAAATTTTTTTTATTTATTTAATATTTTATAATTTTTTTTTTAAAAAACTTTTTACTTTTTTTTGTATGAGTCTCCACAAATATATACTCAAAAAATTAATTATTAATATATTATATTAACTGAAGTATCAATCAAATATTATTTTGAGTCAAAATAATTGAGTTTTAATTAGAATTAATCATCAAACTTTATAAACTCAAGTCTGATTTAGTTCAATTCATTTATTGATCTAATTTGAATGAACAAATCTTCAAAAATTATTCAGCAGATAAAGCAGAGTCTAGAACTGCTAAATCTGAAAATCTGCTAGACAAACTCAATTCAAATTATTTAAGATTTATAAAATTTATATAGAGTCTTATAAATCTAAATTATTGCTCAAACCTCTATATTTAGAATTTAAATCTCTATAATTATTGTTTATTATAGCATAATTCTCCATAATTATTACTTATTATCACATAAACTGCTGCTATAAACTGCTACAGACTGCTACACATTGCTACACACTGCTGATGAGCAGCAGCAGACTGGATTGAGACTCTACACTAAGCATCATTAAGTATAATTTCTGAAGTTTTGACACTTAATGAGTATCTGAATCAAACTTTACTCAAATTTTAAATGTCTGCAGATGAGCAAACATTAATTTTTCAAAATTCTAGACTTTATTCAGATGAACAGATTCTTTCTAAAATCTGACTGTGATATGAAATAAGATAGTTGATTGTCTATCTAAGACTAGCAGCTACTGTCAACTATATATTACATCATATCAGATACAAACAGATCTAAACATCTCAAGTGATGTTTCAATATATGCAACTAGAAAATAAAAAATACAATAAGAGCATAGATTAAATCTAAAAAATCACATTCTTTCTCATTAAACTGAACTTTGTCCACAAAAATCATGATTATAAAATATCATATCTCATTATAAAGTAATATAATTCTTTCAAAAAACATAATTCTTTCACACTAGCAAATTTTAATTCATCACTAGTGCAATTCTTTGTCATAACAATCAGTTCAGCACACAACAATTTTTTTTTGAATCTTTCACTTCATCAATTTTTTTTCTTTTCTCAAGCTTTTTATTCAATTAGTTGATGTTGATATTTTCACTCATAATAATCAGTTTGTGTGTTGCAAGTCTCCAATTGCTGTTTTTTTTCAATATCAGAATTTAAAAAAAAAAAAACAATTTTAATAACATCAGCTAAATTTTTCAAGCAGTTTTTTTTTCTTCTCATGTTCAGACAGTTTTTTGTGTTGCATTTTCTCACATTATTATGAAAACTTCAAGTAAAAATCTCAAGAAGTATGAATCAAAGTTTTTAAAAATTTCAAACAATCTGAAAAATGAATTCTTGAATTTTATAACAAGTTTTTATTGTTGTGAACTGACACATTTGCAGTTTTTTTTTTATTCAGCTCAACTGAACATTCATTTCACTCAAAGTGTCTTCATGAGATTTTTTTTACTGTGAAGAATGCTGAGAAGAGCTTCATTTCTTCTTCATTAGTTAAAAAATCAAAACTTCATGTGCAAGCAAGTATCAAGAAAACAAATGTAGAAGTTTGTACTGTCTTCTCTTTCAAATTAATTAATCTGAAAAATTCTTTTATTGTGAATGATATAAAAATTGATTTTGATTTTGTTTTTTCACTTACTCTGCATTTTATTCAAGTTTTTTTTGTCAGTTTGCACATTTCTGAAACATTAAAAATTTTTTAAATGATTACTTCATCATCTGCTCAGCAGTCAAGCACTGTCATTACTTTCACATTAAATGTTTTTAACAACAAGCTAATTTTAAATTTTTTTGAGCAAAACATAAAAACTTTTATTGTCATGTTTAAATTTTATATTCAAATTTTTTCTGAATGTAGAATTTTTTTTTGCAGTTTTTTTTTAACACAGCAATTTGCTAACATGTTACTTTTGCTATAGATAACAATTTTGACAACATTAATCATGTCATGATGTTTGAGAAGATGACAATTGATGAATTTGTTGTTTGCTGTTTCTTTGTTGAATTTTTTACACAAATCACTAAAAAAATTAATATGTTGTCTTTCATTCAGTTTCTGTGCTGACATTTTTTTTGAGTTTTATCAATTTTTGTTTATTTACAAAAAAAAACATTTTACAATGCAGTCATCATTCAGTATCACAGTGAAGTTCAAAAAAAACTTTGCAAATTTTGTGTAAAATTGCACAATTCATTTACTGCGTGCATAATTGTCATGATTCTGAGCAGTAAATTCATTGAAAAAAAACATGCATTAATTATTTTTGAAAAAAAATTTCAAAACATTGCACATTTTGCTCTGATTATGCAGAGTCAGAAAAAACTGCCTCATCATTTTCAAAAATTATTCACATTTGTTTGTCAAAAAAAAATGTTAAAAAGTGTTTTATTTTCAAAAAAATCAAAAAAAATAAAAAATCAGTTGCTAAGAAATTTTTCAAATTTTCTGTGTTGAAGTTTTTTCTAAAAATTTTTTGCTTTTTCATAAACAACAAAAAAACTGTTTGCATCATTTGTGATATCATGATTAAATTTTTTGTCATTTTGAACAAGCAAATTGCAGAGTTCTCTGACTCTGAAAACAAGAAAAAAAAATTTAGTAGTGACAAATGAAAGCAATACAAGCTGAAGTAAATTCAGTTGCATTTTTTTGTTTTTTTTTTTTTTGTGATCAAAGATTAAAAAGTTTTGTACAATAAAACATTATCTTGAGTTCTAGACTGTTAATTTCTGTATCATAGTGAATCTGATTAGTTTTTTTTTAAAATGAATTGAAGATTTTATTTGTGTTAGTTTCATTTTTGTAACATTTAACTGAAATGTTTCTAAATTAAATTATAAGTAAAACTAAATTACAACAGCAATAAAAGTATCAAATGAGATTTTGATCTGATGTAAAGCATTTTTCTTGTCAGAAAACTTAAATTCAAAAGCATTTTTTTTTATTTAATTGCTCATTATTATTGCATTCTGATGGAAATTTCAATTGATTTTTTTTACAATTTCAGATTTTGTGCTTTTTATTATTGCTGTAAAAAATTTAATCATCATTTTGTGCTGCTTATTCTGATTCAAGTTTTTTTGTAACATTTTTGATAATTTTTTTTTCTGAAGTTAACTTTTCTGCATTCTTCTCAAGTTTTTTTTACTTTTTTTTTGTGATGACTGAGAGCTTTAAATAAAAAGCAACATCATTTTTGTAAGCATTAATTATGTATCAAATCTCAAGAAATTTTTCAATAAACAATTTTTTTTGTTTCAAAATCTGATTCACTGCAGACAAAAATTAAAGTTTTTTCAGATTCTTCACATTAATTTTAATCCACTGCAATTTATTAATCAGATTTCTGAGAATTCTACTGCTAGATTTTTTCAACACATATATTTTTAACAAATGTGATTTAATTATTTTATATAAATTAAATCATTTCAGTTGAAATTTTTCAGATTTTTCATTTCTTACAAAAACTTAATTTTCAACTTCAAAATTTGTTTCTCAGATTATTTTATTTTTAATATATTTGAATTTAATAATTTGATTGAGAAGAAGTTTGTTCATCAATAATTTTACATGACTGATTTTTTTTAATTTTTTGTCAGAGTCTGCAACTTCTGCATCATTTCATATCAGTACATTCTCATCTGATGAAATGTGAGAATGTACATCATAAAGCAAATAAAAAAAAACTTCATTTACTTATGACATGTATTTGTATTCATACAGTGAATAAAGCTTGCAATAAATATTCACTTCACAAATGTGTTGACTTTCTGAGAAGATATTTCATTAACATTCATTTCATTACTTTGTTAAATTTTTCAATTTTTTCATTAATTCATGAGTGATATGATGTCATTGTACAATGTCATATTTGTATTTGTGTGACATAATGTTTTACAGCAGCTGACAAAAAATTTCAATCATTGTCTGATATCAGTTTCTGTGATGCTTCATAATTGACATAAATTTTTTCATGAATGAATTTCACAATTTCAACATTTGTTGTCTTCTTCAACAATTTGATTAAAAATCATCTTATTATGTAATCAATCACTGTAATGATTTAACAGTTTTCATTTAAAATTGTCAGCAACAGTTTAATAAAATTAATTCTTCATTATTTAAAGAATTTAATTCACTCATTCATCATGTGTTGAGCTTTTTCACAGTTCAGACTCAGTTTTGAGTTTTTTGCAGCTTGACAATTTGAACACAAATAAATTGCAGCTTGAATATTTTTTTTTATATTTGATCAGTATTCACAAAATTGTAAAATTTTTAAAAATTTCAGTAAATTAAAATAATTAAACTTCAAGTGCATTTATTTAACTAAATTGTTTCAAAAAACCTTCTCAATATAAAGTGCTTCTGTATTCTCATTAACAATTTTAATGAGCATTTTCTCTCATTCATTTTCTGAAATTAACTTGCTTCATTTAAACATATATTTCATTTTCTGAATAACTCATCATAATGTTTCATCAAACAACAATTTTTTGTTTTGAAGATATCAGATTATGATGTCATATCATTTATTTTTATCACAATTTTTTAAAGCAGAAAGAATTTTAATGACTTTTATTAAATTTTAAAACTAAATTTTCATGAAATTTGAACATTAACTAATCATGTCTGAAATTATTGCTTTTTTTTTCAGATGATATTTAATCATCAAATCATATTTCTAAAAGTCAGTAACTCATTTAGCAAGTTATTTAAACAGTTTTTAAATTGTTTGAAGATATTGAAAACTCTCATGATTCATTATAATTATTGTCTGAGTTTCATTATTAATATATTAATTGAATATTTTAAGAGCATGCTTGATTAATAAAAGTTTTTTTTCATAAATCAGATAATTCAATTTCACTTCTGAAAGCTTTCATTTGTTAAATGTCACTGAATGAAGTTTATTATTTTTTTTCTTCATCTGATAAAGTGTGTAATCAATGATTCATTCAGAAACATTCATTTCAATGATATAAAATTCATTTTTGTTCAGTTGAATTATGACAAAGTTCTTCATCATTTATTTGCATAATTCTAGAAATGTCAGTTGACAAGAAACATTTCAGATAATTGAGCAAAACTTTTTTTTTTTAGTTTCTCATCAGGTTTTTTCAGCAAATCTGACAATGGAACAGCAATTCTTGCAAATTTTTTTATAAATTGTTTGTAAAACATGATTAAATCTAAAAATTGTCAAACTTTGTGTATATTTTTTGATTGTAATCAGCTTCTGATTGCATCAATTTTTGTTGAAACAAATTTAATCACATTCTGATCAATAATATGACTGCAATATTTAAACTTTTTTTTCACAAATACATATTTTGAGATTTTAGCATACAACATGTGCTCATAAAGCTTCTAAAAAACTTTGTCTAAATGCTCAAAATGTTCATTTTTTAACTGAAAAAACACAAGAATATCATTTAAATACACAAGACAAAAAATGTCAATGTGTTTCACTAACACAACATTCATTATTGTTTGAAAGATTGATGAAGCATTGCAGAGTTCAAAAAATATAACAAAAAACTTGAACTTGTTTCATTGAGTATTAAAAATTATTTTTTTCATTGAGAGCTTTTTGATTTGAATCTGCCAGAATTCAGCAACAAAATCAATTTTCAAAAAAATTTATGTTGTTTCAATAATGTTTATTAAATTTTGTATTTTTAATAATGAATATTTGTTTTTTGTCATAATTTTGTTGAATGCTCAATAATTAATGCACATTCATCAAGCATCATCAGATTTTTTGATGAAGAAAACTGACAATTTTTATGCATTTAAAAATGATTTAATCAAATTCTGTTTCAATAATTTTGTAATCTGATATTTTTGTTCTTCAAAATGCATTTGTGACAAAGAATACAAACATATATTAATGAATTTTGCATCATCTGTGTCAATATCATGTTTGAACAGCTTATTAAAAAATAATTTTGAAAATAATTTAGTGCAGAAAACATTTTTATATTTATTAAAAATTTTTTTCAATTTTGAATTTTTATTAGAATTTTTTTTTTCTGATGCTGCTCATAACACATAAAGAAAGCACTTTGTTTTTTGTTAACACAAAATTTGTGAAAGCTGATGTTCTGTCATGAGATTAAATTCTGTCTCAATTTCTGAAATTTGTTGTTGCATATCAGCAAACAATATAATGTGTATTCCTTGTTTCTGATTTGTTATCATCATGTGAGACATTTTTCAGCAGATTTGTGAATTTCATTTCTTAAATTAAAATTAATCAAGTATAATATCATAATCAAGATTGTTAAGAACTCTTGCTTCAATCTTGCATTTAAAAATGTCAATTCAGAAATTTAATCAAATTCAAGCAGACAATGTCATGTACTGATTATTTGAAAATTTCATAATTTTGTTTTCTGAAATTCTTTTCACTTCAACAGCATTCACAATTCTTTTACTTGCATAAATAATGAAAGCATCTGAGTCAGCTAGAGTTCTTATATTATATGTGTCAAAATGTTCAATCTTCTCAAGCATTTTATTATATAGCATTTGTTCATCTTCTACAGTGTTCAAATGCTCAACATCTGATGATGTGTTAAAAATTTCATTTTTCTTGAAGAGTTTTAATAAATTCAGAAAATCAGATAATTCAGACAACTCATTAATCATGAAAACTTTATGTAGTAAATCAGCAAAAGTTTTCACATTTACTGATTTAACTCATTTTTTTTAATTTTTCTGAATTTCAAAATCATTATTTTTCTTATCATCATTTTTCTTCTGCAGATATTTTCAGAATTTATGATTTTTTACATTACAATTGAAACAAGTTTTGTTGTAACAACATCATTTTTTTCATGCTCATGTTTTTTTTAAAAAATTTTTTTGCTCACATCATCACATTGATTTCTTTCAAATTTCTTTTTATCAAATCAGAAGAAAAATCATTGTTGTCAAGCTTTAACACACTGAAATTCATGATGTTTGAATTCATCAGAAATGTATGATTGTTATCACAACACATTTTCATTGATTTTAAAAACTGTTTGATGTTTTTCAGCACTTGCATAATTTTTTTCATTATTGTTGATTTTTTGTGTTCACATTTTCACTCAGTCAGAATATCATTTTTCATACTGATGAGAATGATTTGAATTCAGATTAGTTTAAATAACTGAAATTTCAATTCAACATATGCTTGATTTAATTCAGTAAAGTAAAATCATATATTGATTTTTTGTCAGATTTCAGCATAATATAATTGATATTTTTGTTTAGTATTGAGCTCACTGTAGTATTATGTGATTCACTTCTTAAATTGTTTTCAAGTTTTCAGTATATTATAATTTATCAGATTTTTTTTGATCAGTTTTTTTTTTGTTATTCAGCATTTTGAAATATTTTTTATAAGTTAAAATAACACAAAAGCAATCTTCTGATATTTTATTGCAGTTTTTTTCATGAATGTAAGTGTTTTTTTTCAATAAAATTAGCATTGAGCTAGTTATTTGAAAGTCACTTCATTTTTAATTATTTCATTATAATTTTTTGATTTATTGAGTTTCAAGACTTTCTGCAAAAAAATATGTTCAGTATTAACAACTGCTTGTTGTTGTTGTAGTAACAATTGTGTGTTTTCAACATGTAGATTTTCAACTTCACAGTTTTGTAATGTTTGTTGTAAAATTGCAAACTGTTGACTTTGATTTTGAATTTGCTCATTAAAACTTTGAATTTGTTCTTTCATCATCATTCACAAATTATCAAACTTTATTTTGACAAGTTGATGTTCAATGTGATGAGATTTCACAATTTCTTGTTGAATTTGTTTCTCAATTTGTGTAACAAGTTTTACAGTTGTTGCATTATAATTTATTCAGTTTCAAAATTGTTTAATTAAAATTATCATACTAAGTACAAATTAAAAAAATGAGTTTCATAATGATTCTGAAGTATTCATCATCAGAATGTCATGCAAATTTAAAATAAACATGATAATGACAAGTAACAGTTATTAACATGAATAATTTTTGCATGAGTAGTAATAAAAGTAGTATGAAGTGTAAGATAAACAATAATATTTGTTTCTGAGAAGAATTTTCTAAAATCTTAATGAAAAAAAAAATATAAATAAATTTGAAAGTAATAATTTCTTTTTTCATCTGATGAGAAGCTAGCATGAAAATTTTTTCATCATCAGTTTCAACAAAATTCATCTGAACTCAATCAAATTCTCAATATCAGTGATTAAATTAAGTCATTTCAACAAGACATTTTATCAAAAACTTTGTGCTTCATCAGAGAACTTAACTTGACATGCTATCAGATGTGATATGAAATAAGATAATTGATTGTTTATCTAAAATTAGCAACTATCATTAATTATATATTGCATCATATCAGATACAAACAAATCTAAACATTCTGAGTGGCATTTCAATATATGCAACTAGAAAATAAAAAATACAATAAGAGTATAGACTAAACCTAAAAAATCACATGACTCAATCTGAAAGTTGATCAACTCTAGTTTCAATAAATCATTGCTTGAATGTTATTTATTTTGTATTAATAAATGAAATTTTTGAAAGTGAAAAATATACTCATATTTAAAAAAAATGATGATTGTATTTTCAACAGTAAATTAAAAAATATTAACAACAGTTGTTTATCAGCAGTATACTGAATTCACTTCAAAAATAATTTAACAAATCAATTACTGAAATTGTATCTGAAGAATAACAAAATTTTAATTACACTGATATCAGTATATTTTCTGAATTGCTTTGAATATTTTGTTAAACTGTGAAATTATTATCAAAAATTATTATCTACAATTGACTTTATAAAAATTTGAAATACATGAAACTGAATTTGCTGTTTTTCATTAATTAATAAATCTATTGAAATATACTTGACATTATATTTAACATTTTGTATTGTAATCATTCATTTAGTATTAATGATAATTTTATAAAATAGCAGCTGTTTTAGAGAATATTATCACATATTTGATTGATTTATATTTACTGAAATTTTTTTAGCAGCAAATTTTCACAAAACTGTTATTATATTTTATCACTTATGTATACTTTTCAAATTTTACATCAAAGTTCTCAAAATCAGAATTATTATAAAATATATAAATTTCATTTGTATTTTTATTACAATAATTTTTTAATTATTATATTATTTTTTTGCTGCTTTTTATTTTTTTTATTTTTTTTCAGATTTTTCACTTTCATTAAGTTTTTTAATATTTTTTATGTTCACATTTGTATTATTGAAATTATTTTCAGTAATTTCAGAATGATTTTGTATAATATTTTTTGTGATTTATGTTGTATTATCAATTAGTATTTCAATAATTTTTTGTATTTTTATTCTGAAAATCTTATCAATATCATTGCTGATCATTGATAATTTATTTATTAAACATCAGTCATATATTGTTGTAAAAGTATAAAAATACTTACAAAAATAGCAAAATTTTAGAAAATAATATAAAAAAATAAAACTATATAATTTTATATTGTTATAAATTTTTTCATCACTTTCATTTTTGTTTATATATATGTAGATAAACATTTCACTTTTTAATTTTTTTCTTCAATTTCACTCTCATTCAGCTCATTACATCATTTTAATCAAAAGAATTTCAGTTTGTTATCACATTTTATTATCATTCACAATTTATTATGAAAGATTTAAGTTCAAAAAAACAGTTGTTAATATAATTAAAAACTGTCACTGCATGTGAGAAAAAATATGTATTTAATGAAAATGAGAAAAAAATACAAGATTAATCAAATTGATTACAAAATCAGATATAATATTATTTAACATTTAAAGAAAATAATAAAATAATAACAATTTTTGATAATAAATTACAAATATTTATTGACAAATCTGTCAGACAAAATAACACAAAAAAATACAAAATACAAAAAATTGTCACTGTTGAGACTGTGATGCAAAAGCAATTTGATTAAGAAAAATTTTATAAAAATTTCAAAATGAAAAAAATTAAAAAAATCAAGAAAATTAAAAATAAAAAAAATATTATACAAAAAAATTTAAAACTGCAATGCAGTCAAGTAAAAAGCAAAAAATAATAATAAATTTAAATAATAAATTTGTATACATACTGACAAAATAATTAAACTGAATCAAAAGCTTAAAATTACAGTATTATAAGTTATTTTTTAACTCATTTTCACAAAATCATTCAAAAACTGAAGCACAAGTGACAATTGAATCAAGTATAAATATAATTATTTTAAAATTACAAATATAAATAATGATTCTGTCAAAATACAAATAAATCATTTTTTCACATAAGTAAATCTGAAAAAATTTAAGAAATTATCAGTTTTAAAAACAATCAAAAAAATTCATTTTCAGATGATTGTATCATTCAATGAGAGTGAAGATGAAAATGATGAATATAATAAAAATTGAATGATAAATAATTAAATTTTTTTGTTTAAATTGTGACACAAAACTAATGATTAAAATTACAATTAATCATTAATAAATATATTTAGTCAATAAATTTGTTAAATTTTTAACTGACTCAATCTGACTTTATCTGAAATTTATTTAAAATAAGTAAAGCTTTTTAAATTTGACTGTTGAAATAGATAAAGTTTAAATATCTAAAATTTCAAAATTTGTCAGATAAATTCAATTCTGATTATGTAAAACTTAGTGAGTTGATTTAAACTTTGTAAAATTTGTATAGATCTAAAATTATTGCTCAATTCTTTATTTGTGTCTGAAGTTAGATACATAACAATTTTCTTCTCTGTAATAAAGAATATAATCAATGCAAGTAAACAGACATGATAAGTATTTATATGACAGTAATTGCAGACATTAAACTGCAAATCATCAACTGTAAACTTGTTTTCAGAAAGCAAGTTTTGACAATGTGTGTAGAAGTTCAAATCAGAAGCTGAAGCAGTAAATATATATGTAGTGATTACAATCTGATCTTGCTGATGATACATTTCATGACAGTGACTGCAGCTTGCAAGTTTAATAATTTTCTCCATAAATACTGTAATGAAAACTTGAAAAGTTCAGTGCTTTTTATCAACATGACACATACAGCTAAGTTGACACTAAGTTAAGTAACTTAAGTTGATACACTCTAGTTAACAGACATTTTCTTAATCATTTTTCTTATTAATTTTATCTTTATTGAATATTTATATTATATTTCTTTCTGTTATATTCTTTTTTATCAATTGCTGAAGATATATATGATAATATAAAAAAGAATTTATTTATTATTTACAAAAAACAGAAAGAAAATACACAAGTTAACATATACTTCTTGATATATATATTGACATTATATGTACATATATTGTTTGTCACTTGATTGTTTTGTTGTTAATAATTGTTGATATATATAAATTAATATATTGTTTTTTCAATATGACTTTTGTTCATTATATTATCAAAATCTCTGAAATTGATACTTGAAAACTTAATATAAGATTGTTGATAAACTTTTGATTGATTGTCATTGTCAATATTAATTATTAATATGTTAATAATGATAGTTTTTTAAACACTAAACTCATTCTGATTTATTTATATTAACTGAATTATATAATTTTTTTTGTTTCATTCTGACACTTCTGAAAGAATTAATTAATAAATGATTAATTAAGTTCAAAAATTGAAAAAAGAATTTATCATTTTTGATATTTTTATTATTTCTGATATTTCATTACTTTAACAAATTCTGAAACTTTGTTATTTGATCTAATTTGTGATTGTGAAAATGTATTATCTTTCTGTTACTAAAAGTTGATAAAACTATTAAAAGCTTATAACTGAAATAATGATATATTCAATGAATATTTTTAACTTGTAAAAATTATACTTTAAGTGACACAAATTGTGTCACAAGTGTGTTTATGAAGACTTTAACTTAAAGTTAATCAACTTTCAGATTGAATCAGATTCTAGAAGAAATTTATCTGTCTGAATAAAATTTAAAGTTTAGAAAAAATAAATTTTATTTTATTTGCAAACATCTAGAGTTTGAATAAAATCTGATCTGAACATTCATTAAATGTCAAGATTTCTGAAGTTATACTTAATAATATTTAGTATAAAATCTTTCTCAATTAAAGTTGATTAACTTTTGAGTTGAATTAGATTCTGAGAAAAATTTGTTTATTTGAATAAAATTTAAAATTTTGAAAATTTAACTTTTATCTGCCTGCAGACATCTAGAGCTTGAGCAGAATCTAACTTTATTAATTTGTCAAGATTGAATGTAGTGTCAAGCTGAGCAGAATCTAACTTTATTATTTGTTATGTGCTTGCTTATTTTAAATATAGAAGAACACTAAGCTAAATGCAATTAATGTCTAAATTTTTGAGTTTATAGTGTTGACATTAAAACAGTTATTATCATGTAACTACACATAACACTACAATGCAAGTACAGAACTACATATTAATAATTACACATAACACAATTTAAATTAAGTCATTAATGACAGTCATTTAAATCTAACTTAAGTTAGATTTGAAATGTTATTAACAAAATACATATGAATGTAATAAATTAATGTCAAGTAATTGCTGTTAATACATCATGCAATATATTTAATCTTGATGCTCAGCATTTTGCTTTATTAATGCAATGCTGATTGACAAATTAACAATGTACACAACATATTTTCAAATGAATTTTTTTTGCAAATCAGAAAAAGTTAGAATTGGACAATTTCAATAATATATTTTTAAATGAAGTTTTTTTCACAAATCAGAAAAAGTTAGAATCAGTTTATATAAATTAATAAATTTTAACTTATGTAGAAAAAACAGTATAAATATCATTTTTCAGCTTAAATTCTTCATTTTTTTTCAATCTGACAAGCATTTTGATCAGATTCAGAAAAAAATCAAATTGAAAATTAAAAAAAATTAAATTTTTTAAATGTCAGATTAAGAATTGATCAGAATAAAAATCAAAAAAAATTAAAATTATAATTTTGTAAATATTTAAACATTTTAAATTTAACTTAAGTTAAATTTAGCAGCAGCATCAAATCATTTGTTTAAAAAAAATAAAAATTTAATAAAAAATTCTAACTTAAATTAAAATTATGTCTCAACAAACTAAATAAGTTTTGTTTTTCAAATCTGCAGACAAGCAGTCAGCAAGAAAAGCAATTATATTTAATGCAAATTTGAATTGATGAAGCAACAACACAATATCACTGAAACAAAAAAAATCAAAATGTTACATTCAAACAAGCAGAAAAAGTTATCATGATGATAAATAATATTAATGAGCAATACATTGTTTGTATGTATATGAAAACTGCATTGATTGACATGTAAGTTCTGAATACTCAGTAATCTGATGTTAAAAAACATAATCAAGTTGTGAACATAAATTATGTGATAAATTTCATAAAGTTTTTTGATACTGAACTTCAACAATGTGTTATGAAAACTTATATGAAGATTAGCATGAATAAAAATGTATTTGAATTCATATTGCAAAAAATGATGAGCAGTGAAATTAATAAATTTAAATAAATCAGTTGTCTAGCAGTTGCATATAAAACTGATGAGCAAATGTTTATCATTTTATTATAATTAAATAAAAACTTAAATGTGCTGCAATCAATTTTAAATGTGAGCAATCATTAAAAAATTATTTTGAAAAAAATACTTGAAAAGTAACAAACAGTCAAACAATGTATAAATGACAAAATTAATTATTTAGCAATTTTAACTTAAGTTAAAACAAGAAAAGTGATATTGATGCTTACTAATATTCAATTTCAATGTAGAAATATTTTTAAACAGCAAATTTTTTTGATTATTAAATTATATTTAATAATTCTGATGTGCAACATGCATTGCAATTAAACAAAATTAATGTGTATCAGATAAATTTGAATGAAGATATGTTTTTTCATGCTGTAAGGGCATGAAAAAAAAATGTTAATTAGCAAGCAAAGTTATTGAATTTCAACAAGCATTTGAAAAAAAAAAATGTATCAGAGTTTTAAGATGAATATAAAATATTTTACAAAATGACTTACATGTTTAAAAAATTCAACATACTGTAAAATGTTTTTTCAGTATGTGATCACAAATTAAGATTGCTGACATTTTAATGTTACATTGATTGAGAAAATGATAAACTTTCAGCTAAATAAAGTAAGTAATGATTTGCATTTTTTAAAATTTTTTATTAATTTATAAAAATTTTAACTTAAGTTAAATTTAAAAAATCAAATTTAATAACTTTTATCAATCACTTTAAATAATTTTTAATCAAGCTGTGTCAAAATTACAATACAGTGATTTTCAGTTTTTTTTCAGTTTTAAGTCATCATTCACTGACACTGAGCTTTAACTATTATTTTATTTCACAAAAAACAATTATATTAATGATTATTTAAAAGAGATTTTTGTGATTTTCTCTAAATATTTTAACACACATTTATTTTTGTGTTTGTCAATTCTGCTGTCATAAAAGTAAATTACTTATAACATCTGAAAATCAGAATTTCTAATATCACTGAGTGATAAAAATTACAATAAAATGTTTTTATTGTTGACACAAAATAAGCAATTTTTTGTGCATTCACTGTTTCAATGATCAACATTCATTCATGTTATAAATAAAATTTGTGAATTTATTAAGTAAGTACTACAGCATGTAATTTTTTGATATTATTCAGCATGAAAATATTTTCAGCTGACAAGTAAAAAACTACAACATTTTACATGAGCAAAAATCATGAAGTTGTTGCTTTTCAAAAATCATAATGCAAACAAAAATAATTTATTAGAAATGATGTTGATAAAAAATACAAAATTTTCAACTGTGAGCACTAAATCAAATATTTTTCTCATTATTTCAAGTATTGAAGTAAACATGCAAACTGCAAATATGAATTTTGAAACTGTGATGAAATTTGTTAAAAAAATGTGAAGTTTCATTAAACATTTCAAAACTGATTTTAATATTTCTGCACTTCAAAATTTGATATATACATTATATCTTAAAATCTAATTTAAGTTAAATTTAAAACTGACACTGAATACAAAATGCTGTTCCAAAAAAAGCAATTACAATTGCTGAAATTTTAATTATTAATGAAAAAACTGAGAAGTATCAATCAAGATTTGATCATAAACATTGACAAAAAATACTAATCTTGTGTGCTCATAGTGTTGAGTTTTTCTTTAAGTGTATAATGAAATATTACAATGAATATAATTTGATATGTTTTCTTATTTGTTCAGATTATACTATTTAATGAGATATTAATATTGAAATATTAAAATGTGATAAAAATCTTGCATTATGAACTTTATAAAATGATGTGTTGACAATTTCTCAATATCACTCAAATTACAAATTAATCTTGATTGAGATGCTGTTTCATCAAGTATTTCATAACAAGTTGATTATGCAGGAAAGTGTGTTTGAAGTTTTTTGAATGTATTTTCATCTAAAAATCATCATTCTGAATTCATTTTAATATAAATTTACTGTGTTAAAATGTTGAACAAAATTGTTTAATAGCAATGAGCATGTTGCTAAAAGCATGATAAGTTTAAATCTAACTTAAGTTAGATTTAGAATTTCTTTTTGATTGAAGCTAATTAAGTCTGAATCAATCAACAGAATGAATATCATTATATTCTTGAGCTGCTTATAAAATACTTAAAAATATTGATTAATGTCAAATAATTGTCAAATTTTAATAATATATACAAGAACTTGATTCAATTTACATTTCAGAAACAGTTAAATGACAACTTTGAGCAAAATTACATTTATCTGAAAATTAATCTGACAAAAGCAACACTGGCAAATCTAGATTGATTACATGAGATGAAAAATTCTGTTTCATTTCAGTAGGCTTAGTCTCAGTTTCATTCATCATAGTTTCAGCCTCATCTCATGTAATTGACTGCTGGTTTCAGATTCATCTCATTGATTGATTGATTTTTTCAATTCTATTTCATTTAATTGACTGCTGATTTCAGTTCTGTTTTTGTAATTGACTGCTGGTTTCAGTTTCATCTCTGTAATTGATTGATTATTGAAATCAGTTGAGATCAGTGATTTCTGATTTCATCAATTAATTAGTTAATTATGTGATGATTGCATTATCTCAGATCATTATCAAGTGCAAAGTCATATAGTTATCTGTCTTTACTAAAATTTTTGATAGAAATTCAGATAACTAAGCAACTTCACACATAAAATTAAGTTTTCTCAGTACAAAGTTGCATAGTTATCTGTCTTTACTAAGATTTTTGATGAGAATTCAGATAATTAAGCAACTTCACACATAAAATCAAGTTTTCTCAGTACAAAATCACATAATTACTTGTTTTTACTAAGATTTTTGATGAAAATTCAGATAACTAGACAACTTTACACACAAAAATAGTAAATTTTGACACTTTCTGAGATCATCAGTTTCAATCATTTTAGTTTCAGTTTCATAATCTCTGATTGGCTGCTAGTTTCAGTTTCATCTCATGTAATTGACTGATTTCTCATTTTCATTTCATGTAATTGACTGCTGATCTCATTCTCATTTCATGTAATTGACTGCTGGTTTCAATCTCATCTCATGTAATTGCCTGATTTTTCATTCTCATTTTTGATTGATCTCAAACATCTGAAATGAAACAGAAAGAAAAAAAAAATTTTGATTTCTGCAATCAGTTTAAACAAATCTGACAAAAATAATTCACAAGATAAAAAAAACAATGATGATAATAATATTAACAAAAAAAATTTATGATGAAAATCTAAATCAGATTGAGACTGTAACTCAAACTCACTTTCAGATTTCATCACAAATACTGCAATTGAAATTTTTCAGAATATTAACTGCTCCATCTTAATCAGCAAAATCATTCAAACAAAAAATCATTAAAATTGTGAATAAAACTTGCATCATTAAAAAAATCAAATAGATTTCAGTTAAATTCAGACAAACTGAAAACTAAATTGTTCATATGTAGAATTATTAAAAATCTAGATTAAATAATTGCACAATACAAACAAAAAGTTAATTTGAGTGATGCAGCAAAGACAATTTAACTTAAGTTAAATTTTGATTTTTTTGATAAAAGAGAATTTTTTGTGAAAATAACAATAAACATCAAATATTTACAATAGTTAAATTAACAATCTGACTATTATTATGTATTGATAAATAAAAATTCTGATGAAAACTTACTTAAATACAATTTAACTTAAGTTAAATTGTGAATATTTTATATAAGCTTAACAACAATGAACACTGAAAGTTGCAGATGATAATTCAGTTCACACTTTATTAATTTTTTAATGAATTTTTTTTTGTTATTATTAAATTTAAGTATTATTTTTTTTCATCATGAATTGTTTTTGCTTCTCAAATTCTTCAAATTTTTTATATATGTTTTGTTGAATACAAGCAATTATGTTTTTCTCACTGCATAAATCATTTCAGCAATTCAATATTTCATATCTGATAAAAAATGTTATTATGTCAAATTTTTTCACATTAAAATTAACTTCATTTAATTTTATTTTTTTTGCTTCAGCTTCTCAATTTCAGTCAAATACATTAATTTTTTTATTTGATACTCAATCAGTTTCATCTGAGAGTTTTGAGTTACTAAATTAGTCAAAAAAAATCTGATGTATTTTTTATAATGATAAACAGTTAGCTACATTTTTTAATTAATGATATATTATTTCATTCTCACAGAAACTTGCTGCTTGCAATAAAATATTTTCATGAAATTCAAGTTATCAATTCATTAAAGGATGAAAGCATTTCAAGAAAATGATTTTTCATGCTGATAATTATTCAAAAATGTGATGTATTCACTGTGAAAATTTTTTAAAGCATCTGCAAGTGAAAAATTATAAAATTAATTCAATAAAAAAACATGCTAACATGATAAATGATAAAATTTCTCAATGTGCAAAAAAAAATATAAATTTCAAAAAATGCTTTTTTGAAATGAAAAAATTTGAAAACTCTCTCATTTCAATTTTAATTTAAATTAAAATTAAAAACTGACAATATTCATCAGAATCAGCATAAGCTTGCATTAATTTAAAAAAACATTAAAATGCAGCTCATGTGCTTTGTGATTGCAATTCAATCTTCATTTTAAATTATTGAACATACACAATTTCAACATTTTTTTCACATTATTTTTGATGACAAATCATTGATGATTTCAAAGCAACAAATCATTCAGTGATGATTGATGAATTTTGCAACTGAATCAGTTTCATTTATACTTTAATATTTTTTTATTAATTTTAAAATTACAATTGCTTGTAATTGTTAATTAAATTCAATGTAACATTCATTTTTAACAATGATAAACTTTTTTATTGACAATAATTGAAAGCTTCAGCAAGTGTTACTTAAATTTGAGTCATGTGATGAAAATCACAAGAATGTCATTTTGATGAATTGAATTTTATCAGTTTTAATGATTCATAAGCTTCTTAATTAAATCATGTCAATTATGACTGACAATGTCTCAAACAACAATACATTGACAAGAAAATTAACTCATGATTTGCTAAAGAAAAATGTACTTTAAAGTATATTAAATCTAACATTATGATGAACTCTTGATACATATCAGCATGTTTTATATTTGATATATGTTATTCAGCTAGTTGTCAATGCATTTCTAAATTTTATGAAAATTTCAACATTTAATGATAAAATTAAAAAAAATTAAAATAATAAAGATCAGAATCTGCAAAATCAATTAAGCATTTCACAAATTCTTGAGAAAATAAATACATTTACACACTGATTGTCATTGATGATATATCATATTTTAATTTTAATTTAAATTAAAATCTGCTGATGATCTTGTTGCACACTTTTAGATTTGAAAGCTGGCACATTATGTAAATACTAGTTTACAACAATGATTAATATTTTAAAAATCACAACATGATTTATCACAAAATGTATTGCTGAAAAATTCAATTTTGTTACTGCAAGATTGCAAAACATACTGAAATGTAACATTTTTGATACTGAAATGTGTTTTTCATCTACAAAATGCAGTGAATAAGTTTACTGAAACTTATAATGCAACAATATATGCACAATTTTAACTCACTGATGAAAATTGAAAGCAAATGAAGTATTTTATTCAAATTATTCATTTTTTTATGCATTTACTGCTAGTTTCTTCAATGTGCAAAATTCAAGCATACACATGATGTTCACAATATACAACATTTTGTTTGATTATATTAGTGCTTCATAATGATGACTTGTTTCAAAAACTACACAATGAAAACATAAATTGAAAAATCATCTTGCTGCAGCATATAAAAAACTGTGAAATTATTATACAAAAAAAATACAATAAACATAATTATTTTTATGTCATGAGAACAATTCTTGATTTAAATATAAAGCTTCATAAATTCAAAAAAAGTTTTTTGAAAAAATGATAATGCTAACTGATATGCTGAATATGAAGCAGTTTTTCAAAAGTTATATTTATATTATGCACAAATAATGTTCACATAATCACAAAATCAATCATCTCAGTCTCAATCTTGCAAGCAAAATTTGTTTTCACAAATTATTGTATCAACAATTTATTTAATATATGATACAAAAAAATCTTAATGTGATTTCAATGAATCACAAAAACAAAATTACTCTGAAAAGCTGAATGCTTATTTTGCTGAAAATAATGTTTAGTTTATACATTTAAAAATTATTATAATTTTCATTTTTACAATTTTAATTTAAATTAAATTTAGAAATATATCATGATGTGAATTTTTTAACTTATTGATTAAACAATGTCATTCAGTTTTCAATTCTTGCTTGAATTGCTCATAATGTACTTGCAGTTTCAATAAGTGAAATTAAAGTGAAAAGTTTTTTCAACATTTTTTGTGATATTTGTCATTATCATTATTTATATTTGATTTTAAATACAATAAAAATAACAATACTTCAGCTTGTTAGTGATGATTTTAAGCTTAAAAAAAACTTTTGCTGAAATTCAGACAGTGAGAATGAACTGAAAAATAACATTTTTGAATTAACACAAAATAACAATGTAAATGATGATTTTTCAAAATTGTCTTGTTATATTTCTGATGACAATATGATATTAAAATTCAGTAATGATGAATTAAATGTTTTTCAACAACAACATTTTTTCACACAAAAACAAAAACAAACATTACATTAACATTAAAAGCAAAGACAACTAGGACAAAAATTTTTGAAAAAAAATAATAATGAATTGTTTGTGCAATTTGCAAGACAATCTCAACAATTTTAAAATTTATAAACAAAAGTAATTTTTTAATCACAATTTGTTGAATCATCAAATGTTGATGATTATGTAAAAATTAAATGCTATACTGCACAACAACAAAAACTTGTTGATCACTTAAATTATATTAAATACTGATAATGTATTAAATTTATTGCTCTTGTGTGACATGACAGATTATAAATTAATAATAAAAAAATAATTTTATTTTGTAAAGCATATGTTTTTGATTTTAACTTTAATTAGAATTATGATATTGTTTTGTATTTTAATGTCACAATCTGTACTTCATAATTTATGAAAAAAATTTTTAATGTCATTGCTTTGTAGATTGACTGCTACTAGCAAATTACTTTTAAGTGATTAAATCTGAACATCTATCTGATGATCTGTTTTAATTTTACTAACATTAAATAATTAAAATTGAATCTGCTCAGCAAATTTCTGAATTTATAAGTTATAAACTTTGTTTTATTCATCAGATAGCTTTTGAAAGCTCATTCATTCAAATCAGATCAATGAATAAATCAGAATAAATCAGATTCAGATTTTCAGAATTTTGTGGTCAACTTTAATCTCAATTCAGTTTGCTGCTGTTCATCAGCAGTCTGTAGCAGTTTGTAGCAGCAGTTTATGTGATAATATATTAATAAACAATAATTATAGAAATTTATGTGATAATAAGTACTAATTCTAGAGATTTAGACTCTCTCAGCTTCTAAATATAAAAGATTGAGTGATAATTTAAATTCATATAGACTTTATTTATGCTAATTAAATTTTATAAATTTTAAATAATCTGAGTTGAGTTTGTCTGACAGATTTCTGAGTCTAGAAGCTTTAGATTTTGTTTTATTTGCCAGATAGTTTTTAAAAACTTGTTTGTCTGAACTGAATTAATAAACAAATCAGATTGAATCAGATTCAGATTTTCAAAATTTAATGATCAACTTTACTCTAATGTTTCTGACCATCCAATGATTTCAGCCACTCAATGATTTTGAATCTGAACTCTACCCCCCTTCTTAAAATCACAATTTCTCAACAACAAAATAAGATATTCAAATTAGATATTAACTACTCATAGATTATATGAAATATTACATAAAAATCTTTATAAATAATTCAAAATCTGTCTGAAAAATCTAATAACACAGCTGGAGCAAGAGCAAGCTGATTTTGACTTTTTTGAAATTGAGGTGACAGCAGTATTTGAATTTGAAGCTGAGTGGGTTGATTTTGATTTGAGAAGATTCTTAGAAATCTGTTCTGTAATAATAAAATTTATAACAAATGAATTCTGGCTGACTGAGCTATTAGAAGCTCTTACTGTTTTTTTATTTTGACAGATTTTTAAAGTCTTCTGTTTTTCTTTAATTTTTTGTCACTTATACATTTGTTTTTGCTTTTCAGCTTCTTTCTGGGCCTTACAGACTTCTCTCTTTATCTTTAGAACCTCTTGTTGAGTTGCTTTGACAGCTTTATCAGCAGTTTTTAGATGTTGAGTTTCTGTACAAACTGCTTCACAAGCTGTTTTTTGTTCAGCAAGCTCAGCAGCTTTTAAATTCTTTGCAATAACTTTCTGAAGCTTGTCATGTTCTTTCTGAGCTGCAAGCTGTTTTTTTTCATTCTTCAATTCAGCTGCTTTCTTTCTAACTGTTTCTATTTTTCTGAAAAAGAAGAACTGAGCTTGATCTGGCTTGTCAGAATTCAAAAGTTTCATGATTTTTTCACATCATCACTACTTGTGTTCAATTTGTAAAGCTTGAATTAAATCACTATTTTCAACACATAGAATCTCATTACAAAGCACTAAATGCTCAGTAGCTCTAATTAAAGGCTTGGTTTCTAAATCTAGAAGGGCTGCATTTTTAGTAAGGCACTGAGCAAGAAACCTGACCCTCTCAGCACTAGTAGAAGTTCTTGAGTGTAATTGAACAGAAAGAGTTGTTGAATGTAAGCTTTTCAAAATCTTATTGAAGTTCAAAGAATGAATGTCAGCTGCTGCAAAGCTGAAAAATATATTTTCTAGAATTAAGATTTTTGTTCAAGCAGCATGAAAAATCTGCCAAAAAGCTGATTTATTCATTCAATTGAAGTCAAATTCTTTACAAATAAAGTCATTAAGCTTGTTGATATAAGCATGAGAAAGCAGTTCAAATATTTCAATATCTAGAGGCTGTAAACAGTGTGTTGAATGAAGTGAAAAGACAGCAAGTAGAATCTTATGCTTGTCAGCATAATTGATGAATTTCATGTTGATATGTGATGAATGCTCATTCACAATAAAAAAACATCTCTCACATTTGAAGTTTTTGAGTTTTTCAGTCTTATCTCTTGTTAGAATCTCAAATTGCTTGAGAAACTTCAGTTCAAATTAATCATTACTCCAGCCATTCTTGAAAGCAGCAAAGAAAGCCTGATGCTTTTTGCTCTCAAAATCAGTGAGCCAGCTATCTTGAAAATTCTCTGAATTCCTCTTGAAGATAAGAAATGATGAAAGTGCTGTTTCATCTGCACAGATGCAAGTCAGTAGAGTAATGAAATTTCTAGATTTATTCTGTGATACATTCAATATTCAGCCAAATTTTAGAGTCTGTATGTTGACTATTCACTTGAGCATCTTGAGCATGTCTAGTATAAACCCTTTCTCATTGAAATTATAGATATTCTCAGGCAAAATTTGATATTCATTGATTTTTTTCCTAAGCTAGAATGATCATTAGCAAAACTGACCTCCAAATCACCTCAAAACAACAAGAAATTGACTACTTACCAGCTCAAAGAAATGACTATAGTATATAGCATTATCTGCCTGCTTTCTGACCTGATCAATTGACTGTAGATATAAGCTTTTAATTTCATTTTTGTGTCATTGAACAAAGTGTGAGACTCAGTGCTTTTCAACTGATGATTTGAGCATTTCTTCAACAAGATTTTGTAGAATTCAAGACATAGAAGAAAAGTCTTTGACTGTAAGCTTATTTATATATTGAATCAGAGTCTTCTCTTGCAAATCTGTTAATAATTTATGAAAGAAAGATGCAGCTTCCACTCTGAAGACCTGTTGATCTTTGTAGCAGTGCTGCAGCATAGTCACATTGATTTCATATTTAATTGCAGTATATTTGAACTCTGATTTCAATTGCCTATTTAAATCTTCAAGAGCCAGCTCAATAGCTTCTTTGTTGACCATGCTGCCATTGTTGAAAGGTAGGGGAGTAGGGTTTGAGTTCAAAATCATTGAGTGGCTGAAGTCATTGGGTGGTCAGAAATGTTAACTGTCAGCAAAAAAATTTTATTTGAAAAAAAAACTCATGAAACTGCTTGTTGATTGATACATTAAAAAAGCTTTACTATCATTTTTATTTTTGTTATTTTGAAATTATTATTTATTATTGTTGTTGTCACAAGAAATGACTTTTTCTGAATTACTTTCATTATCTGAAAATTAAGAAACTTGTTTGTTTCAAGAAATATTATTAAATTTAATGTCAAAATCTGTATCAAAAATTTCTAGTCACAAATATACTGCATTAATTTCTCAAAAATCAAAAAAATAACTAAATAAAAAAACTTAAATATATTTCTGAAGCATGATGTTACTTTAAACATAATAATGAATGTGAATTTCAGTTCATCAAATACATCAATTAATTTTATATTAACTTTAAATATAGAAAGAATTCTGACTTCAATGACTGTCAACTATCAGTATTAATAAAATTAAATACTCATAATTATAATATCACTTTCTTTGTCTGAAATCAATGAAGTTTTATATTTTGAAGAAGAAAATGTGACACATAATATTTTATTCAAAATTTCATTTAATTATGTGAGAATCATGATATTGTTACCAATAATTATTAAATGATGAAATAAATATCTGAATATTATTTAATATACATTACAATGTGAATATATAAAACTGATATATATATAAAAGCAAGAATTGACTCATGTTGAAGATTTTATTAAAAAAATATCAAAATTAGAACATTGAACAAAAAATACAGAGTTATATTTATTTTGAGATATTGAATAATCAAAAACAATTATTTAATTTAAAAACTGTTTGTAAATATATGTAAAAATACATTGTCATTTTCAATAAAATTTTTGCAAATCATCTAATTGATGAGTATACACATTATTAATATTTTATTGAAGAATTTTCTTCAAAACTTGATGACAAAATATTTGAAAACATCAACATCAATTGAAAAGATTCACTCAATGTCACTTGAAAAAGTATTATCAAAATTATTGAAAAGATTGTGATGACAAAACAATATAAAAATTATATACATACTGAAGAAACTGATTTCAGAAAAATAATAAAAATTGTCAGAAATTATAAAAATATTATAAATTTTATTTAAAATAAAATTATATTAAACAATCAGCTTATATTATTAATTCTGAATAATAATTCATCAAATTCATTAAAAGCAATTTTGCAAAATGAAAAGTGAAAAAATGAGTTAACTTTCAAATAAACAAAACATTTCATTAATGATTTGTAAGAAATTACAAAATGAATAAAAATATTGACATTATCAATTCAGACTTTTGCTAATCAGATGAATTGAAAAACTCATAAAATTAATAATTACATTTTATTTCAATAATTAAGTACTTTATTATTTTCAATGTTTTAAGAATCAACACAATATTAAGCACTTGCTCTCTCTCAACAAGTAAAATTCAAAATGAGAAAAATATCATTAAAACACTTGTTCACACTTTCAGAAAAATCAAAACAAGAATAAAATTTATTTTAATGAAAAAAATAAAACAATTGTGTGTGTCACAACCATGAGGCCTACATGACAAAAACAACTCACCTGCATAAAAGAAATGCATGTGATCAAGCTGCATGAAAAAATCAACATGCATATAAAGAATGTTTCATATTTTTTTAATAAAAAAATATTGTTTTTTATTTACAATTTAGATGTCTCACATTCTTTGTTGTCTTTGTGCAAGAGAAAAATTACTAAAGAAGAAAAAAAATATAAATTGTAATTAGATTTTTTTTTTTCTTTTCTTAAGTTTATTATTCTTGTACTTAGATACTCTAATAATTGAATAAAATATTATCTTTTAGTTATTTGAATTTTTTTTTCATTTTCATGTATTCAGATTTGATTTTTATATAATAATAAACTTCACTAATTTATATCTGACTACATTTCTGATTGACTGAAATAATCTTTTATTCATTCAATACAACTAATCATCTATATATCTTTGCTGATTAGCTGATGTTATCAGTCAAATCTCTGAAGCAGATGTCTACACTAAATGATATCAGTGAAAAAAAATAAATAAATTTTCATTGACTTTTCTGAATTGAATTAAGCAAAAAGCAGTGTTACACTTGAGCTTCAGAATCAGTGCAAGATAGCACTCAGATAGAACACAAAATTGAGCTCAAACAAAAAATTACAAAACAGTAATCTGGCTCTGAAATTGAATTTACTTCAATCTCAACAAAAAGAAAAAATGATTTCTTCAGCAAAGCTCAGCAGCATGTCTGCTGAAAAAAACAAGCAAAAAGCTCAAGTCTCAAAACAAAAATTTAATGAGACTGAATTAGTGTCTGAAGCTTCAGATGCTTTACAAAAAAAAATATGCAAAACATTATTTTCATCTTCAGACATTTATCAAAAATTCTATCTTGAGAATGATTCAAAATCATACAACTTTGATGTTTTTGTCAAAGCACTGAATTAAAATTTCAAACAAATGTACAATGTATTTTAAATATACATTGAAGATTATCAGAAATTTAAAAAAAAAATCAATGATTACAAAAAACAAATCACTGAGATTTGAAAGCAGTTGAAGAAGTATAAAAAAATATGCAGAACATCAAGCAAGCAGTAACACTAAAATTATGACTCAAAATGAGAAAATTGCAAAGTTGTACAGTAAAATTGCTAAGTATCAACAACAATTGAATAAAGCTAAACTACAAATCAAGAAATATGCCAACAAAGTCTAGACTGACTGCATGGGATGGAAAATTCTGTTTTGTCTCAGTAGATTTAGTCTCAGTCTCATTCACTGTAGTTCCAGCTTCATCTCATGTAATTGGCTGATTTTTCATTTTCATTTTGTGTAATTGGCTGCTGGTTTCAGTTTCATTTCTGTAATTAATTGATTATTGAAATCAGTTGAGATCAGTGATCTCTGATTTTGTCAATTAATCAATTAATTATGTGATGAATGTGTTACTTCAGATCATTATCAGGTGCAAAGTTGTGTAGTTATCTTTCTTTACTAAGATTTTTGGTGAAAATTCTAAACATTTATGCAAGACATATCAGAATTTTTGTCAACAACAATCAGCATCACATTTTTCAAGATTGTAAAGATTTTTAATTTGCTTATTTTTATTGATGACAAGAATTTAATTTTTGAGAACTGATATTTCAAGATGTAAAACAAGCTTCAAGTCAACATCAACATGTTTTCAACACAAAAAATTGAAATAACATACATTGACTCTTGAACTGCAGAAGAGACAGCAACTCATTTTAAAATACATTTTAATTCAGATGCAAAAAATTTCTTTCAGATTGCAAAAAAAGTTATGAATTGTCTGAAACAAGTGTTTCAGAATTCTAACAAAGCAGAAACAGCAAAAATCAATTTTTATCAATTATACATGTAAATAACAAAAATTTTTCACATTTTTTATACTTAATTCATGTATCTCATCACAGAGAACAACATTTCAAAAAACTCACTGAAATATAAACTTAACAAACAACTAACAATTAAGCTTCAGAAACTGATGCTGTCATACAGCATTAATAAAAAAATGTCATTTCAAGCATTTACTGACATATGCTTGCAGACAGCACATCAAATAAAAAATATATATCATCAATAAAGTTCAAACAACAGTAAAAAAAATTCAAATAAAAAAAACAATAAATCAGATGAAGTTTAATCTGCACTCATGAATCAGAAAAAACAAGAAAGATTTATGACAAAAAATCAGTATTTGAAATGTGAAGAAAAAAAACACATCACACACTGATACAATAAAAACAAGAAGACAAAAATAAATAAAATTGACAGAGAAAAAAACAACAAATTTTAAAAAAAAACTTCATTCTAGAGCTTCAACAGCAGCATATTGATCTCTCATCAGTCAGTCTCAGTCAGCTAATTAAAGAAAAAAACTTCACAATGATGTGCAGAATAATCAGAAACAGTATTAACATTAATTTCATCATTCTTACTGACACTGAAGCAAATATTTATTTCTTGATAAGTTAATATCTTGCAAATAATTTTTACTGTATGATAAGCATCACTTCATCATTTCTGATATTCAACTGCATTGTCTCAAAATTTAACAATGAAATAAATCAAAAAATCACTCACTGCATTCAATTCAGTTTCAATATCAGTGAAAAACAATTTTTTGACAAGTCATTTCTTATTCTTAATTTGCAAAATCACAATGTTATTATAAAACAACAATTTTTGTGTCAGCATAACATATGACTAGATATTCACAAACAGAAATTGCTATTTTCTGAAAATGATGAACATCAGCAGCTTGAATAAAGCAAAAAAATTAAGCAGCAAAGCTTATTCACATTTTTTAATCATAAACTTATCATGCAAAAAAAAAATATTTATGAGCAATTATTAAATTCAGCAGCACAAGCTGATGTCAAGCAACAAGCAAAAATTATGAATGATGAAAACAAAATTCTTAAACAGCAGATACACATACTGCAGCATTCAACAGAAGCAAATATTGCAGTAATAAAAAAAATCAAATGTGAAGCAGTAAACATCTGCAGCAAGCAAGCAAAAAACACAGCATGAAAATTTGTGCAAAATGCAGAACATATTAATCAAATTTGTTAGTTTTGTGCATAAATCAGATAACAGCATTACACAAGTACTCAATCAATCACAAAAAATTAAGCATGTCATCAAGCAAATTAATCAACAAACACAGATTGACATTGTGATGATTAACACAACAGCAATGCATCAAAATTTTAAGTACAAAACAACTGTTTTCACACTAAATTTTTATAAGTTAAACAAGCTCATTGAACTCAAGCAAGATCAAAACAAACAACAAGAGCAATATAAAAAAAAATTGACAAAATATTTAACAAAATGCTTTCTCAATGCTACAAAAATCTACAGTATGTTTTCTCAAAAAAATTTTTCAATATATTGATTTTACATTATTTTAATGATTTTCACATTAAGTTTATTAATTCAAATTTTTTGATTTATCACTTAATGTACAAGCAGACAGCAGAAAAGTTCAAAACATGCAAGCATTATCTCTTGAAAAATTTAAACAAAAACTTCATTGCATCAAGTCAAGCATTTTTTGCTTCATCAATTTTTTTTGCACAAAAAATTAATGAAAGTTTACAATTTTACATCAATTATCAAAAACTGAACATTGTCATAAAACATGATGAAAATTCACTTCTGTTTATTAATGAGACACTTCAACAAATAACACATGTCAAAATTTTTATCAAGATTGACATTCAACAAATTTTTCACAAGATGCAAATTCATTCAGATTCTGAAAGTCTTACAACATTTTACACTCATTACAAATTTTACAAGTATCAAGTGATGTTTTTTGATTTAACAAACAAATTTGTCATTTTTCAACACTTCATGAATAATATATTTCTCAACTGCATTGACAAGTTTCTCACAGTATACTTGAACAACATTTTAATTTATTTTGAGAATGAAACAAAACAAATTCTACACATGCATCATGTGCTGAAAACATTGAGCAAGAATGGCCTGCAGACAAACATAAAAAAATCAGAATTTCACATCAAGAAAATTAAGTATTTTGATTATATTGTCAGCACAAACAAAATCAAGATTAATTTAAAAAAAATTGAAATTATTAAAAACTGAACATTATCAAAAACAGTACAGAAAGTACAGTTTTTTTTTAAATTTTGCAATTTTTATCAACATTTTATTAAGAACTACAGCAAGATCATTAAATCACTTACAAAACTTACTCAGAAAAACATATTTTTTGTTTTTAATAATGCATGCATGAAAGTATTTACAATTTTGCATCAAGCACTAATCACAGTACTCATTCTGCTGCATTATAATGCTGAGCAATCAACATGCATGAAAACAAACATTTTAAACATTGTGATTGCTAAAGTATTTTTGCAGTAAAGCAAAAATTTTTGACACTTAATCAGATATTTCTTGTGAAGCATGCAATTTGTCAAAATCAATTATGCAATACAAAACAAGAAAATGTTAACAATAATAACTTGCATGAAAGATTGACACATGAAGCTGCAAAGCTTGTGTTAAAAAAATTCATTTAATATTTTTTCTAATCATAAAACTTTCAAATACTTCATGATTAAAAAACAGTTAAATTCACAGCAAGCAAACTGAATTCAGTACATTTCTCAGTTTAACTTCATCATTTACTATCACATCAAACAACACAATAGTTTTACTGACACTTTCTTATAAAAAAAAACACTGTGAAAAATCAACAAACTGCACATAACATTTACAAAATGCAAATTTTATTTTTTAATTCTTGTCTCAATCTCAGAATTGTGAAAATTATAATTAAAAATAAATCAATGTCTGAAGCTCTAACAACTCTTGACAAGTTTTTTTTATATCAGAAAGAAAATAAAGTTGTTAACATAAAAATTTTCACTTTCAGCAACTCAAAAATCACAGTTAATTTTATCAACAATGAATTAAATCTTATTACAGAGATTTTTGACACTAATCATACTGATGTCTTCTTGACAGAATGTCAGAAGAAAGTTATTAACAATGTCATCAACTTTAAAATGCTTGAAGAGCAGATGCTTTATTAAAAACAGCTTATCATTTCTGTGAATCAGCAAAATTTAATACTTTAGTTAATTATTTATGCTCATCATCAGTTTTCAACAACACATTCAGAATGAAACAAGCTTCACAAAATTCTCACACAAAAATATTACTGAAAGAGAATGTTCAATAACATAAGTTAATACATTAACAACTGCATCATCTGCAAATGTGCTCATGTTTTTCACAATTAAACTTCAGAATTACTGCAATCACTGTTTGTTTTAAACTGTTCATGACAACATATAACAATAAATTTCATGTTTTTTTCTTCAGATAAACATAAATATAATGTTGTTTTCATAATAATTTTGTCAGTTAAGCAAACAATTCTACATGATGTTCTGTACTAAAAACATTGATGTTGCTGGTTTTGCACATCTGTATGTTGAACAAATACTGTCTACACACAAAATGCTTAATATTATTGTTTTCAACTGTGAACTTCAGTTTATTTCTCACTTTTGACATGAATTCTGTCAAATTCTTGATGTTCACATCAAGCTCTCAACAGCTGAATATGTACAAACAAATGATCAAATAAAAATTATAAATTAATACATCACTCAATTTCTCTGTCTGTACATCAGCTACTATCAGAATCACTAATCAGAATGACTGTCACTAATCAATTATGTTAATATTATTTTTCTCAGTGAATTTACAGAATTGTCATCATTTAAAATCAAGTTTAATTACAAGTTACAATTCTTCTTTAGCTGATGTCATTATCAAAATTTATCAAAAAGTGAGTATTTCAATCAGAAGCAGAATGCTGTGATGATACATTACATGAATGATGTTTGAAAGTTTGCTCAGCAAAACATAAAATTAATTCAGAAAAATCAAAAGCATCAGATAAATAAACATTAACAAAAAATTAATTTTCAAATTGAAGATAAAATATATGTCTTCACTCAAGATTGAAACACTGAACACTCAAGTAAAAAGCTTGATTATTCAATGACTGAATCTTATACAATTTTCAAAAAAATTAAGAACTTGTATCAGATTGATTTTTCAGAATTTATTAAAATGCATTCAGTAATTTCATCAAATCATCTACAACAAGATTCAGAAAACTTACTGTCAGAATAAATTGTTAAGTCTTCATCATTTATTGAGATTAATGATGAACAAAAATTTGAGATTGAGAAAATGCTTGCATCACAACTACACTACAAAAAACTCAAGTATCAGACAAAATGAATTAAATATAATAATAATTTTATGTGATACAATGCATTCAATTTCAAGAATAGCTTTATTCATTTTCATGACTTTCACTGCACATATTCAGAAATGTTTAAATCTTTAGTTAACTTGAACTACTGAATTGAGTGTTGAAAGAAAAATATTAATGCTGAGAATTAAAATGATGATGATGTTGCTGTGAATCTGAAATAAATTCAGTCATAAAAAAAATAATATCACAGTCACAAAATTTACATGACAAAAATAACTTATCTGCATAAAAAAAATGCACATGATCAAGCTGCATGAAAAAATCAACATGCATATAAAAAATATTTCATATTTTTTTAACTAAGAAATACTGTTTTTTATCTACAGCTTAGATGTTTCACATTTTTTATTGTTTTTGTGCAAGAGAAAAATTACTAGAGAAGAGAGAAAATATAAATTGTAGTTAGATTTTTTATTTTTTTTATTTTTTTTTCTTTTCTTAAGTTTATTATTCTCATACTTAGATACTTTAATAGTTGAATAAAATATTATTTTTTAGTTATTTGAATTTTTTTTCATTTTCATTTATTCAGATCTGGCCTTCACAGTGTGCTGATTGATGAAAAAAAATAATTTTATTATTAAAATTAAAAAAAATAAATTATACATTTATATTATTCATTAATTATATCTTCAGAGTGATGAAATGAAAGAAAAAACTTTTAAAATTAATAAACAAGATAAAAAAAGTTTTTAAACTTTTAAACATAAATACAAGTTATTTGATTCAGATTCAATATTGATGCAAATACTAAAATTAATAACACTGATAATAAATAATCTGACAGTGATGCTGACAGTAAAAATAATATTTTTGTTGATATCACATATACAGTTTTAAATGTTAAAAAATCTAGAATTGAGAAATCATACATTTCTGCAGTCAAAATATATTAACAAGACAATTATAAAATTTTGAAAAAAGTTGTTGATTTTAAAGTACAAGTTCATGTTTTTGTTAATCATGTTAATAAATCTGAAACAAAGTATGTTTGATTTGAAAAATCAGTCAAAAAAGAACCTTAGACTGACTGCTGGAACCAGGGATTCCCTTCCCTTCCTGTCCCATCCCAGGTGTTTGGGACCAATCAGGGGACAGGAACAGGAAATCAGCCAATTACATGAGACAGGGCTGGGACCAGCAGCCAATTACACGGGATGGTACTGGGACCAGCAGCCAATTACATGAGATGGGAATGGGAAATCAGCCAATTACATGAGACGGGACTGGGACTAGCAGCCAATCAGAGGTTCCGGGACTGGGACTGGGGTGGTTGGGACCAGTGGTCTCAAGTAGTGCCAAGACCTACTATTTTTGCATACAAAGTCATTTAGTTACCTGGATCCCCCACCAAAAATCTTAGTAAAAACAAGTAACTACGCGACTTTACACTTGGTAACAGTCTGAGGTAACACATCCACCTACTTTTTGCATACAAAGTTGCTTAGTTACCTAGATCCCCCACCAAAAATCTTAGTAAAAACAAGTAACTACACAACTTTACACTTGCTAATGGTCTGAGGTAATGCTCTCACCATGTAATTGGCTGATTTTGGTGTTCCTGCCTCATGTAATTGGCTTGCTTGGCACGGGACCAGGGATCCCTGGTCCCAACTGGTCCCAGCTCAGCCAATCAGGTGGGATGGGACTGGGACCAGCAGCCAATTACACAGGACAGAAATGGAAAAATCAGCCAATCAGTGGAATGGATCTGGGACCAGCAGCCAATTACATGGGATGAGAATGGGAAAATCAACCAATCAATGGGACAGAGCTGGAACTACAGTGAATGGGACTGGGACTAAGCCTACTGGGACGGGATGGAATTTTCTGTCCCATGCAGCCAGTCTAACTTAGAAACTGTTGATGAAAATATTAATATAAAAAATATTAAAATTCAAACATTTCATCAATCAATGTAGAAATTATTCAATAAATTAAAAAAATCAACAAATATTAAAAATTTGAGTAACAAAATGCTTGATACTTCAGTCACAAATATTATCATATGAAAAATTCTCAGAAGTTTGAATTGTTTTCACTGTGTTTTTTTGAATTAATATCAGTAATAAAAAAAATAATGACAAAAATTTCAATGTCAATATCAGTTATTAAAAAATTGATAAACTTAAATCAATTTAAATCAATGACTCAAATTTAATATATACTGTTATAATTTTGAAATTTTTTGTTAATATTAATAAAAAATTGTTGAGATTATTATTGATAGTGATTTTGAAATTAATTGCATCAATTTTAATTTTATAAAATAATTAAAATTATTTGTTTTTGTTGAAGAAAAAATTACTATCACTGATTACTAAATCAAAAACTTAATATTATGTGTTGATGTTTTTGACAATATTCTGATGAAAATTAATGATGTATTTATGCATTACTTGTTACTGAATCTCAATGAAGAAAATTAAAATTTTATTCTGAGATGATCATGATAAATATCAGTAAATTAAAATTGTAAAATCAATGAAAAAGCAAATATAATAAATTATATTTATTCATCTGATAAAAAATAAATAATTTAATTTAATATTTTTGTTGCAACAAATTTTACTCAATAATATTGAAATAAAGTCTGATGATCTAAATTTTTAAATTAAAAAACAGATATACATAATTAAACTTGATCAACAAATTCATCAAATTCTTGACTGCTCTGATCCAACCCTATCTGAAACCTGTTTAGAATGAGCAAAGCTCTCTAGATCTGATCATTAGAATGGATAAAATTAGAGTGTCTGAAATCTGAAAATCTGCTAAGTAAATCTGACTCTGATTATATAAAACTTAATGAGTCAATTTAGACTTTGTAGAGTCTGTATAGATCTAAAATTATCACTCAACTCTTTATATTTAGAGTTTATACCTCTATACCTGAGGCATAATCCTTATAATTATCTCTTATTATTGTGTAAACTTCTATAATTACTGCTTATTATCACATAAACTGCTGCTACAGGCTGCAATGAGCAGCAGCAGGCCTGAGAAAAACCCTACACTAGATGCTATTAAGTATAGTTTCAGAGGGCTTGATGCTTTGCTGTGCTTAATGAATTTCATGAGTAAACTAATGTCTGAACCTGCTGGCCTGTGAGACAGACAGAGTCTGAAGCTTTAGACTTTAAGAGTTCTAGCAGCTGGCCAGCACTTCTCATGAGTCTGATCTGATTCTGAAGTTGGTCAAGTCTATATATAATTAAAACATATATTTGTTATTAACAAGAAAAAATTAAAAAATTCTGAAATTGAATCAAATAATGATAAAAAAAGTATTTATGATGATTTTAACAATTGAAAAAAGTTTTTGACAAGTTTTATGACATATAAACTTGAATATTTCTCATATATAAAGTCAGATGAAGAATGAAAATAATACTAAAGTTTGCAGAAAAATCAGAAAGTGATAATGTTGAATATAAAATATGAAAATAATTAAAAAATCTCAAATCAGACAAATGAGCTAGTCAAGTTGATAAATTTCATTGTAAGTTCAAGATTAAAACAATGAGAAAGTGCAAGATAAACAAAATTAAACTTGTTGACTTTAAAAAATCTGATAAATCAAAATCTGAAGATTTTATCAATTAAATTAAAACTTGTTTTTTTAAATATTATAAAAATGAATATAATGAAAAGAATTTTAACTGACAAGAATTTATTAAGTATTTTAAGTTTTTCAAATCTTGTCTTGCAGATTTTGCATTTTGAATCAAATTAACATTTGAGAAAATTGATAAAATTATTTGCTGATTAAATTTGACATCACAAAAAAAATCTTGTTAACAGTTTTACTTCATCAAGAAGAAAATATAACTTGAAGTTTTGTTAATATGAAGAAAATACATTCAGAAATTACATTTTCACAATAAAATTACACTGTCAAAAATACAACTTGATAAGCTTCTGATTATCAAATTTTTCATACTCTAAAAAAAATTATTAATATATTAAAAAGTTGAATTGCTGCTTGTAAAACTTCAGCTGTAAGCTTTGTGAAAGCTAATACTGCTTCTTTTCTCAAATGTAACTAGTCTTAATTTGATTAGCTTTAGCAAGCATAACACACATATAAATAACACACTGATTTCCCTCTTCATTGAGAGAATCAGTGGCAATCTCTTTTGCCTAACAACTACATTTTTTGCTTATTGATTTTTTATTGATTCACCTTATTGATTAAGTGAATAGTAGTCATTTCATGCTTGCTTATACATCAACTAGATAAATCTCTTTACTTCATTTTTATACTGCTGAAATTCATAAATTTTGCTATAAATTTTATCAAAATTCATAATTTGTTGTTAAAAAAAATCATTAAATTATCAATTTATAAATTCTGTAATTCTTATAAACTGACAGACAATCTGAGACATTCATTTATCTTTAAATATTAATAAATTTGTTAAAAACTTTGTCAGTATGATTGTTGCTAATTTTATTAACTTTTTTTTGATTATAATCACTTGAAATTATATCTCAAAAATTGAGATATAATTTTTATAATAATACTGCTTGATTTCTCAATAAACAACTGTACTTCAAGAAATAATCAGCTTTATCACTCAATTTGGTTACATAATGTCAAAAATTCTTGATGACTTGATATTCAAAGTTGCTTGTGTATTCATGAACAATATCAGATTTTTAAAATTAAAAATTTAATACAACAATAAAAAAATTGTTTTCAGAAATTGTTAATATATCATAAAGTATTTTCAAAATTTGAACACAACAATCTGATATTGTGAGATGACTGAAAAAGCTGTTTTGACTGAAAAATCTCAATTTGTAATATCAGAAATTCAAATTATTGATTGAGTATATAATTATAATAATTAAAAACCTGATGAGAAAAAAATTGTAAAAATTATTTGCTGATTGACTTTAATGAATGCTTCAGAAGTGAAAAAATTTCTTAAATTTATTGAATATTATTAAGTTTATATCAAGTATTATTAGACTGACTGCATGGGATGAGAAATCCTGTCCCATTCCAGTAGGCTTAGTTCCAGTCCCATTCACTGTAGTCCCAGCCCCATCGCATGTAATTGGCTGCTGGTCCCAGTCCTGTCTCTGTAATTGGCTGCTGGTCTCAGTCCCATCTCTGTAATTGGTTGATTTTTTCAGTTCTGTTCCATCTAATTGGCTGCTGGTCCCAGTCCTGTCTCTGTAATTGGCTGCTGGTCTCAGTCCCATCTCTGTAATTGGTTGATTATTGGGACCAGTTGGAACCAGTGGTCCCTGGTTCCATCAATTAATCAGTCAATTATGTGGTGGGTGCGTTACTTCAGACTGTTACCAGGTGCAAAGTTGCATAGTTACCTCCCTTTACTAAGATTTTTGGTGGGAATCCTAGATAACTACACAACTTCACACATACATAAAATCAAGTTTTCTCAGTACAAAGTTGTGTAGTTACCTGGGATTCCCACCAAAAATCTTAGTAAAGAGAGGTAACTATGTGACTTCACATACAAAAATAGTAGATCTTGGCACTACCTGGGATCATCAGTCTCAACTACCTCAGTCCCAGTTCCATAACCTCTGATTGGCTGTTGGTTTCAGACTCATCCTGTCTAATTGGCTGTTGGTCCCAGACCCATCCCATTGATTGGTTGATTTTCCCATTCCCATCCCATGTAATTGGCTGCTAGTCCCAGCTCCATCCCATGTAATTGGCTGATTTCCCATTTCTGTCCCCTGATTGGTCCCAAACACTCAGGATGGGACGGGAAGGGAAGGGAATTCCTGGTTCCCACAGTCAGTCTAAGTATTATGATTGAATTATTAAATTATTATATTGATTATTCTGTGCAAATATTCAATGAAATTGAGAAAAAATTCAAAATAATGTTTTTAATATTTTTAAAAAGAAGTTGAGTATCTTTCTGACAATTTTTTTTCTCAATTATATTATTAATTTACTGAAAATTATTATTACTGTTGATGCAAACAAGTATGAATAAAATGTAATTCTCATGTAATTTTAATAAAATGCACATCATTCAGTCTGATTTGATTCTGAAATCTGATCAGAATTTGAAAGAAATTATAATATAAAAAAGTAAAAATATTGTATCATGTTGAGAGCTTTAAAAAAGTTTTAATATTAAATTTATGAAATTCATTTCATTCTGAAGATTAACATCAAAATTTCTATTACTTAACTAAATTAAATAACTACAAATTTTTTTGAAGTTTTTGTCATCAGTTAATTAGCTTGAATATATTTTTTGAGTTTTAATGTTAAATATATATCTGATTTGAAATACACTGCTGTCAATGTCTTGTCAAGATGATTAAAAACTGAAAATGATGAAAGTGATGAAAATACTCAAGATAGTGAAGACTTTATTGATGCAAAATCGAGATATTTTTATGTTTAAATTAATATTATGAGAATTGAAGATGAATTAGCTGATTTGTAAATTTTTAACAAATTTTATTTCAATAAATGTGAAATGATTGCTTGATATTTAACATTATTTTATTATTTAAAAAATTTAAGAAAAACTTTTACTGCATTCTGAAAGAAGACTCTGAAGTTTGCTGTTGAAAAAAATTATTTATTTTAATAAATTAATAAAAATATACTTCTCTAATGTATTATTAATAATTCTGAAAAGTGAATGAAAGTAATTAAAATCTTGCATTATGGATTTAAATATTAAAAAAAAAATCTACAAATTGTTATCAAATTGATACTGATGAAAAAAATATATTTTAATGTTAAGTGATATGTTCAGATTTGCAGAAAATTTCAATTAAGAAATCTGACATGTACTAAAGAAATTTTGCATTCAACTTGAGTATTGACTGTTTAAATCAAGATTGTTATTAATATTATTTATATAATATTAAATGAAAAAAACTTTTTTTTATTATTACTTAATATGATCTTTCTGACTGATCTGAAATCAAATTTCTTATGAAAATCACAACTGATGCAGTTAATTAATTTATATATGAAGATATTTTGTGTTGATGAAAATTCTCAAATAAAATTGTTGTTGACAAAAATTTTGAAAACAAAAGAAATTACTGAGAAGCTGTTAAAAAAATATAAAATTAAATGTGTTCAAATATCAGGTTATAACTCTTGTGCAAATGACATGATTAAAAAAAATCATTAATTAATTAAGAATGAGTTATTAAAAATAACAGAAGAAATCAAAAAAATTAAATGAAGTATTTATTTATATTTTTCTTGCTGATTAAATCACTATTAAACAAAAAACAAATATGTTTTTTATTGTGTGTTGATAAATCAAGAAACAGTTTTCTTTTATTAAGTGTAAAATAATAACATGAATGACTTTTTCTTGACAAACTGTGAGATCAACTTTGAATTTAATAGCAATGTGAGCACATTAAATTGAATGATGAAATCAGAATGTGGAAACAACTGCTAGTTGAATGAAATAAATGTAATATTAAAACAAATATTAATTTGATGATGCACATCAAATACACAATGAATTTTTGAAAGCTAAAGAATTAGTAATTTTTTATTACATTAAAAATAACAAAAATTGAAAAATATATTAAATATTCAGAAACTTTGCTTCTAATGACTTGAATTTTATCAAATCATCTTAGTCAATGAAGAATAAAATTTTTATTTTATTAAGAAACTTATTAAAACAAAAATTGATGAAATGATCTCAGAAAATTAATTAAAAAATTTTTATTTTTGAGAAATTAACAATACAAAATGAGAGAAGAATATTTCTGAGCATGAAAAAAATATAAATATTGAAATAATTAATATTAATAAAAGTAAAAAAGTGACACATAATATAAAAAAAATTGAAGATTTGAGTAAGAAAAAAAGTGATAAAAAAGTTAAAAAGAAAAATAACAATACAATTAAGAGAGAAAGCTGATGACTTTTATCAAAATGAAATCTCAGTATTCTTATATCTTAATTTACTATCTGAAACACTGATATCAATCAAGAACATTTGTTAAAAATTGATGAAAATTGAAAATAGAAACTGCTAAATTTAATTGTTTGTCAAAATTTACTTTAATAAATTATTTAAAAAAACAACAAAATTTTTGATAAAAAGAAAAAAAAATAATAAACACTTCATAATCACAAAAAAAACTTACAACTCAGTGATCCTAAAAAAATTGATATGTATTTTAATTAAGTACAGAATATTGTTGCATTTCTTCAATGTAACTCTAACATTTTCAAAATTATTATAAATTAAAAAATTATTGATGAAAACAAAACAATTATTGATGATTTTTGAAGTCAGACAGATATTATAAGACAACTTGAATGAATGATAAGCTGTAAATAAATTGTTAATAGAAAAATCATTAACTAATATAGTGTTAAAAAAATTCTTTACATATACTAAAACATTAAATTTTGGATCAACTGACTCAAGCTGAGAAAAATTATTGTTTTCACTGTTGTTACTGAAAAAATCTTTTACATTTTTATTATTTTTTTTTCATTAATTTTATTTTCAGACTGATTAACTGATTCAGCAATTAGTTTATTAATATAACTTTCAAAAAATTATTGATAAAATTTTGGTTAGTTCTTAAACTTCAGACACTTAAATTTTCACTGAAAAAATTGATAATTACTTGATTCACTTCATTTGTTTGAGATGTTTCTACTTTGATAACAGATTTTTTATTAATATTTATTACATTACTTGCTGAATTGAGAAAATTACTTTTAGTCTTACTAATTGTTGCTTTTAGTTTTTTTAAGTCAATAAATTATTCAGAATTTATTAATAAAATTATTAAAACAGTGAGTGAAGTAATCAAATTTTTACTTACAAATAGTACAGAAACTGTCTTAACTGTTTTAAAAACAATTATTATATATTTTGTTATCAAAACTGATAAAACTTTTTTGATATATCATATAATTAATGAATGAATTTTTTTTCATAATAATCATACAAAATTGACAGAATTATTTTTTAAATTTGTATGAGAACAATATTCTGATAATGTATGAATTCAAGTACATTATAAGCAACAATATTTGACACAATACATCAATCAATTAATTATATAATGAGAAGTGTACTAAGCAATTTTGATTTTTCTGATGTAAGTTTGATGAGATATTCATCAAACTTAATTGTAATAAAATTTTTATTATTGTGATAAATATTTTTAATAATAAATAAATTATTTTGAAAGTTTTCTTCTATGTTAAATGTCAGTGGATAACTAGAAAAAAAAAATAAAAAAAAATTTTATATTCAGAATTAATTAAAAACAGATTGACAGTACTAAATATATATTGCAAAATATTAAAAATACTTTTTAAAAAATTTATTTTTAATTTCTGAGTATTGATGAATATATTACAAAATATCAAAGTTGATTAATTTTCAGATTGAATCAGACTCTAAAAAAAATCTGTTTGTTCAAATAAAATTTAAAGTCTGAAAAAGACAAATTCTGCTTTATTCACAAACATCTAGAGTTTGAATAAAATCTGATTCAGACACTTATTAAGCATTGAGACTTCTGAAACTATACTTAATGACACTTAATGTAAAATCTCAACTCAGTCTGCTGCTGTCTGTCAGCAATTTGTAGCAGTCTGTAGCAGTCAGCAGCAGCAGTTTACATGATAATAAGCAATAGCTATAGAGATTTACATAATAATAAGTGATAATTATAGAGATTTAGATCTCAAATATAGAGAATTGAGCAATAATTTAGATCTTTATAAACTTTATTCATGCTAATTAAACTTTATAAGTTTTAAATAATTTAAATTAGATTTGTTCAGCAGATTTCTGAATCTAGAAGTTCTAGATTCTGCTTTACTTATTAAATAGCTTTTGAAAACTTGTTCATCTGAATTAAATCAATAAATGAATCAGATCAGATCACATTCAGATTTATAAAATTTGATAATTAACTTTACAGAAAATTAAAAATTAAATAATTTTTTTTTTAAAAAATTTTTAAGTTCAGATCATGATGATGATAAACTTTTTATTGATTTAAATAATGAATTTTTTAACACAAAAATGAAAATTAATAATATAAAATAATCAGTTTTTTTAATTACTGTAAAAGTTAATTTATTTTTCTGAAGTATTTTCTTAGTTATAACAAAAATTGAGATATTATTTTTGAAAGTTTTTTGAGTAATGTTGACTGCTTTCATAATAATGAAAGTCTGAATTTTTTAATTTATTTAATTTTATTGATTGCTTGATTTGCAGAAATATATTAATTAAATATTTATTAAAAAATAATAATAATAAATTCATGATGAAAATATGAAGTTAAAAAAATAAAATGACATTACACACACATCACATTTATTATTCTGACACTACATGCTTTGTAAGCACTATTAGCACACTACATATAAATCTGTAAGCTGTATAGTGGAGTATTAACAACACATCACATATAAATCTCAATTAAAAAGACATCAAATTCTTAGTAATATTGATCACTTCAATATTTTCAAATCATGAGATGAAGAAGCAAAAAATTGAATGAAAATCTGCTCTGTCATGATCCTCAAAATCACTCACCAAATCTTCTTGCTGTCATTCATAAATTTACTTGCTCTACTAAATAATCAATATAAATCTCAACAACAATAATTATCACTCAAATAATTATTTCTCATGTATTTAACTGCTTCTCTTCCTATCCAATCACTTGATTTGGCAAATGAATCTGTAGTTGTGAATGCAGAGCCTCAAATGAAGATTGTTGACCTGTTTGACAAGACAGATCTGAGACTGCAAATTTCACTGCCAAACTAGCTGTTTGTGAGTAAATTTGCTGAGAATTCAAGAGTCAATTCACTGAGAATTTGTGAGCAAATTTGCTGAGGATTTGAGAGTCAATTCACTAGAAATTCATGGGCAAATTCACTGAGAATTCAGGGGTCAATTTGCTAGGAATTTGGGGGCAAATTTGCTGAGAATTTGGAGGTCAATTTGCTAGGAATTCATGAGCAAATTTGCTGAGGATTCAGGGGTCAATTTGCTAGAAATTTGTGGGCAAATTCACTGAGGATTTGAGGGTCAATTCACTGAGGATTTGTGGGCAAATTCACTAGACAACTGAGCTCCAAATCTCTCAAATCCACAATTTTTTCAAATCAGACTCTGTTTTCTAATTGGGTTTAGTGCAGTTTAAAATCTTTACATCATCAGTGTTGTAAAATATTGAAGTGGTCAATATTACTAAGAGTTTGATGTCTTTTTTATTGAAGTTTATATATGATGTGTTGTTAATATCTTGCTATACAGCTTACAGATTTATATGTAGTGTGCTAATAGTGATTACTCAGCACTTATTAAGCTGGTGGTGTCAGAATAGTAAATGTGATGTGCCTGTAATGCCACCTAAAAAATAATACTTTTTTGACAACTTATTTGACTGAAAACATAATTAATATTATTTATTGAATAATAACATCAATCAGGTAGTTACTAAAAGTTTTTAATATATTTTTTATTAAATGTGCAGAAATTTTGTTCAATAATAATAAAAAAAATTAATTAAATTAATTAAATGATAAAATAATAAAATTAAAAAAAATAAATTGTCAAATATCAAGCTTGAAAAGAAAATTGAAAATTGAAAAAAAATATTAATGAAAAAATTTAAGAAAATTTATATTTTACTATTTGTTTATCATTACTTCAAAACTGAATATTAAATCAACAAAAATTCAGTGAATTAGCTGTTTATTTTCATTGTATTTGATTTTTTTTGCCTACAGTGTTTCTGAAAGCAACTGAAAAAAAATCTAGTGATTTAACATTTAGTTTTGTCAAACATCAGAAGAAATGTATTTATTAAATAAAAAATCAATATTTTGTAAATGCAGTTGAAGAAATTGAATGAAATTTTGCTAATTAATGATTAATTCACACATCATATTTCTGATGCAGATTTAACTCTTGAACTAAACTGTGAATGAGTTCAGAAATTACTCAAATCTGAATTGATTTTGAACTGTACAGTTTCAATTCAGTATTTTCAAAACAATAACTTGATAAATCATTGATGAGTTGAGTAAAATTTGTAAACTTGAATTGTTTAAACTTGTTTGACTCAGTGAATTTTGTGACTGCACTAATCTGCATATTAAATTATTTAAAATTAAAAATGAAATTTATGTACTGTGATACAGTTTAATACAATTGTACATTTCAGACACAGTCAGCAGAGCTGTAGAATACAGTAAATACAAAAATAAATTAATAACATAAAAACAAATAATTTAATTATTATTATTTAATGCAATAAATACATCAGATAATATTATAGTTCAAATAATGTGTTTCTTGTTGTGAAGTGTTCACATGAAGTCAGAAACTGTCACTAATTGTGGTATTTTCTTTCTCATATGTTTATTCAGTACTGCTGTTGAAATATTTGTTTTTTTTCTCACATGTTTATATGACAATTTCTGCATGACTGATATTGTTAAAAGTTTTTTGTTTACAAATATTTTTGATATTTTTTGAACTTAACAATTGCAAATAAACTGCTTTGTTGTACTACAGTGCAATTAAAAATTTTTTTAAATTTGTATTTGTAAAATTTGTGTAAATACAGCAGCAATGAATTAATGTGTAATTAATTAATTATTTTCATACTTACTTTGCTGTTTTTGCTTAATGATATGCTGAAAAGATTCAGCAGTGATGTTGTTGTGATGTTGAATTTATTGAATTTGTTTCATAACATTTGTATGTTAATGAGTTGACATTTTAATAATTTCTTGTTGTTTCTGCTGCTGTGAAGTGTAATTTTTAGTTAATTGAAATTGCACATCATTTTCACTGTTGAATAATTTAACATTATTTTCTAGTATATTATTCTCATTATTAAATTCTTCATCATCATCACTGATATATGTTTTTCAACTCACAATCACATTCAGTTTTTTGTCACTTGTTTTTTCATCATCATCATTCACTAAATTTTGTTTGAGATTTTTCATCTCAAAAAAATTTAACATTAATCACATTATTTATGTATTAACAATTTTTAATTGTAAGTAATTATGTTGATAATAACAAATATTTTATACAGTGTTGAAAAGTCACTCAACATTAACTGAAATTGCATAAATAAAAAGGTAATTCTGAACAATTAATATAAAAATGAAATAATTTTGTACATGAATCTTTCAGAACTCAAGTGTGTAAATTTTATTCATTAAAATTTTTATTAAAATTAGCAGTTGAAGTGATAAAGCAAATCAAATATTATATTTATTTTCATTTAAAAACTGATTAATTTTTTCAATTGTAAATTCACATGAGATACAACTTGAGTGTGCTTTTTCAATATATAATAAATTATTTATATCATTATACTGTTTGAATTGCAGTAAATACTGCTTTAACACATTCTGCATCATGTTGAATTTATTATATATATTAGCAAGATTACAGAAATGCTCTGTATATTTTTATTTTTATTTATAATTTTTTTCACTTCACACTGATTTTTTGAATATAACAAGCTTGAACATTAAATTCAGCATGACACTTACTGCATAAATATTATTCAAATTACTGTAGATTTTTTTATAATACTTAACTAGTTTTGCACACACAGCAGTAATGACTGCAATAAAATTATATTTTTACTGAACTTATTTTTTACAAAATCAGTTTTACTGATTTTTCAAATAATCAAACAATGCATTAAAAATCTGAAAAACATTCTAAATAATTACATCATGAAACTTTGATAATATTTTAATGTAATTGACAAAAAACTTTATAAATTCAATCAGATACTGCACAAGTGTTCATTGAATTTCTAAACATTTTAAATTTTAATGAAATTTTTTTTCATTAAGAAATTTTGTGATTACAAACTGAAGTTTCAATGCTTGCACAAGCATTTCATATATTAAATTTTAATGTGTTCTAACATTCAACTTTAGCTTTAAAGATTTTTTTTTTTAAAAACTTTTGAAAACAGCATGTTGCAAATTGCTGACATTGAGAAACTTCACAAAATTTTTAATTTAAATTAAATGAGATTAGCTGCTACACTTAAATACAAAACAATTTACTATTGTTTTAGAATAACATTTCTTGAGTAAAAAAAGTAGAATGTTGTCTCAGAATAATAATGAGTTACATAAGTCTGAATTTTTCAACATACTTTTTGTAAAATTTGAAATACTTTTAAATCAAGCTCATGTTTAAACATGTTATTATTTCATTCAGAAACTGTAAAATCAGATATTGATATAATTTTTATTTTAATTAACAAATTTTTAAATGTAAGTTGAATAACATAAATTATGCAGAAAACAAATAAAATTTTCCTTTTAGTGATTTCTTCAATGAAATTGACTGCTGTATTCAATAATTTTATCATTGATTTGTTATTTAATGCATTGTCATCATTATTTGTCAGCATCTGACTGAGAAGATTATACTCATTCAGTGTTTCAATTATTATCTGCACAAATTTTCTTCAGTGTGTAAAATTGAAATATATATAAAGATTAAAAGTAATTCATGAAAGCTTCAATTTTTGTCAATAAAATTCATTACAATTGCAATGAAAAACTGTTGAAATAAATTTAATAAACATTAATGACAAGTGATATTTTTGTATTGTCAGATAACTCAACAATAATTTTTTTTGATCACTTTATAATAAATCATCAATAATATTTTGAAGTTTCTTGTCATTTAAAATATAAACATTAGAATGTAGCATGCAAATCAGCTTTTAAAAATGAAAATTGTTGATAAAGTAAAATGATAAATATTTTTCATATATAACATGTGTCATTATTTGATTAAAATTCTCAATAATGTATTTCTTTGCTGAGATCTTGAATCTGAGATAGTTTTGAATTTTATTCATTATTATTAATAGAATATATCATAAAGATCTGCATTCAAGATAAGTAATTTATTTAAATTTAATCACTAACTTTTTTAATAATGTTTTTAACTGATGAGAGTTCATTTTTCTTAGTAAGATGTTGACATTTTTGTGATTGTACATGCTTAATTATTGAAGTAATACTTTAATTTATGTTTTTGAAATGAACTTGCACAACAGCACATTGCTTAAATAAAATTAAAACTTTTTCATTATTTTTTGCAACAATAACATTAAAATTTATTTATACTGCAAAATATTTTTTCATCTTGAATGAAATTCAATCATTTTCTTGATTATGCTTTGTTGACACTCATCAATTTTGAAACATGAAAATAATAACATTTGTTTTATTTGTGAAAATGTTAATATACTTCAGATGAAATTCAATTTGTACAAAAATTGCAGAAATTACAGTACTGTTCTGAAAAAATTGAGATTGCTCACTGAAAATATTATTCTTAAATGATAAAAAAATTAATTAAGTGAAATTTATTACTTAAATTTATTGTGAGTTTTGTGCTCTGATTTGAGATTTTCATGTAGAAATTGATAAAGCTGTGTTTTTCAAGAGCACATTAGCAGAATCAGATTTATTTTCATTGTTAAATTCATTAAATTGCTTTTGTGTAAATTGATAATCATCATCTGATAAATTATTCATAATTGTTTTAATGATTAATCATACATGCAGTCAACTGCAGATGTAAATTAAACTTCAAAAAAAACATGAGAAGATATTTGTACTTAAGATTTTTGACTTGTTTGAGTATTTATCTATTAAGATTTGATGACTTGTTGATGAGTGAATTATTATTTTTGAACAAAAATATATAACAAGTATGATAATTAAACAATGTGAAGAATAAATTTGTTGTTCTGAAGCTGAAAATAATAACTCATCACACTAGTTCATGCTTAATGTGTGAATTTTTGACACTAATTTCAAAAAAAACATTAATATATTAAAATATGAATCTTCAGCTTCAATCTGATTTTTTTTTTCAATTTTTTCATGTTCAGAATTTCAAATCACTCATGAATTTTGTGATAAGCAAATTTGCTTGTTTTCATTTTCTGAGAAGCAAATTAAAAACTTTTTATGCTAATTGAATCTCAATTTTTACAATAATCAATTTTTTCAATTAACTTAATTATGTTGAAATGTGAGTAAATAATGAAAACTTGCTTTCTGAGAGTTTTATTAAATTGTGATAATTTAATAATTTAAAACAATATTATATTCTTCTGATTTCTGAAATTTGCATCTCATTAATTTTTTTTTACTAACATGACATTAATAAATTTTATTTTAAACATCAGAAAGCATCTCATATTGAATATTACTTGAAGATATAAACTTGACACAATTACTGACATTATCACAAATTTACATTTTCAATGTGAGTTTATTGTTCTGAAATATCATTGACTGAAATGACAATCTGCATCATATCACTTGAAATTATAAAAAGAATTTGACAAAAAATTAAAAAAAATAATTCATCAGATATTAAAGTAATTAAATTTATTATTAAAAAAATGAATTTTATAAAAATCAAACATTAATTACTGATTATTTGAAAAATTATTCAGATACAAAAATACTGAAAATTCTTTGATGAACTGAGTAATATTTTAAATAAATATATTTTATTTTGTTTCAATGACTGAAATGATGTTTCACAATTTTCTGCAAATGCTGTAATTATTTTAAGCTTGACATTGATTTTATAATTTATTGCTTCATTTTGTCTAAATTCAATTAATTTGCAGAAAGTTTGCCCAGAAAAGTTTTTTAGTCATGATTAAATTTTAAAATATATTACAGTTTCTGATGTAAATGAATTTATAAATATTCTGATACATTTTATGATCATACAAACAATGATGAAATGCATTGTTGCTTGACTGAAATACTTTAAACAAACTTTCAGTAATTTTAATAATGAGAAAAAACAGTATTTTTCTGTCACTGAAAATTTTCATCATGCATACTGTTTTCTTTACACACATCACAAGCATTTAGAATGTCAGATGAAGTTAAAAATCAAAATTTTAAATAATTTCAGCTGACTACAAAAAAACTCAGCAATAATACTACATTACTTCAATAATAATAATAAAATAATTAATTTGAATTTGCTTCTGATTAATTACTTCATTATTAAGATTTTTGATTACAGTGTGCTGATATTGATTCAGAACAACAATGATGAGAACAACAATGATGAGAAAAAAATATTATGAATTTAATTGACAATGTACTTAACTTCAGTGATGACAACATCAAAACTCAATCAGAATCAGAAATAATTGAATATAATTTTGCTTATATTCAGTTACTCAATCCGACAGAACAGAAGTAATTATCACTAATTAAGTATACAGTTAATAAATTAATAATTCATGAAAACAAATGAAATGACCAGCTTTCAAGTGATGATCAAAAAAACATTTTGAATGAATAAATTAATAAAATTATTCAGAGTATTTAAAAGCTTTTGTGATGCAAAATTGAAAAAATTGACATTAATGCAAAAAAAAACAATGAAGAAATTAACATTGAAATACAGCAAATTTTTAATCATATTTTTTAATCAACTGAAGATTATGATTTATGTTGTAAGCAGTGTAATATTAATAAAAATATGTGTAAATTATTTTTAAATGAATCAGACTCTTTCTTTTTGTTATGTTATCAGATAACTGAAGTTGATATTATGATGAACATTGAGATTAATACTTGAAACTAAATGAGAAAGAAACATACTGTTTTACAAGCTGAAATTCTCACTGACAACATGAATTTTGATAAGATTGTTGAAATACTTATCTTGATTTACATGATGTTAAAAAAATTTTTAAAACATGATTGTATTTCTAATCTCACTGTGATAACTTATTTTTCTGACTGTTATCTCTAGTTCATATTTTGATTATCATTGTTATTTTCAAAAGAATCTTTGTTTTTACTTTGTCAGTAGTTCATTTTGAATTGAAGATAATTAAATATATCAGACTTGCTGCATTGACAAAAACATTTTTACTGCTGTTTTGATGAATTTTAATGAATTAAATTTATACAGAAAATTGAAAGACATTGTGTGTACTGTTTTCATTATATTTTATTATATCATTGTGAAATATATTCTCATCAAGTCAACTGTGTTAAAAAAAATCAGCAAACATGACAGAAATGTTGTTTCAGAATAATAATAATAAAAACTTTCTGAATTTACTGAAAACTTCACTTTTTGATGAAGCTGCAAACTTTGAATCATTAAAGTATATAATTAGAACTTCAGTGAAGTCATTAAAAAAAAATTTGAAGTTTTGAATGAAACAAATGAAGTTAAAAATACTGCACTGATGAAGAAAAATAAAAAATTTTATAAATAAATTGTTAAGTATAAATTTTGTTTTTCTGATTCAATATTTCATGTCATCATTGATGAGAATGATGATATTTATCATTTTCAGTTAACATTCACTCATGCTGCAAAATTACTTATTTTTTAATTTAGATAAATTGTTTCAGTCACATCTCTTCTGAATAAAATGAGAAATTTTTATAATTATGCTTATGTAATGTACAACAAAAATTGAAATTTTGATTTCAGTAAAAAATTTAGTGATTTTTTTATTTTAAAAAAGTTTTGTGAAGCAGTAATTTCTGATAAAATGTTTGAATTTTTTAATTTTTTAAATATTTATTAATTTTGTTACAATGATAGTTGCAATACTGATGCTTCTGAAAATGTATATGATATACTGTATACTGAATATTTTTGTAAATAATGTATGAATGAAAAATAACATTTCTTTAAAATATGTGAATAATGTCAGACTTGTGTTTAATCTCACTGAACGGCTTGAATATTGTGAATTTTATTTTTAACTGACAAAAATATTATTAAAATATTCACTTAACTTGAAGAATTCTGATGATGAGAATTGTGAAATAAATATCAGATATATTAAAAATTTGTGTTATAAATTAATATTTTTGTGATTTTCTGCTTTTTATTTGTGCATTGATCAATTAAAAATAAAAATTATGCAAATCAAAAAATTGCTGTCTCATTCTGATGATGATTTATATGATTTTTTATATTACATTCATGTGAAAAGTGATTATTAATATCATGTGTTTACTACTCACATCAATCATGCTTTGAAGTTTGTGAATATCTCATCAACTTTTAGATACTTGATGAAGACTATTTGAAATGTGATGAATAAACAGAAAAAGTATTTAGTGATCTTTAGTCAAATTTTTGTTATTTTGTAATTAATTTACATGTTCTGTGTCAATTGAAATTTGACAACTAACTGACTTCATTTCTCAACTATACAGTCTGAAAGAAATTAGATAATCACTGATTTTAATAATCTTTTGAACTTGCTTTGCATTTTAATTTTAATTCATCAGATAAATGAATTTGATGTGAATCTTCAATTAAATAATTATTATTATATAATTATTGTAAAGCTTCTGCACAATTTCAACACATTTGTTTAAATTCAGACTCATTTTGCTCACATCAGACAAACAAATCAAGTTTATATTTAAATTTTGTTCAATGATCATATTTTTTAGAAATGATGACATGTGAATCTTGCAAAAAAAATAATATCTAACTTGATGATTCAATTGAATGACTGTGTCAAGACATTAAATTTTGTTGATATAAACTTCATTAATGAATATGCAGAAAAAACTTTGAATTATATAATAAATTAAAAAAAGGTGTATGATATGAAACAGTATTTATAAACTGAATTTTAAAATTTTTATTCTTTCTAAATTGCTTTAATCAAGATTTTTTAGAATTGAACACTTACTCAGTATAAAAGAAAAATGAAAAAAATTTATTTTGTTAAAATTAAGCAATGAAAAAGTGAATGCAAGATAAAAATTGAGACAGCACACAAAATTGCTGATGAACAAAAAACAGCTGATAAAAAAAATTTCAGAAATCACAATGCATAAAAGAAATTAATACTGCTGCTGCTGCAGCAACTGCAGCAGCAGCAGTTAGCAATATTAATATTGCTTCAAAGCAACATTAAAATGAAATTGCTGAGTAAACTGATTTGAAATTTTAGCTGATTTTTTTTTCAGAATAACAAAATAATAATAAAAATTCTTCTGATACATCTGTCACTTCTGAGAATGTTTTTATTTTTTTTAGTATTAAAGATGTTTTTGTTGCTGAAAATATTTTTATTATTGATGATAATCTTACTGTTACTGTTTTTATTTGTTTTAAATATATTGAGAAAATCAGTTTGATTTCTTATTCTGAAAAAAAATTTGTTGTGTTTTTTAATTTATCAAATATGCACATAAATATTTATTCAAATTATCAGACTTGCAAGTGCTTTGTGAATTTTAGTTTTGATGATGAAAATGATGATTTGACTGATGTAAATACATCTACAAAAAAATAAAATGCTGATTTTCAAGTTCAATACTGATACATTTGTGAGAAAATGTACAAAAAGAGCAAAGTGATTGTATTAAATTGAAAATTGACTGATTTGAATCTTGATGATGTATAATTATTGAAGAAGTATGATGAATAATAATTACATAATGTATAGCATGAAATGTTGTTCTGAAACTACATTGTAATGATTTTAATGATTAATACATTTTTTATTTGTTTTGTTGAGTAATTAAAATCACAATAATATATTAAAAGTAATTTGATTTTTTCAATTAATATAATATCTTCAGTATTTGTATCTTGTAATCTGTAACATGAGATTTAAATGTTATAACAACACAAAACAGTATTGTGTACAGTTTTAGTCAGCTTTCAGAATAGTGAGTAATGTTAAGTAATTTTTTTAAAGATTATACTGCATTGAGTATAGTATGTGATAATCATAATTTACTTGCATGTTATTTGTTCTGACTTGAATTTGTTTTGTATATTGAATAAAATTTTTAAATTGTTGTCTTTACTTGTACAATTCAAAATCATGATCTCTACTACTTGACTCAACTTGAACTTGTTTGCAGTTTAGATTACTCTTCAAGTACTTAATACTGAATCTGAAGCACATTCACAGTTAATGTTTGCTAATTATTTTTTTTCAACAATGCACTGCTTCAAAAAGAAAACAATTCATTAATACTGTTATTAAATTTTCATATATGTAAAAATTTTTTGATTATTCAGAGTAATGAAAATTTACTTAAATTAATATAAAAACTAGAGTTAATCATCAAACTTTATAAATCTGAATCTGATTCAGTTTAATTTATTTGTTGATTTGATTCAGATGAATAAGTTTTCAAAAATTATTTAGCAGATAAAGTAGAATTTAAAACTTCTGGATTTGAAGATTTGTCAGACAGACTCAATTTGAATTATTTAAAACTTATAAAGTCTAATTAGTATGAATAAAATTTATTTAAATCTAAATTATCACTCAACTCTCTATATTTAGAGACTGGGAGAGTTTGAAGTTCTAGAATTATCACTTATTGTCACAAAAATTTTTATAATTATTACTTATTATCATGTAAACTGCTGCTATGAACTGCTACAAACTGCTGGCAGACAGCAGCAGATCAGATTGAAACTTTATGCTAAACATCATTAAGTATAGCTTCAAGATCTTGATACTTGATGAGTGTCTGAATCAGATTTTGCTCAAATTTTAGATGCTTACAAATAAAGCAGAATTTACTCTTTTCAAACTCTAGATTTTTTTCAGATAAACAAATTTTTTTTAGAATTTGATTCAATCTGAAAGTTGATCAACTTTAATAAAAACTTTATCAATTTTTATACTTAATTTTGTATCAATTTTTGCAATCTTCTTTTTCATAAATTATAAATATATAATGTGAATTAACAATTATACAATGATATCAATATCAATGTTTTACAGTTGATATTATAATATTTTATTAAAAATCAGAAAAAAGAAAGTGTGTTGACTTCTCAATTTTTGTTTTTTTTATATTATCAGATTAAAATTTATTTTAATTAATAATACTTGTTTTTGATTTCTTACAATACTACTGTTGACTTAAATTATTTTAAAAATTTATTTTATTTTCTGATTTATTTATACTTTTGATGAAATTTTTTTTGAAAGTTGATGTCAGAAAATGACATTAACTAAATCTGATCAAATTGTAATGAAAAATTCAGTACTTTCTTTCACTATAATATATACAGCTAAATTAATATTTTAGGTTGATACACTTTAATTGACAGATATTTTTTTAGTTATTTTTCTTATTGATTTTACTTTTGTTAATCATTTATATTATATTTTGAGTGATGTTACATACACATTACATTTACTATTCTGACACCATCAGTTTAATAAGTGTTGAGTAATCACTATTAGCACACTATATATAAATTTGTAAGCAGTATAGTGAGATATTAACAACACATCACATATAAACTGAATATCAAGTCATTAGTAATATTGATCACTTCAATATTTTAAAATTACAGAGTGAAGAAGCAAGAGATTGAATGAAAATTTGCTCTGATTTTCAAAATCATTCATCAAATCTTCCTGTTGTTATTCACAAATTTACTTATTCTACTAAATAATCAATATAAATCTCAACAACAATAATTATTGCTCAAATAACTATTTTTCATGTATTTAACAGCTTTTCTTTCTATTCAATCACTTGATTTGACAAATAAGTCTGTAGTTGTGAATGCAGAGTCTCAGATGAAAATTATTAATCTGTCTGATGAAACAAATCTGAAACTGCAAACTAGCTTAAACTGACTGTGAAAATCAGAAATTTTCTTTTTTTTTATTTCATTTTAAGTGTTTGAAATCAATCAGAAAACAGAAATGAAATTTAGAGTCAAGTTATCAGAATTAAATTACTACTACATGAAATGACACTGAAAGAAAACATAACTGAAAATATATGAACTGAAATAAAAATGAAACTGTGAATGAACTTGTCAAAATAAATTAAAAATTAACATTTAGTTCTTAAGATGAGAATGAAACTGCAATTAACATACATAAAATGAGACAAAATTACATAATCTTGAAATCAGAGGTTCTGATTTTTGATTACATAACACAAAAAACATAAATAACAATTTTTGATAACAAATATAAATAAATTCTGCTGAAACATTCATCAACTCAAAAGTTATATGACAAAATAACAGTCTAAAATAACAATTTCAATCACATGTGAGTTTAATAATATATCATTATTTATGTTTTTACTGTTATCATCACTGCTTTTTTTTGTAATTTTATAATTTTTTTACTTGACTTCTTAATTTTTTTGACTTTCAGATATTTTTTTTATTATTAAATTCACATTTTTTTATCAATTGTACTTTCTCAGCAAGTTTTTTTTTCTCAACATGTTTATCATCTTCAATAATTAAACAATTATTATTAAAATTATCATCAGATATAATATTCTTATTAACAAGTAAGTTTTGATTATTATATTTCATCAATATAATTTTTTTGATTATCAGTTCTACAAGATGTTCTCATTAATAAAAACAAATGTTTTTTTTTGAATTAAATTCTCACTTCATATTAACAACATGTAACAGTACATCAAGTATATTTTTGATCATTCACATTACAATAAAGTACTGATATTCAATACTCACTTACATTTTAAAAATATTTTTTTTCAGTATTTGAGAAATTCAAATATCATGTAAATATCATTCAAACTTATTTTTTGATTTCACATCATCAGTATTTTTTTTATATTATCATTTATAATTGTATTTAAATTGTAGTTTTAAATTAAATGAATTTTTTCAAATTTATTATCAAAAATTGTTATTTTTGAATTAAAATCATTCTTCAGAACAATTTCTGATGTTTTTTTATATTTTTTGTAATTTTTATTATAAAACTTAATTATAAATTCTTTATATTCATTAAACTCATTATTTTTTCAGTATTTTAAACTTAGAGTATTCATGCAAATACATGAATTGAGAACAGCAATCACTGAATAAATTTTTTCATACTTATCTGCAGTTTTTGAATAATATTTAAACAATTTAATAAATACATTTTGACAAAAATTAATTAATGCATTTTTTCAGTCATTTTTCAGACATGTTTCTTTTTCTCACTTATCAAGATGATTAAATATTGCATTGTATACTTAAAAGTTTAGATGAATCATTGATTTTTTTATCATTAAGAAACTTTTTGTATATGTTATAAATAATCACAAGAAATATATGACATATTTCATTTGTTTTTATTCATTATCAGTTAATTAAAGTTTCTTGATTTTTGCAATTTCAGTGTTCTTAATTCATATATTCAAATATTGTCTCAGAAAAAAAGCTTGAATTATTATATTATAAATTAAATTTCATTAAGTTTTTACATCAATCTTTATATTTATTTATCAGCTGATTGCAGATTACAAAAAACTTTTTAACATTAAAAAAAATACAAACAGCATTAACAAGCAATCAAATTTAAAAATATTATTATAAATAAAATGTTTCAAACTCATTATTTCAGTCTGTTATTGATTTTTTAAAGTGTACTCTTGAATGTTTCAATCTGAAGTTCATCTAAAATATGATCATTATTAAATTTAAATGATGAATTTTCATTTTCACTTTCAATTTTCAATTCATTCATCAATTGCTTCACAATGAGCTGCAAAACATGAGTAATACAAGAAATTGATTTAAGTTTCATATTTCATTCATAATTATTAATTTATCTGATGTTCATCTGTAGAAATTCTCAAAAAATATAATTATTATTGATGTTATTTACAGTAATGCAAAATAATTGCTTCATTGTTTTATTTTGCTTCAAAAGCTTGTATAATGCTTCACTTAAATTCATTTCATTATGAAATTCTTGCAGTAATTCAAAATCAATCAGTTTTTTTTTTAAATTTTTATTTGTTCATCACAAAATATGCTACAACACTTATAAAAAAAATTATATGAAAACTTAATCATACATTAACAGCAAATAATATTTTTGTATCTGATTCACAATTTTATAATAGTCAACTTACTGTTCAATTATATTTGTCATTCAAGAAATTATGTACTTTAATTCAATAAAAAAAATTAAAAATTACTGATGATCAGAAATAGCAAACTAAATTTCAGAAGTGTTTATCATTAATTATATAAAAAAATAAATTCAGCAAGATGAGTATTTTGAGAAGAAAATTATGAAGATTGTTTTTGAAATAAAAAACTAATTTTTTAATAATTTTTGAACACTTGCACTGATTTATTTGAATTTAATCAAGTTTTTTATTAAAAATTATTATCATAAGTAAAAGAAAATTTCTTATCAGTATATTATTAAATAATTCATTTCTGTTATATTTTAAAAAAGCAGCATGATTACAGTCTCTGCTGTTTATGTACTTCTTCAATTCATTAATGTTATAATTTGTATATATTGAATGTTTCAGTATGATGTTGCATTTTTTACATATAACAACTAATTCATTGTTAGATTTTTCTGTTGCTTGTATCATTTAATTTTATGCAGTGAAAAATTGCTTGATGCTGTTTCATACAAAATGAACATAATTATAATTTTTTAATAATTTTTTTGCAGATGTTGCATCTCATCACTGATTAAAAATAATATTTTTAGTAAAATTATAAATAATAAAAAACTTCTCATGAAGATAAAGTTCAGTTAATTTTTTGTCAGAAACTGATGATTAAATATTTAATAATAATAATAATAAAATTAAAATTATTTTTACATTCAATAACACAACAACAGCAAAATCTGACATTGAAATAAATATATTAAGCTTGAAATGTAAAAAATGAAAAATATTTAAATTAAAATAATGATAACAAATTTTAATAATAAATCTGATAAATTTTGAAAATTTTGAGTAAATATTTCAGAGTCTGATTCTGAATCATGTAATTGTCAAAATATCAGATATTGAAAAATAATATTTATTTATTGATATTTTCATCTTATATTTAAGTTCAAACTTCATATTTCACTATCTTCAGTGAATACTCAACAAAACAATGTTTAATATTGATTATTTCATATGTATATTGAATATACATATAGTGAATTTACTTCTTACAGAAATTTAATATAAAAATAAGATGTGATTTTGTTGAAATCATTTTATTGACAATTAATTCTAACTTTAATCACTGTGTTTGAGCTGCAATTTTGATGAAAATTTTTAATTAATTATCATTTAATCTTCATTATAATTATCATTCTTATTTTCACTTTCATTCAACAATACAATCATTTCAAAATCTGTTTTTTTGATTGTTTTTGAAGTTAATGATTTTTCAAACTTCTTCAAATCAGCTTGCTCAAAAAAATATTTTATTTATTTTTTGACAAAATTATTATCTGTATCTACAATTTTAAAACAATTATATTTATACTTAGTTTAATCAGTCTTCAGTTTTTGAATAATTCAGTAAAAGTAAGTTTGAAAACAGCTTATAATATTATGATTTTGAGTTTCTGACTCAGTCTAGTTATTTTATCATTATATACACTGATTTATTATTTAAATTTATTATTTTTTTTATTTTTTGCTTAACTGTATTGCAGTCTTAAATTTTTTTGTACAATATTCTTTTTTATTTTTAACTTTCTTGATTTTTTTCATTTCTTCAATTTCAAAATATTTATAAAATTTTTCTTGATCAAATCACTTCTGCATCACAATTTTAATAATAATAATTTTTTGCATCTTATATTTTTTTGTGTCATTTTTTTTAATAAATTTATCAGTAAATATCTGAAATTTATTATTAAAAACTGTTGTTATTTTACAGTTTTTTTCAAATATTAAATAATATTATATCCGATTTTGCAATCAGTCTGATCAGTTTTGTATTTTTTTTTTCTAATTAAATATACATTTCTTCTCACATGCAGCAACAGTTTTTGATCACATCAACAATTGTTTTTTTAAACTCAAATTCTTCATGATAAATCATAAACAGTAATGAAATTTAATAATGAATGATGCTCTCTTGATTGATATGATGCAATGAGCTGAATAAAAGTGAAATTGAAAAAAAAAGCATCAGAAAGTGAGATGTTTATGTATATATGTAAACAAAAACAAAAATGATGAAAAGCTTCATAGCAATACAAAGTTATATGATTTTATGTTTTTATAATTTTATTTTTTGTTTATGGTTTTGTTTTTGTTTATTTTTTCTTTTTTTTATAATATTTTCCAATCATCACTTATCTTGTGAGTATTCTTATGTTTTTACAAAAATATATAACTGACATGTGATAAACAAATTATCAATGACTGAAAACAACATCATTAAGATTTCAGAGTGAAAATGAAAACTGTTTTTGAAAATGTGATTAATAATATTATACATGCAATGAAGAAAAGTGTCACAGAAAGTCATTTCAACATTATCAAAAAACATTTCAATGATGCAAATATGAATATAAAAAATGTTAAAAAAAATAAAAGTGAAAATGAAGATTCTGAATCAAAAAAAAATATAATGATGTAGCAATCTAAAAATCATCACAATAAAAATGCAAATGAAAATTATATTTTTTATAATAATTCTGATTTTAATGATTTCAATGTGAGATTTGAAAATTATATATAAATAACAAAATATAATAACAGTTCTGTGAAAATTTGTCATTAAAAAATGTAATAAATATAAATTAATTAAACATGCAATTATATTTTCTGAAACAGCTTCAGTTCTGCAAGTTAAGTATCAGCATTATTTGAATAATTACAATGCAAAATATTAAACTTAACATGAAATACACTTAAATATTTTTATCACTTAATAAAACACAACAAATCTGGTTTTATGCATTTTAAATTTTTATAAAATTAATAGTAAATAACAGTTTCTGATAACAGTTTCACAATCTAACAAAGTTTTAAAAGCAATTCAAGAAATATACTGATATTAATATAATTAAAATTTTTTTATTCTTCAGATACAATTTCAGCAACTGATTTATTAAATTACTCTCAAGATGAATTTAGCATTTTACTGACAGATAACTGCTGTTAATGTTTTTCAACTTGTCATCAACAATACAATCATCACACTTTTTAAGTGTAAGTATATTTTTCACTTTCAAAAATTTCATTTACTAATACAAAACAAATGACATTTAAGCAATAATTCATTAAAATCAAATTATTTTGACTTGAAATGATATTTGATTGATTTTTCAGCTGATTCAACATATTAATAATTTGTTTTTTGAGCATGCATTTGCAGAAACTCATGAGAGAAAAAAATAAAAAGTTTTTTTGAAGAAATATTTATAAAATATTAAATAAATAAAATAAATTTTCAGTGAAGCAATGTGTCTTACAATAAATCAATAAATTTTCAGAAATTTGTTTTTCTTGTATAATTTTTATCACATGATGTGATAACAGTTCAAAATAACAGTTTTATATGCAAATGTGTCAAAATACTTTACCTGACATTAAAACTGAAAATTTTCATTTCATTTTATTTCATTAATATGAAATGATTTGAAATGAATCTGAAATTAAAATTTTGTTATTAGAAACTGAAATGAAATTACAATTTATTTATTAAAATGAAACTGAAACTAAAAAGAAAATTTCTGAAATGAAATTGAAATTTTTCATCATGTAGTGATAACAGAAATGAATAACAATTTTTGTTACTAAAACTAAATTTAAAATTACAGTAATTGAAACTGAAACTGAATCTACTGAAATAAAAAAAAATTTTTGTTTCATGTGATCAGTTTAAATTAGCTATTTGTGAGCAAATTTACTGAGAATTTCAGAGATAAATTTGCTAAAAATTCAGAATATTCATTAAAAATTTATGAACAAATTCACTGAGAATTCTGAAGATAAATTTGCTAAAAATTCAGAATATTTGCTAGAAATTTGTGAGCAAATTTGCTGAAAATTTAAAGATTAATTTACTAAAGATTTTGCTAAAAATTTGTAAACAAATTCACTGAGAATTCAGAAGTCAATTTGCTAAAAATTTTACTAGAAATTTGTAGATAAAATCACTGAGAATTTTAAAAGTAATTCACTGAACAATCAAGTCTCAAATTTTTCAAATTCACAATTTGAAAATATCAGAATAATTAATTACTAAGAGCTTAATGTCTTCATTATTGAAGTTTATATGTGATATGTTGTTAATATCTCACCATACTGCTTACAAATTTATATGTAGTGTGTTAATAATGCTTACAAAGCATATAGTGTCAGAATAATAAATGTGATGTGCATGTAATGTCATTTTATATTTTTTTGTTATACTCTTTTTTATTGATTGCTGAAAATATATATGAAGAAATATTTATTTATCATCAACAAAAGACAGAGAAAGAACATACAAGTTTACATCTACTTTTTGATATATATATTGACATTATATATACATATATTGTTAGTCACTTGATTGTTTTATTGTTGATACTAGTTATTGATATATATAAATCAATATATTGTTCTTTCAATCATGTCATTATTACATGATATTCAGCTTGTCAAAACTAATAAATTGATAACTTCAGCTTTATTTATTGATATAAGAGAAGCTTTTAACTATGTTTCAATTGATAGACTTATTAAAATTTTTTCTGAACTGCAACTGTCAATCTTACTGACTAAATGAATTATTCATTTATGCAATCAAGAAAAATTCAACTGATTTTTAATGAGAAAAAACAACAATCAAAATCATTTATAAATATAAATATTTTACAAGAATTTTTTCTGTCATTTATTTTTTTTCCGTATATACAAGATATTTATTTAAGAATGAAGAAAATCTGACAAATGTGAAAATATCAAATAATATTAATGATGCTGACTTTGTAGTTATCTCAGAAACAGTTGAAGAAAATTATCAAAAACTCAAAAAAGTATTAAATTTTATGCTAAATAGACAACAAAATTATGTGATTCAATTTGATATGAAAAAAACTGAATTAATACACTTTGTCAAAAATTATGATGAAGATAAACATTCAGTCATTTTGAATGATATGATATTTATGTTCAAAAATTTAGTGAGATGACTTGATATTTGATTTGATAATAATCTAACTTTTAAGAAACATGTGAAAATCAAAATAACAGTAGCTAAACTGCAAATAAGTTCAGAAATAAAGTTGATCACAAAATTTTGTAGATCTGAGCCTGATCTGATCTGACTCACTTGTTGGTCTGATTTGAACAGACAAGCTTTCAAAAGCTATTCAGTGAGTAAAGCAGAGTTTATAACTTGTAAATTTAAAAATCTGCCAGACAAATCTGATTCTGATTATTTAATGCTAGTAAAATTAAAACAAATCATTGAACAGATGTTCAGATTTGATTATTTGAAAGTAATTTGCTAGTAGCAGTCAATTTACAAAGCAATGACATTAAAAATTTTTGTCATAAATTATGAATGTACAGATTGTGACATTAAAATAAAAAACAATATCATAATTTTAATCTAAATTATAATCAAGAACATATGTTTTACAAAGTAAAATTATTTTTTTATTATTAATTTATAATTTGTCATGTCACACAAGAGCAACAAGTCTAATACACTATCAGTGCTCAATATAATCTGAATGATTAATAAGTTTTCATTGTCATGCAGTACAGTATTCAATCTTCACATGATCATCAACATTTAATGATTCAACAAATTATGATCAAGAAATTACTTCTGCTTGTAAATCTTAAAATTGTTGAAATTGTTTCACAAATTGCACAAACAATTCATCATTATTTTTTTCAAAAAAATTTTGTGCTAGTCATCTTCAATTCTAATGTTGACATAATGTTTGTTTTCATTCTCATGTGAAAAAATATTGTTGTCAAAAAATATTTAATTCATCATCATTGAACTTTAGTATCATATCATCATCAGAAATATACCAAGACAACTTTAAAAAATTATTATTCATATTATCATCTTGTGTTAATTCAGAAATGTTATTTTTCAGTTTATTCTCACTGTCTGAATTTCAGTAAAAGTTTTTTTAAGCTTAAAATTATCATTAACAAGTTGAAGCATTATTGTTTTTATTATATTTAAAGTTAAATGTGAACAACAATAATGACAAATATCACAAAAAATATTGAAAAAATTTTTCATTTTAATTTCACTTGCTGAAACTGCAAGTACATCACAAGCAATTTAAATAAAAATTAAAAATTAAGCAGCATTATTTCATCAGTAAGTTAAAAAGTTTACATTATAACATATTTTTAAATTCAATTTAAGTTAAAATTGTGAAAAAAAAAATCATGATGATTTTCAAATGTATAAAACAAACATTATCTTCAGCAAAATAAGCATTCAGCTTTTCAGAGTCATTTTATCTTCATGATTCATCAAAATTACATCAAAATTTTTTTGTATCATATGTCAAATGAGCTGTTGACACAATAATTTGTGAAAATAAATTCTGCTTGCAAGATTAAAACTGAAATGATTAATTTTGTGATTGTGTGAACATTATTTGTGCATAATATAAACATAATTTTCAAAAAATTGCTTCATATTCAGTATATTAATTAGCATTGTCATTTTTTCAAATTTTTTTTTCAAATTTATGAAGCTTCATGTTTGATCAAGAATTGTTTTCATGACATAAAAATAATCATGTTCACTGTATGTTTTTATATAATAATTTCACAACTTTTCATATGCTGCAGCAAAATGATTTTTCAATTCACATTTTCATCATGTAATTTTCAAAACAAGTCATCATCATGAAGCATTATATAATCAAATAAGATGTTGTATATTATAAACATTATGTATATGTTTGAATTTTGCACATTGAAGAAACTAGCAGTAAATGCATAAAAAAAATGAATAATTTAAATAAAATATTTTATTTGCTTTTAGTTTTCATCAGTAAATCAAAGTTGTGCACATGCTGTTGCATCATAAATTTCAGTAAACTTATTCACTGTATTTTATAAACAAAAAGCATGTTTCAGCATCAAAAATGTTAAATTTCAGTATGTTTTGCAATTTTACAGCAACAAAATTAAATTTTTTGACAGTACATTTCATAACAAATCATATTATAATTCTCAAAATATCAATTGCTGTTGCAAACTAGCATTTACATAACATGTTAGCTTTCAAATCTAGAAGTGTGCAACAAAATCATCAGCAGATTTCAACTTAAATTAAAATTAAAATATGATATATTATTAATGACAATCAGTGTGTGAGTGTACTTACTTTCTTAAAAATTTGTGAAATGCTCAATTAACTTTGCAAATTCTGATTTTCATTATTTCAATTCTTTTCAATCTCATTATTAAATGCTGAAATCTTCATGAAGTTCAGAAATGCATTGACCACTAGCTGAATAACATGTGTCAGATATGAAACATGCTGATATGTATCAAAAATTCATTGTAATGTTAAATTTAACATATTTTAAAGCACATTTTTCTTCAGCAGATCATGAGTCAATCTTCTTGTCAATGTATTGTTGTTTGAAACATTATCAATTATAATTGACATGACTTAATTAAGAAGCTTATGAGTTGTCAAAACTGATAAAATTCAATTCATCAAAATAACATTTTTGTGATTTTCATCACATGACTCAAATTTAAATAACACTTGCTGAAGCTTTTAATTATTGTCAATGAAGAAGTTTACAACTGTCAGAAATGAATATTATATTAAACTTAATTAACAATCACAAGCAATTGCAATTTTAAAATCAACAAAAAAACACTAAAATATAAATAAAATTGATTTAGTTGCAGAACTCATCAATCATCACTGAATGATCTGTTGCTTTGAAATTATTAATAACCTATCATTAAAAATAATATGAAGAAAATGTTAAAACTGTGTATATTTAACAATTCAAAATGAAGATTGAGTTGCAATCACAAAGCACATAAGCTGCATTTTAATATTTTCTCAAATTAATGCAAGCTTATGCTGATTTTGATGAATATTGTCAGTCTTTGAATTTAAATTAAAATTGAAATGAAAGAGTTTTTAAATTTTTTCATTTCACAAAAACATTTTTTTGAAATCTGTATTTCTTTTTGCACATCAAAAAATTTTATCATTTGTTGTGCTAGCATATTTTTTCATTAAATTAATTTTATAATTCTTCACTTGCAGATGCTTTAAAAAATTTTCACAATGAATATATCACATTTTTGAATGATCATTAGCATGAAAAATCATTTTCTTAAAATGTTTTCATGCTTCAGTGAATCAACAACTTGAGTTTCATGAAAATGTTGTATTGCAAGCAGCAAGTTTTTGTGAGAATAAAGTAATACATCATCAATTAAAAAATGTAGCTAATTGCTCATCATCATAAAAAATACATCAGATTTTTTTTGACTTATTTAGTAACTCAAAATTCTCAGATGAAACTGATTGAGTATTAAATAAAAAAACTGATGTATTTAACTGAGATTGAGAAGCTGAAGCAGAAGAAATAAAATTAAATAAAATTAATTTTAATGTGAAAAAATCTGATATAATAACACTTTTTGTCAGATGTGAAATATTAAATTGCTGAAATGATTCATGCAGTGAAAGAAACATAATTGCTTGTATTTAACAAAATACACATGAAGAATTTAAAAAATCTGAAAAGCAAAAACAATTCATGATGAAAAAAAAAATAATACTCAAATTTGATAATAACAAAAAAAAATTCATTAAAAAATTAATAAAATGCAAATTGAATTGTCATCTGCAACTTTCAATGTTTATTATTGTTAAGCTTATATAAAATATTCACAATTTAATTTAAGTTAAATTGCATCTGAGTGAGTTTTCATCAGAATTTTTATTTATCAATACACAGTAATAATCAAATTGTTAATTTAACTACTGTAAATATTTAATATTTATCATTATTTTCACAAAAAAATTTTTTTATCAAGAAAGTTAAAATTTAACTTAAGTTAAATTGCATTTGCTGCATCAGTCAAATCAATTTTTTATTTGTATTGTGCAATTATTTAATTTAGACTTTTAATAATTCTACATATGAACAATTCAGTTTTCAGTTTATCTGAATTTGACTGAAGTTCATTTAATCTTCTTGATGATGCAAGTTTTATTCACAATTTCAGTGATTTTTTATTTAAATAATTTTGCTGATTGAAATGCTGCAGCTGATATTCTGAAAAATTTCAATCACAGTATTTATAACAGAATTTAAAAACTAGTTCAAGTTGAAGTTTCAGTCTGATTCAGATCTTCATTATAAATTTTTTTCTCATTAATATCACTATTGTCATTGTTTTTTTTATCTTGTGAATTATTTTTGTCAAATTTGTCAGTATTATTTTTGTCAGATCAATCTTCAAACAAATGCAATTTTGGTCAAAATTGTCATTTGATTGTTTCTGAAGTGTAAATTAAATCAAGTTTTTATATATATTATCAAAATTTGATGATCATCTGACATTGATTAATATTCTTGAATATTTTGTAAGTAACTCAAGAATACAATGATATTCATTTTGTTGATTAATTCAAACTCAATTAGCTTCAATCAAAAAGAAATTTTAAATCTAACTTAAGTTAGATGTAGATTTATTATGCTTTCAGCAACATGCTTATTGTTATTGAATAATTTTGTTCAACATTTTGACACAATGAATTTATATTAAAGTGAATTCAAAATAATGATCTTCAGATGAGAATACATTCAGAAAGTTTCAAACACATTTTCTTGCATAATCAACTTGTCACAGAATGTTTGATAAGAAAGCATCTTAATCAAAATTAACTCATAATTCAAGCAATATTAAGAGATTGTCAACATATTGTTTCATGCAGTTCATAATGCAAAATTTTCATCACATTTTAATATTTCAGTATTAATATCTGATTGAATAATATAATTTAAACAAATAAAAAAACATACTGAATCATGTTCATTGTAGTATTTCATTATATTTTTAAAAAAAAACTCAACATTACAAGCACACAAAATTAGTATTTCTTGTCAATGTTTATGATCAACTCTTGATTAATACTTCTTGATTTTCTCACTAGTAGTTGAGATCTCAACAATTATAATTGCTTTTTTTGAAACAGCATTCTGTATTCAGTGTCAGTTTTAAAATTTAACTTAAATTAGATTTTAAAATATAATGTACATATCAAATTTTGAAGTGCAAAAATATTGAAGTCAGTTTCAAAATATTCAACAAAATTTTACATCTTCTCAACAAATCTCACTGTGATTTCAAAATTCATATTTACAATTTGCATGTTTACTTTAATACTTGAAATAATGAAAAAAGTATTTGATTTAATGCTCACAATTCAAAATTTTATATTTTTTATTAATATCATTTTTGATAAATTATTTCTGTTTGCATTATAATTTTTGAAAAACAACAATTTCATGATTTTTATTTATGTAAAATGTTATAGCTCTTTACTTATTAACTGAAAATATTTTCATGCTGAATAATATCAAAAAATTACATGCTGTAATACTTACTTAGTAAATTTACAAATTTTATTTACAATCTGAATGAATGTCAATTACTGAAACAATGAATGCACAGAAGATTGTTTATTTTGTGTCAACAACAAAAATATTTTATTATAATTTTTGTCACTCAGTGATATTAAAAATTTTAATTTTCAGATGTTATAAGTAATCTGCTTTTATAACAACAAAATTGACAAACACAAAAATAAATATATATTAAAATACTTAAAAAAAATTGCAAAAATTTCTTTCAGACAATTATTGATATAATCATTTTTCATGAGATAAAATAATGATTGAAGCTCAGTGTCAGTGAATGATAACTTAAAATTAAAAAAAAACTGAAAATCACTGTACTGTAATTTTAACACAGTTTAATCAAAAATTATTCAGAATGATTGATAAAAGTTATTAAATTTAATTTTCAAATCTAACTTAAATTAAAATATTTATAAATTAATAAAAACTTTTGAAAAATGCAGATCACTACTCACTTAATTTAGCTAAAAATTTATTATTTTTTTAGTCAATGTGACATTAAAATGCCAGCAATCATAATTTGTGGTCACATATTGAAAAAATATTTTATAATATATTGAGTTTTTTAAACATATAAATCATCTTGCAAAATATTTCATATTCATCTCAAAATTCTGATACATTCATTTTTTCAAATGCTTGTTAAAACTCAATAATTTTGTCTTCTGATTAACATTTTTTCTCTTTCATACACTTACAGCATAAAAAAACATATTTTTATTTAAATTTATTTGATACACATTAACTTTGTTTGATCACAATGCATGTTGCACATCAGAATTATCAAATATAATTTGATAATTAAAAGAATTTACTGCTCAAAAATATTTCTACATTGAAATTGAATATCAGTAAACATCAATATCATTTTTCTTGTTTTAATTTAAATTAAAATTGCTAAATAATTAATCTTGTCATTTATATGTTGTTCAGCTGTCTGTTGCTTTTTGAGCATTTTTTTCAAAATAATTTTTCAATGATTGTCTGCATTTAAAATTAATTGCAGCACATTTGAGTTTTTATTTAATTATGACAAAATGATAAATGCTTGCTCATCAGCTTTGTATGTAACTGCTAAATAATTGATTTATGTGAACTTATCAGTTTCACTGCTCATCATCTTCTTCAATATAAATTCAAATACATTTTTATTCACACTAATCTTCATGCAAGTCTTCATGATATATTATTGAATTTTGATATTGAAAAACTTTATGAGATTCACTACATGATTTATGTTTATAATTTAATTATGTTTCTTGTCATCAGATTACTGAACATTCAGAATTTGCACATTGATCAATGTGATTTTTATATACACACAGATAATGTACTACTTGTTGATATTATTTATCACTGTGATAATTTTTTCTGCTTGTTTAAATGTAACATCTTGATTTTCTTGTTCTGATGATGTTGTGTTATTGCTCTGTCAATTTGAATTTGCATTGAGTGTAATTGTTTTTCTTGCTGACTGCCTGTCTGCAGTTTCAAAAAACAAAACTTGTTTAATTTGTTGAGATATAATTTTAACTTAAGTTAAAATTTTTTGTTGAATTTTTGTTTTTTCTTTAAACAAATAATTTGATGTTGTTGCTAAATTTAACTTAAATTAAATTTGAAATGTTCAAATATTTGCAAAATTATAATTTTAATTTTTTTTAATTTTTGTTCTGATCAATTCTTGATCTGATGTTTAAAAAATTTAATTTTTTTTAATTTCCAATTTGACTTTTTTCTGAATCTGATCAAAATGCTTGTGAGATTGAAAAAAAATAAAAAATTTAAGCTGAAAGATGATATTTATATTGTTTATTTTACATAAATTAAAATTCATTAATTTATATAAACTGATTTTAATTTTTTCTGATTTGCAAGAAAAATTTCATTTAAAAATGTGTTATTGAGATTGTTTAATTTTAACTTTTTTTAATTTGTGAGAAAAACTTCATTTAAAAATGTGTTGTATGCATTGTCAATTTGTCAATCAGCATTGCATTGATAAAGCAAGATGCTGAGCATTAAGACTAGATATATTGCATGATATATTGACAGCAATTGCTTGACATTAATTTATTACATTTATATGTACTTTGTTAATAACATTTCAAATCTAATTTAAGTTAGATTTAAATGATCATCATTGATGACTCAACTTGAGTTGTGTTATGTGTAATCATCAATATGTAATTCTGTACTTGCATTGTAATGTTATGTGTAGCTACATGATAATAATTGTTTTGATGTCAACATTATAAACTCAAAAGTTTAGACATTAACTGCATCTAGCTTAATGTTTTTTTATATTTAAAATAAGCAAGCATGTGGTAAATAGTAGAGTCAGATTCTGTCTGACTTGACACTACATTCAGTCTTGATAAGCTAGTAAAATCAGACTCTGCTCAAGTTCTAAATGCTTGTGAATAAGCAGAAGTCAACTTCTCAAGACTTTAAATTTTATTTGAATAAACAAATCTTTCTCAGAATCTGATTTGATCTGAAAGTTGGTCAACTTTATTCAGAAATTACTTAAAATCAAATTAGTTTCAAATTGTACAATTCTGATTTGATCTCACATGCTCAACTACTTGATCAAATTGAAATGAAACAAATTGATATAGAGATCTTGTTTTGTTTTACTCATAAAAACTTGTTATAGAAGATCAACACTTCTAATTCTACATTATAGCAGTTGCTAATTATTTTTTTAAATGCTGTACAGATTTTTAGAGCTTCTACAACTTTTATTCTACAGCTTTTACAGCTTCAAACTGCTGTTGCCTTCTACTATTCTTACATACACAATTCTAGTATGTGTGAGAACTAGGTGCCAGCAGCTGCTTACAAGCTCTACTAACTAACTAGAACTCTAGAAGCTTATTTGATCAATTTGACACATTATTACACATTGAATTGCATCAGAAGATTTTCTGTTGACTTTTTTATTAACTTAAGTTTTGTTGAATTCTTCATTAACTTTCTCTACAATGATTGTACTTTTTATAAACATGATGAAAGAATTTTAATATGTGCTATGATCAATTACCTACCTTCCAAACTCTTATACTAGCTGCTAGAAATGTTTGTTGTTGAATAATTTTTATGTTAGCTGCTGATGTTGACTGTTCAAGTAGTTTGTGAATAATGTCATTGAACTCAGAAAAACTAATTTTCTAAAATTAGAAATTTTCTAATCTCATAATTAAACTAATCACATGAGATAATAAATTCTGTTTCATTTCAGTAAACTTAATTTCAGTCTCATTTACTGTAGTTTCAGTTTCATTTCATGTAATTAATTGCTGATTTCAAATCTGTCTCATTGATTGATTGATTTTTTCAATTCTGTCTCATTTAATTGACTGTTGATTTCAATTCAATTTTTGTAATTGACTGCTGATTTCAGTTCTGTTTTTGTAATTAATTAATTATTGAAATCAGTTGAAATCAGTGATCTCTGATTTTGTTAATTAATCAGTCAATTATGTGATGAGTGCATTATCTCAGATCATTATCAAGTGCAAAATTGCATAATTATCTGTTTTTACTAAAATTTTTGATGAAAATTCAGATAACTAAGTGACTTTGCATATAAAATCAAGTTTTCTCAGTACAAAATTGCATAATTATTTGTTTTTACTAAGATTTTTGATGAAAATTCAGATAGCTAAGTGACTTTACATATAAAATCAAGTTTTCTCAGTACAAAATTGTGTAGTTACTTGTTTTTACTAAGATTTTTGATGAGAATTCAGATAATTAAGTGATTTCACACACTACAAGTTATGTAGTTATCTGTTTTTACTAAGATTTTTGATGAAAATTCAGATAACTAAGTGACTTCACACACAAAAATAATAAATTTTGACATTTTCTGAAATCATCAGTTTCAATCATTTTAGTTTCAGTTTAGTAAAAGGTACTATCAAATAAACAATAACTGATTTAATGAGCCATTTGCAGTTGTAATTTCTAATTAACTGCTAGTCTCAATTTTGTTTCATGTAATTGACTGATTTTTCATTTTTGTTTCATGTAATTGACTGCTGATTTCATTTCTGTTTCATGTAATTAACTGCTGATTTCAGCTTCATCTCATGTAATTGACTGATTTTTCATTTTCATTTCTGATTGATTTCAAACATCTGAAATGAAATAAAAAAAGAGAGAAATTTCTGATTTTCACAATCAGTTTAATTTTCATCAACAAACACATTCTGATTACTATATTTTATTAATATAATTTTCTTAATTATCAGTTTTGTAAAATGTTTTTGTTAATAAAAACAGATGTTTTTTTCTGAATTAAACTTTCACTTCACATTAACAATATGTAACAATACATCAAGTATATTTTTGATTATTCACATCACAATGAAATACTGATATTTAATATTTACTTACATTTTAAAAATATTTTTTTCTGACATTTAAAAAATTCAAATATTGTGTAAATATCATTTAAACTCATTTTTTGATTGTATATTATTAGTATTTTTTTTCATATTCTTGTTCACAATTATATTCAAATTCTAATTTCAGATTAAATAAATTTTTTTAAATTCATTATCAAAAATTATTATTTCTGAATCAGAATCATTTTTCAGAACAACTGCTAATATTTTCTCATATTGTTTGTAGTTTTTATTGTAAAACTCAATCACAAATTGTTTATATTCATTAAGTTCATTATTTTTTTAGTGTTTTAAGTTTAAAGTATTTATGCAGATGCATGAATTAAAAACAATAATCACTGAATAAATTTTCTTATGCTCATTTGCAGTTTTTAAATAATATTCAAATAATTTAACAAGTACACTTTAATAAACATTAATCAGTGTATTCTTTCAGTCACTTTTCAGACATATTTTTTTTTCACTCATCAAAATAATTAAATATTGCACTGTATACTCAAAAACTTAGATGAATCATTAATTTTTTTATCATTGAGAAATTTTTTGTATATGTCATAAATGATCACAAGTAAACTTGACCAACTTCAGAATCAGATTAAATTCATGAGAAATGCTGACTGGCTGTTAAAGCTCTTACAATCTAAAGCTTCAGACTTTGTTCACTCTGCAGACCAGTGAGTTTGAACACAGATTTATCTGTGAAATTCATCAAGTGCAGCAAAGCATCAAGTCTTCTGAAACTATACTTAATAGCATCTAGCATAGAGTTTCCCCCAGGCCTGCTGCTGCTCATTGCAGCCTGTAGCAGCAGTTTATGTGATAATAAGCAGTAACTATAGGAATTTACATGATAATAAGTGATAATTATAAAAGTTAGGCTTCAGTTATAGGGATATAAACCCTAAATATAGAAGATTAAGTGATAATTTTAGATCTATACAGATTCTACAAAGCCTAAATCAACTCACTAAGTTTTATATAATCAGAATTGAGTTTATTCAGCAGGTTTTCAGATTTCAGACCCCTAACTCTATCTGCTCCAGCAGTCAGATCTAGAAAGCTTTGCTCATTTTAAACAAATTTCAGACAGAGTCAGATTGGGCCAGCCAAGAGTTTGATGCATTCATTAATCAAGTTTAATCACAAGAAACATATAACATATTTTACTTGTTTTCATTCATTATTAATTAATTAAAATTTTTTAATTTTTGCAATTTCAGTGCTCTCAATTCACATGTTCAGATATTGTCTTAAAAAAAACTTAAACTGTTATATTATAAATTGAATTTCATGAAGTTTTCACATCAGTTTTTATATTTAAAACTTTATCAGCTGACTGCAGATTATGAAAAACTTCTCAATACTGAAAAAAAACACAAACAGTATTGACAAACAATCAAATCTAAAAATATCATTATAAATAAAATATTTTAAGTCTGTTATTTCAGTTTATTATTAATTTTTTGAAGTGTATTCTTGAATGTTTTAATCTGAAGCTTGTTTAAAATGTAATCATCATTAAATTTAAATAATAAATTTTTATTCTTGTTTTTAATTTTCAATTCATTCATCAATTGCTTCACAACAAGCTGCAAAATATGAGCAATATAAAAAATTAATTCAAATTTCATATTTCATTCATGATTGTTGATTCATCTGATTTTTATCTGTAAAAATTTTTCAAAAATATAATTATTATTAGCATTATTTGCAGTAATGCAAAACAATTGCTTTATTGTTTTATTTTACTTCAGAAGCTTGTATAATACTTCATTTAAATTTATTTCATTATGAAATTTTTACAATGATTTAAAGTCAATCAGCTTTTCTTCAAATTTTTATTTGTCTATCACAAAATATGTCACAACATTCATAAAAAAAATCATATGAGAACTTGATTATACATCAACAGTAAATAATATTTTTGTATTTAATTTATAATTTTATAATAATTAACTTGCTGTTTGATTATATTTATCATTTAAAGAATTATGTACTTTAATTTAATGAGAAAAATCAGAAATTATTAATGATTAAAAACAGCAAATTACATTTCAGAAGTGTTCATTATTAATTATATAAAAAAATAAATTCAGTAAGATGAATGCTTTAAAAAAAAATTGTGAAAATTGTTTTTGAAATAAAAAATTCATTTTTTAGTAATTTTTAAATGCTTCTGCTGATTCATCTAAATTTAATTAAGTTTATTATTAAAGATTGTTATCATAAGTAAAAAAAATTTTTTATCAATATATTATCAAGTGATTTATTTTTGTCATATTTTAAAAAAACAGCACAATTACAGTTTCTGCTGTTTATGTATTTTTTTAATTTATTAATATCATAATTTGTATTAAACTGATCACATGAAATGGAAAATTCTCTTCTGTCCCAGTGGGCTCAGTTTCAATCTCAACTACTGTAGTTTCAAACTCATTTCTAGTTGCAAGAACTGTTATTCATTTCTGTTATCACTACATGATGAAAAATCTCAGTTTTGTTTCAGAGATTTTCTTTCTAATTTCAGTTTCATTTCAAGAAATAAGCTGTAGTCTCATTTCAGTTTCTGACAACAGAATTCTGATTTCAGATTCATTTCAGATTGTTCTGAATTAATGAAATGAAATGAAATGAGAATTCTCAGTTTCAATGTCAAGTGAAGCATTTTGACACATTTGTGCATGAAATTGTTATCTTGAACTGTTATCACATCATGTGACAAAAATTACACAAGAGAAAAAAAATTTCTAAAAACTTATTGATTTATTGTGAGATACATTGCTTCACTGAAAACTTCTTTTATTTATTGAATATTCTGTAAACTTCTTTCAAAAAAACTTTTTACTTCTTTCTCTCATAAGTTTCTGTAGGCACATGTTCAAAAAACAAATTATTAATATATTTAATCAACTGAAAAATCAGTCAGATATTATTCTGAGTCAAGATAATTTAATTTCAATGAATCATTGCTTGAAGTTCATTTATTTTGTATTAGTAAATGAAATTTTTGAAAATAAAAAATATACTCACACTTAAAGAATGTGATGATTGTGTTTTTGACAGCAAGTTGAAAAACATCAACAGTGATTATTTGTCAATAAAATGCTGAGTTCATTTCAAAAATGATTTAACAAATCAGTTACTGAAATTGTATCTGAAGAATAAAAAAACTCTGATTATGCTGATATCAGTGTATTTCTTGAATTGCTTCTAAAATTTTGTTAGATTGTGAAATCATTATCAGAAACTATTATCTACTATTGACTTTATGAAAGTTTGAAGTGTGTGAGATTGAGTTTGCTGTCTTTCATTGAGTGATGAAAGTATTAGAATGTGCTTGATATCATATCTGATGTCTTGCATTGTAATTGTTCATGCAATGTTGATGATGAACTTGCAGAACAGCAATTGTTTCAGAAAACATTGTCACATATCTGATTAATTTATATTCACTGAATTTTTTTTAGCAAGCAAATTTTCACAAAATTGTTATCATATCTTGTTACTTACATATAATTCTCAAATTCTACATTGAAATCATCAAAGTTAAAATCATTGTGAGACACATAATTCTCATTTGTGTTTTCATTTTAATGATTTTTTGACTGCTGCATCATTTTTTTTTTCTCATTTTTTTCATTTTTTTCAAACTTTTCATTTTTTTCAAATTCTTCAGCATCTCTCATATTTACATCTGCATCATTGAAATCATTCTTGATAACTTTGAGATGATTTTCTGCAACATTCTTCTCTGTAACACATGTAGTATTATTGATTATGTTTTCAAAAACAGTCTTCATCTTCATTCTGAAAATTTTGACAATGTTGTTTTCAGTCATTGATAATTTGTTTATCAAATGTCAGTCATATATTTCTGTAAAAGCATAAACATACTTAGAAGATGAGTGATGATTAGAAAATAATATGAAAGAAAGAAATGAAAAGTAAACAAAAACAAAAACATAAACAAAAAATAAAATTGTAAAAGAATAAAATCATGTAATTTTGTGTTGCTATGAAGCTTTTCATCATTTTTATTTTTATTTATATATATACATAAACATTTCACATTCTGATGCTTTTTCTTTCAATCTCACTCTCACTCAGCTCATTGCATCATATCAATCAAGAGAATTCTGTCTGTTATCACATTTTGTTATCATTCACAATTCATCATGAAAAATCTGAGCTCAAAAAAACAATTGTTGATATGATCAAAAACTGTTGCTGCACACAAGAAGAGACATGCACTTGATGAGAAAAAAAAAAACACAAGATTGATCAGACTGATTGCAAGATCAAATATGATGTTATTTGATGTTTGAAAAAAACTGCAAAATGATAATAATTTTTAATAATGAATCTTACATATTTACTGACAAACCTGTCAGAAAAAATGACACAGAAAAAAAGTGCAAAATGCAAAAAATTGTCATCATTGAAAATGTGATGCAGAAGTGATTTAATCAAGAAAAATCTTGTGAATATTTTGAATTTAAAAAAATAAAAAAAATCAAGAAAGCTGAAAATAAAAAAAAAAACATCATGCAAAAAAATTTAAGACTGCAATGCAGTCAAGCAAAAAACAAAAAAAAATAGCAAATTCAGATAACAAGCCTGTGTACATACTGACAAAATGATTAAACTGAGTCAGAAACTCAAAATCATGATATCATGAGTTGTTTTCAGATTTATTTTCATCAAATCATTCAAAAACTGAAGACTGATTGAGTCAAGCATGAATATAATCATCTCAAAATTGCAGATGCAGATAATAATTTTATTAAAAAGCAAATAAAGCATTTTTTCAAGCAAGCAAATCTGAAGAAGTTTGAGAAATCATCAGCTTCAAAAATAATCAAAAAAATAAATTTTAAGATGATTGTGTTGTTGAATGAAAGTAAAAATGAGAATGATGATTATGATGAAGATTGAATGATAGTTAATTAAGAATTTTCATCAAAATTGCAGCTCAAACACAGTGGTTAGAGTTAGAATTAATTGTTAATAAAATGATTTCAACAAAATCACATTTTATTTTTATATTAAATTTCTGTAAGAAATTCACTATATGTATATTCAATATACATATGAAATAATCAATATTAAACATTGTTTTGTTGAGTATTCATTGAAAATAGTGAAATGTGAAGTTTGAACTTGAATGCAGAATGAAAATGTCAATAAATAAATATTATTTTTTAATATCTGACATCTTGACAACTACATGATTCAGAATCAGACTCTGAAATATTTGCTTAAAATCTTTAAAATTTATCAAATTTGTTATCAAAATTCATTATTATTATTTCAATTTAAATATCATTCATTTTCTACATTTCAAGCTCAATATGTTTACTTCAATGTCAGATCTTGCTATTGTTGTGTCATTGAGTGTGAAGATGACTTCAATTTCATCATTTTTTTCATTGAACATTCAATCATCAGTTTCTGACAAGAAATTAACTGAACTGTATCTTCATGAGAAGTCTTTTATTGTTTATGATTTTGCTAAAAGTGTTGTCTTTAATCAGTGATGAAATGCAACATTTGCAAAAAAATCATTGAAAAATTGTGACTGTACTCATTCTGCATGAAATAACATCAAGCAATTTTTCACTGCATGAAATTAAATGATACAAACAGCAAAAAAATCTAATAATGAATCAGTTGTTATATATAAGAAATGCAACATCATACTGAAGCATTCAATATATACAAATCATAACATCAATGAATTGAAGAAGCACATAAACAGCAGAAACTGTGATTGTGCTGCTTTTTCAAAATATGACAAAAATGAATCACTAAATGATATGCTGATAAGAAGTTCTCTTTTACTTATGATAATGATTTTTAATAATCAGCTTGATTAAATTCAGATGAATTAGTGCAAGCATCTGAAAATTATCAAAAAGTCAGATTTTTATTTCAAAAACAATTTTCATGATTTTCTTCTCAAAGCACTCATTTTGCTGAACTTGTTTTTTTGCATGATTGACAATGAACATTTTTGAAATTTAGTTTGCTGTTTCTGATCATCAGCAATTTCTGATCTTTCTCATTGAATCAAAATATGTAATTTTTTGAATGACAAATATGATCAAACAGCAAGTTGATTATTATGAAATTATAAGTCAGATACAAAAATATCATTTGCTGTTGATGTATAATTAAGTTTTTATATGATTTTTTTTATGAATGTTGTGACATATTTTGTGACAAACAAATAAAAATTTGAAAAAAAGCTGATTGACTTCAAATCACTGTAAGAATTTCATGATAAAATGAATTTGAGTGAAGCATTATACAAGCTTCTGAAGCAAAATAAAACAACAAAGCAACTGTTTTGCATTACTGCAAATAATGCTGATAATAATCATATTCTTCAAAAATCTCTACAGACAAAAATCAAAGAAATCAACAATCATGAATGAAATATAAAACTTGAATCAATTTTTTGTATTGCTCATGTTCTGCAGCTTGTTGTGAAGCAATTGATGAATGAATTGAAAATTAAAAATGAGAATGAGAATTCATCATTTAAATTTAATGATGATCACATTTCAGATGAGTTTCAGATTGAAACATTTAAGAATACATTTCAAAAAGTTGATAATGAACTGAGATAACAAACTTGAAACATTTTGCTTATAATGATATTTTTAGATCTGATTGCTTGTCAATGTCATTTGTGTTTTTTTTCAATGTTGAGAAGTTTTTTGTAATCTGCAGCCAGCTGACAAAATCTTGAATATGAAAATTAATGTAAAAACTTGATGAAATTTAATTTATGATATGACAATTCAAGTTTTTTTTCTGAAACAATATCTGAACATGTGAATTGAGAGCACTGAAATTGTAAAGATCAAAAAACTTCAATTGATTAATGATGAATGAAAACAAGTGAAATATGTCATATGTCTCTTGCAGTCATTTATGACATATACAAAAAGTTTCTTGATAACAAAAAAATCAATGATTTATTTAAACTTTTAAGTATACAATGCAATATTTAATCATCTTGACAAGCAAGAAGAAAAAATACATTTGAAAAGTGACTGAAAAAATGCACTGATTAATGTTTGTCAAAATGCATTTGTCAAACTGTTTGAATATTATTTAAAAACTGCAGATGAGCATAAAAAAATTTATTCAGTGACTGCTGTTCTCAATTCATACATCTGCATAAATGCTCTAAGTTCAAGACACTGAAAAAATGATGAGCTTAATGAATATAAACAACTTGTGATTGAGTTTTATGATAAAAACTACAAACAATATAAAAAAACATCAGCAGTTATTTTAAAAAATGATTCTGATTTAGAAATAACAATTTCTGATAATGAATTTGAAAAAATTCATTTAATTTGAAATTAAAATTTGAATATGATTATAAACAATAATATGAGAAAAAATACTGATGATGCACAATCAAAAAATGAATTTGAACAATATTTACATAATATTTGAATCTCTCAAATGTCAGAAAAAAATATTCTTGAAATGTAAGCAAGCATTGAATATCAGTATCTCATTGTGATGTAAATGATCAAAAATATACTTGATGTGTTGTCACATGTTGTTAATGTAAAGTGAAAGTTTAATTCAGAAAGAAACATTTGTTTTTATTGATGAAAACATCTTCCAGAATTAACAATCAAGAAAATTATGTTGATGAAACATGATGATCAGAACTTGCTTATCAATGAAAATATTACATGTAATGATAATTTTAATGATGATTGTTTAATTATTGAAAATGATGAACATAATGAGAAAAAAAAAACTTGCTGAAAAAACACAATTAATGAAAAAATGTTAATTTGATGATAAGAAAAAAAGTCTGAAAGTCAAGAAAATCAAGATGTCAAGCAGAAAAATTGCAGAATCACAAAAAAAAAACAATGATGACAATAGTAAAAACACAAATAATTGTGTGCTATTGAACTTACATATGATTGAAATTGTTATCTTAGATTTTTATCTTATCATGTGACTTTTGAGTTGATGAATGTTTCAGCAAAATTTGTTCATGTCTGTTATCAAAAACTGTTATCTATCTTTTTGGTGTTATGTAATCAGAAATCAGAAACTCTGATTTCAAGATCATGTGATTCTGTCTCATCTCATGTGTGTTGACTGCAGTTTCATTTTCATCTTAAGAGCTAAATGTTAGTTTCTAACTCATTCTGACAAGTTCATTCACAGTTTCATTTCTGTCTCAGTTCATAGATTCTCAGTTTTGTTTTCTTTCACTTCTGTTTCATGTAGTAGTAATTTAATCTCAGTAGCTTGATACAAAATTTCCTTTTTGTTCTCTGATTAATCTTAAACATTCAGAACAGAATGAAAAAAAACAGAAAATTCTGATTTCTGCAGTCAGTTTAATTTGTATATGTTGAATGCTTCAATATGATGTTGCATTTCTTACATATAATAACTGATTCATTATTAAGTTTTTTTACTACTGCTTATATTATTTGATTTCATGCAGTAAAAAATTACTTGATGCTGTTTCATACAAAATGAGCATGATTATAATTTTTTAATAATTTTTTTGCAAATGTTGCATTTCATCATTAATTAAAAATAATATTTTTAGCAAAATTATAAACAATAAAAAACTTCTCATAAAAATACAGTTCAGTTAATTTTTTGTCAGAAATTGATGATTAAATATTTGATAAAAAAATAATAAAATTAAAATTTTTTTTACATTTAATAACACAACAACAGCAAGATCTGATATTGAAATAAATATATTAAGCTTAAAATGTAGAAAATGAATAATATTCAAGTTGAAATAATAATATCAAACTTTAATAAAAAGTTTGATAAATTTTAAAAATTCTGAACAAATATTTCAAAATTTTGTTCTGAATTATATTGTTGTCAAGTTGTCAGATATTGAAAATGATATTTATTTGTTAATATTTTCATTTTACATTCAAATTCAAATTTTATATTTTATTATCTACAGTAAATACTCAACAAAACAATGTTTAATATAATTTATTTTATATATATTTTAAATATATATATAATAAACTTACTTCTGACAAAAACTTTATATAAAAATAAACAGTAATTCTGTCAAAATCACTTCATTAATGATTAACTCTAATTTTAATTACTGTTTTTGAGTCACAATTTTGATGAAAATTTTAATCAGTTATCATTTAATTTTTATTATATTCATTAATTTCATTTTCACTTTTATTAAACAACACAATCATCTCAAATTCTGTTTTTTTGATTGTTTTTGAAACTGATGATTTCTCAAATGTTTTCAGATTTGTTTGTTCAAAAAAATAATTTATTTATTTTTTAATAAAATCATCATTTGCATCTGCATTTTTAAATTAATTATATTTGTACTTAACTTAATTATATTTCAGTTTTTGAATGATTCAGCAGAAGCAAATCTGAAAATAATTTATAATGTTGTAATTTTGAATTTCTGACTCAATCTAGTTATTTTGTCAGTATGTGCACAAACTCATTATCTGAATTCATTATTTTTTTTTATTTTTTATTTAACTGTATTACAGTTTTAAATTTTTCTGCATGATATTTTTTTTTATTTTCAGTTTTTTTAATTTTTTGATTTTTTTAATTTCAAAATATTCACAAAATTTCTTTTAATTAAATCACTTCTGCATCACAGTTTTAATAATAAAAATTTTTTATATTTTGTATTATTTTTGTATTATTTTTTCTGACAAATATATCAGTAAATATATGTGATTTATTATCAAAAACTGTTATTATTTTGCAATTTTTTTCAAATATTAAATAACATCATATCTGAGCTTGCAATCAGTTTAATTAATTTTGTGTTTTTTTTTTTCTCATTGAGTGCACATTTTTTTTTATATGCAGTGACAATTTTTGATCACATCAACAACTGTTTTTTTGAACTTGAGTTTTTCATGATGAATTGTGAATGATAATAAAATATGATAATAACTAAAGTTTTTTTGATTGATATGATGCAATGAGCTGAATGAAAATAAAATTGAAAGAAAGAATGTTAAAAAGTGAGATGTTTATGTATATATATAAACAAAAATAAAAGTGATGAAAAGCTCTGTAGCAATATAAAATTATATAATTTCATTTTTTACACTTTTATTTTTATTTATATTTTTGTTTTTATTTATTTTTTCTTTTTTTATATTATTTTCTAATCATTACTTGTCTTGTGAGTATTCTTATGCTTTTACAAAAATATATAATTGATGTTTAATAAATAAATTAGCAATGATAAGCAATGATATTGTTGAGATTTTCAGAATGAAAATAAAAATTGTTTTTGAGAACATAATTAATAATATTATATGTGCTATGAAGAAAAGTGTTGCAGAAAGTCATCTCAAAATTACTGAAAATGATTTTAATAATGAAAAAGAAAATGTTATAAAAAATCATTCTGAAATTACTGAAAATACTTTCAATAATGCACATGTGAATATGAAAAATGTTCAGAAAGTTGATGAGAGTGAGAAGTCTGAAAAAAGTAAAGAAAGTGAAAAGAAAAAAAAGAAAAAATAATATATTAGTTAAAAAACTGTTGCAATGAAAATACAAATAAAAATTATATATTTCATGATGATTTCAACTCTGAGAATTCTAATGTAAGATTTGAAAATTATATGTAAGTAATGAAATATAATAACAATTTTGTGAGTGTTTGCTGCTAAAAAAAATTCAGTGAATATAAATTAATCAAATATGTAAAAATGTTCTTTAAAACAATCACTCTTCTGAAAATTTATCATCAACATCAGATAAATAATTACAACATAAAATGTCAGATGTGATGTCAAGCACACTTCAATATTTTTATTATTTAATAAAAAACAGTAAATCTGACTTCATACATTTCAAATTTTTATAAAATCAATTGTAGATAACAATTTCTGATAATGATTTTACATTAACAAATATGAAAAGAGCTCTGAGCTAGCTTCAGACTGATTTTGCTATAAAGCTGATGAGCATGAATTTTATATTTGAGACACATTCTGAACATCTCAATTCTGCTTTAATGAAGCTCATAACTGAACAAACATCAATATTAGTACAGTGTTTGTATTAAAATTATGAGCTTTAACAACAGCTCAGATTATTGCTGACAATTTCTGAAGTTTCTTGCAAATTGATGCAGTATTTAGCAGTCAAGACTTCTTCACATAGCATTTTGCTTTTATTTCTGCACATAACTTTTATTTTCACATCTAGTTTTTATTTCTGCATCTAGCTTTTATTTCCACATATAACTTTTGAAGTTATTTTACTAACTTCATACTTTACTGTTGAGCATTATGCTTTTTTTTATACATTTGCACAATTTTTGTAGTTTACATCATCATTAGCTTTTTGCATCAACACTGTAAAATATGTAATATTCATAATTTACTTCATAACATGAAGCAATTTACAAAATCTGATTTAACATTTGCAGAAAGAAAAAATCAGTGCTTTATTTATTGTTTTGTTACTTCATTTTAATCATCTGCTCTTTCATATTATTATTATAATTAATTGCTTTCTCATAAAAGCACACTGTTTCTTAAGTAACATTCATCATCTTGTGTATGTACAAAATACACACTGCTGTTTATATATTCTCAAGTATCAATTACAGTTAAATCAACAAATGCAATAACAACATTTCAAATGCATTACATTTTAAAAAACAAACACATGAATTCAACATGATTAAAGAAATATTAATACTATGTGTACTTTATGAATTAAATATCAGAAAAATATCATGCATTAATTAAGTAATTTAAAATTATACAACAAAAAAAAATATCAGCATTTAAAATTTTTCAATCTAGATCATCACTGATTTAAATCAAAAATAGCACTAAATTTATCAAGCAGCATTGTTTGTGATATATCAATTTTGTGTCACACAAAACAATTATTTTGAAATTTCTTAATCTAGATTAGCAATGATTTAAATCAAAAGTAGCACTGAATTTGTCAAGCAGCATTGTTTGTGACATATTAATTTCATGTCACACAAAACAATCATCTTGAGTTTCTTGTGCAGTTTGAGAGAATTTAGTTATATTTGACAATTGCTGATCAATTCAAGTTAAAATAAATATATTAACATAAATATCAAGAAACATACATTTCTGCAAGAAACTTCACAACATAATGTTTATTTTTTTCATTGTTAAAAATATTAATAACTTTTGTGATAAAGTCATAACTTGTCTCAGTCTCATCTGATGACTTTTCACTAAGTTTTTCAAAATCATCAAGTTGATTTGCATATTTATTTTCAATAATTTGTACAATTGATGTTTTTTGTGTATATTATTTGTAATTACAGTGCTTCTTCACTCTTCAAAACAAAACACTTTGAATCTTGAATCATCTTGCTTCTGATTGAGAGAGTCAGATATGTCACATCTGATTGAAATTCACTAGTAATATCAACAAACAAAAATTAAAACTGATGATACAGATATTCTGATTGCAGAAAACAATTAACTTGTTTTTCACATTAATATATTCAAATTAATGAGTTGCACAGATATCATCACTTCATTTTTATATGCAATGTTTTACATCAATTGTGATAAAAAAAATAAAAGTTTTCAAGAGAGAATCAAACAAATTTTTTGTTGCTGAATTGAATGCTAATTTTTGATTTTTTGTATAAAAAAAGCATTTGAATATTTTTTTGACAAGTATTTCAGCTAGAAACTATCATTCATCATTTTTTATATTACACACATTGATGAGTTAAAACTGTGATATCAAGGAAATCATATTATAATTTGAAGAAATGCTTATTTTTTTTTTCAGAACTCACAGATAAAGTTGTTATTTTTCAGAAAATCATTAATCAATTGTTTGCAGTTTTTCATTTGCTGAAAATTGAAATAATTTTGAATAATTTCATGAAGTTTATTCATTAAGTAACTTCATCAGATTTCAACATCATCATAAAGTTATATATTATCAGTATGATTCTGTGTAAACAGCTTGTTATTAATAATAAAAACTCAAAATTCATCATTTTTCTTGCTGCTGCTCTTGAAGATATCAAAAATAAAGAAATTGCTTTCTCATTGCTAACACTAAAATTTGTTGTTAAAAATCATTTATTATGCAGTTTCAGTTTTTTTGTTCATGTTAACTGCATAAAATTATTGATGACTTCTGCATCTAAGTGTTTTGATTATGATGACAATGCAATATTTTTCTTCTCATCAGTATTGACTGCTGTTATGATTCATATATAAAAAATCACTCAAATTATCTTAAATACATTTTTATTTGTTCATGAGAAAATATTCATTTTGTTACATTAATCATAATTTTTTTATAATGTCACTTGATTTGCTGTGAGTTCATTTTCAAAATTTTGCACTTCATCTTCATTTTGTGTTGAAAAATCTGTTGATTGTGTGCTTGATGAAAATAAATCATGAGAGTTATTTAATCATCATTCAGAAACATTATCATCTTGATTTAAATTTGAACTTTTAACATGAGAAAATTGTCAAGAACAGTTTATAAATTTGACTTTATTTGTTACAAATTGAGAATTTTAACTTAAATAACATTTAATTAACATAAGTTCATACTTTAACTTGAAAAGCAAAAAACAATCAATCAACTTCAGTTTCACAACTTACATTAAATTCAAAATTCTAACTTGACTCATTGAAATCATGTTGTGAATGAAACTGCTGTCTGACAATTAAATCATGTTTTTTTTTTGACAGTGAGCAATTATTTAAAAAAAATTGTTCTCTCTCATCTTTACTCAATGCTGACTCATTATTATTAAAGTAATTGTCATTTTTATTGTCATTTGCATAATTATTTGATAAATTTATTACTTCATGTCAAGCAGCTCTTAGCAGTAGCTGCAAATCACTTAATTCTGAACTAGCATTGAATTGTGAATTTCATTCAGTATGATTTTGTATACACATTAAATATCATATATGCTTCAGAAAAATATCAACTAATGACAAAAAAATTATAATTAAATCATACATACTATTTGTTTATGCTTTTTACTTGCAGTGCTGCAAGAAAATCTTGATTCATTTAAAAACATAAAATCTGAAAAATGTCATTTTTGTTCAGCTTTTAATGTTGCAGAATTCTGACATCTTGAAGAAAGCATGTTGTTGTCAAATTATTAATTTGTATATCTAAGCAGATTGATTAATGTTAGTTGAAATTAATTGTAAGTGATGAATGACTTGAGTTGCAAGCACAATGTGCTTGATTATGATTAAGCATATCATGCTTTAAACATCAAGTAAGTAAAACAATGCTGTTAATGAATAAGAACAATTTATCAATGTGAATGCTAAGTAATTAATTTTATTCTGTTTTCAAATGTAAATAAAAACACTTGAATTGAAACTCACTGAATATATTTTAAATTGTGCAGTGAGTAAAATGAAAGCAAAAATTTTCAAAAATTTTTAAAAATGCTTTGATGTATTCACACATTGTCACTAAAACTGATTAGTTCAGCAGAAAAAATGTATTCTAGCATTTTGACATAATTTTTTAGTAAAATTTGCAGCAAATTGTGATGACTGATTTTGCATCAATAAAATAATTTGAGTTATTTATTATGATGTTGTTTTTTAATTTAATAATAATTTATCAGAAAAATCAATCTGTCTTCACATCAGATTTTTATAATAAATGTTTAATATATTTAAATTAGTCAGAATAACATAAAAACTCAGATTAAATATATTTTTTGAAATCACAAATACTAGATTATTAAAATAAAATCAGTTTTCAGTCATAACATATCATTCAGCTTATTTTCAACTTCAAGACACAGAAATGATTCAATATCTGATGAATCAGTAAGAAAAAACTGAAATTATTTTCATTATTTGTGATGTATATTTTTCAATGCTGTTCAAAAAAAATGTTCATCACAAATTTTCAGAATCTCTGACTCATTTCAGTATCACAATTTGTGCTCATTCAAATTAATTTGCAGTTTCTGCTGCATCAACTGTTTTAATTGTTTATATTTTGATAACATGATCACAGCAACATCTTGAGATACTGCATCATTATTATTGAATATATTTAAAAAATAAAAACACATCAAATTTTTAATAATGCAAATCATTGTTTCTTGCTTCTTCAGATGTTGAATAACAACAAACATTAATTATAATGTTATACTTCTTGTTTCATTCAAGTCACTGTTGTAGCTCACTGAAATTCTTCATTTTTTTAAAGCAATATTTTGTGATATATGAAAAATTGACACATCAGATTTCAATATTGTTGTGAATTTTGAAAATTCACAGTTTAGTATTGCTGATTTTTTCACATTTTGTGTTGTATTGTGTTGATTGCAATCTTCTGAATAAATATTCTTGAAATGTTGTTTTCTAAACTCACAACAGTATTTTTGATTGTTGTTGCATCATTAAGCAATTGCAGTCAAAATTCACTGTTTTTATGACATTGAAATGAAGTGAAACATTTGTTGATATTGTGAATTATTCAGAATTTTGTCAATAATAAACTGCAGCTATTGCTTATTCTGATAAGTACTGAGTTTGTTCTCAATCAATTTTTTTTTGCTCAACTCATTTTTCACTGCTTCACATAATGATATATATTCATCATTATCAATGCTCAGTTTTTGCTTAATTCATGATATTGTTCAGTATCTCACAGTAAGCATTATGTCACACTTAACAAATGTTTCACTGAAATTAATAAATTTTTCTGAAACTTTATAATTCATCTGATACATCATGAGTTATTGTTTATAATCATCAAATATTATTGACAGAATAATTTAATTTTTTAAAACAAATGAATTATTTTGTTAAGTATCTGAATTCATCAACAAGTCAACATTCATACTGAATTATGAAAACATTTGTATATGCTGTTGATAAATAATTAGCAAAAACTGAATCATCAATTTACACAGAATGAAAAAAACACATAATAACATTTTTACTGAAATGAATATTTAATGAATAATAATCTGAAATGCAGATTCTCTGAATAAAAACTGATGTGTTTGAAAGAATTATCAAATGAACTGAAATCAACATAATAAAATTTTATTAATCAAGAAATGACTGCTGATTCACTGTCAAATATACAGCAGTACAGAAAGTAATCTGCAGTATTACTAGTAGAAAAATATTAATATATTATATAAAATCAATTTCTTGTATGATGATTCAGAGATTGAATGATGTTGAAATGCTATTTTGTTTTTAATATATAGTGAAACTTGAAATTAAACACATGATTATTAAAAACATAAAAACTGACATGAATCTGTCAATGTGACTGCAGTATTCTTAATTCAGATTGAGAATATTTAAGCTAGAAACTTGCTGTCATTATGTACATATCTCATAAATTTTTGTTTTTTATTATAAACATTCAATGTACAAAAACATGCTGTAATTAAATAAATACATTGCAATTTCATCTCTGAGCTAGTCAGCTGCTTGCTTCAAATTCATTGTAAAGTTCAGATGTATATATAAGCAAGTTGTAGATATTTTTTTATTATTTTAGATTTTGTCATCAATGCTATAAAAGTTCTGAGCTCACTGAATGCTTTCTTGAATTATTAAATATTTCACATAATTGCATTATGTTTTTCATGAGCTAGCACAGAATTTTTTTAGCTTAAAAAAATTATGAAACTTTATGTGCATTCACTCAGAAATAATCTGTCTTACTTAAGTTATGTACTTTTAAACATTAATTATTATGTGATATTAATAAAATAAATTTTATGATGTAGTGATTAACAATTTATTTCTTTTCTTCTTTTTTTCAAGTCACAAGCTATATGTGATGAAAATTTCATATATATTGAAGAATTTATAATTGTAGAATACTTTCTACATGATCTGAATCTCATAAATTGATATAACATTCACTTAAATTTCATTTTTTTGTGACATCATCATTCAGATCATCATGAATCAATCAACAATTTTGACATATTAAATTCACTAGAAAATTAAAATCATAAATTTGAATTTCAGTGCTGACAAACTAATTTTTTTTTTGTCAGTGCAGCTCAACTGTACATGTAAATTATCAAACAAGTGACAAGAACATGAATAAGCTAGTAAGAAATGAATGAAAAATAAACAAGTCAGCAGACACAAAGACTGATGAATAAATAAATGAACAAAAACATGAAAAAATCAATTTTGCTCTGAAGAAGTTGAGAACTTGTTTGCAAGTTGTTTTTCATTTGTTTCAAAACTCAGTGCATATAATGTATTGAATTGATTTCAATTAATGTAATTATTGATGTAGAATAATCATTTTTCTGATTTAATATATATATCTGAATGTGCAGCAGACACAACATGTACTTCTTGTACTATGCTTTCTGACTGATAAAATCATCATTTTTTTAAATTATGATTTTGAAGACTGTTTGATGAAATTAAAGTAATTTTCATTTTATACATTTCATAAATTTCATGAATAATTTGTCTTCTGAACTGAAAAACATCAATAAAAGTTTTACAATATATTGCTAATTTTTTGATGATTAGTTCACTGAAATTTTTTTGATGAACTCAACAGCATTTATTTGAAATTGTAATAAGTATCAGAAGTTAATCAACAAGCTTTTCATTCAAAATGTCACAAGTTTCATTCTCATTCTTCTGCACTTATACATAATTATAACATCACTTATCAGTATTTTGTCAATTTGAAAAACAATGCATAATCTGATTATCAAGTTTTTTTAAATATAAATTCTTTTCACTTGCTCTGTGTGTTGTAATACTGACATGAACTTTCACACTGTAATTGTTAATTTAAAAACAATCAAACTTACATCAATTACTGATTTCAGATTATTCTTGACTGACAACTGATTAATTTTAATTGTTCAGTCACAATCACATTTGTCATACAAATACAGCAAGAATTTTCAAAAACTCATCATGCAGAGTCTTCATTTGCTGTGCAATATTTAAAATTGTTAATTTATTGATTTTTAAATTTGTGTGATGAAATATTCAACTTAAGTCTTTCAGCTCAGTATTCATCAATGATCTGATAAATGAATTGCTTTTAACATTTATTTACTCATCAACAGCAAGTGCATTTTCATTGTTTGTATCTTCATGATAAAAAATATTGTTCATCATCATTATATTAACATGATGATCAGTAATATGAATCATTTGTTTCTCATATTTTTTTCACTTATTGCTTCAGCAATATGAGTTCTTACAGTGAATCTTATAAGCATTTTTATAAGCACTTGTATCATAGCTGGGCAGAACATCATATTCTCAAATAAAATTTACATAATATGAGAATAAATGAAATTTTAAAAAGTTAAAATAATCATTTTTTGTTGAATTTTTCTTGTTGATTTTGTAGTCACTAAAAATTCACTTCAGCTTGTTCATTTGATACAAAGTTTGTTTTATATAACAAAAAGTATCACTGATGTGAAAGTGATTTTGAGCAAGAAACAAGAAATTGATAAAAACACATGTGAAAAAAATTGTCATCAGTTTTTTCAACATGAGAAGCAGAACAATGATTGTTATTAATTGTTATGCAATGAATTTTTATTGCTCTTTAATGTTCTGCTTTAACTTAATGAACTTAACAAAACACTTCAGATTTGAATACTTTGAAACATTTTCAAAATGCTTGTTAAGTTGCTTAAATTCATCACTTTCTGACAGAAGAATTTTTGTGTTCAGATGAAAACAATGTTATATTTTATATATATTTTTCAAAAAAAACTTTCAATCATGTAACAAGATTTTCAATCACTTCTTTCAGCAGCTGATGAAGCAAATCTGGCATCATGATTAAATAAATATTAATCAATTTATGATGTCACACAAAATTGTTGACATCATGAATCAAATTACTTTTTTTTTTGACTCAAAGTACTTGATTTGATTATTAACAATTGTTTTTCTCTGCTCATTAATTTAATTTTGCATGAATTTATGAGTTCTCAATGATCAGCATTTCATTAAATGTTTTTGTTTTTTTAATGAAACAGTGCAGATGCTACAGTATCTCTCACTTTTTATTGCAGTAATGATGATTTGTTTTTTATAATTTGATGAAATAACAGTAATGATAAAAAAGTAATAACAAACATGATTATCAGCACACTGCATTAAAGTTTTCACATGAGTCAGTTGCTTTATATTTATATAAAAAAAACAAATCAGTTATGAAAAAACTCACATGCTCAATTTTAATCAATAATCATGTGAGTCAAAACTTGAGATACAGATCACATTACATCAATCTAAATTCAGAATCAGAAAAATCAAACACAAAAAATAAAAATCACATTAGCTTAATTTTAATCAATGATTACATGAGCTACATCTGAAATAAAAATCATGTGATTATTAATTAAAATTGAGCATTCAGCAGTTGTGTTTGTAATACATATTTTCAAAAATCTGCTTCATTGTAACATGATATATTTTAGTTTTTGTTAAAATGTTTATTTTTTTTACATTGAAAAAAAACTCAATCAATTAAATATCATTCATTTTTTGTGAATAACAAGCTCAATGATTTAAACTCTCAATTGTTAAATACATCAGCCACATTGTTTTATCTTCTTGAAGAATAATTAAACATGTCTTGTCACTTGTAATAAGCAAAAAAATGACAGTAATTTCTTCAGAAAGTTTATTTTGAATAAATCATCATTACTTTGATGAATGCATTTTTGTATACATTTTGTAATCATTATTGTTGTATTGATGCACTGAACTGTATGTAAAATGATTCTTAAATGATTTGTGACTGAGAAAATTTTGAATAACAGTTTTCACATCAGCATAAAAAAGTGTGAATTGCTTATTTTTTATGTTTTTAATGCTTGAATTGATTGTCAAAGTATTTTTCTTTCAATTTTCATCACTTTCATATAAAATATGATCAATTAAATTGTAAAGCTGATCTGCATTACAAAAACTGAAACAATTTATGATATTTTTCAAGATTGAATTTTGAAAAAAAACATTAATATTATTTTTAGTGAGCTCACAGTTAACAAAAAAGTGTACAATTACATACTTGAACTCATTTTTGAATGAATAAAATGCATCAGCAGCAGAGTTGAATGCAGATAATAAATAATGCTCATTTTTTTAAATAAATGTGTCAGCAGATTAACTCATCTTCAGTTAGTATGTAAAAATATGCATTATCAAAATAATCAAGCATAATGCAGATAGTACTGCCACACAAAAATCTGCAAGTCTGAAAGCAAAATTTAATAATGAAAAATTGTTAATTTACATGCAAATTATTTCACAAAAATTTTTCACAAAACTGATGATATCAAAATCAATGAACTCAGCTAACATAGTGTTAATAATGTCAATCAGTTGCACATACAAATCATCATTGTCATCAACAGCAGTACACATTGTGTCATCTGCATTTACTGAGTATATACATATAGCAAATTGTGTATTTATATTGAATTTATGAAAAGAAATATTTATTTCTTTTATGATTTTTTTTTAAGTCTTGCAATGTGAATGATGTTGTTTTCATCTCAAAATTGTTTTAAATTTCTTGTCACAATAAGCATATGCTCAACTGTGTATGTCTAACATTTTTTGAGTAGTTTTAACAATAATAACAAGTTTCAACAATGTATTTAATAAAGTATCAATGAATAATTTCTCTCAGTGACTTTATCTACTTACTAAATACATTAATATGTAGTTACAAAATTATGCACAGAAATATGTTGATTTTTTAACATTCATTTCAATTTGACAACTAGTCTAGTTAATCTCAAACTGACTCTTACATCATCATATCATTAATCTTACATTTTTTCAGTAAGCTTAAATTTCAAATAAATTGCTTCAAAATCATTGTCAACTCAAAAATTTTCTGAAAAAAAAACAAGATTTTTGATGATTTTTTTCAAATTAACAATATCACACAAGTTTTTTATAAGTTCTGACTCAATATTCTGAAATGAAATATTTGACAAATTTTTTTCTGTATTACTTTCTTTCATCAGATAAATTGAGTTATGATTGAGATACATTTACTGAAGTACATTCAACAGTGACTCATATTTCATATGATCAATTTTATTTTTTTTCAAGAGTTTTAATTCATGAAAATGTCAATCAGATGTAATATAACATCATTGCTATTAATTTGCTTGTGCACTAATTTTCATAGTACTTGATGTGATTGTGAGCATTTAAATATGTCATATTGAGAATTAGTGTCTGTTGATATAAAAAATGATAAAGATGAACAGCATGACTTAATCTATACATCATTTCATTTATAAAACAAGTAAGCATATGACAAAAACATTAACTTTTGTATATTTTTCATACTATACACATCACTTCTGAAAAAATAATACAGAAACATTGAAAATCAAAACATGAAATGTAATGTATGTAAAAATATTTACAAATTAATTTTGTAAAAATTTGAAAAATGTGAAGCTGCAGATCTGACACTGAACAGATTAGTGAGTTGAAAAAAAAAATGAAATATTTATATGAAAGTTCTTCATCAATCTTGCAAGCAAAAATCAACAAATTTTCACATATAATTGCATCATCAGATTATAATATAAGCAGATTTTCAAGTTCAGTATGTTTCTCAAGCAAGAACTCTAAAACACATGCTATCACTTATCAAGCATCATGCAAATGTTATTTGAAATTGACTACAGTTCTAAACAGTAGTTTTCTCATTCAATGCTCATTCAAAAACATGTGTAATATTTTTGTTTTACAGTGAATAACTCAAGAATAAAGTGAAATGAGATCATTAACATCAGAGTTGAAATATTGATAACTTTCATATATCAAAATTCAAATAATATAAAACAAAGTATTGTTATACTTATGAACACTTGACTGCAGCAGGTTGAGAATATAAAAATAATGTAGTTAGTGAAGCTAAAACAAATCAATGTATTTTATAATTGACTCTATCATATTTAAGCTTATTCATTGATGATTGATGATTGATAACAACACTGACTGAATTAACTACATAATTACATTGTAACTAGTCAATATCAAGATATGCTAGTGATTTAAAACTTGATGCATGCATGCAAAATCAAGTCACCACTGATATTGTGTTGCTTCAAAATCATTGTTATGTTCAACTATCATGTTGAAAACTGTCAAACAGACTTGAAGTTTTGAGATAATTTAAATTAATATTTGTTATCTTGATTTCTTACATGTTTGAAGAATACAAATACACTGAATACTCAAAATAACTTCAGACAGAAAAAATCATCAGTTTTGCATTTTTTTGCATTTCAAAATACTGAAATACTGAAAAATGAATATTTTCTCTCTCAATATAATTTTTACTCAATCAAAATCAAATGTTGTTAATGTGTTTTTATCAAGAATAACAACACAATCAAGTTCTCAATTGAAAAAAACTCAGATTTTGACTCTAACTTAATATTTTTTCTTATATGTTTTTTGTTTTTTCTCAATTTCTTCAATTTTTTCAATTCAGCTTTTTCATTTGTTCAAAAAAACATTCTGCTTTTTTTTTTTTTAGCATTTTGTTTTTTTTTTCTACTTGTTTGAAGTCTCAAGTTTACTCTCAGATTTGAATGCTAGTTTGAGTTTTTTTTTACTTTAATTAACATGAGTTTTGTAGTGCATTGATCTGCTCAAGTTTACATGTTGAATTTAATAAATTGAAAACACAATTTTTGTAAATTATTAGTGAAAAAACATGCTGATCAAGATTGAGCACATGAGAAATCATCATTAATTGACTGAATTCAGAAGTTGTTATATTTGTTACAAAATGTTTTTTCAGAATAAATACTCTGATGTGTATCTGAAAGATAAAAATTTGAATAAAAATTTAAGAAAATTATGTGATTATTTTGATTTTGAGAATACTAGAATTTTTCACAATTGATTGAACAGTGTCAGTATAAAATCTCTTCTCAACTTATTTCAAAACACACATGTGAATATTTTCAGACTTAATGTTTTCAATGATTTCAAGAAAGTGAAGAAAATGACAATCAATATCATTTTGAAAATGCACAATTACTTTCACATTCAGCAACAAGTCAACAATATGAAATTTTTAATCAATACTTCAACAAAAAATGTTCTTCTACATGCATATTTCTGAATCATCAAAAAAATTATAGAAATTACTTCAAAAAAATTCAATTTTAAAAATTTCAAAAACATTTTCTGATTAACATATGCTGTGAAATATGCAGTTCAAAAAATTAAATTTAATTGCATTTTGACAACAAAAAAATGTAAGAATAAAACTGTTCAGTTAAATTTCTGATTATGACATGAAGAGATTTTAAGCTCAATCATGATTAAGCAGAAGCAATTCAGAAATTTTGATAATAAATCATTAAATGAAATTATTATTTTTTAGAAATTCATATAATTCAATATTAAATCAATCATTGAAAATGATGTTCTTGATTTTAATACACTCAATGATTTTGTTTCTGTCAATATCAAGCTGATTGAAAACAGTATAAAAAATACATTCAGTGATATATCTCAAGATAAATTCTCATCTTTAAGTTTTGAAATACAAAAAAAAATACTTGACAAGTATTGCAAGATGATCAAAAATATTACATTAAGCAGGCAGTTTTGTTGCTGAACAGAAAATGAAATCATGAAAATCACACTCACATTTAAAATTGTCAACAATTTCAAGATTCAAAACATAACAGATAAATTAATTAATGAGATAATTTTAAATCTGAACAAATTTTAACAGACTATAAATATTACAAATGTGTTTTTTTCTAGTTATATGAATGCATGTAAAGAGCTGAAGCTTTTCTTAAACACATGTCAAGTTAATATCTTTCAATTGAAATTTTGACAAATAACTGAAGTAATCTGAATGCTTCAACAAAAATCATCATCATTACAAAACAATGTTCTTGCTAACAAATCTGATTTGAAAAAAACACTGCAATGTCTAACTGTCATCTAAATCAAGTCAGAATTGAAAATGAAAGGTTTTTATTTTTTCACATTTATTTTTTGCTCATCAGCTGTTATCATCATTTAAATCAAGCAAATTATTCATTTTTTCAGAAATACTTTTAACATTTTTTTTTCATGATCATGTTGAACCAGATGATATGTCACATTTCTTGTTAAAGCTGTTCATAGTCAACAATACAAAGCAATTGATAAACAAAATACAACTTCTTGATTCTAACAATTCAATGATTTCACAAACAATTGTTTTGTTCTTCTATATCACATGACATAAGCACACATTGATAAAGAAATCAGTGACTCATGAAATTGATCTAAATCAAAAACAATATCAAAAACAAGAGTCTTAACTGCAAGCAGATGAAGCAGAAAAACAAAATGAAATAAAAAATCAGAATGAGATGAAAAACAATGACAAGATGAAAAAATCAGAAACAAATAATTTAAAAAATGATGAAGAAAACTTGAGCAGTGAAACTGAATCAAATGAAAAACAGAAGCTGATTTTTGATTCAGCATGATCAAGTGATGTTTCTTTCAAACAAATATTTCTTGATGAGAGTCACACTCTCAAAAATCACAAGATGCACATTTTTCAAAGTGTTAAAACATTGAATATTCAATTGAAGTGATTTATTACAGTAACATCAATGATGAATCACACATTAAATTTTTTAAGTATTTTTACTCTTCTGCATCATGCTGACTTTGAATAATTGACATTAACATACACATTTAATATTATGTCAATCAATGTTTTCAATGAAATCAGAAGCATTAATTTTCATATTTTCAATTCAAATTTGTATTGTTGTTTTTTTACTGTCAGCACAATGTCAAGTGAGACAGCACTGATTGCAATTTCAAAAATTTTCAATCAAATCATGTTGTGACACTTTATAAAACAATTGATGATTGTAAAAAAGTCAGACTCAAATATCATTATGATAAATGAAATTATTTCATCTTACAAAATTAAAACAGTTGAGTGTGCAATGACACTTCAGCAACTTTTTCAATACTGAATGATTCATGATTTTTTAATAAAACATTTATGTAAAATGTATTGATCAGATGATGCAGACAACTTGCAGAAAAATGAGAACAATGTGAATGAACAATTTAATATACAAGTTTACTGTTGTTTACATCATGCATCAGCATGTTTTGCATTAAATCAGATGTACAAAATGACATTAATAAAAAAAAATTTCACACAGAATATTTCATTATGACAGTTCAAATTTACAAAAAATTTTATTTGATTAATTAATCAGATGTTTATCAATCTACAAATTTCATTTATATCACAAAATCACTGATGAATAATTGAATATTTGATGAATGAAGCATTAAAATATTTCACATTACTTGCAATTGTGAACAATGTTGTTCTGAAAAAAAAACATTAATTATTTTTGTTTACTTTATATTCAATGATACAATTTCATGTTGAGATTGTTCTGAAAAATCTGAAATTCAAAATGCTATCACTTTATACTGAAATGAATAATGATGAACAATTTGCTGTCACAGAATAATTTAATAATATTAATAACAAAGTTCAAATTCTTGTTGTGATCTATACAACTTGCTTGATTGAGCTGAACTTGCATCAGCAATGCTTGAATTTAATGATGTTGAAGTCTGCTGTAAATACAAACACTGTTTTTCAGATTATAAAATGTGTGCATTGTTTAAATCAAAGTTATTTTTAGAACATATAAATACTTCATGATGTACAAATTTTTAATTAATTTGTGAAATTTAATCAAGCATGAAAGATGAATAATCAAATAATTGAAATGAAAAATAAAATTTTTAAAAATCTTGATCTTGATCAAGTAAAAACTGCAGCTGAAATGAAAATTGTGAAGAAAAATGATGATAATGAAACAAAAAATGACATTTTTAATTCATTACAATTGAAAATTAATGAATTACTACAAGAAATGTTTGAGCAATTTTTCTCACAATTGAATTGAAAAAAATCAGAAAATTTTAATTTGTCTGCAAGAAATGAATGTATTGCTGCAATGCTAACAAAGCAAATGTCAAATCAGATTTCTCAAAATCATCACAAAAATATTTTATTTCTTACTTCAGCAAAATTTAAATTAATGAATTTCACACATAATGATTTTAAAATTTGTTCTGTTGAATCTTCACAAGCTCAATCAGAGACTTTACTCAATTTTATTGCTTTTTTTGCTAATGATATTAATTTTATAACTGCTTGATTCACTTTTTTTGCTGATTTTTCTGATAAAACTAATTCTATCACAAATTTATCAACATTTTTTATTGTATTCTCAGTTTCTGATGCTGCTTTCAAACTTGAAATTGATTCTACAATCTCATTAAAGTGTGATGCATTTGTTTCAATTGCTGATCACTTAAAAAAATGTTTTGTACTTAATCAATCACAATCAGAATATATCTCATTACAAAAATAACAAATTTCAGATGAACAATATAATATGAATTGATTTGAGAATATGTTCAGAAGTACTGCACAATTCTCATAATTAAAATTAATTAACAAAAATATTGATGAAGTTGATATTGAAAATATCAATCTCAAAAAAATTTTCAAATTTTCACAACAAATTTATCATTCAGCTCACAGTACTGCTGACAAAAAAAAACTTGAAATGTTTTGAATGTATGTTTGAATGAAAGTCAATCTTTGAGTACAAATTTGTGATGTAACATAATTAAAATTGTGTTTAAATGTTAGTTTACTCTGATTGAATATCAAGTTGTATGATTTCAAAGTACAATTTCATTCATTTTTCATTATGATTATATACATTATTATATACTGAAAAAGCTCTGAGCTAAATTTAAGTGTTTTGATAAGTAATGTAAAAATGTTATTTGCTTGAACAATTGTGACATAATTATTGTAGATAACAAATGACATGCTCACATTAATTTCTTAATGAAAAAGTCAAGCAAAACTGTTGAAATAAATGAAATAAGCAATGAGATAAAGTTAAACAAATTAATACTGCTCTGTGATTGCAAGATTTAATTTTCATTTGCTGATCATGAGTAAATAACATTTTATAATAATTTCATGTGATGTGATGACAATAACTAGTATTACTTAACATCAAATGATGTGAATCAGTCTTTTCACTGTAAAAGTTTTGTTGAGGTTTGTCAAGAATTTAATATTAACACTAACTATGCACAAGTTAATTTCAGTGAATGAAGGCTCTTTACTGATTTGCCAATGTATAATTTAATAAAATATTAGAAACAATTCAAAAAATACACTAATATTAGTGTAATCAAAAATTTATTATTTTTTAGATACAATTTCAGTGTCTGATTTGTTAAATTATTTTTAAAATGAACTCAAAATTTTGTTGACAGACAATTATTGTTGATGTTTTTCAACTTGTCACAAAAAATACAATCATCATATTTTTTGAGTGTAAGTATATTTTTCACTAAAGTTGATCAACTTTCAAATCAGATCAGACTCTAGAGAGAATCTGTTTATTCAAATAAAATCTAGAATTTACAAAAAACAAATTTTATTTTATCTGCAGACATCTAGAGTTTGAGTAGAATCTGATTTGAGCATTTATCAAGCATCAAGATCTCTGAAACTATACTTAATGATGCTTAGTGTAGAGTCTCAATCCAGTCTGCTGCTGTCTGCCAGCAGTTTGTAGCAGTTTGTGGCAGTCTGTAGCAGCAGTTTACATAATAATAAGCAATAACTATAAAAATTTATGCAATAATAAGTGATAATTCTAGAAGTTTAGATTTTCTCAGTCTCTAAATATAGAGAATTGAGTAATAATTTAGATCTTATAAACTTTATATAAATTTTATAAGTTTTAAATAATCAGAGTTGAGTTTGCTCAGCAAATTTCTGAATTTACAAGTTCTAGATTCTGCTTTATTCATCAGATAGCTTTTGAGAGCTTGTTTGTTCAAATCAAGTCAATAAGTGAATCAGATCAGATTGAGCTCAGATCTGTAAAATTTGATGATCAATTTTATATTTTACTTTCAAAAATTTCATTTATTAATACAAAATAAATGACATTCAAGCAATGATTTATCAAAACTAAGTTATTTTAATTTAAAATAATATTTAGCTGATTCTTCAGTTGATTAAATGAATTAATAATCAATTTTTTGATCATACATCAGCAGAACCTTGTGAGAGAAAAAAGTAAAAAGTTTTTTTTAAAAAAAGTTTATGAAATATTAAATAAATAAAATAAGTTCTCAATGAAGCAATGTGTCACAAAATAAATAAATAAATTTTCAGAAATTATTTTTTCTTATAATGTAATTTTTGTCATACAATGTGATAATGATTTAAGATAACAATTTCACACACAAATGTGTCAAAATGCTTTACTTAATATTGAGACTGAAAATCTCAATTTTGTTCTGTTTCATAAATTCAGAATAATCTGAAACAAATCTAAAATCAGAATTTTATTGTTAAAAACTGAAATGAAATTATAATTTATTTTTTAAAATGAAACTGAGACTAAAAAAAAAATCTCTGAGACAGAACTGAAATTTTTTATTATGTAATAATAATAAAAATAAATAACAATTTTTGCAACTAAAAATGAATTTGAAATTACTGTAGTTGAAACTGAAAATGAAATCACTGAAACAGAAAAAAAAATTTCATTTCATGCAGTCAATCTAATTGCAGCTAACAGTAATAAAAATCTGTTTGAAGTAAATTATTATCTTTCATGAAGTCAGTTAATAAATGCATACAGTAATATTCACTGTAATTTTTTATGTCTGCAGCAGCATTTTTATTAGTATTTATATTCAGAATGAAATCAGAAATAAACTGCAATGATAAACATGTAATATTCATAATTAAACATAAATATAAGATTTAAAGTATAAGATTTGATGTATGTTGAACAGAAAATTTCACATATATAAATAATATTATAAAACTTGTTCATTCATCTGTTTGTTTGTTTTTGAATTAAATTTGATTAAATTCTTACAAATCAAATCTAACAAAGAGTAAAACATTGTACAAAAAGTTTATACTTCTCAAATGACTGCATCAAGTTTTAAAAGTAAAATGTTTTTAGTTTTTTAATATTATTATTGTTGTTGTTCATTATATTCTTTGTTAGTAGCTGCTGAAAGCTTTTAGTAGCTGCTGAGAATAATAAATTAAAATTAAAATTAAATACAGTTGTGTAATTTAAATAATATATTACAATATCTCATTAGATTCTGATTTTTTAATATATTTAAAAGCTACTTGAGAGCTACTAGTAGCTATCAATAGCTACTTAAGCTGTAATGTTGTTACAATTTAATAAGTTTCAACATTACAGAGCTTTTCAATTTCTCAAATCTAGTCAGTTAGACTATTATAAATTATCAGTTTATCACTGAAGTTCTGATAATTTCTAGTAACATACTTGATCATCTTCAGAAGCAACTGAAAGCAGCTGAAAAAAAAATCTAGCAGGATTACATTTAGTGATTTACAAACTACTCACATATCAATCTGCTAAAGTTCTAGTTAGTTAGTAAAGCTTGTAAGCAGCTGCTAACATTTAGTTTTCACATGTAGAATTGTGTGTGTATGAGTAGTAAAAAATGGTGATAAATGCTTTAGACAGTTCTAGAAGTTCTGTATAGCAGCTAGAAAAATAATTCACAGCTGTTATAATGTAGAATTAGAGAATGTTCACTTTCTATAACAAGTCTCTATAAGTAAAACAAAATAAATTCTCTATATCAACTTGTTTTGTTTCAATTTGACTGAGTAGTTGAGTATGTGAAATCAGATTGAAACTGTACAGTTTGAGTTCAGTTCAGATTTGAGTAATTTTCAGATTTATTTGCAGTTTATCACTGTCATTGAAAAGTAAAAGTCATTGAGTGATTGAAGACATTACTGAGTAAAAATTATAATAATACTTATGTACAGTGCTCTACAAAAAATAATTAGTCAAATCTTAAATAAGCAGTCATTCTGCATTTATATCATGAAAAAAAATTCATTTCACTCAATCATTCTTACTTTTTTATAGTCAAAATGACTTTCAAATCAAAAACTGATTGTTGAGAATATTTTATTAAGAATATTAAAATTATTATGATTTTATATAAAACAAAAAATTCATATGAAAAGATTTTTTTCAGATTACAAATATTTCACTTTATTATAAAAACTATTGTATGTTATGAATTGCAAAGAAAATAAAAAAAACTGATCAGTTTCTTAAGATATTAAAAAAAATATATACTTTTTGAAATATTATATATTTTTTAATTTATATGAATTTTTATTCTTCTTGATCAGTTTTTCAAAATCTGATGTTAAATTTCATCACAATACTATACACACATATATTCATAAAAAGAAAATTTATGCTTTTAAATCTCAATGAAAGTTATATTTAAAATTTATTCATAAAGAAAAAAAACTTGAATTCACATACAAATACTTGAAATGAAGTGAAAAAAATTAAGCTTGTATATCATTTTCAGATAAAAATACATTTAAAATAAAATTAAATATTTTTTTAATCTGAATGTGCTGATTTAAAAAAAAAAACTTTTGAATTAAAATACTTAAAATCAACATTCAAGTCTGAAAGAACTACAGTGAAAATATAAAATGTTATTTCTTGAGACTTCAAATTTAAACTGTTTTTTGAAAGAAAAAAAATACACATGAATTTTCAGTAATATATAAAAATATTACATGATAAAAACTGATCACATTATGAAAATATTTTTCACTTTAAAAATTTATGCTTGTGACAAAATAATGAAGCAAGATATCATATTTCTAAAGTCATTACTAATAATTAAATAATTTTGAAAATTTAAAAATGAATTAATCTGCACAATCATCTGATTTGAATTTTATTAAGAATTTTTAATATATTATGAAATACAAAATTTCAAAAATCAGACATAAAATTATTTCTGAAAAAAACATAAAAACAAAATTACAAAAAATTTGAAATAATATTACACAGAAGAAAATAAAAAATTTAATCAAAATTATGCACAAAAAATATTCACTAATTATTATAATTAAAGATGAATTCATCAAGTATTAGTTAAAAAACATATTTCATTTACTTAGTCTATTATTTCTCTTATTCTCTCTAGCTTTTCTAAGAGAATATTCTTCTAAGTATGAATATATTCACAATTATTGTCACCTCACTGCCATTGAATTTTGGCTTATTTAAGAACTGACTAATCACTTTTTGTAGGGCACTGTACATACAACAAATCTCCACAACTCCAGTATGGACCTTGTGATTCATAGCAAACTATGACGAAGCAGTGAGTTAGACAGTTTGCTAGAGGCAAGCTGTCAGATGCTTGTTTTATTAATATTAGAGGAGTCTTCGACTTGATCAACTTCAGGTGCGGGTCAGACCCGTGGGGGGGCTGGCCGTCCGCCAGAGCCCCTAGAACCTAAAGCTTCAGGCCCTGCCTACGACGCGGGCCACCGGTTCGGGCAGGGTTTGGCCCTTGAGGCCCGCCAAGCATGCCTGTAGCGCCAAGGCGGGCGTCTGAGCCTATACTAACCCGAGCCAAGCCAAGCCAAATAGTTCGAGCTTAGTTGAGCATCAGCAGCTGATAAACAATGTAACTAACTATGTAAGCAACCGTCATGGATACAAACAGTATCGCCAATGGATTTACGCGTCATACAGTGTATGTACTGCTCACTTTAGTCATACAGTAGAATCCGTACTCTGTAATTAAATTAAATTGCTGTAATCATCAAGGCCACATCTGCAGCTAGAATTTAGAAAACTGCTTACATGTGTCTGATTCAGCGCAGAAGGCGCACAGGATGAGATGCTTGCAAGCAGCAACTATTTGTGAGGCTCTTCAATGGTGTGTTGCTCTTCAAGCACTGCTGCCTTCAAAGTGCTGTGCCGCCAAAATGCTGTGGCATCAAAATGCTGTGCTGTCAAACTGCTGTTGCCTTCAAAGCACTGTTGCCGTCAAAATGCTGTTGTCTTCCAAATGCAGCTGGCTTCCAATTGGTGCCCTCCAGTTGCTGTTGCCGTCAAAGTGCTGCTTCCTCCAATTGATGTTGCTCTCCAAGCGCTGCGCCTTTCCACCACTGCTGCCTTTGAACCGCTGCTGTCTCCCGATTGGTGTTGCCCTTTAAATGCTGTTGCCTTCCAGGTGGCCTTCCTACTTTCAGTGTATGCCTAATATGGTTCTCATGAAGGTCCTGTTGTCTATAAATACCTTGAGATTTCCCCCCTCTGGGTTACTCCCTCTGTCTGATAACAAACAAATCCTTCCAAGTCCGACTTTTCTGACCCTCTGGGTTTCTCTCTCTGTCTGATAACAAACACTTTCCTCGGAATCCTAATATCCTGACCTTAAAAACTTGCTCCGACTGCTATCTCACAATGGGCCTCTCTCCATGCTTTCATTGCAAAAGTTATACCTCAGAAACTGATACAGGTATCTGTTTTGTTTGCATGGCGTACCCCTTCGTACCGTGCTTGTACCCACGTTGCGGATGTGGTGCTCCAGCGCATACTCCGGTGCATCGGTAATGAAGGTAAGGTCCAACTTTCTATCACCTTTATGGTATAATTTTTGATCCCTCATAGAGCGTCAGGACTCTTTCTCGCGAGAAGGTCCACCAATGCTACGATCCCCGAGACATGGCCGCGACGCAGTAGGAGGAGAAGGGAAATGTTGGAGACGAATAATTCTCCCGCATATTTTTACGTTCTTTGTTGGATTTTCGGCGTCTCTTCAAATTTGTTGCAAGGAAAATGAGGGAGGTTGATATAGCACAATGTTTACTTGTGCTTGCTGGAATTTGGTGTTGCTTCCAATTTGTTTCAAGGACTTGGAGCTTGATGTTCAAGATCTTCAGATTCAGCATGCGCTCTTTTTTGTGACTGTGGTGTTCAGATTAATTGGCAAGGCAACAAATGAGATGACTATACTACGGAGTACTCTGGCTACCAATCCTACAACATTCTCAATTTAGTATGAAATGGATCAAGTACATTCATTTGAGGTGATTTATATCACAACATATGGCCAGTGACTTGTAGTATGCTTGATTCTTACTGTAATTCATAGTTCCATAAATGCCAGGAGCTTGAGTGACTACAACAATTTTCTTACGGGTATTGGAAAATGTGGAAATCAAGTCAATGAGGCTCTGATTCTTCATGGTGATTGTGTTCCCACAAGTGACACCACAGATGATGTGCCAGTCTTCTATTGTGGTCAATCTCTTGCAGCTTAATGCCCGACAAAGGATCTATCTACACTCTAGGTGTTGGTGAACAGTATATTTGTTTGCTCAGAGGTGTATTACATCAATCAATTCTCAGCCGTATCTTTTACAATGAAACATGGCTTGCTGATCATGATATATGTCAAATAGACTAGTAACAACATAATAAGCCATAAATTTCTCAGAGCTTCGGCTCATCCCAGGGAGAAACATCCGCGATACAATTTCTCAGATCTTCGGACTTCAGCCCAAAGAAGGCAAGTTCGCGCTCCTCTGCATCGTCATAGTGTTTACGAAGGGCCAAGCGGTCAACCGCTCTCCACAATGGCAGCTCGAAATAACTTGGGAAAAAACCAGCGAATTCCCAGTCGATTATGCCAACGATGCGAAAATTGTCATGTGGGTCAACGAGGATATTCTGGGGGGAGAGGTCATTATGACAAAGCACGAACTCGTCAGTGTCGGAGGTCACTCGCTTCCACGACCGTCGATCGGGACCGTAAACACGCTGCGGAGGGAAAACTGGCAGGTCTGCATCGACGCTGCCAATGTAACGTCTCCGCAGCGAGCGAAGTTGAGGAAGGATATCATTCTGCATTTGCGTCTCGACTGCTGCGATTGCAGCTTGTCTTGCGTCTTTCTCAAGGTCTTTCATAATGATGCCGTTTGTGATGCGGATCGTCTCGAGATGTAGCACGCCATTCTCCATGTACAGCCTATACTTCGGCACAGGGATGGTTGTCTTCTCAGCAATGACAGAAAGAGTGGCTGCTTCGTTTCGAAGTCGTTCCTGGGCCCAGTAAGGATAGAGGACCGTGCCGTCAACACGTTGAACAAGCTCGCTTTTGTTTACATGTCTTTTCACCACCGTATGCTTTTTGATCGAGATGCGGCGGTGCCATGTGTTTTCTTCGTATTCGGTTTGATTATCATCATCGTCGACTTCTGGGAAGTCGATGCTTGAGCTAATGATCTCGCGAGAAGAGGGAACTAAAATGGTTGAAAAAAAGGTATAATGCAGGACGCCTTGGGGTTGTTTTTCATTTTTGTCTTCCTTAGAAGCCATACTGCTTGAAGTTGTATGGAACACTGCCGGTGTTGTTGCGTTGTGGGGCTTGTTGTTGATGATGTTGTTAGAGCAGATCAGCAGCAAATATTTCTGTAGATATAACTCTAGTTATAACTGGCGGTTATCGAGGTGGGGTTTTGGGTGGGTTATAACCTGGGTTACTACGCCAGTTATGCCAAGCCTTTAAACATTCAAAAGCTATCACTGGTGAAACCTTAATATTACATAATCTTGCTCCATCAAATTTTCCATCTCTGAGATGTCTAACATCCATGACCACCCAATGATTTTTACTCCCCAAAGACAGCAACTTCATGACAAACTCACTTAGACTGTGAATGAGTCTGGGTATTACTCAGATCCAGACTGGACTTGAACTGTACAATTCTGATCTGATACTCTCAGAACAACAACTCAATAAATCATTGATGAGTTGAGTAAAGTGTGTGAACTCAGATCATTTAGACTTGTTTGACTCAGTGAATCTTGTGACTGCACTAATATACATGCTAAATCACTTAAAATTCAAAATGAAAATTTATATACTGTGATACAGTTCAATATAATTATACAGCTCAGACACAATCAGCAGAGTACAATAAGTATAGAAATAAATTAATGATATAAAAACAAACAATTTAATTATTATTATTCAATGTAATAAATACATCAGATAATACTATAATTCAAAAATATATTTTTTATTTCAAAATATTCACATAAAGTCAGAAATCATCATTGATTGTATTATTTTTTTTATATATTTATTCAGTACTGTTGTTGAAATTTTTTTTATATATATTTACATAATAATTTTCACATAATTAATATTGTTAAAAGTTTTTTGTTCATAAACATTTTTAATATTTCTTAAATTTAACAATTGTAAATAAACTGCTTTGTTGTATCACTGTGTAATTAAAATTTTCTTAAAATTTATATCTGTGAGATTTGTGTAGATATAACAATAATAAACTAATATATAATTAATCAATTACTTTTATATTTATTTTATTATTTTTATTTAATAATATACTGAAGAAATTCAGTAATGATATTGTTGTAATACTGAATTTATTAAATTTATTCAGTAATATTTATATATTAATAAATTAATATTTTAATAATTTTTTGTTGTTTCTGCTGCTGCAGAATATGATTTTTAATTAATTAAAATTGTACATTATTTTCATTGTTAAACAATTTAATATTATTTTATAATATATTATTTTTATTATTAAATTTTTTATTATTATTACTGATATATATTTTTTAACTTACAGTTACATTCAGTTTTTTATCACTTGTTTCTTTATTATTATCATTCATTAAATTTCATTTGAAATTTTTCATCTCAAAAAAATTTAATATTAATCACATTATTTATGTATCAACAATTTCTGATTATAAATAATTACATCAATAATAATAAATGTTTTATACAGTGTTGAAAAATCACTTAACATTAATTAAAATTGCAGAAATGAAGAAATAATTCTGTACATAAATTTTTCAAAACTCAAGTGTGTAAATTTTATTCATTGAAATTTTTATTGAGATTAACAATTAAAGTGATAAAATAAATTAAATGTCATATTTATTTTTATTTAGAAATTAATCAATTTTTTCAATTGTAAACTTATATGAAATAAAACTTAAGTATAATTTTTCAGCATACAATAAATTATTTATATTATTATATTATTTAAATTACAGTGAATACTGCTTTGACACATTTTGAATTATATTAAACTTATTATACATGTCAGCAAAATCATAAAAATATTCTGTATATTTTTATTTTTGTTTGTAATTTTTTTCACTTCATACTAATTTCTTGAATATAATAAATTTAAATATTAAATTTAATATAACACTCACTGTATAAACATTGTTCAGATCATCATAAATTTTTTTATAATATTTAGTTAATTTTGCACACACAGCAGTGATGACTGCAATAAAATTATATTTTCACTGAATTTGCTTTTTATAAAGTCAGTTTTACTGATTTTTCAAATAATCAAACAATATATTAAAAATTCAAAAAATATTCTGAATGATTGTATCATAAAATTTTAATAATATTTTAATGTAATTGACAAAAAACTCTGTGAGGTCAATCAGATACCATACAAGTATTCACTCAATTTCTAAAAATTTTCTCATTAAAAAACTTTGTGATCACAAATTGAAGTTTCAATACTTGCACAAGTATTTTATATATTAAATTTCAATATATTCTAACATTTAATTTTAATTTCAAAAATTTCTTTTTTTGAAAATTTTCAAAAACAGTACATTATAAATTGCTGACATTAACAAACTTTACAAAATTTTTAATTTAAATTAAGCAAAATTAACTGCTACACATGAATATGAAACAACTCACTGTTGTCTTAAAATAACATTTCTTGAGTAAAAAAAATAAAATATTGTTTCAAAATAATAATAAATTACATAAATTTGAAATTTTTAATATATTTTTTATAAAATTTAAGATGCTTCTGAATCAAGCTTATGTTTAAACATGCTGTTATTTTATTTAATAATTATAAATATTAAAATCTGATATTGATGCAATTTTCATTTTGATTAACAAATTCTTGAGTGTAAATTAAATAATATAAATCATGCAGAAAATAAATAAAATTTTACTGTCAGTTATTTTTTTAATAAACTTAACTGCTGTATTTAATGATTTTATTATTAATTCATTATTTAATATATTGTTATCATTAATTGCCAGTATTCAGTTAAGAATATTATACTCATTTAATATCTTAATCATCATCTGCACAATATTTTCTTCGGTATGTGAAATTGAAATATATATAAAAATTAAAAATAATTCACAAAAACTTCAACTCTTGTCAATAAAATTCATCACAATTGTAATGAAAAACTGTTAAAACAAATTTAATTAAATATTAATAACAAATAATATTTTTGTATTATTAAATAACTCAGTAATAATTTTTTTTCAATCACTTTGTGGTAAATCATTAATGTTATTTTTGTTTTTATTTTGTGTTTGTTTTTTTGCTGCTTGATACTTGTGAAATGAGCTTTTTGATGCTTTTTTAAAAAACTAGAAAAGTGAAAAATAAAGTAAAAATACAAAAATTGAAACTTGAGAAAAGTAAAGTCACATGTTTTAAATCAGGTTTGTAGATACTGTTTCATTCTGAACATTTTTATTTCAACTCATGATATAGTTAAGTATTTTTTTCACATATTTGACAATACAATTTATTGTAATCAAATTTGTCTTGTGCATATAATCATTTAACTGTACAGTTAAATCAGATATTATTTTTTTTTATTAAATTTAAGTATTATTATTGTTGAAACATATGATCTGTAAACAATATTCAAATGTACACTTGATGAAGTTAATTAATTCTTGTAAGTCATGCTTGTATCTGAAAAAATGTATTGAAATTATATAACAATTCTGCAATAATTATATGATGATAACTGCTCAGTTGAAAATTCACTTCAAATTTATTAATTTGATGAGTGAAGATCAGAATTTGAAGAGAGTCAGAAGAATTATTAAAATTTGTAATTATATAATCATATTTTAATTAAATTATTGATAATTATAATCAGTCAGTTGTTACACTTCAGTTGATGTAAAACATGAAAATTAGTCAAAACATCACAAAAGTCTGACTGAAAATGATTAATTGCTTTTTCTGCTTGTTAATTATATTTCAAATAATTTTAGTAAAATAATACAAAGTTGATGAGATGTTTAATGGTTTTAAAATATAATCAACATAAGTAGTGAGCACATAATACTGATAATTGATCTTGATGTGAGTGTAATGTAAAAAGTTGTAAAAATCATTACTAAAACAAAACAATAATTTTTTAATTTATGTTATCTTGATTTTTAATTAACTGACAAAGAAATAAAAAATTGAAAATTGTGAAAAAATTAAATCACAATACAAACTTTTTACATATTTTATATTTATATTTTTATTTTTTTTTACTTGAATTTTGTAAGTTGATTGAATAAGTAAGTGAAGTTTTGATGAGTCAAAAATATAATTTACAGTATTTAATTTACACTCTTGAACTAAATACAAGTATAATATTGTTAATATATTTTTTGAAAATATTGTTTCTGATTAATAATTTGTTAACAAAAATATTTAATATATGTTGTAACATGCAAATTTAAAGCAGTGTGAATATTACAACTGCAGTTGTAAGTGAATTGATATCATTGTTTTTAAATAAATACTGAATATTGAGAAAATTAAAAAGTTTCAGAATTTTATCATTAATCACAGCTTTATAAAACTTTTTAAAAATTAATAAAGTAATAAACTTTTTATTCAGATTGAGAGTTCAATCTCAGTTATATATTATGTCACATGTGTGCATAATTATAAAAATTTCTAGTCTTGTTTAGCAATAAAGTAGTGAACATAATTTAGATAAATTAAAATAAAAGTAATTTAACTGTATGAATCAATGTTGATTTAAAATGATGAATACTGTGATTTTTATTAATAATTAAACAAAAAATTACATTAAAAAAGTGAGATTTGTACTTTACAGTTCACTCATAAAAATTCTTGTTTTTTTAACAACACAGTATTTTTGACTTCATTCATTTTGTCAAAATAATTATTTCTTTGTTTTAATGACTTAATAAAAATTCTAATCATTTTTTTGATGACTTAAATTTAATGACTTTACTCAAAAATAAGAATTTAAATGAAGTATCAAAGTCAGAAATGTTGTTTTAAAATAATATTTTTTTTTCTAATTTTTTGAATATTGTTGATTTCTCAGAAGTATATTTTGCAATAATGTAGTGTGAAATGATAAAAACTGTACAACTGATATCATCAAATTTTTTGTATAAAGTAAAGTTTTCTAAATTCAAGAGTGCAGAAGTAAAAATGATTTTGTTAATGCAGTAAATTTAATAAAATTAATTGTTACTGATTGTAAGGCTCCAGCTGTAAGCTCCACAAAAGCTAACACTGCCCTCTTTCTCAAATGTAACTAGTCTGAATTTGATTAGCTTTAGTGAGCATAACACACATATAAATAACACACTGATTTCCCTCTTCATTGAGAGAATCAGTGGCAATCTCTTTTGCCTAACAACTATATTCTTTGCTGTTGTGAAGTAACAGAGACTATCATGATCTGTCATTACTAGAACAGGCTTTTGTGAGCTCTCTAGCCAATAATGTCAGTGTTTAAAGAATTCAACAATGATCAAGAGTTCTTGATCATGAATATCATAATTGTGTTCTGTGAATTTCATTTTTCATGAATACACAGTTACAGATACTCAATTTCAGAAGTCATTTAATTGAGTGATGATTTCTGAGATGACAAAATCAGAAACATCAGTTTCAAAATGTATTTGATGATCAGAATTAAAATAATGAAGTATAACAGCATCTGCAAAAATTTTCTTCAAGATATAAAAAACTTCACAAATTTTTTTTGTGAAAAAATTCTTTTTATTTTTTTTATTTAATTCTTGTTTCTTGCAATATTTGATTTTCTTATTTTGTTCTTCATTCTTCAGCATATTAATAAAATCTAAAATGATTTTTGAGAATTTTGAAATAAAATGATGATAAAAATTCACAAATTTTAAAAATACTTGAATATTTCTTCATGAGTTGAATTTCAGTTAAATCAAAATCATTTTCACATGTGACTTCTTCATAAATATTTCATCAGCTGATACAATATATCTGAGAAAATTTATTTCACAAACACTAAAATAACACTTGAAGATTTTGCAGTAAAAATTTGCTGTCATGAGCATCTTCAAAACTTGATGAACATGTTGAACATAATTTTTCTCATTTGCAGAGTATATCACAACATCATTCAAATAAATTATCATAAAAGCATCACAGTCACAAAAAATCTTGTTGATATAAAACTGAAAAGCAGCTGAAGCATTTAATAAATTAAAAAAAAATTACATAATATTCAAAAAGTTTTAAAAGTGTGCAAAAAACAATTTTTCATTTATTTTTCTTCTGAATGTGAAGGTGATGATAAACATTCTTGACATTAAGATAAGTGAAAATCTTAGCATTCACAAGACATTTTAAAAGTTTCTTAATCAATGATAGTGAATAATAATTCTTCACAATTTTGAAGTTCAAGTCATGATAATTTACACACATTTATAAATCATCATTTTTTTTGAAAGTGAACATAATTAATGCTCTCATGAAAGATTTGAAAAACTGTATGAAATTATGAGCAATTATATTATTGAAATATTTGTGAAGTATCTCAGTTTCATTTTTTGAAAGTTGATAAGTGAAATCAAAAATGAATTTTTTTTAAACTCAAGTTCAATAATCAAGTTCTTCTTCTGATGAGAAGTCAGCTTTCAAGTTTTTTGTTCACTGAAAGCTTTTGTGAGATTTTTATAAATTTCAGATATTTGAAAATTATAGTTTATAATGATTATTTTTTCAATTTTATAGCATGTCATTATGTAAATAAACTTTTCTTCTTGTATTAGATTTTTCACATTAATTGATTGAATCACTGTGAGTGAATTATGTGAAGTTTTCTGAAAATAAATTGAATGATTTTTTCATGAGATGATGAAATCAAATTACAAAAATCAAGTTATGTTTAAAATCATATCATCATTTATATTAACAACAATGACTTGTTTGTGAAAAATTTGTGCTTAATTTTGAGAATCTCAATATTTGAAAACAATGTTCACAACATTTTTAGCATCAAGAAATACTTGATTTTTTTCAGCAGTTTTGAGAAAAATTTTCATTAAATATATTTTCAGTTCTAGTGATTTTGTAAAATCAGAACTAATGATGAGAGAAATGCAGTAAAAATTCACATGAGCTGATTATTTATGCTCAGTAAATGATTTTACAGAAAATGCATTTAATTAAATAAAAAATATGAACAGAAAATTAACATCAGACAATTGCATTACTTTAAAGTTATTTTTTTTCAAGTTTTTAAATTTTTATTTTTTTTTCTTGAAACAATCAGAAGATTTATGTTTTTTTTCATCATAATTGTAGCAAGTGATATTTGTGAGATCAGTCTTGCTATTAGATTTGTTTTTTTTATTTTTCATGAAATTTTTTGTTTTTTTTTTTAATTTTTCTTTAAATTGATTTTGTTAAGATTTATTCACAGAAGTTTTCACAAAAAGTATTTGAAAGTTTTTCTTATTCATCAAGTTTGAAATGCATTGATTTATTCATAACTCACAGAAATAAATGTTTTATTCATTCAGCATGATTTTTGATTTCATTATTTATTTTGTAAAGTTTTTGTTTGAATTGAGTGTGAAATTCATTGTCAGTTTCATTGTCATTTTTTCACAAATGAAAAAAAATTGTCATGAATTTCTGATGATGTTTTGCAGATTATCTAAATCAAAAAATAAAAAAATTTTCATTTTTTTTTAGATGTTTCTTGTTGAGTTTTTCTTCACAAAATTTTTTCATTTTTTTGAAGTGTATAGTGAAGTTTAGTTTTTGCATAATTCATTTTCTGAAAATTTTTAATTTTTGTAGGTTTAATTGAGAATTCAATCTTGAAAAAAAATTTGTAAAGCTTGACAAAAATGACAATTTTGTAATTAAATTTTAATTCTGACAGTTTATATCATCTGACTTTCTTAACTGAATTTTTTTGTTGAGTAAACACATTTAGAAACTTTGTTTAAATGTGTTTTTTTAAATTAATTTTCAGTTGTTTTGAAAGTGAGATCATGTTTTCTAGAAGCTGATTTCATTTGTAAAGCTTTTTAAGAAATATAATTTCAATGATGAAACATTCACAAAGCATAAAGTATGTATTGATGAATTTTTCACAAATAAGTTCAAAGTTTTCTGACTTTGTGCTTTGAGTAAAAAATGTTTTTTCACAAGAAAATTCTGCTGCTTCATGAGATGTTTCTGAAATTACTTTCATTTGAAAGTTAACAGATGGTGAAAATTCTTCACAAGAATTTTCATGAGAGATGAAAGAAACAAATGTTTTTTTTTTGTTTTTGAGAGCCATTTCAGGCATACTTTTCAAAAAGTGGCAAAATATAAGAATAGAGTAAAGAATATAGTTGTTAGACAAAAAAGATTGCCACTGATTCTCTCAATGAAGAGGGAAATCAGTGTGTTATTTATATGTGTGTTATGCTTGCTAAAGCTAATCAAATTAAGACTAGTTACATTGGAGAAAGAAGGCAGTGTTAGCTTTTGTGAAGCTTACAGCTGAGGCCTTACACTGATTTGAAATGAGATTTCAACAAAATATAAACAAAGTTTGTCTTGAGAATATTGATGATAGTCAAAATATCAGCTGAATACAATGACAGAAAGAATTGCAATGACAGTAAAATTAATAATAAAATTTTTTTTTGTAAATTTATTTTTAACATAACATAAATCAAAATAAAAACTTTAATAATCTTGTTAAAATTCATATTATTGACAAGAATGTCAGTCTGAAAAGTGAAGTGATTTTTTTGTATTTAAACTTAAGTTTTAAGCCTAATATTTTTCATAATAATCATTTCTGTAACTTGATAATACAACAAAAAAATAAATCAGACTCATCTGAAAATAATTTATATATTTTTCTATCAATTTCAAGCTTCTTGTATGATATATTATAATTTTCTGTCAGTTGTGATGCATAATGATCATGATTCAGTGTTTGCTGTGTTTTTATATTTACTTCATTATTATTTTTTTCTGAAGTGATATCAAAAATTGTTATTTACTGATAAAATACTTTCTGCACACTCTGAATTATTTCATTAATTTATTTATTGCTTATATTTTTTTGCTTTCTATTAGAAAATGTGTCACTTTACTTGTTTTTTTTAACAATCAGTTTATTAACAATGTATTTAACTAACAACAGATGTTTTTGTTCAGTAAGATTGAGAAGAAAAAAATATGCAGAATTATACTTAATTAATTTCAGTTCAGTTAAAGTTTTTATTATGTAATCAGTTGAATTGAGTAAATTATTGATTATATCAATAATATTTTCTTTATTAAACTTCTTCTTATTATCATTGCTAACATCACTATTATTATTTTGAAGCAACATTAACACATTGTAATTAAAAATTTTGATATTTGAATAATCAATGAGCAGTAAATTAAAATTAATAATGTTTTCATTATTTTCAAAATAATATAATATTATAACAGAATTCTTCTGTAATTAATTAGAGTTGTTTGATGTTTTTAACTTTTTACTTTTAATTTTACTTGATGTTTCATGTGTTTAGTGTGAATATAAAAAAGACAGTACATCTGATAAAGATTAAAAGATTTTCAGTGTTTGAAAAATATTTTTTTTGTTTTGATGTTAAAATCACTGAATGTTGATTCAAAATATTTAGATTTTGCAACAATACATTTGATCATAATTTGAATTGTAGTAAAAAAAGCAAAAGTTTTTATGAGTTTATTGACATCTGAAATTGTAATGTGTTCTGAAATTTAATAAAAGTCAAAAAGTTAATCAGAACAAACTTTTTCTGAATTAATGAAATTAAAATAAAATGAACTAATAAACTGTAAAATTGATATTAAACTTGAAATAATTATAATATTTAAAAAAAATTGTGTGACATCAGTTCAGTCACTGAAATAAAAAATGATATATTTGCATAAAACATTGTTGAGTTTGTCAAAATTTTTTTTTGAAAATTTTGTATCTGAACAGTTTTTGAAATAATCAGTGATTAATGTTTGATTTTTGTAAAAAAAAAAATTTTTAATTATGAACTCAATTATTCTGATATCAGATGAATTAATTTTTTTTATTTTTTGTCTGATTTTTTCAGTAATCTTGAGTGAAACTGTATGTAATGTCATAATGACTGATATTGTCTTAGAGTAATAATTTAATTTTATAAGTGTAGATTTTTTTTTATATTGATTAATACACAGTCAGTTGACAGAATTGATAGCAAGTGAAACTTCAGATTTTGAGTTTAAAATAAAATTCATTAGTATCACATTAAAAAAAAGAGATCAATAAAGAGTAATTGTTTGAGATCAGAAATAAATAAAAAAATATAATATTATTTTAAGACATTAAATCATCATATGTTAATGAAACTCTCATGAGATGAATCTTCATCAATTACTTATTTTTTAATGTGATTTAATTCAGAAAAAGTAATTACTGTAGAAATTGAAATTTAATTAGTATGATCAGTTCATGTTCAGTATATAAAAAAATAAAATTGAGTGAATTTGTTTATCAGAAAATTTATGAGCAGATACTGAACTTGAAAACTTAAAAAATTGAGAAAAAAGAAAAAAAATCAGATTAAAGTTTAAAATCATTTAGTTATGTATTTCTGTATTTTTTTTAAGTTTAGTATCAGATTTTATGTGAGTTATAATGATGAATCATTATTTTTTATTTCAAAATAATAAATGTGTGATTAATTATTATTTTTGTATACAATTTTGTCTGAGAACAACAATTCAGCTTACTAACTGAGTCTGAGTTCTGATATTTAAATAATTACTTGAATGAGTTATGTTGTTTAAGTACAAATACTCTCATGTTTTTTTTAAAGTACAATTTGCATGTGCAGTTAATTACATACATAATCATTTAAGTAATCATGAATGATTTACTAAATAAGAATTATCAGTCTGCTTGAAAACAGCTTACTGAATAAAATAATAATTATAAGTCAGATTCAGATAATGTGCAATTAAAACTGAAAGAAACATCTTTCTTAATTTCTACATAAAAATTTTAATGCAGTATATACAACTCATGATAAAATTAAATAACAAGTCTTAATTAATTTATTTTTTTCTTGTCTGAAAGCAGTTAACAGTTTCAGTTATTTCAGAACAGTATTGTGATTTTTGTGATTTTTGTACAAATTGAATTTTGTCTCAAGTATATTAGTATCTTTACAGATGAAAATGATGCTGTTATTTTTAAGTTTGAAAATTAATAAGTATTGATAAAATATAATCAAGAAAATGATTGAACATAATTTAAAATGAATAAATATTTTGAAGTATGAGTAAATTTTACTGTAATTGTTGTAAAAAATGATGAAAAAGTTTTAATTTTATGTAAGTGATGTACTGTTGTGCAAGCTCATCTCAAAAATATAAGTTAAAGTATTACTTCAATAATCAAGTATGTACAATCACAAAAATATTGACATTTTGCTCAGAAAAATAAACTGTCATCAGTCAAAAATATTTAAAAAAAAATTAATGATTAAATTCACATAAATTACTTATCTTGAATACAAATCTTTATGATACATTTTGCTAATAATAATAAGTAAAATTCAAAATTATTTTGATTTTGAGATTTCAGCAGAAAAGTTCACTGTTAAAAATTTCAATTGAATAATGACACATGTTATATATAAAAAATATTTATTATTTTATTTTATTAATAATTTTTATTTCTGAAAACTGATTCACATACTATATTCTAATGTTTGTATTTCAAGTGACAAGAAATTTTGAAATATCACAAAAAATAATCACAAATTAAAAAATTACTAAAAAATAATTAAAATTCTGACATATCAAAAAAACTAATACTACAGTTGCTGCAGCTTCTGTTATTGTTGTTATTATTATTGCAGCAGTTACAGTTAAAAATAATATTGCTTCAGAACAACATGATGAGAAATTTAAATTAATTAATAAAATTTTTACTAATATTGTTTTAAAACAATAAATGAAAGAAAATAATATTGATACTTCTATTATTTTTTTAAATTCACTTGTATTAATTAATATTATTAATAGTACTGATTTTTCTTAAAATTTATTTATTTTTTACTGATGTTATTCATACTTTTATTTTTTTTTTTCAAATTTTTTTCTGTTTGTCAATATTGCTTGTAATTTTATTTTTTTTATTAATATTATTAATATTTTTATACTTAATACTACTTTCACAGTATTTTTTATTTCATTAAATTTATGTGTAAATATTCATTCAAACTGATAAATTCAAAAATGTTCTGTTCAGAACACTCTAAACACTGATGATAATGTGTCAATTGATGTGAATACTTCAATTAAAGAAAATGAAACTTCAGTATCTGATGATAAAGTGCACATTTTCACAAAAGAATATGTCAAAAATACAAAATAATTGCATTAAGTTGATTTAAATATTTACTTTCTTTAGAATTGTATAATGTGATATAAAATGTTGCTTCAGAACTACAACATGATGTTTTTAATAATTATAATTTATTTAAATTATGTTTCTACTGTGTGCATGCAAATAATAAATTAATAATCATTTAATTCTTTCAGTGTATATTGTATCTTCAATAATTAATAATTATATATATAGCTGTATACAGAATAAAGTCAATTACTTCATAAATATTGTAAAAAACTGTAACATAAGACTGTTTTCAGTACAGTACTAAATTATTTTGAGAAATAATGAATAATGTCAAGTTTTTTTATCTGAAATTATATTATATTCAAATTAATGTGTGATACTTTCAATTTATTTATTTATTACTTGTTCTGATTTAAATTTGTTCTGAAGATCAGACAAAATCACTCAGTTCAGATTTTTGCTCATTTGATCTGAGAACATGATTTTTTCTACTCAGTCTGACTTGAACTTGTTTGCAGTCTAATCAAGCTCTAAAAGTGAAATGTTTTTAGTATTTTATAAAGAATTTATACTTAAATTGAGAAATTTTTTTTAATATTTTTAATTATTTAAATTATTTAAAACAATGATTGCAGATTTTTTCTTATTAAATATTATATCAATTTGATAAAAAATTTTTATTATTGTAAAAATGTTAATATTAGATTTTTTAACAAATAAATAATATTAAAATATAGTAGAAGATTCAAATATAATAGAATTAGTAATAAATTTTTTGAGATTTATAATTTGCAACTGTTGTATACTTCATAGTGTAAAAATTGATTTCAGATCTGTGTCACTGTATTTGTCAGATCTTTTATGATCTGTAACTGAAGCTGTCTAATTTATATACAGCAGAGATTTTTCCTTGACATTTCCTACATGTAACTCCACATTCAGTTGATCAGAAGCCTTAGTTCTAGAGTGCTTCATTCAAACACCTCTTAATGAGATGTTGTAGGATTGATAGGCACATATCTCCTTTGTTTCCTTTCAGACAAGATGTATCAACTAAAACTTCATGTATATCTTGACTGCAAAGTATCTTTTAGCAGGTCTTGCCCTTGAGGAACATTTATTTTGTGGAATAGTTAACAAGCATGCTTATTCGCGATTCAATAGATATATCTTGTCAGTATGGTTGTCTTCACATCGTATGACTGCATAGGACCATGATGCAAAATAGCAATGTTTTGTTATCAAGTCACTTATGTACTCACATCCATCTGTCTATCCATTATCTAACCATCATGGCCAACACATATCTCACCATGCCACATCCACTGTCACATCATGTCTTTTTGAGGCACATGGATGTATCTAAGTCCTCTCAATAATTGCGATCCGCATTTGTGCGCAAAATGGACTGAGTTGCTCGCCCTGCTGAAGATGCAATGGTTTTATTCGTCTGAAAACTGACATTTGCATGGAGTTCCCAGCCCTGGAGGAAGCTCCCCGCATCAGCTATTGCTTGGTCTAGGTCAAAATGATCAAACCCAACAACATATCCTTGGCCGTCTTGTTGTCTTGTCGCAGCTGTTGATGCCGTTAAAGTAAATGGGAGAGCTGTTCCTAAGGATTCGAGACACGAATCCTCGGGTTGACGAGTAGGTAAGGACGTCGCAGACGTTTTGGAAGAGTGAGAAGATGTAGGGCATGCGGCGGATGGCTTTTGATGATTTATGGCTTCTGTGCGCGGCTGCCGCTCATTTACACTCCGGTCAATATCCGAATTCCTTGTCCTTGAACCGTCAGTAACGCCGACGTCTTGTTCTGAGCAGCTTCCAAATTGGACATTTTTCGCAGTACTAAAGCCACAGGGAATAATGGAATTGATGATGCCTTGGCTGCTGGATTTTCGAGAAGCTGGGTGAACACCATGCAAATTGGAAGCATTTCGTTTTTGTGTATTAAAAGAGCAAAACGGCTTGATCTGAACCGGTGTAGTACTTTTCGTGGTCGACATTTTCCACGGTTTTATAGATTTGGTAATACCCTCAGAGGTGGGTGCCTTTGTTGAGTTCACCAAGTCATCTTGGGCAGACTTCTGCGCTATCGCTGTGGCGGCTTGTGTTGACAGATGATCGAGACCAGCTCTGGTAGGACTAGGAAGCATGCCATTTGAAGCAAGATATTCAGTCGAATGAAGGGAAATCATTTGATGCGGGTATGTCGCTTGCTCCGAGATGACTTGCGCGGACGGTAGATTCCCGGATGTGGTGGCTGTTGACTTTCGCTCCTGCCACTCATTTGACACCACGCTGGTATTCAAGCGAAGACTAGGCATACATCTCCTCGACGTTGCTTCATTCAACTTCACGCACGCACGGGGCCGATTAGAATCCATCTTTGTGACCTTACTTACTATTCGTGTCTGTTTCGAGTCTTGGGAGACACTGGCGCCGCGATGATATTGAAACGAATCATCCGGCAGGACAGTATGAGTAGATACTTCCGTTAGATTCTCAGATTGTTTCGTAGTAGGTCCTTGGTTGGGTTGCGCCTTGATGTGTTCATTATCTACGTGACCTTCGTTGCGAGAGCCAGGCTGCCGCACAGCGGTCGTCATGGACAACGGTGAGATCCCAACCTGATGTCGATCGTTAGCATGACGAACCGACTTCTGTGGCTTTTCGGGTGGAGATTCTGACTCGGGCCATTCAGCAAGCGGGGATGACTCCGTGTCCCGGATAGGAAAAGCATTAATCGGGTGGAAACCAGAAACACGAACGTCAGTGGGATTCAAGTTAGAGCTATCGGATACTCTGTTTCCGTCGCTAGATGCATTTCGGGCTTGCAGCATAGGCTTCTGTGAAGCATCTCTCCTTCGTCGAGGAACAGGTGTAGGACTAGGAGAGCGTGGGCAGTCCTTTACAAGTCGATCTATTGGTTTTCGGTCTCTTTTCAGCCACTCGTTGTCGGACGTATGTTGTGATGTAGATCGATGGCGCTCTATTGACAACCGCTTGCTTATCGGGGCAAATCCAGGCGCCATTGTGCGAGGTTCCTGAGCTACCTGCTCCCAGTTTCTGTGGTCTGCCTTTTGCTGACTCAGTTCTATCCTTGACTTTGATGCCTGGCTAACAGAATGATTGGGCACTGGAAAAGGCGGCCCGCGAGATGGGACGAAATCACGGATTGGTTTCGAAGTTGTATCAGGTAGGGCAACAGTATTAGGTACTGATGGCTCTGTCTCACGAGACCCAAAGTTTTCATCATGATCTTTTTGTGGGCGTCTGCTTCTTTCCCATGGATTGACCCAGCCAGAGTTGAACGGACCCTTTAAACTGGCACTGAATATAAAAAGCGGTTTTCCTTCCAGATAATCCCGTGCCAGTCGTTCGATTTTTCTCCTTTTAGCAGCACGGGAAGTATCATCATTCTCGCTTTCGAAATCCGAAGGCCATGTTACTGTCCCTAAAGAGGATTGGGATGGCTCTGCGAAGGAGAAAGGGGACGTTGGTTCATCGGGAGACATTGCAGCTTTCGGGCGCTCGAGTCTCCAGAGGATCTGTGGCTGTTGTGACGCCGCTCATCAGCAGCAGATGCAGCCACAGCTCGTCCACGCTGAACATTTGGTAACATAAAGAAAAATAAAAGATTTGAACCCCTTGTTTCTGCTCCTTGAGCTGGTTGTTAAAGCTGTTAGAGCCAGAGAGTCGAATGTGCTCCCATGAGATGAGCTTGGTGGAAGAAGTACGAAGTCACGGGATGCCGTGTTCCACTTTACGCGTGGTGTTGCCTGGCCAACCACAGCGCACGATCGAGATAAGCAGAAGGTTGGCCACCGACACTCCGCCGCAGTTGAAGCAAATGTTACTACCAGGCTCTGTCTAGGTTGAGAAGCGGGATCACTAGCTTACTTCAGGTTTACAAGTCTCGAGGACATTTTCTTTGTTCGTACCTAAGTCGATGAGATTCATCTCTGTCCAAGGTCGAGGACCTCATTAGTTCAAGCTTGAGTTTTACTAGCTGAGAGGATCTTCTCGTACCGTGCACTTCCCGAGGCTAAGCCAGTTAATCAGTAGTTTCTTCATAGTGTCATAGCGTAACTGCATATACTCGACAATTGATAGATTAGTTTGTAGAAATGCGCCAGTAAAGTCAAGCAAGTGAGGGTCGTTAGTGGTGGTTAGTTGGGTTGGTGAGCTCGGACGGGAAAAACAATAACCCGGTCGGAAGAGCTGCTTCTATTATGAGGCTTACTGCTTCGGGAACTTTGTTGTGATGAAATCATCCACCATCCATCCATATCTCGTGTCTCATGCGATTCAACTGCAGCTCATATCACCTCTTTAAGTATTAGATTGACGGCATTTTTATCCTTAAACACAGCATCTTGTCTATCAGACCTTTTCAGGCTTCGGGTCTCATGATATTCCTATTGACAGAGTCCTTTGTTTACATATGTACTTATTTTTCTAGTTTTTCATATCTCTTATCATTGCCCGGTCGCATCTAAATAAACTGGCTTGTTGAGGCATACAACAGCTGCACCAGCAGGAACTAACTACATCAACTCCAAGATAGCCATGGCAACCAAGGAACCGTGGCTCGACGGCCTATCGGACGACTGGATAGCTCAGTCCTGCCTTTCGACTCTCTCACAACCAAATAGACCGTCAAATCTATTGCCCAAGCCTCTATCACAGAATTCAATTGCCCGACGAAGCTCTAGCAGGCCAAATAAACATGCTCACAAGCAGTCTATGCTCTTTGCGCAGTCTCACCCCAAAAGCCTAACCGGATGCGAACCTTCTTTGTCGAAGAGTTCGATTGGAATTAAACCCAGAGATTCTCTGCGAAGCCGTCCCTCTTCCCTTGGATCAGCACTGCAGAGCTCTAACTCGGAAAGTCAGACCTCAAACGCATCAATTGACATCTGTACGATGAACGTCAAGTCAGCCAAGCAGAAAGAGAGTGACAGTATCCCAGAATGGAAACGGAGGCTTCTGCGTGGTGATGCGCCCGGGGGAGAAAGTGGAGATCTGTTTGGCCCCATTGGACTGCAAAAGCTATTTACGCCACCACTCGGCTCTGAATCCGTGATACAGGCAGAGCTGCCAAAACGACACCTTCGAAATAAATCGTCACTGAGGTCAAGATTATCTGGAAATGCGCAAAAATCCGAAATTAGAAGTCTATCGACCAAGGACGATTCGCAAAAGCCGAAACTACTTAGGTCCTGGGACAAGGAGAATATCAACCTTACATGGATGGAGCGAATGTCTGAGGTTTCGCCAGCCGATCTAACTCGATTACTACGGGAGAGTCAGATTGACATGAACGAAAGTGATATCGGGCGACTGAAACAGGATTTCTCGAAGCTTAGCCTCTGTTCTATAGGTCCTTCTATTGGTGAAGCTCGGAGTCGCTCGGCTAGCGGTCTTGACGAAACCAGAAACGAAGCGATCAGCCCAATACTATTGCCTACAAACACCAGATTGGAGGAGGAAAGTCGCTTAAATATATGCAGACCAACTTCTAGCGCAAGTGATAGTTATTGCGACCCGTTTTTTGAACCCACTGAACGTTACACAGACCTCGAAGCGTCTATCGAAATGACTAGTCAGTCATTGCCCGAAGGACTATCCATGGGGACACAGGAGTTTGTTTCAGCTGGCGGATTTGTAAATATGCGAAGAGGAGGGTATTCCGATGATCATTTTTTCAATGGGCCGTGGTTGAGTCCGTCGGTGACCCCATCGCAGTTCCCTCCATCTGTTGCAGCTTCCCGTAGCCAGAAACCTCCACCAAGTCAAAGTAACTCCAGGTCCGCACCTCCAAAGTCTTCTCATCCAGTTACACCCAAGAAGCAAACGGGTCTGCTGCGTGAGAATAGCCAACCGTCAGACACGAGCGCGATGAAGTCTGGCAGCCCTTTGAAGCTATTTGGTGATTATGATACTTTTACCAATGACAAACTTCTTCGTCGGATGAGCCAATTTGAAGAATCTTTCGAAGCTACTATCGAAGAGGGCCCATCGTGCGCAGTAGAGTCAGACGAAGCCTCCGAAAACGAGATCGACTGTACGAAAAGCGAGAGATATGTTGAAGGTCAGGCTAAACTTCCGCCGCGAGGTTCTTCAAGATCACGATGTGAAAATACCCCAAGTCAGAAGCAAGTGACTGCTTTTCACTCGCCAAAACATGCAGATAAGAGAGTCCTGAACAGCCCCACAAAGGATTCGGCCCCAAAGAGGAGACGCACGCTGGTAACTATGAATGAGCACAGTAAAGGATGGCATGAACCAATAATTGAGTCGGCAGAATTTAGCTCAGCACAGGCTGGTCTGCAGCAGCCATTAAATACAGTGGGGACTACCAAACCATCCCAAGGAAATCAATCCGCTTTTTCGCTTCCAGTACGACCTGACAACCCGACTCCAACTCAAACAAGGCTTTCTAGCACAGAAGCGTCCACTCGTTCACAACCAACAATGAATCGCAATACCGGTCCGCTTCCTAGAACCATACAACACAGTCCCACCATGAATGCGATCAGGAAGGGTTCGATTACCACCCAGGACTTTTTTGATGAAGCTACCAAGATAATGAATCACTTACGAACGCGCGGCGGACTGAAAAACGGACTGCCTGGGTTAGGAGAGCCTGTAGCGGGGAATGAAGAAGGCTTTGGTGATACTCTGAGTGAAGAGTCGACCCAGGAGGAATTTTCAAGGCCACCAAGCCGTGAAGGGGGGGATTTGCGAAAGCAGAGAACTGTTAATCAACCGGACCCACGGATTATCAGCCATCTAAAAAGGTTTGAAGATAGCGATGAATTGGACGTCTTTATGGGTACTTCAGTCATGTCCCTTCGTCTTAAATCACGCCAGAAAGGAGCTAGGCGGCTCGGTGCTCACGTCGAAACGGAAGAGAGAGAGAACAGTCCAACAAACATTCGAATACATGAAAGCATTCAAAATCTGCACTCCGGGCAACGAAGCGCTGGGCAGGTCCCAGATTTAGGGATATCAAGAGAAGAATTAAGAACGGCAACGTCAAGCAGAAGCATTCCCAGTGACTCCACTGGCAGCGCCAGAGCAAAAGGGATAATATCTTCACAGATGATTTCACATTTAATCCCTGAGAAGGTAGGGGCAATGACATACGACCCGGCCCATCAGACCTGGATTAAAGGCGGCCAGAATCATGATCCACACATTGCCTCTTTCATCAGTGAGGATGATCCGTTCCGAGATATCCCAGATCTTAGCGTCGACGAGCTTCGAGAGTTAGTTGCGGTACGCGAGATGCGTCGGGGATCAGCAATATTGGAAGTATCTGAACCTTCAGATAACCAAAGCCAGAGAGCTGATCAAAATCAGTCAAACACATATCAGACTGGAAGTGGTACGCGGCCGCAATCAGGAAAAAGTGCTGCGAGTTTTCCGCTATATTTGAGCAGTGTGCAGTCTAAATCCAGCGAATTCACGTCAAGCGAGCCTCAGCCAGAAACAAGAGCGACGTCGTGGGCTACTGGAGATTTAACAACCGTATCAACCCATCCACCAGGCGAACCAAAGCCTGACAGTTCGAAGCATGCACAGGAAGCGAAACACGAGTCGCGCCTTCACGATGGCTATTTATCACGTAACCCATCGGCAGTGACGGGGGATAGGAAACAAGCGAGAGCCGTTACCATAACGTTCTCATCACCTTTGGTCTCTCGTGTTGCGTATGGAGAAGAAGATTTCCTAGCTGAGGGATGCGAGGCTAAGGATCTGGCTGCACCCGCTGGAGACGGCTTAGAAACAAGGGACTGCGAGACAAGTGGGATTGCAAAGCAACTAAAGTCTGTTTTGAAAGTCACTTCGCCGCAGACTTCTCAAACTGGACGGGCCGTATCTCGGATTAGCCAGGGAGATGAAGGCATTTTCCCCGAACTCAGTGTAGTAAATCAGGAGCTTTCGGTTCTTCCAGGCCAAGAGCAGTTGTCGCTCATCGCACCCGAAGGTTCCCCGTTCGAGAGAAGCTACAGTTTCCACCTTAGTCCTCTGGCAGAGTTTACCGTCAATCAGATTGACGAATCGGTGAGACTGGAACTGAGCTATGTTGCTGAACGAACACATCCGCATTCGCTTCGGCAAGTTCATGGCTCCTTTGCATTGGCAGCTGAAGAGTTGATCAAGCATATCACGGACGTGGAGCCTTATGAAGCTTATTGGGGATATTTACGCCGGTTAAATCTTCGAAGCAAAAAGCTGATTACTCTCCTTCGACTCAATAAGTACTGTTGTCGCCTTGAGGAGCTGGATGCGTCGGATAATAGTATCGGTCAACTCAGTGGTGTTCCGACAGCCATGCGCAGCTTGAACGTCTCACGCAACTGCTTGTCAAACCTCACAGCTTGGAATCATCTGTTAAACCTCCAGTACCTCGACGTTTCTAACAATGAGCTCGAAAATCTTGATGGGCTCTCTGGACTGATCCATCTCAGAAGTCTGAAGGTCAATAATAATAAACTCACTTGCATTAATGGCGTTTACAGGCTCGACGGACTTTTGACTCTTCAAGCAAAGAATAATCTGCTAGATGCAGTGGACTTCAAGCGTGCTGAACTGTAAGTCATAGCGACCAGCCCTATTCAGATACACCACTAATTTGGAGATATCTCCAGGCTCCGCTTGAAACAGCTGGATCTGGCTGGTAACGAGATCTCGAATATCGCTAATATCGACTCGCTAAGTGCGCTGGAGACCCTTGATTTACGGCACAACAAGATTCAGAGCTTCAATCCTCAAGGAAGCCTTCAACACTTGCAATCGCTGAAACTATCGCACAATCACCTTCAAGACCTCGACCTAGCGGTATTTCCAGCCCTGCAGCTTCTTTACGTCGACTGTAATCACCTAAGCACCATCCGGAATCTTGAAATGTGCCAATGCCTTGATACAGTGTCAATCCGAGAGCAGACCAATTTCTTGGAGTGTGGAGATCCTCCGTATCCACTTGCGGTAGGATTTGACATGTCGGCCAACACGGCAATACGTAAGGTTTATTTATCATGCAACAAGCTCTCTTCCGACTTTCTCGTCCCTGCTTCTCCCAATCCGACGCTGCAATTCATGGATCTTGCCTCTTGTGGATTAGAAGAGCTTCCACCTGGCTTTGGGACAAGCTTCCCAAATCTACGGTCGCTGAATCTTAATTTTAATGCGTTGTCGGATGTCCGTTCACTGGATGGAATATGCAGACTCTCTCGCCTGTCTCTAGTGGGAAACCGAATTTCCCGTCTGCGACAACTGTGTCAGGTGTTGAGACTTGTCGGTGGGCGAGAAGGATGTTTGACGAAAGTTGATCTGAGAGGAAACCCGCTCACCGTGGGATTCTATCCTTCTCCGGTATTTGGAAATGGAAAGTCGATCCAGAGAGGAAGTGATAGAGGCCACAATAGACGGAAGATGCATCAGCTTGTCAAGCGCAGTGATTCTGAAAATAATGGCGATGATGCCCTCGCACCGCTGGGTGGTTGTGCGGATATTGCACGCGCCGGGAGCGGAGAGCACGCGTCCCTAATTCGGCCCGAAGAGGAAGAGGTCGAGATCGAGATTGATGATCCGTATACGGTCCCGCCAGCAAGTTCTGCTGCTGATGAGAAATATCTCGTACATTTGGACGAGGCGACGAGGTTACGAAGGCGGGTTGTGGAGTTGATGATCCATGCCGCTACGTCGAGTCGGTTGAAGATGTTGGACGGGTTAGAAGTGAGGAGCAGCGGAGAAGGGGAGCAGGAGGCGGTGGGTTTGAAAAAGGATTGGGTTTGGAAGAGGCTGGTGGAGTTGGGCGTTTTGAAGAAGAGACAGTGATGGTTCGTCTCTGTTCTGCGAGGGTTGAGCAATTGTTTGATATCGACAAGCATCTTTTCGTCTGGCATGAGATGGGAATTTGGGAGGCTGGCTTTGCTTTGGGGGATTCTCTCGGTTATGGTTTATATTCTGCTTTTGCTGTTCTGTATTCTTTTATCAATTCAAGCTGGCATCCAAGTTCATACAGTCAAAGTTAAACAATTAAATCACCCACGTCACTGCTGCGGGGCAAGTTCAGACGGCCAGGGATGAAGTCTTTCTTCTTCTCTTTCTCTTCTATAAATTCCCTCACAATCCCGTCGAGTCTTCCTCTTCTTCTTCTCACACACGGAATCTGTTTCTTCTGGAATTCATCTTCCAATTGTCAGCTTTGACGACGCAACGACATAACTTAGTTTCCAGACGGTACATCATGCCCTCTCCAATCGAACAGACAGAACGGAGCCGCGCGACAAGGTCGACGTTGAACTCGACTGGTTGTCATTTCGCCATGGATTCATCCACAGGTCAAGGTATTGTAGTATAAGCATCAAGTCACTGCACACGCATGACAGGTGTTCGGCTTGGTGACAATCTCTGAGTCTTCGCTTCAATTGTCTCAATACCTCTGCTGCTGCTAGGAGGATATGGACTTTGAATCGAAGATCGAGGTTGGATCTGAGCCGTTCTGAGATTATACTGTCTGAACTTGATCTAGATAATTCTAGCGAAAGGACATGCGCGGCTTTGACCCTTCTTTTGATTCTCTTGTTCTGGACTTTTCTCCCTATTTTGTGATTATCAGGGAGAAGGTCATTATCTGGTGATGCTGACTGGCTTTAGTTGAGATACGAGCATCTGATTGTAATCATGTCGACGGATAAGATCACCTTTCTCACCAACTGGTAGGTATTGGCTGAAAGCATTGTCATTGCCATTGCTTGCAGTTGCTTCTCTTCAAAAACGTTTCGGAAAATAACTCTCTACAAGGCATGCTACGCCATACCACGCTCCGCTTTACCTGGCTCAGGCCAAAGGATACTTTGCGGACGAAGGAATCAAAGTGGCCATTCTCGAGCCCAACGATCCCTCCGATGTCACTGAGATCATTGGCAGTGGCAAGGTCGACCTGGGCTTCAAGGCCATGATCCACACCCTGGCTGTTCGTACATACATATATCCTGAGAACCAACCATCTCTCCCAAAAAACAACGAATAGACAAATCGCTGACAAAATCCCCAGGCCAAAGCTCGAAAATTCCCCGTTCTGTCCATCGGCTCCCTTCTCGACGAGCCCTTCACGGGCGTCGTCTACCTCAAAGACAGCGGCATCACCACCGACTTCCGCTCTCTGAAGGGAAAACGCATCGGCTACGTCGGAGAATTCGGCAAGGTCAGTCCCCAAACTTCCCAATCTCTTTAACACACCCTTCTCTAATAAACCCCGCAGATCCAAATCGACGAACTCACCAAACACTACGGCATGACCGCCTCCGACTACACCGCCGTCCGCTGCGGCATGAACGTCACCAAGGCCATCACCACGGGCGCCATCGACGCCGGCATCGGCCTCGAGAACGTGCAGATGGTCGAGCTCGAAGCCTGGCTCGCCGCACACAACCGCCCGCTCGACGACGTACAGATGCTACGCATCGACGAGCTCGCCGAGCTCGGCTGTTGCTGCTTCTGCTCGATCCTGTACATCGGCAACGAGGCGTTTATCGCCCAGCACCCAGACAAAGTCGCTTCGTTCATGCGCGCCGTGAAGAAAGCGACCGCGTACGTGCTGGCGCAGCCCGCCGCGGCGTTCGAGGAGTTTGTCGCCGTGAAGCCCGCGATGGGGACGCCCGTGAACCGCAAGATCTTTGAGCGGTCGTATGCGTATTTCAGTCGCGATTTGAAGAATGTGGCGCGCGACTGGGACAAGGTGACGCGGTATGGCAAGCGGTTGGGGATTTTGGACGAGGCGTTTGTGCCGAATTATACGAATCGGTTTTTGACGTGGGAGCTGGAGGCGGAGTCGGCGGATCCCGTGGGGGACCAGAAGCGCATGTGTGCGCTGCAGAAGGAGGTGGCGCGCGAGGGGGGATTTAGGAGGGTGCAGGTTGCGTCGTCTGCGTAGGAAAGAAGATACATATGTACTTTCGAACTACAGCAGGATTGCGTGCGCAGGAGCTGTTGAGATTGGAAGATATGGGGTGATGGACTTTACTATCGTTAATTTTCAGTCCTTCTCTCAGGCTTGACAATCATGACCTGAATACTCCGTACAGAGGAAGGAAAAATGCTAGCTCATACATATTTTAGCTCAAATCTCCTTAGCAGCGAACACATACATTGATCTTGGATCAGTGTGTCGCATAACAACAAGAACAATTAGTAACAAAGTAGAGATGACGCAGGTGCTTGCATAGGCAACTACATATTCTATAACATCATACACAGGCAGGCAAGATAAATTGCTCTTTGCCTCGAAAGAAGTAACGCGCCGTGGGAAGAAAAAAGAAGTTTGTGGTCAATGTAAGTTAGGTTCAGAAAATGGAAGAAGAGAAAAGAAAAAGGCAGAAGAACTCCTACAAATGGGTCTCGAGACCGCTGAACCGCTTTAAAAAGGGGGGAAACAGAAATGAAAAAAGAAAAATATTTGTGAGATGGCCTGTGGCATTCACACAAATTTAATAGAAGTACGACAAGAAGTAGAACAAATCAAAGAACATGAAAAAGCCCAATATTGGAATAGGAAGAAGTATTTAGGATATGGCGTAGGCGACAACATATTTCAACATGCCATGAGAGACACAAAATGGAACAGATGATATTTTTTGCGGTCATAACAATCAGGTTGTTAAATGAAATAAATGGAAACCAGAAATAATACCTCTAATAGACCGTCCTTTATGAAATTTTTGGTTCCTTTTAAGCCGTATATGCCAACTCCGTTCCTTTTTTTCAGAAAACATGTTCCAAGCGCCAGGAGCCAACACCGATAATGAAATGCGTAGGAAGCTGAAAACGTCCCAATCTGTAGGAGGAGAGTGTGATCTGGAGATCCTCTTCAATCTGACAGTGGCAATCATTGGCGAACAGATGAGTACCCGCTCTCGCTTTCGCAGTCGCCCAGAAGACACGTCAGGTCACAAGTCACACGCTAACTTCTCCAGGGTCGAGATCAATTATTTCGCTCTCCCAATAGCCGTTACCAGCAGTTCCACGGCCAGCAGTTCGTGATCCGAGCGCCATTGCTTCTCCCTCACCTCGTTCCACGTAATCCTCCTCATTAATTTCTTTTAAAATTCTCTGAAAATACATTCGAAGCGTTCGCAGACCACGCAGATAACCGCGGTCTATATCTTCCGGATAGTGCGGTGGGCAGGGAGCATTCGCGGGAATACCATCTTCTCCGGTCACACAGTTTGCGAAATCAACTATCTTCAACTGTAGTCCTGAATTATCGTGGCTGTCCTCGAAGGTAACCTTGTGGGTATCTCCGCTTCTTATCGAGTTATCGGACTTGTTCTTATGGGCGTCATTCTTAGAAAGTATCGTTTCTCCATCATAAAGGATGAGCAAGCTACTTGCGTAGAAACGATAGCCAGGGAGCCCACGAATCATGCCTTCAAGCCGAGACAACTGATCCAGAAGGATAGGAATCTTCTTGGTCACGCTGCTATAGCTGATGCCATCGTACAAAAATCGCGTCAATGCGTCCTGGAAATCCCGACCCGCTTGTAGATCACGACCAAAGTACTTGTCTTCAAACAAGTACTCCTGTTTCTTAACGTTCCAGACTTGCATGCCACAAAGCCTCACACCAAGCTGTGCTGAGGTAGTCGTCTGACACTTTCGTCTCTGAGACTTTTTCTTCTTTTCGTCTGCCTCAATGCCATACTGACGAGTGCCCATTTTCAAGTCGAGCACGCAAGGTTTGTTCATACCAGCAGTTAGATCTTCCAGAAGCAAGAAGAACTGAACACGCTCATCCCGTGTTGTCTGGGCCTCCTTTGGATTGACAGGCAAGCGTATTGGTTCCCCAGTATTTGTTCCAAGGGTAACCGGCATAGTCATTCTTTTCTTATACGGAGTGTCTTTCGGATTCAAATCCAATGCGTCGACATTGGATGACAGTGTGGGGACTTCATCAGATTCCATATTGAAAATTTCGTCTTCTTTGTCTCCGCAATAACCGTCATCTTCAAAGTAGAGCAGATCACCTGGCTTACCGGTGCTCGCACTTCGCCGTCTTTCAAGTCCACTCCCAGAGTGGCGGCGTCGTCGAAAAATCTCGTGCGGGGTTGTTGGTGGACAGAGGCTATCGGTTCTGGTCACTTCTAGGCGAAGACCACTTGAACCTACAACAGTTGAAGCGGATGACGAAAAACTAGGTCTCTCTCTTTCACTCGCTGACCGGGATATGGGCGATTCCGGAAGGCATTCGAGTATCTCGCCAGAATCGTCGATTGCTCGATGATCCTTTGGGTGAGTCGCTCTAGACCGTAATTTTGGTAGGCATCCATGAATTTTCGTGTGTCGACGGTGACGATGAATCGTTGGTGGAGTAAATACTTCACGCAGAACCTGTTCTTGTAGCTTCGTATTGACAGTAGTTGCGCCCCAACTTACTCCATTGCTCGAGCCACCTGAGCGAAGCTGAGTAGACGAGGAACAAGTTAGACTTGCCTCAACAGGTCTAGTGGAGTGAACTTGTTGCAGAACCCGACCGTTAGCGAGGGAGTGAGGAGTCATGAAGAGGTCCAACGGAATGATGTGGCGATTATTTTCCAGAATGACCTTCGGGACAACGCCTGTAACTTGTTGTTGACTGAAGATCCTGGGAATATCTGGAGCTCTGGAGCTTCCGGTACATTTCCCACTAGTTTTACTGCCACCATTCGACGATATCTGAATAGAAGAACTTTCTGGGACCGCTTCCAGACCGTTTCCTGTCGATTCGTCGACGGTATGTTTTGACCGTTTTAGGCCTTTGGAGAAAGTAACATTCAACACGCCAATGTACCTACAGAAACGAAGACCGCATTAGCAACTAAGCACGAACAGGAGATGCAATGCTGGAAACAGTAACATATGGCTCCAGAAGGTCCGCCAAAGTATATTCTAGAGAAATCAATGGCGGGGATTAGAGGGAAAAACATGAATACGAACTTGGCCAAGAACATCAACATCTCTGGGTGTCGACGTTCTATCCTTTCATAGAATTGATTTTCTCGGTTGTTAAGCTGCTTGCACACTGCTCGTCGCGAAAACCGAAATACTGTGGTGTGGCCGCCAACTTGATGTCGATATGGCTTCAGCTCCACCGCCCCAAGAGGAGCCGGAACAGGTCGAGGTTGTTGAGAGCGTTTACGAAGGCGGGTAGTGCGTCGATCTCCCGAGATCGTGGCGGTTGGCGTGGTGCTCGCGTCGTCCGTCAGGCTGGACTCGTCTTCTTTAGCTGATAAAGCGCCTTCATCGGCCGAAGGTGGCTCAGATCCTGAGACTGACTCAACTTCGAACTCTGAAATTGATGTCAGCGAATGGTCATCGCCAATACTACGAGATTCGGGAGGTTGTCGCAATTCTCCATGGAGAATGCTGCTGTCATCCTTTGATAATAACGATATATCGACATGATTGGAAACCTCAGCTTCAGATGGCGGTCGGCGAAGAGCAGCCCTACCAGTGATACTAGCTTGTTGATCCTGCACCGCCTTTTGCGCGTCAAGTTCCTCTCCCGACTCGTTCTCCAAGGGTGAAGATTCATCCAGTGGTCCCTGGTGGGGAAAATATAATGCTGAAGAAATGCGTTCTTTTTCATCGTCTTCATCTTCATCGCCATCTGCGTGGTCTCGATCCCCTTCTTGCACCTCCCGATCCAAAGTACCATCAATTCCGAAGGGAAGTCCACTCCCTTGCTCATGTGCGGAAATTGGGACGCTGCGCGACAAGGGCTCATACAACGTGGACTTGGGAGATAAAACAGGAAATGTTTGGGTTTCTTTTAACAACCCAGGGGATGCAACTTGCAGATCGGTACGTACAAGGACAGGTGGAGGCGCCATACACAGTGGAGGAGAAGACCTCTCGGCGATACTGATGGCTTTACGGTCTTTACAATGTGCCGTTGCTCTTGGTACTTCTGGTTCAGATCGGAACGAATTGAGTTGTGGCCGGCGTTCAGGGCTAGCAGGTCTAGTGGCGGATGTTTCTGCTAGGGTTGATGGTCGGTGACGATCAACGGGTGGAATGGACTTGGTCTGCAATCGGTCGTTCCAAGGACGTCGTTCCTGGTGGTCTCCAAGCTTATCCTCCCACTTCTTTCGATCAGGAGCAGTCGTGTTTTCTTTGAACAGACCTAAGTAGTGACTAGATTTCCGGCTTCGAACATTTGAGGCGAGTTCAGTGTTGGTGAGGCTGGCTTCTATGGACTTTTCGACTCGAGAAGGTCTGTTCTTGCTGGAACTTCGCTCTGCCCGATGGCCCTTGTGAGACGACTCGTGGATTGGAGGGCCAAATTCATGAAAGGGCTTGCGCACAGAAGTCGAGTTGCTACTGTCGTGAGCAAACAGAGCTTCTGGGATGAGCATCTTACTACCAGCTTCCTTTCGGCTATCTGGAGGTTGTGACGAGAACGAGGATTCGGCAAAGGCAACGTTTGAGGATCGAGAGGGCATTAGTGCTGGAGCTGATGGGAGCGTAGAGATATCTCTACTATCGATGGAGAGGTCCGTCCTCGCAGGATTGAGAGAGGCAGAGAGAGCGCTGACATTGTGCCGGATTGGGAAACTCTTGACTTTCCTCGGCGAATTGACTACAAGTCTCTCTTCGTCCGCGCGCAGCTGGTTGCGGAGAGGGAATGGATGAGAATGATCGCTCTTTCCCTCGCCTCGAGCATCAACAGCGGTGGTCGGAGGGATCACATCGTTGTCGGAGGGCAGGTAGTGCGTGGCGAAAATGCTGTCTCGTTCGGACAACAGTGGGCTCTGGGCTCGATGGGAGGCGATGAAGGTTCTGCGGACCTGATCGACAGGACTGAGGGCGGGACGGTGTGTCTTGGGAGAGGAAGAAGAAACGGAGACTAGGGAAGGTTTTATTGCTGGCGTGCGGGGAGGAGACGGAGGAGAAAAGCTGGCAGTGGGGCCGGGCGTGTGAGAAGCAGCCTTGCGGTGGTGATTGGACGGTTGGAGTTCACTCGAATCATCGTGAGCAGATGGCGCAGGTGTCACCAAAGCTCCAGGCGAGGAATCAGCATCAGCGGAAGGGAAGCTCGACATGGGGAGGACATTGGTTGAGCTTGATGAAACAATCCAACAGGCTAAGTAACGTCTGGGATTAGGGATCTGGAAGAGACAAGATAGGCCAGGTGCAGCAGGGAGACCAAAAAAAGGGAGACCACAAGAAGAGGAACTTCAGCAGCAGATCAGAGTGAAATGAAGAAATGGGAGCGTGGGTTGATGATGGAATTGCGATGGAGATGCTGAAGACACTAACTAGTAACTAATGAAAGATAGAGGAGATGTGGCTAGTGTATGACTAGTTAACTAGTACTTGACATTCACCGCTCTCTCTTCTCTTTTCTCTCAATTCTCTCTCTTAACTAGTATGTAACTGTCAAAAGCTGATGGAGATACAGAGATGAGACTAAAGCAGGGCAGTAATTTGTGTGATTTTAAATCTCAGAGAGAGAGAGAAAAGAAATCTGTTACAAGTGTGGTATTTCAGCAACTAAGTACATACATACATACATACATGTTAACTAACTACGCCACAGCTTGTAACTATGTATGTACATACTCCGTACATACAAGTAGTTATGTAACTACAGAGTACTATTAGTTAGTTAGATGGTTCAGAACTGCCGAATGCCGTCTCAAATCACACAAACAGGAGCCGAACAGACTTCAGACTGATTTTGAATATTCATCTGTTTCATGATTGAGAGTCGTGGAGAGCTAGAATGAAGGTCTCGATCTTCGTCTACTAAATACTACTAATTATAATCTGATGATGTGTTGATTCTACAGCTAGTTAACTAACAAACAGCGATTTCACATCAACCGCACAACGTAACTAACTATTGCACTCGACCAGGATGCTTCCTCGTCTCAACCCAATCTGCATGGGGCAAGCAGCAGACAAGGATCATCATCACCACCATATCAGCATTCCTGCTGGTTACAGTTATGTTAGTATGGATGAGGTATGTATGTACTTTGTTACTCTCCCCAACAAACTCGAGTCTACCGTTTTGATGCTCAGCAGACAGATACCTCTCATCTACACAACGTGTTGGACCAGAGCAAGTCGAGTTCCGAATTCAATCACCACAAGCAGGGCCTCATATCCATGCCTTCTGAGAACTGGCGCTGACAAGGGATTCCCTGGAGAACAACGGTGTTGATGGTCTTATTAGCTGTGCTTGAGAGAGATACATCCATCTGTCCTCCTAATGCTAATGAAAATCCAAAACCAGCACCACCGTTTGCCAAGCAGGTTGGCTCGAGAGCCCGAGTGCTACTATTCACGACACTCTGTTGCTGGACCGGTTGGATTGGGCGGGATTGTCCCCTGTTCGAGTTGCTGTCATCCTCCATTCGAAGCGTCGAGTCCAGCCAATCATCCGAAAACGTGTCCGTTTGTATGGCCAGTGGTCCAATTCACAGCGTCCCTCCCCATCGCGACCGCCTCAGCCAGGCCGTTGAATGTTGAGTGATGAGATGAAGCTGCTCAGCGATTCATCTTCCCAGAATCCATCCAAATGGGTCGAGGCGCGTTTCTCATTCGGGGATGCTTGCTGCGCCACACGCTCATGTCGACAAGGAATCCACCGCCCGTTTTCAAACAATCCAGCAACCTGCGTCTCTTGGGTGTCTCTGGCACAAACCATTTGAACCTGGACGTCACCCAAATCTGATACCAATTTCTTCCGTTTACCTCTCACCTGGATTGCTGCCTTAAGGCCGTGGGCATGGACTGGACTGTGGACGGGCTATCTGCAGACCGCCATATCACCGTTTGTTTGAACTGGGAGAATTCGATTCCAGCCAGAGTCCAACGCACATGTCTTGAATCGCTTCACTCTCTTGAACCCTGTTGTCGAGCAAGAGCAGAACCACATCGCCCATTCTCACACCCGCGTCATCATCATCATCATCATCATCATCATCATCATCATCATCATCATCATCATCATCATCATCAATATCGTCATCAATATCATCATCAGCGGGAGAACTGGATGCCGAAGCAGCAAATCCATGCTGGTGATCCTGGAATTCTGGTGCTTATCACACGAATATTCTTTTTATCTTTTACTGCTGATGATGGAATTTCGAGCATGGTCACCAGAAGGATTCCACAGGCACCCCTATGTGTTCTTGACTTTTCCCCACTTCGACTGGCAAACGCTAACAGCCCTGGTTGTTTTGACAGGATAGCAATTACTCATGAGAAAGATGAGCCTCAGCAATAGCCATTATTTCCTCCTAGACAAACGCATCCTCAGCGATTGCAGTGAAAATTCGATCAAATATTCCCTTTTTGGGGGGTAAATGCCAGCTACCATCACCTGCTACCGTCTGACCTTAGTTCAATACCACGAGATGAAAAGATAAATCAGATGTACTCAGAGAGCTTGACTTTCAAGTTCACTCTAGAGCCGCGCGGCTTAGTTAGTGGGGCTTCGGTACGATTCCCAGCGGATCCAGAAGGATACCTGTTTTGAACACGAAAAGACTGAAGCATCCAGCTATACATAGCTCCGCTACCAGTACTCCAGGAGAAGCTGTTAGCGCCGGATGTGAATTTTTTTTTTTTTTTTTTTTTTTTTTCCTCCTGCTTCTTTTCCTTTTCTTTTTTTTCTTTTTAGATTTGTTTTCTTCCTATGAGCTAGTGTTCCGGACTCAAAATCAAACTGAGAATGCCAAGGCCATGCACACAGTAGATGCGTCCAAAGCAGCAACTTCATCTCCCAAAGCTATTCACAGCCCTAGTTAAATTATATCTTGCACACAGCTTCCCTTCCGATGGGTTCAATTTTATCTTCTCCTCGACGCGATACCTAGAATCGTCTTCCTAAAAATATGACTTCTCGTGTTGTGGGCTTCCACAACTCAGTTTATCCATCAGTTTCTGAGCAGTTTTATTTCGTTTTCTTTCTTTCTTGTTTGTATCTGTGGACGGGAGGCTCCATAGCCATCTGGCCTGACCGATATCATATATGATGAGGTATAGGCCAAAACCAGGTCGGGAAGGCAAAAGACAGGTTACTTGCATACTCCCAACTTCCGCAGGTATCTACAGGACTTAATTGACATTTAAAATCCGCCCACCATACTTTCGCAACGCTGCGCCACGTAGGATACTAACTCTAACTATGGCAAGGAAAAGGTGTATAAAATGGAAAAGAGACAAACAAAATCGCTAACTCGGATTACTGCACGACTTCTATCAATAGGCTCTTAAAGCCTGCCCTGCCAATCGGGTATTCCCCTGTCGTCCACTCCATCAACTAGCAATCATTAACTTACACTGCCTCATGACTTCCCGCATGATCATTGGTATACGGTCGATTAGGGCATCCCAATCTTGCTTGCACAGCCATGTCAAATTTTGTTTTGAAAATCTCATAGTCACCCTCAAAAATCAAGATGTAGGAGTGTTTGAATGCATCAAAAGGCAGGTCTAGCAATTCATGACAAAATTTTGTTAATTGAGTCATAGCATGGATGCTGCCGCGAGTTGGTTTTGTTATAGCATCCGACTTAGTCAATGATCCAATGATTCCCTCCATTAGAGCTTGCTCTCTGGAAAGTGGTCTGCTTCCTGATTATCTTGTCTGCAGACACATTCCGAGAGCAGCACCGCAGAGTGCGAAACTTGAACATGAAGTTCCCAGGCTGACACTCTTTCTTGCCACAATGATGACTAGCTTCTCATCTTTTGAAGTGTATCCTGTCCATAGTCTGGAAGATCCTCTGTTGATGCTGAAGGCAAGCTAAGTATAGCTGCCCTTTGGATATTGGAGTGAGTATTGTCTGGGACAAGTTCTGGTCAAACATTGATATTGATGGAATTGAGCGAGGCAGCGATGAGATGTTAGGGACTGAGATGGAATATATATACTCTGTACTCCGTAATTACACAGTATATCACAGAAAGGTCAAAGTCAAAGCAAACACTGCAAACAAAGCTCTGTTTAGTTAACTAGTTAACTTACGTAATAACTAGGTGACAAACTAGCCAATCAGAAACCTAGACTTTCAAACACAATCTGACCAATCAGACTGCCCGCCTTTTGATGACCTCACTTTCTGTCGACAACAACTGCACCCATCACGCCACTGTAATGGCATCAACTCTTCTCTATAGCCTTTGCAGCGTATAAAATTTGTGTGAGGTTGCTCTCTGGCGTTTAAATGGTTTTATGTTGTCAAGAGTCTCGAACTCTGCCCGAGCTGAATGACCGTGATTAACGTTCGGCACGTTCGTCGTCAGAATGGAATGAGCTCTTAGTTCGGCGGAGAGGGAACGAACCACGGAGTCATACCGTCCCGTTAAACTCCTTTTAGAGAGGCCACGCGGTGTCTTGTACAAAACGGCCTTGAAGCTTGGAAGCTGGGGGAGGGTATCTTCTGTGGCCACCGCGGACAAAACGCAAATACACCACAGAAAGAACATCAGGCTTGATTGGCATATCATAATTCCACCATGGGTGAACTAAACGGAGGAAGCCATGAGCGTAATAGTGGCCATATCGACAAACGTGATTTTGATGCCAATCGTCCCCTGTTGGTGCATGATGCGAACGGTGAGGAGGTTGAAGATGTGAGGATTGCCAGCCAGCGGCGGCGACATTCTGGCGAAGAAGATGGATTGCTACTTGGTGTAGTGACCGAGATTGCTGAGCGGGATCGCGAGTTGATGAGGAGGGAACTCGTGAGAATAGGAAGCTTTGTTTGGGGTGTTTTGACTGCGTATGTCTGCCATGTTGATATGCTCAATACTTCATCTTAGAACCCTGGCGTTCTTCATCGCAAAGCTGATACGGAGAATGTACAGTGCTTGCGCTGGAAGTATCACCGGATTTTCCATTTACGGTCCCCTCCTCCTCTCTCGTCTTCACTACTCACAGTTCCGCGTCAATGCGGTTGCGGTCACGGCAGAGTTGGCAATGTACCTCCCCGTCTCCCTTCTCGGTTACCTTTGCGATAGATACTCGCCAGGGCCAGTGGCCTTATTATCAGCCTTCTTCTTTGGCCCAGGATATCTGCTAGCCGCACTGACTTATAGATCCGGCCCACCCCCAGACTCAGGGGGGTCAGGATGGCCATATTGGGTTATGATACTGGGTTTTCTGGGTGTTGGAGCGGGGACGGCATCGATGTATTTGGCTGCCGTCACCACTTGTGCAAAGAACTTCGGTCTCAGCAAACATAAGGGTTTTATGCTAGCGATGCCAATTGCCGCTTTTGGCCTGAGTGGAATGTGGCAGAGTCAAGTTGGAAGACATCTACTCTACGAACGGGGCCCGAATGGCGAGAAAGGAGATGTAGATGTGTTCAAGTACTTTCTGTTCTTAGCGATTCTGCTGTTCAGTGTTGGTGTCGTGGGACTATTTGCCTTGCGCATTGTGGATGAGGAGAAATTGATCGACGAGGCCGTGGAAGAGCTTGAGAGAAGTGGATATTTGGATGAAAGTTCTTTTTTTCGCTCTAGAGACGAGGTTGAAGGTGCCTATGGGACATTCAATACAAACTGTGAGGATACCGCGAGGTGTGAAGATGCTGAATTCAGTTCAACCGCGTTGTCCCAGGAAGAAAAGGAGAAAAAGACGTGGCTACTTAACCAGGAAACTAAACTTTTCTTACGAGATCGAGCTATGTGGTGGCTTGCTGCGGGCTTCTTCCTGGCCTCTGGACCAGGAGAAGCATATATCAACAACGTATGTACTGTACATTCAATCCCAACCAACGACCCCCACAAGTGCATGGATTTACTAATACCGGCAAATTCCATATAGGTCGGGACTGTCATCAATACTCTCACCCCTCTGTCCCACCCTTCCAATCTGCCTCCTCCCGCCGGATATCCGTCGACCCATGTGACCATAATTGCACTCGCATCCACCATTGCTCGCCTTGTCACCGGCTCCTTGTCGGATTTCTTCGCTCCGACTTCACCTTCACACCCCCAATCTGGATATGCAGCCACAGAGGCATCCTCGATCACACCCCAACCCCGTTTCACCCTCTCTCGCCTAGCATTCCTCGTTCCATCGGCTCTTCTGCTCTCGCTTGGCTACCTCTACCTCGCTACTCCACTGCCACCTCAACACCCATCCACATTCCCTATCGCCACATCCTTAGTAGGTTTCGGCTATGGTGCCACTTTCTCTCTTGTACCGATCATAATCTCTGTTGTATGGGGCGTGGAGAATTTTGGCACCAACTGGGGGGTTGTGGCTATGGTTCCAGCTCTGGGAGCCACGGTATGGGGTGTGGTATACTCAGTTGGATATGAGGCTGCTCTTACGCCTGGTGCCGGCGGCGAGTGTCATGGGTGGAGATGCTATGGATATTGGGCCCTGGGATGTATGGGCAGTGTATGGGCTGCAGTGATATTGTGGGGTTTTGCGTGGAGAGGGTGGAGGAAACGCGGTGTGATAGTGTGACTTTGTGATAGCGTCTTATGCATGTATATATCCATTTTTCGGGGCATCCTTCTTTAGAGTGCATGGCGTGGCATTGCATTTTCAATCTTTTTGCTCAGTTTTTTATATTTTCTAGCTACATAGTTATGTAGTGAAACCATACTGCGTGTGTTGTTGAAGGAAGCCTTGAATATCTCTGTAACAACCAAAAAACCAACAAGAAGACCTATTTTCCTCAATTTTGCTGTCTTCGAGTCCTCCGTTCTGCGATGAATCACGTTGTCCCAAAGAGGATAAATGAAAATAATGAGGCTTAATAAATGTGATTAGTAACCGTGGTTACCACTTAACGCGTCCACCACCAACTCTCCTCCTTTTTGCTTTCTCCTCAGCATCTGGCGACTTACTAGGAGGCCGCTGGTTCTCTGCGATACTTCATTCGGAGTCATTGTTTCAATAGAGCATTTTGATCTTTGAGGATTAACGAGAATGGCTGAAGTCATCAATCTACTATCGTCACCGGAGCTATGCCAACGCCAACCATCCAAACGACCATCCACCGCTCAACAGGGAGCATTGAGACATAATGACAGTCTTCTCTCAGATATTTTTGACGACTCACTTTTCGATCTTGAAGAAACCAGCAAGCCGCTGAAACGGCAGAGACTGGATTCATTACTGGATATCTCCGCCTTGCCACCCAGAAACCATGCGCCTGCTACCAATACCGTGTTATCCTCGATTCTTGATGATTTTTCAGAGGCCGGAGAGAATTGCGGCTTGAAAAAAAATGAATTACGGCTGTTGAGTAGTTGGAATGATGCAATCTCTGATTTTGGCTCATTTTCACCGCATGGCCCTGATACCCAGGTCGCTTATCGCGAAGAAGGTTTAATGAAGTCTACGAATGTGATAACAATAGACGATGATACCTGTAACCTGGAGAACGACGACTTACTACAGGACCCGTTTGACTCCTTTCCGCCGCCTGCTTCTCAGTCTCAGTACTCTGATCGCACGTCCAGTCTTCTCGCCAAGGTTCGAAATCAACCACAAGTGTGCAAGGATAAGGCTATCTCAAAGGTGAGGTCCACTCCTTGTTTTAGTAATAGCTAAGGTGCTGATACCTTTTTTTTCCTCCTTAGAAAGCAGATAGAACTAGTATACCTTTATCAGATGAGGATGTACCTCTTCCCACAGTGGCTCGACCAAAAGCAAGACGGCCTGCTCAGAGAACCGCTCCTGACCGGACTGCCAAGGCGCTCGACAGAGAAGCAGCTAAACTACGACGTGAGAAGGAAAAGGAGGAAGAAAAAGAACGTAAACGAAAATTAAAGGAGGACAAAGAAAAGGCGAAAAAGATGGCCGCAGACATAGTACAAGCGAACAAGCTAAAAGTCAACAAGAAGGAGAGTACTCCGGAAATGCTAGTCGACATAGCTTCATCGTTTGAAGGCACTAGTGTGGGAAACCAAGCTGCTGAATATATGCGACGTCTTGGAGTGCAAATGAGTTTTATTCCCACCCAAATCCCAAATATGATATCGTGGCGTCGGCAGGTCACTGCTTTTTATAATGAGACGGCAGGCCATTGGGAACCGTGTCCGCGGACTATTAAAACAGAGGAGCATGTGATGTGTTTCTTAAGCGCACCAGACTTTGCTAACTTGACGGTTGCTTCTGAAACCGGCTTGAAACTAGAGGCTCATTTTCAGAAAATTATGCAACATTATCCAGGATGCAAGCCGATTTACCTTATTGAAGGTCTTACTGCGTGGATGCGCAAAAATCAAAATGTTCGAAACAGAGCTTACCAAGCCGCGGCCTTGCGGCACTTTGGTGATATCAGCAACTCCACAGAGGAAGCAAACCCAGCAAATAGAAGATCCAAAAGGGCTCCTCTACCTCCACCGATTGATGACGATACCATTGAGGATGCGTTGCTTCAGCTTCAAGTGCAACATAACTGCCTCATCTACCATACCGCCACAGCGGCGGAATCCGCTGAATGGATTAAGAATTTTACGGAACATATATCCACAATCCCATACCGACAAGAACGAATCAACATGCAGAATGCTGCATTTTGCATGGACACGGGACAGGTGAAGACTGGCGCCGACGTGGACGATACATACATCAAAATGTTGGAGGAGATTCAACGTGTGACGGCTCCCATTGCGTACGGAGTTGCAATGGAATATGGCAGTGTAAGAGAATTGGTAAGTGGGTTGGATAGACACGGACCGTTGAGATTGCAGGATGTCAAGGTACATACTTCCCCTTGTTATTATAGATCAAAATGGCAGCTGTCGACCTTTGCCGGCGAACGCTTTGCTAACAGATTTTTTCTTTTGTGCCTGGACAGAAATGCGCAAACAAGTCCGGCGCCCTGGCAGAAGCCCGAATTGGTCCTGCAGTTAGTAAGCGACTGCATAGAATCTTTACAAGTTTGGATCCCGCTTCGACGGATATTTGATTAGGATTTTCTAAATTGGCCGATTATTATTTTTGGGCCCAATCGTTTTGTTTCGTTTCTGAGTATGGGTTTTGGGTGCATTGAGTATTTTGGGATATACTTACCACACATAGCACGCGTTTTGGTGTGATGGATTGGTTTTGATATCCTTTTTCACTACTACCATGAAGTCGTGCTCACAGAAAGCGTTGTCTACGAGTGCAGTCCATGGTGCGCTGGCTAGGAAACTGGATCCGTTCTCGGAGCATATGGTTTCAAACCAAAGCCTTTTTGAAAGTATCTGAATATATCAGGTCAATAGCATATCTATTGGGCGCTTGGAAATGTTGTTTTTTCGGCTTCTAACAGGAAAGACAAAGGACTTAAGTGGAAAGTGAGAAGCAACATAAACAAATTTATCAACTTTGGACTAGGCCAGCCATCTTTGGCTTCCAGGTCAAAGTTCTCTCTGTCTTTCACTTTGTCAATAAGTTATCTTGTACAACTCCCCTTCCTGAATGCCATTTAAAGAGGTCAGCTCTTATGTTTCCAGCCAACTTTGACATAGTATACACCCGGTTGCATCGTTTTTCGTTTCAGCGTAGGTCAATCAGAGGTCACGAACCATACCTATCCTGGCTGTTCTTGGCTTTAACGTGCATTTCACAGAATCACAGCCTGAATTGGTGCAATCCTCAATGCTCGACTTTGCCCTTCTCACGAAATTCAGCGAGAAATGCTTTACGGATCTGTTTGTAGGGAAGACAGAGCAATCGCGAAAGTTTTCAACTATTCTGATTCACGCGCCAAACAACGCGCTTCTACCACGCTGTCGAAATGCTTGAGATTCGGAATTGCTTGTAGAGTCAGGACCCCATACCCATCGGCACGGGTTGTGGTATGAATGAATCTGCTGCTTGCCAAGCCGTTCAGACCGACGTGTATAAGGCGCTCCTGTCTGCTTTTGTTGGCGTTTTCTTGGCCTCTCTGAAGATGGAGGCTGGTCATCACTCCCTGGTGGACTGTGAGATGGCTGTGGAGGAACAGGAAGTGGTGATGGGTATGCCGGGCCTCGAACACGCGTGGCTTGTGAATCAGCAAGAGCAAGCTTATACAATTCTTGCAGCTGCCGTAACTTTGCTACCACATCATCTGGTATGTTGTGTATAAAGAGGCTGCCCAAGGCAAAAATACCTCGTCTGATGGCAGCTATCGGCGCACCATGCCAGGGTTTGGGTGTAGACAGAATTTTGCTAGTATGTTCCTCAGGCCACGCCGCCCATGGTTCCAGCAAATAGATGCTGTAGAGTCCACCTACTGCTGAATCCGTGATCTGATTCTGATCAATCTGGCGGCTGCGGTATTCATCCGCACTGGGGCAACGGTTCTGCCCTGCAGTGCGTGGCTCTTGAACCCAAGCCAATTCTGCATTGACAAAGAAATCAAGATCGGCTGGCAGAAATATGAATCCTGGAGACCACATATCATCAAATGCTGCATGGCAGCCAGCACAGAGGAGAATGGCATTTTCGTAGCCGGAGAGCTCTGTGATAAGAAGTTGTTGCTGGCGTAAGTGTCGAGCCTGCAGGTGCACATTTTCAAGTCAGACTCTGACCTCAAGATGACAGATCAATAAACAAACAACATTACCTACCAAGGTGTCATGCTGTGACATTACATGGACAGCCTGGAGTTGGTGTGGCATTGGCCCACACACGAAGCATTCAGAGTAATTGGCAAACAGAGCATCCGTGACATCCTGGGAGAATGGAGTTGAGAGTCTCTGAGATGATGAAGTCATATTGGGCATATGTTAGTATCTGAGTGAGAAGAAATGAAAAGCCTAAGGAAAGTGCTCAGACTTGTTCATGACAATCTTGACCATCATCTTTTTCTTCATGGCAGCCAGCTTTCAGGTCTTCAGGATGGATGATTGCAGCTCCAATCCAATGAATGTAGGTTTTTGATGACATTCCAGAACCAGATGCTTCACCAAGAAACCCTAAGTGCAACCCTCGGGATATGCTCGAATTCCTTTCACCATCACCAATACCTCAGAATTCAAGGTGTGAATTGCTTTGAAATCTCCAGTGATTAGTTAGTCCAATGTGCTTCCATGTCATGTACGAACGTCATTGTGACGCCCTCGATGCGCTGAGCAGGGTAAATATGTATGTATATGTTCGGTGTATCGGCGTCATTGAAACTGAACAGACTTCCAAAGAGGTACATAACTAAAACAGCATCCTGACAAGCTCGAAAAGGAGATTAGGTCGGGCCTTCATCAGGTGGATCAAAGGTGAAAGTGCTTCGTCGTGGATGATGGCAAGAGATGGTCAGCTCCAGAAATGGAGGATGGACTCATCTTGAAATACCACTATTTGTATATGCACGAAATGAGTATTGAGGATTGCTCAATTCTCGGGAGTAATAACGCAGGGCATATAGTAGTATCTCTAATTTAATACATATAAAATGATCCAGCCTTCAAAGGAGCGAAAAAAAAAAAAAAAAAAAAAGGCGAAATATAAAAACATATACACTGCACACTGAATTCACCCTGCCAAATGCCTCGACGACTGAACCATCAACACCGGCGCTTGTGCTTTCTTCCGACAAAATTCCGTAAACTCCGTCAAATAATCCAGCCTGACATTATGACAATTCGCCAAATGCAGCGAAAACAGCTCCTCGCGATAGAATCGCTGTCCGTGATTATGTCGGTGGTCGTATCTCATATCGTCTGTCTCGGAGATATAGTGCACTTCTCGAAGATGCTGTTTGCGTACGTCCCAGTCTGCGGGGGATTCATGGAATATTTCTCCGCAGCAAAGGCAGTAGTCGTATGTATATACAATTTTGGCATTAACAGAGGCCTGGTCTGTTTGGTGATCAAAGTGGTCATTATCGAGGTTGAGAGAGGCGAGTTCTGAGGCATCTGTGGTGACCACTTCGGTGTCGAAGAATACACCTGGGTTGCTGGCGTGTTCAGGACCAGGACAGATCCAGCTTTCTGGGTTGTGGTGCCAGAGACGGGTGTGTTGGATCGAGGCGTCACGGTCAGGAAAACGCTTTTTGCAGATTTTGCATTTGCGTTCGGAGTCACAGTTGCTGGCTCTGCAGGATCCAGGTCAGTATAATTGCTATGGGGGTATGGATAGCGGGAGAAGTTCGATGACATACTGATGAACCTCATCTGGGAACCCAGGGTGTTGCAGGGAAATTAACGGCGAGAAATCCCAGGGTGGAAAGCCTTCAATGGGGGTTAAGGTGAACTTCGACATGGGGTATGGAAATCGAAGCGGATTCCAAGAAATCATTGTCATTCCGCGCTCAAAGTGTTCGGCGATATGTTCTTGACGTTCCGCCCAACTTCGCAAAATGAGCTCGCAGAACCCGCAATTCCAAAACCAATTGCTCCGCTTCTCTAGCCAGTTCCATGAGTCTGACGTCTTAGGCTCCGCCTGGCTCTGTGTATAGAGATGATATCCCAAGCTAACAAATTCGTCTGATTGCTCCTCTGCCTTTTCGCCAGGCGCTTGGATTTCGTGATCAGCGTGGATGGAATCGTCAGACATAGAAAAGAGCATATCTGCATGGGTGTCGTGCGGATACAGATTTCCATATGGCCTCATATGAAAAGCTGCCTCGTGATACATCCATTCTTCTTTGCTATGCCATTGCATCAGGCAAAAAGTGCACTGAAAGGGCAGAGCTTCGCCTAGTGGCCTTTGGATATCCAAATCCAACGCCGGAAGCTCTTCCGAGATGGTGGATCCACAGCTTTCTTGTCTGGGCACGGACAAGCCTGGTTTGAGATTACCAGAGTCCAGTTCATTTAGAAAGTCCGAATAATTCGATATGGGCGATTTCTGGGCTCGAGAAAATATCGACTTTGGGGAGATTGTTCGAATCGATTGCTGAGAACTTTTGCCTCGTCTTTGCTGGAAGGTGTCCCTCGACGAAGCTTTCTTTAAATAACCCTTTGCTTTTCTGGACCAAGAACTTTTAATAGAGGCGGTGATGCTTCGTTTGGAATGCGAAATGTAACTTTGCGGTTTCGAGTTCACATTTTCCCGTTTGGACGGCGCCCAAAATTTCATCTTTGAAAATAATCGTCGTCCTACCGAGCGGGATCGAGGGAGAGGCAGCTCTACTTGAAATCGTGGTATATCTGACGACTGTACGCCCCTGGACGCATTCTGGTCGTATGTGATATCATCTTGGCAATGAGATCTCTTCATGTATGCACGCAGTGATGTCGAATCGGCAAGCTCATGCCGGTTGTTAGAATAAGTCTGTCCACTCTCGAGGCAATCTGAGTATCTGCCAAACATGTCAGTTATCTCGTACAATTATAGGGCACCACGCATGCTAACTTTGCACTTTCGCCATCCCCAAAGCGTGACCCATTGGGGAACTTGTCATAATCGTTCTTTTGGCGCGTCGTAGCAGGATAACCAATGTTGGGTTCGGTAGCCTCCAGATATGGGGGAACAGGGGTGTACTATAGATGGAGATTAGATGAAGTCAAGACTAAAAATACTAGCCAGAAGCAATACTTACAACACTCGAACTATCTCGCCGATGGCCTTTCGTAGCATCCAGCAGCTGTTCTTCCTTTCTTATCGAATAACGAGACGCAGGAAGGGTTTCGAGATGCTTATCATCTGGAGCATCTGGAGCCTCTGTCGACACCTTGCTTTCCTATTCAACGAACATTAGCAGCGTTTCACTGGAGGGAGACACCACAGAAGAGCTGACTGTTACGTGTTCTTCATTATTTCTTTGCCTTGCGAGCTCCTTATTCTCGGTGTCGATTTTGAAAATGGCAATGTGACAGGAATCGTCTCCCCGTCCTTCAAGCCGGCCAGTATGAGCCTCCCCGATATCGAAGCCCGCAGGGGACCAAATATACGAGAATTCTCGTATAGAAGCATCAACTTCTTCGGTGCTCAGTACTGTGTATAGAACGGTGTTCTGGGTCTCAGGCGCAGGCTGTTGAACCGATCTCGCTACCTCTTTCCCGCCATCGAGCCGTTCAACGCTGTCCTCCACCTCCATTCCGTGGAATATTCGAGGACTGCTTGCGGGCTGTTCGCAGCACCTGTCAAAGGCCAGAATTCATACAAAAGAAACGCTATAGCGAGCACGTAAACATACGATACCAAAGTGTACGCAAAAGCAAGGTCTAACAAAACTTCTTCAAACAACATAGTGGTTGATCATATAGCGAACATGCTGAGCTAGATGACTTCTCGACCGAGGATATCTTCCCCCCCTCCATTTTCATAAGAAGCTTCGGGCTCGTCCAAGTGTTCTTGAATGATAGAACAGACCGTGTTCTGGCCGCAGAAAACAAGCCCTTGCTCCATCGGAGCCAAGTGGCCATAGTGCGCTCAACCGAACCACGCAAAACTCAGTCAGGTTGTGGGTGATGAGACACGACATCCACCAGCTTCGTTTAGGCTCGAAAGTGTTGTTGTCATGGACGAGGGCCAGTGATGTGGTCTGAACGCGATCTGTTAGGCTGGCGGAGTATGAGGCAATCCACCGCGATGCCATGTGTCCGACCACCATTGGAATGGGCGACAGTCAGGCCTCCTCTTCGCATTGAATCTCCAAGCATCTTCTCGCATTTCCAGTTATCATGCAATGGACGACATGAGATTTGTCGACAATTTTGATGGTCAAACAGTAGCTACATCCATTGAGTCTTTACAGTTGATTCGGAATGGATCGACCAGCGAGGTGAGGCAGCAAGGCCTCCAATTACATAGCGACGTCTCATCCACAGCATAGATGGAATCTTTGAATGACAGCTACATACAGCTCCTCCCGCAAAGCAGATGAACGACAGGATTTGAGGATGAGATGCGGTGTCTTGGGGCTCAGTAGTAAATATGTAGCACTAAATGTAACTAAACAGAGTCGGTGGTTAATACCATAGCTCGACCAGCTAACGCTCTACACCAGCTCGCCATGTTGCACCAATGTCATGCTCATATTATTCAAAACTGAAGTTCAGGCAAATGTATTGCTTCGTTCTGGCATTGAAATTCCTGCTAGCTTTTCCCGAAAAGTGCCTAGAGCTTCTGGCACGTCCTGGCGACCCGAAGTTGTTCATGGTCAGAGAGCTCAATGACAGCATCAGTTACGATAGCTATCCATTCTGTTGATGGAGAACATAGTGTCATCTTGATAAGTATTAACTCTGTCAAATCAGGCTGTCATTCGCACCCTGGCTCATGCCAAAGCGGGCCTGCATTAGCTTGCTGCTTCACCATCGAAACTTTGGAACGCCCTCTGTCTGTGTCGAATTCCATGGTGCAAGTTGCGCCCTTCAGGAATAATGTACGCCTGTTTTGGGTTGTTCCTCTTGGTAGATGACTAGTAAGGCTGAACGGATAGCAGACATTTATAATCGCGCATTTTTCCGGGGCCCAGCATCCTTGCTCTAATCCGATGACTGACCGGCCAAAGTGATCGAGGTATAATTAGATTAAATATGTGTATATTCTGTATCCCGTACTCCGCGTTATATTTGCCTTCTCTTCATGTCGAAATTGAAGGCTATCCTAGCGAGTAGTGAGATACTCAGTCCGATAACTGCAACCAAAGTGAAAACCTGCTGAGCGCTCATAAACGTCGGTCTCGCCAATGCAACCATCTCGCCAATCTCTTTTTCCAATTTATCTCCCATTGCCTGACGTGAGAAATTCTGTTCAACCCGTTCTTGGCCAAGCTTGCCCATCTTGTGAAGCTGTTCTGTTTCCATGTCCCATAGTACCTTTTTGATTACACCTGTCCAGTCTTCAACAGAGGATGCGTCTCTTAACCAACCTGTTTCCCCATCCAATATCGTTTCTAATGGGCCACCAGTGTTTGCGGCTAGGACTGGAAGGCCCGCGTGCATAGCTTCGACCGGCACGATGCCGAAATGTTCATGCGACGGTGTATAAAGAAGCAGTGTCGAGGAAGAAAGGAGCGTCTGCTTGAATGCAGACGGAACTGAGAGAAGGAAAAGGACGTCTATGGACTCCGGGATGGAAAGTGCGGATATGACGGTTTTAGATGTGGCTGTCTGAAGGCCAAGATTCAGGGCTAGGGAGTCCAGTTCTCTGTGGTATTGGACATTTTCCTGAACGCGGTTGTCATATCCACCTACGATTAAAAGCACGAATTAGGATACATATTTGACAAAGAGTTTCAGGCAAGCTTACCAGCAACGACCAACCTTGTCCCTTTTCTATGCGATTTTCCTAGACCGTGATATGCCCTGATAGCCAATTCGATATTCTTCTTTCTCTCAAAGCGGTTAATGCTCAAAAGTATCTTCAATCCTCCCCATAGCGATTGCTGCCCAAGTAACGACTGCCCATCTTTCCTTGCCGACGTATCAACACAGGGATACAACACTCTCACATCACCCAATCGGTTTCCAAAGACCTCTTTGATGACTCCACACGTAAACCTAGAATTCGCAACAACTTTGTCCGCCGCGCTTATCGCCCAGCCTTCGAACCAGTCGAACGGATATCGATACAAGCCTTTCACCAATCTGACTAGCAGACCACCTTCATCCCGCCTTGCAAGCAACTGGTCCGGAAAATGACAATAAAACAATATTCGCTCCCGCCCTTGCCGCCCTGAGCCGCGTAATATTTCCGAACCGAACAGTCTCAACACCGGCACGCAGGCGGGAACCTGGTCGACAACAAACACATCATCCACCACACCCGCTTCCTCAGCACTCATCTGATCGCGACGCGCTTTTCGACACTCAGCCTGATCGCCCCCAACATTTTCCCCTCCAGCCACTCTTCTCTTTTTCTTCTTCCGCCCCCTCCTCCTTTCCAGCACCAAACCCACGACCAGATGTAACTGCCTCAACATCGCCATAAGCACATGCAATCGTCCGCCAACATGCGCCGGGAATACCGTATTCCCTCGAACCCTCACGTCCAGCGTCCCATCTCGGGCTTCTTCAAAGCAATGGCTCGGATCCCGGTGTGAGGTGTATATGGTTACGCGATGGCCGCGCAATTGGAGAGCCAAGGCGGCATCGAGGATGAGACGTTCAGCACCGCCGATACCAAGATCGGGGTGGATGAAGATTATATTTGTCTTCTGGGGGTGCTCGCTGGGTTGTAGTGAGGCTGAAGGAGGGTAGGAAATACTGGAGGGCATTTTTATTTAGATGTCAGCAAGATACATTGCGCAATAGTATGCACTGCTGTCTCTTAATGTGCGAGTTTGGCTTTCTGTTAGTCGGAACTATGTAGTCGGAGGTGCCCATTGAGTTAGTCACATGATAATTGTCCGAGGTCCTGAGGGTCTGTTGTGTTTCAGGGGTTTACAGTGTAGCTGCAACGCAGAATTGAAACTGACATGAGAATTGAATACAGGATACGGGCCAATGCAGACTACAAGCTAATACACGTTCAGGCAAGTCTTGGTCTTTATAAATGTCGCGGCAGAACTGTCTCCAAGTAAGAGTATTGACCTCCCATTCCTTCGACAGGCATATCTACAGACAACAAAAAAAAAAAAAAATGCAAAAAGAAAGTAAAAAGAGAAAGAAAAAGAAGAAGAAATTGCAAAGTAATATGAGACTGAAATAGCACTGTAAAAAAAATAAGTTGCTACAAAAGTACATAAGCTTTCAAATGTAGCTCAAAAGAAACGGGCCTGGCATGGGAATGTAGAACAACGGCCAGCCATAACAAACCAAGGAATGCAAAAGCCAAAGTAAGGACCAAATACATAGAGGTTCACCCTCTTTTTAGTGACAGGGGCTGTTGATCTTAGATGGTATTTCGCAATCTGATCAAAATTGAAAGAAAAAAAAAGAAAATAAACAGAAGGGGGTATGAAGAAAACACCACAAATACATAAGACCTGTCAGTCGACGTGACCAAGAACAAAATAGAGATGATATCCAGAGTTTAATAATCAACACCGCATCAAAGGCGAGCATTATGCGCATCCAGTGTATAATGGGTTTCATAAATGACATCACAAGAAGAGAAAACGACCCGGAATATGCACTAAGAGGGCATATTTCTAATAGGAAAACGATTGGGGTACAGCAGCAGGGATGGTGGAACATGGAATTGAAAGAAACAAGAGTCTCACAATGGAGAAAGGAGGCAAGATGAAAGCACTCTGGTGCTTAGAAGCAGTTCAGTGTGCTCTTTTTCTTTTTCTTACTGATGGCATTCATTTTTTCTTCCAGATGGGCACGGGCGGCCTCCGCTTCTCGTCGGGCATTTCTCTCTTCTTCCACAGCCTGGAGCGAGAGTCTCGCAGAATTACGTTCGGATCGCAATGTGTTTAGCTCCTCCTCTAGCTGCCACGCCTTCTCCTTCCAGGCCTCCATATCTGTCTTGACTTTGTTGCTTTGAGCCTCTAGGTCACCTAGAGCTTCCTCTAGCGTTGCCGTCAACTGTTTCTCAGCATGAAGATGCTTCTCAATTGTGCGAATGCGAGCCTCTTGGTCTTCAACGAGCTGAGCGTTGACGAGTTCTTTGCTTGTATGTCTCGAACTAGGTGGAGAAATGCTAGCAGTATTGGCTGCTGCTGCAATATTTGGAAGAGGAGGAAGAGGGATGGCGGGAGGTGGTGAAGGCAGAGATGCAGCTGAAGAACTCTTCCGGAGATTTGACATGGAGCTAGTACGATCGACGTTGTGACCTTCCGGAGAACCATTGCGTATCTGTAACTATTCAAGTGTTAGCCGCAGCATTGCACTGGCATTGAATTTTGTCTAGATTACCTCAAGTTGTTCAATACGTGTACGATAGGATTCAACCTCTTTCTCGTACACCGAAATTTTTGTATTCGCTTCTTCCAGTGCCTGATGGCGTTCGGCTTGAATAACTGATAAGCGGTTATGATGCTGATCAAAAGTATTCGTGATTTGCTCTTCGAGCTCCTCCACAAGGCGCAAGCTCTTGTCCTTCTCGATGGTAAGCTCGCTGATGAGGGCTTCTTTCTTTTTGATAAGCTCATCTTTCGCACTTAACGAATCCTCGTGGGTAGCAACTAGATGAGCAAGTTCATTGACCTTTGCCTCCTGCTTTTCGGCCTTTTCATTGAGAGTAGTAATCTCTTTTTCAAGATTAGAGTGACTACTTTGCTTTTCATCCACCTGGCGGAGAAGCTCCTCATTGGCGTCAATAAGCTCAGAGTACTTGTCGGAAAAGTGCTTTTTCTGAGCAATGATATCCTGCAGCTGGTTTTGAATGGAATCAGCCGTCACTGGCGTGTTCAAAACGGTGGCGATGGTGTTAAGCAACTGAGATATTTCGTTTTTGGAAGCGGTAATTTCAGACCGTAAGTCGTCAAGGGCCTGGGCATGTTTAGCGTCCTCCTCTGCGATACGGGATTCGTACTGCGCTTCGGTGGCTGCTTTCACCCGAGCTTCCAACTCTTTTAATTCTTCTGCATGCGATGACTGGAGAGAAGCCAATTCCGCTTTCTGAGTTTCGGAGGCTGACCTATGGAGTTCAATCTCCTGCGACAGTTCACTGACGCGAGCCTGATAGGACTCGAGCTCTCTATTGGTGATTTCTTTCGCAGAGGAATGGTTGGATAACTCCATTTTGCTTTGAGCATAAGCTTCCTCAAGCCCAGAGATAGCTGAAGTATGGGCAGCGATAGATGCTTTCTGTTCTTCAATTTCTTTCTTGAGGCTATCAACAAGCTCTTGATGCTTGGCTCGCTCTTTCTCAAGGCTTGTAGCAGCATCGGCCATTTGCTGGGCACTAGCTCCATCTGCTTCCTTTCGTTCGTTGCGCATCGCATCGACACTAGCAAGCGCAGCCTCCAGCTCAGCAAGAGTCACCTGAAGCTGCTTTTCGGAAACTACTAGTGAGTCGGCCGCGGCCTGGTGTTTGTCTTGCCATTGAGATCGTTCTGCAGCAACCTTTTCGAGTTCTTCGATCGTAGACCGAAGTTTCTCCTGTGCGGATTGAAGTTCACTGACCGTCGACTGATGTTTCCCCTGCCATTGTGAGTTTTCCTCTTTAAGGTGAACAATAGTTTCCTTGTGGTTCTGGACTTCTGTCTCCTTCGCATCAAGTGAATTTTTATGATGGGTCAAAATTTCATTGAGGTTCTGCATCTCAGCAGCCAATTCTTTCTCTCTGGCTTCATGAGCTTCCTGAAGGTCTTTAATCCTAGCTTCACAGTGGACAATCTGATCCCGCATTTGAGAAACGACAGATGAATCAACTGGAGACTGGCCTTGTAAACTGGATCTTTCTCTAGTTAAACCAGATATGATAGTTGCTTTGGTTTCCATCTCCCTTTTGACGTTTTTATTTTCGGCCTCTAATGAATGGATCCTTTCCATTCGCGAATGAAGCTCATGCATTGCTGTATTTAGGTTGAGTTCGAAATTTTGCATAGTATCTGGTCTGCCTTCGAATTCCTCGGTTGCAATATTGCGGAGAGCTGCAAAGGACCTATGAGCACGGTCTGGGCTGATGAGATTTTGACTAGTCATCCGTCGGATTACTTGGGATTTAGCAGTAGTTGGAGAACCAGGAGACGCGATTTTCGACCTTTGCACTTCCGTTTTAAGCTGCTCAACGAGGCCTAGTGTTTCTTCATGTTCCGCTTGGAGCTCAGCATACTTCTGGGTTACGACACCCATCCCCTCCTGATGTTCCATTAGAAGCTTTCGCATGCTTTCCAGCTCACGAACGCCAGCTTCACCTTTCTCGGAAGCATCTCGTAGGCGTGATTCCGGCCTCTGAGTGGCCGGAGTATCCGGCTCGCCCCGTGAGGTAGATGACTCCTCTCCCGAGGAGAGCTCCGAGGAGAGCGATCGCGAGGATGAAGGCTGTTTTCCATTTTTCAGTTGTTGAGCTCCGACGTCCTCTAAAAAAGAAATTGGGCCTGCGTCAGTTGTCGGTGACATGGTAGTAGGAGCAGCTGGGTGTCGGGCTTCGTCAACAGCATCCTGAAGTTCTGCAAGGGTGCGCAAGGCCTCTTCATATTTAGCATTAAGGAGATCATAGTCAGTGACTGTGTTCTCATGCTGGATACGAAGCTCGAACAATTCCTGGGTCACGCTCTCGAGCTTATCTGCAACAAATCGTGATTGGGCGGGGCTTTGCGGGGCATATTCATTCTTCGAATCGTTGGCTGCAAGGTTATGGGTAGCTTTCGATGATGAAGCTTTTTCGAGGGCTTCTAATCCAGCATCATCAGCGGGAATGTCAATATCCGGCACAACTTCTTCAGGCGCAGGAGTATGATCGACGAAGTCGTCATCCGATTCGGGAATCGCAGTCTCCACAGCCTCCATGAGGACGTCGAGGGAATGATTTCTACCCCGGGAACTCTTCCGCCCACCAATTGGAGGCGGTGGAGGGGCCATGACACCCTCGTCCACCTTCTCGGCCTTGGAACCATTTTGTTGGATATGGTCCAGTTCATATAGAAGTGTGTCCAGTTTCCCAAGACTGCGCTGACGGTCAATGACGTGCTCCAACCTCTCCATTTCGCGTTGCATTAACTCCATGTCCTGATCTGCTTCCGCAAGTCTCTCCTCCAAGGTCGAGATATAGTCCTCGCAACTCGCCTCGTTTTCACGAGCGCGAGCAATTTCCTTGCGTAGCTCAACAATTATTGAAGCGTTCTTTTCCTCCCCCGAGGCGTGGCCGTCAAGCTTGGATTCAAGGTCATGAAGGTAGTTTTCGGTGTTTGCTTCTCTGTCCATCATTTTCTGGATGCGAGCTTGGAGTTGAGTGTTAACGGTCTCCACATAGGCACATTTCGTCTCTCTCTCGAGCAAAGTACTCTCTGTATTTGACAATGATGAACGAGTGTTGGATAAAGAGGACTCTAAACTTTGTATCGTCTTCTCGTATTCTAGAACGACTTGCTCGACAGATTCTGCGAAAGAATGCGACCGCTTGAGTCTCTCCATAGCACTGCCGCTAATTATATTCTGCAGGTCCTCAGCATCACCGCTGAAGTCTGAGGCCTTTGTGAGTTCCGAAATCAGTTTCGCGTGGCGCTGGCTCAGGGCCGTATAGCTTTCTTGAATATCAAGTAGATGGTTTTGTAATTCTATTTCACGTTCGGTTTGGCGCTCCGATCGGTCTTGAAGAGGACCGTTGCGTCTCTCATTGCCTTCAGAGTTGCGGATCTGTTGGCGTAGAAAGGCAACTTCTGCCTTGAGCCTTTCGATGACTGCTTGTTTATCGCGCTCGTCGGTAACTTGTTGAATCCTCGGCTTGCTCTGGATGGCCCTGGCTCGTTGTGCATATTGGACAGTGTTCAAAGTTTCGCTGAGATGGAATTCTGCCGGTGTCACACATGCAATCATATACGTGATCGCATTGCCACCCAGTGAATCTTGAAGAAGACGTGTGAGTTTGGAGTCACGGTAGGACACATGTGCTCCAGCTTGACGGGAGGAAAGTTGCGAAATTACTTTGCCCAGGGATGCCAGACCAGCATTTATGGATATACCCTCCTTCGCTCGTTCACCTGATGCGCCAGTATTTTTCAGACGTTCGCTGCCAGCCAGATCCACGAAATGGAGTTTACTATCAACAGTAACAAGAGTATCGTTGCCAGTTAAAGCTTCAACATGGACAGAAAATCGTTTTTCCCTCGATGACATAGTTGCTGTTGGATCTTTGCGTTGAACAAGATTCAAGCTCAAAACCGCATGCGAGCGAGAGGATTTAGCATTAACGGCTGTCGAGTCGGTCTGTCGGATCGCGGAGCCAAAGTTGAGGGCGCCAAGGAGGTCTTCAAAGGAGTTGATGTTTATTTGAGTCAAGCCGGTAAGAAGGATGCGCCCTTTGGTATCTTCTCGGATAGTAACAGTACTTCTATCGCTAATTGGGGTAGATTCTGGAACCAAAAGGTCTCTAAGTTGCTCGTTGTAGATCTAGGATTTCACAGTTAGCTAGTCAAGCGAACCATTATTGGGACACGGCAGCAAACCTCAACATATGTAGCTTTCAATTGCCAGCCCTTATCAAAATTCCCCTTTCCAAAACTAGGTATAGATGAGGTTACAGAGTATCTTGCTGGCGTTCGCAGGCCCGTAGATCCTGTCCGAGCGTGATTCGCATCTCCTGTCAACTTCTCAAAGAGCATCTGAGCCGCACGTGGGACGATTCCTGGACACACATCCGGATAAGTCAACGTGAACCTCTCCCGAAAACGGGATTAGTAAAGACTCTGGATAAGTACTTACCCATAGCCTTGGAATCATTCTGTTCTGCGGGACCTGAAGTACCCATGGTATAAGATTTTCCAGCTCCAGATTGTCCATATGCCAATATTGACACGTTGTAACCTTGTACGAACGAATTGACACTGTCTTGAAGATATTCCCAGATTCCTTCTTGGTCCACAGTTTCGTTAAACACTCTATCGAAAACGAAGAGCTTACGACCTTGCGGAGCGTCTACAGCTAAGCTCGTGTCGGATGTGACTTGGACCGTTGACCGTTGGAATCGAGGAGGGATCAACTCAAAGCCAGGGTCAGTTGGCTTCAGTGGAGGGCGTACTCGAACAGCTGCAGATAGAGAAAATCAATGAGTATTTTTATGAAGTCTAGGCGGCCCTCCAAGTGGAAAAAGGTAACCGTCATATATAGAAGCATGATCATCACTCACCAACTTTTACTGCCGTCTTTCCATCTTCATCTGACGCGCGGCTCCCTCCTTGTTTACTTCCAACGCTTAATCGACTGTGACTCCGTGGAGGTCTCATCATGGCGCTCATCGGACGTTGGAAACCGCTGCGAGGCGGAGATCCAGGCGGAGAGTTTGTCATGGGAATTGATTTAGTCCTATCGCAGCTCGTGTTTCAACTTCCCCAAAAGAACGACGATAGCGCAAGTGTGTCTAGGGCTCATTCGATAGATGGGTGATCAAGCGATCGAAAACATCAAGGGCATTTAGTCGTGAGAAGGGAACAGGGCAATTCACCGCGATCTCTTCAAGGAACCAACTAGTAACTATTAAACTCGAAGCGCAATAGCAATAGCCCCTTAAATCAATCCGTGGGAAAAATAAATAATTACGTGGTCGATGGTAAATTCGGACCGGGAGCTTTGACGCACGCGTTATACGAGTGAAAAATAAGAAAATGATCGCAACGAAGAACACAAGGTAACTAGATATCCAAAGAAAAGAATGACAGAGATTGGCTCCTCGACGTCCCTGAGAGTTAACTCAGTAGTTGATAAGGAAACAAGAATGGGGAGCAGACAGAATTGAGATGAGGTATGCTTCAAGGGGTGAAAATGAGGTTGTAGGTTCTGTAGGGATGGGGTGTGTGGGTGGTGGATACGGCGTGAGAAGAGCGAGGGATTCGGTTTAGCGTCGACACTTTTTACTCCTGAGTCGCCCAACAGCACCAGTGACAAGCTTGGCCACGAAACTAACTAAACACCAGCATGTCGCACCCATCACCAGCATACATAACTTACTATTACCAGCTGTGCATGAAGAACACTCCAGACTGTGATTATGGACGGGAATGAGGCGTTTTGTAGTTAACTTCTATGATGTTTTGCAGGGGCTTCGTTTAGGGTCACGAAGTATGTATTTAAACAGTCCTCGAGATACGGCGGGCAGTCCATTTTCCAACCCACTATTCTCTGAATAACCACGTTCATTTCCTCTCTCCATTCCGAGAAACGTCGTCTTGGTGACCTGTCATCCAACGTCAGGTCACCCGTTTGTACCTGAACCTGTTCCGCACCTCTCGATGGAGAAAAACCTGTCAGAATTGAGTTAATGATAGCTAGGTTAGTTACTTTATTAGCCCAACTTACCCAAAACCCCATCTTGGCACGTCCTATGGGTGACCAGGAAGTGCTGTTACATGGTCTGACTGTCATATATATCTCCGGCCACATGGCACCTTGGATGGGCCCTAATAAGTTCTAAAGTGTCAAGTACTAATTTGTGGGCTAGAGGGAGCATCCGAGTTTTTGTAAACACCGATCCAGCAGGAAGACAGCTACCGGCTCCACCGTGTTCTTAACATCATGATTCTTCGTGAACCGATGCGAGCCTGGAAAACATCTCTCGTTCATAAAATTTCGACTCGCGACTGTTGTGTATATGTGTATGGCAGAGAGTGCGGAGAAATGACTGCTCCTTAACCATTTGCAACACCCTGGCTCCATGCTCTCTCCACTTGTTGGAGTGCCCCCAGAGACAGAAATGCTATAGTGGCCCCGATGGCCTCGATTTCATGGTTTATTCCGCCCTCTCCGTCCGAACCCCAGCGTCCCAGGGGAAACTGACGAATATAAAGTAACAGCTGGGCAGTCCAAATGTAAGTTATCCACTGAACATGAACTGCATCCCTAAGATCTCTGCTCCTCCATGCTTCAAAGCATCCAGCTATGAAGATCATTGAAATGAAATCATTTCAAAAAGGTTGTCACAGTGATTACCGCAATAAGTCTGTTTCCAGGATGAAGCTTGAACCAAAGGGTGCTCTGACTCTTGTGAGCAGGAAAACACAAATGCTATCCATCACTCCCACAGAATACAGACTTGTATTTGTGTAATTATATGTGTCATGATGTGTATCTTCGCCTTGTTACCACTAGGAACTGACTAATCTGGTCTAGCCACAGGATGACAGCACAAAGTTACAAGTCAAATGGAACAATCCAATGAAATCCTTTGCTGTGATGGCATGATCCCTGTGGTCACAAACCCAAATCTCGAGCTGTCAAATCTGAACAGCAAGCATCATCCATGGATATCTCGAGTATCAGAGCCTCAGCGATGCTTTACTCTCCTGAGCCCGGGTTTATCTCCTCCAAACTGGAGCCAAACTGTCGAAGCCCTTCTTTGACTGTCATATCTAGCAAGGGTTGAAATAACTATCTAACACGGACTACTGAGGATCATGTGCCTGCTGTAGTATGAAGTCTGACAAGAAGTTGAAAAATGGGCATCTGAAACCGAAACTAGGTCCCCGATTATCCATGTCGATCATGTCCCATAGTCTATACATACATACCTAGGAGTACGGAGCACTCCATACATCCTCGCGGATTGACTTGGACGCACGACAGAATTCAGCGATTGTCCGTTGTGGAGACATGGCTCCGTTGATCACAGTCGGAGGTAATGATTAAAGGGCACCTTTGAGACTTTTGGGCCGTCTGCCCGACTGAAGCACTCCTACCAGTATTCTGTGTATCCAGACGCTGAGCGAGTCGAGCAGATGACAACTTTGTTCCCAGAGTCCTCGAAGAAAAGTGCTCTGCATATCGTGGCGGACAGCGTATGTGCAACTGGTGTTCAAGCTGCGAAGTGTGGGCGAACCACACGGCAATCCCGCTCAGTTTGTCGTATCGAACTCAGGATTGACCCAGGATGGACGAGGCGATCTGTTTCGCAGCCTGTCTCCAAACCTGTGCAAAAGAGCGAACGCAGGTATAACTCCACCGGCCACGATCATGCCTTGAACGGCGAAGGTCCACGTCCATCCAGATGCCCTGATCCATGGAGAAATAAAGAACTAAGTATGTAACAACATATTTTAGCTTTCGCCAGGGTTGGTTTGACAAGAAACGGGAGGCGCAACAGACCGGAGAGATGAATGTGCCTGTGTTCAGCATCACGCCAAAGAATGTGAGGATGCTCATTGATTGCATGGGATATGCATCGATACAGTAACTGATCACAGCTGTATTGGTGAGCTGAGAGCCGCCACCCACTGTTTCCACTTTGTTAGCAGTCCCTTTGGACGCTGGAGACCACTTTTTCACAGAGTTCTTACAGAGGAACAATGCGATTTGCCCCACCATCCAGTGCATGTTCTTTTCGACGCTTATACCCCACATCGACACACCAACTGCAAACAGCGATTGAAGCCAATACAATTATTAGCATGGATTAGTGGGCGGTCTATAGCATGGAGAAGAATGCGTACCAACAGTGACAGCAAGGGCAGGATACATCATCCAAATCCGCATCTCGGCAACTCTGACATTATTGTTCTTCTTTGCCAATCGCAGCACTACCCGATCGCTTGATCGCCCCGACCAAAGGAGTTCTGTTGTCACGGTTCCCACGAGCAAGCCAACATACACCAGGCCTTGAGTCACTGCTGACTTGCCATCGTACGCGAGTGGCAAGCTGGTGATGACGGCCACTACCCAGGAGTACGCAAAGCAGGAAAGAACCATACAGCTAATACTTACAACATATAGCCTGAAAGTATGTAAGAATCGGATCGCGGTATCCCAAACTTTCGGGTGTTTCAAACCGGGAACAGGACTCAGGTTGAAGAACGAGAGTTCCTTAGTTCTCTTCAGCTTGAATTCTTGGACGCAAGTCGTATATTCGAGCGCCTTTTCTTGGTCAGCAGGACGGGCAACCCCATGTGCTTTAGGCATCTTGGAAAGCATTAGAGTCCGGGGATATAACGTTTCCGGCATTAGGAACAACTGAAGCAGGAGCAAAAGTCCAAGCAAAATAGCTGAGAGCCAGTTGTCCCAATTCGCTCCGACGACGTCAACGAGTATCCCACCGCCTGCCTGATCATTAGCCTCCGTCATCCATTACTGTCACATTCATGGACTCACATACAGAGTGGTGCCAGTAGAAATCCAGTATTGGCCGCCATCATCCAAAGTCCGAGCTTTTGGCCCCTCTCATAATCGAAGAATATATCCCCCACTATTCCCAGAGCGGAATAAGAGGACTTGGAATCGGATCGGGAGTTAGCGAACTCACCTGTACCCATTCCGACAGTTAACGGTGGACTGACACCAAGTCCCTGGAAAGCTCGTGCTATCAGATAACCAGGGAAATCTGAAGCCATGGCTACGCCAATGGTGGCTGCAAAGGCTATAGCAGTGCAGACAACTTTGATTATCCTTCTGCCATAAATGTCGGCGAGCGAAGTCAGGATCAAGGGTCCTACAATTGCACCTAGGGAACAGAGGCTCAAGCTCCAGTTTGCCTGATCAAAGCTCAAGCTGAACTGGCTCTGGATGTGCTCGAGTCCAGGAGTGGATATGTTCGTGGCATACGTAAGTAGAAAATAGCTTGAAGCGCGGTCAGCTGCTGATCATTGGGCAGGATCCTCTCTCCACCGTTCATGTCAATCTTGCTCATTCGTTAAAGGAATCATAAAAAGTGGTATACTTCAACATAACGATACCCAATATCACATTCTTCTCCCACTTCTTCCAGTTAAGCGGATCCAACGGGTCTGCGGTCGGCTGTGGAAGCACTTTGATACCGTTTTTGGTGTATGCTTTCGTTGGATCAGCATCTAAAGGGCAAAATTGTCCCCCATGTTCTGTTGGGGGCGTGAACTGCCGTTGTACCTGCGGGGAAAACTGGAGCTTCGCGTCATTACTGCCTTTATCTTCAATCTCTATGCGATCTCTCACTGATCCGTCTCTAGAGCTCGGGCATCGCGTATCTCCGTTACGAAAATTTGAAAATGCCATGATTCCGGGTAATTCATTTTAGGGAAAGCCGGAATCTGGTCCGACTCAAGATATTTATCACATCTTGACTAAACTTGTTTCTAAGAAGTGCTAAAGAGAAGACTACCATGGCATCCTGTCCATCGCGAATCCTGCTGATGTTGTGCTGTACAACCTCTGCGCACCATGCAGGGCAAAGAGAAAACCAGCAGAGGACAGTAATAAGCAGGCTCGAGGGCTTTGTGACGGTTTCCAGCATGCATGATTGTGATTCAATGCATATTTGCTGCTCGACGGGAGTCCTGGCTCTAGCCTTGGCATCCGTCTGCAGTGTCATCACGTGATCCACACGCGTCCCGTCCCGATAAGCGAGATGATACTGTTGGCTGAGATGAACCGATCAATCCACGCGTCCATCATTTCCACATCAAGATATCAACTGCATCGTCTGCTCAGTCGTCGAATCTCAGCTGTGCTTTTCCGATTCGTGAAACATGGAGGAATTGCAAGACCTCACAATCTCAAGGCTAGAACCGCTTATAGTTGGCCTTGAACCTACTTTCGTTATACGGGACGCTGTATATCCTCCAGGCTAATCATGCTGTGTACTGTTGTGCTCCTAACAATTGAACATGTTGTGCCAGCGCTGCATCCTCACTCAGTTCTTTTGACAGTGGGTGTTGGATTTCTACCGGGTACGTGACTTGTTCAGCCAACTTTCGTGGCTTGTAGTTTTGGGTGCAAGGAGGCGCAAAAGACAGCAATATACATTGCAATCTACTCAGTAGGAATCGCTATATTTAACCACATCTTACGACATCTTTACATTGGCATCTAACTCCAGAAGCATTTTTCTCGAAGATCACGGATCCACACTGAACTCCTTCGTACCTGGCCCTACAAGTATACATACTATTAACCACACTCCACATAGGAATTCACGCATATCCTGGGGCGCTCCACCAACTAGTGCCATAAAACGCGTGGTAGTACGGAGTATATACTAATGTATGTAAGGGCTAGTTATGTATACACGCATACTGTACGGAGTAAACAGTATCATCAGGCAGATCACTGGAGTTTGGTAAATATGATAACACTTCAAGATATAACTACGTGAATGTGATTGAACCTTTATTTCCGCCTTTGAAAAACTCGGAATGTTACCTTTCCGAGCGCCCTCCCATCCCTTTTAACGAACCTTGAGATTGGGGAGATATAAGATCAGGGATTTTTCAGCTCAGAAAACGCCTGGTCATGAAACAACTGTTACATGTCTCGCGCGAATGGTCCGCCCCTTGATAGCATGTGCCAGCGATGGTGACCACTTTGCCGCCGCCAGTTGTACGCCAACCGAGTGTTGCTTTCTCGCACGCCATTGGTGTGATGCTGGCCGTGGCCAACTGAAAAATCTTCCTTGGCTGTAGCAGCAGGGTCTTGGAGGCCATAAATGCTCTGTAGAGAAAGCATTGGAATCGCCAGTGAGGTCCAAGACGTATTGGCAACAGCGCTACGAGGACCCTTGTGGCAAAGTGGCTGCCGTCCGTGGGGGCAAAAATGTCGATAACAGTTCCGTAGTTAGAGAGCCTTTACGACTGTTAATGGAGTTTATCGCAATCAATGTGGGCTTTTTTTGAACTCTGCTATCCTTGACGTAGACGAAGGATAGGATCCCTCAGGCCTTGTTATCATACAGAGAGGCCGGAACCCTCTTCCGATGATGGGTGTTTCCAGTGTGGTATGTGCTTGGGTCCATGAATAGCAGGCTCCTGTTTCACCAGCCCGGCGAGGTATAGTAGGCAATTCCGTTCGGGTGCGCGGGATGCAATCTAATTTTGAATTTAATATTTGCGTATTCAGTGGAATGAGAACTCACGTTGAAATTAGACTTGGGTGCCTCAACAGTCTATGGTCGATTAGGTATTGAAGTGATGGACATCCTCGAGATGGCTGAGGTCTCTGAGGGTGTAGATCCACTGTTGGCAGTTTTTCTCTGAACGACAGAAACCCACGATGCCTGAAGTTCAACTTTAGTTTGACTAACGCCCTTCTTGAATATGATAAGCCCTTTACCTGTCAGGAATGATTTTCCTTTAGGTTGCGAGACTGCAAAGGCAATAAAAGGGGAAAAAATGAGTTCCCACAAGCATACAAGTGCTCTGGAAGGTACGCATCATTTCGGCAGGCTATTATGATACCTGGTTTTCAGTTTTGGCTCACCTCTGCTTCAAGGAAAAGGGTATCTGAAGGCATATTTGCTGGGAGATATGCTCGATGCAACTGCCAACTGAAGGGAGAGCGACATTCCGAATACAAACTAAACGTTGCTCATAGCGTGGTCTAGAAGAGCTTGTCTCCTGATTCTGGGAAAACGCGAACTCTTGACAATTCTTTCTAATGTGAGGCCCTTCGTGTGCGTCGTTTGAAAGACGGCCATCTTCGACACTGAAAGGACCTCTTGCACCTGGCGATTAAACAAAAGAATCGAAAGCTAACCATGTCATCGTCAATGAAGGTAGTTCAACAAGTCCTTCTGACTACGAAATCTGGAGGTCTCCAAACACCCGAAACCGGCATACCTGGCCCAGTTCAGCTTAATCTCCGAGTTCCAGATTAATATCGGGGAAACGACAATCAGAAGGCTGAAGCTGCTGGGCCGGCAAAGTTTTCGTTGCATAGTAGCTATGCTTTGCAGGGAGCACAGCGCATGCTCTAAAAACAGCAGGCTATCTCTTGTTAAAAGGAAGCTAAGGACGAAAATACATTGCCTCAAAACATACTGCAGTTCTTTCAGTGGAAAGGGAAAAAGATTGAGATCTCGGTTTGCAAGACGTAGAATGTTCCGGTATTCCAGCTATCTGCTCGAGCCGTTCTCAGAAAGGCCATGTCTGCTGGCTGTCCACGACATTAGCGTTGAAACCTCGAAATGTCCTTACATATGTATTCTCTGTTCCAAAGCAGAATCTATATTGAGAGGGAAATCCCAAGGCTATCAATACCTTCCACTCGTCCTGACGTTGGCGAAGTAGACCGCTACTCACAGGCGAAAATTCCGGTCCAGATCTTAGGGTCAATCGTCTAGATGACCATTCGCACCCAGACTTGTTGTGGTCTTCCCGGAGCTGCAATTATGTACTCTGGGTGGGAATATTACGCAGCAGAGGTTCCACACATCCGGACAACAGATACTAAGCATTGAAAAGTTTCGGATCTTGAGTTTTTTCTTGATGGCTTTTAGGAGTGAAGCCACATTGTAAATACAAGAAAAACCAGATGTGTGATCGGTTTGCACGGATACTGAAGCAAGGACAATCACAAAGAACGACAGGAAATACCAGCTTATTTAAACTATAACTCTTCGTTTATAGCAGCGGCATTGATGACCTGCTGGCTGATGCGTCAAGCATTTCTTGAAAATATGCGAATTGACTGAACATTCCACAGCAGTTCACCATGGATTCCAGTAATCACTGATATGCTATAATCGAGAACGGCTCATAAATAGGGGTTTAACGTGCACCTAGTTATGACCAATGCTCTGTATATATAGTATATAAATGTATGTAGTTGATGCCAGGCTTATCCGCAGAACAAAACGTCGCATATATTCCGCATTTCCACAGGCAGCCTGGCTTTGGCCTTCGTCAATGTGACCATTTTTCTCGAGAAACGTCACCTCATCGTCCGTTTTGCCTCGTAGCTTGTGTTAATACGATGGAAAGTCCGTCTGACGCCGAGGAGACTGCTTCCAGGTACGGCTCGCACAATTCCATGGCTGCGCAACTAATAGAAGCCCCGGCGTTGCTACGGTTTCCTTATCATAAAACGAACCGCAGCGGCCTAGAATTTGGGGTCCAAACACGGGTTGAGTCAAGGCAATCATAATGTCCTGGTATGGAGGTCATGGGGACCAAGCAGGTAGAATTGGTGGGATGTGCAACTACGCAACATTCTCCTTTAGCAAACCACGGCAAAGCAAAGTTTAAGGGGCATGATACGAGAGCATCTTGCTTTAACTCGTGATACTTACCAATTGACAATCCGTCATGGAGCTTTGGTGTGGTTTGGCACCTCATGGAGTCACGGAGGAGATTAATGATTGACGCTGGTGAGGAGAAAGTATGGCAGCTGTTTGGCCATGTAATTTCAAAACCATATATTACACCGATATATGGATATTGAGCCGTATTATGGAAATATTACGGTATTAAGATTACAGCCAGCATGGACGATCAACAACCTGCCTGGCGAGGCCAACTTATGAAACTTCACACGACACGCCAATATCGTCGTCCTCCAGGCACTTCACGGTTTGCTGCGTGCTCTATATCTAGAAGACCAAGGCCTAACTAATGGCCAATCCTAATCATCGCAGCGACTCGCCTTCAGGTCGTTCGGCTGCTGGTTTTGATCACGATGAAGGTTCTCTACTGGGAACAGGATTGACGGTAACCAGGCCGATCTGCTGTTGAATATTTCGCAATTTTACTGACAAGTTAGATAGACTCGTCACCTAGAGGCTTTTGGCCGAAAGGTCACCACTACTGCAAGTCATCTTATGGCGCCGAATTCCGACCCGACCTTTACAACCCATTACCAGAGCGCCATGAGTGATATTCAACGGGAACTGCGCCGGCCCACAATCCAACGGAAAGTCTTCTCCTTTGCACAGACTACTCCTACCGACCTTGTACGTTCAAAACTCTCGACATCCGAAATTCAATACCGTGCGCTGTCCGCCGTTTCAGATGAATTGCTTGCGAATATTCCCGAGAACACTAGTACGTATTCCCTATTTCAAGGGTTCCAAGCGTGTATGCCCGACGATGACATTGAGCATCGGAAAAACCACAGAAGGCGACGCTCCAAGGGACAGAAGATGTTAGAGGATTCGGGCAAAGGTTCTCGCCCTCTACCCGAAACTGTAGGTACACTGAGGCGAGAGAGAGACGGGCTGAATCGGCGGCTCGAAATGATGGGAATCCGGAAAAACATGTGCAGCGCAGAAATTCGTGAAATAGACAATAAAATTGCCAATTTGTATAACATGCGAAAGATCGTATTGGACCGTCTGGCTGGGTTGGAAAGCGATGAAGCGGACTTAGAGCATGAATGTGAGAGTACCATAACCCCCACCTAGGCCCTGGAACTGACGGATACGGAATTAGTGGTTCAGCTGGATAATAAGCTAGAGGACATGGAAGAGGCTGTGGATGAATCCACGGCGGCGGCATCAACACCAAAAACAGTCGATATTGAGACGACCATGGTTGATTCGGAAAACCAAGTATCAGACGCGTCGTTCATGTCCGAATCTATATACGAAAAAATCCCATCTCCAAAGACCTGGAGGCACAAAGCAACGAGTTGAGTTATCTATTACTTTTTTGAACATCCTTTAATTAATTGCTACTAACCTTTTCGCGTATGAATCTAGGAAAAAGATCAATGCCCGTATTACATGAGCATTTCGAGCCAGGTTCTATGATTCGAGAATTACAAGCGCACAACGACATGATTACCGCGGTGGATTTTGATGTTCCCTTTGGCACTATGGTCAGTTCTGCGCTGGACGACACCGTGCGAGTATGGGATTTGAACCTCGGCCGCTGCATGGGATTTTTAGAAGGCCATCATGCATCCGTGCGATGCCTACAGGTGGAGGACAACATCGTCGCGACTGGCTCCATGGACGCGACTATCCGTTTATGGGACCTGAGCCGCGCGAGTTATGCTCCAAGGGATAATAGGTTAAACAAGAATGAAGATGAAGATGATGAGGATGCGCTTGGGTTTGAAGATCCATCGGCTGAACCGCCACCACCTCCTCCTTCAAGTATGGAAGATTGTCCTCTATTCTCTCTAGAATCACATGTCGATGAAGTGACCGCCCTGCATTTCCATGGCGATACTTTGATATCTGGTTCCGCGGATAAGACACTTCGACAGTGGGATTTGGTTAAAGGAAGATGTGTCCAGACCCTAGATGTTCTATGGGCAGCTGCACAAGCGTCATCTACAATGGGTGGTGGTGAGTCTCAATGGCGGCCAACAGGTCGTCTTCCGGACGCATCGGCGGATTTTGTCGGCGCATTGCAATGTTTTGATGCTGCCCTAGCCTGTGGAACGGCAGATGGAATGATTCGATTGTGGGATTTGCGTAGCGCTCAAGTGCACCGCAGTCTCGTCGGACACACTGGGCCAATCACGTGTTTGCAATTTGATGACGTCCACTTGGTGACTGGCAGCCTGGATCGGAGTATACGGGTATAATCTCACAGCTCCCTTTGTCGCTTACCGTGTCGCTGATTGTTGTTTTCTAATAGATCTGGGACCTCCGTACGGGATCCATTTATGATGCGTATGCATATGCCCATCCTGTCACGAGTATGATGTTCGATACGCGACGGATCGTGGCTGCGGCAGGAGAGGACGTCGTCAAGGTATATGATAAGACCGATGGACGACACTGGGACTGCGGCGCCGGGACGACCGCAGAGGAAGAAGGGAGCACACCGGCGATTGTTGAGCGCGTGCGGATTAAGGACGGCTATCTGACCGAAGGCCGCAGAGATGGCACTATTGGTATCTGGACATGTTGATGGGAAATATGGACTTTTTTTGGAAGGATATCATACTCTTAGAATTGGAAGGCTAGAGGCTAAGGATATTGTACTATATGAATGCATGAATTTGGCGGACAGCCATGTAGAAAATGGAGATGATGGCGGCATGCTACTGTTATCTTTCATTGGAGTTTGCATCCACATCTTGTCTCATCAGAATGACAAACAGCTAGACAATGTAAATAATCCATTGGCATTATGTCGATGATCAAAAGAGCCAGTTTAAAGTCTTTATTCCTGTCGACTTACTCTTTATACCCCTTACTTTATGATGGCACTTTGATTGATTTTCTCCTTTTTACGATCCCATTAATATCATTGGTGAGTTCACAGATAACCCGACCAAGTTAATAGAGTTACCTGACCTCTTGGCAGCTTACTAAGCATGATATTTGGACTGGACCTGTCTTGGCATGTAATTTACAGTATTGATATTACCAGTGAAATTAATTGATAATCAATTTAGAACTAATTGAGAACTGCTTTTAAATTGATTCTGAATCAATTGAGAATTAATTCTCTCTATGTTTGGATATCAGAATTCTACCATTGGTTAGGGCAAATATTAGGGTGTTAGGGGTGTTAGGGATGTTAGGGTGTTAGGGTGTTAGGGATTAGGGGAGTTAGGATTAGGGAGGTTAGGGGGGAAGAAGGGATATGAAAAAAATACACATGGTATTGATGTTACAAACTGAACTTGACAGGTCAGGTCTGATTACCCATGACTAATCAGCTGCCAAGAGGTCAGGTAACTCTATTAACTTGGTCGGGTTATCTGTAACCTGTATCATTGGTCCATTGTCCACTCATCATACTACTCCTGATTCATACTAGCGCACTTCAACGACCACCAAACTCTTTTGTCTCAACATCAAAACAAAACAAGAAGAAGGCGACAAGGGGAGAACAAGACGCGTTTTGTTGTTCATGGGGATGGGGGTTTAGTTATTTGATTGAAAGTAAAAAGGAAAGGGAAACTGGACAAGAGAATTCACAGCATCTTTCAAACATCATGTATGCTGGGCCATTGTGTTTAAATCATTGCACGGTATCACTTTTATTGCTGTGATGTTCCTCTGTTTCCATTGCTCGCGTCTTCGCCTTTGGGTCCTTGATTTGGCGTTAAGACAACTGTCAGCAAATAAGTTTATGGTGCTTTTCAAAGAGGTCTTGTTGAAAGACTTAAAGGAAAAGATTTGCAGTATTTTGTTTGTAATTGATACCCTTAAACTGCTCCTGGTTGATTCGCAATCCTTTTCAGTGTGTCATTGGGGGCCTGACAACATATATACCTGTTATTGGTGGTGGAGATAAAACAGGAGAATATATAAACCTCAAGACGCTGGTGGTGCGCATGCTTGTTGCTTTGAAGTCAACTGCGATTTGAGAGACGCCCCCTAAGTGCTGAGTGGTGTGTTGGGACCTGCGCTTGAGCCAGCGCTATCTTTCATAAAGGCCCTGTGAAACGACGTATCTGCAGGACCTTCAATGACAGTGGGCTCGATCTTGTCCCATCTTGGTCGCTGGAGTCCATCTTATAAGATTCGTATATCCAGATCTCTCAACTGTGAGGGACGGGGAAGGGTTGGCTTCTAATTGTGAAAAGGAGAAAAGTTTTTCCTTTGTCTTTTCGGAATCTTCCATCTTTTTGGACGCTTTGGAAAGAAAATTCCCATTGGGTGTGATTTCTATGTGGACGCTTCTACGCTAATCAGGTGAGTGTTGTTTACGCTCGCTTAATGTGTTGCCCTCAAGCCGCACTATAAAATCCTCTCCATTCTCAACTCGCTTCCTCTCTTCTCTTTATTTTTCTTCCTTGTTGCAAGCCATCTCACATTCGCATCCTACCAGTACTTCTATAGCTCTTGCTGGTCTACCTCGTTACAGTTCTCAATTCTTTGGAATCAAATACTACTTTCATACCCAGACTTGTCCTGGATCAGGAGAGAGAACTCTGCTTTCGAACGTTTCTTCCATCTCTCTCAGTGCTTTGATCACGTTTAAGTTCAAAGCCCTCTTCGGCACCATCTATCCTTCTTGCTCTACTTGTCGAGAGCTAGTACCCCTGGCAATAGCCCATATTTGTCTTGCCTCCCTTGCATACGCCTCCTGAAAATTACTCTCGACGTGACTCCAAACCACATATTTCTCTTCTTATTTCATTTCCGCTTTCTGAGGTAATTTCATGTATTTTCTGGCTTTGATGCAAACAGCTTATCTTGTTTCCTGCTGCAGCTACCATCACCACGCGAACATCTTTAACCCCTTGAAAAAGCCACTGGCTTCGACCCTTGCATCCTCCTGTATTTGAAGACCGTTGTCTGCCGTCTTGGAAAGCTCAAAGGTACGGCGGCCATTCCCATTCTTGAAGCCAGATTTATATTGATTGTCGTTCTTTAAATTTAGGTCTTCTACGAAGTTTAATCGTCATATCCTGAATCCCCGTCACGGATTGAACCTCACTTGATAACTACTATTCAGACTGTGTGATCTTCACACAATAAACTAACCGCAATTCTGATCTTTGGCTTGTGGTTTTCGGTGCAAGCTCTTGTCTTTCACCATCTAAAATCTCGTGATTGTCTTGATCTGTCACACGCGTCGCTAGAGTCCCTGGCTGCATTTGGCACCAGGTAAACTTATCAGTTAGTATGGATCTTCGCCCCCTATTTCCTTTCGTGGTGGTTTCCTGCTGTACTGACTTGCTTCCAGGTTGTATACGTTGTCGTTGAATAACCTGATTATTTTCGTGAAGAAATGGCTGGAAGCCGCCGGCTTCGCAGTGGACGATCCGTCTCTCAGGACCCCGCTGGGCAGCAAAGCCAGCAGACTGGACAGAGCACGGTGCCTCCTGCAGATCAGAAAGACTCTGCTGCACAGCTTAATCCTTCGCCTGGCAACCCTTTACTCCCAGGTGTACAGGCACAGCACTCTTTCGTGTATGGTGTTACCGCAAGTCCTTCGTTCCCTAGACAATTGCGAACTAGCCCACCAACCGGGGCAACCCAGGTAGGGGTCGACTTGGCTCAACGTTCTGGCGAGACGAAAGCCCACGACTTCGAGCGCATCGAGGGGGATGCTCGAGCGAACCCGGGTACTGGAAGAATCACTCGGTTTGGAACCCAACGTGAAGTCAACCGCAAGTCTGCGTCACCTACGCGCCGAGGACCTGGTCGCCGTCCACGCACTCGTGAGGTAACGCCTGACGATCAACTTCTCGGATCCCTTCGAGAAGTATCAGAAGAGGCAGAGGAGCGCAAAGAACGTATTTTTCCCAGTATAGAAGAATCTAGCGTTAGCTGGAATACCGAACGCCATGTCATTGGTTATCCGCAAAGCTCTAGAGCAACCGATGCTCCTGTTGGCAGCTTTCACCAAGGACAAGAGCAAGGAGGCGTACAAGGATCTGCTCGTCCAATAACCGACCCTCCTCTTCGCCCCTTTCCTAGCTCCCAACCTCTAGCCAACCCTCGCTCTTCCGCCAGAGTTCGGTTGGGACCGGGTTCTGTGGCTTCTGTTCAACCCGCGCCGCAGCTTGGCACAATTCCAGTCCTTAACCCATCTCAGCAGGAAAGTGAGTTTCGCTCCGCTCCTGCGCCCAGGAAAACGCCTCTTTCCTCCACCTCGCTTCCTCCGCCTCTCGCAACACGTCGAGCTCAGCGACGATGTTCGATTTCCCGTATTGCGATAATGTTAATGATTCTGCTGTTGGCAGTTGGTGGATTATTTGCCCGGTTTGATGATCTGAAAGCCGTCATTCCACGGGTTTTCAGTTTGTCAACGTCGTTTTGCGGTGCCCAGCCAGCGGCGGCTCAGTATGCCGAAGCATTCAACAAGTTTTCTGCTGGAGTTGACCAACGACTGATGGACATGTCGCGAGAGATGGCCGCAATTAAGGACGAGTGGAACAAGCGGTTGCCACACCTTAAGCAGGCAATATGGCCTGAGGTGGAGGACCCGTTGTTGCCTCGAAGAATTAATTGGTTTTCGACGGGTTTGGGGGCTCTTGTGGACCCATACCTCACCACTAGCATTCGACCTGGACTTCTCGCACGCAGTACTGAGCGTGCGGCTGGCACCAAGAGGACAAATCCGCCCGCGGCTGCCCTCACCCGTTGGGACGAGCATGGAGACTGCTGGTGCGTGCCCGACCACCCCAGTGAAATCCAACTCGCGGTGCTTCTAGGTCGGCCGCTGGTCCCGGAGGAGGTGGTTGTGGAGCACATTCAAAAAGAGGCAACTTTGGATCCCGAATCGGCTCCCCGTGACATGGAGTTGTGGGTGGAGTATGTGGCCCGGTCAGAGCACGTCACCCCTTCGACCATTCCGGGCTCGAAGGCGACGGCGACACCATCCGCGGCCCAATTCAACTCTCCAGCGGATGCCCGTGCCGCGTTTTCTGCTCCCCTTTCCCCATCGCAGCGGGAAGATATCGTCTCAACCCTTCGCATGGTGTACCCAGATGAGCCGGAAACGGCTTATTCGGACGATACGAATCTTGGTGCGAATTATTATCGTGTTGGTAAGTTTCAATACGATATCAATGGCAAGCACAACATCCAGCGGTTCCAGTTGGATGCTGTGATTGACCTGACCGATGTTCGCGTCAAGCAAGCAGTCGTTCGTGTCAAGTCAAACTGGGGTTCAAAGAGCACATGTCTCTATCGTGTCAGGCTGCATGGTCACATGTAGATCCGAGCATGGTGGAACTTGTGGTCACTGACTCCTGAACGACGGGGAAACTATGTGTTGCTTCAGCTGGCAGTCAAATTTCGACGCCGACGGGTGATTGCAGCGGTTTTGCATGATGCCGAAAGGTGTTATGCTGCCAATGCTTTGTCCGGGCTCGATCCAACAGGCTGAAGAAGACGACAAAGGATTCGGTGACAGTTCAGAGAAAGTGTGCACCAATGGCAACCAGAACGAAAACCAAGGACGATAACGACGATCGCGACGATGGGGTTGTGTTAGAGGACGTCCTCGGTCCCGACCTCATGGTTTTGGAGACTGTGTCTGATGATTCCCTCCCCCCCAGAGAAGCGTACCGTCGACGAACTTGACCTTGGTAGCTCCAGGGCAACAGTTACTGCGGAGCCGGCTCGGAAATGGAGCGACACGGGCCGAGAATATGTGGTGCTCTCTGGTGATAACTGCTTGTGGATTTGACAAGCTTTTGTTGTCTTTGGGCACTTCGTGAAGCAAAGAACAGCGACGGGCTTGGTAATCGGGTGAATTTCCAAAATTCAAAGTGGAGATTGAAGGCCATATCAATTTCTACTTGACATGTCTACAACATGTGATACTAATCAACCCTATCTTTGAGGACTACACTGCCTTCGACATCTGCTCAGGCGGTGGTGGAGTGTGTGCCCATTTTCAATCCAGGCGTGTGGAAAGTACTCCTAGCAAACACCTCGCGCTGCGAAGATGCAGCTTCTACTTCAATACGCAAAGTTTAACCTGCGGAAATTAATCATCGCCTGAAACATATGGCAAAGCCGTGATTGGCTACGAGGAGTTCGGAAAATGCGGGTTGAAACTTATCTTCTTTGACACAGAAACATGGAATGGAGTATGGTGTTGGAACTGATTTGTGCGGCGTTATTGTACACGGCAGATGCAGCTTTGAATGCATCTAAGGTTTGACGGAATACGGTGCCATTGGATGGTGTCTGTTGTTTTTGTATTATGCATTTGGTGGAATATCTTTGGCGACTGGGAGGTTTTTTCTTCTTCAATGCCCTGACGCTTTTTTCAATTGTTCAGATGACAACTGGAAGGTTTCAAATGGCGTTTCTGAAAGTCTCTCTTTGAGGATTAAAAAGCAATTTGTTTTACTGTTCTTTGAATACTGCCAGCATCTATAGATCATGATTTGACCAGCATCGTATCTGAGTTCCGCTGCCATGTAGGTGGTTGCATTGCTGTGATTGTACAGTACATACATACGTTGCTAGATCTCAAGTTCTAACCTCACCAGACCCTCCTTCTGGTTGCTTCTAGCAGTTCTCAAGCAGGTTCAAAACTAGTGATACCTTCTAGCAATAATTATAAAATTCTCATCTAGTTACCACTAGGTAGTAACCTATCTGGTTGCTGCTAGGAGCAACTAGGAGGGAGACCTGGCAACATTCATAGGTGATCTTACTGCAGAGAGCATGGAATATGATATGCTTGTGCTATCTGCATTAGTATGTAGGCGTAACAGATTGAGAATGAGCCTGTCTGTGCATGATGCTGGCACATTTGATTCAATGCCTCTATTGCAATATCCTATAAATACATCTACATCAGTACATATTTAGCTGTTGAAAGGTACCATCATCTTCAACTAAGTTATATCCTTGCTTGCGAGGCCCATGCTTAGAGGAGCTTGGGCTTTAACTTCAAAGTAGCTTTCCTAGATTCACAGCCTCAAGAGCTCGATTGAAACGACAGGACTCATAATCGAGGCGCAATGGACGCAGCAATTGACCTTTCAGACGCCTCAAAGGCATTGGATCTTGACAATATCCGGTTTCAACTGATGTGAGTCTCTAACAACCCCTTCACCATGTAACTATCCCCAGATGGCCCTGGATCCCCCTGCAACAAGGTCCCACAACTACACCAAATCGCAAACAAAAACAGTATACTAGGAAACAGGAACTAAACGCTCAGTCAAATCCACCAGCCGGCTAGAAGACACAATCACCTTCCACCTCATCGAGCGCGTCCAATTCCCCCTCAACAAACGCATCTATCAGCCTGGCGGGGTGAAAATCCCCCACTCCGACCTCAGCCTGATGGACTGGATGCTCTGCGAAACAGAACGTCTTCAATCCCGCGTCCGTCGCTACCAATCGCCCGATGAATACCCGTTTTTCCCGGATGCGCTGGAACAACCGATCCTGCAGCCCCTCAAGTACCCGCATATCCTGCACCAGAATGACGTAAATGTCAACGACATGATTAAACTGAGATATATTAACGAGATCCTGCCCGAGGCGTGTGGGAAGTTTGGCGGCAGGGAGGACCGCGGCGAGACGCAGGAGAACTACGGGTCGGCGGCGACGTGTGATGTGAGCTGTTTGCAGGCGCTGTCGCGAAGAATCCATTTTGGCAAATTTGTGGCGGAGTCGAAGTTCCGGAAGGAGCCGGAGAGGTTTGTCAGGTTGATAAGGGCGGGGGATAAAAGGGGCATTGAGGAGGCGATTACGAATGCTCAAGTGGAGAAGAAGGTGCTGGAGAGGCTGCGGTTGAAAGCTACGACTTATGGAAGGGATCCGGCAAATCCTCATGTTGACCATTCGAAGATTGATGTTGAGGCTGTGGTGTCGATGTATCAGGTGAGCTGGCTCCGCTAGGTGTATATGGTGGAGTGGAATGTTTTGGGCTAACAAGAGAGAACGTAGCACGCCGTCATTCCCATGACGAAGATAGTGGAAGTAGAATACTTGATGCAACGATTAAAAGGAACTGAATGGGAGAAGGAATGATGGGCTTTGTTGTCAACATGACCTCCTTGACTTTTATGAGACTCATGATCGGAATGGGGACTGGGAAAATGGAAAAGACCTCTCGGGCAATGCATATTTATAGACACTAGATACCTCAAATTTTAATTTTTCATGACGGAAGATTGACATATTCCTTGACGTTATTAACCGCTGCTTCGAACTTTGAAGCTTCTATCAGGATCATAGATCCATGCGGCAAAACTCCTAACTCCTGGAATGCTCGCTTTGAATCAGAATGTCCTTCTGCCTGCTGATGGGTGTACGGGTAGGTTCCATAACATAACGCATGCTTCTGGAGAACCTCGTCTTCCGGGTGAAAATAAAATATCTCTGACTTGCCGCTGCCTGCCTTTTTCTTCTTTTTCTGCGGTCTATCCTCCTCCATGTCCAGTTTAGACTCTACCTCTTCATAAGTTTTTGATATGATTAGATAATGGGTGAATTGGTAAGGCTCTTTTTCTTCCAATGCCCATTGGATTTCCTCGAGCAGCATAGTGTACATGGGTGGAATCACTTCAGGCGGGATGTTGATTAATCGTTCCGTGAGAATGAGGCCGATCTGGGGGACGGGGTGTTGAGAGAGTAGCTCGTTAAGCGGAGAAAGGTCCGAAGAGGCTTTTGCTTTGATATATTCTATTAGAGACTTGATGACTGGCAGATCCTGACATTCGAGAGCAAAATTAGCGACGTAGCCTCCAACCACCCTCCACTGTGGGACTCACTTTGTGCTGACGTAGATTCAGGACAGTAAGGAATGCATATGGGTCAGTTTCATTGCCATCTACCTTCACTGTAGACCCGAGCAATGGCTGTGACAATATGAGATCGGTGAGGGCTGATAGATCAAACAGTTGTGCATCGGCGTCGAACAATTGGCGGAGTAGCACTTTGAGGCCATGGAAATCGACGGCAGGCTGAGGATCAAACCATTCAAAGTCTACATTGACGATCTCCATGTCCTGTGAACATGTTAGTCCTGCAAGCCTTTAGAAGCAGGCTAACCATTAACTGGACTTCTAAGTAGTATGTACTGACTTCATCGCTGCTCTCATCGCCAGCGCGACCAGCTTTGTCCATGTCGACGTCAGCATCTTTCAATTGTTTTCGTTTTCCCATTGTGCGCGATTCGAGCGGAGGGGTTCTTCAGGTAAAACGCAAAGAGGCAGATCGGTATCATCAAATCGTCGCTTCAGATCGTTGCCGTCGTCTCGTCTCCAAATTTCGTTGATCTCAAATCTGATATCACGCTAACCCGCAACAGGCAAGACGCGAACTCTGCCTGAGCTTATCTTATCGTCTGAAATTTTCAGTTTCTCTCTTTCGCTTCTCTTCCTCTTCTCTTCGCTTTGGGGGGAACACTTCCCACCCGCACGGCCCTTTGGAGCTTTGATTGACCCTATAACTAGCCTACAAGAAGAGTCGTCAAGATGGCCACAGATAGAGAAACCGTGCATGAACCGCACAAGTCTTTTGACACGATCCTAGTGCTGGATTTCGGGTACCAATTGCGGCTTGTCTACCCCTCCTCTTGACTCACAGCTAAGTGGTTCTAGGTCGCAATATTCCCATTTGATTACTAGGCGTCTTCGCGAACTGAACGTCTATTCAGAAATGCTCCCATGCACGCAAAAGATTGCTGAGCTTAGCTGGAAACCCAAGGGTGTCATCCTTTCCGGAGGTCCTTACTCAGTCTACGAAGAGGATGCCCCACACGTCGACCCTGCAGTCTTTGACCTTGATGTTCCGATTCTGGGTATTTGCTATGGATTGCAGGAGCTTGCATGGCATCACGGAAGGAATGTGGCTGCGAGCGAAAAGAGGGAATACGGTCATGCCAATCTAAAAATCCAACGGCACCAAGACCAGGGATCACATATTGACCGTTTGTTTCAAGGCCTCGAGGATGATATCCAAGTATGGATGTCGCATGGTGATAAATTATCGAGGCTACCAGAAGCGTTTGACATTATTGCCACGACGTCGAACGCGCCTTATGCCGGGATTGCTCATACAAAAAAGCCCTATTTCGGGATCCAGTTTCACCCTGAGGTGACTCACACTCCTCGTGGAACGGAAGTACTTCAAAATTTTGCCGTCGAGATCTGTGGTACACGGCAAGACTGGACAATGGAGAAATTTGTAGACAAGGAAATTGAAAGAATTCGAACGCTGGTTGGCGAAAAGGGGCAGGTCATTGGCGCCGTAAGCGGCGGAGTGGACTCTACTGTCGCTGCCAAGCTTCTGAAAGAGGCCATTGGTGACCGGTTTCATGCTGTCCTTGTGGACAATGGCGTGATGAGACTTAATGAGGCTCAAATTGTCCGTGAAACCCTCACCAGGCGTCTCGGGATCAATCTTACGGTGATTGACGCGAGTGATAAATTCCTTGACCGTCTCAAAGGCGTGACTGATCCTGAGAGGAAGAGAAAGATAATTGGAAATACCTTCATTGAAGTCTTCCAAGACACTGCCAAGGACATTGTTGAGAAGACTTCGAATTATCAGGTGGGCGATAAGATTGAATGGCTTCTCCAAGGCACTTTATACCCGGATGTCATTGAGAGTATCTCATTCAAAGGACCCAGTGCCACTATTAAGACCCATCACAACGTCGGCGGATTGCTTGAAGGCATGCATCTCAAGCTCATCGAACCGTTGCGTGAACTGTTTAAAGATGAAGTGCGTGCATTGGGAACGAACCTCGGCATTCCTGAAGATCTCGTATGGCGACACCCTTTTCCAGGCCCTGGCCTCGCAATTCGCATCCTAGGAGAAGTTACTCCTGAACAATTGCGGATTGCAAGAGAGGCAGACTCGATCTTTATTGATGAGATTAAAGCAGCTGGTCTCTATCGTGATATCAGCCAAGCATTTGCTGCGCTTTTGCCTGTCAAGGCTGTCGGAGTCATGGGGGATAAGCGGACTCATGAGCAGGTGATTGCTCTTCGGGCGGTCGAAACTAAGGATTTTATGACCGCAGACTGGTACCCATTTGACGGTCAGTTTTTGAAGCGCGTTAGCCGCAGAATTGTGAACGAGGTGAATGGAGTATGCCGTGTACTTTATGATGTGACGAGCAAGCCGCCAGGAACTATTGAGATGGAATAATTTTACACTTCTCTGCATGACTTTCTGTTCATACACTGCATTTAGAGATGAGTTCTATCTCAGCCCAAAATATGCATTCATATTCACTTATTCTCCTTCTTTGCTCCTTTCTCCCCCCTAATGTGTATTCCCATGGGTTGACAGCGATTCACACACTCGATGAATGGCATGTGACATATCTAGCCCTAGTCCCAGCAATCCGTATCATGATGTCATCATGAACGATAGACTCTCCATCTGATCTCCTTGACTCTCCCTTGAATTGAATTCATGGCCATGCGTTATGTATACCACTGACATCCGACCCAAAAAACTCGTTTCGTTATCTGCCAGACACACAAAGCTCATCAACCTCACAAGCTCGAAACATACACACCACATAACAAAGCCCATTTCCCCCTCAAGACTCTAGCAACAAAAAAGAAAGCAACAACCATGAGCCGCAAATCCCACGTCGGCAGCCCCTCTCTCTACGAAGACGGCGACCAGCGCAACGTCCCCCATTCAGAAATCGAAGCCGCCCGACGAAACAGGGAACACCCACCAGCGTCCAGTGGACGAGGCAGCGCGCATATGAAAGAGCAGCAGGCAAGAAAGGGAAGTAGGTCGCCGACGGACGAGGAGTTGGCGAAGAAAGACCCGTTGGCGCCGGTGAGCCTGCGAATTGTTTCTATTCTTTTCGTTTTCCTTTTTCTTTTCGTTTTGGAGAACACTTGCACCCCCTTCAGCGGAGATGAAAAACCGTTCAAGGCCCTTTGAAAGAATGGGCTGCTGATAGTGGGTGAGCTAGGCAATGTTTCATGGAAACAAACCGTCTCGAGGGGCACAGATTGATGCTGAACTTCGAAGGGAGGATGAAGAAAGGTTGAAAGAAAAGGCATCGAAATAAGTCAATATAAATTTGGTACCACGGTGGGAGCGTGTATGGCTGCGCTTATGATTCCTACGTATTTTGGAAAGACAAGAGAGTTGATACCACTGAACAAATGATGTGCGATATTTACGTATGATATCAAATAATCGGCGGTGTGAGGCCTTTTAAGTAGGATAACTTGGAGCAGGGTAGTTATTATGAAGTCAAGAGGTCATATCATATTAAAATAGCACAACAGTCTATATACAAAAGAGATTCGCTAGAATGCAAAACAATGTGTAGGTAGACAAATGTAGAACTTTTTTTTTATTTAAAAAAAAATCAATCAATCAAAAGAAGGGAAAGGTCCAAGTACCTTGACAGCGGCAATAGTTTTATGTACTTGATAAACAGAATATGGGGCATAAGATAATCAGCACCCACATATAAGACCAAGAAATGAAGCTGTAATGAGTATATGGAGTGAAACAACAGTAAATCCCAGCATCGACATTAAGAGATCATTTCTCTAGTTTCACGATGACCTTGTATTTCGCTTAACAATTCTCCTAGCCATACCCATGGCCTTTAGCCATGATTTTTTCTCAGATTTTGGTAACGCAGTAGGGGTAGTAGGAGTAGAGGGAACCGACGCTTCTTCATCTATTAACGATGCCACGGAAGGGGTGGTTTTTGCCTGCTCCATTTTTGAAGAGCACATAGCGGCCATTTGACCCAGCATAGTAGGATGGTCGATCAGATCCTCAATGCGCACCTTGAACCCCTCTTGTTCCAAAAGCCAAGATACTTGGGCCAAGCCCATTATGTCTCCGTTGAGATCGAAGAAGGAAGATTCAAGATTCAAGCCGTTTGTGTGGTCATCTCCAAGCACTTGACGCCAGCTGCGACTAAGGACGTCGGATAGAACGAGGAGATCAGCTCTGTTAAGTCCTTGAAGCTGCGAAGAAACAAAGTAGTTGTCGTTTGGTCCGCTTGTTTCATCGATGATTTGCGGAGGCAGCTTGGTGAGTTCTGCAGGCGACATGAGTGGAGAGTTAAGATCAGCTGTGAAGTTCGACGCAACGTTGCAGAGCATGTTGAGAACCTTCTGTGCGAAGATAGGTGTGATGTCACTATTGTGTGAGAAGGAGAGACTGAGCTCGCATTGGTCAGAACCTTTTGGAGTCGAGACAACTGAAAAATCGGCAAAGTCTTCGTCGGCACCAACACCTCCAATCCTATACGTATTTCCTCCTAGGTCCATCTCACTGCCGTAGCTAACGTTTTGGTGCTGAACGACAGTGGTGAAGTTTGTCCAGTCTGGCCACTCTGTACAGTGTCTTGTAATTTCCCGGAACCCAAGTGCTTCGTAAGGCATGTTTGAGACCTGTTGGTCTTGAACGAGACGAAGCAGATCCAAGGCTGTCCAGTTTTCGCGGAATTGTACGCGGACTGGAACGATATTCAAGCATGGACCTACTGTGCTTTCCACACCTGGGATAGTAGCATTCCGGCCGCTGATTGTATGACCGAAGACAACATCTGCGCGGCCGGAAAGCTGAGCAAGGACCATCGCCCAGGCGGATTTGATGACTGTTGCGGTAGTGATACTTCCATGAGCGATAGATGGCAGGAGAATGGTTTGCTTCAACTGAGTTGTCGCGCCAGCCGACCTGCGGTAATTCGGCCCATGCCTTCGGACAATTTCCGTCATGCGAGAACCTTTGAGGAGTGTTCTCCAGTGTTGATAATGATCGGATGTAATGGTACTAGCAGTCGTACGCACGTAATTGGTGAAGGATGACATGGTTGGCAGGGGTTCATCCTGGTAAGCCGATTGAAGAGCCATGAAGATTTTCGGTAGACAAACTCCATCATATTGAGCATGAGAAATGCGGAGGATGATCCGATGATAGTTGGTATCCTTCTGCTTCACTACGGTGAAGTTAAAGAATGGTTCACCAAGACGCGGACCTTGTTCTCGGTCGCGCTGCTGTAGCATGGCGGTAAACTCATCCATGTCCGAGTCAGTCTCGTAGACGAAGAAATCTGGCCTCATTTTGCGGAGTACCACCTGTAGGAAGCGATCACCGTGAGGAAGGAAGACGGTACGCAGGACATCAATCGATTGAACAAGTCGGAAGACGCTCAACTTTAGCTGTTTCAGGTCCAAGGAGCCATTTCCGTCAAGGAAGAAGTAGTTCAGCATCCATTTAGACTCCAGCAAAGATCCGGTAATTGCAAGTCCTTGGAAATCTGTAACTGGCAGGACATCAGCAATACCTCCCTTGAACACGCCAACTTTGGGACAAATATTGCTTTGAAGGAAGACATCGATGTTGGTTGCCTTAACAAGAGAGAATCGTTGATATAATTCGCTCTTTGCTGCAGTTCGCAATACTGGGACAGCTCGACGATAATCCGTCAGATCGCCATCCCCGTCGCCATCTCCCTCACCATCGTCATACGCGGACATGATACTCGCAACTCGAATCATGGCAACCATGTCCTCAAAGACAGGATTGCGGAATACATCGGCAACAGTTAGAGCGAGACCCTCTTCGCGAGCAGCTCCGACCAATTTCATGGCCGTGAGACTATCTCCTCCCAACTCGAAAAAGCTGTCTTCAGGGGCGATTGCGTCCTCATCCATTTCCAACATCGAACTCCACAAAGCGAGGAGTTTCTTTTCAATAGCAGCTGAACGACCTCTTCGTCGGATTTGTGCAGCCATGGAACGGCCATCTGCATCCTCTTTCGGATTGTAGCCCAAGGTATCATAGGAATCACCGGGAGCCGCCGCAAGCTCCAATCTCTGTTTCTGTCGATACGGGGAGAAATTTTCATAGCCTTTTGAGATTGTAGATTCTGCTAGTGCTTGCTTCTGATCGAGAACTTCAGAGATCTTGCGGTCCATAAGGTCAGACATATCGGGACCGGAGCTGCTTTTCAGGGTACCAGTCTGCAGCATTTGATGAATGACTTCACGGACGCAGGAATCCACCACCTTTCTTAAATCGGCCGAGCTCCCAACAGTGCTCGGCTGATAGAATGATTCGCTGTCTCGTTCCATAAACAGATTTGGCCTTCGTAAAGGAGTTGTGGGTTCACTCTCTTCGTTAGGCGTTTCAGGAGATTTTATCAGGTCACGATAAATGTGAGTTGGTTCCGGCTTCGAAGCGGTCACTGGATCATAATCTGCAACGCGCTGTCCAGGTTGGTTAAGGAAACTATTTAAGACTTGAGCCATCAGGTTTGCCAACTTGTTAGCCTCAAGATTGGAAATAGCGTCACTCCAATATCTAAGCACAACTGCTTCATCATTTTTTGCCGTTTCGACATTGACAGTAACGACATACTAGATTAGTGGGTTAGCAGAATGGAACTTAATATGCATTTATTGTTAGCTTACCTCGCTAGGGTCGTGCGCAGAAAGTGTCTCAAAAGTCAAGTTCTCGTCCACAGAATCTCTGGATTGACTATGGTTTTGGATTGACAAAGCCGTGTTATACAATGCTTTTCCAGCCAATCCAAGCTCGTGCTGTACTTGTGCAAGTGAACAGCGCTGATGAGGCAAGCTGTCAAGGTAGTCATCCTGTACTTTGCGAAGAACATCCTGAATCGCTGAAGCAGGAGAAAATTGCACACGGCAGCAAAGCATATTAATAAAAGCCCCAATGGTATCATGGATTCCGTCAACAGGAGCATCACGACCAGCAGAAAGGTACCCAAAGCAAACGTCGTTCGAACCAGTGTAGCTTCTCAGTACAAAAGCCCAAGCAGTATGCATAACATTGGCCAGAGTAACCTTCATGTTTTCGCACAACTCGTGCAGCTCAGAGAACCGATGGAAGTTCATCTCGACGGAAGATAGGTGTTTTTCAATCTTCATTTGATCGTTAAGTCTGGGTAGGTGGCACGGTCGAATTCCGCCTAAGTACTTCTTCCAGAAATGAACTTCTGCATCAGGGTTCTGTGTCTTGATAAACCGGATGTAATCGCTGTACAACGGTCCAGGCCCACTTGGGAGTCGATCCTCATAAGCGGCAACTAAGTCGCGCATCATGATGCCGACGGATCCTCCATCAATAACTGCGTGATTGATTTCAACCTTGACGAGAATTCTTCCACTGTTTGTGGTGCAGATAGTGAGCTGATGTGGCAGTTTGGGAAGCTTCCTGAAATTGTTATCCTTCAATTTGATTCCGTTTAACTTGTCGATTGCCTCGGAGTCATGGCAATTAATGAAGAGAATGCCGCTTTCCACTCTTTTAACGACGAACTGGTCAAATGTGCCGCCTTTATAAAGGCTGTCGACAAAGACTGTTCTCAATGCAGCATGGCGATGCACGACATTTTCCCATGCGCTTGCAAGTTTTTGAGCATCCACTTGCTGTTCCGATCGCTTGAGCTTAGCCTCAAAAATACAACTGAAAAGGTAGGCATTGGCATCCCGAAGTTGACTGAGCAAAATTCCCTCTTGCATGGGAGAACATGGATAGATATCTTCCACTTGATCACAGCGAGTGACTCCGGCTTTGGGATAAGTAACTTTAATGAGTTTCTTTAGCCCTTCGTAAGAGAGCGGGAGCAAAGGATAATCGCTAAGAGTAGGTTCTGGTGAGTTTTGAACAAGTCTCAGAACCGTTTCTTCAAGAACTGTTTTGCATTCGGCCATCCAGCGACGGATGCCCTGAGCGTGCCTCATAGACCGGTCAAACATGAAGGAGAATTGAATTTTTTCTTCTTGAACAATGGCAGAAATCTCAAACAGGGCTAGTCGCTTTGTATCCGGTCCAACGTCGCTTGTAGCCATTATATCCTTCTCGGTAGAAGCAAATTCGACTTGCTGAAGGAGCGAATCATCCCGCTCGAGTTGCTGCATGCGACCTAAATAGTTAAATAGAATCTCCATTGGCACGTCCGCATCGCCCATGCTTCCTGAAGAGAGGAACTTCTGTGCAAAATATGAGCGCCCATTGTCTGGAATGCTGCGTCGGATGTCTTTGGTCCTTCGCAATGTGTCCAAGACATCATCTTGACATGACTCAACCATCACATGTAGAGGACAGATGGTTGTAAACCAACCAACAGTGCGAGAAATATCCAAGGAGGCCTCCCACGGCTCACGTCCGTGACCTTCATTATATAGCGTAGGGACTTCTCGGTCCGCGAATACCCGACTGAAAGAGTGTGCAATTGCTGCAAGGAACAGGTCGACAGGCTCAGTCTTAAGTGCTTTGTGACAATCACCAAGCGCCATCTGCGTAATCTTCTCATCCACTTGGAAGGTGTGCTGTTCCACATTTTTGTATGTCGGCTTTTGGCTTTCCATTCCCCAGTAGCCAACATTAGATGACCTGATATCAAATGGAAGTGACTTCGGGGTTCGCTGTTGTTTACAGTGCTCCGCCTGCATAGTACACCACGACTGGAAAGAAAGGGGCTTGTCAACGGCCAGTGAGCCGATCTCGAGGTGTTCTTCGAGGTCCTGGAGAATAATGCGCCACGAGACCATGTCAACACATAAATGATGGGCAACAAGGAAGAGCATCTGTTCATCGTTTCGAACGTTGAAAAGGTCTGCCGCAAAGACAGGACCATTTTCAATGTCCAAACTAATTTGAGTATTCGCGACAACAGATGGTATTTCACGTGTTCCGGTTATGCTGTGGACTTGATAACGATATGATGTGTCGATATCCTGTTTTGGTTAGAAATATCCCAAGTAATCGTGCGGGAAAGGTGGCTTACATTGGTGATCTTTTGCTGCCAAAGTCCAAACGCATTCTGATTAAAGCGGGCTCGGAGCATTGAATGCTGGCTCACGATTGCTTCAATGGCCTGTTTTAAATCGGTAGATTGCACTGGCCTGTTAATACGCAATGAAAAGCTCTGATTGAAGCGGCCGCGGCCTCCGTGAATATCGGAAGATTCGAAGTATAGCCGTTGAATTGGGGAGAGATTGAAATCCTCGTCAATTACCTCCGCTTTTTGGGCAATAGCGACGGCAGATCCGACACGTTCTTCAAGGTGAAGAATCGATTTGCAGCGCAGAACATCATGCAACGAGAGATTAATTCCTTCTCTTCGGCATCGAGACATAACACTCATTGCGGTTATACTATCACCTCCTACATTGCAATTCATTAGTATATATTGACGCCTTTAAAGTTCATATTTGCTACTCACCTAAGCTCATGAATGACTGATTTAGCTTGACTTTGTTCAGGGGAATATTGAGGACCGTGGACCAGACTTCTTGCAAGATTCTGGCAACGCCACTTGCTTGTACTGGACTATCGTCCTCGTCATCGGCACCCATGATCTGTTCATACATTTGCTCATCAATATTCTCGATCCAGGTGACAGCCTTTTTCCTGTCGAGCTTTCCTGAGGAGAGAAGGGGAATAGCTTGAACTACAACCCAGGATTGTGGAATCATGAACGGGGGAAGTTGGTCGGAAAGATTGTCTCGGATTTCGTTCAGTTGACCACGAGCTTTGTCCATTGATTGTTTCTCTGTGACAAGTTCCAAGTCGCCACTGGAGATAGCTGAGCCTGCGGACGAGAGGTCGTTGAGCGAGACCACAGCCACCAGTCGTTTCTTGCACGGACCAGACTTCGGCATAAGGACAAGGATATGTCTGATCCGAGGATCAGTATCTAGTCGATGTTCAATCTCTCCGAGTTCCATTCGTTGACCATGGAGCTTGACCTGATTGTCTTTGCGACCAATAAATTCAAGAGACCCATTGGGGTTGTACCGAACTAGGTCACCAGTTTTGTAAACACGGCGAGGTGATGAAGCGCCACGAGCGAATCGAGCAGCCCACGCTGGATCCTCAACAAAAGCTTCTTTAGTTTTCTCTGGATTCTTAAGATATCCTCGCGCGAGAGTTGGGCCTGAAAGCGCCAATTCACCGGCAGCTCCCAAAGGCGCTAGCTTGTCGTGATTGGCTGGATCAAGGACCCAAATTGTTGTTGCCGGGGTTCCGAGACCGATCCAAGTAGGGTTTTTCTCAAAGGATACTTTTGAATTTATTGTCGCGACCACAGAGGACTCAGAAGGTCCATACGCGTTCACCAACTTGACTTTGTCAGACCATTTGGAAATGACTTCAGGAGATAGTGCTTCTCCGCCGCAGACCAGAACTTCCAAACAAGGAACTGTGTCAGGGTCAACAATATTCGCAACAGAAGGCGTCAACAAAGTCCACGTCACGTTCATTCTTCGGATGGCACCAGCTACATCCTTGAGTCTTTCATCTTCACCAGGCACACAAACACAACCACCCAAAGTAAGCGTAGTTAAGATTTCCATAACAGCGGCATCGAAGGAAAGAGATGCGAATTGAAGAACTCGGGAGTTAGAATGCATGAGAGCTGCAGGACCAAATGCTGCTGAGCTACTGCTATATGCCCTATGCTCAATGACCACACCTTTGGCCCGTCCAGTACTTCCAGATGTGAAGATCAAATAAGCAGTATTCTCAGGCTTCGCTCGTCCGGAGAGTTCCCTATAGTGAGGACGACTAGGAAGCTTGGTAATAGCTGCCTTGTCAATGGGTACAGCATGCGTTACAAGTCCAGAGAACCGTTCCTGATATCTCGGAGAGCAGAGAATTATCTTGATGTCAGTCTCCTCAACGATCTCACGGTGACGCGCAGCCGGGTGCGATGGATCGAGTGGAATAAAAGCCCCACCAGCCATAAGCACAGCCATCATAGCCACAACTGTCCACGCAGATTTATCAAGACAGATTGGGACTAGAATTTCGGGCCCGACGCCAATCGTGGTAAGGTGCAGAGCTAGTCGCGAAGCGTGGACTTGGAGTTCTTCGTAAGTTAGTTCCACCTCAGAGTCACAAACCGCAGGAGCATCTGGTTGAGAGTTGGCTTTCTTAATAAATAAGTCGTGGATGCATTCATTGACAAAGAGCGGTTTCCGGCGATTCCACCAAGCGATTGTCTCTTTATCTTCTGGGCTGAAAACATCAATATCATCTACCTTCACATTTGCATTTTTTGAGGACTCGACAAGTTGTTTCATGATCCAGCCAAACTGATCCAGAATCCGCTGTACTTGCCAGCTGTTGATCACATTTTCTTTGTGGTAGACAGTGGTGTTCACACACTTATCACCGACGCTGCATTCGAGTACTAGAGGATAGGTGAAAAAGTTCTGGACATCGTCAGTATTCTGAAATTCCCAGAGAGCTTCTTGGATTGTCTCCTGGGCCGTTTGAACAACCAGAAGATTCTGGAAATCACATGCTGCTGCGGCGTCGCCATCAAGTCTTTTAATGCGTTGTAAGCCCGCGTGCTGGTGTGGTACAACATCCGCACTCGCTTGCTGGACCTTCTGCAGGTAGCTGGAAAGAGTATCCTTTCTGTCGATTTGAATCCTCGTTGGAACGGTGGTGAGCGTTGGGCCAACAACTTCTGTGATACCGGGAACATTTATATTCCGGCCCGTTAGAGTTTCGCCGAAACAGACATCGTCGGTTCCAGTGTGGCCCCGAACAAGTAAGGCCCAAGCAGCCCTGACAATGGTGGAAATCGTCATGTCGCTAGCTTTTTGTGCGGGAATATCTGTGTGACTGGAAATTGTTTGGGTGGCTGAATATTCTTCAGTCAGTGAGTGTGGAACTTGCGGGAAGGCAATGGAAGAATTTCCAGCTAGATTGGACCTCCAAAACTTATCAGACGCCTCGAGATCTGCATTTGTCAAGTATTGAATGAATTTCGCATAAGAGGTTTGCGGTGGAGGAGAATTTTCACCAAAGTATGCACTTTCCACTCTTTTGAGCATGAGGGGAAGACTCCACCCATCGTAAAGAGCATGGCTGATTGACAAAACAAAATAACGCGAAGTAGAGTATTTGTCGTCAATGAGAGAAAACTTCGCCAAGCGTCCACCGTTATGCGCTGGCAATTGCGCAATTTCTTCAGAAACAGACTTCAGATCGGAGCCAGAATTCCAGGTTATAGTCTCCTCTTTAAGGACAACTTGAAGGAAGTTGGATGACACAGTATGAACAATGCGAGCCCTTAACATGTCCAAGTCGTTCATGACAGTCTGCCAGGCAGCTTTAAATTTGTGTATGTTGACGGTTGCGCCAAGTTGGAACACATTCTGCGCAACGTAAGCACCAGGCTGTTTGATAGCAAGAGTAATGAACCCTTCCTGGAGCGAGCTTGCCGGATAGATGTCTTGGATATCGCTCTCAGCCACACGGCAAAGTGCAGCTACTTCCCGCTTCAGCTGTGAGAGAGATTTGAGTTCAGGTAACAGGCCGAAAGGCTTCAATTCGACTTGCGCGTCTGCTTTCAAGGTACCACATGTGCGGGCCATCTCTGTTAAAATGGGATACTTGAAAATGTTGGCAAATGTCAATGAAATGCCTTGCGTGCGAGACCCTCCAGCAAGTTGCATGGCAGCTAAAGAATCACCGCCAAGTCTGAAAAAGCTGTCTCCAGGGGACACAGACCCGGATGGAAGGCCAAGAACTTTCTCCCACATGCCTTGCAATTTCTTTTCCATACCCGACGTTGCAACGTTTCTGCTCATTACTCCACTTAGCCTGAATGACCGAATGGACTCCTTGGACAAATCTTGAACCATGTTTCGGAGGCGAGCACGATCAAGCTTGCCAGAGGAAGTCCAAGGAAGTTTAGACACAGGAATAAAGAGATGTGGAATCATGTACGTGGGTACAGCAGTTCCCAAACCTGTTTCTAGAGATTTCGCAATATCTCTAATGTTGTCATTCATTGGAACCAGAAGTTCATCACAACCGGAACCATCAGCTTTGGTCAACAATGATCGGTCGTCACCAGCAGCTGAAGCAGTGAAAAAAACCGCAAGAGTCTTCTTCCCGCGATCGGAGGGTACAACTAGATCAACAGCAGCTTGAGTTTGATCTGGAAGATTAGCTTTGCAATGATATTCAATTTCACCAAGCTCAATACGTTGGCCGTTCAGCTTAATCTGAGTGTCTTTTCGAGAGATGTAATTGATAGTGCCATCAGGATTATATCGAACAAGATCGCCGGTTCTGTACATTCGACATTGACCAGAGAAGAGACCACGGAAACGAGAGTCCTCAGTAAATTCAGGCCTATCGACAAATGCCTCTGCAGTTTTCTGTGGATTATTCAAGTATCCTCGAGCAACCGTGCGGCCTTCCACAATGAGTTCTCCAACGGCACCCACTGGAACTAGGCGGTTATAATTATTGGCGTCCACCACCCAGGCTCTGCATCCAACAGCGTGTCCAATACTGGATCGATTTTCATCGCGAGTAACACCATTAGCATCAACTTTGAGATGTGCGCAGGCGACAACAGCATTTTCGGTTGGACCGTAAGCATTGATGATGGCTGGACCTCCTCTCCATTCTTCCATGATCTTTTCCGTCATAGCTTCACCACCGACTGCAATCACTTTCATAGTCGGAATGCGTTCGGGCTTCATTGTGCTCAGAACAGACGGAGTTAAACAAGTCCAGCTAGCTCTCAGTTTAGTTATCGCCCTAGGAAGATCATTCATACGTTCTTCGTCGCTCGGGACGCAGATGCAGCCACCCATGATCAGCCCTGTGAGAATTTCCATAATTGAGGCATCAAAGGTGTACGACGCAAACTGTAACACTCTAGAGGAGCTGTTCATTAACAGTGCCTCGCCGTGAGCAAGAGCACTGGTGCAAATTGCTCCATGCTCAATAACTGTTCCCTTGGGCCGGCCAGTCGTTCCAGAAGTAAAGATGATGTAAGCTGCATTAGAAGGCCGAGGGCTGGTAGCAGGAGGTGTTTGGTTGCTAGGAAGATTTCGAACAGTTTTTGGGTCGAGGACGAATTTTTTTTTCGCGACTTTGGATGCTTTCTCGCGGTATCTCGGAGAACAGACAACAAAGTCCGCACCAACATCGTCAACTAGCATGCGCAATCTGCTATCTGGATGAGCTGGATCAACATGTACAAACGCTCCTCCAGCTTTGAGGACGGCTACTTGAGCAACAATTGTCCATGCGGATTTTTCAAAGCACAGAGGCACATAAACATCAGGGCCGACTCCAAAGTTGGTGAGATGAGTTGCCACTCGGGACGCGATAGCATCTAACTCAACATATGTAAAGCTGGCGTCCCAGCCTTCCACCGCCATAGTTGTTCTAGGTCGAAGTAGTGCTTGTTGTTCGATAATCTCATGGACACACTTATTGACTGCCTTGGGGAGTTTGCCGTTCCAAGAACGAATTTGCTTGCAACTGTGTTCACTCAAGAAGTCAAGATCTCCCACTAGTTGGTTGGCCTTGTTGCCCTCGATAATTTCGCCCAATAAATGCTCGAATGTCTTAGCAATATTCATCGCATGCGCCTCGGACACAGTGTCGGACCAGTATCCAAATCCAATTAGTAAGGAAGCATCAATAAGACTAACATTGATTGATAAATTAAATTCATTGGGGTCAGTCGAATCGAAATGCTCGAATGATATCATAGGATTATTGGAGTCAGCATCTGATCCCTTCTGGAATGTGAAAACTGTATTGAACAACGAAGCATCAGAAAGACCAAGTTCGTGCTGCACCTCTGTGAGTGAACAGCTCTGGTACTCCATGCTGCGCATAAAGTCCGTCTGCAATTGTTGCAAAGTATCGCCCAACACAGTGCTGGTCGAAAGATTAAGGCGGCACACCATCATATTAATGAAAGCACCGACAGCCTCTTCGATGCCGTTGACAGGTACATTTCTGCCGGAAGAAACTATTCCAAAACAAACCTCATCTGTGCCAATATAAGCCCGGAGAACCAAACCCCAAACAAGCTGAAGGACATTAGCAGGCGTCAATCCATGCTTCCTGCAGAATTTCTGCAATTGGGAGCCCTGGTTGATTGTGAAGACGTATTCGCGGGGTTCTCTCTTAACAAAGCGAGAAACGTTAGCGAGCGGGGGTAGAAGACATGGCTCAATTCCAGACAGATAGGTCTTCCAGTAATTTAAGCCTTTTCCCTTAGGCGTTGCTTGCAGATACCTAATGAAATCACTGTAGAGCGGTCCTGGTTCAATGATTGATTCTGCCTCATAAGCCCTTGTAAGATCTTGGAGTAGAAGACCCATAGACGTGCCGTCTGAAATTGTATGACTGATTTCAATCTTACAGAACACACGCCCGTCATAAGTCTTGCAGACAGTGAATCTGTGCGGCGGCATCTTTTCGCTGCAGTTCAAGGGTTCGACGCCAGCAAATGCTTCTTCTGCAGTCTGTGACTCTAGGAAGAGAGTTCTTCCCACAGCTTTCTTTAAAACGACTTGGTCCATGAGGCTTTTGCTACCAATACTGTGAATAAACACCGTTCTCAAGGACGGGTGTCGGGAAACAACAGCTTGCCATGCCGCCTCCAGTCGACGAGCGTCAACTCGGTGGTTCCTCCGGTTCGGCTTGACCTCGAAGGCAAAATGGAAGGCATATTTTTGTGGATCTTTCAACTGGCTCATAAGAATGCCTTGCTGCACAGGAGAAGGTGGATATGCGTCTTCCAGTTCATTAATGGAGGAAACACCAAGCTCTGGAAGCTGCTCTTCTAGCCTGGTTAGGCCACCATATACTAATGGAAGAAGAGAAAATTCCTTTGTAGACCGAACCTCACTTTGTTCTTTCAGGGCTATCGCTGCCTTTTCAAGAAGAGTTTGACAGCTAGAAACCCAGTTCAAGATAGCATTTCTGCGTTTCATATGTTTGTTGAAACCGAAAGATACCTTCATTGTTCCTTCAGTGACAACAGCGGATATCTCGATCAAAGAAAAGCGAGGTGCTTCTACTCCAATGTCAGAAAGTGTATTAACGGACTGGCCACCAGCTCCGCCAACTGGCTGGAGGATAGCACCACTCTTCTTATCCTGTTGCATTTGGCCAAGGTAGTTGAAACATATTTCCATGGGCCAGTGCTTTCCAAACCGTTCCCTTCCATCTTCTGTCAAGATTCGGTAAGCGAAATAAGGCCTACCCTTGCCAGGCATACGGCGTCGGAAGTCTCTGACCCAGCGGATGGTCTCCAAAAGACTATAGCCATTGTGAATGTCTCCATTGGCTGGTAGGTAAATCGGACTCATTGTAGTGAACCAACCCACAGTAGAGGAAAGATCAATTTCCGCATCCCAAGGTTCTCGTCCATGCCCCTCGTTGTAAATTGCAGGAGGGACCTGCCTGTCAGGAAACTCTTGGTGGAATGCAAGGAGAACAGATGCAAGTATCACATCAACAGGTTCGGCTCCAAAATTTTCATAACACGCTGCGAGCAGGAGGGCTGTAGATCGTGCACTGAGTTCGACTTCCTCTGTCAAAACATCGCCGTTTGAATTCGGTTTATTTGACATTGCCCAATAGTCGAAGTCAGCAGTTGGCACATCCGTGGCTGGAAGGACGTTTTCAGGCTGTTCCTGCTGGGCATTTTGTACTTGAAGCTCGCACCAGTTTTCGAAGGAAAGTGAATCATGAGGTTTAAGCTGAGAGCCAGTCAAGGCGTCTTCCAGATCCTGAAGAACAATGTGCCAAGACACGATATCAATGACAAGATGATGAGCCGCAAAGCAAATCTGGGTTTCCCCACCCGGTAGACTGAACATATCAACGGCAAAAAGAGGCCCATTCTCAACATCGAGACATTTCTGGCTGGCTTCGATCAATGATTCTAACTGACTCGACCTGACATTGTTGTGGACACGGAAGCGATAAGATCCCGAAATATCACCACTGATTCGTTGGCGCCACTTGCCAGCGTGAGACCTAACAAAGCGAGCCCGCAGCATTGGGTGAACTGTAACCAATTCGTTCAATGCACTGGCGACTTTGTCAGCCCTGACCGCAGAGGTTAAGCGCATCAGCACGCTTTGATTAAATTGCTGCCAATTGTCACCAGCGCAATCTAAATAAAGCTGCTGAATGGGAGACAAATCGAATGGCTTTCCGTCTTCAAGTTTTTGTGGGGAGTCTGGTTGAAGTTTGACTTTAAAAGGCGAACCGCGGGAGACCTTAACTAGCGTAGAAAGCTCGGTGATTGATCTTGCTTGGATTATATCCTGGACACTAACACTGAGCCCTTGTGACCGACATCTGGCCATAACTTGCATGGCCGAAATGCTATCACCTCCCTGCAAGCACGTTAATAGATAGGCAATTAAAAACGTGTGTAATGATGGGAACGTACCAAATGCAAAAAGGACGAGTCGAGTTCAACTTCCTCGAGGGGCAGTTTAAGCACATGGCTCCAGACATTCTGGAGCTCGCGGACGGTATCAACAAATGGCGCACACTCAGACTTCGTTGCCTTCTCAATCTTCTCAGTCTTCTCAGCTTTTTCAGCCTTCGCGACGTTCTTAGACTTCATGGCTTTCTTGGTGAATCTGGCTTGAGTAGCTAGCTCAGTTATTGACTTGGCTTGCATGATGTCCTGTACAGTGACAGTCAATCCATGAGAGCGACATCTCGCCATGACCTGCATAGCGGAAATGCTGTCACCACCCTGAAACAAAGTTAGCTTTGCAATATGGATACTAATCCAAGTTATTCAAAAATAGAACGCACCAAATGCAAAAATGATGAGCCTTCGTGCTCTACTTCTTCCAATGGCAATTTGAGCACATGGCTGCAGACGTTTCGAAGCTCTTCGATCATGTTGATTGTAGGAGCTTCTTCAATTTCCCTTGTCTGCACTGATGAAGATAACTTTTCCTCCCGTTCTTCCAATTGTTCGACAAATCTTATGATTTGGCGTCGATCCAACTTTCCGGATGGCATGATCGGAACCGTTTTGAAGCTTACCCACCTTGTTGGAACCATGAACGGCGGCAATCGCCTACGTAGACGTTCTCGAATAGCGGACATCTTCGAAATCGCATCCTTGGAAGTAATCATTTCAAGTTTAGCAGTTGAATCTGCTTTGACAAAACCCTTCAGGAAGACGGCTCCAACCAGCTTCTTGGCATGAAGCCCCTTTGGTGGAACAGTTACAAGACAGTTCAAAACAGCTTCATCCGCCCGGAGATGATGCTCAACTTCTTCCAATTCAAGTCGCTGTCCGCGAACTTTCGTTTGAGTATCCTTCCGGCCGATATATATGATGTCCATTGATCCATCGCTATTATATCTAGCAAGGTCTCCAGTTTTATACATCGTTCTGTCTCCCGAGTGAGTGCGTTTTGCCCATTTAGGGTTCTTAATGAATGCCTCCTTGGTCTTCTCAGGGTTGTTGAAGTAGCCTCGAGCAACAGTAGGGCCCTCTACAAGAAGTTCGCCCACTGCTCCAATAGGAACGAGTCTGTCGTGGTTTTGCGCATCCACAATCCAGCAGCGGTCCAGTCGTTGCCCGATATTAACTGGATTTGTCTTTGTAGTTATCCGGTTATTCACTGTGGCAAGCACAGATACCTCAGTTGGACCATAGCCATTCAAAAGTTCAACTTTATCAGCCCAGGTAGTAACATGGGCTTCAGATAAAGCTTCACCGACGAGAGAGACTGTCTTTAGGTTCGGAACCTCTTGTGGGCTCAAAAGGTGAATAAATGAGGGAGTGAATTCAGCCCAGTCGATATTCATCTTATTAATAAAACCCTGTACATCATTTAGACGATCAAACTCGTTTGGTATGCAAACGCACGCTCCAAGCATGAGAGATGAGAACGTCTCAAGGAGACTAGGGTCGAAGGTAAATGAAGCGAATTGAAGCACACGGCGTCTAGGCTTGATGGACATCACAGGGCCATGGGCCATTGCACTGGAACAGAAGTTACGGTGTTCAACTAAATCAATTCGTCAGTGAGGAGTAGAATAGAAGAAAATGGCCTCTTGACAACACTTACTCAGAATTCCTTTTGGTTTTCCTGTTGTTCCCGAAGTAAACATAACGTATGCTGCATTACTTGTGGGTACAGTTGGGAGTGGTTCTCTTCGCATTGGCAATCCTCTGAGCAAATCCATATTGACAATCAGGGACTGAGAGGCAATCGCCTCGCAAGTAGATTCATGTTTCGCTCCGCAAAGCACCAGGAAAGCTCCAAGGTCGCTTGTAATTTCTTCAAGACGAGAAATTGGATGTGCAGGGTCAAGAGGAACAAAAGCGCCACCGGCCTTCATCACCGCCAACATAGAAATCGCCATGAAGACTGACTTATCAAAGCAAAGAGGAACAAACACTTCCGGATCTGGGCCGACTCCCAGGTCAATTAAATGATGAGCCAGGTTTGTGGTGAGCTCATCAAGTTCTTTGAAGGTGAACGAGCCATCCCAAGCATCAAGGGCCGTAGCATTAGGATCTGACTGAACTTGGTCGTAAATCATGTCATGAATACACCGATCGTAAAGCGTCGCTCCGGTGGAATTCACCTCTTCAATGACTTTCAAATCCTGAGAGTGCATGAGGTCCATCTCCCCAACCTTCATTTGCGCGAAGCCATCCGAACTCAATCGGCCAAGAAGGGTATCCAGGTGACTCAAAATTCGTTTGACTTGCCATTGAGGAATGATTTCATTATCATAATGAGTATCAATGCGAACTTCTGATTTGCTTATTGTGCACGACAGATTCAGGGGATAAGAGAAGAAATTGCTGCCTGCTGTTCCAGAACTGATCATGTCCCAGAAGCCATCTGCGGATTCATCTGCGTCTTGTGTGATTGTAAGAAGGTTCTGGAATTCGCATGCCACAGCTGCGTCGGATCCAAGGCGCTTGATGTTTTGCAAGCCAGCAAATTGGTATGGCATAGCTTGCACAAACTGAGTTTGAACATCTTTTAAAAATTCCGAAACTGTCAGATCGCGATTGATGCGAATTCTCGAAGGAATTGACGTGAAGGTCGGACCAATCATGTCCTCAATTCCAGGAACAGGCGCATCTCGACCGGTGAGCATTTCTCCGAAAATGATGTCGTCAGAATACGAGTATAGGGAAGTAATCAGTGCCCAGGCAGCGCGAACAATGGAAGCCACTGTAATTTCCCTGTTCGAAAGCGGAGAGATTTGCACCACTTGAGAAATCTTCTCGCGCGCATTAACTTGATACTGAGGACTTGGAAGTCGAGGCCAGGGTGCTGATGCTGGATCATCCAATCGGTTTCTCCAAAACTCGTCAGATGCTTTTTTGTCGATGGAAGCTAAATACTGAATAAATCGAGAAAATGGAGTTTCAACTTCCATTTTAGATAGATTGGGATTACGATAACAAGCAGCCACCCTATCAAGCAGAGTCGGAATACTCCATCCGTCGTACAAAGCGTGATGAACAGTCCAGACAAATTGGGGTGATCGTGAACCCTCTCCGACAATTGTATATCGAGAGAGAGCTCCACCATCATACGGAGGCAAATGGCGATCCTCATCTGTGATTTCTTGAAAGTTCCTGACAGAATGCCATTCGATGGGTTCCCCGACGACTACTTGAAGGAAACCTAGCTCTTCCGTAAACACGATACGAGTACGGAGAACTGCATCCGTATCCGCGGCAGCCTGCCATGCATTTCGGAATTTGTTGAAATCAATATTGGAGGGCAAGTGGAAAGAGTTTCGCGCAACGTATGCTCCAGGCTGCTTGCTGGACAATGCAATGAGGCCGCCTTGAATCGAAGTGCAAGGGTAAATGTCTTGCACAGACGCAATTTCGACCCCGCAGATACCAGCAACTTCATCAATGAGCGCTTCAACAGAGACATCCTTTGGAAGCAAGGCAAATGGCGAAATTGCTTCCTGTTGCGAAGTGAGCACGGTTGTCGATCCTGCTTTCCCGGATGGCTGAGCAGAAACCTGACAATCAGCCGCCATCTCCGAAAGCTTCGGTCTTTGGAAGATGCTAGCAACTGAAAGCGTAAGGCCCTTTGAGCGAGCAGCGGACACCAGCTTCATGGCACCAATCGAATCACCACCGTGTCGGAAAAAGCTGTCGTCAGCGCCAATGGTATCAGTCGGTTTAGACAAGATTGACGCCCATAACTGTTGTAGTACCTTCTCAGTTTCAGTTGCAGGTGCTCTTCCGCCGCCCATTCCCCCAAGCCTGTAAGCAGATGCTTGCTCATCCGACATTGCTTGAGCCGGGGTGGCCAAAGCTCGTCGATCAAGTTTGCCAGAGGCAGTGAGGGGCATTTTTGAAACGGGAATATAGACACTCGGAACCATATAGCTAGGGAGCACTGCAGATAGAGTGGATTCAAGAGATTTCGCGATTGAACGGACAGGATCACTCATTGGCAGAAGGATGTTATCCGAATCGGGTGTTGAAGTGGTTCCAGAGGAAGACATGCACATAAAGACAGCAAGAGCCTTAACGCCGCCGGTGATAATTAATTGGACGGCAGACTGAGTAGAGTCAGGTAGATTGGTCTTAACATGATGTTCGATTTCTCCAAGTTCAATACGTTGTCCGTTTAGTTTCACTTGGGTATCTTTCCTGCCAAGGTAGATTATTGATCCCTCACTATTGTAACGTACCAAGTCACCCGTCTTGTACATTCTCCTGGTTGGGTCAACACGTACGATGGGGTCCTTCTCAGCCCAAGATGGGTTTCTGATAAAGGCTTTCGCAGTCTTTTCAGGGTCGTTAAGATATCCACGAGAGACAATGGGTCCTTCAACTAGCAGCTCGCCGACAGCACCCACGGGCACTAGTTTGTTGTGGTCCACAGGATCGACGATCCATGCAACACTTCCAACGCTTTTCCCAATATCAGAAATGTCTTCTGCTGTTGCAGTATTGGGATTATGAGTACAGTTGATTGAACATTCAGAAGGCCCGTATTGATTGTGAATTGGGATCGTTCCCCATATTTCTTGGACTTTCTTTGTCATAGCTTCGCCTCCAATTCCTATGTGTTTGATCGATGGGACATCAGAAGGCTGAAGGAATGTAGCAACAGTCGGAGTGAGATCCATGAAATTCGCATTAAGTTTATTAATCGCGCCAGCAAGGTTGTTGAATCTGTCTTCTTCTGAGGAAACGCAAACACAACCTCCACGCATGAGGGTGGTAAACATTTCCTCAAGACTGTTATCAAATGTGTAGGCAGCGAATTGTAAGCACCTGGTGTTCGGTCCAATACCCAAGGCGGAACCGTGGGCTTCAGCGCTTGTCACAATTGAACGATGTTCCAAGACGACACCCTTTGGCTTTCCTGTACTTCCTGACGTAAAAATAATAAAGCAAGGATTAGCAGGCTCCGCAGCTATACCGTAGAAATCCTCATAGTCGGCAATTTGGTCCATGAGGTCAGCATTGACAGCAACCACGTATGGGACCATATCTTCAAACATAGAGGCTCTCTGTGGAGAGGCTACTACGAGCTGCGCACCGCAATCCATGACCTTGTACTCAAGGGCATTTTTAGGATGAGTCGCATCCAAGGGCACGCAAGCACCGCCTGCCTTCAATACGGCAAGCATGGAAATAATGGCCCAAGCAGACTTGTCGAAACAAGTGGGCACGAATGTTTCAGGAACAACGCCTAGGGCCGCAAGATAATTTGCTAGACGCGTTGAAACTTTATCAAGCTCACGGTATGTGAATTCGCCGTCCCAAGCACAAATAGCAGGTGCATCTGGACGGGCATTAACCTGTTTGCCCACCACTTCATGCACGCATTCCTCAATCGACTCTGGGATCTTGCTATTCCAAGACCAAATCTTTTCGTAGTCTTGCGTACTAACATTGTCCAGCTGCCCAATAGTTTGCTGACCATTGTAGGTAATATTTTCCAGTGATCGGATAAAAGTGTGAGCTATATTGGTTGCCTGCTGATCGCAAATTGAATCCGTCCAATAATCTAGGTCAATAGCAACTTCTTCATCCGATACTTCGATATTCAAAGAGAGGGGATATTCTGTCGGATCATGAATTGGGCAGTGTTCGGCAAACTCGATTAACTGCTGCTCTGCTTCGATTTTTGGTGGAAGTCTCCGATAAGAGACACATGTATTGAAAAGCGCGATGTCAGAAAGTTTTAATGCGTGTTGAACCTCAGCAAGGAAAGTATGTTTGTGCGGGAGGCTGTCCATGTAATCTTTTTGGACCTCATCGAGAATCTTGCTCAGAGGGGCATCTGCGGGCATATTAACTCGACATGCGAGCATGTTAATGAACGGACCAACGGCTTGCTCGATACCGGGAATAGGAGCGTCACGTCCCGAGGATAAGTACCCAAAGCACGCTTCTTCAGAGCCAATATAGGATCGCAAAGTTAACGCCCATGCAGTGTTGATTGCATTAGAGAGTGTTAGCCCGTTAGAGTCGCAGAAGTTTTGGAGCGCTTCCAACTGTTTATATTCGAGTCGTAGAGTTCGGAGCACTTTGTTGGCACTTATTCCATCATTCAAGACCGGGAAATGGCAGGGCTCCACACCATTCAAATAAGAACTCCAGAATTTGATCCCTGCCGTCGACGATTGCTGTTCAAGATAAGCGATAAATGCACTGTAAGGTGCTGCTGGTCCATTCTCGAGCTTTCCAGCATAAGCTAACACGAGATCGCGAAGAATGATCGAGATTGACGCGCCATCCATAATAGCATGGCTGAGTTCAAGGCGACAGAAAACCTTTCCGGTTGATGTCCGGCAAATCATAAACCGGTGAGGAGGCTTGCTGACTTCATAATTGTTTGAATTTTGTTGTTTTCCCAAAGATGGCAGAACATCGTCCTCGCTCTGGCACTGTAACTGGAGCAATTCAGCATTGATATTTTTGACGATGACTTGGTTGTAAAGACCGTCAGTGGTTAATCCTTCGACGAAAACGGTACGAAGGGCTGGGTGACGCGCAATCACCTTCAACCAGGCTGATTCAAGCCGATCTGCGTCCACTTTGTCACAACCTTGAGGCTTCACTTCAAACGTTGCGTGGACAGCGTAAAATGCCCCATCCTTGGTCCTGCTAATAAGCAAACCTTGTTGCATAGGCGAACATGGGCATGCCTCCTCGACCTCGTCAAGGCTAGAGATGCCAATCTGAGGTAACTTTTCTGTGGCCATGGAATTCAAGTTGTCATATGTCAGGGGGAGAAGGGGGAAATCGCTCAAGGTGATCCTAGGAGCCATGGTCACAAACTCATCTGCTATACGACGTAAGTTGCGCTGGCACTGGGCAACCCACTGCCGAATAGCAGCCTGATGTTTCAAGTATCGGTTGAATGTAAAAGCAAAACGAAGTTTTCCACCAGCTATCACAGCAGAAATCTCAAAAAGGCCAAAGCGTGGCGTTGTCTTATCATAGTCGGCGGAGCCTCCAGCCTCCCTAGCCTCGCCAGCCATTTCGTCCACAGGCTGCAAGAGGGCATCTGTTCGCTCCAGTTGTTGATATTGACCCAAATAATTAAAAGATATCTCCATTGGAGCGTGATGGCGGAACCTTTCTCTGCCCTCTTCAGTATGGAATCGAGTAGCGAAGTAAGGCCGACCATTGCCAGGAACACGACGACGAATATCTTTGACGCGCATCACAGTGTCGGCGATGGTATCCGATGAGGACGGAGGGACAAAGACGGGGTACACAGTTGTGAACCACCCAACCGTACGAGAAATATCAATTGAGTCGTCCCAGGGTTCACGGCCGTGGCCTTCGTTATAGATGGGGGGAACAACACGGTCAGGGAACGTTTCAGCAAATGAATGAATGAGCACAGCTACTAAAACATCAACTGGCTCAGTATGCAAAGCATTGTGGCACTCTGTCAACAAAAGTGACGTTGTGGGAGCATCCATCTCAAACCCTTCACAGGCGGCAGCGCCATAAGTGTTCACTTTGGGGTCAATGTCCCAATAGGCGAAATTACCGCTTGGGAGATCTCCAGCCGATATGACTTTCGATAGATCTAGATTTTGGCAATGTTCTATCTGAAGCTTGGTCCAAGTTTGGAAAGGAATAGACTTGGCTGCTAGTGATGGATTCTGGGGATTTAGTAGCAACTCTTCGACATCCTCTAGTATCACTCGCCATGAGACTAGATCGATAACCAAATGATGCCCGATCATAGAAAGAAGCTGCTCTTTTCCATCCACGTCAAAGAGATCTGCGGTGAACAGAGGACCGCGCTCGGCATTTATTGAGCTCTGGCTGTCAGCAATGGCTGCATCCGCTTGATCCCGCGAACTGATTCTGTGAGTGCGTAGTCGATAGGATGAGACTATGTCAGAGCTGATGCGCTGCCTCCATGTTCCATTTGGACCATCTTGACTGTAACGGGCACGCAGCATTGAGTGACGATCAACAATCACCTCGACGGCCTGCCGAAGAGTGGCTTCTGCGATTGGCCGGGCAAGTTTCAAGAAAAAACTTTGATTAAAGTAGCCCTCACCTTCCCGGCGAACGTCAAAGTGGTATTGTTGGATGGGCGTCAATTCAAAGAGTTGATCCACCTCTTCATGATAGTCAACTGTCTGTATTGTGGTTCTCGCACAGACTGCAAGCTCCCGGATTGACTTGCTTCGAAGTACCTCCTGGACCGTGAACCCAAGGCCAATTTTCTTACATTGGCCCATGCATGTCATCGCGGTAATGGAATCTCCTCCCAAACTCAAGAAGCTCTGGTTCAAGCCGACACGATTTAGAGGAAGATTAAGCACTCGGCTCCAGACCTTTCGGAGCTGGTCTTCCACCTTGCTGGCGACTTCCCCAGAATCAACACCAGCATTCTCAGCGGGTGCGATTTGTAAATAAAATTCATCATCGATTTCATCCACCCATTTGGATACGATCTTTCGGTCCAATTTACGAGAAGACAGCATGGGAAGCAGTTCAACGCAAAGCCAGACGCTAGGGACCATATATGACGGTAACTGCGCGGCAAGGCGTTGCCGGATCTCTTCGCCATGAGCATCCTTGAGCGATCTGTCCACCAATTTGAGTGGCGTGGGGCTTTCTGAGGTCCCGGAGCTCAAATGGTCTGCAAGTGTGAATACTGATACAATGTGGCCTCTGCAGCGACCGTTTTTGGGGAATAAGACCACACCATGCTTGACACTTGGATCAACAACGAGGTGATGCTCGATCTCACCAAGTTCAATGCGCTGGCCGTGGAATTTGATCTGGGTGTCCTTCCTCCCAATATAATTGATAGACCCCTGAGGAGAATTGTAGCGAACCAGGTCACCAGTCTTGTAGAATCTTCTGCGCTGGCCATTTGCATCACCGTTGTTGCACTGTGCCCATTGAGGCTCAGAGATGAAAGCATCGCGCGTCTTTTCAGGATTAGCAAGATACTCTCTGGCGAGACTGGGCCCTTCTAGCAGCAGTTCTCCCGTACATCCAGGCGGCACGAGTCGATGGTGATCGTTGGGGTTGACAACCCAACAGTGAAGACCTGTTGGGAAGCCAATGTCCTTGGGGTCTGTGCCCGCCGTCACGTGAGACCTGGTGGTGGCGGAGACGGAGGATTCTGTTGGGCCGTAACCATTGATGAGGACGATGCGTGACCAGGTGTCAACATGGGACTGCGACATGGCCTCTCCAGCCAGAATCAACGTCTTCAAGGTGGGCACCTGTGCTGGCTCGATGAAGTTGACAAACGACGGGGTCAGCACCGAAAGATTCACTTGCATCTCGTTGATCGCGCCAACAATGTCATTCATTCGTGCCTCCTCGCTGGGAATGCACACAGTCCCTCCGACCAGCAGCGGAGTAACCATCTCAACAAGGCTGGCATCGAAAGTGTGCGCTGCGAATTGCAACGAGCGAGAATCTTCGTGAATCTCGAGTACTGGCGCATGAGCATTCGCGCCGGAAACAAAGGCCGTATGCTCAATGACGGTACCCTTTTTAGCTGTTAGCCGTGTCGATTATTCTGATGGGATAGTGAATAGAAAAGAACTGACCTTTGGTTCTCCAGTAGAACCAGACGTGAATATCAAATAGGCCGCATTGCTGGGTTTACAACGTGGCACGTACTCGCCAGGCCCAGAGACTGGGGGAAGACTCGAGATAAGTTCTTGATCGATTGGAACGACTGTCTCAATCGCCTCCGACAGCCGATCGGCATGGTGTGCGGAACAGAGGATGAGACACGCTTCAAGCTTGCGAATTAAAGACTGGAGCCGTGGGATAGGATGCGAGGGGTCGAGAGGAACAAATGCGCCACCGGCCTTCATTACTGCAAAGGTTGCAACGGCATACCATTTCTACAGTCGATTAGGCTTTGGAAACTAAAGGAAAAGCCGTCCTGGAAATAAAAGAAAAAGAAGCTTACCGATTTGTCGAAGCAACAAGGCACTCGAACTTCTGGCCCAACGCCCAACTCGACTAAACGATAGGCCAACTGTGAAGTCACTCGGTCAAATTCGGCATACGTAAAGCTACCGTCCCAAGCGCATATGGCTTCGACGTCGGATCGTCGTTTCACTTGTTCCTGGAAGACCTGATGTATACATTTATCTACCGTCTCTAGCGGTTGACTGTTCCACTTCACTAGTTGGCTCATGTGACGGTCGGTGAAAAAGTCGAGCTCTTCAATTCGCATCTGAGGAGAGGAGAACATAGTGCTGAGGACCTTGTCGAAGGTGCTCGCGACACCCAAGGCCTGGTCCAGGGTCATATCGGAACTCCACCATTCCAAGAATATGCTGACTCTGCCATTCAATTGTTTGACCAGGATGCGAATTCGGCACTGCAAAGGTTAGAAATATTATTCACAGCAAAGCAGAGCGCATTCAAAGATGCGCAATTACCCTACTTACCTCTTGGGGAAGAATCATGTTCAGTGGCCGCGGGTTTGTCGACCCGTTTGGAGTTCCTACATTAGCAGGCGTTCGGAGCACCAACGCCGTATTGAAGAGCTGATGCCCATCTGTTTTCATGGCGCTGGCGCTTCCAAACGGCGCATGACCATGATACGGAAGGCTTTGGGAGTACTCACCTTTTGCGAGCTCAACCAACTCGCCCAAAGTCGTCTCATCATGGACCTTCAACCGGGCGACGGGCAGGTCAAAAAACCCGCTGCTCGTCGCCGCAGGACCAGTCTCCTGATAACCAAAGCAGACGTCCTCCGAGTCCGTATAGCATCGGAGAACCAGCGCCCAGGCAGTGCGCAAAATGGTCGGCAGTTCCGAGTCTCCAGAACTTGCAAGCGTCTGAAGCTTCTGCGACTCCTGCACATTCATTCGGACCGTCATAGGGCGCTTGGTGCGTTGTGAGGTGTATACGACCAGCCGTGGGAATTGGCACGGGGCCAACCCGGCAAGATGATTCTGCCAATGCTTCACAGCGTCGTGGGCGGAACTTGTCTTTGCTGCCATTCTGTCGAGCTGTTTCCGACGACGTACTGGTTGATAATCTCAAATGTCAAGCTCAGCGAAAGTCTCCGATATAGCTTTGCTTCAATGACTTACATTAAAATGTTACACGGAAGCTCGATTGATTAAGAATTAATATCTATGCGTGAGAAATGTGACGTCTATATCAACACGTAACGAAAGGCGGGTTTGGGTGGGAGCTTCAATCTAAAAAGCCGGCTAAGCAGTTCAAGTGTAGAGCAGATCTAAGAATTGAGAGGAGATTATCCTCTACAGAGCTGTGTGGTCAAGGAGGGGGAAAGAAGTATTTGTCCAAAATGAATCAACTTTTATGTCTTGCTTGTGCTGTGATGATCAAACCACTCGCGGTTGTCTGTGGTTTCGTGAAGCAAAAATGATGCGATGGGGAAGAAGTATGACACTCAGAGCTCCGCAAATCTTTGAACAATAGAATTGTGAAGAAGCTGTCAAGACGCGCCGGATCGTGGTGGGCGACAGATGGATACCGGGGATGAAGCTCGAAGAACTCGCGGCGAGGATATGATTGCTTTGTACGTAGGTAGGTCAGTGGTCCGATATTCAGACGTGGCGACTGTCAAAAACGCGAGACTCGCGATGACATCCGGATGCAAGAGAGGCACAGCTCTTGAAGGCAACAAGAGCGGAATAATAGGAAAAATAGATCTCTTTTTTTGGTGCCGGGTCTCCAATTCCGGCAATGGGCACTCATGAGCATTTCAAATGCCCACCTCTTGACTCTCACGTCCCGGATCCCATGTCCCAAAAATGGGAGACTCCAGGCGGGGGCCAGGCTCAGGCCCTTGCAAGCAGCAGGGGTCATCGCTGACGATCGAACAAGTCTCGTATCGTCTAGAAGACAGGGCATTGCTCCCATAACCACCAATACAACCCCGTCCAGGTTCACAATGACCTACCTACCTGCTCGAGTTCGAGTTCCATTTCTGCCTATGGCAAGAGATGGATGTATCTTTCAGGTACTGATGCCGTATTCCACAACTACCGGTGTGATCTGCACTCGATAAAAACTCTTATATTTTCTTTTTTTTGGTGTATATTTTCTTTTCTTGAACCCGTGTCTTAAGTTCCCGGTTTTCGACAAATGCCAGCAATTCAATTTTAATAACCTTTGTTTTTATTTTTTTTATTTTTTTTATTAATCAATTATTTTTTATTTCCCCTCAGTGGAAGCTTCCTGTCAACAAACCTCGGGACCTTGATTTCCAGTTTAATAAATCGGTAACTAGAATGGAAGCCGCGGCAGCCAGCTAACCTCCTTCTTTGGCCAAACAATGTCTTGTTTCGGCTTGGCAGGTCCCACCGCCAGCGACTTGGCCTGTGCTCCTTCCTAACAGGCTAACAGTCTGCAGATTTGTTTTTTTTTTGCCCCGATACAGCAGCCACCACCACTCGCTCAGGTGTGGACACGAGGCTAGTTTAGTTAGTTAGCGCGCCTCCAAGCGGCGATCCCTAAAGTAGCATATTTTAGCTACCCGTACTTTAAAATTTCTAATTTCTGCAGCCATTCGCCACACTTAAACTAACGATTCACCCAAACAGATGACTGTCCTGCACCAACCGCACGTTCTAGGTGACTCCGGGAGAGGCTGTTGTGGTCGTGAAACTCCGCCCTTCGCGATCTGGCTTCCCACGTTGACCTGGAAGCTGAGATTGATTGCCAAATATAGCATGGCGGACTCGGATCGCTCCTCAGGACTCAAAGACAAGAATAGCACAAACAGCTGGAGTTTCAAATCCTAACAATCCTGCGGCGATGAAGCTCATTCAAGAAACAGCCTGAAGATCTTGTATGATGCTCATACATAATACATGCATACATAGTTGAGAGCTGTATGGAAGTACTTTGTCGCAACAGTGACCTACAGTGGAGCATGCTGGTACCATGCTCTGTTCCAACCATCAGCCCATCAGCTGCAGACAACACACACACCTCTTTGACATCCAAACTTCTATTGGTGCGACTTGAGTAAAACAATACCTTGTTGTCCTGTGCATGACAAAACTTGCTGCTGCTGCTGCTGATGACGATGACGATGGTGATGATGATGATGATGATGATGATGATGATACATTTTTTGGGTGTATGTACTGTGTATGCATGTATGTCCAGTACATATGTACATACCTACATATACCATTGAAAGCTTGCACGGAATATGGAACCGTGTGCAGCTCTTTTGGGCAGCTTTGGCCAATTGTCCGCAACGTTGCTTGCGCTTGATTCAACCAAATGAGGCCATTTGACGGAATAAACAAGTAGCATAAAGCAAGTGGGAACTCCGCGAGCAAGTTTTCTGGTTCTGGGTCGCCCAACACGAGCTCCAAATCCTCTTCCTGCAAAATTGTCCGCAACGGCCTCAGATAGAATAGTTTAACTTTGTTAGCTACAGCCCAAGAAGGAGTTTCTTCGCGGATACCGTGCAGGCAATGCAACCCTTGGTACTATATTGAGAACGGTCGTGGGAGCCTTCTGACGGACGCCACAATCCACTCTGAGACTGTGAGATTCTGCGATTTGAGGTGAGAAAAGATAATTTGGTGGTCTTCTGGAAGGCAGAGTTCTTTTTGCTTTTTGCGTAGTTTATACCCTTGCGAAGAGCAGTGACGTTTTCTCAAGTTACATTCGCGAATTCTGATCCAGAATGCCGACGCTCATTGGACTGATGATCTTTCCCAAACCGTGTCTGGAGATTCTGCAGGTTAGTTATGTATGGACCACCACGGACTGACTGTTTGAATCATGGACGCCGTGGTGGAGGCTGAAGATAAAGTTTTGGTGAACAGCCATCACGGCAGATTGCAAAAGCCGATGTTGTCAGTGGCGGCTTTAGTGAGGGAAAAAAAAAGAAAAGAAAAGAAAAGCAAAACAGAATGCAAGCCGCTTTTTCTCTAGCAAGTCATCCAATCTGGTAGGTGATTTATTTGAGACGGGTTACTCTGTGCTAACTAATCTCAGCTACCGGTGTTTTGCTACCTATGTGTCTTTGGACATGTGATTTAGTAGTTATCGGGGTTGTCTCCGGCAAATGTGATAACTAGCTACTAATTACAGTAGTTAACTAACATCATACTACCTGTTACCAGAACGAAATCCTTTCGGTCCTACTAACGAGCTCCTGTGTCATCGTGGCCGTCTCTGTGTCCCGATGGATTCCAGGACACCCAGATGAACCTCTTGAGGTTTCTTCGGATCGGATGTTTCACAGTCCAAATACGAATAATGTTTCCTGCAGGAAATATCCTCCGATGGTTGACACAATCATGATTCCTTGAGAATGGATTGATGGCCTTCACGATTAGGATTTCCCGGCCAGGGAGGAGGATGGCGAATCAGAATTCTGAGAATTGTTGCAGAGTGTCTCTGCTCCACCAAACAGACACAAAGCTGTCCGAGAAGAAATCCAGATGTATGTATATTCCTACCTACCTGACGGGCTTGCCTACATATACGTAGAGTAGCATTGGGCGGTGCGAGCAGGGAACAGTAGCGAGGATTGTTACCATTGTATGCGACCTCCCTTGCGGCTTGCCAGGTAACTAGACGACGGTGGGAATTGGGCCATGCGGTTTTTTTTTTTTTTATTTTTTTTTTATGTGTGGCGCGGTGTTGGACATGATTCCGACGATGAAGTTGACCACTGACCACTACATACATCATGATTCATCGATCAAGGCACGGCCCGTATTCAGGAAATGCCGGGAGAAAAGCCAAGAGGTCCAGTCCTGTTTGATAAACAGCAGATCTTAAGCCGCGCGACAAAACACCATTGGCTGAACGTTCCTGGTTCACACGCGGGAAAATAACCGAAACATCGTACATACCGGAAATATAATGCGCAGCAAATGGGTTTCATTGGTGCCAATACGGGCATCCGCCTTTAGTACCTTGCTAGCAGTAACTTACATGCTGCCTGTCTCACTGCCGTCTCGTACGGTAAGCACGTGAGCCAGCTATGAGCCTATGGCTGAGTGCGGCTAGCGGGCTGCCAAAGAGGGCTTAGCGGCGCAGATCATCTGTGGAGAGGTGATTGAACCACAAAGCTTGGCCTCAACAACACCACACGATTTGCGAGATCAGGTGCAGTTAGGCGAGGAGATCTGCTCTTCTCGGTCAGAAACGCACCCAAAAAAAAAAAAAAAAATAACGGGTTCAGCTCTGCATCAAATTAGAGCAGCAGGATAGGGCGTGGCTGATGAAGTCGGGTGAACTAATCTGTTGGTGTGCTGCGACGTTTGGAATTGTTGCAGCTGAAGTATGTAGGCTTTGCTCTCTCTCTCTCTCTCTCGATCTCTCTCTGACCGCAAGCAGCTCCCAAAAATCTTTCCCTTCCGGTCTTAGCCACACTTACACTCCCTTTTTCCTTCACTGATGGCGAAGTATGAGATCAAACCGTCCCATTGGCCCGGTGGCAGCCAGGGATTGAGAAAATGGTAGCATCATCCCAAAGCTGACTCCCCGTACCTAATGTTTCTATTTTAATGCCAGGATGCAGATTTTCCATGACACACCCGTATTACCACTTTGCTTTTCTCGCCTCCCTGTCAATGCCGGGACCAGGGACCTGCCGGTGGAGTCTGGCAACTCCTGCAAGCCGAGAAAAAGTTTCTCCCGAACTAGGCTGCGTTCCAGTTCTTTTGTGCTTTTGCTTCGTTTCTCGATCCTGGAGCAGAGACCCAGGGATCCATGAATCACGAGCAATAGAAAGCCTAGACGATCTGCCTTCGAAAGTGCATGCCCCTCGTGGACTCCATGATGACATGCACTTAATCCGTAGGGAGGTGCGCCGCAGACTCAAAACTCCTTCATGCTCACCTTTCTCATTGCGTGAGAATTCTCCTTGTTCTCCCGTCCTCTGTTCGCTTCCTTTCATGCCTGCTGTCTCGCCTGCTGCGGTAATTTGCCTGGGACAACATGGCTTCCCATAATCTGTCGTCGTGTGCGCAGATTGACGATACTTTTGGTCCCTATGCATTGCACTGTCGGGACGGTTTTGACTTTACTCTCCTCTTTGAAGAGACCCTCCTCACCATTGTTCCCCTCGGCTTGCTACTGCTCGTTGCTCCGTTCCGTATCTTCTACCTCTTCAAGAAGCAGACCAAAGTTAATGACGGCCCATTAGTACACCTCAAGCTTGTAGGTTGATTGATTCAGGTTGACAAGCAATTTGCCTGTGCTAACCCGTGTGCTACGTGCAGACTGCGCTCTCCGCCTTTGCGGTTCTCCATCTGATACTTTTGGTGCTTTGGACTCGACCATCAGTCGACAGGACTCGAACTTCGCTTGCTGCCAGTGCCATTACCCTTGCAGGTGCAATCGGTTTCTGTTTGCTGTCATATTTTGAACACCTTCGCACCGTCAAGCCATCTTTCCTTCTCAGTACCTACTTTCTTTTTACCATTCTCTTTGATGCCGCGCGATGTCGGACATTGTGGTTGCGACCATACGACGGTTACGGTTACCTGATCGCTCTCTCATTCACCGTTACCGTTGCTCTCAAAGTTGTTATTTTGCTATTCGAGGCATGGTCGAAACGTGGCATTCTGAAAACTGAATATCAATCCTATCCTCCTGAAGCCACGAGTGGAATTATCAACCGGGCTTTTTTCTGGTGGATTAACCCACTGTTCTGGTTCGGGTACTCTAATTTTGTTTCAATTGAAGATCTTTACAACCTCGACAAACACCTTGTCTCGGAGCGTGTACATGAGCGAATGGACATAGCATGGAGCAAAGGTGTTAACTGCCCCAACTCCACTAGGAAACGTTCTGCTAATTTGCTTTCCGCGTCTAGTCAAGCGCAAGGGGCCAAAGTCACTGTTGATAGTTACACTGAAAGTTTTGAAATGGCCACTGCTGTCCATTGTATTGCCACGCATATGCCTGATTGCATTCATGTTTGGGCAGCCTTTCCTGATTAATAGAGCTATCAAGTTCGCGTCGTCTTCGACGCCGGAGAATTCGGAATCCGTTGGGTACGGATTGATTGCGGCCTATGCCCTTGTTTATGTTGGAATCGCGGTAAATAAATCCATATCTTACAAACTAAGTTTTTATGGTTGATGGTTATTCTAGGTTTCAATGGGGCAGTATCAACATTTGACCTATCGCGCAATCACAATGGCTCGAGGCGGACTCATTGGAATGTTGTACAGGAAAGCAACTGACCTGAGCATCAAAGATATCGATCCTGCGTCGTCTATGACCTTGATGAGTGCTGATATCGAGCGAATTGTCCAAGGCTGGCAGACGATGCATGAGATTTGGGCCAACGCGGCTGAGGTCGGCATTGCCATCTACCTTCTCTATCTCCAGCTCGGAGTGGCCTGCGCGGTACCTATTGCCGTGTCAATCCTGTCCCTGTTTTTATCGATCATTGCGATGAATTTTGTGATGGCCCACCAGGCGCTCTGGCTCGAGGCGATCGAAAGACGTATTTCGGCAACCAGCGCCATGCTGAATTCCATGAAGGGAGTGAAGATGTGTGGGCTCAAGCAGACTTTGCTGACAAACTTGCATAATCTTCGAATTGAGGAGTTGTCTATCTCGAAGAAATTCAGAAAATTGCTGATTTGGAACATGGGGTTTGGTGCGTATACTGGAATGCTTGTATAATGCGTTATTTTATGCTGACAAGTTCATAGCATACATTTCCCAGGTCTTCAGTCCAATTATTACATTTACAGCGTATGCCCTCCTGGCAAAACGTAGCGGCAACAACTCGATTATCGATTTTGCTAGAGTGTTTACATCGCTATCGCTCTTCGCATTGTTATCTGAGCCTTTACAGTCCCTTATCATGTCGCTGGTGACATTTCTCGGCTCTGTAGGGTGCTTCTCCAGAATCCAAGAGTTCCTGGATAAGCCCACACGTGTTGACCCAAGACATAAGCCAACAGACATCACTGATGACGTGACTAACAGCTCACAAAGTCTCGCAGTCACAGAAAGAACCAGTATCACAACCGAAAAGACCCGTGTATCAAGCGCCCCAAGTCTTTTAGACACCACCAAATTATCCTTTCCCTTCAAGGATGTATCTCAGCCGGTCTTGGGACGAGACGTTGTCACAATTCAAGATGGTTCTTTTGGTTGGGATCCTGAAAAGGAGCCCCTTCTTAAGGAAATCAGCCTGTCGATCCCTCGGGAAAAGCTTACCATGATAGTCGGCCCTGTCGGATGCGGAAAATCTACCCTGCTCAAGGCTATTCTCGGCGAAGTCCCGTGCCTGGGAGGCAGGGTTGATGTGGCGACCTTAAATATGGCTTACTGTGACCAAACCCCATGGCATATGAACGAGTCTATCCGAGATAGCATAACTGCAGTATCCGATTTCGATGAGCAATGGTATACTACCGTCCTTCGTGCCTGCTCCTTGGAGGAAGATCTACGACAACTTCCCAGAGGCGATCGGACGATCGTTGGGAGCAAGGGAATTGCCCTGAGTGGGGGCCAGAGTCAGCGTATTGTAAGTATCTCCACCTCCAATAGTCGCCGGCGTGTCTCTTTAACCATTGACAACAGTCACTTGCTCGAGCGATCTATGCCCAGAAAGAAGTCGTTATCTTGGACGACGTCCTTAGTGGAATAGATGCCTCCACCGAAAATCACATCTTTCACAGTCTTTTCGGGCGAGATGGATTATTGCGGAGACTTCGTTCAACTGTCATACTCGTCTCCTCGTCCGGTAAGTTGTCCGTTCCAGGGGCTACGGAAAGCTTGTCTAACTACAATACAGCCAAACGACTCCCATACTCTGATCACATCATCGCTCTCGATGCCGCGGGCAAAATCAGCGAACAAGGCCACTTCGATAGCTTGAACTCCACCGCCGGCTACGTTTCGAGCTTTACACTTCCACCTCCCGACTGGACGTATAAGGCCGATCCTGATACCAACCAGGGCCTTACCCCGCGAGCCCAAAATGAGGCGGAAAGTCTTCGTACCAACGAGGCACTTGAGGCCGAAGCTAACAGAAGAACGGGAGACATGAAAATCTATCTGTATTATATTGGATCCGTTGGCTGGGTGGCTGCTCTCGTGTTTGTCATATTTGTTTGCGGCTTTGTGTTCTGCCTGGCATACCCTTGTAAGTCTCCTTTCAGTTGTCACATCATCCTCGCGAACCTTAAGCTAATATGACTTGTCAAAAGCAATCTGGCTCAAGAATTGGGCTGAATCGAATATCGCAAGGCCATATGAGAGAATCGGTTACTACTTGGGCATATATGTTATGCTCGGGGTTGTGTCAATTGTTTGCCTCGTCGCCAGTTGCTGGTTAGTGATCCGAACGATGTAACTCTTTCAACCAAGGCATTGCTGACTAGTTGACAGGCAAATGATCATTACCATGGTGCCGAAATCCGGCGAGAGCTTCCACTTGACCCTTCTCCAGACTGTATTAAGGTAGGAAAGCCTCGCATTCATCTATAGTGCTCTCAACTAAGTCTTGGTCTTAGCGCTCCAATGTCATTCTTCTCCACAACGGATATGGGTGTCACAATGAATCGCTTCAGTCAAGATTTGCAGCTGATCGACATGGAACTACCGGTTTCTGCGCTGAATACATTTGCAAGTATGGTTTCCCTGGTAGTAATTTTGTGAATTTTTACTAACATGTCACGTTTCAGCACTCGTTCTCTGTATCGCACAAATGGTTCTAATCGGTGTCGCGTCAAGGTATGCCGCGGTTGCCTTTCCAGTTGTCGTAGGTGCGCTCTACATGATTCAGAGATACTACCTTCGAACCTCTCGACAGCTTCGTTTCATGGATCTAGAAGCCAAAGCTCCTCTGTACTCTCAATTTTCCGAATGTTTGAATGGGCTGGCTACAATCCGAGCCTTTGGATGGCAGAAATCCCTTGAAGAAAAAAATCGACGACTACTTGATCGGTCCCAGAAGCCCTTCTACCTGCTCTTCTCAGCCCAGCGATGGCTAACGTTAGTCTTGGACTTGATCGTGGCGGCCATTGCCACACTTTTAATTATCCTTGTCGTTAAACTTCGTGGAACCATCGGCGGTGGCTATGCCGGTGTTGCGTTAGTTAATATCGTCCAATTCAGCCAGAGCATCAAGCTATTAATCACGTTCTGGACTACGCTTGAAACTCATATTGGTGCCATTGCACGTATCAAGGTGTTCAATGAAACAATGGTGCCTGAAGACAAAGAGTCTGAGAATAATATGCCTCCAACGAATTGGCCTGGAGAAGGTGGGATCGAATTTCAGAATGTCTCTGCCGAATACCGGTAGGTGGTGCTATTTCACAAAATGCAAGGGTGTGGTCAGTTAATATGTGGTATTATAGGCCAGGTGAACCCGTCCTTAAGGGTGTGTCCTTGAAGATTAACCCCGGAGAGAAGATTGGAATTTGCGGCAGAACTGGAAGGTAAGCCAATTTAAATTAGATGCTACGCATCTCCCATAATTTTGAAAAAGCTAACCCATATCATAGTGGAAAGAGCTCAATGGTCCTCAGTATCTTCCGAATGATCGAGTTGAGTGGTGGTACTATCACCATTGATGGGGTGGATCTCAGTACTATACCTCGGCAAGAAATTCGATCGCGAATTACAGGCGTCGCACAGGACGCGTTCCTGCTTAAAGGATCCCTGCGTTTGAATACTGACCCCACGGGATTCTTAGCTGATGGTGCCATCATCAATGCACTTAAGAGTGTGCAACTTTGGTCGGTTGTGGACGAGAATGGAGGTCTTGATGCCGACATCGATGATCTTCACTTGTCCCACGGCCAGAAGCAATTGCTGTGTCTTGCGCGAGCCATGCTCCGACCCAGCACCATTCTAATTCTTGACGAAGCTACCAGCAAGTACGCTATACCTCGTTCCTTCGTGGAAATTCAGTTGAATCGAGCTAATGGCTGTTGTGTGATCTAGTGTCGACAGTAAAACCGACGAAATCATGCAGCGCGTCATCCGCGAAAAACTCTCTCGACATACCATCATCGCTGTCGCTCACAAACTCGATACCATTCTGGACTTTGACAAGGTCGCCCTACTCGAGAGTGGTCAACTCAAAGAATTTGACGACCCGTACACTTTGCTCTCCAGTGATTCGGAGTTTAGCAAGCTCTACGCCAGCACGATGTCAGATCAACCCGATGAGGTTGGCATATTGCCTGATGATATTACTGTTTCCTCGCGGGGTCCTATTTCTCGCTAATTCTAATGTCTTTCTCTCTAATTTCAACTTTTATTTTCTATTTCCTTAATCTTAAATGATGTTTCTGGCTGTTTGCATTTTCATACCTGGGCTTGGGCGGCACTATGGATGAGATAAAATCATACTCGGCGCTATGTGTTGGTTTTGTTGGTATATAGACTACTGTTTTTTTAGGCATAATCGTTGCGGACTTTCTACAACCACACAAGGCTCGTACCTTTTTTTTTTTTTTGGTTGATGGGTTGTTAATGCGCAAGTATTCGCAGGCAGAATACATGAGACCAACATTCAATCATTTATAAACTGTGGATTATATATATCCTCCGTCCTGAGATCCAAATGGTCGAATGCGTGTAGCCTACCTTAGCCCGGAACTGCGTCGTACATAACCTTCAAAAATCCTCCGAATGAAGACGCGAGCCCTGTGAAATGGAGTAGTTAATGCGTTTCAGAACCAGCATCAGCTCCCTCCCGGTTGGTCGAAAAAAAAAAGCTCCTGGAATGTAAATTCGCCGAGGATGTCATGCAATCAGTCCTCTTCTCAACAAGGGCGTTTCTCGCACAGAGATCTAGACTTGTGCCTTATCCCCTAGTTATGTACGTACATGATGTATAGGCTGCTGGAGGAAGCTATCCGGCTTGGGTGCTGGGGGGGGGGAATGAGGTGGCAGTCGGTCAGGTCGAGCCATGCTGTATCTCAGATATTGAGATTGAAGGCAGGCTGTGCTTGTTAAAAGCACTGTTTTTGCTTTTTTATATGCATTTTTCATAGGAGATGCTGAATGGTATGTCACTGGTCTGCATAATCATGGCATACTAATCTATGTATTGCTTTGTGCTATACATATTCTCGATGAAGGGCTTGGGAATCTTGACCGCTAGTCAGTCACCTATCTAACCTCTCGCAAGGCTACCTAGATACAGTAAACACAGTTAGATGATACCAGGGAAGTACCTCGCAATCGCAAAACTTGAAGGGGGTGTGGAACACATGGGATAGATGCACATACTGTGTTACTACTCGCCAACGCTATGGGGCCACGAGGGAATATGAATGAATTCCAGAAGATTTCCATTTTCGTTCATCCCTGCTCGACATTTTGCTTATATCTGATAATCCCGTCGTTTATGACAGCACGGAGTAAACGGCAGCCAGCAACGCGCCCATTTTTCTGCACGCATGCATGATCCCTGCGGTCATGGAGGTATACATATGTACCGAATCCCGACTGTGGTGGTGCTCTTTCAGGAAAAGGGCTCAATGCTTAGCAGGCTATATTTAGCAGAGGTACTGTACGGAGTACTCAGTATGTACTGTGATGCGAGGGCCCTGGTCCATCTGGAGAACATTCCACGAATCTTCCATGAATCAGGGTAGCATCCGAGTCTCCAGTGGCAGGGATGAATCGGGATGCAAGAATTGGAATCGCTGTCTTGATGAGATCTCAGAGGAGTCTCTGATTGTACATACCTGGGTGCATTGACTGTGTTGTGCTTCCATACTGACATTCCATAGAGCGTGATCTAGTTACTAGTTAGACATGGCGTGAGATGAGATGAGATGAAAAGTGTCGGCATGCGGTCATTTTGCCAAGAAATCGGGAGAGGGATCGGCATCTGTTGTAGACTGTCATCCAATCAGCATTCAGGACAGATAAGGTTCTGTGTATCGACCAATCAGATAAAGGCCAATTGGCTGATCGGTCGGGGTAATTCGCAAGTTGAGCCAATCACATCACGAGAACACCGCTCCCATTCGACTAGCCTGTCTAGAATCCTTGGCAGGCCCAACAATGACCACGCTACTTTCCGACATGCTTGATGCTGACTCACTTGTTCGCGTGGTGTGTTTGGGCGTGGTTTCTTCAACTTGCTGCGGTACCATTGGACAAAGGCCGTGAAATTCCCCCAAATTAAGTTTGATTCCATTTAGCGCGCAGTGATTGTAGCGTGGAACCTGGGACGGGAAAGGGTGCGCGCCTCTTTTTCTCCTCAACACCGCCTTCAGACTCAAGACAACCCGCCTCATCACCGCTGTCTTTCTGCACATATCATACAGTAAACTGTACTCGTTGCATGGATATCTCGTGGGCCAAGGGATAGGGAGAAGCCCTTCAATGTATGTACTTTGAATGTCGTCCAGGTCATGCTATTCATTCCACTGTCCTGACTGAAACGAACAGGTACCATATACCGTGCTGCTCTATCAACGATGCACCGTATGAGAATTGAGGCCAGTGAGCTAACTTTTTAGTGCCTCGCCGTTGACTTGAAACTCTCTGCAGATCGGCACTAAACTAAATCTCAACGACATCTCCTTCTCCTTCTCGCCTCCTACACACTCTCTCCCTCTCTCCCTCTCTCCAAGGCCTCTTCTGCCCGAAGAACCCCTTGATGCGCCCAGTTTTGGCCAGAATCTCCATATCAGACCTATATGCATACACCGGGTATTTTCTCCTCATCAGAATGCTGCAATAATCGCAGATTCTACCTTCAACCCCACTGGATACGATATCAAACTCACCCTATATGATTAGCGGACCTACCATTCGTCCAGAAATTCTCCCGTTTATTGCGTGCTGAGCATCATCTTCGGTTGTCCCGTCACCCCTACCAACCCCCCTGCCATGACGACACCAACTTCGACCTCCAGCTCAGCCGCATCTGAGCCCCCGAGGAACCGTAAGTCAGCCAAGCCAGACGATGCTTCGGCCCCCATGCCTCGAAAACGACGCAGGAGAGCTGTTGGAAGCGGTGCGGCTGAAGATTGCTTCACTTGCGCCAGCCGCCAAGTCAGCTGCGATCGCCGGAGACCATATTGTACCCCGTGTTTGGAGCTGGGAGGGCGATGCTCAGGATACAAGACCACCCTGACATGGGGAGTAGGTGTTGCGAGTCGTGGGAAGCTTCGGGGCTTGTCATTGCCGGTTTCAGGGTCGCAGAAAGTCTCTGCGTTCGACTCACAGACACCGCAACCAAAGGGAAGCGAAGAAGTGGCGGACCCTGCACAAGCGCTGGACAGAATCGATGGGTCGGAGCCACCGTTTGCCCCGTTGATGCCACCCTCAAGTACGACTTTACACACAAATACGGCGACTTGGGCGTCGGCAGTACCGACTGTAGCGGTCCCGACCACCGCGGAAGACGACACGATCAGTCCTGTTTCCTCCTGTGGTTATCAGCATCCAACGTCGACGCCAGTATTCCACGGTGTTCCTGCCATTCCACAATCCACACACGTTTCCTCATACCCCAATATAGACGAGCTTGCCAATCAGCAAGGTTGCTCTAGTGCTGAAACGGTAGCTACGCCTACCGATTCTGCCGGCATTGATCCATTCTACCCAACCCTGTGGGCGCACTCGGCGCCTGCGCAAGCATGCGCGCCTCCTCCAAGTCCGCCTGTTTCTGATCAACCTTTACAAGTACGTGCGAACTGCCCCAGAAAACATGTTGCGGACAGTCGATCGGCGAAGTTGGAAGATAATGTGAATCAATCCTCCCCAAATTCATCTGAACCGGGTTGCTCTTCCTCTGACGATGGGCCGCAATCTTCGGCTCGACACACCTCCATGGTCCACCAGCCATTGTGGTCACAAATGGTTGGCCAGACACCGCGCATGCGATATCTCATTGGTTACTACATGGAAGTGATCGCGCCTGTGATTGTCGCCTTTGATACTCCAACCAATCCGTTCCGCATGTACATGATGGAACTGGCAAAAACTAGCGAGTCTTTGCAGCATGCGATTGCCACTCTGTCACTCAGTAACTTGAGGCAGAGAAGGAAGAACTGGGGATTGTCCACTGGGAAAACGCTGCCGTCTCGTCGGTCATGCCAAGCTCACTGTCGTCTGACGGATCAGTCTCTGGCGGAAAGTTTTGGACTCCTTAGTCCGGACGAACAGATGAAGGAAGAGATGCTTCACAAAGCAATTGTGATTCAGTCAGTGAATGTCCAGCTGGCTGATCCAATAGCCAGACGTACAGATGCATTGCTGGCGACGCTGTTAGTATTAAGTATATTTTACATGTGCGACACCGGAATGGCATCTTTCAAAAGTCAGTTTGCGGGTGTCAGGAAACTGTTTGCTCTTCGAAAGAATAGCAGGCAGTCCAATTCGGAAGTGACGAAATGGTTCATGAGGATATTCACCTGGTTTGATACCATGACGGCCGCGGTCAACGATCGTGACAGTGAGTTGAGCGCGGATTATCTTGACCAGGTAACTGAAACTGGCGATGAATGGTCATTGGAAAACCTCGCTGGGTGCGACTCGCGATTGTTTAGGCTGATTGGCCAGCTTAGTCGGCTTAACCAGCTCAGTCAACTAAAACCCGTGGAGCCCACTGAAACCGTGGGAAAGCCCGTTCCAACGGTTGCACCTCCTGCCTCCATGGTCCATTATCCGAGCTTCTCACCTCCTACTTTTCCTAATGGAGATTTCATTTCTTTTTCCCATGACATCCCCTTCAACGCTTATCAACATTCAGATCCGCGTACGGAGTTCTGGCAAGAATGGCGTGCGATGCGACAAAGGCTTGAATCATGGCGTCTTGGTTTGCCAGATCATGTATCTACGACATCCGTTGACCCATCAACGCCCTCATCCACACCTACCTCGGCTCATGGTCCATCCTTTCCCAGTTTTCCACAAACTCCGCAACCACCGACATCTTCTCTCGCCCATGTCTCTCCTGCAAACCTCCCTGACGTCTCCAATATATCCGAATGCTTTCGATATTCAGGCCTCTTGTACCTCGAACGTCTCGCCCATCCGCATCTCCCCTCCAGCCATCCACGAATTCAGAATTTAGTTTACGGCGCTTTGCATTATATCAATGCTGTTCAGTCAGACGTGTTCCTTCTCTGGCCGCTCTTCATTACCGGAGCAGAGTGCGTTCTTGAAGCAGACAGGCAAATCATTCGTCAACGATGCGGCGATATACAAAAGGACTCGGGCTTTGTGAATAACTTGTCGTGTTTGCAGCTCCTTGAGAAGATTTGGGCAAGTGAGTCGAATCTGGGTGCCCCTGCATTCGCCTCAGACTCCATGAGAGTTCCTGTCGGCTTGCGCACAGCCTCAGAGCTTGGTTACATGGGCAATGCTGCAAGTATGGGTCAGTCAGCTACAAACCGAGATCTCCTTGGTGGAGAAGGGTTTAAATGGAGGCGGATCATTGACGCAGAGAAGATGAACCAGGAGTATATTGTTGTTTGATCTATCTGATGATTGTTTCTTTGCATATACCCTCACTCAGTTCTTTTTATGTTTTAGAATACATTCTCCTTTCTCTTCTCCATTCTTTAAATTCTATTTTGTGCGCCGCTCAGCTGGGGCTGGTGGTGTTCGCCTCTACTACCGCGTTCGAATTGATGACTTTGGGAGTCGGCATTTCCTTGGAAATTGGAATTTGAGGATGGCAGTTGGTTGTTGAGCGGAGCATTTGCGCATCATCGCTTGTCCAAGGCGTATTTGAGCTGATTCCCAATTGAATTCAACTATTCTTTATATTGACTACGTTCAGCGTCTTGCTTGCAGTACATCTTCTCGTATGTACAGTAGTTGTCCGTCACTATTAAACATGTGAGTTTTCAGTTTCACGGCATCATTGACCAGCAATGTAGAAGTCGAGTTTGTAGCCACTTGGGAATGCCTCTTGCTAAATCTGATTGTTTCCCCCAGCGAGATGTTGTTTTCTTGTTTCACAACGGGATGGCGAGGGAGTCTCTCAAATTTCTAGGTATCAAAGAAATAAACTAGGCTCTCAAGCACACCTCATATAACAGGTAACTACATGTATACAATTCAGCCATCCATTCTTATGTAGAGTAGCCTGCGTAGCTCTTTATCTTCGGCTTTGCCCTTGCGAACCGCTGGCACTCCCCTCACTCTCACACACAAACACACCCTGCTTTTTGAACTGTTTCCAGCAGATGTAGGAATGCAGTTGAAGCTTCCACGCATGGGATGGCAATCCAGAATCAATCAGCGCACTGGTTATTCCATAGACACAAAGCTCCCAGCTTGAAATCGTATATCTGACACCCATTCATTCAGCCTCCATGCAAAATACATACATAATGTATTCAGGCTCATTTATAAGGGACTGCCCCAGTCGTGCGCGCCGAACAGAGGAATTGAATAGTATGTAAATATCAGCATTTGGTGATTTCGGAGAGTAGGTAGGTTTCAGTCATCCTATCTTTGTGGATATATGGAGATCAGAACATTCGTTTGAAGAGTCTCACTAACTATCTCTGAAGCTTGACTGATTTAGAGATTTGGTGTAGGGTGATATCAAGGCATCAAATTCGATCCAATGTCGAGGCGGCTGGCATCCATGGGGAGGGAGGTAAGGCGTCAGAGGAAGTTTCGCAACTTGCCTAAGTAGATCCTGAAGCTACCTGATCAGTTTCGAAAGAAGAAAAACAGAAGATAAAAAAGGGAAAAGAGGAAAAAAAAAAGAAAAAAAAAAGGAGAAAAACTACTGATGCGCACGACCGGATTCGAACCGGCGATTTCCGCATATCTTGAGAATACGAGTGCGACGCCTTACCGCTTGGCCACGCGCGCTATTTTAATTTGAAATTTAAAATGAAAAACATTATAATATTAACGACAGGAATTGCGTACTTGCAAAACACTTAAATCATCACTGCTAGGTATAGTAGGGAAATAATTGGATTCATTCTTCATTCTATGAAGACAATTTTGAGATTGGCCTTTTGCCAGTTAACTAGTCTAGTTATCAACTCACACAATTGAAAAATCATGTCTCCTACATCATGGATGCTGGGCCTGAAAAGGAGTCTTGGTGAGTGCTATTTTTGCCAGGAACCTTGTGCTTCATGGCCTTGACACTGCTGTTTGATGTCTGGGTAGTTGTTAACAAGCATGCCCTGCATGGCAGAAATAGTGCACAGCCAGATAAAAGACAATATCAGAAGGGACCGAGAAATGACCCATATATCTCCTCCGCGGCAACTGAAGTGGCCAAGCAGCATTTATCAAGCATTCAACGGTGGGCAGGTTTGAAGCCTTTCCATGTCTTATTCCAGCCCAGCACGGAAAGCAAAGGGAAAACAACATTCGTTCACCAAATATTCGGAGAGGATCGCAGTGTATAGTATCCAGTCAGATGCTTGTTGCTGCCTGCGAAAAGTTCAATGAACTGGTCGTCGGACACCCCAGCTCATGACACAGCTGCAACGAGATTAACGGCCGAGCTCCCTTCTCATGGCATAATCAATCCGTGCGAGGATCAACGTAAACAGGCATGCCGTCGATATGACTCTCAAAAAACAGCAGCGGATTTTGTCCGTTAACGAGATGCAATCATTTTTGCCACGTGCCTGTCATTCGTCGGTCGTCTATAGAAACTCCAGTTGCCACTTCTTGAGCGACAAAGGATATATACTGGAATAGGGTCGAGTTGGTGATGTGCGGTTTGATAGCCGTATTTTGTGTTGTTGATAACAATAGCAACATATAAGTGGTGGGACCAGATTTCAATGGCGAGAGGGCGTACGACGTCAACACTGTGAGTGGTCTCCCAGCTTGTCATAAAGTCCTTAACAAGGTCGGTTGCTGAAGTCATCAGGATTCAGTTTGTTGGTTGGTAGGTCGGCGATTATTCGGATGGTATAGTGACATCGTATGGCATCAAGGAATAACTGGTTTATTTTATCCAGGTTGGAATATGAAATCACGAATCTGAAAAGAAACACTGGGAGAGGTGTCTGGTTGTGACTGAGTACGCCCACATCTACTCCATACATACCTCTTGTTAAATGAGATTTACTCCTTTCGCCTCCTGCGTCTGTGTGCCCACAGACTGGCGAATGACCTGTCTCTAGAACATCTCCAGCCGCAGATTCGGAGCTATTTGGATGGACGAGGACGTGAGTCATTATTATTGCCACCCTCCTTTTACTCGTACTTACATTTTACGATCGAGTAGTCGGGGCCTGTATCAACTTGCAGCTCAAATGGCTTATCCTTCAAGCAATGTTTGAATATCTTTGCAGTCTTTCATCAATTGCATTGTGGAGAGTGGAGAGTGGGTGGGGGAGAGGCACATACAAGGAGGTATCAGTGCGTTGTTGTATGCCTTACTGCTCCTCCACACACAAGGGACATCAAAGGTAGGGTAACTGTGTATGCAGGGACTGGATGCAGTTTGTCCATACTTGCAATCTCTAGCTTTCCACATCCATCCCCTTTGTCAACTCTTAAAGGGATCCAGAGATTTTGCTGTATCAAAGACTGATAATTCTTTTTTTGATCTGTCGAAGAAGACGCTGAAAATCCTCAAACACTATTAGATTCCAAGTCTCCAGGTTGAATATCCCCCGTTCAATGAAGGCAGTTGACCGTCGACACCAGGGCTATATAGACCAGATAATCTTGTGTGTAGCCTCTCTCACCAGTCCCGCGGTTGGTCGAGCTTGATCAAGTCAAGCGCCATCGCAAGACTCGCCGCATCTCGGAATGAGCCTTTAATCCAGCACCTTTCGATGACTGCTCCAAGCCATAAAATTCTCAATGCTGGGAAGTTCCTCCCTCCGAGGCCAACCAACACGAGCTGGCCCTGGCGGTTGGTGCTCGAAAAGATCGAAAACACAGGCACGCGCCGTGATGATCTCATACATCACGGCCCCCAACTGACCGATATAGGTATAGATTGAGTAGCCATTGTCGTCTACGTTGTGCATATTGACATCGACATCGACATCGATGGGAGGATGGTGGATTCCGTAACATCGCAAAATTTCATAAGACAGATCAGACGCAAGGAGGAAATCTAGCCAGCACACGATGCCTTTCCAATCCCGTAGGCGATGATAGGCATCCATCTCATGATGAAGCACTTTTAGAAGTCATCGTCGATGTATTTCAGGGGGTATTTTCACTGCGCTGGAGCTAACCGAGAATAGTAACACAACCCCGAGACCCGACTGGATTGAGAAACGGAGAGGACATGGCAACGCATTGAATCACTCATGAATACCATGACTGGTCATTTTGAGTAGTTGCATACTCTCTTTTCAGAACAGGATTTTCTTGTAATTCATCTTGAAATAAGCAAATTTTTAGTTATATCTGCGGCGCTTAGATGAGAAGTGAGAAGCAATGGTCTCCATCCTAGCCAATAATCTAATTAATAGTTAGTTATATGATCTGCCTCTGTGTTCAAATCAGACAGGGATGCGAACGGCAATGATGTCTTCATGCAGCCCATCTCCTCTTGTTGGCTGGTCTTGTTCAACACCAGCGAGGCTGTCGCGTCTCTTGAGTTAGTTAGTTGATACGAAGGCGGGGTAATCAAACTGTACCACTGAGACTCAGAGAGTGCTAGGTAGGGTTCTAGAAAGAATCCCAGGGTTGTACCTGTATGCTAGTTTGTAGAGTTACTGCATCCAGTTTTAAATATAGAACCACCGCAAGGAATGCACTGCCTGAATTTATCGTGATAAGCCTGAGGCTCATTTCACCATCTTGGGGTGGTTTCGTGGTTCTGGTCCTTTTCGCGTCTCTGCATTGAAACCTGGCATCCCTTAGTTTAACTAGTTAATAGTTAACTTACACAGTATGCAGGCGAACCGCTTTGTTTCTTTTGCCAATGGCGCCGCAGCGTGTAAGTAAAAAGAAAAGAGATGTGATAGTATTTTATATTTATTTACTTTTCTTTTCTGTCTGTTTGCATTCTGTGTCCATAGAATAGAATATGTACGAGTACTGTTGGGTTATTTTTGGTTGGGCTGGGCGCGGCTAAATAGAGACCCTGTCCATGCCTGACTGAGGGGCCGGGAACGTGCAGCTCACCACCTGACCGGCTGGGAATGCGGGCAAATTCTGTGCAGCTGCATTGGGTTCTCTCGCTGTGATACGATTGAGTTCGCTGCGGCCTCATGGTCTGTCTGTCTGTCTGTTTCTCCTTTCTGGCTGAGGATGGTACGTCACACAAGCTACGAATGAGAGCTCGAATTGATACTGAATTACTCATCTCTGCTCATGATGACTCCGAATCCAAGGCAGCAGCAAAAAACAAGCGATGGCTGGACCAATGAGTTACGGCTGAATGAAATCTCAGTGCTGGGAAAAAGGAGTGGCCAATCTCACCAGCGGGGAAGCGCCCGCAAATGAGCATGCAAATCTTCCTTGATGCATCCTGGACGGAGCGGAAGGATACATTCAGTCATTGACTCATCGTCAAATTAAACCGCGCGGAAGCCTAGCTAACTAGTGTGCGTCGCGTCTCTCTTCTTTATTTGCCTCTCTGGACGGATCGTTTCAGCTTGTTGCCTTTGATTTCTGGGTTTCGATTCGGTTTCGATTCCGTTTCTTTCTTTTTGAGTGAGAGTGATTGAGGGCTCTTTGTTTGGATTTTTCATTGGACAGGTTCACGATTCCAACAGCGCGCACAGCATGCGTTCTTGGATGTGGTAGGCCATATACATACATTCCACATACTGTAAGTACTGACATATACTGGTTCAGTGGTGTGGCACCAAATCACACCCACCAATACCAGGGTCGGGTCTGGCCACCCTCTGTACCTCGCGATACAGCCCTTACCAGCTTAGCCGACACGACCAGACCAATCAGAGGCCAGAATGCAGGGTTGTTGTGCCCCATCGGCCCTGTGGCGTCAAAGGGGCCTGTCTTGATCCCTGTAATTATTCTAATTTGTGACATGACAAAGCCCGGCTTGGCTGAGTCTTTTCGCCCCTCCCGTCCGAAGATTAATAAAGATTACAGACCACTAGCGGTACGAGCTGGTAATCATCATTACATACGGTATATATGGGAAAAGACGCACGCACCACCTCTCACACACACACAAATTCAGATATTATCACAATTTTTCACTCTCGCCTCTCTTCTGCTTCCATCAACCTCCAAATCCTCTTGGGTTGACTCCCTCACATCAATCGCATCCAGATCTCTTGTGTATTCAGACGGGTCTCTTCGTCGTCCTCATCTACCTTTGCCTTCAACTGAGCCGTTGATCAGGTTCTCCCTCGTTCTGTTGGATTGCTCCCAGCCTTCGATCCAGCTTACCGATCCCATCTCAGCCTGTCTGGCGTTGAGCAGTTTGCACCAGAAGCTCAAATGCACCGCGAGCAAGATCAGTCCTACCTCTTTCTCTTGCCTCCAATAGATACCTCACCGCGGTGACGGACTCGTAATATCGTTGGTTTCCAGTTTTTGCGAAGTGATATCCTGTACAATATATTGTGTTCTCTCCTCTTTTTTGCTTGCTCGTGTTTTTGTTTTTGTTTGTGGTTGGCTTTTCGACGCTCTGGAGCCGGGGTTCTGTCTCATTCCATCTTCCTCTCCGTCGATAAAGGAGTTTTGCTGGGTTTTGAAGGCGCTGGTGCATCCTTTTCGTCTGAACTCTTACGGGCATTCCCACGAGCCTCCCCTCCATGCCTAATCTTCGATAATGTATCACTACTCCAGTCCACCACCCGGGTGGTCTGATCCCTACGACTTCGCGCATTCGCCGTCCGCGCCTTATACATATTACCCTGCTCAGTATGCCTCACAATATACCTCCCCGCGCACCAAAGGACACGCCTACCGAGCCAGCTATTCGGGGCCGAGGGATGGTGGACCATACTACTCATCGTCGGGAAGCCAGTTCCCGTGGCAGGCTTATTACGAGGGTGTGCCGGAATACGTCGCGGCGGGGCACAGGCAGGAACATGTAAGTGGTGCTTTTGGTGGTCGGTCCCGGCCGCATAGCTGGCAGAAACCCCGTCGTCCCTCAATGCCAAGCAAAGAACACTACAATCACTTCTCCACACCCCGAGCACGCAGACAGTCCGTCTTCTTTGACGACGATCGGCCTGAGTCGGACTCTGATGCCCATGTACATACCCCTTTCAGTGCACGACCCGGTGGACCTTTTTATGAACCCAGGACGTCGCGCCATGCTGGCCAGCGCCCTAGATACGAACCTCGTCGTGGGGCATCCACTGATACTTATTTTGATTATGGCCAGATTCCCACTGCATACGACGAGGAAGATGTTCCCAAACGTTCGCGTGCTCGTCGCGCGTCGACTTCAGCCCGCGCGCAGCAAAAGCCACCCAAGCCCGCCAAAAATGCCAAAACACCGCCAAAGGCGACCGAAGACGACGCTCACCGTGCTGGTATTCCTGCTGGCTATTCGACAAAAAATTGGGATCCCACAGAAGCTCCTATTCTCCTTCTGGGCAGCGTCTTCGACGCAAATTCCCTTGGCAAATGGATCTACGATTGGACGGTCTTTCATCACGGTGCAACGGCTCCCATGTCCGATGTTGCGGGTGACTTGTGGTTGCTACTCATTAAATTGGCGGGCAAAGTCAAAAGAGCTGATGAATGTGTCCCGTTAATTCACTGCAGAGAAACGAGAGAAATGGTTGAAGATTTTTTGGAGAGTGGTGAGCGGCTGTGGGCTCGGTTCAAGAGACTGCTCAAGGCCTGCGAGTATTTCATGTGGAAGGCCGCCAAACGAGAAAATGGTGACGCGTCCATCACCATGGGCCGCACTGCTGGATGCGAGTTCGTCGACTCCATTTTCGGTCGTGATCGGGAATTGGAGAACACGGAAAAATTGATGAATAGTATCCGGCTGTGGAACATGCGGTTCGATGCGAATTGTGAGGATATCCTTCGCCGACCGACAGATGTTTGATTGCAGGCACGCAGCTCTCTTATTTTTAGATTTGGTTCTGCCTAAGTTTGATCATTGGAGGTCAGACCAAGCATTACTGATCAGCAGTCTAAATTTGTCGTTCGATATTTTTGCTTTCATGTTCGACGGGGCAATCCTGGAGTCGGTTTACTTTCACATTACCAAAACCATTGCGAGGATCCCTGGCATCCTCTTTTCGAATCGACCGTGTTCTGAGTCTTGTTGACTTTGTTTGAAGATGTATACATTGCCTGCCGTCGCCGGCACCCAAACCCTATACTACACCACTGAGATACCAGTCTAGCTCTTATCGTTGGGACTTTTCTATTCGTTCCGAACCTATACTAATCTGCTCCGGCGCCCGGGAATGCATTTGGGGGGGGTTGTCTGTATTGAATCGTATCCAGTTCGACACCGTTGCATAAGTATTACCTCATTGCTCGGCGCGATACATTGTTCCTCTCTCTCTCCGGTTGTCCGCGGTCGGCTATCGAGTTTTCAGCCTCTTTTTTTTCGTGTGGGAAGTTCCGCTGCTAGTAATAGTGAAGGCTGTGGCCCTTTGATCTTATTCTACTCCTGCTCTTGTCTTGTTGTCTTTCACTTGCTTGTTTTTTAATGATACCACTCTGTTTCTTTTTGTCTGTTGTGCTCTGCCTTCTTGATATAACTTTTTGCTTCGCGACGCTCTTTATCTGCCTACTTTAATATGTATATACGTGTATATACACGTTTGCAATAACAATTTACAGCTCTTCTTCTACGTGAATACATGGCCCATGGTGTTGATATCATTCGAGTTGTGCACACGAGAACCAGCATCTGGCGGGCATAGCCCCCGATTTCAAAAATCGAAGCAATCATTCACAATCCTCAAATCCAATCATACTCCTCAAACTCCCGGGACGAAATGCATCGCGTCATTGCCAAAAATCTCACATAGCTATATCATACTTGTCCCATTCATCCTGGCAATTCAGAATCTAAACTCCAGCATTCTAGACCTTCACCCCAATCTTTCCCACTAAAAACAGCACACGGGGCCCAAAAAAGAAAACCTTCTATTGTAACTACAGTAACTAACTTCTCGACTAGTTAGTAGTTACTGAGCGATGATAAACTTCCCGTCCCCGCTCGCTGCGTTGTCCACTTCATCTTCTTCCCAACACAAAGGTCATCGGGCTGCTTTCTCAAAGAGATCGTATGTACGGAGTATGTGTATGTATGTATGTGTTGGCCAGCCTTATCAGATACTCGTTTTGCTCACCGCATTTTTTTATTTACATTAGTATGTATCTGAATGGATGATGTTGTTTGCCTTGTTGTTGTTGTTAGGCATGTATGCATGGAGGGTGTAAATGCCCAAGGTTGGTTGAGCGGGGAAACCAGTGGTGATGATGATGATGGTGGTGATGATGGTGGTGGGCAGTGTGATGTGATCCGATATTCGGAGGTTTAACTGACAGGTGAAAACTGTTGCAGGTGCGTGGTGTTAGTTATCTGTTTTCGAGACTATCTCGCTCTTTCTCGGTATCAGTACACTTGTACGCACATGCAGAGATGGGTAATCTGCTGACCTTCCCGTTGACGCCATAAAAGCGAGGGGTTTTCTTTTTTCCTTTTCTTCTATGTAAACTAGTCCCTTGCAGACGGCGCGGCCCTAACTAGTGCTGGCCTGGCGGGCGCTTATACACAGTAGTGACGCACCCCCCCCCCCCCCCCCCCCCCCCCCCCCCTTCGAACTCATACCGGCGACCGCGGCAATTTCCTGCTCCCCTTCCAAAACCACCAGCTATTCGCAATCACAAACTTACTCCCCGCCGCAATCCACAATGCCGCCTCGATGCCCCCCGTCGCGCGCGCCAACCACCCGCCAGCAATCGCGCCCACAACCACGCCAACCACGGCGTTGAACCGTCGATTGCGCTTCACGTTCTGCGCCAGCGGGAGCAGCAGCCCTGGGTCGGATGCTAGGTCGTAGTACAGACTTGTGAGCACGGTGGTGGGGATCTCGCTGAACCCCAGCAGGCGACTGGCGGCCATCTGGCCCGAGGATTGGAAGGCGACGAGCGCGATGGGGATGAGTTGGAGCAGTGTCGCAGTGTCGGGTTTGGGATCGTCGGCGGGGGCCGTGGGGTTAACGGTGGTTTTGGTGCTGCTGGGTTGGGAGCGCGGGGTGGCGCCGGAGATAATGCGGGTTTGGAGCAGGGAGGCGGCGATGAGGAGGAGAATGCATTGGATGGCGAAGGTGCTGATGAGGGTGCGGCGTTGTTGCGGGCCGACGCGGCGCGTCGTCAGGGAGAAGAGGCAGCTGCCGATGACGAAGGAGCAGATGGAGACGAGGGATTTGAGCCATTTGGAGGATTGGCGGAGGCCGTATTCTGAGGCGCCGAGGCCGAGGAAGACGGTGTTTCCTGGGGGAACAACACGGTCAGTGGTTTTGTCGTTGACCGGGGACAATATATGCGTAGAAGTCACGTACCAGTCTGCATGCTCACGAAGCATCCCCATGCTCTGATGACGGAGCTGTCGCAGAGTCCAGAGAGGAAATAGCAGAAGAGAAAGATGAGGTCTGCATGTTGGAGGTCGATTTCTTCCTCTAGTCGTTGTGCAAGCCAGCTCCGTTGGGATCCCTCAGAAACAGTGCATATATCATGCTCGTCGGCGGGCGATTCTGAAGCGTCGTGCGTATTTTGCTCAGTGATATTGTGGTTGCTTGGTTTCGGGAGGTCTTGGGCCATCTGTCCCTGGCCTTGTCTAGCTTCTTTGGATATCAAGACTTCGATGAGGGCTTCTGATGAGGCTTGAGAGAGCTTTTATGAGTAGAGTCTATTCAAGCTCCCCAGACTTCTTGCTCGCTGGATCATACAGATCTCCATAAGGGATAAATTGTAGTAATACATATCGTTTAAAGGAAGAGGTTTAAGTGTACTCTATAGTAAAATTCCTTTTTTGCTTAACACAAAAAAAAAGCTTCAAAAGCAAAGTGATGACTAGTTAACTAGTTCGACCTGGTCGACGATCACTGAAATTTAAAAGCAGAAAAACCTCAGATCCTTGCTGGCAGCATATAGATGATAGTTGTATGATATCAGGGCAGGGGTAAAGCTCCTCTCTATTGTCTGATTGAACCCGAAGCTGTGACTGACCGCAGACAGATTCAGCACCGAAACCAGGATGATACCAAGCTGCTGTTCAAAATGCAGTCCCACAAACATACATATTACAAGTCAACCTGGACAATTAGATATTCAAGTTGATGTTTTTAGAAATCAGTTTCATTTTTTCACTTCAGAAAAGATACATACTATGTGGTGAGATGTGGACATAGTACCTAATCGCCCCTAGAAGGTTACCCGTAGTTAAGACTCTATACATGTGTTAGGTACCTAATAAGGGGAGTATAGGTCGCCAGGCTTCCTTCTTAGTGGCTCCTAGGGGTGCTCAGGTTGTTTATTAGGGGTAAACTAGGGGATTATTAGGAGTGCTAGTTATTAACACATGTAACATTGATACCTACACAGTACATAGGTAACTAGTCTAGGTATTTAATTATTACCGGAGTAGAGTTAATCCACCCCGGATATCAATTTCACTTCAATCTTCCTCAGCTTCAAGCCCATTCCCAACAATAATGTCGTTCGTCAATCCTCTTCGATGGCCCATATGGTCGACATTATGGCGCTCGGTGTCACGATTTGTTCAAGGGCTCATTCATTTACTTTATCGGCCATCAATTGAACGTGATGAACGATTGGACGAGGTTGCTGGAGCGGGCGGACATACAAAACCGCAGAGTGTAAGGGTGAGCTCTATTCCTCTCACGACGCGTTTCTCACTGGCATTCCTTGTTTTGCTTTAGCCGTCCCGGTCCTGCAAACCTTCCCAATACCCAACGACAGTAACCTATCGACATGTTCACCTCAAACCTAACCTGGAAATTCCAAAGCCGCGTCCTGGAGAAGTGATATATATTGCAAAGGGCCAATTTCTAACCAGAGGAGGGACCGCCATTCTTGAATTATTGCCGTCTGGTGCGGTAGTCAAGACTGCATCTCCAAATCCATTTTGTCCTCCGGAAGAAGAAGACTGCCGTCGAAACATGCGTCTCGAAGCTCAGATCTATCAGAAGATCGGTGATCACCCTCGTGTGCCAAAGTTTATACAATGGGACCCCGATACGTGTAGTCTCACAATAGACTATATGAAAAATGGAAATCTTCGCGATTACATTAGACTGAATTTCGACACATTGACGTACGAACACCGATTCCGATGGGCGAAACAAGCCGCAGAAGGCCTCCAGTTGCTTCATTCTATCGGAGTTGTCCACTGTGATATTTCGCCTCGGAATTTCCTGTTGGACTCATCTCTAAACCTGAGAATCTCTGATTTTGCTGGTGCTTCCCTCTGTGGCTCTGAACCGTCCGCATTTGCGGCTACTCGCTTTCGTCATCCTAGTTGCAATTGGGATGTTGCTCCGCGGTTTGAAGATGATATATTCGGGCTTGGTTCACTAATATACTTTATTATGACTAACAACTACCCATATGAAGAACTTCCTAGTGACGAGGTGGAAAAACTATATAAACATCGGGATTTTCCTGAGGTCGCTCATCTTGCCTGTGGCGCTATCATCAAACAGTGTTGGAATCAGCAGTTGAACGCAGTTCAAGTCTATGACTCCTTGAAATTGATCGTACCTTATTCGTTGCTTTCCTCGTAACCAGTTTACGCTTGTTATATTCGGCGTCTCTCTTGCACGTACCGACCTCGTATTTTAACGCGTATCATGCTCGGCATAACCTTCGTCTCGATGTGATGGACATAAATTACGACTGTTTGTTTGACCGAGATGGACCTCGGGCGGGTTTTCACAAGGGGTTTGGGTTGCTGCGAACCGTGGACAGCCCTCTGTCACTAAATCACGAGAGATTCGAGTGCAAGATGATGGGCAGCGGGCGTATCGCGTGGTAGTGACGTGAATCTTGCACATATCGATCTGCATCTCTGTGAGCTTTTTGAAGTAATATTGGAGTCATCAAGCGACATACATTTCTGTGATAATCAAGGTGGTTTGGGCTGATGGATCGAAGTTTGAGAGTGAGGAATCACCTATAACTAAATAACAACTTATTTATTCCGTATTCTACCTGCATATGTAGGCAGACATACCCTACAGCAATACCCCGCTTCTGTTCCGCTTTGTATGTACCCTACATAACTCCGCCACCTGATTTGGCGATGCGCATTCAACCTGGCCCATTGTTCTTCTAGCCCAGTCAAATACGGCTTTCTTCCTGGAGTGCGAAGTGCTGAGATTGTCATGTCGGTCGTTTCTTAGGGCTTCATTTGTTAGCATCCCTGCCTTCTCGACTTCTCGCATTCCCAAGGCAGGGCCTGACATTGCAGACCTGAGTCCATCAGGTGATGAAGCCTCTAATTATGTATGTACAACGACACAGGGCCTAAGCTAGGACATTTTATACTCAGTGCACTTTTATAAGTGTTCAGTTAATCCATCATACCCCTGGCTGTTAGAAATCAAGAAAGTTGCTCTGCACAGTAGTTATATAACTATCCCACGAGGATTTTGAACTATGGTCTAGATCCCAAACTATCAACATCTGCTGGAGCTCCAGTCCACTGATATGTACTTAAAGAAGGTCAAGAACGCCCTTTTCCAGAAAATTCATCTCAGGTTTCATTTACATCTATCTTACCCAACGTCCATGTGAGGAATTTGCTTGCCAAACCATCGAGGACCGGTATCTCCCCGCTGACCAATCTGATCCTGGAGCGCCCAGGTACCATCGTCCGCAACGTATTTGCCCAAATCAGCGTCACAGTCTGCCGTGGTCTTGCAAACCTGTCAATCGTCAGTTAGAAGGAGAAGCGCTAAGAAGTTTGCCAAATGGCTATGGCGAAGCAGCTCACTCGGAATATGAGATTTCCAATGTCGCCTCCTGACTGGTATGTTCTGTCAACAGCACAGTTCTACATGGAGAAGGATAACTTGTTAAGTTGGTGGTCTTTGAAGAATATGAAAAAAAGCGGGGGCATATATTACTCCTATTTCCTTTCACCAGCTCTAGATAGAAAGTATGGTGATTCAGGATACATACCCGATAAAAAAATATCATACAACTTTGCTTCCAGATATCATTTTTCAAGTACTGCTCCCATCCTCATTTGAACCGGGAAACTCGGCCATAGAATCCATAGTAAACCCAGACGGGTTGAACCCCTCCGGGCGCTGTTTCATCAAAGCCTGTTCCTTCAGACGTTCTATTCGCTGGTGACCGGGGTAAATCGCTAATGTGTAGTATCGAAATTTTAATTCGGGAGGCAAGTCGTTTGGGTTTCTGACTTCATGGAGGCCTGGTGCAAGTATTTCAAGCTCGCGTCGCTCTATCATTTCTTCTGCAGTTTCCCCATGACTAGGCAAGGAGCTTGAAGGCGAGGGAAAGTAATATGGGGCTCTTGACGTTGTTTGACCGCGTCTGCAGGTTCTCTTGCGCTGCACGGATGATGATTCTCCTGTTGTTGCTGTTGTTGTTGCCGCCTCATCCTCCACTCTGGATCGTTTCTGAGAAGATGGAAAACCCGGTGGAGGTGGCTCGACGATAGTTCCCTTTCCCTTCCAGAAACGACTTGTAGAATTTCCACTTGGTTCTACTAGACCAAATATTGCCCAGGCAAACCGAATTAACAGTGAATCACTTGACAGTCGGTCAATCGGAAGAAGCCTGCGATTGTTATATAGGGGGAGAAGATCATTTGTAGGCCGGAGAAAGTGAACCACAAAGTCAGTGAAATCACCACTGCTGCCCTTGGGCACAAACACAATACGGTGGGTATCCAATGCAATATGAATGTCCGCCCGAAGGAGCATCATGTTTGCCAAATTTTTCACTCCGGCCTCCAGATAATCAGTAACTTCATTGGCCCTAAACCAATCTTGCTCAGTAACGGGACACAGATGAGCAGTTTGTGTGCCGGTGCTGTGTCCAGAAACGCGACAGGAGCCATCCATGCCACGTACAAGCAATGAGACAGCAGTTGATGTCTGTACATCTTCAGCAGGGATGATTCGATGGAGACATGGCCACCAACTGGGGACTCCGTGATGGGGATACCACCAGTCGCGAAAGCGGCGGCAGATTGGATAATTATAGGGTGAAGATGTCTGCACCGATGGCTCTGGGTCAGGTACATGCAGATAGTATATTCCATGCTCCAACATGCCACTGTCATTTTGTACTGTCGTAATGGGTGGTTCAGCAGGATCACTTGATCTTGAAAGATATCCACTGAATGCATTTCCAGCAACAATGGCAGCAGCAAGCCATACAGTTCGAGCATGGCACAGTCCACGGTCGGGATCATCTAGTGCATAGAGTTGTAAGAACACATTCTCACCCCTTGGCCATGCAGGATGACAGATTTTAATTTTGTGTATTGCACTTGTGGAGTGGATGAAGTCTGCAGGCGGCAAGACTGTGAATGACTGGCTTTGAAATTGTGTAGGATTCTCAGGTGGTAGATCCATTTTAAAAAGGCACCAAGCAGAGACTTGGATGTAGCATCACAGAGAAGAAAAGAGATGAAATTAGATGGCCAAAACCAGTATTATATCATGGAGCAAGAGATGAGAAGTGAGATGCTTCAATTTTGACAGTTATGGTGAGAGTTATACAGATAACTACGGGGCAACGATGGCAAATTCAAGATCAACCCCCCATTTTTATAATGGACACCCCCGCTAAACCTAATTAGGAAATGGATAAATGTCAAGTTGATACTCCATACTCTACTTGAATGAGTTCCTATCAAATTCTTTGAAGTTTCTGCTGTCATGAAGCTTGTCTCTTAGACTCCTGAGGTTCATATCTCTTTCCAATGCGAACATCTGGTAAACTGCCTGTCTGTGGAATAAAGAGAAAATTATGATCTGTATGCCATTGTGACAGAATGAATCTTGATTCTCAAGCTCTGAATTGTGAGATGCTTCTTCGGACTTGCAATTGATGCGTTGAGAATAGCTTGGTGAGAACGAGGGAACAAGTAACAGGCATTAAGCAAATGGAAATCTCACCAATCTGTAGTTATATGCTTGTCTTTGAGAACAACATATGCTGTTCAGCAATGGTTGTCATGAAAAGCAATCCAGTTGCACGACACTGCGATCCTGCCATTCGTATTGGGAATTTCCACAACTGATCTTTTAAATGGTAAAGATATTCAGCTGCAATATCAGAAATTAATACTCTTGATCAGACTCTTTAGATAGCTCCTGGTACTTTATTCAAGCTATGTGTGCACTACTGAATGTTTCTGGACCATCCTAAACACAAATGTAATATCAAAATTAAGTCTCTGCTATTCCAGTAGAAGGCTGAAAATGTTTTCAAACGAACTGCCGAATGGATTACCTCGGTTCTCGCTCTAGCCAGTAAGGAGAATCTTTTTCTTTTTTGACAGTCAGTTTCAACTTCAAGTCACCTCCAGAAACCCCACTCTTTTAACATTTAGCAAATATAGAGTCACATCGAAGGACAATTCTCCGGCCAAGCAGAACTGCGCTATGCAGTCCTTCTCCTTCTCCCCCATGGCCAGTGACCTCGGCTTTGGTTGACATGCTGGTCGTTCCCCGGATCGTCCAGTCGATCGTCAGTCGAGGCTCGTATAACCATCTTGGACGTTGTTTACCTAGCATTCCCTCTCAAGACCGACATCTGCGCTCATCATCTCTCCTGCTCATTCTCTAAGTTTTGTCGCTGGGGGAAAATTGACGCCTGGTCCTACATTAGTACTTTCAGGAATGCCGGTTTCTATCGCCGACACGGGGCTGGACGTCGAACAAAAGGCCAATCAAGAATACATTACATCTCAAGATGAGGCGACCACGAAGGACGCGGTGGTTGTACCTGATCCTCAGAAGGAGAAAGCCTTGATTCGGAAAATTGATCTGCACATTGTACCTTTCCTGGTCCTTTTATATCTCTTCAGTTTCTTGGATCGAAGTAAGTGAAGCCTCCCCCGTTTTACAATTTGATGATACGGCAGCTAATGCATGATGGTTTGGTTGCAGTAAACATCGGCAATGCACGACTGTATGGCATGGAGGAGGATCTAGGGCTGCATGGGGATCAGTTTCAGATTGCGGTTTCTATTTTCTTTGTGCCTTACTGTGTATGTTTCCTCATGAAGGAGAGGAGAAAAGGGCCCAACGCTAATATCACTTGTCATAGATTCTTGAAGTTCCGTCGAATTTAGTGATTAGAAAGCTCACAGCTTCTCGATATATCGCTTTTATTACACTATCCTGGGGGATCATCGCCACTTTGACTGGGATCACGAAGAATTTTGCTGGTCTTATGGTTTGTCGAATTTTCCTTGGGATTGTTGAGGCAGGCTTGTTCCCCGGCTTGGTTGCCTATATGACCTTATTCTACGGAAAACGAGAAATTGCACTTCGTGTTGGGTACTTGTTCAGCGCTGCGGCACTGGCAGGTGCATGTGGTGGATTACTCGCGTATGCCATGAGTTATATGGATGGAGTCGCGGGCCAGAAGGCCTGGCGATGGATTATGATCATAGAAGGATTGCCATCTGTGCTTCTAGGCCTGATAACTTGGTTTTGGTTCGCAGACGACCCGGATACGGCGTATTATCTTAGTGACGATGAGAAGGCTTTGATGGCAGCACGCCGTAGTCGTGAAATTGGGCAAACTGAATCTGCCCAACAGTTTCATATGAAGGATGCAAAAGAAGGTGCTAAGGATTGGACAATTCTACTTTTTTCCCTGGGCCAGTTTGGCGTCGATGCTGTTTTGTACGGATACAGCACGTTCCTGCCTACCATTATTCATGGAATTGGTCGATGGACAGCTCCCCAAGTGCAGGCTCTAACAATCCCATGCTATGTTGTTGGAGCTGTCAGTTACTTGCTGGTGGCCTGGTTCAGTGATAGGACGCAAAAACGCGCAGTCTTCATACTGATATTCTGTGGCATTTCTATTGTGGGCTACGGTGTTTTGATTGCAGATACCAGTGCCGGTGTGCATTACTTTGGATGCTTCTTAATTGCTGCCAGTCTTTACGTTTGTGTTGGTCTTCCGCTTGCCTGGTTACCGACGAATTTACCGCGATTTGGAAAACGAGCCTTTGCCGGTGGCCTCCAGCTTACACTCGGGAATACTGCTGGAATCGTCACACCGTTCCTTTATCCAAACCGCAGTGCCCCGAGGTATGTGATGGGACATGTTGTGACACTGTTACTGGCGGCAGTTTCTGCGTGCATGTTTGCATTTATGTGGTATTGGTATCGACGGGCTAATGCACTAAGAGAACAGGGGAAGGAAGACAGTAAGATTGAGGGAATGACTGAAGAAGAGATTCAAGAGTTGGGTGATCGCAACCCTCGATTTCGGTTTGCCACCTGAACATTTCTCCTTGCAGATTAGTTATATAATTAACCACTGCTTTTCGTGATTGAGTTCTGGCTGCAGCTTTCATTGAACAGTAAACCCCTCCTTTGTATTATTGCCCTACACATGCCCTTCATCTCATTACCATTATAGAAGAAAGTCTGTCTGAATCAGAACTCTATACTTTAAAGAGAGCGGCAGCTAGTTGTACCGGTCTTCTTTGAACCTCAAAACAGACCCTGCTTAGGGAAGACTGGACAACAATGGGGATACATGATCCTAGAGCTTCCAACAATAAGTCATCCTTCTTCGGATCATGCTTAACTAGTAGAATTAGTTAAGTCAGACTCCCAGTTTTGGATCGGCGGAGCGAAAGCTGGCAATGTGCTCAGACAAATGTTACTGAATATCACATCTAATGAAGCATCAGCAAACCTACAACCACGATATGTCGGCCAACTTTTCTCAGCCTCCGCGTCAAGATCTATGAGCAGCTTTTGGTGCTCCAGGAACCTGTTATGTGTCCCATACATCTCTAGCGTTAGTACTCTCCGCGAGCACTCCATCCGGAGCTCCTTCTCGCTAACAAAACGGACCAGTTCGAAGCCAGCGCAGACTTTATCTGCCTTATGGTAGCCTAAACGCGCGTTTCGCAGTTCGCAAATGCACGGGAGCCTGGAGTCCCTGGACAGGGATTAGTTAAAGCAGCTACTGCCCTTCAGCCTTGCGCTTCGATTTCCAGTGGAATAGAAGGGCAAAATGTTTTATTGATGTGGCACCCACACTGAGGCAAAGCGAATCAAGTGGACAAACGTAATGTGCTTCATTCCTTAAAAGATTTTGGAATCACGGAAAACAACGTGTAGCGCAGCCTAACCAGACTCTTAGACATATATTTGTATTGCTCTGTCATTTTATCCCCTCTATAATGACAGGACTCATCTTCCCATTCGACGACCGTCTTAAATTGGCGCCTTGGGATTTTCTTCTGCTCCTCCTATGTCATGCGTTAGCCGTAGTGGCTCTTCCTTCTCTCCTTGTTCTTCCTTTCTAATATCGGAGGGTTTCGTGTCGATCTTGTCGGCCGTGTCGGCCATATTTAGAGATTCAACCAGAGGATTTGTAGCCACATCTTCGGGCTTACAAAAGCTCTCAAGATCATCCGGATCGAGGAGGTTTGGGTTGGGAATAAGCTTCAAGAACATTAACCAGTTAGCATGTAGTACTCAGACGACAGGACATGATGTATACCTCGGTGCGTATTGGAAGTATACATCCGTAGCGCTTGTGCTCGTCAAACCAGTACCCTGCATGCCGGTGGACACCTGCAATCATGCTGGCAGTAAGACTGACATATCGGGGAGTGCTCTTAACTCTGAATGCTAGTACATCAGAGTCATAATGATCCGGATTATCGTAATCGAAGAGGATATCCACTCGTCGCCACGCTTTTCGGGTACCAATGTGAAAGACCTTGGAGTAGTCGCCGGAGGCAAACTTTACCACCTGCCTGATAAAGTACTCGTCGTCTCCGGTATGCTTATCAAACTTCTTCCTTGAACAGAGGACAAGACACCGTCTGGGGCCTGGCTTTGAAAGAGGATGATCCATTTGGCAGAAGATGACCTCGGCGATTTGACATCGAGGGTGCGTTGTGATTCGTCTCTTTGAAGACCGTGCGCTGAGAGCTTATTCCAATGTAGTAACTAACTGAAAGTTGATTGGGTGCAGGTGGGCGGCTGTAGCTAGTACTAATATATATGTATCATGCAAGCTTGGCTGCAGCCTGCTGGACGCCTAGAGGTTATGGACTGACTTGCACAGCCTCGTTCCCACATTGTGGCTAGTGTAGTTAACTAGTTAACTAGTTACCTAATTATTCATCATGTGCCTCAAGCTCGGCAAATAAATACGGAAGCACGGAGTACTGTGTACAGTTTTTAAATGCAACATGTGGGATACTAACTCTAGGACGTCTCCGTGCAACAGGCTACAGGAGAACTGACCGAGCAGACGACCAAGTCGCTCGTAATTTTACTATTATTGAATCAAGTTGATATACATATGATTTTGTTCCTCGTGCTTCCAGAATCGCGACATCACATTTGGGAGCACCTGGCAAGCCCCGATAGCACTCAAGAAAGGGTAACTTACCACAGTACCGATTCCCCGGACCTGACGGCACGATCGGGCGTTGTGTGATCCGACGCACCTCGTTTCCTGAGTCATGTTGAATTCTAATTCAAATGCCATGGCACAATACAGACTCAGCCTCTTACAGGCCTTAAGTCTCGCTTAATGGCATTGACGTCAAATCTTGAGTTTTCGTCCATAGCTGCTGGCTTTGGGTTGGAAATGCGTCCATTAACTACATACATACATATGTATATCTGGAAGGTTAGTTAGTTATTGTGGTTCCAAGATGATCCGTCTCCGGACTCCGGGGGGAAGTTGATTGTAGAATTCCAAATTCTGCATGGCTTTGCCACTGTTGCAGATTCTTCATAAGACGTCCAGACGGACGAACTGATGGGAGGTTGATATCGATTTGCGGCTCTTTAGTGCAGATCATGGATGGGGCATCTGATAAGATTGGCGGTCTTCAAAGCACCCATGCAGCGGTTAACCCGATTGGGACTAATGCGGATTCAGCAGGAGCTTCAGCCAACGTCGATTTAAACAACGACGATGCTGGACATGAGGAGCTATTTCTTCCACTTCGTTCAGAATCATACAATGGGTCTCGACTGTCGACAGAGTCCCGTCCTGAATCACCAGACTCACCATCTTCCCTCAACGGCTGCGAAAGGGAGTATGCCAAGCAAGGAAACGAAGATGGCGGTATCAGCGAGCGTATCCCCAGTCAGAGGCTCCCGTTGTCCGAATGGACAAGTGCCAACACTGCGGCATCGACAGAATGGGCGAATCTCCAGACCATTGTCTCTAATATGTTTGGGCGTGCACGGCAGGAAGTTTCTGAGGAGGAAAAGACGAGACATGTTGGGGTGATTTGGAAGAACTTGACGGTGCAAGGCGTGGGATTTGGCGCTACATTGCAACGGACGAATTCCGATACACTTCTCGCGTTACCAAGACTCTTCTGGAGGCTACTTACAGGAAAGGTGCGGAAAAAGAGGCCAATTAGAACTTTATTAGATGACTTTACGGTTTGTGGCCCCCTTTGATGATATTCCTCTTTGATATTGTAAAGCTGATTGGGTTCACAGGGATGTGTGAAGCCTGGAGAGATGCTTCTTGTCTTGGGTCAACCTGGCTCTGGTTGCTCTACGTTTTTAAAAGCGTTGGGCAACCAGCGCGCAGGATATGAAAGTGTTGAGGGCGAAGTTACATATGGTGGGACTGACGCGAAGACAATGGCTGAAAATTATCGGTCGGAGGGTGGGTAAAGATATATTTTTTACGCTACTTTCATACCGTTGCTAATCCATTGCGGTGATTTTACAGTTTTGTATAATCCCGAAGATGACCTACATTATGCCACCTTGACAGTCAAACAAACTCTCAACTTTGCTATCAAGACACGTACGCCAGGAAAGGAGTCCCGCAAGCCCGGTGAGTCCCGTCAGCAGTATAGAGACACATTTCTAAAGAGCGTTGCCAAATTATTCTGGATCGAGCATTGCCTGGATACAAGAGTCGGAGATGCAATCGTCCGTGGAGTTTCTGGGGGAGAAAAGAAGCGTGTGTCGATAGCTGAGGCTCTCATTACAAAAGCCAGTACACAATGTTGGGACAATTCAACGCGTGGCTTAGACGCGAGTACCGCTCTGGAATATGTCCAAAGTCTCAGGACCCTTACGACTATGACCCATGTGTCGACGTTAGTGGCAATATACCAGGCTTCGGAGTCGCTGTATAAACTCTTTGATAGAGTAATCTTGCTTACTGAAGGGAAATGTGCCTATTTTGGCCCAACGAGCGACGCAAAGGCTTACTTTGAGAGCCTTGGCTTTGAGTGCCCAACCAGATGGACAACTGCGGACTTCCTAACCTCAGTCACTGAACCACATGCTCGAAGGATCAGAAAAGGCTGGGAAGACCGTATACCGCGGTCCGCTGAACAGTTCAAACAGGCCTATAACAGTAGTACAGTACGGAAGGCTACCATAGAATCGATCGAAGAGTTTCAGGCCGAAATAGAAGCAAATCGAGATGAACTTGATGACATAGCACAAAGGGCACCAAAAAAGAATTTCACTATTCCATATTATCGACAGGTGCTTGCATTAAGTGGGCGACAGTTTCAGGTAATGATTGGTGATAGACAATCACTTTTTGGTAAATGGAGTGTTATCCTGTTTCTTGCTTTGATAGTTGGCAGTTTGTTTTACAATCTTCCTGACAACAGGTACGTTCTGGCGTTTCCGGCATATATAACCCCATACTGACATGATACGTGGCTAGCCAAGGTGTGTTTACTCGTGGAGGAGTTATGTTTTATATCATTCTATTCAATGCTCTGCTTTCAATGGCAGAATTGACCGCGGCTTTCGAAAGTCGGCCAATCCTGATGAAACATAAAAGCTTGTAAGCTGTCTGTTTTGTTCAGACTAATCGGATGCTAATATACAGCAGCTCATTTTACCGGCCTTCTGCCTATGCCCTTGCACAAGTTGTTGTCGATGTTCCTCAAGTGTTCACTCAAGTTTTTATATTTCTCATCATTGTATACTTGTGAGCCTGTACCCTTCTCCTGTGTAATGGGATAGATCACTGATGGTTGCAGCATGGCAAACCTAGCTCGTACCGCGTCTCAATTTTTCATTGCGCTGCTGTTTGTCTGGCTGGTTACCATGACCATGTACTCTTTCTTCCGTGCAATCGGAGCTTTGGTCTCATCTCTTGATGTTGGTTAGTGCACATTTATGTGATTATGAGTGCAAAAGTCAAGCTGACACTATCTGCAGCAACACGCGTTACCGGTGTCGCCATTCAAGCCTTAGTTGTCTACACCGGTGCGTCCTGACAATCTCTTTTTTGTCCTCGACTCTTTCTCACATATTGTGTAGGCTATCTCATTCCTCCGGGTCAAATGAGGCCATGGCTAAAATGGTTGATATGGATCAACCCTGTCCAGTATACCTTCGAATCATTAATGGCAAATGAATTCTATAACATGAGAATTGCTTGTGTTCCCCCAACGTTAGTCCCCGAGGGACCTAGTGCATCTCCCCAATTCCAAAGTTGTGCCCTCCAAGGCAGCCAACCTGGCCAAGCGTATGTGGCCGGTTCGGACTATATATTGTCTAATTACGGCTATACCAGAGCCCATTTGTGGCGAAATTTTGGCATTATTATAGCCATACTCGTTTTCTTTATCGCGCTTACTATGTTTGGTACTGAGCTTCAGTCTAGTTCTCGCAGTTCAGCTCATGGTGGTGCTGCTGTCACCGTTTTCATGCGAGGACAGGTACCAGCCTCTGTGAAGCATGAGATGCGGGGTTTTCAAAAGGGGCATGATGAAGAGGAGGGAAGGCAGAATATGATTTCCAATGGATCTGAAACCGACGGAATGGATGAGAAGGAAGTTCAGGGTATTGCGAAACATGCCGCCGTATTAACGTGGCAAAATGTCAACTACACCATTCCCTACAAAGGAATGAGAAAGCCGCTTTTGCAAGATGTTCAAGGATATGTTAAACCTGGTCGCCTGACCGCTTTGATGGGGGCATCGGGTGCTGGGTATGTCAGCTTGGAGACTTTCTTTGGATATTTAACCCGCTAATAGGTGACCCGGCTACAGAAAGACTACCCTGCTTAATGTCCTTGCGCAACGTACTGACTTCGGTGTTGTCACCGGAAGCTTTCTGATTGACGGGAAGTAAGTCACAAATATCACGACAAGTAAGGCTGGGAAACCTGCTGATCATTGCCAATAGGCCTCTTCCAAAGAACTTTCAACGCGCAACTGGCTTTGCGGAACAGGCAGATATTCACGAGCCTACTAGTACTGTTCGAGAGTCCCTTCGATTTTCTGCACTTCTTCGTCGGCCAAAGGATATTCCAATCCAGGAGAAATATGATTACTGTGAACGGATTCTCGAGCTATTGGAGCTACAGTATATCGCTGGGGCTACTATAGGCCATATGGGGGTAGGACTGAACCAAGAACAGCGCAAACGGGTGACGATCGCCGTGGAGCTGGCCAGCAAACCAGATCTACTTCTATTCTTGGACGAGCCGACGTCTGGATTGGATTCCCTTGCCGCTTTTAATATTATCCGCTTTTTGCGGAAGTTGGCAAATATGGGACAAGCTATTCTGTGCACCATTCATCAACCCTCCGCAGTTTTGTTTGAAGAATTCGACGATCTTCTGTTACTTCAAGCGGGTGGAAGAGTGGTGTTCCATGGTGAATTGGGGGTGGATTCGAGGAGGCTGATTAAGTATTTTACACGCAATGGAGCGAGGCCATGTCCACCAGATGCGAATCCTGCAGAGGTATGGGTTTCTGTCATATCTAGAACTATGATAATTACTGATTGGACTCAGTATATGCTTGATGTTATTGGTGCTGGGAATCCTGATTACAAGGGTCCAGACTGGGCCGACGTTTGGGCAAATTCACCAGAACATCAACTCGTGACTGATGAGATCAAACTTATCGTCGATTCGCAGGTTGGAAAAGAAAGAATAGTTGATCCGAGTGGCGAACGAGAATTTGCGATGCCACAGTGGACTCAGACTATTGCAACGGCGAAACGTGCATTCGTTGCATACTGGCGTACTCCTGAGTATACAACAGTAAATTCCCTCCTTTTACAGTGCCTTTGTTGCGATGAGGAAACTAATGTGTGGGCAGGGTAAATTCATGTTACACATATGGACTGGACTTTTCAACACTTTCACATTCTGGCATATCAAAGATTCCACCATTGATATGCAATCCAGACTCTTCTCCGTGTTCTTGTCTCTTGTCATCGCACCCCCTTTAATTCAGCAACTCCAACCACGTTATCTTCACTTTCGAGGATTATACGAAGCTCGAGAGGAGAAGTCCAAAATTTATTCCTGGTTTCCGCTTATTACCAGCACGGTATTGCCGGAGCTACCCTATTCTGTGGTCGCCGGGACCCTTTACTTCTGTTGCTGGTAAGTTGCGCTTAGTGTCTACACATCTTATACCTCGATTCATAAGCTAAAGAAATCAAGGTATTTTGGAACGGGGTTTCCTCGTAACTCCTTCGCCGTTGGATTTACGTGGATGCTGCTCATGGTCTTTGAAATATTTTATGTCAGCTTTGGCCAAATGATCGCGTCAATTTCACCAAACGAACTATTCGCATCCTTACTTGTGCCTGCTTTTTTTACATTCGTCGTCTCGTTTTGCGGCGTTGTAGTTCCGTACCACACAATGCCTTACTTCTGGCGCTCATGGATGTACTGGCTTACTCCGTTCCGCTACCTGCTTGAAGGATATCTGGGTGTTGTGACAAATAACATCCCAGTGCGATGCAGCGAGAACGAGTATGCACGTTTTCAGGCACCACCGGGATTAACGTGTGAACAGTATGCAGGGCCATTTGTGAGGCAAAGCGGTGGGTATGTGGTCACAGATAGGAATGGAATGTGTGCATACTGTCAGTACGCGAATGGGAATGAGTTTGCGGCGAGTTTCAATGTGTTTTACAAATATATATGGAGGGACTACGTGAGTTATTCTCTTTATCCATAGAGCTTTTGGATTCAATGCTAATGAAGAGTTGATTTAGGCGATATTCTGGTCGTTTGTTGTTTTCAATATCATTGCTGTTTACGCCCTCTCGTGGATATACCTTCATGGTTTTCCGGCGCTCAGGAGGAAGATAAATTCACGCAAGATGAGAAAGGCCAGTTGATGGAATGCAGATGTGTCTTTTGTATGGCACGATCTGGACTGTGTGTCAAATATTTCTCGTCCTTTTAGCTGGCGCTTCAACGTATACTAGTCCATCTCGATAGACAGTTTCTGGAACTCCGTACGTAGCTGTTTACACAATGTGAGTAAATACACTGATAGACCATATCAGATTCCGTATTAATTGGTGCAGAAGATATAAGTGCGAGTGGTTGTTGAGAAGAATCAAAGCTCCCGACCGATGACGTCTTTCTAGGCTTCACTCGGAACCTCCTCATATTTGAGCTTGGTTGGTAGCATACGGAGACCTCACAATGCAATCCATCAGGATTCATCAGAGAATGACCTCTCTTCATGCAATTTGAATAATCAATTAATATAAATTGCTCTGTCTTCGAATTATCCGACGCCTTAGCGGGAAGCTTCGAGAGGTTAAGCTCACCATTTCGCTTACCAGTTCGACCACATCTCTAAAAGAGACCGCAGAATCATTCTACTGCTTGGACATAAACGATGGCAACGAAGGCTGTTGCAGTCATTGCTGGAGTAGGCCCAGGCACGGTAGGACAGACTCCAAAGAGTGCCCCGCGGCCCTCGCAACAATCCATATATAGTACATAATTTGACCATACCAACCTACCGTCTTTGATAATGTATCTAGGGCGCCTGCATCGCTCGTCGCTTCGCCAAATCCTACACTGTCGCCCTCCTAGCCCGCAATCCAGACACTTACCGACCAATCGTTGAGGAAATTTCCTCCCATGGCGGGCATGCCATGGGCATCAGCACCGACGTCGCAGATGGAAAGAGTGTCAAGAACGCATTTGAGGAGATCACCAAGGCGTTTCCCGACATGCCGCTGGCTGCTGCGGTTTATAATGTTGGAGGAGGGCTTCCGAGAAAGCCATTTTTGGAGCTTTCTGAAGACGAGTTTAAGGCTGGGTTTGTGAGTAATGGGTGAGTTAGGCCTGCGTATGTTGTGCGAGAGCAGATGGGAAACCATTCTCTGGAATTTATATGGCTGTTTTTGCTAACTTTCGGCTGATGTCTAGGCTGGGGGCATTCCATTTTTCGCAGGCGGCTATTCCGCTACTTTTAAAAGCTCTGAATCTGGAGCATCCTCCGACCCTTATTTTCACTGGTCTGATTTTCGATTCCTAAGAGAATTGTTCCTTTGGCCCAGCGCTGATAATGGCTTTTTCTAGGTGCAACTGCGAGCGTTAAGGGTTCGGCACAAGGTTCACCATTCGCAACTGGAAAATTCGCACTCCGTGCCCTTTCTCAGTCTTTGGCCAGGGAATTCGGCCCTCAAGGAATACATGTTAGCCATGTTATCGTCGATGGAATTATCGACATTGAGCGGACCAAGCATATCAAATTCGACGTCCCGGATGCGAAGCTCAATCCCGATTCGGTGAGTGCGAAATATATGCCGCTGAGTACCCTTAAGTTCTCTAGGTAGACTGATTCCGCTGCGTCTAGATCGCGGACACGTATTGGTACTTGCATTCACAGCCGCGGACTGCCTTTACGCAGGAGCTTGATCTTCGTCCGTATGCTGAAAAGTGGTGAATTGGAAACCTCATGTGGGAGGCGCCACAGACCTAAGGGTAAGGAGTCAAGATGGAGCAATTGATGCTGACGTAGAAGCTGGACACACAAGTTACACAGCTGTAAACTTAACAACTGCAATGTGAGTTCGATTTGCCAGGCCAATTTTCGCTCATACATACCTGCATAACACAATCCCTGTGTGCTTTTATCAAAGCGCGGTGGACGGTTGGCTCTCTAGCTATGTCGACCGACTGGATTCAAATGGTTCTACGTCCACGGCTGCATTTTTCTCAGCAGTTTCACGTCGAGGTTTTAGATCATCGGGCTTGGGCTCGGTTGGCGATCGCTTGATCAGATTGTGAGCTCCGCATGCTGTGTCACGGATGGATATTGTTCACTCATTTCAACCAGTCTATGGAATACGATTCCGAAGGTGCGCCTTGGGTCATGGACAGCTGATGCCCACGCATTTTAAATCTACCCGAGTTGTGAATCTTGTGTCACAGAGCGCCAATGCTCACGCATTGTAGCCAATCTGTGGGAGCGCCAAACCGAGGATCCCAAACGATCTGCTCCGTATACTCTGGTTTTATATTCCAGTTTTCTGTCTTTTTCCTGGTTTTCTTATGTCTTTGAGAGTCACTAACTAGGTAGTTCTTCTTCTGAACCTCCTTGAGCCATGATCTATGACCGCCCGATTCTAATCATTGCTTATGCCCAAACTCCTTCGCTATCCTCCCCATCTGCAAATACAAAACCTCGCGAGATGCTATAAATTAGTGCAGGCTCTGGTTCTCGGTAAATAGTTGATCCGATCAGGCCATATATACCTGTCTTGAGTCATCCACCTTCATCCGTCACCCATCATCACCAGTCTCTCATCTTCTGCTGGCCCTTCATCATTGATTTATCAATATCTCCTGGGAGTAGTGGTCAATGCTGATGAATATGTCCTGGACAAAGCCTTATTTGGCCCGAGCATTGTCACTTCTGGAAGACTGCTCTGTTGTGTGTCAGAATAGCCTAAGGTCAACTGCCTTTTATAAGCTGGCAATCTGCGAAAGGACTATTATTTCGTTTTAAATCGCAAAGCCGCACAAACAGTCCTCTTCTGTTACTCCAATGGGTTTGGATTAGTAGTATGGCCCAGTGCTATTCACTAGATCTGATCTCTGAGCAGAGTTATACATACTGTGCTGACCTATATCAATAAAGCAGGCTCTCTCTCCATATAACGGGAAGCATAATATATTTGCAAGAAAAATACTATGGCCAATACCTGACTCTACAAAGGCTTATTGTTTTTTCCTCATTGCACACAGCAATTCTTCTGTTGCTCAATTCATTTTGAAGTCTCACTCTCTTGTCACTTAAATATCACTTATAATGCCTTCATGGGTCAAATAGCCCTTCACTAGTGATTAATGGCATTTGTCGGAGGCTTTTTCTTACCTCTACTCTAAAGCCATCAACCCTTGCTTCTGGGCCTCTATTGAGGATTTTCCTCCATAGCGCTCCCCAATAATCTCATCTAACTTCAAGCTTAACAGCATGATATGTTTTGATACAGTCCCTCCAACTTATGAATGCTTCAATGCCTTAGCAGTATGCGACAGTTCCTTATGCATTCCCGGCCGCAATACAGCTACAAGGACTTGGTCCGATCTCAGACGCGTTGGTTGGGCGCAAGAGATGGACCAGCACAGATGTGGTAAGGGATTTGGATATACTTTTTGGAAACGACAGAGCTGCCGCCCGTGCCTACTCACTGAATGACGAAAGAATGCAGCAAATGAGGCAGTTAAATGCCTACTTCAAACTTTTGCCATTGAAGAACAAGTCTTTGGAAATGTATCTTGGAACTACTGTAAAAAGCATGGAATTGACCCTGATACAGTTGTTCCGGATCCAATTCCATCCCACGCGGCAACACCGGAGCCAGATGACAATGCCGACCACTACTGACATGCAAAAATGGAATAACTATGTCAGTTGATTGGTTTCAAACTGGTTATATTTTTGTGTTGTTTTGGTGTTTATTTCTTATTGAAATTGTCAATTGTTTTGCTTTTCTTTTCTGGTTGATTGACAGGGGACGTCAATTTTCAATGGATGGAGGATCTGACAACAGTAAGACTCTATACCCTAGTCTCCATTCTGATGGATTAAAGGAGCGTGGATTCGGTGCTGCAATACATCAAATTGATGGTGATGGCCTTGAACATCCGGTCCTCTACTTGCCCAGTGAGTTAAAGCAAAAATGAACGGGCTTATGGATCAACAGAACTGGAAACCGCAGCACTGATTTGGGCTCTGCAGAAGGCGCTGCAGTATTTTGACCAAGGACACTTTACAGTTGTTATAGCCCACGACGCCCTAAAGACAGCCCTGCACGCAACACCAATGAATAAAAGGCGAAACCAACGACTGAACAAATGGTTATTATTCCTGTCGCAGTATGTGCCTCGGATGAAGATTATCCATCGAGAAGGAAAAGGTCATAAAAATGTTGACGCACTTTCGCGTTTACCAGCTACCAGATAATACGACTTTTATACGCGGTTATTACCTCTTCAATATCAGTGACAGCAAGTAGCTGAGGTACTTCTCTTCCACCTTCTGGCCCTGAGGAGCTGAAGAGGAAATACACTCCCTGAAGCTCTCCCGCCCTGATAATAATAATAAAATGCTCCATTGCAGCGTGGATGGTGGACCTGGCAGCTTTTCCATGACATGTCTTGAGCTGACATTTGTCTCCAGAACTATGGCAATGACAATGCGGTAACAGCGCAGCTTACCACTTGAATTGTGATTGGAGGCAAAGGAAATGAAATACAATCAAATGAGCGCTGTTTTTATCGATTCGGACCTGCATCAGATAACATAATCAGCAGAGTAATACTCGAACTTAGGCCTGTTTCGAGAGACTTGGGAGAGAAGACAGCACGATACACTACATCAAATACATCACTGGCTGGTCCAACTGCTCGGCAGCAGTCGGGTTGACTCCTCCGAATGATGGTTGAGTGGGACGCCTCCATAGCATGCGCCGTGAAATTGCTTTGGGGATACCAGACAGAGCTCACTTATCAGTTATTACTATTAGAATTCAAGAAAGCACATCAAAGGTGAAAATATTTATGAAAATTTGGAAATAAAAGCTGAAAAGAGAGAACGTTATCAACAGTGAGTATCTTTATTATGAATAAATAAAAAATTGCTAATCATCTTGTATAACTAGTGAGGATGAAGATGAGTTAGTTTTCACTATATTCATTCAGCAGCTTCTACTACTTCTCAGAAGTCAGTTTCGATGATAGTGAGAATATGATTTCCGAATCCAATAATGAAATCAGTCAAACTGACAACGAAGACAAAAATGAAGAGTCTGAGATCAAGTTGCTGTGTCATTCAAACCAAAACTGAACAATATTCAGATGGCTCTGGAGACGTGTGTAGCCGCCAAGGAGGTTACAATGACGTCTGTTGTCCGTCCGTTGCGTTGGCGTCTTTCCCTGGGTTCCATCGCATACCGTCCGCTCACAAAAGGGGCTCCGTACAACTCGGTTATCGCCCAGTGTCGCGGAGAGGTGCAAAAGAAACCGTGTTGTGCCTGCGCTGGGCTTCATGGCCCGTTTTCCGAGTGCGTCATTGCGATTACCCCCAACGGGAAATCAATTGGTAAAGGCGCGTGCGCGAATTGTCTTTGGAGGGGCGCCCCTAATCGCTGTACGCTCCGTTCGGATTATAAGGAGCCCGAAAAGACCACTTCTCCGTCGCCTAAAGCCGTTCGCACCCGCGCCGTGAAGAAACCTACCAAGACGACCCAGAAGGGCAAAAAGTCAGTCGCCAAGGATTCTGCCGATAGTTACATCTGTTTCAGAACTTCCATGAGAAGAACATGTCAACACAGATAAATTCTGTTGATGGGTCTTAACTGAAGCTCCATTCAAGATTCCCCTTTATAAGGAGGGTGAGCCACACCGCCAGTGGCTGGAGCAAGAGTGCTTAGGTGGAATTGTTTGTCCTCAAACTTAGCTGTCATTCCTTTGAGATATTGATGGCAGTGTATATACATGAGTTTTGAGCTCAGTTAATCATTACTAGTTACATTGAAGTTTCTTAACATTCTCAGAATATACTCCTTGAGTCTATACACTTAACTACACAGTACACATCCTGTGACAGTATAGCCTTTGTCTAATCTGAGAACTGGTGCAGATGATATGGACTTTTTATGTCAATAGTTTCACCAACCCCTTCTCTCCTAGAAGGCTTGAACATTCTTTTCATGGCACTACCTATGTAGTGTATGTAGTAGGAAATGCTGTATACACAATATAAAGCAGCACCACTTAAGGGCTAGTTATAATATTTTTCATGCGGTACCTTTACTAGAATAGCACCATGGGGGCCGAAAAGTAAATAAAGGGTCCCACTACATGCACACCACATTTCTTATTCTGACACCACATGCTTAGTAAGCACTATTAGCACACTACATATACAGAGTGTAAGCAGTATAGCACAGTTTTATTAGCACACTACATATAAAACCTCAATAAAGAAGATGCCAAGATCTTAGTAATTGATCACTTCAATATTTTAAACTTATGAGATGAGATTGAATGAAAACATGCAGTCTGCTCTGATTCACAAAATTATTCACAAAATCATTCATTAAATCTTCTTGCTGTCATTCATAAATTTACTTGCTTTATCAAAATAATTAATATAAATCTTAACAATGATAATTATCACTCAAATAATTATTTCTCATGAATTTAACTGCTTCTCTTTTTATTCAATTGCTTGATTCAGCAAATAAATCTATTGTTGTAAATGTAAAATCTCATGCAGAGATTGTTGATCTGACTGATGAGACAGAAATGAGAAATTTTTCACATTTTTTTCTTAATAAAATTTATAAAATAATTAATAAAGCAGTTACTGCAATCAACAAATTTGCTGCTTCTCATGATTATATTGTTGTTCAATGATCAACAAAGTAACAAAAATGATGAAGTAATGACATAGTTTTTTGAGCATATCTAGCTTGTGATTGTGAAGACAGATATTATCAATACATTAATGAGAATGCATGAAAAAAACATGAAAATACAAGAAAGATTGATTGTTTTTTTCAAATTATCTTAAAGTGAAGTCATATTTTTCAAGATTGAAGCTTAAGCATTTCAAAAAAAAAAGCAAGATATAATCATGCAGAAACAAGTATATTTACTCATTCTGTGCTTCAACAAACAGTATTCAGTTAGAAAATTGAGTAAATACAAGCTCAATTTACAGCTGAACTCATTTTCTGATAGATTCTCACATCACTATAAAAAAAATATTAAGATTGTGAAGAAAATAAAAAGTCAGAATTTTCACAATTATAAAATTTTGCTTATTTGAAATTTTTTTAATAAACAAATTTTAATACAGACTCTAATCTTTAGCTTTTCTGACTCTGAAGACTGAATGATTAATTATTAAATTGATGAAGCAAATAATACAATAAATGAGTTGTTTTGCATGCACAAAATCTCTCTACAGATGCTCAAGCAGAATTCATATGTTTTAATAATGAATTGCATTTATAAAATAAATAAATATTAAATACTGCTGCTAAATATCATTGACATCAATGTTTTATACAAATTCTTCTTTACAGAATTCTGTTTTTTAAATGAAGAAAATCAGAAGTATTATGAATTTGCTTTGAACATTCTGAAAACAATATATATACAACTTGAACTAGCTAATTCTCACATGTTTATTACAGATAAAAATAAAACTTTGTTGAACATAATGACAAGAATATTTTCTTTCACTAATTAAATTTTTTGTATATGACATGTTAACAAAGCTATATTTGTCAAAGCTTGATCATGAATTAAAATGCTTGTACAAAATTCAACTGACAACTTTGACACTGCTGTGAATGAGAAATGAACAGAAATTCTTTGTCATTGAAGTCAGATTATTAACTCAAAGACTGAATAGAAATTTCATGATTTGTGAACAAGATTTAAAGTTAAATATGAAGAAGATGAATGACTGAAATTGACTAATTATATAAAAAAAAGTGACTAAATAATGAGTGCAAAAAGTAATTAGTTCACTGCTACATCAAATTTTATTTTCATATAAAAAATGAAATTTCTTTTCAGACAAAAGAAGCTCATGCTGCAATTAAACAAAATTTTGAAATCAGCATCAACAAAATTCTTCATACAATACAATCAATTGAGCAAATTCTTGCAAATCAGCATAAGCAAAAACAGATGAAACTTGAAGATGCAATTATAAAAACTTTTTTATGATTTGCAGCATTATTGTTATTTCTTCTTGTCAAAATCATCTTTTCTCATGTTATCAAGAAGATGCTTGAAATACATGATTGTTATTTGTTTCTAGAAGATGAAAAAACATTAATTCACTTCTGTACAAAAAAAACTAAAAAAATTCTTAATGTGTTCTGTATTCACAAGATTCAGAAGCATATTAATCATTTCAAATTTTTATTTTCAGCTTTTTTTCATTTGCAATGATGTCATACCAACTCAAAGCTTTTTAGCATGTGAGCTGCTAGTTAGCAGCTATGTTATGCTTTGCTTATGACATATTCTATATTGACTTTCACCTGCATGTATATTATAGAAAATACATTGTCTTACTTTTTGAGAAGAGCAAGTGATCAGTTCAATACAATTTGAATTATAAACTGATATTTTTTTTTCATTATATAATTATTGTATAACTGCTTATTATTTTCTATCTGAAGTTCTAAACTTGCTTGTTTGTTTATTGCTATGTGAATAATTGTTTAAAATAACTGAAATGATTGATTGTTAAACTCACTGTTACAGTTCTGATTGTTTTTTTTATATAATTAGTTTGAAGCTATGTCATCACTATCTGAAAGAAATATATTGAAAAAAAAACAGTTTTTTAAAACAACAGCTCAATCTGAGAAAAATCTTAATTACATACAAAAATCACAGAAAGAGTTTATTATTCTGAAAGATATTTCTAAACTGAATGATTTTGAATCAGTAAATTTAATGTCTGAATTTACTGTTATGAGTTTATTTAATTAAAAACAGTTTAATCAGTTGATTGATGCTTTAACACTGACACATTGCAGCAAGAGAAAGAAGTTTTCTGAATTTGAGTTATATTATAATAAGAATCACAAGAAATATTAACAATGAACACATTCAGTAAAGAATTATCTTGATGATAAATTGAATATATATATTACAAAAAAAATAAAATTCAATACACAATAACAAAATTACAAAAAAATGTTCAATCAGCTTGATTTTTTGAACAAAAATTAATTAATTTGAACAATTATACATAAATTCAGTTTAAGTTATTTCTTCTGAATTAAATTGAGACACTGAAAAACTGTGACATGTTAGTTAATGAAAGATGACTGAAACTACATCAATATTTTATGCAATTAATTATTAATTTTGAATATATTTATGTTGATAAATGAAATGAGATGAAGCTTTCTATTTCATTATGTCAGAAGAATGAGTTTTAAAATCAATGTTTTTTTAATAAATTAATCTCAAAACTTCACAGTGTTATCATGTCACATCAGCAAATATCTCACAAAGTAACTGAAATAACTTCACTGAAAGCTCACATGAAATAAATACAGAATAAAATTGTTAAAAATCAATAAAATTTTGAACATTAACAGCAATAAAAGTCAAGATGATGTAATTTTGATAAAAAGCAAAAAAATAACTTAAAAAATCAGAATCAAGCAGCAAAAAAGTCACAATTTACATCACATTATACTGCAGAAAAAAAGCAAAAATATAAAAAAAAACAAAAAAAGAAAAATCATTGTTTTATTTGTAATAAAATAAATCACATAAGTCTGAAATGCTCAAAACAGCAGCAAAGAAAATTTGATTAATCAAAAAAAATTAATTCATCATTAAATTCACAAAAACCAGCAGTAAATATGCTGCAAAATGACAAAAAATTAAAATGACAGACAAACAAAAAAGAATTTGTTTTGACTGCATTTATTCAATTTGAAAAGTATTTTGTATTTTTAAATGCATTATTGAATTTTGAAGTTACTTGTGAATTCATCTCATATTATAAATTATTGCAAAATGACTGAAAACTCACTGCTGAATTGCAGAAATCAGCTGAAATGACAGATAAAATGAAAACAACTTGCTATAATGAAATTGATATTTCATTTAAGATTTTTGATTTGTTCAAAACAGCTAAGTTATTTAATAAGCATTTTCTGATTATTGATTTATTGTATTATGATATGATATTAGATAATTGCTGATTAGCTGAAATTAATTTTTTAGTTGATTGAACTACTGCTTCTTGACATTATCATGTTGAAAAGTTTGCAAAGTTGCAGATTGAATTCTCAAGAAGATTTTTCAAAATTATCAAACATGACATGATTTATTTTTTATTGACTGAAACAGTGAATTCACAAAAAAATTTAATGAAAATGCTGAAATTATTAGATATTTATTCTGATTTTGAACACATGTTTTCTAAGAAAAAAGCAAATATTCTTTCAGATATATTCATGAAACATGCTATCAATCTTCAAAAAGACAAGATGTTTTCATGAAAGCTGCTATATTTTCTCTCAACAGTAAAGCTTGATACTTTGCAGAAATATTTGAAAAATAATCAATAAAAAAATTGAATACAACTGTCAACTAGTCTAGACTGACTGCAGAGATCAGAGATTTTCTTCTCTTTTCATTCTGTTTCAGATGTTTGAAATTAATCAGAAAACAGAAATGGAAAATCAGTCAATTACATGAGACAGAGCTGAAATCAGCAGTTAATTACACAGAACAGTATTGAAATCAGCAGTTAATTATATAAGACAGAAATGAAAAATCAATCAATTACATGAGATGAAACTGAAATTAGCAGTCAATCAGAAATGACAGAACTGAAATTAAGATAGTTGAAACTGATGATTTCAGATAGTGTCAAAATTTATTATTTTTGTGTGTGAAGTTGCTTAGTTATCTAAATTCTCATCAAAAATCTTAGTAAAAGCAGATAATTACATGACTTGTAGTGTGTGAAGTCACTTAGTTACCTGAATTCTCATCAAAAATCTTAGTAAAAGCAGATAACTACACAACTTGTAGTGTGCAAAGTCACTTAGTTATCTGAATTTTCATCAAAAATCTTAGTAAAAGCAGATAATTACATGACTTGTAGTGTGTGAAGTCACTTAGTTACCTGAATTCTCATCAAAAATCTTAGTAAAAGCAGATAACTACACAACTTGTAGTGTGCAAAGTCACTTAGTTATCTGAATTTTCATCAAAAATCTTAGTAAAAGCAGATAACTATATGACTTTGCACTTGGTAACAGTCTGAGATAACACACCCATCATGTAATTGACTGATTAATTGATGAAATCAGAAACCACTGATTTCAACTGATCTCAGAAATCAATCAGTTACAGAAACAGAACTGGAACCAGCAGTCACTTACATGAGATGAGAATGAAAAAATCAATCAATCAATGAGATGAATCTGAGATCAGCAGCCAATTACATGAGATGGAAATGAGAAAATCAATCAATCAATGAAACAGAGCTGAAACTACAGTGAATGAAACTGAAACTAAGTTTACTGAGACAGAACAGAATTTTTCATTTCATGCAGTCAGTCTAAACTAGTCTGACAAATGCATCAGTTTTTTTCTTCAAGAAAGCAGACAGATTGCTATAACTATGTGTTGATTATTGAAAATTGAATGCAATTATGATTAAAAATCACTATCTCTTACTTCAAATAAATAAGTTATTGAATCAGTTGAATGATGCAAAATATCTGACTAAATTTAATTTATGTGATGTGTATCATTGACTTTAAATTAAAAGAAGAGATGAATGAAAAACTGCTTTTCAAATTTAATATAAATATTTTGAATATATAATGTTATCATTTAATTTCTGCAATGCTTCTGCAATTTTTCAGACATATATCAATGATGCTTTTTGAGATATTCTGAATATGTTTGTTATTATTTATTTTGATGATATTTTGATTTATTTTCAGACTAAAGAGAAGTATATTTGTCATATTTAAAAAGTTTTTTTATAATTATCTTGTTACAAGCTTTATGCTAAGTTATCTAAGTGTGAATTTCATAAGACAGAAATTAAATTCTTGAAATTTATAATTGAAAAAAACAACATTTATTTAGATGCTAGTTGATTGAATACTATTCATGAATGATTAAAATTTATATCAGTTCATAATATTCAGATTTTTCTGAACTTTACAAATTTTTTTTAAAAATTTATATATAATTATGCTAAATTGACTGCTTTTTTAATTAATTTTTTATAAAGCAGTAATTGATTAAAACAATTTATGTTGCTGCAAGAAGCTCACAAAGCTTTTGAGAATTTGAAGTAAGCTTTTGAGAAATCATCACTGCTTATTCATTATAATTCAGATAAAAAAATTTTGATGATTACTGATGCATCAGAATACACAATTGCTGTTATACTGCTTCAATCAGACAGTGAATCAGAGAAATGAACTACACATTAACATTCAGTTGTTTTTTATTCATGAAAAATGAATGACATCAAAAAACATTATGAAGTGCATGATCAAGAGCTTTTGATTATTATGAAATTTTTTTATCATTGAAGACATTATTTAGAAGATACTAAGCAGTCATTTCACATTCAAACTGATCATGTCAATTTACATTACTTTTTTATCACAAAATTGTTAAATAACAAACAAATTTGTTGAACTGAAAAACTCACAGCATTTGATTTTACATTGAAATATAAATTAAAAATATTAAATTCTGCTAATGCTTTTTTGTGACAACAAAATTACAAATTTTCTGATATGCAAAAGCATAAAGTTGAATTATTTTTTATTCTACAACAAAAATTGAATCTTAATTTAATGAAAGAAGTCATGAATTTCAACACATTTATCTTGATAAAAAAAAATTATTCAAAAAGTCTTGCTCTGAGATTGCTAGTGATAGAAACAGCTAGTGAAGAAAATGTTTATATCTTGTCAAAATCAAGCATGTGTGAACTGCTACAGAAAATTCAGAAAAAAAATACTTTTTTATTGATATTTTTAAAGCTTTAAAAATCACTAATAAGAAAGCAGTTTTTTTACAGCAAAAAAACTGAAAAATCTCTTCAGATTAAATTTTATTAATGTAAAATGAACAAATTTATGTGTTTCAGAATTTCACTTTACAGCAAGAGATTTTATAAATTTATCACAATAACTTATATACAAATCATAACAGAGTTTAATAAATCTTGAAGCTTATACAGCAGAAATATTATTGAAATAAAATAAAAATTAATGTGAAAAAATATATATTTATCTGCTACATTTGTAATTATACATAAATATGTCATCACAAGTTTTACAGCAAAATGATTATTATTTTCATTGCTACAAAATCATGAAAACACTTAATCATGAATTTTATCATCAGTTTATCATCATCACTGTGAAACAGCATCATTTATGATGTTATATTGATGATGACTGATAAATTTACTAAAATGACTAAGTATTTTTCAACAACAGAAAAAATCAAAGTTTTTAAATTAATGAATATATTTATTGACAAAATTATTAAATGTTACAGATCTTCTGAGTTTATTGTTTTTGACAGAAATTCACTGTTTACTAGCTGCTATTAAGCTGATTTTTGTTATCATTTGAATATTATTCATTGATTAAATATCACTTTTCATTCTCAAACAAACAGTATAACAGAATGATTAAATCAAACATTGAAGCAATATTTTCATGTTTATAATTTTTATCAGCAAGATAATTGAGCTAAGCTATTATCAGCTGCTGAGTTTGCATACAATAACAGCAAGCATTTGATTATAAATCAATTTTTTTTTATGTTATATAATTATAATCTGCAGATTTTTATCAATTTTTTACTCAATTCATTTTTTCAAGTTTCAAAATCAAGTCAACAACTTCAAAAACTTTATAATGTTTGAGAACAAGCAGTGAAATTGCTGCAATAAGTTTTTGAGACACAAATTATATATTATGATAAAAAGCACAAACTGATGCAATTTAATATCAATGATATAATTTTATTATCTAGAAAGAATTTGAAAATTTAAAAATTTTCAGAAAAACTAAATGATTAATATTTAGAATTTTTTTTCAGTAATTGCTATTCACAAATTACAAATTTATATGCTGCAGTTTTTCAAAAGCTACAGTTAAATTAACTTAACATTTCATGTTTTTTTATTTAAATTTTGTTTACAACATAGCAGCAAACAATTTTCTGAACTGCAGTCAATTATTATTGATGATAAGAAAGAATGAAAAATTGAAAAAATTTTGAATAAACAAATTTTTTGTAATGAAGTTCAATATTTAGTCAAGTGAAAAAAATATTCTTTATATGAAAATTAATGATTATCATTGACTAATTTGACAAATGCTACTGAGCTATTATAGAAATTTGAAATCAAACAAAATTTTCAGATAACAGTTAAAAAATAACAAATTAAAAAACAAAAAGCTGCTACATAATAGCTGCATTCAATTTAAATAACTGAATTTGATTCAAACTGTAACAAAAATTGAACTGATTTTTATTCATAAAAACAAATTGAAAACAACTAAATATCAAACTGAAGTCACATCATGAAGAAACAGCAATTAAATAACTACAAGATTTTTTCATCATTAAATTCAACATCATCTTCATTATATGATGCTTTCTTAAACTTTTTTTCAAAATGCTCACTCAGCAATTCATCTAAAATATACATATTATTAGCAAGAATGATGATAGCATTGCAATGCTTCACTGCAATACTTTAATTAATTGCAGCTTTGTTGCTGCTAGTTTTTTTTATTAAAAGTTAATTTGATGTTGATCACACAAAAAATTTATTTATTTTTGATTTAAATTTTCTGCACATTTTCTCATAAATTTCAGTATTTTTTGAAGTTAAAAACACAAATTTTTGTATAACTGCAAGATTTTTATTCAATTGTAGTGAAAATAACATGTATTTTTTTTTATTTTTTTGACAACAATCACATTTATCATAATTATGCAAACAAATATATTAAAATTTTAAGTTTTTCTTCAATCACTTGACACATCAGACACATATAAAATGTGACACAGTAATTTTTTCACTGTTATTCAGCAGTTTTTTATTAAATGTCTCAACAAAAACAGCATTAATTGTTGTAAATTCTGAAGTCAATGAAGCAACAAACAGATTAATCAATGATACAGACAGAATATTTTTGTTTCTAAAATCAGATGACAATATATTATTAACAATTAAGCAAATAAAAAGCAGCATATTCATCAGTGACAGCAATTTTAGCAGCAACAGCAAGAAAATTCAAAGTTTCAACAGTAATATTTTTTTCTGAAATGATATTTTTTTCAACAATGATAAACATTTCAGCAGTAATTTCATTGCAGTTTTTTTGCTCAGAAACAAAATGCATCATTTGCTATACTCAATATTAATTAGAAAAAAAAATATTAATTAAAAATTTTATGAAAATTTACTTGAAAAGCAAACTCTTTTCAGTCAACAAAGCAAAATGTTTAGCAAACATTTGTTTGAAAAAACACATTGAACAACAAAACAAATCTTCTGCTATATTAACAACAATTAACAATAAATTTTTTTTTTATTTAATAACAATTTATTTAATGATGCAAGCATTCTTACAAAAAAATAAACTTGAAGAAAAGAAAAAGAAAAGTTGAACTGCTTGAAAAACAATTGAAATTTTATATTACTTTACAAGCATGTATTTATAAACACATTGAAATTTTGAACATTTCATTTTCTAATTATATTGCTGCTATCTTACTGTTTGTTGTTTTTTTACATGTATTGCAAAAATTACTCAAGTGTTCAAAATTAATATCTTTAAGCTTGAGATTAAGCTTCAAATAAAAGAAAAATAATTATCATACTGATCTGAAGTTTTTTAGCATGTGAGCTGCTAGTTAACAGCTATGTTATGCTTTGCTTATGATGTATTCTATATTGATTTTCACCTGCATGTATATTATAGAGAATATGTTATCTTGCTTTTTGAAAAGAATAAGCAATCAGTTCAATACAACTTGAATTATAAACTGACATTTTCTTTTCATTATATAATTATTGTATAGCTGTTTATTATCTTCTATCTGAAGCTCTGAACTTGCTTGTTCATTTATTGCTACATGAATAATTGTCTAAAACAGCTGAGGTGATTGATTGTTAAACCCACTGTTACAAATAACATCTCAAGAAAGAATTAGTGAAAGACATTGATCTGTGATGACTACTCATGAATTCACAGCTTGTAAAAATGAAAGAAAGATCAGTAGAAGCTAGAGATTGTGAGAATTAAACAATTAAAAAATTTTTTTTGTTATTTGAGTATGAGACACAAATTCATTCACAGAGAGAGAATAAAGCTCTATCACAAGCATCTAGAGGCAGGCAGCCACAGAGCAGCAGACAGGGGTTTCAACTTACTGAGCATGAGAGTATTATTGAATTTGATGAGCCAGCACCAAGCAGTTTGCCACCAAACTAGAGGATTTGGGGGTCAATTTGCTAGAGATTTGAGGGTCAATTCACTGAGAATTTGTGGGTAAATTTGCTAGAGATTCATGAATAAATTCACTAGAAATTTGTAGATCAATTTGCTAGGGAACTGAGCTCCAAATCTTTCAAATCTGCAGTTTTTTCAAAATCAGACTCTGTTTTCTATTTGAGTTTAGTGTATTTTGAGCTCAACACATCACTCTGTGAGTTCAAAATATCAGGGTGGTCAATTACTAAGGTCTTGGCATCTTCTTTATTGGAATTTTATATGTAGTGTGCTAATAAAACCACACTATACTGCTTACACCCTGTATATGTAGTGTGCTAATAGTGCTTACTAAGCATGTGGTGTCAGAATAAGAAATGTGGTGTGCGTGTAGTGCCACCCTAAATAAAAAGAACTTGAATGCATCGGCCGGGAATCGAACCCGGGGCCCGTCGATGGCAACGACGGATTTTACCACTAAACCACCAATGCTTGATTGCTAAATTTTGATCTTTTTTGCTCTCTCAAGGTTCAGAATTAGTTTAATCATTTGATGACCGCTGTCCAGTTAGTTATATGTCCATTGTATCCGAGCTTACGGAGTAGTTATGTATCCATGTCTGATTAAATCTGTCTGGGTCCTAGACTCAATCCAATGTTCTTTTCACATCTTTTCTAACTACTATGTACTGTACATTACAATCAATGTTTTCTGTCTTTGCTGACTACCAAAAACTTTGGGTGGGACATGGTGCTGGCACTTGTAAAAGTAATGCTCCTTTTTGCCGACACGCATCTGGGTTTCGTTGCAGATTTTCTTGGAGAATTCAACGACTCCATCGTGCTACAGGTCCGATAGTGACTAGTCTCTCGCCGATCTGACGAGTTGGAATGCGCAATGTCTCTGTCAGGATACCGTCTCCGCTTTTTCTTCGGTCCATTCAGCCGAATTGTGATATGAAATTGTTTCTCGAGCGCATCAACTCCATGCCCTGGACTTATTTGCAAACTCCTTGATTCGTTGAGCATTTGTCTCTTGTCGTCCCTCAGTAGCTTGTTCCGGGTTCTTGAACCAGCAGGTCCTAGGCGTATGCCAGTTGCTTCCACAGTAGTTGCAGCTTCTCTTTCTATCCTTCCAGTTCTTAACCGCGTTCGTCGCCGTGGCCAATCCATTTGATTCTTTCCTCGTTAGGCTGTTAATTTGGAAGCCGGGCTAAGATATTTCATTAAACCAACCAAATCTTCCTCTGGCAGGTCTGTTCCATTGCGAGCAGCCGTCTCAGCACGAGTTTGAATGAATTCCTTCCATTTGTGCGTTAAACCTTGTTTGGCAATGTCTAATAGGATATAATCAGGGCAAAGGTATTCAATTTTAATCGGTTCCATACGGATCGCGAGGAATCGTTCGATATAGGCCCTGTTGCCTTTTGATTGGCCTGTCATCTCAAGCCACAAGACTCTCTCTTCTTAAGTCAGGGGGTTCGCTGAATGTAGATTCAACTGTTTCCCAAAGATCGTAGGCAATAAGCCTTTCAGGTCTTTTGAAATACATCTTCGCTTGGGCTGAAATGCTCGTTGAAATGAAGCCATATAGCCATTTGTTCCACACATCCCAAAGCTGTTTAACCCGTATATCCTTGTGGGGAGGCTCTCGTTCCTTATTCTTGAGGATCCTTGCTATACCTGCTAGCTCCGCTGCTAGCAGGATCTCATCTTTCCATGTAGGATAATTCGCAGAGCTGGTAAGGGTTTCCGGTCCATTTATCGTTTGAACTTTCTGATAAAAGCTTGTTATATACCTTCCAACTCTTGACGCAGGGTCAGCCTCCCCTTTAATAAATCTTTCAAATGCCTCACTGGATTCGTGGCTTTCAGCTTCCTTCCTAAGGTCTTGATTCTCTTTCTCGAGCTCAGCCGCCTTCCTTCTCAAGCTTAGCATTGCCAACTGTACTTCAGTTCGTTCTTTGATTTCTTCCATGCTTCTTGTTTCCGCGAATTCTTGCTTGCTTCTGTTTTTCAAAGGGTTTTGCGTTCGATGCTGATGGCTGGTTGTTGGCGTAGGCAAGGGCTCTTCTGTAGATTGCTGCTCAGGGGTTTCCTTCTTGGATTCCTCAGCTGTCTTCTTATTAATCGCCATGCTCTTAATCTGCAGTAAATAGATCTTCAATAAAATACAGATTGTAAAGGGTCTATAACCTGTTGGACCTTGATTCTACGTAACTTAGGAGGTGAAAGTATGTACTTACCCCTCGGGCTAGGCTTTTGGGTCATGTGAACTAGTGTATTCGGTTGATTTCCTAGTTGCTAACCATCTACATCCATCCTACAGGTTTGATTCAAACCACAGACCGCAGATTTGAAGATTCTGGGCATCGCACATGTACTTCTGCTCAACAGCACCACAGCATAAGTCCTGTAAACCGGTCATCATCTGGTTTTGCAGTGAGAAGATGTCCAGCGATGGCCAGGAGTTCACACTGTCTCCAGAGGAAGGGCCACAGGTGTATCATCCGGGTGGATTCCACCCTGTTCATCTAGGAGAGGTGTACAATGGGAAATACAAAGTGCTGCGGAAACTAGGCTTCGGGAGATATTCAACTGTGTGGCTTGTTCAAAATAAAAGGTTTGGTTCCCTCCTTCCACCCAGCAAGCAGACAGTTAACTAGTAACAGCCATATCCAGAGAACTTAGCTTCAGAGCATTAAAGGTTTTAAGTGCAGAGTGTTATGGGGGAGTCAAGGACACATATGAGCGTGAGATCCTCAAGCACCTGCGAGCTGCGGATCCTTCCCACCCCGGCTATCCTTATATCTCAACATTGGTCGATTCATTCGAACATCACGGCCCAAATGGACGCCATGTCTGCCTTGTTTTCCCAGTTATGGGTGAGACGCTCCGGAGTTTTGGAACCTGGTTTAAAGATGATCAGATTCCCAACGACATCATGCGGCGTTTCACTTTCCAACTCCTCCTGGCGCTGGACTATGCTCATGATTGCGGTGTCATTCATACTGGTGAATCTTCCATTCGTCTTGTACCATCGTCCCACCCAATGCTAACCACGACTGTCACTCAGATATCAAACCTGATAACATCTTCGTCCAGATTCAGGATGATTCACTAATTTCAGAACTATACCTGCCAAATAACCCTGCTGATCCGGCAGCCTTTGACACATCAACCGAACCCTCAACCATCCGGTCTCAGCCTCTTAAGCGGCATTACTTCCGGAAGGGAGCAAATCCTATGGAGTTTGATATTGCATTGGGTGACTGGGGCGTCGCAAGTTGGACTGATTCTCACCTTTGCGAGCTAATTCAGCCTGTAGCTCTTCGAGCCCCAGAAGTACTCATTGGAGCTCCCTGGGGACCAGCCGCCGATCTCTGGAATCTAGGGGCTGTTGTTCTGGAAGTGTTTCGCGCTGTGCGCATGTTTAGTGGGAGAGGTCCACCAGATGGTCATTACGATGTTCGGTTCCATCTCCATGAAATTGTGGATTTATTTGGGCCATTTCCAAAGTCACTTCTGCAAAAAGGTAACTATGAGCTAGTCCAACGATACTTTGACCGTGAGGGAAGGATAAAAGGTTTGCCTCCACTCAACCGCCCGGGGTTGGAATCAGAGGCATTCCTGGGGAAGTTGGATGTGGAAAACAAAAAGAAATTTGTTATGTTCTTAAGATCCCTCATGAAGATTGATCCGGAAGAGAGGAAGACAACAATGGATTTACTTGCTGAACCTTGGCTTGATGCAGTGGTAGCCTCTGATCATGAGAGCTAGCTGAGGTCCGGTTGCAGGTCAAGTTTAGAGGATCTTTACTGGGATGTATTGCATAGAATCTGCACACGTCTACCCAATACATCACAAATGAACTATTTGGTCCATGTTTATATTCCATATCTTTGGTGGGTGCCATGGTGTAGGTGATTAGCATCATGGTGGTAACCTGCAACTGCAGATAGTAAGTTCAATTTTCAGCCCCATCATCTGCTTTAACTAATCATGAAATTGATACTTCAAGTCTGATGTGATAATTTCATCAAATTTCAAATATTACTTTCACATTTACTTGACACAAGCATCCGACAGCTTGCCTCCAACAAACTGTCAACTCACTGCTTAGTCAGAAGATTAGTTACCATATCAGAATCTTGTAGGTCTGAGCAACTAGTAAGCAACTGTGGATCCACAGTTTCCAAAAACAGTACAGTTGAAAAACTGTAGATTTTCAGGCAACTGTGAATTCATGATTTATTTATCATAGCTTTTTGGGCAACATTTATTTCTTATATATATTGCTGATTTTGAAATGTATATTATTAAAAAACATGAATTTGACAGAAATGCTTCTGATCAGAGCAATGTTCAATTGATTTGAGCAATGTTCAATTGATTCAGACAACATTCAATTGATTTGAGCAACAAATAACAGAGCAATCTAACCAGTTAAGAGGCTCTGACAGCAGAATTCAACTTACACTAGATAAATATTGATTAACTACAAATTGAAGCAAGTATCAATTATTAATGAATTGATTTCATTTTTCTTTATGAAGTACAGAGTATTTAACTAGAAAAAGTTCTGAAAATTTAAACATCAAATTGTTGTTTAATCACTGCAAGAAAAAATTGAAATAAATTCAGAATGATATTAACAAGAACTGAAAATTTAATTAAATTGAAAAACATTTCAACAATGTTATAAATTAAGAAAATTAATCAGTGTTTAGTTGAAGAAGAAACTGAAGTCATATAAATTTTTAAATTATTTGAACTTGAAGTCAGAAAAAGTGCTGACAAATTAAAAAAAAAATAAATAAATTTATGACAATACAAACAAGCTTGCTTTAATTTGCAGTTTCAAGAACAGCTTCAGCTTTACATTTAAGCTAGTGATCATATATTTATTAACTTCAATCCTTTTTTTCTTTTTAATTTCTTGACATTTATCTTGATCTTTTTGCACCAACAGAAAGTCTTTTCTATCATTGAGATTTTTATTATATGAGAAACATTCTGAAATAACTTAGTGAGTAATCAGAATCAATATTGAAAAAACTCACTTACATTAATTTTATTAATGAAAATTTTCAAAATGTCAACAATACATTAATTTATTTTTTTTATTTTATTCAGATTTGATTTGATATGCTTCAGAGTATTTAATTTTGTTTTTTTAAACTCATTAATTAAGTCTAGACTAATCACAAAAATCAAAGTTTTTTGTTTTTTCTCATTCTGTTCTGAGTGTTTGAGACCAGTCAGAAGATGAAAATGAAACTTTGTATCAAGCTACTGAAATCAAATTACTACTACATGAAACAGAACTGAAAGAAAATGAGATTGAAGATTTATGAACTGAAATGAAAATGAAACTGCAGTCAACACACATAAAATGAAATGAAATCACAAAGTTTTGAGATCAGAGTTTCTGATTTCTGATTATATAATATAAAAAATGTAGATAATGATTTTTGATAACAAACATGAATAAATTTTGCTGAAACATTCATCAACTCAAAAGTCACATGATAAGATAATGATTTAAAATAATGATCTCAATCACATGTGAATTCAATAACACACAATTATTTATGTTTCTGCTGTTGCTGCTGCTGCTTTTTTTTTGTAATTTTGCAATTTTTTTACTTAATTTTTTGATCTTCTTGATTTTCAGACATTTTTTTTATTATCAAATTAATATTTTTTTGTCAATTGTGCTTTTTTGACAAGTTTTTTTTCTTTTTTTTCATCATGTTCATCATCTTCAATAATTAGATAATCATCATCAAAATTATCATCAGATGTAATATTCTCATCAATAAACAAATTTTAATCATCATGTTTCATCAACATAATCTTCTTAACTGTCAGTTTTGCAAAATATTCTCATTAATAAAAACAAATGTTTCTTTCTGAATTAAACTTTCACTTCACATCAACAGCATGTGACAACACATCAAGTATATTCTTAATTATTTATGTCACAGTGAAATATTGATATTCAATACTTGTTTACATTTCAAAAATATTTTTTTCTGATATTTAAAAAGTTTAAGTATTGTGTAAATATTATTCAAACTCATTTTTTGACTGTGCATTATTAGTATTTTTTTTTATATTATTATTCACAATTGTATTCAGATTTTAGTTTCAAATTAAATGAATTTTTTCAAACTTGTTATTAAAAATTATTATTTTTAAATCAAAATCATTCTTCAGAACAATTGTTGATGTTTTTTTGTATTGTTTGTAGTTTTTATCATAAAACTCAATCACAAGTTGTTCATATTTATTAAGCTCATTATTTTCTTAATGTTTTAAGCTTAAGGCATTCATGTAGATGCATGAATTGAGAATAATAATCATTGAATAAATTTTTTTATACTCATTTGCAGTTTTTGAATAATATTCAAACAGTTTAACAAATGCATTTTGACAAACATTAATCAGTGCATTTTTTCAGTCACTTTTCAGATGTGTTTTTTTTTTCACTTGTCAAAATGATCAAATATTGCATTGTATACTTAAAAACTTAAATGAATCATTGATTTTTTTGTCATCAAGAAACTTTTTGTATATATCATAAATGATCACAAAAAACATATGACATATTTCACTTGTTTTCATTCATCATCAATCAATTGAAGTTTTTTAATCTTTGCAATTTCAGTGCTCTCAATTCACATGTTCAGATATTGTCTCAGAAAAAAAGCTTGAATTGTTATATTATAAATTAAATTTCATCAAGTTTTTACATTAATTTTTATATTCAAAACTTTGTCAGCTGACTGCAGATTACAAAAAACTTTTTGACACTGAAAGAAAACACAAACAGTATTGACAAGCAATTGAATTTAAAAATATCATTATAAGCAAAATGTTTAAAGCTCATTATCTCAGTTCATTATTAATTTTTTAAAGTGTATTCTTGAATATTTCAATCTGAAGCTCATCTGAAATGTGATCATTATTAAATTTAAATGATGAATTTTCATTTTCACTTTCAATTTTCAATTCATTCATCAATTGCTTCACAACAAACTGCAAAACATAAGTAATATAAAAAATTAATTTAAGTTTTATATTTCATTCATGATTGTTGATTTGTCTGATTTTTGTTTGTAAAAATTTTTGAAAAATATGATTATTATCAGCATTATCTGCAGTAATGCAGAAAAATTGTTTTGTTATTTTATTTTACTTCAAAAGCTTGTATAATGCTTCATTTAAATTCACTTCATCATGAAATTTTTGCAGTGATTCAAAATCAATCAGCTTTTCTTCAAATTTTCATTTGTCTGTCACAAAATATGTTACAACATTCATAAAAAAAATTATATGAGAACTTGATCATACATCAACAGTAAATGATATTTTTGTATCTAATTCACAATTTTATAATAATTAACTTGCTGTTCAATCATATTTGTCATTCAAGAAATCATGTACTTTGATTTAATAAGAAAAATTAAAAATTGCTGATGATTGAAGACAGTGAACTAAATTTTAAAAATGTTCATTGTTAATTATGTGAAAAAACAAGTTTAGCAAGATGAGAGCTTTGAAAAAAAAATTGTGAAGATTGTTTTTGAAATAAAAAACTGATTTTTTAGTAATTTTTGAACACTTGTACTGATTTATTTGAATTTGATTGAATTTGTTATTAAAAATCATTATCATAAGTAAAAAATTTTTTTTATCAGCATATCATCAAATGATTCATTTCTGTCACATTTTAAAAAAACAGTATGATCATAATTTTTGCTGTTCATGTGCTTTTTCAATTCATTAATGTTATAATTTGTATATATTAAATGCTTCAGTATGATGTTGCATTTTTTACATATAACAACTGATTCATCATTAAATTTTTCTGCTGCTTGTATCATTTGATTTCATGCAGTAAAAAATTACTTAATGTTGTTTCATGTAGAATGAGCATGATCATGATTTTTTAATGATTTTTTTGCAGATGTTGCATTTCATCACTGATTAAAAACAACACTTTTAGCAGAATCATAAACAATAAAAAACTTCTCATGAAGATATAATTCAGTTAATTTCTTGTCAAAAACTGATGATTGAATGTTCAACAAAAAAAATAATGAAATTGAAGCTGTTTTCACATCTGATGACACAACAACAGCAAGATCTGACATTGAGATAATCATATTAAGCTTGAAATGTAGAAAATGAATGATATTTAAGTTAAAATAATAGTAATAAATTTTGATAATGAATTTAATAAATTTTAAAAATTCTGAACAAATATTTCAGAATCTGATTCTGAATCATGTAGTTGTCAAAATGTCAAATATTGAAAAATGATATTTATTTATTGACATTTTCACTTTGCATTCAAGTTTAAACTTCACATTTCACTATTTTCAGTAAATACTCAACAAAATAATGTTTAATATTGATTATTTCATATGTATATTGAATATACATATAGTGAACTTACTTCTTACAGAAATTTAATATAAAAATAAAATGTAATTTTGTTAAAATCATTTCATTGATAATTAACTCTAACTCTAATCACTGTGTTTGAGCTGCAATTTTAATGAAAATTCTTAATCAATTATCATTCAATCTTCATTATAATCATCATTCTCATTTTCACTCTCATCTAATGACACAATCATCTCAAAATCTGTTTTTTTTATTGTTTTTGAAGCTGATGATTTCTCAAACTTTTTCAGATCTGTCTGCTTGAAGAAATGATTTATTTGTTTTTTAACAAAATCATTATCTGCATTTGTAACTTCAAGATGATCATATTTATGCTTGACTCAATTATGCTTCAGTTTTTGAATGATTCAGCAGAAGCAAGTTTGAAAATGACTCATGATGTTGTGATTCTGAGTTTCTGACTCAGTTTATTATTTTGTCAGTATGTGCATAAACTTAGACTGTGAACAAGCTCAAGTCAGACTGAGTAGTAGAGGTCATGGTTTCAGATTGTATGAGTAAAAACAACAATTTGAAGGTTTCATTCAATATACAAAACAAATTCAAGTCAGAACAAATAACATTTAAGTACATCATGATCATCACATATTATACTCAATGCAGTATAATTTCAGAAGAAGTTGCTTGATGTTACTCACTATTCTGAAAGCTGACTAGCTTTGTACACAATACTGTTTTCATGTTGTTAATAACATTTCAATCTCATTATTCTCATGTTACAGATTACAATATACAAATGTTAAAGATGTCATGTTAACTGAAAAAATCAAATTACTTTTGATGTGTTATTGTGATTTTAACTACTGAACAAAACAAATAAAAAATGTATCAATCATTCAGATTATTAAAATGTAGTTTCAGAACAACATTTCATGCTATACATCAGATTATCATTATTCATCATGCTTCTTCAATGATTATACATCATTAAAATTCAAATCAGTCAACTTTCAATATAATACAATCATTTTGCTTTTTTTGTACATTTTTTCACAGATGTATCAGTGTTGAACTTGAAAATCAGCATTTTATTTTTCTTCATAAATGCATTTGCATCAGTCAAATCATGATTTTCATCATCAAAACTAAAATTTGCAAAACACTTGTGAGTTTGACAAACTGAACAAATATTTGTCTGCACATTTAATGAATCAAGAAACATAACAAATTTTTTTTTGAAACAAGAAATCAAACTAATTTTTTCAACACATTTAGAACAAACAAAAACAATAACAATGAAAACATCATCAACAATGAAAATATTTTCAGCAACAGAAACATTTTTGACAACAGAGAAAATGAGAACATTCTCAAAAATGATAAATGTATCAGAAGAATTCTCATTGCTGTCTTATTGTTCTGAAAGAAAAATTAGCTAGAATCTCAAAATCAGTTTTCTTAAAAATCTCATCTTAATGTTGTTTCAGAACAACATCAATGTCATCAACTGCTGCAGCAACAGCATCAGTTTTCTTCATGTGTTGTAATTTCTGAAATTTTTCTTTTCTTTCAGCTACTTTCTGTTCATCAGCAATTTTGCATGCTGTTTCAGTCTTCATTTTGTATTTATTTTTCTGCTGCTTAATTTTAACAAAATGAGCTTTTTCTTGTTTCTCTTCAGTACTGAGTGAGTGTTCAATTCTAAAAAATCTCAATTGAAGCAACTTAGAAAGAATAAAATTTTTAAAATTCAGTTTATAAACATTGTTTCATGTTGAATATTTTTTCTTTCAATTTATTATGTAATTCAGTGTTTTTTTTGCATATTCATTAATAAAATTCATATTAACAAGATCAGATGTCTTCACACAGTCATTCAGTTGTGCTGTCAAGTCAGATATTGTTTTTTTTGCAAGATTCACATGTTATCATTTTTGAAAAATATGATCATTAAACAGCATTTAAATGTAAATCTAATTTGTTTATTTAATGCAAGTAAGACAAACTTGTGTCTGAAGCAATGTGTTCAGATTGCATGAAAGCTTTGCAATAATTATATAATGATAGTCACTTAATTGAAAATTCATACTGAACTCACTTATCTAATGAGTTGAAATCAAGATATAAAGCAAGTCAGAAGAGTTGTTGAAATTTGTAATAATTTAATTTTTTTTAGATTGTATAATTGAGAAGCAAAATCAGTCAGTTGTTAAATCTCAATTGATACAGAACATGTAAATCAATCATGAAACAACAAAAGTTTAACTAAAAATCATCAGATATTTTTTCTGCTTGTTCATCACATTTTAAATAATTTTTATTAAATATTTCAAAATCAGCAAGATATTCAGTAGCTTCAAAACACAATTAACACAAGTAGTAAGCACATGATACTGATAATCACTTTTAGCATGAGTGTAACACAAAAAGTCATAAAAATCATCATCAGAATGAAACAGCAATTTCTTAATTTGCATAATTTTTGTTTTGAATTAATCAATGTGCAAATGAAAAGTGAAGAACTGAGAAAATATTAATTTACAGTACAAATTTTTGACATATTTAATATTCATCTCACAATTCTCATCACTGAAATTCTCAGAGTTGAGTGAATATTTTAGTGAAATTTTTGTAAATCAGAAATGAAGTTTGCAGTATTCAAGTTGTTCAGCAAAACTAAATACAAGTGTGACATTATTTACATGCTTCAGAAAAATGTTGTTTTCAATCAATGCATCATTCACAAAAATATTTAGTGTATAATGTATTATACACATTGTCAAAAGTGTGAATATTGCAATTGCTGTCATGATAAAATCAATGTTGTCATTTTTAGAAAATTAACAAATATTCAGAAAATTGAAAAATTCAAACATTTTGTTAGAAATTACTGCTTTGCAGAATTTCTTCAAAATAAAAAAATCACTGAATTTTGTGCTGAGATTGAGCTTTCAATTCTTGTTGTACATTACATGAGTATAATCATAAAGATTTCTTGTTTTATTCAAAAAAAATGTAACTGAGACAATTTATGTAAATTAAAAAGCAAGCAATTTTGCAGCACAAGTTAATGTTGATTCAGAATGATGAATATCATGATTCTCATCAATAATGAAACAAAATATTAAATCAAAAAAACAAGATTTATACTTGACAGTTCATTCATAAAACTTTTTGTTTTTTTTCATCAGCACAGCATCTTCAACTTCATTTGTTTCATCTAAAAATTCAGATTTTTTTTTAATGATTTTACTGAAATTCTAATTGTTTGTTTTAATGATTCAAACTCTACAGCTTCATCAGAAAGTGAAGACTTCAGTAAATTCAGAAAATCTTCATCATTGTTGCTCTGAAACAACATTTTTGTCATGTTTGTCATGTTTGCTGATTTTTTCAATACAGTTGATTTGATGAGAGTATATTTCACAACAGTATAATAAAATATAATGAAAACAGTACACACAATGTCTTCTGATTTTTTGTATAAATTTAATTTATTGAAATTTGTCAAAGCAGCAGTAAAAATGTTTTTGTCAATGCAGCAAGTTTGATACATTTGATTATCTTCAATTCAAAACAAATTATCAACAAAGTAAAAATGAAGTTTTTCTTGAAAATAGCAGTGATAATCAAAATATCAACTAGAGACAACAGCTAAAGAAATGATTATCACAATGAATTCAGAAATGCAGTTATGTTTCAAAAATTTTTTTTTGACATCATGTAAATCAAGATAAGCATTTCAACAATCTTATCAAAATTCATGTCATCAGCAAGAATCTCAGCTTGCAAAGCAGCATGTTTCTTTCTCATTTGATTATAAATATTAATCTCAATGCACATCATAGTATTAACTTCAGTTACTTAATGATGTAACAAAAAGAAAGAGTCTGGCTTGTTTGAAAATAATTTGCACATATTTTTATTAATGTCAAGTTGCTCACAGCATAAATCATAATTTTCAGTTAATCAAAAAATGTGATTAAAAATTTGCTGTGTTTTGATATCAATTTCTTCATTGCTTTCATTTACATTAATGTCAATTTTTTCAATTTTATGTCACAAAACTTCTTGAACATTCTGAATAATTTCATCAATTTGTTTATTCAAAGTGTTTTTTTGATCATTAATTGAAAACTGATCACTTCACTTGTTCTGATGAATCACTAGTTCATCAACTGCATACTTGATCAGTGATATTTGTTTTTGTTTTGTCAGATTGAATAACTGAATATAAGTGAAATTATATTCAATGATCTCTGATTCTGATTAAGTTTTGATGTTGTCATCATCAAAGTTCAGTAAATTGTTAATCAAATTCACAACATTTTTTATTAACATTTTTTTTTTCATCATTGTTGTTCTTGCTGTTGTTGTTCTGAATCAACATCAGCACATTGTAATTAAAAATTTTGATGATAAAGTAATCAATCAGAAGCAAATTCAAATTAATTGTTTTTTCATCATCATTAAAGTAATGCAATATCATTGCTGAGTTTTTTTGTAATCAGCTGAAATTATTTAAAATTTTGATTTTAAATTTGATCTGACATTCTAGATGCTTGTCATGCATGCAGAAAAAACAATATATGTGATGAAAATTTTCAGTGACAGAAAAATGCTGCTTCTTTTCAGCATCAAAATCACTGAAAGTTTGTTCAAAGTATTTTGACTGAGTGACAATGCATTTCATCATTGTCTGAATGATTGCAAAATGCATCAAAATATCAGTAAGTTTATTTACATCAAAAACTGTAATATACTTCAAAATTCAATCATGACTAAAGAGCTTTTTTAAGCAAACTTTCTGTGAATTGATTGAATTTAAACAAAATGAAGCTATGAACTGTAAAATCAAAATTGAGTTTAAAATAATTACAGCATTTGTGATAAACTGTGAGACATTTCTTCAGTCATTGAGACAAAACAAAATATATTCATTCAAAATATCACTCAGTTCATCAAAATTTTTTTTCAGCATTTTTGTATTCAGATAATTCTTCAAGTAATCAATAATTAATGTCTGATTTTTATAAAATTTATTTTTTTTAATTGCAAGCTTAATTATTTTAATATCTGATGAATTTTTTTTTTTTAATTTTTTGTTAAATTTTTTTTGTGATTTCAAGTGATATGATGCAGAATGTCATCTCAGCTGATGATGTTTCAGAACAACAAGTTCACACTGATAATGTAAGTTTGTGACAATGTCAGTAGTACAGTGTATATGCTTTTTGAAATCTAAAATAAGATTTGTTAGTGTCATGCTAGTAAAAGAGATTCAATGAAATGTAAGTCTCAGAAATCAGAAGAACATAATGTTGTCTTGAAACATCAAATTATCACAATTTAATAAAACTTTTAAAAAATGAGTTTTCATCATCTGCTCACATTTCAATGCAATTTTGATTGAGAAAATTGACTACTGTAAGAATTTGAAATTTAATTAGCATGAGAAGCTTTTAATTTGCTTCTCAAAAGATGAGAATGAGTGAATTTGCTTATCACAAAATTTATAAATGATTTGAAATTCTGAACATGAGAAGATTGAAAAAAAAAAATCAGATTGAAGCTGAAGATTCATATCTCAATGTATTGATGTTTTTTTTTAATACTAGTGTTAAAAATTCACACACTAAGCATAAACTAATATGATGAGTTGTCATTTTCAGTCTCAGAACAACAAATCTATTCTTCACATTGTTTAATTATCATACTTGTCATATATTCTTGTTTGAGAATAACAATTCACTCATCAACAAGTCATCAAGTCTTGATGAATGAGTACTTGAACAAGTTAAAAATCTCAAGTACAAATATTTTTTCATGTTTTTCTCTCTGAAATTCAATCTACATTTGCAGTTGACTGCATGTATGATTGATCATTGAAACAATTATGAATGATTTATCAGATGATGATTATCAATTTACATAAAAGCAATTTAATGAATTTGATAATGAAAATGAATCTAACTTTGCTGATGTGCTTTTGAAAAACACAGCTTTATCAATCTTTACATGAAAATTTCAGATCAGAGCATAAAACTCACAACAAACTCAAGCAACAAATTTCAGTTAATTAATTTTTTTATCATTTAAGAACAACATTCTCAGTGAGCAATTTCAATTTTTTTAAAACAGCATTGTGATTTTTGCAATTTTTACACAAATTGAATTTCATCTGAAGTATATTAGCATTTTCACAAATGAGACAAATATCATTATTTTCAAGTTTGAAAATTGATGAGTGTCAACAAAGCATGATTAAGAAAATGATTGAACATGATTCAAGATGAAAAAACATTCTGAAATATGAACAAATTTTAATGTTGTTGTTGCAAAAAATGATGAAAAAAATCTTGATTTTATGCAAGCAATATGCTGTTTTGAAAGCTCATCTCAAAAACATGAGTTGAAGTACTACTTCAATAATCAAGTATGTACAATTGCAAGAATGTTAACATTTTGCTGAGAAGAATGAACTTTCATCAGTTAAAAATATCATTAGAAAAATTAGTGATCAAACTCAGATAAGTTATTCATTTTGAATGCAAATTTCTATGATACATTTTGCTAATAATAATAAATAAAATTCAAAACTATCTCAAATCTGAGATTTCAGCAGAGAAGTTCACTGTTGAGAATTTCAATTAAATGATGACATATGTTATATGTGAAAAATGTTTATCATTTCACTTTGTCAACAATCTTCATTTCTGAAAGCTGATTTGCATGCTACATTCTGATGTCTGTATCTCAAATGACAAGAAACTTCAAGATATCATTGATGATTTCTCACAAAGTGATTGAAAGAAAATTATTGCTAAGTTATCTGACAATGCAAAAGTATTGCTTATCATTGATGCTTGATTGAGTTTGTTTTGACAATTTTTCATTGCAATTGTGATGAACTTTATTGACAAGAATTAAAGCTTTCATGAATTATTTTTAATTTTCATGCATGTTTTAATTTCATACAGTGAAGAAAATATTGTGCAGATGATGATTGAGACACTGAATGAGTATAATTTTTTCAGCTGAATGCTGATAATTAATGATGACAATGCATCAAATAACAAATCAATGATCAAATCATTAAATATGACAGTTGAGCTCATTGAAGAAATCACAGACAGTAAGATTTTGTTTATTCTCTGCATGATTCATATTATTTAATTTGCATTTAAAAATTTACTAATCAAGATGAAAATCACATCAACATTCAACTTCACAGTTTTCAAATGAAATAACAGCATGTTCAAACATGAGCTTGATTCAGAAGTATTTTAAACTTTACAAAAAATATATTGAAAAATTCAGATTCACATAACTCATTGTTGTTCTGAAACAACATTATGCTTTTTTTGCTCAAAAAATGTTATTCTGAAATAACAATAAGTCATTTTATATTCAAGTGCAGCAGCTAATCTTGCTTAATTTAAATCAGAAATTTTGTAAAATTTGTTAATGTCAGCAATTTGCAACATGTCATTTTCAAAAATCTTCACAAAAAAAAATCTTTGAAGCTGAAGTTGAATGTTAAAATATATTGAAATTCAATATATGAAATGCTTGTGCAAACATTGAAACTTTAGTTTGTGATTAAAAAGTTTTTTAATGAAAAAAAATTTCATCAAAATTTGAAGCTTTCAGAAATTGAGTGAATGCTTGTGTGATATCTAATTGAGCTCACAAAGTTTTTTATCAACTACACTAAAATATTATCAAAGTTTCATGATGCAATCATTTAAAATGTTTTTCAGATTTTTAATGCATTGTTTAATCATTTGAAAAATCAGCAAAATTAACTTCATGAAAAGCAAACTCAGTAAAAACATGATTTTGTTGAAGTCATCACTGCTGTGTGTGCAAAACTAGCTAAGTATTATGAAAAAACTTACAGTGATCTGAACAATGTTTATGCAGTGAATATTATGCTGAATTTAATGTTTAAGTTTATTATATTTGAGAAGTCAGCATGAAGTGAAAAAAATTATGAATGAAAACAAAAATATACAAAGCATCTTCACAATCTTGTTGACACATATAACAAGTTCATCATAATGCAGAATGTGTCAAAGCAGCATTCACTGCAATTCAAACAATATAATGATATAAATAATTTATTGTATGTAAACAAATCACACTCAAATTTTATCTCACACAGATTTACAGTTGAAGAAATTGATTGATTTTTAAATAAAAATAAATATGACACTTGATTTGCTTTATCACTTCAACTGCTAATCTCAATAAAAATCTCAATGAACAAAACTCACACATTTAAGTTTTGAAAAATCTGTGAACAAAATTATTTTACTCTTACATTAATTACTCAGAATTACTTTTTCATTTCTGCAACTTTAGTTAATGTTAAGTAACTCTTCAACATTGTACAAAACATTTGTCATTATTAATATAATCACTTATAATCAAAAATTGTTGATACACAAATGATGCAATTGATGCTGAATTTTTTTGAGATGAAAAATCTCAAACAAAATTTAGTGAATGATAATGATGAAAAAACAAGTGATAAAAAGCTGAATGTGACTGTGAGTTGAAAAACATATATCAGTAATCATGATGAAAAATTTAATAATGAGAATAATGTACTAAAAAATGATGCTGAATTATCTGACAGTGAAAATAATGTGCAATTTCAATTGATTAAAAATCACACTTTGCAGCAGCAGAAACAACAAAAAATTATCAGAATGTCAACTCATCAGCACACAAATATTACTGAGTAAATTCAATAAATTCAGCATTACAACAACATTACTGCTGAGTTTCTTCAGTATATCATCAAGTAAAAACAGCAAAATAAGCATGAAAGCAATCAATCAATTACACATCAGTTCATTGCTGCTGTATCTGCACAAATTTCACAAATATAAATTTAAAGAAAATTTTAATTGCATCATGATACAATAAAGCAGTTTATTTACAATCATTAAATTCAAGAAGTACTGAAAGTGTCTGTGAACAAGAAATTCTCAACAGTATTAGTCATGTGAAAATTGTCATGTAAACATGTAAGAAAAAAGACAAATATTTCAACAGCAATACTGAATAAACATGTAAAAGAGAAAATAACATAATTAATGACAATTTCTGATTTCATGCAAACACTTTGCAACAAAAAATGCATTTTTGAATTATAATATTATCTGATGTATTTATAATATTGAATAATAATAATCAAACTGTTTGTTTTTATATCATTAATTTATTTTTGTACTCACTGTACTCTGCTGCTCTGCTGACTGTGTCTGAAATGTACAACTGTATTAAACTGTATCACAATACATAAATTTCATTTCTAACTCTAAGTAATTTAGCATGCAAATTAGCACAGTCACAAAATTCATCAAGTCAAACAAGTTTAAATCATCTGAGTTCACAGATTTTACTCAACTCATTAATGATTTATTAAATTGTTGTTCTGAAAGTATCAAATCAGAACTGTATGATTTGAGACTGATTCAGATTTGAGTAATTTTCAGACTCATTTGCAGTTTATATAAACTCATTATCTGAATTTGTTATTTTTTTTTATTTTTTTGCTTGACTGCATTGCAGTCTTAAATTTTTCAGCATGATGTTTTTTTTTCAGCTTTTTTGATTTTTTTTATTTTTTAATTTCAAAATATTCACAAAATTTTTCTTAATTAAACTGCTTCTGCATCATGATTTTAATAATGATAATTTTCTGCATTTTACACTTCTCTTCTGTGTCATTTTTTCTAACAAATCTGTCAGTAAATATCTGAAATTTATTATTAAAAATTGTTATCATTTTGCAGTTTTTTTCAAACATTAAATGACATTATATCTGATTTTGTGATCAGTTTGATTAATTTTGTATTTTTTTTTTTGATTAAGTGCATGCTTCTTCTTACATGCAGCAACAATTTTTAATTGTGTTGACAACTGTTTTTTTGAGCTCAGATTTTTCATGATGAATTGTGAATGATAACAAAATTTGATAACAGACAGAGTTTTCTTGATTGATATGATGCAATGAGCTAAATGAAAGTGAGGTTGAAAGAAAAAGCATCAGAAAGTGAAATGTTTATATAAATATATAAATAAAAACAAAAATGATGAAAAATTCTGTAGCAACACAAAGTCACATGATTTTATTTTTTTATAATTTTATTTTTTGTTTATGTTTTTGTTTTTGTTTACTTTTTCTTTCTTTCTTTCATATTATTTTTTAATCATCATTTGTCTTGTGAGTATTCTTATGCTTTTACAGAAATATATGACTGACATGTGATAAACAAATTATCAATAACTGAAAACAATGTTGTCAAGATTTTCAGAATGAAAATGAAGACTGTTCTTGAAAATGTGATCAATAACATTACACATGTGATGAAGAAAAATGTTGTGAAGAATCATCTCAAAGTTATCAAAAGTGATTTCAATGATGCAAACATGAATATAAGAAATGTTGAAGAAAATGAAAATGAAGATGAAGACTCTGAATTGAAAAAAAATTAAAAAAAAAATGATGATGCAGCAGTCTAAAAACTGTCACAACAAAAATGCAGATGAGAATTACATTTCTCATGATGATTCTGACTTTGATGATTCAAATGTGAGATTTGAGAATTATATGTAAGTAACAAAATATGATAACAATTCTGTGAAAATTTGTCACTAAAAAAAATGCAGTGAATATGAGTTAATTAAACATGCAATTATGTTTTCTGAAACAACTTCAGCTCTGTGAGCTGAATATCAACATCATCTGAATAATTACAATGCAAGACATTAGATTTGATGCTGAGCACACTCAAATACTCTCATTACTTAATGAAATACAGCAAATTCAGTTTCACACACTTTAAACTTTCATGAAGTCAATAATAAATAACAGTTTCTGATAATGATTTCACAATCTAACATAAATTTAAAAGCAATTTAAGAAATACATTGATATCAGCATAACTGAAGTTTTTTTATTTTTCAGATACAATTTCAGTGATTAATTCATCAAATTATTCTTGAGATGAATTCAGTATTTTATTAATAAACAACTGCTGTTGATGTTCTTCAACTTGCTGCTGAGAACACAATCATTATTTTTTTGAGTGTAAATATATTCTTCATTTTCAAAAATTTCATTTATTAATACAAAACAAATGATGTTCAAGCAATAATTCATTAAAATTGAGTTATTCTGACTTGAGATGATATTCAGTTGATTCTTCAGCTGATTCAACATGTTGATAATTTGTTTTTTGAATGTGCATCTGCAGAGACTCATAAGAAGAAAAAATAAAAAATTTTTTAAAAAAAATATTTATGAAATATTGAATAAATAAAATAAATTCTCAGTGAAACAATGTATCTTGCAACAAATTAATAAATTTTCAGAGATTTTTTTTTCTTGTGTGATTTTTGTCACATGATGTGATAATGATTTAAGATAACAGTCTCATGTGCAAATGTGTCAAAATGCTTCACTTGACATTGAGACTGAAAAATCTCATTTTATTTTGTTTCATTGATTCAGAATGATCTGAGACAGATTTGAAATCAGAATTTTGTTGTCAGAAACTGAAATGAAACTACAGTTTATTTATTAAAATGAGATTGAGACTAAAAAGAAAATTTCTGAAACAGAACTGAGATTTTTCATCATGTAGTGGTAATGAGAATGAGTAATGATTTTTGTAATTAGAGATGAGTTTGAAACTACAGTAGTTGAAACTGAAACTGAGTTTACTGAAACAGAAGAGGATTTTTCATTTCATGCAGTCAGTTTAATTAAGTCAGTCATTGCAAATTTTTTTTGCTTTTTCATTAATCAGAAAAAGTAAAACTTTTCAGTTAATACAGTAGTCATTGTATTGACATCAATTATATGAAAATGCTTTGTGACTACATTTTCTTCACAAAGAAAAGCATCATGAGATTTTTTCAGTTTCTTCATCATATAAAATAACTTGTTAAATAATTCAGTGCAGTTCACTTTGTTGTGAGTGCAGTTTGTACAAGCTGTTCTTAACTTTTCAAGCTTGTTGCATAAACTGATCAAATGATAAGAAAAAACATAATTAATATACTGTTCACAAATAATGTTAACTTGTTGACTCTTCTGCATGACAATCAGATTCATTTTGATTATTTCTTTTGAAAAAAATTTTTAAGCATTTGATAAAAAATTAGCATCTGTTAAAGATTTATTTATATGACTGAAAAATATTTTTTAAATCAGAATGAAGTTTAAATCTGAATGTTCAAACAAAAAATGAAGAAATTGTCTGAAATGAAAAAATTTTTGCAAAAAAAAAATTTTGAATGTGAGAAAATAAATATCTTTTCAGTATTATTTTTCAATTGAGTTATTTTTACTACAATTATATTGAAACTTCAAATTGCTTGAGATATGAAAGCTTGTCATACATTTAATGACTTTTATCTGTCTCAAATTGAAAATATATGTCTTAAAAGCTAGATTATTAACATAAAAAATTTTACTGATTATAAAAAATCAGAAATTGAAAAACTGCAATATACTAACAGTTTCAGAAAAGTCTGATAAAAAAAATTTAAAAAAAATTTCAAGCTCAATTTACTATTTAATTTGATTTTAAAAGAAAAAAAAAGATTGTCTGTTCTCATTCATCTGTCTGACAATTTAAAATTCAACTTAATTATTAGTGCTGCTCACATCAGCTTTCTTGAAGTCATTCTGCTTCTTTCTACTTTCTCTCAATTCAATTTCAAACTTTTTGTTAATCTCATGAAAGATTTTAATATGTGTTAAAATTTTTGAAATATTAATCATTGAACTAGATTCATCAGAGTCATACTGTTCAGCTGTTGAAGCTGAGTTAGAAGCTGAGATTGAAGCTGATTTAGAAATTGAGATTAGAGCTGGCTTAGAAAATATTGATATTGAAGCAAAAGTTTTTTTCATATTTGAAGTTTTATCATGAATGCTTGAAGAAAGATCATCAAGCAAGAAGCTAGATTTATGTATCAACATACAAGTAATTTTGACTGCAGAAGTTTTGAGAAAAATATCAGCTTTATATTTCAATTATGAAAGATATATTTATTAATTTTTATTTTTTTGCTAATAAAAAATATACTTACAGCTTGAGATTCTTCAGAAGAAGACACATTATTTTCAATCAAAAATCAAAATACATCAATAATGCTGATAAAAATACACTAGAAAAATTAGTGATTGATTTTAATAAAAAAAGAAAAATTTTTGAATTTACATTAATTTTCAACTCAAGATTTTTTATTGCATCATAAGTCATCTTGTTGACTTTCTTGATTTTATTGAGAATTGAGATCATTCAATTGAGAATCTGAAGTATTGTTTTTTTGAATTTGACATTGTGATGAACAGCAGAAAAATTAATAAAAATATTCAACATGACAATTTTTTTTGTCATGTGATTCAAAACATTTTTGAGTTCAGCAGCTAAATTAACTTTCACAAATTTAATAATCATCTTTTTATAAAACTTTTTTATGATGACATTTTTGACAGCAAGATAAACATTATGAGCATGCTAAGCTCACTTACACTGCTCAGTAGCTCATCAGAAAATTCAATGCAGTTTTTTTTATCTGATGCACAGTTTGTGCAGACTTTATCAGAGTTCTGCATTTTATCACATAACTTGTTCATATAATTTGAAAAAATAAACAAGATAACACAACACTGACAAAATAATTTAATTTTAAATTAATCATTTTTCTTCTGAGTGATTTTTCAGTTTATCTTTCTGCTTTGTTTTAATGTTGAACTGAGTTTTTTCTCATTTGAAAGAACAACAACTTGTGTCTTGAGAAACATTTCAACATGTTTTTTGCTGCAAAATAAATTAGCAATTGCTAAATATTTGATAGAAAAGTTTTTTTACTATTTTTGAATAATATAAACATTGAACAAAAAGAAAAAAAATGAGAAATCAGATCAGTATGTAAAATATGAAAAAAATCTGAAGAAGAAAAAAAAAATTCTTTTTAAAAAATGAAAAATTTTTGTTTATATAAATGAAAAGTTACTAATCAAAAAAAATTTATTGTGTTGATATTAGCTAGCTAGATGTCTACAGTATGTCATTTGAGCATAATATATTAATTTGACATTTTTATATGTCTCAAATTTACTTGAGTGATCTTCTGAGATCTGTTATATAACTGCTTTTATTAACTTGATGAAATAAAAATCTATATTGCTTTTAATTTGAATATTAAAATTAATATATTAATGCATTCAAACATATTAATTTAATACTCTTTCTTAGATATTTCAAAAATCATCTTGATTTTTGCAATGATTTTTGCAGATTTATTAATATTTTTGTAAATTTTTTTTTCTTGTTTTCATTTTGCTTTTCTGCAAAATCAGATTTTTCAATAACTTTGTATTCAGAAGCTTGTGTCATAAAGTTTCAGAACTCAATAATATCATTTCATGTCACACAAGCTTTTTGTTCAGAGTCAGATTTTTTTGTTAAGTCATATCACAATTTAACTGGCACTGTGAGATTCACATAAAGTTTTGACAAAAAAATTATTATTTAGATTATTTTAACAAAATGAATTTTACATACACTTCATGAATCATTTTTCACAAGTTTTTGACTTCTCAAAGTCAACAATCAGCTGCATTTAGTAAAAAATTTGAAAAAAACACTTCTCATTAAATGCTTTGCTGAAATATGTTAAAAATATTGTAAAATTTTCAACACAATGCATTTCAACTGTAAGATTTCTAACACAGTTTGTTTGCTTCATATTTTCAATATGCATTTGTTTCTAATCAGCAAGATTTTTTGAAGATTGAATGTGATATACTAACAATCATTTTCATGAGTGACTGACATTTTTAAATCTTTACAAGATTCTGAATGACTTTTCTCAAATGAAAAAATATATAAAAATGCTTGTTGAAACTTTCATGAATGTTTTGAATCATCTTGAGCATTGTATCTTGATTAAATGTAAGAAAATACTTTCATTGTGCTTTTTGTTTAAAAACTAGTTTTTTCAGATAAATTTTTCTTTTATAAAAATTAACATTAAAGTGCTGAACTTTTCACTTATGCTTTCTGATCTGATTAATGAAAGAGAGAATTTGTTTAAATTCACTATCAGCAATGAAAATTGATGATGATGTCAGAGAATTAAATTCAGTAAGTAATTGTGAATTTATTTTGAATTTGAGTGCTGATTGATATTTTGATTTTTACATATAAATAAATGAAATTGAAGATATTCACTTTATTTCATATTTTTCTCAAAAAAGAAATACAAATTATCATTCAATCTGACAATTTCAAATACTCAATCTTTCATTTTTCAATTTGAATCTTCTATCTACATTTATATATATTTAACATATCATTCAAAATGTCATGTTTCAATTTCTGACAAGCAAAAGTATATGCTCTAGTTGCTTTAAATGTTTCAATCACTTTAACTTGCAGTGCTTTGACTGATGTACAGCTTGAAAATTTATCAAGAAATGAAAGCATATATCAATCAATTGAATTTGAAATATCATCAAGTCATTCAATTGACTACTGAAAATCAATTTCTGATGATGATGATAATGAAGATATAATTGTAAGTCAATAATCATATTTGCTTTGATAATTATATACTAATTGCAGATACAGTTAATTTTAAACACTGATGACAACATTTCAAACTCTGATGAACATGTTGAGATTTTTTAAATTCTTGAAAAAGCTGCAGCAGATGCTGCAGCAGAAAAAACAATAAAAGCAGCAGCAGAAAAAGCAATAAAAAAATAATAAAAAAAACAATAAAAGCTGAAGCACACAATGCAACAGAAGAAGAAAAAGCATTAGAAAAAAATTCAATCAATGAATTGAATTCAGTCAACATACAAGTATTTTAATTATTAAATGATTTTTTGAAGAAAATATCACATTTATGTGCAAAATTTCAAAAAAATATGAATTCATTTATTATTACTTTTGAATTATGATGTGAAGAGTCTGGCATTTTTCAACAGCAATATCAATTGTTGAAAGAAATTCTTCAAAATTTCACAAATTTGAAGCTCTTGAAGTTATTATCTAAAAAATTCTCAATTTTAAAGCAAAAATGCTGATTTTTTTTTTCAATTTTTCTGATTTGCAAGAGTTCAATTTTCATCATTTCATCTGAATGAAAGAATTGCATTCAAATTGTAATGCTTTTATGTGTTTAAAAAAAACATTATTTCTCAAGCAAAAATCATTATTAATTACAATAACTCAGAATTTTCTGATGATTATGATTATTTCATGAGACAGATAGTAAGTTATAAATCAGAAAAACAAGAAATAAAATTAATTTTATTAAGTATTCTGCTCTGTGAGAAGCTAGAGCTTAAAACTCATGAAAAAAATTTTTTAAGAAAAATTTTCTGCAATTCAGAAAAGATTTTATTTATTTCATATCAATTATTTGTTGATGAGTTTGAGCTTTATCACAATATGTATTGAAATTTGATGAATTTTTACTTGATATCTGCAAATCTCAAAGCAGCTGACAGAGCAAAACAAAATAATGTTTATGTCATTACATTTAAACTGTATGACATCAATTTTCTCAATGTTGTTGAGACATTGACATTAAGTTTTTCATATTTTGATAAAAAACTTAACATACATATTGAAAATTATGAAACTACACAAATTGTTGTCTCATGTTTAACATTTTTTAAAAATATGCTGCAGCAGAATGATAATGCTGTTATAAAACAATCAACAGTTATTCAGTTCTGTCAAAGCTGTATGATGTCAGAAGAAGAAAAATTTAATATTAAATTTAATATTGTTTCAAATGATTAATATTACTTTTAAATATTAACATTAAAATCTGAAATTGATTCAGCAAATTCATTAAAAAAAAAATTTTTGCAAACAATATAATATAATATGAGAGCAAATTTCTTTATTTAAAATTTATTCAAGTTTAAACTTAGTGATTTTTTTTTCTTTCAATTCATGTCACAGTGAATTTTTGAAAGTTTCAAAAAAATACATTTTTTTTAATAACATTAATTTTCTCAAAACATAATAAAAAAAAATATTGTTAATTGATTCAGAAATTTTCTTTCTGATGACAATAAATTTAATTGCAATTTTTCATTACATATTTGAAATTTTATCAGCTTCAAGAGCATGTTTGTACATCAATTATTATATTATGATTACTTCAATGCTTTATGACAGAAAAATAAATTCAATCTGAAATTCAGTAAATAACTCTGACAATATTTATAAACTCTGAGCAATCAAGAAATATAATTATTTAAATTTTTGCAGTAATTGCATGAAGTAATATTTTGTTAATTTGGCAATTTTTTTTGCATTGCAGTTTTAATGAATTAAAATAAATAATTATTGAAACATGAATAAATTTATAAAGCTTGATTAATGCTGTGACATAAGTTGCTGAATCAAGATATACAGCAGTATTTCAAATGCTATTTATTATAAATTTTTGTCAGTCATCACTTGCTCTAACATCAAATGTTGAAGCTGAAAATCAATTTGATTTTTGAAGAAAAGAAAAAATTCTTTAGACATTGAAAAATTAATCAAATATACATATTGAAATACATTATGTTGAACAAACAAAAAAATATGCAATTCTTAACAACTGCAATATATTAATCAGAAAAAATAAGCATTGTTTATTTAAAATGTTTGTGTCAAAAATCAATAAATGAGAAGTTGAAAAAATTTTTCTAACTCAAGAAAACTTGAAACAGACATTAATATTGCTACTTGATGAAGTTTATGTCAATAATGAGCAACATTTAATTTTTATACTTTAACCATTTTATATTTTGTGTTTAATTTTTTTAATAATCTTTTATTCTTGAATACTGATGAAAATGAATATAAAAATTCAAAAATATTTTTAAATTATTTTCTGAATGTATAAATTCAACAATTTATTAATCAAATGATAAAACAGTTCAGAATTTTGAATTTAAAATTATTAAAATTATTAAATCTTGATTTCTTCTTGAAAAAGTTTTGAAAAATATATACTAAATACTGAAACAAGCAATCAGTTCTGAAGTCTGATTTTGTTTCAATTTGATTTTATAAAAATATCATTTTTTTTAATGATCATTGCATAATTATAAAAAAAAATAATTTGATTGAGTATGAAACTACTATTAAACAAATTACAAGTATATTTATTCATGAGCTTAGTGACTGCAGAAGATTTTTCTTGTCAGTGATTTTAATTTATGAAATTATTCAAGATTATATACTAAATTTGTCAATTGTATAACTACAAAATAATGAAAATTATACAATTATCAGATTGTTTGCAATAAAAAAAAAGCTTATACACAATGTTAATTTAACTGAATGTCAACAAAAATTCAATTCTCAACTGTGAGCAAGTTAATATGTTTATTATTTGCACTTGAGATGTTTCTTTTTTATAATTAGATTATTATATTTATTTTTGAATTAGTACTAATAAATATTTGTTATGAATGTTAATTGTTTTTGAATAATTAGTAGTTGCAAATTGAGAGTGTTGCTGATCAGTTTCTCTTGAAATTGAAAATATTGCAGCATTGCTGACTGAATTGAAAATGTTGTTGATCAGTTGCTTTCTTTCTGACAACATCTTCTGAAATTGAAAATTGTTTACAACTACTAGCAATGTCTCTGACTCTGACATGTTGCTGATTTGACAATGGTTGTTCATGAGTTGTGAAATTGAAAACATGTCAGAGTCAGAAACTGTTGAGCAACAGTGGAGCTACAGTTGCTCGGGCCTATGAAAATCTGCTATGGTAGTTAGTTAACTAGTTAATGATTGACTAAGCAGCATCAAGCTCACCATCCCCAGGCCGTAGTCTCGCGAAGAAGAACTTCCATCAAGAGAGACAGATACCTTCATGAACAGCATCTGCAGCATTCAATTCAGTTCAATTCATCCTCAATCCTGTGACCTCCAACTTTCTATTGATTGAGCGCTTAGCCAGGCGTTCATACTCACCTTATCTCGCCCTCCACAGCCAGCAAACCACCCTTCCCCGCAATCATGGTTCTCGACTACGACGAACCATCCCCATCCTCCTCCTCCACCAGCTTTGGTGATGACACTCCCATGTCCGATTCCGATCCCTACTTCTCCTCCCAGAAAGACGCTCACAACCTCCTCGCAAAATTCCCCACCAGCATCACCCTCCCCCCATTCACACTCACCCGAAGAATCCTCCACTGGAGACAAAAGAGCTATGAGACGCAACTCTCGATGATGATCCGCGCAAAGATGGACATGGCCGCCGCCATGGTAAACAGGCTCCCCACGCAGGAGGAAACCGATGCCATCGTCGACCAGTCGTCCATGCTTTTCGACATCCCCAAGGCCATGGGACTCGTTGGCGCCAGTTTTGGCGCGTGGCTGTGGAGTCGACAGGAGAAATTCGAGCGGAAGCAAGCGGGAGTAAAGACCTTCAAGCTGGCGGCGCTGTTTAGAAAGAACATGTTGAGCATAACGATGGTGCGCGGTGGACTTATGCTTCCGTTTTTCTTCGCTGCAGGCTATTGGATCGGGAACACCGTTTCACGCGTGGGCGTTAGCGTTGCGACTGCGCGGGATGAGAGAATGGCTCAGTTTCAGAGGGACTTTGAGGAGCAAGATCCGAAGGAGATACAGAAGCGGTTGCAGCGGCTTCGGGACGAAGCCGCAGCCAAGCGTCACGCAGCAGCAGCTCAAAGACTCCAGCAGCGGCAGCAGCAGCAACAGCCACAAGCACAATTTGCTCCGTCCAGGGACGACGCAAGCCCCACGGGTAGCTACCTCGAGTCTGGCGACTCCTTCACGCAACCAAGCGACTCCAAGATCCTCACCGAAGTCTATTCTCAGCAAAATGGAGCCTTTCAACCCACACCGTCACGCCCGTCCGGCCAACAACTCTCTACTCAACCTCCTCGAAGCCAGAGCTTCTGGGACAACGACGACGACGCCAGCCCTGCAAATCCAGACATCGACACAACTCTCCAGACCGCGTCCTCGTCGGCAAGTGCATGGGAGCGTATTCGTCAATCCGCCGCTGCGCAGGGCTCTTCCAGCCCTCGCGGATTCACACCGAGATCTCCACAAGCACCACCGCAACAACAACAGACGCAGCAGCAGCCGTCGAATGACGATTGGCAAGCCGCTGGTTCTTCTGGCGCCGGTCGAGATTCTGGCGATCGGTATGCGCGCGGTGCCAAGGAGCAGGCACAGAGGAATTTTGACCAGCTGGTTGAAAGGGACAGAGAGTTTGGAACCGATCAGGATAGAGACGGTGGGAACGCGTGGGGGAGAAGGTGGTAGGGGTCTGGAAACGCTGTAACTACGTGTTGGTTTATCAAGTTTTCTACAAAACCACCCATACTGGGAATAAAAAAAAGTTGGGGTTGACTTTTGGCCTACTGCGAGTTCTGACTCTAGGCACGTTTATTTATGTATGCAGGTAATGTACATTATTAAAAAGGCGGTTTTTGGATTATACTCCTTAAGAATCCGAGGCGGCTCGTTTATTCCAATCTTTGAAAACATGTTTTACGCTGTCATCCCAAAATCATACGACATAAAAAATCCACAGAACAATGAAAATAGACGTTACTTGAGGAACACCAGAACGGACGCAAAACATGAACAGAAAAAAGGCCCCGCAGCGCTGTAAAATGATAGGCAGATAAGTGACTGTATGAATGAAAAAAATGCACTGACCGAAACCGGGCAGGTATGAATATTGAAGAAAGGAGAAAAAAAAAAAAAAAAAAAAAAAGTGTTCAAAGCAGATGACACACTCAGAAGAACAAAAAGGTATTAAAAGAACAACATACAAAAAAGGGTGTAAGCTCAAAGTGAACGAATGAAGTAATCTCATCACAACCTTGCATCGTTTGTTATATATCATTACTGGAGCCCTAGGCACCTCTCTCACTTGATGTGGATTGCTCCAACTAAAACTCATTCTTATTCAGCTTGTCAAAGCCACTCTCCATCACGCTTGCCATCGGCACACTCTCATAAGGCACCATCGCATCTGGATCACCGGACGGCGGCGTTCGCACGTTCCGTCCTCGGCTGGTACTTCGCATGCGGCCCGTCAAGCTACGGATCTTGTTCGCGAGATTATCATTGATGCTGCGTCCACGACGGTGGGTGTGATGCGTTTCAGGCATTGGACCTTGTGCGCTGGACGAACGGCGCGATGGTGGGAAAGGAAATTCTGCGGGGGGAAAGATGGGTTGGTGCGCCTGCTGGGGGGATTCGTTCGAGTTCAGGACTGTGGGCTCGTCGATGGCGATATTGATAGTGCCGACGCCGGAGATGAAAGAGTTGCGCTCTTCGCTGGGTAGCGTATGCTGGTCGTTATTGTCCATGGGGTTGGAAGGCGGAGGTGGAGGCGGTGGTGGAGGGGGATTAGAGAGATGTTGTAGTTCTGGAAGAACGGGAGGGATAACGACTGCTTCGCTTGGTTTTCTACCAGATTGGCTGGAGAAGCTGCCATGTTGGAAACCATTCAACATAGCAGCATCATGCGACGATTCCTTCCTGTGCATTGACATCCTTGTGCATCTGCTGCTTGGCAGCCGGGGTCGGAACTGCGAATGTACAGGCATCCCATCGACTGCCTGATCGCCCAGGTCCTCTGGTATGGGTGCAGACATTGAGCGAGATATGCTGATCGAACGGCCCTGTTCGCCGTTACTGACAGGGCTCAAGCTATCAACATTAGTAGGCATGTCAGGCAACGGCGGAGTGTCAAGGTATCCGGTGCTGTATTTCGGGTGCCTCATCGCACGAGGTGTTGCTGGCAGGCCAACAGGTACAGGTGGAACGCCTCGTCCTGTCGAGGTATCAGAATGAGTGGAATCTGCAGGAGACCCGTTATGCCGACCCATTACTCTTTGACTAAAAGAGCCATTCGTCATTGGAGGGCTACCTCCACTCTCTCTGCGAGGTCTTCCTTGTATACTGTTAGGGGTTCCTCGTTCGCCAGGTAAAGGGATAACAGGGGCCGATGGACGACGGGCTAAAGACAAGCGCCGAGCCTCGAGTTCTGCCGCAGCTTGTTCTTTATTCATGCGCTCGGCAGCCTTGTGTTTTTGATCGTTCTTGTTCCACTGGATATTTTCTGCGAAGATCGGCGTGCCGTCAGCTGTGTGCCCAGGAACATGGTTTATTTTAGATTGTTCAATTGGGCTAGTAAGAATCGGCACAGTATTGCCTACTTGTTCCCTCGCCTGGCGGCTTCGAGAGCGGCTTCCAACCTTCCTCCGATCAGGAGATGGGTCGCGTCTAGCACTCGTACCACGCTCCGCTCGTCGACTAGAAGCTCTTTCCCTCGATTGAAGCCGCTGATGCCGATCTGCGCTAACAAGGCGTAAATTATCTTCAAGTGCATGGTCCCTTTCAGATGGCGACATTGGAACTGGTGAAGAAGGGGATCGTATCCCAAAACTGTTCTCTCTTGGCCGACTTCGAGCTTGCCTGGTTTCATTGTGATTTTTCTGGGGCACATCATTTCCTCTGGTTTTCGATGATCGTTGTCGTGAGTTGCCACTTCGACTTCGGTGTCTTTTGGATTCGCCAACTTTCAGGCCGGACGAATTCTCATTTCCAGCCGATGAGTACATTGCAAGATCTTCTGGAGACATTGGAACAGGGGACGAAGGGGATCGCTTAGCTGGCTGGATATACCGCTGTTTACTCCTTCCGCGGGATTCTTTGGACTTTTTATGACTTTTAGAACTATAATCGCTTCCACCGCTACGATGGTTTTGCGAATAGTAAGATGCCGCGTCAAGACTGCTGATATGTTCGTTGACACTTCTGCCGCTGATACTTCCAGTGGGCAAAGATCTCCCGCCATCCGGAGCACATGTGGGGCTGAGTTCAGATAAACCGTGATGTGGAGACGATGCGTGCGAAAGCAGGGATGCACCGGAGCCAGGAGCAGATTCCCGAGGTGAATAGACAGGAGGCCACTTGATGTGCAGCCCTTCCGGTTTCCGATCCCGCGAACCATTTCGAGAGGACACCGCAAAGTCTCCCGATAGAGAATCCGACTTTGATATCGGCCGAGCAGTGATGCTTCCATCATCCTGCGGAATGGCCGATTTCGGCTCGTTCTCCGTGGTGTCATTACGCGGAGTATATCTCGCTGAAGTTAGATACACGAGTGGTTCCTGGCTTACAGGCTGAGCCTGAGCAGTGTCAACTCTTGTCTCCTCTCTTTCGGAACCAGAATAATCAGGCGTGGGCAATGATTTCTGTAGAGGTATGTTCGGAGGATTCACATCGGTCGGTGTTTCCCCAATTGACGGAAGACGACTAGTATGGCTACCTGGGGTGATCGACCTGGCAGAGATGCTTGGCCGGTTAGACTTTGGTTTGAAGGGACTGAAGCTGCCGGGTGACATGATGGAGTCTCCCATCGCCGACTCAATAGGAGTAACGCCTGGCATGTTGGTCGGAGTGCGGTCTGCTGATTGGAGACCTGGGAACTTAAAGGAGGAAGCATCAGGGCCAAAGGACGTAATGAGCTTCAAAGCCTGATTTTTGATGGCGGGACGGGAGGAACTGGGAGGCGAATTTGCGGGGTTGGGATTTGAAGCCGTGACAACCACTGAAGGTGAGCCCGAGGACTTGTTGGCGAGCTGATTCGAAAGAATATTTGTCATTTGCGCCGACGGAGAAGCCCAAACTTCAGGGTTATCTGTATCAGTGCAGGAGAAACACCGGATAGCAAGGTGCTGTTGAGAGTTCTGGACGACATACTCGCCCCATCTGCGGACGAGATATGATTGCCTCGACCATTCAGTCGGCATCAAAAGGCAAGTCAAAAGAATAGCCTCCATGTACATATTTCTCGACACGTACACTTCAATGCCATCATTGCCATCTCCCATGCCAATTAACACGGCAACTGCGGCATGGATATCTCCTCTCGCCAACAATTTCTGCACTAGAGCATGGCCCATCTTCTTCGTCTCATGTTGACCATTCAATGAGCTCAGGGCCAGTAACATCCACCCGGTATATCGTGACGATGGAGAGGTAGCCATTCCTAGTAGAACATCGTAATCAAGATATCCAAGCCATCTACCTAAAATCACAGCATGCTGACCCCCGGGACTATGTCGCCGCACTGATAGAGCGAAGTCAGCTACTAATACATACTAAACACGCCAGACTTCCGAACAGTATTACTTACGCTCATCACTCAGCAACTCCATGATATCGCCTTCCCACCCAAACACAACACTGAGCATCTGTTTTCGTGATTCATCTGGATGGAGATTGGCCTCATTGAGTCGCTGAGTAGGCCTAAACGGCACATCGTTCAGGCGGCTTCGAGTATATGGAAACAATTCCGCAATAGGCTCGTGGCTCGCGCTGGGAACATACTCGTTGCGTAATCGGGATGCCCCATGCAAGGACCCTCCTGAAGTGACTGATGCAGACGAGCCATATCTCATAGAATAAACACTTTCTACGGCTGATTGCACCGGGGAACTCGTCGAAAAGGTCGTTGTCGTCCCACTGTACAGGCTTCTCGAGGAACGAGGATGGTAATGAAGCCGGGAGCGGCTCAGCGGATTTGATGATAAAGACTCTGGACTCCGTAATCCAGCACGGTCTGCAGGGTTAGCTTCCGCTATTTCAAAAGGTGAAGTAGTGGCAGCTTCCTTCAATTCTGCAATCGTACGATGCGCCTGATTCGCTGAAGCAGAAGCAAGAGCCGCTTGAAGGGGAATGGAAGCGTTCAAGGCTTCAGAGGAGGTCGCCGTTGTCTGAGAGTTGGGTGTATGCTGAACGTTGGCAACCATCATAGGATTGAGGAGATCATACTGCTGCACGGTATGATTTGGCCCTAGGGTGAAAAGCGTTGCTGTCGGGCCGTAATTTGCTATACCTCTGATACCCTGTATAGTCGGGATGCGTTCATAGGTCACATGCTTTGTCCTGACATCCCAGGCCCAAGTCTCACTACATTTCAGAACATGGTCAGTACTCCGTACGAGGGTCATGAATGCAAGCCGAAAAGCATTTACCTATCCGAATACTGAACTATCCGACCATTCTTGGACCAAGCTAACCATTTTGGGCTTACCGCACTAGATTCAGATCTTCGTAATGTTCTAATCACCCGGGGTGGATCCTGTCCCGGCTGCTTGGATACACTCCACACAAGCAGATCTCCGTCAACCGTCAAAGTTGCTAACATATCAGATTTCTGCTTGGTAGACGATGCATGCCACGCCAAGGAAACTATTGGAGACGGGCCTCTTGAGGTAGTAAGTGTGTGCAAGATCGTAAATGGCTGGAGCGTCGCAATTAATATTGACCCATTTTGGTACCTAGTTCGAACGTCAATAAGCCTCTCAGATAGGTGAGCGAAATCAACGTACCCAATCGCATGGGACCGGCAATCGGCTGCTGGAGCCAGCGCAGTAATGGGATCAAAGATGGTTCTGGCAGATATGTGCTCCGAGGTTGGAGGTTCGAAAAGAATTATATCTCCTTTTACACTTCCTGCAGTTCCTGTTAGGACGAAGATGTAATACTAAATCTCAAGCTGCAAAAGGCCATTGAACACTCACCAAACGCAATATTGCCATTACGCATCCATGCAGCCACACGAATAAGCTCAAACGAAGCAAATCGAGCAATCTCTGACCCCGTGAAAAGATCCCAGATAATGGCGGTTTGGCTGACATCATAACTTACGACCAATCGACCTGCGCCCCTTTCACTAACATTATCAACGGCGATGAAAAGAATATTTCCATTGTGAGATTCGAATTTCCGGTCAACTGCCAAAGTATCATGGTGGAGGGCCAATATCGTGGAACCTTGTGAAAAGAGGAACAGAGAGGCGGTGGCGGCACAGGGTTCTAGATCACTGTTAATATCCAGTGGTGGACTCGGCATCAGCGCGGCGGAGACGGAATGAGAACTGGAGGATATGGACCTCCGTCTCTCCAGGTGTCCGGCGGACATTTTGGCAGTTTAAGCAACCTGAAAGCGTCGACGTCTGCATCCAATGTCAGTTTCTCTGAACGCTGCGCTGAGACGATATCGTGCTTTTGAGCAGAACGACTGAAGCTGGATATAGAGACAAGATAATAAGGTTGAACACATAAATAGTTCAGTCTCCGATCGAACCTCAGGTGAAGATTGCCAGCAACAGGAACTATGGGCGCTCTCAACCAACGCAGGGGCGCTTACCTTTTCATCAAATATCTCGCTTCTGCAAATATTTCAGTGGACGAAGTCACCGGTCTGAGATAAGTTGATGCCAGGGCCATGCAAGGGAATCGGGGGCGAAAAGGGATCAAGGTTGGCGCTTGAAGTGGATTGATGGTTTGCCGACTCCCTCTGTCGAGATATAAGTGCCTAGCAGATACGAGCGGTTAGGAAAAAAGCAATTCTAATTAAAGTTGGCAAAGGTAGAGAACAAGTGGAAGAACAGCAGTTGGCAATCCTATACCAGCGACTCAAGCGCGAGAGGTCTGGTACACAATACCATGTACAACGGAGTACAGAATCATAAAGTCAAGCACAAAAGGAGGGGACAGGGAGCGGACCAGGGACAAAGAAGTGGCTTTTTTTTTTGCACTTGAATCAAAGCGAGTCAACCAACATGGGAAATGGGATTCACCGTACCAGAAACCGTTGCGAGTGCTGGAATGCAGGAGGAATTGATCAAAGAAGCAAGTTTACAACGAACAATGGTGACAAAGAGTGCGTTGGTCGGCGGAGAATGGCCCAAAGCGAAAAGAAGGCTGGCGTGTGCCCTCGGAGGAATTGACAGCTTTGTGATGACTTCGCAGGCGCCGACAAGGATTGGAGAAAAGAGTGAGGGGCAGGGCAACAACAAGGTGATGAGTTAGTTAGCGGGAGATGAGCTCAAACTCTAGAATTAAAAGCAAGCTAATATCAAAGGGGAGATGCATGCATGGAGGAATGCATGTTGAATTGCAGTTTATGTCGTAGGTCGTCCTGCAGAGTTTCAATCTTCAGATAAATACCTGTGATGGGGAGAGGGGAGAGTGGGAAACGCTGTAAGAGGAACATCGTTGCAAAACTACTCCTCAGGCCTCGGAGACGGGAAGGATGATAGCACTTACGAATTTGTGAATGACGCTTATCATTCGAGAGACTATTGTTGAACAATTTCAGACCCAAGACCGGGAGACGCCAATGGGAGACATAGGTGCCAGTGCAGTGCAAGTGAACGGCATCAATAGACCAGAGGCTGCAGCAAACCGATTGGCGGCAACGAGAATCAGAGGATAGGGGGCGGGAACAGAAAATCATCTGATGCTGGGGAATGGAAGGCCGGGCGATTCTCTCTTTTCTGCTCATCCATCAGACAGCACAAAAGCCATGCTCCTGGCGTGGCGGCAGCAGCAGCAGCAATAGCAGCAGCAGTAGTAGTGGCATGGGCTGGGCCATCCTCATGGATTGGACCGACAGATAGGCTTCGCCCCGATGAAACAATTCAACTGGGATATTCCTCTGGCCATTTCCATTTCTGATCGAGTCTTCTCGATCCCCTTGCCCTGACGCACGATGGGCCAAGTAACTTGCAAGTGGGAGCCGTTTGCCAGTTGGTGAATGGGAGGCAAGATGACATCGTGGGGCCCCTTTCAAGCAGCAAGGATCAAGAGTTAGCGCGCAGCAGCACAAGTGGCTCCAGGCTGGGGATTGGCTCACGGCATCAAGGGTTGTTTCTTCACGCTGCAGCCCCGATCACAGCTTGTCATCCAATCAGCACCCTGAAGCGTGTGATATCCGAGAAGCCCTAGCATGGGGCGCTTGGGTGATGGAGGCCGTTTCTCGACGGTGAGAGGTCGACAGGCGGAGATTGAGGGCGCGTAAAGGAGCAGAGGGGTCAACAAGGTCACTTCATCACTGGTTTATCTCCTGACTGATTGCAATAAATCCAGCAAAATCCACTCAACTATGAATGTACTAATGTAGAAGAGATGAGAAGAGATGAAGAATTAGAACAGTATTGGAAGTGGATCAAGTCCGCATGCATAAACCAGTTAGTTAGTTAAAGTCCCTCTTCTGCATCTCCAGTCATCATCAATCAATCAGCCAAAGCCTGTTTGAGTGCTGTGTAACTTGTTCTTTGCATTCAGTTGTGTTGATCTGTGTAAGAATTTACTGTCCATCTATCAGTCTCAAAGGCTTCACTGCAAGAGGGGGATAATCTACACATGCAGTTCAAACTACAAAAGAAAGACCTTTCTTTACTTGCATTCAAACTTATGCATGTCTGTTCATTCAAAATCCAGATTCCTATTGATGCTCAGCTCATTCTTCAGTTTTCTCAATTTTCAGAGATTGTGGACCACAAACTGACCAGCCAGCAGTGCTAAGCGAGTCCTGCATGCTTCTTAATGATATGCCGATATCCCTTCAACCAATTCAATAATGTGAAGAGTAGTTAAATTGGGCTTCAACCCAGTTCTCTATCTCCAGAAAAATTCTCTTTCCATTGCAATAATACATGCAGGACAATGAGAGATGCCCCTACATAACTACATACGCACACACAGGTTCAATTACCATGGGTGCCAGCAAGCGTTACCGGAAGCTCCTCGTCCAACATGAAACAGAATCTGTTCTGCAACCGGGAAAAAAGAAAAAAAAAAAAAATATCTACTCTTCAACTTGAATAAGAATACCCATCCGCTCCATAAGTCGGGATGAAAAACCAGTCGTGAGGTGTCTTGAGTTATCGTTGACAGAAGCCCCCGTCCTTGAAAAAAACCCCCCAGTCGATTTGTCAAAACGACACCCTTGGATTCAAATCCGCCCCGGGTTATCACCGAATCCCCTTTCTTAGGTACCTGAACGTGTCATCGGCATTTGGGCCTTCATTCAAGGTCCCCTGGTTGCTTTGGCGCTTTCAAGCCGAGAGCTTCGTATGCTATGAGCTTGGCGATTATTCAGGCTTACTTGATTATGCTCTTCATATACTTCCGATATCGAAGATCAAGTCTTCACTCGGAATTTTACTTAATATTCAGCTTCTGGACTCTGGTTTCAAATCACAGAGCTGTACGAGTTGATTTGAAACAATCACTACTTTCTCTGATCAGACCTGAAGATTTCATACCCCTTTTCTGCATACATATGCTTGACTACTACTGAGCCAAGCAGAGCAATTTGAAACCCAACTTGCTCCAAAGAAGGAAAAACACTCATACTCTGCTATATGCACTCAATATTATACAGTTCCCATTCCAACCAACATTGCTGAGCTGGATTACAATCAGAGCCCCTACTGCCTACATGCGTTTGATATCCACGCTGTTCATCAAAGGAGATTTGCTTGCCCAATGTCTGGCGCCTCCCATCCTTATCCCCATGGGACACAACATGTCACCTTCCGGACCTGAAGAAATCTGCAGTGTTGATTTTCATTTTAAAAGTATCCGACTGCCAGGAATATAAGAGCATCCATTTCCATCTACCCATGAAATTAATTTCCTACCATGCAAATTTCAAGAAAAAACACCTATTTACTTTTGAAAGAGCATTCCATGTAAATGGAAGGCGTTTGCCAGAACCAATACTATCAATGTGCGCTGCTGTCTTTTCCATGTCGATACTCTCTAGTTATCGAGCTTGGTTTCCAGCGGGTATGCTTCCCTGATTGCTACTGGATCTATGGCCGCGGCCAACTATGACTTTCTTTTGCTACCCAACTGGCCTTTGGCAAGATCCAGTCTGTCAAATTATGTTTTCCGCTGACATCTCGGCCCCGGAGTTGTAAATGAAAATGGAAAGTCGCCTGGGAATCGGGGCAAACACCACTTTTGCAAAAGAATTATTATGCTGTCCGGCAAATGAAGTGCATATGTGCGAGTTTGTTGAAATCTGACCTTTCCAGTATCTATCCCCAATGGCTTGCTTTGTTTGAGATTCAAAATCCTCAACCTGGTTCCAGGAATATAGATGTTCGGCAACTGGGAAAACACATGGACATAATGAGTAGACACAAAGATGCAAATTGTAAAGATTTTCCAATAGACAATACCCTCAATAGCGGTGGAATCACCTCTGGAATGATGATATAACTAAAATGCAAACCAGTGCGCCATGAAACTGGAGCTGATAACTTTGAGATAAGTAGACAGGAGGAAAGAGCGGAAGATAACAAGGAGACTTGAAAAGGGACAATACACTTGTTGACAGCCTTATGGCTGTCTCTTTCATATATAATGCAAGCCTCCTCAATTGAGGATGCTTCCTCAATGATGCTCAGCGCCTTCTAGGAGAGATATATCCCAATTGTAATTCATGCTGTCAGCAATTATAAGAATTGAACTAGAATCACCTAGCACAAGCGATGCGTAGCTGACACTGGACATTTGTTCCTCTATGCTTTGCCGCTTCCATGATCAATCAGCGACGTGCACGCAAGGACCCTATTCAATACAGCTCTATTGCACCCAGCACAGAGAAGGATCACTATTGCCAATTCTGATAGGGATCTCTTCACTAGCAAAAAAGGACTTCCCAGAGGCAGAAACCTCAGGGCTAGGCATAGTTGTATCTCCATCTGCACAGTCTCACCAACCAACTTATACCATCCCATCAAAACCCCAGTGGTCCGACAAGCTGTGTCTAGCAGGCACACTCCATGACAATTCACCCAGCTTCCACAATGGCTTGCAAGCATAGGCATGGGTATCTTTACAGAAGGAACATACAGTGCATGGCCAAAACCAGCACACAGTATCAGTTCAAGTAAACAAACATCCTCGTCAAAAGCATTTCACGCATGCAGAGACTCTCTCCAGCATCCAACCTCTGATGTCTTGCTGTGCTGTGGCATGGTAAGGAACCAAAATGCCTAGCATTGAGCAGCATGATGACCTTGCGTTCATCATTGAATTTGACTAGCAAGGAGATAAGAACCTGCCATTGTCCAGAAAAATGCCACAAAAGCCCCTTTTTTCCCACTGAATCACAGAAACACACAGAGAACTGCTTGTATCCCTCCCTCCCTCTCTCTCTCTCTCTCGCAATGCTTCCTGTAACAGAACACCACCAAGCTGAGCCAATCGCGCACACAACAGTCCCAATCATCCAAACCCCTCAAAACCGCCGAAAGACACAAAACACACACACACACCCTCCCCACAGCTGACTCTGTAGAACCCCAATCCCACATGCAAAATCAAAATGACGTCTGGCAGCAGCGTGGTCGGGTTTGTTTCCTGGAAGATTCGGTCTCCGAGGATTAGTCACATGATCGCTAACTTTTAGCTACAAACCTTCCTTCGAAAAGTTAGGTAGGTATCGGTGTCGTCATCAAGGTTTGAGTCTGCGGAGTGAAGAAGAAGCGATTGTGGAGAGCAGAGAGGTTCATTGCCAGCTGAATGGAGATAGCATGAGGGAATTTGCTCGATGTTTGTGGTGGAGGATATGTACTAATTATGATATGAAGTACTGCAGGACGCTGAAGGGTTACATTTCGTGTCGTTACAAGATACGCAGTGGTAAGCGATAAATGAATTTTTGTAACTGGCTTTGATTATTTCTGCAAGCTACTATGTACGTGTGTATGTATGTACTCTGTGCAAGCCGATATCGCTCAAAAAAAGTCATGCATGTATGGATGCCACTCAACACCGCCTCGCTATGGTACAGCTGGGGAAAGGAAAGAAAAGAAAAGAAAAGAAAACCGACTTCCTCGCCATGCAACGCTGAAATGGAATCAAAAGTCGGGAGAATCAATCAGGGGGGTATAATGCGGTAAACGAATCCAAATTATTAAAAAAAAAACAAAAAAAAACAGGAAGATGCAGTCCGAAAGGCAAGATTAGCTTGTAAGAATTACAAATCAAATTAATCGGATGTAACGGAGCAAGTCAAGGTCAGAAAGAATAATGACTAGCTGAGAGAATGAAAAGTCGTTCGTCTTGTTGCAAACTCGCCTGGAGGATTGAGTATTCAGAATGCCAGAGAAGGATGAGATGGAAGGACGGTGAGGCGGTGTGAGAGAGAGAGAGAGCGAGAGGCGGTACCGAGGAGAGTAATAAGTGAGGCGGCAAATGGAAACCTGAAAGGGAAAGTTGTTGACTCATCGGGAAAAGCACATGACTGGAGTCCATTGGAGAAGCGGTAAGAACAAGGTACTTTTGGGGAATAAGCAAATAGATGGGGAAGACAAGTACTGTCAAGAAAAGAAAGGTTCCTCCGCCACAAACCGACGACGCGAGGAGATACTTTTTGCTCTGCCTCGATGACATAGCGATTCATGTACACAACCAAAAGACTGACGGTGACGAGGGTCGGCCACGTGACACCAGGCATCAGCCCCTCAGCAGCAAAGGGAGTCGTCACCACGATACGAGACCGGCGTAACCGTGACAACAGCCCGCCAGACACAGCGTTCCTTGCTTTTCTCGTAAGGATGATGATGCCTGGCGCGGCTGAGAAACAGGAATAATAATATCATGTTGTCCTCTTTTTCTTTTCAGCGGTGAATGCAGACACCGCTGTGGGGAAAGAACGCGGGGTTGATGGACTCTGATGAGCGTGTCCGGAACTGGTTTAATTCTCGTCGCTTTTCAGAGTTCGTTTGTAACCTTTCACGCGGCGCCAATTCGTACCAAAAGTCGGTGTTTTTGCTTGCTTTTGGTTTCCCTGTGAGCAGTTTCACGTGGTCCGAAACCAGAGTTCCATGGTTGATTCCAAAACTCTGTCGCGTCTGTCATCGGGTGGAAACGGAAAAGTCACCATCTTGGCGTGTAGTATGTGTTTTGCAAAGAAAAACTGCTGTTTTTGGCGTATTCAGACACCAGTAGAGCCGAGGCACGTATGTAATTATGTTGCAAGCATGTCACAAGGATGTTTGTCTGGTTCCCGTAACGTGGAATTTTGGTGCGGCGCGTTTGTAGATTGAGCCGCGGTTACAAACGCTCTTCACACGGGCTTCGTGGTTGATGCCTTGGATGAAGAGGAAGATGCTGAACCGCTGCGATGCTTTTTGTCGGTGCCGACGCGTCGCTTTCGCCGCTTGCCACTACCCGCCTGCGCTGCCATCGCCTGCTGCGCCACGCGGAGGGCTTGCTGCGCGCGTGCATGCGCGTGAACATGGGCAAAGAAGCCCTGAGTGTCATCCTCACGCGCGGCTTGGATCAGGTTGATCTGCTCTTCTGTGGTGAGATCCGACGCGCTGGAGGGTAGTGATACGTCGTCTTCGCTGAAGACTGAATCGGGAGTGGAAGCCACGTAGAGATCCTCATCCGAGAGGAACGCACTGGCACTCGAGTCGGAGTCGGAGAAGAGCGAGGATCGGTTGGGCCAGGATGGAAATGCGCAGGATGTGTTGCGTCCGGCGGTCATAGAGAAGGAGGTCTTGCGGGGGCTGATGTCAAGGAGAGAGTCGTTGGGCGTTGGTGGGGGAGGTGGTGGAGGAGGGAGAGAGGAAGGTGATGGAGAAGAGGCAGCACTGCTGAATCCGTAGCCGTACCACATGTTGATAGGCAGTTTCACTGTTGTAGTATGGACTGGTTGCAGAGAGGAATATCGACGAAAGATCAAGTCCGATGGACTGCCCAGGCAGTTATATACCACGGCAGGAGAGAGCCAAATAAAAGTGAAGCAAACGGAGTTGGTAAATAAGGCCGTCTGTTGGAGTATCGGAGGATAAACTCGATTTGTTGTTGGGTGTTGCAGGCAGCAAACAGCCAACACATACGAAATCCGGAACTTGCAACAGGTCCAGTTGTCTCGCGGTAGGATTGCGGGGGGGCGAAATAAAGGGAAGACCGATAGATTATGAATAAGTTATGTCGCGGAGGATGTATGCGAGGGACAAGAGTGAAAGGGGATGCGTGTCGGAGATGAGGGTGGGATGGATGCAGGAGTAAATATATTTAGTCAAAAGTCGGGGTAAAATAAAAATAAGAATTGTCGGGGGTGGCACACGCAGAAAGGGCCCCAGCTCTCATGGAACGGTCCGCTGAGTCTGGGGGCGTCGAATTATTAGGCTGACAAGAGCTTGTTATTAGTGTGTGCACACCGTATTCTGATGCGTGCTCCGATCACCGGTTGGTGTTGTTTCGGGTGCTGGCTGGATCGATCGCAGGGTCTAGAAGGACTAGTCTGCTCCTGTTGCCTTGCACGCCAGTCACACGTCGGTGAGTGAGCCTGACGAAGCTAGCCCTGTGAAGCTGTCACGGGAGGAAGTCAAAAAGAGATTTGCTGGTCGCAAATCAGAATGCCACGCTGGATGCTGGTGTTGTCACTGGGTCAGAGCAGTTGCCCAACCCACGAGCAGAATCGAACCCCAGATGTGTGAATGGGGGATTAAGAGTTGGTCGCGAGAATAGAACAAACAACAGAGGAGGTGGAAAGGGGAGCTCTTTATTCCTCTTTGTTCGCTTGTTCGAATCCGTCAGTCCTTTCACCGAGTATATAGCTGGTCGGGATGCAGGCCAGATGTCAGCTCAGACGTGATTCGATGCTTTGTTGTTATTGCTGTTCTCCAAGAGTCGTTGATGTCAAGATACCTAAAGTGAGTATCTGATCGGTCTGGTTTATAAAAGATCTTGGGGTCCAGGCCGGGGTAGTGATGATTGTAGATGTGCGGTCTGGCGGGAATAATGTCCGATGGCGTTAAATATTTGTATACTAATGCAGGTCGATCAGTGATCAAGAAGAGTAACACTATGTATGTAACAAGTCAAGTCGATCCAAAGGGAATTTCTCTCTTTTTTTTATATTCTGACTCGTCTCTCGAGGCGATTTCTTTTTTGTCTGGATGGATGGATGCGTTGTTTATCTTTGTCTTTTTGATTTTTGCGCGTTCCAGTACCTTGGAGAGTACCTCGAAGTCAATCAGAGCGTGGCTGCTGGTTTGCTTCACTAGTTAACTAAAATCCAAAAGACAGCCAAAGCGACGCAAGATTCAGGCGAAGTAAGTTATATGTATCCTTTGTCTAGACAGAAATCGTGAGTTTGGTTCTTGGTGCGTGTTAAATTCCCTGGGGTACTTCCATCAACCCTCGACTCCAGTAACTTGACACACGAAGGGGTACCACAGTGAGTCAGGGTCAACCACAGCCAGAAAAAAATATATTACATACCGCAACTTGTTATTTATTGATTATTGTTGTTGTTGTTGTTGTTGTAAGGCACACCGATACTTCTCACGAATGAAAAATATCCCTGCTGACGTGTGGGATTGTGACAGGCGTCAAGTGGGATGGGATCCGGAATAGGCGTTCTCGACTTTGAGAGGAGAGACTCGAGGCTGTTTTGCCCAATCGCCAACAGGAGTACCGGGAAGATATTTCGCTACCCAATAATCTAAAAAATCGACACGACGGCTTTTGAAAGCGACGAGCCACAAAAAGCAAAAAATAAAGTCCTCAAAGCTCGCTTCCCCCGGCCTTAGTCTCTCTGACTGGTCGCGATGATTGGCGGTGATGCCCTGTTGTCGTTCCCTTCCCCACAGAGTCTATACAGAGGAAAAGCGGTGACCTCGCGCTAATAATAATGGCACATCCAGACAGGGCTCGTCGGGCTGGAAGCTTTGCAACTTCACGTCAGCACACACACATACATAACACGCTGGCGGAATCAAGGCGACGCGATGTTTTCGTGGTGCTGATGAAAAGCTGAAACGTGGTTGGAAATGTTTCACGATTGTTGACAGGTCTCAGGTCGTGGGTTCGAATGACAGGATGAAGAAAAGGTCACTCTACTCTGCCCACACAGATTTTTTTGAATTCACAAAGATTAGTATATAGAATCTAGCAATTAATAGATGGTTCAAGTATCAAAAATAAAACGTCGCTGTCTGCTGGCGGATTCTCATCCTATTTATCTCACACACCCCCAGTCTGGCCAGAAGTGCCCATGCAATCCCGTTAGCCTTTGCAACAGTTTCCACCTCCCTGCGAATCCATCGTTGAGCCTGCGATCCCCCAGTGCTAGCTAAATGGTTTTATTCTTAGTTGGTTGAAATCCACCTTGTTCCTTTTTTTTCATTGCTACGGACCCGGCTTCCGCGACAGCAACAACAACAAAAAGCGGATTCATTGCTTTCATTCCTTTGACGCTAGTATCCGGAATCCGCGCGGGCGGAACCGGACATGGGTGTTAGCTGGGCCAAAACGGGGAAAGGGGATCGTATCGACTCCATAATGCTAATATAGTAGTCCTGTTGGCTGGGAAAAATGATAAAAATACAGCGCCCATCACAGCTGTGGTGATTGTGATAGAGGCCCATCAGCACTCGAGCAGCATGAAGTAATTTCCTCTTGGATGGAGTTCCTTTTGCAATCACTTTTCACGTTCAATCCCTAGGGATTTTGGTTTCACTTTCGCCCTAACTAGTGAGCACCATCCATTTCCTTGGCAAATCACCAGGTGCGAGGTCCCGAATCCCCCTTGCCTGAAGAGATCTGGGATCGAGTTCTGCAGTCTGCCTTGAGAGATCTGAAGCACAGTCAAGGGCTGCAGATTCAGCACGTGTAGTTCAGTTAGTTATGGAGTAGGATGAAGGTCTCTTGTCTCTCTTTTGTCTTGTGTTAGCAGTTTTTGTTCCTGCTGTAAAGCACGATACACACACACCGCAAATATGAGCACAAACTCTTCCTCATCATCTTCATCAGCGCTAGTCAACCAGATTGACAATTGTAGACACAGCGCAGACTACTCTACTGCCAGAGCGTCTCCCAGACTGCCTCCAAACTATTGAGTCCAGCACAGAGTTTTTTTTCCCTTCTGTAACGCCCCCAGCTAAGCCCCTTTTGATAAGCTCCAACGCCACTTGTTCCAGCCCTGTTCTAGAATCAGAAGAAGGATCAGCTCCAGACTCCAGACAGAATTTACATGGACGGGTCACTGAGGATAACAGAGAAAAGGGGGAACCCTAAATCACAGCATTATGGGATCGCACATATTAGTTAGTGACTGTGCACATGAAGAAGAGACCTCAGACATGCTGTTTGCTGTGGAGTAAGTTACCGAGCCTTCTTTTTGCTTTTCATGGCAAAGTGAGGAACGGCAGCAAGCATGGGCCTACAAAGATAGTTAACTACTGTAGTTTGCCTAGGAGCAGTTTGCTGGCCCTCGGAGATAAAGAAACAAATATCAAATAAATGAATGAGAATGAAACATTCATTAGACAACCTGATCAACTGGTGATCTCAGGGTTCAAAAGCCAGGCTGTCGGGCATACTTCTTCTGAACAGTATGAAGGATGTATGTACAGTACAATAATAATGTTCAGTCTTTTTATAGGATATCTCTCTCTCTCTCTCTCATCAACTTAGAAACTACTCCATACTCCGTACTCTGGACGGAGTTACTTCTGATATCGATAATTAGTATGTATATGCTGTGTAAGGTCCAGATCTCGATCTGATCCAACAGCACGGTTTCGAGTCCACCATCCAGGGCGCTATCTGCTTCGATCCCCCAATCTGGTTGGTCTTGGTGTTGTGGCTAGCTTATAGAGCTGCATCGTCCCTGCACTATCCCCGTCCAACACCCCCGCAGTGCTTTGCTGCTTTAGGCAAGGTTGGTGATGCACCCCCTGCGCCAGCAACGTGGTCTCGGGTGGCGGAAGGAGAGCAATGTGAGCCGACTTAACTCTGTACTCCATCTGCTGTTAACGTCTTATTAGTTATATGTATTACTTTCAGTGCTCTCCCCGTACTCCGTATACAATAATGATACAGAGTTCATCCTCTGATTATCCTTACATTCGGCAAGCCAGGTCCTTGTGTCAATATCCCCGCGACGATGCGTTCAATAGAGGCCAGAAATAAAGGTTCGAGATCAACACAGAGTGGTGTGATAAGACTGTGTTACACATAGTTAATCCTCCGTCTGGTCCGGAGTTCTCAAAGACTTGATTCACTCCAGCAACCAAACAGGACTATTGGTACCGATCTGCTAGCCATCTCTTCGCCACCGATCATCCTCCGCCATCTTTTCCCATTCCTCACTATCTCCGTCACTCCTTATACATTCTCGAACTTTAATTCAACAGGAGCCAGCTCCTTTCACTCTCCCACCTCACCTGAACTGTGGACAGGCTGGAACTTTTTGGATTCCATTCATCCGCTAGCACTCCAGCCCCAGATATGGGGTAACTAACCCAAGGCTCTGGGCACCTCCCTTCCACTAACCGTGCGTTAGCCATGGAGCTGGAACACGCCATCGTCAGCGGAAGGGAATTTCCGCACGCCACTGGCCCACTTGTTTCTGTTGCCCCTTGCTGAAATGTGGGGTACATCGCAGTGGCGCGATCTACTTTGCTTCCATCAGAAGGGAGGAACTGAGTCTTTGTTTATGTTCGTATGCTTTCGGAATCGAGCTGGCAGTTGGGAGGGAAAAGGTTGAAGGATTGGCGCTGATCGGATCCCAAGGGATTGGTTTTGTGAGGACCTCGAATGCACGGACTTTTGTGATCAGTCGATTGTGATAGTTCAGCGGATGACGATGGGTGCAGATGTTCCGGTTGGAATTTTGTCAAAGCAAAAGAGTTGATAAGGTTGCTCAGCTTTGAGACAACGGGATGAAGGCTGTTCACAACACCATACAATCATCGAAGGCAGACAGGGAGCGTGTTGGCTATTCTTTTTGTGGAGGAGCTGGAAATAAAACCATATGATTGGTTGAGATCAATTACCATTCAACCAATGACACCACTGTGACGGCCCAGTTAATAACACTAGTACACGGATTTATATGTGCACGTCCGGGCGAATCAGAGGCTGACAAATCGAAAATAGCGCCGTATTTCCAATACCACACCGTATCCCCCGTATTTTTCCCCTGCATGATCACGAGGAATCACGGGCAAGGCACAATTGGGGAAAAACATGTGACGATCGAATGGGCATCTCGATTCCAGGCACATGCGCGGGATTGTCGCCCTCATATCTCGAGGTGATTGACAGCGACAGCGACGTTCTTTTTGGATTGTTACGCGTTCAAGAGCAGCAGTGTGTGGTGTTGAGAATGCCTTGATTAGCCTCAGGTATCCTTGAAGCATTCCGATACAACAGTGTTCCGAAGGTATGATGACGACGGAGCACATTCCCATGGACCAATATTGCTTTTCATGCAGTTGGAGAACAGGACTTCGAAAGGAATCGTATCTTCAACTATAACGAACAGTAGTATAGAGAGTCGGTCAACGGTATTCTTCTTGATCCTGACTCTCTCATAACATCAAGGTAAATGTTTGAATTGGGTTAATGGAGGCCTAGTGTTGATGCCCTAATTGTTCTTTTTACAGTCCGGCTGCCATTACTACTGGAACCGATTGCTGCTATCAAAGACTCATCGAGTGTACTAATAATGACGGTGGATAGCAAGTCTCAGTTTTCATCAACCAAGCCAAATATTCCCGTCCAAAAGCATATCGAGAGAGACTCGAGTATCGCAGAAGCAAGGGAAATTGAACCATCCGCCCAGATACCAGACACGATACCTATCTCAACACGATGAAGGTTAATCCCTCAGAAACTTATATTGCACGGTGAAGGGGCTAAAGTCCTAGAGCCGGCTGCATTCCCATTCGCAGCAGAACCCGCAATCAATCCGCATACTGGTTGGGGAAAGATGTTGAGCCGACTTGATGAGGCAGGGGGAGTACTGGAAAAGAATAATACCCAGATCCGGAATGCAAACAAACGAATACATATTCAATTCCACCTCATGCATGAAAGATGGATAGACGTATGGCAGACAGACCCTATACCTGCCTTCAAAGGTGATGAGAAATCAAAGAGAAAGATCTTCCTTTCTTCATATATATGATGACGGCAGTGGTAGCGTTTGCTATGATAGCAACAACAGCAGTGAGCCCTGCCTTGCCAAACTCCAGTAACTAATGGGTGTAGAGATTCCGAGAGGCCGAGCACAGAGGGTTCATTGAGCGGGTAACTAGATGTCTTCAAGATGCCAATCAGCGTATAATGAATGGTCAGTGACATAATATTGTCTGAGAACCTTGATGTCTAATCAAAGCTGTTTCTGGATTCACGACAAAATAGAACAAATGGATACAACAAGATACCAGAACATGAAGAGAAGTGGTTATGATATCTGCATGAGATTTCATAGACAAGGAGTGAGTGATTTGTACTGTGCATGCTACATGAGAGTACTGATCTTGCAAGAAAATCATCCACCACAGTTATCAACCAGTTAACTAGTAGTTAGCTTTGTCCACTGTTGAAGGGAGTTTTGTGTTCAGATCCTAGTAGGGACTTGCAAGCTCCAAGGCTTTCAGCTTCGTGGATGCATCCATCGTCCTGCCTGTTATAGAAGATGACTGTTCAATAGCAATTTTTAGAGTGAATGAGACTGAGAGGGGAATACAGTAGATCTTACACAATAGGAATAGGCAAAGCCACCCTCCACTGCTACACACTTCCTCATAGCCATGACCGTTCAGCTTACTGTCGAAAACAGTTTTGTGGTGTGCAGCTCCTTGTCTATTGCCACCCTTAACTATGTAGTTAAGGGTTTGAATTTCTATCTGCCATCTATCATGGATCTTTGATTCTTTTGACGTTGCATGTTTCATGTCTTGATCACAAATTGAAGTTATATGATTCCCAGAATACATGCTGCATACATCATACCTGTGAAGCAAAAAAAAAAAAAAAAAAGGTCCACGAAAGCTCTCTTTCGGCTGGCCACGGCATTGTCGAGCTTGAGGGAAGGTGACATTGAACATCCCAATTAGTTATGTAACTAGATGTAGAGAAGATTCCTGGTGAGTTTTATCTATCAGCTCTCTAATTCTACTGTGTAAAAGGCATATTCCCAGTTTCTATGCATCGCAATATATGGGCAAAAAGGCGACAAAATACATCTTACACAGTATACAGAGTCGAGCTGAGGAATCAATCTAGCTGTGCCACTACTGTCAAAACTTTTTCATGTATACACCATACTACGATATCTCAAGGTCTGTCCGTCCTGTTTCAAACCTGGTGCTGTGTTGCCACCTCAAGCTAGGATTCCGATTACCTATCTCTTCAGCAGTTTTACTTTTCTGTCAGGAGTTTAAATCTCGAAACAAAATGTCATCTCTATTTGCAAAGTTTCCATATAACCATGATCGTGATATGTTTGTATGTATATATGTATATACAGTAGATACTTCGCACACCACAGTATAATCTTTCATCCTTGACTGTTATCTTTCCTCAGTTGGCTGAGCGAACTTTCTGAAGCTTGTACCTCGACCCGGGCCTTGAAAAGATCTGAGAGGCTTATTTTCCAGTGCGGAATTCATTGTACATGTCTCGCATGCGTGCTCCCTGGCCGGGAGTGAACTCAGTGCGGCAGGAGCTGAAGATTGTGTATCTTTATTAGCCTTCTCATATGATCATTCAAAGTCGAGGATGATATCAAAACGAAAGGGCAGAAACTCACTCATCAGAGGTGTCCATGTAGTTGTGAATAGGATCTAATCCTGGTTCATCGGGACACGAATCGCGACCTTCTGGGCAACCAGTGCTTCCGTCGAGCTGGGCTGGGGTGTCAGAAACACGATCACCCAGAGTGCTGCTGCAGCGACCCTGGAAAGTGTGGTATACGCCTGTTAGAAGATTGTGGTCAGCACAAGATTCAAAAGTATGTCATGTGCCAGCATGCTTCGAGAGAGTGTGTAAACTATGTCATTATGCTCAGAGCTTGGAAACAATGGGAAAGGCACTTACCCATATAGTGACCAATTTCATGGACGGTTGTGAGGCCGAGGTTAAAGCGAGCGTTGCTGCCGCCAGGAACAGTTGAAGACGGGATCATGCAGCCATCTTTGACGTAGTTAGGAGTTCCTCTGCCGTAGTTTGACGGGAAAGGGCAATTCTGTCAATACAATTCAGTACCCGGCGTTCACCATCTCACATGCACGCATGCTTATTCAAGAATTGACGCAATTCTTACCGCGTAAACGATCTCTTTGAATTGCTTCAAGAAGTAAATGTTCAGATCGGCGTATGTTCCTTGGCGGAGGGCATATTTCATCTCGAGTTCGTTTCCACCAGTAGCCCAGTTCGAGTTGAAGGTTCTCGTAGTGTTGGCAAGTTTGAAGGCAAAGCCATGAGGTGCGTAGGCCTTGTTCATGACATCAAGTTGGTCCTGGAGCATTTTGTCCTACAAAGCCGTCAGACTGAAATTCCAGTTGAGGTTCCAAAGATTTCATCTTTACCGGAACATTGCCATCTTCCACTGACTGGCTGGCAGCAACAACATGGAAGAAAGTCTTGATCTCGATTGTAGCTTGAGCATCAAAGTCGGCGGGGTTGCTGGGAACGACCTTTGCAGCTAATGCTTCGAATTCTGGGGTTGGTTCAGAACCGCACTGGAAACCACCAGCAGAGGGATGAGCAGCTGCAAAAGAGCCTGCTGCAGCAAAGCTAAGGAGGGAGTATGAGATACGCATTCTGAATGATAGCTGAGGGAAAAAAAAAAAAGAAAAGAGAGTAAAAACCAGCAAGATCTTTGAGTAGTGATCTCGGTGCTGAGAAGAGAAACAAACCTACATTGGACGACGCAGACATCATCTCTTATAAGATGTCTTCAACAACGATCAGGATTAATCTTCAGCGATAAGTGGGAATGCATTACAAGGAAGTTTGGCATGTCCTTGTCGACGTGGTATTTAGCAGAGCATACATAAGCAGGACACGAGAGAGAAGAATGAAGGAGGAAATGAATGCAGGGTAGGGTCTGTTATCAGGATGTCAATCACCCGTTTCAAGGAACGTCTTCCATTGAGCTTCTAGCTAGCTTCTAATGGCTCGGGGGTGTCATCCTGGAGGGCCATCATCCTAGTCTTACTGGCATCAGCATGAGATAATCTATTGCGAAGTCATGATAGAGGCGACGAGAGGGAGGGTGAAGGCTTGAACCTGGATCATTATCATCAATATCACTCTTAATATTGGATCAGGTGGGTGTGATCTCCCCGCCACTGACTGTCCAACGCCCCTCACTGGATTCTTCCATTCTTTCTCCTTGATACCTGGAGATGGTGGTTTGATTTCGAGAACACAGCAAGACGTGTTCAAGCGTGATATTAGCAACGGGATTGCTCGCACTCCAAGTATGTATGCAATCTTGAAGATGGCAGTTGATGAAGGGCTCCATCATGAAATAAGGATGATGATGGCTTGTGTTGGCCCAACAACCCCTTCTAACTACATACCTAGTTAACTAACTGATCTAATTAGACCAAACTCATGACTGCATCATAACTACTCTCTGACTTCACCTCTCCACCCTCCACACATTCCCATCCAGTTACATATGCAGAATGCATTTTCTCTACTCAAGACACTTTTTCACATACTTCAATCTAAGCTTGATGTCTTTGACAGCTGTTGTTTCTTCACCCTGAAACTGTTAACACAAACAGACACCCATTGATTGAAGCATAGTTGCATGATCTTCATGGCCACCAGAATTGAGATATCCTAATGATTGAGTTCTTGAGGAATACCACCTTTCATGTTATTGTCTGCTCTTCATTATGGTGTCTCAACTGGGATGTTTGACATATACACCGTCCACACTCACCCAGGGAGGTTGATTCCTAACACCTACTTAAATTTGAGATCACAGTGATAGTGATACACATATACTGGAAGAAAACACACACTATCTCGCTGAACCATGACAGAGGACATCATTGCAGAGTGGTGTTCTGATCATGGTGTCAGTGGTCCTTTCCAATCAGTTGTTTCCCGCAGCCTGACATTGCTGGTGTTTTGTTCCACCTTTGCACCAATTTTTAGATTTTATGGAATATGGTTTGATACCCCTAATGAAAACATCGGGTTTGGAAATTATATATGCGTCTTTTGCTGTTGTCTTATGAATATATGGACAAATCTCTTCGGCAGTGCTGAAGACAGTTTTTGGTACACTGATACAGATTGTTAAATGCCGCCAGTGAGTATTCAAATCAATCATCTTTTGTTCATGAGCTCACTCTTTCACTAGTCCCTTAAGCCAGGTCTTGACAAGTCATGTTACCATAAAACCAGAATGAAGGAAGCACTGCAGGAACTTATACAAGAGTCGATATGCCAAAAAATCAGTCACATCCATGAGTGATCTTATACAGTTTATGGGCAAGGCAACGGGGAGCAATCTTGAAAACCGTGCACAATCTGATTTGCGTACGAATCCGAACTCAGGATAATCCTTGATATTCGAACAGCTTGATGCTTACAAATATGGATATCCTGAAGCCCGTTGGCCAAATAACATGGCAGCCATTGCAGCTTGATTGTTGTCACTACAACTTCTGGCTGGAGATACATACAACCTTGCGTGTCTACATGGCAGTATAGATGCAGATGTACCTGTCTGACAAACAAACACCAGCCCTCCTAACTCTCCAGATTTCAGCCAAACTCAACTAAGAGTCCACGAAAGCAGATGTCTAATATTGGAGCCTTTTTTGTTCAATATGCTTTTGAACCACGCTCTCGGGTCAACCCGTCTGCGTTCCACTGCATTGAAGAATAGAAGAGCTGGACATGACCTATTAGTCATTATGATTGTTGCTGGCGAAACAAACTTGCATCAAGCTTCTTCGATTCTTATGATTACCTTTCGCCGCCGCTGACTTGTCCTCCTGGGGCTGGATTTCCTGCCTCTCTAACGGGCGTGCTTGTGGCGGCCGGCCCGGCAAATCGTTTGCCCAAGCTTCTCACTCTTGGTTACTTATTCTATTATTTCCCTCATATACAGGATGCCAGTATTTTTCTGCAATCTGGTACGCACTTGTGAGGCTTAATTGAGTTAAGCCTAGGGTAGGGCTGCATAGGGCGAAGCCGATCGATCGATCAATCAATCTGACATTGCATTATGTGCTCTATACATAGTATTATATCTCTCTCAGCTTTTTCCTCGATGCGCTCTTTTACTGATGCATACTCCACAATATAGCAGACAATAATCACTCCGGAGTTATTGTTGGATCCTTCTAGGACAGAATCCGGCGAATTGGCCATGCTCTGAATCTTAGACATGTCTCGTCTGTGATTCCATCATCCATATCGCCTCAGGCTTTCATGATTAGACATCTCTCTTGAAGCAATCTCTGGACACTTTGACTATGAGACAAATCCCACCGTGTCGGATACCGTGATACTTTGACTCCATTGATCTCTAGCGTATGGCTGCTCGGTCTGGATACATTCTTGCCACCAGACACATGACCCCCGCGTTAATAATCACCGTCCTCTGGTTGTCGATGAGAGATTTCCCATGCTGCCGGGTAGTCTTATATTTCTCCCCCAGAAGTACTTCTCCGCGGGGGAGATTTCAGCATTGACTTTTGAATTTTTTTGCTCGCCTCATCCACCGTCATCGGCTTGCTTCATATCTGGTTTTCTACTCTATGATCCGTCCCGTCGGATACCTTTATATTCCTTTTGCCATCGCCTAGGACATCTTCTTCTGGCCGATCGCTTAGAGAATTATGACTCCATCCCGTCGAGAATCACACCTTCAAACTTCTGATTTTTCCTCATGGTAATATCTCAACTACACTTTTTGATTATTTTGCAATCCAGCGCAACCCAGGGATATATATGAGCTATATTCCATTCTGTCGGATATCTGCCTACCACAGAGGCTGACGCCTTTTTTTCCTCCTCGGTTTCTAATCATCATCGCCATCACTTTTGCACTCTCATCAGTCCCATTGTTGTGTTGGACGAAGGGCTGTAAAAATACCGTTTCCTCGCCACCTCCACCTCCTCCACACAAGTTAGTTAACTATAACGATAAAACTCAAGTCGCTCTCTCAGACTCTCCCCCCGTCCACTCCATCGGGTCGGCATATGATTCCTCATAACTACCTTCTTCGCAGCCTTTCCCCAGCATCTCCGATCTATGATGCCCATCGACATTCTGTCGGATTCCCTTCACACTTTTCTGATGATTTTCATATCCAGTCATCTCTAAACTCCATACAGCACTGGCATAGAAGCTATTTCTAGCCCCTTCCCACCTAGCTTCTTCCGTATAGCGCTTCCTGCTTCCCCAAACAAACGCGTGTGCAGCCATCATTGTTTTGCACAACGGCACGGTAAGAAGTTTTAATTGCCTCTCTTGATTCCTCATCTCTCGAGACTGGTTTTACTTTCTATCGGAGCACCTCCCTTTGGTTTAATAGCGATTTCCACTCCCCACGATGCCAACCACAGATCAAACAGAAGCTCATATTACGCTTCCGCTACAAGTAATACAGTACGAACCAAATAAGATTCCCATTACCAACTCCCGGCCATTCGACCGTAACTAAGAAAAACCATGTCCGCTCTCCAACAGTCTGCATGTAGGTATTTCTTTTTAAATGATTATGCCATTGTAACAGGAAGGAAAACCATCGCCAGGCTAGTTCTGAAAACACAAACGCCGAACGTTAGAGAATTAGAAGCAAATGGACAATCTGATGAAGGAAAGTCGCTCGCCACTCTCGGCGCATTGGACCAGAATCTTAGCTTCTATCTGCCTGAAAAGATAGCTAGGGATTCAAGGTGCGTGCTAAGAGACGGCTGATTCAAAAGGATAGTAATACAAATCGCTGATCCAGTAGATGGGGCCTGGAAGCGCAGCCAGCGGCCATCAAAGATACAAATTTACTGCAGCATGATTGTGAGCGAGGAGTACTTGTAGGCATCATGGGGCTGCTTACAGAGATCTCATCCATTCCCATATCTTCATTTCCAGCTGCTGGTTGGGCAGTGCCATTAGCCGGAGCAGCGTTGGTGGTGGCTGTAGAGGCGTCGACAAAGTAGTCTGCCATCTCGGCATCTAATTCAGCAGCAGTCTTTGGCTTGGCGCGGTTAGCGTTGCGACCGCGTCGGGTACGTCCGCGAGGATCACGCCTGCCAGACTTGGTGGCAGAAACTGGTTTAGGCTGAGCCTTCGGTTGACTGTTCTTCTGGTCAGATGTGTAATCTATTTGGTGACAATCTCCACCTACGCAATACGTTCACTGAGTGACTTGACTGGAGGAGCTGGAGGAACTCGGGTGGCATCGACCACAACCTCAATCTATTGACAGTTGTTAGCTGAACAGTATACTCCAGACCCCTTGTAAAATTTCAGGCATACCTTGATCGGGCGCTTGTCGATCAACAAGCCATTGAGTTCCTTCGCAGCTTTGGCGGCAGTATCTGGACGAGCAAAAGTAATGGCCGCAATCCCGCGGCTGGTGCCATTTTGGTTATAAGTGACCATGACCTTCTTAACTGGGCCAGCAGATTGATGGAAATATTCCTATTTCGAAGTCACATCAGTAAGCTGAATAGGAGTTCCATCCTCTTTTAGACGCGACTGAGAAAAAGCAAAAGAATTCAACTTCAGTAATCGACCTTGAGTAAAAGGCACCGTGAAATCAGCGAGCACAGAGTGTGAACAACCCCCCAGCGGTTAGTAATAATCGTCATCAGTTGCGTGTCGTCGAGCTTCGTCGAATTCCAGACCGTGGCAACCTCGACTGCGCCAGTAACACAATCCCATCCAGTCCCAACGCCCGTTACCAAGCAATAGAACGTCGCATCTATGCCATTCGTGTCTGAATCATCCGAGACCCTACAGGGATGCAGATTGCGAATATGATCGAGCGCATTCCACAAAGTCTGCCTCCCGCGTCACAGAAGCTATGTTGCGCGTGAATAGCGAATAATTCAACACCCCAGGGGTTGACAACGACGTTCATGACTCTTTTTAATGGTGATATCGCTCAGCACTCCGAATATTCAAGTTCGAATAGTTGCAACGACAAAAACCTTTTTTTCGAAGGAGATTGAAGACCCTATGCTACTTTCACCGCTGCGCTCGCTGATTCCCAAGGTCTCCGACAAGCAAAGAATGCTTTCAAATGTAGCCAGAGTGCAAAGTTACTCAACAGCTGGATTAGATGCAGCCTGTATCCCACTGTGTCGATGTTCCTGTAAGAAGGAAGACAAAGCAGGTCCAGGTATCTGCATACTCATGACAGGGCTCTCATTCTGGCTAGCTTTGCATCAGGCCTTTGATGGGCGAGCGAAAGCTGCATGAAGGTGCCAACTGTCCTACGGTGCAAAAGACATGCACGTAGATGCACACACATAGACACAGCCTACAGCATCCGAAGATGTATGTATAGGGATATGTGTGAAGAAAAGAGCGACGCTTTCGATCGTAATACCGAAGAGGGATGGAAAACGGACATCGCGAACGAAATCCAGAGAGCGCCTCTGTTCAACATACCTTGATATTCGCTTCATTTACATCGGAGGGCTGTCAGTCGTTAGTATCACTGTGCTTCCTGACACGCGCTGGAAGGATGGGGAAGAAGGAACTTACCAAACCGCTCACGATGATTTTGCTTTCACCGGATCCAGTCGATGGTGCGGTAGGAATAGCCTTAGAGGTAGCTTTGACTTGTCTGCTTGGCTTTCTGACTCCCCCAACAGGGGCGGGAACAGCTTTGGCTCTTGCTGATCTTGTGTCACGGCGACGCTGGCGGCGCGACGCACGGGTGGTGTTGATGATTTCATCAAGAGACGTGTCAAGCTTTTTAGACATGGTGATTAATGGGTCTACCAAGAGTATACTCGGTAAATATCAAGGTATGGAGCTGTGGATCGATGGCCTTAACGTTTCAAAGGCCGTTGGGCCAACTATTGTTGCTGGCTGATAGGTGACGCGACTGAGCAGGGAAGGCTGAGAAGGACGAGGGAGAAAGTGGACGAGGCCGCGGAAGACGAATATAAAGAGTTTCGCTTTCAAAGAGACTTTGTAAATCGGAGATAGGCGAAGAAAGGCAGCAGAAGTGAATGAACAGATGGCAGTAGTCGATGAGGTTATCGAGGAGTGAAGTGATGATGAGGGGGAAGAGAAAGAGGAAGAAGAAGGAAAACGAAGAGTTTCTGCTTTTCAGAACAGCAGCGATCTTTCACTCAAAACAGCGGCAGCGCTAGCCAGTTTCAGCAGACGCCGTGTTATGTAAGCACCAGCAAGCTAGCAGCGACTTTGATGAGAGAAGAAGGACGTATGAAGGGTGAAATATCATGGAGATATGCTATCGAATGTTGAAAACGGATTATGGACCTCTGAGTATAACTATACATAGTTACATAACTAGTTATCGAGTAAAGCGTGTCGGCTGCTCTTCCGCCTGCCCTCATGGGGTTTGTGTATTAGGGCAAAGAAGGAACACATTTAAACAAGCCAGCGATCCAAGTTCTTATAGAATGGCGACTTGGAATATCTATGGTATCAAAATCATGTCAAGCGTGAACCATATGAACATACCCCAGGCTTTGTATACAGATCCTTCGCATGCACAATCATATCCGGAGAACATCCACTCCAAACTGAATCAAAACACCAAAAAAGACGGAGTGATCAGTCTAAGGATTAACATCCCTCGACATCAAAAAAACATACAATGTACAGTCGAAGCGGAAAGGTGATGAGTTGAGCCGTAACCGGGGTATGTTGGGAAAGATTGCTATAGATTTTCAGCTCTTTAAAGCCTCTAAACGTCCTCTCATCTGTTCAAGAGTGGCCTCTTGGTCCTCGAATTCTTCCTCGGCCACTTCTTCCGGCGGTTCTTCCACTTTGGGACCCTCGACCTTGGCCAGTTTGCCCTGCAAAACTTCCTGTAGTACTTTATCAACTTCTGCATCAACCGCTTCTTCTTCACCTTCCAAAAGTTGGTCATCTGGAAGTACATCGTCTATACTCTCTTCGATTATACCTGCCTTGACCAGTTCCAAACCTGTGCAGGCGATCAGCCTGGCCCGTTTCAAATAGGGGTTTAGAAGAGTGAGCTCACTTAACTGTCGCATTGTCTCCGATAACTGTGGAAGCCGAACCAATGTATTGACATCCTTCATAATCCCCGTCGACGTCCTCAAGCTCCCTTCAATCTTCCGTACGGCGAAGGCCTCATTAACCTGCATCCTTACGCTCTCCAGCTGAGCTTTACTGGTGTTCAAGCGCGCATTCTGTTTTCGAATTCTGATCAGCTCCTTGGCGAATAACCTTGTTTCTTGGGCCGCTTGTTTAGCTTGTGATGTATTCCGTTGCGCTCTGCGTGATGCAGCAACGATGAACTGTTTGGTTTTGATATCGAGCGCTTTAAGCTGTGCAATGTCGCGGTCCAATTTACGGGTATTGGTACGGATCAAGGCGTTGCATTTTCTCATCTAATATTACATATGAAATTGTCAGTGGAGTCGTGGAAAGGGAGAGCACTGCCACTGGGGAAAAAGAATCATGCCTGGGCAGCCGGATCTGGCTTGAAAAAAACCGCCTTGAGGGACTCCATGGCAGTGAACAGCTCACGGCTGCAAAGGGCGATCCACGTATCCCAGATTGCGGGTTATAATGACATCGGACGTCACCTCGCGATTGCTAAGGTCTTTTCTTATTGTGAAACCTCGAAATTCCAGTTACAGTGGATGACTGTAACAAGAATAGCAAATCAAATTTCTCTGTAAGAATCAAATGAGAAAATACAACTGGATCTATTCCCCCCTCCTTCATCCAAGGCCATCATCATCATCATGGCGGTTACGAGTGAGTTAGTTATCTTATCAGTTCGGGAAGAAACATTCTTAGTCATCAATACAAACCGCACAAACTCACGTGCCACATGCTCTGCTGGCTTCCAGTAGATTCTAAGCATCTTCCATTCAACTTTGAAGAACCGTCTTCTCAGTCTCTGTTCAACTTCAAAGCACTTGGTAACACTTCTTCACACTCTCTAGTCGACATTTTCTCACTGTGCCTGTAACTCACAGTTGTGCTTGATTATCCTAACACTGTCACAATGGCAACTACTGTGTGCCCGGAAGGTGAGGGGAAGCAATACCTTTTTCCTTGTTAAGAGCGGGCAACCTCCTATATGGTACAATGAAGCTACTGGCAAAACCATAACTCATTGCATTGATACTAGGAGGTTTTAAATGCCATGCCAATAGCTATACAAAGCTCTATTTAATAGCTTATTCTCGTCAATGAGCTCGAATCGGATGCTGACTTGCTGCAGTTCTTTGGGCCCAGCGCTCGTCAAACACTGACCCTGCCAAAAACATCCTCTACGTCTCGCTCAACGTTCCTGATGTCCCCGATTCTTCAGCCAAGCTCAACGTCACTCCAACGACTGTTTCTTTTACTGGCCATTCCTTGACCAAAAACTTAGATTACAAGATCGATTTGGAGCTGTTTGGCGAGATTGATGTTGAGAATTCAAGGACGCACCATTCAGCTCGCGGTGTTGATATGGTATTACGCAAGAAGGAATTGAAGGAAGAATACTGGCCACGTCTGTTGAAGGAGTCCAAGAAGGTTCACTTTGTCAAGACAGACTTCGACAAGGTATGTACTCTACTTTCTTTATGACCTATCTGGCTTTTATCTGGATCAATTTCGCTAATTTTGATTTTGCATAATAGTGGGTTGATGAAGATGAGCAACATGAGGCTCCAGATGAGGATTTCAACTTCCCAGGTGGCATGGGTGGTATGGGTGGAGGTGGGCTCGGTGATATCGACTTCTCTAAGCTGGGAGGCGGTGAAAACTTGGCCGAATTGGAAGCCGATGCTGCAGCAGATGCGCAATCCGTATGTGTCTTGTAAAGTACTATTGGGCAACTGTGGACTAACTATCTCCTCATAGGATGACGATGATGAAGATATGCCCGAGTTGGAAGAAGAGAAGGTCCCAGAAGCGGAATCTTCCAAACCGAAGATCGAAGAACTTTAAAAAGGTCTTCCGTTGCCCGCGCTGTGCTCTCTCGAACGGGCTCCAATGATGGCCGATAATTGTTTTCTTATTTGGTACTATGGCCGCATGCCGTTCTGATGTGAAATAACGCAGTTACTCGAGTAATGGATAGGAAAATAAGGCATGAGTTGATGACCTGTTGATTTGACACTGTACTACTTTCTATTCCTATGTAAGGGATGAATCTGTACAACTTGTCATGGTGGTTCTGAACTCTAGGGCACGTCCATACAGCAGCCAGCTCGCTTTCTCGCTGTCTTTTCGTGTTTTCGTGGCAATAGCATGGCGTTTAAAATACAGTATGATTTGCAAAATTCTTTTAAATGTACCCTTTACATCTGACTTTTCTTCCCTTCCAGCCATTTGAAGCAGAGAAGTTTCTTCATCGTTCCTCTGAATAAGACTCCTCAGAACTCATACGAGTTCTGGCAGACAGAGATGAATGACTATGTAAGAATCTGCTTGTGCTGATAGCGTAGGTTTCCAGTTATTGAGGCCACAGTCCGTATCGTGAAATTGACACTCGCACAAACTGAAGCAAAGTATGTAAACTTATCGAAATTGTAGACAGAGGTCTGCCAAAGCTCAAGATATATAAATCTCCTGATATCAAGTCAAAGCCCCGCTGAATTGCAATGAGAGAAGAAAAGAACTGATAGGTCATTGTATCATGGTGATGGTATATAAAATAAGACGCCCTCGTCGGGAGTTTCGTGTACATCATCCCGCACCCGCCACTGGCGTCGAGCCAGGGTCGACTCCATTGCTGACGGCCTCACCCCCTTGCAGCTTCGCAAGACGATCCTGCTCTGACTGGTCACGCAGATCCTCCGTCTCTTTGCGCATAGCCTCCAAATTCCACGCGCCCTGTGCCTCGTCCTCGCTCTCCGCGTCGCTGTCTTCTTCGTCTTCGGAATCCTTCCAGTTGCCGCTTTCGAATAGGGCTCGGCCCGTGGCTTCTTTGGCCTTGCGGGCTTCGTCTTCGGCGGCTTTCTTGTCGAGACGCTCGCGTTTCCATTTGGCGAAGGATTCTTCGGTGACGGGGGTGAGGGTGCCGGTGAGTTTGTGGCGTTCGGATTCGAGGAATTCTTCGAGGGTGAGTGTGTTGAGGGGGGATTTGTCCATGAGGGCTTTTTCGGCGGCTTTTTGTTCCTTGGTCTTCAGTACGAAGCTGTATTTGTGCAGTGTGTTAGTCTTCTAGCGCTGTCTCTTTGCGTTGTCGAAAAGTTTTTGGAGGAAGTCTTTACCCTGGTGGCAGGCTGTGTTTGTACATGCACTTGTCACCTCCATTTGGGCATGTCCAGAACCAGCCGTATTTCTGATTCTCGACCGCCTCAATGAAGAATTTGCAGACCTTTTCCGTCGTAGTTCGAGGATTTCCATGTTTGCTCAACACCACGTTTCGAAGCTTCTCTTCATCCCAGTTCTCCATGGTATCGTTCTGCTTGTCCTTTTCGCCATCCCGCGAATCTGAATACAAGTCCTTCTTCTGTGCTTTTCGCTCCACCGCCGGATCATGGCTGAACTTGCACTTCCTGCCCTTGTCACAGCTACCCTTCTTGAAAAACACGCAGAGAACGGTCTTGGGGTCGACTCCAGGGGGTGCCTTTTGTACTTGGACGGGCTTGAAAAGATCCGCAACTTCCTTCTTCGCTTGCTCCGCGGCCGCCTTTTCCTTCTCTCGTCTCGCCTTCTCAGCGTCCTTTTTCTTCTGATCCGCACTTTTATTGGATTGTGCTTGTGCCTGGAGTTGGGCTATTTGTTTCTTGGCCGTGGCTCCTTTTTTCTGTGCAAGATCAAGGAAGTCAGCTTAGCAAATGCTGCTCGGGTGGATAGGAAAGAAACGGGCGCTCATGCTCTTATGTTTCCTGGCTCTGGCCAATGCAGAAAGCCATTTCACAGTTCTGGAAGATCGTTGATGTCGCCATTTCTTATCCGAATACCGCCGAGGGATGTGGGAGGGTTTCTGTACTCACATTTTTCATACCAAATGTCTGGTGCATTTGCAGTGTTAGCCACTCCTGGCTCTATGTCATATATATACTGGTAGGAGAGGGACTCACCTTGTCCTCCACGGTCGTCTTCTTCTTCGGCTGATCAGGTTTCTTTGGGGCCATTTTGGCGGTATCTGATCGGGTCTGAGGACAGTAGAGATTCAGTATAGTGCACGATAAAAATACTTGTAGTGATCCTCGACTTTCTTGTTGAAGTCTACGTGATCTTGACAATTCGCTGGCCCGTCTCAAGTCGGTGGGGAAATCTAACTAAACAACCGCAAGTGGCGTTAGCCAACCATAGGCCGTGTGCATAACGTTCAATAGCTGCCAGGTGTGCCAGAAGAGAAGATGCGAATCTCGACATCAAGATCGAACTGCTCTCGCATTTCTCTATTGCTCGCATCCTAGGGTGAGATTCCGATGTCTCAAGGAATAATCACCTCTGTCGTGACTTAACAGGCAAGATTCAACGCATCTATTCCTCCACACATTCCCTCCCATTGAGATTTGAAATCCCTTGCTGACTTCACCTCTGCTCTACAGACCTTCGAATCCGCTTGACGGCTATCCCTCTCTTGCCGCCCTGTCTCCCCATCAAATCCACCTCGAGAAACACGCACAATTCCCGCCCACAATGATTTCCGACTCCGAACTCTACAAACTCGCCATCTTCCTCGGCTCCTGCGCCATGCTCCTCATCGTCCTCTATCACTTTCTAGAAGTGAACGCGAAAGACACCGGTTCGTCCCTAGACGTTGGGGTTTCCTCCTCGTCAAAAGGCTCTGGCAAAGATCCCGCGGGAGCGAATCTATCATCGACGACGATGGCGAAGACGGAGAACCGCTGATGAGTTTAGGGTGGAAGAGCGTGCGAAGAGAAATGGGTATCTGGGCGTTAAGCAGGAAATGACACTACATAACTTTTTACGCGAGGTAGTGAATCCTGTAATAGAGGGCAGTTTACTAGCAAGTGGAGTTTTGGAAATGAATGCACTTCTACGTTGCTGTCAATTCAACAGATCGTGCAGGACAGAGCAAGGGGGAGACAGCATGCCCATTCTGTTCAGATTTGTATTACCATAGCATTTGGTTCAAGAACAGACACCTGTATTTCGGAAAACAATAATAAAAGCTCTGAACTCTGAATTACAAGGATACGCTATGTAAATGTACGTACTTCATGAAGACCAAGCATAAGTAGCCAAATGTAAGACTGCGAGCAAGCAATAACTTCAAGTTGGTATCTGAAGGATACGCTCTGTCAATTCGCTGCGAAGGAAGCGCCATCAATAAAACAAACTTCCTAGAATCCGGACTTCTCTGTACCGTCGCCAGATAAAACACATGAAGATCAAAACACACCACACCCAGTCGATCCTAACTTCGAGCAACAAATTGTCCTGAAAACATCATTTGCTGTCGGCGGGGATTATCCTCCTCACGTTTTCGAAAGCCGCAACTGCCGGTAGTCTTTTATAATTGAAAAGGGTGCATCCGCCTTTACTAACCCCAATCCCAACTCTTGCTTTCTTTATCTCCAACGCCCTTAATACTTCCATGGCCTTTGACCGTTCTGTTTTGTTGCCGTGTATTTTGTTAAAGGATCTAATCGACGAAGATGCCGCAGGGAATATCAAAGCCGGATGCGGCCCTTGTTCTGAGATTTTGGGAGTCCACGACCGACCATTCTTGTCTTTAAAACATGCTGCTAGATCGATGGGCGGAACTAGAGGTAAAAAAAATGAAAAGACCACTAAGTGATTAGAGAATAACTATCGGATTCGCGACATTATTTCCATTCTCACCAGACGTAGCTGGACCTTCACCGTACTTCCAGGCCATTGGACTGAGATGAACTTTCTCAAGATGATGGCGTAGTTCCTCAGAGCTGAGGACTTTTTGTGCGACTTGTTGGCTCGAACTGGAGGGTTGATCGTCCGCGACGGCGCAACCTCGCCATTGACATGGGGAATTGGAACCAATCGGTGGAACATGTAGCCTCAACACGTGTTTCCGAAGAGTATCTAAATTGTGCAGCCTTGCATCGCAATCCTTCCAGGAACAATTGTACTCCCTATACAACGGAGAGGTACGAGGGCTTGGCCTCACGACGACTTCCACGCCTTTGGGATCTTTAGGCTTGTTTTTCGCACCAGGAGGTCGACCGCGTCCACGACGTGGGGTGTGGGTGGAATTGCTCATTGAGTGTAATAGATTACTGGGAGAGGGAAGAATGTGCTGAGAAAATCGAGATTGTTGAAGGTTGGTGGGTGAGGAATGCTGAACGATGAGGTTTTGATCATCTTTTGGGGCCTCAAGATCTTCTAAATCACGTGGACCTTGATTATGTAATCCAGCTGAACTGGGTCGGCTGGCATCAGAGAGAAGATCGGACTGTGGAAACCGAGAAGGGATTGGTGGACGAGACGGGAGCGGAGCGAGAGGCACTTCAGGAGGCGGAGAGCCAGGATCGACAAGGTCCCATCGAAAGCTTCGCAGGTCCGAATTATAATCTACTGCCTGGAAAATCTCCCGTAGCTTGAGGAGATGGTAATTGAGGGGTTTCTCCGTGGGATGCCGTCCTGCCGCGATTAGAATATCCCTCGCAATCGTTTTCGGATTATAGTAAGATCTTCTCAATGCTGCAGCTTTGTTGAACGGCATTATTATATCATTGCGGCGGCGCAATGCATCTCTCTTCGCAGCGTCAGTTGTCTCAACAAGTTGAAATCTCGACAAGTCCGCGCCATTTAAAAGCCCTGATGGAGATTCAGTGCTTGCTGCCACTGAATCTGAAGGTCTAAGCTCATCTAAACGAGACTTTTTGCCAACCGGTTCAATATCCTCCATATCTTCATCGTCGTCTAAGCTCTGTGTCAAGTCCACAATATCGGAGAAGTTGCGCTTTTTCGCCTGTGCAGCCTTCGACCCTGGTGGTGGCTCTCTCACGGCTGGCTCGAGTACACTGGATTTGGGGCTAGATTTCCCATTAGCGTACAGAGATGCAGGATTGAACTGGCGAAACCGGCGATCTTTGTCAACGCTTCGGTTCGCTTGTCCCATCGACACCTGGGAAATAGCTGGTGCAGGCGGTACAGAGTGAGGGCCGTTTCTCTGTTCTCGAGCCGGGGTAGAAGTGTGATTTGGGGCCGGAAGTAGTCGAGAGAAGTGAGATGGTGGACGGCCACCACTCTTCTGGTCCACTAGTGATCGAGATAGAAAAGAAGACGTGGCTGTGGGCTGATATTGGAAAGGGCCAGCATGCGTGGGTCCCCCAATAGGTGATGGCCGTGGCAACGTGGGCACTGCTTGTGTTGGAGGGTTCATTGGGCTTGGAGTTTGAAGTGCTTTTGTAGACTGAGTCGTAGCTTGTTGGGTAATTGACGTACTCTGAGCTGGTCCAAGATTTGTAGCCGGTAACGCAGCCAATTGCGGAGGATGCATGGGATACATAGGTGGATGGCCCATTTGAGTCTGGGTATGTGAGCTATGCGTTGCAGGAGACAGCCCAGGTGGCTGTGCTTGTTGTGCTGCATTACCTGTTGAGGCAGAGCTTTGTGAGGGTTGACTCGCAGGAATGGGGCTGGGATCTGTTTGTGGAGGGTTTCCTGGTTGGGAACTTGCAAGAGAGGGGACTGCCTTCAGAAGGTGTTTTGCAAAGTGAACTCTGTTGACGAAAAGTCCTTTTGCTTCAACCATCTCACAAAGCTGAGGATATGAAGGATCTTGATCAATTAAGCCAAGGATCAAAGACGCTGGGCACTCTTTACCCTCATTCTGTGGAAGTTCTTTAATGTATTTGCATGCTGCATCAGCCAATGCCTGCCGCCGTTCGAGTGGCCAAGTATTTGATGCTTTTTTCAGCTGGGGTGTTGATACAGGTTGATTATCATCTGCTGAGGTTTTCGTCACTTCTTTTGATGCACCATTCGGTGCAATAGGGGTTTGTGCTGCCTTGACCTTGCTTTGATTTGCCGTTTCTGCACATTGCAGTTCAGGAGTTCCATCTTGCATTAGTGCACTGCTCCTGTTCTCATCAGCGGCTACATCTGTTTTCCCACGGCTCACTCTGGCTCTGCTTTTCTTAGCTTTGGGTGTTACCTCTGGGCAACCAGAGGGAGTTCCATCCTTAATAGAGACATTTTCTTGAGCAGCAACAGTGTCACCATCTGTTATACGAGGTTTTGAGCGCCGCTTTCGTCTTGCTGCTGGGAATTTTCCGAGATCGGGTAGTTTCTCCGCAGTTGTACCAGCATCTTGTGACTTCGTAGGAGTTTGAGTGGCTGATGTGTAGCTAACGGCAGCTGTCTCGGTGGGTTTTGACACAGTGGGTATGGTAGACGTTTGAACCGCTGGCGAAGTTTGAGAACTGGATGGTCCCTGCAAAAGCATTTTCATCAGATTATGTATAAATTATACAAAAATAGAACTTTGGAAAAAAACCTTTTTCACACCATCCCACAACTTTGCAAATAATGATGGATCTTTAGACCTCAATTCTCTCATCCTTTCGATCATCAGCCGCATTTCCGAAGCCATCTTTTCTTCAATAGAACCTTCGCCTGATGCCTCTGCATTAGTAGCTGGCGGAGTAGGTTCTGATGCAGGCGGAGGATTACTTTGCTCCTCTGCAGTTACAATCTTGTTGATAGGCGCTTTCGGCATCCTGCTCTTCCTCTTTTTCGGAGCATTCTTTGAACTATCTTGTGCAGACTCCGTTTTACCCGTCTGCTGCGTTGATGTCGGGGCGGTAGACCTAATGAATTATCAGCGTAGTTTTGACATAAAAATCGAAGGATCCCATACACTGCGCTTTTACGCTTTGCACTAGGCTTGCGGGGATTTTTGACTTGTTTGGCGGATTCCGGCTGCTGAAGAGCTGCTGCCTCGGGAGGATGTTGCATGTCCTCAGCCTTCTCACTTTCTTCATTCTGCAGTGGTGGTTGTTGTTGCGCTGTATTTCCTGTCAATGCTGCTACAAGCGCTTGTTCAACAGCTGTATTCTGATCTGATTCCGCAGGTGTGGGTTGCGCATCCTGGGGGTTCTGTGTGTTATGGAGGTTGTATGCAGCCTTGGCTCGTTCATAATCATGGTACGGGTCATAGATTTTGCTTGGATCGACAAAGGTTGGCAATGATGTTTGCGAAGGAGATTGAGGAGGCCTGGTGTTTCGACCTTCTCTATGAACACTTTCCCTATGAGATATATTCGAGAGAGGGCTGTCTTGGTTGCGAATCTCTGAGGTAGGGTATTGAGGCGGATTGCTATTCATGCGCGACGTGCTCGTCTCTGAGACTGTTGTTCGAGCCGTGTAAGATGGACTGGGAATGGTTGCTGTAGGTCCGGTGCTCACAGAACCGTATCTAGACGCAGAAGATGTAGGTATTGATAGGCTGGTTCTGTTCTGAGGCGCGTAGCTTCCTGGAGCTTTGCTTCCGGACTGTGTCGTTGGAGAGTTAGAGTAGGACATAGCGCTTGTAGACATTGAGGACCAGGTATCTCTTCCCTGGCCCATATGAACTGCAGGGGGCTGCAGCGTGTTTGAGGACTGACCGCCAGTACTTTGACGCGTGGAGAGCCCTAAATTAGATGAATATTCAGGCTGACTCAAGTCGTTGGTGGGGCCAGTATTATTCACTGTGGGAATGTAGGTCATATTCTGAGAAGAATATACTGAAGATGATGTTGAGGCACTTTGTGAAAAGCGCCGGTTTGGAACGGATGCAGACAATGCCGTCAGTGCCGTGACCGCAGCGTTTCTAGATCTTTGCGCAGAGTTTGGACGATCTGTCGGATCTAGAGAATGCCCACTTGGCTGATAGGACGGAGTAACATTGGGTGACGCAGTTCGACCTTGTTGTGAGTGATCTTGGGCATGGCCATAGGTGTCATTGTTCGAGGACCAGTACGCATTTCCCGTCTGCGATGGATTGGAGCCTTGCATGTTCGCAGGATTCTGTCCTTGCCATGCATAATCCTGCTGAGAATAATCCCGATTGGTATTCTGCCACCCAGATGCCAACGCCGAAGAACCAGATGCGGAGTGGGAAGGATTTGAGGGTTGACCCCGTCCAGACTGATACTGATAAGAGGAGAAATTGTATCCAGAGTAAGACATTGTCGCCTATCGTGGCGAAGGCGGTATAAAGGTATGATCGGTGTTATTGAACGTGGATGCGTCCAAAGTCGCGCAGTTATTGCGCGCGCAGGAATGTGTTGGTGACCATAGGAGAGCTTGCCAATGAGAGACGTATCACAAATCGAGCTCCCGCACGCTGTAGACGTTGAATCAGTTTCGCCTGAGCTCGCAAATCTCCGTTGAAATTGATTTCCTCTGCTGTCGCCTTCAGCTCACCGTCGCATGAGTTTGCAATGAGGAGAGAAATCAATCCGTCGACGTGAGATTTGAAGCTGGGGATGTGGGTACCTGCTGTGGTTATGTAATTACTGCTTAGTAATACAAAGCTGAGTCAGCTAACCCTACCACGCCAAGCCTCAAGTCACCTGACCCACACAGTCGAATAAACAAATTCGACACTAAGCGAGGGAAAGGAATATCGACGTTGACGACGACAAGTGAATCTCAAGCACAGCGACAGCTTCGGCCGCCAGACCATTTTCTCATTTTCTACAGATTTGCCAAAATGACGAAGATCAACAAGGGTGTGTATTAACCTCACCTTTTCTTGGTGGAACGTTGGGACTGTTTCGACATTTGGGAAGACGAGCGAAACTGGCACATAACGAAATTGAAAATGCTGACGGGACTCGCTTTCTCAGAACTGGCCTCTTCGCGCCGAAAGTCGCGCAAGGCACATTTCAGTGCTTCGTCCGGCGAGCGACGAGTTATCATGAGTGCCCCATTGAGCAAGGAATTGAGAGAAAAGCACAATGTACGATTGGTCTCTTTCTACAGACCCTTTTTCCGCGCGTTTAGTCCTTTTCAATTTCTTTCAGTTGGAGGGTTGTATTTACGAAGAGGCAAATAAACGGGAATTCAATGGTTTCTAAAAACAGCTCTTTTTTTTTTAATTCTAGGTCCGCTCAATACCCATCCGCAAAGACGACGAAGTCACCATTATCCGTGGCACCAACAAGGGCCGTGAAGGCAAAATTACCAGCGTCTACCGCCTCAAATATGTCGTGCACGTCGAGCGCGTCACCCGCGAGAAGTCCAACGGCCAGAGCGTCCCCATTGGCATCCACCCTTCCAAAGTCGTCATCACAAAGCTCAAGCTGGATAAGGACCGCGAGAGCATCTTAGACCGCATTAGCAAGGGCAGAGAAGCTAGAGCGAAGGCAGCGGCCGCATAGATCTAGGGGAATGCTTGTGGCTTCGTTTTCGTTTTGTAATGAAAGGGCTTTTTTATTCCAATTGCTCGAAAACAAACGAAATGAATAAATGGGGGACCTGTTGATGGCATGAATGTCTTTCCAACTGGAGTTATATTTTCACGAGGCAGGACTCTGTTTGGGCGTTTTCTCCAACCTCTTTTCCGCTACACCTTCTCTCTTTTCGCCTCTTTTCCGCAATTGATGCTGGAAATAGTCCCGATTACTGCCCCGCGCCAAATCAAGCAGCTGAGAAAAATATCACAGGAGACAATCCATAGGTTTTTCCAATTCTTCCTAGTCTCTTTCTTTAAACCTGTCCTCTTTTCAAGAGTCCATATAGCCTGTTGATACGCTTTATTCAAGGGCTCCCAACGCAAACCCTGAAACGCATCACTCAATTGCCAGATTATCTCCTCACCAACCAGAAAAGCAGTCTCGCATTGCTCCTCCCCCAATGGTTTGTTGAGGTATACGGCTGGCGTATATCAAGTCATTTTCAACTTCCACTTATCGTCAATTGATGAGTTGGTATGTTGTAGACAAATGGGCTTACCTGCAGACTCGCTCGTAGACTTTTTGCGTCGATGACGAAGCGAGTTTGATGGTTAGCTACAACAGCACCGTACTGTAGCTGAACATGCGCATTTGAAGGAAAATGCGGACGTTGGAAATTTGGTAGCAGAATGAGTTGTCCCGTTGACGATACGAAGAGATTGTATATTTGGGTTGATCTATCAATATTTTCTGAAACTCGCGAAAAACGCCCAGCGTGCTTCAAATGATACAAAGACAAAGCTACAAGACAAGCACGAAGAGCAAAATACACGAATAGGATATCAACCAAAGCGCAGCAAGTAAAACCCCAAAGATTGTACCCTCACGCCAACAAGAAATCAAACACACCGTCCCCAAGCAGGCAGCCCACACCCTATCCCCACGAACAAATACACCAAAAACAGCACCACCACCGCCAGTAAGACCATGACCTTGACATTCTTCCACCACATCCGCCTCCGTAAATCCCGACTTCTCACCCGAAAATCTCGCGCACTGTTCCCCAGTCGATCCGTCTTGTCCACAAGCAGATCTATCCGCTCCCCACGCTCCAACACTCGCTCAATATTCTCCGTCATGATATCCCGCACATTGTCAATCTCCTTTCGCGCGGATGCGAGCGAATCCGACGGCGGCGCGGTGTTATACTGCTGCAGCAAGCCGCGGAGGTCGTTATTAAACGCTGCGCAGCCATACGCCGGGAGCGCGCTGAAGTCGGTGCTCTCCGGATTATATGCGTCCAGGAACTTGCGTTTGATTTCAAGCAGGAAGGCGAAAGGGATGCGTCGGCCGAGTTCGGCCGTGGCGACCACTAAGTAGCTGAGTGCCGCGTGGGAGTCGAGCCCCGAGGAGGAAGACGATGCGGATGGCGAGTCGGCGATGTAGTGTACAAAGAGTCGGTCGTGGGTGTATGTGAGCTTCTGGGGGGTTTGGTGGGAGATCTTGGGGAGGATGATGGAGGCGAGCGAGGATGCGGACGTGGAGGATGTGCCTGGAGAGGAGTGCTCGGCGAGAATGGTGGTCTTATGAGCGATGCAGGCACTAGATGGCTGATTAGCAAATGTGTTCAAATGGGTTGGGTACGATGGCGGCACGTACTAGAGTAGAGAGCTGGCGGGTTTGGAGGAAGACGCCATTCTGATGCCTAGCTCCCTGCTGCTTGTAGGAGGCTTGAAATCCTGTTACAGCTAGTCCGTAGCTTGTAGACAAAACTAGGGTCCGTGTCGCTAGATATGGACGAGGTGTGATGATGATGATGATGATGATGATGGTAGAATTGAAACAATGTATCCTGTGAAGAGATCGTATAGAACTGTGCTTGGTTGAGCTGGTGGTGGTGATGCTTCCAAGTTCAGATGATGGCGGCGATGACACCTCAATCACGTGGCTAACTACTTTATCAAGTCCTCTCCTGCGCCTTTCTTTGGAGCTTCAACATGAAAGAAAGCCAGGAAGCTGGAATTGATGTTCACCACTGAAACAAAAGGGCTGTGCAGTCCGCAGTCTCCTAAGACAATGTGGCTGGAGTAGTTAACTAGGCACCAGCACTCAGATAATGAGCAAGATTGTTGGGAATCTCAGAGCGAGCGAAGTATGTTAAGACAGATGGACAGAATACCTAGTGGAAGATTCTTCCGCTCCGTGATGAGGATTTTAGATATTGAAACTGTAGAATCTATTCTAACTAACCAGTCTCCGAGCACCAGTTCGAAGAGTGTGTCTAAAACGTGACCAAACCACCGAAGAAAAGTTGACCGCCTAATACACAGAAGCATATAACCATCATATAAATGCAAGGGTATTGAATCGGTGGGAAAAAGCTCAAGACATACAAGCCACCACTGTTACAGTGCATCGGTCACAAAAACGCTCCCAGCAAACCCAACTATCCCAAAACTCCACCGCATATATATATCTATTCTATACAGAATTGACTTTCACCTCGGATGAATCGTCATCAAATAATAAATCGGAGATATCAGCGCCTTCGTCCGAATGATGTTCATTTCCCTTGCCCCTGCCCGAAAGCGGCAACTTATTCACCTTCGCATCTCCGCTGCTCCAGGTATCTGGCGGATGTACTTGTTCCCGGCGTAAATCTTTCACCTCCTTGAGAACTTCCCGAAAGCCTTCTTCAAGAGTCTTCATTCTCACAAGGACTAGTCTATTCAACGTATCCCGGTGATCGTTATTGCAACGCGAGTGTCGCAAATCGCCAGTCGCGTATGCCATCTGTGTCGTGAAGCTCGCAGGGATACCACCAACGAAACCACCGCCAACCGCTTTGTTGTCACCCAAATCGGAGCCGAGTCCCATAGCCAATGATGAACGGCCATGGTGGTGGTGATGAAGGTCACTGAAAAAAATTCCATTGTAGTCTGGAACGGACCTTGCCTCTGCTTTTGGTGGATAGAGAGGTCTTGGTCGGGATTGCAAAGCAGCTTGCTCGTTGGGTGTGAGTGGGTGAGGGCGGCTGGGAGTGGCTGCTCCACTCCTTAAGCGAGGGCTCCTGGTAGCTGTCTTCCCAGCTCGCCTGCGTTCAACATCTTTTGCAACCAATGAGTTAAGTGGATTGTAGAGGACTGTAGTACTTGACAAATTCCTGGTATGCCTTCGACGCGGACTATTCAGCCCGCAAATTAGGCTGTTTCGTCTTGAAAGGACTTTGACAGTTGAGGGCCTTGATGATCGCTTGGGAGAACTGGTAGGTCCTCGAGTTTCAGAAGCAAGCTCATCTTCATCATCCCCTTCATGAACTCTGCTACTTGTGGTGGAATCTTGGTGTCGACTTGTAGTTTCCTGTTCGTGATGTTGGTCGCTACTCAGTTCGTCATCACCTTCCACGCCGGTTTGGTGAGTTAGTTGCCTGCCGAGCGGGTACCCATGTTCTCTTGCAACAGCAGGAATATTTCGGTGAGCATATGCGCTGTTGAGAAACTCTTCCGGATCTGAAGCAATGGATCGGGTCGAGGTGGTGAAGTCGCGCAAAGAACCCTTCAATTGTCGGCTCCTCGCTCGGAATTGAAGCTTCCGCCGCTGCTCTAACTGTTTAAGGACATTCTGATCGTCTTCCTCGGGCGGTCTAGTGACACTATCTGAACCAATGTCCTGCATCCAATCATTGACCACGGTGTTCGATCGATGCTGACCACGGGTGTTTTGTTTCATCCGGCGTGTGGACTGCCTGAACGGTCGACGGAACACTTCTTCTAAAGCTTCATCCTTTTGGTGAGTGGCGATTGACGGCTCCCTTAGGCGAAAGGTGTTTCCAGGAGTAAAGAGATCATGGCCTTTGTTATTTTCAACCCAACTTTTGATTTGACTCATGCGGTTGCGACCATCAACAAGATCGGTGGGCTCGAAAACCGCTGAGCGTAATATAATCCTCTCATAGAGGTATATAGTGAACAGGATGGGGAAATGTGTAGCCTTTATGACCGTCCTGTTGAGTTTGATAAAACTCCGGAATGGTATGATGAACCGCAAAGGGGCAATTCCCCAAGCTAGAACATTTGTGGGTGCCAGATATGAAAAGAGGGCATCGGACTTCACCATCGAAATGGTGTTCACAGCGAATACAAACTGGTGCTCTTCGTTTGCATTTTGGACAATTGCCATGAATGAATTTGTCAAGACAGTGATGAGAATGGTGACGACAAGAAAATGACAGATAAATAGAAATAAGGTCAGTATGGCTTTTCCGAGGAGATTGTACCGATCCCAGAGCTGCCAGGCTGCAGGAGTAAAGCCCATGATCATCTGGAAGAGCGCGTACGCAACGGAACTAGGAGAATCTCCGTGTCCAAAGGAAAGAGTAAAGGCGACAAAGAACCCGCTGCAGGAAATTATAATTAATATGAGAACCGCCAGAAGGTCTGCCGCCATCATCCGGAAAGCAATGAGCAGCTGAGAGAAGTAGCGATAGTGGTCCAGGACCGAAAAGAGCCGTGGCACCAGGAGGACAGCGGTGGCTGCAAGGACATCATAGGCCAGCTTGGCAGCTTCATGATCCAGGAGTATCACACTGTACAGTCGCAAACAGTAATAGCAGAAGAGAAGAAACAAGATCCCGACATCAAAAGTATTCCAGAAACTCATTAGGTAGAGACTGAAACCTTGTTCATTGAATCCGACTATCTCATCCAGCATGAACCCAGCACTCCAGAACCAGAACACTAGTTCTAAAGTGGTAAGTCTGAACGATCTGCTCTGGACGACGATGAGAAAAAGACATAATAATACGGCAAACGAGCAAGTAGAAAGAACTTGACGATATCGCGGGACTCGCAGGCGAGATAGCTTGAACAGGGAAGCATCGCGCGGGTCATAGAGCGAAACCGAGCGTCGTACTATAGAGCCATTGGAGTTTACGCGAATGTCGTTTAGAGCATTTGCAGCTCCCCTGTTAAAGGACCCGTACTGCTTTTTCTGAGCGATCTTTCCAAAGGGTTGACGATGTAAATGGTCGGCGACGGAGTGAAAGACTATCGTGCCAGCCCATATTGCTTCCAACTGCTGAACGACTACTGGGTGCGCTAAGAAGTTTTTTGCCTGGGCACGAATAGCAATCTCCAGGCACGATATGCGCACACCATTGAACAGCAGCTGGTTGCGATTGGTGGGATACCATCCCGTTCCCTGCAGAGTGCTGCTTGTAGATGGAGGAGATTGACCTTGCAATGGATGAAAATCATAGGAAAGTGCGTCAATCAGCTCCCTTGTCGTGTATTCTTTGAGCAGCTTGATGGCAAGCAGTTCGCACACCATGGCTCTTGTCCGACTGGTCCCACTGATTCCTGGCTTGATATCGGCTTCTTTACGGAATTGGAGGCAATTGGCCATCAGTGCATACAGAGTGGCTTTGGAAAAATGCGCAGTGTGGATCACTTTCTGAATGGGCTTCAGAAGGAACTGTGACACCTGTGGAGAGCGGAGCTGTTCCCAGGTCAGCGTGGTTTCACATCGAGAGGCCACGAGGAGGCGTAAATCATGTGTGAGATGGTAGACGGGAAGAGAATCTAAAAGGACAAGTGATTGATATTAGCAAAAGCCAGCCTTGAAAATTTGGGCTATGGGCGTACCAAGATGGGGTGCTGAGAAGATGGGTAGTAAGGGGGTGGTGTCGTGGACTTGATGCTCGTCATTGAGGCCAGAATCAACGCCAGAATCGTCACTATATGCGTCCACCTCCTCCTCGTCGTTATCATCATCATCATCATCATCATCATCATCCCCGTCGTCATCGTCATGGACCCCTGGTGGTGGAAGCGTTTGGGGTTCATACACCCGTACCCGTCTGGGGGCTATGGGAATCGGAGTTGAGGCAGTCGCAGTGGTGGGAGAGGAGAAGAGATTTCCATGAAGATGGCCAGCACTGCCCTTGGGGCGCAACAGAGATGCAAACATGTTGAGTGCTGGTGTGGTTATCGTGAAAAGAGCATCATTCTGAAACCACAGCTTCTTCTGCAGAGAGACAGCATCAATACAGAAGCAAATGTCTTGAAACAAAAAGCCACCCAAACAAACAAGATGAAATCTAGAGCAATGCAAAAACAAAAAAAAAAATCACAAATACTACAATTCCGCTCAAAAGACAAGCAAGATGAAGTGCATCTTGTCTGCTGCCATCCTGAAAATCCAGTTGATGGACTCAATTCACATGCCCAGAGTGGTTGACTATTACTGAATGTGGTTAGGTGGTGAGGAATGATTAGTTAGCAGGAACCAAGATCAGATGAATTGACCTTGGCGGTGAATGGCTTGGCAGGGCTGTTATTAGTAAGCTAGCACTCTGATTGGTCAATTCAGTCCTTGTGGAGAGTGGGATTATGTAAGGCAACTAACTACGTCATTCCATGTTAGGTAATACAGCTTACACAGTACCCGACCCCACGTGACCCACAAATAAATATTCGATAGATTTCCTAGCTATCAATAGTAGCTGCAATATAACCAACCACCACATTCATCCAACACCTCCTATCAGCATTTGATGATTTGGATGAAGCATCGTGAGGTTGAAGGAAGAAGAGACTCAATTGCATGGTATCTTAAGCTGCCTTTGGATGCTGTGCTGGGCTCGACATGATTCTTTTGCCATTATTACGAGTTCAGCAACAGACAAGGATAGCGTCAGCTCATCTCTGCAAGCCCCCGACATTTGACCCTGTACCCTGTACTATGATGGCGACACGACTGGGGCCTAGGCTGCGGAATCCTCGATTTGCCGAGGATGATGGACCTGTCCCTAATACATACATAGCCTCTTTGGAATCCCACTACTCTTCCAATATGTGCTCTTCATCCCATTTCACTTCTGGGTGGTGAATTGGCCATGGAGGCATATTTGAATTTCCATCTAACGCGCGTGCTCGTGCTGGCCGCTGCCCTGGTGGCCGTCGCATTCGCCTCCGTCCGCATCCACCGTTTCTTTGTCCGTCGTCAGTTCGCCCGCCGCCATGGTTGCCAGCCAGTGGCAAGGTCCTACAACAAGGACCCTTTTCTGGGACTCGATACGATCCGCGCGCTCCTCCGGGCCGCCCGGGAGCACAAGCTCTTGGAAAATAGCCACGAGCGCTATCGTTGCTACGGGAACACTTTTACATCGAAACGGCTGCTGAGACATGTAATTATGACCGCGGAGCCGGAGAATATCAAAACGATGCTGTCGATTAATTTCAAGGATTATGGCATCGGCCATCGTCTCGATTCATTAAAACCCCTCCTCGGGGAAGGCATCTTCGATACTGATGGCGACCACTGGGCCATGTCGCGCGCCCTCATCCGACCCAACTTCACCCGCGACCAGGTCGCGGACTTGACGTTGTTTGAAAACTTGATCTCGGGGCTCTTCGCACTGATTCCGCGCGACGGAAAGACGGTCGTAGACCTGCAGGATCTCTTCTTCCGCTACACGATCGATTCTGCCACCGAGTTCCTCTTTGGACAGTCCGTCGGCAGCCTGCAGAAGACCCCATCGGAGCTCGATTTCGCTCAAGCATTCAACTATGCCCAGGAGGCCATCACGATGCGGGGCATACTGGGGCCATTACGCGTATTTTACCGCGACCGGAAAGCTGACGAATGCAATCGCATCTGCCGGGAGTTCGCGCAGCAGTTTGTCGACGAGGCGATCCACGCGGTTCAGTCCAAAGCGGAAGCGAAAGAGAAAGGAGGTCTCGACACAAAGCGCCAGAAATATATCTTCTCGCATGCACTGGCATGGCGCACATCCGACAAGCGCCGCATTCTGGACGAGCTCATGAACGTTCTGCTGGCCGGTCGCGATACGACCGCCAGCTTGCTGAGCAATATGTTCTTCATGCTGGCCAAGCATCCAGCGATCTGGGCCAAGCTGCGGAGGGAGGTGGCAGGTTTGGAGGGTCGATTGCCGACCTATCAGGAGCTCCGAAACCTCAAATATCTCAAGTGTTGTATGAACGAATGTGAGACACTCTTTCTGCCCTTCCATTCTGTCACAACTGACCAGCTTCGCTAGCACTACGTCTGCATCCAGTCGTGCCTATGAATGACCGCATGGCACTACGAGATACCGTCCTACCGCGTGGGGGAGGGGAAGACGGCCTCTCACCAGTATTTGTCCCGAAGGGCACTCTCGTCAGCTACAATATATATGTGATGCATCGGCGACCAGACTTCTACGGACCTGACGCCGACGAATTCCGCCCGGAGCGCTGGGAGGACGGACGACTGCAGCCGCGCTGGGAGTACCTGCCCTTCAATGGCGGCCCCCGCATCTGTGTGGGCCAGCAATATGCGCTAACGGAAGTCGGCTACGTCACCGTCCGCATGGCTCAGGAATTCCGCATCCTGGAAAGTCGAGATCCAGGACCGTGGGAGGAATCGCTGACCTTGACCTTGTGCTCCCGGAATTGAACGAAGGTGTGTCTCACTCCGGCTTGAAGAGTCGGGCGGAATGGCTTTGATAGGAATATGATGGCGACAGGTGTAATTAAGCATATCTACTGTAATCAGATCTGGATATATGGATCGGGTACTACATAGTATAAGATCATGCATGCCATTGTGGCCCAGAGAAGAAAGCCGCTGGAGTACCCGGGGTCAGTGTTGAATTCCTAAAGGAAATCTGGACAGACAGCATGAGCTGAATTTACAGATACAGTGTGGTTGAATGGAACCAAACTCGTACGACATATCCAAAATTCAATGGCCTTGAAGTGGATCAAAAAAGGTGAACAGACACATACAACAGATACTAAGCTGATAGTCACCAGTTTCCCTCATCATCTCAGGCTGCCTTTACTCAGTCATGTTCTGGCGAAAATTCAGATAAGAGTCCATAGGTTGGACATTTATTATTCTGACACTAACTAACAACCACATTCATCCAACAAAAGATACTACTGTGTATATCATTAACCACAGGAAGTGGAATAGAGGGCTTCTGTTGAGTATATTTTTGCAATCTTATTTACAGTCTTTGATAGCTTTCATTTGAAGGCTTGCGTGCTGAGATCATCTTGAGTGTCGGTGAATAGCCCTTTTGCTTGAATTCTTCCACCAGAGAGTCCAGGAATGTATGATACTCCTCTGCGGTTTTGGCGACACCAGGGATTCCCTCTTCTATACGGGCACACAAGGTTGAAGTCAGCCAACAATACACGAAGCGCAAGCGAAATACTAACCTCCCATGCGAGTAGCCAGATGCCGAAAACTCTCTATCCAGAGCTCTGCCGACGGTTCTCGATTTTCCGGCTTCTTCGCTGTGGCTCCATATGCCAGGTCGTGACAAACAGTAGTGACATCGTCGAAGCCTTCCTCCTCCAGCAGTCTCTCCAGCTTCTCCTCAATGTAGAGGTCCATACCCGCGGACTCGGTCGACCAGATTTGGGTCAAAGCCAGCCGATGTTGCTGCGGATGCGTCGCCCAATTTTCAGGGAACACCCATTTACACTCGACGAGCTGGATGCGGCCACCAGGCTTCAAGGCGGCTCGCAGATTCCGCAAGACAGAGGACCACTCGGTTGCCTTGAGGCCCCAGACCAGGAAACGCTGATGGATGATGTCAAATGACTTCTTCCACTCCTCGGGAAGAGGCTGTCGCAGGTCATGCTTGCGAAGGTCGAGCCCACGGTGGTTCATGAATAGGTGAGAGCCGATATCGATCCCATGCAAACTAAACCGGTGTTGGGGGTATAGGGAGGTCAGATCAAGAAGCCAGGTGCCTGAAGGTCAGCGTTAGCGTAGTAGAAGCAACGTTATTGAACCCGCATGGACTCACCGTCCGCACAACCGCTGTCCAGTACCCGGAGGGTCTGGGCCGACTCCGGCAGCGGAAACGCAAGCAGCTGGCCATCACAGCTGGCTTTGACATGCTCATGCTGCCGGCGTAATCGGTCGATCTCAGTGACGTGATGCGGGAGTAAATACTGGCCCTCTGTGCCGCCAAATACTTTCGCAGGGGGTGGATTGTCTACTGTCACCATATTTTGCGTATGCATGGACAAAAATCGCCCGCCCATCTCTTTCTGCGACCTTGCTTCAAGATGATTTTGCGTTTGCTCCGTCAGGTTTCCCACACTGAGTCTTTATACACAGAAGATCTGGGACTTTGGGCCTCGCAGCGACTGAAGTCCGGCTAAAAAAAAAAAAAAAGTTATCTGATGCATGTTGTACAGGCGAACCCCAGGCCTGAACTGCGAATTTCTCTGCATAACCATCCATAAGGCATATGGCTCTCGCCTGTTGTTATCAACACGGTGTGTTGTGCAGTAATGATGACCTTTCAGACCAATGACTGTTCGGAGTTGGATGGACATAGGTGACCATTTTCCTCCGAGGCTCGAAACCGTAAGATGTGTTGATTAGAAATACTAATCCGGAGATGGATGCTCAGAAGCAAATATACAATATCTTGTCGGGGTATTTCATGGGATTGATAACTCGTCTTCTCCAGCTTGATCTATTGCTTGTTTCCGGCATGCTCAAAGTCGCCGCAACAATGACCATGCGCGCACCAGAGAGCGTTACCTACCGCCTCGCCGGCCTAGGTGCTACCTTGTTGAGCCAGAACATTATTCCTCAGCCAGACGGCAGTACTCCACAGGCCATTCCGCAATCAATGGGATGGACACTGGCTCCGGGAGTATACACTCCGCGTCAACTTGTCGAGGGCTTTTCACCACTCCTTGATACAGTCGTCCATCGCCTAGGAAAGGACCCTCCCAACGCCAGACCAGCTCGGGCCATGCTGCTGGATAATGTAGCTTCCAACCTGGCCGTTGATACACGCGAGTCCACACTGCCCCTCACCGGAGACACCCCAGATGTTTCGCGAAGAGAGATGGTGCAACAAGCAGACCGAATTGGGAAGAGCCTGGTGCAATGGGCACGGGAGCATACCGAGGGAGTCTTTGACCCTGATCTCAACATCCGCAGCCCATGCGAGGGTCACCTCCTTACACCTCCCAACGTCGAGCTGATGTTCGGTCGCCGCAGCCAACCACATCTCATGCAGCTCTTCAATGAGTACATGCACCAAATGGTTCTCTTGCGCGATTCTCTCCTCCCTTTCAGTAACTACAAAGAGGTCGTGATCCCGGTGGATAACAAAAGGTCCCGGGGCATCCGTCACATAGAGCCGAGTCGAGCGCAATTCTTAGCCACATTGGTCACCAAAAGCGTTTCACAAGCTTCAGTGATGGCATATGCTAAAGCTTTCCTAGCACCGAACCTTCCCGCCACATCAACGGGCGGATATGGCTTTCAGTATTCCCATGGAGTTGTCCTTCCTGCGCTTTTCGGGGGGAACTCGAACTCCTTGCACCTCTTGCAATATGTGCCAGTCAAGCTTGCTTCAGCAGAGACTGATGTCCTTTTCGACTACCGCCACACGGACTATTACGCCGCTCCCCGTGTCGAAATCCCAGTCGGGGCTGAGACAATGCCAACAGATCTGGCCAAATTTCCAATTGATTCACAGGGGGAAACAGTTCAAGGCGCGAGTCTTGACCTCGTTCCGTCCCCATCGCCATCTGCAATACGCCAGTTGGAGCTCAGGCTCGAGTTTAACAATGGGAAATGTGCTGCAGTCGATGCTGGTCAGATCGCCCGTGGCCATCGTTACGCATACCAAGTCCTCGCCAAAAAAGACCATGGCGCACATGCTACTACGAAGCTTGTTTCTGTCCATTCAGATCTAGATGTCCTTCTTCAGCCTGGTGATGGGCTGATCTCGGCAGCAAAAGGAGGCATTCACGTCATTCCCACCACGGAGCCTCTTGTTGCGCTTGCACTCCTAGGGAGGCTTTACCCGGAGAACGTCATTCTGCTGCCGCAAAAGGGGAAGTTAAGCCAGACAGACGATGCTGGAAAGGGGTTTGAACCCAAGTTTGTGATTTGGGGTGGGATGGAAGCGGGCATCTGAACGTGCCGGCAAGTCTCTTATGTATGTCCATTACTGAATGTCAATTTCTGCCATACAAGTATATTGCCGAAAACCCCTATATTTCCATTGATATAATATCTGGTGATTGTGTTCAGAGTCGAAGTCGAAACTTTAAACAGAGAGCCATTTATTGTTGGATGTTTACCTCCCATTTAAAACTGTACAATGGGCGGACTGAAAATATTCACAGACAGATCAACCAAGAATATACGCAACTTCCAGCATGATACAGCTTCAGGCGTTGATCTCTGTGCCCTCATTTGGGGTTGCTCGGGAAACAGTTAGTTATTTGAGCTCTATGGAGATACTCGCATACCATCCTTTTCCAGTTTCTCAATAGCAGCCAAGTACCGTTCGCGTGCTAGTTGTTTTCTGGCTAGGCCAAGATGCCTGCGCAAGACATTCCATTTCAGAATCAAGTCTTGCTTGTAAATTTCATCGCTCAGTGGCACAAAGTCTGATAGTTTGGTGTTTAGATTGGGAGATTCTTCGTAGATCAGTTTTTGCTCAGATCTCTCTCCTTCCTTTCTCCTGCGCTCCTCCTTCTGCGGTTTTGGCGGTCCGAAAAAGCTCTAATATCAGTCAGTTAGGGTTAAGCTCAATGTGACATATTTTCAGTACTCACAATTCTTTCTGTCTTGTTTACTGGCTTTCCAGTGGTAAGATCCTTTGCAAATACCTGAACTGATGCAGAAAACTCGCCTGTCCATTGAAGACCATACATGAATACAGGACTGAAAAGTGGGCATCCTTCACAGGAGCGGTGAAGTAATGTCTCAAAGCCGGCCGGCTGGCTGTTCCGTTCAGACCTGTAAAGATCAATGTTCTTTTGTTTTCTGAAGGGATTCTTGTACATTGGCTTCTCCTTAATATCGATCATCAATGCTACACGGACTGTGGTCTTTTGAACTAGATCCTTGACCTTTGTTTCCAAATTGTCACTTGCCTGCGAGAAGCCAACCTGGACCGCAAAAAGAGGAAAGGTTCCGGTATTGGTATCCCAGAGCATCTGTAGATCTGGATCTGAGAGTGTTGTCGCAATTTGGGTATTTCCCCAGAAAGCAAACAGCTCAGCACTTGGGGACAAAAGATTCTGAATTTGATATGATATCTGACTAATAAGACTTTCATGTATGGGCGTTTCTCTCTTTCTGATCAAGGTCGTGGAGATGCTCTGGTTAAATTCCAGAATGACCGACCGTTTCATCCTGGTCAAGGGAGTCAATGTAACCATATGTATAGCAGAAATGGGCATGGAGAAACAGACTTTGACGGTATTTCATTGAAGGAGTCGAACAATTTCTGGTACTCCGCGCGAGACGTCCTGATTTTGATGACTTCACCAGAAAAGTCAGTGGGAAATCTTCCAAAGAAGAGCTCATCCTGCTGATCTTGACTCAACACCGTCACGTCGGGTGAAGACGCGCCCGAGTCTTGGAGAGCAGTAGTAGAGAATCGTAAGACGCCCGGAGAGCAACAACATAGGTTATTTGTCTTGAACTCTCGACCTTGACCTCCTCTGGGACTGGCACTGGAAGTCTTGTAATGTATATGCACAGTCCTTGCGTCAAACGACAAAGGCGACTTACGGCGCCGCGAGAAGGCTCGGAAGGGAGAAGAGAGAAGAAATCGCATCATTTTAATAGAGAGATAGGGCCGTTTAAGGATGGGAGATGCTCAGTTTCAGCACAGAGAATGAAGCTAGATTAAGGGAAAGGCCATGGCCATGGAGCATGAATAGTGAATGAATGAGATCAAAGGTGAGAGAAGCCCTCAACTGAAGCTGTTCAGCTGCCTTCTAAAGAGCCAGATGAGTCAAGAGAGTAAATAAAGTGAGATGGTGAGATGCCAGAGGGTGGTTCATGATAACAGTAATAGATGATGCTGATGATGAGTTGGAAGTTGAGAATTTGGACTTCCCACCACCAAAACTATGATTTGATGAAATATCCCTTTTTCAATTCACATCTCATAGCTACTCAGTCTCTTCTGAAATTGTATGATTCTACAGATTTCTGATCGATTGTACGTTATTCTTTTGAAGTGAGAAAGAAATAATATTACAATGGCTCATTGCACTGTGGCTGGGTGTATTGTTAGAGCACCGAGCTCAAGGTCAGTTTGCACGCCCATTTTGTTATCGAGGAATCTTTACTGACAACAGCTCATGCAGAACAGAGCTGTATCTCAGATGCTGCGGCAATTGTTAGCCTGTTGTCCCCGAGCCATCAGACGCCGGTATTGCACCTCGGTTGTAGAGAGAATAGCAGCCGGCTCGAAACCAACTCTGACAGGTTTGATATACAGCATGCTTTCTCAGAGACTGGCAACTCACCAAAATATCTTAGGATGTGCGTCCGAGGATGATTTCTTCGCCTACAGAGCCCAAAGATGGATGTGGAATGAACCACTGCAATTGCAGCGACGCTATGTTGGGTTCAATCTCAACGGACTGATTCAGGTTGCCGTGCAGGCTGCTGGCGGCAATGTGACTTGCACCAACATCACCAAGCTGCCAGAGGGAAACTTCAACAAGGTGTTCATGATGACAATGAGCAATGGACAGCAGCTTATTGTGAAGATTCCCAATCCAAATGCTGGCCGGAAACACTACACAACTGCCTCGGAAGTCGCCACAATGAATTATGTATGCGTGCTGTGAGCATCGAATCCTCAAGACTTATGAATATTGACGGTCCTGTAGCTCAGTTACAAGGTTGAGATTCCAGTCCCTAAGGTCTTAGAATACTGCTCGCGGATCGACGAAAGTGCCATAGATGCGGAGTATATCGTGCTTGAGAAAGCACCAGGCGTTGAGCTCTCTCATGTTTGGGACAACCTGTCACCACGAGACAAGTCCACTTTGGTCAAACAGCTAGGTGAAATAACTGGGCGGCTGTCCAAGGCCACATTCCCGTGTTATGGATCGTTGTATCATCTCAAAGATCTACCTGAATCTGAGGCAAGACAGATCGACGACACTTACGCAATTGGGCCCACAACCGCTCGAGCCTGGTTTGATGACCGGAGAGATGAAGTAACCATCAATCGAGGACCATGTATGTCTTGCCCAATTCTCCCCCATGATGGTCTTGGACGACATGGAACAATTCCTGTTCTCACAAGTTAATGCTCCAGGGCGTTGTCCTAGCAAGTTAATGAAAGCCCTCGTACAACGAGAAACCGCGTGTATCAACAACTTTATATCCTCCCCCAATCATTGCCAACAGGGAATTTTTAACGGGCCTGGCGGCTATTGCCCCACCCGCGAGTCGAAATTGGCTGTCCTCCGTGACTTTGAGAAAATTTGCCAGTTTATCCTCCCCAATCACAAATCACTTAATGCCGGCATACTTTGGCATAATGACCTGCATTCGAACAACATATTTGTGGAAGCAAACGATCCGAAGCGTATATCTTGCATTATTGACTGGCAGGCAACGCCAGTGTACCCAATGTTCTTAGTCGCTTCCCATCCTGCGCTACTTGAGTTTGATGGGCCAAGGCTGGAAGGCTTCACGCAGCCACAGCTACCCGAGAATGTCAAGCAGCTCAGTCCTCACAGTAAGAAAGCTGCTAAGAATCTGTTTTTGGCACAATCTCTCTGGCTTTTGTACGAAGTACAGCTTCAGCGACAAGCACCTGACCTTCTTCATGCAATTCGATACACCGATACACATCAGAGTCAGCTACTCGGTGCCATTGCAACAGTATTCGACGATGGGGAACCATATGTCCAATCACTAATCACCGACATTATTACAGATAAAGTGTGGGCCAGGATAGTTGGATCAGACGAAAGTGGAAAGCCCCTAGTCCCATGTCCAGTGAGGTATTCAGAGGGCGAGCTTCAGCAACAGAAAGAAGAATTTGCGAAATGGGAGAGGGATATTGACCTCAAACAGCAAGTGCTGAAAGAGGTGGGGGCATATACGGGTTGGGACGGTGCAGTATCCCCTCGCGAATACGATGAGATCCGACGGAGATTGCAGTCTGTCAAGGCTAGATTTTTGGACCGCCAGGCGAAGACGGCAGAGGAACGCAAGGCTTGGGAGAGTGTGTGGCAATTTCAGGACAATATGATATAGCGTTGGGTGAAAAGCAGCCGCGTTGGCATATGTTGAATATAATGGCCAGTTATCGTTGCCAGTACCGGAGCATCGCTTTCTTTGCAGAAAGATTGCACAATCCACCAAAGTGCCGGATGACGCGAGGGTTGGTTGGCACCTGTATATTCAAGTCACTTTTGGGAGAGAGCACTCCGACCCCGAGAAACTGCGGCGCGTGTCGAAACTGGGTAAGTCTATATTCATTTTAAGACTGGTGATTGTTTATAGTTATTTCATGATGGATAACTTCTTTGATGCACTGAAAGAGCTGTGATGTGTTGATCTTTCTTTAGATTATCTATGAAACAACAAAAGTCTATGAATATCAACGTCCAAGACACATTGCTAATTAGACCTGGTTCGCAACGCCTTCTTGGCGCTCCAACTCCAAGCGGTGCGCAAACTCCACGAATCCCCGAACGACCATCAACGCCTGCGAATACGACAACCGTGGATCGCAAAGGCTCTGGTAATTGGTACTCAGGTTCTCCTCCGAGCCCATCTCCGAGCCGTCAACGCATTCGGTCACAAACTCTCCAGTCTGCTCGAGATGCAGCCCCCCCATGAATGATCCATTCTCTCGGTGGACCCGGTAGGACCTTGTTGCCTCTCGCAAGATTAAACACACATGCCGTGTCTTGAACCCTGAACTAGTGCAGCGAGTATTGCCATGACATGGATCACACATCCACAGGGGTGTGTGACCGGCCTCGCGAACGGCCCTGATAAGAGAAGGCAGAACGCTCTCGACATTGTCTGCACCCAGCCTCGTAATGATGGTGATCCAGCCAACATTATTGTCGTTGTAGTCATCCTCTTGGGGATTGGGGCAGAGGCGATCCAGCAACTCAACCAGCGCCTCGCCTGTCACGCCGGGCCCGATCTTGATGCCGATTGGATTCCGAAGACCACGGACGTATTCCAAATGGCCACCGTTGAGCTGCCTTGTCCTATCACCAATCCAGACAAATGCGGCCGAAGTGTTGTAGTTGCCGTGCGTCGTTGCGCTCTCAAGAGGCAGATGGAGGGCTTCGTGGGACGTGAAAATCGTTCTCGTGCTGAATTCTTTCATCGTTCCCACTTGGGCGTCGGCAGCGGGCGACGGAGGCCGTATTGCGGGCACCGCGTTTGGACCTCGCATTAAATTTAGTGTTGCCTGTGCATGGAAGTAACCAAGTAGCAACCTGTGCGGGTCAGGCTGACGCTCTGTTAAATGTGGCCCGTTGATGTTATGCCCTCTGAAAGCAGATACCTTGCTGCCGTCCGGCAGTGTTTCCCATACGGAGGACCGAGGCTTTGCATACTGGCCAGCAATTCTGCCAACAGCGACGACCGGCCGATTCAGCCTGTGCGACAAAATGTGCGACTGCTCTTCCAGAAGCCGGACTTTCTGGTGGATGATATGCGGTCGGACATCATTGAAGCTCTCTGCGCAGTCACCTCCTTGCAAAATGAACACTTGTCCAAGCGCCGCGGCGGCGAAATGGCGTCGGGCGATCTCAATCTCCGTTGGACTGATCAGAGGCGGTAGGGTTGCAATTGTCCGGCAGACATCTTGAAGGGCTTTTGAATCTTCGTACTCGACCTCTTGGGCGATAATGCTTTTGGACATCCATGAAGTTGGAGTCCAGGCAGTGCGCAGATTCAAGGATGGAACCAGCGGCACGGCAAACTCCGTCGATGTATTGTCGAACATGATCTTCGTCGAATCAAATACTGTTTGAATTATGGATGAAATAGTGCGAGAAGGCCAATCGAAGATTCCTGCCCTGTTGCCCTTCTCTGGTATTTATATGCGTCAGTCCCATTTTCAGATTGTGAACCAGGATATCGGAGTATTACCCTCCATACAACTATAATGTGATTCACACCATATCTACAGATGCAGCTTGTACTAACTACTAACGGATTACCTTTCACTTATTGTTACCGCTGAACCTGCATTTCAAGCGGATGCGAGGTTGGTGCGTGGTTGCGGTAAGGTGTCCATGTTGCAAGTTCATATAAGGGAATTCCGCGGTTATTTGCTCCGGCATTGGTCTACACTGGAGTAGGATAATTTGGCACTCTGATGGAAATAGGAGTTAGTGTGGGATGTCCCCTGATCACATCGGTCTCTCCGACCAACCTGTTCCAATTGTCCTTTTCAGTAAGATGATAGCCTGCAGCTGCTTTTGAACTTGTGTAAGCAGCAGGCTGGTTTCCATGTCTAGCGAGGTTAGTCCCAACCAGATTCCCTCACAAATCCGGTCATAGAGCTATCGGAGCTGAATAGCCCGCATACGAAGCATTGTACAGTACATACATCGGAGAAGCGTAGTCTGGATGCATCGGAGCCGAACGGCCTATGTCCGAGACGTAGCATGCTGCGAGGAGAAAGCTTGTGGGATATAAGGGAGATATTGACACTGAAAATTGCAGTTGGTCGTCCATTCATATCATCTCGTTCCGGCAGCGCTTCAATCTACTGTCTTCAAAGCCATAGCCAAAAGTATTCATCATGGCAGCTAATCCCATCTTTCCCATCATCGACTACTCCCGCATCGTGTCTTCCGATGCCACCATCGCGGCGGAAGAGAAGGACAAACTTCTCCGATCCTTCAAAGATGTTGGTTTCGTCTACCTGAAAGGCTATACCTTCTCGGAAGAATTCCTGCAGACCCTTTTCAGCCACATCCACAAGCTCTTCGCACTTCCGGAAGGCGAAAAACTCGCAATCGAAGGCGGGGAAAAGCAGGCGTTCCGAGGCTGGTTTGCTCCTGAGCGCACCGCACGGGATCCCGAAAAGGCAGACCAAAAGGAAGCATATGGGCTGGGCAATGATCACGATAGCACGCGGCCAAATATCTGGCCTGCCAACTGGCCAAAGTTCCGCGAAGACTTTTCCCGGTTTTTTGAGGAATGCTTCAACATGCACCTCGAGATTCTCCGGGCTCTCACTGAAAAGGTGGGACTAGATCGTGAGACCTTGATTCCGTCGGTCAAGGCCAAGGACTGCTACACAGCCCTGCTGTATTATCCCCAAACCACGGCAGAGAGTTTCCAGACCCGGGTCCGCTCCGCTCCACATACCGACTTTGGAACGTTGACGTTACTATTCAACGACGGGATCGGTGGACTCCAGGTTAAAAACAAGCATGGCCAATGGGTCGACGCGCCCCCGCTCCCGGGGCATGCAATTGTCAATGGTGAGACCGAATGGCTTGTGCAAAACCCAAGATTGCAGAAAACTAACAAATGGGATCAGTGGCAGATCTCCTCTCACGGTGGTTTAATAATCAGCTCAAGTCGACTGAACATCGTGTCGTTGAGCCCCCGGTAGAGACGTGCCAGATCGGAGGGACCGTTAGCAATATCGTTCCAGCACGGTACGCGATTGCCTGGTTTGGCCATCCCAACCGAGACGCGGTTGTCAGACCTCTGGATGAGTGCTGCACCGCCGAGCACCCGCGACAATTCCAGCCGGTTGTGGCAGGGAATCATGTCAAGGAACGCATGGCTCGACTACTAGATGAAGGTTATTTGCCGGAGAACTGGACGGATGATATGCATCGCAAGCAACTGCCCGCGTTGTAGCATGTAGGGATCTAAAATAGTGGAAAGAGAGTCAGTTGGGTAAATGGCAGCACGAGGGTTCTCAAACTCGATACCAGAGAATGATTCTATCATGAGTAGCAGATGTCAAATAAATGGCAATGAGCATGTTGACAATCACTTGGGTTTGTGGGAGATGGAAGATGGAAGATGGAGAGATGAGGTCTGCCAAAGCATTCCAAGAGCAGGTGGAAACACAGCTTAATAAGGGATTAGTAATCACAATCAGCACACTACACAGTACCTGTAACTAAATCTGTAAGCAGTATAGCGGGGCACCAACAACACACCACATATTAAATCCCCAAGCCATTAGTAATCAACTATCCTGATATTTTCAAACTGCGGGTCTGATTTTTGAAGTCTGCAGATTTGAAAGATTTGGAGCTCAGTTCAAGTTACCCAGTGAATTTATCTTTTAATCCTCAGTGAATTTGCCAACAAACAGCTAGTTTGACAGAGAGGTTTGCAGGCCTCAGACCTATCTCATCAGATTGTAAATTTAAATAAAATATTTCAAAACAAATACTTCTATAAAATTCTCAAATTTCTTTATGTCTTTAATATGTACTTATAGAGTTAACATGTTATAAGAACTCTTTCCAACAAAATTCCCATCTACCTCTAACTATGTAGTTAGTTATATGGAGCATCAACTGTTTTGGCTGACTGCATAACTACGAGGTATGTACTAGTCAGCACTTGAAGCATACATTTGTGATTAGTTAGTTACTCCATACCGCTCTACGCTACTAACATCTAACTGCATAGTTATATCCGTGCCAATCATATTGTACAGCCGGTACCGACTGGATGGATTGAAAGGGTCTTTGCAGTTCGGAATGGCGGCATGGCCGAGTTTAGCAGTTTTGCCGATGCCTGGCCAGGGTGTCATTTCAAGGGTTACCAAGTTCGTGCTTTGTAATCTGCAGAGTGCTTTTCATGGATTGGATTTGACTGAAGCTGCTTCTTTTCTTTCTTGCGGCTCGCGTTCCTAAGAACTAGTTACATGTTAACTAATGGTGGCTTGAAGTTGACCGGACATTGCTGATACGGCATCATCATGATCACACCATGGACGCGATATTTATATCCCTCCCCGAACCTCGCTCTTATTTAAGGTGAAAATTGTCTCGAGAGCTTGAAGACAAATTAATCGACTCGAAGATGAGTACATTGTAATCTTAGAATGCACCTAAGAGAAGCCTCGACACCACATGGACTCTGAGAGAAATAATCCTGTCGGCTCTGCTGAGGATGCCGACTTTCGTTGTGGCCTTTGTGACAAGTCCTACAGTCGACGTACGCACTTCTCCTCTCTCACCTTGGGGCCCACACAGCAGTGCTGACTCCATGCCAATACCTACATAGGTGACCTTCGGGATCGCCATCGACGCCGTTGTATTAAATCTGCCGGTCATGAACGAATGTCCAAGCGCAAGTCGTGTGAGGCATGCGCACAGAAAAAGCTGCGGTGTTGTCTAACTCGCCCAGCATGTAGTCGTTGCGTCCAAACACAGAAGCTGTGTCACTATCCGCCATCCACTTCTCGTGTAAACCAGGTATGTCCCTTTCTACCTACGGAATGAAGTGTGTTGATAAGCGTGACATTAATCGGATTCAGGTTGACGCTACCCCGACGGGCGAAATGATTTCAGAGCCTGCGTCGACCAGCACGCCTCAAGATGTCACTGTCCCCGCCTTTGTGCCTCTCAACGAAAACCATGCCGCATCTGGCGATAGCAGTATAACCACATTTACCCGGAGTCCAGAAACCAGCAGCATGGATCTCTTGCTTCATAATTTCAATGACGGGAGGTTTCCCAGCCTTGATCTGTCAGCATCACTGGAATGGAGTGAGGATTACCTTGCAGGAGATCATCACACCAATTTGATTGGTGATCCATTCTCAATGTTTACTCTGTACCATGACCCACCACATCTATCCAAAGCCCCTTCCCTCCATCTTGTGCCTTGTGAATCTCTGGCCCCTTCGCAAGCTCCCAGTGTGCCACCCCCATCAAGTACGTCTTCATCCAACAGCCCACTACTTAGTGGCGGCATTAATGGCGACAATAGCATCACCACAAGTAACCTCTTCCTTGGTCCCTCCGGCCTGACCTTTGAAAATTCCACAGAATTGTACCAGGAGCTGTTTCAGATGGTTCGCGAATATCCAAGGAAGATGCTTCAGCGAGACTTTTGGTCGCCATTTATTCACCATCGTCTCTATCGCTGCGCCAAGGACGGTATGGCTGAGCCACTGGGGATTGCACTAGCCTGTATCTCCGCACACGAGAACTTGGTCGAGTCGAGTTCGAGCTTTATCGATAACATGATCAATACCCAGCGAGAGAAGCTGATCCGAGGGTTCCATTTGTATAGTGATCGCCCAGAGACATGTCTGGCTGCGCTCCATGCTGTCAATATCTATCAGATCCTCGGTCTCTTCGATAATCCTTCAGTGGTTCCCAATAACGGCGACCGATGGCGAGAGAAATCTGGACCGGGAGCCGAGTGGCATAGCTCCTTTTTATTGAAGGTAGGTTCGACATGTCCTATCTCTGGCGTTTGCACCCTTTGTATTGTTTGGCCTTGATGCTCACTGTTGTGATAGATGACTCGTCGGCTCTGTAGCATGCATCAGTATGCCTTCAGACCAGATAAGGAGACAGACTGGTCTCGGTGGAGATTTGCCGAATCACTACGGCGAAATGTTTTTCTTGTCAACTTGATTAATGTTCTCGCGGCAAAATCCCACAAATTTCACCACGATTATTTTGAACCTTTAGATGACGCCATGATCCTCCAGATGCCTCTCCCGGCCACAGAGCAGATGTGGCGGGCATGCAGTGAAAGACAGTGGGTAGCGTGCCAGGAGGATGCCCGACAGTTATCATCGGCCCCAACTCTGCAGAAACTTCTGGAGTTAGATAGTTCGGGCAATCTGGATGTTTCTACTCTTCCACCCTTGACCCGAATCATCCTGGCGTGTGCAAAAATCTATCAAGAGTCCGATTGGAGAGGCGTTACATAGTTTTGTGGGTGATTCCTTACCCGCACCTTCATTTGTTTACACTCCCCTACATTGTTTGTCCTACCTTTACTCCAGGCTGGGATTTACAAGAGTATGTATGTTTAAGCCCTTGTATCTGTGGCATGAAAGATACTAGATATGACACCCTTCTGCAGTCCTCCAGCATTGAATACATACTAATAAGTACTCAAAAAAGATGTCATATCAGATAGATCAAGAAGCTGATCATTCGCAAACCTGTAATTGCTCACTGAGATGTATGTATGTACTTAGTATTGGACCTGTCTTCAAACCAAGTCTTACTAGTGAGAAAGCAGGCTTCCACACAGGGTAGCCACATGCATGCTGATGCTCTCTGAAGAATGAGTTCCAGCATGCCCTGACTTGCTGGCATGTCAGCTCCGATGCCCCTTTAGTTGATACTCCATTCCTATTGGTTCGGAGTGGGCCGGCCATCACGTGAGCTGTTTTTCGGAGGAAGTTGGCCATCAACAACAGAAGAGAGGAGACAACATCCCATCGGGAGAGACACAGAGCGAATGATTATCAATCAGAGACAGTTCATAGAGGAATCTTCGAGACTCATAAAAAAGATGGATTCCTGTTATTGTTATGGCCAATCTTGCAGCCGCAATTCACGAGCCAGCTGCTCAACATACGTGTTTGTGGCTACTGGTCAAGCAATTTATCTTTTATATTACCTTTGGATATCTCGAGTCCCCCCCTGTCCTTGGTCATCCTTCTCACTGAGCATCGATGACTGCCATGTCGAGCACACCGGAAACGTCATCAGAATCAAAAGAGCCCATTTCTAAAGTCTCCATTCAAGGCCTTGATACCGTTCGAACCTTTATCAAGAAGCAGAGCGGCTCCGGAATTCACCTCAAACATGTTCCCATCACATTTCGGGGTTTGAGCGTCTCTGCCCCTAACAATGACGAGGTCATGGTCAAGACGCTTCCCCGAGCCATCTTAAACACATTTGGAATTGACCAGTTCACTTTCATCAAGAAGTTGCTTTTCCCTGGTGGAAAGGCTAAGGAAACTTCGGGCCGGCGAAACATTCTCAAAGATTTTGCTGGGATAGTGAAGCCTGGAGAGATGTTGCTGGTGCTGGGACGACCAGGGAGTGGCTGCTCGACGTTCCTCCGGACTCTGGCGAACCGCACGTCACTTTCCGTCCAAGGAGACTTGCGATATGCCGGATCGTCAGCGGCAGATTTTGGAAGAACCCACCGTCGAGATACCATCTATCTGCCCGAGGAAGATCAACATATCGCAGCTCTTTCAGTGCGTCAGACTCTTCGTTTTGCCTTGCGGATGAGCCTATCTCGTAGTGTGCGCACGCCCGAGATGGTCGAAGAAATGGTCCACACCATGGCGCAGATGTTTGGGATTGAGCATGCATTGGACACTTCTGTTGGCGGCGCATTTTTCCCTGGTATATCTGGCGGAGAACGGAAACGGTAATTTCCCTCCCTTTTCCCTAAAGTTTCGGCAGTAATACTGAGTAATTAAATGAAAACAGTGTTTCTATTGCAGAAGTCCTAGCTGCAGGGTCAGCGGTGCAATGTTTCGATAATTCGACCCGAGGGCTTGATTCTTCAACCGCACTTGACTTTGTCAAAGCACTTCGAACATTGACCGACACGGGCGACAGAACTACCTTTGCAACGCTATACCAAGCTGGAGAAAATATCTACAATCATTTTGACAAGGTCATAGTTATCTACGAAGGGCGGCAAGCCTTTTTCGGTAGAGCCGACGAAGCGAAGAAGTATTTCGAGGACTTGGGGTTTATCCGTACCCGAGGCCAAACCACTGCCGAATTTCTCTCCAATGTCACAGATCCCTTGCAACGGCGAGTGTCTCCCGGGAGCCAGGCCGCAAACTTGAAGACCGCAGCTGATTTTGCGGACAAATTCAAGAGTTCTCCCTACTTTGCCTCTCTGAATAAGGAAATGGAACTGTCTCACCATCAAAACCAGAATCACGCATGCCAAACGAGTGCTACAGCATCCTTTAACTTACCATACGCGCTACAAATCTGGGAGTGTGTTTTGAGAGAGGTACAACTTGTCAAGGGTCAGCGCATGGTTCATTACTTTAAATGGATCACCACCGTTGTCCTTTGTCTGGTTATCGGGAGTGAGTATTTTGACATATCCAACGATGCTCAAGGCGCCTTTACGAGAGGAGGTCTTCTTTTCTTCGCCCTCGTTTTCAACGGTTGGCTCCAGTTTCCAGAACTATTTGATGCGCATACCAATCGCCCAGTTCTCGAACGACAGGGTAAGCAGCAGAATCAACCTTCTTTTTTTCCACGCCAAGGCGTGTGCTTACAATCTAACTGATCTTTCATTCTAGCTGCCTTGCACATGTACCGTCCATCAGCGGTTGCCTTAGCTAGAGTCATAGTCGACATCCCTTTGATTGTCTTCCAGCACATTATCTTTATGATTGCGTTCTATTTCCTGGCCGGCCTGCAGATCTCGGCAGGCAAATTCTTCTACTTCTTTTTTGTGCTAGTCCTTTCAACAATGTGTTTCAGCAACCTCTTGAGAATGTTCGCCTACTATGTTCCAACACTGGATGACTGTGGGTTGTCTTCTTCGCCGTATCAAGAACTTTCCACTGACCATTTGTGCGCAAAGGCTTCCGTTTTGGTGGTACTGCCTCAACCATCACCATCTTGTTCTCTGGTTTCCTGGTTCCTACCAAAGACATGAGGCCCTATTTTGGATGGCTGCACTACGTCAGCCCTGTGAATTATGCATACGAAAGTGTAAGCAACCTTGGATTTTTCCCATCAGTAGCGTACTGCTAACGGTTATTTATAAGGTCTTTGTCAATGAATTTGACGCCCTCACGCTTGAATGTAACGGAAAATTGATTCCCGATCTCGCGAATGCAGATCCAGCATATCAAATCTGCACGCTCCCAGGTGCCCAGCAAGGTCAGCAATCGATCACGGGCCAGCAGTATGCCGAGGCAAATGGGCTTTATCTCTCTCACAAATGGCGCAATGTTGGCATACTCTTTGCCTTTATCGCGGCCTATATTGTGATCAGTGTCCTTGGAAGCGAGATAATGAGATTCACTTCACAAGGAGGTGCTCCGATTGTCTATACCTCCCGACGGAAATCGAGAAAGGACCAAGTGACACCTGTGGAAAAGGACGTGGAAAAGGAGCTTTCCACATCTGGCTTCTCTGGCGATGAAAAGATGCTTCCGAGTCAGCATCATGGGCCATCGCTAACCTGGGAAAACCTTACGGTTGATATTGACGGGAAGCGTATTGTCAAAGGCATCACTGCATACATTAGGCCTGGAGACTTTGTCTCTATTTGTGGTGCCAGTGGTGCCGGGAAAACAACTATGCTCAAGGCGCTCAGTCAAATCAACGTAACAGGTGAAGTGCGCGGGCAAATGATGTTCGGAGGTGAACCTATTGGCAAGTTGTATAAGAGGGCTACTGGTATGTGCACCTTTTTTGCGAGAGTGATCTTCAATGGACAGGATGTACTGACATTGTTTCAATAGGCTTTGCGCAACAAAATGACCTTCATGATGGAACATCAACTATTAGGGAGGCCTTTGAGTTTTCGGCTCTCCTACGTCAACCAAAAATTTACTCACGCGCGGAAAAACTAGCATATGTTGAACATGTTCTTGACCTCCTTGACCTTCGACACGTGCAAGACGCCTTGATTGGTGACTCGAATTCTGGGCTGGGTGTGGAGATGACCAAGAGAGTCACGGTATGCTAGGTACCGCCCTTATTAGGTATCATCGCTGCTGATATTTGTTTTTTTTTTCAGATTGGTGTTGAACTTGCAGCTCGGCCGAAAATGCTTTTTGCAGATGAACCAACCTCCGGATTAGACTCAGAAGGGGCTGCGAATATCGTCAGGTACCTCAGGCGTCTTGCACATGCTGGTCAAGCGATCATGGTGACCATCCACCAGCCGTCCACCCTTGTCTTTTCAGAATTTGATAAAGTACTGGCTTTGTCACCAGATGGGGAGCAACTGTAGTAAGTTTGTACAAAGTTGGTACATGGCTCAGTATGCTTTGTTAACTGTCGGCATTCACAGCTTCGGGTCTCGTGACAAGATTTTGAGCTATTTTGCAAAACATGGGGCGGTGCCGCCTCCTGATACAAATCCGGCTGAATTCGTGCTTGAGTCTGGTGGTGCAGGGATAAACGCACGCAAGGATGACAAGGGAGATGAATGGGCTAAATGTTGGCGCGAATCTGGAGAGGCAGCGGAAGTCGTCAAGGAAATCAATCGCCTTAATGCAAGCAGCCAGCAAGAAGACAGTGTGGACAATAATGGAGATGGAAACTTCAGTGCCTCAACCTTTTCCCAGACATGGCTGCTCACCAAGCGAATTATGAAGAATCAGTGGCGCAATCCGCCGTACTTGTACTCGAAGATTTGGGTTCATGTCGTCCATGCAGTCTTAATTGGCACTACGATATTCAAGCTCGGCACTTCTCCTCACGACCTTCGGAATAGGTAAGAAACACTTCCTACTCGCAGCTTTTGTGCCTCAGAGTCTGATGTGCAAACAGGCTTCTGAGCGTGTTCTCTATCATTCTCTTGGTCAACACAATTGTCAACACAGTTCTCGCACGGTTTTTCTTCGCTCGCCTGCTCTGGGAAGCCCGAGAAGGCCCGTCGCGGACATATGGATGGGTGGCGCTCTGCAACGCTAGCATACTCGCGGAGATGCCCGGAGCGCTGGCGTGCGGTGTCTTGTACTACGTGATCTGGTATTGGCTCTGCGGGCTTCCTACCGGGGAAGCGGCTGGCTATGTTTTTCTCAGTCTATTGACTTTTGAAGTGTTTGAGGTGCGCCTAGTTTCCTTTCGCCCTACAGATGAAAAGCAGTGCTGATGACTATGATATCTAGATTTTGTTTGGCTTGTTCATGATGGCCATGAGTCCAGATCTTGGATTTGCCGGGAACATCCTCGTGTTTCTTGTTTGCTCTGTCAACTGGTTTAATGGAATCATTGTCCCATATGACCAGATCCAAACCTTCTGGCGTTACTGGGTGAGTAGTTTTCCCCCCATCGCGTCGGCAAGTGAGCTCTCAAAGTCCTCAACATACGCGTACGACTTCTCCTCCTAGCACACAATGGTGTTGACTAATCTCTACCAGCTGTACTACCTGAGTCCGTTCACCTACCTCCTCGGAGGCCTGGTGACCTCTGTGGTCAAAGACCAACAGGTTGTCTGCGACGAAGGCGATCTCTTCACCCTTTCTCCACCAGGAAACCAGACATGTAGCTCCTACTTGTCTTCTTGGGCGTCCTCCGCCCAAGCACAGCTTCTGAACCCCCGAGCAACAGAAAACTGCCGCGTTTGTCCATGGACAAGCAGCAACCAATTTCTGGACGGATTTAACCTGGGTGAGAATAGGAACGGAGGAATATGGGGCTCTTGGGGGATCTTTGTGCTTTTCACCTTCTCGAGTCTCTGCTTGGTCTACTTTTTCACATGGGCCACGCGCGTGAAAGCGTGGAAGCCGTTCTATTTCTTTTAGCTTATCTGGCGATGTTGTGGCTGCGGGATAACTGATTGTTGTCTGTATGGTATTATTTGAAATTACTATACCTTTGATCCGGCGTGATGGCATGCAGAGTCTCGTTTATAGACAGATATGGTAGACTGAAATTGAAGCTAATAATAGAAGTACCATCTGCATGCATACATACAATGTATGTACATAGTCAGCTATGCTTAAACTAACTAACTGCATGTTGCACATGCTGTTACCACATTGGCTTGAACCAAGAGTAGTTGAATACTGGCAGGCAATTTTCAAGTGATCTTAACTATGCAACCATCCATAACTACATAACTAGGTGCTCAACGGAGTAACTACATACATAGTACGGAGTACACACAAGGACAATGCTGAACCAACGCATCTCCGAACAAACTTGGCTTACAGCAGAATTGACTACTCGGAGCACATTTCAGCATAAACAAGATGTTAGTTAATAGTTACATAACTACTACTCCGAACTTGTCTGTGCTTCAAAAGAAAGTACTGTATGAACGCATTTTGGAATCGCGATGACCCCAACCAAGTCCTTTTCCTAAGCTTCTTCAGGGGCTGATACTTGGATGGCATGGGTTACAAGTATGTATGTATGTCCGCTAGTTAGTTGCATAGGTGGCTTGCAGGCGAGGGACTACAAACATATGTCAGTGTTATAAGATTTGACAATAGAAAAGATAAGAGTTAACTACATAGCCATGCTTGTAGTGAAAGATCCAGAATATCCAGAATTTGCTAAAGCAGAAGGTCTTCACAACTTACAATATGGGGAGTGGTGGAGCTGGGCCTGACGAGACAGCCAACCCTATTGATGAGCCCGGTCCCTTAGTATCAGACAAGTTGTGATTAACCAAAATTTATGGGAGGAGGAGCAGCCAAGTCGGAGCCAGATTGCATAGTTATGCAGTATATAACTAGTTCTCTGGCTGGTTTGACTTGCTAATTTGCATTATGATCTTTCCCAGGACGGAAAGTATGGCATAGCGGCTATATTTCCATACGCAAGACCAGAAAAGGCGCCTGGCGCAAAAAGAAACACCTCAGCCGCTCGGAGTAATTTGCATGGTTTTGGCATTTGGAATGCAGGTATAATGGCATACTTTGCTCAAGCAGCATCCTCCCGGATTCTTCCTCGGAACTGGCGCCTGAGGCGTCTTCACCACCTCAAGGCATAATGCGCTCTGCCATTGGCAGACATAAGAAATCACCAGCTGTTGAATGATAGCATGCGGCCGGAGATTTTGTGTCACTGTTCGGACTTGTTTGGACCTGGCTGCATTTGGAGTTGTTTTCGCCGCAGCGGCCGATTAAGGGGTATAAGAAGAATGAAGGGACGGTTGCAATATATCAACGGCTGTGCTCAAATATCAAATGTTGTCTGGGCATTAGCAAACAGGTAAAGTAGACAGCTCACCACAAATTTGTCCTTTTGAATTCAATCAGGTTTAGTCCACTTCAACAATGATCTTCGACTCAAAGCTGGAACTTCCTCAGGTTCCCCAGTCAGATGTTTTTAATTACATCTTCCACCATGGCCGCAGAGCATACCCCTGGAACCGGGTGCTGTATCGTATCGATGGCAAGAAAGAGACCTTGACGTTGACAGAGCTTGAACGGAAAAGCAGGCAATTTGCACACGCGCTTAGGATGGAGTATGATATCAGGCCTGGTGATGTGGTGTGCATCCTCGCCAAAGATAGGGTGTGACTCTTTATCTCCATGAAGATGGCGTTGCAGTTCTAACAGAGGGTGTGCAACTTGCAGATCGAGTACCCAATAGCCTTTCATGGAGCGCTAGCGGCCGGAGCAACGATTGCGCTGATTCCTTTCCAGAAGGAAATGTCAGAGACCGACGTTGCAGCCAGACTCGAGCAAGCGGGGGCAAAACTTCTGATTACCGATTCAGAGGTGCTTTTCCTGGCCGAGGTCGCGTCGATGCTGGCAGGTGTGATTCCTTTAGTGACCATGGATGCAAATGATCAGGTATGGAGATGTATGGACGACTTGATACAGAGTGGGGATCCAACTGCCAATATCTTTGAGCTCACCACCAAGAGAGAAGCGGACGAGTATGATGCGTTTATGAACCGGACCAGTGGCTCCACCGGGACTATGAAGTCGGTGCTCACAAGCCATGCCCATTTTATCGCCACGATGGAAGCCACAAAACGGACAGTTCCAGCAAACACGGATCCCGACAAAGACATCTGGCTCTCCCCCTTGTCCCTTGGCTTCTTCATCAATGCCAAATTGCATATGGGGCTAAACATCTTACTGGGAATTCCGGTGGTGCTCACAGAAGCCAGCCTCGATGAATCTACCATCGCGGTCATCGAGCGGCATCGTATTACGTTTCTCTTTATTACTCCCCCTCTTGCTGCCAGACTGGTTCGATGCGACGTAAGTCGCGTTGATGTGAGCAGCATCAAGTGGTTGTTGACTGCCGGCGCACCGATGCATGAAAAACTACGCCGCGCGGTTTCAGAGTATTTTGGCGGCGTGCATTTGACTCTCGAATGGGCAACATCGGAGACTATGCTGCTTGCAATCCAAGTGGACGAGTCATCCAAAAAGGAGGGCTCCAGCGGAACTCTAGTCAACGGAATACAGGCCAAAGTCATCAACACAGAGACTGGAAGCGAGTGCAGTGCAGGCGAAGAAGGGGAGATCCTGGTTCGCAACAAGCTTGCGCGGTTCAAAGGATACAAGGACAACGAGGCCGCGAACCGCGATTTTGACAGCGACGGCTGGTTCCACACAGGGGATTACGGCTATCTTGATGAAGATTGCAACGTCTACATCATTGACCGAATCAAGGAGTTCCTCAAAGTGGGTGAAGGCTATGGATGCCACATTTCCGCTGGCGAGCTCGAATCTGTTTTGTTCGAGCATCCAGCCGTAGCCAGCGTTGTGGTGGTTGGCTTTCGCAACAATGAGAGCCAGATGGATGAACCCGCAGCATTTGTTGTTTTGAAATCAGAACATGCCACCAACAGCAGCTCAGCTACACGAGAAATCGGGCAATTTGCGGCACAGAAATTGACTGGCCTGAGGCGATTGACGGGAGGAGTCCACTGTGTTTCGAGCTATCCGACGACGGGATTCAAGGTCGACCGCAGGACATTAAAAGCCATGGTGCCTGTGAAGCAGAGACCGGCTGTGGCTAACCTCGTCTAGCCAGTTTACAAGGCTGTATCACCGGGCTGAAATGTATGTAGTTATAGAGATCTGCCACCTTCTCTTGTGCGTGTAATCGGATCCCTGTTCTTGTGCGTCTGAGGCTCGAGTGTGTGTTGGTTGTGAGGTAGCTCCTGTCTGCTTCTGCTTCTGCTTCTGAGATATGTCAGCGCATATTCCACAGTGTAATGGTTCGTTATAATTAGTTCAAGCCTTCCGAGGTGTGCTCTCTCTCTGTGGCTTTGTGGTAATGCTTTGAAGCTGGAGAGCTGAAGCAGATTGGATCTCACCTCAATCAATCATACATTCTTCATCTTTACATGATAGAGATTCTTCATCTCCAGGCCTGTTTAAACCTTTAGAATCCTTTTGTTGATGGAAATAAACAGAAGCAAAATGCTGGTTCAATGCTTCGAATCCCTAATCTAGTTAAAAATCCATCATTCAGAAGCAGGAAGATAGCTCAAAGTCGCTCTGCTTCAACATGATGCAAGTGGGATCTGATGGGCATATGTATGATTGATATTATTATGACTAGCTAGGAAATCTATCAGAAGGATATGACTGTGGGTCATGTGGTACTAGGGCTAGCTGTATTATGTAACAGGATCTTTGCAATTAGTTATCAAGTATTGGCAACCCCCCCCATTTTACAGCAAAAGTGACACTTTTCAACCATCAATATCCAACAACATTGTATGGTGACTTCTCAGATGATTAGCATCAGACTATAGAGAATTGATGTGCAAATCATTTTTCAGCAAAAGCTTTCATTCACTTACATTGAAAGTCATTTCAGCTGGCTTCAAAGTATGACTAAAAACATGTATTCATGTCATGACACTTCAACATCAAACAAGAGTCTAAATAAGAATTGTAAAGCAGTGATAGTATACTTCAAGTAATTCTCTACACATTAGTGCTAATCATCTTTCATTTATCTTTTGTTGTTGCTGAGATATGTGTGTTTAAAAATTGTCAGTCAGAACTAGATGTTGCCAACACTTTTGACCTAGTACTCTACCATTATCAACTAACTGCAGCTACTGATGGGAGCATCAACAAGATCTTCAGAGATTATCCCCTATCTAATACTCTGTAATGGTCAAAAGAATAATAGTAGATCCTGATAATAGACTTGCATTCAATAGCGTATTAAGGACATTAGACTCCCTCATTATTATTAACTAGTTGTTATAAAATACCGAAACTGCTAGCTCTCTCAATAATTCCAAAGCAATTTTCCACAATCTCAGAGAGCGGCCAAGCATCATTAAATTAGTATTGAGATGAGAATTCGTGCAAGCCGTTCAGCGATTAAGCGCAGCTTGAAGCAGCTGGCGGATATCAGGACGATTTCCAATCCGCCGCTCCTTCGGTTGCTGTGGGCCGTCCTGCTGCGGAGAGCCAGTCTCCCGCAGAATCCTAATTGCCTCGAAAGGTGTCAAAGGTCTGCGATCAAAGTCCTTCAGAATGCCCTGCACACAAGCTAACGCGCCAGTGACGATTGGCGACGCGCTCGAGGTGCCACTGAACCCATTAGTGTACCACAGGTCTTGATCATCTCCACCCTGAAGCCAACCGTAGCCCGTGCTAGTGACCTCGTAGCCCCAGCCTTGCGCATCGACGCGTCGACCATAGTTGGAGAACCACAGTTTGCATCTATCCGGTCCAAAGTCTGCACCGTGGGTACCTGGCGGCGGCGCTCCAGCGCCAACGACAACAGCACCGGACGATGGGTTGGCCGGGTTGAAAGGATTGGTCCAATATATGGGGAACCCATCCGGGCGGGCGTCGTAGATCGGGTCATCCAGGTCCTGCTGCCCGTTCCCTGCAGCCTCCACCACAATGATGCCTCTGTCGGTGGCATACCGGATCGCCGCATAGTCATCGGGCCACCATTCGATGGCGATATAGCCCTCCTGGCCCCAGCCCGTAGATTTGGGGCCCCCTCGGTGGACCTCGAGGAGGATCAAGTCACGCGGGCGAAGCCTGTCGGCGGCTGCCATGATGGCCGTGCTTGTCGCCTGGTCCCAGAACGAGGATGCATAGATCATCGCGCGGGGGCAAATTCCTGTGATACCGTATTGGTTGACGTCGCCCGAGAGCACCCCGGCGACGGCCGTTCCGTGGTCTACAAAGGATTGCCAGGTTGTACTGGAGCCTGCAACAACACCTCCTTGGTTCTCGCGTAAATCTTCGTGAGTGAATCGCCAACCCCACTCGCAATCGATAATGCGAATGCCCTCTCCCTGGCCGCCCACCATGTAGTGGGCATAGTTCGTGGCGTCGATCCCCTCCGGAGCCGGTTTCAAGTAGCCCTGGTTGTTGACGAAATTCGGAGTGACCAACGGAGGCATAGAGGGAGCGGCTTCCTTTGGCGTCTCAACCATCATGACCGGTGGGCTACCTGCGGGTTTGACGTAGGCAGCGTCGACGTGTTCATGAGTCCGGAGTTCTGCAGCAAGAGCCTCAAGGTTCTCCTGGGCTGCGCGAACACGATAGAAGGTGGAAAGATCATAAGGTGAACTGGCTGGAGCCTCAGCAGAGTCAGGCCATCCGTGACCTTGGGATTGTACTGCAGCCTGTTTGTGTCGAAGTCTTTCTTCTGTTCCGCCGAAGAGCAAGCTGAGAGAAGCATCATGACGGTGCAGGATGTCCTGGACTCCGGAGAGATCCGCAGTGTCCGAAGTCAGGACGCTTTGGGGAGATCTGTAAGCTTGAACACCAGAGTTAAGAATGACAATCAGCTCTGGCTCACCCTGCGGGAAGGGTGTCTTGGGATAGTCTTGCGCCATTGTGTATGTATTGTTGTGAGGCCTGTCTTGCAATTCAAATCGAGTCTGAGACGCAAAACAGGATGCCGGCTGGGCTTTTAAACCATTTCCTGGAGACCATGAACTCGCAGTTGGCTGCTCTATCATCCTCATACTCTACATCACATGGCATATCATCATAGCATGATTCCGGAAGCATTGAGATCAGCGCATTCGAAGTTCGTCTGCATGGATAAACCCGCAGACGGGTGAGTATTCCGGCAGGGTTTTGGACAGGATAAGTCAGAGACATTTGTCGGGGTATTGGTGCAGAGGATGCCTATCATCCTGGGCATGATGCTGAGATGTTGACTCTTTGACTCTGCACATCGCGAGGTGGCAAGCAGACCGATGGACTTGCATCAGAACATCTTGGCCTGATACTGACTCTCGCTGTACAGATACCTTTTCGCACAAACCGCCTCTGCGCTCGAAGCTGGTGCCTGTGCGTAGATTTCTCGTCTCGCTGGACAAAGAATCTGTCTTTGAACAAACTGAATGTATCCCTTCGCCACCATCTTCGCTCCAAACGTCATACCCACGAAAATCATAAGTCATTCCTATCACGAGAGGAGCTTCTCCAGCATTATCGCCGTCTCCTTCATGGTTTATAGCTCGTAAAGAGTTGCACTGCATCGGGGTTGATTCGGGCCTTAAATCCTTGTTCGCTCAGGCTGGTTCCGGGTCGGAACCAGAGTGGCGGTTTTTGCTTTCCAGCCGGGGAATCTCCTCTCGGAAAAGAGATATCAGCAATCTTATATTCCGTGACGACGGCTACTGAAACATCCGCAACGCCCAGTCATTTGTTCGGGAGATTCTCGCATAAGGGTCTAGCATGGTAACGCCATGAACTAGCTTTGGTTGGCATATTTGTTCGTTCTGTATTGCTGCTATCCTATCTGTCGCCTGATCCTACCCTTCTATGTCATATCTTCCTCGCTCGTATTCCATGCTGCCGTCTCTATTGAATCTGCAAAGTTTGGGAAGTCATACCGTAATAAGGATGTCGTCTCCCAGTAACATTTCAACAATTTGTCAAGGATTTGAGGAAGTGCAGCGTAGTTCTCTCTTTTAACCTCAAAGTATCTCTTCATTCAGACCAGACTCTGGTTCAGTACTCCGCACAACCTCCTTGGTCCTTTATTGGTTCTGTATGTTGGCTCTTGATTCTAAGCTGAGCCTTGTCGGCGATGTTCGCGAAGAGCCATTGGCTGAACACACATGTAGTTAGTTAGCACATCGCCATTCAACGAATCATTTCTCTCGCGGAGGTGCGGGAATCCAAGCTGTCATTTGAATCGACTAGCTGGGTAGTTATCAGTTATGGAGATTCCATGTTTTTTACCCTTGTCCCCCATCATCCATGTCTTCGAAGCTCGTGTTCTTCGTCCGTTAAAAACGTCATTTGGCAATCGGGATAGCTATTTCCTGACGTTTCTATGCTCAAGGCTGAGATAGTTGAGGATTCTCTCCCGACATCGTGATGTTGATCCCGTCAAATGCATCAGGTTTTCACCTCATTTGTGTGTTAAGGATCTCCACGGAGGGCTCAGAACCTGGCAAAAGGCCTACTACTAGGGCCCTAGCATGCAACGGAAGCTAGAGGCTAGAAGAGCCCACGGAGCCAACACCAACCCTAGCCTAGTAGTTAGTTAGTTAACTAGGTACGGAGTATATATGTAACAGGAAGTGCAACCTCTTGGACAATGTAGGATGGACGCTGGTTGGTGGCATCCTCACTCTGTAGCAGCTTGCAAGTAGGAAATCTACGGAATATACGGTATTACTCGGGTGGAGTTATCTGTGGGTCACGTGAGAAGAGGATAACGACCTCAGGAGTCAGGAGTCAGCGGTAAAGGCTTCAAAATTCCCTTTTGCGTGATTCGAAGGAAGGCTTTTGGGGGCTTTTGGACTTTTGCCTTGATAGCTTCCGTTCGAATCCATCAGATCGCCTAGTTGCTGCCAACACACCAAGCACAATGCATGTCGAAGCCGCGAGCGTCTACCCTCCCCTCGAGAACCGGTTGCTTCAAGACACGATTTGTCTGTTCGATGTCGACGACACGCTGACGCCTGCCCGACAGGTAACTAATTTCGCAATGCCACGGCATAAATAAGCATTGCCACTGATCACTTGCTCACCTGTTACAGAGGGTTGCTCCTGAAATGCTCACCCTTCTATCTCAGCTCCGTCATAAATGCGCTATTGGCCTCGTCAGTGCTTCCTTTTTGATCGCATATGTACGTAGTCAGCAACAGCTCGGTTTCCGACTAACAAAATAAGCCAATAGGTTGGAGGATCTGATCTTGCGAAGCAACAGGAACAATTGGGAACCGCCCAGATTCCTGTTACCTCGTTGTTCGACTATTGCTTCGCCGAGAATGGTTTGACCGCTTATCGCATGGGAGAGCCCCTGGCGAGCAACAGCTTCATCAACTGGCTTGGAGAAGAGAAATATCAAAAACTGGTTAATTTTACTCTCAGATACCTCTCGGAGGTGGATCTGCCTCAGAAACGGGGGACTTTCATCGAATTCCGCAGGGGAATGATAAACATCAGCCCTGTTGGACGCAACGCAAGTATTGAAGAACGGGATAGATTTGAGGCGTGAGAATGCATCGCCTTGCTTTCATGATTTTGTATTTGCGACTAATCTTTCCTTGGTAGCTATGACAAGATCCATCATGTCAGGAAGGACTTGGTCAACGCCTTGAAGAAGGAGTTTCATGACTATGGCCTCACGTGAGTTGATTTACTGTTGTTGGGCATCTTTATCTCAATCTCAGTTGGCACCGATACATTGTCTTATGTGTGTGTAGGTATTCCATTGGAGGAAAGATTTCATTCGATGTCTTTCCAAATGGCTGGGACAAGACGTACTGCTTGAACCATCTTGAAGCCGAGAAGGATATCTCTGGCGTCGAGTTTAAAAATATTCATTTCTTCGGTGACAAGATCCATCCCGGTGGCAATGATTATGAAATTTATACCCATAACAGAGTTATTGGACATGCTGTGACCAACCCTGAGGACACCATGAAATTGCTGAAGGAGATGATTCATACCGGTTTTTGATGAGTTGACAGCTAGGAGTTCCAATAGAGAAATCTTATTAGATTCTTATATCTATATACATATATACCTATATATGTATACTTCAGAGGTGATGAGATTTGGTGAGGTTTTAATGGCTTTTACAGATCTTTTGCCGCAACTCAAAAGGGCCCAAAAAGGGGGCCTTTGAGCTCTCTTTGTGGAATTTCCATGTCCGCTGGTGTCGGTACTTAATAGATAGGTACCTAGGGGTCTTCATTCTCCTTTGTTGTTCCCTCTTCCTGCACCTACTCCATCGACAAGTAGGTCACTCTCCTTCGTTGTTCCTTTTTTTTTTTTGACACGAGATCGGCCGCTTTACAAAAGCCTTTGGTTACAACTCCATTATTGTTGGCCGTATTTTACCTCGGTTTCTGAAGCCTTTTTTAGGGAGGCTTATGAGTACATAGCTTGGTCCGAATCAGGCAAAGAAAGCTGCTGAAGAAATGGATCACTCCGTTGGTCAAGGAGCGTTTTTACCAAGTTGCTACAGAAGAATCAAGACCCTGACTTTGACTGCTCTTCACCAGAAGATCTGATTACATGGGCCTCACATACCTTGCTGAGTACGGGCAACGTCGAGCGATGTAGTATAGATGACCTATCCCGCCGTCTGGCTATAATGGTGAGCTAACCTGTTGCTTTTGTTTGGGGAATCCTAATCTAGGGTCCCATGCAATGGAATCGTTGAATCACCGTAATCCGACTTGCCGTAATGGCGATTCAGGCTACTCGGATACCCAGATTCCTGCCGCCGTTCCCTCCGTCAAAGCAACGACAACAAATGTTATTTATGACATACTCTTGTCCGCTCCTGAGATGCGAGTCCAAGATCATCTGTACAATGAAATTGCCAGCGCACTTGATACCCCACCCGGCAGAGGATGGGCGGACCAGACACTTCTTCACCGCGTCATCTTCCTGAATAGTGCGGTCCGTGAGTCACTGCGCCACAACCCCGTCTCTCTTGTAGTTTCAGAGCGAAAAGTCCTTCCGAAGATCAGTATTACCCTGCCATCTGGACAGCATCTTCCACAGGGCACCTGGCTTGGGGTTCCTACTGTGGGAGTACATGTGAGCAGCATCAAGAAGTGGCATTGACAATCTGGGAATGATATAATTCCATAAGAACCCAACTTCCAAGTGGATCGTATACTGAGTCTGCAAGGGGTGGAAAAATGGGCTGCATATGCGGGCAAGACCGGCCCATGGTGCCGCAGGTCATGCATTTCATTGTTTTCAGATATTTATATCGGAGGACTATGAGGACAGAACAGACTTGCTCGTCGTACAGCAGATGATTTGGGGATTGATGTCACTGTATCCACCTTCAGGCTTCTGTAATCTTGTTCCATGCAGCCCATCCCTAATGCTCAACATTGTTCCGTCTCCGCACCCTGATCTTTGTTGTAAACGAGGGTATGCTAGCATCTCCGAGAGAGTAATTTTGTAGACGACGCGCTAGGGGTTTGACATCGTAATGCATGATTATGTACGCAATGAGGAGCTTAAGCAGTCGAGCAGCGAAGAAGCGGCCGGGGCTGTGAATCTATTAGCATATAAAATTTGAGTCATGCGCTCGGAGTTGTCATGGAGCTGTTTGGTTACCATGCAGATCGCCCGAAACTGAAGGACAGGTACTTATCACTGGGCTGGGCGCAATCAAGGCTGGTGCGAACTGAAAGGTCGTCCTTGCTTTCCATCCCTTCAGCTTCTTTTAGCCGTGCGAAACGCAAAGGGTCGTATTCACGAGGGGCTAGGTAGTGGTTATCATCCATATGCACGGCTTGCACTGGCACTCCTAGCCATGTTCCCTGAGGAACATGGGTCCCGTCAGGTAGAGAGATTCCAGCTTTCGGCATGACCTGCTTTAAGAGGCCGCGGGACTGTAGAGTGTTCATCCGCAAGCTTTCTCGGATCGCGCTATCCGTGATCGTCATTTTCTTCATTGAAGCCGGAGATGTCCAGTCATTCTCCGATTGAAAGACTGACGTTGCTTCGAGACGCAACGTTTCGTAAAGGTGGAGATGTGGGTTGGCACTGAAAATGTCAAGAAATATGTTTGTAGCAGCAACGCCAGTGGTAGCTATTGCGGCAAACGCCTAAAACGGAAATTCTCGTAGTCAGTACTCATGAGTCATACTACTGCTAGCAGTGTTGACTTGGAGAGTCCTAACACAGTGTGGGCTTACGAGGAATAGAAACTGCTCAGTAAGATAGGTGCTCACATCGCCCATGATCGAAAGTCTGAATTTCTTGACGCATTGAACGCTTTGGGTGACGAAGTCGCAAGCCATCGGCGAGCAATTCTCGTCTGGGAGGTTCTCGCCGACGTTTTGGATGCGCTCCTCGACCGAAGGCTGGATGTACGACGCCATCAATTTCTTGAAGATGGCAGTGGGTATCATCAGCAGCACACCAACAAGCGGCCGTAAAAACCATGGCGGCAACTGTCCGATGAGTAGCGTGCTTGCGCCCATGAAGATAATATAAAAACGTAGAATGCGTAGGTAAAGGCCATTGCGACACAATGTCAACCCAAAGAGTACTCGGGTGCTGGCTCGATCAACAATCGTTGACATTGTTTCACTGAGATTGATCTCGTGCCATGAAGAGACATCAGTGCCCATCACCTCATCGACAACATGCCGGATCTCGTCGTACATGTCGGGATGAACCACATCCAGGTTGCGTGAAAGCGCCTGACCGATGACCTTGTCGATAAACTGTACAGAGGATTTGGGGTCGGCTGTGGTTGGCAAATAATGGATGCCGTTTCTCTCGATTCTGACCGCGACGGACGACAAAATGGTTTCTGACTGTGTCGCCAGCCATTTGACGTACTTTTGCGGTAACATCACTTGCGGCTGGAGTGTCGTGTCTGGCACAATGTATGGAAAGCCCTTTGCGCCATGCTATATATGTAGTTTGCTCATCAGATTTCGGCTTTGGTAGTTATTTTGGACATGAGTTACTGACCTGTTCATAGCCCTGAGCCAACGTCCTCGATCCCCCAAATATTTGTCGGCAGGTTGCTCGAAATCGGCCATATATTTCTCTCCTGAAACCGACCTGTGGCAAAGATTCTGACAGCTTGTGCGGAAAGAATTCTAGATAAGTAAGATAACAGACTACAAGACTCAACAATGATGTTACTCCGAGAGAGCAGGTCGCAAAAGTGCTGTACATCTCTTATCGACGGCGACGGCCTCTTTAGTCACAATTCACCTTCAAACAAGAGCTGATAGATGATGGCTCAGCTTCGTGCTCTTGTTGATCCGTTAACTTGAAAGCAGTTCAAAAGTCATGTTGGGCCCAACCTTGGTGAACGCAGGTTTCCAATGGCGGCATGGATTAGGCAACCCCCGTCATCTTAGCCTTGGAGACTGGCTACGATACCTTCCGGTTCGCCAGAGAAGGGAGGAAGCCGCATGGGGCTGGGAGGTGGTGTGAAGAGCCGATAACAGGGCGGAGAGTTAACCTTTCTTCACGCTGGTCTAACTATGTGCCTCCATACATGTTATATATCTCGCAGCTCGCTTTCTGAACTCTTCGTCTTCGACAAAAAAAACACATTTCAACACTCTCACTCTCCATGGAAACAGCTAAGCTCGAGTATATCTGGGCGGTTGACCCTGCGAGAATATGGCTTGCGGTCGTTTTGCTAGCGACTCCAATGATGGTCACTTTCTTCTACCGGCTGTACCGAGCGCGGTCATTCATGCGACGGCTTCAACGAGAGGGAATGCCTATGCCACCCCATCACTGGCTTTTTGGACATCTTCCCGTGCTGGCAAAAATATTTCGAGACTTACCACCGCGTGCTCATCTTCTCTTGCTCGCCGAACAGGTTAGACGCGCGTATCCTCACCTTGATACTGCCTTCTATCTTGATATCTGGCCATTTGGCCCTCCATTCTTGATGATCATTTCGCCAGAACTGGCATGCCAATTTACGCAGCACACGTCTCTTCCCAAATATAAAGGCGTTCGCAAGTTTCTGAGGCCATTAACAGGGAAGAGGGATTTGGTCACTATGGAAGGACATGACTGGAAACACTGGCGGTCCAACTTCAATCCCGGGTTTAGCACCAAAAATATTACAGACATGATACCCAGAATGGTGGAGGACGTACGTATTTATAGAGAAAATATCCGGAAGCACTCGGTGGCCGGTGATATCTTCGCCTTGGAAATCCCGACTCTCGCAATGTCCATGGACATTATTGGGCGAGTGGTTCTCGACCACGAATTGAACTGTCAACAGTCCTATAATCCCCTGACTGCGGCGCTCATTGAACAGCTCGCGTGGTGTAGTGCGGGCCTGCATTCCAACCCGATCGAATACTTCAATATCGCACGACCGATTGTCCAACAGTACAATGCGTGGCGGATGAATTCATACCTTAACCCTTTGCTGAAAAGCCGCTACGAGACCGTGAACCAGAGACCGGGGAGCAAATATGTTGCAGATCTCATCATGGCCGCCTACAAGAGGGAACGCAAGCAGGATTCACGGCAAGACAAAATGGATCCAGTGTTTTTCGAATTTATGCGGGCGCAGGTTAAGCTGTTCCTCCAGGCTGGACACGATACTACTGCTGCGAGCATCGTATACACCTTTCACATGCTCCATAAGCATCCAAAAGCCCTTTACCAGCTCCGCAAAGAGCTCGACGCAGTTTTCGGCCCAGATATTGCCGCCACTTGCGATATTCTGCAAGAGAAGCCCCGTCTACTGAGTCAGTGCAAATTCCTTCTCGCGATCACGAAAGAATCCCTTCGCCTTTTCCCTCCATCCTCGACCGCCCGTTTTGGTGTTCCTGGGTTTTATCTCATCGATTCGGATTCCAAGAGGCTGCCCACTGAAAACTGCCTCGTCCTTGCCAACCATCAGGCGATCCATCGTAACCCTCGCTTCTGGGCCCGTGCGCAAGAGTTTCTCCCCGAACGCTGGTTAGTCTCCGAAGGTCATCCCCTTTACCCTGCTAAGAACAATTGGAGACCCTTTGAGCGCGGCCCACGTAACTGCCTCGGCCAGGAACTTGCGATGACAGAAATTAGGCTTGTCATCGCTATCATGGTCAGAGAGTTTGACATCTATGATGCCTATGCTGAAAGTGATTTGAAAAATGGACGCGCCAAGAAGAACCTTCAGGTCAATGGCGAAAGAGCGTATCAGATTAGTAGAGGAGGGTGCCATCCTAGCGAGAACTTCCCATGCCGAGTGAGTTTGGCCGTAAAATAGCAAAATGAGCTTCCCCTGGTGTCTGGGCATTGGCAAGCTCAACTGCCCTAATTTATCCTAAGAATATAGAATATGAGTCTCTTTGGAGACATATGACTCTTATAGTATTACCAACTTTCCTGACAGAAAGACGAGCTGGGTTGCTCCTTTGTTCCATCCTGGACTGTTAGAAATTGCTGTCCGCATTGCTAGAAGCATAAACGCGATTTCCCATGTTAAAGCTCAACCCCTTTGAAATCATCAAATGATGTCGTTTCTGAATTTCTAGGGTGCTGGAAGACCAGGCTGAACAGCGTTCTGCTGAATCTCCGATCCCAGGTCCCAACCCTATACCAAAAATCTCCCTTCATTTCAATCCGTTCAATCTGGGATCACTCCCTGAACCAACCCCGATTTACACCCCTGACTTGGCTCCGCATCAAAAGCTGCGTCCAGTATTCGATATTCTGCGAGTGGGCAGTGTCCAGCGGCGAAAGAGGTGCGAGTGGGTCAGGGAAGTGCCTCAACCAGACAGTAGAGTGTTCAATTGTGCATGTCCTTGGATTTCCATGTAGTTATAATAAGAGAGATTAAAACTGAGACTCGTACCCTTGCAGCTGTAACATACCATGCCGGCTGTACAACTGGATACGAGGATCGTGTGCTACTCACCATCGACATTTTGTTCTTGCTGCCTGTCGGTTCCTGCCCGCATGCTAAGTGATCGGTCTGGCCATGAAGCGCTGTTCTCCGGTTAGACAAGATAGCGTGAATGACTGTCCCAAGGCTGCATTAGAAAGCCCAATGTATTAACATTGCGCGAGCGATTTGTGAATTATATAAGATGCCATCTCAGGGTATGACTAGAGTCAAAAAACGAAAACCAAAGTTGATACGTATCTCACCCTGACTACCTCAAACATTTTTCATCGAAAACGAATCTCAATCTAGCTGCTTCCAAGTTTCTGTTAAGTTAGGGTCATTTCTTCAAGTATGTCGGATGACAAAGCCTCGATGACGGCATCCAAAGAAGTCGATTCCACCGAGGTGATAGCCGGCAAGCTGTCGTTCTCGGACAAGCAAGCTGCCAGAGAGTTTCGCACTGATTTAACGCGCTGGCGATTGCATGTTGATAATGGAAGACATGTATGGAAATACGTCGAAAACCAAAGGGATTTAAACGAGAATCCACAGAGTTTCCTTGAGAAGTATTGGCTTGGACTTCCATTCGAGATGCCGAAGATGCCCCGACCAGGCCTACCAATCCAAGCTCTTGAGAACAGCTGGGAGTTCTTAAAACGACTGCAGACCAAGGCCGGAAATTGGGGGTCTAACTGTGATGGACCCATGTTTGTGACGAGCGGCATGGTGTTTTGCATGTTTGTTTTGGAGATCCCAATTGCATCTCATGCAAAGCTCGAGATGTGTCGCTATTTGATCAACACAGCCAACGAGGATGGAGGCTGGGGAACGTCTATTGAAACTCCATCCACAGTCTTCGGAACAACTGTGAACTACATCATGTTGCGGATGCTGGGCCTATCAGCAAAGCATGAAGTATGCATGAAGGCACGTCGCCTTCTCTCTACCATGGGGAGCGCCCTTTCCATACCAACATGGGGGAAGTTTTGGCTCTGTGTGCTTGGACTCTATGACTGGGAAGGAATAGTCCCCCTGCCAGCCGAACCATTACTCGCGCCAAGTTTCCTCCCAATTAATCCAGCAAATTGGTGGATGCCTCTGCGCAATATTTTTATTAGCATGAGCTACTTGTACGGACATCGGTTTACTGCGCCAGAGAGTGCATTGATTAGGGAATTGCGACAAGAGATATATGACCTGCCTTATCACCAGATTGAGTGGCATCGTCAACGTTTGAACATCAGTGCTGCAGATTGTGTGAAACCCAGAACCTATTGGCAGTCAGCTACAGCTTTTGCCCTTGGGCTTTTTGAACGATGGAAAGTCCCTTACCTTCGCAAGCGCGCACTTAACGAAGCCCTATTTCAGATCGAGGCGGAAGTTCACAACACTGGCTATATCTGCCTCAGTGGAGTGAATTGGGCCTCCAATTTATTAGCCCTTTGGCATGCGCACGGGCCTGATAGTCACTGGTTTCAGGGTATGAAGGAGCGCTTTATGGAGCCAATGTGGATGTGCCGAGAAGGCCTTGCCGCCTCAGGCACTGATGGGACTGCAGTCTGGGACACATCGCTAACAGTGCAAGCAATCTGCTGCTCAGGTCTGGAGTTGTGTGTTGATACTATCGGGGTTTTACAACGGGCTGCCGAATTTTTGGACAACTCTCAGATTCGAAACAACCCTTTGGGAATGCAACAAGTTTATCGTCACCCGGCAAAGGGAGGCTGGCCATTCAGTACCCGCATGCAAGGGTACTCTGTGTCAGACACCACAGCTGAAGCCCTTAGAGCAGTCTTGCAGCTTCAAAAGATTGCCGGCATGCCCAAATGCATCTCTGTTGACCGCCTTAAACAAGCTGTGGATTTCCTTCTTGGGATGGAATCTCAAGGTGGGGGATATGCCGCGTATGAGCAAGTTCGTGGACCAGATTTTCTTGAGCTGTTTAATATCACGGACTCATATGAAAGCTGCATGGTGGAAAAACGCTATCCAGAGTGCACTGCTTCTGTGGTCATGGCCTTGACAGATTTTGCTGCAGAGTACGCAGGCCATCGCCCTGATGATATCAGTCAGTGCATTGAACGGGCCATTTCATATTTATTGCGCACCCAATATCCGGATGGCGGCTGGCTAGGCAGCTGGGGCATTTGTTTCACCTACGCCACGATGTTCGCATTAGAAGGTCTTGCATGTGTTGGCCGGTGGGAGCAGAACTGCCTCGCAGCCAGAAAAGCTTGCGCGTTTCTACTGCACCACCAGAACACCGATGGAGGTTGGGGGGAAGCATTGGAAAGCTGGAAGGCTAAACATTATGTTTCGGAGCCAGAAGGCAGTCAAGTTACCAATACAGCATATGCTGTGATTGGGTTGATGGCAGCTCAGTGCTCCAACAAAGCGGCGATTGATCGCGGAATTGCGTATATCATGAAGACGCAACAACCGACGGGAGACTGGCTTCCAGGAAAGCTGGAGGGGATTTATGTCCCGCCAGGTGGCTATCGGTATCCGCTGTACAAATTCCATTTCTCAATCAAGGCACTTGCACAGTACATCAAGCGTTACGGAACCAGTGAAGCCCCAAAGAATGAAGTTTTATCTGCTGTGTAGGTAGTTTTGTTGAAATGCAAGGAAGCAGTTGTGGGGTGACAATGGAGACCGAATCTCTCTCCTCTGAGCAATGCAATTTAACATTCCCAACCACTCAACAATTTTTAGTTTCCCCCCAATGACAGCAAATCAGTTAGTTAACTACCTTACACAGTATGCAAAGTCTATGTATAAGTACATCCCCCTGCCCCTAAATAACGTTATTTGGGTTGTATTTTCTTGGCGCTGTGCTTGCCTGCAAATCTATTCGCTATGCCAGATTAAGTTAGATTTACTATTAAAAGAAGTACCAAACTAACGTTATTTAGGGGTAGGTGGGGTACATAGTAGTATGTACAGTGTATTTGTCGGACGGACATGGTAATAGTTACTAGTTCCATACCGGAATATCGTAGGTCTGAGCAACCTACTATGTACGTAAAGGTGGATCATGCGTTGCCAAAGGATTTTCCACCGTGGATCAACAGTTTCTCCGAAGCAACTCATGATCCACCGTTGCTCAAGCGTTTCTCAGACCTACGATATTCCCGTATGGTTATGTAGTTAATTACTTCATTTAGTGACTTGATACCTGAATCAACTCACGAGTCATGGCAAATCGAGCCAGCAATGCATTTTTGCGATATCGCAACATCAGATCATTTGTACTCGGACTGCCCTGCCGACAGACACAGCCTATGGCAACATGCATGAAACCCAGCAAAGTCAAATACAAGTTTGTGGAAGAAGTTGAGTGCTTGGACTATTATGTTCCTGGAGGTTATCATCCTGTCATGATTGGTGATGAACTCTGTATGGGTCGATATGTTATTGCTCATAAACTTGGATTTGGCCGTTCTGCCACCACCTGGCTGGCGGAGGATAGAAGACAAAGCAGACTTGTTGCCCTCAAGATCTCTACTGCAGAATCAGCTGAGCGAACTCAGGAGTTACAGATTCTTTTGCAGTTAGCTAAGGCTAAAACCAGATCCAAGCTTCCTGGGAAGACTATCATACAAAATCTTCTTGATTCTTTTACACTCTCTGGACCAAATGGCACTCATCAGTGTTTGGTCATGGATGCTGCTAGAATCAGCATTCATGAAGCAAAGGATGCTGCATATCATCGACTTCTCCATCTCCCTGCTGCCAGAGCCATTGCATCTCAACTTATACTTGGTCTGCAATTTATTCATTCTCAAGGCATTGTTCATGGAGGTATGTCCCAATCAGTTGACTTTGGAAGTATAGGTTTCAATCTAAATATGGCTGCAGATCTTCATCTTGCAAATATTCTCCTTCACTTCCCATTTGACATGACTCTTGAGCAGCTGCATGTGAGAACTGGCAAACCAGCAAAAGAGCAGGTTGTTCGTGAAGATAGTGCTCCTCTTGATCCAGAAGTTCCTTCAGAAGTCATTGTTCCAGTGTGGCTTGGACTTGGCAGTGATGAAATTTCTCTGACGGACTCTGCCATTATGATTGCAGATTTTGGAGAAGCATTTGATCCTCAAGTCACACCTCAGTGTGTTTCTCATACACCACTCTTACTTGCACCACCAGAATCACACTTTGCAGAGCCTCTTTCTTTTCCAGGAGATATATGGACTCTTGCATGCACTATCTGGGATGTGTTTGGCTCCGGGCCCCCTTTTGAAGCCTTTCCTGTCACACTGGATAAGGTTACAATTGAGCATGTTGAGATGCTTGGTAAGCTGCCAGATCGGTGGTGGAGCAAGTGGGAGAAAAGAAGTAATTGGTTTGATGAAGATGGACACAAGAATGTGAAAGAAATCCTCCATCAGTGGTATGGCAACAGTATCAGAAACTGGACTCAGAGGTTTACAGATTATATACAGCATCCAAGAAAGAGGAACAGATTTGATACCTTTTCAGTGGAGGAAGAGAAAGCATTCTGTGACATGATCAAGTCAATGTTGGTTTTTGAGCCAAGCAAAAGAGCTACAATTGAGGATGTAGTAGAATGTGAGTGGATGCAAAGATGGGGCCTGCCGGAGGTGCAGAGAATGTGGAAGATGACACCAAAGAGTTCTTGAGCTGCTGCAGTCGGATCATATCGGCGCAACTACATTCTCTATCTAGTTAGAGTAATCCACTGCATCCCGACAAATTTATCGCGTCTTTAAATCACCTGGATGCCTCTCTCTCTGATTATGATAGCTCTTGTGGTGTGTGGTATACCTGCTTGAGTGCTTCGAGACTGCATAGCGGTCATTGGATTATGATGGAAAAGTGTTTGGCGAGATAACAACAAGGCTTCAAATCTCGTTTCAATCTGCCAAAAGCTGGCAAGGAGCGTACAATACCACTGGAATCCTCGAATTCCAGAAACTCACAAAAGGTTGCACCCTTTCCTTGACTCAGTATAGCTTCCTTCAGGTTGAGGGATGAGGCCAAAAGGATTCTTCTCAGCAATGATTATGAATCAATCATGCCTCTTCTCTGACCATGCAACAAAAGGTACTAAACAAGTAATTGAACCTCTTAAAAGCACATCATAAATATCTGATTCTTCCAAGTCAGAATAAATAAATCATATTACAGTTGAGATCGGATCAAAAAACAATAACTAGGTGAGCAAAAACATACAACAGCCGGGATTCGCTGGTGGTCACCCACCCAACTACTAGCCGGCCGGCAAGCCGCTTAAGTACGGCTGAGCGGACGGGAAGCCCTGTATTCCACTTCCTATGGTCGTATGTATTTGAATTTTAAGATCGCGCAATCATATGTGGATTTTCTTAGTTTGAAGTCAGTATTTCCCCCGAATGGATGCACTTCAAATATCTCGACGTTTTTCCACGATCAGGATATTGGATTCAGCGGTGGTTTCTTGCTGAGAATACTCTTTCACTAGCATGTTTTATTCTATTTACTGGACTACCCTTCGTTGTTATATCTCTTTCTTGTAACGCACTGCCCCTTGGACTAGATGGCCGTATCGTATAGGTTATTGACCTGCACTCTGTGACTGGCTGGACAGTGATAATCCTGACAGCAATACACAATATAGCCCTGATCATATCATAAAAGGAGAAGCAATTCAAGAGCAGGGACAGGTTATTAACTCTTATTTACATTGACTGGTACTTGCTGACTCGTGTGTAGGCGTACACCGTGCTAGCTTCTGGCGAACGCGTCCCTGTCCGAGATGGAAACGGCGTCTTCATCTCAGGTGGTTTATCTGGAATTGTCGAACTCTTGCCGGATGGAACGATACTCAAATCCCCATTCTTTGATGAAGATGAGGAGCAGCATCGTCTGGACATCGCATTCGAGGCCACGGTCTATGAAAAGCTAGGTCCGCACGATCGACTGGTGAAGTTTCTGGGTCACTCCGACAAAGGACTGGTTCTTGAGTATATGGAGAATGGCTGTCTCAGGGACTACTTGACAAAACACCACCGCAACACGCCCATGAGTCAGAGACTGAAATGGGCAAGCCAAGCTGCTGAAGGACTGCAGCTGCTACATGCTAATCACATCATCCATTGTGATGTGAAACCGAGGAATTACCTGCTGGACAACAATCTGAACTTGAAGATCATTGATTTCTCTGGTTCAGTAACTCCAGGATCGAAACCGCGCTCTTGCGAAGGCACACGATACTATCTCCCTCGAGACTTTAGAAGCCCTGCAACGGCAGACAGAGACATCTTCGCGTTGGGTAGCACAATATATGAGATCATCATTGGTTCAAGCCCCTATCAAGAAATCCCAAGCAATGAGATACCAAAGCTATACGAGAAAAGAATGTTCCCCGATGTGTCAAACATCCCATGCGGTGACATTATCCACAGATGCTGGAATTGCGAAGTCGAGTCCGTCGAGGAAGTGTATATGTCACTCAAAGCTTGTTCTATTGCTGCCAGCTGAAAAAGAGTATCGTCTGCTATAACAAGCCCTTGTTACCATGGTTAGGGCATTGATGAAGCATACGACTATAGGTCTCGCCTGTACTCGAACAGCCCGATGAAGTGATTCGTAGAGGGTAAAATTTCGAGATATGGTAGCAACTTCTGCTTCTTAAAAATAATCTTATTATCCATCAAGGCATCGCCAGCCGTCTAGGTACCTATATGCGTGGGCTTTCCCGACTCATTTCGTCATCAAGAGCTCTTCAAGCACAGCAACAGGCCAACTTTCGGTGAATGAGAAGCAAGAGTTTGCGAGGCGCCATGCCAAAGACGACGGGACAAGCTGTTTTGTAGTTTGGTAGCGGTTTTCCATAAATATCCTCAATGTGTTTATCAGATTAATGAAAGTGTGTGTAGACTTTAATGTATTATCATCCTGTTGCTTCAAGGCTCGTTGATGAAATGGATATATGTACAGTACGCGTTTTCCATCACGACCACCAATTCCTTCCATTCAACCCGGTCTCGGGGTCGAGCCTGGGACACATCCGCTCTTGTTTCCCCACCAGGAACCGGCGACAGTCCCCCACCAGCGCTTGACGTCCACCAACGCGTCCTTCGTCAACCACATCCGACAATCGGCGGGTTCGTACACAAACTGCCGCGGCACGCGATTGGGGTCACTGGGCCACACTGCGTTTCGGTAGTTGACGCGGCCACCGGTCCCGCCGTCAAGCAGCCGTCCCAGCACATACTTTCCTCTCCGCACCATCATGCCAAGCCGAGTGTTCTCCAGCTTGTGTTGCTCTTCTGGAGTGGAGTATTTCGAAAAGACCAGGTCGGCCTCGGACCAGAGCTCTTTGAAACTGAGGACTTGGGTGCCTTTGACACCACCTACAGCTTGCATGGGGGCAGCCCGAGGATGGCCACCGGTCGCAATGGATTTGATGCCGTTGCGATTCAGCAAATCCGCAAAAATCGCACAGGTGGATGCGCAGATGCCGTCAGTAACCAACACCATGTTCTCGGTCTTGAACGCCTGAGGGGCAATGTTACTGCGGTTGCCATACCCAGAAACGATCAGACCACCAGACTTCAGAGACATTTCGATGTTGTTGAAATCCCAGTAAGCCAGTCGCGTGAAATTGAAAGTTCCGACGCGGTCTGGTCCAAAATAATCGGGCCAGGATTTGAACTTTTTGCCGTCAACATCCACATAGGCGTTAAGGTCGAAAATGTCATTTCTTTCCCGTTCCGCAGCAGGGCTATTTGGCGCGGTCCGGTTGTTGAGAAGATAGTTGATTTTTGTACCCATGATGTCGAACTGTTCAATTGCACGAAGATTCATGGGAGTGTCTATTTTTCCTTTTGGGAGCAGCTATGCAGCCATCAGAGGGTGTGTTCTGTAGAGAGCAATCTTGGGATTGGTGACGACGTACCTGTTTAAACGCATCATAGCCTAGGAAAATGGTGCCACCCCGGTTGCCGCTTACATCAATGATCAGCCTCTCCTTACTGGCTTTTCTGCAGTCTTCCAGAAATTTGGTAATGGTATCACTATATTCTGATAGGGGATCATTGCTACTTGCAGCGCCGACGAAAGACCTGAGAGAGAGCACGGCAACGTTGGCATGATCACCCTCGAGGAAGTAACCGGCCACAGCGCCATCCTTGGACTCGCGAATTGGTTCTGCAAGAGGGATCGAGCGCGGGGTCGCGGCGATGGGAGACGATTCGGATGACGGGTCTGCTGTAAAATATGGGAACGTTTTTTCTCTCGAGTCTTCTGACAATGATGCGGCTGGCGTTGTACCACTGCAAAACTTTTCATAGAATGTCTGGCCATCCTTGACTCCAGTAAAATTGGCAGTGGATGTCGCGGTATTTTCGTACCCCTTTGTGGTTCCGTTCTCGAAGCCAACAGTAATCTTCGAGCCGGTATCAATGGCACGGGTCGACCAGAACGCGCCATTAGCACTCACGCGAGTGCGTGGGAGGTTATAGAGAAGGCCGTTATAGAGAGCATCGGGATCTTGGAAATATTGCTTGTAGGAGTACACTGCCAACCATGCCACTGCATCATGACCATCAATAGTTTTAATGGCCGATGGTTTCGTCGATCGGCCTTGCAGGTCGTCTTTATGAACAATGATATTAGCAATGTGAGAAAAGCTCAGAAACAAATCAAGGCCCGACCTACCAAGAGAGTAGATTTTGGGAAAATGCTTGCCATCTTCCGAAAGAGACGCGATGGGGCCAAGTCCGGACCGAGTGAAAGTGAAGGTGGTGATCAGATCCATTCCCAAATTAAAGTGGCCATCATGGACGGTCCGGACCAGAGCATCTAACTCGGTCTGAAACTCCAGTTCACCACGATATCTGTTGCGGGCGGCTTTGTCGCGGATCTTCGCCAGGCCTCCCTCGAGATCGGTGCCTGGCACGCGGTATCCCCTGGGCGGGTTCTTCAGATAATCTTTGGTGGTTTGCCAGTCCCAGAAATAGCTCAATCCGTCGATCAGTTGCAGTGCATCCTTTGATTTGAACGGCACCGACGCGAGACAGGCGTGGGCAAGCTCTGCTGACACCGTGAAATTAACCGCTATCACACCCTCATCAGCAGGTCCTCGCATCGCCAGTTTTCAATCCAAGGTCACCCACCCTTTGGATCCTCCGACCTTCGCTTCGCTTGGGCAGCAGCCACTTGCGCACAGGGTTCCTGCGAGGGAGAGGTAGGTGCCGCAAGGGAGAAGTAGGCCTGAGAAAGGAAAAGGCCGATGAAGGCCCAACGAAATCGCGCCATGTTTCGCGTTACAGTGCAAACTCGAGCACGCCCGTGTGCTGACAGAGTCTCCAGAGCAATCGCAATTTGCGCGACGTGAAGACGAGATGGACTCGATCAAGAGCAGAGTGGGTAGCAACGGGAATCCAGCCAGTTCTTAAATAGCTCGATCGCAGGGCTTCTCGACCCCGGGTGCAGGGTCCGAGAAGGAAGGGGATAGGTTCTATAGCGTTGCATGCAGAGAAGGGAACTAAATTTCCCGCGGAGAGACGAGAGAGCAGGCCATGTTGCATTCTTCATAAGCCTCTGCTCTGTCTTCAAGGGTCCATTTCCATCGCGTTCTCTCAGGCATCGTCTAGCTATATCGTTGTTGATGATGCTGCGACTGACTGGAGAACAGCCTGATCTTCATCTCCATCTCCATCCTGTCTCTGTTTTCTGTTTCTGTTTCTGTCCCTGTCTCCATCGCCGTGTTCTGTCTGACTTCGAGATGACAGGGAGCAAGCCACTAATGGTCTTGATGGACTGGGAATGCCCTGAACTGATCCATCTTGATCCATGGCTGGGTAGCGTCGGAAGGGATTCCTCATCTATTCATTTAACTATGTAGTTAGTTAGTAGTGGAGAAGAGATGCAGTTGGATCGAGACAATCTTCAATACATACTGTCCTCTTCTATCAGTTAATCAACCTGGATGGTTTCCATCTGGAGCTCTTCTTGCCATCAGATAGTCAGATACTAGTTGTAGTTGTAGTTAACTAGATTGAACCCAATCAGCATCCAAACTCAACCTAAACAGCGATGGAGAGAGAAAAAAAAGGAAAAATCTTTCAAGCACAAACACACCTCTTCTTACTTGACCACCAGCTCCTCTCCATTCATTCTTTTCATACGAGGATCAGCTCTCTGCTTGATGCTGCCCTGACCATCGCTCATTCCATGCTAAAGTGATTAACTACATACTAAAAAGTCGCGACAAAAAGTGGTTGAGAGGAACCGCGAGATGCCCCTCGTCACCTCTTCCTCCGATGCCTCCAACCCTCTTCTCTCTCCAGTGAGCCCGACGAGGACATCGAGATCCGACTCGCTCTTCCCGCTAGCTCCCTCCGTGGGCGGTGTTGTCGCGTACATGCAAAACGAGCAGCAGCCCTCCCCGTCCGCCGACTACTCGATCAGTGCTGCCGTGATCCCTCCTGCGTCGGCTCAGATCACGGAGCACTCGGGCAGGTCAATACTTCTGGAGCTTGAAGATGGCACAATCTACCATGGGCTCAGTTTTGGTGCCGAGAGGAGCGTTGCGGGTGAACTCGTCTTTCAGACTGGCATGGTGGGCTATCCGGAATCCATCACCGACCCGTCATATCGCGGCCAGATTCTGGTCATCACCTTTCCTCTCGTGGGCAATTACGGTGTCCCATCGCGCGAGACCATGGACGAGCTGGCAAAGGAGATCCCCAAGCACTTCGAGTCCAGCCAGATTCACATCGCTGGTTTGGTGGTGGCCAGCTATTGCGGAGAGGGCTACTCGCACTTTCTTGCAGAGAGCTCCTTGGGCCAATGGCTGAAAGAACAAGATGTGCCGGCCCTCTACGGTGTCGACACGCGAGCGCTCACCAAGAGAATCCGTGAAAAGGGGAGTATGCTGGGCCGCATGCTACTTCAAAAGTCGAGCAGCGGGAAAGATTTATTCAATATCTCCCAAACAACGGTTGATGGTGAAGATACTGGCAAATGGCGGGAGTATTTCGAAACCGCTGAATGGGTAGATCCAAACAAAAGGAATCTGGTCAACGAGGGTAAGCAATTAAAAAAAATTAAAAATATATATCAATTGCTGATTTAATTCGGCAGTCTCTATTAAAAAACCTCGTCTCTACTCCCCACCAAAAGCCGCTCTTCCTCATCCCTCGGGTCGACCCGTCCGCATTTTATGTGTCGACGTTGGTATGAAATACAATCAGCTTCGATGCTTCCTCGCTCGTGGTGTTGAGGTCCTAGTGGTGCCTTGGAACCATGACTTCCACGCCCTGGCTGGCAAAGACTATGACGGTCTCTTTGTATCCAACGGCCCTGGTGATCCAGCGATGCTTTCTTCGACCATTGACAATCTGGCGCGAGCCCTGAACGAATGCCGAACGCCTGTTTTCGGTATCTGTCTCGGCCATCAACTCCTTTCTCGAGCGGCTGGTGCAGGAACTGTCAAAATGAAATTTGGTAACCGAGGGCACAATATTCCTTGCACAAGCCTGCTGTCCGGTCGTTGCTACATCACCTCGCAAAATCACGGATACGCGGTGGATTCGTCCACTCTGCCCGAAGGCTGGGAGGAACTGTTTGTTAACGCCAACGACGGAAGTAATGAGGGCATCAGGCATACGTCTAAGCCGTACTTTAGTGTTCAGTTCCATCCAGAAAGTACACCTGGTCCCCGAGATACCGAGTTCCTCTTTGACGTTTTCATCAACACAGTGAAGAAGAGTATCGAGTCTGCCTCTTCGTTGAACGAGCCGGTCAATTTTCCTGGTGGAACGATCCAGGAAAATCGGGCCGCCCATCCCAGAGTTTCAGTGAAGAAAGCTCTCATCTTGGGCAGTGGAGGTCTCAGCATTGGGCAGGCGGGAGAATTCGACTACTCTGGGAGTCAGGCTATCAAGGCCTTAAAAGCAGAAGGAATTTACACTGTCTTGATCAACCCGAACATCGCAACAATTCAGACCTCCAAAGGCCTTGCAGATAAGGTCTACTTCCTCCCTGTCAACGCTGACTTTGTCAGGAAGGTGATTAAACATGAGCGTCCTGACGCAATCTATGTCACCTTTGGCGGGCAGACCGCTCTTCAGGTTGGCATCCAGCTAAAGGATGAGTTTGAAGGCCTCGGTGTCAAAGTCCTCGGCACTCCGATCGACACCATCATTACAACAGAAGACCGCGAGCTATTTGCGAGAAGCATGGAATCTATTGGAGAGAAGTGCGCCAAGTCTGCATCTGCATCTACTCTCGAAGAGGCTCTGGAAGTTGTCAAGGGCATCGGTTTCCCAGTCATCGTGCGTGCCGCATATGCCCTCGGTGGCCTTGGGAGTGGGTTTGCGGATGATACAGAGCAGCTTCGCGATCTTTGCTCAAAGGCTTTCGCTGCCAGTCCTCAAGTGTTGATTGAAAAGAGTATGAAGGGATGGAAAGAAATTGAGTATGAGGTTGTCCGTGACGCACAAGATAACTGCATTACGGTTTGTAACATGGAGAATTTTGATCCCCTGGGCATTCACACGGGTGACTCCATTGTCGTTGCGCCGTCTCAAACCCTTTCGGATGAGGACTACAATATGCTCCGGACTACAGCCGTCAATGTCATCCGGCATCTCGGTGTTGTTGGGGAGTGCAATATCCAGTACGCTCTAAACCCATTCTCCAAAGAATACTGCATTATCGAAGTCAATGCTCGCTTGTCAAGATCTTCTGCGCTTGCCTCCAAGGCAACTGGTTACCCGTTGGCCTTCATCGCTGCGAAATTGGGTCTTGGGATTCCTCTCAACGAGATTTCAAACAGTGTCACCAAGGTCACATGCGCCTGCTTCGAGCCATCTCTCGATTACGTTGTGGTCAAAATTCCTCGCTGGGATCTGAAGAAATTCACACGCGTGTCCACACAGCTCGGTTCTTCGATGAAGAGTGTTGGGGAGGTTATGAGCATTGGTAGAACTTTTGAAGAAGCAATCCAGAAAGCGATCCGTGCGGTGGATTACAATAATCTGGGCTTTAACGCTACTAGTGCACTCATGTCTATCAAGACGGAGTTGCAGACTCCTTCCGACCAACGACTGTTTGCCATTGCAAATGCAATGCACTCTGGGTTCACTGTCGATGATATTTGGGAGCTGACCAAAATCGACAAGTGGTTCCTACGCAAGCTTGAGGGCCTCAGCAAGTTTGGAATATTGATCAGCAGCTACTCTGCTTCTACTGTTCCTAACTCCCTTGTTCGACAAGCCAAGCAGCTTGGTTTCTCCGACCGCCAGCTCTCCAAATTCCTAAGCTCCAACGAATTAGCCATCCGACGACTCCGGGTCGAGGCGGGCATCATGCCATTCGTGAAACAGATTGACACCGTTGCAGCTGAATTCCCTGCTTACACCAACTACCTCTACCTTACCTACAATGGTTCGGAGAGCGACATCCGCTTTGACGACAATGGTGTCATGGTTCTTGGATCTGGTGTCTACCGAATCGGGTCTTCAGTCGAGTTTGACTGGTGCTCCGTGAGAGCAATCCGTACACTTCGAGAACAAGGATACAAGACGGTCATGGTGAACTACAACCCTGAGACTGTCAGCACCGATTACGACGAAGCAGACCGGCTTTACTTTGAGAATATTACTTTGGAGACTGTCCTCGATATTTATCAGTTGGAGTCTGCCACTGGAGTCATCATTTCCATGGGTGGACAGACACCGAACAACATCGCATTGCCACTGCATCGTTTGAACGTCAATATTCTCGGCACCTCTCCGGAAATGATTGATGCCGCTGAAAACCGTTACAAGTTCTCCCGAATGCTCGACCGCATTGGCGTGGACCAGCCAGCATGGAAAGAACTGACTCGAATTGACGAGGCGACAGCATTCTGTGATAAGGTCGGGTATCCAGTGCTAGTCCGTCCTTCCTACGTTCTCTCTGGTGCTGCAATGAACACGGTCTATTCTCAAGATGATTTGGCGAGCTACCTTAACCAAGCCGCTGAGGTTTCAAGAGAGCACCCGGTCGTCATCACGAAGTATATTGAGAACGCCAAGGAGATTGAAATGGATGCTGTCGCGAAGAGCGGTGTTATGGTTGGCCATTTTATCTCTGAGCACGTCGAAAACGCTGGAGTGCATTCTGGTGATGCAACTCTTATCCTGCCTCCGCAAGACTTGGATCCAGAGACTGTTCGCCGAATTGAGGAGGCCACCCGTAAGATCGGAAATGCCCTCGACGTTACTGGCCCGTTCAACATTCAGTTCATCGCCAAAGACAACGAGATCAAGGTCATTGAGTGTAACGTTCGCGCCTCGCGGTCTTTCCCGTTCGTTTCCAAAGTTATGAATGTTGATTTGATTGAGATGGCTACGAAGGCAATGATTGGAAAACCGTTTGTCGAATACCCGCCTGTTAACATTCCTAAGAATTATGTTGGCGTTAAGGTTCCTCAATTCTCTTTCTCTCGACTCTCTGGCGCTGATCCAGTTCTCGGCGTTGAGATGGCATCGACCGGTGAAGTTGCTTGTTTCGGCCGCGATCGCTATGAGGCTTATCTGAAGGCGCTCATCTCGACAGGCTTCAAGCTTCCGAACAAGAACATTCTTGTCTCTATCGGTTCTTACAAGGAGAAAATGGAAATGCTACCTTCGATCACTAAGCTTCACCACATGGGTTACAACCTCTTCGCCACTGCTGGTACTGCTGATTTTATTCGCGAACATGGCATTCCAGTCAAGTATCTTGAACTTCTAGCTGGTGAGGAGGAAGACCTGAAATCAGAATACTCTCTTACGCAACATCTTGCCAACAATGTGATCGATCTTTACATCAACCTCCCGTCGAGCAACAAGTTTAGAAGACCCGCAAACTACATGAGCAAGGGTTACCGGACTCGCCGCATGGCTGTTGATTACCAGACTCCCCTCGTGACGAATGTGAAAAATGCGAAGATCTTGATCGAAGCCATTGCTCGCCAGTATGAGATGGCTGTCCAGCCCATTGATTTCCAAACCAGTCATCGCACTGTGGTTCTTCCCGGTTTGATTAATATCGCAGCATTTGTGCCTGGTGTTGCAGATCGTGGCTCGCCGGATCTTCAGTTGGTGACCAAAGCCTCTATCTCTGCTGGGTTCTCGATGATTCGTGTTATGCCGGTTGGCGTTGACAGCTTCGTCACTGATGCTCGTGCGTTGAAGATTGCACAGCATAACTCCCAGAAGGGCACCTACTGTGACTACAACTTTTCTGTGGCTGCGACGACGACCAATGCGGATCAGATAGGTCAGATCACTGGTGACGTTGGCTCCCTGTTCATTCCGTTCAATCACCTGGCTGGAAATATCAACAAGGTTGCTACTGTCACTTCCCACTTTGCCTCCTGGCCATCCTCCAAACCGATCGTCACGGATGCGAGAGGGACGGATCTTGCGTCCATCCTGCTTCTTGCTAGCCTCCACAGCCGGAATATTCACGTCATGAGCGTTACTTCGAAGGATGACATCGGTCTGATCGCGTTGAGCAAGGAGAAAGGATTAAGAGTCACCTGCGATGTTTCAATTTACTCTCTGTTCCTTTCCACTGACGACTTTCCATGCTGTGCACATCTACCATCGAAGAAGGATCAGGAAGCTCTCTGGGAGCATTTGAACACAATCGATGTCTTTTGCATCGGAAGTCTCCCATACCAGATTGCCGGCAAAAACGCGAGTCCAAGAGTTGGAATTGCGGATGCTCTTCCACTGCTCTTGACTGCGGTCTCGGACGGTCGTCTGACGCTCGATGATGTTACTTCCCGACTTTACGAAAACCCTAAGAAGATCTTTGAGCTTCACGACCAGGTAGATACTTCTGTTGAAATTGAAATCGACCGTCCGTATGTCCTCCAGAATGAAGAAGTCTGGTCTCCCTTTAACGGCAAGACTCTTCGCGGATCAGTTCAGCGGGTTACCTTTCAAAGCAAGACATCTTGTCTTGACGGCGAGCTGCTCGGTGATGCTGCCCGCGGGACGGATATGTCCGGCTATCGCCATGTGCCTCCTGTATCGCCTTCTGCGAAGGATTCTCCCAAGTCTCCTCGGCGCGATACCACTGTTGGGCGTCGCCTCTCCTTCTCTACTACGCCTCTTGTGCGCCCATCGCGACTGAGACACATGGATGCACTCACGTCGCCAATCAATGAATTGGGCCCGCCGTTGTATACTCAGCCCTCGACTGTATCGACTGCTTCTCCATCACTCATGGAACTCCTTGCACACTCCTCTTTCAAGCACAAGCATATTTTGTCAGTGAACCAGTTTAATCGGGCTGACCTCCATCTTCTGTTCACTGTTGCGCAAGAAATGCGGTTGGGTGTCCAGCGCCAAGGAGTTCTTGACATTCTCAAGGGGCGAGTCCTCTCCACGTTGTTCTATGAGCCTTCCACCCGCACCTCTGCCTCCTTCGATGCAGCCATGCAACGTCTCGGCGGTCGGACTGTTGTGGTTTCTACGGAGCACTCTTCAACGCAAAAGGGAGAGTCGCTTCAAGACACGATTCGTACCCTCGCTTGCTACGCGGATGCCATTGTCCTCCGCCACCCGCTTGAGAGTAGCGCTGCTACAGCGGCTAAGTTTTCTCCCGTGCCTATCATCAACGGCGGTAACGGAAGCATGGAGCATCCCACCCAGGCGTTCCTTGATCTCTTCACCGTCCGAGAAGAACTGGGAACGGTCAGTGGGATCACGGTCACCTTTATTGGTGATTTGCGCTACGGCCGCACGGTCCATTCCTTGATCAAACTTCTCCAGTTCTACGAGGTTCGCGTGCAATTGGTGGCACCCAAGGCACTTGCGCTGCCCGAAGACGTCCGCCAGCACCTCGTCGCATCGGGCCAGCTGATCCTTGAAAGCAGCGAGTTGACCCCGGAAGTTGTTGCCCGCTCTGATGTGTTGTACTGCACGCGTGTGCAAAAGGAACGATTCCAGGACCTGAAGGAGTACGAGCGACTCAAGGATAGCTTTGTGGTGGACAACTCTGTTCTCAAGCATGCGAAGAGCCAGATGATTGTGATGCATCCGTTTCCGAGGAACGCGGAAGTGGGCGAGGAGGTGGACTTTGACCAGCGGGCTTCGTATTTCAGACAGGTGAGTTGAGATCTGAAGTGACTTATTAGACTTGTACTGATGATTTGATACAGATGAGATATGGCCTCTACTGTCGCATGGCATTGTTGGCTTTGGTGATGGCACCGTGAGCCTCAGTTCCAAGTGATATAGGGGATTATACGGCAACTACAGAATGTTTAGAATATTTCCTTGTTATGTCTTTACCAAAAGTTGTGTCGCTTTCTTTTCTGTTTGTTTGAGTATATATAGAGATATATAGGCAGGATTCAGACTGTAATGAGTTGCATGTATAATCCAGGATCTCGACTGGATTTGTATAGTATTTCAGCATGGGTGGTGTTGGTGGCTTTTCTTTTTATATTTGTTCTGGGTGGCTTGTTGTGCTTCTTCTGATAGAGATGATGATGATTTGTATCATAGAGCAAGAAATATATAACTACATACTACTGTTTATTCTGTCTCAATGCTCTCACTCTCCATCCAGCGAATGCGACCTCTATCTACCGCCTACTCGCTCTACCCTGTCTCTCGCCTGCACATCTCCTCCTCATATTCTTCTTCCTCCTCCTCCTCCTCCTCCTCTCCACCACTCATCACCATCCACAACGCCACCTTCTACCGCACCTATCCCACCCCCAACCTCTCCCCTCTCCACAACCCCCCTCTCTTCCCAAACCTCTCCTTCACCCTCCCCTCCTCCACATCCTCCCCGCCCCAGCAGCACTGGGCCGTCCTCGGATCCTCCGGCAAAACCGCATTCCTGCACGTCCTCCGCGGCCAGTACATATGCATCCCGCCCAGCGCGCGCTCGTTCCCGTATCTCTCCACGCCGGACGTCGAAAGGAGGGATTATCGGCTAAGGTTTCCTGGGTTTGCGATCAAATATGTTGGGTTCGATGGCGGTGGCGGTAGGGCTGGCGGGGGGGCGTATTTGAGTGCGCGGTATGAGAGTCGGAGGGAGGCAGGGGATTTCACGGTGTTGCGGTATCTGAGGGGGGAGATGGAGTTGAATCCCGTGGATCGGGAGAGCAGTGGTGGTGGTGTGGAGGGCGCGGTGGTGTTGGAGAGGGTGGTGAGGGATTTGGAGCTGGAGGCGCTGTTGGAAATGCCCGTTGCGAGGTTGAGTCATGGGCAGATGAGAAGGGCGAGGATTGCGAGGGCGTTGATGGAGCGCCCGGAGGTGGTGTTGCTGGATGAGCCGTTTAGTAGGTTCACAGACAGCATCTTGGGAGTGGAGGATGGTCGATTTGGCTGATGTGTTTTGGCAGTGGGATTGGATCCGCCAACGGTGCAGAGACTGTCGCCGTTGTTGTATAATCTCGCGGTGAATGGCGCGCCGCGACTGCTCATGGCGTTGAGACCGCAGGATCCGGTGCCTGACTGGGTCACGCATCTGGTTATTCTGGGAGAGGGGAATACCGTCGCGCTGCAGGGTGAGCGGGCAGAGGTTCTACGCACGTTGGACATATGGAAGGCGGTTTCAAGTCGAGCAGTCATTTCTACGCCGGGAACAAACAAAAAGCTCGCTGGACTGGAGAAATCCGCCTTATCGCCGCGCAGCGCGCAGGAAGATGCGTTCTACAATTCGCTCTCCTCTAAAGACCAGACAAGATACGACCACGCCGAGCAGCTACATGCAGAGCATCGCTTCGAAACCGAAACCCAGATCCTCCACGATTTCGGCCTCTCCCCCACCCCGATCGAGAAATCAGACCCGCGCACGAAACCCACGTCTTCCGGGGACCCCATCATCGAAATGGCCGGCGTCAGAGTCCGCTACGGCGACAAGACCGTCCTCGGCGACTGGCACCAACCCATCGACGGCCGCACCGCTCCCGGCCTCCACTGGACCGTCCACCGCGGCCAGCGCTGGGGCGTCTTCGGCCTCAACGGCTGCGGCAAAACCACCCTCATCTCCCTCATCACCTCCGACCACCCGCAAGCGTACGCGCTACCGATCAAACTCTTCGGCCGCTCACGACTCCCCGAGCCCGGAACGCCGGGGCTATCCGTCTTCGATCTGCAACGCCGAATCGGCCACTCGTCGCCCGAAGTGCACACCTTCTTTCCGCGACACGTGTCCATTCGCGCGGCGCTCGAGAGCGCGTGGGCAGACACGTTTCTGGCGCGGCCGAAGCTGGATGCGCAGCGGCGCAGGGATGTCGATTCGGCGCTGAGGTTCTTCGCGGCGGATCTACATGCGTACTTCGTGCCGTGGGCGGAACGAGCTTCGTCGTCTGTGGGCGATGGAAATGACTGGATGACGACCACTTTGTTCTCTCAGCTCACGATTGCACAGCAGCGTCTTGTGCTGTTTCTTCGCGCGGTCGTGCACAAGCCCGAGCTGATCGTGCTCGATGAAGCGTTCGCCGGCATGGCGCCTGCCCTGCGGGATAAATGCCTGCATTTTCTCGAAGTCGGCGAGACGAGGACGGCGAGTAGTAGTGGGTGGAGAAGGGGAGGGAGTGGTGGTTGGGACGCGTGGCGTTTGCCGCCGGAGATTGCGTCGGGCTTGAGCTCGGGGTGTGCGGTGAGGAGGCATTCGGGATTGAGTGCGGAGCAGAGTTTGATTGTGATTAGCCATGTGAAGGAGGAGGTGCCGGATGTTGTGTCGCACTGGATGGTGTTGCCGAGTGGAGATGAAGGGGGTGAGTTGAGGTTGAGAATGGGAACGGTGGGAGATGGGAAGAGGATTGCGTCGAGGGAGGTTTGGGAAGAGATTTGGGAGGTTCCGTCAACGGAGGTATTGTCGTAAAATAGAAGATACCAATTCATAGACTAATAGATATCCAGATATCAACACGTTAAAGAGCAGATGCTACAATCTAGCAGTAAATATGTTCAAGGGTATGCTGAAGAGAATCATGAAGAACAATCAAGGAGACATAAAAAAGCACAACATATGCAGTAATCAGCATAGACGAAAGATAATCCCCCCTGCTTACATCCGAGGGCCTCCTCCATTCCGTTTGTGATCATGATTCCCATCCAGTTGAATCAGATTCTTAAAATCCACCCCAACTTCCGCCAACGCGCCCGCATGCTCATGCACAATCTCCATACATCTCTGCCAGATCTGCGTCTCGGGCTCTACGCTGCTCAGCTGCCTCGACAGCGTCGCGTTGAACGCATCCAGGTGCTCCTTGGCCCATTTGATACACGCACTGGTCATGTTGGACGGGAAGCATTGCTGATAGATGCCAATGGTGTTTTTGATCATGGTGAAGTAGATGAAGGAGACTTGAAAGATGTAGAGGGGCAGATCGCCTTCGAAGACGCAGTGCCTGTCCTGAGGGTTAGTGGGCCAGTAATTAACGATTGGGAAGTGTGAGGATGCGGTACCTCGCTCGTTTGGTCATTACTCCTGTGCGGGCGCGGAGATATGCTTCTCTCGCCCGATCGTCGAATCCCAGTCGAGTCAGCCAGCTGACTTTCAACTTGGTCGCGTTCAGAAACGAATGAGTATCCACGAGGGCGCGGAGAAGGATCTCGGAAAGGTCTTCTGCCCTCTGGTCGATTTTGGCGTTGATCACATCCTGAGCCGTCAAATTTCCCCGCAGTGTTTTGGTGAGCTTTCGAAGCTTTTCTACTCGGGCAACGGCGTCTTCGAATTGCTGCAGGGCGATGTTGATATCCAATTCGTCTAGCTGGCCATCTACCCATTTCATGTTCTGCTGTTTCCCGTCCACATCGATGAGTATGTCTAGCTTGTCCCGAGTATCCGAATCAAACAGTTCTGAGCGCCGGGATAGTGACTGGCTGCCATTGATGAGTTCACTCGATTTAGCTGCTGCGTCTGCCTCTGTTCGTAAACCCTTTCGTAGCTCTTCGAGCGTCTTTCGAAACGTCATGACAAGCTCGTTTTTGGTCTTGCTGTTGCGTTGATCGGTACGATAGGTAAATGACTTTTGGCCATATCGAATATTCACTGCATTCGGGACGGCAGGGTCATCAAGATCCTCCACTGCATCTCCGTCCATATTTGCGCCCAGGTCGATGAGATCAATGTCTTGGAGCGGCCAACATTCTTCTGCCACCAGCTTTGTCGGTACGGGCGCGTTGCTGTTGGTTTGAGTATTGGGGTCGACCCGTTTCCGTTTCTTCGCGGCGACCAGCAGATGATCATTGAGTAAGACAATGTGCACGGGGCGTTTCGGCTTCCACGTCGCAGAATCCAGTTCGACCCACTGGCCGGATTCCAACACAATATGCCGTCCGGGGATTGCGGGGAGGAATTTCTGCGACCGCTCCACCGTCTTCCATAGCGTCTGGAGTTGGGTATTCCACATGCTCTCCAGGTTGGCCACGGAACTGCGGTTTGCATGTCTTCTTGCCGCAGACGACTCATCGAGGCCAGGGAACCCCAGAGCGGTGGTGAGTTCCGACATCAGTCCGCGAAGGGTGCTCATCTCCTCCTTGAGCTTTTCGGCTTCCTTGCTGATCTTGATGAACTGGGTTCGATTCTGGTAGACATTCTGCTGGAGGTCAGTCGAGGTTCTGTTTTTGAGCTTGCGCAGGCTGTTCTGGTAGTCTCGTATCTCTTGCTCTGAAGCGTTTGCCAGTAGGCTCGCGACATCTGCGATGCGACGTTAGCCAGGCCCCCGTTTTCCCAGCTTCAAATATGCTATGCCCTACAGTTATCCACCTGTAAGCCCGAATCCTTGAGCGCCTTGAGGTCCACGCGTAGAGGCTGGGACGAGGAAGCCGTCGATGGGCGGTCAGGGAGCTGCTCGAGACTGCTCTTTGCGGAGTCAGAGCGAATGTTGGAGGGCAAACCAGGGACCGGTGGAGGTTCTCCCACGGCAAAGTCGGGCAGTTGGTTGAATTTGGCTGAGTATCTCCTCTTCACCAGGTCTGAGGTCGCTCCGCCATTCTGCCGTGGTCGTGGAGTTGCAGAGGGCAGGCCAGCAGCAGCAGCAGCAGGAGGAGGAGTCTTGCTGGAGCCGGAATTGGGGTTGACAATGGGTTTGGGGGCGCTGATTTGAGGACGGCGAGATTTGCTGCGGAGAGTGAGGCCACGGACGTCCATGGAGATGAAATCTTAGGATGTGTGTAAGAATCAGAGAGAGAGAGATGGAGATGAGGATGTTGAGAGAGAGAGAGAGTTAGTTAGATGTTACAGTATAAGATGATGTGAGTCTCATCGAGAGTTTCGAGAAAACACAAAACGCAGAAGAGAAGAGAGAAAGCAACAATCTATACTATTAGGATTGATTTATCTCTTCAGTTAATTATTGTCTGATTTGTTTTATTCCATCTCGTGTCTTTCCAGCTATCGAAAAGAAATATCATAGTATCTATCTAGCGGTTGGCGGATGAAAAAATTCAATTCCAGCTGGACCATCTCGACCACTCACTCGCCATCTGTCTTCTCTTCTCTTCTCTTCTCTCTCCTTGATTCCTCTACGAATTACATATATCCCTAGGCCATCATCATGAGAACGAGTACCATCGTCGCCGCTTCTGCCGGCACCGTCCTCAGTGGCCTCCTCGGTGCGTTGTCGACTTGACCACCATTATTCCATACTTCTACCCATACTAACTTCTCTCTTCTAGCGTACGCCATCTACTTTGACTACAAGCGACAGTCAGACCCCGAGTTTCGACGGGCGCTGAAGCGAGATAACCGACGAATGGCCCGCGCGGTGCAGCAGGAATCCGAGGCGGAGGGCGCAAAGCAAAAGGAAGCCATCAAGCGAGCGGTGCAAGAGGCCAAGGAGGAGGGCTTCCCGACGGATATCGAAGAACGAGAGGGCTTCTTCATGAGCCAGGTGGCCCAGGGTGAAGCGTTGTGCGCAGATGGTTGGTCTCTTTTCTTTTGACTTCTCTGTCTTCTGCTACTCATTGTCATCATCTAGGCTCGGAGAACATCCAAGCGGCGCTGGCGTTCTACAAGGCGTTGAAGGTGTATCCCTCGCCAAAGGACCTGATCACCATCTACGACCGCACGGTGCCCAAGGACATCATCGAGATCTTAGCGGAGATGATTGCCATGGATTCGTCGTTGAAAATCGGGTCGTTTAGCGGTGGTGACCTGGGAATGGACCATGCGGATTGATACAAGATGAATGGTATTCGGATTGATATAAAAATGGGATTCTGAGATGGCTCTGTGAGGAACTACTACTGCCTCCTCTCTCTCTCTCTCTCTCTCTCTCTCTTTTCTTGCTGATTGATGTGGAAAAGAGGGATATAATTTCTCTGTTTAATCTTTCATCTCTCTCTCTCCTCTCTCCAAGCTCTCATTTCGTGGTTTATCTCATTCCTCTTGCAAGCCTGGTTCTGTATGTATATTCAAAATAGCATCACACTGTTGTATGATAAGAGGTGATGCTGTTGGATACATAGCTGGAGAAGCAATCAAAGAGAAATTACGCCTGCAGGGATGCGATATATATTGATATTCCCATGAAACTCTTCATCTTCTTCTCTTCTTCAACTCTTCGACTCCTTTTCTTCTTTTCTTCTCTTCTCTTTTCTTTTCTTCTTCCCTTCTCCGTGCTTTCCCTTCATCCAGTCGCTCCTTTTGCACTTCACCTTCCTGTCGCTCACTGCTCTGTCTCTGCTGTGCTTTCCTCCCATTCTGCCTCTAAATAATAATCATAATCAGTCGATATCCCTCTTTTACTACTTATCAACAGCATTCAATCAATTAATACTAGGTCATGAAGAACATGGTGCGTGAATCCTCAATCGTGAACAAGAAACACTGTTTGTTTCTAACACTGTCAATCTCTAGAACAAACTCCCCCTTCTCGCCGCATTCGTTGGCCTCTTATCCACCGTCTCTGCCGTCACGCCCATCGAGGTTCAAGGCGCGCAGTTGGTCAACAGCAAGACCAAGGATCGCTTCCAGATCATCGGTGTCGAGTATGAATAAACACAACCACCTCCGCATGCTCGATCGTTGCGCTGATTCATTCGTGTTGACAGCTACCAGCCTGGCGGTTCGTCTGGCTACAAGCCTCAGTCTGGCAAAGATGCCCTGAGCGACGCAGACATCTGTCTTCGTGATGCCACGCTTCTCCAGCGACTAGGGGTAGGTCTTGTGCCCGAAGCTATGCATACGAATACAAACTGATCAGTAACAGGTCAACACGATCCGCATCTACAACGTTAGCCCGAATATCAATCACGATCAGTGTGTTTCCATTTTCAACGCAGCTGGCATCTACATCATCTTGGACGTCAATACCCCAGATTACGGGCAGCATCTCAACCGTGAGGACCCGAAATCAACCTACCACAAGGGCTACTTGAAGCATATCTTCTCGATGGTGGAAGCGTTCAAGGACTATCCGAATCTCCTTGGTTTCTTTGGTGCCAATGAAATCATTAATGAGAAATCTTCCAAGGACGTTCCAGCCTATATTCGGGTGAGTGTTACTTACCCACTCCATAATACATGTTGAAAAGTATGGCTGACGGATTACAGGCGGTCCAACGCGACTTGAAGAGCTACATCGACAAACACGCTTCCCGCAAGATCCCCGTCGGATATTCTGCTGCCGATGTCCGCGAGATTCTGGAGGATACCTGGCGTTATGTCTCCTGCGATACTGGTGATCTGTCTCGCGCCGATTTCTTTGGCCTTAATTCCTATTCTTGGTGCGGCGACTCAAGTTACACCACCAGCGGATACGATAAGCTCGTGGCGATGTTCTCCAAAACGTCCTTGCCAGTCCTTTTCTCCGAGTACGGCTGCAACGAAGTTAAGCCTCGCATCTTCACGGAGGTTCAGGCCCTCTACGGCAAGGAGATGGCACAAGCCATGTGTGGAGGTCTTGTCTACGAATACTCGATGGAAGAGAATGAATATGGCTTGGTGTCTCTCAAGGATGATAAGAGCGCAAAGATCTTGATCGATTATGATAATTTGATGGAGCAATATCATAAGATTGATATCCAGTCGCTCCAGAGCCTCAGCCCCAACAGCAATCAACCAGAGAAGTGCACGTCTAGCCTCATCAAATCCGACGGATTCTTGAACAAATTTGATATCCCAAAACTCCCCGAGGGCGGCAAGGAACTCATCGAAAAGGGCGTTCCTGGCGCAAAGAATGGCAAGCTCGTGAATGTGAAGAAGACCAAGGTTGAATCCAAGGTGTACGACAAGGAGGGAAACGTCATCACCGGATTGGAACTGAAGATCTTGAGCGATGACCAGTCCAATGCCCCGGGTGAAAATACCTCTGGCCAAGCATCCCGGACGAGTGCTGCGAGTCCTAAGAAGACGGGCGCGGCGGCCAAATCTGTGATGGCGGGTGTGGCTCCAGTCCTGGCTGCGGTTGCTGCTGCTTTTGCTCTCCTGGCATAGTGCCGCTGGCCCAAGTCCCGTTTTCTTCACGAGTCCCATGATGCCGTCTGTTTGCTCTGGTTCTATATTATTGAGCGTTACGAACCGGAGTAGACGTCTCTCTGCTGTAAATGGCATTTCTTTTCTCTTGTATCCCGCTTGCCTGTTTATGCCAGTTTGCACATCTTCAGGCTGTACAGTTCACCCTGAGACTCTTTGGGTTGTATTATAGCTTAATGATAGTGTATGATGAAGAAGTTGTCTTTTGATGCATCTCCTTGTCAGCATATGTTTACTACATACATTAGTATAACTAGTAGTTAGGAGCTGTAGACAACAAATTCAACAGTGAGGGTTTGATATCTACAACATGTTAACCACCTCTTTACAGCATCATCCTTTTCCATCAGAATTGTTTCTTTTCTCATCAAGCAGAACATGTCTACCAATCCATCTCCAAACATTGATGTGCTTCACTGGAATGCACGGAATGCCTTTGTTATATGTCCATACTGCAGGGAGATCCATCGGCACGGCGTTTATCTTCCAGGTAGATGTTCTTCAGACTGCTCAGGTGGCGAATACGAGTTCATATTCCCCATTGATGAAAGGCGAAAACTTGTCGGTTATGAGATTGACAAGAGACGGGCCCGTTTTGTGAATATTGGCTTGCAAACAGATGAAGTGGATGAGAATGGCTCTGAACAAGATGATAAGACTAACTAACTTGGCTGCGATCAGAGATCAAGAGAAGCAGCGCATGTTGTTGAAGAGAGCAAAGATACATCAAGACCTGATGGAGCTGAGTAGAAATGAACACCCTGTTTCCTTGAAAGAGGCAGTCATACTGAGCAGCAAAGAGATGTGTTCAGACTGTGCGATGTTCAAGAAAAGGGTGCATGACTGTTTCGAATTGAATATTGAAATGAGCTGGCGTACTTTCTAGTTCCTCATATATACATGTAGTATCTATCCTAACTACCTATATAAATAGACTAGTATCTGTCTATCTATCTAGGTACTTGGAAACGGTAGAACCGCCACGCCTCGCTCCCCATTCTTCCCCCTCGCCCGCACCCCAAAGACCACATTGTCCTTGCTCACGTCCACCGTCGCCTCCATCGCCATCCCCACATCACGCACATGCGTCCAGAACGGCGCAATCGTGCTCCGCCACACAATCTCATACCCGCCAACGGCCCCATTCCCCCCCGCCGGCGGCTGCCACAAAAACTTGCTAGCGTTCGACAGCTCACGCGTACTCACGCGCACATTTCGCGGCATCCCCGGCGCGGTCCCCAAACTCCAGAGCGCAGCTGCATTGACTCTCGCCACGCGCGCGATATACTCGAAGTCGCAGAACTCGGGTAAATCGCCGTACTGCGTCTTGCGTCCGGTCTTGGGATCGGTCTCCACACGCACATTCTGGTGCTGGTGCGCAAAGTTCTCGTGCGGCTCTGTGAAGCGCGCCGCGGGGTATCCGGCTTCCAGGAAGGGTCGGTGGTCGCCCCCGCGCAGGTACCGGTCAAGGCGGTAGATCACGGAGACGTTCATGGCGGTGTGCGTGTTTTCGGCGGTTTCTTTCACGAAGCGGGCGAGCTGCCGGGCGGGAGTGTCGTTTTCGCCGCCGATCATGAGGCGGGTTTCGCGGGTCTTTTGGTCTTCGACGGTTAGGGGTGGGATCCCCTGGGCGAAGAGCCGGACGACGTGCGGGTCGGTGGTGCCGTCGTCGGCGGTGGAGGAACCGACAATGTCGTTGGTGAACATTCCTTCGATGTTGGCGGATTTGTTGCGGTAGGTTGCGGCGAGGAATCGGGAGCCGTACAAGCCTTGTTCTTCGCCGGCTACGGCTGCGAAAACAAGGGTGGCGCGAGGGCGAGGGAAGCGTGGTTGCGACATGACGCGGGCGAGTTCAAGGGAGACAGCTACTCCTGAGGCACTGTGATGGGGTCGAACGTGAGCTTTCAATTGCTTTGAGGAGAAACCATTTGTGCCACGAAGTTTAAAAGGTGTACGTTGTTTATCCATTTGCATGTTTGAAGAGGAAATATCCAGACTCTCCCGAGATGTTGATATCGCTTCCAAAACACAAAAGTCACCCGAACAGGATGCAGATAGAAAACAGACCTCGGATAGTAAATCATAGGCCATTGCAAAGCAGATGTAGAAATGGGAACAACGTACTCATCGTTCGCCCCTGGCGCAAAGGTTGTATAATCATTCTCACCGCTCGCTCTGGAGTCATAATGTCCTGAAACAAGATAGATCCTCTCCGGCGCCTCTGTCCCCTTCAGCGTGGCAACGACATCACTGATCCGCACAGGAAACGGCACTCTTCCTCCGTCTGGCTGCTGCTCGTACCCGATGACTTCAACGCTCAGTCGGCCATCGCTTGCGTTTGCGTAGCGTTTGAATTCCGACGCGATCCAGTCCCGCGCGGCGCCGATGCCGTGGGTCGCATTTGTCTGGGTGGAGAGCGTATGCCGCGTGCCAAAGGATACGAGCTTGCGGATCGAGGCTTCGATTCGTTGGGGCGAAATCTGCGAGAGGATCGATTGCAGGTCTTTCGAGGGCTCTTGGGGCGTGTTGGGAGTGCCGGCGTTCGTGGATGGCCAGGAGGCAGCGGGGCAGGAGAATAGGGATGATTCATTGGCAAATGCGCTGGGCAATCCACGGGCAGGATTGGGACTTGTCAAAGGTTGAGCAGAGGCTGGCGCGCAGAACAAGAAGAGTAGTAGCACCAAAGTGCTGCAGGCACAGATGCAACTTGAGAGATACATTTCCTTGTATCTGGCGAGTGTCAGAGTCACCGATTCATCGAATTGATTCCAGTGGCATTCTGGCTCCTAGTTACTATATACATAGTAATATATAGCGATCAACAGCGCTCCCCAGAAGAGGGGAAGAAGACGAGTCCATGGCGGGAACAGGGATCAATATGGATGCTGCAGATGAGATTCTGTGAGCTGTGAGCAGTGTTTCGCCCATGAAGCCAGAGTGATTAACCTTCAACTATCAGTCGTTAGCATCAAGCGAGTTTCATGGGGATAACGATGTAACCTGCCTTTCCCAGTGTCAATGGCATCGCAAGCAGGGGGGTCGTCGTATGAACCTGACGTGAAGAATTGCTAGCAGATTTAGTCTGAATCAATGACTGAGAAGACAATAAAGTGAGATCTGGGAGTTGGTTGTTTGCTTTCCTATCAGTCCTCGTGGGGATGTCGATGAGTGGCCATCATAATAAGACAATGCTGATACATGATCCAGTGGGAGAAGGCTGAGTTATGTTTGTCTACAAGTAAAATACAATTGCAAGGCTCTACTAACTTAGTACTATTTGTTCAATGCAAAGAATTGATTGACTGAAGGCAGTTTAACATAGAAAAGCACAAAGATTCCACAAAACTTCGTGCATACATACAAATACTGCTGACAGGATAGAAATCTGTTTACTCTTCGACCATTACGCCCTTCCTTTCCCCTTTCCCCTCGCCCGCCGTCTACGACCAGAATGCACACTTGCAGCAGCGTTATCGAGGCTTGGAAAGTCCTCGAGCGGGTCCTCAGAATACGAACTGCTGGCTTGAGACCCGGTTTCAGCCCGCATAGGCCGACTCTTTTGTTCGGCAAGGCTTAGTTGCAGCGCGAGTTCAAAATCGGTGATTTCTTGCTGAGTAGTGCCTTGTCTCATATCGGTAGAGGGACCGCTCATGGGGCATGGCAAATGCAGTGCTGCAGAGCTAACCAGGACAGGTTCGGACATGGTTTCCTCTGGGGTAGCTGTGGATGAGCATACGTCTTTCAGGCTGCGATGAATGGCTTCTGCAAGATCTGGTTCTAGGTCTTCATTTACTGCTTCAAGGGTTTGGGGTTCCAATCCCGAATCATGACTTGGCACAGAGGATGAGGATGAGATTTGCTCTTGTGTGGTGACTGAATTCTGCGGAGCGATAGTCCCACATGAGTAACTTGTTCCAGCGCTGCTTTGGCTTTCTCGTCTCTTCCTTTCATCACTGGTGTATGATTCCTCGCTGAGCATGCAAGCGTAGGCCAGGAGCTGCTCTTCGCTTGCCCCAGAGCCAAGCAGGTCAACTCCAAATCTCCCGCTCAGAAGACGCCGTTCTTTTTCGCGCTCTTTCTTCTGCCTTTCCAACTCAAGCCGTTCATTCATGATGTAATCTTTCAATGCACCCCGTCCAGTGTGAGAATACCGATCGGTTTCCGATGAACGATTACTTCCACGTTGAGAATATCGTAGGCGACGTTTATTCCCCTTGTACTGATCGGCTGCCGAAGAGCTGTATGACCAGTACCGTAATTGAGTTCCTAGAGACACGATACCTCTAAGACGCGTTGGATCAGGGTCAAGACATATAGCTCCAGCAGCATAGAAATTGTGTCCAACACCTTGCACAGACGCCTCGGCTTGCTGAAGACGGCGGCGAGCCCTGGAAGAAAATCTTGAGTTGAGCGTGCGAATAGGTTGTAAGGACGACCCAAGAGGATCCCACGCCTGCACCAAGCCATCATTACCACCATGAACCAGGTAAAGCGAAGTCAGTCCCAAAGCCGAGATTTGAGGAGAGTCTGTATGAATGATTCGAACTGGATCAATGTGGTTGGCTATCTCAGTGTTCTGTGAAACAGGTGCCCTGATATCCCAAACGATAACGGTACCAGTAGAGGTCCCAATGGCCAGAAATCGCGCTCTATGACCGGGTATCTGAGCCGGGACTAGTGGTTGACTCGAGCTTGATACCGGAGTCGATATTTCAGAAGACCCTGGGCTACCGCACATGCCGAGAAGTGGATCTTCCGACGTAGTCAACTGAGCGATACTCGACATATCAATGGCGGTCGTGGTAATCTGGGCAGTCTTCGGTAAATCTAGTGTCAAGTTTGACTCTGTCCACATCGCTGTCGCGAGTGTTGCTTGGGAGCCACTGGAATCACTGGATGCCGACGAGTGCGGCACGTTGGTCGATCCTGAATCTCCAAAAATCGATGGAAGCCCTGTGGCAGACTGTACGCGAGGGAAGGCTTCCGTTTGAGCTGCTGGTAGAGCAGAGCTAAACTTGAGACGTGTAAATCTTCTCAAAGACGCCGGTTGTTCCGCAGTTTTACCACAGGCGATCACAGTAACAGATTCCCCAGCACCATGATTATCGTCCCCAGCGAAATCCACTTCGAGTTTTCGTTGCATGTCCCATCCTTGGCATACCTTTCTGAAATGCTTCGGCTTGAAAGCCAGGTATTCTTCAATTTCAGCAGTCTCCGCAGCAACTTGGGCTTGATTTAGTCCCATAGAGTGACTCGACGATCTTGGAGTATAGCTTCCATCGACAGCGCGTGTGTTGAATGGATCTGGCTGTGCGGCTCGACGAGTTGCTTCAATGAGTTCCCAGCGTGCCGTTCTGCCAGTGTCCCACGCCAACTGGTCAAGCTGCTCAGGGCTTAGCTTGGAGTTTATTTCCCGTTGGAGAGGAATCTCCGAGAGATAAAACACCTCGCCAAGTGCATTTAAAACAATAGCCGAAATGCGGCGATGTGCGTGTCGCTTAGTAGAAAAATTGTCGTCTACGCGAATTGCAATAATAGGTACACCAGGACATATAACCCATCTGGCTGTAATCTGGCCCCGCTCATATCGTTGATTGTAGGAATGGCTGGGTCCGACGGCATACGCGGTAAGAATTCCACTTGACGTTCCTGTCAAAATGCCACAGAGACCATTGGTAGTCTTCAAAACCTGAGGTGACTTTGCTATCCAAACGGAGCAGATACTGGTGCTTAACGGGACCAGTCTAGGGATTCCTAGCTGCGGTAGAGAAGGACCTTCTGCCAGGGACAAGAACCGGCCCCGCTTTTCATTGGAGGACAGAAAGTACGTGCGACCGTGAGGGCAGCCTACGCCATACACCATTCCATATTGCTGACTTACATCCATTGTATTAGGCACACCTACCCATTCGCCAGAGCCAAGACCCCATTGTATTTCACCGGGAAATGAGTCCGCGAAATGGGTGAACATTTGACGATCCGAGATACCCCATCCGCCGAGCCCCGATTTCCCTATTGCCGGCTCACTTACAGCCGCAATTCCTTGTTCGCTTGCTCCATGAATAAACACGGCCGCCTTTTTCTCTAGCCCTGAGCCAAAGGCACCGTCTATGTGAGACACCGGATAGAGCAGAAGGGAGTTGTAAGTCGTGACAGCTTGGGTAGTCGCAGAGCCAGTCCGCGGCGACCTTTGCGGGCCTGATGCTTGAGTTTCCGCTGGTCTACCTCTAGCCAGAGATCTCAACAACCGGGTCCTCAGGATGTACTCATTCCTCCAGGACGCGAGGGCTGTGAGCCGACAAAATGCGCGTTTCCTTAGGAGGCGGTGCTCGAATTCATCGGAATCAAGTCTGCTTTTTTCGGCGTCAATCGCAACAGGACCGAGAAAGTGTCGTGAAAACGCGATTCTCCATGCATGCGGAGTGGTGACCAGGCTGTTGAATCGCCGACTCACGAGGCTCATCGAAGACAGCGACGCTGGAGGAAGATGCGACAGGATGTGCGTTAACACCTCTACAATCAAATCAGCATGAGTAATGTTGGGCTCTTTCATCATGATGCCGCACCATTTGGAAAGTTCTCGATTGAGAGTCGCACTGGACCACTTGCACGAGAGGGGATCACTTTGAAACCCATCTCAAGCGGGGTTCTTGACGAGGAAAGACGTGCATTCTCATACTCGCTGATGCGATCAACAGTTGGACCGGATTTTCCTTGTTTGTCAAATTTTAGCGATTGCTCTGGGGTGCTTTTGGTCTCAGTCGGAACCGCGACAGACGACGCGTTGTCAGGTTCACTGCCAACAAACTCTCCATCCTGGCTTCCCCCATGAGAGAGGTAGCCGGCGAGAGACTGTTCACACGAGAGATTTCCATGTTGGGCAAGGGACGTTGAGTTGCTGTGGGATGGAGATTCAGTTACAGAATGTTTGATGAGCTGGTTGCTCTCTGGTTGCATAAAAGATCTGAAAACGAAAGGGGTTAGGGTGTTGCGATAGACTGAGCCAGTGACAGTTCTGGTTCAGTCAGAAGAAAGGCTGATCTGGATGCTAGATGAGTCTGCTGGATGAAAAGAAAAGAGAACGACAGCGAGAAGAGAAGAGAAGAAGAGGAAGAGGAAGTGAAGTCGTGAAGTTTGACCCCAAAGTGGATGGGTCACGTGGTCTGGCGTTCAACCGCAAATACATCGGACGACGAAGAAAAGGAATGATATCAAATCCATCAGAATACATCAGGATGGATGCGTGTAGATGTTCGACTCAAAGGCATGATAGTGGAATTCACAAATACATCTCATGCCCATCGATCTGGGAGGCTGTTTGCGAGGCTGCAGCCTAATTGTCTGAGATAACTACTCGTCGCGTCAGAGGCAAACTCTCGCGTTTGGGGATATCATCTCCATCTTCATCTTCAGCATCACCTCGCAAAGGATACATATTCATGCCTTAGACATACTGCTATCAGAACCTGAGATCGTATGAATTGGAATCGTTCATCATGCCGCTTGGAGGTACATCTCCACACCCTCGAGGACGTATACGTATGATCACTAACCTTCCACAGAAGCAGATACAATACGCATTCTCGTCTCAACCGACAATCATGTAGGCTACAATGAACGCGATCCCGTACGCGGGGATGACTCCTGGAAGACCTTCCATGAAATCATGTGTCTCGCGAAGGACCGCGACGTCGACATGGTCCTGCTCGCGGGCGACTTGTTCCACGAGAATAAGCCCTCGCGAAAGTCCATGTACCAGGTCATGCGTTCACTACGCATGAATTGCTACGGCGAGAGGCCCTGTGAGCTGGAGATTCTGAGTGATGCGAGTGAGAATTTCCAGGGGGCGTTTAACCATGTGAACTATGAAGATTTCGACATCAACGTCGCCATTCCCGTCTTTTCGATCCACGGAAACCATGATGATCCATCTGGAGAGGGCCATTTGGCCGCGCTCGATATCCTGCAGGTGTCAGGCTTGCTGAATTACTATGGCCGCACCCCCGAGTCGGATAACATCCAGATCAAACCTGTCTTACTGCAGAAGGGCCGGACCAAGTTGGCTCTATATGGCATGAGCAACGTCCGAGATGAACGACTGTTTCGAACATTTCGAGATGGCAAAGTCAAGTTCTTTCGACCTTCTATGCAGCAGAGTGACTGGTTCAATCTGATGAGCGTGCATCAGAATCACCACGCCCGGACCGAGACGGGATATCTCCCTGAGACCTTCTTACCAGATTTCATGGACTTGGTGATATGGGGTCATGAGCATGAATGCCTCATAGATCCGCGACTGAATCCAGAGACTAATTTCCATGTTATGCAGCCTGGGTCTTCGGTTGCGACGTCTCTGATACCGGGAGAAGCCGCCCCAAAACATGTCGCCATTCTCAGTATCACTGGCCGAGATTTTAAATGCGAGCCTATCCGTCTAAAAACAGTACGGCCTTTTGTGATGAAGGATATAGTCCTCCAAGAAGAGAAGGAGGCCCAACGCGTAGCGAGGAAGGAGAATAACCGCACAGAAATCACTCGCATTTTAATGACCATCGTGGATGAACTAATAGAAGAAGCTAAAATCGACTGGCTCGAATCTCAAGAAGATTTCGACGGCGAAGACTCAGACATACCTCTCCCGTTAGTCCGGCTTCGAGTAGAGACGTCCACTCCGGAAGGCAGGAGTTTCGACTGCGAAAACCCCCAACGCTTTTCCAACCGATTCGTGGGCAAGGTTGCCAATGTCAACGATGTCGTGCAATTCTACCGCAAGAAGAAGTCTGCGGCACTGGCCCGTGGCAAAACAGACGCCCCGGATGAAACCGCGGTGTCTCATCTCGCCTCTTTAGACACCGTCAAAGTTGAACGCCTCGTCCGTGAATTCCTAACTGCCCAATCGCTCACCATCCTCCCCCAAAACTCCTTTGGTGATGCAGTCTCTCAATTTGTCGACAAGGACGACAAACATGCGATGGAAATGTTTGTCAACGAGTCGCTTGAAAGCCAAATAAAGCATCTGATGGATCTGGATCGTGACAATGACGGTGGAGGTGCTGCGGAGTACGACGAAGATGAAGCGCAAGAAAGCCTGCAAGCTGCTATGGATAAATATCGCGAACAATTGGAAGATTTGTTTTCCAAGGGCAAAGGCAAACGAAGAGGTGGCAGAAAGAGATTCAAACCAAAGCCCGACGGCTGGGATAGTGAGTTCGATGGCGCGTGGGAGGACCAACCAGGTGCATTGATCCACTCCGGCCATGAGGATGATCTGGAAGCGGATGAGAATGAGGACGAGGTACCTACTACAAATCGTAAACGGGGTGCTGCAGCGGCTTCGACCCGTGGTGCTAGAGGTGGTCGAGCGCGAGGTGCGGCATCATCTCGAGGCAAGACAAGCACGACATCCGCACGCAGTCGTCGCCCGCAAGTCGTCTCCGAAGATGATGACGAGAACGAGAGTCCCGAAGACGTCGTCATGCTCGACGATGTCAATGAAGACTCTAACGAGGATCAAGACTCGCTCTTCGTCCAACAATCGCGCCCAGCTGCAGCAGCACCATCTTCGCGAACCCGCAAAACCACCACTGCAACCACCTCAGCTTCAACACGGAAACCTCCTGCCCGCGCCGCTGCTGCCACACGCGCCAAACCGTCCCAAGCAACATTAAACTTCTCTCGTTCCTCTCAACCCAGTCAAAGCCAAACAATTGCCGGGACAAGCAGTACTAGCGGGGCAGGTAGGCGGCCAACGAGGAACGCCGCAGCGAAAGCGACGAGGAATGTTGGCGTGATCAGTGATATTGAGGATGATGAGGATGATGATGCGTTTGAGCCGGTGAAGGCGGTTAGCACAAGAAGTAGAAGGAGATAATATTGCCATACTAGATAATTATCAAAGTAAGCAATTGAGAATACTTCAAAAATCCCAAACACGACTAGATTTGGTCATTCGAATCGCCTCATATATATCCCAGAGATTGACTAGGAGCTTCATATTATCCCCATGCCATCAAGAAATAACAAGCAAGTTCAGAATTGCACCTTCAATTCCACACATCATAAGGGTATATACTATATAGAAACCGTCAACATCATCCTCGTCAAACACTAATCCGTATAATTCCCGGGACGAGTAAAGGAAAAGCCTCCTCAGCCATTCCTACCATAGTCCATAGCCTTCGACCGAAAATCGGTCATCATAAAGCATCACCTCTTTCACACCTTCCTCCACCCATTCGCCCACATCACAATCATCGTCAAAACCACCGACACCACCATCACCCCCACCAACTCCACCTCTCTCTGCCATCTGCCCAGCCATATCCGCGCATCCACCCATCTCGCGCCGTTCCCACGGTCCATCAACGCCGCCCTCAATCCCGGCAGGCCGTCCAGGCTGCGATAGTTGCTATCGCGATGGAAGCTGTGCAGCTTGTTCTTCTCGACCATGACGGAGGTGTAGTTGCCGAGGGTCTCGCGGTCCTGCAGGTACGGTTTGGGCGCGTTGGTTTGCGGATCGGTGGTGAGTGCGAGACGGGGGACGCCCCAGCCGCATGATGTTTGGACCTAAGGCACGGGACGACGGGATGTAGCTCATGAGCGGTTCATTTTCTCATTTTCACTTTTTCCTTTTCTTGCTTTCTTTTAATCACCTTGAAAACATCCAACTTCACCACCGCCCTCGCTCCCACCACATGCTTGTCCTGCAGCCCCATTCGCTCCACCATCGCCCGAAACCCGCTCTCGTTCCACTCCACCACCTCGCCGCGGCAGAACAGCCGCAGGATGCGCGGACTCACCTCGAACGAGCACAGCATCACCGTGCAGCGCCCGTTCTCGCGGACGTGGCTGATCGTCTCGCTGCCGGAGCCCGTGGCGTCGATGTATGCGGCTTCATTGGGGCTGAGGAGCGAGAGGGACGCCGAGGGGAGGCCCTTGGGAGAGATGTTGACGTGCTTGCCGGTGAGGGGGGCGGAGGCGACGAAGAAGACGGGCTGGGCGAGGATCCAGGAGTGGAGGTCGGGGGTGATGGAGGGATAGAATTTGACCATGGTGAGTAGAGAGTGAATTGATAACAACTAGTTACATAGTTCTACAGTCGAGATGAGAAAAAGAAATCAATAACTACCTACATATATAGCTACATAGTTAATAAGTCTGTAAATAATAAATAAAAAAGTCGACCGTCCAGAGCCGTCGTCGCACCCACCGTCGACAGCCGGTGTGATCTGGTGCCGCCATCCCCGAGTGGAAGAGTCTCTGCAGAATTGCTTCCCTCAAGGGTCGCTTCCATTGCTTAGCGCGCCACAGCCAGGTCGTGGATTACTCGCACGAGTGTGGGAGAACTGGCCCGGAGAAATCCAGGCTTAAGTCGCGACTCGAGGATTCGAACCAGGCACCGTTGCTGCATGCATGGGTGAGAGTGCCGGCTTGAGCAGACAGTCTTCCATTAGGCCACAACAGCTAGTTAGAGAATTAAGAACGTTTTTCGCTTTCATACAGGCTATCAAGAAAGACATTGATCATCTTATGGACATGGTGTCAGAATCTCTACAGTAAATTGACCCTGGATCTTGTGTGTATTCATCTGGCCTACAGATGCCAGCTGTAGCTCACTTATTTACATGCAGAGATTTTTTCTTAACATCTTCTTACACATGACTACATTTTCAATCAATCAGAAGTCACAGTGTTGTATTTTTATTTTTTAATACATTTTTACAAATAAATTTACATTATTTTTTTAATTAACAATTCATTTATAAATTGAATTTTTAGTTTTTAAGTTAAAGTTAAACAATTATAAATTTGTAAAATAAATTAAATTTTGTTTTAATTTGATTTTTTTTTCTGTGAATACATGTTTTGTTAATTCATTATTGTTGTTATGATAAATTAATTTAAATTAAAATTTCATTAACTGCAATTTAATTTACAATTTTAATTTTATTTAAATTTTTTTTATTTTTAAGTTTTTTTTTTTCAGTATTTTAATATAATATTTTGCAGATCTTGCAAGTTTAGTTGCTTGTACAAGTTTTGAAACTTAATTTTGAAAAACATTTTAATTAATTCATTGATAATCATGCTGTTTGTTAACATGTATATAATTTAAATTCTTTCATTTATAATTTTTTACTGCAATCAATGATTATGAATATTAATATATCATAATTTGATCTGCAATTTAATTATATTTTTGTTAACAAGTTAAATTATTTGTTGATTATTACATTAAATCATTATTTTATGTTGTTCTAAATTTACAGTTAGTTTTTTTAGTAGCAAATTAATATAAATATTTTTCTTAACTGCTTGAGACAATGCTAACAACTTTGCTTTAGTTGTAAATGTAATAACAATATTTTGTTTATTAACTCATCAGTTAATTAAATTTTCAAATAACTTCATAATATATGTTTGAAAGCTCTTGCAGTCAAGAATATTATTTGCAAAAAATATATTATTAATTATAATTAATTTGTTTTCATTCTCATACATTAAAAAAAAATATTTAAATCAACTAAAATAATTCAATATTTAATTTACAATTACATAATGTTTGTTTAATAAATTTATCATAAATTACAAAAGTCTGAAAACTGCAAAAATTATATTCAGACATGTTGTAACAGCAATATATAAAAAAAATTTAATTTTTCATTAATATTTTGTAATAAACAGTTTGAAAGCTTGAACATCATTCAGAAACAGTTTTTTTTTGCTTATTGAAGTATTATTTAATGTAAATAAATCATTTGCAAGTTTGAATATTTTGTTAATATATAATGTTTGATTTAGTGAAATTTTATCTGCAGCACAATTTTTTATAATTTTTATTTTCAAAAATTATTGAAAATTTTTTTCAATTTGTAACATTTTTATTATATTTTTTGCTTTCAGCTCATTTTTCTCACAAAATTTTAGTATTATATCATCAACATAAAAAAATAAAATTATATTTTTTTTAGAAAGCAGCAAAATTTATGTAATATTTATTTAAATTTTAATTTCAGCAGCTTCTGCATAAAAAATTTTTGTCAAAAATTAAAAAATTTTTAAATTATAAAAAATTTTATTCAATCATAAAATTATATTTTTCTTTCATTTGCTCAGCAACATTTACATGTAAACTTTTTCATTTAACAAAATATGTACAAAAACATTAACAGTATTATATTACTTCAATTTTAAATTAAATCAAATTGCTACAATTATCATAATTTGAAAAAATCTTGCTGCTAGAGTTGTCACATATATATTTTCTGCTTTGATTTTTGCTTGTTGATTTTTTTTCATCACAAGTTTTATCTTGCATTTGATGTATTTCTTGTACTTGTCAAATTTATATATATATGTTTACATGCAATTAAGAATCTGACAATTATATATATATTTTTTCTTAACAAATAATCACAAATTCATCAGTCTATGACTTTACAAATGATTTTTTCAGTTTGTTTAAATTGCTCTGCTAACAAATGATTTTGCATTTTATTTTGATAAATTGAAGCATCTGAAAAATTCTTGCAATGTAAAATATATAAATTTTTAAAATTGCATTTTATTAAACACTTCACATCTGCTCTTGTAATTATTTTATTTTTTATACATTTTATTCATTATATTTTTCTTTCAGTCACAAATGCAGTTTTTTAAAATTCAAAAAATTAATTAAAGCAATAAATTTTTTTTATATTATTATTTTAATTATATAACAGTTAAAAAACTTGCTTCAGATGTTTCTGAAAATATAAAATACAAATCACAAAAATTCATCTTGATAAAATCTTGCTTAGTTATTGAAAAGAAATTTTGTATGTCAGTTAAACTGTTTGTAAAATTTGTAATGTTTAGAAAAAAATTAAATATTTCATCATTTTTAATTTTTGTTTTTTTTGAGATTTTTTCACTTCAGCAAGAAAAGTCTCATATCATTTTTGTGATGAATTTTCAATTTTTTTTTTGTTGAAGTGAATTTTCTGACTTATCAGATTTTAAAATTTTTTGCAAAAATTTTTGCAGTTTTTCTACATTCAGATGTTTAAATTGATTTTTAATTGCTTTTTTGAGTTGTTTAATATTTTCATTGAAAAACTCATTTTCATTAAATATAACATTCTGAATGCAAATTATTGTATTGATTATAAAATTTCAAATTCAGTAAATATTTGTTGAGTTATATTTTATAAAAAACTTTATTTAAATTTTTAATTTGAATTTTTTTAATCATTGAATCTTCTTTAACACTTCACTTGTTAAGACAAACATTTTGCAGTTATATACACATAAATGTGCATGTTAATTTTTTTTTTTTAATTTCAGCATCATTTCTGCATGAAATTCACATGTAAAAACAATTATAAAAAACTTTCAATCATACATTTATTTTAAAATTTAATTGTATAAATATACAATCATTCAGTTTATTTTAAATCACAACTTGTTCAGCAGTCTGATTATTTCTTTCATTGCACATAATTTTTTTTATTATTGTTTTTAATTATTCTGCAGCTTCATTAAAATTTTGCATGTGAAATAAAAACTGTTTCTTCATTATATTTTTCTCATTAAGAAAATTATTAATGATTTTGTTGTTAAATATTTTGTTGTCAGATTCAATGATTCACACTTTGAAATTATGAAATTTCATGAGCATCAATCAATGTTTTAGAGCTGTTAGAATTTTCATATGCTCACACAAAAGTAAGTAATAATTTTAAGTAAAATCTGATCAACAGTTCATTATAATCATCATTCATTTCACATTTCAAATTTTCATTTTATAATTATGAAAATTTATTGCTATCTTCATCTTCAGAGTCAACAAAAGCTTTCTGAATTTTCTTCAGATTTGTTATTTTGTTTTTGAGTAATCACAATCATTACATTTTACAACTTTAAAATCTTGAATTCAGGCACTCATAATACATTTAATAAGCTGTTGTAGTGAGGTTTCTGCTAATATCATTGGAATGTCAGCACAACATCTAGTTTGAGTTGATGTTTCATACTGATCTGAAGCTTCTTAACATGTGAGCTGCTAGTTAGCAGTTAAGTTATGCTTTGCTTATAATGTATTTTATATTGACTTTCACCTGCATTTATATTATGAAGAATATGTTGTCTTGCTTTTTGAGAAGAGCAAGCAATCAGTTCAATACAACTTGAACTATAAGCTGATATTTTTTTTATTATATAGCTACTATACAGCTGCTTGTTATCTTTTATTTGAAGCTTCAAACTTGCTTGTTCATTTATTTCTACATGAATAATCATCTAAAATAATCAAAATAGTTAATTGCTAAACTCACTGTTACAGTTCTGATTATTTTTCTTTATATAACTAGTTTGAAGTCATGTCACTGCTATCTGAAAAAAATATATTGAAAAAAAACAGTTTTCTAAAACAGCAGTTCAATCTGAGAAAAATCTTAATTACATACAAAAATTACAAAAAAAATTTACTGTTCTGAAAAATATTTCTGAACTGAATGATTTTAAATCAGCAAACCCAATATTTAAATTTATTTTTACAAGTTTATTTAATCAAGAGCAATTTAATCAGTTGATTGATGCTTTAATGCTGACACATCACAGTAAGAAAAAGAAGTTTTCTGAATCTGAATTATATTATAGCAAGAATCACAAGAAATATTAACAATAAGCACATTCAGTAGAGAATTATTTTAATAATAAATCAGATATATATATTACAGAGAAGAATAAGATTTAATACACAACAGCAAGATTATAAAATAATGTTCAATTAGCTTGATTTCTTGAGCAGAAGTTGATTGATTTGAACAATTATACATGAATTTAATTTAAGTTATTTTTTTTGAATCAAATCAAGATGTCAGAAAATCACAGAATATTAGCTAATAAAAATGACTGAAATTACATCAACACTTTATGCAATCAATTATCAATTTTGAACATGTTTACATTAATCAATGAAATGAGATGAAGTTTTCTATCTCATTATGTCAGAAGAATGAATTTTGAGATTAATGTTGTTTTAATAAATTAATCTCAAAATTTTATAATGTTATCATGTCACATCAGCAGATATCTTGCAGAGTAATCAAAATAACTTTGCAGAAAGCTTACATAAAACAAGTACAGAATAAAATTGCTAAAAATCAACAAAACTTTGAACATCAGCAGCAACAAAAGTTAAGATAATGTAATTTTGATAAAAAACAAAAAAATAATTCAAAAAATCAGAATCAAGCAGTAAAAAAATCATGATTTACATCACATTATACTGCAGAAGAAAAGCAAAAATATAAAAAAAAACAAAAAAAAAATTATTGTTTTATTTGTAATGAAATAAATCACATGAGTCTGAAATGCTTAAAACAGCAGCAAAAAGAATTTGATTAATCAAAAAAAAAATTAACTAATCATTAAATTTACAAAAGTCAGCAGCAAATATGCTGCAAAATGACAAAAAATCAAAATAACAAACAAACATAAAAGAATTTGTTTTAACTGCATTTATTCAATCTGAACAGTGTTTTGTATTTTAAAATACATTATTAAATTTTGAACTTACTTGTGAATTTGTTTCATATTACAAGCTGTTGCAAAGTGACTGAAAATCTGCTGCTGAGTTGCAGAAATCAGCTAAAATGATGAATAAAATAAAAACAATTTGTTATAATGAAATTAATATTTCATTTAAGATTTTTGATTCATTCAGAACAGCTAAGTTATTTAATAAATATTTCTTGATTATTAATTTGTTGTGTTACAATATGATATTCAATAATTATTGATTAGCTGAAATTAACTCTTTAATTAATTGAACTACTGCTTCTTGATGTTATTGTGTTGAAAAATTTGCAAAGTTGTGAGTTGAATTTTCAAAAAGATTTTTCAAAATTATCAGACATGACATGATTTATTTTTTATTAACTGAAACAGTAAATTCACAAAAAAATTTGATGAAAATATCAGAATTATCAGATATTTATTCTGATTTTGAACACATATTTTTTTAAAAAAAAAACAGATATTTTTTCAGATATTTCTGTGAAACATTTTATTGATTTTCAAGAAGGCAAAATGTCTTTGTGAAAGTAGTTATATTCTTTCTCAGCAGTGAAGCTTTATACTTTGCAGAAATATTTAAAAGATAATCAACAAAAAAATTAAATATAATTGTTAATTAATTTAGCAAATACATCAATTCTTTTCTTCAAGAAAGCAAACAAATCATTACAACTATGTGTTGATTATTGAGAATTGAATGCAATTATAATTAAAAATCATTACTCTCTATCTCAGATAAACAAGCTATTGAATCAGTTGAATGGCACAAAATATCTTACTAAATTTGATTTACATGACACATATCATCTGATTCATCAACTTCAAATTAAAAGAGAAGATGAATGAAAAACTGCTTTTCAAATTTAATATGAACATTTTGAATATCTAGTATTGTCATTTGATGTCTACAATGCTTTTGCAATCTTTCAAATATATATCAATGATGCTTTTCAAGATATTCTGAATATGTTTATTATTGTTTATCTTGATGATATTTTGATTTATTTTCAGACTGAAGAGAAGCATATTCATCATATTTGAAAAAATTTTTGTGATTATCTCACTACAAGTTTTATGCTAAGTTATTTAAATGTGAATTTCATAAGACAAAAGTTAAATTTTTAAAATTTATAATTGAAAAAAACAGTATTCATCTAAATGCTAGTCAGCTGAATATTATTCACAAATAATCAAAATTTACATCAATTTCTGATATTCAAGTTTTTCTGAGCTTCATGAGTTTTTTTTGAAGATTTATATATAATTATACTAAGTTGACTGCTTCTCTGACTGATTTTTTACAAAGCAGTAATCAATCAAAGCAATTTATGTTGTCACAAGATTGAAGAAACTCACAAAGTTTTTGAAAATCTGAAGCAAGCTTTTGAAAAATCATCACTGCTTATTCATTATGATTTGAATAAGAAAACTTTGATGATTACTGATGCATCAGAATACATAATTGCTGTTATATTGCTTCAATCAGACAATGAATTAGAAAAACAAACTACACATTGACATTCAGTTGCTTTTTATTCATGAAAAATGAATGACATCAAAAAATATTATAAAGTGCATGATCAAGAACTTTTAGTTATTATGAAATTTTTTTATCATTGAAGACACTATTTAAAAAACACTAAGCAGTCATTTCACATTCAAACTGATTATGTCAATTTGCATTATTTTTTCATCACAAAATTGTTAAATAACAAACAAATTTATTAAACTGAGAAACTCACAGCATTTGATTTTACATTGAAATATAAGCTGAAAATACTGAATTTTGTCAACACTTTTTCACAGTGACAGAACTACAAATTTTTTAATATGCAAGAGCATAAAATTGAATTATTTTTTATTTTACAACAGAAATTAAATTTCAGTTTAATGAGAGAAGTTGTGAATCTTAACACATTTATCTCAACAGAAAAAAATTGTTCAGAAAGTCTTGCTTCAAGATTGCTAGAGATAAAATCAGCTAGCAAAAAAAATGCTTATATCTCATCAAGATTAAGCATGTGTGAACTGCTACAAAAAATTCAGAAAAAAAAAATTTTTTTATTGATACTTTTGAGACTTTGATGACTACTATCTTCATTGCTACAAAATCATGAAAACACTTAGCCATGAATTTTATCATCAGTTTATCATCATTGCTGTGAGGTGGCATCATTTATGATGTTATATTAATGATGACTGACAGATTTATCAAAATGACTAAGTATTTTTCAACAATAAAAAAAATCAAAACTTTTAAATTAGTAAATATATTTATTAATGAAATTATTAAATGTTATGAATTTTTTGAGTTTATTGTTTTTGACAAAAATTCATTGTTTACTAGTCACTACTGAGCTGATTTTTGCTATCATTTAAATGTTATCTGTCAGTTAAGCACTGCTTTTCATTCTCAAACAAATGATATAACTGAATGATTGAATCAAACATTAAAGCAATATTTTTGTATTTATAGTTTTTATCAACAAGATAATTGAGCTAAATTATTACTGACTGCTGAGTTTGCATATAATAACAGCAAGCATTTAATTATAAATCAGTTTTCTTTCTTTATGTTATATGATTATAACTTACAGATTTCTATCAATCTTCTATCTGATTCATTTTTTCAAGTTTCAAAATCAAGTCAACAGCTTTAAAAACTTTATGATGCTCAAAAACAAGCAGTGAAATTGCTGCAACAAGTTTTTGAGACACAAGTTATATATTATGATAAAAAGCATAAATCAATGTAATTTAATATCAGCAATATGATTTTATTATCTAAAAAGAATTTGAAAATCTGAAGATCTTCAGAAAAGTTAAATGATTAATATTTAAAATTTTTTTCAGTAATTGCTATTTGCAGATCACAAGCTTATATGTTGCAGCTTCTCAAAAACTATGATTAAATTAACTCAACATTTCATGTTTTTTTACTTGAATCTTGTTTATAATATAGCAGAAAACAATCTTCTGAACTGCAGTCAATTATTATTAATAACAAAAAAAATCATGAAAAGTTAAAAAGATTTTGAATAAATGAATTTTTCATAACAAAATTCAACATTTAGTCAAGTGAAAAGAATATTCTTCATATGAAAATCAGTAATTATCATTGACTAATTTAGCAAATGCTACTGAGTTATTACAAAAATTTGAAATCAAACAAAATTTTCAGACAACAGTTAAGAAACAGCAAACTAGAAGGCAAAAAGCTGTTATGCAATAACTGAATTTGATTTAAACTGCAATTAAAGATTAATTTTTATTCATAAAACCAAATTGAAAACAACTAAATATCAGACTGAAGTTACATCACAAAGAAACAGCAGTTAAATAATTACAAGATTTTCTCATTATTAAATTCAATATTATTTTCATCATATGATGCTTTCTTAAACTTTTTTTCAAAATGCTCATTCAGCAATTCATTTAAAGCATATATGTTATTAGCAAGAGCAATGATAACATTACAATGCTTTTCTGTAATGCTCTGATTAATTGCAACTTTATTGCTGTTATTTTTCTTACTGACCATTAGTTTAATATTGATTGCATGAAAAAATTTATTTATTTTTAATTTGAATTTTTTGCACATTTTTTCATAAATTTCAGTATTTTCCAGAATCAAGAGCACAAATTTTTGTATAACAGCAAGATTTTTGTTCAACTGCAGCAAAAATGACATACATTTTTTTTAATTTTTCTGACAATAATCATATTTATTATAATTATGCAAACAAATGCATCAAAGTCTCAGCTTTTTCTTTAATTACTTAACACATTGAACACATATGAAACACAGCACAGTAATTTTTTCACTGTTATTGAGCAACTTTTCATTAGATACTTCAACAAAAACAGCATTGATTGTTATAAATTCTGAAGTCAACAAAGCAACAAACAAAGCAATCAGTGGCACAAACAGAATATTTTTTTTTAAACATCAGATTGTAAAAAGTTATTAACAATTAAGCAGATAAAAAACAGCATATTTATTAACAACAGCAATCTCAGCAGCAGCAGCAAGAAAATTCAAAATCTTAAAAGCAATATTTTTTTTCAGAATAATATTTTCTTCAATAATAATAAATGACTCAACAGCAGTTTCATTGCAGTTTTTCTGCTTAGAAATAAAATGCATCATTCATTATATTTAATATTAGTTAGAAAAAGAAATATTGATTAAAAATCTTACAAAAAATTTTTTTTAAAGCAAACTCTTTTCAGCCAGCAGAACAGAATATTTAGCAAATATTTGTTTAGAAAAACACATCAAACAACAAAATAAATTTTCTGCTATATCAACAGCAATTAACAATAAATTTTCTTTTATCTGATAACAACTTATCTGATGATGCAGGCATTTTTACAAGAAAATAAACTTAAAAAAAAAAGAAAAATTGAACTGCTTGAAAAACAATTGAGATTTTATATTATTTTATGAGCACATATTTATGAACACATTGAAATTTTCAACATTTTATTTTTTAGTTATATTGCTGCTATCTTACTGTTTGTTGTTTCTTTACACATATTGCAAAAATTAGTTAAATGTTCAAAATTAATATTTCTGAGCTCAAGATCAAGCTTCAAATAAAAAAAAATAATTGTCATATCAATTCAAAGCTTCTTAACACATGAGCTGCTAGTTAGCAGTTAAGTTATGCTTTGCTTATGACATATTTTATATTGACTTTCATCTGCATGTATATTATGAAGAATATATTATCTTGTTTTTTGAAAAAAAACAAGCAATCAGTTCAATACAACTTAAACTATAAGCTGATACTTTTTTTTTATTATATAACTATTATACAGCTGCTTGTTATTTTCTATTTGAAGCTTCAAACTTGCTTGTTCATCTATCACTACATGAATAATCATCTAAAATAATCAAGACAGTTGATTGCTAAACTCATCATTACATGATGATTATTATGATTTAATATTATAAATAGTTGCTTTTAACATTTTCTGCAATATTTTTTTCTTAATCTTACAGATATGTTATGCTTGTGTTATTGTTTTTCTTTTTTATCATTAGCTAGTCATACTGAATATTATTGTGTTTCTTATTTACTTATTGAAGTTGTTTATTGAGATGACTACTACAGCAGCCACTCTTACTTCATATACTATGAGATAATTATAGTACTTGAGCATCTACAGTTTACATGATAAATATATTATTTATTTGCTCTCACAGATGATTTATCATGTGATATGTCTTCAGATGCTCATTATTTTTAGTCATATTTCTTGACACAACAAATTTTCTGCTTCATTGTTTCAATTGTTCTGAGTTGACATGTTCAGTTCATAAATGTCAGTATAACACATCTTCACTTAAGAATTTTCAGCTCATTCAAAAATTGTAAAAATTTCTGCAGATAAAAAACATCTGCTTAAAGTACAAATGATCTGCAGATATGTTTTTCATAATGTATTAATTATGCACTTTCATTAAAATTGTTATTTTTTTATTGATTGATTTCTTTCAGATGCAGTTGAACTTTCAACATGTGTTTCATCAATAATCTGATTGTTAAAGCTTTTGTAAAAACATCAGATTTATTGCAAAATTTTCACAATACACAATATTATAAAATTTTAAAATTTTTCATTTATTTTTATTTTTTCTTCAGTAGCAAACATTTATATTAACATCATTATAATTTTTTATAAAAATAATTATTTTGCTTACAATTAGATTGTCTTCAGTTGAAGCAGTCTGAAAATGTAAAAATCAAGATATTTTATTAAAAATATAAAGTGTAGAGTCTGAGTTCAGTATTAACAAGTTTTTTAGTGAATAATTTTCAATTTCAAATAATGCTTAATGATTTAGTAAAAAGATTGAATTCTGAATTTTCACATTTTTTATCAGTTTTTCACTTAATTTATTAAAAATTTTGATAAAAAATTTGAAAATTTTTAAATTCATGCCTTCAATATTTTTCATCTTCACATTTTTCAACTGAAGCAAATTTAGTTATTTTGAAGTTTTTTTGTTTGATTGCATGCATTGCAGTTCATTTTTATTTTTTTTAAATTAATTATAATTTTTTAATTTTCTTCATTAATTCTAAAAAAATTTTCAGAATTTTTTTCTGTATTTTTAACAACTTAAATTATTTAAATACAAGTTTTGAGAAAGTAATTCAGCATGCTTTCAGTTTATGTTTGACTGATTCACACATTTTGCAATCATTTGAATTTGTAATTTGTGATTTGATTGTTAACTGCTGCAAATCATTGAAAATTGAATTTTTGTTTTGTTGTTTTTTTTTGTGAGCAAATGTTTTATTTTTGTTTTCATTTTTTGATTTTTTTGATTCAAATGATTCTTCTCTAGAAGCATTTTCATTCAGAAGCTCAAAAATTTTTAAATCATTTGTAAATTAAATAATGACAATATTTTTTATAATAACTTTACATTTTTAAATTTTAATTAAAACTGACTTCAGATGTTGACAGAAATGAGCAGTTAGCTCATAAAAATTAAGATTTTCAGTATTGATTTGATTTCTAGAATGTATTTTGTAAAAATTTATTTAATTTACATGTGCAAAATCTTGTTACAATTATTTTTTCAGCATTCTAAATCAATTCTTGCTGTCAAACATAAATCAGAGTTTTTTGACTTTTTAATAATTTATTGTTAATTTAAATACATTCACTTATTTTGTTCAATTTTTGACAAATGTTTTCAAATTGCAAATATATTCAAAATAATTTTTTAATTTATTATTTATTTCCTTAATTTTATTTTGTACTTTAATTTTCAGCTTGAAATATTGAATTGCAAATGAATTTTTAAATTTGCAGCATTCAAATTTATAATTCTTGCAAATTATTATTTTCATTCATGCATTCAGCTTGTTAAACACATTCAATTGCTTTTTATAACTTGTCAGATCACACTTATATTCACAAAATTGCAATAAATAAATTTAATGCTTTAAATTTTAAATTTTGTATTTTTTGTTAAACATTTTTTTCATCAGATTTTTTTGAATAATTTTCACAAATGTTTGCAAGTTAATAATAAAAATATTGATTATAAAAATTCTTCAGATATTTTTTGCTGATAAATTATATATAAAAATAAAGTAAAAAATTTATTCAGTTGATGTATAAAGTAGGTGTGAGATGACTACTATTCACTTAATCAATAAGAAAATCAATAAGCAAAGAATATAATTGTTAGGCAAAAGAGATTGCCACTGATTTTCTCAATGAAGAAAGAAATCAATGTGTTATTTATATGTGTGTTATGCTTGTTAAAGCTAATCAAATTAAAACTAGTTACATTGAGAAAAGAAGTGATGTTAGCTTTTGTGAAGCTTATGACTGAAATCTTACAGTTTTTTTCTCTTTGTGAAGGCTTTAATCTTTTCAGAGCATATAAGCTCAATAATTATTAAAGTTTTAATAAAAAATTTTTGTGAAAACTAAAAAACTCTGGGAGAAAAAAATTGTTTCTTTGTGAGAAAAAAAAATGTTTTTTTAGCTAACAAAAAGACTTTGTGATACAGATAATATCAGTTATATTAAATTTCATTGTAACAGTTCTATCATTTACTAAACTTTTGTGAATTAGATTTGATGATGTAAGCATTGACTTTCATCACTTCAGTTTTGTAAAATATCTTCATGAAAGCAGTTGCTGATTTGTGAAGCAAAAAAAATTTGTTGAAATCATCTGACTGTGCATGATCTTGAGAAAACATCATGAATTTTAATTAAAAAATGCATGATGATTTTGATGATCATGATGAGATTTAAACTTATGATCTTCATTGTTGCAGTTGTATGTAATACAGCTGTGTCAGTCAGACAATTATTGCTGTAATTTTTTGTTTTAATTTGTAAAAATTCACTTTTCATTTGTGAAGATGAATCTTTTCTAATTAAATATAATTTAACTTTGTGAAAGTGATAACAACAGCTTTTAGCAACTCAGCTTTTTTTTTTTTTTTTGATTAAATCAAAATTCATTTTCAGTGAATACAATTTTTCTGACATCAGATTCATCAGTTTCATCAAAAAAAAAAACTTTGCAAGAGATTTTTATTGCTTTACAGCTGAAATGAGACTCTGTGAGTTTATATTGATTTTGTAAGTGATTGACATTGCAAGCTATCAGTCTTGTGAGTCATTTGATTTTTGTGAATCAACACAAGCTGAGTTAAGTTTTTGCAAATTGAGCTAACTGAGAGTATAGTGCACAATTATGATTAAAATCAATTTCAACAACAATATATCATCATGTTTTGCTCAAACACTTCAGAAGAAAATAAACTTTAATTTATTATGTTATTGAATATAAAAAATTTTGATGCTGAAATGTTGATGAGTGCTGACTTTGTGAACAATTTTTATGTTTTGTGAATAAATTTGAGATTTTGTAAGATAAAATTATGAAATTTCAGCAGAGTTTGCTTTGCAAATGTTTTTTGCAAGCTTTCATCCTAACAATTTTATAGTTTTTTTCTTTGTGACAAGTTTTCAGAGTCTGAATTCATGTTTTGAAAATTTTTAATTTGTACAGAAAAATGATTCTGATGCTTTTTTTTATGAGTGAATATTTTTTAATGTAAAGCTGTCAATTGATTTTGATGAGTTCAGCAAGTTTTTGTGATCAAACTTTAATGAGTTTTTTTTGCAAACAGATTCTGATTAACTTTGCTGCTTTTTGTGAGCAAAATCAGATTCTGACAAGTTAATTTCATCATGAAATGCAAGAATTTAATCTGCATGTGCAGATTTTGTAAGCAATTTTTGCTGTTTGTTTTGTTGAGTCTGAGCATTCATTTCATTATGATAATAAAATGCAACTGACTTCATAAGTCATTAATTTTGCATTAGTGATGCAGATAATTCTGAGAGTTTTTAATTTTACATCAGTGATGTAAATAATTTTAATAATTTCTGCTGATTGTGCTGCTGTTTTTTTTGCTTTGTGACAAATTTTTATAAATGTGTTTGTTCTGCTGCTGAGTGATTGTGAAAAAAATGTATTTTATTTTTTTATAAAAGTATTTCTGCAGAATGATTCTAAAGAATAAAAAACTGATTATAATGTGCTGATCAATGTTCTGTGATGTTATTAATGAGATTGTCAAACTTCACTGATGATTTTATAAAATGTTTAAATGACAAGTTGTTTTCATAATCTGTCTTCTAAAAATTGCTTTGAAAAATGTTTGTCAGTTACATTAATGACATTTTCAAAATTGTTTTTGTCATCAGTTGATACTGAAGTGGAGAATCTGTTGTGTCAAGAAATATGGCTAAGGATGGTGGGCATCTGGGGGCATATCACATGATAAATCACCTGTGGGAGCAAATAGATAACATATCTATCATGTAGGCTGTAGATGCTCAAGTACTATGGCCATCTCATAGTATGAGAGAATGGTGGCCACCATAGCAGCCACCTCAATAGAGAACTTCAATAGATGAATAAGAAACACAATGGTATTCAGTATAACTAACTAAGAATAAGAGAGAAAGCAATAACATAAGCATGACATACTGTGTAAGACAAAAAAAAAGATGTCACAGAAGATGTTGAAAGCAATTATTTATAATACTAGATCATAATAATCACCAATTCAGACTAGATGTTGAGCCAGCACTCTAATGATATCAGCAGAAACCCCACTACAACTTCTTCATTCATTAAGAATTGACATCCTCTGTCAATTTCATAGAAAAACAACAAAATTTCCAATTTTCATAATGAATAAACAGCAAAACAAAACAACAAAATATAATCAAATTTAAATCAATTTCAAATCAGATTATCAACATATATTATTCAATTTGTGTATATCAGTAATGATCAGCACTTTCATTCAGTTCTGATGTTGAGGCATGAAAAGAAATTGAATCTGACATGACTGTTTCTGAGTTGATGTTGTTTTTCATGCAATAATCTCAAGACACATTTTCAAAAATCAGCTCTTCATTGACAAAGGTTTGTTGCAGGCATTTCATAGTCTCTCTTGCTGCATTCTTTCATCAATTTGCAATATAAGCACAGGCAGCTGACAAATCTTCTTCAAAAAGTATGTCTAGATTCTTGATCACATTCAGGCTAATTCACTTCTTTCATTCAATCAATGCATCTGAGATTGAGTCTAATCTCTGTAGTTGTATCACAGCTGAAAATGCATATGAAACTGTTGCATATTTGTTTGAATGTTTGAATGATGATGTAAATTCTGAAACAAGATTTTTATGTGCAGCAGAAAGCTGTGATCATGTTTCTGCTTCATTGACTTCAAAATGCTCATGATTCTTCTGAATAGCTACATATCATGATAGCATTGTACACTGTTTTTTTTTACATGACTCATGAGCATCATGCAGAAGTAGTGACACAATAACTCTGATGTCATCAGACTGACACATCACATTCATTCAGTTAATTTCAAAGTTCAATGCATCTTGACAGATGTACATACTATTCTTGATATGATGTATATAGCCATCTGTCATCAGCTCTCTGACTTTCACTCTTTTTCATCATTCTTCAATCTTGTTGTGCATTTCTGACAGAATTTGCATGCAATCTTCAGTCACTTCAGCTGTTAGTGTAAATGATTTTTGAATCATGTTCTTATCTCTTCTGCCACTGAGAATTGAAGAAACATTGAGATCAATATGACAGAAAAATGTTTTGTCATCTGATTTCACATATTTGACATAGTATGAGTAGCTTATCAGTCTTCAAGCATGATCATGATGCAATATCACATATCAAAAATAATATGCTTAATTTTGACACATTAGCTGCTGATCAATGCTGTGATACATGATTTGAAGCCACTTATAGTTATTTCAATCATTAATCAATTTTTAATGATGATGATACATATTGAATTCTTGGTTGACTTGATCTGATACACACATTTTGTCATATGTCAGTATCTCATTATTTCATCAGAGCATTAACTTTCAAACAACAACAAATTCAGTCTCAAGTCATTTCTTCTTCAATTTCTTTCTGTCAACATTCTTAACTTCAGTGATGTTGAGATATCAGTTGTAATTGAAGCTTTTCATTGCCACAACTCTTGAAACTAATGATTTGTGCACAAATTTGTAAATGCTCAAGGCATTTTCTGATTGCACAGAACAACTTGCAATTCTGAACCAATTGTAAGTCTTCTCATTTGTTTTCACCTTATCAATATTTAGTTGACTGTCATATAAATGCTTGAGGCAATCTATCAGTTGCTGATGAATGAGTGTTCTCATTTGCAACTCAAATTTTGATGTCATAAGCTTTGCATGATCATGACATAATTTTGTCTCAGAAATATTCTTAAATGTCTTCACAATTGACTTCAGAATTCAAATGAGCTCCTGCTCAGATCATTGCTTCATTTTTCTGATCTTTATCAGTGTTGCTTTTTCAAATTCTTGACAGTAACATTTTTCTGTATTTGCAATGCACACTGTATCTTGTTGTTCATTTGACAGAACTTTCTCATCACTCTCTGGCAGAATTGCAAAATTTTGATTTTTGTTAAGTAAGTTCTGTGTTGCCAATATCACAGCAATTCTCTGACTGTGATGTACTGAATGATTTGATTGATCAGTTGAATTCATCAGCATGCTGATCAATTCTTTTGAGCTTAGCACAAACTCTGATTCATCATTATGATTTTCATCTTATGTTCAAATTGACAACTGACTGTGAACTGATGCATCACTAGCACTTCAACTATGAATGTCTTCCATTGCTGTATCTCTTGATGATGCAATAAATGATCTCAGACTTCTCACAATAAACTGACAAAAACTTGAATTTACTGCTGAACTTTCTGCAATCATTTGTCATGAGCTTCTTACTGAACTTTCTAACACAGCAAGTGATCTTGATGAGCTGCTCACTCTCAGAATCATTCTGCAGATAACAAGTTCATGTTGATCAATAATTAATTTTGCTAAATTCATGTTCTGCTTGTCTAATTTCTTCAGTGAAATTTCTTCATTGTTTGTCACAAAGTTAAAGTCTCTGACATTTGATTCAATTGATTTTCTGTGGCCTGCATTCTGATGGGTGACCCTGCACACAATCAACACATTAACATGTTGAATGAATGTCTTTCAGTCTCTGAACTTTTTCAGCATCATTCTCAATCTTTGTGCCACTCAGAGTGACATGATGAATTGAAACATGAACTCAATTTTATCTCTTCTTCATTGCTTCATCAGTCTGTTCTTTATTTCTGCCATTTTTCAGCATTTCTTTTCTATCTTTGTCATGATAAGTTGGGACTCATGAAAGTCATCTTGGAAATTTGCATGCATGTAATGCACTCAGAACCTGAAGTTCTCAACATATGCATAGAAATCTGTTATCAATTCCTCAAGGATTTGCTGCATTCTCATGAGTTCATTCATTAATTCCAGCTGAAAATCATATCTCTGATTTGCTGGTTGGCTTTCAATTCAACTAATGATGTTGTTCATGCTGGCAAACTGTGTCTGTTCTATGATGATTGCAGTTCACTGAGCCAGCACTTGCTGAAGCTGCAGTGTGTTTGCTGACTGCATCAGCTGAATTGATCTATTGTCTGGATTTGACATTGCTGATTGATGAATTTATTATTTTTTTGGAAAAAAAATTCAATAAGAAGATGATGGAATTGTTGCCTGTGAAGCTGTATCAAATGCAAGAGAAAAGCAGTAAGAAACTTGCTAAAGAAAACTGAATATCAAATGAGAAAAAGCAGTAGATTTAAAACTGATTATCTCAATGCAGAAAAGTGAAGTTAACTATGCAGAAAAGTGAATTTAACATCAACAGTTAATGTAAACCAGTGAATTTTTGCACAAAAGTGAATTTTTCAGCCAAAGTTGATGACAATTTTCAACAACATTGTATAGAATCAGTGAATTTCATCAAGCAAAAGTGAAGGCAAATTCTCAATTTCTTCATTCATTGAAATTCAAAATCATTCTCAACATTCTTCAATTCATTCAACATTTTTATACCACCACATCAAATTCCCAATCTTTCAGTAAAAGATTTGTATTATCCAATCATTCTATATTCTCATCATCATCTTGATTATCTTTCTCATTATCTTTCTCATTAACAGAGTCACCATCTTTCCTATAAACATTCAAATTCTGTCTTTCATGATACTTCTTAATTCAATCATCACTAACTGAATCTGTCATTTCTGTCTCATTTAGCTTTTTCAAATGATAAACATCTCTTTTCTGATTGACTGACTTGACTTTATAAGGTTCTAATCACCAAAATCAGAGTTTGTTGCTTCAAGACATATTCTGTTTGCTCTTCATATCATGAAGCAATATCAAATCTTCTGGCTGCAATGAATTAGATCAAATATTATGAATGTCATCAAAGTATTTCTTATTGGCATTCTGCATTCATCACTTGTAATGAGCTGCCTCTTTCATATTCTCATCTCATCATTCAATCTGCTGTGCTCACAACATCAAGAGCTTCTTGATAGTTCATACTGATTGCCACAGCAAGATTTGCCACATTGAAACATTCAATTCAATTGACAGTACTGCTTTCTGATTCATTAGTAGTCAATATGATGTCATTTCAGTGCTTGTCTTGACAGTCATTCAGTCAGTCATTAGTATCAAGAGCAAGTGTTTCATCCAATCTTTTTCAGTTCTCTTGATAGCCTTTGCTAATTCATCAGCCAAAGCTTTATGATCAACTTCAATCATTTCATTAGCTTGTGCATGGTAGAGAGAGATAATTATTCTTATAATTTCATGTCTCTTCATCAACTCTTCCACCACATTCTTGTTTTCAGAGCCTTCATTCATTATGAATATGCATGAGTGTTCTCATCAGCAGATAATATTCTCATAAAGAAATACAGCAACATTTTGAGCAGTTGCTTTTTGAAGAGCTCAAGCTTTCATTCAGTTGAAAAAGTCACATCTTGCAATCACTAGATAATTTCATCTTCAACATGATGACATGTGTATAATATTAACATCAATCTTCTCTCAACAAGTAGAAGTTCATGTTGGATGAAGCTTCTTCTGCATTCTTTAACTGTCTCAAAACTGACACTCTTTGCAATGCTTTGTATAGAAAGAGACATCTCAATATATCTCAAGTCACCAGTATCTAGCATTGACAGCATTATAAATTTCTTCACATTTTTTATGATCAAACTCATCATGCAATTGCCTCAGAATTTTTTTTTGCTGTTTCAGATCATCAACAACTCAGCAAACTGGCACACTCTTTTCTGCACATTTAAACAGCTGATTGTCTTTCATCAAGAACTTGATTGCCTTTTTTCAGAAATGATAGTACTTCTTGTCTGTCATGTTTTTGAGTTTTTGTAGAAAAGTAAGAAATCTTGCTATCTTCTCTGATTCTTCAGAGTAAAACTGATTCAATATTCTAATTTTTTGATTCTCAATTCATTCAGCAAACATCTGAAAAGAAGTGATATCAAAGATATTCTCATCACTGTCATCACTAATCTCTTCATTTTCTTCTTGTGGTTGTCTTGACAGTTCATCAGCAGCAGTATGCTTTGTACTCAGCACATGCTTAACAGTGAAGTCAAAAAATCATATTCAAGCAATTCAATTGTTAATCAATGCTTCTGGCACATCTGTTGATGTTTGATTCAACTGTGTCATCAAGATCTTCACATTCACTTTCAGCACAAAGAGAACATCATATATTCAATGCCTGAATTTCTTGAATGTTTTTAGCACTGCTCTGCATTCTTTTTTTTCAGCATTATATTTCAACTCTGCAGCATTTCAAATCTCTGAATCATATCAAGCAGAATGTCTAGCATCTCTCTGATGTTGCATCAAACAGCCACCTCAATCAAGATCACTTGCATCCATCACAACAATAATATTCAATGGATCTTGATCATAATTGATTGGCAAGATCATGGGGAACAAACATAATCTATTCTTGAGAGTGTTAAAGGCCTCATTCTGTGAGTCACTTCACTCTCATGCCACATTCTTTCTCAGTAATTTATACAAAGGCTCTGCTATTCATTCATAATGTTTAACCAATACTCAAAAATACCCAGTAACTTCTAGAAAACTGTGCAGTTGTGTTGTGTTCTCTGGCATCAGTCATTTCATCATTTTCTTCATCTTTTTCTCTTTCAGTCATCATTCATTCTGATCACAGACCCAACCAACAACATTCATTTTCAACATAACAAACTGAGTCTTCATGCCTGCAAGCATGACTTCACTTATCTCAATCAGTCACAAGATGTGATTCAAATTCATAAAGTGCTCAAAAACAAAACATCTTATCTCTGACATAATCTCTTCATCATTGTATCACAATCACAGACTCTTGATGCCAATATCATCAATGAAAGCTCTGATGACATGGGGCATGACATTTCACAGTATGTTCATAATCTCTCACTGAGCAACTTCAGAAGAATTTGTTGCACTCTGAATTAATGTGATATGTTTAAACAGATTTATCAGTGTTAATATGATCATCATGTCTCTAGACTCTATCACTAATGAAAAATTGTCATAACTTGAGAATAAATCTGCCAGTGTCATAATAATTTGCCCTGCAAAGTCTTCAGCAAATTCATCACAGTTAGAGAAAATGTTTGAATTTCTTATTGTCACTGCATTATACAGATGAGCAGCATTCATCAAACAAAACTTCTCAGTCTTCTTCTTTTCAATCAGAAAGTAAAAATTTGTATAAGATTCATGACAAGACTCTAGTGTTTCTGCTGTCAATCAATTCTTAACAATTTCAATTATCTTCTTATTCAATGCTCTTAAAATTCTGTAGTTCTTTGCTCACCATGCTTTGTGAGATATCATCTTAATAACTGACAGAGGGAATACTTCTGAATGTATCTGATCAAGCTCTTTGAAATTCCAAGCTAATGCCTCTTCTCTCTTGAACAGAATTGCTAGAAAAAGCTTCTTCTTTCTTGATAACAATTTCAATTCTATCTTCAGCTTCTCTATACACTTCTGCATCAATTGTTGTCCAGTGGGAAAAGTGACTATACAAGATTTAATGTATTTGTCAAATTCAGTTGAAAATTCAATTCATTTCTTCTCTGAATGATATTTCTTCAGACAAACAGAAATTCAATTGATCATGCATTCTGATTTGCTCTCATCAAATTTTCCAGAAGTCTGCAATCAAATCTTGTCAGTTTTTTTTTTGTAAAGTGTATTTACCTTCACATTTTCTGACTTTCAAGTTTTTTTTTTAGACTCAATTCTATACACTGTATTCTTCTTCTTCTTTTTCTTTCATTTCAAGCCTCAAGTTTCATTGAGCTTGAAGTTTCTGAATCTTGACTGACCAGTGTTCCATTCACAATTGTTTATGTCAGTTTTTGTTGAGTGTTGCTTCATAAAAAATTTCATAGCAGATCCCAGAATTGGCCAGTATACATTCTGTGAGTGCATTTCAATATGCACATTGATTGTATCATAATGTCTTAATACTGATCAGAATCACTGCAGCTCTCTATATCACTAAAATCACATCTCATCTTCTGATTGATTCATTTGATTCACCAGCATGCTGGTGAATTCTTTTGAGTTTAGTGCAAATTCTAATCTTTCATCATCATCACCAGCCTTCACAGCACTACTTTCAACACTTCTGTCATCAAATCTCACTTTCTCTGATACACATCTTGCTGTCATCACTCAACAATCTCTGTCTTCTTTCTCAAACATGCTGTCAGACACACTTTTATCTTCAGCAAATGTCTCTCTGACATGACACTTGTTTACTTATTTAAATTCTTCTTGTTCTCATTTCATTTTCTACTGTCACAATTCAGAAACATATCAACAGCAAATTTGACAGTTCAACACAATGATTTAAAATTCTGAAATTTCAGGCAACACATTCACTTCTCATTATATATTTCACATAGAACATTGCTGCTTTTCAAAATTCTTGCATCTCAATTAATCATGTGCTGAAATGATCATTCAAGAATAATGTCATAATTGCCTTCATCAACAATAAAAAATGATGTGTGAATAACAAAATTTTTTATCTGAACAGAAACATCATCACAGCAGACTGTGATTGAAATGATGTGTTCAGTCTGAATCATCATGATAATTCTCAGATCATATCATATGTTCAAGTTCAATTTTCTTGCAATTTCAATCAACATCACATTGATTTCTGAATCAGTGTCAAGTAGAGCTTTAAGCTTCAAGTCTTGTATTGTGATTGATATCATTATCAACTGAGTGGCATAAATCACATTCTTATCATATACAGACTCAGATTGTATCACTTTTTTCTGCTTAACACTGACTTTGACTAATTCTGACATTTCAACAAAGCTTCATGACTTGCCAGTCTGGCTTGCACTAAACATTTTCTTATGCAGTGTTGAAGATACATCAAAAAGCTCACAAATCATCATCTGAATTGTTTCATTCAAAATTTTCTTCATTATTTTCTGTGAATCAGTTGCATTTCTCAATCAATTGACAAGACAATCAGCAATATTGTATTGTCTCTTTGCTTTCTCTTTTGACTTGTTCTTCTCTTCATCAAACATGACATCTGCCATTGCATGATCTGAGTTAGCAAATCAAACATTTTTCTTGACAGAACACTTAATGATTTCTGACTCATATCTGCTCTCACAATGTGTTTTTGATACAACAATTTTATCATGAGTGATGAATCTCTTTTGATCAGTGCTAGTTTTATTCACTGCATATTCTGCATTAACTGTCACTGTGTGATCTGCATTGACAGAAACTTCATACTCATTCAGTTCTTTCTCAGACTCAGAATCAGAAGATTCATCAATGATCATGTCAATTCTGACAATTTGAATTTTCAGCTGACTAACAGAAGCTTGTTCTGTTTCTTTCTTCTTAGACTCTGAGCTCTTCTTTTTGAGACTCAGATTGGCTTCTTCTTCACTCATGCTGTGTATCATGTGCATGTTTGAAATTTCAAATCATATTGAAACAGACACAAGTTCTTGTCTGAATGCTTTCATTCACAACTGTTCTTGTTGATCAATATGACAAAATTCTTGATAATAATCAGTGTAGTATTCCTCACACTGATTTTGAAAATGACCAGCTTGTTCACAATAAAAGCATGATGATCTGCCACTCTCAAAAGAAATAATACTCTGTCTGTGATCACTGCTTCTTTCATGATCTCAATCATCACATTCTTCTCTTTTTTCTCAATCATATGACAACAACATCACTGAATATTGCATCTGCTGATTCTGATTCAGTGCAGAATTTGAATGACATGAAATCTGAGCATTGGCATTTTGAAAATTTGAAATGTCAATCAAATTGTCATCTCACATAAGCATCTGAGTCTGATTGACTGTCTGAGGTTGTGGGTTCATACTTTGCATGCCAGTCAGACATTTCACATTGACACACATTGTCAATGTTATGTTGGCAAATTTTTTAGTCAGACAATCAACAGCACTCTCCAGCTTCTCTTTCTCTTTGAATTTCATGCTAGAAGCATTGACTTTAATCTTGTTCTTTTTCTTGCTTGTATTCAGAGCTGATGTGTTGCCAGTTCTTACAATTATATTTGAAACATCAAATATGCAAGAATACTGAATAGATGACTTGTTGACTAGTTGATAAATCTTCCCCAGCTGTCACATTTTCTGAACAGAGCCTTTCTCATCTTCAAAGACATTCTTATCACTCTCATATCATTCAATCAGCCCTATAGTGACTCACACTATCTCATCAAAGTCAATGATGATTGTATCATCTACAAGATTCAATTTGATCTTATCAATAACTTTCTGTCATAGCTTTTTTGATAAGTCTCATAGAAACCACATTGCCCATGTATAATTATTCAATCAGTCATTGACTAGTACAGTTTTTGACACTGTAACAAACTCATGAACATAGACACATATAAAGAAATTTCATTTGTATTTTGTATAAACTATAAATTTCAAGTACTCTCATCAGTGTATCTTATGAGTAATGTTCTGTTTCTGAAACTCATGAATCACTTTCTCCACAAAGTCATCTCAGTTCTCACTTGCATAATTATTTAGAGTTTTCATTCAATCTTCAATTCAAGTAACACAATATCAAGTAATCTGCTTCAGTATCTTTTTGTTGATAGTAATATCATAGTTCACACAAAGCTGATGAAATCACTCACAAAACAAGATAGCATCTGAATCATCAAATCATGAAGCATTGACAGTACTTGAGATAGGCATAAACATGTGGTTATAAATCACAATCTCTCTACTGTTGGTGCTGACTGATGTTGTCTGTTCATGACTCACAGTTACAGCAAAATTCTTATAAAAGCTCATCTTGAAATTGTCTGACATTGTTTCATTAGTGATGCATAAATCAGTGAATTTGCTGTTGCAGACATCATACAGGCTGTCTCACAGAATAATTCATCTCATAAAAAGTATTAGCAAGTTTCTGAATAACAACACATCAAACAAGAGCATTAAAAACTGACACACAGCAGTGATACTGCTTTAACATGCAATTTACATCAACAAATAAGAATAACACAAATACATCATCAACTTTTTTTTTCAAAATAGGCTTTTTCAGTGCATTTCAAATGAACTTGAACATTTTTGCATCTTTTTTTATTCTTTCTTCTCAGTATGTTATGTATGCTCAACTGTAAACACTTCATGTAGCATCTTTCAGATAAAAAAAAAAAAAACTCATTAAGTTTTTCTCTTAAACTCACTAGGCATTCTCAAACCTAATATCAAATCATCATATTTCTTATTCTTATTCATCATATTCTGCAAGCATCATTGAAGATTTTATAGAAACTGAAGATGAACACAATCATCTCATATACAGTTTCAGAAAAATTTTATTCTGCATGCATCATAGCATCATAGAAAATTCTCATTTGTTTTCATCAAATTATTTATTAACATGTATCATTCTTCTCATCTTTGAGTTCACTTAGCTGTTTCAATATCATTCATCTTATCATCATTATATCATTTTCATCTCAACTTATCCAGATATGACACCATTATGATCACCTTCTCATAGAATTCAAAATCTCAGCTTGGTCATCAAATGAAGCAGAGAATCTGTTGTGTCAAAAAATATGACTAAGAACAGTGAGCATCTGAAGACATATCACATGATAAATCATCTGTGGAAGCAAATAAATAACATATCTATCATATAGGCCATAGATGCTCAAGTACTATGGCCATCTCATAGTATGAGAGAATGGTGGCCACCATAGCAGCCACCTCAATAGAGAACTTCAATAAATGAATAAGAAACACAATGATATTCAGTATAACTAACTAAGAATAAGAGAGAAAGCAATAACATAAGCATGACATACTGTGTAAGACAAAAGAAAAAGTGTCATGGGAGATGTTGAAAGCAACTACTTATAATACTAGACCATAATAGTCATCAACCTGAACTAGGTGTTGAGCCAGCACCCTAATGATATCAGCAGAAACCTCACTACAATACTAATTTCAGATTTTTCATCAGAAAGCTCTGCTGGATCAGAGCATCAATTCTCAAATCAATTAATTTGATTGATGTAACTGATTGAGAAAGTTTTGTGATTTAAATTCAGTTTTGTAAAGTGATGTTGATAATCTGAACTGAACAATTATTTTTATGTAAACAAAAATGTAATCAGTGTTAAGAACTGAACATAACTTATAAAATTTGTCAGTTTGTCTTGTGTGTATCTGATGAATTTTGTGAAAAATGCAATAATTGTTTTTATTGAGATGTTTTCTGCTTTTTTCAGAAGTAAAAGCATTTCAGTATGCAATTATAATGAAGATAAAAATGAGATGTTGTGATATGCAGTAAATCATGTAATATGAATTTATTATCAAGAATATAATTATCATTGAAATTCAAACATTTTTTCATATAAAACTTGTAAAATAAATAACTAAAATTGTTTGTGAATATTATATACATGTTATGCTTTCTCAAAATAAAATCTCTAGTTTTTTGTGAAATGATAAAAAACTTGCAAGTCAGATTTGTCAGAATTGACATTATAATATTTGATAAGAAATTTTTGTAAGTGTCTGAAATTTGCAGCAGATTTTCAAATGAACTCATTTTTCTTGCTTTTATATTTTTTTTATTAAACAAGATACTGAAGTTGTTAACATTTTTTGTAAAAATTAATTATGATTCTGACTTGAAATTTTTGTTTTTCTTCAAATACTTTATGAACTGAATGATGAGTTGTGCTATCAACATTATTTATTTTTTTGTGATTGTGAAGCAAGAATACATGAAAAACATTGTGAATGCTTGTAAAATCTGATGAAAGTTTCAGATGATAAGCTTGCTTGTTTATTTTTTTCATAATTTTACAAGAGTCAGTGTGTAAAAAATCAAGTTTTTTATTTGCATGAGCTGTCTTGATATTTTTTAAGCTAAATCAAATTTTATTTTCAACAATATAAAATTTTAATGTGTGCTTCTTGTCATAATACTTTTTCTGATAAACTTGTGTTTTTGTGAGAGACTTTCTGACTTAATCTTGATATTTGTGAATGATGTTCATCTGATTCTGAGAGTTTTTTATCTCAAAAATATACTTGCTTGATTTTGCAAGAATCATTCATGAATTTAGCTCATACATGACTTAAAAAAAATTTTTTTATTAAAAAATGCTAAAAATTATTGTAAGCAAACTCAGCAAGAAACAATCAGAGTATTCAGTTATTTTAATTGTAGTTGACAAAGCTTTGCAAATATTGTTTCAGAATATTATTCAATTGCTTAATTTGATTATTCATCTAAAAGTAAAAAGCAGTATTTAAATTGTGTGAGATTTTCAGTATGTGTAAAAAATCACTTTAAAATTCACTGATGAATAAAAATTCACAGTTAAAAATTATATTCAGAAATATTTCATGAAGTTTTATAATTTTGTAAACAATAAAATGTGTTAATTGCTCTGCATTGAGCTTCTTAATCACAGAAATAAAATGAGTCATTTTGCTAAAATGATTAACAATCACTAGAATGCAATCAAACTCAGCTTTCTTAATGTTTTTACTTCATGAAAAATTGATGATGACATTCATACTGATTTGATCTCAAGAATTCATGAAAATTGACAATAAATTAAACTCTTCATGTGATTTAATTCTGATAATTTGTGAATTTATGCATACTTCACAAAATTTGCAGTATTTCTGAATCATATTCTTCATTTATGATCAATAATATTTTTGTGAAAGTAATTTGTGAATTTGCTTTGTAGCAAAATAATTTATCAAAAATGTATCATGATGTTGTCTGACTAACTCTAGTTGTAGAATCTTGTTGACTGAAATGTATAAATGATTATTGTAAAACAATATGTTTTCATTAAAAGTTCATTTCTTCACAAATTGAAAGTGAAACTTCATTTTTTTTTTTTAATTTTTGCTGTGTGCTTGTCAGCATTTAGCAGTTCAAATAATGCTGAAATAAAATTGCAAAATGTTTCATTTGTTTTGTAAAAATTTTCAATATTATAAAAATTTTCATCATAAACTAGTTTGTAAATACTTGTGATTTTCAGTTCAAATTTTTTATTCTAATACATTTTGTTTGAAAAAATTTTTGTGAGTAATTTCTTGATTTATATCATAAACTTTGCAAAAAGAGATTATGCATTATTTTTTTTTTCAAGAAATTTGAATGAAGCATCTGTCAGCTTAAGCTTTTTATCAGCACAGTTTGTTTTCTCAAGAAAATGCATGATATGAAGCTGATTTACAATTTCATGCTCTTGAATGTTTTTGTGATTTATTTCTTCTGCATAGTCTGACTGTTACAAAAATTCATCAGCTGAGTTTTTTTTTTTTCTGATGTTTTACAATAAATCAAAAAACTGTTAATTTTTGAGCTCAATGAACTTGTTATCTAGATAAGTTTTTTGCTGTTGTGAAGTAATGAAAATTATCATGATTTGTCATTACTAAAACAGACTTTTGTGAGCTTTTTAGTTAATAATGTCAGTGGTTAAAAAATTCAACAATGACTAAAGGTTTTTGATCATGAATATCATAATTGTGTTCTGCAGATTTCATTTTCTGTGAATACACAGTTACAAATATTCAATTTTGAAAATCATTCAATTGAATAATGATTTCTGAAATGATAAAATCAAAAACATCAGTTTTAAAATGTATTTAGCAATCAGAGTTGAAGTGATGAAGCATGACAGCATTTACAAAATTTTTTTTCAAAATATAAAAAACTTTGTGAGTTTTTTTTGTGAGAAAATTTTTTTCATTTTTTTTATTCAATTCTTGTTTCTTGCAATGTCTGATTTTTTTATTTTGTTTTCTGCTCTTCAGTATATTAGTAAAATCCAAAATGATTTTTTAGAACTTCAGAATAAAATGATGATAAAAGTTTGTGAATTTTAAAAATATTTAAATATTTTTTTGTGAATTGAATTCTGATCAGATCAAAATGATTTTCATATGTGATTTTTTTATAAATATTTCATCAGCTGATATAATATATCTGAAAAAATTTATTTTGTAAACATTAAAATAACACTTGAAGATTTTGCAGAAAAAATCTATTGTCATGAATGTTTTCAAAACTTGATGAACATGTTGAATATGATTTTTTTCATTTGTGAAGTATATCACAACATCATTTAAATAAATTATCATAAAAGCATCACAATTGTGAAGAATCTTGTTAATATAAAACTGAAAAGCAGTTGAAGTATTTGATAAATCAAAAAAAATCACACAATATTCAAAAAGTTTTAGAGATGTGCAAAAAACAGTTTTTCATTCATTTTTCTTCTGAATGTGAAAATAATGATAAACATTTTTGACATCAAAATGAGTGAAAATTTTAACACTTGTGAGATGCTTCAAAAGCTTCTCAATTAATGATAGTGAGTAGCAATTCTTCACAATTTTGAAGTTCAAGTTGTGATAGTTCACACACATTTGTAGATTATCATTTTTTTTGAAAGCAAACATAATTAATGCTTTCACAAAAAATTTGAAAAATTAAATAAAATCATGATCAATTGTATTGTTGAGATATTTGTGAAGTGTTTCAGTTTCATTTTCTGAAAATTAATAAATAAAATCAAAAATGAGTTTTTTTTCAGATTTAAGTTTAATAATTAAGTTTTTCTTTCAGTGAGAAGTCAGTTTTCAAGCTTTTTGTTCACTGAAAGCTTTTGTGAGATTTTTATAAACTTCAGATATTTGAAGATTATAATTCATGATGATTATTCTCTCAATTTTGTAATATGTCATCACATAAATAAACTTCTTCTCTTGCATTAGATTTTTTACATTAACTGATTGAATTACTGTGAGTGAATCACACAAAGTTTTCTGAAAATGAATTGAATAATTTTTTTATGAGATGATGAAATTATGTTGTGAAAGTCAAGTTATGTTTAGAATTATATCATTATTTATATTGACAATAATGACTTGCTTGTGAAAGATTTGTGCTTGATTTTAAGAATTTCAATACTTGAAAATAATGTTTGTAACATCTTCAGCATCAAGAGATGCTTGATTTTTTTCAGTAATTTTGAAAAAAATTTTCATTAAATGTATTTTCAGTTCTAGTGACTTTGTGAGATCAGAACTGATGATGAGAAAAATGCAGTAAAAATTCACATAAACTGATTATTTATGCTCAGTAAATGATTTTACAGAAAATGCACTTAATTAAATAAAAAACATGAACAGAAAATTGACATCAGATAATTGCATTATTTTAAAATTATTTTTTTTCAAATTTTTAGATTTTTATTTTTTTTTTGAAACAATCAGAAAATTTATATTTTTTTTCATTACAATTGTAGCAAGTGATATTTATGAGATTGATTTTACTATTAAATTTGTTTTTCTTATTTTTTGTAAAATTTTTTGTTTTTTTTTTAGATTTTTTTTTAAATTAATTTTGTTGAGATTTATTCACAGAAGTCTTTGCAGAATTTTCATTTTTTTTTAAAAGTGAGAGTAAAATGCAATTGTGTGATGATGACAGTTATTTTATGAAAAGTATCTGAAAGTTTTTCTTGTTTGTTGAGTTTGAAATACATTGATTTATTCATAATTCACAAAAATAAATGTTTCATTCATTCAGCATGATTTTTGATTTCATCATTTATTTTGTGAAGTTTTTATTTAAATTAAATGTGAAATTCATTGTCAGTTTCATTATTATTTTTTTGTAAATGAAAAAGAAATTGTCATGAGTTTCTGATAATGTTTTGTAAATCATTTAAATCAGAAAATAAAAAAATTTTCATTTTTTTTCAAATGTTTTTTGTTGAGTTTTTCTTCACAAAGTTTTTTTATTTTTTTTAAAATATATAGTGAAATTTAGTTTTTACATAATTTACTTTCTGAGAATCTTCAATTTTTGTGAATTCAGTTGAGAATTTAATCTTGAAAAAAAATTTATAAAATTTAATAAAAATGACAATTTTATAATCAGATTTCAGTTCAGACAGTTTATATCATCTAGCTTTTTTGATTAAATTTTTCTGTTGAGTAAACACATCTAAAAATTTTGTTTGAATGTATTTTTTTAAATCAACTCTTGATTATTCTGAAAGTAAAATCATGTTTTTTAGAAGCTGATTTTATTTGTGAAGCTTCTCAAAAAACATGATTTTAATGATGAAACATTTGTAAAATGTAAAAAATGTATTGATGAATTTTTTGCAAATAAATTCAGAATTTTTTAATTTTGTATTTTGAGTAAAAAATGTTTTTTTGTGAGAAAATTTTACTGTTTCATGAAATATTTCTGAAATCACTTTCATTTAAGAATTGACAGATGATGAAGATTCTTTACAAGAATTTTCATAAAAAATAAAAAAAACAAATGTTTTTTTTTTGTTTTTGAGAGTCATTCTGAGTGTACTTTTCAAAAAAATAACAAAATATAAAAATAAAATAAAAAATTTATTCAGTTGATGTATAAAGTAGATGTGAGATGACTACTATTCACTTAATTAATAAGAAAATCAATAAGCAAAGAATATAGTTGTTAGGCAAAAGAGATTGCCACTGATTCTCTCAATGAAGAGAGAAATCAGTGTGTTATTTATATGTGTGTTATGCTCACTAAAGCTAATCAAATTAAGACTAGTTACATTGAGAAAAGAAGTGGTGTTAGCTTTCATGAAGCTTACAGCTGAGATCTTACATTATATTTAATAATTTATTTTATTTTATATACACAATTTAAAGCAAAAAAATTTTTTATAATTATTTTTTGAAGCTTCTGCAATGACAAAATATCATTAAAAATTTTAATTTTTACTTTTAGAAATTTTATTTTGTATTTAAAATTATTTTTTCAAAGTTTTCAGTCATACAAATTATTTAAAATTATTTCAGTTTTCTTATTATTTAACATGATGTTAATTCAAAAATAAATTTTAAATAATTGTAATAAAATCAGTTTTGAATCTTTAAATCAACAAATAAAACAAGCAGATAATAAAAATTTCAAATAATACAGAACTAGCAATAAATTTTTGAATGTTGTGATTTTTAACTGTCAGAATCTCTACAGTAAATTGATTTTGAATCTTGTGTGTATTCATCTGATCTACAGATGTCAGTCATAGTTCACTTATTTACATGCAGAGATTTTTTCTTGATACCCCCTTACATGTGACTACATTTCCAACCAATCAGGAGCCACAGTGTTGTGCCTCTATTTTCCAACACATGGATGTAATTCTCCTCTTCCACTCCTTGCAACTGGAATTTCAAATCATTGAATCAATCATGAAGGTCATTTTCCATAAGATTCGTAACTAACTTGTTAACTAACTGACTAATAATCGAGAGTACAACCTGTGATGCTAACAGAAACAGAATACAGCCAGACAAGATAGACACGCTTGTTTAACCGAACATGGCATCTCCCAGGCGGATACGGACCGCCTTGATCTGGGTATAGTTGTCGAGTGCATATTCTACAGGGCCCCAAAGTCAGTGCCGTCATCCTTTTGTTTTCTCGGGTGGGGAGAAGCTGCTTACCGCCCAACTCACGGCCCAAACCAGACTCTTTAAAGCCACCGAACGGCGTCTGGTAGGAAAGCAGATTGTAGCAGTTTACCCAGACAGTTCTACATTTGATCAGTTTCTCTCATCTTTCTATTTTGAACAAAAAAAATAAAATAAAAAAATGAGATAGCACTCACCCTGCTCGGACCTCATTGGATACGCGGAATGCAGTGTTCAAGTCCTTGGTGTGGATAGCGGCCGCGAGACCTAGTCAGACATACTCGTCAGTCACAGTTGGAGGAGAGCTACGGCCACAACTGCATCTTTACCATAGTTGGTGCTGTTGGCGATCTTGATCGCGTCCTCTTCCGTCTTGAATTTCTGGATGGAGCACACAGGACCGAAAATCTCCTCCTTCACGATGCTCATGTCTTCGTTGACATTGCTGAAAATCGTGGGCTGGATATAGTATCCCTCGGAACCGTGACGCTCGCCGCCGATCTCGACCTTGGCACCGGCCTTCTTTCCCTGGTCGATGTAGCTCATGATACGGTCAAACTGGAGCTGGGAGACCTGTGGTCCTTGGAAGGTCTCTGGGTGGAAGGGGTCGCCAATTTTGTTCTCCACAGCACGGGCCTTGAAGCGCTCCAGGAACTCGTCATAGATCCCTTCCTGGACGAGGATCCGACTGCCCGCACAGCAGCATTGGCCGTGGTTGAAGTAGATCCCAAAGTTGACCCAGGAGATGGCATTGTCGATATCGGCATCGTTGAAGACGATGTTGGGAGACTTACCACCCAGTTCCAGTGTGACTTTTTTGAGATTGCTCTTCGCCGCTGCCTGGAGAATCTGACGACCAACAATGGTGGAACCGGTGAACGCAACTTTGTCAATATCCATGTGCGACGAAATGGCAGCACCCGCGATACGGCCGAAGCCAGAGATGACGTTGATGACGCCCGGGGGGAATCCAGCTTCTTTGACCAAGGTGCAAGCATACAAGGCACTCAGAGGAGTCTGTTCAGCAGTTTTGAGGACCACGGTGTTACCCGCAGCAACCGCAGGACCGATCTTCCAAGCCCACATCAGCAGTGGGAAATTCCAGGGAATGATCTGCCCACAGACTCCGACGGGCTCATGACGGGTGTAGTTAAAGGTCTCATGATCGGTATCGATGACCTGGCCGTGGATCTTGTCGGCCCAACCACCATAGTATCTGATACAGCCGGCGGAGGCGGCCACGTCGGCCTTGGCCATTGAGAAGGCCTTGCCGTTGTCCAGAGCTTCCACGGCGGCGAGAGCATCCGAGTGTTCCTCCAACAAATCGGCCAGCTTGACGAGCATGCGGCCTCGAGCGGTGGGGGTGACCTTTTTCCATTCACCTTCAAAGGCCTTGCGGGCGGCGGCAACGGCAATGTCGACATCCTTCTCTGTGGCTTCGTGGACGGCGACGATGGGTTTTTCGTTGTGGGGATTGATGGTCTCAAAGGTCTTTCCGTCTACGCCCTTGATGAACTCATTGTTGATGAACCTGGAAGGATTGAGTCTCAAGTTCAGGTCACTTGGGGGGATGCAGAGGGGAAACTTACAAACCCAGTGGCTGTTCATAGGTGCAGGATGGGGTTTCAATTTTCTGGGAGAGAGCCATGGCGACGATGGATGAAGATGTGATGGATAAAGAGATGGAGAATAAGAAAAGAAAAGAAAAGAAAAGAAAAGAAAAGAGAAGAGAAGAGAACAGAAGAGAGGCTGGACTAGAATGTGAAGCTGTTCGTTTATACGAGCTGAGTTGGGGTTTGGGCGGGGAGAAGGGTGGCAATCGGGAGGGGTAATAATTAATAATGATCAGTCAACGACCTAAAGACTAAAGTATCGAATCCGGGAAATAGTTGGTATGAATTGGTTAGTTGATCTCGTGTAGGCATGATTGCTCAACAGATCTCACTGATTGACTGACAATTCGAATTCTACATACATAGTTAGCTTCTCTAGTTATCAATGCATCAATTAATATCTGTCTGCTGCACATTCAACTCCCTCCTTCACTTGTTTCTCTGCATCCTCGATCTGCTCTGATCCGATCGCATCTCGTCTCATCTCATCTCCGCGTCTTCCCCTTTTCTGCCTTTCCCCGCGCTTTACCGCTGCCTCGGTCTCCCACAGCCAATCAGAACCGTTCCTTGCCACCCCGACACCCCACGGCAGATCCGTTAACCACCTAGCCAATCAGAGGCTGATCTGGCTAACGGTACTGAGTTAACTATACCCAAAACAGTTAGTTAGTTACAAGGTTATTCCTCAGATTAGTCAGCTACCCAGTCGAGCCTTGTCCAGTGAAGAATAGTGTCTCTTGCTATTCTTCAAGGATATCAGAAGCGAGATCCCATTAACATCACCCTGGAGTACTTAACATGACTTTTATCTTCGTGGATCAGGATACTCGTGAGCTCGTCTAGTTACATGCTACTTATCATCAAGACAACCTGCTAATTTCTAGATCTGCTCTCGACCTCAAGCGAACCCAATTGACCCTATCTCAAGAGGAAAGAACAAGACCAAGAAATGGATTAAAGCGTTTTCATCATGATCCTGTCACTGTCTACCTTCTATCTAAAGTCTGGAAAGATAGCAACACAGTGCCCCAAGAGGATTGAGAAGTTTGGAGATGGTTCTCGCAATAACAACAGCTTTAATACTTGTAAGACAATCTTCCAAATCAGAAATGACGTTGCAGCAGCGTTCGTTACTAGTTCTCTGCCCTTGTGGACCTTCTGTGGATAGGCGGAGGGCTACCAAACGTCCTGGAGGTTCTTGCGATTATCGTCGCGGTCGCCCGACCCGGCCGCAAAAAGTGACGCTTTAAAGAACATAGCGACGAGCAGTTAATGTCGAGGATCAATCAAGTGTTGATGCATGGTACAGTGGAAAAACGTGCCATCGACAAAGCCATACTGGTGGGACTCTCAGCAGGGCGCGCTGGGTTTGGATGCACGGTTTTGCAGCAGGGTTGAAAGGGCCGAAATTGCAAATGACAACTCCTATATACCGCAAAGAATTGCTAACTAAAGTGTTATCTACTAATGTATGTAGGCAGTTGTATTATACAGACAAACTAACAAAGAGGTATGTACGAATCTATATATCTAACAAGTGTGACTGGACTCCTGAAATCGCTCTATAGCTTTTATCAAAAACATCGAAAAGTCGCTAAGTAAAATCACTGGTGGCTATGACCTCTATTGATATGAATCCCCTTTAGTGCGTCTTTTATCTCCTGACGTTGATGTCCTTGTGTTCACCCGATCAATGTCATACGGATTCCCTTCGTACTCGCTGACCGTGCGTGACAGCCTTGATCCAACAGAGCCAGTCCTGTGCGTCCTTCGTGTCTGCTGTCTGCTAAGAGCCCGGATCGGTTCGAGAACATAACTTGGTTGAGCCTCATGTTCATCTACAGCTTCGCCAGCCGGAGTGACCTTTTCATCTTGTTCTTCCTCCTCTTCCTCCACACGAGCTTCTTCTTTCTGTTGGAGGCTCGCTTGTTGCAAGCGTCGCATGAACGCGTCCGCTTCGCCAGCGAATTTACATCTCTTTCTGATCTGGGCGCCATACTTGTAGAAGAGGAAGGGGAACGGAACGCATGCGAGTGCTAAAAAGGCGGGGATGGTAGATGCCCAGTGGATTCCGAGATTTTGATACATGTATCGTGTAAACAACGGAAAACTCGCACCAAAGAGAGATCGAAGCACGGAGTTTGCGGCTAAGACGGAAGCTGCATAGATGGTGTACGAGTCGATTAGGTAATTCATGACGCCGAGGAAGACCAGGACCATTCCAAAGCCAAACGGAACACCTGCAGCGATCGACGCCAGCCAGTGAATGGAAGGGTAGTTTGTCCACGCAAACCAAAAAAGCCCAACGGGAATCGCGACGCCACCGATCATCGATGGTGGTAAGCGGGCCTCCGGAGGTGCAAAGCCATGGTGCTTTTTCGCGACGGGGATGTATCGTTTGTTGTTATCCACGATGTTTACAACAGCAGCGATGAGCATTCCCACGAGTACTCCCAGGAACGCAAGGCCCCCAATGCCTTCATTCCAGCCACGAATCAGTTGGTAAACGAACGGAAACGCGCCGAATAACATGTAGAGAGTTCCATATACTATTGCCATGTAAATGGAGAGCAAGAGCACGATTGGCTCGCGGAACAGCAGGATCCAGGGGCGGCTGAGAGCAGTGACAAACGCTTCATGAACCGAGACGGTACCCTGATCGATGTCAATCCGGCTCCGATACACGTTCCCAGAGAGTTTGGAGAGGGTCTCTGCTCTTTTCCGAAGAAGTACGGGAGCGTAGGTCTCCGGGACCAGCAAGGAGCCAAGGATCCAGAGGACGCCGGAGAAGATGGCCAGAAAGCCCTCCACCCACCTCCATCCTTTGGTCATGCCTAAGAATCCACCAATGATCGGGCCTAGTACAGGACCTAAGAACGGCGCAATCGAAAACATCCCCATCGCCAACCCACGCTCTGAAGCGGAAAACATATCCGCAATAATCCCCCCCGCGTTTGTCAGAGGCGACGAGCCAAACGAACCGGCGAAGAACCGAAGGATGATCAACGTCCAAATGTTCTGACTTGCCGCCGCACCCGCGTTGAACGCTGTCAAGGCCATGTATGTTCCGAAAAATAGGATCTGACGGCCTAGCAATTCACTCATGGGCGCCCAAAGCAACGGACCAATTGCGAAACCCAGCACAAACAGTGACACCCCCAGCGTCACGATTTCGTTTCCCACCTTGAATTCCCGCATGATCTGGTTGGCGCCACCGGTGTATGCGGAAGAGATCAGGGCGACGGCGAGGGTGGCCATAGCAACCAGCATGGTGATGGACCATTTCCTCGTTTTGGAGAAGAGGAGAGGATTCCGGGGGTCGTGAGGGATCCATTCGACGACGTAGGGATCCTCTTCGGTGCCTGAGCCTTTATATGGGTAGTCGATTACCTCCTGGGTGACGGCGCCAGGCTGGATGACCTGGCGCCAGTAGGGTATCTTTGACGCATACGCGGGCTCTCCGTCCATGGGTTGCGCAGTAGGGCAAGTTGGGGCCACTTCCAAGGTTCAAATGAAATGAGAATTAAAGATTGAATGTATCTGCAGAGTCGTTCCTCTGGAGTTGATAAGATGAGAAAGAGAGTATTTTTTTGCAACAAATTCTTGCGGTCTGCTTATTCATGTAATAGAGTACATGAACAGCCTGAAGGACCTTTTTGAGTGATATCAGCTCTATATAAGTACACAGCTCTTGATTATAAAAACAAGACAGCTAACAAGAAAAGCATTCCAGAGATGCCTCGGCTTGATGAGAAATGCAGAGCGATGAGATCATGGCTTTGCCTTACTAGGTAACTAGCGAGGGCTCCGTATCCGTACTCTGTAAGTACTCGTCCGATCATGACCCAAGACGGATAATGCGTATCCACAAAGGAAGAGGCCCTTGCTCCATCATGGCAGCTAAGGGGCTTATGGAGTCGCGAACAATCTCTAGACATTTTTGTGAATACATTAGTAGTAAGTCCGCACATCAGTAAGTCATGAAGAAGATGGGATTAATAAATTAATAAAGAGTACATTCCTCTACCTCCTACATTCTAACTAGTAACCACAGTGAAAGATAAAAGATGAAAGATGACGTTGAATGTTTGACAGGTTTGGCCATCTCGGATAGTCGGCAACTAATCTTCCGAGGTTAGATGTCTGTGCTGGACTATACAATAATACGAATATTTGTATGTCAATAAGAGCTGTGATTCGTCAATGGCAGTTGGTCTGCAGGCATACTTTACTAGTGTGTAATATCGCTTACCTGATGATTACATGACCAGCAGACACGTTTGCTACATCTTCTACACAGTACATATGTTGATCTCTACTCACCATCAGAGATGAGCATTGTTTCCTTCATTCTGTCAGAGGTCTCTTCCATCCTCTTAGCCTTCCTTACCTGGTAGGGATGTATTCAGTATGGAGGCAAAATCAGCCTCCCGAGGCCATAAGACCTTGCCGTTGTTGATTCCTGAATGCCTACTTGACCAAAGGATGTTTGCTAAGGATTGGAAAGGGAATCTTTCAATGCATCTCTAGCTGGATTGCTCCAGCCAAGAATAAGCACTCAGCTTTCATTTTTGCTAAAAACTGGTTCTTTCTTTCATCTGATATCCTTGTTAGCACCACCAGTCAAACACCACAGTCCTATTGCTCTAGAGCTAGAAACACACGGAGTTCAATCTGCTTACCAAGTTGACCAAGACCCCTTTGCTGCCACGGGATCTTTGCGTTTCTTGTTAGGGGTGGTGAGGTTTTTAGAGGTTTGCCCACCCAGCCGCCCAGTAGGCTCATTGAAGGGCGTGAACGGAGCTGGGAAGGTGGCAGCGGAGCCAGAGAAGCGAGGAGGGGCGTCCTTGGGGGGAACAGGAGGAGCAGGGGCGTCAGGTCCTCCGGCGGGGGGTTCAGACGAGGCAGGAGCCGCCAAGGAGGCCAGAGAGGCGAGAACAGCAGGAGGGACCGGAGCTCCGGCGAGGACAGGGGCGGAACCAGCAGGGCCAGCGAAGATATATGTATTATATATTTTTACTGTGTCGGCGTGGGCAACATTGGGGGGGGTGTCGGCGGGCGGAGCGGGAGTAGGGGCAGGCGCCTCGGTGGCAGGAGCAGGAACGGGCCGTCTGGAGAAATAATTCTCCCTATTTCAGCATTAGCATCAAGGTATGTGCATCCTCAGCATGAAGGGCTCACCCTATTCTCCCAAGGGACGCCGCAAGTGGGTGACCCACGTAAACAATGACGGCAACCCAGATTGGCCATTGCCAATCTCCTGTCTCTTTTATAGTGGCTTTTAAGGCCCCTAGGCCTAGTTCTATTGTCGAGTTGTTAGGCATGTTTTGAGATGGAATTGTTATGATTGTTATGATTGTTATGCCTAAATTTGAAATGGGAGGAAAGGCAGAGAAGAGATGAGAGGAAAAAGAAGAGGAAGAATGCTTGAGATTGCCTGGGTTGATGCATCCAATTCACCTGCCTTCCGCTTTGGGACGAGGCAGGGTGATGAGACTCTTTTGCTCTTCCCTCTCTCTCATCTGCCTCACAGTCTCTCTCTCCATATCTCTATGATCACACGGAAACAGGATGCTAATCAAGAACCCTCGCACCTTGAGCACAGTGACTTTGTCCAGAAGAGTCTTCAACCACATCCGCAAACCCTCGATCCTGGATACAACATCCACAATACGTTGAGCAATGGGTATAAAAGAGCCTTCCATCTGGACATATCGCCCGAGGTCTCTGACAGCACCCACATCCCCTCCCACAACACCCACCCGATAATCTGCAATCGTTCACTCTTTCTGGCTGCAACATGAACTTGACTGGGTCCTGTTCCAGAAGCTTGGCCCTCCGCCGAGCAGCCATCTCATATTCTCTGACCCGTGGGCCTTTGGGCTTATGGAGACAACGGGCGTATTTGCTCTGCTCTGTCAGCCAAAGGCGCTTTCTTGTATCTGCCAGCTCTAACCCCCAGGATTTCACCTCTGACTTGTCGATATCGGCGGCCATTTCGGCGTGACGTACGATCTCTGCTTTGGCGTGTTCTCTCCATTGGATCAACTCACAGGTCGACAGGCTGCAAGACTTCATAAACTTTACCCATTCTGTTTGGGCTTCGAGGCTCTTTTTGGATGTGAATAGTTCTTTTGCTTTGCGAATCCCACTGGCGATTCTGTACAGATGCAAGTTGTCGAATATTGGCTCGAGACAGCCGATGGTGAATAGGGTTGTGATTGTGATCGCGACAACCATCGAGATCAGGTTGAAGGACAGCATGATGGATAAGTGAATAGGACCTTTTTTTTTTTCAAAAAGATTGCGGATGGAAGCTGGAGGAGGGAATAGCTCATCTTGAATACATGCTAATGTATGATGAGATAACTGATCATCCATGAGTAATTCATGACGTGCTGGTGAGTCCAAACCACGGCGTCTTCTTCCCATGGTTTCCACACAAAATGGGTTAGATATTTGGATTGATTGGAAGTATATGTCCAACCCCTTTCAAATGATGCTGGATACCATATTACCTGCTGGAGAATGTCAAGCAAATTTGCCTTCTATGTGTGACTTCCACCACTTGGTTCAGTGTATCAGTGAGCTCATATCATCAAGATAGGCTGCTATTTAGCTCTAAGCAAATCTGACCTCACAATCACTATACATTTCTGACATGCCATTGATACATTGATAGACTTATATGCTTAATATCACACTATCCCTATGACTAGAACAGTTGATTACATTCATACATACTAACTACACCAAATATCTGTCATAGCTAAATCATGTTACTATCAGTATGAGCCAGCTGTAACTATAACATACACCCATATAGTTTTATTAGTTGGTTGTTAACAAGCTAGCTGGTTAGCTTAGCTTTCTTGATCTGCAGAAAGCTGCTGGTCCCTTGACTATCCACCCCTTTCCGTGGGAAGCATCCAACATCCTCTCTGCAGGAACAAACCAGAGATCCAGCTGGCCATTTTCTCTGGTCTGGCTGGCTGTGGAGTTGATCTACTTTGAAGAGTCTGGATCTATTCGCACAAGAAAAATATGTATGTCTGTAGTTAATTATGCATTTTAAGATTTTTATTCTGTAATCTCTGTTTGCTCGACATAACCCCCTCTCGCCATGCTGAATATACACCCTTTCTTGCCCCTAGGACTTGGAAGGAAAACAGTATCGTAACTGGAGGTTAATATCGGTATCTCGTGCGAAAAAGGTGGATACTGAACGGCATTGGAGACCCTTGGCCGACAACAAGGTCTCATTCTAGATGGTTTACTGGCTAGCTCGAATCTGATGTTGGTGGGCGGAGGTAAATTGGGGAAACGTGTCGTGGCTGGCCGCGCCCATGCCTTTTACTCGTCCTGTGACTTATTATGTGTTCACAGGATCTGCTCAGTAGCGTCGGGCTGGTTGGAAAGGTGGATATCGTTATACTCGGAGGGAAAGACTGATATCGAGTTCCTGGGCAACGCTTCACAAAGCTCAGTCGAATTGCTGATTAACGGCACAATTCTATCTTAGAGAGGTGGAAAATGAAGAAACGCCATGTCCTAATGAAAGGTTGGCGCTTGCTTACCATGTCGGTTAAACCCAATGGCGAGGCAGAAAGGACTGGCAGCGATGCCATTGATCCTGTGGATTTGTTCCAAAGGAATATAATTGTCAGTCTGCAATTTCACCGATATTGCTCATATTGCACGTCTAGCAAGGGGCCCAACATGTCGAAGAAGTCTTGGCCGCCAGACCAACCCAGTTGATTGGGGCCCAAACCGGCGAAAGACATCAATGGATCGTGGTGGAACTCTGGCATCGCATTCATGGGCATATATACTGACGTGTCTGGAGCTGTACTCGCGAGGCTGGTAGCGAACCGTGGGTCATATTCGCCACTGGTCATCGGTTGTTGAAGTGCCATTGGCTGGGGCATAGATCGTTCGAAGGATTCTGATACTATTGGTTTAGATTCTGAGGACATGCCTCCATGCAGTTCGAACGGTTGACGTGGTATTTGGCCGTTCGTGGGAGTGATATGCCCACTGAGTGATTGTTCACACGTTATCACTCGGCTGCGGAGGCTTGATGCAAGTGCTTTGAGGAGCTCTCCAAAACGGTTACTGAGGTGAACGTCATCGACGACACAAGTACAAAGGGCCTCAGCAGTGCGCTCGACAAGAGTGAGAGAAACTGCAGTTTCACTATCTTTTGCCCCGAGGGCGTAAGCCTGGAAGGGAATGGGTGAGTATGGTGTCCCTTCATTGTGAATCGGAGAGCACACTAACCTTGAGACAAAACATCGCACCTGCAAGAATTCTCGAGTATGTCCTGACTGGAACATGTTTAAGGCGATCCTCAGGAAGAAGTTCTTCAACGACTGCCTGGAGCATTGCCCTTGCTGCATTGACAACTTCCATAAAGTATTCTTTGTTGCCTTCGTAAGGGTTAAGCAGCTCAGAAAGGGGCAAAGACCGGCCTTCCTTTGCAGACCGATTATAATGTTCTACAACGGCTTGGAGAGCTACACTGTTGATGTAAACCTGAACATACCCAAATTCTATGGCAAGTATTAGCCTCATCGCTTTCGATACTAACAAAATTGTCAGCGTTCATGGCTTGCAAATCGTAATAGAGGTGAGATAATATTCACATTTAGCGCGTTCAAATTCGCGTTGCCAATCCTGCAGAAGCGGATTGAGCATCCGCAAATAAGCCAAATACTCGCCACTCTGGATAATGTCACGAGTCTTCTCTCTAGAGGGAAATAAAAGTTCGTTCCCTCTTTTCATCAAAGATGCAACTCCCACCCAGCAGCGAATAGTATTCCCGTGTTTCACGCTGGCATCATGATCCGTAACGGAAACGTTGGTCAAGTTTTTCCACCCTAAAAGATTTGTTAGTAACGTAAATCCACGACCATGTAGTTATCGGAGAGCAAAGTTTACCCAGTCTTCCCGAAGTCTGCGTCAAGTAGACCCAGAGTAAGTGTTGCACAAGATATGCCCGTTGGCTGGATGATGGATTATTCCAGATATCACGTCGGGACTCTCGAGCTCCAATCGTCGTATCATCATACTCGTCAAATATTCCAAGTTCCACCGCCAAGGCCAATGCGTTTCCCAACATCGACCAGCACATCCGATCAGACCTCCACACGGGTTCCAGCCAGTCAATCCGAATTCGGCCACCGATTCCCGCTGTGCTCGCCCTTGTGCGACGGACCTCGTCCTTCACGATGATACTATCTCCATCGTCACCAGCGGGAACGTGAAGTGAGCGCGGATGCCATTCAGAAAGCAGGAGTAAGGCTTCGCAAGTTCCAAGAGTTCGAAGGCTCCCGAAGCTCGAGCCCGCAAGGGCAGATTCGAAAGACTGGCTATGCATAGTTTCTGTGGCAGTTCCATTATCATGGGTTGCGCCGCTAAATTGCTCTTGACCAAAAATCATGCGGGCAATCATGCCTTGTAGATGCTGCCAAAGCCGCTCGTGAACCATATACGAACGCGACACCGCCCCAGCGCCAGAAAATTTCATATAACGGGAGGCAAGCATTAGTATGGTGACAGCGAGAATCGGCTCTTCTTCTAGGAGCTTCGCGTGCATGGACGTATCTTGATAAGCGGTGGACGAGATGGGGGTGAACGGAGCCAAGTATCTATGGAAGTAATTGACCAGATCCAGAGCTTCTTCGGCAGTGAAGAGCCCGGTTCGTACAAATCGCAAATTAGACCATGGTTGTAGGGCTACGCTTGCCGTGCTGCCATTGTTGCTTGGTGGAGCGGAGGGGCAGCTTCCCACTTCGGTGGAGGCTCTCATCCTCGGAATCCCGAATTCATGTCGCGACGCTCCAGCCCTTTCACTATGGCGGCCAGCCTCAAACAGCAAGTTCAGCGCATCGTGAGAAGTGTACGCAGCATCGCGCAGTAGTGTCGCGGCTGTTTTGTCTCCGCCGGATGACGTGGGCGGTGGAGGCACAGTAGATGTCACGTGATCGAGTGGATGGTCGGTTTTGACGGCGGAAAGACGATTCCCAGCAGAACCAGCAGTATCGGTGGGATGGTGATTCGGAAACGGTAGGATATTGACACCGGAGAGGGCGGCCAGGGGGCCATCGAAGGATGCGGACCTTGCGATCAGATGGGCGGGATCTGTTGGCGACAAGGGATTGGTCGGGCCGGATTTCTTCTTACCACGAGTTGCGGAGAAGTGACAGAACTTGCGTTCTCGGCGACATCTTCCACAGGGGCCCTGATGAGGATGATCGACCGAACCAAGATCACATCGGACTCTGCGTTCTCGACACGGAATACAGGCCTAGGGGAGCGGAGGGAGACAAGCAGTTCACCAGCTGTACTTTTTTTATTTCCGTTTTATTTCATTACGAACGCAAAAAAGGGAGGTCGGATGGAACGGGCGTGGTGATAGCGAATCTAGACACGTACCTGATATGCCCGTTTGTGTACCTTTGTTGGTAGAGGCGCAGTGGACATGGCAGTGAAGGGTTGAAACGGGTTGTGGAAAGGAGCGGAGTTGACGGGATACGCAGTGGATGACTGACTCTCAGATCAAGGCAAGGCGCGACTTCGGCCATCAACTCCGCTAACACGCATGATCGGCAAAATGGGTCTCAAGAAAAACTAAGACATGTACACGAAGAGGACAGAGAAGAAGAGAAACAGAACATTGAGTGGAGAGAGAGAGAGAGAGATGGAGATGGAGATGGAGATACACTTTGGAGGCCGAAAGAGAGAAGTTGGAGAGACGGGAGGTGGATGCGGGAGGGAATGGATGGTCCCTCACATGACGCTCGCAAACTCGGTCCAGCCAACTTAAACGGATTTAAGGTTGTAATCAGCCAATCAGACATCCCGTGATGCAACAGACGTGCATCTGCTGCTGACTCACCGAGTGGGGGACCTCGCTAATTCCCAACCCAAGTGCTGCTGAGTCAGGATCCGGGGAAACCAGCCCACACTAAACCTGTTTGGGGGTGGTTTGGCGTCATTTTCGCGATTTCTCAACCTGAATTGTGGAATTGCCACACAGAAGAGAGTCATAACAGAGAGACAAACAGGTGGAAGAAGCGTCAATCAAGATAAGTTATCTAGTATTATCTAGTTATCTGCAAGCATGTCCCATTCCTGATTTCAGCAATTCTTTGTTTTCCCAGCTTTTATCCCATTTCGATCCAGCCCTCCAGTTCCATCGATCTGGTTCCCCAGCATGGGGGTGCACACATCATCTTGCTGTTTCCAGATGCAAGATGATAACAGAGTCCATCTCGGATTCTTCAGCATGCTTCTCTACATGGTATTTGCCGGCCTCGTCGGAGCTGCAATCTCGATCGTTGTTGGGCAGCGATCTCTCTGTCGGCAGTTTTGCTTTTCCTCCCTCGTTGCTCAACCACAGAACCAATTCTCAATTTTCTCTGCAAACTACGGAGTAGTTTTAGTTAATTAATACCAAGGGCCGCCGCTGACGAATATCTCTCTGATGGGATTTGCTGGCGTTGCTCAATCTTCGCAATTTAAAATCCGACCAGGGCATTCCCCCATCTGCAGCTTGCGCCAAGGGCCATCCTGACAGGGACCATGCATCCTTTATTCGCTTCGGTTCAAATCCTGGTCACAGAACATTCTACATATAACATCTTGTATATGTGCATGCATGGATCGAGGGAGTAATAGTGATGGTAAGGATTGGGGATTCATATCTCAGAATCCCGCTTCATAGATGGATATGCTCGACTATATTTAGACGAGGTTTAGTTTCAAAAGTCATCAACAGTCACTCCAACTTGTCTCTCCTTTGCCAGGCCGAGAAGCGCCCGTCCGATGACGATGTCCATAATTCCCATTCCAACACACTTGAAGACCACACTCTTCCCCGACTCAAACAGTCCTAAAGATGTATCACCGTCATCTCGTAGTAACTCCCCAATTTCCACCAACTGCTCTTCCGCAATCTGAGCCTTGATAAGCTCGCCGGCTTCATGCAGACACGCCTCTTTAGAATCCACCAAGACCGTGTTACCCCCGGAGAGCAGTGTGGTCGAATCAACTTCCTGCATGTGCGGCTTGTACGATCCGATCAGCGAGAGAAACCGGGGTCTGTCCCCGAGATACGAGCCAGGAAATAACGGCTCTGTCGACGGCGTACAGCAGAAAATGGCATCCGCCTGAGAGACTATCTGGGCGAGCTGGTCGGATGTGAACGTTGGCGAATCTCGCCCTACGTAGTGCATTGTAACCTTTGGAGACACACCCGCCTCGGCCTCCCAGAGATCGCTTTTCAACTTCTCCAGACCGCGACTTTTTCGATTCACCACCGTAATCTGGGCAATCTTCTCCCCCGCCAGCAATAATGCCAGCCGAATATGCCATTCCGCTTGCTTCCCTGCGCCAAACACCACCAGTCGCGCATCGCCAGGGAGTTTAAACCGGTGGAATGGGATCATACTCGCCAACGCGGTTCGAAACGCGGTGATCAACTCAGCGTTTAACAGGCCTTCTAAATCTCCCTCTGGAGAAAAGATGTTGATGGCGCCCCTTGGTGGTCCGCCATTGCCCGGCACGGTTACGATCTTGATGCCGGTTGTGTTGTTGGTGTCGGACGCGGGCATGAAAAGTGTTACATGCTGTTTCGACGTCACAATTTGCTCTCGGATTGGCTGGTGAATGAGCTTTCCGTCCGTGCCGCCGCCGTGGTTTTGGTGGGAATAGGCTGCGAGTGCTTGCCAAAGAGCTTGGAGCAGAGAGTGGCATTGATCACGGGTCAATGTTTTGAGGAGGGGAGAGACGTCCGATTCGCGGAGTATCAACATGGTTTCTTATCTTTCTTTTTATTAGTTATTCTACCACCAAGACGAAACAGGCAAACTGGCGGCTGGGTAACTTTATCCCAATTTGATAAATACTATCACTAACTGATGGCTGATGATGATAAGGACTAGAACGCCAGGGTTACATGTCTCGGCGGAAAAAGACACGTCTGGGGCTGGGCGATTTCACGGAATACATGGAACCCCCACATACTAACTAATGACATCGTTAGAGAGGTTATCAATTGACTTTCTTACTGCGATCCCTGCCAGATTTATGCTTATTGGACTCTGGGGGCCTACCGTATGGCTGCCTGCTGGCGACCATAGTACTGCGCATCTTGACGAATGGCGTTTGTTTGGGCTGTGATAAGAAAGAGATTACGGGCTATGATTTGGTGGAGCAACTGATAATCATGATGATAATGAAAAGAGAGTCTAGATTACACAGGCAGTATCTTGGATGGCCTCCCAAGCGCCGGCGCACAGCGGAACTCACCATTCAGCAGGTCCAATTGCAGAAAAAGCAACGTGTCTGTTCTGATAAACGGTGGAGATTGTGATATCCACGTAGCTAGACTTCGGAGTATCACTTCCGGAGACAGAGATTGTCTGACACGGAGTGGTCTTGAGACGCATTATCCGTCACAATAATCACAACACACACAGATTGTGCTCCATTCACCTGCCATCTCCCAGTGACTCTCCGCCCGCTCCGAGCAGTGAGGAAATGTGGAATAACGTGTACTCATGACGGTGTGTATGTGTATGTGTATTGGTTTGTATCGGATGCCGACACTCATCGCGGCATTCGGAATTGATGGTGCTTAGTCAGGGTGTTTGGCGAGCAGGTGGTCACATGAATTGTGCCGGAGATTCCAGGATAGAACAGGATAGAATCGCTTCCCTGGTCACGGTGAGACAGGCAAGCCCGCCAAAAAGCGAGTACATCCGGGTTTGTGCTTGCTTTTGCGGTTTTGGGTGCCACTTGCCTGGACTGGGACCACAAGTCACTCTCAGCATAACAAATAAAAAACAAAAAAAGCAATGATAAGGGGGCAAAAGATGGAAAAAGATGGAAAGTACCAGGTCTCCGATGACGCCGCGGACGAGAGCCAACCTGGGGAAGCTTGGACCACAGCTTAAAACAAATCACGTATATAAGGGAGGCCCCAGGTCGCCGTGATAACCTGCCCTAGAAAGTATTTTTTCGCACAATCTGAACATTGAGATTATGGCCTACCGACTACCAACAGTCTGCAGGGCCTCTAAACTGTCCTTTCGAGCTAATCTGTCCTTGATTCAGTCCTCCCAACGCGTGCGACCCTTTCACGTCCCTTCCGAGTCCCCAGAAAACTTCCCTCAGACGCCATGGGAGACCACCAAATCCGCTGCCGCTGCTGCTGCTGTGGCCCTGGCTAGCCCGGCATCCCCACGAGTCCTGGGTAGAATGCCCACCACCTCCCTGTTTCGAAGTATCATGCTGCAGACCGTCATGTCTCGACCACGAATCATGGACATCGCATCCGACATGCTTCGCCGTAACGTCCAGCTGCTGACGGGGAACGCCGTCTTGCGATTCTTACTCGACAACGTGTTCTATGCTCAATTCTGTGCCGGACGCACTGAGTCGGAAATTCGGCGAACTGTCGAAGGCCTGAGGACCATGGGCTATCGCGGAGTCATCTTGGCCTATGCACGAGAAGTGGAGCTGTCGGATTCGATGTATCAGCTTGGCACCGCAGAATCGGAAGCGCTGCACAAATCACATGTGGCGCAGTGGCTGCAGGGAACTCTGCAGACGATCAAGTACGCGCAGAGGGGAGACTTTGTCGCAGTGAAGTACACTGGAGCTGGCATCGGTTGTGTGCATGCCTTAGAGACTGGGCAAACACCAGATGACCTGATGGCTGATGCCTTGGAGCAGATTTGCATCCTTGCAAAGAAACAAGGGGTAAAACTCTTGGTTGACGCAGAGCATTACGCCCAGAAAGCGGGCATCGACTCGTGGACCCTCGATCTTATGCAGCGGCACAACCGAGATGGACAAACGGTGGTTTATAATACCTATCAAATGTAAGCTTTCCTTCCTTTCGTGTTCCAAGCGTTTTTGGGCATCGTTGGCTGATGGCTTCACATGTAGGTATTTGAAAGAATCGATGGCGACGTTGGAATCACACCTTGAGATGGCCCAGCGGGGTAGATTTAACTTGGGGGTTAAATTGGTCCGCGGAGCATACATCAACAGTGATCCTCGTCACTTGATTCATGATACCAAAGCTGACACCGATAGGGCATTCGATGATGCCGCCCGTATGCTCGCTACACAGCATATCGACAAGCCACTAGCGCCAAAGATTGGATTAGTCCTTGCCAGTCATAACAAAGAAAGTACTAGGAAGATGCGAGAGCTGCGACAGGAGCAGCTTCGACGAGGCTTGCCCTTGGCTGATGTTGTATATGCGCAGCTGATGGGTATGGCAGATGAACTCTCCATGAGTTTAACGCAAAAGACCCCAGTGAGTTCACGTTGATCCAGAGCCGCCCTGAACGCCTTACTGACTCGGTTCGATTGTAGGATCTCGAAGAAGAAGACAACAAAGTGTTCAAATACGTTGTATGGGGCACGACCGAAGAATGCATGATGTATCTGCTTCGACGAGCCGAAGAGAACCGAGATGCGGTGGAACGAAGCTCATTGAGCAAGCAAGCACTATGGGAGGAGTTCCGTGGACGACTGGCTTCCTCCCTTCGACTCCGACGCGCGATGTGAAATCATGGCGTATTTTACTAGAGTGTTTCTGATGTTGACGGCGTCGTTTTCGGGAGCTTTGTGTTTTAGCGGGTGCTGTAAAAGGAGTCTGGGAGGATTTCTGTCACTTTTTCTTGATCAGCGTTTTTAGCGATTGTATTCCCAGTCCATAGCGCTTGATCTAATGTAATGATTGATTCGACATTGAAGCCTTTTTACCGACAAGAGATTCGGATTGTTCTCTCACGTCGTCGTAGCATCACCAGTGATAAGTTGAAGTACTCCGTAGTAACTTATTGAATTGAAACCCCTCAGTGGGGAATGGCAGACCTTCACGTGATTGACCTTTTTTGATGCTACCGTTAGGGGTTCACTTGCGAGGATACATATACTAACTAAGGGCAGTTCTGCTTGCTGTTGAAGCTATCCCTTGACATTGATATTCTTTGATGGTATAACTAATCTAACTGCTAGTTACCTGGAAGGATAAACAAACGGTCGATTTCGTTGAATTGGGCGAGCTGTCCACCGGGTTGTTTCGCATCACGATCGTACTCGATTCTCAATACACATTGCATTGCAAGGAGGAAGAGATTGCAGAGAGCCTGGACTCTTTTGATCATGGAGGTCTTAAAACATATCCATGCTGCTACAAGAGATTTGTTGTTGATGGCTTCTTGCTTAAGATGACTGGTTTTGCACAAGCTGCTGTTTTGGACCTCGAAGTCGATATCGAAGCTGCTAAAGGCTGCGGCCGAAAAACTTGAGCTGATATTCTTCACCTGCACAGTATGTTCATGCAGCCTATTCAATTGCTTCCTGGAAACGTTGCTGTCGCCAACTTCAACAACGGGATTGTGAGTGTGTTGTTTTGCGACAAGTTGCTAGCTAACAAAATGTTGATCAAAGGAAGATCAATAGGAGAGAGCTCGTCCTTGCCATATAACTAGGTATCTAGCCAGCAGAAGAATTTGTTAGCCACCCTCAAGAAGAATGTGCTATTAGCTGGGCTGAATTCTTATAAGCTCCTTTGGAAGATATTTGATGGGTACCGCATTTGCAGTCCATGTTATGGATGGAACGACAGATGAATCATCACTGATGATAAACACACTCTCGATGCCCAGAGATGCCCACCATGGCTCTACAAGCAAACAGCGACTGGTTTCTTCTCCGTTGAAATCGCTTGTCCAGAGATTGGCCACAGCACTGAGCCTGTTGAATTTTGAGTTTTAACTCACCTGAAATTCAAAACATTGAACTTACATAGACTTGTGGTAAACTCAATATTGAGCAAGATGGGTTACTTTCGCTCTGCCTGGACGACTGTAAATGTGGGCAAGCTCTTCTAGGATGGCTTGAGATATGACACAGGTATGTTCTCTGCACCAGCTATCACTGGGGTGTCTCTGTTAGGATCTGAGCCTTGACTACGGTTTCCTATAAAAATTTTCAAATATTAATTTAAAATAGCATACTTTGTCTTTGATCTACCATTCTCCCTGGCTGGACATTCTGGACTACCGAATTGTCGGTTGGACTTGATGTTGGTGTTGACTTCCTTGGAATATATGGCTGACTGTTTCTTTGACAGGCACTGGATATCCGACGCATCCGTGGTTCGTCTGTGGTGTGTCCGCATGTCCAAGTGACTGGAGCGGGATCTTCCTGAAAACAGCGAGGACCCGGATAACCAAGGAAGTTGCTTATATATTTGTGATTCTATTTCGGTGATTTCACTTCCGCTTTATTCGTTCTTTTGTGTGGAGTATGTTTGGCCCGGATTTATCAGCCCTTTTCCACGACTGGGGCCCGACTGGCCGGTTTGTTATGGCATTGCCTCCTATTGGATTGTGCAATATCTAGTGGTTTTTATGCCCTTGTCCAGCTTGGTGCTATACCACTACAGAATCAGACAGGGATATGTTGTGATGTTGGTTTGATCCAATTCACCTAACAACAATGAACACCCACACTTGTTGCAGTGTTTATCTTTTTTTTCTTGCGCAAGCAATTAGCTGACTCCTTTGCAAGTCACGACACTCTCCTATGCTCCATGGATGAATATGTCCAGTGAGAAAAGCTACGGCCTTACAGTGTATGACGCCTTAAGCTGCCTCTTGGAATTTACTCCTTGGAACCAAGAACAACTCATGACAGTTTCTCTGCAGTGATGATTAGGTACACATCATTAGTGGTTCTCCTCTTCAGCAGTGTGAGCTGAAAGGCATTGCAGCACACTAAGACTTGTTATGAATCTGATATCCCAGTTATCCCAATTGCATTTTTGCTTTCGATTCTAAGGACCAATTAGCCAAGAGTACTGTGGCCTCTTTTCACTGACCGGAGTCCCTTTATGACAATATTACCTATAACCAGTCTCGCTCTTACTGGCGTTCCTCGGAGAACAAATACCTTTTATTTGACTTGTTGCAAACAGGTTAAGGGCCAGGAAATCCTTAAGAATGCCTTCATTCCTATCCTTGGTGATTCCTAAGGAGAAAACGCTTGATTCTTCAGCAACAGAATTGTAGGCAGGAAGGCCATAAAGTTCTTGTTTCAATTTATATCTGTGGCCAATCCTGGTTGAGGAGCGACATTCGCATTTCTCAAAGAATTGGGAATTACGGAGAGGAACTCCTGCTGCTCACTTGAAAGATTCTTCGAGAAATCAAAAACCAAAAAAGTTGGAAAACCGATTTTGAATTGAAAGTGCATCCTCGTCGCCATCCTCGTCCATATTGCCAGCATTTTCATTGCGCTCTTTCGAGTCTGAAGACAAAGTGCTCAAGGAGCGGTCCTCGACACTGGCTTCTCGGCCGATGCTTGCTTCTTTTTCCATCGCTGCAGCCCCGTCTGCGGTGCTGCATTCCGTCGCTTCGCTATGCATGACGCCACCTTCTCGCTCCTGGGAAGCATCATTGGCTTTGTGGTTCTGGATTTGACGTGGAATAATTTTTGTTGTCGTGCTTCCATCCAGGTGATCTTCAATGGAAACCTTGCATTCGTATGCTCCCATTCTCTCGTCGGGGCCCCCTTGAATGATTTCAACAGTTCCTCTCCCTTCTTGTATCGAGAGTATCATGGCCATCTCAGAGGCTTTGGACTCGTGGTTCAAAGGGTTTTTGCTTTCATCCACAGGAACGATTTTACACTCCCAAGTGCCGTCCGGATAATAGTCAACCATCCCCCGGGTTAGTATTTCGACGTGGACATGGCCGTTGTCATCGACTGTCATTCCTGAGTTCTCTTTAACGGTCCCACCGGTCTGCTGAGGCTGACTTGGTTCTTTTGACATTGCACTCGAGTACATTGTATCCGCCGACTAGGAAAGTAGGAATCACCAACAAACACAAAAGAAGTGACAGTGTGTGGATAAGAATATGAGGCAGAATTATATATAGGCAGACAGAACCCATTGGCTCTTAAATACATCACGCCTGGTTCAAAAGAATAAAGTCTTTGTGCAGAGGCAACAATATAGCCGGGACATATCTGTGAGTATTAAGCACAACAAGCAACTCATACTGAAACAGTTTGATGATGATTTCCGCAGCCTTCAATCATGTCAAAATAATTTTGTTTGTTAAAGCATTTTGGAGACATAGTTGCAATGGACAGCAGATTATTGTTGGGAAGTTCAAGCTGAAGTAGAGCTCCTTTTATGCATTACTGTATATCATTGCAAGGCCAATGAACTCAGAGTCAGTCCTGGAATGTTTCTGCTTTTATAATTCAGTGAAGTGAAATACACTGCATAGCATTTTGTTTTTCGAATACTGCACACAAGATGACAGAAATTCGCAGATGATGTCTGCTTTCCCACAGCAAATCTTGGAGAATCGTGAAATCATTTAAAGCGAGATTCGTAAGAAAATTATCAGTAAATTGCCAAATGGAAGCCAGGAGCATATGCACCCTCTTCTCCAAAACTCCAGCTCCAATCCATGAACGCGCTGCAGTGATCATGAACAAAGACGCTATATCTCCATAACCTTCGATTCCGGCAGAGAAGCAGTCGCATTTCTTTTATTCTTGCCTTTCCTATAAACGCGTCGATCACTCGGATCAAATCCACCGTTGCCCCACAGCGCCCAGGCATCTGTCTCACTCATATAATCCTCCGGCGTAAACGAGATACCTTTAGTCTGTTCTCTTTCCAACAATTCGAAGAAACGCTCATAGTTGATCTTGGTGTGCCACCTGCCATTGACATAGAAGCGGTGGGAAGCAAGCAGAATACAGCAACTATGGCTATGTTCTGCAGCAATTCCGTACCCGAGGCCACGTTTGTTCAATTCATCGTTTAGGGCGACTGCGAAAGCTGCAACCTCTTCATAAAAGGGGACGTTTTGCATAGTCAAGCCAGCATCAGCACTAGTGCTCGTTCCGCAGTATGTGACACCCTTGATTTCAACGAAGCACGGTAGCCCTTTTTCTACGAGGTCGGCGTATCCGACAACCTCGTCCTCAATATTGAATCCTTTGACAAGGGTAAGGCGATATACAGTTCTCTGGACATGCCTCTTCTCCCGTATGATATCTAAGCAGCGTTGGAACCGTTCCCAGAAATCCCTATGAAGCGGACGATCGATTTTCCGCAAGCTGTCGCGGTTGCTCGCATCGATTGAGACATAGAGCTGCGTTATCCTGTGCAATGCCGCGAGTTGGTCTGGGTGTTGTGCATTGCAGACGAGGAAGCTAGAGATATGTTCATTGTGTAGGAGAGACACGAATTCGTTGATATGAGGGTAAAATATCGGTTCACCAACCAAGCTCAAAGCGCAGTGACGAATGCGCATGGCTTCCGCGAATCTTTCCGCACGAACACCTGGTACACCCCGTAACATTTTGATTTTCTTATAATGGCCTTCCTTGACACCTTGAAAGATAAGCTCTGGTGGATCGACTTGCCACCGCCACGTTGTTCCCACGGGATTTGTTCCATGTCTCCAACAGAATACGCACTTATTGCTACAGGACAAAGATGGCGTTGTTTCCATACAGAGGTGTGACTTGATTCCGTAAAAGGAGTTCTTATAGCATGAACCACGACCTCTCAGAGCGGATTTTGTCCAACGACATATTTTTACCCCTGAATGAGAACCGACTATTGTGTACCCCTGTTTGGTAAGAGCGGCATACGTAGGAGAGGTTGTTGGGACCATCTCTTTCAAAGCAGTTGGAGTGGTCGACATCGACGGCTTAGAATATGTGGTGAAATCAATGGACAAAGCCAAATCTGGCTTCGCAGGCGCCTCCACGTTGATCTGAATGTCCTCCAAATCGGCGACATCATTTCCGGCAGGCTTTCGCCGCCTTGATCCAACATTAGGCGAGGCTTCATCATCCGCCATATCCTCTTCGTCGCTCTCGAGGGGATCGCCACTGCCGGGCACTCCCTCACCTAATGCGCCACCGTTTAGAGCCATATCGCGCAGCGCTTCCTGAACCCCATCGCACCATTCATCTAAAGCTCTTGCCCCATCGGTTTTCACATCACCAAAGCCAAGCGGGTATGCCCTTTTCTTCCCAGTCAATTTTGCCATCCATCTATCTACTTCCTTTGCCTGCGAACAAAAGCCTTCTTCCTCCGTGGGCCAGCCTTCTTTGTCTCCAAAACCGAAGACGGCGTAGCCTGCTAACGTCGATAATGGCGCCGTGTCAATTCGAAAATCATGGTGCGTCTCATCCAAGTGGGCTAAGAAGGTATTCAAGATCGTGTCGATGTTGTAGGTTGGAAGTATGATACAGTAAAAGTACAAGATGTTGGCGTTCGATTCAGAAGATTTCGGAGGGGAGACGAAGTAGTCGTCAAGGTCAATATATGATAGATCGTGTATCTGCGGGCTCAAAAGTCGCGGGGAGTATTCAAAGTGGCCATGGGATTCATGTTTTAACTTTTCGAATACCCGTCTAGCACTTCGTTCGGTGGCGCCTGTGAGAGAAGAGAAGAATATCATGGGCTGTATTAATATCTCCCTCGTCGCGTCAGATTCTGAGACACACAGCTTCGCTCCATTTTTGCTCGGCTTTCTTCCGATAACCCTTTTCGGCTCGGTTTTGCTCCTAGTCTTTATACCACGATCTGGTGACGGTGTTTTCTTCTCTGGTGTTGGAAAGGTAGCCGGCTGAGACGCTGGTTGGCCTGGGATTTCCGCCCGAATGGTCTTTGTTGTAGACGTCGGAGAAGGTTCGATTGTGTCATTTCGGTTTAGAATCAATCGAGAGAGGATGAAGGCAGTGGGAAGGAGGACCAGGATGCATCCGCGATAGGAGTGCCATAGCGACAAAACCCCTAGCAATCTAGATCAGCATGATGTTTTTTTTTTCATCGATGAGCATACCAGTAACTGAACATACACTGCCCTCCAGATATCGCCATTTTTCCCCCGACTTGACCTTTGTTGTTAGCTCCAGCACTGAACTTCTCGCTTCTGCTGTGATTCTTTGCCTCAGCATTCAGATATCGACTTCATCGGTGATTCGGAAAAAGAGAAACACCGAAACTCGTGATCAGGCCTTCCCGTCTAGCCAATGACAATGCGTAATGCAGAGTTCGCTTAGGCTAGCGCAAACCTAGATTAGCGAGCCGGGTATATAAACTGCGCCCACCGTCCCAATTCTCTTTCTTTTGGAAATTAAGTGACGATACTTCTAAGAATGTGAGTATACTGCTCTCACTCATCGATGACCTTTGATCTGTCTGCTAACCTCCTATTCAACAGCATATTCTTCAGTAAACGTCCCACTCTGTGTTTTTCACTACAGAGATAAACTTCACTCCTGCTGATGACCACCATGCCCTCGATGCCCTAAAGTGAAGCCTTGATACTCCCGCCTCGATCCTGCTTGCTTGAAACTTCCTTTCGTGTGTTCTGGAGATCTTCGTGGTTTCTGAACTGCGGTGGTTTGTCTCAGGCTTGCTGGGTCCAGGGAGTGGTGATGATCTTGACCTAGTGGAGGCGTCTTTGACTTCGGTCGGTCTCTCTAGGTGGGTGTCGAGGAGGTCTGAAGGATATTGAATGTTTACTACTTTGTGTGTGCGAGGATTCAGAGAAGCTCACCAGTTGTTCTAGTATTTATGATACCAATGCAATAAAATTTGTGAGGATTTTAGAAAATCACTTTTTGCCTACTTGTGTTCCATTCGTAGCGTGGTCCATAGCTAGTGACTGTAGTGCAGTTGTAATTCTGTCGATTTGCGTATATTGTTCATCCTAAGAACCTTCGGTCAACTCTTGGGATGTTGAAAATTCTACGCATCATCTCCGATGCGCGCACATCGTCAAAGTATATGTCTTAGACACAGAAGATGATGGGGAAATATAGAGTACATCGTACTACAGTATACGACAACAGCATTATTTGAATGTGGAAGAAAGTTAGATGGTAACTAAAGCTGTGTTCGATGTTTCCGCTTGTGAGGCCAGTAGTTGTCTATGTAGCTTTGGCAGTAGGTGCATTTGGAGGCTGGGGGTTGCTCTGCTTGGGCGATGTGCCTGCACCGCTGGGCCGATCAAGTCCAGGCGGAGCATTTCTTCCGCCTCGGCCAAAACCGCCGCGATGTCTCGACCCTCCACGACCGCCTCCCCTCGGGCCTTGTGGTGGCCCTCGCGATGGTGCAGGACCTCCTGCTACACCACCAGCACCACCACTTGAGGGTGGGCGGGCAGCGATCAAGGGTGGTGGATGATTCCGCAGCTGGTTTCCTCGAGTCTGTGCCACCGCCACTGTAGACCGTCGCTCCAGCACGACCACTTGGCTTTGTGCGATTTGCACAGGACTTGCTTGAATCGCCTTTTGTAGTCCCTCAGGCTCCGCAAAGTCTACATATCCAAATCCTTTCTTCTTGTCGATTTCAACCTTGACCACTTTGCCAAACTTGGCGAACCCGGCGTCTAGTAACTCCTCAGTGACACCTTGAGAGGGGTTCGCGTGTTTCAAAAAGGCTTGCGTGCCAGTCGACTGCGGAGTAGGGGGTTTGGGGCTTGCCGGTGTAGCTTTTTTGGGTCCACTTGGAGGGATTGGAGCCTTTGAGGCACTTCGTGTAGCTGCAGGTTCGGTGGGAGGCTTCTTGAGTACTTTCGGAGTGGTGACCTTGGAGGACGTATCTTCCTTGGATGGTGTTGCTGACAAGGCTTGTTGGTGTTCCGCTGCCTCTGTAGATGGAGGTGCAGGGGACGGCTTGGACTCGTTTGTGGCTGGTCCTGAGCTCGTTGTCATGACTGATTTCTCTCCTCTCCTGCGAGGAGGTGCTAGTCCCAAGTCACGCCGAAGAATCTTCGTAGCAGCGCTCAGATTCCCACGTTCCCGTTTCCGCTCTGGTGCCGGTTCTGGAGATGCGGGTGTTATCTCATTTTGAATGTCAGTAGCCGCCGGCTTTCCTCCTTTCTGCTTAGGAGCTTGGGCAGCAATCTGTTTATTAGCCGCTTTAACAGCAACTTTCGCGGCTCTCTCACTTTTAGCCTGTTTTTCTGGTGGTGCTGATGATGCAGCCTTCTCTGTGCGGCTGAGGACCTTTTTCGTTTGAACCTTTTCCGGCTTGAGGTCCTTAGGGCCCGATCTCGAAGGTTTCGCAGGCTTGGGAGGTGCACTTGCTTCCTTTGCCCTGTTTGCCTTCTTCTCCTTCAGAAACTGGATCAACGGGGTGATCGTCCTCTTCTCCTCCTTGTTGGCTTCCACCACGTCTTCGGGATTTGGTTTCGAAACAGGGTTCGTCAGGCTTTCTAGAAACGCAATGAACTCCGGATCCTGGTCGATAGTTCCCAACCTGGCGTCTTTGCGCACCTTTCCTCCTGGAACTCGAGGATAAGGGGCATATTCCAGGGTTGGGGGACCGAGAAGAGCGGGATCGGCGCTGCTATTCCGTGCGTCTTGGAAGGAGGTCTGGCGGACCTTCTCCGCGAGATCATTCAGAACAGCGGATGAGGTGATCCGTATATACGCGCGAGACGGCCTAGATGGCTTTGCGAGGCTGGCGGTATGGGAAAGCAGTTAGCAGAGAGAGACGCTTTACTGTGTAGATAAGGGTGCCTGCTGACTCTGCAGATACTTTGCCTGGCTTGTAGGTCAACCAGTCCACTTTGCCTTTGCCGACTGCCCATTCCTCGCCCAGTGCCGTCTCGAATTCTAGCTGTGTTAGTCCTGGGGGTAGTCGTCGAATCAGAAGCTTCGTTCTTGGGGCAGCTATTCGACTGTTGGTGGACCTTGGGCGGAGTGCTGTATGTTGCTGGGTGGCTGAAGCGGGAATGGGGAGAATGCCAGCCGTAGTCGGTTTCGAAGCAGGTCTGTGAGCCATTGCAGGCGAATGTCCAACATGCAGTGACGGTTTTGCGTGGATGTGAGAGCAGCATACTAGGTACATCCCTTCATCGCCTGAGGTGAGACTCTGAGGTGAGAATGTCGTCAAGCAGGACATACCACGTGATATATCAAGACCTGCCCTAGTTAGAGGCCCAATGTAGTAATCAAATACAGTACTACATAGTATCTGCCTGAATGTCCTACAATCTCGTTACATGCCATGCCGTTTTCTTGCAGTTGGGAGTCACTGTGTGTCTCCAGTGAAACATTGGCCTTGATGCAGGCAAATACCAAACAATCTGAGTACGGTTGACAGTCATTCTGTGGGGTGACTACATGTTAACTACATGGCCACCGGATGCGAGGACTGTAGTGAAAGAGAAAACACGCCATCTCCCTTGAAGGCGCGGGTTTGAGCAGATTTGTGGATGGATGGCGTCTGTCTATTTATCCTGCCTGAATGCTGTGATATCTTCCACGGCTTAGTCCTTAAGTAATATTCTGCTCATGCAAGTCCTGCTGCTGCACAACCGGCAATGGAGCTTCAACCTCCTTAATTCCCCCATTGGTCTGCGTGGTGCAGAAACATCTTCCCCTGCTTGAAATATAAACAGCAGCTGCAAGACCCCTGGTTGCAGTGAAAAACACATTTCTCTTCCCTTAACTGTCTGCACTCAACTTTGTACATCTTTTTGCACTGAATATCCTCCAGTTCAGCTGAGTCAACCTCAAAATGGATATGCACTCAGGAATGAGCATGACCTCGACTGCCACGATGCCCGCGTCAACAGGTGGTGGCGGCATGTCAATGGGTGGACATGGTGGTGGCAGTGGATGCAAGATCTCGGTGAGCAGCACTCTACACAAAAAGGATATGACTTCTCTCCTCATTGCTGACCGATAGTCGATTGATTTCAGATGTTGTGGAACTGGACCACCATTGGTGCCTGTATGTCAACTTGACTGGATCGCTATTGACAATGCCGACAGATTCGCTGAAGACTGTGGTCTATTTTTGTCTTGAACTGACACGACCGCCTCTAGGTTTCATTTCCAACTCCTGGAAAATTACATCCAAGGGCATGTTCGCTGGCTCCTGTATCGGTGTCATTCTGCTTGTGATGAGTCTTGAATTTCTCCGTCGCGTTGGCCACGAATACGACAGACGTCTCGCCGGAAAATCAAGCGTATTTTCTCGCAACACCACTACCGTCAACAACCAACTTCCCAAGGACAATGGGTCTCCAAGTGCACCTGCTGCCATCCAAGCAGGGCCGCCTGCACGACGGACATTGCTCCAACATACCTTGCGATCATTGTTACACATGGTCCAGTTTGGCGTTGCCTATTTTGTCATGCTGTTGGCTATGTACTATAACGGCTACATCATCATCTGTATCTTGATCGGCTCGTTCCTCGGAAGCTTTGTTTTCTCGTGGCAGTCGGGAGATGGAAAGTATGCTATTCCCAAGTCCTACGTTTCACCTTAACATACTGCATCGCTAACATGAATATTGCTTCTCCAGTGACGCTTGTGCTGTCACCGTATGCTGTGGGTAACTCGATCAAATCAAAGAAGCTGCAAAAGGTGTTTAGAAGGCGTCTATGATGAATGACGTTATGAATTTCCAATGTGACAGAAACGCAGCAGCCTTGAAAGCTATTAATTGCAGAATAGCCGCATAATGCTAATATAATCCCAAAATACCTTCACTTAACGGTCTAGAACATACATTGATACTTGAGCAGTTCAGAAGTAGTGATGCAAACAGTACCATACTAGCATCAACCTGCTTTTCGTCTTCGTGTTGCGGGGCTAGGTGATGGGGCCATAGTCCAGACACCATAGCAACTTTCGGACTTTCAGTTATCTATTCTGACTTGCTAATTTCAATAAGTACATATGTATTTACTATGCATCAGCGAGATGAGATGCATCGGAGTCGCGGTAATTGGGGGAAGGTAAGAAACAAAAAACTGACTTAAATTACTTTTTAAGAGGTCTACGCCTCCATAAGCGGAGAATTACAGAATATTGCAGCTGGAAGTGTTGAATGATTTATTGAAGAATAGGAGAGTGCTTTAGTCAATCAAGACATCACAAATGTGGATAAAGATGAAAAAAGACTCATAATCAACTACGCCGTAGAGACAACCTAGTTGCAGAAAAGGTTCTGTGAGTTGCATCTATACTTTATGCTCTGTAGACATATTCAGTTCCTGGTTGTCTACCAAAACTCCGCGCTTGTCCAATAGAGAAGATATTCATCTCCCTTCATTCCCCTCTGGTTACGGAGTAATAATAAAGGTACTACCATTGGCGGGATCTGATCACTTCCATCTAGCCATATAAAGCTCCAGTTGCCCATCTTTTACGGGCCAACGATCTCTTTTCTTGGAGCGCTCTTTACCGGCGCTGTAAATGGGATGCAAATCTGTTTGTATTAGCCAGCAGAATGGGTATCGATGTCAGCCAAAAGGAGAGTTAGAGATAACCTACTCAGTGCCAATTCCGGTAAGGGCTTGAGGTTTGGGGACATCTCTAATTACTGGTAGCCTTAATGAAGACTAATAGTAGCCTCTCTTAATCATCGTCGCGCAGAATCCTTCAGCTTCGATGTTGAAGGCATCAAAGCGTCATAGAGACATGGCCCTAAAGTGCGCATGTGGTTTAGAAGAAGATGTGGAATACGTTAAAGAAAATATTCCGTCTTCACTGGTCTTGTTTGAGGGACATGTCTCTGGTCTGCGGGCACCGCGGCAAATAATTTGAACGTTGGCTTAAGATCTCCGCTTAACTCACAAACCGAGGCCATGTTCGCACACCGATAACAGTAGTTGGGAGCGCTCCACACTGTGACCATGTTTTGGTTATTAAAGTGGTATTTATAGCCTTCGTTGACGAGCTGGTGAGCTCGCGCTATCAAGGAAAGGTTGTTGACTTCACAAAATTCGTCTGCGACTTTGCTTCCAAAGAGCCAGCCTAAAGTAGGTTCGCGTCAGCGCCTTTCTCTAGCCAAGAAAAAAAAGGGCACCTTGGGTGAACGGTTGAGACAATCATCTCGTCCAAACGACAAGGATTAGTGCATACCTGCGCCCCTTGGGCTTACAGCCCACGTTGTCGACGGTTCTTCATCGGGATCGGACCACACCAGGTCACAGAATGCACCTTCGTGAGGGATCTCCTGGGCTCTTGCAACTATCCGTACTTGGTCGAGGGTGCGGATTTCTGGACTGAGTCCACCATGGACACAGAGCACCTGGCCATCCACAATGGCACCCAGGGTCATAAAGTCAAATACCTGGCAGCACGCCTTCCATACCGACGCATTCCCATACTTTTGGATGCACTCTTCATAAAATCCATAGACTTGTGTGATCTGGCGAGATTCATGGTTTCCTCGAACGAGAGTGATTTTATCAGGGTACCTGTTTCCATCAACAGAGCACATTAGCGGATACAACACAGAAGTGCTGTGGGAGTACTGACTTCGCCTTCAAGCACAAGAGTAATGTAAGAGTTTCAAGGCTGAAATAACCGCGATCAACATAGTCCCCCAAAAAGACAAAGTTTCCAGTCGATGAGGTCTCTGCGCTCTTGTCATCCTTCTTGCGTTCGGCATCGTGATCTTCCTCTCGCGTTTCTTCGCCCGAACTTTGTCTTGTCCTTTTCCGTAATTTTGGATCTGTGATGACAGAGGGAGGTTCAATATCGTCAGACGTGATGATGGTGGGTGGCACGGAGGGTTCTTCAGTAATAGGCTCGCCGGGCATGCCGCCAGCAACTCGAAATAACTCGAGTAAATCGTAGAATTGGCCATGGATGTCACCACATATCGTGACGGGGCTGGAAACCGGTTGGATATTGGACTCTGTATGGCCGCATTGCAAATCAGCAGCCATTCATACTTTATCATAGGAATGCCATGGCGAGTGGCGGTGGAGTGGGAGAGCGAGAAAGACAACCTTCCATCATGTATTCCTTGACGATCTCACATAGCTGCTTCATGTGGTGCTCGGAGAGATATTTGCAGTTCTTAGCAGCCTCGAGCCATTCATCGGGTCCTGCAGTTCGCTTCAAACGTGCAGGTCCTGGCTGGGGCACCAGTCTATCAGCCATATCGGAATTCCTGGTGTCCAACCGGCGAGTCAGTAAGTCATAGTTATGGGAGGCTGGGGTTGGGAGCGGCTTTGGGGGTTTTTTACTTACCTTGTTGATCAGAGTGATGCGCGAGAGGGTCTTGCTCAACGCAGGAAATGGCTAAACAGTGTCAAAACTAACTAACTAATCATCGAAGACTGTTTCATCAATCAATCGCAGAAACAGAACAGCACAATGTTGACGTGAAGGAAGCTGATTATGTCATCCTCAATCGAAGTTACATATATGATCGTCACTCTCAATCTGGTCGTGATGAGGAAGAGGCCAACGACAACAACAGAGACTCTCTACAGAGTATTCCGTATCAATGGCATCTAACTAAGTATAACTATTGTGCTATATTTCCTACCCTGCCTCTACAACAGATTCTGGACAGAAGCTGACTGCACAATGAACAGGCCACACAATCGGAACATGAGCCCAATCCTTGCCTCGCCAAAACCCACGGCGATCGCCTCCTTGAACTAGTTAGTTGGGAAGTGAAAAGGATGAGTGTCCCGCCCAAATAAGTGATGCCAAATCCTTGGTCCCAGCAAAACAGCCAGGTTGTGTGTTTCGGATCGCTCTTTGCGAACGGGCCTCGGGTTAAAATAGTCGACGACCCCGGTCTGCGATGGACGCGCTGGGCAGGGAATGCGACAACCAACATAAACCTGCATCTTGTGATCACTTTCGCATCGTTTCTTTCATCTCAACCTATCTTGAGAGCAAGAAAGTATCTAGTGGTCGTCCAGGTTCAGTCACCGCGCTCGAGGTATGTTGACTGATCGCTCACATCGTCTGCTAGTTGTTGTTGGCTTCTTGTCCTAGAAAATTCGTTGAAAGCCAACAGATTCTGAAATAGAGACCTCCAGAGTCGATTGAGTGACTATGCGACTGACTGCCGAGAGGTTTTATCTTACTGTCTGTCTTTGGTTGAAGATGGCTCTGTGACGAGCAGCATTCTTGCGCTGATGGACGAGTCATCGATAACGACAAGCATGCCATCGTAATGGTTTCCCGCCCTCTCCGAATCTCCCTTTCCCCCTTTCCATGTTTCCTCTCCAGAGCCTCCCTAAACCAGCAAGATGATCGAAGAGAGAGCGACGAGAGCCCTAAGAGCGATAATTCCAGCCGAAACCACCAAAGAACGTGTACCAGAGATAGCGGCAGTGATCGCCCTGCCGACCATCCCCCCTCTCATGCTTCCATTCCTGAGTCCTCGAATTATCCGGTATTTCGTATTTCCCTGGCAAAACTCCTTTCGAATGATGAAGCCGAATTACAACGCCTACTGAACGCATCCCGAGAACTTGGTGCTTTTTACTTAGACCTCCAGAGAACCGACTTGGGGAAGAATATTCTGAAAGATGTCGACAAGATGTTTCTGCTCGGAGAACGTCTGTTTGGCCTTTCGGCCCACGAAAAGGAAAAGTACAATATGGATAAGTTTGGTGGCTATTACGGGTAGGTTCTTAAAATTCCTGTCTCCCCCTGTTCAACCATGTTAAGTCAACTTCTCTCAAGATACAAGGGCTACTTCAATCGGATGCTTGACTTGAAAGAGTTTTATGCAGTTTCAAAAGATGACATTCTCTCTATACCGTGCCCTAAAACTGCTTATAAGTCCCAACCAGTCCTTCCCCAGCCCTCCACTATCCAGTCCGCTCGCCCTCTCATTTACTCATACATTGAACTGTCTCATGCTATTATTACTATACTTTTGCGTCATCTGACAACGCTCTTGCGACTTCCTACCGGAACACTCGAAAACCTACATCGCCAATCGGCTTGCAGCGGAGATCAAGTGCGTTGGATTAAAATTTTGCCGAGTCGAGAGGAGCGTATGGATCCTCGCGATAGAATTCTGCTAGATGAACATTCGGACTTCAACAGCATCACACTTTTATTCAATAATCTCGGAGGGTTAGAAATTCGGCAACCGTGCCCTGCCGAACGAGCCTCTGGGGTAGATGGAGAGGAAGTCGACAGCGCCCCTGTTCGTTGGATTCAGGCGGGACCCGTGCCGGGGCATTGCATCATCCATCTGGGCGAACAGATCGCAAGACTATCTTCTGGTGCCTTCCGAGCCAGCGTTCACCGTGTGTGTGCCTTTCCCAGCCAGGAGAGGTCCGGTCCACGGTACTCTCTTGTATATTTTGCCAGACCCGAAGACAATGTCATCTTACAGCAGCTTGAGGGAATTCCAGTAGTACCTCAACCGCGCAGTCTTCATAAACTGTGGGTTGCGAAGGCTACTGGGAAAAGAATTGGCTGGATCGCACGGTGGACCAAGGGATGGAAATAATTGGATCGTGTGATGCATTTTGTAGGTTTGTCATACCGAGAACGGACGGACGAATCTACAGCCATTTGGACGTAGATAATGGCAGATGAAAATAGGATCATGGCTATGTTTTGTGTGTATATGGCTTCAACATGGCTCCAATCAATTGGTTTTCGTTTTAGATATCCTGCAGCAGACGCACATGCACTGCTTAGACCTCCATAGTTCCCATGTATCTTGTGTCAGCATGTCAGACCTTTCACCAGAGAGAATGCTTGATTGAGCTGCTGTAAGAGGGCAATTACACCTAAATGGCTTAAAAGGAAGCTCTATAGAAAAGAGCATTAGATTTCTAAGACATGAAGAAAAGAAAACTAAGAAGAATCAGGATTATGAAAGGGCTCTGGTGTTTCTGGTTAATAAGTGTGCAAATTTGGAACCATTTGCAACCGATACGGCCAGGCTTTCCAAAGTCCTGGTACATTCTCCTGAGAAAATTGGGAATGACGCCCCTGCAAAGATTGTATTTTCTGATAGTAGAGGACGCGTCAACCAGAGCTATAAAGGCCTTATGGGCCAGCGGTCGGATATATTTAGAACAGAATCCTTACGGCCGGTGATGTATGCGAGGTTTTCATGGCATCTGCTATTCAACAGTATTGTCACAAGGAACAATGGGTCAGTTCTGGCCAAAATATTTCGCATCTAATGAGTGATTAGCTATTGCCACTGTCCACAGTGGGTAGAAAACATACCAAGCTGGACTATTTCCTCAGCAACTTCTGCTGCTGAGAGGAAGTCACCTTTCCAACACTTCATTATCACACCCCCAAGTGGCAATTCTCTGACATCAGGGTATTCTCCTTTTTCCACAAGGTCTCTGATAATGTGTTCCTCCAAACCATGATGAGGCTTCACACCCGTCATTATCTCATATATGGTCGACCCAAGTGTATGAAGTTCACCGCGGATCGTAGGTTGAGCGTATTCATTTTCATCCGGATGGCGGAAACCACACTCGGCGAAAATAGTTGCCTTCTCACCATCAATGAAAGAGCCAGAAAAGTCACAAAGCAGAATGTTTCTTTTAGAATCCAGCAATAGATTCCGACCAGACAGGTCTGCATGGCGAATATTGTTTTGATGGACATAGTCAAGAACACTGGCAGTATCTCTGCACCACATAATTTTCTCCTGAAGTGTGGCCGTACCCCCTTCCCTGAAATACTGGCGTAAGCATCCATGAAATGCTCGTTCAAGGTAAATGCCATACTGATCCATTTCAGTCACATTCACAATGTTTGGGTGCTTTCCTAAGCGCTGATATACACGTCTTTCAATCTCGTGGTTGTGTCTGTCGCCATCGAAGGGTTGAGGTACTTTGACCACCTCATTTGGACGGTCTGGGAGTGTATAGATAATGCCAGATCCTGCAATGATAAGGGTCTCCGCATCTGGTGGATGGTTTGCAATTGGCCAGGGGGTATCATCTTCATAAGGAGGCACAATATCTTTCGGCTGTTCAGGCACCATTATGTGTGCAATTCTAAATCTAGCAATTCAGCACTTTGCATAGATTGTCATCTTGTGAAATCTCAGTAAAAGAAAGGTCTAAGCTTGTAGTTGTAAGACCCCAGTTATGAGCTCTGCAATCATCAGCAAAGCCCCTTTTGTTCTATGTGGCTAGTCTCAAATTCTCGATCTCGTTGGCTTTAGGCAGCAAACACACATAACGTCCACGACCATCCAATGATATTTACTCCCCAATGACGGCGACTTCATGACAAACCCACTATGTTTAAACCTCAATATCTCAACAACCATATAAGGTATTTGCATAATATTTGACATACTAGTAGATTAGATGAAATACTATATATAATGCTAAGAAATTTCTCAAATGTTTGATAACAGACATAAAAACATTAGTGTAATAAACACAAATAATTTCAAGTTAAAGTAAAAAAATCTTAGTAATAATTTAATAAATATTTAATTATATATATTTTAAATATGTAATTTATATTCTTCAGTGATTTTTGATTCAGAATCTGAAATCAAAATTTTGATATCTCAAAAACTGAGTCTGAAACTGTGTGTAATGTAATTTCTGTTATAAAATGATTTTTTGTATACAAATTTATACATAAATACAAATACTGTTATTTTAATATTATTCAATAAATTTTGAATATTTTTTAATGAAACTTGAATATATTATAAATTTATAAAATAAAAAATTTAATTATAAAATTTTTATATAATAAATATAAAAAATTATTAAAATATTCTTAATTTTAATAAATAATTCTGAAAAATAAGTAAAATTCAACAAAAAATTAAATTTTAATTAAATTTATATAAATTTTTTGAAATAATTATATTATATTCTACACTGTATTTCAGACATGTAGAAAGCTTCTTACATATACAAAATAAACTTTTTTACTGTTGTCCACAGTTTTCTACATGACAGTTTCTTGTAGAAAACTTTGCTTCACCAAAACTTGAGATATGAAGCTCAAAGTAGGTTCAGTAGAAAGTTCTCAATGAGCTGAATCTGACACTATCAATTCTTTTCTTATATTCTCAATATTGACTGAGATATATAAAAAACAAGTTATATAGCAACATTTGATATGATAATCTCAAGATTTTTTGAATTTTTTGTACAGTGAGATGAGATTGATATCATTAGAATATTCTTAATGAGCTGAGTTAAATGATTCTCATCTTAACACTTGATGATCAATATTGACTGAGATATAGCAAGATGAAGTTGTTAGTATATAACTAAAGTAGTATATATAATTATATCAGATATTTATTTTTATAAATCATGATTTATATCACTAGAATGAGTTAAATGAGCTGAATTGCATGAAACTAGTCTCAATACTTGATGATCAATATTGACTGAGATATGACAAGATGAAGTTGGTAATAAAATGTATATATAAGTAAAGTATTAACTATAAGTATGTAGAATTTTGAGTAAATAAAATATATTAAATATCATTATAATGAGCTGATTCAGCTGAATTGAATGATATTAGATTTAATAGAATAGATTTAATATTCATAAAAATATAAGAAAAATAAGTTATAAGTATACTGTATATACAGTTAAACAAAAGTAAAGTATATATATATTAAACAACAACAAACAGTGTATATAATGAAATTTGACAATATTATCAACAACAAATAATAAAAAAATTTTAAAAATTTTAAAATAGTAATAAAAAATAATAAAAAATAATAAAAAATAATAAAATATAATAAAATAATAATATATAATCATATATTGTTAAAAATTATATAATATCAACAAAAATAATAGAAATAACTTTAATATAACAAGATTTTAAGTTTTTGCCCAGTGAAATAAGGTAAACATCATCAAAATGCTGTAAATGAACTGAATTGAATGAAAGTAATCTCATCACTTGATGACTAATATTGACTGAGATATAATAAGATTAAGTTATTAATATATAACTAAAGTAGTAAGTATAAGTATATTAAATATTTATTTTTATAAATAGTATTTTATATTATTAAAATAAGCTAAATACACTATCTGTATGATTCAAAGTAGCCAATTCATTCACAGTAGTCAATTCTGTCAGGCACACATGCTCATTTGTCACAGTTTTTTCTTGACAGCTTCACCAGAATTCACCCCACAACTGACTACTGCATGTGATCATCACTGACTTCTGCATGTGATGAAGACTTGTCATCTGTGATAGCTGCTGTTGATTGCTGCACACTGTGATCATGTTGACTACTGCATGCTGTAACTGTGTTGACTACACTGCATGCAGCAATCATATTGACTACATCACATGTGGCAACTGTTCTGACTACATCACATGTGGTGACTGTGTCAATTATACTGCATGTGATGACTGTGTTGATTATCACACATGATGACTGTATTGACTACTGCATGCAGCAATTGTGTTGACTACTGCATGTGACAACTGTGTTGATTATTCACATCACAATTGTGTTGATTATCACTTCTGTGCAATAATCATGTTTATTATCACACATAACAAATATATTGATTATTTAACACAGCAATTGTGCTAATTATCACTTCTGTGCAACAAAAAAATCATGTTGTCTATTGCAAATACATGACAACTGTGTTAATTATCACTTGCTGACAATCATTCATGATAATTATATTGACTACTGCTGCTTGTGATGACTGTGTCAGTCATTTATTTGTATGTAGTATGTCACTGCACATCATTGTACTGATAAAAACTGTTTTTTATTGCAAAATAAAACATTTTGATATTTATTTGTATGATGTGTCACTTTCTGACACTGACAATTATTATATATTTTTTCTGAAGTAATAGTTGAAGAATTATTTATATTAGTGAAAGTGACTTTTTTGTCATTGTCATCAATGTAAATCATTACATGCAACAGCAGTCAGTCAATGTATTGTATTTACACAGTTTTGTTTCTGAATTCAGTAATATTAATATTGTATGTATGTGCTTTGTAATTGTTTTCATTATCTCACAGAATCATGAAGAAACTGCTTCTCATGTTAAATATCATACATAAATTTTTTATTTTCAGAAAGCATTTTGTGAATATTTTGTAATGTATTTTGTATTGTATCAAAATATAAATATTGTCACATAACAACATGTAATTTCAGTCAATTATCACTTTCAGAAAAATTCTACATTCAGTGTTTTTATTGTATCTGATTAATTATCAATCATTTCATTTCTCAACTTTTTCTGATACAGATTTTATCATTTTTTGTATATTTGAGATGATAATATGTGTTTCTGATACACATTTCATTTTTTTTTATATTAAATTTGTAAATTTACTGTTACAACATAAATTTTATTTCTTCACTTTAGACACTTGATTATGAATATGACTTACATCATTATAATATTAAATATATTATGACTCACAATATCTCATCTGTTTTATGTATATATATATTTTTTTTATTTTTTTATTTTTTTATTTTGCATTTTTGTTTTATGCAGCAGCTTCAAATCACTTTCTGATGCAAGTATAAGCATCACTAAACAATATATAATGTTTTTCAATCAGTCATCAGATAAATATGTACAAATTTATTAATTCATCATTTTTTCATTATGATAAAAATTTTTCTCTTTTTTTTTTCAGACAGCTTGTTTTTTTATCATGATGAAAAAGTGAGTTCTTCAAATCACTAGTATGCTTGAACTGTCAGTTGATTGTGAGTTTTCACACATGCAGTTACTTTAATTCATCTCAACAAATAGTAAAAACTGCAAGCACTGACATTTTTTGTTCAATTTTCATTTAATCTCTCAAATTTTTTTTGATAACATTTGTTAATTCTGTGAATAATTAAATTCTGAAAATTCAGACTTTTTATCATGACAGAAAATTGAATTTTTTATTATATTTTATTTTGATTTTATCTCTGCAGTTGCTTACATCATTTACACTGCTTTATGATGTTCATTTTTTTATTGCATGTGTACTGATTGATTATATCAGCAGTATGAACTTTTCAATTATTTACAATAAATTCAAAAAGCTTTTCATCTGCAAGAAATATCAGTATGATGTTTATTTGCACAATTTCAAAAATCATTTTGTTTAATATAAACTAAATAAATTTGATATTTCACTCATCATTAACTTGCTTCTGATTGATACTGCTATTTTTGCTGTGAACAAGAAATGTTTAACATGTATTGAATTTCTTGAATATTTTTTTTTCTTGCAGTTCATAATGAGTATAAGTGCAATCATTCTGAGTGTATTTATGTGATACACATCAGAAGTATTCTCAATCAGCATTAAAAAACTGCACATTATAATCATGCATGATTGAATGAAGAATGATTTTTTGTGTGTCAAATGTTGATTATATTTTTTCATCATTTTTATTATTTTTTAATTTTATTGTTGATTTCTGTATTGTTGCAGATCATCAGCAAGATCAATTATTTTGTTTTTATGTATCATAATCTGATGCAGCACATGAGCAACAAGCACATCATTGTTTTCAAAAATATCATGCATCTGATTCTGTAAGTGAAGTGCATCAAGTGATTCATTGCTCTCATTGATATTAACATGTGTTAAGTGTTTGCTGTTATTATTGTTTTTGTTGAGAGTGATTTGTTTCATTTTGCACTGTTTGTTTTTTTTGTTAATTTTACACTGTAAAAAATTGTTTTTGTTATTTCTGAATGTAATTATTTTATTTTTTGCAAAATTATGTTTATTTTGAAAAAAATGTATTTTTGTTTTTTTCAGATTGTTTTTGATAAAATGATTGTGTATTATAAAATGTACTGATGCTGTTTTTTTCTCATATTTTTGTGAGCACATTATGAAACTAATACTCTTGACAATTTCTTTTCACACAATTGTTTCTGTCTCACTGAAACACAAAAAATGATGATGAAGATTTTTGATAAATTTTTTTAAATTTTCAGTTTTTCACTTACTGTGACTGAACTCATCAAATTTATTTTTTTTATTTTTTGTTTCAGCATGACTCTGATTCAGAACATTGTTGATTGTTTGATTATTAAATTTTTTCTGATATTTTTCTACATTTGTTGAAATTTTCATGCATTTTTTTTGTGATGAAATGATTTTAAAAATATCATGTTTTTAATGTCTGAATTAATTTATGTCATGTATTTTTTTGTTTTTTACAATGTTTATCTGAAAATTAACTCTGATGTTGACACTGATTTCAAAATTCTTCACTTTGCTGTTAATTCTGTTGCTAAACACTTTTTGTGTGATGACATTCTCACTGTTTTCACTGAAATTTTCAGTTTTCACAAGTACAGCATCAAGATTATTACTGATTTTTATCAATGTAATTAAATTCTGTGAACACTGAATTGTCAGTTCATCAGTATCAGTTTCACAAAAATTCATTTTTTCAGTTTTTATATTTTTATGTCTAAACTCATGTGATTGCTGTGAGACAATCTGACTGATATTAACTTTTTTAATTAATTGTGATATGAGAAATATCTTGAGCAATACTTGTTCTGACACTTTCATGACAATTGACAGTAAAAAATTAATAATCACTTGATTATTCAATCTGTCTGTGTCAAGTTGTTTTTTCAGCTTGTGATAATTTTTCTGCAAAATAATATTTGATGACTGATTGAGTGTGCTGATGACTGCACTAATTTTTTTTTAATCAAGAAGCTGTTTCAGTTGACATTTAATAGCATTGATAAAATTCATTTTGACATCTGCACAATTATATTTTTTTTTTGATTTTTGTGATTGATTCTTCATCATTTATTTGTTCAGTGTTTGACAAGTATGTTTTCATTATTAAAAAATGATTTCATCAATTTATGATGATAATCATGATGACATTGAATTTTCTGATGTGTGATATGAAGTTAATTTTTTTGAAAATGTTCAATGATGTTCTGATTTTTCACAACATTCTCATTCATGCTAATCATTTTGTAATTGTGTGTGACTACAACAAAACTGAAAGTATCACTTAAAAATTTATGATTGTTGTATGCTATTTTTTCTTACTGCTGAATTAATTGTTATTTTTATATTTTTTAAAAATTCATTTGTTCATTCTGCTTAATCAGAAATTTTTTTGAAATTCAGATTCTGATTTTTCTGTGAAGCACATCTTTCTGCTTTTTTTTTTAAATATTTTTGTGTTCACAGCTGATTTTCAACTGCTTCTTCAATGTCATAATCATCATTTTGAAAAACTGACTTGATCTTGTTATTTGAATTATCAGCTATTAACATCTTGTTATTGTTCTGAATTGTGAACACATCTGATTTTTGACTGTGCTTGAACATATCACTGATGTGATTATTAATCACATTCTGCAAACTGATTATGATGAGAGTGTCAACAATCATTATTATATTTTTTCTGTTAATATATTGCATTATTTTTCTGATGTCATTCTGAATATTTTCTGCATAATTTTAATCAGCTGACACTGATTTTTTTGACTGACTCAGAAGTTTGTTGTGTCTGCAGATTAATATTTCAGCTGTGATCAGATTTTTTTTATGATAATGTGAATGTCATTTCAGAACAGTGTTCTGCTTCTCATTTTTGATTTTACTGTGATGAAAAATTTGTTTTTTTTCTTTCTGACATCTGAAACATTCACACATGTGAATTTTAATTCAAAAACTGATGATTTTGTAAATCTGAAGATGTTGTTCATTCAGATTTAAAGTATTTTTTTTTTCATCATGATAAAAAAACTGTTTGTTCACTCACTCATGTGCTGAATTTTTTCATTCATAATTAAAAATTTTGACAGTAACTCTATGATTTTAAAAATGTTTTTTTTTATTTCATCATCTGATTTTTATTCTGCTGAACTGCAATTTAAGAAATGTTGTCTTAACTGTTATTTAAGCTCACTGAATTTTTCTTTTCATTTGTTTTTTATTTTGCTTAAAAATACTGAATTCTGTGTGCTTGAGTAATTTTGCTAAATTTTTTAATTTAACTTAGGGTTAGGGTTAGGGTTAGGGTTAGGGTTAGGGTTAGGGTTAGGGTTAGGGTTAGGGTTAGGGTTAGGGTTAGGGTTAGGGTTAGGGTTAGGGTTAGGGTTAGGGTTAGGGTTAGGGTTAGGGTTAGGGTTAGGGTTAGGGTTAGGGTTAGGGTTAGGGTTAGGGTTAGGGTTAGGGTTAGGGTTAGGGTTAGGGTTAGGGTTAGGGTTAGGGTTAGGGTTAGGGTTAGGGTTAGGGTTAGGGTTAGGGTTAGGGTTAGGGTTAGGGTTAGGGTTAGGGTTAGGGTTAGGGTTAGGGTTAGGGTTAGGGTTAGGGTTAGGGTTAGGGTTAGGGTTAGGA